>CM031236.1:179523975-182290041 GCA_018340775.1 Taxus wallichiana var. yunnanensis | reverse complement strand
TTTTATCACTTCCCCTAATGACCTAACTTGGGGAAACAAGTTTAACATATTTCCAAACAATATTTCATAAAATTCTAGTGATTCCTCCTAATAACCTAACCGTGGGGAACCCCAGGTAACAAATCAATACAATCGATCTATTAACGCGTTCAAACCTCTAACAACCATTATTTAATCAATACAAATTCAACACAATTGGCCTCCCAGATGACCTAACTTGGGAAGTTATTCTATCTATTTGGGAGTTTTCTTCCGGAGGACATAACTTGGAAGCCATCACATTACGGCGACACCCATGACCTGGGAAAGAGTTCCTTTCCTATGTCACTCTTATATGGGTTAACTATTTGATTGAAATTATTTAGATCCAAAACCATAAAAATTTTGATCTAAGTCTCCAGCATGTAGTGGCTAGATACGGACTTAGATCTTGAGGATGTAGTTACATGTTGGAGAATAACACACCTTTCTCCCTACACTCTTCCTCTAAGTAGCGGGATGCCCAAATCCTCTAGTCAATTATCCATATACACGCATCTGGGTTGGGAATTGATCATTTCCTACTCCATCTTATCGTCATCATACACATTCGAAATCATCAATCTTCCAACATTACAATCATAACTCTCATTTTAGTGAAATTCACCACAATATTACACTTTTTGCTACGTTACATGGATCAATGTGTTGATCCATGGTTTAACACGTTATATGGTTCTTTCGACATGCTTTTACTACCACATCTACACATTCTACTACAACATGGATTTCTCTCGAATACGCATATCTATATACTTTATGTTATCAAGATTTCTACTCACCAACATAAAGTGGGGGAAAATGTAGTCACAAAATCACGCACTTACTACTACTATTATACCGTCAAGTATGTTGTTTTATATATGGATCTCACGTAAGAAAAGTATTCACTAATGAATCATCCCTTAGTCCTATCATTAGTTTAGTCAGTCATTGTCATTGAGTGTTTCCTGATAATCGATTACTTGCACGATTCACGGTCATCTCTCGTGGAGTCTTAGTTTTCATTATTTACTTAGTTGTCATCTCCAGCCTCTTAACTACAACACCTAGGAAGGGTTTGGGAACCTTTCGGCACCCTAGTCCTCATTTTTAGGCACCCTGGTCCCAGTTGTACTTAGTTCTCATTTAGAGTTTTGAGGTTGGTCTTTGTAATTTTCCTCTCATTCGCCTAGGTACTAGTCGATGTGTCGGGTCATTAGTGTTGAAATTTAAGCAAGAAATCCCTATATAAACTCAACATACACAATATCTTAAGGGTGGACTATTTCTACTAAGGGATAGCTATCTACTAAAGGTAAGGGATTACATTTGGGCACTACTCGTATCACACACTTCATAGAAAGGGAACTCTATTATATTCCATCTACCATTTTGCATTCTATCTAGCTATCATCCGTTATCTCTGCATCATTAGCGCTAGGGCACACTATTTACACACATAATCACATAAAACTACATCAATCTAAGATGTAGTGCAATGATTAGTCAGAAGTTCACCATTGTGGTCGATTAAGACACCGACCCCTTCATATGTATCTTTATTTTTTTAGGGGTTTGATTTCTTTATCAGTAGGTTCATGGTGTCATCAACAAAGCTAATGCGAAAAATATCGAGTTATTGCGAAGATCTAGTGACCAACCCATACATAGGTTTTGAGTTTTTCTATAGACCAGGCGCCCATACTACTGAGACTCAGGCACTTACAAAAACCTAATCCTCCCCAAACGCCCCAATCTCAAGCTAAATCTTCATCTGTTGTAACTTCCTGAGGTGTGTTGTCATACTTTGTTACGTATGTTCATCATCCAAATTCAGCTTCTAGATCACCGTGAGGTAATTCCATTTCAAGTTAATACCTTTCCTCCTATTTTAATTATTTCACTTCATTTTATAATATCAAATAAATTAGTTAACATTTATATTCCAAATTATTTCAATTATTCCATTACTATACTTCCTATATTAACTTCTAAATTTCATTATTTAGTTAATCACCAGGACATAAGCATGTAGAATGGTCCATAACGTTCATATGCTATAGTCCCTATCAGATGATTTGGTCCCCTGTGTATTTCTTGACCCAAGTTTGTTTCTAAGCAATTTTTAAACCTTTGTAATTTCGATTATGTACATATTATTTTATTTGTAGATTCTAAGTTTTGTGAGGATGAAATATCATTTGATGGATGCCCCTAGTGTTTGGGGTGTGTGAGATAGAAAAATGTTAATGCGGCCCAAAAGAGGACATGTAGCTAATGTGCACATGTGTTGTATGATTCCTGTAGGGGGAAAATGTGAGTGTGCATGGTGTATACCATGGTGCATACATAATAGTATAATAGAAAAGCTAGCAAAGTGTTAGTGACAAGTAATAAAAAATATATATTAGATGCAAGCAAAAGCGTGCAAAGACACACACGTAGGACAATAATGGAAAATAATATGTGATATACATGGGACACCACTTGGATGTTACAAGACAATCGAGGCGCCCAAGGCCACCAAGAAACAAGAAAGTAACATAGGGAAATTCTTGCAAACAAGTGAAAGCATAGATCAAATGTGGAAAATAAGAAACAATCCACCGAAGGGAAATGATCTTGGTTTGGAAGTGACTTGCAAAACAGATACACATGAAGCACCCATTAACATGTTAGAGTAATAAAAAGTATGATGCAATGTATGTATTGAGTAAATGAGGTAAGAGGAAGTAAAATAGTAAATATTGGAATGATAGCACCTCATGTGTAAAAAAGTGTAGAGTGGATACCCCAAGTTGGCACAGAACAAATTTTAAAGAGAAGTATCAAGCATCCTGTATCGTATAACAATATATGTGCAGCATGCATTCAACTCAATGTACCATGTGAACACACATGTGTATAAAAATGATATAACATATTATGTATCAAGCTAACATGATAAGTAAAGTGCAACATGAAGAGTATAAGCATTTAATAAAAACAACTAAAAAGAGCCATACAAATATTTTGAACTTTTAACATATTTGAATGTTTTTAGATTTTAGGCCCCCTGAAGGCATATATGAAAACCCATTCTTTGAAGAGAAGGAAGGGTGATTAAAGAATGTCCCTAGGGAGGGAATATTTAGATTTTTAGTGCTTTTGATAAATTTGATAAGTGTGTAAGCAAATGTAAGAAATCAAGGTTTCCCCCAGTGTGTGTGTAAAGTGAGGTTCAGGTGTGTAACCACTCCCTTAACAATCAAGTTGAACCTATAAACAGAGTGTGTCATAGGGAAATGAGGGAGGAAGTTGGATGCCCCCATTGTGTGAGTATTTCGAGGAGTCGATAGTGGTACATGTGGATGATATAAGGGGAATGTACTAGGTACACACACTTATAAATATTGCAAGGAAAGTCCCCTTTTAACTGATGAATTTGTTGATCATAGCAAAATGTTGTTTGATATGAGAATAAAGTTTAGATTGATTGATGTGAAAATCACTAAGACCATCAGGGATAAGGAAGGGATCATCAACATGAAAAATAGGTAGAGATGTGGCCTAAGGATTTAATCGAGCCTATCCTGGAGGAGAAACAATGAGATTATGTCGCATGTCGCTCCCTAAAGATTTTTTAGAAGTATAATTAGGATTTAGTCTATATGATCCCATGCCTTTGGAGATCCATAAATCATTACGTAAGTCATCGATACTTGTGTTGTTATAATCTATCTCAATTTGTTGTGAATGAGTAGAGATGTTTTTCAAATCTATTATCGCTTTCACCCCTATATTTTTGGTTCAAATAATATTTTGGCATTACGACATTACGCAATGACTCATGTGCAATTTATAGTGCTTTAGTTTACAAAATAGTAGGATGTGTTGTTTTCTACTAAGGTTAGTACTTCCAATGTAAAACTTATTCTATTATTGAATAGACAACTCTTGTATTATTAGAGAAGTGACATCATTCATTATCAGCATTACACTCATTAGGAAGATATATCACTTTAGGAACCCAATGAGATTTGCAAACTTGACATGAATGTGTAACAAAATGTTGTGTAGTAAATGAAATAAAACCCTTACACTCAAGTTGGAATTTTTAGTGTAAAGCATGGCAATCATTATCACAATGTCCATTAATTCCATGATAATTACAAAATGGTTGACCTTTGAGTTTTGTAGTCAATAGTGAGGTAGTAATGAATAGGTAAAAAATTGATTAACCGATTATTGATTAGCTCAAACAATATATTATGTTGTTTAGTATTCTTTTCAAACTAGATGATTCAATGAAATTTAAATATTAATCATAGGACTGATATCAAATGAATATAATAGCAATAAGAAAGATCTATCATGTAAGAAACAAATAAGTGTAAACAATAGTGAAATAGGAGTAACTTAGCTTGTATTCAGAGATATGGGTTGATCCTGGGCTAGAAAATGAGTGGAAAAATCTTTATTTAGATCGAGTAAGATCCGTTTGGGAAACTAGAATCTAAAATTCCCATAGATAGGACTATCTAGACAAGGACAAGACCGCTCGTGCACTAGTGTCTAAATTGGGCGCTAGTATCCTAGAAAATATTTTTCTTCCGATCTTTTCGGGGTATGATCTTATCTTCTTTCTTTTGCTCTTTATCACATCCAATTCGTTGTAGGCTTTCATTGTCCCACCTAAAATTGCAAAATAAACCCCAAATACTTTCACAAGGCTCAATCAAACATTAGATGAAATAAATAATGCATGTGCTTGAGTCGGATGACCTTGGCAATCACCCCAATGTGATTGTCACGAGATGTTGCACTACATTTCTTTATGTAGTGCTTAGCATGTGTATGATTGAAATGTGTCCTTTAAAGTTAGGTTTCCTCATGCCAATCACATCAAGATAGCAAGGTACAACTAGTTTTCCACCAAGATGAATGTGTGAGATGGAATTCAAAAATAACCCCTCCTATGTAGTGAATAATGTAACCCAAATATAGTCCTTGAGTGTTTCTCTTTGTCCAAGTAGTAGATAGTAAGTAATAGCCCAAGTTTTACAACCCCTAATGATGGTGATAAATTCATGTATATATATGACTCCTTGTTTGAATTTCTTCATTAACAACCAAAAAGGCCAACCTAAAGTGATGGGTAGTAATTTAGAAAAGATAACAAATGATGTGGCATTTCAATTTTGAGAAAAGGAGGGAAAAGGATGAAAACACCCAAAGGGGATAGTAATACATGGGTGCTCCTATCCCTAATGGGCGGTGGTGTCCATGATGCTCGAAGGATAAGAAAGAAAATACAGAGTTGGGTCACACTTTGTCCAATGTTCACAAGTAAAATAATCATTCCATAAAAGTAGATGATAAGAGTATCAAAAGAATAAAACAATGTAAAATCAAAACAAGTGTTGTCGATGCCTAGTTTTTGCTAAAGAATCATACATATAATAACATAATTAGAGGCGTGATGTAATTAGTAATTGTATGATTTTGTGTCTACCCCTGAAAGCTTGATCTCATGGAACATACACATTTTTTCTTCTATGAAGGAATTTAACCTCACTTGTATGAGCACAAATAATAGACATAAAATTTGTATCACATCAGATATCTTTGTACTTAGAAATGTCATGATGCATAGAAATCATGGATAATTTTAAGAGGCCTGCAGGGAATCGGAGGTGGAATCTCTCTTTCTTTACTTTGTACAAGTTCAATGGAACCACTTTCGCAACACATGCAAATTTCTCGGGGTTTGCGAATACAATATTCGAACGACATAATTTTCCTTGTCATACAACAACAATGCTCATATCGCATGACAGGACATTTGTTGTCGCATGACAGGAAATTTGTTGTCACGCACCAAGACATTTTCTCGCCGCGCGTGATAGAAAATTTCCTATCACGTGAATGAAAACATCATGTCGTGCGACCTTATCTTTTATTGTCGTGCATCTAACAAATTCAAAAAAATTACAACACTCCTTGTCACTTGTTCACATGGTACTTGATTATGATTCAGACTGTACCTTATTAGTAAGTTAATAGTATACTACCTGGCAAATTACCTAGGATTAAACAGGAGAATTTTTTAATAGAGGTGAAGCTAACCCCTAAAAAAATTATACTTTGGAAAATTTAGGTGAAAGGTACACTATCAGACTCGAATTTTTTTACCTTTTCTCGATTTTCCAAATATAGAATATTCACCAAATTATTGATTAAACTAAAATGGGATATCCTAGTCTAATCTAATGTTATGCAAAGTAGTAACAACTAAATAAAAAAATAAAGTGACCAAACAACTAAGTAGGTAGAAATGTAAAACCTTAATGTGCAAGAGGGGTTAAGAAATCCTTCGCTGATTCGACGAAGGTACATGATTGTGTTGCAGTGCAAACCAGGTGAACAGGAGGAGGAAACGATCATAAAAAAACCTGAGAAAACATAGGTCCAAACCCTCTTACTGGACTAGGGCATCTGGAGAGGGATATGGGCACATGTGGGCACCCTAGTCTCACGTAAATGTTTTGAAACCCTCCTCTGAGGTGTCATTGATGTTTTCATGTCATTGTTTCATGTCACACTAACTTCGTTGAACTACGTCGGATGTCGTTGTAAATCAAAGATGAAGGAGAGACCTATTAAACCCTTGACAAAGCATCAAAACCCTAAAAAAATGCATATGAAGGGGTTAGATTTTCCTCATTTTCATTTTCCACAATGGTGGACTTACTAATCCCAGTGTTGCACTACATCTCAGACCTAATATAGTTCTAGGTGCGTGTGTGCAAATCGTACCGTAGGTTTTCTTGTGTCAGTTGCACTTTATGAAGTAACGAGCAATAACTAGATGTAGAATGTAATAAATGTGTGCATGGAAACAATAGACTTCCCTCCTATGAAGTGTGATGCAGATGAACCAACCTTGTGTGCCTTGTGATGGAGCTAGATGGATGCAAATGTAGCTTTAGGTGTCTTTGATGGATGTAACTCTAGATGGTGATAGTAGATGCTTAGTGCTTGGTCCCTCATTATGGTCATCATAACTTTATATTTATATGGTTTTCTTTTTCTAATTTCATAATTAACCCAAAAAGACTGACCACTAAAAATATGGAAAGCTAAAATGGATAGAAAGTGCCCAAAAGATGGAAGCAAAGTGTAAAGAGGATCAAGGCGCTTAGAGGGGACCAGGGTGCCTGGGGCACCCATGGTCCAAAAATAGGATGAACACAAAATGACAAAACAAACTGGGAAAGTATGGTGAGGATCAGAAGTGATGATAGAAAGAAAAGTAAAATGGCCAAAGGACATGGGTTAATTAGTACTTTCTTCACTCAAAAACCATATGAATAGTAATATGAGACCGAGACTAAATATTGAATCCAAGTGCGTGATTTAGTGACTACATTTTCCCCCACTTTATGTTGGTGAGTAGAAAGCTTGGTAACATAAAGTAGATAGAGATGCGTACCTAATAATCCATGTAGAGTGATGTAGAAACATGTCAAGGACTAGACAAAGCATGGAGTGACAAAAAGATGGAGCGTGGAGACTAAAGATGCAAAAGTGTAAAAAGTGATGAGAGTGAACCTAGGGCGGAAGCGCGTGTGTGTAGATGCCAATGTGTGTAGTGTACCTACATGGTTAGTATCATGTGTGTATGATGTACTTGCCATATGTGTGTTTTTTAAAGTCCTTGCTTCCCATACGGACGAGCCTACAAAAGAGAAGATGATCAAGTAGTCAAATACACATGTATATGTGTAAAAATGTTATGTAAAGAAATATGTAGAAATAGTACGAAAATGAAAATGAAAAAGGAACATGTGCACCTAATTCGTGATGAGACAAAGGGTGTAGAAAGGATATCCTATAATCGGTGAAGTGCGAGTTTTTTGGGCGATCTCACGCCACTGTGGCTAAAGAAGTGTAGGGAGAAAGTTGTGTTATTCTCCAACCTATAACTACTTCCCTAAGACTTGGTGAAGAGATCTTTGTATTGTCTAGTTTTTTGGTGATCCGATGCCACTGGATGAAGTAGTGTAGGGAGGAAATTCTATTGTATCCTCCAACCTGTAACTGCTCCCTAGAATGTTAAGGACAGTTTTCCCTATAAAATTCATTGTGTATGGGGTTTATAGACTAGTTTGAACCCACTTTTTGTAAATTGAACTATGCCATGGATGATAAATTATAAATCGATAAAATATATCAGGTACCATGTGTAAAACCCTAAATGATGCCCACCTGTTTGGGGGCACATGTAATGTAGTGAATAGGAGAATGCAGCCCCAAAAGAGGATCAACCGCATAACCAAAACTCTACCCTATAGGGGGAAGGGAATGTGTTTGGTAAATACCAAGGCACATGCAAACAAGTGGATATAAAAACAAGTGTTAGTATGAAAAAACATGCATGTAGAAAAAACAAGTATAAGCCAAAAAAAATGAAGCTAGATAATAAGTAAACACTCAAATATATAATCATAGACCATGCAAAGCGGGTTGCAAACATGGGACACCACTCACATCATGTCGCAAGACACTAGGCCCATGGCAAAAAAACAAGTGTGCACAACAAGAGAGGTAAAAACTCACAAAAATAACAAGAAATAACAAACAAACAAACAAGTATGGAAGAAAATATCCCTACATAAAAAAATGTTGCACATGAAGCACCCATTAGCATGTTAGAAAAATAACAAGTATGTCAAAGCATGTATAACCTGATAATGCGTGTTATGTACAAAATGAAACAATAACACTTATAGCGTACAAATGAGATGCCCCTAGTAGGTAGTGTGTGAAGCATCCCTGTTGGTGTAGAATCATGTATAACTATGATCAAACTAAAAAGGACGTGAACACATGTGTGTATGGTAAAGATAATGACATATAAGAGATCTATCTAACATGTGTAGTAAAGTGAACATGTAAAAGCAAGTGCAAGCAAGAGTAAATGTAACCATAAAATGCAGTATGTTGTGGATGGATGGAATGGAATACAAATGGATGATAGGATCCACGTGCCCCCGAGTGAATGGAGTTGTATGTAGTGAGGTTCATTTAGTATGCCCCCTCAATAGTCAAGAATGAACCAAAAATGAGAGTGTGTCATCGAAAATGGTCGAATGATGTGTTGTGTACAACGAGTTGTGATGAGTGTGTGGTGATGAGATGTGACATAAAGATGAATTGTGTGTGACTCTATAACCTAAGCGTATATCATGACTAGATGAATAGAAATGAGGTAGTGATTTAGTCTAAAAATGTAAGTAAAGGTTATGGTGTATATCTATCACAAGATGATGCTAGAAGAAGTGACCCTATAGCCTAAGGTGTATATCACTAATCCTAGGAATGTCACATGAAAATATTGAATGATGAATGTGTGAGTATGATGTGGTCCATTTTTTGTATACCCTCAACATTCCAATATGGACCGTGAGACTAGAGTGTGTCATCAGTAGTGAGTGCAACACGTAGAGGTGAATATAGTATGCAAAATGTAATGTATGTGATAAAATAGTAGATGTAATGTATGATGTATCCATGATGTAAGATGTATAATGTAGTAGATGTAATATGTAACATGTAATGTGAAGGATGTATAATGTAAGGTGATGTGTATAATGTGTGAAAAACATGCAACATGTGATAGCTAATGTGTATGGGTGTAGAACGTGTATGATGTATGAAGACATGCAATGATCTATAACTTGAATGTAATGTAAAAATGTGTAGATGATGTGTGTTCATTTGTGGTGCCTAATGTGTAGTAACTATTGTGTAGTGTGTGGGGTCCATGTGTAGAAAATGCCCTCAACAGTCAAGTGTGAACCAAAGCACAAGAGTGTGTCATAGGGTAGTGATGATGTATGTAATGTAGATGACTATGTGAATGCTAGAATGTGGATGTGTGTAAATGTGAGTATGAGATGTGTGTTGATGCTAGGATGGGGGATGTGTGAATGTTATGCCCCCCAAGTGTGTGAGTGAATGAACTAACCAATGAAAGTGAAGGACGAAGGTCCCTCATCTAATGCTAGTGGTGGCAAAATGGTTTGACCATGCTCTAATAGTGGTGGAATAGTAGATAGTCGTTGTGCAGTGAGTGAAGTCTATATGCATGCGATGGATGAGTATATGACAAACATGTAGGTGCAAAAATGTGTAGGTGATGAAGATAAATGAGAAGGTGAATGCAGAGGTGATGGACACCCAGATGGAATAAAAAGAACAAGGTGGAGATATATGTCGAGATATGGAGTAAATCGCATGCGAAAATAGGCCTATATTACTATGTAGGACTAGAAGAGTGGTGCTACCATGTAGATGGTGTGCGAACAGGTGAACTAGGAGTAAATTGTGCTTTAATTAACATAGGTTGTGATGTGGTAGATGGAGTAGGGATGCTTGAACTTGTGCTCGAGGAGATGACAACCATAGAGTAGATGGGGTACACTCATCGATAGAAACAACTTGATTATTATGAATGAATTTTAGACACAAATGATTCATAGAGATGATGACTTAGACTTGTGGATCCAATTGAGGCTTAGGAGCATGTAACATCCGTCAACTACTTGTCCCATAAGGAAGGGTACCAAAATAGTAAGAGGATCGACTATAACATGAAGTTTAACAACACCATATGAATTATTCATCGGATATGAGATGTGCGAACATGTGATAACCAATAACATCAAGAAGTGGCAGAGAACATGTACTAATAGGCCATGATAGATCAACCTTAATATTATTGGTAGAGATCTAATAGAGGCACTAATATGTAGGTGATTAGAAGAGAAAGTGGCATGATAATCACGATCAGAGAAAGAGATGATGACGGAGTGAATTTAGTGTTAGCCACCAAAAGTCAAGAGCTCCTGATGCGGGTGAGGGTACTTCATGATAAACATGTATAGCAAAATATTTGGCTCCTTCGTGTCATGTTTAGGTAGAGGATTGTTAAAGATCTTGAGTTTATGGTTTTCATTGACATGTGGAGAAACTGTAGGTTCGGGAAGCTCAATTTTACCACTATCTATCAAGCCCTGAATGAGAAATCGAAGTCGAAACAATGATTAGTGGAGTGTTCCTATGCACTGATGATAGCCACAATGAGAATTTTCATCAAAATTATGCCCTTTTTGTCTAGAGGGATCTATTTACAATGGAGAAACAAGTGTAATGAGGTTATTATTGAAAATTTGCAGTAATAAAATATGCGTAGGCACACTAAACTTAATGAAGATATGTCGATGCGGTTGCGATTTAAGCTCCTTAGTAGTAGACACTGCATTAATGGTAACTTTTGTGTCTATTTCTTTAGTCGTAGATGGTTTAAATGTTGACTTATTTTGGAAACACATGAGAATGATGATGTGATCTTGGTATTTAAGATTTCGATATAGCTAAGAGATTAGTTTCAAGAAGATTAAGAGTATGAAAAAGTTGATCGAAAAAGAATGAGAGGTCTCAAAGAGGACACTCTCTTGGAGAGGTGGTAGTAGACTTTGGATGAATAAATCCTGAAGCTCAGAGTCCGCAAGAACATTTGACATTTTAGCTAAGTTATTTTTGTAACGTAAGACATAATTTGCTAAATGTTCATTATATCCTTGTTTAAGTTGTGCTAATTGGGCATAAGAGATCTTAGATTTGATGTTGATAGAGAAATGAGTGAGAAAAGCATCGGTGAGATGCATGAAAGAGACTATTGAATGAAAAGGTAGGTCATAAAACTAACACATCCCGTAATATTGCAAACTACAAGGAAAAATCTTAACGAGTATGGTATGATCATCTACATAGTCCAAGCATGCTACATGAAAAGCTCAAAGATGCTCTTGTGGGTCACCATGGCCTTTAAATATGGGAAACTTGGGAGAGATGAAATTAGGTGGCAAAGGATAGGAAAATATATTAGGTGTAAAAGGAGTATGTAGTAAAAAGTAGAGTCTAAAGATGGCGATGAATGAGAAGTAGCAGTGGGTGAGCTGATGAAATTGGGTTTATAAGTCTTGATATAAAGAGTTTAAGTTAGGAGTATTCGAAGAAGAGCCAAGTTGCATATTAGGTGTGCTAGGGTGAATGATGGGAGCGCGATAGTGGTAGGAATGGAATCAAATCCATAAATGGATGGGGTGGAGACCATGGGAGCCAAAGAAAGAGAAACTATAGAGATGGAAGAATCACGAACATTCTTAGGAACAATCACAACATGTAGGACATACGGAAGATGAGTGGGATGATCACACAAAGCTTTTTGAAAATCAGTAAGTGTATTTAATTGGTCTTGGTCAACATTGGTATCTTCATCGTAGGAATTTTCACTACCAAAGGCTTATATTTTGTGAAGAGGAACTCGGACGAGAGGAATCCAAGGGATTCTTAGTTGTAGCTATAGAAGTAGGGATATCAGCCATTGGTTTGGAAACCCTACGGATAAATGAAGGAAGCTCATAATATTGAAAAGAACCAAAATGACCACTACGAGTGACATGCATATGAAGAAAAGACCCAAAGAGAAAATGTATTTGAAGATCGGGTTCACTAAAATGGTTAAACTAAAATGGGATATCCTAGTATAATCTAATGTTATGCAAAGCAGTAAATAACAAGTAAATAAACAAAGAAAGTGACCCAAGAAAATAAGTAGGTACAAATGTAAAACCCTAATGTGTAAAAGGGGTTAAGAAAACCTTAGTTGATTTGACGAAGGTACGAGATTATGTTGCAGTGAAAACCAGGTGAACATGAGGATGAAACGATCATACAGAAACACGAGGGAACATAGATCCAAGATCTCTATCTGGATTGGGCACCTAGAGAGGGATAAAGGCACATGTGGGTGCCTTGGTATGAGATTTGGGCACCCTGGTTTGCGTAAATGTCTCAAACCCTCCTTTGAGGTGTCGCTGGATGGTTTCCTATAGTTTCTTCCTGTCACACTAACTTCGTTGAACCGTGTCAAATGTCGTTGTAAATCAGAGATGAAGGAGAGACCTACAAAACCTAAGACAAAACATCAAAACCCTAAAAAAAGTAAGATGCATATGAAGGGGTCAGACTTTCCCAGTTGCCACAATGG
Source organism: Taxus wallichiana var. yunnanensis (assembly GCA_018340775.1). Lineage (NCBI taxonomy): Eukaryota > Viridiplantae > Streptophyta > Pinopsida > Cupressales > Taxaceae > Taxus > Taxus wallichiana. The sequence continues at coordinate 182,276,921 of CM031236.1, read as the reverse complement.
TGGACTTACTAATTGAGTGATTGTATTACATCTCAAACCCAATGTAGTTCTAGGTGTGTGTGTACAAATCATGCCCTAGGTTGCTCTTGTGCACCATACTTTGTGAAGTAGCGAGCAATAACTAGATGTAGAATGTAGTAAATGTGTGCATGGAAACAATAAACTCCCCTCCTATGAAGTGTGATGCAGATGAACCAACCTTGTGTGCCTTGTGATGGAGCTAGATGGATGCAAATGTAGCTTTAGGTGCCTTTGATGGATGCAACTCTAGATGGTGATAATAGATGCTTAGTGCTTGGTCCCTTATTATGGTCTCATAACTTTATATTTATATGGTTCTCTTATTCTAATTTCGTAATTAACCCAAAAAGGTCGACCACTAAAAATATGGAAAGCTCAAATGGCTAGAAAGTTCCCAAAAGATGGAAGCAAAGTACAAAGAGGATTAGGGTGCCCAAAGGGGACCAGGGTGCCTGGGGAGCCCCAGTCATGATTGGGCACCCCAGTCAGAAATAGGATGAACGTAAAATGACAAAACATAATGGGAAATTATGGTCGGAGGATCAGAAGTGACGATATAAAGCAAAGTAAAATGGCGAGAGGACATGGGTTTATTAGTACTTTCTTCACTTAAAAACCATATGAATAGTAGTCTGATACCGAGACAAAATATTGACTCCAAGTGCGTGATTAAGTGACTACAATTACAAATATTTTCCACTAAAATTTTCCCTAATAGAAAGAGAACTAATACATGCATTAGAAGTGTCCTTGAGATGTTTCATATCATCCTTGAGAGATGTAATCATAATATTCATAACTTGAAATTTATCTTGAAAAACATGTTATAAAGCTTGAATAGACTCTAAAATAGTTTGATATAACATGTCATCATTACTAATAGAAGGAGTTAAAATATGACTCAAAAGTGAATGCACATGAGAAGGCATCGTATTATCAAGGAGTTATATTTTGTGCACTAGTTGTATGAGAGTATCTCTACATGATGGGTGTCGTTGAAGTAAACGATACAAGGATACTTGAGAAACTATGGCATGGGCCATGATGGCAGAAAAAAGGATATAATAAACACTAATTATCTAGATAAAAGAATAGACACCAACATATGTAAAGTCAAAAATTAAAAGACCATAGGGATAATACCCAAAAAGTGATGTTGAGCAAAAAACGATTGTCGTCAAATGAATAAAACAACCATATCTCGATATAGAATTTTAATTTTATAAAAAAGAGGTATTTTTGAATATAATAAATTTAAATAAAAACATCTAAGGGATTTTTCCAAAAGTGTATACTTTTCCTATTATGCCCCGATTACTAAAAATAGTAATTTTGAATTTCTAAAAATTTCGTTAAAAATTAGGGCAAACAAAAAGAGATTTCCATTGAATATGTGAAAATTAAAAATAACCTAAAAGTAATTTGAAAATAGAGCCATTATGCTCGAGGTATGAGACAATAGGTGTCTTGGTAATTATGAGCCCTAAAAAGTGACCCAAAGAGGAAGACCAATCATGATATCTGCGGGATAAATGTGAAAATCAATTTGAGGTCAAGAAAGAGGATGAAAGTAGAATGGAATCTAAATAAAAACCCTAGAAACATTTGATATATATGAAACCAAGTAAGAAGAAGAAGTCCTAAAGGCAACTAGGGTTCGGTTAACGGTTCACCAAATGGTTTAACCTAAATTGGTTAATATCTTATAGGGTGTTGGTGAAATAATTTGTCGTGTTGCAAATTATGTGTTTCCACCAACGGTCATAAGGATAAGCCCCTCCTTCTTGTGTATGGGGAGGCTCCCATTATTGAATGTAAACTATCCTAATTTTGTGAGGTGGCCAATAGGTCGAGGATCACACATGAAAACTCTAATGAACTTGTGGTAAAGTGTTTGTATGGAGTCTGAGGAGGAATTTTCAGCGACGAGAGGTAAATTAGAGTTCGGAAATCAAGAGAGTGGGTTATTATTATTTTCTAGCTCTCATCTTCTCTTGAGAGACAAAATAGCATTTCTTCGATTTCCTTTGCTTATGTTTTCCTCTATTCTCCCTCTATTCTACAAATTCGCAAGCACAATGATTTGGAACAACCAATAATGCAATGATACTTTGTGCTTCTTGTGTCTTGTTTCTTATTCTATGTTAATGGTGTCTTCTTATTGATGTGTATGGAAAATTTTTGGTTTTGAGAAATAAATTCTTTCGCCAACAATTTTAATGATAACCGAGGGTGGTCTTTCAACCGAGGATCACACAGGGGTACTTCCCTATACCTATGGCAAAAGGCTTGTAGATACTACACGGGAAGATATAACTTGAGAGAGAGGTGCAAAGAGAATAGTTAGAGGGTATTGCACAATAAGTAAGTGGAGTTATCCCATTCAAACAAAGGGAATTAGTCCTAGAGCGTTGGCGAGAGATCCCTAATTTACCCATGTGACAAATTATTTCACCAATAAGGGGGTAGTCAACTAATGATAGATTATCTTAATCAATTAGTTTATAAAGCTAATTACAACAATATCAAGAATAGGAATCAAGCAATGATAAATAATGATAAGTAATAATAGATAACAATAGATAAAACAATTGTAATGAGAGAGATAGGATGACTTAGCTGATATCATGCTTTATGTGATGATATGGGATGGTCTAATGACTAAAATATGATGGGAATGATCCGATTTGACTATGTCTCTCAAAATGTGTCCCGTAGAGCTACTTGGACCAAAGTGAATGGAACGGGCCAAAGTGTACCTTGTTATGGACCTTTTTGTACTTTCTCACCCTATATAATTTCAAATCCCTAAACTTTGTGGGTTTGTACAATGTTTCCTTATCTTATCCTTTATGAGATTTGGACCTTTGATGGTGTGCGATACTCATTATGTTTTTGATTCAATCTTCAAAACCCTATATAGCTAAGAAGTCTTGCAAAATACATTAGGTGGGTTGTGGGCACCCACGTCCACCATCGATGTTGTCACTACTACGAAGAGGGCTCAAACCTCATGTTATTCTCACATATTATGTGATCTCTAGAATATATGCAACCAAATAGATAGTCATGATCTTACAACAATATGATTGTACTTGCACCTTTGCCCTAACTTGACTTGGAGTGATGATATGTTCCTTGTATTTGCAGATATGAGTAGATGACTACCATATAAAGAGTATTGTAGAGTATATGGAGCTCAAGGGAGTCTTGGAATGGCCTTCTTGTGTTTTCTCTTAGTGTATACTCATGAGGATTTTTGGGTGTCAAGTGTGTATGATCTCCTCTTTGATAATGGATGAAATGACTAGCTTATATATGTGTTTCGGATCTGGAAACCTTGAATAAGGCCGACTAGGAATGACCCAAAGGAATTTTAATTAGAAAGTTTCGTTAGAGAAGGTGGGAGCAAAGTTCCAAAGTCAACCTATAGCCTACATACGTTATGGTCCTCCTTATCCGTTATGGTCCCGGATGCTTGTGCGGGTGATCTAAGAGTGGGATTATGATATGTGAGGGTGTAACTTACTTTAATAGAGTAATATGATTGGTGTGCAAATAGATAGGTTGTGTGTGAAAGCAAGAATGCGTGATATATAGCTTGGATAGGATAATTTATCAATTTGGACAAGGGTGGACTAGTGCAAAGGCATTGCACATTTTGTTTTGTTGCGAGACATGAATTATCAAAATGAGTGTTATAATATTATTATTTTTGGCATTAAAAATTTAATTATTATGGTATTAGTTTATTTGAATCTATATATTATCAAGTTTCAACATTATAAATCCATGAAATATTTATAATAAAGATAAAAATATTAGCCAACGTGGTGGATTAAACATATCAAAAAGATAAAAATGTTCGTTGATGTGATAAATCCAATATATTATAATAATAAAAATAAAAACGATAGTTAATGTTACATATCAAACATATTATAATAATAAATATTAAAATGTTAATTGATGTGATAGATTTAACATATAATAATAATAATAACTGGATAAATATGTTGGTATGAGACAAGTTAATTAGTATAGTGTCAATTTATTTGTGTGTTTGTTTTATAAAGTTTTAACATGATAAATGGGATATTCCTTGATAAGAATCTCAAAGAATATATCATTTTATTCTAATGTCAAACTTTAAAATTACCAAACATATGGAAATAAGAATATACATAAAAATGATTGGTTAAAAATGTTAATATATATATATATATATATATATATATATATATATATATATATATATATATATCCTTTGACAATAATAATAATTATAATAGAAGACATATTATGAAGTTTATAAATGATTATTTATCATCATTTTTTTAATTCATAAACAAGGGTTGACTAGTTCCTTTAACAATTATACTAATAGCCAAAAAGATATACAATAGATGCAAATATAGTTCGTAGATAGATGTCATGGTTCAAAGAACCATACAAGAGGAATTTAACAAAACCAAACCTTACAAGTAGGAAGAAGTAGTCACTCCATGAATTGAAATTAAAGGAAAGACCACGATAAAGCCATCAAAAAAAAAAAAAAGGAAGAGCTAGCTAAGCAATAACATCTTCCACCTTCATTGCATTCACGAATCAAAACCTAATCCATCTACATTTTAATGGAGCACAAGGGGTGGTGGATCCATATGTCCTCCCAAGGAGACATCCCTCAATCTGAGGCCACCATGTGTTCAAGAAATTTGTAGGCCCTATCAACCCTCTTTCACATGATAAACAAATTTTGGTGCCACGAGGATGATGGGGGCACACAAAGAATATAAGTCAATATATGAGAGAAAAAACCCTAGGAATACTTATTGTGATAGTGGGCCACCACCCGTTCGAAGAAAATCCGCGATGATGTTGAAGTGCCACTCTAATTTTGTGTAATCTTCCCTAGCCACAACCCGATCAACCAACCATCTTGAACAAGAGAGAAGACTAGGGGAACACAACATGAGTTCATAATCATGGTGCCAATATTGATTCCATGAGTAGGATGAATGAAGTGTAGCGTGATGGCAATAACAACATGTTTGTTCAACTCGAAATACATAAAATTTTCCACAATGGTGGAAGTAATTTCAGAGTTCACGTGAGGGCATGCATATAGTTCAACGTATTTAATAGAAACAACCACCTTAATGGCATTAAATACGACCTCGATTGAATGAAAAGACACGATGCATGCACTTGTCCATCATGACCTCAAATAAATCCATTTCCCATTTGGCACTAACCAAATGGAGTCGAGGTAAAGACATGGCCATTCATGGTAGGAAAACAAAACATGGATGTAGTGGAGGCGGAGTTGAAAACATAAAAGAAAAGGAGGTGTGGTGGAGAGAATGAAGGAAAAATAAGCCATAAAAGGAGATGGAAACATGTGAGAGGAAACAAAAACACCCTCAAAGCGTGCAACCATCAATGAAAAGGATAGTGAGATCCTAACCATGTGTTGCAAGGAGAGGCTAACATAGGTGAGAGGTCAAATGGTTAAAAAATGATTTGCTAAAGGGGAAGGAAAATCATGAAGAAATAACTCCCATAGCCCATGTCATGGCTCCACCATATTATCAACCAAGTCATCCAACATTTGGGAGGCCCCATGATTGGCAAGAAATCCCACCACCTTATTTGCCACCTAGAAGAAATGTTGGATATTCCACATGGTGAAGCTGGAAAGGAGATGTCGGGATTGGTTGAGAATGTAGTCAATTTGACAAGTTTTGGATTTTTTGGATTTGGTAGCATTAGTAATGACCATAGAGTCTCCTTTAATAGAGAGTCGATCGATGTCAAAACTATGATCCAAACAAAGACCATGAACTAAAGATGATGCCTTTACTGACATTGTAAGAACCATTCGGGATGTCGAAAAACCCTCCCGGATTAGAGATACGGCGCTCCTTAATGACACAACCTACCCGTGAGATTCTCAAGCTACCCTTGGAAGCCCCATCATAGTTCAACTTGAAGAAGCCGGAGGTATGGGGATTCCTTTTAGATTCGAGTTATTGAACTTCACCCCAAGAAGAAGACATTACGTTAAACCCATTAATGGGAGTAGGGTGAATAAGGGGCCAATTATTTATAAGTTTGATATCCTAGGTAGAAATTGGAATATTGGCCTTGACAGAGGACATAAATATTTATGATATGGTCGTTTTCAATCTGTAAATGACAGGGGAGACCAAACATGATTCAACCCTAAAGATTTACTTATTTCATTCTGTCATATGTGTTAAATGAGGAGGGGCATTACAAATCCAAGTAGAAGTAAAGTGGTTGTGCGGATGAAGGAGAGGTTAACAAGGTAGAGAAGGGGTGATGCCCTCTGGAAAGAACCTAATAGAGTTTAAGCTTTTAACATAACCAGTCCTAACATTTTTTTAGTGAAAGGACAATGGAGGAGAAGGCAAACGATGTCTTCTTTGTCTTGAGGAAAAAAAGAACAATGTGGGACCAACTAAACCCACTTTCTCATGCATCTTTTGAGTGAGAATCTTCTATTTAGCTACTAACCAAGCAAAAACCCGCTTTTGATGAACACACCTTAGCCCAACACTATGACAAAAAAACTTTATCATTGCTTGCAACCAACTCAATTGAATTGTAACTTTGTTATTTATCATCATCATCATTCTACTAAAGGAAGGTACATTGTCTTCTTCTTTTCAATTAGTCTTTGTCATTTTATCTAATCAAATCGTACTATTTATGTACTCTAATGTTTGAGCAAATGTTTTTGAATAATACATATTATATATTTAGTTATAAATGACTTTTATTTCACATATCATTAGTCTTTTGACTATTCTCTTTATTCTTCACTACGAAGTTTTTCTACTCTAGTATAATTTTGGCAAAAATTCGAATGGGTTTCATAATTATAAAGTATACACCTTACATGTATATCACATCAACCACAAATATACTAATACAATAACAATTAATAACTAGTCAACACATAAATAAAATAAAATATTATACTTATTAAAATACGAAACTATAATACAATAATTATTGACTAGTAACTAAGAACTAGTCGATGTCAATAAAATAATTGATAAATACACTAATACTATAACAATTAACTTATAACATATCATAATAAAAATACATAAATACACTAATACCTTAGCAATTAACTAATAAATACTTTAGTAATTAATTAGTCCCACACTAATCAATAATTATTAAACACGAAACATATTAATACCATTTTCTACTCCTTTTGGAATGTTAAATATTTGAATTATTTAAACATATAAACATAAAAGTATGTAATTGGATAAAAAGTTATAATTAAGACATTCTCCTTTCGCATATTGGTTGATATGATAGTTTAACAAAACTTAATCACTATAATATTAATTTGATTACGCGTTTATTTTATAAAGTTTTGATATAATAAATTGAACATTCAAAAATAAATTTATTTTCATTTCTTTTGATATCAAACTTCAAACTTACTGTATGATTGGTTAAATTTTTGAAATTATTGCACCTAACAATATTATATATACTACCTTCCATACTAATAATAATAGTTGTGACATTTATATTATATTATACTCCATACGTTAATTATGTCGATAAACATCTTACTATGGATCCAATCCACCTACACTGGCGCCTTTTAGCTAATAAGAGCCATTAACCTTCGATGTGGTGAAGTGAAAATTCAATCCTTCCATTCGGAGTTTCCATCGTATGTCTAATATATTGTCGATTTTCAAAGATTTTTTTACCCTTTTGTTGGAGGACATCTCATTACGATTTGTTTTGAGATCATCACCGCTATCTTTTTGTCATTTTTCTATATGTTAACTCTATATAGGGCAGTGTTTAGATCCAACATGGTCGAGGTTCAATTTTTTTGAATTATATATGTCTACTTGATTTGTTTCTTCATGAATTCCATGCCTCAAACTATCAAGAAATCAACTACTTCAATAACAAATCTTAGATTAAGAAAACAAGCAATCTCTTTCACACTGGACATTACATGACACACTTTAAGGATTTTATTAGTTAAGAACCCTCCTTGTAAATAAAAAACGTAAGACATCACATGGAGTTTCGATCTAAAATGTTTTGATTTGGAAGATAAAAATTCACCTTTCGCTCATATGAACAATTGTTGGAGTGACTCAATTATGAATGATTGTTTGCACATCATCTTTTCCCTACAATTACTTGAGCTTAAAACTAAAAAGGGGCTACAAAGTACTACAAAAACAAGCATTGCGGGTGGGTTTCGAACTGGAACTTACTAGATTTTCCCCATTTTTAAATTTTGGCCCCTTACGCTTATGGTTTTGTTAGTAAAAATCACTACTTGTGTATCAAAGAGTAATTTGCAATATACAATGTAAGAAATCATATAAATTCACGATCTAAAAATTTCAATCGACAGCTAGAATATACCTTAAATTGTTTGTTTTCCTGTGATTACTTGAGTTTAAAACTAAAAAGTGGAGCTATCTAGTGTTCAAAAAGTAGGCATTACAGGTTGCGCTTGAACCTGGTACATATTGGATTCTCCCCCTTCTTTTGGCTCATTTAACATCAAATTGCACTTACATGAATAATGCGAGTGAGAGTGGAGTACAAACATAAAATATTCTTAGGGTAGGAATAATTCAAGCCGTGGAATAGGTGTGGGGCAGGTGTGGGACATGCACACAACATGAATAATAGGTGTGGGACATGCATGTGTTTAATTCACACCTTTTTCTTTCCAACTTTATATGCATGTCTTCTTCTCAACTATCTAACAATCAAAATGCCAACCAATCCAAAACCTTAAAGCCATAAAAAATTTAAAAATATGCAAAGTCCCTTTTTCCTATATTTTCTCAAATTTTCTATTTCTTCCATTATGTAAGAGTTAGTTGTTAGTGTTTGAAATTGACAATGTTGGTTGATTTGTAAAAGAAAGGTGTCGCTCAACATTATTCTTAAACTTAATATTGTTTTTATTAAGTGGGCATACATTACTCAATACTTATTCCATTGTATCCACCCCATAAAGATAATCTCCTTGTTTTCTCCTCAATACACAAAATATTTTAATAAGACCCTCTAAATAATTCTCTCTTTTGGAGAAGAGGTATGCATCTCTTTAGCTTTTTTATCAATGTCATCTTATGTTTGTAACTTGTGGAAATCATTTACTATTTCTTTACGAATGTGGATAATATTAGGGGTTAAATTTGATGGTCACATGTTGATCACATTACTGATGACATATATATTAAGAATGTATAATTTGCACCTCCCATGTCAAGGTTGCATCAACGTAATTTTTGTAGGGGATGGTGGAGGAGATCTACTAATGCATCCTCCACAGGATATAGCTAATGGAATGCTCTCGACCTCTCGACCTTTCACCTTTAAGTATTTCACTATTTTAAATGATTTCCCCATTTGTAGCATACCATGGAATTGTCATGGCCATTCATTTGTCTTCTAAGATGACATCTTTGTTGCACATTGTTCTATATTTATCTTTGTTTTGCGTATTCTTTGTTGGAAAAAGAATTTTTGTAAATATCCTGCATTGCTTGTGTTTGCCACCACGTTGAAATAGTCAAGCAATGAATGACATGTCGAGGTTCGTCGACTTACATTTCCTCATATCTTTGAAAGAGGCGAACTTGTGCTTCATTCTTAGTGTCCCTTACATTCCAATATATAAGGTGTTGATTCATTAATAATATTTTAATATCGATTTTGCATTCAAATATGACAATCAAGTGCGGGCCACATGGACGTATTGAACATATCGAATGATTGATTTTTAAGAAGTGTTGGGGATGATACCTTTTTGATTAGGGCAAAGAAAATCAAACTCAAATTCCAATTGCAATAAGGTCTCATGTGGGTGAGACCTTCCCTGTTCCTTCATTGGTGCTCCTAGTGTTGAGGTCTCACTAGGGCAATAACTACCTAACCCCGTTTTATTTTCACGGTACATTGTTAACGAGTTGTCGCGGGGAGATCTCCTTGTCACCTCCTTCTCGCCACTCCTCAATTCTCGCATAAGACAATACTTGTATGTAACGAGCTTACCTTCTTTGAAATCTCACTTTAATAAGGATTCCATCCTGTCTTTAAAATCTCGCTTTAACAAGGATTCCATCTCATATTTGAAATCTCACTTTAACAAATATTCCATCTCGCTTATCCTTCGACTTCGGTCTCAGGGACTCACGTAATTGATATCTCCCCATGTTTGCCTTGAATCCCTCCGAGAAGGCCACTTCCAAAATAGACACAACCAAATCTACAAGTGATTTGAATGGCTTCATGTGGCAAGATAAAACCTATGGCTGATTATAGTGTTTGCATCCCATTCACCTTCTTTTATGATAATTGGAAATATCATGTTTATCATGAATGCTCGCTCTTCCAATATTTGTTATAAGGATATGCCAAACTATTGACATTGGAGATAAAGAACGACATAAGTCTTATGCTCGCATTTGTCTCAAGAGTCCAAACAACACATTCACTCGCGTATATCACCGACTTCTTCGTTTAAAAGGTAGTCCAAGATGTCTAGTATGACCTACATCCACGAAAGCACAAAAATGAGTTATCACCTCATGGCCATGTACCTCTTATGAGATTCTTCAAATATTTTTGTCTCCAAGTCATTACTTCCGCCTTAGACCTTCACGTAATGAACATTTTCTTTCTCTTATGCTTCAACAATTACTTCTTTCTCCATATTCAAGAATTAATTGTCCCTCCTTTTAAAAATAAAATTACATTGTACTCCCTTCTATATTTTCACTTCTTATGTAATTCTCATGTACACAACAAACTTTTGTTTCTTTTGGGTATATTGCTAGGTCAAACTATTCATATTCGTAAGGGTCAAACAAGAAGAATGGTCCAGAAGAAATAACATAAGTCCCATTAATGATCAATTTTCAAAAAAATTATCTCCCGTTTTTACAGTTATATAAGATGTCGTGATTTGTAGGAAGTCGAGATCTTAACCATAGAAGTGCAGTGAATGTTTAGAAAAAGAGCGAGGTTTTCAGAGCAGGGTTTGCCAGATCAAATTCGTAGTTTTCGAAAGTCGACAGAGCGACGAAGCCGAGAAGAATCCGCCCTTTCACTTGTTGAAAGAGAAGCCATGGACAACCTGGTGGAGTCCCTAGAGAAAGCGTACCAATCCCTAGTAGCATCCGCAGCGTACGTGTTCGAATCCAACGAAGCCTCCGAGGGCGACAAAACTTCTTCCACAGACGCCGCTCTCGAAAACTTCAAACAACAGTGGGAGTTATTCAAAGTGTCGTGCGACCAGGCCGAAGAGTTTATCGAGTCGGTGAGGCAGAGAATAGGCTCGGAGTGCCTGGTCGACGAGGCCACCGGTTCAGTCGGTAACACAAACGTCGGCATACCGCCCATAAGCGCGGTGCGGCTGGAGGCCATGAGCAAGGCCGTCAGGTTGCTCGTCATAGAGCTCCAGCATCCGAACCCTAATACCAACGGCACCCTCTCTGCCCATCCGCACGCCGGTCCGCATACCGGCGGCGCCTCCGCTTTCGACGCCCGTTTCGGTGACGATGCCGGTCAGTAAAGGCGGCGCCTCCGCGCTGTGCTGTAATTAAAGGTACATGGGATTCTTCGATGTAATGTTTCGGTTGTTTATATAAAATAGTGTTGCTTTTAGGGTTTGAGAGCAGTAATTATGAGAATTTCTCGAGCTGTATTTTTTCTTTTTAGGAATGAGAGTTTTTCTGTTTTTTCTTTGATAAATCTTGTGTGAGGTTGGGGTAAGAATTGGTAACGCTGGAATGTGCGTCAAACCACAGCCTTAGAGTTATGGGTTGGTTTATTAGGAGGAATCCCATTACCATCGCACCAAAAATCCTTCTATTCTTTTTAAATTCACCTGGGACTTGCACCCTGCATCATCCTTTGGGGATATAGCAAAAACTTGAGTAATTTGTTTTTCGTTCTCTGATTCTTGATGTAATGTTTCGGTTGTTTATATAAATAGTGTTGTTTTTAGGGTTTGAGAGGCAGTAATTATGAGATTTTTGGAGCTGTATTTTTTCATTTTACTGCAAGGTAGCAACTTTCGTACGGAGAGTATTAAGCGATGGTCTTCAAATATGGAAAAAGACGGTTGATTAAAAAAATGATAAATGCGGAAAAATTCTGGTCTCACTAATCTTTGAGGGACTGCTAAAAACCTTCTAAACAAAACTGAAAAATGAAAATCCTTTTTGCTGGTGACTATAAAATGATGGAAGTGTTCATAGCTTTAATGTTTATGATATAACAAAATAATGAATAGCATAATTTTATAGATCCTGCATTTTAATATTTTACCACTAAAATAGGAAAAATTCAAAAATAGGAAAAATACAGAAAATCTTTAAGATTTTACCTTATTTGTAACTATGCTTTTTAGTTATGATTTTTTTCTGTTTTTTCTTTGATAAATCTTGTGTGAGGTTGGGGTAAGCATTGGTAACGTTGGAATGTATGTTAGCCCACAGCCTTAGAGTTATGGGTTGGTTTATTAGGAGGGATCCCATTACCATTGCACCAAAATCTTTCTATTCTTTTCAAATTCACCTGGGACTTGCACCCTGCCTCGTCCTTTGGGGATATACCACAACCTTGAGTAATTTGTTTTTTCTTTCTCTGATCATAGAAAATTTTCTTTTCTTTTCTTGGGTAAATGCACTTGGTATGGCAACCTTTGACTTACATGGCACAACGAAGGAATTTATCTTCTGTCAAAGCCTTGTCTGTGGTATGCCACAATCGGCGATTTGGATGCAGTAGATTATCTGATTTCAACACTTTATCATGAATCTCTTGTGGTTTTGAATCTACACCTTCATTATGAAATCCCTGTGGCTTTTACCACATGAACTCATTCTATTTGATTCTAATTTATGGTAAATTCAGATGGATTTTTAATTTCAGCTTCTGTTTTCCAGCAGATTTTGTTTTGTTTTTAGACAAGTGTATTTTATGTGCTTTGCAAAATACCTACCTGAACATTCACACTCATGGTTGCATCAGGGGTTTGGATGAAATAAATAATTTTTGGCATTGTTTTTTATTTGAAGTTCAGGAAAAATAGAATTTGAAAGTGTCAATAATGTTCCCAAATGCAGATTTGTCCCCATAGCTGTCATTTAGTGCTAAGTTTTGGCGACAATAGAGTGTTTGCATTATAAGAATAGTTAGGATTCAAATTAACTAATGATAACTGTATATGCTACATAGGAATGGGGGCTCTGTTAGGAGCTTATAAATCTTTTTCTCTGTTTGTATAGGAAGCTTTGGTGGACTATAAAATTAACTTTTGTTTCCTTGTCTACTGTATTGTATACTTGAATTAAAGTATTTTTGTGCTTCACAAAATAACTACCCAAAACATATGTCCACCTGCAGTTTGTTTATTGTCTTGGTTTATTAGTAATTTTTGGCATAGCATTTTTCTCAAAATTTACTCCAAAGAAAGTTGATAATGTTTGCCAACATTGAAAGTAGAGTCTATAGAGTTGTTATCATGCCAAAATTTTCTCTCATTTTTAAAAAAATTGTCTTGGTAACACACTTCCCTCTTGTGATCTCCTTGTGTTTTCTGCCATTTTTACCTTCTTGAAATGCATTAATCATTCTGTGTCAGTTCTGCATGAGTTCAGTGCATGCTTCCCTTTGTAAAATGTTCTGTCTCTCCTTGTATTTTCTGCCATTTTTGCCTTCTTGAAATGCATTAATCATTCTGTGTCAGTTCTGCATGAGTTCAGTGCATGCTCCCCTTTGTAAAATGTTCTGTCTCTGCATTGGTAGTGTACCTCATGCATATACTTGCTCTATTTTGATCTTCAATGTGTCCTTTTGCCACTTTTTCGTTTCAATTTGCACTCTGTAGTGTGCCTAGCACTGCAATAGAGTTCGAGTTTGCCTTTATAAGTGCGCTCCACACTTTATCAGTTCTATTTGCTCTCGCAAAGTGTGCATAACACTTAAGATGGTTCTAAATGTGCTTGTAAAATGTACCCACGGCACTTTACAAGTTCCCATGATCACCTAAGAGTGCGCTTGGGCTTGTGTTGGTTCTAAATTGAGCTTATAAGTGCACCGATGCACCATATAGGTTCCAGTTGCACCCTTTATGAGTGCCCAATGCACTTTGTGGTTCTATTTTGCCAATGGAAGTGTGCCCATGCACATTTCTTGGTTCTAGAAGAAAATCATGAGTGCATTTTTGCTCTAAGTTACTTCCCAAGAGGCCTTGTGGGTGCGCCCTGTAAATTTCGTCTGAGCTTTGCACAATTATAGCACACTAATAAACCTTTGTTATATTCACATGTAGATCATACAAATAATGATATCAAATTTATGCGAGGAAAGAATACCAGTAAAGATATCAAATTCATGCAATGAAAGAATACTAGTAAAGATATCAAATTTTCAATAGCAGAAAGTGAGGTTTGAACCACCAAAAAGCAAAAAAACCTCTGAAATGATACTTCCTAATGATAAAAGCAATATACAAGTTATGTATCTTGGACAAAGACAAGTGAGGATGGATTACCACCAAGGAAGTGCATTAGGGCCAGAATACTTAATGTTCTGATACAATTATTGCTTTTCAACAGCAAGAAGTGAGGTTAGTGCTGCAAAACAGCAAGGAACTCTGAATTCTTGTATTTCCTAATAATAAAAACAATGCAAAATTTATAAACAATGACAACTGGGGTGAAACATTCACCAACATAAATTATCACTAAGAACAGAAATTCACCTTAGGATTATTTCCTGAAGAGACAGTAATGTAAGATGCTATGTTTGAGTCTCTCCAATGCCAATATCACACATGCAATCATATATTACCAGATTAGTAGCCTGCTATTTCGTAAAGTTCAATAAGTATTAACATTCACAGTGCTATGTATCATGTCAAAATGGGTGTACTTCTCTGCTACTCAGTGAAGTTTTGTTATTATAAGATGATAGAATTTATGAAAATAACCATTATAAGATTGGTGATGATAGTGTATTGCAGATAGATAAGGCAAACACTTCCATCGTTGATGGTGTTTAAGGAAATGAGGGGAGCTGGAGTCCATCCACCTGGAGACATGTTTAATACCTTGATTAGGGCTTATGGTAGATGTGGATCAGTTGTGCGTACTTAGCAACAGTGAAATGTTATAAACACGATTCGCTCCAAATATTTCGACTTGCAATGCCATTGTAAATGCATTGTCTAGAAAATGGCACTGTAAGAATGCAGAGGCTATTCTTAGAGATATGTGTGACAAAGGTTATAAACCAAATAAAGATGCTTATGCAAATGGTAATCATTTAGAGTGATTGAATGCCCTGGCAGGGGATATACAAGAAGGAATCATTTATCCTAGATAATTTATATAGAAAATGTAATTTGTTAAAGGAGACAGAAAATGCTTTTTGGAATTGAAAAGACGTGGATTTTCAAAGACTTACTACTTTCATGATAATGATATGCATATATGGGAAACATCGCTTGACTGATAATCTCAAGTATTAAATAGTATGAAGCAAAATGGGTGCAAACCGGATTTGGTGACATATAATTCTTTGATTAGTACTTATGATAGTGAAGGGAAGTGCCAGAAAGCAGAATCTATATTAAAAGATATAAAAGTGGTTGGCATGAAGCCAGATGTTGTATCCTTCAATTCTGTCATCAGTGCATACTGCAAAGAGGGTCTTATGCAAGATGCTTGGAGGATTTTCTCTGCAATGATGGATTCAGGCATCACTCCTTCCATCATCACTCATAATGCCATTCCATACGATTATTATAAAAAGGGATCACCCAACAAGGGAGCATATGATTTTGTTAGTAAAATTAGTCAAATTAATCACCCAACAAGGGAGCACCAAACATGATCTCCCAATGAATAAAAGAGCACTGAAAAACAATTATTTATCTGTGCCTTTGCATTAAGAGTATCCTATGGATAAACGCATTGTTTCAATTTGTTACATCATACATGTAAGGGAAATGATTTCCTCCAACTTCTATTGTTGTTTGAGGACATGAGAATAATTTAGTGATTTAATTCCCTCCTTTAGTCCCATGGAGAAATGCCCTGATTTGAGCTCCTTTGGCTTTTCTAGCTTCAAACAAGGACACCTCCTTGTGTATGATTAAAAGTAAGACAATAGTGATCATTTCGATCATAATTTAAGGGAAGTTGCAGCATAAACCTAACACACTTAATTGAATGCAAACAAACAATTTTGAAATCCTCAATTGGATTCTTCACTCTCCTTGCCATTTAGCATTTTGGAAGGAACAATAAGCCCTTTTACATTCCAACTTTTCATCCTCCACAATTAACTCAATCAACACTCTAAATCATGAATGAGTTTACTTGTCAAGGATATTATCGTTGGGTTCTGTTTATGTTGCCAGGGGTTTGTCTCCCAGCCCCCATACCCTACTTGATACGTATCCGGTACGGGTATGGATACGTGATGGGTACGTCTGGGTTCTTCTGGGTACATCACGGGTATGTCTAGACGTACCCATGACATACCCGTGAAGAACCTAGACGTATCTCGTAAGGCGAACCCAAGTTTAAATACGTCTTTTAAGGCATTAAAACATTTTTATTTTATTTTTGACTTAGTAAATGCAAAAAAACGAACCCTAACATTTAAATGAATAAAATATTAAACCCTAAACATGATCAATGAAATGTAAAATCTTAAGTATATTGTATGTTTTGAAAATTTGAACATTGATCCTAATATATTTTTCAAGTTTTGTTTGTATTCATGTTGACATGATATTCGTATATCATATGTATGGCAGCCACATGATCAATGAAAATGTAAAGTCTTAAGTATATTGAATGTTTTGAACATCGATTCAAGTTTTGTATTACTATTTCAGTTTTTTATGGACTAAAAATGAGTAAAATGAGTATGTGTATATAAAAACACACACACACACACACACATATATTTAATTTTTTAATATATATGTACGGGCATATCCAAGATGTATCGTACACAAGGGTTATTTAAAATTGATGTATTTGCATATCGAACCCGTATGTGAACCCGTATCTTGGATCCGTATCTTGGCAACATAGGGTTTTGTTGTCACCTAGAAGTTGCACCCTGATAGAGAATGGTGTGTGTACTCTTTCCTGTTGACAAAATTGGAACACCTCAAGGTTGTGGGTAACCTATGTCTGAGGTGAACCTCCAGAGAGGGTTGGTTCCCTTGTGAATCACCTAAAAACTAAAACTTTGACAAGGAAAAGGGAGAAGGAATGCGGGAAATGGGAAATAGAGGTGATACACCAATAATTTAACACATGCATGTAACTCTGCACACAGAAATCAAAGATCCACACACCTGCACAACTCTAAGCTATTTTGCAAAATTAATTCAAGGGTTTAGGAGAAAGGACAGCGGTAGAGGGAGTAAATTCCACACTAAGGCAATACAATACCCTATTAAACACAATGAAAACTCAGAAAACAACAGTATGAGAGGGCAAAAATGGAGCTTTTTATTCAGAGGTGCAAGTACAAGGCTAGGATTGCCAAAGCAAAACAACCCACAGTGTGTCTAATGAATTTTTTACAATGCAAAAATCCTTCTTCTATCCAAGTCAACTGCTGCTGCTAATAATAGACTGCTGTCTATTATTAATTTTATTTAATTTCCTCCCTCCCATGCTGCTGGCGCAAATAACAAGGAACTGTGACTTCTGTTTTTTTTTTAATTTATTATTTTCCCTTGCATGTTGCTGGATGGGCTGTTGTTGGAACAACTCTTATTTTATATTTATCTCCCCTTATTTTTCCTTTTAGGCGTCAATACTGCATGATTGCTGCATGTTTGTTTTATCATTCTTTTCCCTTGGCGCAAATAACAAGAACAACAACTGCTGCATTAGTTAATTCCATCCACACACTTCTCTTTTGGCGCCAAGGGTTATTTCAGAACCAGCAATTGCTAAAATTAATAAAGCATGCTAATTTTAATAAAAACACTCTCTTTTTAGTGCCATGTCTATTTGGAGCAGCACTTTTATTTTTAGCAAAAGCAAGCTATCTTTATCCCTTCACCTTTGGCGCATGGAGCTTTTCTAAAAATAGGACCTCAGTTTGCTTCTTAATTTGTCTCCCTTTGACACATGGAGCTGATATCTTTAGCCAAGTGCTATTTTTAGTGCCAACTACTTTTAGCAAATGCTATTTTTAGCGAATGCTATTTTTAGCACTTATATTCTTAGCAAACTGCAGACTCGTTTTTCCCATCTTTGATGTGGAAAATATAGTAACATTTTGGCGACATCACAGGGTTGCTTGCCTGCTAAACAAAAGATTAGTAGCCTTCTGCTACAAGTTGCACTATGATAGAGAATGGTGTGTGTACTCTCTCTCTGTTGACAAAATTGGAACACCTCAAGGCTGTGGGTAACCTATGTCTGAGGTGAACCTCCAGAGAGGGCTGGTTCCCTTGTGAATCACCTAAAAATGAAAACTTTGACAAGGAAAAGGGAAGAGGAATGCGGAAAATGGGAAATAGGATGATACACCAATAATTTAACACATGCATGTAACTCTGCACACAGAGAAATCAAAGATCCACACATCTGCACAAATCTAAGCTATTTTGCACAATAAATTCAAGGGTTTTAGGAAAAGACAGCGGTAGAGGGAACGAATATCACGCTAAGGCAAACACAATATCCTATCAAACACAACGAATAATCAGAAAAACAACAGTATGAGAGGGCAAAATGAAACTTTATTTTATTCAGAGGTGCAAGTACAATGACAGAAGATGTCAGAACAAAGAAGCCTCCAAGTATCTCCCTTTAATTTACAATAAAAACCAGCCAATATAGGTTGCTCCTTACTCAGAATAGACTGCTGCTATTTTTAAAATAGACTGCTGTTCCTTTTTCTTTATTTTAATCCATCTTCATGCTCTTTGGCGCCATATTTAGGACAGCAATTGATTTATTTATAAAAATTCCTATCTATCTTTGGCGCATGGGCAAGACTGCTGCTATTTTTAATCAATTCCATCTTTAGCCAACCTCTAAAAATAGAACAACAGTTTGTTTTTATTTATTCCTCCTATCTTTGGCACCAACCTCCAAAAATAGAACAGCAGCATGCTTCTATTTCTATTTTAATTACTTCCATGCATCTTTCCTTGCTCCAATTTTAGAACAGCAGTTCTATTTTATTTTATTCTTTATTCCATGCTCTTGCATGCAACCTCTTCCTTTAGCGCCAATTTCCAAAATACAACATCAGTTTGCTTTTCTAATTTTCTGAAATATGGTAACAGGCTGTCCAGTTATGTGTAAGAAGACACAAGCCGCCATGTTACGCCAGAATGACGCATCTACAAAGCCACGCGACACAGTTTCTTACACGGCTGCAAACCGGGAAACACATTCCAGCGTGGCAATTAAGCAAAGCATGAGGAACACTGCTCAGAAACATTGGCTTCAACAATCTCTGAATATGGACGCTGATTGGAATTGCAAGGGAGTTCCATTACCTGTTTCAACAGTTGATTGCTGAGAAATTGGTGTCCAAAAAGGTATGTTGAAGAAGGGGTCAACTTCCAAGTTAAAAGAGTTGACCTAGAATATGAATGACATAATACTGCAAAAGTTAACCCAGACGAGTCTTGAGTTGAAAAAGCTTCAGTGGCAGACCATGATCATGGTCAGGATTGTTGTTATGAGACAATTTAAATTCTGAACCAATTTTGTATATGAAAATTTGCATTAAAAATGATTTTTTTAAGAGCTCGGAATAAAATATATTTTAAGGCACTCCCAATTTTGTAGACAGTGAGATCAAACTCATCTGATAAAGAGACATACTTTTTTAGAGCTCAAAAGAAAATATATTCTATGGAAAGATAAACACACTGATATGAGTACTGCCAACAATCAAAACAGCCCAAGCTCACAGGTGTGCCACTTGCAATTTCGAAGACAATCATTCAATTAAGTGCAAAATTAAATAATCATGTACTCTTTACAATATTTTTCCATATATATAGTGTTGGCAAGATTTTATGTCGTTGTGTGTGATTTTGATTCACCCAATGGAAGCATAAAGTTTGCAACAGTTAGGGAAGATCACCTTTCGACAAGGTGATGTTCCTCTGCATTTGAGAGGGACAATTCCCTCGTATGATGGGAGTTTTTGTATTTTTTGTGCTTTTAACTTGAAAGCACAAAGGAGACAAAAATGGGAAAAAGAAAGAAGAAGGGAGAGGATGGAGAAAGTGAGAAATGAAAGGAGATGGAAGGGAGAAATCCACAACAAACTAAACACAGGAATGTTTGGATAACTCGGGATAAACATAAAGGAGTGAAACCCTCTTTCTCACATGAGGACAAGAATATAGGCAACAATTGTGCAGAAGATAAAAATCACCCAGAAGCACAAAGTCCACCTACAATATGCAATACAAAGCCTGCAAATCATAGTATCACCTACAACACAAATAGATGGAGGTATAAATGACATCATTCAACCATAAACAACAAAGCACAATTTCATGATTGGAGAGCACCAACACCACAAGATGATTCTTATTCCACTTGCTTACATTCTTTTATTCATGAAGACTGAAAATAGTATGTACACACAAAGTTGCAGCAAACTCTCTTCAGAGTTGAGAGAGCACAGACAGAGAGAACCCTTTCAATGAAAAAAGTGCCACCCCTATTTATAATTTTAGCCCATAATTACTTATTACTACCTCAAGGTAACATTATTATGGCTTTAACAATTTACTTTTCACTCAAGTCACAACTTAAAGTGACTTTATGACAAAAAGCACTTTTCCCAAAGGAGAAACATGAATAGTCACTTGAATGGAGGAAGAGAAGAATAAGAAATTCCAGCCATGGAGGTTCCTTGCTTGATCCAGTCAAGTATTTTCACCTTCAACATATGTAACTTGATTCCCAGAACATCTCCCCGGGATGAGAGTGTTGCCTAACAAATCCATCCATGATTCTGAAGCATCCAAAATCATCAACACACATGAGGACCAAATTGGTGTGTTGTATTGAAAGGGATAATCCCTCTGCTGGATACAATCCACTATGGTGGAGTCTTTCATTAATAGGTAACCACTTTCTGCTGGCCATTCTTGCCTTGATGTTGCTGAAGTTCATATAATTAGCATTGCTATCACCAATGATAAAATCATCATGAATACACTTCAAAATGGTGGTTCCATGGTAAGGAAGCTATGGACAAAGTTTGAGCAAGATTCAATGAGTAGAACTCAAACAATGACGAAAATGAGCCCTTAAAATGAAGGCAAAAACAACTGTCGGAAATGATTCTCATGAAACATATATGTCATGTTTGAGGTTCTTAAACTTGTACAAGATCAATCCTTGCTTCAAGAGCTTTCCAACACTTCAAACGACACTCAAATTGGAGTTTGGACGAGAAAGTTATGGTCAAAACAATATTGGTTTCACAGTTCCATCTCATGAGTGCTTCTCTGCCTTTGAGTCATGAGTGCACTTTTTGACAAGTTGGGAACTTGGGCACACCTTTTGGTGCTTTGGGAACTCGTGGAATGCGCCAAGCACACTTGGAAGGTGTTTTAGGAAGTGTTGGAAGCTTGGGCACATGTTTGGAAGGTTTTGGGAACCTCTTTATGGTGCAAGCCCATTTTCAATACAAAATCAGAACCAGTCAAGCTTGGGCGCACCTTTTTGACCAATTTGGAACAGCGTAAAGTTCCCAAGCACCCTAAATATGTGCTTTAGGAACCATTCTTTGACTTAAGCGCATATACAAGAGTTTTAGGACCAAAAAAGTGCTCAAAGCACACCATAAAGGCACTTTTGGAACTCAAAAGGTGTTTTAGGTGTGTTTGCAATGATGTTTTGGAACTAAGAAGTTCCTAAGTGCACTGGAACATGTTTTGAGCACCTCCCAAGTGCTTAGGCGCACATATAGTTTATGTACCTCAGTGCCCAAGCACACTCATAAAGCACTCTTGGAACTTGAACAGACTTGGACACATTTGCCAAGAGTAAAGAAGAACTCAAGTGATGGTCCGAGTGAAATTTCAATGCATATTGAGAATTGATAGAGTGCAGAATGCACTTGTGAGGGAAGGAGGACTCCATTCTAGTACAAGGCACATGATGGAATGCATGTGAAATGAGCAAAGTAGCAAATGATCTATTCAAGATAAAAAGTATATCAAGTCCGTAAATGTAGAAATGACACCAAGTGGTTAATGAAAATGCAATGGCAAAAAGTACAAACAACTCACAAGAGGGAAGAGCATCATCAAGACAAAAAAATTGAGAAATGAGCATAGAAATTTGGCAAGAAAACATTTAAGCAAGCAAACTCTCTACGAATAACTTGCCTTTGCTTCATCTTGAACCAATCTAAAAATAACTAACCTTTACTTCATCACAAAGCAATGTAAAAAAATCCTACAACAAATCAATCTATACAATTTAAATGGCTTCATTAGTTCTACATCTCTAAAATAGACTAAACATTATCTCTAAACAATGCACCTAATTGAAGTACAACAAATTTTATTTTTGTCCTATATTTGTATGGGTGTTATCCCTAATATCTTTTAATCTTTATTCTGATTTTAAAAATCTTCTCATAACGATGTGTCCAGCTCATTACAATTCCACTGTTTAAATTGATTGGTCCCCAATCATGTAAATAGTTAAGGGTGTTGAAGCATGTCAAGTGCATCCAACAAAGCATTCTCTATTAGAAGATCTTTTCATTGCACCAAATATTTTGCTAGGACTTGGCTCCTTAACCTTCTACTCCAAAGAGCCAAATATGCCCTTAGGTATTAGAACCAACTTCCCTTCCTTGTCAAGGGTGGCAATGTCCATGAAACTTACAAATTTTGACCAATTGTTTTTAAATAGAGACATGGAAGGTGTTATGTACCTTGGCATTGGCGGGTAATCTTATGTTATAAGCTACCACTCCAACTTGTTAAAGAATAGTGAATGGACCAAGAGAGTTCTATTGATGTCTTCTTCTTAAGAGTGGTATATGTATAAGGCTCCAACCAAAGGAAAACTTGATTTCCAATAGCAAACTCCCTTTCTGAGCAATGTCAATCTGCCTATGGTGTCTATAAGAGCAGCTTATTTATTTGTCTTTAAACACACGAATAATCTTCTTCACATCCATATTATCTTCTATTTGTTTGGTAATAGATTACAAATATATAGGAAAATACTTTCCTATAAACAAGGTGATGGTTGTTAACAACCTCAACCATAATTAAACCGTAATATAGGAAAGTAATATATATTGTTATATATTTGTTATAACAATATATATGTATAATAAACTAACATGTAACAAATATTTACCTTACGGTAACATACTAACAACCATGTGAATACTAATTCCTAACATTCCCCCCCTTAGTGTTTACATGGTAGAAAAACATCCACACTCTCAACTGCAGTATGCTCACCCCTGTGGCATGTCCAACTCTGTGACTCATGACCTTGATCCAAAAGAAAGGCTCTCTCGTTCCATGGTTTTAAACAGGCTTACCACAAACCTTGACATGAACAGGTCCCATCAACTGTCCACCTCGTGTGGTTTTTTGGATCCTCCCACAAACCCTTTCAAGATCCAAGAACTCGACTTACTCTAGTGCTACTGCTCATCACTATGCTTATACATCGTGGGAATTATGTAGCAAACATAACTTGAATATTACAAAACTACACAATAGAAGAAATTTTGAAAATATTTCACAACTTCCTATAAGAATTGTAATGTTCTTAATCGTAGTCTCTGTCATTGATTTCGTGCCACTCGATCTCGAACAACATAGAAAAAAACAGAAGCCACTTTTTGAATAACAAATTTATTGCATATTGGAAGCTTTCCTTGACTAAGTCGTTTGGTACAAAATGGGAATGGAACATTGGTATGTATTCCCCCACAATGTGAAATTCCAAATAAGAAATCGAAAGGGAAAAATGTATTGTGTGTATACTAATTGGATCTTCTTGCACATGGTCACCATTGCAAAAGGTGAACATATTCACCAAAACCATCTTCCAACGAAGATTACGATAGTTAGAGGATCTCCATAGTTTTCTGCTCTCTTATACAATTCTTTTCAATGGTTTAACAATAAGCACACAACTCAAAGCAATAGGAACACTGCAAACTGAAGCACACTAATAAAATGGAAACCACACTGAAAATCATATACTCACACCATACATATGCCACCACAGCTTCTGCGTGGCCCCGTCGTTGGTGACTGACGAGAGGTCGCTGTTCGACCTCCTTCCTCCGTTGCCTCCTTCCTCCATCTTCATGCTACTAGTTCAGCCGGATGTGATCATGAAGTTCAAAATACCTTCAATAATTTGGATGTCGCGTACAAGCGAAAATGCGTCCAAAATTGAAATGCGGGCAATTTTTTTAATTTTTCAGACTTTAGACAACGACACGTTTTACAATAGATAAACTTGACGTGAAGAAAATTTAACTCACAATTAACATATAATAACAAAACAATTTGTTTAACCACGAACTAAACAAACTCTAAACGTGTAGGAGTTAAATAACATTAACCAAACCTAAATACTTGACTATAACAACTTTAAACTAAAAATTGACCAACTTTCTTTATATTTCCACACCTTTGACAAAACCGTGAATGAGATATGAAGAAAATAACTATTTTGCATGGACATGGCAGGAGATCACGGTAAACAGCTATGCATGGATTTCTTGTTTGTATGGACGGTGATCTAAACCATAGATATTTTGAAGAGGTACACGTTGCCGTTGGAGACGTCGAAGCTTTTCTGCAGCTCACAAACAAGTGGAATGCCACGACTTGCAAGCCTTTGAATGCAACCAAGAGTTTATTGAACTCGTAACAAGGAATAGACGAGCTCCATCGAATTCATTCAGAGGAAGAATATACACAAAAAATGACCTCAGTCCCACCGCAGCCACTATGTCATGCTGAGAACGCAGCTTTGATTCTCAATGACGAAGAGGTAATGACTGTCAACAATCTGAGAGTACAGAGATCTAGGCAATGATTGTTTTGACAACGTACAATGAACAACAAGGATCAATAAACTGCGGCCAAGTTTTCGATGCAATGTGGGTCGCCTTTCTTCCCTTTGAGTCTTGGATCAACACAATTTGTAAGGACAATGCGCAGATCAAACTGATTGAAACGCTGTATCAAAATGGGTTGGAGCTCTGTCTAGAAGTTTGTAAATCCTCTTGTGATGTTTGAGCCTGAGTAATGCAATATCAAAAAACTCATACCAATATGAAATCAATCCAAAGCTAAACGCAGAACATTATTTAATGAGGATGTCCATCAGATCCGGATAAGAATCAGAATGAGAAAGCCAGTGGCATCAAACGACATATGTATGAGTAATCTTATCACAGAGTTAACATAAACACTAGAGTCAGATCGGTATGCAATGCATCACGCACAGCTGGAAATCCTTCTACCAAGATATAGCTCAAAATAATTTCAACTTGTGGGAAGATCAATATTTGTATGTATTCTGTGAATAATTCATACCATTTATATCTATTATTCTGACAAAACAAATCACGCAGGCCAGCGTTGAGAAGTTTTTGACCGGGCTTAGTCTCGAGCAGATTTGTAACTTTGATCTCATGCAGGAGAGTTTCCTTCTTGTGTGCCTTCCCGGACACGACTGGTGAAAAATGAAATCTCTGTCCCTTCGACGAACTCACTATAATTATTTGGTTCGATCTGCAGCTTGAGAGGATATTCAACTGAAACCTCTTTTTAGAATTCGCTTCTTCACAGACCCATAAAAATTCTAAAATCTAAATCTCCATGAAACTAACAAAGCAAAAATTCATCACAAATAAATTTCCATCCACCAGGGCAAAAGAATACAATATTGCCCCTTTACTAATATCTCAGAAAAATGAAATCTCTGTCCCTTCGACGAATACTAACATACTAACAACCATGTGAATACTAATTCCTAACAGTTTCATCATGTGCTCAATTATTTAATGTTGTCTTTTAAATCTTTTAAGATTTGTTATTATCCATAATCGGATCTCAAATTGTTGGTACTTTGCTGTCATAAATACCCCAGTTCAGCAATGAAGGGGATAGTACCCATACAAAATCTTTATGGATCCTACTTATTGACACATGATGATTCATATTATACCAATTTTCTACTAGGTGCAACCACCAAATCCATGTCACTTGAATATCTGCCCCATAGATATACAAATAACCCTCCAGGTCTTATTCACAAATTTTTTTTACCCATCCATTTGAGGGTTGTAGCACTTATTACTCAAAGACAAACCAGTACTTGTCAACTCAACAAGTTGCTTCCAAAAGTTGCTAGTTATGTTCCACGGGATGTTTTGTAGTCCCCGTCGGGACGCGTTTTGGAACCTTGGGGCGGGTAGGAAACGTCCCTTCCCGTCCCAAATTTTGCAAATTTTAGGAAACGTCTCGGGATGTTAAAAAAAACAAGGGGCGGTAGAGGGGACGGTTGGATCGTCCCCAAGACGTTTAGGAGGCGGCTAGAATTCTCCTAAACGTATCGGGATGTCCAACCGTCCCTGCCGTTCCTAAGCAAACAACCTTAAAAACACATTTTTTTTAAAAAACACACTTTTAATTAAAAGTAAAGCAATGTGGGGGCCCACAAGGACCCCCACTTTCATTTCTAAGTGCCCTAAACCTAAAACAAACATCAAAACAAAAAAGAAGCTCATTTCTGAATAACAAATTTATTGCATAAGTTAGTGTTCAAATTTCAATACAATCACTTGGTATAGGGAGGAACTGTCACATTAGTGCCTTTACCCTGAAATGAATCATTCATGTTTATATGACAAAAGAATCAAAGATCCAATGGTTTTGTTTAAAACACAATTGTCAACTACAACTAAACATAACAAAAGAGTCGATAAGACACTACTAAACGCCAACAAGAGATTACCAATAACAAAAAATAGTTGGTTACCAAAACAATGTTTATATTTAAATCAATGGTTTGCATCGATTAGATAATTGAAGAGATTGAAGATGAAATGGGCTGGTATATTCTGCTATTATAATTGAGAGAAATACTTTATATGCTATTAAATGTCACCCCTTTGTTTTGGATATCTTCAATCAAAGTTGCATGTTGGCTTCGTTCAAATGGTCAACAATAGATCTTTAAGAAGTCATGTGTGGTTAGTCTTAGTTATCATCCATTGGTATAATCTATAAGTTGTGAGAGAAATGAATAAAATAGTTCTATTATAAAGTATGGAGCTTATACTTGTAGTCTCTTTAGATTACATGACATTGATAGGATTCTTATCGTGTGATTTCAATTTTGAATTTTGAAGCCTGCATGTTGTTTATCATCCATCCTTAATAAATTTATATGCCACCACACAATTCAAACAGTTCTATCAACATTTACTTTATGGATGTCTACAAGAAAATATATTGTAGTGCTTTTCTTTCCATAGAAATACGCCACAAAATGCTAGACCTTTTGGTCTTTGATCTTGGTATATCATATTCTTGTTACAAACCAATTTTTTCCTACACAAATGGGGAGTTTTCATGCAAGAAGACAATGAGGAATGCTTTAAGTTTAAGTTTATCAATGTGTTACACTTATCATATGAATATTCGAAATTTCCTATATTTTAAAGGTTAAATGATAAATCTTATGTGAAATCTCAATTCAACTTTAATTTTATGTATTAAGGTTTGCTTTAGCAATGTTATCATATGAATATTTGAAATTTCCTATATTTTTAAATTTTCCCTTATTTTTTAATAGCCGTCCCCTGCCGTCCCCTAAAAAAAGGCCTAAAAAAATCCGTCCCGGAAACATGTCCCCCCGTCCCCTGCTGTCCCCATCCCGGAAACTTGGTGGAACATAGGTTGCTAGTAAATTTTGAATCCGCATCACTAATGATTGTTATGGGAAGCCTGGGTAATTCATTAATTTTTTTTCCCATAAATATCACTACAATTTGATAGGCTTTACAAGTGTTATCAATAGGAATGAAGTGTGCATACTTGGTTAGTCAATCAACAACTAGAATGCAATTTTAACCATTAGCGTTATGGAGACCCATGATGAAGTCCATACTGATAGAATCCCATTTATCATTAGGGATGGGCAACGGTTAAAGTAAACCTCGACTTCAACCGTTTCCACCTTGTTTTTTTAGCATTGCTTACAATCTACTACAAAGTTGCAGACATCACTCTTCAACCCTTTCCACTTGAAAGGGTAACTAAATTTTGCATAGGTTTTGAAGAACCCAACATGTCCAGCTGACGGAAAAGAATGGCTTTCATGTATCACCTTCACTTTAAATCTTAATTTTGGACTCAAAACCACTCTTTAATGGTGATAAATACACCATTTGCAAAATGAATACTTGCCCTTGGCCCTAGCATCCTGTTGGTCCTCCAACAATGCCACCAACTCATCATCACTGTCACACTCTCCCTCAATATCATGAACATTTGTTGAAATAAACTGAATTCCAAGAATTTGGGATAAAGCATCAACTATAATATTGTTGTTACTTTACAATACTAAATATCGTCATACAATTGCAACTTGCTCGCCAACTTAAATTGTTGCTCGTTGAGATACGGTGTGATGGAAAGTACTTCAAGCTATTATGGTTAGTGCCATCAGTTTTTACAACGAATTTGTCACATGCAAGATATTGTTTGAACTTAGCCAATGCATGCATTACTAGTAACACCTTATCGTAAATAGATAACGACGTCTCGTTGTAATTTATCTTATAGCTCACAAGGCAATGAACCTGCTCTGCTGCATCAAAAATGCTCCCAAGTCCCAATCCACACCCATCACATTTAGCAAGGCAATGAGAATTATGGAATAGCCTAGGTGAGACAACTGTACATTATTTTCTTGAGGTGCACCATTAAAATTTATATTTCTTGGCAAAACATCAGTAATAGAAGCATAATCCTAGGAGCGCTCTCAACTGAGTGTGTGTCTTTGTTTCTCGCCATTCCTTGATTGCCTGAATCTTGGATTCATCCACTATGACTCCATCTCCAGGGACAATATGTCCCAAATACATTAAGGTGCAGAAAAACTACTGTTTTTTTTTTAAAAACAATTTTCATGTTGTCCATAAGGTGGGCTAAGCGCTACTACAAATGCTTTCTATAAACCAAGATATCATCAAAAATAGCAAAACAAGCTCACGCAAGGATGAAATACCTTATTCACGGTAGCCTAGAAAGTTGCCGGTGCATTTGTGGGACAGATGCAGTTGGTTAACAAGGTTAGCAATAATTATTTTTGTAGCCGACATATTTTGCATATGTTATTGTCAGTGTTCTTTGTTTTGTAGAGTAATAAGACTCGGGTACGATGGTTGTAATGGTCTGTTAAACCGTTATGCCCACTGTTAAATAGCTTAAGTCTTAAATGGGTAAGAGTGCTTGTATGGGATCCTTCTAGAGTGGAAGAAGATTGTAACACTGATTACTCAAATAAATACAAAGCTGCTGGTTACTCTTATTGTGCTATATTGCCATGTGAATTTCTCGTTCTGGATTGTGCTGGTATAGAATAAGTCTTGTTCTCAGTAGACTATTTAGTCTACAACAGAAAAGCACGGCCAGAAATTCATAGCGTTCATGGTGTCTTCAATGCCCTTTTGTGTGTATCCACAAGTCACATCCTAATCCGATCATTCTCA
Organism: Taxus wallichiana var. yunnanensis; assembly: GCA_018340775.1. Lineage (NCBI taxonomy): Eukaryota > Viridiplantae > Streptophyta > Pinopsida > Cupressales > Taxaceae > Taxus > Taxus wallichiana. Next base: position 182,247,041 of record CM031236.1, on the reverse strand, counting down.
GGTCAATTTTGGAAAAGACGATAGCTCCATGCAACTCATGAATCAACTCGTCCACTCTAGGAATAGGAAAATGGTTCTGTAAAATCTTCGTATTTAGGACATAATAATCAATGCGCAAGCGAAAAAAACGAACCTTCTTCCTAACTAACACTACTGGTGCAAAAATGGGCTCTTGCTTGGGACAACGTGCCCCATGTCAGTTCCTGTACCACCTTTTTAATTTATCCTTAAAACAACTTGGGGTGTTGATATGGGGTAATCATTATGGGCTCTATGACATGCTCTTGACACCTATCAGATGGACGACCCTTAGGAAGGTCACCAAACACCATTTGGTACTGCTGTGATAGCTGTTGTACCAGCTGGATATATGTTGTTTTTTCTGAACAATCTGGAGTATACAAGCCCTTCATGCTATTACAACTGATTTAAGAACCTGGGTTGCTTTGACTGATCTGCTTTTGCATTTTATGGGCTGATATGATGGAGCATTTAGGTGGCTGAAACCCTCTAAAATCATGTTCTTTATCTTCTTGCATGAATTTCAAGTACAACTCTTTAAATTCCATGCAGATTTTACCAAGTCTATTGTATGCCCAATATCACATCAACACACTGCAAAAATATCCTATAAAATCCAGCTTTCATTGAATAAAGATCTAATCCTACGGTTCATGCCCTCAGCATACCTCTGAGCTAATATTAGTCACATAATATTCAGCACACTATGACTTGTAGCCCTCTAATCCATCATCCTACTTGGGTAAGTAACGTGCAAAGACACTCCTCTAATAGCAGCCAAAGTGGCAGTGGGCTGGTCAGTTGGCTTGATCTTCTTCATCCACACTGATACCTGATTTAACCAACAATTTACCACTCAGTCACATCTGCAACGCTACCTTAAAACATGAGATCCACAAAAATGTAAACCAAATGTTAAAGCAAGTTTAGAATAAATGAAATTGTGTGTGCTACCTAAGTCAATCAGCACTATGACTTGTAGCCCTCTAATCCATCATCCTACTCTAAAAGTAACGTGCAAAGACACTCCTCTAATAGCAGCCAAAGTGGCAGTGGGCTGGTCAGTTGTCTGATCTTCTTCATCCACACTGATACCCGATTTAACCAACAATTCTACCACTCAGCCATGCGCTTTTGTCCTGGTGTCCACTTCTCCTTGCATGAGAAATGACATCCTTGTTTCCTTAAATCTTCCCTAGCTGCTTTATTAGCATTTGTTCCAGTAATAGGTGGCCACCTTGTATCACTATTGGGTATTCTTCTATTCTTAAGAAGAGTATAATTAAGCTTGCTTTGGATCTTGTTTTGAGCAAATTTTCATATAATCTGGTTTTTGCAAAGCTCCAATCATGTCAGTTGGTTTAAGAGCCTCAACATAATTTTTTAGTTCTTCATTTAAACCTTCGACAAGTATGTAGGCTTGTCTAGCTGTTCGGATACAAAAAGCCCACACACACAGTCTTCTAAAATTTCTACTATAATCATCAACTGACTTTTCCATGCTCTGATGAAAATTGCTCAACTCTAAGTAGTGATCATCACTAGTCTTTTTATCAAACAAGACAGAAAAGATGAGAGAAATTATATCAGTCAAGGATCTCATCCTTGAGACCATCTTGAACATCCAAATCATAACGATGGCACCAAGATTATGCAGTCCCTTCCAAGTGTAGTGAATCAATCATCAGATACATGTTAAAGTAAACATCAGGTCTATGGATCCATACATGTGACTCATTTTCTTTCATCCATCAAATCTGGGGATGTCAATTTTTGGCATCCGAGGTAGGCTTTCAACTCAAGGATGGTTGTTTAATCTTTCGGGGCCATGTCTGTCAGTTCCTCATATCACAGTATGTCTGAAAATCATAATTTAGCATGAAGTCATCATCATCACCCCTGTACACCCTCCATAACCTTCTAAATAGGGTCTCCATCAAAGCCTCTTGCCTCTCTACTTGGATTCCTTTGTCTAGGAGGAGATGGCCGCTGCTCAATCAAAGGCTCCCTTCTAGATGTAGTCTGATGGCTATGCAACACTTCAACCCAGTGCAAGGAGTAATGAGATGAAGATTGTCTACTTGCTAACACTGTTGTGCAGTAGTTGTTGCATGGTATGGGTCGTTTCTCTAACATCCCCACTCATATCGTTTATGTCAGATGTTGGAAACTTTCTACTGTTTAAATGTTCAACCAGAAGCTATTAACTTTCTTCCATTTAATGCTTGAACTCCCTTCTATCACTTTCTTCCTCAGACCCCAATCTAGATATGCTGTTATAACTTCACAGACTGGCTAAATCATTGCTCTTGACCCAAAGTAAATTCTAAAACAATTTTGAAAATTAAATTTTCCTTGAAAACTGAAATATTTATATTCCTGAGCTCAGAATAAAATCCGTTTCAAGGCAGAATAAAGACACCGATCTGATTAAAACCAATAATCAAAACAGCCCAAACTTGCAAGTTATCCATCCCAATTTTGAAGACAGTCAGCTCTCAATTAATGTGTGAAATTGTATTGTTTCATTCCAAGTAATCACATCTTTAGCAGTTCTATTCCAAATAATCACGTTCTTATTACAATATGTGTTGCCATATTCATTGGTAAGAAACCTACTCTATAAATAATTAACCTTTGCTTCATTGCAAAGTAATCTTAAGATAACTAACCTTAGCTTCATTTCAAAACAAATTAAAAATAACTAATCTTTTCTTAGTCACAAAGCAATATAAAAACTCCTATAACTAATCTATCTATAGCATTTACAAAACTAGATAGATTGCTAATCTATCTATAGAAATCTAAAATTCCTGTAACTAATCTATTCTATAGCATTTACAAAACAATTTATCTCTTGACAATGCAACTAGCAAAACTAGACTAAACCTTATCTCTTGACAATGCAACTAGCTAAACTAGACTAAACCTTTTCTTAACAATGCAAAACTAAAATATATTCTATTTTTACCCTTTATTTGGATGGATTTTATCTCCAATATCATTTACTCTTCTCATAGAATGTGTCCAACTAAACCTCATCTCTTGACAATGCAATGAGATAAACTAGACTAAACCTTATCTCTTAACAATGTAACTAACTAAACTAATTCATATTTTATTTTTACCCTTTATTTAGATGGATGTTATCTCTAATAATATCATTTACTTTTTTTTTTTAATCTTCTCATAGAATGTGTCCAGCTCATTACAATTGTCCAGCTAATGGCAAATAAGTTTAACATTGTGATCTCTTAACAATGCAACAAACTAAAATAAACTAAACTTTATCTCTTCACGATGCAACTAACTAAACTAAAACATATTCTATTTTTTATCCTTTATTTGGATGTATGTTATTTCTAATATATTTACTCTTTTTTTTCAGTTCTTTTAAATCTTCTCATTGAATGTTTCCAGCTCATTACAATTGTCCAGCTAATGGCAAAGAAGTTTAATATTGTGATCCCTCCATCCCTACAGATTCCAAAGTTGTCTGATGAAAAGAAAGAAGAAACTGAACTTTGATGAAAAGAAAGAAGAAACTGAAGGCATTTTTCCAGATGAATACTGATCATTCTGGTAATGCGCAAGTTTCAGCCTCAGTTTTTATAATATTAATATTCTGTATATGTAATTTGACCTCTAAGCTAGTTGACATTTCTGTTTAGTCCAGCTATAGAAGATCTAAAGACAGTACTTAAATTTTGGTCATTCCAACAATGGGCAAGCTTTCCGCCTCAGTTGCTAATATTTTAATATGTATATGTAATTTGGCCTCTACCCTAGTTATTGTTTCTGTTTAATCCAGCTGTAGAAGGTCTAAAGATAGCACTCACTGCAGTGTTGAGTAAAATCCACCCTCTGGCCTGGATTTTGCCTCAATCTTCTCTTTAATTCAAGAATGTAGCTCCATCTGCAATATTCACAGTACATTCCTTGGAGACCTAAAATTGGATGGGAAGATCACGTTGTTTCAGTATATGTGGATTGGGGTATAAAATTCAAGAAAATCTATGAAAAGGTTATACAGATGCTATATAGCTTATAGCAAGCATTCCGAGTCAAATTTGCAATGATACACAGAAATTCACAGCAAAAATTGAAGAAAATGGGTCTTCCCCAGATTTGCTGGGGAACACTTTCTGGAGGCAGTTTATATGATCAAATGGTGTCCCATCTACACAAAAATTGCATGGAGAAATTGTGATGTTAGGGTAATGTTAACCTAAGTCACAAGGTTTGGGTTCGTGTTCATGTTTGACGAGGATAAAGTTCAGTTCAAGTTCGCCAAGGGAATGAAGTTTGAGATAAATGTCTTTTAAGTTTGAACAATTTTTTTCACTCATCTTAAAAAAATAAAAAAATGCATAAATATGTCAGAGGGGCAGAGTGGAGAGAGCTTTCTATCCGCTACTTTCAGTTGGTACATGTATATGTACATACATTTGTAAAATAATGCAAAATCGCGTTAAAACTTCCCATGTAAAAATAATGGATAAAGTTCAAGTTCATGTTCGACGAGAATAAAGTTTGGCGAAATTTGAACTTTTTCAATAAAATTCGGAGAATGTTGTGACAGCAATTGAACTTCACAGCAAAACAATTTGCCAATCAAAAAGATATTTCTAAACAAAATCCCCTTTCAATAAGTTCTATACTCACCTATTTTTCAGGTTTTCTTCTTGTTTCCACAACTGGATGTTACACACTTTCTGAGAGCATATTTGCAGTATCAAATGAAATCCAATCTGCATGGAGGAAGCCAAATGTGAGGAGTATAATGTTTGCAACAACTCATAGAAAACTTCATCCAATCAAGAAAATGCCCAGTGTTGAAAACTGGCTTTCACGCAGATTTTTACTTGGCCATTTTCTGCATTTTCCCAGATTTAAAAACTGGCTTGGGAGCACTTTTTGGGAGGCAGTTCATATCATCAAAAGCAAGTGTGGCTAAGCTAAACATTTCAAAATGATAGGGGATGCAATTTACTTTTGCAGTGCACCATTTCAAAATCAGAAAATTTACAATCAGAAAACACTAGGCGTGGGGATTAATTGATTTCTTCCAAACAATTAAAATATTCTTTTGGGTGTTTTTTGAGAGCTTTCCAATGATGTATACCACTTATTGTATTGACATCTGTTGAGGCTGCATAGTGATGTTTTACGTTTTAATAGGGTTATTGAAACTGTATTAAAACATGGTTACATCCCAAATTTGAAAAAGCCCTTTGAGAATATCTCTAAGAGCTTTCTAGTGATATATAATGCGTGGGAATTTGTCTATGTTTGAATCTGCAAAATCATTTTCGAGTGTTTCTTGGGGGGGTGCTGATTTGCTTGTTCTGGACTACAATAGTTTTTGGGCTGTATCTTTTGATCCAGAACTATGCTTTCTTCTCCATATGGTGTGTTGCAAAGCTTACATTGGTGGTAATTCTGGTGAAAAAGATTTAAGATTCAAGAAGTTCATCGTGACTTTGTTTTATGCATGAGCTATTAAAAACATGATCTATTTGTAGGAAACTCACTTTATTCAAAGATTATCACAAGGATAAGATAAAGATGAACATTGCACAATTTGCATGGCAATAGAAGTTATTTTTAGGAAAACAGGAGTTTTAAAGCATGCATTTGATTATTAAAATAATTATTAAAGCGTAGCTTTAATTATTTAATAATCTCTTGATGATAAAAGCATGCAGTTGCTTGACAAACATTTCATCTCCACCTCCTGATTTGTACAAACAGACTCTTTCTCTATTCTAATCTCTTTCTTGGGTCTGATTGGATCCCCATTCTGTTTCATGGCACTATAGCCTATTAATTTTCATGTAAGTCAACAACTGCTCTGGCCTTTTTTCAGCAATAGCAATTGAGTGGCAGTTTAGCAATTGATAAAAAGTGTTGCAGTTCTCATTTACCTTCTCTTTCTTTTGTTCTAACTCCATTTTTGCATTCAAGTAAGTTTTTAACTTTTCTTTGTTAAAATAAGCGTGCCTATCAAAACATCTAGTTCTGCATGTTTTATATAGTTTTGTGTTGCAATCTGGTTGAATAGAGGACCACACTATTCCTGTACATCACCATCTTTTTGATTTATTTCCCTTTACCTTGTTCCCCTACAAGTTTTGATTAGCACTAGGATAGACAAAACCAGCTGAGTCTGCAGATTGTTCCCAAGACAAGTGTCCCACGCTCTGAAACATCCCATGTTATTCTTGATACTGTGGGAAGTGTACAATCAAATGTATCAAAGAATTAACATTTCCATTCCCTCCCTGAGAAATACATGCAGTGATCTCCATGAAATTTGAAGGATGAAGATAGTTTAATAGCAATTGCTCAGTATTTTGGCTACTTAATCTTTTGTAAGAATTCTGCTGCTTGCCTTTGAGCAGGGCATTTTCATCCTTGTATTATACCTTTCATCTTCTTTGGTTCAAAGTGGGGGCGGAATAGCAAGACTTCAGTATTTTGGCTACTTAATCTTTTGTAAGAATTCTGGTGTAATGCCCCTTTTGGGCTGAATCTGAACACCAAAGGAACTTGCACAAAACCAAATAGTAAACTGAAACAAAACTGAAATTAAATTCTCAAACCCTAGCAGCAGGCTGTAAATATATTTTTATGATAGCAATCAACCACAAAACTTATAGAAACCCTTCAAAATATTATTCTTCAAAGCAGGAATTAATTGCAAGGAAAAAGTACCAAGAATATATATTTTTTACCAATTTAATATCAGCTAGAAATTAATTATCAACAACAACAAATACCCTTTACAAATATGGCTGGAAATGAAGAATTCCAAGCCCAAACTCAAGTACAAATGAAGATTCCAATTGCTAAAAATAGAATGAACACAATGATGATTGGAGTTTGGGGTGCTATAGAAATTAATTATCAATCTCCATAAAATTTGCAAATTTGAAAACCAACTCACTAAGCCCAAACTCAAGTACAAAGGAAGATCACAACTCTAAAAATTAGAAGGCAACATTTTCAATGATGATTGGAGTTTTAGAATCTTCCTAAAGAAGACCGCCCTATAGCACCCCTTAAATGCAAAGCTCCACCTTAGGGAAAGTGGAATGGGCAAGGTCTTCAAAGCTTGCACCCTTGGGAAGGATTGAAAATGCCTTCAAAACTGAATTCAACGCAATGCAATCTCCATATGAGATCACCCCAATTTTTCGTTCAATTTGAGGGGTTTGATGGAAGCCCTCCTCAAACCAGCTCTACTATTGAGAGGTTTGTAGTTTGATTTTGTAAAACAATAGGTCTTCCAAGAGGGTTTCCATCCTCCATGCATAAGAGAGTAAAGTGTGCTCCAACTCTAAGAGATTAGATTCTAAAGCATGCACAAACATTTTCCAAGTGAAGCACCCTTTAAATAATAGAGGTGGTGCCAAAACTAAATAGAATCTTCCTAAAGAGGACTGCCCCAGAAATTAAAAACTATACTTAGAAAATTACTTTTTGGGGAAAAACCATGCAAAGCTCACAAAAACATTGAAGATCATCAACCTGGTCAAAATTATAGAATTTTATGCTGCTGTGCAGAGCCTACAAGTCTATGCATGATGTGCACTACCAATGTGTATTGCATCGAAATATGGAACATTTTATAAAGGGGAGCTTGGCTCGGAGTTTCATTGTAACTCATGTGGAAATTATTCAAGATCAGAACTCACTGGACAAATATGATTAATGTATTTGAAGGAGACAAAAATTATTACTTTTAGTCAGCAAAAAAATAGTTTGTCACAATTGATGTGATTGTTGGTGTTAAGAAGTTCAATATTAGGAGATCACAATGTTGATAGGAAGTGTTAAAAGATAAATGTTCAATCATAATTGTTACTTGTTAAATGTCATCATTAGTTGTGTGTTAAAGTCCTCAAAAAGTCATCTTGTGAGTATTACACAAAGGAGATCACAAGAGGAAGTGTGTTACCAAGACAATGTTTGAAAAATGAGAAAAATTTATCATGGTAACAACTCTATTGACTTTACTTTCAATGTTTAAAAACATCATCAACTTTCTTTTGAGTAAATTTTGTGAAAAGTGTTATGCCAAAATTACTAATAAACCAAGACAATAAACAAATTGTAGGTGGGCGTATGTTTTAGGTAGTTATTTTGCAAGGCACAAAAATACTTGTAGTTCATCTATACAATCATGAAAGCAGTGCGGTAGGACAACAAGGAAACAAAAGTTGAAATTATAGTCCACCAAAGCTTCCTATACATACAAAGAGATTTATAAGCTCCTATGATTATAGAACCCCCATTCCTATGTAGCATACACAATTATCATTAATTAATTTGAATCCAAACTTTTCTTATAATGCAAACACTCTATTGTTGCCAAAACTTAGTACTAAATGACAACTATGTGGACAAATATGCATTAGTGAATATTATTGTCACTTTCTAATTCTATTTTTCTTAGAACTTCAAATAAAAAACAATGCCAAAAATTAATTCTTTTTGGAACTAACTTCTAGAGTAAGCACACTTGATCGATCTAAAAGTGGTTCATCCAAACCCTTGATGCAACCATGAGTGTGAATGTTTAGGTAGGTATTTCGTAAAACACATAAAATACACATCTAAAAACAAAACAAAATTTGTTAGAAAACGGGGAGTTGAAATTAAAATTTCATATGAATTTCCCATAATTAGAATCAAATAGAATGAGCTTGTGTGGTAAAAGCCACATGGATTTCATAATTAAAGTGCAAGGTCAAATCCACAAGAGATTCATGAGAAAGTGTTGAAATAAGATAATTTATAATGCATCCAAATCGTTGATTGCGACATATCATAGATAAGGCTTTGACAAAAGATAAATTCCTTCGTTGTGCCATGTAAGTCGAAGGTTACCATAACAAGTTCATTTAAAGAAAATCTTTTATAATTAGAGAACGAAAAATCAAATTACTCAAGTTTTTGCTATATCCTTAAAGGATGAGGCGGGTGCAAGTCCTAGGTGAATTTGAAAATAATAGAAGGATTTTGGTGCAATGGTAATGAGATCCCTCCTAATAAACCAACCCATAACTCTAAGAATTTGGTTTGATGTACATTCCAACGTTACCAATTCTTACCCCAACCTCACACAAGATTTATCAAAGATAAAACATAAAACTTTCATTCCTAAAAAGAAAAAAATACAGCTTAGGAAAAATATCATGATTAGTGCCTCTCAAACCCTAAAAGCAACACTATTTTATGTAAACAACCAAAACATTACATCAAAGAATCCCATGCACCTTTAATTACAACACAAAGTGAACCGTATTTGACTAACATTGTCACCGAATCGGGCGTCAAAGGCGGACATGTTGTCGAGATGCGGCCCAACGTGTGGATGGGCGGAGAGAGGCGCCGTTGGTATTGGGGTTTGGATGTTGGATTTCTATGATGAGAACCACATGACCTTGCTCATGGCCTCCAAAGCCAATACGCGCTTATGGGCGGTATGCCGACGTGTTTGTGTGACCGACTAAGTCGATGGCCTCATCCACCGGGCACTCGAGCCTATCCTTTGCCTCAACAACTCGATGAACTCTTTGGCTTGGTCACACGACACTTTGAATAACTCCCACTATTGTTTAAAGTTTTCGAGAGTGACATTTGCGGAAGAAGTTTTCTTGACCTTGGAGGGTTCGTTGGATTCAAATACGTCCGCTACGGATGCTATTAGGGATTGTTACGCTTTCTTTAGGGACTCCACTAGGTTGTCCATGGCTTTCTCGAAGTGTGGCTTTGTAGTTCTATCAACTGTTGAAAAATACTAATTTAATATGACAACCACAGTATTCTACCCTTAAGCTCTGAAAACCTCACTCCCTTTTCTAACATTAATTGCACCTCTATGGTAAAGATCTCACCTTATTACAAATCATGACATATTATAAAACTGTAAAAACAGGAGATTTTTTTTTGAAAATTTAAAATTCTTAATAGGCGATAATTAATGGGACTTATGTTATTTCTCAATCAACATAGAAGTATAATATAACTAGCAATGACATCAAAGGAGTTTGGTTGTGGTAGAAATATTGATTTACGAAAAATAAATGAATTGAAAGATTTTAATGACGTCCACGAGGCCAAACAACCTATGGGACCCGAAAAACAAAAACAAGCCAGCCAAATACACCAAAGAAACTAGCCCAAAACCGCTACTTTTGCTTTTTCTTGATTTCTTTGTTAATCTTGAGCCTTATATTATGGATTTTAGTCAAGTAATCTATTGTTTTGCAATCTTATCCTCTTCAAACAGGGTTGTGAGAGCTTTCGTTTTTAAAAATCAACATAACTACTCAATGTCCTCATATGCTACACACTCCATTAGGAAATGCCATTCCATTTCTACTGAGAACTTGACTGCCTGCAAAATCCGACAAACACTTTTAGATCATTCCTCTTTCGATGTTTTCCATCTTCTTGTTTCACATCTGAGATGATGTGAACTAGTTTTCAATTGGGAAATTAACATTTTAGCTTTCCACTTTATTTCTGCCTCCATATAGTGCTTTTGCTCATGATCACATGTGGGGTTAAAGTTCTTGACATAATATTCTCTTTTTCTTCCCAATTGTTTCGTCCACATGGCAGTTTTGACTCTCTCACATACTTTTTGATATCCCCATTAGTGTTAGGACAGTCTTGCATGCTAATTCCCCAATTCTTCATCCACTTTTCATTTTGCTTCATCCAAGTGCACTTCCTTCTATTCAACTTTTCTTCCACTACTATCTTGGGCCACCGAAGACCATCCATGCTTTCCACTTTCTTCAAGTACCCCAAAAGCCAAATCAAAGCCACCACCTCCATCGGGAAGGCCCCAACTTCAACAAGAATGATCTCGTAAGGAACCATGGATTTTATTTTGAAGCTACTTGTGATAAAATGTTTTTGTAACCTTTCTATTTGTCTCCATTTCACCGCCAACATGTTGCTGCCCCAAACTTCACAACCATATAAAACCATCGAAGAAACAAGCAACCCAAAAAGAGTCAACTTGGTTTTCCAATCCCACAATTCTGTTGATCTGCATCTGTTTTGGAGCATATATAAAGCTTTCCATCCCCTTGTATCCTCTTAGCTCTACAGGCCTCCCAACTGAGATTATTGTGAAAGTCAAGACCCAAATACTTGTAATCATTTACCACTTGCAAGGGACCACCTTCGAACTCAAAATTTATTTGCCTTGGTTTTCTTCTTAAAGTAAAAATCATTATTTTGGTTTTACTCGTGTTCACCTGCATCCCCACCTCTTTACAGAATAATTCCAGAGCTCTCAAGTGTTCTTGCAATCCATGTGTTGTTTTAGCCATTAGAATAAGGTCATCAACATAAAGCAACAATTTTACCACATAAGAAGCTAGGTGGACTCCACTCCCACCCATTGTGTCAATCCACTCCTCTAACTTGTCTATGTATAGCCCAAACAAAGTGGGAGATAGAGTGAATCCTTGCTTGACCTCGATGTCACTCCTAAAGCACTCGGATAAGCCATCTCTCGTTCTTATTTTGGCTTGAACTTAATCATAAAGCCTATGAATCGTTGCCCTATACTTTTTTGGTATACCCAATTCTTCCATTCTGGCCCAAAGTTTGCTTCTAGGCATTGTGTCAAATGCCTTTTTGAAGTCAACAAAACAACAATAGACCTCTTCCCCTTGCTTGTCCCATACCTTTTCAATCAGGTGTTTGAGGGTGACGTAGTGATCAATAGTAGAATGTTTTGGTCTGAAACCAACCTATCCTTTCGCCCTCTTACCTTCCTTTTCAGCCCAAATACTAATTCTACGTTCCACCATACTACCAAAGAGTTTTCCAAAAATAGGATTAATCATAATAGTGCGGTAGTTTGATGGATTGTTGACATCACCACTTTTGTGAAGAGGAATGACAATGCTGGTTGTCCAGTTTTTCTAAAAAAATAGTACTGAATAACTTTGTTGAAAATCTCTTTTATGTATGGCACAATGTCATCCATACTCCATTTAAAAATTCCACTTGTAGCCCATCAATATCTTGAGCTTTGCATGTTGCTAACTTTTTGATTCCTTCCTTGATGTCCTTTGTAGAAAAGAGTTTGTCCTTATTTTCAATTACAAGAGGGGAGGATCTTTGTTTTGATACAACATTTTTGCATATTCTAACCATTGGATATCTGTGATATTGTTCTCCACATTTGTTCTAGTCTGCTGAAGCTCTCTCCAAAACCTCTTGGATTATTCTTCCCCATAGAAATCAGCTCCTTCCTCCTTATCTTCATGAATTCTTCCTTTTTATCTCTCACTAGATTTTTGTATGCTTTTATATATGTTTTATCCTTTCTTGAGATATTCACCATTTTCTTTGTGGCCTTGCAATCATCATCAAACCACATATTAGCCGGGAAACTATTTTTGGTACTTCTTTTGGCTCTAGAATGCTTGCACTCCAAGAGCACCCTATGAATTATAACCATCAAATCCTCGTTGTTCATAAATCTCTTGTTCCCTTTTGAAACTGTCAAAATCTTGAATTTCCTAAATCTATTTTGTAATCATAGCTTTAAAAGTGTCTTGATTCTCCCGAGTCAAGAATTATGCTTTGAGCATCTACTTTTTATTTGGTTGAAGATTAGTCCTTTGTTGATCATAGTTTTTCATATTAATCTTCATAAGAACGGGGTTGTGATCTGATTTCATTTCAGTTGGGCAACTTCCTATCTCTACCTTTGATACCCATGACATAATGCTTTGTGAACAAATAGCATAATCCACAACGCTTTGTCTGTTGTGAGTATGACATGTGATGTTTCCTGACTTCGGCCATGCTTTTACCCCATTACAAATGATCAAATTATGTAAACTGCATATCCCCAATAATTCAGCTCCAAAATGAGAGATACCACCTTTTTGTCTTGTGAGATCCTTTCCCACTTCTGCTGCTCATCTTCATCTAACCACAAAGGGTTGTTGTTCCACCCCTCCTTCATACCAAGGTAAAGAGCCTGATTATTTGTTGTTCTTGCATTAAATTCCCTAGTAAAATGACCTCGCATGTGGCATAAAATTCTACAATATCTTTTTTCAATGCTTTGCAAAAGGATCTTCTCTATCCAGGTTCCTTTTCTTGTATGTTTTAGAACCAAATTCTAGAATGATCTCAAACCTCTAGCCTTAGAAAATTTATAAGACCCAATAATTCTTTGTTATACTTCCACTTCCTTGAAAATGACAATTTTATCAAATGCTAGTGAATGAAATATGAAACTTAGTTTTATTTTGCAAAGATGGAAGGATAACAATTCAACTCACAACACAATATTTATCCTGAAACCCCAAGTTGAGGGAAAACCAACCGGGAAGGGGAAATTTCTCTTTCTTCCCAATATTATATTGGCCAATTTAAAGAGAAATACATATTACAATAAGATGAAGGAAGATAAACAATGTCTACACCTCCCTTCTATACTTGCTTGCTCTATTTTCACACCTTGCTTCTACAAAACAATTCCAACAACAATGGTTTCTTGCTCACTTTTCTTCATTCCAATTGCAATGATCCCAAACCACTTGTTCTCCTTGTATTTATAGTTGCTTCCCATGTCCTCCCGTGCATTGGAGAATGAGAAGAGTCTTCGAAGGAAGAGACATGGTCGGGCGTTTAAAATCCATGATCGTTTGTGGCTTCATTTTATTTTTCTATCCATTAGTGATATGGTCACCGATGTATGCAGATTGGTGGTTACACAACCGCCGTTTGTGCAACAACAATGCGGGGGTTATGCATCTTGCTACTCTGCACAGAGTGGCGGTTATGTAACTTTAAAGTTTGCTCTTTATTTTTGTTTGATTTTTCTTTTGATTCTAGTTGTTATGATGAAGTGGTGTTTCTTTAGATCCCTATGGATCACATCTCCCATGATAAGGAGGCTTTTGATCCCACAAAAGGTTAGTGGGGGAGTAGATGAGGAAACAATTCCCTCACTTTCTCGTTTGAGTACTATCGGGCCTACCTTGGCATCTTCCCCTTGAGTCCAACCCGTCAAGACTCTGTGGACCTCTCCTTGTCTCTCGGATCTTTTGTTGCAACACTACGTCCTCCTCTAATTTTCCTCATTAGTTCAAGATGTAATCCTCTATGGAAGGTAGCAACTAATATTCTTCTTCTTCGTCAAACATGAATGGCTCATATAGGTGCAAGTTCTCACAATTTACTACTGAGTACATCCACATGAAATGTGGCAAGTCAAGTCTGAAATCATTTTCTCCAACTTGCTCCAGTATAGTGAAGGGTCCATACCGTAGTGGCTTGAGTTTCCTTGTTTGACCTTGTAGTCTCTCCTTGCTCAAGTAAAGCCAAACCTTATCTCCAACATGAAGTTTGTGCTCTCTACGATGCTGATCATGTCTAGCCTTATACTTGGCTTGATATTTCTCCAATTGTTCTTTCACCTTGAGATGGATTTGTTGGATCCTCTCAACAAACTTTGTTGCTCTAGTCACCTTTGAATCATGTATCTCCCCTTCTTCCTGCTGCCCAACCGCTATGTCCAGTGGATTAGTAGGTAGATATCCTAAGCATGCTTCAAACGGTGACTACATAATGGATGTGTGTACTGCTCGGTTGTAGGAATGTTGAATGTAGGCTAAGGACTCATCCCAAGTCCATGGATATTTGCTATTATATCCTCTAATCAGCTGCACCAAAGTCCTGTTCACCACCTCTGTTTGCCCATCTGTCTGTGGATGGAAGGCCGTGCTCCTCTGTAACTTGGTATCCATATTGTCACACAAAGTAGTCCAAAAATTCCCCAAGAACCTGGAATCTTTGTTAGAAACAATATACTTTTTCAAGCTAAAATGCACCCATACATTAGTAAAGAAAAGTTCGACCGCCTCACTTGTTTTTATTGTTTTTACATGCCATGAGAACACACATTTCTTGAATCTATCCACAACAACATATAGATAATCATGGCCATGTTTAGACATAGGCAATCCTACAAAATCCATAGTAATATCTTCCCAAGGACGAGTAGGGGCCGGTAAGGGCATATACAAACCTTCCTTCTTGATTTTAGGCTTACATGTACAACAAAGTTTACATCCTCTTATGAATTTTGACACTTCTTCTTGCATATTGGGCATATATAAATTCAAATAAAATAATACCATAGTAATAATTTGTTTATGCCAATAGCTAAAAATAATAATATTATTACCATAATGTCATGGTAAGTTGTAGACACTCATTTTGGTAATTCATGTCTTAACAAAACAAAATGTATAATGCCTTAGAACTAGTCCACACTTGTCCAAATTGACCAATTATCCTATCCCAAGATATATCTCACTCATTCTTTGCTTGCACACACAACTTATCGGTTTACACAATGGTCATATTACTTTTTCAAAGCAAGCTATACCCTCACATATCATAATCCCAAATCACCCTGCACAAGCATCTAGGACCATAACCGATAGGAGGACCATAATGCATATAGACTATATGTTGACTTGGGAACTTTGGTCCCACCTTCTCTAATGACAATTTTTCTAATTCAAATTCCTTTGGGTCATTCCTAGTCGGTCTTTTGTAGCTTTCTACATCTAGAATGTATATATAAGCTAGCCATTCCATCCATTATCAAAGAGGAGATCATACACACTTGACACCCAAAGATCCTCATGAGCATACACTAAGAGAAAACACAAGTAAGGCCATTCCAAGACTACCTTGATCTCCATATACTCTATAATACTCTTTCTAGGGAAATCATCCACTCAAATTTGCAAATAAAAGGAACATATCATCATTGCAAGTCAAGCTAGAGCAAAGGTACAAGTACAATCATATTATTGTAAGATCATGACTATCTATTTGGTTGCATACATTCTAGGGATCACATAATAGGTGAGAATGAAGTGAGGTTCGATCCCTCTTTAGAGTAGTAGTGACGATGTCGGTGGTGCACGAGGGTGCCCACAACCCACCTAATGTTTGTTTTGCAAGACTTCTTGGCTATATAGGGTTTTGAAGATTGAATCAATTACACAATGAGTATCACACATCATCGAAGGTCCAAATTTTAGAAAGGATAAGTTAAGGAAACATTGTACAAACACATAAAGTTTAGGAATTTGAAAGTACAATGGGGAAAGAAAGTACAAAAAGGACCATAACAAGGTACACTTTGGCCCGTCCCATCTGCTTTGGTCCGACAACTCTATATGACAAATTTTCAAAGACAGTCAAATCATCATTCCCATCCTATTTCAGGTTATCGACCAACCCAAATCCTCATATAGAGCATGATATCGGTTAAATCATCTTCTCTCTCTCTCATTACAAGTGTTTTATCTATTATTGTCTATTATTGCTTATCATTATCTGTCATTGCTTGATGGTTATTCTGACATTGCTACAATTAGCCTTATAGACTAATTGATTAGGATAATCTACCATTGGTTGACTACCCCCTTTTGGCAAATAATTTATCACATGGGAAAGTTATGGATCTCTCCCCAATGCTCTAGGACTAAGTCCCTCTGCTTGAATGAGGCAACTCCTTTTATTTATGGTGCAATATCCTCCCACTATTCTCTTCACACATCTCTCTCAAGTTATTTCCTCCTTGTAGTATCTATAAGCCTTTTCCACATATTTAGGGAAGTACCCATGTCGATCCACCGGTCAAAATACCACACACGATTATTGTCAAAACTATTGGCAAATAAATTGTCACATGGAAAAATTAGGGAACTCTCGCCAATGCTCTGGGACTAAGTCCCTCTGCTTGAATGAGGCAGCTCCATTTATTGAATGCAGGAAATTATGTACACTATTCTAATAACCGAGGATGGTCTTTCAATCGAGGATCACACAAGGGTAATTCCTTATACCTGTGGCAAGATCCTTGTAGATAATACAAGAGAGGAAATAACTTGAAAGAGAGGTGTGAAGAGAATAATGGGAGAGTCTTGCATAATAAATAACACAATAGAGTTTAATTTTGAAAACCAAAATGTTTCCATCCACATCAATGAGAAGACACCATTAACATAGAACAAGGAACAAGACACATGAAACACAAAGTCTTATTGCATTATTGGTTGTTTAAAATCACTATGCTTGCAAAAGTTGCGAATAGAGAGAGAATAGAGGAAAGCATAATCAAAGGAAATGGAAGAAATACTACTTTGTCTCTAGAGAGAAAATGAGAGCTATAAAACAATAATAACCCTTTGTGTCGATGATTTCCTTAAGTCCCCTTTACATCTCATTGCTTTAAATTCCTCCCTTGTACTCCGTCAAGCACTTTACTGACAGTTCATTAGAGTGTTCATGAGTGATCCCGACCTATTAGCCACCCCACAAAATTAGGATAATTTACATTCAATAGTGGGAGCCTCCCCATACACAAGAAGGAGAAACTTATCCCTGTGACCGTTGGTGGAAACACATAATTTGCAACACAAAAATTATTTCACCAACACCCCTATAAGATATCAACCAATTTAGGTCAAATCATTTGTGAGCGCGTTATTGGCGAACCCTAATTACCTTAGGGTTTCTTCTTACTTGGTTTCATATATATCAAATTTTTCTAGGGTTTGTATTCAGATTTCCTTCAACTTTCATCCTCTTGCTTGACCTCAAATTGATTTTTACATTTATCCTGTAGATATCATGGTTTGTCTTCCTATTCAGTCAATTTTTAGGGCTCATAATCACCGAGTCACCTAATGTCTCATACCTCCAAAGATAACGACTCTATTTTCAAATTAATTTTAGGCTTTTTTTAAATTTTTACATATTCAACCAAAACCTCTTTCTATTTGCCCTAATTTTTAACACACTTTTCTGAAATTCAAAATTACTATTTTAAGTAATTAAGGCATAATAGGAAAAATAAACACTTTTGGAAAAATCCTTTGGAGGTTTTTGTTTAAAATTATTAGATTCATAATACCTCTTTTTGTTTTGTAAAATTGAAATTCTATTTAGAGATATGGTCATTTTATTCATTTGATGACGATCACTTTTTTCTCAACATCACTTTTTGGGTCTTATCCCCATGGTCTTTTGATTGTTGAACCTACATATGTTGGTGTTTATTCTTGTATAGATAATTGGTGTGTATTATATCCTTGTATCATTTAATTCAACGACACCCATCATGTAGAGATACTCTTATACAACCAATGCACAAAATATAACTCCCTAATAATACAACACCTTCTCATGTGAATTCAATTTTGAGTCATATTTCAACTCCTTTTATTAGTAATGATGACACCTTCTATCAAACTATTTTAGAGTCTATTCAAGCTTTACACCATGTTTTTCAAGATAAATTTCAAGCTATGAATACTACGATTACATCTCTCAAGGATGAGATACAACATCTCAAGGATACTTCCTATGCACATATTAGTTCTCTTTCTATGCATCATGACATTTATAAGTACAAATATATACAATGTGATACAAGTTTTATGTCTACTATATGTGCTCATACAAGTGAGGTTAAAGTCCTTTATAGAAGCGACAATGTGTATGTTCCCCGAGATCAACCTCTCTACGGTGTAGACACAAAATCACTTACTTACTACTTACATCACACCTCTAACCATGTTATTATATGTATGATTCCTAATCAAGAAAACTAGGCATCAACAACACTTGATTTGGTTTTACATTGCATTATTCTTTTGATGCTCTTATCATCTACTTTTATGGAATGAGTACTTTACTTGTGAACATTGAACGTGTGACCCAACTTTGTATTTTTGTTTTATCCTCTGAGCATCCCGAAACCACCACCCATTAGGGATAGGAGCGCCCATGTATTACTATCCCCTTTGGGTGCTTCTATCCTTTTCCCTCCTTTTCTCAAATTTGAAATGCCACATCATTTGTTATCTTTTCTAAATTACTACCCATCACTTTGGTTGTCCTTTTTGGTTATTAATAACGAAATTCAAACAAGGGAATCATATATATACATGAATTTCTCACTATAATAGGGGTTGGAAAACTTGGGCTATTACTTACTATCTACTAGGACAAAGAGCAACACTCAATGACTGTATTTGGGTTGCATTATTCACTACATATGAGCATCTATTTTTGAATTCCATCTCACACATTCATCTTGGGAGAAAAGTAGTTATAGCCCACTATCTTGGTGTGATTGGCACGAGGGCAACCTAGCTTTAAAGGACATAATTCAATCATATGCACGTTAGAACTACATAAAGTCTGAAATGTAGTACAACATTCGGTGAGATTCACATTGGGGTGATCATTGAGGCTACTCGACTCAATCATATGCATTATTTATTTCATCTAATGTTTGTTTGAGCCTTGTATAGGTAGCTAGGGTTTATTTTGCAAGTTTAGGCGGGCGGTGAAACCCTACAACGAAGTGGATGCGATAAAGAGAAAAATAAAACAGATGAGACCATACCTAAAAGATCGAAGCAAAACATTTTTCACGACACTAACACCCAATTTAGACACTAGTGCCCGAGTGGTCTTTTCCTTATCTCAAGGTCCTATCTATGGGAATTTAATATTCCAGTTTTCCAAATAGATCTTAATCAATCCGGATCAAGCCTATTTCACTTAGTTTCCAACCCAAGATCAGCCAACCTAGATCTTTGAGTACAAGCTAAGTCACTCATATTTCACTATTGTTTACACTTGGCTATTTCTTGCATGATAGATCTTGCTTATTATTGTTATATTCATTTGATATCAATCCTTTGTTTAAGATTTAAATTTCATTAAATAACTGGGTTTGAAAAGATACTACAAAACACAATATTTTGTTTGAGCTAAATAATAACCGGTTAATCAATTTGTTACCTACTCATTACGACCTCACTATCGACTTATAAAACTCAAAGGTCAACCATTTTGTAATTATCATGGAATTAATGGACATCATGATAATGATTGTTATGTTTTACAACGAAAAATCCAACAACTTGAGCATAAGGGATTTATTTCATTTTCTACACAACATTTTGCTACACATTCATCTCAAGTTTGCAAATCTCAATGGGTTCCTAAAGTTGATCCATCTATGTCTAGTGAACATAATGCAATAGTGAATGATGTCACTTCTCCATAATACAAGAGTTATTTATTCAACAAAAGAATAAGTCGACATACTTCCTTTGAAAGTACCAACCTTAGTAAAGCAATGACACATTCTATTATTGTGCAAACTAAAGCACTATCAATTACACATGAGCCATTGCATACCGTAAAGCCAACAATATTGTTGAACCACCACAATCCCAATATAAGGGCAAATTGATAATATATTTTACAAACATCCCTACTCCTTCACAAAAATTGAGATAGATTAGAACAACACAAGTATTGATGACTTACCTAATGATTTATGGATCTCCAAAAACATGGGATCATATAGGTCCAATCCTAAATATACTTCTAAAAAATCTTTTAGGAGCAATATGCAACATAATCTCACTATTTCCCCACAACAAGCTAGGTTAAATCCTAAGGCCACATCTCTACCTATTTTTCATGTTGATGATCCTTTCCTTATCCCTGATGGTCCTAGGGATTTTCACATCGATCAATATAAACTTCATTCTCATATCAAACAACATTTTCCTATGATCAACATATTCATTGGTTAAAAGGGGACTTTCCTTGCAAGATTTATAAGTGTGTGTACCTAGTACATTCCCTTATATCATCCACATGTATGATTATCGACTCTTTTCCAATAATCACACACTTTGGGGGCATCCAAATTCTTCCCTCATTTCCCAATGACACATTCTTTTTATAGGTTCAACTTGATTGTTGAGGGAGTGGTTACACACCCGAACCTCACTTTACACACACACACGGGGAAACCTTGCTTTCTCAATATGCTTACACACTTATCAACTTTATCAAAATCACTAAAAATATAAATATCTCCCTCTCTGTAGTGGCATTCTTGGATCACCCTTCCTTCTCTTAAGAGAATAGGTTTTCATCTATGTCTTCAAGGGGCCTAAAATCCAAAAACATTCAAATATGTTAAAAATTCAAAAATATTTGCATTGCTCTTGCTTGGTTGTTTCTATTGCATGCTTATACTCTTCATGTTTTATTTTAGTTATGATGCTTTATTGATACCTAACATATTATATCTTTTAATACACATGTGCATTCATGTGGTACATTGAGTTGAATGCATGCTACACATATTGTTACATGATACATGATGCTTGACACTACTCTTTACCAGTTGTTCTGTGCCAACTTGGGGTATCCATTTTACACTTTTTTACACACAAGGTGCTATCATTACAATATTTACTATTTTACTTCCTCTTACTTCATTTACTCACTAAATATATTGCGTCATACTTCTTATTACTCTAACATGCTAATGGGTGCTTCATGTGTAGTATTTGTTTTTCCTGTCACTTACAAACCAAGATCATTTCCTTCAAAGTGGCTTATTTCTTGTTTTCCGTGTTTGATATGTGCTCTCACTTGTTTACGGGAATTCCCTATGTTACTTGCTTGTTGCTTGTTAGCCTTGAGTGCCTCGATTGTCTTACAACATCCTAAGTGGTGTCCCATGTATGTGGCATATTGTTTTCCATGATTGTCCTACTTGTGTGTCTTTACATGCTTTTTCTTACATCTAATGTGTATTTTTATTGCTTGTCACTAACACTTTGCTAGCTTTTCTATTGTACTATTATGTATGCACCATGGTATACACCAAACACGCTCCCATTTTTTCCCCATAAGAATCATACAACACTTGCACATCAGCTACATGTCCTCTTTTTTGGGCTGCATTCAAAGTGCTATATCTCACATGCCCCAAACACTAGGGGCAACCATGCGATGATATTTCATCCTCACAACTTACAATGCAGAAACAAAATAATAGGTACATAATCAAACATTGCAGAGTTTAGAAAATGGCTCCAAAACAAACTTGGGTTAGGAAATACACAGGGACCAAATCATACAAGGACTATAACGTATGAACGCTATGGCCCATTCCATATGCTTATGTCCTTGGGGGTAAAATTTAATAAATTTCGTAGTTGCTATAGTTCCTCATGAACATTCACATGATTTTTACTCAAGTTTAATTACAAAATTCATGGTACATGTTAGATTATGGTGGCACCAAAGGTACGTGCAAGCTAGTATTGCCCTAGTATATTATGTCATCATTTGCAAATCAATTGGGTTCATGTTCATCTACAGTGGCACTTATCCATGGGTTTTGGGGAGTGTCGAGGTGATTTATCCTCGTAGGATTGACTTCCCATTGCTCATTTTTTGGTGGAGGGATGCAGAACAATTAGAATGCTCCCCATATAGTTCTCTTCACCATGCAAGGTGCATTTGCACTTCTTTCTATTCTCTTCGGCACATTCCACTTGGGGATTGATCACCCCTAAGTCCTTCCAACCAACTCCACCAAAATTTCAACAAACCTCCATGACAACGGTATCGAGAGTACTCTCTCCCCCTCTCTCACAAAACAATTAGGTGTACACTCTCCTTTGCTTTTCTTTTGAAATTTTTACATATTTTTGTTTTCATATCAAGTTCAAAGTTTGATTTCCTATACTATGGAAATTGACTACACTCTTTTATCTACAGGTATGCATTCAGGAAAAACAAACACAATCAAAACAAAGACAAAGTCCTAACACAAACACAAGGCACTCCAAGCGAAGATAAAGTGTGTCTACACTCTCAGTGACTTTTCCATTAAGCATGTAATTTTCAATTCCATACTTAAAGGGGTAAATGTAGACAATCATTTTTCAGTAATTCATGTCTTAAAAAACATAAATATACAATTCCTTTGCACTAGTCCACAATTGTCCAAATAGACTAATTATCCTATCCCTAGCTATATCTCCATCATTCTTTGTTTGCACACACAACCTATCTGTTCATACAACAATCATATTACTTCACAAAGTAGGATATACTCTTGCATATCACAATCCCAAGTCTCGGATCACCCACACAAGCATTTGGGACCATATAGTAAATGGAGGAGCATAACACTTGTACGCTATGGGCCGACCTAGTAGTAGTGTTGCTCGCACATCCTCTAATGACACTTTTTCTAATTCAAATTCCTTTGGGTTTTTTTTTTTTTGACCTTATTCGAGGTTTCTAGATCCGAAACACATATATAAGTTAGTAATTTCATCTATTATTGAAGAGGAGATCATACACACTTGACACCCAAATATGTTCATGAGCATATAATAAGAATGAACATAAGCAAGGCCATTCCAAGACTCCCTTTAGATCCATATACTCTACACACTCTTTCTAGGAAATTATCGACTCGGATCAACAAATACAAGGAACATATTACCACTCCAAGTCAAGTTAGGGCAATGTACAAGTACAATAATATTATTACAAGATCATGATTATCTATTTGGTTGTATACATTCTAGAGATCACATACTAGATGAGAAAAATGTGAGATTTGAGCCCTCTTAGGAGTAGTGACGATATTGGTGGTGCACAGGGGTTCCCATAACCCACCTAATGTTTGTTTTGCAAGACTTATTGGCTATCTAGGGTTTTGAAGATTGAATTTGCTACACAATAAGCATCACACATCATTGAAGGTCCAAATTATAGAAAGGAGATGATAAAGAAACATCGTACAAAACCAAAAAGTTTTAGGAGATGAAAGCATAAAGGGACAAGAAAGTACAAAAAGGGCCATAATAGGGGTATGTTTTGGCTTGTCCCATCCACTTTGGTCTAGGAAGCACTACAAGACATAATTTTAGAGACAAATTCAAATTAGATCATTCCCAACCTATTTCAATCATCAAACCATTCTAGATCATCACACAAAGCATGATATCAACTAATTAATTTTCTCTCTTTCGTTGCAGTGCTTTATCTATTATTATTTATTATTGCTTAGTGGTTATTCCCGATATTGCTTTGTAATTAGCCATAAAAACTAATTGATTAGGATAATCTATAATTGGTTGACTACCCCTATTAGATATTAACCAATTTAGGTTAAATCATAATTAACTAATTATGTATGTGTTGTCCTGTTTTTGTAAGGGCAAAATTCACTTGAAAACATGACAATTGTACCCTAGTGTCAAAAATTTTCATTGTAACCCTTCCCCGAAACCTCTCTAGGTTAGTCCATCCCTTACACCAGATTATCCCCATATGTATAATGTATATGTCTGTGGTCTCACCCTCGCCCATGTGTGGAAAAGAAGAAAACAAATCCAAGGAGCCTTTCAAGATAATGCCTTTCAAGGTGGATCTTTTAGCGGGTTTGGGAATGGCTATTTTTAGCCTTTCTCAAGCGGGTGCATATTATCTAGAGAGCTGAGTTAAAGTCCTAAATTCATCGGAGGTGTATTCATGAGCTAGGATCATTGTGTAATTGATTTAGGAAGATTTTGGAAATATCTGGAGGTTTAGGATCCAGTTTAACAAAAGCGGGTTTTTGAGGCCAAGGAGCTTAGATGCGAAAAAGCACCTGAACTTCGGGAGATGATTCTAGAAGCTCGGAATGAGTTAGAGGTCAAAAAAATATCAATGGAAATATAATTCAAAGCCCTACATTTTGGTAATCTTAGTTTTTTCACAACACCCATGCATTTCTTTCCACAACTCATTCTTCGTAGGCACAACTGGCGGTCTCGATAAAAATGACATTTTGAGAATGTTTCAAGATAAACCAGACCTTGGGATCCCTCCCATCCATTTCAAAATTTTTTTCTAGTAAAAATCATATAAAGAAGTTCCTAAAAATTCATTCGAGAGCTCTGACAATGTCATTTTCAAGTTCTTCTCCAAGGTACAAGCTCTGTACTTAGCCAAAAATTTCAAAGACAAATGGAACCATGAGGATGAGGTGAGGCACACTTTTAGTGTTCCTTTTTCACTTTCCAAGGGGACAAGGGGGATAGAAAAATGTGCCCCCACTTTAAGCCTCATGGACCCTTAACATGACCCTGGGGAGCTCCAGATAAGCACTTTCCACCAAATTTCTAGCCCCTGCTCCAACTCCCGCATGCTTGCCAAGTGTCAACACCAGGATAAGGTGCATTTTGGTGTACTTCTATCTTATTCCTAGGGGACAAGGGGGAAGAAAAATTCTCCCCACACCTTTGGCCTCATGGACCCACCATATGACCCCGAAGACCTCCTTTAAGCACTTTTTGCTAGTTTTTGAGCCCCTCTCCTCGCTCCGCATGCATGCCAAGTGTCACCACCAGGATAAGGTGAAATTTTGGTGTCCCCTTGTCCTGTTCCAAAGGGGACATGGGGGTAGAAAAATGTGCCCCTACCATGCTTCCACCAGTTCCTCACATGACCAAAATTGACCTCGAGAGCTCAAACTAAGCCCTTTTCTCATTTTTTCTCGCCTGTGCATGTGTGCCATGTGTCACCCTAGGGATAAGGTACAATTTTTGTGTTCCCCTATCCCATTCCAAAGGGGAAAATGGGGATAAAAAAATGCACCCCCTTCCTCTCTTGCTCTCATGCCTATAAAAGCCAACACTTAGTCATTTTCCTCATTCCCCCACATTGCTCCATTTTCACCCGAAACTCTGGATTTTTTTTCCAGAATTCCTCCACCCTCATTTTCAATTTTCATTCATTCCCACATGTTCCCATAATCATGGCGAGAGAAATTGAGTAAAAAATCACAAATTTTAAAGGTTCTAGGCACATTTTTCATTAGAATGACTTTGTAGCCTGCAAAGTGAAAATCTTCATAACTTGAAGACCAGTGCACAGATTGATGCAATATTTTTCACATTCGTTCAAATTTCTGGGCACCTTGAGACCTAAGTGAAAGCAATTGCATGCACAACTTGGATTTTTATGGTGAGAAAACCCTAGTTTTATGCCTACAAATTTTAGAATTTTATTTCCCGTTGTTCCAGAGATTGGGTTGAGCTGAAATTTCATATGTGAGATGAAGAAGAAAAACCCATATCAAAAAGTTGATTTCATCAAAATCCGAGTTCGGAGAACCACTTTCCAAAAATAGTAAGTCTCTACACAAGAGCTTACTATAAATAGCAAATCTTCACAGTGGGAAAATTTTGCAAAGAAAAAGTTTAAATTGAACATTTAGAGGAACGAGAAAGGTGATCAAAGGTGTTCCAAGGTAAAAGAGGTGAAAAGATCAATTTACTAAAAATAATAAATCCCCATTTCGGACATAGAGAAGTTCTAGTGTCAACCATGAAGTTCAAGTTTGTAGGCATTGAACTAGTCTCAACTCTCTCTTCTGAGTACTCAACACTATGAACCCTAGACCAGGACCATTCAAGCATACAATGGCTTAGCCATGGCGGTGCTTGCTCCCAAAGCCATTCCCCATTCAATGTAGATCCCAATTTGGAGTAGTATGGCCATCATTTCAAAAGAGGTCGCAACAAGAGATTGGACCAAAATAGACTCATACCTTCAAGACCTTATTTTGGTTCATGGTTAAAACAAGTAAGAAAACCTTCATAGGTGCCAAAAGTCCTTCCTAAGAGGTGAATTTCACAAAGGCTATTTAGATGCAATCATCCTTCTCAATCGGGTGATGGGAGAAGAAACCTCAAAGGAATTTCAAGACTGGATGGCTCTCTTCATATTCATGATCATGGAAGACAAATAGAGGATTGATTGGGAAAAATCATTAGTGAAAACTTGCACCACCAGTTGCTTCAGGTACCGGTCTCAAAGAAATTCACAATGACTTCATATTTGGTGTACGCTCTCATGAGCTCGAGACCTTTCAAAGGGTTGAAACTTTCTCAAAACATCTCTCCCAAGGCCCCATAATTCAAGAGATATCCTTAGTTGGTTTTGAAGGAGAACAATCAACACTTCACAAAGGTAAATGATGCCTTCACCATGTTCATCATCATGGACACTGGAGGGGAACCTTCACTCAAGGTTGTCGCCACAAGCGGCTTCTTTGATAAAGAAATATGGGTCATACTTCACGCAATTTTCCACTTTCTTATACATCCGAGTTTCCGGTTATGATCTTTCTCCACTCGATCGCCTCGAGTATCTCAATGACAAGATTGTGTAATAAGTCACCTTTAATTAATAAAAGGGGACTTAATTCTACACCTAGGAATATGAAAAGTCACATGTTGTAAGGGGACAAATGAAAAGTCATGTGGGGGTAGGAAAAGAGTCATTTTCAAATCTATAAATTGTGATGACACCCTCATTCTTAAGGGTTGTCAAATTTTTATGCTCAAGGAGAGATTACTACTTGAAGTGAAGCAAAAGAGAGCAAAATTTCCTCTATTCTCCTCCTCTATGTTCTTCTATTTCTCACTATGTACAATTTTTCCAAAACATCAATGAAGAAGAAATGAGTTTCTTGCCTTTTTTGATGAGAGAGTTATTGAAACTTTGTGTTCCTAATTCTACCTTGTCTTGATGCAAGTAACAAAATTGTTTTCTTTCTATATATATATGTGTGTGTTAGAGTACTTTGATTAGTATTTACATAAATATGATTTTATACATGAGATATTAATCCCCCTTTCCCAATCCATTTCCTACCTCCTCAACAAATTCCTCCCTTGTGAACAATTGCAAGCTTTTACCGAGTTCGGTGGCGTGTTCCTCTTGGATCCCGAATTTAAGGCCATCACAAATTTCAATTTCACACACGCATAATAAATGGAGTTGAACCATTCAAGTAGAGAGACCTAGAGTCTCGAGTGTTGGAAGATACCCATCAATTTGTCCACCGACAAATTTTCTTACCAACAATATGAATGATTAATAAATACACTAATACCACAAATAATTAACTAGTCATGTATAAATATTAAGTTGTGTTTATGGACGAAATGAAATATTTGACTATGTTTATTTTTACAAGATGCATTACATCCCATTTCACAATCACTAAAAATCATAATGACACTTTTTCCAATGTACGATAATATTTATATGAAAAATCACACACACACACACACACTTCTTGTTTAAAGAAACACATCCCCTACTATTTATTTTACACCCTTAAGGTAGTTACTAGTATGTTATCTATTGAATGCAATTGAATATAATAATATTTTATATTCAAAGCAATTATTCTCATGTGAGAATACTTTACATTTTAAAAATTGCATTTACTATTGCATACTTCACACTTTTATGGCAATTGATAGTATAACAACCATTGACTACAATTAAACATGTTTAATTTCAACTGTAACATATTCGGCAATAATAAGCCACTACATAATACTTGTTATATGTTATATCTATAAATTAACCAATATCTTTATCTTTATTATAGATATTTCATTTACCATGTCAAAAATTTACAATATAAAATTATAAATAAACTAATACAATAGTAATTGATTAGTCTTGCACCATGTTGGCGAAATAATTTGTTGCATGACAAATTAGTAGTTTTTGTCAAGGCTCTGAGACTAGATCCCTCCTCTTGGGAATGAGGAGGATCCTATTTATTGAATGTATGAAATAATAGAATCGTGGGTGGTTGTTAGGCTAGGGATCGCACAAGAGTACTCCACTAAACTTGTGGCAAATTGCTTGTATAGAATACAAGGGAGAAATTTACTTGAAAAGGGGTATAAGGGAGATAGGAAAATAGGAGAGTATTAAGGTTACGAGTAGGCACTAACAAATTTCACAAACATTAACTAGAGTAGGTCTACATTTAATATGAAGAGAAACAATTGTGTAAGCAACAACAAGATTAACAAATCAAAGACACAAAGTTCTATTGATTTATTCCTCAAAGACACAAATTTCTTTCTTGGTTGTCCAAGATTACAAAGCTTGCATAGTTGGAAAGTAGGAAGTAGAAGAACATAGACAAGGAGATAGAAGAAAATAACTTCTTGCTTGTAGTAGTAATTGTGTTCAATGAAAAGTTGCAAAAGCCATGGATTTGGGGTAAGAATCTCTAAAGAAACCCCAAAGGCTTTTAGAAAACTAATCAATGGACCATCTGATAAGAAATGAACAAGGTTTTTTTCTTTGCATACATTAATTTGAAGTAAACAAGCAAACTAAGCAAATGAAGCTAACCTCTATTCTTTGAAAGCTTGAAACAATAAACCTAAGAGGATCTAAGTATTCAGTTATGTGTTTAAGAGAAAGAGATCTCCCCATTAATGGCTTCAAGGCCAATGGATCTTCCCTTTTACTCCATATTGGTGCTATAAAATACAAAAGCAAATGCTACTAGCTCAATGGAAGAAAATGAAATACAATCTAAAGCCTAAACAAAATACTATAATCTATGCTAGGAAGAAGAGAGAATTCTTAGGAAATGAGGGAGGGGGTATAACCCTATTTATAGTTTTCTATTTGGGAAAATGGGAGATTTGGGTGCATGTGGGACAAATGCTAAAGTCCAAAAAGTACTTTTAGCAAGTCTAAGTGAGGTTTGACTATGTTTAGGGTAATTAACCTAGGTTAGACTAATTAATCTCGTTTAGAGAGTAATTAGGGTTCTAAGGGTTTATGAAGGGCTTAATCAATCCAACAAAGTGGATTGATATTCTAGGGAGCTAATAGAAGCAAACTAGAAAGGAATAAGAAGCTAATGTAGTTAGAACGAGGCTATGACAACCTGTTTAAGTGGTTTATAAGAGGAAATATGACCAAAAAGATGTCGTGAGAAGGGAGTTAGATAGGTCTAACTGGCGGTGTGCCATCAATTTATAAGGGAAAGAATAGGGAGTGCAATATTAGGGGTAATAGTGCATTGACAAACTATAGGTGTCTACATTTGCCCCTCTTTGGGGTGACGTAAGCTACGTCACTTCAAAGAAAGTAGACAAACGCAAAACGAGTAGAATTTTTTTTTTGAAGGGGTAGAAGAAAAATTAATAGGATGAAGGATGAAGGATGCCCCCTCGAGTGTCGATGGGGTGATGAAGAAAATCGATCGGCGATCGAAAAAGAAAACAATAGAAAGAAAAGTGTACAGAGAAGATGAGAAACAAGAAGAAAGAGGGATATTGAGCTATCCACAAATCAATTGCTTATTAATATTGTATCATCATAATGCTTAGGATCCTCCTCATTGGTCCTTATTAAAATGTGAGCATGCGATGGAAGCGTAAAATGACATGAAAAGTCAAGATACAAACAACTATCTTGTGCTAAAAATGACCAACTCCATGTAACATACACGAATGCAATGCAATACGAGAAATAAACAATATCACCTAACAGGGAAATAAGTACAATCACACACACTTAAACCAACAACGTTCAAGATAGTTGCACAAATATTTTGTTATCAAGATGTAGTCCCAAATTTTTGATAAACGAAAAGGGTGAAAAATGATGCCCCAAGCAAGATGTATTATGCAAGGAGGAAGATGGAGGACACTTGGGTCTCGTGAAAAAGCAATGTGCATGATGAAAACAATACCAGGCAACCGATAGTGCCCCAGAGTACAGATGAAGTAAGCAACATAGCTTGTGTAGGTGATTGAAGATTTTGGTGATGCGTGAGTCATTGTTTCAAACCATTTGAACACGTTAGCAAAATCTGGGATGAGTGCCATGCGAGAGACACAAATTTCAGCCATAGATGAACAGTTTAACCAATTTTGAGCCATTTTCAAAGTATTTTAATGTTTTTGATTTTTTTTTTATTTTTGAATTTTTGATTTTTTTGATCGGTCAGAAGAATTTCAAAAGATCAAAGATCTTCTAAAAATACGTGCAAGGGTGATAGTGGGAAGGAAGGTTGTCAGAAAGCCAATATATTCCCACAAGAAGAAAAACGGGTCGAGAATAATTTATTTAAAATAAATTAATAAATAATTATCACGATGGGGAGAAATAGATGAAAAAGAGAGGAAAAGGTGAGAAAAAGGTGAGAAAAAGGGTCGTAAACTATTTCAGTGCGACAGAGAAGTAACAGCAGGGTGGCACGAAGTGCCCCAGCATGTGAAAATTAGTAAAAATAATTATTTTAATACAAAAATAATTATCACAACGGATAGAAGAAGGTCTAGAATGACCACGGCGAGAAAACATGCCCTAGGGGCACCGCGACGGGTTAATATACCCACCCGGGTCGGTAAAACAATCACGACCAATTCATTTCTACCAAGCTCTTGCAAATTTTTACCGCGAGCGAGAGCGATAGCCCTGGAGTGAGATGGCGAGAATACCGAGCAGGACGAGACATGTGGATCGCATCCGAGAGTTCATGCGGGACCCAACGGATGGACCTTATGAGTGGCCTATCCCTCCTAGTCAAATTACGCATTTATTGCATTTTTAGGGCTTTTCTAGGGTAGGTAGGGTAGATTTTGATGCATGTGCGTGGGCGTATGCATCAGATTGACGCGCACATGCACACGCGCGCGCGTCAAAAAGGAACATGGATGTGTACGCGCATCCGTTGATAAGGTGGATATGCGCATGTGCACCCGCCGAGGAGAAAGTCATGGGCCGCGCGCACGTGCGCGATCTAGGGAGTAGCGTTAGAGGGCGTATGTATGTGCTGAACGGGGGATAGGATGGACACGCGCACGCATGCGCGTAATAATGGCGCATGTAGGCATCACACTAGGTGCGTATGCGCTCTGTGTGGCCGGCGGCGAAAGTAGAAGAGGTGGACGGGGCGTACGCCACGGTGAGGGCGCGCGCTATAGGCACGCATGGCGCAGAGGTGTTAGAAAGAAGGTGCGAACAAACCTTGGCTAGCAAAATAGCCAAGTATAGAAGAATTTAGACTAGAGTAGATTAGAAGAAAGGAATAATTAGTAAGTTAGATGATTCAAAGAATTATTTTTCCTTAGAAAAATAGATAGAAATAGGTAAGTGCCTAACACTTGTGTTGATTTTTGCAGCGTATATTACCCGTTCTTCAGACTCATGAGCGCTATGGGTGGTTAGCAGTGATAGAGGCTCAGTTTGATGATGACGATAGAGGACTCGGAGAGCCTCCTATATGTGATGGGATTGACTCATGTGGCCGAGATGCCACATATTACATTAGATCATGGCCTCTTGACAACTATAGCAGAGCGATGACACAACAAGAGTTAGTGCTTTCACCTCCCGACCGGGAGATTACCATTACACTGGAGGACATATGGCACATTATGCGGTCCCGATTCAAGGACAGCTTATCGAGACTACGAGCCGCTGGACCAACATTTAGCGATATATTGTAGAGTTGTTTGGCGTCCCCGATACCACGATGTGGGATGTCTATCAGATTATCACGATGCATTGATGATCCAGAGCTAGACCGAGTAGTGGTCTACATGATGGCCTTTGTTAGTGGAGTTTTGCTCCCTGACAAGACTGGTGCTTCATTTCCGCTCGGCCTCCTTGGAGTGATACGCGGTTTGGTGGAGGGAGAGACCTACTGCTGGGTCAGTGCATTTTAGCGCATCTATATCTGGGACCTTCACTTGATTACCTACTACCGTCAGAAGATGGTAGGACCAGCTTGTCTGCTATAGATTTGGGTGGGACCACATTGCCATTGTCGCCCCTTAGGTGTTTTAAGGGTTGGGCTCTCGAGGAGCCTTCTACGATGGGTTAGGTCCCGATAGGGGACGATGTGTGGCCATACATGGGGGATGCCTATCACTATCGGCGTGAGCTAGATGAGCTACGACAGATTTCTATGGTTTGGAGGCCCTACAAACACTTCCAGTGGCCCGAGGATGGTTTAGAGCTCGACACTGCCACAGTAGAGCACTTCATCTTAGGTAGCTGCAACTATATGCGGGAGCTATATAGGGTAGATCGGTGTCAGAGATAGTTTGGCATTACCCAGGATGTTCTTGGGCTAGATAGATGGTATGCTCGCAGGGCTCAAGAGCATTTTGATATGGGTCCATAGATTGCTCATGATAGAGCACTAACCAGTTTTCGATAGGTGGTACTTGCTATGTGGGTGCCCTTGAGACAGATTAGAGACCTGGCACTACTCTTGAGTATGGGCCATGGTACCATGGTGTGCTTCCACGCCGTTTGACTATTTCCAGGGTGGCGTATATGCCGATGTGAGATCCCCTCTAGTGGGGCCTCCTAGTGGTGATGAGGGTGGAGCTATTGGTGGTGCCGAGAGACGACGATGACGACGATGATGGTGGCTCGATGCACACAAATGTCGGGGGCGGGGACATGGTCCAACATCAGTAAGCAGCCTCAGAGACAGGGCCCCAGGCCTAGGCCGAGATAGGTTTATAAGGAAGTTGATATAGAGTTTCCCCCAGTAGGCATTCCAACGGGGATTTACACCCCTCTCCATAGGTACTTCTAGAGCAGGGCCCACCACCTGATGTTCCAGAGGGTGGTGGTTGATAGTTGGCTATCCTCTGCAGATTACAGTGTAGCGATCGTGTAGTTATAGGTGGTTGGAGAGAGAGATGACATTAGGGCACATGTACATGCCTTCACGCAGAGCGAGATCAGGAACATACTCAGTGTAGATGTTGACAACTGAGAGAGATCAGGCTAGAGCACAGACCACCCAGGGCAGCGATAGTGCTTCATGGCAGAGTCAGATTCGTGAGATGGCTGCACAGGGGTGCTCAAATATTGAGCCTTTTACACTAGTCCCAGACTTAGGTGCAGATGGTTTTTGCTCAGAGGGACCATGCACAATCCATAATCACATGGGCTATATTATACGAGAGGATCGTGCCCAGCTAGGTGCGAGTTATCACTGCAGATAGGGATCGAGAGGTTGTTGCCTCTAGATAGGCTCAGGATGACATAGGCAGGGTGACAGGTGAGCACGATGCTGCCCTTCAGGCAGCCCTCACCTCTGGAGATGTGGATTTGATACGGGATGCTATGAGATCCAGTGGTGAGGCCTTGTACTATAGGACTGCCTACTTCAGGGCAGTCCCACGGTCCCTTGAGCAAGCCGAGTGGTATCATTCCAATAGTCAGATGCGAGTGTGACAGGCTCTAGGTCACGAAGATCAGACCATTCAGTTAGGTCAGTTAGGCATCCCATACCAGGGCATCCGCTCTGGACATCATCCATCCGCATAATAGGGTGGTACCCTTGGTGCAGGTCCATCACAGCCACCACTCTTCCGTCGACCAGGTCATGGACCCGGGAGCCCCGATGAGGGTGAGAGCTGTGGTTGAGCTCTTTTACTTCTCTTTTGTACAGATATATTGTATACATGCCTCTTATGAAGGCCGATTTTGATATATAGTTGTATGTACCATTGTTTTGATGATGCCTCTTGATGAAGGCTCGATTCTTTTTGATGTATGCCCTTTTAGATGGCATATTATATCGATGATGTATATTTTGAGCACTGACCTGGACAATTATACATGTATATATGGACATTTTGATATACCATACTATGATTGATTTATGATGTATGATTTCTCTTTCCTTTATGTATGTGACATACTTTAGATTTAGAAATGTGTATGTTTCATGTTTTTATATTGATCATGTATCTGCAGATAGCACCACATGTTTTTAGATTTATGAGATCTTTCTGAATTTTATTCTAGCACTTGGGATGATACTAGATGATATTGGTGCGGGGGATAGATTTGTGATTTGCATAACCCTCTTGCCCCCATTGATGATACGATACGCGATGATTAGCTTAGCATACATGCATGATGTAATACTTAGCATTTTTGTATATATATGATGTAGTGAATGATGTTAAAAATGTGATGAAATGATAGATGATAGATGTGATAACAAACAACTATGCAAAATACACAAGCAAAAGTTAACAAAACTAAACAAATATACACATACAAACAACACAACAAAATACAACTAAAAAAACACATGCAAATGCTAATAAGAGATTAAAAATGGGTACTCAATCTAAGCAAGTAAAATGAATTCTAATAGACGCACACAACAAACAAAGAAACCTACAACAATTTTTCACAAGTATGAGAGTTCCTAAATGAATGCAATGCCATACACAATTAAATCACACAAGATCCAATATAATGTAAGCAAATGAACCTATTCAAAGAACAAACAAATCAACAGACTAAGTACATCAAAACTATACAAACCAACAACTAAAAGCAATTAAAGCATTACCTTGTTTTTGTGGGACAACATTGATATATTTTCTAATGTTTTTGGGTTTATCTTAAAAAGATAAGTTTTCACAGCTACGGTCTTCATTGTTGTCTAGGTTTCCCTAAGATAACGTTGTGAAATGAAAGTAGCTTTATCCTAAAAAGGGAAATTTTCCAGATGTTTAGGTTTTTGTGTATCTTTTTTTTCGAATGTTTTTGTATTTTCCAAGGTCATGTTCTGAAAGCAATGTACAAGAACAAAGAAGCGTGGATGCCCCCAGCGTGATGTGGGAATATACAAAAGGCAGAATGCCATTATGTGGGAATATACAAAAGGTGACATGCCACGCGTAGTGTACAAGAAGGTGCAACAGTAGATGGTAGATGGGAGTATACAAAGGTAATGTCCTTCATGTAGATATAAGAGCAAATAAACCAGATCACGAGATGACAAAGGTAGCTCTAGTAGGGTTCCTAGACTTAGCAAAGGAAGTCATATCCAAGAAGTGACGACGATTACCCATCCTACCGTAAGAGTAACTCTGCATCCAATGAACCTTCTTTGAGTGCCAAAACTAGTTTTCACTCAAAGACCTGCCCACTGTGCCACAATTGCGTGGTTTTCACATGTGGACGACCTTGCTTTTTCTTTACTATTTTCTCATTTTTCCATTTTTTGCTTGTTTTTTCTTTGTTTTTCTAATTTTTAGTTCTTATCTGATATTCTCGTCATGCCTAAGCATAGAACCACTTGAGGTGCATGGCGTTCATAGGTTCTAAGCTCTTCACCATCTGAATATGCAAGTTTATAGGCTCCTGATCCATATTTTGCAATCACTACATAAGGACCTAACCAGTTAGCCTCAACTTTCCTTTCTTTTCTCTATCTTTGATGGTGTTCTTCTGATTTTCTTTGAGAACTAGATCTCCTACATCAAATTCCCGATGAATGATGCGTTTGTTGTATCCTCTGGACACTCTATTCTGATAGAATTTTAGGTGATTGAGCGCTCTGATACGCCTTTCATCTAATAGTTCTAACTCTGCTAAGCGAGCAACTCTATAGTCCTCGTCTTTATCAAGATAGTCTTTGAGAGATATTCTCAGGGAGGGAAGCTCCACTTCCAAAGGTATGATGGCTTCAGTGCCATAGACAAGTGAATATGGGGTCACACTAGTAGGAGTGCGGATGGAGGTACGATAGGCCCAGGGTGGGATGTATCTGTAGATGCCAATTATGACCGGTTTTACTAACCATTTTCTCCATAATCCGCACAAGGGTTTTATTAGTGGCTTCTGCTTGTCCATTACCTTGAGGGTAATAGGGGTAGACCACTTGAGTTGGATATGGAAGCATTGACATAAGGTTTTAACCATTTTGTTTTTGAAATATTTACCATTATTTGTGACAATGGCCGATGGGATCCCATAACGACATATGAGATGGTTCATGATGAATTTTGAAATCTGCAAGCACTAGTGATATATGGTAAGAGGAAACCTCTACCCATTTGGTAAATTATTTGGTGGTAGTGATGATGTGAGTATGACCATCTGAAGAAGAAGGATGGAGCTTCCCTATGAGATCCAAGCCCCATTTAGAGAATGGCCAAGGCGTTACAATAGGCAATAAGGCTTGTCTTTGGCGCATGTATTAAGTTCCCATATTTTTGGCATAGTTCACACTTCTTTACGAAGTTGCAACAATAAGATTCCATGGTAGGCCAATAATAGCCTACCCTCAATAGCTTCTTAGCTAAGACCATGCCGCTAGTATGCGCTCCACAAATACCACCATGTACTTCTTTAATGGTGTGGATAGAATCAACAACATCCAAACAACGAAGCAGATTCCCATCATAGCCACGACGATAAAGGGTGCCTCCTAGGAGGGTATAATGGGCTATGTGGTGAATAAGGGATTTCTTTTCAGAATGGGTGATGTCTGGTGGAAGAGTGCCATCTTGTAGGTATTGAAAGATAGGGTCATACTAAGGGGATAAAGGACCAACAACTTCACATGCCAAACATGACTCTGGCATATCATATGTAGGCACTTGTAAATGCTCTATGAAGAAAGGCATCTTACTTTCTTCAGGTGCTATGCGTAAGAGAGACCCAATAGTAGCCATAGCATCTGCGGATCTATTATGTGACCTTGGTTTTTGCTCAAATATGACCTGTGTGAAATATTCCTTCAAGGTTTCAACCATCTTTTTATATGGAATAAGCTTCTCATCTTTAACCTTGTACTCATCATTAACCTGTTTTATGATAAGTTGAGAGTCCCCAATGACTCGTAGTTGTCTGATGTTCCATGTAATAGCTAGCTTGAGGCCAACGATGAGTGCTTCGTACTCTGCAATGTTATTTGTGCACGGGAATCCCAACCGGAATGCTCGTGGTATGACATCGCCTGTTGGAGTGATGAGGACCACTCCTGCTCCGGATCCATGAAAGGTAAAAGATCCATCAAAATGGACCTGCCATTCTACGGATTCTTCAATATACATCATAGATGCATCTGGTAAATCTAAGCACAAAGGTTCCATTCCTGGGAGAGGAGCTTCTGCCAACTGATCAGCTAGTACTTGTCCTTTTAAAGACTTTTGATTCACAAAATCGATATCAAATTCACTTAGGAGAATGATCCAATTAGCCATTCGGCTTGTGAGGGTGGGTTTGGATAAAAGGTACTGTAGAGGGCGAGTTTGGTTTTATTATTCAGGATAAAAGGTACTTGAGAGGGTCAAATTTGAATATGAGTTTGGTTTTTTATTCTAAGAGATAATGCACAAAGATTTTGGAATGTGAAGACAAATGCCAAACATGCCTTTTCTATTTAGGGGTAGTACAAAGGCTTTTCAACTCCCCATGTGACATCTTTCTTGAGATCGGTAAAAAGGTGGCACTATTTGTTTGAGATAAAGTAAACTACTCTTTCTTTATGGTCTAAGTTGGCATTGGGCAAGTAATGCACCCCAAGGAATTTCCGATAAGACACAAAGACACATTTCTTAGGGTTCAAACGAACCTTATAGAAATGTATAAGAGGAGAGGTTCACCCAAAGGGGTCATGAGCACATAGTCCTCCATGATGTCACTTATCATATCATGGAATTGAGTAATGCAAAGGCTTTTTTGAGCAAAGGCATGGTCCCCAAAACGTTGAATGTGACATCTTTCTTATGCTTGAAAATGGGTTATAACTTGAAAATCCATTATTAAGGATAACATTTCATAACCAATCTGGAATCAACTATCATGTCAATGTTAGGTAGGGGAAAATCATCTTTAGGACATGCTTTGTTAATGTCATAGAAATCAATGTAGATTCTTATGCCAACAGGATTTTTCTATACTGGGACTATGTTAGAGATCCATTCTAAATAGTCAATAGGTTTAATAAAATCAGCAGCTAACAACTTTTCCAATTCTTCTTTGACAAGGAGCGCCACCTTAGGATGCATCTTTCTCAAATTTTGCTTGATTGGTTTGGCATCTGGGTGCACAACGAGGTTGTGCACAACTAGCTCTGGTCCAAACTAGGCATATCTGCATATGTCCATGCGAATATGTCCACGTATTCTTTTAAGAGCTCTACAAAGGTCTTTTGTTCCTGAGTTGAGAGTGAAGCTCCCAACTTTATTATTCTAGGCTGCTCTTCTGAACCAATGTTGACGTTGATTGTTTCCTCAACAAGCATTTTAGAAGCATCTTCCATCCGTGTAGGATCAAGGGGAAGAGTAAGATCAACCTCCTACGGTAGCTCATGATCATCTTTAAATGGATAAATCACTTCATCTTTAGACTCTTTGTTCTGTTTGTCTACGAGTTTATCAAAGAGTTTGTCACTGTGAGATTTCCGTTTATCCTTTTTGCTAGGTTTCTCGAAGTGGTTGTACCTTTATTTACAACCTTCTTATTCAACCGTCCACACATCTCTGCTTCTTCCCAAAGTAGGCATAAGTGTTCTAGTTGAATCTTAAATCCTTTCTTGTGGTCTTCAAACCGAATAAAATACCCGAGTCCCATGAATTCCGTAAATGCCTCATCATTTTCAAAGAAATCCAGGGCACGTGAAGTTGTTGATCCCAATCTATGAGTTTAGGATATACAAGGGCTACTGGATATTTGTTTAAGGGGATGGATTCGGATAAGGTAAGGACCGATGAATTTGGGAATAGGTTTGTGGAGGCAAGATCCTCATATAGGCTATATTGGGAATCTACGTCACTATCAGAATGAGATGAAGCATCCTCATGTTCAAAAGAGGTGGCGTCATTCTCAGAAGGTAGAGCATTATGAGGCCTTATCCCAAGGCCATGTTTATCAGATTTAAACCGAGGGATGGGAATAGGCTCTAACCGGCCTTGTGCATTAATGCCACATCCAAACCCACTATAGCCCATGACAAACATCATGCGGGGACCTTTGATGTACTGAGGTGCTTGATTGGATGAAGCCATAGTACCTTCTGGCACTCTGTTGGTAGGATCTTCTAACATTTTCTCCTTAGATAGGAGACCACTATGGAAATTTTTTTCCAACGGTTTAGGACATTGCTCGCGAGTGCTCTTGAACTGAAAATAAGGCTTACCCCTTGTCCTAGGGGATACTGATAAGTCTGATATCAACAAAGCCTGTTCAAGAGTGAATGGCTTATCTGGGCCATATTTTGCTAATGTTGCCCCATGAAGCGAACGGGTTGACCAATGAAGGAAATTCTTGATTGAAAGGTGAGGGACTCTGAATCTATTCTTTTTTCATAGCCTCTATTTGTAGAGGGACAACTACATCCATAGAAGGACATTCATAAGCTACACGAGAAAAACTGTGCAATGCCCTACAATGTGTGAATGGTTCGGGTCACCCAAAATGGTAACCACTTGACCTTCATGACATAACTTGATGCATTGATGGAAGGTTGATGGAACAACTTGCATGGCATGGATCCATGGGCGCCCAGAGCATGTTGTATGGAAGGTCCAAGTCAAGGACATGGAATGTTGTGTCATGACACGTTGGTCCTACCTCCATGGGAACCACTATAGTCCCTACTGACTCTCTTTCTTCATTGTCATATGCCGTGATTGTGATAGTCTTAGCTCCCAACTTTGTTTCTAAATGGCCTAGCTGCTTTACCAACTTCAAGGTGCAAATATTTAGACTAGATCCACCATCTACAAGTACTCTTTTGATTTTGTGACGGGTAACCACCACTTTGAGATACAAGGGTAAGTTATGCTCTGGGTTGTTATGTGGGATTGCAGTATGATCAAAAGTAATATGATCATTAGAGTCTAGGCACGCAATCATGGCTTGAAGGTTCGTGGGGTCTACATATGTGGAAACCCCTAAATTTTGCAAAGTCTTGTACAATATGTTCTTATGGGCATTAGAGATCTTGAGGAGATCGAGAATAGATATCCTAGTAGGTGTTTTCTCTAACTACTCTATTAAATTATACTAACCTTCTTGAGGGATAGGCACATGATCTGGTATGACTAAGTGGGCACGTCTTGTCCCTACTTACACTCTTTTCTAAAATCCGAATGGTGTTAATATGTTCATTAGATGAGCTAATACATCCAATGAGGGAATCATAAGGACTATCATTTGTAGGGTAAACATAGGCAACAATCCTATAGTCGTTGGAGGTTTGCCCTTGATCTGGTTTCCTTTTCTTTTTATCCGCATGGTTAGGAAAAGGTTCCTTGTAAATACCCATTTTTTCATTTGGACCTTTCCTGACTCAGGGGGAGAATCCACAATGATCTTTCCTTCCTCGATGAGGTCTTGTATATAATGGCGTAGTCTCAAACACCTATCCGTCTTGTGTCCTTTAACATGGTGGAAGTCACAATATTCATGATCTTTGAACCAAACCGGTTTTGGAGCATCCTCTGGGTATGGTACCGTTGTAGTTGGATATTCCACCATTTTTGCATCATCCAATTGTCTTAGGATGGTAGATAGGGACTCAAACACCTTAAGGATGTAAACATATGTTTTTTTAGGCACTTTGGGACGAGGTCCTGTGTGTTGGATAATTTTAAAAATGGGTCATACGTTTTGTAAGTGCTTTGGGACGCACTTCTCGACTCTCTTGGAGTCTGTAATGCCATCACCAATAACATGCTTATTCTTATTGAAGAATTTAGGTTTGTCTGTGGATTTGGCTTCATGTTTGTTTTTAATGACAAGTTTAAGCGTTCCCTTGGCAATGAGGGCTTTCTCAATTTGACTACCTTTCTCTATGACTTCTTCAAATTTGAGCCACAATGCATTTGTAAGTGAAAGGCTATTTCAGGGTTTAAGTTAGGAACAAATATGCTCACTAACTGTTTTTCCGGTAATGCACAAGGAAAATGACTGGCTAACCCATGCCATCGTTGTAAAAATCCTGCAAATGTCTCATTGGGTTTTTGTTTTGTATTACATAGATCGTTCATTGTGATGTCGCTTTCCATATTATAGGAGTAATGCCTTACAAATTTCTCTGCTAATGCGGGCCATGTTGTAATGGAGCCCTTGGGTATGCTATAGAACCATTCCAATCCCACGGCTCCTAGGCTGCGAGGAAAAAGTCGTATTAAGAAATTATCGCTATATGTGACCTCTTGGCAAGCCATGTAAAAGTATTTTATATGATCACGAGGATCACTTTTGCACTTATACTTATCAAACTTGGGAATGGTAAAGTGTTTTGGGAAAGGTTGTTGTAACATGTCCTTATCAAAGGGGTAAGGACATAGTTCTTCATACGAATATTTTCTATTTTGGCCTACATTTCCCTGTTGTAATGTAGTAAGCGTATCTTTCATAGATTTTAACTCTTCCTGAATGAGTTGCTCCTTAGTAGGTGACATTGGTCTTTGCACCTGAGTCACCTTAAAGGTATAGTCTATGTGTGGATCAATTTGAAACTCACTAAGTTTGTTTTTGTCTTTGTCTTTGTATATGTTTCTTCTTGAAGAGCCTAGGTTTGCTAGTTTCTGGCTCAACTTCAAGATCTATTTTGGAGGATCTCCTCCTCAACCAGGGGGTCCTCTTCTTCATCAAATTTTGGAGGAGGAGAAGCTTTACGCTCAATTTTCACTTTATGTGAAGCTTTATAGTGAGGTTTTGTGATGGTTCTCCTTCGACAACTGGTCTTATGTTGCTCAGAAGTGGAAGCGTATCCTACATCAAAAGGGTTATCTGTGTCTAAGACAAATCTTCGTTCTCCTAGGTTAGGGTTAATGACCTTTGTTTCTTCTTCGTGCATTCATGCGGAAGTTTAGCTCCTAATGCTAAGACTCTTGCGAGTACTTGATCTTTATTATAATATAGGAGTTCATCAAATCTATTTAGGTCTAACCTCTGTTGTTCTCCGGAAGAGTCTGACTCTTCACCACTATGATCAATTAATGCCTCCGTATCTTTGACTTGAGAAAAGAGAGGTGCTAAATTGTTGCTGCTAAATGGGAAGGTTTCGAAAGGGTTTTCTCCTATGTCATGCTCATTTGATTTGGTTTCCATTTTTATGATTTTAGGCATTACTAGCAGACGTTTGTATGTAGCTAGTGTGGCCCCTAATTGTGTATGGCTTTTGCAAGCTGTTCAAGGTAATGTTTGAACTATACCATAGTGTACCCTAGATGCAATGTTATGCAGTCATTTTATCAAGGAACACTCATATGCATACCTACATGCAATGATCACTCAATTTGTTGTTACCAAGCCTATGCCCTAAAAATAGATAGCGACAATGATGTATCAATATGTAGGTCAAGTTAGAACTCTAACAAGGCCTAAGTACTGACATGATGTTGTCGCAGTCCCTCGACAAGGTATACTTAAAACTAGTTTGAATGCCGATGAAAGCCAAACCTTCTGAAAAATGGAAGTCACAATAGATATAGCGTAACAACATCACCGTGATACATTAACCAAGCAAGCAAGGTGTTAGTACCATGACAACCTTATTATGATATATATAAGGCGTTATCGACACTTTTCAAGAAGACTCGATGATGACGTCGAAACTGAAACCAAGTGATAAGTATAACAAGGAGTTTTTAATCGTGTGAGCAATGTAACCGCGTAATAAAGGGACTTATACCATTTTCTCAAAAATGAGAATACGATGTAAGTACCAAGATTGTGCATCTAGGATGCGAACAAAACTATCAACTCAAGAAGAGATGAAAGATGAACCGGACTCATAACGGTGAAGATGATCTTGAAATCAAGATGGAAGGACTTTTATCAAAGATACGAAAAACGTACCCACACACTTTAGACGTTTAACAACCCAACCACAAACATGGATGGGCATAAACGGACAAAAAAGTGGTGAGCACTATCTCTGATAAAAATGCGCAAGTATGCACCTTTCTCACCCCGAAAAATGGGTGGTGAGAACGCAAGGGTATAGATCAAAAGATGAAAATAAACCAAGCGCCACTTGGGTAGAGCTTTGCCTCATCCGAAGACAAGGACAAAACTAAGCGAAAAGTGGGACATGTAGTTTAGTTTCGTGATGAAAAACACTTAGATCAAACTAACAAGGTTTCTTTGCCTTGTTCTAAAAGAACAAGGTTTAGATCCCGAATGAGTCATCACTTCGTGATGGCTTGACGCAACAATGGACTAGTAAAAGTGGGCTCCAAGATAGAATGGCCTCCTTAATAAGTTCTCTCAACTAGGTGTTACAAAGTTGTCTAAGAGCGGGCGTGATTTACCCAAATAGTCCCCTTGACTATCTTGGGAGTATCTCGGCTTTTCCCCCTTCAAGCACAGTGGGCAATAAATGCATCCATCGTGTACTCTTAATAGGGTCGCGATACAGACAACTTGCAACTCTAACTCACAAGGTGTACTAGTCAATTGGGTAAGTGGAGCGCTTCTGTTTCATCCACGAGGTTACACAGCAGTGGACTACTTTAGGGTTCTTGGTACCACCCCCATTGTTATAGCTTAAGGCATTATGCCAAAGGGGTTATGTTCTAGTTGAGCGGATAGGGACGTACCCTTTTCAAACCTGTAATACAATGTTCTGAATATGGTGTGTTTTTTTATCTTGCTTAACTTAATGTGGTTTTAAGTAGCACACCGTTTGGCAACCTGTAAGAACACGTGTATTAGAAGTTTTACATTTTGTCTGTCTTTCTTCTACAAGCATTGGGTCCTGTAGACAACAAGTTTTAGTAATTTTCCAATTTGTAGATTGATGTCAAGAAAGAGAATTTTACACTTTGCTTTTGATTCCTAAGATCGCCAAAAGGCGCGAAGGAAGAGCATACGCAATGTGAAAAATCCTACTGAAATCACATGAAAGTTTACTTTATCCTTTATAAAATAAGTGTTTTTGATATAAGTTTGGTATAAGTGTTTCTGATCTCCAAGATCACTTTTTAAGGCGCGAGGAGAGAGCATACACACTTTTACAAACTTAGGTTTTAGGCTAAAAACGAAAAACACTTAACTATGCAAACTGAAAGACCAAAGAAAAACTCTGTTTTTTTTTTTAACTTGTTAGTCCTAGAAATCTATAAAAGATTAGAAAAAAGTTTTGCAGTTTATAGAAAAAAATTCAATCTTTACATGACACTGCGTGCTCAAACCGACACCGCTCTCCCTAATCCCACGGTACGTGCCCAACCAACGTATATGCTCCGCAAATAAAAATTAGTAAAATCCAATATATTAAAACACATATGCTTACAACCAGATAGGGACGCTTGTATATTAACGTGAACGCTTAGGTTTTAACGTGTATGCGCCCAAGCATAAAAT
This sequence comes from Taxus wallichiana var. yunnanensis, assembly GCA_018340775.1. NCBI lineage: Eukaryota > Viridiplantae > Streptophyta > Pinopsida > Cupressales > Taxaceae > Taxus > Taxus wallichiana. Next base: position 182,202,107 of record CM031236.1, on the reverse strand, counting down.
AAACAATTTTCAATTTTTACACAGTCAACCCTTTTATGCATACGTGGCCAGAGAGGTGGATACACGGCCTATATGATGGAGACGTGTGTGCATCCCTGTAGTGGTGAAAATTTACAGATTTTCACACACGATTAAGCCCTCGACGCATACGCTCCGTTAGAGAGAGTGGATACACGACCTAGATGACGGAGACGCGTGTGCGTCCCTATAGAGGCAAATTTTGTAAATGATAAGGACTATCGATAGTACGCACTATTGTTTTGACGGAGATGCCGGGTTTCAATGTGTACACGCCCTTGTTGACACCTACGCACACCTTGTGAAAAACTTGCAAAACTCATGATTTTCAAATTTTCAAGAGAAAATAGATTAGTGGTTAGTCAAAGTGTCCTATTTCTATATCAAACCCACAAAATACATGTAAATGAAGGTCATTTATCTAGTGTTAGAAACAAAAATGAGGAAATAACAAGTGATTTGACCCAAAAACTTGAAAATGAACTTTAAAAAACCTAAAAGACCTCCATTAATGGAGGATGGACATAAGTGTCCCACGGGTATGCCAAATGTGTTCAATGAAAAGTTGCAAAAGCCATGGATTTGGGGTAAGAATCTCTAAAGAAACCCCAAAGGCTTTTAACAAACTGATCAATGGACCATCTGATAAGAAATGAGCAAGGTTTTCTTCTTTGCATACATTAATTTGAAGTAAACAAGCAAACTAAGCAAATGAAGCTAACCTCTATTCTTTGAAAGCTTGAAATAATGAACCTAAGAGGATCTAAGCATTCAGTTATGTGTTTAAGAGAAAGAGATCTCCCCATTAATGGCTTCAAGGCCAATGGATCTTCCCTTTTACTCCATATTGGTGCTATAAAATACAAAAGCAAATGCTACTAGCTCAATGGAAGAAAATGAAATACAATCTAAAGCCTAAACAAAATACTATAATCTATGCTAGGAAGAAGAGAGAATTCTTAGGAAATGAGGGAGGGGGTATAGCCCTATTTATAGTTTTCTATTTGGGAAATGGGAGATTTGGGTGCATGTGGGACAAATGCTAAAGTCCAAAAGCACTTTTAGCAAGTCTAAGTGAGGTTTGACTATGTTTAGGGTAATTAACCTAGGTTAGACTAATTAATCTCATTTAGAGAGTAATTAGGGTTCGGAAGGGTTTCTGAAGGGCTTAATCAATCCAACGAAGTGGATTGATATTCCAGGAGCTAATAGAAGCAAACTAGAAAGGAATAAGAAGCTAATGTAGTTAGAACGAGGCTATGACAACTTTGTTTAAGTGGTTTATAAGAGGAAATACAACCAAAAGGATGTCGTGAGAAGGGAGTTAGATAGGTCTAATTGGCGGTGTGCCATCAATTTGCAAAGGGAAGAATAGGGAGTGCAATATTAGGGGTAATAGTGCATTGACCAAACTACATGTGTCTATAGTAATAGAACAAAAGATAACCCTATGGAATGAAACAACCATTATGTTAATTTTTGTTTTATTTGATAAACAAAACACAACAATAAACACAAAAATAATAATAAGTAATTTCTAATTCATTCGGGATGATAGTTGGTTTCACATAGATTACATATATAGCCTTTCCATTTCCTATAAACAAGGAGATGAAGCTTACCAATAACATCCCATGAATCTCTCCTATGATCACTCATCATTATTCTCTCACATATCCCACCAACATCTCTTAGAATCACTCCACACACAACTATCTACGTGAGTTGTTCTCACAACTCACTATTAATACAAGCACTTTGCGTAGCGCTTGCTTCCTGCCTCCAAGGGTTGAAAGAAACAAGACATAAAATAACTAAGAATATAATAATGTATAAGTATTATATGGCAATGTTTTGTTATGCTTACATTACTATGGACTCACAACAATTATTTGTGACACATATGCTACTTTGCAAATGTAACAAGAAGTCTATTAAATTGTTAAAAGATGTTATTCAAGAGGAGTTTTAAAATGTTGTTTAAAGATTAATTACAATTAGTTTTAATGTTTGAAGTCTTTAATATATAAATATTTATTGAAGTGAGAAATTGTAATTCACAATATTAATAAAATTATAATATAATTAAGTTATGATAAAAGAATTAGAACAAAATTGAGTGTGACATGCTTGATAAGTAAGAGAATAATATTTAGACCTTCAAAAATAATAAATATAATGACATCATGCATTCTTGAATAGGTGACATGCATTTATTAATATTTTATTTTGAAAATGAATAGAATACTTATTTGTACACTTATTAAATGTTGATGTTAAAGTTGTCATAATTGTTGTGACACTTGTTAATTGTAGATTTTTTCTTTCAAATATTATTGAAAAGATGTACTTGAATAAGACCCAAAATTTGTCTTATCATGAAAAAGTAACCAATAAAATATCAAATAAATCATTTTTATTGTTTTTTTAAATTATGAAATTGTTTAATTTTGAAATATAAACATTGAGAAAAATTAAATGTATTTGATTGGTGGATATGTTGAAATTAATAAACTTGGGTGAAAGGTATAGTATCCTCCATATGGTAAGAACTAAAAATAAACTATATGAGTTGTTTATTACAACTCACTTACATTTATTTATTCTAATCCTATATTATTAATAATGAGTTATTTTATTACAACTCATATTAATAATAATATTACACAAACTCACACATTAAATAATGTGAGCACTAATAAGATATGATTTCCTAACATTCCCCCCTTAGTTTGAACATGGTAGAAAAAACTTTTACACATTCAACAACAAAATGTCGACTCTGTGGCATGCTCATACTCGTAGCGTACAACCTTTATAGAAAATAAAGGGACCTCTAATCAACCTTCCATGGATTTCTACAAGTTTACCACAAACCTAGATATGAACAAGAACCCATCAACTATCAACTCTTGAAGTTTTTTGGATCACCACTAATCTTTTCAAGGCCCATGTTTGCATGTGCTTTTTTTCCTCCACAACATTTTGACATCAGGGAAAAAGCAAGAAATATTGCTCATGTAGGAGCTCACTTATTACAACAATTGAACAAGAATGATCATATGTTCTTATTACAAAAACACACTACACAACTAAAATAAACTACCACAATCTCATTATGCGGCCCCGTCGCTTGAGGTCAAGGCGAGAGGTCCGTGATTGACCTCCTTCCTATGTTGCCTTTTGCCTCCATCCGTCTGCTTTGCTTAACTTAGCCGATTTTGATCATGAGGCTCAATTTACATTGAAGGACGTCGGTTACCACCGAAAATGTGTCTGTAGGGGAATTTTTTTAATTTTTGAATTATTTACGACTCAAAAAATTGGAAAAGAATAAAAACTTTTGACTTTTATACAATGAGACGATACAAAATAACAACAATACTTGACTTACAATAAAATTTCTTACAACAATTTTAACAAAATGACGATAACATGTTACCGAGACAAAAAAATAACAAACAAAAGACACTTTATAATAAATTTTATTGCTCAAAACTACAATTAATAAACTTACATTTATATATAAAAGTAAAAGACTTTAACACTAAAAATATTAAAACTTTAAAATAATAAAATAAAATAAAAAACTTAAATTAAAATTAAAAACTAAAACTAAATCAAATACCCGAAACTTTAAAAACTATAATTCATATAACCTAAATAATAACAAAATGACTTTTATTTATTTTTAACTTTTAAACCACGTTATTTTTAAAAATAACTAAACCTAAATAAAAAGTAATATAAACCAAATTTTATAAAAACTTTAAAATATATTAAATAATTAAAACAAACCTAAACTACATATAATCTAAAAGCACGAACAAAATGAAAACTTAAAACAAAAAAATGGGTCAATGTAACAAAAATGAGGCATGCAATTTAAAGAGAGAAACATATAAAAAAACGTGATGCAAACAGTCTGCAAATCAAACGAGGACGAGAACCTGCAAAATGGAAGCCTACAAATCAATGGTGTTTAACAGAGTTGAATACAAACGGTGCTTAACAGAGCTGGATACTTTTGAATAGAAGTCTACAAATCTATGAATACGAAGGATGAGTGCAGGTCCATGAATAAATATGAAGCATTTAATTGAGATGCCTCCTCAGATTTTGTCCTTTTTGGCTTCAAATCTCTTCATCTCGTATGACTTTTCTGTGGATTCTCATGGCTAAATACTCTAAAAAAATCTATACCAAATGTTAGTTTTACTTTTATTTAATAAAGAAAACACAACAATAAACACAAAAAATAATAATAAGCAATTTCTAATTCATTCATGGTAATAGTTTCTTACATAGAGACTACATAAATAACCTTTCCATTTACTATAAACAAGAAGACGAGGCTTACAAATAACATCCCACGAATCTCTCCTATGATCACTCACCACTATTCTCTCACATATCCCAACAATATCTCCCCACACAACTATCTACGTGAGTTGTTCTCACAACTCACTATTACAATAGTAAACTATATGAATTGTTTATTACAACTCACTTACATTTATTTATTCTAATCCTATATTATTAATAATGAGTTATTTTATTACAACTCATATTATTAATAATATTACAAAAACTCACACATTTAAACAATGTGAGCAGAATAATATATGATTTCCTAACACATCCCAATATATAGCTCTATAAGGCGTCTATTCATCTCCCCAAGTGAATTTTCATATTCTTACCACTTGTGACCTTTCATATTCTCATAGGAATAAAAATAAGTTCTTTTCTTATTTATGAAAAAGAACTTTTACAATGCAAAATTAAAAGGTCACTTAAGTGAATAAGACAAAATAGCCAAAAGTACATTCCCAACGAAGAATTAGAATGTAGAGAGAGAGGAAGAAGAGAGAAGTGATCAATCTGAAGATGAAGAAGCTTATGATGATGAAGAACACGCTCTCGATGGACTCTGTGGAAATCCTTCAGGATGAAATCCTTGCCCCTAACCTCTTTTTTGAATCTGCTATTATGAGTGGAACCTCCTTTGCTTGTGGGATGTAAACATACTCCAAAACATTGATCCAAGTATCAAGAATATCACCAAGGGATTTGCACTGTGTGAACCATACTTTATGATCTCCCACAGTATTAGAGATGGAGCCTCTAATCTCTGTGAGGGATTCTAATATATCCTCATTGAAGGAGAAAGGATCTCTTGTCTCTTTTTAGACCAATTCTTGGAAGGAATTTAGGAGTCCCTCCAAGGATGAATGTTCACTGAGTGAAGGGGATCCAAGCTTCTACACACTTTTACTAATTTCTTCCAAGATGTCAGATGCATGCTCCTCACAAGACTCAAGCTCTGAAATTGCATCGTTCATTGTTTCACACTTGGCATTCATTGTGCGTAACCACAAAGCGACAAATTATTAACGGTAGATAGAACACATTCTTACTCAAAGGATTGAGAATCAAGACAACTCATCTCATATATCAATAGGAAGACATTATCCCAATGGGCTATTTATTTCTCAATCTCAACCTTTTTCATCTTCACCTTGGAAATGGTGACGAGGGAAATAGTTCCTTCACTTTTTGAGCCATGATCTAATTACCAAACCTTGCAAATATGAATTTATTTTTTAGATTGTTTAACGCTTTTGACCTGGAGCTTAGAATCGGGGGGTTCTTGGGTCCCCTCCCTTAACAATGTCCACTGACCAAATATAACAATTTCAACACAAATCCTACGATGCAAGCCAAGCCAAGATGAGCATTGAACCACCACTTTAGCCACTTTAGTTGCGCCATGAAGCCAAGACTACCACCTTTGCCGGAAGAGAAACCAGACTCCACCACCAATGATGCTAATACCACCACTTCCATGAAGAAATGCCACCAAGCCAACTCACTGATGCAAACACAACCAAGACCAGCCCCAAGCCACCAACAACTACTAGTCCGGTTCGCCACCACCGAGAGAAGAGCACCGGTCGCAACCACTGTGATGTGACAACCAGCCACCACCGATAACCACTCCCAAAGGGGATCGCGCCAAGAGGGTTTGAACTCACAGGTGGATCCAAACCCAACTGTCTATCTTAACCGATCCACCCAAACCCCATTGGAAAAAGTGGTTTGGGATAACTCTCGTCGTGATGCCGGACATGCCTCATCACATTGAACACAAGATTCATGCTTGACCTCAAACCACGTCACATTGAACACAAAGTGGACTTGGCACCACGTCGAGAGACCACCTCCACCACCGAAGCAACCGACGGCTGCACGACACTTTGCTAGCCGAGTAAAGATGAGCTATAGAGGTGGCCAACCCGAGGAATGGACCTCGAGACCTCCCACATATAGCCCACATTCCCCACCACTAGGGTAAACTGACGGGCTAAAAGTGGTTTGGGATAACTCTTGTCTTTGTGATGCCATATATGCCTCATTACATTGAACACAAGATTCATGCCTGACCCGACCCATGTCACATTGAACACCAAGCCGACTTGGCACCACGTCGAGAGACCACCTTCGCCACCGAAGCAGCTGACCCGCCTGACACTGCCTAGCCGAGTAACGATGAGCAATAGAGGTGGCCAGCTCGGGGAATGAACTCGAGACCTCCCACATATAACCCACATTCCCAACCACTACGGTAAACCCGACGGGATGCAAATATGAATTTGTTATTTCCCATTCTTGAGAGGTAAATTCCTGAGTGATGATCACCATATTGTTACTAGTGGGAATTTGTAGGAATTGAGAGATACCCTTTGGAGTGAGAACTGCTAAAAGTGAATTATCATCTACCTGAATTGTCCTCAAATCTAGGTCATAATGTTGGGCACAAGATAAGAAAAGCTCTATGCTTTGAATGGAAAATGGATATTTGCCAACTCTGAATAGCCCACTTGAGAATATCTTTTCCTCCACAGCTTCATGGGGTTCTCTCAACATCCTTGTTTTTAGGTCCTCTAGATCCATGTTTGTCACATCATTGTCACCTACATTGGGATACTCAGTGTTTAATGTGGAAATTGGCTCTAAACCTAAGTATTTGATCTTCATGGTGATGAAAGTTAGTGAAATGGATGGGAGATGGATGGATATGAACAATTTGACCAAAATCCCAACACTTACTATTTTTAGTAAGTCCCACCCGAATGTCTATTTTTAGAAAGTTTCTCAAATTGGCACTTTTGAGTGGTCTTGACATGAAAGGGGTGATGGTGACTCAGAAAGTGACTCGTTTTCAAAAATTACTATTTTTAGTATGTGAGAACTTGGTAAAACTTACTATTTTTAGTAAGTGGTCTTCTGGATGTCGAAATGAGATAGGAGTAGTCTCAATTTTTTTTCGTTTTCACTTCGAGATGCTTTGCTTAAAATTTCAAGTGTTTTTAGGAGCCATATTTTTGTAGATCTAAAAAGGTAATTTTAATGGATGTATTTTTGTTTTGGCCATTAAAATTTATCTAGACCATCAATGGAGGTAAGATTGGTACCAAAAGAGAAACACTTTTGTAAGGAAGGTGCTGTAAAAAATTCACGAGATTTTGATGACAGGTTTTTTGAGTTATGAGTAAATACTCGTTTTTAGGCATGGACGTTTTTGTAAAATTTCAATAGCATAACAACATTTATTTTGTATTTATGAGGGAAAAATGCCACATTAAAAGATTAAAAATGGCTAAGCATTGGAGTTTTAACCCTTTCTTGATTTTTAGCACTTTAACTCACCATTAACCCAACATGGCTTAACTCGGGTCAGTCAGGGGTTAGAGGGTGAGTTACACCCATGAAAATAGGGGAAAATTGAGGTGATGGGATAACGGGGACACTAAAGTGTGCTTTGTATCATATTATGACAAGTATCACCATGTGGGAGCAAGGGAGATAGATACATGGGCTAGAAACAAGATCCCGAGAGCTAAGAGAAGGTTATTCATGTGAATTGGCTAGTTGGATGAGTTTGTGAACTCTTTTATGTTCCAAATGTTCCCGTGGATGTTGGTACAAAGGGACAAGGTACAACAACCATGCATACGTGTGTGCCAAGGGTAGCCTTTTTCATGAGGAGGGGCCAAATTGGTCTAAAATTCAGTTTGTAAGTTGTTCTAGTAGCTTGGGATGTCACTTAAGTGAAGAAATATATTATCAAACAATGGGGGTGCAATTTTATGTCCCCATTGTCCCCTTACACCAAGGTATAAGGCATAATTGAGGTCAGAAATTGCACCACTCAACACAAGATTAGAACATGGGCATGCCTTTTCTGCCCCGGGAGAAAAAAATAGAGCTCTATGGTCAATGGTTATATGATTTTAACTCCATAACACACCCACTGAATCCATTCCCACAATTTTTAGGACTGTATTCTACTTGAATTTTGAGCTTTAGGCCCAACCACCCTTTTGGCACAAATAAGTAACAAAAATGACCCAAACTACCACATAGAGTAGTAGGCATAGGATCAAACTTGATGCATGTACCATGTAGAGGACTCTTTGAGATTTCTGTTGACTATATGTTTAGCTCTTAACTCTTCCCGAAACTCATGGAGCCTTTAGAACAAGATCACTTTCTCTATTGAAGCTTACATTCTATGCACCTGTAGTGACCCGGTCTTGCTCAGATGGATCCTAACGCCACATGCCTCCACATATTTCCTTAAAACTGCCATGGATCTATTCATTTATCCATTGCACAACCTCTAAATGAGTTGAACCTTTGCGAGATAGCTTGAGAGGATGTTTTCTTGCTGTAATATTGCTAAAAATAGCCATTTTAGTGATCTCGAGAGCAAATAGCTAAGGAAATATAATGTGAGCTTATATCTAGTTTTAGGAAAATGCAACGAAGATGGTGGTATGAGCCTTGAGGTATGAAGGGAAACCCACCTTGGGAAATTAATGCGGAAAGATAATTGTGTTTAGTTTGCAACAACATACATATAGGGAACTTGCTAATGTTTTAATAATTCCATAGGGAAACATATATTTAGCTAAAATACTTTGGGATAAGTCCATCCGTGCAACATATTTCTAATAAAAAACCTAAGGGTAAGGTCATTAGGCGATGGTTTAATGGTAAGTTGGATTACTTGTTGTTTTGATCATCCATGTTTAAATTATTGTATGCATGCTATTTGTAACTATGTAGTATTTGTAATCATTCATTTTGGATAATTTGTGCATATGGAGTCAAGTCCTCTGTGTTCAAATGGGGTTCATTTATTCAAAAAAAAATCAAGCATCATGGTTTTATATACTTTAAGGATTTGTAATTAACATCTATTTTTTTGTCCATATCCACACCTTATGTAGCTCTATTTTTGATCCAAAATATCTTACAAAGTGGAATTATGATAGATCTAGTACCGATCAGAACTTGGAATAGACAATGAAGTCATCTTGTAGTAAGTTCCTTTTACCTATTATTTCAAAGTTGTTATTGGTGATGGATAATCTTGGGAGGATATCTAAGCAACCTCTATTTTTATTTGATGTATTAGCCCACATGCCATCTTCGAGATGCATTTTGTAGGGGGAAATATTTTGGGAATTGATTATCCCATTTAAAGATAGGTACTTTACGCTTTTGATTGGATTTGATTTTTGTCATTTTTATGCATGGAGGGTTGATAGGATTGTTTTGGGGTTTCAAGTGATTTGTGATACATACAACCCATCTCGAAGAGCCTATCTCTACCAACAAACATACATCCATCTTTGCTGAAATATTTAGCCACCCAATTGTTGCTATAAAGGAACCATAGTATGGAGCTTAGTTATTATATATATATATATATATATATATATATATATATATATATATATATATATATATATATATATATTAATGAATGATTTGGGCGCACTTTATTGAAGATCAATTGTGTGCAATAGGTATGGCATAGAACAAGAGTACATTATTTTGAAAAAGATGTTAAATGGCATCTTAGATGGCATGTGGGTGATTTTATTGGTCCCCATGTACCAGCCCAACCTTGATAAATGTTGCATGTTCATGCATTCCAATGTTTTTGGGTATCAGATAATATATCTTAATTCTCCTAAATTGTATCGTGAGATGAAGGGGGTTATAATTAGACATGTCATATATGTGATTAATCTAACAAATCCCCATAGGTGGATAACCTATCATAGGTAAACTTTACTATGTCAATGTTGTAATTTAAAACAAAGTGTTAACCATCATTTAATGATGAATGTTTTTGTCATGATAACAAGGGCCTTACTACTTTGCTACCGATGTAGACAAATCTTATGAAAGTGATATTGTTGATGCCCATTATAAGGCCTATTTGTATGTAGGAATTAACGTTAGTAGTATTAATTTAGAAGTCATACCTAGTCAGTATTGATAATTTTAAATGGCTTTAATGCTATCATATTGAGAAGCCTTCAAATGACAGATTGAATTAACACTCAACAATTTTTTTCTAGGTCAACTTGGGAATTCCAAGTTGGATCGTTAGTTAGTATTTCATATGGTGTTCAAGTGTGGGTTACTTGTTACATTATTGAGGTAGGATGCAAAAATGTTTTTAACACATAGGTCTCATGTTGGATGGCTTCTCTTTGCTTCAATTTTTATTATTGGGTTTTTTCTTTATTCAATAACTAATTTGAGTGTAAAGAATCCTATAAATCATTGGTGTTGTAATATCCTTTTACCCTAAACCCATTGAGGTCAGGTCTTGCACATTATTAACGATCACATCAAATTAAAATATGCTAAAAAGGTTTTCAAAATTTAATGGCTAAGATTTTATAGAACAAAAGTTTTGTTAGTTTAGACTTCATTAACAAGAATGCGAGACCCAATATTGTTTAGAGTGTCTGTTTATAAATTTTGTGGTCTTTATGTGATTCATTCCAATGATAAACTTATACATCAGCTATTATTTAGTTGCAATTAACTCATTATTTGGTTCAACCTCTAGGGTGATTGGAATGGTGCCAAAAATCGTACAAATTACAAGGTGGTAATCTAGTGCAAAAAGATATAATTTGTACTTGAAATATTTGACATTAAAAATTAGCTTATTCTCTTTCAAATCTCAATTTTGACATCATTAAGTCTATGAGTATCAATGATGGAATTGATGTGATCAAGAAGGCCATTACAAAAGCTAAAATTATGGCTCAAGGAACACATTTCCACATATGGAGAGGGACATGAGATTGATTTGACCGCTAGCATGAGGCATCAAATATCAACACATTCTTATGGGTAAATATCATATTGCATAAATGTTAATAATAATATTTATCATGATATGCACCAAATCCAAATTTTCTATAACAAATTCAAATGAATTGGATCCTCACCATTGTTTGGTTGTATTTCTTTGATTACAACGTGTTGTTAATTGTGGGGCATCTATTTGAGTTGGTTGTGATATAGAACGTGATGGCAAATGTAAAGCTTCTTCATCACAAGTAGGAACACTAGTGCTAAGTATGTTGATGCAACCTATAAATCGGTGCTAGAAATCGAATAAGACCCTAGTCGCTATTGGTACATCACTTAGCCTAGACCGAGCGCTCACCAAAGTGCACAAAGGTACCAGTCCCTCATTAAGGTTGCTATTTGTTGGCTAGATTTTTTGCATAGTTGAAAACCTAGGTAGTCATGAGATAAATCTCCCTCATTTACCGGTGAGGCTCTGTGTAAGATTTTTCAGTTAAATATGCTAGTATCTATTTGTGGGTATTACTTTAACCATGCAGCTCATGAACCATAGTTGTATAGTTTTGTAGCAAGTAAGCAACTTGTTAAAGAAAGGAAATATCTGATGAAGAAGAAAATAGCAGAAAACAGGAAAGAAAGAGGGAAGATGTGCAACCCAATCAATAGATTATAGAGTTGATTGCATGCACATAGATAGAATAGATAAATATTAACATACATAATTATAAGCAAAGGGAACTTTCAGATCTAGATCTAGAATAACACAAAGTTTATGAATAGATCTAAGACAGAAAGTTAGAAACAAAATGCACCGTTGACACAAAGTTCTCTGGAAATATGCTCCTTTCTATTCCTCTGCTTCAAATAGCTATCAGGGGTTTCAACACAAAGTCTAGAACACAAAAATGTCGCTTACAAATTCGATTCTTTAACCCGTAGGTTCTTCCTCTATTTATAGTGTATGGAGAGGAAGTTACAAATAGGAAACTATAACTGAACTGGCACATGTGGAAGTTGTAAAAGAAACAACTGAAAATCTCTCTCCTGGAATTCCTCTTTGCATGACATGCATTGTTTATAACTGAAAATAGAACCTTCTATTTTGCATGTCTGCCACCTATCTCCAAGTAAATGACCTCTTCAAGTAATGGCTTTTAAACCAATCACTTAAGTTTTATAATTTAATTGATCGCTCAATTACTTTGTTGGAGAAAAGAAGAAGAAAGAGGAAAATAAATTAGAAGAAAGCTACAACACTTCCAGTCTTGTTCTTTTTCCATATTTTGCATGTGGTTGACTCTTTTGTCTTTGATTCTCACCAAGCTAGATCTGGAAGCAGGTGACTGTGATTCGCTTGCAGGTATTGTCTTTGCCTTGTCTTCCCTCTTATCTTTGAAGCTTTTGCAATTCTTCTTCAAGATCTTGTTGGGTTTCAAAATGGAACATGGGTTGAAACCACAGTCAGGGGACAACAAGTCCCTCCTCTTTAATGGGAGAGGTTCCCTTATTGAAAGTAGAAAAAAATGTACAAATATACAACTCTCAATGTTTGGACCTTGATATTTTGGAATGTTTTCATACTCAAAGATTATCAATCAAAGGAATGGAAGAATATGGAAATGGGAGAAGGAAGAGAACAAAAATGCTTTTGGGAAATATAGATATCAGAGTATCTCCCTACTTACATTGAACCAATAAAATATAGAAAAGGATCAATTACTTCACCACGGTGCAAATCTCTGAGACATAAAGTTCTAAAGATTCACATAGATGAGAACACAAAGTTTTTATTGAATGCAAAACAAAAGATCCATTGAATCGAGCAAGGAGAGAGAAAGATATAAGAGAGGAAAAGAAGAGAAAAAACTTATGTATTGAATTACTTCCAAATTTACAACGTTCCCGAAAAACTAGAATCCATCTTTTTTCCCATTGGCTAAACCATATATTTATAACAATTCGTATACATCCATACTTTTTCCCCAGAAAGAATATCCGAAAGGGATAATGTTTGTTGCACATCCACTTTTTAAAGTGACGTGGAAAAAACACACTCATGAAAGCCGAAGGTTCAAAAGGTGAATATTTCGTTAGTTCGAGCATGATTATTTTAGCGGGGACATCTCATGATTTTATTCTTTGTGTGGTTCTACCATTTCCACCTTTTAACCATTCATAGCACTCAAGTGCTTACTGGTAAGTTTTCTCCCTTTTTATCGCATTTGACAGATAAAATCCACTTTTTGATAATCAAACTTTACATCTCTTTAAACTTATCAATTTGGCTCCAAAACCAATTCGAAAACACAAAAATGGATCATTCTCCTTTCTTTAATCTTTGATTCCTTGTCGTTTCTTCATGAGATGTGTTTTGGAGGCAAATTGATAACTTTAAAGAGATGTAAAGTTTGATTATCATAAAGAGGATTTTATCATCAAACGCGATAAAAAGGGAGAAAACTTATCGGTAAGCACTTGAGTGCTATGGAAGTGGTTAAATGGTGGAAATGGCAGGAACACACGAAGAAGAAAATCATGAGATGTCCCTTGCTAAAATAATCATGCTCAAACTGACAAAATATTCACCTTTTTGAACCTCCAACTTTCATGAGTGCGTTTGTTCCATGTCACTTTCCAAAAGTGAATCAGAATAAACATTATCCCTTTCGATATTCTTTTCTTGGGGAAAAGTATGGATGTATACGAATTGTTATAAATATATGGTTTAGCCATGGGAAAAAGGGGATTCGGTTTTTGGGAATGTTGTAAATTTGGAAGTAATTCAATACATAAGTTCTTTTCTCTTCTTTTCCTCTGTTATATCTTTCTCTCTCCTTGCTCGATTGAATGGATCTTTCGATTTGCATTCATAGAAACTTTGTGTTCTCGGTATGTGAATATTTAGAACTTTGTGTCTGCAGATTTGCACCAAAGGTGAAGTAATTGATCCTTTTCCATATTTTCTTGGTTCAATGTAAGTAGGGAGATACTCTGCTATTTATATTTCCCAAAAGCATTGTTGTTCTCTTCCTTATCCCATTTCCATATTCTTCCATTCCTCCTGATTGATAATATTTTAAGTATGAAAACATTCCAGAATATCAGGTCAAAACATTGAGAGTTGTATATCTGTACATTTTTTTTTCTGCTTTCAATAAGGGAACCTATCCCATTAAAGAGGAGGGACTTGTTGTCCCATGACTGTGGTTCAACCCATGTTCCATTCTGAAACCCAACAAGTACATGCAAAGTAAATTCGATGAAGGCTTCAAGTGGAAGATTGGGAGCACATGCACAAGATCTTGGAAGGAATTCTCCATGCAATGATTTCTACACGGGTTGTGTTAGAAACAAGAGGATGACCTTTTTGCCAGAAGCCTTTGCAATTATGAGATCTAGATTTGTCAATTAAATCGGTGATAGGTTCAGGGCTCATTTTTGTATCATTGAATTCAACAAATCTGGAAGCTATGCATGATTCTACTGATCCCTCTCTATCATCACGTTTCATCATGGCTAGAGCAGTCTTTTTCTGAGATATCTTTATTTGCGTTCTTTTTCTTTTACTCCTACCGGAATTCTTTATAACTGGATCAATTTGTGCAGATCTATAAATTTCTTCAGATTCAGAAGATATATTCAATGTACCTAACATTGATTTGAACTTCCTTTCACATATATGAACACTTGTAATGAATACTTACAATTATTTAAGAAAAAAGATGAAGTCCAGAGCATGAATACTTGATTTTTGACACCAAAACTCTGCATATGAAGCCCTTTGCCCTAAAATTTGAGATTTTGCTTGAATGTAAAGTAAGCAAAAATATTATTTAATTCACCAGAGCACTTATACCAATATGAAAATGCTTAGAATGACCAAAATCAGGCTATTCCAACCCTAGGCACCAAAATTGGAAGCTTCCCGACAGTGGAAAATAAACTTTAATGCAAAATCCTCCTTCCTTTGGTGCCAAAACTGTCCAGGCTGCAATCCTTTGCAAAAAGAATTAATTACATCTTCACTATGATAGCCCATGCTTATATAACCCTCAACATTCTATTTCTAATAATTGTCCACCCTATTCTTGCAATTAATTAATAAACAATGATGTTTATTCACCCAAATTGGGCTCCTATTTTTACATGCTATTGGCTGCCATTAAATAAATTTTATTTATTTATTTTTAGCATGCTACCTTC
The DNA here is from genome assembly GCA_018340775.1 of Taxus wallichiana var. yunnanensis. Classification (NCBI taxonomy): domain Eukaryota; kingdom Viridiplantae; phylum Streptophyta; class Pinopsida; order Cupressales; family Taxaceae; genus Taxus; species Taxus wallichiana. The sequence goes on along the minus strand of CM031236.1, from coordinate 182,186,693 downwards.
AGTTCTCTTTGACTAGCCTTCATGCATTGACTTTCTATTTATCCATGGCGCCAAAATTAGGCAGAAAAACTATTAATAAATACCATTAATATCATTGTTTAATCACCAAATGGGTCACACTTTTTGGCATGGGTGAATTCTAAATTTAAGAAGTCAACTTCTGATGGGAATTTTCACCCTGCACCGCAGCTCTAAAAATCCCTTCTTCCACTTAAGTGATTTGACTTTCATCATGGGAATTTTGATTGCTAGGCGGAAGAAAATTCCCATCGGTGCTTTAAGTGATTTTTCTTTATTTTATAATGGGAATTTTTACCCTGCAAGGTAGGTAAGAAATTCCCTTTCCTGCCACCTCGAATTTTCTCATCTCAGCTTAAGTGACTTTGACTTCATGTGAAAAAGTACCCTGCAAGGTAGGTAATAAATTCCCACTTGCTTGCTACTACCAATAATCCCACCGCAACTTAAACTCACTTGATTCCATAAAATGTGACTTGTCTGGGAGAGGATTTTTGTGCATGACTTCATTTTTGGTTAGCACTTTGCATTTTGAGGTTGATTCCTTACGGTGTCTTGTGTTGGTAGATGATCTCCAGATGCTTCGGGCAATTAAACAAACTATACTTGGCGAAATAATTAACCTAGGGAATTTCATAGAGAAACCGAAAAACCAAGAAAAACACAAAAGAAATAAATAAAAGCGAAAAACGTTGCCAGAAGTTGTAGACAATGCCTTGAATTCATTCCTGGTGAAAACCCTATTGAGATGAGTGAATACTTGACATGCAAAAATTCAACAGGATTCAACCGGAGCACAATTTACTTCAAACAGGGCATTATTTATTCAATAAATAATTAAATAAAAATTTCCCAGACAAAACTTGGCGGAGGGATAAAATGAGTTTGGGCATCTGGGTATTTGTCGAAATTGGCTCATATGATACACTGGGAATATCCTAACATAATAAAAGCATCTATTGGCAGTAAAAACACAAACAAACCCATTATTTTAAAAAGAACAATTTTTTTCAAATGGGTAGTCCCAAATTTCAGGGTGAAATTTGGGGACACCATTGGCCGTCTGTGGACATCTTTACCTCTTTCAAAATGAAAGGAGTGAAGATGAGATCCCAACATCTCTAGTTTCGTGTCTTGTCCATTGGGCTCAGGGTCAAGAAAACAAAAACAAAACAAAACAAAGAAAAGGAAAGAAAACAAAACAAAGAAAATTAAAGAAAACAAAAAAGTTTTATTTATATACATACATGTTTTACCCTTTTTTTTTTTTAAATTTTAGAAAGGCTTCAAGTGCTTCCCATTGAAAGTTAGTGGTAACTCAATTCCATCCTGGTAGGCAAGGAAGAAAGTGTCGATTCCGGTAGCTCTTTTGATCACGAAGGGCCCTTTCCAGAGTGAATCATATTTTCATGCATGCCCTTCGGTTCATGTCTCTTGTCCCACCAGAGTACCTAGTCTCCGATCTCAAACTTCCTTTCTCTAGCCTTCTTGTCAAATACCTTGGGCAAGTCCTTATCAAATTCATCTTGTGGTGACTCATCCTTTCTTCTCTCTATGGTGGATAAGTCTGCATCAACTTCCTTCGTTCCCAGATTTACTTGCTACATTTCTGAGGAAGAACTAGCACCATATTCTTTGTTCTTCTCTAAGTACTGATCACGCTTGTTAAAAGTCTCCACTAAGGAAACTAAACCCTTGGGGATTTTGTTACCTTTTGGTTGGATTATTCCACTATTGTCATCATAACTTGGATCAATTTTTCCTATGATTGTTCGTTGTGGTGGTGATTTATTCCCTTCAACATGCAGACATGCAAATGTTTGTTTTTCGTCATTGAAAGCCTACCATTGTTCAACACTATCAACGAATTTAGGGCGGTAGACCATCTCCACTTTATAGTTTCCTTGTCTGAATATGGATGGTGGTCTATCTAGATTCAATAGTGCAATTGTGACCGCCAAAGAGTCTACCTTAGAATTTTGATTTATTGGAATGAAGTTGATAGAGAAGGCTACAAAATCGAGTGTGGAAGAAAGTAATCTATCTCTGTAATGCTTCATCTTATCTCCTTTGACTTGATTTTGCCCTCAAAATTTCTTTACTAGAAGTTCAACATCTCCTTGGGCTTTGAGGAGTTTTACTCCTTTCTCTTTAGCTTGCTCCATTCCTAGCAGAAATGCTTCATACTTCACCTGTATTGTTGGTGTTCTCGAACATCAACTTGTGGGAGTATGAGAATATCTCATGATCTAGAGATATTAGTAGAATGCTTCGGCTCCTGATCCAAAAGAGCAACAAGTGCCTTTAAACTCCAAAGTCCAAAATTTTTCTTCTTTTGTTGCTCTGGTTGAAATTCTGACTTTGGAACATCTTTATCCATTTCCAAGAAATAGACCCCACGGTTAGATTCTGAAAAAGAATTTGAGATCTAGGATCTTCAGATTTTGTCACCGTGTACTTGGACTTCTTTTTTGGCTCTAGCTTTTGATTTATTCCTTTGATAGGAATATGAGCATAGGACCAATCCATCTTTACTTCTCCTCCTAGCTCTTTATAAAAGTTTTTTCTTAGTAACATCCCATAAGAGACCGAAATAATATCTGCAACTAAGATTGTCATCTTTAATCTTTTGTTAGGAAAAACTACCAAAACAACTTGTGCATCTTTGATTTGTCCGATTAAAGGGACTTGTCTTTCCATGGAGTAGCACCTTCCTATGGTCTTCGTCAGGGTAAGCCCAAGAGCATCTACAAATTTAGCTGGCATGACATTGTCAGAAGCACCTAAATCTAAAATGCAGTTGCTTAACTTGAAACCATTAAGCAATAGGGAAACATAGAACGGTTCCACTCTTTTAGAAGATGGCGAGGATTTAACAACCACAAGTGTATTTCGGGGAGGAGTAACTTTGGGCTTAGGAAAAAGGCCTTTTGATGTATTAGATTGTCCTGGTGATTGTACATATTTGACTAGCCTATTTAACTGCTTAGGAAAGTCTCTCAAGTATTCAACTTTTGACATTTGAACTCTAGTTTTCTTTGCATGATCAATAAAGTCAAAAGAAGGAATAGATTCAGATACCTGAGCTACTTTTTGTGGTTGAGATGAAGAACTCACATTCTTATCTCTAGGAGTTAAAGAAGAAGGTAAAGGGTTGCTTCTTCTGTGTTCATCAGTTAATGCCTCATCTTGGCGAGTTTGTGATTTTGTAAATACTAGCATATGTATGACCATGATCATCTTCATGAAGCTTCTCATCATCATGTTCAGATTTGTAGTTTAGGTAATTAATGTTGGATTCACCAGTAGGACCTACAAAATCATCATTCTTGAGTTGATCAATGTCAACTTCCTGATCTTCTTCATTCATCTCCAGTTGTTTTTGGGAGCAACTTCAATCGCTAATATTTGGGAACCAACAATGCGGTTCCGTTATTGAAATTCGAAAGCGGGGAATATTGTTTCCTTGAGCCATTTGAACCATTTGTTTCTTCATTTGCATCATCTCATTTGCTAACTTATGCAATAGTGAATTAGAGGTAGTAGCAGAGGATGAAATTTCAGCTCTAGAAGTGCTACTCCTTATCTTTCCAGCCATGATGAGGTCATCTTCAATTTCAACCGCCATGTTTTGAGCTGTTAACAAGTCAACAGGATGTGCTCTTCACAGTTGATAGCTTACTTCAGGAAGTAAAGCATTGATGAAGAATACCTTTTGATTCTCATCACTCAGAGAAGCAGAAGCCAAAATTTTGTAAAGTAATCTTTGGAATTTTGCAATAAACTTGCATGTGCTCTTGTGGATCCTTCTTCAGCTGATTCAGTTGAGTTATCAAGGTACTGGAATCCTCAGCATGTTTGAATCTTTTCAGGAATGCATCTCTCATAGTGGCCCAATTGGTTATGGTGCTAAGAGCTTTCGGTAGAACCATTCTCCAACCAAGTCATGCAGAGTCTCTATGAAAATCCGTACAGACACATCTTCATGTTCTACGGCGAGCACTCCACAGGATATAAAGAACGTAGCCAAGTGATCATCTGGATTATGTTTTTTGTCTCCAAAGAATTTTGGAAAATTCTTTCTTGTCCCTTTAGGTAGATCATGCATAGGAGGAGTGTCGATTCATAGGTCTAAAGGCCACACCCATGGAATACAGTACTATCTCGTTCGATTCTGATTCTGCATGATGAATGGGGCATGTCTTCTATGAGAGTAGACTTGATGGATAATTCTAGCCACCTTTGGATTATGCTTGAATACGATCCAATCGGATGAGTGTGTACTCTTCTTCCTGGTGAGAGACTAGATCTGCGGCTTCTAACTTGAGGAGGATGATTGAAATTGAATTGCTCCTACAATCTGTAGAAATGATCAGTCTTTCCTTGTGCCTTCATAGATTAGGTGAATGGACGTTCAGCCAGGTTGAAAGTTGAATGGGAAACACTCTGATCTGTAAGAGATAAGCTTTGATCTACAAAGATAGTTGTTCCCCAGTGAGTCGCCAAAAATTGTTGGCTAGATTTTCTGCATAGCTGAAAACCTAGGTAGTCATGAGATAAATCTCCCTCATTTACCGAGGCTCTCTGTAAAGATTTGTCGATTAAATATGCTAGTATCTATTTATGGGTATTACTTTAACCATGTAGTTCATGAAGCATAGCTTTAAATTTTTGCAACAAGTAAGCAGCTGTTAAAGAAAGGAAATATCTGATGAAGAAGAAAACAACAGAAAACAGGAAAGAAAGAGGGAAGATGTGCAACCTAATCAATAGATTATAGATTTGATTGCATGCACATAGATAGAACAAATAGATATTAACATACATAATTATAAGTAAAGGGAACTTTCAGATCTAGATCTAGAATAACACAAAGTTTATGAATAGATCTAAGACAGAAAGTTAGAAACAAAATGCATCGTTGACACAAAGTTCTTTGGAAATATGCTCCTTTCTATTCCTTTGCTTCAAATAGCTATTAAGGGTTTTAGCACAAAGTCTAGAACACAAGAATGCTGCTTACAAATTCGATTCTTTAACCCGTAGGTTCTTCCTCTATTTATAGTGTATGGAGAGGAAGTTACAAATAGGAAACTATAACTGAACTCGTACATGTGAACATTGTAAAAGGAACAATGACAATCTCTCTCTGGAATTCCTCTTTGCATGGCATGCATGGTTTATAACTGAAAATAGAACTTCTATTTTGCATGTTTACCACCTATCTCCAAGTAAATGACCTCTTCAAGTAATGGCTTTTAAACCAATCACTTAAGTTTTATAATTTAATTGATCGCTCAATTACTTTGTCAGAGAAAAGAAGAAGAAAGAGGAAAATAAATTAGAAGAAAGCTGCAACACTTCCAGTCTTGTTATTTTTCCATATTTTGCATGTGGTTGAATTTTTTGTCTTTGATTCTCACCAAGCTAGATCTGGAAGCAGGTGACTGTGATTCACTTGCAGGTAATGTCTTTGCCTTGTCTTCCCTCTTATCTTTGAAGCTTTTGCAATTATTTTTCAGTACATGCAAAGTAAATTCGATGAAGGCTTCAACTGGAAGATTGGGAGCACATGTACAAGATCTTGGAAGGAATTCTCCATGCAATGACTTCTACACGGGCTGTGTTAGAAACAAGAGGATGACCTTTTTGCCAGAAGCCTTTGCAATTTATAGATTTGGATATGCCAATTAAATCAGTGATAGGTTCATGGCCTATATTTGTATCATTGACTTGAGAAAATTTGTAAGCTATGCATGATTCTGCTAATCCCTCTCTATCATCATGTTTCATCATTGCTTGAGCAGTCTTTAATATGTCGAGCGATCTTTGTGCGTGTTCTTTTTCTTTTACTCTGCCAAATTCTAGAAGCTGGATCAATTCATGTAGAACTATCAATTTCTTGATTCGGAGATATATTCAATGTACCTGACATTGATTTGAAATTCCTTTCACATGTATGAACACCTATAATGAATACCTACAATTATTTAAGACAAAGATGAAGTCCAGAGCATGAATACTTGATTTTTGTCACCAAAAATCTGCATATGAAGTCTGCTGCCCTAAAATTTGAGATTTTGCTTGCATGTAAAGCAAGCAAAAATATTATTTAATTCACCAGAGCACTTATACCAACATGCAGATACTCAGAATGACCAAAATCAGGCTATTCCAACCCTAGGCGCCAAAATTGGAAGCTTCATGGCAGTGGAAAATAAACTTTAATGCAAAATCCTCCTTCCTTTGGCACCAAAATTGTCCGGGCTGCAATCCTTTGCAAAAAGAATTAATTACATCTTCACTATGGCAGCCCATGCTTATATAACCCTCAACATTCTATTTCTAATAATTGTCCACCCTATTCTGGCAATTAATTAATAAACAATGATGTTTATTCACCCAAATTGGGCGCCTATTTTTGCATGCTGCTGGCTGCCATTAAATAAATTTTATTTATTTATTTTTAGCATGCTACCTTCAGTTCTCTTTGACTAGCCTTCATGCATTGACTTTCTATTCATCCATGGCGCCAAAATTAGGTAGAAAAACTATTAATAAATACCATTAATATCATTGTTTAATCACCAAATGGGTCGCACTTTTTGGCATGGGTGAATTCTAAATTTAAGAAGTCAACTTCTGATGGGAATTTTCACCCTACACCACAACTCTAAAAATCCCTTCTTCCACTTAAGTGATTTGAATTTCATCATGCAAATTTTGACCCTACAAGCTGCAAGGCAGATAATAAATTCCCACCAGCCTGCTGCTTCTAATTTTCCCACTGCAACTTAAGTGACTTTCCAAAAAGTGCGACTTGCATTAAAATTAGCCCCTTTGAAAAAGTGTGACTTGTTTGGGTGAATAAAACCTTATGATGGGAAAAGTTAGTCTTTAGGCAGGAAGAAAATTCCCATCGGTGCTTTAAGTGATTTTTTTTATTCTATAATGGGAATTTTTACCTCTGCAAGGTAGGTAAGAAATTCCCTTTGCCTACCACCTCTAATTTTCCCATCATAGCTTAAGTGACTTTGACTTCATGTGAAAAGTACCTGCGAGGTAGGTAATAAATTCCCACTTGCTTCTACTACCAATAATCCCATTCGAACTTAAACTCACTGATTCCATAAAATGCGACTTGTTTGGGAGAGGATTTTTGTGCATGACTTCATTTTTGGTTAGCAGTTTGCATTTTGAGGCTGATTCCTTCTGGTGCTGTGTTGGTAGATGATCTCCAGATGCTTCAGGAAATTAAACAGACTATACTTTGGTGAAAGAATTGACCTAGGGAATTTCACGGAAAAACAACCATGATGAGATCAAAACATACTAGATTCAGATACACACAAAACTAACACTTAGATTTAGCCAATATCCTCCATTATATTAAATGTAATAAGTATACAAAAGCTTTATTACAATAACAAAAGTATGCACGTAACATTTTAGCATGCATAATCTAACTATATCTCATCTCACATATTCGTATATCTATCTATACAATTTACTACATACTTATAAGGGTGGGGACTTTCCCTTCACCACTTATCTATTCCCAAAATAGGTCACATGCTATTATTAGCCACACTGCCATTACAAAACTAGCCACACATGCAAGTGCACTAACAATAGACTACTGGTAGTTAACTAACAATAGTAGATCTATTTCCAGCCTATGTCCATGCAAAGTTATTTCATATCCAATCCTCAAAAATAGCCAATGCGTGGCATGCATGTCATCTCTGCCTCATTTGTGTGCTCTGCACGCCATCTCTAAAAATAGACCTTCATGAGCAAAAATGGCTAAGTCTCAAAAATTTGAACTTCTATTCCACACGTGTGTTCTCCTATCTATTCGCACCTTTGAATATGACCTGTTTTCCCATGTGCATGGACTTCTTGTGTGCTTTTGTCAAGTGTTCTCTGATCAACATTACCCCACACTAATTTCATTGTTGCCCCGACAATGGTCATCTCCAAAACTGAAGTAAAGAATAGAAGAATGGAAAGAATGAAAGAATGTTTTTACTCTGCAGTCTCTTCTTCTGCAATTTGAACAACTAATTTAGGATATTCCTATTTTATTTCAGCCTCCAAGGTCTACCACTCAGTGAGTGCTTCCTCTTGCTTTTTTGGAATGTCCACAGTAATGGACTCCAGTTCATCTTTCGCATCTCTCCTTTTTCATTTTGCAAGACCAACACAATGTTGGACATTGCAGTCATCCTTCCCTCTAGTAAATCCATCTTCTACGCAATGAGCTTCCCAAGCTCTTCCAGCCGATTCTTGTGTGGTTCTTGTGCTATTTTCAGGGCCTCACGCTTTTATTTAACCATTGATAATATTTTTACGTGGCCCATGTTTTTCTTCCTTCATCACTTTCTAGACCTCATTGTTCTCCTCCAGGGTTTTTATGTTGATGAGCACCTCTGGAGCTATGCAGATGTTCAAGGCTTGGTCTACTTTCTTGTTCTTCTTATAGCACTTACAGCAGTCCTTCATATGATGCAATCTTTTACATCACTTTGAAGCCTTCTCTCATTCTGCATCTTGTGTTGGATCCTTTGGCACTGGCATGCGCAGAGGTTCATCTTCAAGCACTAGGTCCAATGATTACTACATAGTGTATCTCTGAAGGAAATGTCTTTGGTACCTTTGGCTCTAAGTGTGGCCTAGCTCTTATGATATTATCACCAATTTCCTCTGATGTTGATAAATACAATGTTCTTTTTTGCTATGCTAAGTCTCTTTCCTACATTAGGCACGCTATTTCCCATCCTTAGTTTTAATCTCTTCCCTTAGCACCCTAATTGTGGCAGCCTTGTCCATATTCCACCTCGCCACCTCTGTTGAGACTTTCACCAATGCATTTCTCACATGTTCATCTGACATGACAGTAGGCTTTACTTGTCATGTGTCTAGCCTGAGGTGTCTTTTTCAACCTCCTCGATACGCATGACTCCTCACACACATCAAAATCTGGTTCATCCATGTGTGTGTGCATGGACCATGATAACTTGCTTCCTTGTGCACATTGTAGCCATATCTTCATCCATTAATTCCCAGCCATATAATTCCTTTTGTGTCAGTGTGCTCTGAAATGGGTGCGGACAATTTTACCTATGTCCTCTGCATAACCCATGGTTGGTGGAATGTGCTCTCCACTTGTTTCTTCTAGACCTAGGCTGCTTAGGAACTTGAGCTTCCAGATTTGGGACTTGTGTCTCCATGTCTGAGTAGTCTCTATAGTTGTCTCATCTGTTCCCTTTTCCTCCTCTTCTCCTTCCTTCATTTCTTCATCTTTTTGTCCTTCTACGTTCTCTAGAGGTGTAGGAGAATTAGGCATGCTTTCCTCTAACTCTTCCACCTCCTCATTCAACTTTAGTTTCCTTCTCCTTTTCACGGTTGTCTCCTTCTGTGGAGAGAGTCTGGGTGATTTGGCACTATTTGTGGAGTAGCACCTTGGGTCCTTGTTCTCTTGAACACTCTCTTAAATATGTGCTCTCCTTGGACTGCATCCAAGTCCTCATCATCCCCCTCTTGTGGCTGAGGTGGTGTAGTGGCGCACTCAGCTTCATCCTTATTCATAGGATGTCTTCTACCTCTATGTTCCAAACCACCACTATCCTCGCGCTCATCCTCCTCATCCTCTACTTCAATTGGCTCTGTGGGCTTAGGCATTGGGATGTTCTCCATTGTATGCTTACCCTTTGGTGGTGCTGGAAGTGCGAACTCATCTTCCACATACTTGTTATTCTCCAACTTGGGCTTTAGTTGGAGGTACACCAGTGCTGCTCCAATATCTCCCATAGCCAAACTTACTAGGTTTAATGCTCAATACATCTGAAATGAGCCTTTCAATATATGCACCCCATCCTGGATACACATATTTCTTCCTTAGCGTGTGGTAGTCACAATCTACCTTGTCCGCATTGAACATGTTAGGCACCACGCATGTCGAGAACCTATGTACTGATGCACCTAGAAGTACCTTGTTGTGAAGGCATATGGTAACTTACACCAAGGGCTCCATGCTCCATCCTTCATGGTGAACCATGCTATGCAAAAGTGTTGGTATATAGTGAACTGAACTACCTTTCCAACCACCAAGGCAAGTCCTTGGGGATGCGCCATTCTTCTTCAAAGGCCACGTGGAGCCTATCGTACCACTTCTCAGCCCTTTGCTTGACCTATTTTGTCATGGATCCTTCACACAAGTACTTTTTGAAGCATTTTGCAGGTGACTTGTGCTCCATGGGATACTCCCATATCTTCTCTTTTGGTCCATCAGGTACTCCATCTCCATGAACACCAGTGATAATAGAACAGCTCCAAAGCTGATCTTCCTCCTGTGCGTGCTTCCTCAATGATAGTTTCTACAATGTAACATGAAATGTTGTAGACTACCCCTTCAGACATCTTTTTAGCAATGTGCAGCCACATGGTATTCACTTGTGACCACCTTTCTTGGTCATTTAGCTTTGTAACAAGATGTGCGGATGCTTTGCAAATGATACTTCTTGATTTATCATGTCCATGCCACGTGGACCCTTTGTGTACCCCAACTCCTTTCTGGTCTCCAATATTGTGGCCTTGTCTATTAAATCATCTCTCAAATCTTCTCTCTGTGCCCTTTAATCCCATTACCATGGAGATGAGCATGCGGCTGAAATTCTAGCTCTGTGTCTACAAAGTAGAAAAAATCTTCGTGCACTCTGCTCATGAGCCACTGGTACAAGGGCTCATATTTCCCAAAGTAAGGGAGCTCATATAGTTGGTAAACTCCAATCTTCTTCAAGAGCTTCTCTGCCACATCGTCATACACTGAGCATGTCTTCCACCATGCATTTATTTGTCTTTGTGTTTAGTAAGGCATCAAGCTCCTTCTTATTCTCTACGTGGTACGGTGGTTGTACTCACTCACCTTGCTTTTCCTTATGTGAGAATCCCACTCTTGGCCTACGATAACCCCCTCTGGATATTGCATTTCAAAAAATTGCTTTTGGGAGCCATCTCCTCTTCTTCTTTGACCACCTTCTTCTTTCCCTTCACTCTTACTTTGCTGACTTGCTTTCTTGGGTGCCATTTCTACCTTGCAATCCTTTGTAGATACTCACCTCTTGAATTCTATAATGTGTGAATCAAACCTAGCTTGATTCAGCATGCCCTAGGTGAAATCACATGCCCTCGCTCCTCTCTGTCACCTTGCTTCACTCAAACCCTTCACCACCAGGGGACAAGCTCTTTTCTGTGCACATATCTCTTCATCATGACTAGTTACACACCTCTCACACCTCAATTCGATCACTCGACTCTTCACACTTAGCTCTTTTTCAAATACTCTTAATCACAATGGTAAAAATGAACTCACATCCCATCCTTATATAGATTTTCAAATTTTTGATGCATTCATTTCTCCTTCACCTACCAAATATCCTCTCATTAATTGACCAATTCCATTCTTTCCACATGTTACATCTTCATGCCCCCAACTATAACCTTCTAGCGTGCCTTCCTACCCTCTGGTCACAGACTTCTCTTCATGTGCTTCCTTGCACCCGAGTACCTCATGTCACTTTGCACCTTCTACTGGTAGTTGTTATGGCCTCTGCTTACCTCATGTTATATTGTCCCTTCATTCATCTCCATCTTTGGTCACTTTTTAGAAGCAATCCTTTGACTTGAAGAGCACTCGTAGTAGCTTATTCCTTTCACCTTTCAATTCCCACATTTTGTACCTAGATATCAACAATCCACCCCCCCACTAAAAGTATGTGCAGTCCTCTACGCATAAACATGCTTCATATAGTAATTAGCTTCATGCATGCAAGCAAGCACACTTATTACACAACACACCAACTAAATTGACAAAGCATAACAACAAAGAAGGAAACACATTAAGGAAATACAAAATTAAAACCTAATCTAAATGGAATATTGCCTTATTACAAACACCAAGAAGACTTATTTATAGTAGGGCTTCAGCCTACTCCCATTGAAGTAACCGGGTAGCCGTGTTCCATCAAGTGCTTCTAACTGGAAAGCACTTGTTTCAAGGATGTAAGTGATAACATATGGCCCCAACCAATGTACCTTAAGTTTTCTGGATGGCGTAAGAACTTAGAGTCATAGAGAAGCACCATTTGTCCAATCTCAAACTTCTTGTCCCTTATGTTTCTGTCATGCCATGCTTTACTTCTAGCCTTTTCTTGCTTCTGACTCCAACGTGCTATGGCTCGTCACTCATCCAACTTAATTATCTTTTCAATCCATTCTTCTAAAGCTTTCTCATCAGCTAGACCTCTAACATGCACAATACGTAAAGAAGGTAACATAAATTCCATAGGAAGAATGACTTCTGCACCAAACACTAACTGAAATGGTGTGGCTTTGTTCAACCTTTTATATGTTGTTCGATATGCCCAAAGTATTGTAGATACTTTATCATCCCAATCCTTTCTTCCAACATCACATATTTTTGTCAATGTTTGGCCCAAAATTTTGTTGAAAGCTTCAGTAGTTCCATTTTCCTGAGGATGATAGGGTGTAGTCTTATGGTGTGCAATCATGAACTCATCCAATAAAATTCTGATTGTCTCATTAAGAAAATGTGTGCCCCTATCATTGGTCAAACTCAAAGGACATCCATACCTTGTAATAATATTTTCCCATAGAAATCAGAGCTGTTGTAGCCATTGTACAGTCCTTTGTAGGTGTTGCTTTTGCCCACCTTGTCAGATAGTCTATGCAAGTTATAATGTAGCATGATCTAGTTCTGCGCGCAGCTGGTGAAATAGGACCCACAAAATCTATAGCCCATTTCTCAAATGGTTTTGTGCTAGTAATAGGTCTCAGAGGCATTTCATCTCATTGACTTGGTCTTCCAAGACGTTGACAATGATCACATGCCTTACAAATTCCTTACAATCTTTATAGAGGGTCTCCCACCATAATCCAATGAGTAGAATCTTGCACATTTTGTGGCATCACCTGCATAGTGGCCACCTGCAATTCCACCATGAGCTTCTTCCATAATACCTATGTGCTCATGTTCCAATACACAACGGTGCAATACTTCATCTCGACCCAATTTGTACAAGTCACCATTGATTAACATATAAGGTGTGGCGCGTATAGCAAGTTGTTTCTTCTCCAAGGATTTCATTCCTTTTGGTGTCATCCTGTTCATAGAAAGACAACAATGTCCTCTAGTTATGATGGCGCATTGTAACCTGTATAACTATGCATCTGGCATGGTATCCTCAATTTCCTGTGCTTCTTCTCCTTTGTTGTATTCTTGATAGATGGTCTAGTCCAAAATTACTTTTTCTGGTTTTACCACAACTGTGAAATCAAATTCTTGAAATAAGAGCACCCATCGACATATGTGCCCTTGTAAAATAGGTTTATTTACCAAATACTTCAATGCCATGTGATCTGTATAAAATATGAATGGTGTAGCTAGTAGGTACTTGGGAATTTATGCAGCGCATAGATCATTGACAAAGCTTCGCGCTCTGTAGTTGTGTAATTATGTTCTGCAGGAGTCAACTTTCTACTAGCAAAAAATAGATAGGATGATCTACAATACCTTCTCTAGGTTGGGCCAACACCATGCCAATGGCCATGCCAGAGGCATCAACATGTACATGAAATGGTTTGTCCCATGAAGGAAAATGTATAAATAGGCATGGTAGTAAGTTTCTCCTTCAATGTCTCGAATGCGCATTGTTGTTGTTCTCCCCAGTAGAACATACCTTTCCCTTTTAGTAACTCTTCTAATGGTGTGAAAAACTTTGGCATAGCCTTTGATAAAATTTCTATAATATCTGTATGACCCAAAAATCCGCACACCTCACTTTGACTGGTAGGCTCCCTTAGGCCTATAATGATTACAACCTTTGTTGGATCAACCAACAAACCCTCCTTGCAGATTATGTGTCCTAAAAGTATCCCAAATGGTGTAGCAAATATGCACTTCTTGATGTTCAAAGAGATACTCAACTATCTACATCATTCAAACATTAAGCATAGATTGTCACAGTGATCCTTAACTAATCCATACACCATCCAATCATCTAAATATACATGTAAGAAGTTGTGAATAAATTCCTTGAATGCTTGGACAACTATGCATGAAAATACAGCAGGCACATTTTTTCAGACCAAAGGGCATTACAATATAGGTGAAACTACCCCATTCAGTAGTAAATGTAGTCTTTTCTTGATCCTCTTAGGCAATCCTAACCTGATGATACCTAGAGAACCCATCATAAATGAATAGATTTCACACCTACAACTCCTTCTAGTATTTCCTCAGTGAATGGCGTAGGGAATGGATCAATTACACATGCAGCATTCAGCTCCCTATAGTCCACACATATTCTAATCCATCCATCCTTCTTGATACTGATCACCATTGGACTAACCCATTCTGACTCATCAAGGGCTTGATAATTCCATACTTCAACATGTTATCAATCTCTTCTTTGACCTTTTCACATGTAAATTGGGGTTCATTCTGTAAGGTCTCTTTCTAACTGGGTGTGCACCCTCTTTAAGCTTTATCTTCATCTCCCCTAATGATTCATGCATGCCTTTAAGTTCATGGTACCCCCTAGGAAATAGGTCTTGGTAATCCCTTAGTAACTCTATGATTTTTTCCACTTGAGTCGACCAATAGTCTCCAATTATGGCTTCCTTAGGCTCAATATCTATTCCAATATTCACCCACTTTGTCTTCATAGGTTCATGATAGGTGCACGTGGTCTTATCCACACTATCCAATACCTCACATTCTTGTTGAATGGTTTACATCCAGATTATCTACTTCTTCATCATCCACTAAGTAGACCATTTTTCCTTTCTCTTTCTCAAGGCAAAGCGCGTTGAAGTAATGTTGCATCGGCCTCTGGTTCTTTATCAAGATGCACTGCTCTGAGTCTTCTTTATCTAATAACTCCTGAAGGAGTTCTTCAGCCTTGGCACTATCCCCCATAGTTAAGTGCTTGATAACTTTTAATGCTTCTTCCACGGAGGCTTTGTAGAGAAGAAGTCAAATGTCTGGGCCATTCTGTAATTAAATTCTGCCAATTTCTAGTTTCTCTATGGAGTTCTACATATACATACCAAGCACACACGCATGCAACCTTGTAAAGTGGAATAAAATCGGTGCACCCATAGTGAAGGTGGTAAAGCTTCCTACCTTACTTCCAGAGTCTCTCACACTTCTAAACATGGTGTTGAACAGGTTGATTACCATGATAAGTACATATTTGAGTAGGTGCATTGCTCCTAAAGAACCTAGTAGTAAGAGCAATCCCAATTTCATTCCATCGACAAGATTATCCCTGTGGACCACCCACCAGTGTGTTGTTGTCCCACGTAGTGTATATGCTAGCATATTTCTTCTTTCTAGTGGGTCTATCCATTTTTCTTCCATGGTGCATAGAATACCATGGGATCCCCTTCTCCTGTGTAACAAGGTACCGAGTTGTTACCTATCCTCCTGACATAACGTGGTTTTGTGCCTCGAGGGAATATGCTCTTTACTTTGCCCCTACCAACTCATAAGTGTTGTGAGCCCAATTATCACAAGCAACACTTGTAGTATCACTAATAGACTATGCATCCTCCCACTGAATTAGTCCTTCTTTGGTTGGTTCAATCATCTCTGGATCTCGGATGGCATACATAAATCCTATTCAAATCTTCTTCACTTAAGGGCTCAACATAGGGCACAAATTTCCATCTGTTAAAGGGATAATAACCTTTCCTCTTTATTTTCAAAACTGATATAGCCCTTGTTGAACCAAAGATCAACATTATTTGCATAGCACCAAGGATGCCCCAATAGAGATGGAAGCTATCTGACTCTGCTAGCACTAAAACTTCAAAGTCTCCAGTGAACTTGGCTCCTTGTATGGTAATGGATGCATCTTTCAAAACTCCTATGGGAGTGGCCTTAGTCGATTAGCCATGAATAATACATTAGAGGATGGCTGCAATGGGGGTCTTCCCATTTGTACCCATGCATCCAAGGTAAGAACATTGACTTCCATGCCTATATCAATCAATATATTACTCAATAACCACCCATCCACAACAACATTCAGAGTGATTTCCTTGTCATAATCTAGGCTATGAGGAGGGAGATTTGCATGCAGGATCTATTCATCTAGTCTCAGTACTTGCACGCGGAGTGTTTCCTTTTAACCAACTCCCTAACAGTGGAATGATGTTCTCCTTGTGCAACATTTTACACACTTCTCTCAAGTCATCTATATCAGTTTGGACCATCTCTGATGCTTTCTTTTCTCCTTTAAGTATTGTATCTCACCCTAAAGATTCCTTAGAACTTCCATGGTTTCCTGATAAACCTCCTTCTGATAGGTAGGATCTGGGTACCGTGCATGAAGAACATTCTTCTTTAGTGATGGTAGGTTTTTGTTGTAATGCTTCTCTGGCACATGCCGCCTCAGCATGGGTTGTGATCTTCACTTGTAGTGCCTCAGATTCTACTTCCATCTTGGGCATCCATTGATTTTCCACAACACGTTGTATCCTAACCATCCATGCACCTTTGTTTTCTTGTTTATGTTGCTTACTCAGATGCTCATATAAGTCTAGGCACTCTTCATAGCTATGGTTCTTTCTGCAGAAAGAACATGTAATATTATGAGGACATTCACACCTATAGTGGTCAGGAGATCCACATGTATAACATGTTCCATGAGGAAACTCACTTCTTCCACCACCACGGCCTCGTCCTCTGAATCCACCATGGTATCCTTGACCTCTGCCACGACTGCCTTCAAAATGCCCCTCATTTCGATCATAGCATGCACTTGATTGTGATCCCGGTCTGATGCTCATTCTTTCCCTTAGAGTTATCTAAAATCTCTGTCTTCATACACCAATATCTATAGCATCATGGATCTGTCCAATCAGCTAGCAGTCTTCCGTGTCATGAGTTGTGGACCTACATATTTTACAGTAGCTTGAAATGTTCTTCCTTATCACACGTTGTAATAATGGGCAATGGCTAGCATCATGGTTTAAGTGGCATATTTCACAATCCATCAGCAATGAGCATATTGTTATGTGAGGAAAACTATCCTTTGTGTGACCTTCTACTTCACAATCTGTGCACCAAATCCTTGTGCGTGTCTCATGTGCTAATTTGCTTGATAGTTTCTCCAACTATTTTTCCATTGCTGCTTTTTTGTGCTTCTAAAAATGGGCTCACCCCAGTATCTATGCTCCCAACTACCTCAGCATGTAAGGCTTCTTCAAGTGCTTCACATGGATCAGTGTATGTCTTATGTGATAATGCCCTCTAAAAGGGGTAATCAAGCCCCCAATGAACCATTGTGCATGTTGGCTTGCATGTATGTCATAAGAAATCTTTGATAACAACATTTTAAACCATGCATCATACTCCTAACACTTTCAGTAGTGCCTTGCTTAATATCCTTGAGCACACTTATACTCTTCTGCTCAAACTCAGGGATATGAAACTCTTTAAGGAATGCATCCTTTAAAGCTATATAATCTACACAAGTCTGATCAGGGTCAAACTTTTTGTACCAGTTGTGTGTGCACCCCTTGTAATGTAGTGGTAAATTGGCTTGCCCTATGCTCAAAATCCATGATTCCTTTTGCGCCACAATATTTCACACATATGCACATGTTCAACAACATCTTCTATGCCCCTATACTCTGGAAGATGAAGAGACATTTCCATGTAAATATTATGGGGTTGGTGTGGACCTTGCCCACCTGATCTAGAACCTCCATGTTTCCCTACCTCAGAACCTCCAGATCCACCTGAACCAGAGCTACCTATGCCTCCTGATCCCAAACCTATAGCTGGGGTCGAGACCAGAAGATGTACTTCCTTGTGTCCCAATAGTAGAACTAAACTGTACCCGATAATCTGTGAAGTGTTACTACTCCCAGAAGTTAATCCAAAAATTGGCGTGCTTGTATTATGTGTTGATGATACACCCAAAAAGGTACTCCCATAATAATGAAGTCATTTGTGTTGCCATCATTGTGCCTCTTATAAGACTCACTCCTACTCTCCCCTTTGCTTGAACTAGCTTGTTGACTGCTTGTTGTACTAGATCTTTGAAAAACCAAACGCAAGGGCAAGGTTACTAGGTGGATTCAGATGCACACTCGTAGCCTAAGTAGTCTCTGTTGGCATGCTTTTACGTGAGGTCAAGGGGGATCCTGTTATGCTTTCCAAGATGGGGAGTTCTGATGCTCTTGGCTCCACGTCTTCTACGTGAGCTTCAAATCCTTCATGAGCCATCTCTCTCCTCAACACCATACTTTCTGCAATGTTACATTGCTTCTCTATCTCCCTCTCACGCGCCTCATTATACTTAAGCCACCTTTCCTCTCTCTTCCTTTCTACCACTAGGTCTGCCATCTTTCACCAAACCTGCTCCTACCCCCATGTGTGGTGAGGTTTAGTTAGCCATTGGTTTACTCTCCAGATTCAAAGTTACCATCAGGATCTTGATCACCAATGGAATGCCTTGTAGGTAAGCTCCCCTTGGATATCGTAAAAACTGGAATTCAGCTACCTCTGGACACGAATAAGTGGAAATTGAGTATTCCAAGATATAACTATTCAAGACACCATGGAACCACGTATCCAACTTGAGTCCAAATCAGATCAACATCATAAAGGGCCTAGAATTCTTCTTATGTCCAAAAAAGTGTGCGATACCTCCAATTCTACTTAGATGCATAAGCAATCAGCCACTCGTATAATTCTACTAGAAAGATAGCGAAAAATCTCTCATATAAACTATCATATAGATTTTGTTCCACCCACACACATGTATTAAACTCAGATCCAGTGTTGAATCACCATGCGTATTCTTCTTCCAGATCACGTATCCATTCTTCATACTTGCTAAGGTCAACCAATATGTCTTCATCATGAACCATCCTAAAAACAACTGAAAAAGGTCCCAAAAATGGAACCAATGATGCAGCCTAGAATTTAGTGATACAAATCCAATAAGACCCTAGACGCGCTGGCACATCACTCAGCCTAGACTGAGCACTCACCCAAAGCACGCAAAGGTACTAGGTCCCTCTTTAGGGTTGTTGTTGTAGGATGTTAGCATGATGAAGACTTAACATATATAGTTCCATTACTAACACATCATTCTACAGAGCATACCAGATCTATCTCTAAGGAGAACAAAACTAAATATTAACCATGATGAGATCAAAACATACTAGATTTAGATACATACAAAACTAACACTTAGATTCAGATTCATATCCTCCATTATATTAATGCAATAAGTATACAAAATCTTTATTACAATAACAAGTAGTATGCGCATGTAACAAATTTAGGAGCATAATCTCACTATATCTCGATTCATAATTCATATATCTATCTATACAATTTACTACATACTTATAAGGGTGGGGACTTTCCCTTCACCGCTTATCTATTCCCAAAATAGGTCACATGCTATTATTAGCCATGCGCCATTACAAAACTAGCCACACATGCAAGTGCACTAAAATAGACTACTACTAGTTAACTAATAGTAGAAGATCTATTTCGGGCCTGTGTCCATGCAAAGTGCTTCGTAGCTAATCCTCCAAAAATAGCCAATGCATGGTGCGCACATCTCTGCCTCGTTTGTGTGCTCTGTCGCCATCTCTAAAAATAGACATCATACCAATGAAGGGTCATGGTTATTACGGTGACAAATGTAGCAAAATTCAACTACATATTTTGTTTACACCCAATCTTGTTTAAGAATTGAAATTTCTAAATGATATACTAATATATGCTTTTGGCTCGTAGGTTACTTTGAAGACCATAGGCCAACTTCTAATATTGATCCATATGCTATTACATTTATGAATTCTAATTCTAATACTACTATACTTTGGAAACCATAGTAAATATATGGGCCTCATGAGAATGAATGCCGATTTAGCTTTGAATTATAATGAATCTTATAATGTTTGTGGAGAAATATTCTTATCTGAACTCCTTTTTGGCATAGGATTTTGGTTGATCCTCCCAACAAGAACAATTTAATATCATAAATTGGCATCTAGGGTGCATGTTTAATGCACAATGTGTTGTTTGGATATGTGTTCAATAGTTAAGTCTTAGCTCACATACTTGAGTTAAGAATACATGCAATGGTTTGATGATTTTCCATATTGTCAAATTGGATAGAATAAAATTGTTTGTCAAGATTTTCCTTTATCTGTAAATGTGGAAAATATTAGTGAGTATAAGAAAACAAAAAAATGCTTTCCTATGCTAATCCTTTCAACAATACCTCAGATTGAGCAAGAGATGTAAATGGGGAGAGAATTAATACCTGTACCTACCAATAAAACACAATGCTCCTCCTTTGTTGTATTGATTTTCTCAATGATGGATATATTGGATTAATGATGGATTGAAGATTGTGGATGATTGATAGAGGATAAAATGACAGAGATTTGTTATGGATTTACAAGATGTATTTCATGGAGGAAGAGAGCTAAATTTATAGTTTTTGTTGGGAGAATGAATGGTGAGGACTATTCCAAGTGGGATGAAGATCAATGGATGTGAATTGAGGAGAGGATTAAAAGTTTATATAGATTTCTAGAAGTTTAGAGAGGCTTCTAGAAATAGAAGCCTCTAGATTTAGAGTTAGGGGATATGATTAGTTTAGGATTAGATTAGATTATTAAAATATGATTATGGATGTGATTACATGAAGAAGCTAGGTATAGGGTAGGTGTAAAGTAGGTGGATAGGTAGGTGTAGAAATATTAAATTACTAGAAAATGATAATAAGGTTTAATGTGGGATGATGGGATATAATAATGAATTAAAGAGATTAATGATGAGATAATAATAAATGATGAAATTAATTAGGATAAATGGTATATGTGGTATTTTATAGGAAATTGATTAATTAGATAATGATGATGTTAGGATATTTGTGGGACAAATTAATCATAATTAATTATGTTGACATTTTAGATGTCTACATTTTCCCCCTCTTTGAATGGTTATTGCGTAGAAATGACCGTTCAAAGAAAAATAAGAGAATATGTTAGGATGGTGATATGATGCCCCCTTGAGGGGTTAGGTAGGGAAGGAATGAGTCAGGGTAACCACTCAAAAAGAGGAGAGGCCCAAGTTAGTAGATGATGAGAAGATTGAGGATTATAGGAGAGGAGAGAGGATTAGAGGATTGATTGAAGGGGTTGGATTATAGGATGCCCCAGTCAAGGGGTTGAGATTAAGGATATTGGATTTAGAGAATAGAAGGATTTTTGACATTAATTAGGTTGTTGATGAGGATGCATGATTAGAGGATTAGAAGATAAGAGAGAGGATTAGAGGAGTAGGAGATTAGAAGATTAGGAGATATTGGATTTTGGAGTAGAGGATTCCCGTCAACGATGTATGACAAGGGTGAATATTTAGGATTGGTGGATTGGTGGATTTGAGGATGTTGCATTTGAGGATTGATTGGATATGAAGATAGGGTATTGGTTTGTAGGATGTTTGATTTGGAGGTTTAGAATATTGATGATGTTTGGATGAGAGGATAAAGATTGGATGTTCGAGTTTGATTTAGAAGATTCCCCAACCAAAGGGTGAGGATTTTGGATGTTAGATGTGAGATGATAAGATTTGGATGTTGATATTGATTGCTTGAAAAAGGATGGATTGAGAAGGAGGGTGAGGGGGTTAGATATTTAATTAGATGATGATGATGATTAGGTGTGGATGATGATAAGGTTAAATGATAATGATAGAAGGGGGTGTGGGTGATGATAATGTTAAATAATGATGATAGAAGGGGGTGTGTTACCATAAAGTGCCCAATATTATCATCATGAGCAATATTATTGATGTAGCATAGAGAAAAATGTGTCAAGGTATACAAACCATGATTATTAAATTACCAAATGCATGTGTCCTCATATGATTGGAAATATTAATACAAAAAAATGGTCCTCATATCATTAGACCATGATAAAGAAAAAGAAGCAAAAAGGTCCTTATATTGTCGGCCAAAATGTAAATGTAGACAAATAAACAAACACACACACACACACACACACACATTACATGTTTGGATTCTTTGAATTTTTTGATTTTGTATTTTTGATGTTTAGATTATTTGATGTGGTACGTTGAGATTTTGGATTTGGGATAGGGGAATGGTTGATGATAGGTAAAATAAAAGGATTACGGATGGGAGAGTGCATGGGGGATGGGAAGGTATGGAAGGTAGGATGCAAATTTCTCCTATAAGTCCCAGAGTATGCTTGGGTAGGATGAAAGGGAAGGATTGAAGGACATTAGATAGGCTAGATATGATAGGGATTGGTTGATAGGTTAAGATTATATGGGATGTGTGATGGGAGATAGATAGGATTGAATATGTGGTATAGGATAAGATGGGGGATATGGAAGATGATAAAATATGCCCCCAAGTATAAGGGGATGGATTGAGGGATAGATGTGGTGTGCCCCCAAGTGTAAAGTAGGGTGGTCTGTGTGGATGGATGGATGGGTTCGATTTTCCCCGGTGTAGGGTAGGATGAGAAGTGAGGGGTATCTAAAATGGATGATGCCCCCAATGGATGATAGTAAGGCTATCCCTAGTCATGATGATGACAATTGTAAATGGACATGGGCAAGATTGGATGAAAAGGAAATGATCATCATCTCGCCCACAAATGTTTGGTCCTAAGAGAAAAGGACGTGGATGTGATGGATGGAAGAAAAAGAAATCAGTGATGAACAAAAGATGATCCTAATGGTACATGTTATAAGGAAAGATTAAGACTAAAACAAAAGTCGACCAAGGTCTAAATAATAGCTGATAACATGCGAGTCCTATATCTCAAAGAGATCAAAATGTGTGTGATTGTGATGGTTAATTACCACTTGAAGTGAAGACTTAATGGATAGTATGTGAAGACAAACTATCCAATGTATATGGAGTGATTAAGTCAAATATGTGGATGGAGGGTGAATAGAAGGATAAGCCATGCATTTCTCTCTTGCTAGCTATGCGTCTATAGCCCCAATGGAGATGTATCGATTTTAGTTACATCATTGCTCTCTTTGCCACCCAGATTTCCATAGCATTGGAAGCATAATGGAATGAGGGGGTGAATCAATCCTATAATGATTTTTACTTCAATTACCAAATAATTCATTCATCAATTAGATTTTCCATTCAATATCCATAACCACGTGTGCTTATTAAGATAAACAACATCAATCATAATAGAAAGAAACAAAGTACACAACAAAAGAACACCATATGCAAGTGGGAAACCATCATGGGAAAGAAAACCCACTGAAACCATGCTTATATTACAAGAATCAAAGAGACTTCGTGAAGCACCAAATTCACAAGGAGCACCAAACCCTAGTTTAGTAGATAACCAATCCTACAAGGAGCACCAACCCCTAATTTAGTATACAACCAACCTTACAAGGCACACCAAACCCTAATTTAGTGAAGCACCAATTCCAAAAGGAGGCTATAACCACCTAGGATAACTAAAAACCAAGTCAGCCTCCTAATGATGTTTTCTCTATAATTTTTCCACTACCACAACTGATGGAGATCACATATTCAACTCACAAACCCTAGGTCTTTAATCTTGCACAATATTCTTCTTCTTTGGCTTGTCTTTACACTAAAATATTACACACATGTCTTCAATCAATCCTCAACCTATCATTCTCTTCCGATATTTCAAATCATACAAACATAATTGCAAAACACTTCTACATGGGTCACACTTTTCCCTCCAAGAGAACTAGTTCAAAAATGAACTAAAACACTAACTTTTTAGGCTTTTATTCATCCAAAATCACCATAGGTCATTCCTAAAACTTTTTCACAACAAATGAATAATAATAACATCCCAATAAATTCATTACAATAGTCAAAGATTACGTAAGTAGGCCGGCCTAGCCAAAAACCACTTTTCATCCACTAATATGCATCAAAACCCTACTATTGGAATGCCAAAAATCTCCTAACACCGAAAACATTTTTATCCAAGTTCTAAAAATCACAAAACATGTTTAAAATAAAATTTAAACATCATCCATGGTCGCATTTATCATGAACCAATCAAATTATTTCGTTTAATGGGCCCACTGGCTCATTACCTTCACCAAACAATTGTTATCAACAACCTGATTTCACCTTTGGGCCTCAAGACCACCCAAGAACACCTCAACTATGTCATGTGACCACTTTATAAAAATAGAAAGACATGTAAAACACATATAATCAAGTTATATATCATGAAACATCCTCTGGTTAAAACCAAAACAACTGTTGTCTTTACCAAATCAAGCTGCCCAAAAGCTATTTTCTAAATTCAGGTGATAAACCTCTCATCGATACTTTCAAGACCTAAAATGAATTAAATAGATGAAAAATTCACCCCTATTCACTTTATAGGTGATATCAATCATCAAATAATCCATGTCATGCCTCAAACAATTCAATACTTCAAGAGAACAAGACTGTCTTGAAAATGTAGCTACAAACTTCTTCACAAAATGACCTAAATGACCAAAAAAACACCTCATCATGAGACAAGAAATATCTCATTGGAAATATATTTGAATTAAATTTCCATAACATATTGGAACTCCTTCTAAATCCAAGTGGAATGCCTTGAAACAAGCACATATATGTAAACTACTTTTTATCTTTACTTGAACTCAAGAACTGAAACTTAGCCCAACTTGCTCCAACATACCAAAACTCACTTCCACACTAAACAAAAGAATTTAACACACTTTAAAATGATTCTTAAGCACTCAGAAACCTTCACTAAGCTTGAAAAATTCATAGTAATCACTTTATCTAATGTAGTCATATGCACCTTGTTAGAATGAGCATCCTCCAAACTTGAGCCTAAAAAAAAGAGCTCATTAATTTTTATACCTTAACCATCATCAAGTTTTCTATACCATTGGAAATATATCTAAACCATATTAAAAAAAAAATTGGATGGATTCCTAACTCCCATGTAGCTCTTACAATCTCAATTTTACTAAAGATCGCTTCAAACCGCCCCAAATACCAAATTCAGGCATAGATAGGGCATAATTTAAATTTTTCCAACACAAACATGATCTTAAACTATCATGGAAATCTAAAAAAATCTAGGGCTATCATAAATGACAATTTAGTTTACACCTCATTTGGAAAATTTCTCCTCAAACTGAAGCTCTTCGAAATAAGTAAATTCGTGTGGGGCCCACATATCACCACATGCTCTAACATACAATTTTGGAAATATGGTAAAGTCATATATAACATAAAATCATAAATTTTGAGAAACCAATAGAAACCGAGTTGATACAAGCTCTTTTATACAAACCGCTCCAAGCTAGGATTTCAAAACACTTTATCTTGTTAACGATCGTTCATAAAAACATGACGATAAAATTGTTAGTGTAGGTTATTAGTTATCATTTTATTTATTTATTAGGATAATTCTTACACTTGTGTTAGCCCTACACTTATTGGTTTATCTTGATTAGGTGTACTATTTGTGTGGAGTTATCTTATTAGTTGTGTTGAGTTAGCTTACTAGTCTTTTGGAGTTAACTTAACTACCGATGTATCAATTAGTGGGAGTTCTTCACCATTGATTTATGTAGTAGTTACATTTCCCTCCTCCTATATGTACATCTTTATTATTGAGTAATTCAAGTCATTATATTGTAATGTATTGAGCATTATGGATTATGATGGATTTCCATATATGGTATTTTAACTATTTTGTTTTAAAAATCTAATGTGGTGTGTTATTATCATCTGAGATCGCAGCTTGGAACAATCTTCTTATCATTACTTTCATGGTATCAAAATGATAGATGATGTAGACATCCAGATTTAATTTTTTCTTTGCAAGCAAGGGTTTATTATTTTCATGTATTCGAATTTGTTAGCACTTTTACTGCATGTATTTCTATGTAAAATGGAGTGCGCCATTAGATTTGGAAGGTGCCAAAACCCTAGAATTGACTGTAAACTCAACCATGTTTTGAGACAGTCAAATATGAACATTTTAAAGGGTTTTTTTGGCACATTTCTAAAAAAATCCGTACAATTATGTATAGACATATTTTTTGACTCAAAAATTATATCAAATTTTTGGGTTTTTTCGAGAAACTTTATGGGTTTCTCTCTTTTTTTGATACAAGTGCTAGAAAAAGAGATATTTGCAGTCAAAGTTTGTATTAACAATTGTACTTTTTGGGTGCATTCTTTTATCCATTGGATATAAGCGTGTACCTTCCAGATGCATTCTTTTACCCTCTGGATATTTCAATTTTGGATGCAGTATTTTATCTACTGGACACAAATCTATACCCTTTGGGTGCATTCTTTTATCCATTGGATATAAGTGTGTACCTTCCGGATGCATTCTTTTACCCTATGGATATTTCTATTTTGGATGTAGTCTTTTATCCACTGGACACAGATTTGTACCCTCTCGGTGCATTCTTTTATCCATTGGATATAAGTGTGTACCTTCGAATGCATTCTTTTACCCTCTGGATATTTCTGTTTTAGATGTAGTATTTTATCCACTAGATGCAGATCTGTACCCT
Source organism: Taxus wallichiana var. yunnanensis (assembly GCA_018340775.1). Classification (NCBI taxonomy): domain Eukaryota; kingdom Viridiplantae; phylum Streptophyta; class Pinopsida; order Cupressales; family Taxaceae; genus Taxus; species Taxus wallichiana. Next base: position 182,159,995 of record CM031236.1, on the reverse strand, counting down.
CTGGGTGCATTCTTTTATCCATTGGATATTGACGTGTACCCTCTGAATGCAATGATTTACCCTCTAGACATTTAGGTTTTGGGCACATACTTTTATCCTTTGGTCGCAAGCTTGTATCGTGTGGATGCACTCTTTTACCCTTTGGACATTTGGGTGTCACGTGTACCTTTTAAAAAACATCAGCATTAAAATATTATTTTAATAGCAAAACCTTCTAGAGCTCATAAATTTTGATTCGTAGCTTGGATTAAGGTGTTTTTTTTTGAAATTGTGTATTTTTTTGAGATCTACGCATTGGTGAAATTTTTATACACATATTTCAAATGTAAAAGGTATTGTTACTCATTGTAATATTTACATGCACTCAATTATAAAGTGCCAAATTTGGGAGGGTGTTGTAATCACTTGTGGACGTAATTTCGGTTGAGCCCGACATCCTAAAATTTTGGGTGTTGCATTCTTATATCTATGGGTGTATACATTTATATCTCTCTTATTTGTTGAGATATTTTAGATTTGTATTTTCGACATTTTTTTGGCATGTTGATAGTCTCTCTTATGGGGAGCTATTCTGGTGAAGCCCAGTGTTAGTTTGTCAGTGTTTGAGTAGTTGATTTTGGCAACTCATAAAAATCTATGGTATCACTCTACTCATTCAACAGTATGGGAGGGTGTGGTGTTGATACTGATTCTTTGGGTTTCGTGTCCTTTCCTTGTTATGTGTTGATACTGATTCTTCGGGTTTCATGTCCTTGCCTTGTTACCTTGACTTTTCTTGGATTGTGACACTCTTATTTATTTGGATCTCATGTCCTTGCCTTGTTTCCTTGGTTATTGTTCTTGGATTGCAACACACCTATTTGTAGAATTTGATCTTGCTTATTCAAATTTTGTGTCCTTGCCTTGCTACCTTGGCTTTTCTTGGGATCGTGGAACCCCTATTTATTTAGATCTCGTGTCCTTGCCTTGTTGCCTTAATTATTCTTAGATCGTGGCACACCTATTTGTACTAGTTGATCAAATTATTTTTGGTATTTTTTTACACTTTCGACATCACTCCATTGACAGTCTCCTTGCATGGAGCTATTCTGGTGAAGCCCAGTGTCAGTTATTTTTGAGTTCTATGATCGAGTAGTGGATTCAGTCCACAGTGTGCACCAAACTTCTTCAACATTATATGAGTGTTTGGAGCCGAGATTTTTAGGATATCTTGCAGCGGGATTTTGCTCTCTCTACTTTGCTATTACTAGTTTTGGGTACCTTACGGTGTCTAATTTTCCCAGTTATTGTATGTGGGTATTTCATCGGGCCTTATTACCGAGATCCACCTTCTTTTCATCCACTTAAGCTATGTTTACGAGAGGGTGTTAGTGCAGGTTATTATTTATCCTTTTATTTATTTATTAGGATAATTATTACACTTATGTTAGCTCTACACTTTTGGGTTAGCTTTCTTAGGTGTACTAGTTGTGTGGAGTTAGTTTACTAGTTGTGTTGAGTTAGTTTCTTAGTTATGTGGAGTTAGCTTACTAGTCTTTTGGAGTTAAATTAACTACCAAAGATCGTAATTTGGAGTTCTTCACCATTGATTTAGGTAGTAGTTGCGATTCCCTCCTCCTATATGTACATATTTCTTATTGAGTAATTCAATTCATTGTATTGTAATGTATTGAGCATTATGGATTATGATGGATTTCTATATATGGTATTTTAGCTCTTTTGTTTTGTAAATCTAATGTGGTGTGTTATTATCATCCGAGATTGCGGCTTAGAACAATATTCTTATCGTTCCTTTCAAAACCACCTATTTATTTTTCATAAACCTTATTAGTTCCATTTAAAAACATCCCTAAAAGTATCGGCTCTCATGAAAATGATACAATCCACAACGAGCATTCGAAGGTCCAAGTTTCTCTAAAAACACTCACATTACTTATCCAATTTTGATAAAACTTGCATAACTTCACATTCCCATTACAAAATGACCCAAAACTTGTCATGAAGTATCATGAAAACATCATATAAATTTCCATACTCACCATCTAGTCCAAATATGCCTCAAAATATCCACCACAATGACGTACCTTTGCCAACATGCATGTTTCTCACTTCTTGCTTCCCAAGGACCTTATAAATGCATCAAACCAATGAATACTGACTTGAAACTCACCATAAACCTTAGGTAAACTTCCACTATAATGTAACCATGCTCCAACAAAAATTATTTTGTCTAAATCTCACATCTCTAGCTCATTTTGCATGTTCTAAGGCTAGAAACAAGCATGGAATGACCTGACTCAACCATGACAACTCATGACTTGAACTTACCAACCTCATGCGGACCCAAAGACACCTATAATACACCTTATAGACCATGTATGACCTCATGAAAACATCAAATCAACTCAGAATGACTCAAACCTTGATTCTACATACTCAATCAAACACCGTGGATATTATATACCTTCACCAAACTTGACATAACAACTCAATCTTCATATTTGACACCTAAAAACATCATAGGAGACTCACATAACACACCATGACATAATTTTCCATAAATGGAGTTGACATTAATGACAACACAACCACACAATGACCAACAATCTTCCCTTTGTCATTGATGACAACCATCTTCAGAAACATTGATGGAAACCAACAAGACAAACACACTAATTGACCTAATTCCCATGTTTATGATGCCACTCTCCCTCTTTTCATCTATTAAAAATGTTACATTGAATCCTCGACATGAGAAATGACAACACATGACAATGCACAATGGAAACAATGCAAAAATTTACTTAGTTGACTCAAAGCTCCCCACAGGGACCGAAAAATCTCCTCTTTGACTCTTTTAACAACATTAGAAGATTCTATGGGCCTAGAACAAGCCCCCTTGAGCATGATGCTCCTCTTAGGCTTCTTTCATCTCTTTCTAGGTCTTGTACAACCTCAAACACATAATTTTGCTTCCAATACTCAACATTGCTATCTTAAGGACACCTTGTCCCTAAACAACATTCTTAGTACATTTTTGAGCAACTTCATCAAGAAATATGATCTCAATCTCAACCTAAAAACCTTCTTATATCTTCCCCATAACCTATTCATTCCTAATCTCACCGAAAATGAAAAAAATAGCCTCTTACCTTATTTGAACACTATGTAAAAGCTCAACCAATTTGTCACAATCCTTGTAGCCATCTTTCATGCTTGATGGAGACAAAAATAAACTCCCCTACCTTGTTGAGACATGACATAACTTTTTGGCATCTTATTGTCACCTTTTGAAGTCAAAATAGAATCCCCATATTTCTAATAGGCTTCTACAAACCTGATGACACTATTTCCTTACTTTCTCAATCACACAAAACACTTCTTGATACCTTACTCACATGAATTCATTTTCACCTTGCCTATTAAGGTCTTCTTAGGCCTTAGAAATCTTAAAACATAATCAAGAAGGTTTTAGTTTCCCGATTTATCTCTAAAACATTTGATACCCTGCATTTGGATCAAGACACACCCGCACCATATAATTTTATACACACTACATCAGCCTTGATAAACCTTTTTCCTTTAATCTAATTTCTTGATTACGGGACCTCACAATGACACAATTTAGGGTAGATACTTAACACATGGGGAAACATACACACCTTTTTTAGTCATATTTGGATTAAAAACTTCTTTAGTGGTTGGAAGCATCTTATTATGCATACTCGGATCATGCAAGTAACCACCCCTCATTCCTAAAATATTTATTCAATTTTCTAGACTAACCCCGATCTGAAGCACTATTTCAGGTGTATCCGAGGAACATATTGTTCCTAATTCAAGTAACCAATTGATCAAGACATAAAAACAAAAGTTCTACCTTTCCACCTTTTTTATAATTGATTTAAGGCTTAAAATAGCTCATACTACCATGAAGGAACTTCACAAGTCTTTAGATGACAAAATCGAGTATAGATATGATACAATACACTTTAGACATATTTGTTACACTTAACACCACACACTTTTCTTTGTCATTTATTTCACAATCTTCCCTATGATACATCATTGTCTTATCTTCCCTAAAGTACTTCTCTAATTATAGTGACAAGATTTTCAACATTTTGAAGTCTTGATCATTTACATCATATGGATTAGGGTCACCATGCCTTCACCGCCTCTGAGGGTACACTTAGACTTGTAACATAAAAATTTACACAACTTCATATCTCACTGTTCTTTGGTATGGAAAGTTACTACTTGGAAAACGAAATAACCCAAATTACCTTCATGATTTCACATTTCAAGAGACGAATTCACTCAAACAAGATCAACGGTTAATATTTGTACCTCAAGGAGACTTTACATACATGTAGAGTCTTATTTTAGCTTAGATCATGTTACGCTGCCATAGTACCTTATTAGTTCTTACAACCTTAACCATATTTGGAGTAAGTGGAACCAACATTAGGATTTCTAAGTCCAAACCCTTGAGTATCACTTTACAAACCATTTTATACTTGTAATTTGTATTTTAACCTTTTAAGGTGACTGAACATAGGTACAATGGACTGTAGCCTTCTTATAACATTATACTAAACTCCACTACACTATTTTAGCACTTTGAAATCATTGACACCCCGCATTCGGTGGCACACAACCCTTTAGAGCTTGTATGATCCTGTAGCACATGGTCATATCACTCTTCTTGCAATTTAAGCCCTCTTAGAGATCCATCTAACCATCTTCCATCTACTTGACATTCCTTTGATGTAATCGACTTGTAAGATCACATGCTAGTCTTCACGAGACCCATGCAAAACTTTATAGTCATGTAGCGGCTTAATTTATTACTTGAAAAACCTTATTCTTCAACTTGTCATGTCATGACAAACTTCAACTTAGTCAACAAAGTTCATTCTCAATCCTATAGATATCTTATCAGTTCTTTAAGCATGTCACATTCTTCATCCTTATCCTTAAGAACAATTGAAATATATTTGATTTCATATTTCAATCTAATGTTCTCCATCCTATGAAATGCTAGGTCTGCTTGTAGCTCAAACACATTCTTTTCATATCATCTTGTCCATGCATACACACATCACAGGGCTTATTTTTAGTCTTTCACACTCTTCTTCTTTTGAACTCAAATATGAAATAGCCTTCTCCAACTAAATTTTGAGATATTTTATGGTCTCTTCATCTTTCTTGGCCATAGATTTTAGCTCCTAGTTCTCTTTCCTAATTTTCTTTGCCATTTTATGATTCAAGGATCTCCTTCAAGTGATTAAACTTACTTCTCAAGGACCTACTATGATACTAATTGTTTGAGGAACAATGGACTCGAGAGGGAGGTGTGAATCAAGTTACTATGATGATTTTTACTTTAATTACCAAACCATTCATTCATCAATTATATTTTCCATTCAATATCCATAACCATGTGTGCTTATTAAGATAAATACCATCAATCACAAGAGAAAGAAATAAAATACACAACACAAGAACACCATATGTAAGTGGGAAACCATCATGTGGAAGAAAACCTAATTAAACTCTACTTATATTAAAAAAAGAAAGTAGATTTATTGAAGCACCAAATTCACAAGGGGAACCAACCCCTAGTTGAGTAGAGCACCAACCCTACAGGAGTAGTAACCCCTAATTTAGTAGAGCACCAACTCTATAAGGAACACCAACCCATAATTTAGTGAAGCACCAACTCCACAAGGAGGCTACACCCCCTAGGATGACTAAGCACCAACTTAGTCTCTTGATTATGTTTTATCTCTGATTTTACTTGTTGCCGCAACCGATGGAGATCACATATTCATCTCACAAACCCTAGGTCTTCAATCTTACACAATATTGTTCTTCTTTGGCTTGTATTTTCACTAAAATAGTACACACATGTCTTAAATTAGTCCTCAAACTATCATGCTCTTCTTCATCCTTCAATTTATGAAAAAACAACTAAAAACACTTCTACATGGGTCACACTTTTCCCTCCAAGAGCACTAGTTTAAAAATGAACTAAAACACTAGCTTTATAGCCTTTTCTTCATCTAAACTCACCATAAGTCAGTAATAAACATTTTTCATGACTAATGCATCATGATAAAATCCTAATAACTTCATTACAATAGTCACATATGACCCAAGTAGGCTGGCCTAGCCAAAAACCACTTTTCATGCACCAACAAGCCTCAAAACCCTACCATTGGAATGCCAAAATCTCCTAACACCAAAAATATTTTTAGTCAAGATATAAAAATCACCACACATGTTTAAAATAACATTTAAACATAATATATGGTCTCAATTATCATGAACCAATCATATTATTTTGTTTAATGGGCCCACTAGCTCATTACCTTTACCAAACAATTGCTATCAATAATCAGATTTCCCCTTTGGGCCTCAAGACCACCAAATAACACCTAAAATATGACATGTGACCACTCTATGGAAATATAAAGAAATTTAAAACACATAATCAAGTTAGAGATCATGAAACATCCCTTGGTTAAAACCAAAACAACTTTTTTCTTCACTAAATCAAGCTACCGAAAAACTTGTTTTCCAAAATCAGCTGATAAACACTCTTAATGATACTTTCAAGACCTCCAAATTCATTCAATAGATGAAAATTTACCTTATTCAATTTCTAGGTGATATAAAACATCAACTAATCCATATCATGCCTCAAACAATTCAATACTTCAACGAGAACAAGATTGTTACGAAAATGTAGCTACAAAATTCTTTACAAAATGATCTCGAATGACCAACCGAACACCTCATCATGAGACAATACACACATCATTAGAAATATCTCTGAATAAATTTTCTATAACATATTGGAACTCCTTCCAACTCCAAGTGGAAGGCCTTCAAATAAGCCCATCTATGTAAACTACTTTTTATCTCTACTTGGACTCAAGAATTGACACTTAGCCCAACTTGCTCCAACATACCAAAACTCACTTACACCCTAAAAAAAGAATGGCAAATAATTAAACATAATGCCTAAAAAGTCAGAAACCTTCACCAAGCTTGACCAAGTTAGTTTAATCACTTTACCTCATGTAGTCATATGCACCATGTTAGAATGAGCATCCTCCAAACTTAAGCCTCAAATAATAGCTCATAACTTTTGCATACCTTAACCCAAAATCAATTTTTATATACCATTGGAAATTTATCTAAACTAACATCACAAAAAAATTTGAATGGCATCCTAATTCCCCTATAGATCCTACAATCTTAATTCTCTCAAGACTTCTCCAAACTACCCCAAAAATCAGTCACCATAGATAGGGCATACTTTGAATTTTTTAAACACAAACATGATATGAAAATATCATGGAAATTTAGTTCATACCTCATTTGAAAAAATTCTCCTCAAAATGGAACTCTTCAAACAAGAAAATTCAGTGGGGCCCACATATCACCATATGATCTAAAATACCATTATGGAAAGCTGAAAGATTCCTCTACATCATCCAATCATAATTTTTGAGGAACCAATAAAAACGAGCAGCGATACAAGCTCTTTTCGTAATATGCTTCTAACTAGGCTTTAGCTAGGGTTTCAAACCACTTTATCTTGTTAACGATCGTTCATAAAAATATGACAATAAAACCATGTAATTCTTTTTATAAACATTATTAGTTCCATGTAAAAACATCTCTGAAAGTCTCTTTCTCCCATGCAAAGCATACAATCCATAATGAGCATTAGAGAAGGTCCAAGTTTTCTCTAAAACTTACCCTGTTTTGCCAAAACTTGCATAACTTTAAATTCCATTTGAAAAATAACCTGAAACATGTCATGAAGCATCATGAAAACATCATCTAACTATCCATAATCACCATCTAGTCCAAATATGCATCAAAATCTCCAGCCACATGGACTTACCTTTGCTAACATGCATGTTTTTTACTTCATACTTCCCAAGGACCTCATAAATGAATCAAACCACTAAATAAGGACTTGAAACTCACCATAAACCTTAGGTACATTACCACCATTGTGTAACCATGCTCCAAAAAGAAATATCTGGTCCAAATCTCACATCTCTACCTCATTTTACATGTTCTAGGGCTAGAAACAAGCCTGAAATGACCTGACTCAACCATGAAAACTCATGACTTGACCTTGCTGACCTCATGCAAACCTAAGGACACCTATAACACACCTCATAGACCATGTATGACCTCATGAAAACATCAAACTAACTTAGAATGACTCAAACAATGATTCTTCATACTCAACCAAGAACCGAACACTATATACCTTCACTAAACTTGATGAGAACCACTCAATCTTCATCTTTGACACCTAAATAACATCATAGGGAGACTCATATGACACCATGACATCCTTTTCCATCAATGGATTTTACATCAATGAAAAAACAACCACACAATGGCCAACACATAGCCTTGGTAGAGATGCTTAAAACACCCGAGAAAGAGTCTTGAGGCTGGATTTTATTTAATATTTTTAATTTTGATATGATTTTATTTCCTTTTTGATATTTGTATTTTTTGCATAAAGAGGTTCCACTCTCCTGATAACTCTAAAGGGGTTAAGAATCATTAGTGGTTTGATGGGGGATAAAAATTAGTGTGGATATGACATTGGCTAGAGTGTCAAAAGACACGCCTAAGGGTCTTCACCACAAGTTGATTAAGTGTGTGGATCTCTAGGATGACTATTGTGCTTGAGTGTTGGAGGTAATGATGGACCAAGGTCACACAATTGTAGTAGGTTTACTATTGTCTTACAACATGTGTGAGCAAGTTGATCAAGTGTTCAAATGAATGGATTGGAAGAGGATATGAATGGATGTGATGATAAGAATAGATTAGATGGAAAAGGATTTGGATGTTGGATGGAAGGGGAATGGGTGGGAAGGAAATAACATCTCATGCAGAGGGGAAAAATTATACGCTCAATCAATTTTTAGGTGTTTGGTATTTGTAGGGGGATTAAATGATTTGTGATTGGGTTGAGTAGTTGGAGGATTGGTAGAAATGGGTTATGATGGAGTAGTGGGATGGATGTTGATAGTATTTGGTTTATACCGTAAACCTAAACAACCTAGATTTTGATGAAGGGAGATGGGTTTGCGAAAACCTTGTTTATGGATGCCCAAGAGTTTGCCTCAATGTTTTATATTAATGAACATATTTTTGGCGATATTATATGAAGTGGATGGGGAAGGTGATGCTATGTGGTTATCATAAGATTGGGGGTTGTAGTTTTGTTATCCACTAAGAGGCCAAACTTAACAAAGGATGGGAGGTGATATTTGTTTTGGTTTTTTGTAGGTGAGGGATGTTTGGATGTATGATGAAATTTGGATATCTGATGATGTTTGGATGTCAAGTGGGATTTGGATGGTGGACGATGGTTAGGGAGAGGATTGGGATGGAAAGGTGGTGGATAAATAGGTACAAGGACAAGAAGCCCTTGGTTAATGAGGTTTTGGACATAAAACCTAAAATGCATGCAATGATTGGTTGAATGTCCACGGGTGTGGTAGAATTCACAATAATAGCGTTCCTAATACCAAGATGGTTTGTGAAGGTTTTGATCGTGTGATTTGATTGGGGTATGGATGATCATGTTGAAGGTTTTTAGACAATGAAAGATGGTGGTCAAGGATTCTCCTAAACAAGTGATGTGGTTTGGGTTAAATAGATTTGGGGGAGTAGAAAGTAAAGGTGCGGGATTGGGTGGATTAAGAGATGTTTTGATTGATTTGGATTAGATTGTTGTGGCTTAGAATATGAAGGGGACATATTATGTCCGGGGGCTGGAGTGGATGGTTTGGGATTGGAGGACGAAGTAGATTTGGTTGATTTTGGATTGGTTGGAGAATGTGGTTTTGAGGTAGATGGTTTTGGCTTAGGATTATATTGTTTGGGAATAGTAGATGTAGCTGATAGGAATGGGATAGGTTTAGATTAAGGGGATGAGTGTGATATGGGGTCACATTAAATTTGTGTGATGTTGGGGATGAAGGGGACTTGGGAGATGGGTTTGGTGTAGGAACTACATTAGATTTGGTCAATTTAGGAGATGAAGTAGATGAAGGTGGCATAAGAGCCTCATTAGATTGGGTAGGAGACAAGGTGGGGAGAGGATTGGTATTGGATTTTTTAGGTTTAGGAGTTGGTGACTTAGTAGGAATGTTATATGTTTGAGGATTGGGGGATAGTGTAGATGAAATATGATTAGAGGATAAGAGAGTGTTAGGTTTAGGTGATGAAGGGGTTAAGATAATATTAGGGGTGTAATTTGATGGTGGATTAGGAGATGTGATACTATCTAGGAGAAATTCCTTAGGATTATACTTGGGATGATGAAGATGACAATGATGGAGGACTAATATGAGATGTGGGGGATATAAATTTTGGGTTAATTTGTTGGGATTGTTATGGATATGTGAATGGGAATCGATTACAAGTTTTATGATGATTGGATTTAGGAGTTGAGATTTTGGATAGTGGTGGATTATCCACTTGAATTTTAATGGAAGGAAGGTGTATGTCATGATGATTGATAGGGGATTTGGAGGTTGAAATTTGGAATGGTTGTGTGTGCTTGGGATTGGTGAATAGATTAGGAAGGGCATAAAGGAGGTCCTCTTGGTCTAGGTTAAAGTTAGTGAAGTAGTCAAAGTCAAAGTAATTGGCTTATGGGGATAATGGTTTATGTTGATTAGGTCGGGGTGTGGATTTGGGTGATTCAGGATCCTTAAATAGGAAGTCAATGGGATAAGGGTAGGGATCTTAGGAAGGGGAAATTGTGGATGGGGTTGGTTAGGAGATGATGGTTTAGGAGGTGATTGGTTGATACATGATTTAAGATCAGATATTTGTTGATTGAGTTGTTGGATGGTTTTTAGGATGTTAGGATCAACATGGGATGGTTGATTTGGATTTAAGATTTGAGATTTGTTTATTAAGGTGTTGGATAGTGTGTGAGATTTCATGATCAAAGTGAGATGGTTGACTTTGATGGGTGGGGGATAATGGGATAGCTTGGTTGATGGATTTAGAAAAGAGGTAGGGGTTTAGATGTTGGTTTAGAGAGGATGGGGATTGAGGATCAAAGGCCATGGTTTGATAGGATGTGCAGGTGATTAGATTTGGATTAGGTTGGTTGATTAAGGATGGTGATGGGATTTGGATTGGGATTATTTGATTAAGGATGGTTGATTATGATTATGTTTGATTGATTAAAATTTTAAGGTGATAGGATGGTTAAGGGTGTTCACAAGAAAGCAACAAACATGTAATACACACCTAACTAGTCAAGTGGGATTACAATCAAACTATATCTCGCTTTCAATACCACACACCGATGATGGTGCCACAAATGGCTCTCCACCTATATGTCAATTTGGGTTTGACTAGCAAGTAGTCTTATGGATTGTGGCCTCCTTGCACTATAGTTTGATTGTGGCCAAAAGGTTTCCTAGTCTAGGATGTACGAGATCACTAAGGGATTCCTTGATATACCTTGTGGTACGTGGGGCCCAAGTCCATGTTGCAAGGATGTTATCTAAGGCCTGGGTATTGGGACATGAAATCCCCTCACTTCATGCCACTCTTAAAACAAGTAAGTGCTTAGCCAATAACGACATCTCTCCAAGAATTTATATACCCACTGTAACATGGGGTGTGTCTATGTGGATGGAGGTGAATTCCACGGTCATGAGACCCCTATGACTATGGTAAATGTGTGGATGTAACTTCCAGTCATCTTACTGCTATAAATGAAAAAGGGGAAGGTTAGCTGCTTTTGATCCTTAAGATTATCCTAAGACTCGAGAGGAGAGTATACATGGTTTTACCTTTGGGATAAACAAGAAACGATGCAAAACACATAAAAATATGATGCAAGAAAATGCAAGATAATAAATTAAATGACAAAGATTATGTGATTAGGTCTTCAAGAGGAGGTCCTACAAAAACAAAGATTAGTAATTTTATTTATAAACTGAAATTTATTGGACCGGTCAAGCTAAAAAACAAAGGGTTAGTAGTTTTAGACTGATTTTTATCTTTGGTAAGCATAGGAAGCTGCACACAAAGTGTTAGTAGTTTGGAGCAAGAAAAATATAACTCGATGTGTATTTTAAATGACAAGATTTAGGAAAATGAAAACCATGAATAACTTATTTAATAAAATTCTGAATTAATAGTTTCATTGCATATATCTTTTCCAAACCTTTACAAAATAATGGAGTTGTTTCGAGTTTGGGATCAAAAGTTATGGATCTTGGAAGGAAGGCAAAAAAGGAAAAACAAAAGTGCTACAAAACAGAGCATAGGCATCGAACTATATATAAAATGTGCCAAATCATAGGCCGCATAACTATGTAGCATAGGCGCCAAAACCCGCATAGGAATATTTAGAAGCAAAAGTGCTTGGTATATGTCACGTACGTGCTGCAGGTTTTAAAAAGCGCCAATTGACAAACTCCGCACTCAAAAGTTTAAGCCTGGAAAAAATCTCGAACTATGTAGCATAGACTCCAAACTATGTAGCATAAGTGCCAAACTATGTAGCATAGACTCCAAGACATAGGGCATACACGTTGTTGGATTTTGGAAACGTATTTTGAACATGAAATTTGAAAATTTGAAGGTGCAAAAGGAAATGAAAGTTCTTGAAATTTTGACAGCTTGTTTTAGGGATGAAATAAGATTGAAAATGATAAAAAGTGGGGGTAAGCCCCATGGTGGGTGCCAAAAATGTAATGTAGAAAATATTAGTGGTGAGTATAAGAAAACAAACAAATTGATTTCCTATGCTAATCCTTTCAACAATACCTCATGATTGAGAAAGAGATGTAAAGGGGGAGAGAATTAATACTGTACTCATAAATAAAACACAATGCTCCTCCTTTTTGTATTGGATTTTATCAATGATGGATTTAAGATTGTGGATGATTGATAGAGGATGTAATGACAAATATTTGTTATGGATTTCCAAGATAGCTTTCATGGAGGAGAGCTAAATTTATAGTTTGTTGTTGGGAGAATGGATGGTGAGGATTGATCCAAGTGGGATGAAGATCAATGGATGAGAATTGAGGAGAGGATTGGAAGATTATAGAGATTTCTAGATTTTGTGAGAAGCCTCCATTGAATTTAAAATTCAATGGAGAGTAGAAGAAGTTTAGAGAGGCTTCTAGAAATAGAATCCTCTAGATTTAGAGGTAGGAGATATGATTAGTTTAGGATTATATTATATTAATAAAATATGATTAGGGATGTGATTACATGGAGAATCTAGGTTTAGGGTGGGTGTAGAGTAGGTGGGTAAGAAGTGTAGGAATATTAAATTACTAGAAAATGATAATAAGGATGAAGGTGGGATAATGGGATATAATAATGAACTAAAGGGATTAATGATGAGATAATGATAAATGATGGAATTAATTAGGATAAAGGGTATATGTGGTATTTTATAGGAAAGGGATTAATTAGATAAAGATGATGTTATGATATTTGCCGGACAAATTAATCAAATTAATTATGTTGACATTTTAGATGTCTACATTATCCAAGCATTTATTTTCTTAGTATTAACATTTTTCTCAAATTTAAACTAAACCTTTTATAAATAATTATAAATTTTTATTTCAAACTCAAAGTTTCCTTGAGTATATTCTAATGTTTATGTTCTTCGATTGCATTTCATAGTCATCTAAAGGATGAAAATAAATTTGCACTAGGTAGAAAATTAAGCTATTGAGTTTGGTTTTCTTTTGCATCATCTTTTCCATTCTTTAGTACATATTAGTATAATATTTATGTGTACATTGATATATGAAAATTATTTTCCCACTATCCTCAAAACAATCCACTGGTTTTGGAATTAAAATAAAGTCTTATTACTAAAGGGAAGAGTGGACAATATTCGTCACAAAATGTCCTCTCTTCTTCTTTCAAGGAATTGAAAGTGGCGGGTTTTCAGAACCCTTTATCAATAGACCATTTGCATCCACCTTATAAAAAATATCACATGCTAACTTTATCTATTCCAATTTGCTATGGCATGTAGATTCATTTAACTCATCGTCGTGGATGAGACACAAGCTATTAGATCCTTGCACTACTTGGAGTGTGTGTGCATCATCCTTTTCTTATTTATTTATTGAGGTTATTTTGTCGAGACACGAGAGTTTTTGGTTAATAGTATTAGACTTGGAATCATAGTTGAGGCTTACGCTTGAAAATAATACTAAGTTTTCTTGTATTGTTGGCATACCGACAAATTACTTGATGCATACAAAAATATATAGGTGACCTTATATCTAGTTACTTGTTTAAACTCTTAGCTTATCGAATTTTCCTTAGCGAATTTCTAATAATTATATATACAAAACTTCGTGGTTATGCCTTTTTAAGAATTAGCAATAATTTCTTGGAAAGGAAACATATCTGTGTCGTCATATATTGAATTACTTCCATTAGTCCCAAATGTTTTTCCTTTTAAAAATATGAATAAAATTTGAATTTTTAAAAATATAAATAAGATTCAAATGGTAGTTTATTAGGATAGGAAATGTGTGAAATAGACACCATACTTGACATATGCTTAAATTTTTGTGTGGTATCTTATGTACCCAAATATTTAGCTCTATCATGTTATGTTTACATTAACTTCCTATTATCTCGATCTTAGTTGATGAATATTTTAGGAAAACTTTCATTCTCTTCCTTTTGTAGTTATTAGGTGAGTTTGTGTATCCTAACATCTAGACATAAACACCTATTGGAAGGGCCATTATTCAATACTTTATAGACTTATCCATGATAAAAGGTGGGATTACAAGGGTAAATTTTAAGACCCCCAAAAACAAATTTATACATTTTCATTGGTGAATATGTGAAAATTGACTTTCATCATGATGGCGAATATATTATATTGTTGGAAACAACATATATTATGGTGTTGACCAAAGAGCAATTTTTGACTAATATTATATGCTGTCGATTGATAGTATATGATGTCGGCCAAAAACATATGTAATTTTTTGAAAATTCATTTTTGAAAATAACAGCTAAAATGATGAGCGAGCTCGATGAGAAATGTCCTCACAAAAAATGGCGTAGAGAAAGAAATTCAAAAAAGTGATTTTTTGTGAAAACAATATAGATTTTTCCAATTTTGTATGGAAAAAATTTAAATTTTTTTGATGTTAGTAGTTAAAATAATCATCTCAATGAGAAATATATCCTCCCAAAATATAGCGTAAATAAAAAAATCCCATACTCTTTTTTGTCTAACGACATCACTAAAAATGCTACCGAACAAAAGCATTTTTGTATGCTACCAGACGTTAGCATAAAATATGCTTTGCCAACCGATAACATGTTTTATGCTACCGGTAGAAAACATATATTATATTGTCAGCGATAACATAAAATATGCTTTGCCGTTTGGTAGCATGTATTTTGCTACTACAATCGACAAAATATATTATGTTGTTGGTGGTAGCATAAAAATATGATACGGTTGACAACATAACAGTGAATATCACTAATTTGAATTTCACGTTAATGACAAATTTAACCCTAAAATTAACTTTTACCCAAGAATTTTTGGTGACCCGGTCCTAATTCCTACCCTAAAATTCACCAATTTCAAATTTTAAAAACTAATTTTTCATGAATTAACGAATATTCAACACTAAAAATTTCCTTGGGGATTACTTTGGGTGGAATGTGTGCAAATTCCATAAATACTATATATAACATATTCATGTTTCCTTATATGAATTACAAATTGACTATGAATGTAATATGAATCCACTTGGTTCTATGTTGTAGAGAATATGTGTTTTCAGTTAGAGTCAAGGATACTAAACAAAATTGGCCTTTCTCTCATAAGTATTTACAAACATGCTTGGAAAATGGTAGACAACCATTGTTACCACTTTTTGAATCATGAAATGACATTTTGTAGAATAAGCTCAACACAAACGGTAAAGAAAATATGGTTTATGGAAATGATATATAGAAAACTAGTAGTGTGTTAGATTGTTCAAACAAAGAGAAAATTAATGATCCATAGGGTTACAAAAAAGTTATATATAGGTAGAGTTGGATAAATAAACAAAAGAGTTTCTTGAGGAAGAAAAATATGGTTCCAAAGAATGCAAGAAATTTTCAAATTTCAACAGCTTAATGGAAAGGAATATCTTATGAAAGACATAATAGATGTAGAGGAAGTCACTAAAACTAAAGGATGTCTAATAAAAGAGAAGGATTTATCAAGGCAAAGTGATGATACATGTCAAGAAACAAAAAGGAACAAAATGATTTTATGTGAGATTCAAGGCATAGATTATGTTGTCATTATAGACTTTGCACACTTTTCAAACTCAGTAAGTGGGAGTATAGAGGAAAACATGTTAGTGTAGACACAAAATCTATGCACTTGGGTACATTTCTAGGTCCTAAAGAATACTAATGTATACATGATTCCTAAATAAGAAAACTAGTGGTTGACAACTCCTTTTGGCCTTTTGCTTTATCTCTTGCATTCTTACTGGTCTTACACATCTTACAAATTTGTTAGTACTTGAATGATTTATCTTTTATGGCCCCAAACACTATCACTGGTTAGGATAGAAGCGCCTAGGTGTTCCTGACCCTCTCTATTATTTTCTTACTCTTTTGGGTCTCTTTTACTTCTTGGTCACCTTTTAGTACTTTGGGTCAACTTTTTAGTTGTCAATTACAAAATTCAAACAAGGGAATCATATATATACTTAGTTATTTCTCTCAAATAAGGGGCCAAACACTATAAACATTATCTATCATCATTTAAGCTTGATCAAGGCATAAGTTAATTACAAATACATATATCTAGCACATCGATACAAGGGAAAAGGGATGCATCACTATGCATACACAACATAGGAGGGGATGTTCATTTTATTCCATTACACATATTTGCATAGTTGAAGAAATCTAGTTCTAGCCGGCTACCATAGTGCAAATTGCGGAAGGGAAACCTAGGGCATTATTACACACACATACACACAAAACTACATGGAGTCTGAGATGTAGTGAAACAATTGGTCATAAGTTCACTTCTTCGGGTGATCGCGAGGTCAGTCGACTCCCCATTCGACATCTTCTTTATTAGATTTAATGTGCTTTGTGGGCATGTTCGGATAGTTATCTATTTTGTAGGTTATAGGTATGATAATTGAGATTGGAGAGAAATGAGAGAGACAAAAGAAGATCAACAATGAAAATTCTCCATCCCGAAAAATATCGGAACCTGAGCATCTGAGTGGACACTAGTGTCCAGTTCAGTTACTAGTGCCAAGGTGCACTTGTCCTCCTATGGGAACTTTTGTCCTGTACACTTCCGAGTTCCAGAACCCTTGGTGAGCCTTGAAAACATTGTTTCCAAACCGTTCTAGAAGTTACTCAGTCCAAATCAATTTCAGATCACACATAATCAGCTAAGTCACCTTCCTCTTCCATTTGCTTAGGGTTTTACATCATTGAATTCTTATTGCTTACGTCTTATTGTAGTTTATCACATGTTTATCATTTGTTAAGTAGTTACTATGAAATTAAGGTTTAATACAAATTAGATTAAATCATTTGGTGAACCCCATCAATCCAACCCTACCATCTAAACATGCATTAGATCCTCTCTCCTTCTGAATTTATGGACCAATCCTCTTACCCATCCTATGCACCCACCAAGGTTTTTAGCTTGACTTCCATCACTTGCCAATTTTATGTAAGTCCATACCTAACATCTTCCTTTCTTTAATCCTCCAATGCTTGATCCAACTATTAATATGGTCACCACTTGACACAATAGGCAACCTATGACTCCACCATGTTAGAGATCACAAACACTGAGAGGGGGTGAATCAATGTAGATTAATTTTTTTCACTTATTACCAATTTTAAATCCTTTAAGTGATGTGTATCTTTAAACTATGAGCAGTCAATCAAACATATGTCATGCACAATAACACTGAACATAGAGATTACCATGGGAAACCCTTTTGGGAGAAAAACCCACCTAAAATCGTTGTTTATATTACAAAAAGAAAGGACTTGCAAGAATATTACACATCCTACAAGATTTGTTTAGTGAGGCTCCAACCCCACAAGGAGCACCAACCCCTTACACCTTTGCTGATATTATGCACAAAAAGAATTCAAGTGAATATAACGCATCACAAGAGATTTCTTTAGTGAGGCACCAACCCCAAAAGGAGCACCAACCCCTAAATATGCTAAGCTACAACTTAGACTTAATTTACATATACATTTTGATCATCTAGTTACAACAATTGATTTTGCAATAGATTATGATCACCTTTCTGTATTTGTCTATGTTCTTCTTTTCACTCTCTTCTGCTCATCTGATTTAATCCTTCTACTCAATCAATTTTCCACCCTTATGCTCTTTTCATCTGATGAATCTTTTCTTCATCGATCTACTCTCCTATTTTCCTCTCTCTTTTCTTTTGTCACTCTTTCTTAGCTTGATTGCATTATATTTTATTTTACTCAGCTTTTTCTTGGCTCGAATACTTCTTTTCTTACTTGATCATATAAAAATAACTCCAAGTTCAAAATATATTCACAATTGACCCAATTTTTCACTTCGAGTTACTGTCTCACCTTCTTGCTTGTTTGCCTGAGAATCCAAACTATTAAATGCATTTGACTCTTCATATCATTTCATATATCAAATTGATTACACCACTTTTAATAAATTTCTAGAAGTGATTTATTAGTTGTTTACCCAAATTTGTAACATGACCTAGACCTTAAAGCTCGAGATCTCATAGAGAATGTAACTGCGTTTCAAAAAATTCAATATGCAATAAATGTTGATAAATGGAACAATAGTTTTCTTTGTTTTTGATGGAGATCAAGTCATATCCTTCACCACAATCACCTGAAAATTGAATCACCATCGATTTTGGAGAACAAAATCTCACTTGTTCATGTTTGAATCAAATTGATTTCCTTCAACCCTTGTTCAATCCATATTCTATCATTTCATGGCTTTTTTAGCTCCTTTGACTTTCTTCTTTGTATCGCGACTCTTTTCTTTGTCCTGTGACATTTCTTCCTTCACGACATTTTATAGTTATCCGGAACTCTTTTATGATTCTCACAACTTTCCCAATGTGTTGCAGATTTCTTTCTTGTCTGTTTCCTTTCCGCGACTTTTTCCATGTCCATGATTCTTTCTCTTTTACTTGCAGATTTTGTAGTCTTCTACAGCTATCTTCCATCCTTAGCAGCGTTTATCTTTGTTCGTGGCTTGTTTTTGACTTCCTTAGTTTTGCGGCTTTGCCTTCACCTCCACGGCTCTTCATTCACATCCACAACCTTAATATTTACACTTTTTGGCTTATCCTTTGGCTCCATTTTGTTTCGGAAACTTCATCCCTTTATCCGCGGAACTCACTTACCTTTCCCGATTTCTTCGATAATAATGGTATAGCTCATACCAAATGATAGAATAGAATAAGGTTGCAATGACCAAAGAGGGACGGAAGCCTCACAATAATATTGATCATGAAATCAATGCATAACAATGCAAGAGACTGTAATATTTATAGATATTAGACAACCTCATATGGATAGACATGACACCCTATCAGGCACCAACTACGAGATGATAAGACCCATCTCACATGCACATGTAATTACTACTAATACCAATATTGAATGTTATCCAACATAACAATATTGAATGCAAGTCACTAGACTAGAGTGCACATGTTGCACATTATTAAATAAAAGACAATGCAATAAAATGCAATAAATATGCCTATGCTAAATTATGCTAACATTCCCCCTTAATTTTGCATAGTTTCCAATGAAGTGGAGAGGAACTCTCTGAATAGTGTGAATTTGTCACGTGCAAGTGACTTAGTGAAAACATCTACCTTCTGTTTAGTTGTAGGATAGAACTGGAGCTATATGTTGTGCTTCAAGACATGCTCACATATGAAATGAACACAGTACTTCAATATGCTTGGTTCTCTCATGAAATACTGGATTGCGAACAAGCTTTAGAACTCCTTCATTATCAACATATACTGGAGTAGATTTCTATTGTGGTAGACCAATTCCTTCCAGTATTCGGCGTAGCCATATTGCTTCACAAACAACTTCACCTGCAACTCGATACTCTGCTTCTGTAGAAGAGCGAGAAACAAAGTTTTGTTTCTTGCTTCCCCATGATATCGGTCCAGATCCCATAAAGAAGATGAAGCTTGATGTTGACTTCCTATCATCCATGTTTCCTGCATGATCTGAATCTGAATATCCTGTCAAGAAGAAGTTGTCGTTCTTCTTGTACTCTAGACCAAGGTCAATTGTACCCTTTAGATATCTCAGTATTCTCTTTGCTGCTTTCCAATGACATATTTTCGTTCTTGCATGAAGCGTGATAAATAGCTGACTGCAAAGCTGATATCTGGTCTAGTATATGTCAGGTAAATGAGACTCCCGATCAACTACCGATAGAGAGTTGCATTCACCGGTGGTGATGGATCGGAACGAGATAACTGAAGTCTCGCTTCCATAGGTGTAGCAATAGGAGTGCAGTCCATCATCCTAAATTTCTCGAGCGTTGTCTTGGTGTATTTCAACTGTGACACAAAGATATGATTCTCTTTTTGCCATACTTCCAACCCAAGACAATAGTGCATGAGCCCGAGATCTGTCATGTCGAACGATCGATTAAAATCCTTCTTTGTTGCATCGATCATCTTCACAGAACTACCTGTAATGACTAGATCGTCGACATAAACAACCACAATGACAATCTCCCCCCTTGCTTTTTGAGGTAGAGATTGGGGTCATAAGGATTCCTTTCGAATCCATGACTTATGAGATGCTCATCAATTTTGATGTACCATGCCCGGGGTGCCTGTTTTAGGCCATATAGAGATTTTATGAGTCTACATACCATCATCTCTTTTCCTGGTATTACATAACCCTCTGGTTGAGTCATATAGACTTCTTCTTGCAAATCTCCATTAAGAAAGGCACTTTTCACATCCATTTGGTGGACTTTCCAACCAAATTGTGCAGCTAGAGCAAAGATCATCCTGATTGTCTTGATCTTGGTTGTGGGAGCAAATGTCTCCTCATAATCAATGCCTTCTTGTTGTGCATACCCCTTTCTTTCTGACAAGCCTTGCTTTATACTTGTCAATAGTCCCATCTAATTTGTACTTAGTCTTGAATATCCATCTGCATCCAATGGGTTTCTTCCCTGGTGGAAGGTCGACAAGTTGCCATGTGTTGTTCTTCATCACTGACTGATACTCTAAATCCATGGCATCTTTCCAAGCTTTTGATTGTAGGGCTTCCTGAACTGTAGATGGCTCAACTGTTTCAACAACTCTGCTCATTAGGGCATAATTGACCTCTTCACGAGCTTGACTGCGAGTTCTAGGTCTAGGATTGGATGATGTGCTAGGTGCTTCATCCAAATTTGCATCTCTTATTAATTGAGTATACCATTTAGGTAACTTCTTAGCTGTTCCATTGGCTTGTGGTGGATCCAAGTTTTCACCATCATCCAATTCATCACTGTCATCTTTAGTGGGAACATCAAATTCTTGTCTTCACAAGAGGTGTATTCTACATGTTTGTTGAGTCGTTGAGTGGAGCATCTGCTTGTTTCTTCTCAAAGAACTCAACATCCCTACTTGTGTATACTTTCTTTGCTTTCGATCCCATAATCTGTACCCAAGTGCTTCTTCACTTGTATCTAATGAATATCAGTTTCTCAGCTTTCATATCCAACTTGTTCCTATTCTTCTTGGGTATGTGCATGCTAGCTTTACACCCAAATACTCTTAGGTGTGCAATTGATGGTTTCCGATTTGACCATGCTTCTTGAGGTGTCACTCCTTCAAGAGCTACTGTGGGCACTCTGTTCAACAAATAGACTGCAGTTCTTGCAGCTTCTACCCAAAATGTCTTTGTTAAACCTGAGTCATCAATCATACATCGCACCATTTCCATGATAGTACGATTCCTTCTCTCAACTATACCATTCTTTTGTGGTGTGTGAGTAGGAGGCATTTGTCGATGAATCCCATGAGCTTCCAGGTAAGTCTTGAACTCATTGCTTGTGAATTCCCCCCCTCGATCTGAGCGGAGAGTTTTGATCTTGCGACCAACTTCATTCTCAACAAGTGCTTTGAACTTCTGAAATGTCTCAAAGGCTTGACTCTTGTTTCTTAGACAATATATCCACATCTTTCTTGAGTAGTCATCAACACAAAGCATGAAGTATTGACATCCAGAATGACTTGGTTGCATGGGCCCAAAGATCGGTGTGCACCAAATCAAGCTTTCCCTTAGCTCTATATGTGTTCTTCTGGAAGGGTACTCTGTGTTGCTTTCCAGCTAGGCAATTGTGACACTTGTCAGTGTTGTGCTTGAGTGTAGGCAATCCTTTCACCATGTTGCCCTTTTGAAGTGTTTGGAGATAGCCAAAACTAATGTGACCATATCTGTGATGCCATAGTTCTGCAGATTGTGTGTCTTTGGCCACTAGAGCTTGATCATCCTTGTGGAAAAATCAAGTTGGAACATGCATCCCACATTGGAGGCTCTTGCTACAATCTTGGAACCTCTTGACTTATCTCTTATCAAGCACACTTTTTCTCCATTATTACTGTCAAAATCCAACTTCAAGTTGTGATCAAGGAGTTGACTAACTGATAGCAAATTCTTGGTCAACCCAGGTACATATAATACATCTGTGATTTTGCAGTCATGCTTTCCAAGAGGTAGTGAAATGTTTCCAATCCCCTTGACACTGTATGATGAGTCATCACCTAATGACACATGGTTCTTGTTAGGTGAGTCACGTAGTGTGTAGAACCAATCCTTGCGTCCAGTCATGTGTCGAGTTGCACCCGAGTCAACATACTAGATATCTTGTGTGGACTTGGTTTCTTCATCAAATTGAGTAGAATACATGTGGTGTCCTTCATCTGAATCATCCTCATGTTCGGCAATGTACCCTTGTTGTTTGGGTTTTCTTTGCCAATTACCATTTTTACCCCTTGATTGTTGTTGTTGTTGGACTTCCCTTGATTTGAATTGTTGTTACCCTGTTGGTTATTGGGTTTTGAATTGCTTGATGAACCCTTTTTGTAGGAATTGTACCAACAATATTTGATGTCATGTCCCCCTCTATTGCAAATGGGACACTTCTTGGTGTTGTCTCGTTGACTTTGGTCCCTTTGTTGACTTTGATTTTGTTGGGACTTCTTGTGATTGGACTGAAATTTCCCCTTTCCTTTATGATTGGAAGATAGTGCTTGCTCATCTTCATGATCTTTGTTGTTCATTGCCTCTTCTTGTTGGAGTAGATTGACCAACTTCTCAAAGGTGACTGTGTGTTCACTCATATTGATAGTTGTCACAAAGATTCTGTAGGAAGGAGGAAGTGCTCATGAACACAATTGGTATGAGGTCTTCATCACTTATCTCTTTTCCCAATGCCAATAGAGATGCCCTCAAAGTAGCAACTCGTCTCAAAAAAACTTCAACCTTCTCATTGTGCTTGAACTTGAGAGTATGTAGTTGTGATAGTAGGTTGAGGATGGCATTCTTGTTCTTTGCCTCATAGACTATGCTCAACTTATCCCATGCATCCTTGGCCGATGTGGCATCTCTAATGTGGGGTTGCACATCATCATTACACTAAACAAGATGATCAACTTGGCCTTTTGATTGGCCCTATCAAATTGAACTTGTTGTCTTCCATCATCAAGTGATCTTGTTGTTGTTCCATCTACAACTGTCCATAGGTCTTCAAACTCAAGTAACATCTTGATCTTCGGTTTCCATGCAGCATAGTTGTCTCCTCTAAGTAGTTGTGAATCTGCAAAAGAACTTTGGTGCTTGTGCACCCATTTTTGCAATCTGAATTTCTAAAACTCTTGAATTTCTAACAAAGGGTAAGGCTCTTATCACTCCAAGGTTTATGGTCTCCCTCTCAATATACGTCAAGACCGATATACCAAACCTTTCTATATATGCTCCCTTCGATATACCCATCGGTACGTGGAAGAAGATCACCCTTTCAATATACCCATCAATGGAAAGAGGTGTTAATGCACGTGAAAGAATTTAGTACGTGGTACGTAGACAGTATGGAGAGGGGTTTGTGCAAGCACAAATGGATGGGAGGGCTCAAATGTGTGTGTATTGTGTCCTTATTACTCCCCATCATTTTATAGGGTCGATGCCTAGATGACGTTTAGGCAGCTGTGTTAGGCGTTAAGTGCAGTAGTAGTCATGACGGCATCACCCGTAAGCGCTTCCCAGAGGCACCGTATATACCGAATGCTGCTATGAGATCAAAGATCTCGTGTGATAGAACCAAACATAAAATAAAAAATTTGCACTTTTTTTTTTTCTTTATGCACCAAGATTAGTACAAAATGCTCCAAAAGTACATCAAAATGAAGTTTTTGTGTCCCCCTCTTTAGAAAAAAGGGTCTAGAATCACAAAATACATAATTTAGGCCAAAAATATTTTTACCCCCAATAGGTGTTTTTCCGCTAAATTTAGCGGTGGCTCTAAATGTGTTTGGTGAGCTTCTAAATTTGGAAATATCCCAAAATTTAGTAATTTCTCCAAATTTTCAAAAAAATAATTTAATAAAAAATATGGAGAGAGTGGGAATTGAACCATTGCTGACCTGTTTGTTCCCAAGATCCAAACAAACAATCTGAATATTGTTTTCACCTTTTCTCACAAACCGTGATCTAGGTTTTTCTAAAATTTTGACAACAGCATCATACAATATTTTTCTTGAAACCCACAAAATTTCAAAAGAATCGAGAATCTTATTTTTGAGATCTTACCAATTTACCAGCTAGATCTGATTTTTTTGAAAAAATGATCCGACTTGTATAGACTTTTTGTCACATGTAGAGGCCGAATCTGAAGATGATGTAAACTGAAAAGTTGTGCACCTCCTTCTTATCTTTCCAGAAAAAAAAATGGCACATCAATCCAATTTTATAAAAAAGTTATGTCCTTTTTTTTAAGAGCTATCTGCTGGAATTTTGTTGACGGGACTGCTTCAACCTTTGCTCCCGAATTCTTCACACCTCCACTTTCAGATCTGATTTTTTTTTTTTTTAGAGATCTTTTTTTCTTTTTTTTTTAGATCTACAATTTTTTTTTCAAGATCTTTCTCCTTTTTTTAAGATCTTTTTTTTTTTTTTTCACAAATCTTTTTTTTTTTCTTTTCTTTTTTTTTTTTTTTTAAAGATCTCCAAATCTGAAATATTCCGCCAATATGTTGGATCAATTGGCTATGCCAATGACTAATAAAAAAAAAATTTACCTTCCAAATAAGTGGATAGGTCAAATTTTAGTTGAGGGATGCTTGGAAGGAATGGAGGCTGCGGGATGCTTCAATGGCTCTCCTTTGATGCAGATCTTCTTCTCCAATGGATCCTCTCCAATAGTGCTCCTCTTCAACCTTGCTTGGATAGAACCTGCTCTGATACCAAATGATAATAATGGTATAGCTCTGATACCAAATGATAGAATAGAATAAGATTGCAATGACCAAAGAGGGACGGAAGCCTCACAAATATTATTGATCATGAAATCAGATTACATAACAATGCAAGAGTTGTAATATTTATAGATATTAGACAACCTCATATAGATAGACATGACACCCTATTAGGAGACCAACTACGAGATGATAAGACCCATCTTACATGCACATGTAATTACTACTAATACCAATATTAAATGTTATCCCATAAACCTACAAATTTTGATGGAATTTTGTTTTCCATACCTTGTTTACGGGAGCAGTCTTTCTTCCTTTTGGCTATTACATAATTGGTTTCCCCCTTTGATAGTCGATTTTTTTGACTTGAGTTTCTCTCCTTGTTTAACATCAATGACAACAGTCAAATATACCGCATAAAACTGAATATTCTTGTAAGCTAGATACAACATGTTCTTACCTCAAGAAGCTACCCCGAGCCGATGCATACTTTGATAAATTTGAGCTAATAGATTAGCTCCCCCTTTCTTTGGCACTGTTTAGGAGATGATAATTCCTAAGAATTCTCCCTTTTTTTTTTCTCGTACACACTCTAGTTTTTGGTGGGATCAGGAATGACTCCTAATTCATTCCTTAAGTTCTCAAATGTTGCTTTTGGTAGTGGCTTGGTCATTATATCTGCAATTTCTTCTTTAGTGCTCACATATTCTAGACTGATCTTCTTTTCATTCAATTTTTCCCTTAAGAAATGATATATGATAGGTATATACTTAGTTTTTGAGTGGAACACCGGGTTCTTTGAGACACTTATTACACTTGGACTATCACAAAAAAATGAAATGGATTATCGATTTTACCTTGTAGTCTTCCAATGTCTGCTTCATCCATAGAACTTCATGTGTAACACATCATGGAAACTATATACTTTGCTTCACATGTTGAGAGAGCCACTGATGATTATTTCTTGCTTAGCCAAGATACCAAGAAATTTCCAATAAAGAATGCTCCTCTGCTTATGCTCTTTCTATCATCCACAATTCCAAAATAAATCTACATATGTATATGCTTTTATGCTGAAGTCATTGCTTTTAGGGTACCATAATCTATATTCAAATGTTCCCATGAGATATCTCATAATTCTCTTGACCGCATTGAGGTGTGTTTCCCTTGGATCTTCTTGAAATCTTCCAACAAGGCTTACCACCTGCATGATATCAGGTCTTGATGATGTGGAGTAAAGTAGATTTCTTATCATGGATCTGTAATGTTTTGTTTACCTTAAGTGTTAGGTTGTGGAGCCTATTTTCATGTGTGAAATTGTTGAAGACTGTACACTAAGAGTACTATACACTTTTCATGTGGCCTCAAAAAATTCACCCGACATATCGGGAAACATGCTTTTCTCATATGGGCGAGTTTTTTGACCCATAGGTTTATGGGACGGGTTTTGCCCATGGTTTTGATACCCACGGTTTTGTAAAATTGCTTAAGTAGTTGTCTATTTATATGGTCTTATGCATATGATAGATGTACAAGAAAATGTACTCGCATATGTGTTTTGAATTCAGTGTGAATTTCGTAGAGTTTGTTGAGCATAGCTCCAAACGGATCTCGGTATTGTATTGAGAGAGCGGTGGCTTGTAATAAAATCGAGCAATTGATTCTTGGTGGATCGTAGCCCAAATTGGGTGAACCACGTTAAATATTGTCTCTTTGTGTTGTGTTATTTTATTCGTAATTTTATTTGAGATCTGTAAAAATTTCTGCATATTAGTTTCTATCATTTGCGATTCTCGTGAGGGATTATTCCGCATATTTTATCCCTTATTTCTTAACATTAAGTGAGTCATCATCTCTGCTCAGCTTGCACCTACACCCAAATCCCATTGGCGTATCAATTGGTTTGCATTCTTCCATTCTAAACATTTTCAACATTTCCTTAATATACTTAGTCTGGGATATGAATATACCTTGATCTCGTAAACCCAAAAATAATGAAAGATCTCCAAACATTGACATCTTGAACTCTTCTTTTATCATGATCATATGCCATCTTAACATGGTATTCGCCAAATATGATATCATCTACATATACAATGAAAATTAACAAGTGGTCTCCTTCTTCCTTGATGTAGAGATTGTTGTCCATAACACCTTTTCTGAATCCTTGCTCAATGAGGTATGAATCCAATCTGTTGTACCAAGATCTGGGAGCTTGTTTTAATCCATACAAATCCTTTTTCAACCTACATACATAGTCCTTATCTTCATCAATGAAAATCCATCAGGTTGTTCAATATATACCTCTTCATTCAGGACACCATTTAGAAATGCTAACTTTACATCCATATGAAACACTCTAATTTTCTTGTATGCCGTGTAAGCTAGAAACAATCTTATTGCTTCCATTCTTTCTACAGTGAAAATTTCTCATCAAAATCAATTCCTTCCATTTTGCGTAT
The DNA here is from genome assembly GCA_018340775.1 of Taxus wallichiana var. yunnanensis. NCBI lineage: Eukaryota > Viridiplantae > Streptophyta > Pinopsida > Cupressales > Taxaceae > Taxus > Taxus wallichiana. The sequence goes on along the minus strand of CM031236.1, from coordinate 182,131,920 downwards.
CCTTTGCACACTAGCATTGCCTTGTTTCTTGTCACTTAACCTTTCTCATTCAACTTATTCCTGAATACCCATTTGGTTCCAACCAAATTTTTGTTCCATGGTCTGGATACTAGTTTCCATGTCTCATTCTTTTCAATTTGATCCAGCTCTTCATTCATGGCATCTACCCAATGCTGATCTTTGCTTGCTTCTACAACATTATTGGTTCTATCATTGACATGAGTGTTATATCTTCATGGTTCTGCTGTTCTCTTAGCCTTCTTCTTGTGAGAATGCCACCATATTTGTTTCCAATGATCTGATTGGAAGGATGGTCCTTTTTATTTGCTTGGAGGCTGCCTTAGTGTTTGGTATTTATTATTCTTCATCTCCTTCTTCATGCAAACTATCTAACTCTTCAAGATCTTCTTTCTCTTCATGGCCACCATTGTGCTAAGTGTTAGTTTTAGCGTCTTGTGTCTCATCCACCTTTACATTTGTTCTTTCAATATTTTTTTAAATGCTTATTATAGCATCTGTAAGCGTGTTGATAAATTTGAATAACCAAGGAATATCCCTTCATCACATCTTGAGTCAATTTTTCCAAAATTGTCTTCATCTCTTTTGATATATCATTTACTACCAAAGACTCTTATGTGCTTTACATTTTCTGGTCTCTTCTTCCATAGTTTATATAGAGTTTTGTCACTATTTATTCTCAGTTGAGATCTATTCAAAAGATAAACCGCGGTGTACATTGCTTCACTCCAATACCTGTTTGAGAGTTTGGATTCATTTAGCATGGTTCTTGCCATCTCTGAATAATCCTGTTATTCCTCTCAACAACTCCATTTTGCTGAGGTGTTCGTGGCTAAGAATTGTCTTCTTATTCCATGTTCTTCACAAAATTCATCGAACTCATTTGACTAGAATTCTCTCCTCTGTCTGATCTTAGGCATTTGATCTTTTTGTTCTTCTCATTTTCTACTAGTTCCTTGAATTTATTGAATCTATCTAAGGCTTCTGAATTTTGCTTAAAACATGCTACCCATGTCATTCTAGTATAATCATCCATTAGAAGCATAAAATATACCTCACCATAAATACCTTTAGTTCTAGTGGGTCTCAGCAGAGGTCTCGTATGAATCAACTCTAGTGATCTGGTTTGTAGAGTACTCCTTTTATTTGAATGATCTCCTTGTTTGTTTGCCATGTAAACATGCCTTGTATAGTGTATCTGAGGGTTTCAAAATGGTTGACATATATATCTGATACAACCTTTTACACTTAGCTTTACAAGATTTTCAAAACTCACATGCCCCAATATTCTATGCCACAACCATCTGTAATCTATTTTACTTGTGAAGTATTTCTCTTTGTTTATCTCATTAAGAATATAGATGGTGTTCTTTTTCTACTTGGCCTTTGTAACCTTCTTTCCTATTTTGCAATTTATAATATTACAACCATTGTTATGGAATATATCAATATATCCCCTTTTACATATCTTACTCACACTCAACATATTATGTTTAAGACCTTCAACATATAAAACATTTTCAGTTATAGTCTTTCCATTTTCTAGACTCAAGCTTCCTTTTCCAACTATGTTTGCTGAGTTTCTATCACCAAATATCACAACACTAGATGCATTTTTAGACAGAGTAATAAAATTTCTTTTACCACCTGTCATATGAATTGAACATCCACTATCCAAATACCATATTTTGTCTTCATTTTACACATGGAATGTAGTCTGCACTATTGAACATGACTCTTTTCTCTTGTTCTCATCTTTCTTTGCAACATACACCCATTTCTTTTGTTTAGGCGGTTCATGTTTGTTGGTTGAAACCACACTACTCTTATTATGATAATTGTGTTAGACACCATTATAGTTTGATTTGGTGTAAGATGGGCCAAATTTTCTTCTATAGCCTCTAGAGAATTTCCTACACTTGGTGGATTTATGTCCAAACTGATTACATGAATAACAGTAACCATAAAAAGAATGTGTGTACCTCATAACATAGGTAATTCTAGGAGAAAAGTTATTCTTTTCACGACATTGATAATATTCTTATTTACGGCGGATGTTGATGCAACTTTGTTTTCTTCATTCTTTATAGGCTCCTTTACTTTGCTTTCTTCTTTGAAGCCAATTCTAGTCTTGTCATTTGCATCACATTGGCTACTCAGTATCTCATTCAAAACACTTGAGCCATTTTCAAGTTTTTCATACACTTTTAGCTTGCTGCTCATTTGTTCCATTGCATATTTCACTTTCTCCAGCTTCTGAGTTAAACTTTGTGTGCTCATCCTCCTTAGATTTTAGGAGCTTGAAATATTTTTCAGCTGAGTTTCCAATTCATTGAGATCATTTTCCTCTTCTTCTTCTCTTTGAGATTGTTTTCCCTCAAAGATGCAGATTTTTTCTTCATAATCCTTTAGTGTGCATCTCAACTTTTGATTCTTCTTTCTACACAATTTTAGTTCTTCAAGGGCACATACTAATTCTGCTTCAAGATTCACTTCAACTTCTTCTTCATCAGAGTCTTCAAAATCAATTGTGTTCTTCCCCTTAGAGATGATTTCTTCAGTTGCATCCATTACCATAAACAAACATTTTGATTTATCTTTATCATTTTCATTTTCAGAGATACCAAGATTGCTTGACTCAGAGTCACTTGATTCTTCCTTTGAATAGAAATTCCTTTTGTTCTTGAAGAACCTTTTCTTGCTTTTTTATTTATATATCCAGTCTCTCTCTTGTTGTGTTTATGACTATCCTCTTCATGTTCAAACTGATTATATTTATTCTTGTTTGGACACTTTCCAAAAAAATGACCTACTTGTCCACATGCAAAACACTTAAATGGGAGTTTTCCTTTATACTTACTTGAACCTCTTTTCAGTCTTCTCACAAACATTGCTTCAATATTTTCATCATCCAACTCATCTCCTGAAGCTGATTCTTCTTCTTCTTCTTGCTTGGATTGGGTTTCTTTCTTGACCTTGAATGCTACTTCTTTCTTAGAAGTTTTGGATCCAATAGTCCTCATCTCATATGCTAAAAGAGTGCTCTGCAATTCATCCATTGTGAGAGTATTCATGTCTTTGGCTTCCTCTATAGTTGATACCTTTGCATCATACTTGTCACAGAGATCTCAAAATCTTTCTGCACTATGACAGATTCTTCTAGTTTCTCTCCTAGACCTATGATCATATTTATGACTTCATCTATTCTTTACATGTAGGCCACTATTCTCTCATCATCTTTCATCTTCAGATTCTCGAATTGAGCTCTATAGGTCTGCAATTTTTCTAGCTTGAAATTTTCATCACCTTCATAGATACTCTGTATCTTGGTCCATATCTCCTTTGCAGTTGTGCAGTGCATTACTTTGACAAATTCTATTTTAGTCGGGCCCCATAGAATGACGTTCATTTCTCTTGAGTTACGCTTATATTCTCGCTTATCTGTGGAATTAGTAGATGGTGTGGTTGGAGAGTTGTATCCTTTCTTAACGCATTCCCATATATCAAAACCAAGTGACATGAAATACGTCTTCATCCTTATTTTCCAGAATGCATAGTTTATACCAGTGAAGAGAGGTGATCTTGATAGTGATAAACTACCTTGTGCTGATTTTTTCCATGATTGTGATAGGAGGATCTCCTTGAAAATGTTAATCTTCATTTATAAGACCTCTCTATGATACCAATTATTAGAGATCACAAGAAATGAGACAGGGGTAAATCGGTGTAAATTAATTTTTTTCACTTATTTCCAATTTCAAATCCTTTAAGTGATGTGCATTTTTAAACTATGAGCACTCACTCAAACATATGTCATACACAATAAAAATGAACACAAAGATTACCATGGGAAACCATTTGGGATAAAAACCCACCTAAAATGTTGCTTATATTACACAAAGGAAGGACTTGCAAGAATATTACACATCCTACAATTTTTTTTTAGTGAGGCTCCAACCCCACAAGGAGCACCAACCCCTTACACCTTTGTTGATGTTATGCACAAAAAATAACTCAAGTGAATATAACGCATCACAAGAGATTTGTTTAGTGATGCAACTTGAGCACCACCCAAATTAGTCCATCTCATGCATCCTTCTTCCGAATATATGGACCAATCCTCTTACCCATTCTATGCATCCACCGGGTTTCTAAAGACGATTTGCCATCACTACTGATTTTATGTAAGTCCATACCCAACATCTTCCTTGCTTTAATCCTCAAATTCTTGATCCAACTCATTAATTTGGTCACCACTCGATGTAATAGGCATCCCATGACTCCACCCATCTCTATTTCACCACCCATTACCTCTATAGTCCCTAATAACACCTCTAAAGGTTATGATATCATTGATAAAATAAAGAATACACCGCCAAAATATATTTTTATGATATTTTATGAAATGCACCAATTTTTCAACATACATTAGAGGATACTATACGTTCCATCCACATTACAAATGAAAATTCCCCTATTACCTTCACCCATCTTATTCAATCTCTCAAAAACCTATTACATGCCATATCCTTTAGTAATGAGGATATCCCTCCTACTATCTGTTGGTGATCCTTCTTCACCTTTTCTTATCACAACTACTATTAGTTCTCATTATATCAAGCACATACTAATTGACAATGGATCCACTATAAATCTATGTTCCCTCTCATTACTCATGCAATTGTAAATTCTTGATAGCTAGATCACCACATCCTCTAACCTTATTCCCGACTATGATTATACTACTCGAATATGCATAGGCACCATCACCTTACCTTTACAAGTTGGACCCAAAACCCTTCCCACTTTGTTCTATATCATTGATACATCATTTTAGTTCAATTGCTTACTTGGTAGACCATGGATCCACACCATGTATGATGTTCCTTCTATGGTTCATTGGTTTATTAAATTCTTACATGATGGATATGAGTATACTATTTCCATTGACCCTGACCCATTCAAGTTCTTTCGCATAGATCCAGTCACTACCATGCCCATACCTCCACTGCATCCTATTCCATACCATAATATTAATACATATGATGTTAGTCAATCTAGTGCTTCCACTACTTCTACCTCCACATGCACCCCTTCCATTCCTACACATACCACTAATCTTATCTCACCTACCATATCTCCCTCTATCACTACCACTATCCCACCTTTCATTACTCCTCTCAACCCTACATCCACCTCCACTCCTCTTAATATCCTTGATAATTCTATCCAACAAGATAATTTCAAAACTAATGATTCTGATGATGAGGTCAATGTCATAGAGCTTATTGATGAAAATTTGCACAACCTCAATTTTAATCCTCTTGAGATAGAAGAATCCTACTTCCAAGACACCTTTGTTTCTATTGGCCTGGGTGAGTATCAATTTAAAAACCTCCTCCCTCTACTATAACCATGATTCCTTTCCAACCAACTGTACATACATTAGACCTCATGCCACCTCCTTCATCTCCCTAAGTCATCTCTAGTCCGCAACTCGACCCATTCACTTGCACTCTATTCATACATGAATCTTATTGGCCTCATATTCCATTTGACCCCACTTGCTCTAACACTATTTGCACACATGAAGGCTTAACACAATTAGGATTCACACTTGTTGATCTCCTCCCCACTTTCCCCACCTATATCATGGATATGTACTCATTATCGCTGCCCATGGCCGTCATGTCTTCCATCCTATCGGTCTTCCTTGCATGTACACACTTTGTTGCTCTCCACTCACCCTTGCAAGATGTGAACATAAAGATATAATGTATTCAGATCCATAAATAGCATAAATATTCCACAAAGCATATTCTAGATCTAGATCTTAAAGAATCATGAATCAAATGATAAACATAATGAAATCAACCATGCAAGAACTAGTTATAGTCATGTTTAACACCATTATTCACCTAATACACTCCATTATATTAAAACACAAGTAAATACATAATCTTCTTACAATAAGTAGTATCATAATTTTATGCACGCATCAGATCTGGCAAAGATAACTCCACAATAGCTCATACACAGTGTCTCTCTAACTACACAGATTAATACATATTTATAAGGGTGGGGACTTTCCCTTCACCACTTACGCACTTCCCAAAATAGGTCACATGCTGAAAATAGTCATGTGCCTTTACAATAACATGCACACATGCAAGTGCACTAATAATAGATCTCTTATAGTTAACTGTGCAAGTAGTAATCCTATTATTAACTCAAACTCATGCATGGCGCTTAGTAGACACTCTTCCCAAAATAGCATTTGCATGTCGCACAAGTCTCCATCCCATTGTGTGCTCCATACACTATCTCCAAAAATAGCCCGTAACCATGAAAATGGCTAAGTCCCAAATCAATTTGTCTTTCACGCATGTTTCCTTCCCTATCCTTTCATGCCTTCAAATATGCCTTGCTCCCATGCACGTGAATCTTCTGTGTGCCCTCTCCTTAGTGTCATATTCTGTCTTCTCAACATTACCCCACACTAAACTACATTTCCATCCCGAATGGGGTTCCTCCTTGATGTTCCCAAAGAATAAATAATAAGAATGGAAAGAATGTAAAGAATTACTTTACAAAGAATGGAATTTTATTCTACAACACCCTCTGCTTCAACTGGGAGGATCAACTCTAGATATTCTTCTTTAATCTCAGCCTCCAAGGCTTTCCAATCATCCAACACATTTCTGGTCTTCTTTGGAACATGTCTGCAAATGATGGATTCCAACTCTCATCTGGGTCATCTCTCCCTTTTCATTCTGCAATACTAGGACAACATTAGCCATATATAGACATCCTTCCCTCTAAGATCCATCTTTTGTGCTATGAGCTTTCCAAGCTCATCCAACCTCTCCTTATGTGGATGTTGTGCTACTTTGCAAGGGCTTCACACTTTTGCTTTACTAATGCCAATCTCTCTACGCCCTAAAGTCTCATCCTTCATTTCCTTTAAGACTTCATTATCTTCTAATATAGTTCTGATCCTGATCACTACTTCTGGAGCTGCACATATGTTCAAAGCTTGATCTGCTTTCTTCAGCTCATCTTGTAAAGTTTGGAGCAATGCCTCATACGATGAAATATTTCTAACCACGGAGGCCCTTTCTCTCTCTACTTCTTGTTCAGGGTCCTTTGGCACTGGCATGTGAATTGGTCCATCCTCAAGCACCAAATCAACTAACGTACACACATAATGCATAGTTGAAGGAAACTTTTCATAGTACCTTAGACTCTAAGTGCGGTCTTTTTTTCAGACATAATCACCAATTTATTCTACCATGCTGATGAAGGCTTCATTATTTTTCTGTTCTAAGTCCTTCTCCCTTTTAGACACTATTTCTTTGCAGCTTTTTCCTTGTTATCTTCTCATAGCACTCTAATAGTGGAAGCCTTATCTATGTTCCTCCATGCCACTTCTGTAGATACCTTAACCAAGGCATTTCTCACCTTGCTCATCAGACATGAGAGTGGGATTTATAGTCATGTGCCTTACTCATGGTGCCTTCTTCATTCTTTTCGGGACACACATGACTCCTCACATACATCAAAATTGGGCTCATCCATGTGAGTTTGCATGACCAGACAATTGTTTCCTCATGTGTGTAGTGGCCATGTCTGGGTCCATCAACTCCCATCCATACAACCCCTTAAGGCCCATTGTGCTCTGGAAATGGGTGTAGAAAATTTTACTTGTGTCCTCAACGCATAGCCCATACTTGGCCCAACATACTCCCCACTAGTTCTCCTTGTTCTTGGCCCCTTAGGAACTTGAGCGCCAAGGTTTGGAGTTGGATCTTCAATGTTTTGAGAAATATCATGCTCTGTTTCTTCTACCTCCTCCTTCACACCTTCCTCTTCATCCTTCATATCCTCATCCCTGGGTTCTTCCACATCTTCTAGCTTATACAGGGTTCCAAGTGCTCTCTCGTAGACTCCTCCGCCTCCTCATTCAACTTTAGTTTTCTCTTCTTCCTCTCAGTTGTCTCTTTCTAGGAGAGAGTCATGGTGATCTCCTCATAGGCTATGGGGTTCCCACCTTGGGTCCTTGTTCTTCTTGAATACCCTTTTAAAGCGGTGCACTCTCCATGGACTGCTTCCATGTCCAAGTCTTCATCTTCTTCTTGTACCTAAGGTGGAGTACCCACGCACTTAGTCTCTACTCTGTCTATGGGCTGCCTTCAACTCTATGATCTAAGCCACCACTATCTTCATGTTCTTCATCCTCCTCATCTACCACTATAGTTTCTAGTAGGCAAGGGGGCTAACACGTTCTCCATTGTATGTTTTCCTTTAGGTGGCCTTGGGAGCACGAACTCATTTTCTACATACTTGTTATTCTCCAACTTAGGCTTAAGCTGAAGGTATACGAGCGTGGCTCCACTGTCCCCAATATCCAAGCTTACTAGCTTCATACTTATGACATCTGAGATGAGCCTCTCAATGTAGGCAACCCAACCTGGATACACATATGCCTTCCTCAGAGTGTGGTAGTCATAGTCTACCTTGTCTCATTAAAGTTCAGGTGCACATCATCATAAATCGGTGGATGATGCCTGAAGTAGCATTGTGAAGGCATATGAATAGTTTTACCATGGGCTCCATGCCCCATCCTCATAAAAAATCACATGATGCAGAAGTGTTGGTACACCAAAAAACTATACCACCTTTCCCACCACCAAAGGTAGCTCCTTGGGAATGTGCCACTCCTCCTCAAATGTCCATGTGAAGTCAATCATACCACATCTCCGCCTCTCGCTTAAATGGCCCACTCATTGATCCTTCACATAAATATTTGTCAAACCTCTCCACGAGGGACTTATTTTCCATGGGATACTCCCATATCTTGTTCTTTGGCCCATCGGGCACTCCAATTTCTATAAACACAAGGGAAAGGAGGATAGTGCCAAAACTTATCTTCTCTCCTGTGCGTGCTTCCTCAACAATGGTGTCTACAATGTAGCCTGCTAGGTTGTAGACTACTCCCTGAGACATTTTCTTCACAACATGTAGCCACATGGTATTCACTGCGACCATCTCTCTTGATCATTCAACTTGGTTACTAGATGCACGGATGCCTGAACCACTGGGTACTTCTTCAATTTATCAATGTCCATTCCATGACCCTTAGTATACCCCAACTCCTTTCTTATCTCTACAATTGTTGCTTTATCATTCGATCACTAACAAGGTCTACCCCTATGCCCTTCAATCCTAAGTGTCAAAAATCAGGGTCTATGTGATTCTAACCCTTCATCTCGATGAAATAGAAGAAGTCCTCATGGACCCTCTCATCAGCCATTGGTATAATGGTTCATACTTGCCAAAATATGGGAGCTCATACAACTGATAGACTCCTACCTACTTCAACAATTTCTCCCCAACATCATCATATACTGGCATATCCTCCACCATGCACTTGTTGGTCTTTGTATTCAACAATGCATCCAACTCTTTCTTGTTGTCAGATGTATGGTGGTTGTAGTCACTTATTTTGCACTCCAATGATGGGAATCCCACTCTTGTCTAACTATCACACCTTCTGGGTACTACATCTCTAAAAAATTACTCTCGGAGCCATTTCAACTTCATCTTCTACCTTCTTCTTTCCTTTCATGCCTACTGCAGGTGCTTTCTTTGGTGCCATCATAAAAATCCCACCTTTTTGTCTATCTGTAATGAGAAAACTCAAACCCTAGCTCAAATCTGTGCCCTAGCTTGAAACCACATGCCCTAGCTTCTTTTCAACACCTCTTCTTTGCTCAAACCCTTCACCAATGGGGATGCAAGCCTCTTCCATGTAATAATCCTCTCTCCACGTCTAGTTTCACACTCTCCACACCTCAATATGACTCACTTGAGCTCGATCGCACTTAGCTCACTCAAATACTTGTGATCGCAAAGGTAAAATGAACCCACATCATGTCCTTATATAGATTTTCAAAATTTAGTGCATTTATTTACTCCTTCACCAACCAACAATCCTCTCATTAATTGACCATTTTCACAATATCCACATGGTACATCTTCATGCCCCCCAGCTATAACCTTCTAGCACACTTCCTACCTTCTAGCTACATGACTTCTCTTCAATGCACTTCCATGCACCCAAGTACCTCACCACTATGCCTTCCCCTGGTAGTCTCCATGGCCACTGCTTACCTCACGTTATACTGTTCCCTCATTTATCTCCATCTATGGTCATCTTTTTAAAGCAATCTCCTTTCTAACAACTCCTCTCCAAACTTGAATAACACCTGTAGTAGTTTGTTCCTTTATGTGTACCTAGTTGTAAATAGCCACCCCACACCAATGGTATGTGTAGTCCTCTCGTGCATAAAAATTCTTCAAATGGTAATTAGCTTCCAACGTGCACAAAACATGCTTATTACACAAAACACCAACTAAATTGACAAAGCATAGCAACAAAAAGGAAATACATTAAGGAAATACAAAAATGAAAACCTAGTCTAAATGGCAACACTACCTTATTACAAACACCAAGAAGACTTATTTATAGTAGGGCTTCAACCTACTCCCATTAAAGTAACCGGGTAACCGTATTCCATCAAGTGTCTCTAACTAAAAGTGCCTGATTCAAGTATATGAGTGATAATATACGGTCCCAACCAATGCACTTTAAGCTTTCTTGGATGGCGTAGAAACTTAGAGTCATAAAGAAGCACCATCTGTCCCATCTCAAGATTTTTGTCCCTGATGTGCCTGTCATGCCATGCCTTCTTCTTGGCCTTTTCCTACTTCGACTCCAACATGTATGATGTGCATCTCTCATCCAACTATATCAATTTATCAATTCTTTCTTCCAAAGCTTGCTCATCAGCTAGACCTCCAACGTGCACAATACATAAAAAGAAGGTAACATGAATTCCATAGAAGAACTACTTCTGCGCCAAACACCAACTAAAATGGTGTGGCTTTGTTCAACCTCTTATATGTTGTTCTATACACCCAAAGCATGAAGAAAAACTTTATCATCCCAATCTTTCCTTCCAACGTCACAAATTTTTGTCAATGTCTGGCTCAAAATCTTGTTGAAGGCCTCAATAGTCCCATTTTCCTGAGGATGATAGGGTGTAGTCTTATGGTGCACAATCATAAATTCATCCAATAGTATCCTCATCTCATTCAGAAAGTGTGTACCCCTATCACTTGTCAAGCTCAATGGGCATCCATACCTTGTAAGAACATTTTCCCATAAGAACCTGGCTGTTGTAGCTATTATATAATCCTTGGTAGGTGCTGCTTCTTCCCACCTTGTAAGATAATCTGTGCAAGTGATGATGTAGTGTGATCTAGTTCTACACGCAATTGGTGAAAAATAGGACCCACAAAGTCTATAGCCCATTTCTCAAATGGCTCTACACTAGGAATAGGTCTTAAAGGCATTTCATCTCTTTTCCTAGGTTTACCAATGCATTGACAGTGATCACACGCCTTACAATATGCTTTACAATCTTTTAGAGAGGGTCTCCCACCATAATCCAATGAGTAGAATCTTACGCAAATGGCGTCACCTACATAGTGCCCACCTACAATACCACCATGAGCCTCTTCCATGATGTCCATGTGCTCATGCTCTAGTACACACCGACACAATACTTCATCTTAGCCTAACTTGTATAGGTCACCACTAATCAACATAAAAGGTGCCACACGAATTGCAAGTTGTTTCTTCTCTAAGGATTTCATTCCTTCTAGCACCATACATGTATGTAAAAAGATAGCAATATCCTCCAATTCTGAAGGTGCACGTTGTAACCTATACAACTGTGCATCCGAATTATTGTATCTTCAATTGTCTGTGTCCTCCCCTGGATGAATTCTTGATAAGTGGTCTAGGCTAGAATTACTTTTCCTTGGTTTTACCACAACTGTGAAATCAAATTCTTGGAATAAGAGCACCCATCGACATATGCGCCCCTATAAAATGGGCTTGTTTACCAAGTATTTCAATGCCATGTGATCGGTGTAAAATATGAATGGTGTTGCTAGAAGGTATTGTCTAAATTTATGCAATGCATATAGATCATTGACAAGGCTTCACGCTCAATAGTTGTATAATTCTGCTCTACATGAGTCAACTTTCTACTAGCAAAAACAAATAGGATGATCTATAATACCTTCTCTAGCTGAGCTAACACCACACCAATGGCCATGCCAGAGGCATCCACATGTACATGAAATGGTTGGTCCCATGAGGGAAAACATAAATAGGCATTGTAGTAAGTCTCTCCTTCAATGTCTCAAATGCACGTTGTTGCGGTTCTCCCCAATAAAATGTCCCTTTTCCTTTTAGTAACTCTTCCAAGGGTGCAAAACCTTAGCATATCCTTTGATAAATTTTCTATAATACCCAATGTGACCCAAGAATCCACACCTCACTCTAACTGGTAGGCTCTTCCAGGCCTATAATAACTACAACCTTAGTTGGATCTACTAACAAACCTTCCTTGCAGATGATGTGCCCTAACAGAGTGCCAAAAGGTGTAGAAAACACACACTTCTTGATATTCAAAGAGATGCTTAACTATCTACATATTTCAAACATTAAGCAAAAATTGTCACAATGATCCTTAACAAGTCCATACACCATCCAATCATCCAAGTAAACTTGCAAGAAAATGTGAATAAAATCCTGGAATGCTTGAACAACTATTCACGAAAATACAACAGTGCACATTTTTTCACCAAAGGGCATCACAAGTATATGCAAAACTTCCCCATTCAATGGTGAAAGTTGTTTTTCTTGATCCTCCTATGCAATCTGACTTGATGATACCTAGAGAATCCATCTATAAAAGAATAGATTTCACACCCTATAATGCCTTCTAATATCTCCTCTGTGAAAGGTGTAGGAAAGGGATCAATCACACATGCAACATTCAGTTCTTTGTAATCCACACAAATCCTAATCCAACCATCTTTCTTTATACTGATAACCATGGGGCTAACCCACTCTAATTCTTCTAGGGCTTGATGATGCCAGACTTCAACATCTTGTCAATTTCTTCTTTAACTTTTACGCGTAGGTTAGGGTTCATCCTATAGGGTCTCTTCCTGACCGAGCATGCACCTTCCTTAAGCTTGATCTTCATCTCTCCTAATGATTCATGCACTCCTTTTAATTCATGGTAGCCCCTAGGAAATAAGTCTTAAAAATCACAGAGCAACTCCACTATCTTTTCCACTTCAGATTCAAACCAATAATCTCCAATTATTGCCTCTTTAGGTTCAACATCCGTACCAATATTCACTTTCTTTTTCCTCATAGGTTCATGATAGGTACACACGTTGTTATCCACACTATCCAAGACCTCACACACCTTGCAATGATCTATATCTAGATTTTCTACTTCTTCATCATCCACTATGTAGACCATCTTTCCTTTTTCTTTCTCAAAGCAAGCACACTTAAGTAGTGTGGCATCTGTCTCTTTCTTCTTCATCAAAGCGTGCTCTGAGTCATTCTCATCAAATAAATCCTGAATGAGTTCTTCTACCTTTGCACTATCTCCCATAGTTAAATGCTTTATAACCCTTAATGCCTCTTCTACTGAGGTTTAGTAGAGAAGTAGTCAAAAGTCTGACCATTCCTACAATCAAATCCTACCAATTTCTAGTTTCTCTATGTAGCTCCGCATATACATACCAAGTGCGTGCACAACCTTGTAAAGTGGAATAAAGTTTGTGCACCCATAAAAAGGTGGTAAAGCTTCCTACCCCTCTATCTAGAGCCTCTCACACTACTTGAACATGGTGTTGAATAGGTTGATTACCATGATAAGTGCAGATTTGAGTAGGTGCATTACTCTTGGAAAACCGAGTTGTTAGAGCAATCCTGACTTCATTCCATTCTACAAGATTATCCCTGTGAACCACCCACCAATGTTTGTTGTCCCACATAGGGTATATGCTAACATATTTCTTCTTTCCAATTGGTTTATCCATTGTTCCTCCATGGCACACAAGAATACCGTAGGGTCTCCTTCTCCAAGTGTACTTGAGGTACAAAGTTGTTACCTATCCTCCTGATGCAATGAGGTTTTATTTTCCATGCAAATGCACTCCTTACTTCATGCCCCAACCATCTCATAAGTACCATGAGCCCAATTATCACAAGCAATACTTGTAGTATCACTAATAGACTATGCATCTTCCCACTAAGGATTCCTTCCTTAGATGGCTCGAGTACTTTTGGGTCCCGAATGGTGCGTACATAAATCCTATTCAGATCTTCCTCACTCAAAGGCTCAACATAGGGCACAATTTCCCATCTGTTAAAGGGATAATAAATCTTTCCTCCTTGTTCTCAAAACTGATATATCCCTTGTTGAACCAAAGATCAACATTATTTGCGTAACACCAAGGGTGCCAAGCAGAGCTGGGAAACTATCTGCTTCTGCAAGTGCTAAAACCTCAAAATCCCCAATGAACTTGGCCCTTGTATAGTAATGGATGCATCTTTTAAAACTTCGATAGGAGTGGCCTTAGTTCGATTAGCCATAAACAATACATTAGAAGATGGCTGTAATGAAGGTCTCCCCATCTATACCCATGCATCTAAAGTAAGCACATTTACTTCTACACATGTGTCAATCAATATATTACTCAAGAGCCATCCATCGACAACAACATTCAGAGTGATCTCCTTGTCATAATCTAAGCTATGGGGGGAAGATTCACATGTAGGATCTGACGCCATTCTCAATATTCACACATGGAGTGTTTCCCTTTAGCCAACTCCCTAGTAATGGAATGATATTCTCCTTGCAAAATTCTACATACCTCCTTCAAGTCATCAATATCTGACTGACCATCTCTGTCTACCTTCTTCTATTCCATCTTTCATGATTTCTCCTTTAAACACTGTATTTCCCTTTAAGGTCTCTGAGTACTTCCATGGTCTCCTGATAAACCTCCTTCTGGTGTGCAAGATCCGATACCTTGCATGCAAAACATCCTCCTTAGTGATGGTAGGATTTTTGTAAATGATTTTCTAACTAGCAGCGCACAACTTCAGTGTGTGTAGTGATCTTCATAGGTAATACCTCAGGTTCCGTGCCAACTTTGGCATCCACTGATTTTCCACAACACGTCAGTATCCTAACCATCCCTACACCTTTGTTCTCCTATTTATGCTTCTTTCTAAGATGCTCATATAGATCTGGGAATTCCTCATAGCTATGATTCTTCCCACAGAAAGAACATGTAATATTCTGAGGACATTCACGCCGTAGTGGTCAGGTGATCCATGTAAAGCATGTTCTCATGAGGGAATTCACTTCATCCACCACCACACCTCAACCTCTAAATCCACCATGGTATCCTCAACTCTACCACATCCTCCTTCATAGTGCCCCTCATTCGATCATAGTGCTTGATTGTGATTCCAATCCTGGTGCTCACCTTTACCTTTAGAGTTATCTGATACTCCTGTCTATCACACACTAATATCTATAACATCATGGATCTTGACCAATCAACTCGTACAATCTTCTCTATCGTGAGTCATGGACCAAAATCTTACAATAATAGATACATTCTTCCTTATCATGCATTGTAATAATGGGAAATGGCTAGTGTCATGGTTCAGGTGACATATCTCACAGTCTAGCAATAATGAATGTATTGTTATGTGGGGAAAACTATCTTTGGTGTGCCCTCCACTTCATAGTTTATACACCAAATCCTAGTGCGCATCTCATGTGCCAAATTTGCCGATAGTTTCTCCAACTATTTTCCATAGCTGCAATCTGTGCTTCCAAGAATGGGCTGACTCTAGTGTCTATACTCCCGATTGCCTCAGCGCAAAGATGCTTCTTCAAGTGCTTCACATGGATCAGTGTATGTCTTATGTGACAACACCTTCTAAAAGGTGTGATCGACCACCAAAGAAACCATTGTGCATGTTGGCTTGCATGAATATCATAAGAAAGCTTAGATAAAAGTGTTTTGAAATGGGCATCATACTCCCGACACACTCTCAGTAGTGCCTTGTTTAATATCCTTGAGCGCACTTATACTCTTCTACTCAAATTTAGGGATATAGAACTCTTTAAGGAATGCATCTTTGAATGCTACATAATCTACGCAAGTTTGATCAGGGTCAAACTTCCTATACCAACTATGTGTGTGTCCCTACAATGTAGTTACAAATTGACTTGCCTTGCACTCAAAATCCGTGATTCCTTTTGTGTGCCACAATATCTCACACATGTGCACATGTTCAACAACATCTTCTATGCCCCTATACTCTAGAAGATGAAGAGACATCTCCATGTAAATATTTTGGGGTTGGTGCAGACCCTACCCACCTATCCAAACCTCTGTGTTGCCTCTACCTCTCCTAGAACACCAGATCCACCAAGAACTAGAGCCACCTATACCCCCTGATCCTCCACCTATAGCTAGAAAGTGGACTAGAAGATGTACTTCCTATGTGTCCCAATAATAGTATTGTACTGAACTCCTACAATAGTCTACGTGGTGGTACTACTCCTAAGTGAGCCCCAAATTCTATGCGCTCAAATTCTGTGTAGATGATGCGCCTAAAAGGTACCTCAAACAACAATGAAGATGTTTTCCCTACCATAGATGTACTTTCTATGTGACTTACTCCTACTTCCCTACTGCCCAAATTAGCTTGTTGACTATTGATGTACTAGATATTGGAAAACCAAGCACAAGGGCTAGGTTTCTAGGTAGATTCAAATGCATGCGCACATCCCAGGTCATCTCTGCTGGTGCACTCCTATGTGAGGCCGAGGAGGGTTCCTTATCATGCTTTCCCAAATGGGGAGTTATTGATGCTCTGGATCCACACCTTCTGCATGAGCTCCAAATCCTTCATGAGCCATCTCTCTCCTTAACACCATCTTCTTTCAATGTCACGTTGCTTCTCTATCTCCCTCTCGCGTGCCTCATTGTACTTAAGCCACCTTTCTTCTCTCTACCTTTCTGCCACTAGGTCTGCCATCTTTCACCAAACCTGCTCCTGCCCCCGCGTGGTGGGGTTTAGCTAGCCATTGGATTTTCCTCTAAGTTTAAGGTTACCATCAAGATCTTGATCACCAATGGAATGCCTTGCAAGTAAGTTCCCCTAGGATACCGTAAAAATTGGAACTCAACTACCTCTGGGAAAGAATAAGTGGAAATTGAGTACTCTAGAATATAGTTGTTTAAAACACCATGGAACCAAGTATCCATAACATGTGTCCAAATCAGATCAACATCATACAAGGCCTGAAATTCTTCCTATGTCTAGACAAGTGTGCAATACCTCTAATTCCATTTAGACGCATAAACAACCAACCACTCATATAATTCTACTAGGGAAAATAACAAAGAAGCTCTCATACAAAAAATAGTCATATATTCTTTTCCACCCACGTGCATGCATCAAACTTAGATCCAGTGTCTGAACCTCCATGTGTACTCTTCTTCTAGATCTTTTATCCACTCCTCAACACTTTCTAGGGTCAACCGGTACATCTTCATCGTGAACCATCCTAAAAACAATTGAAAAAGAGGTCCCGACAATGAAACCAATGATGCAGCCTAGAATTTACCACGAATAACCTAAGCACACTACACATCACCTCAGCCTGAGCTGAGTGCTCACCCAAAGCACACAAAAAGGTACCAGGCCCCTCCTTAGAGTTTCTTGTGTAGGATGTGAACATGATGAAGATATAATGTATTTAGATCCATAAATAACATAAATATTCCACAGAGCATATTCCAAGATCTAGATCTTAAAGAATCATGAATCAAATGATAAACATAATGAAATCAACCATGTAAGAACCAATTACAATCATGTTTAACACCATTATTCACCCAATACACTCCATTATATTAAAACACAAGTAAATACAATAAGCTTCTTACAATAAATAGTATCATAAGTTTATGCTAACACATTAATACATATCTTATAACATAACTCCACAATAGCTCATACACAAGTGTCTCTAACTACACATAGATTAATACATATTTATAAGGGTGGGGAATTTCCCTTCACCACTTACGCACTTCCCAAAATAGGTCACATGCTGAAAATAGTCATGCGCCTTTACAATAACATGCACACATGCAAGTGCGCTAATAATAGATCTCTTATAGTTAACTAATAGTAGTAATCCTATTATTAACTCGAACTCATGCATGATGCTTAGTAGACACTCTTCCCAAAATAGCATTTGTGTCGCACAAGTCTCCATCCCGTTGTGTGCTCTATATGCTATCTCCAAAATAGTCCGTAACCATGAAAATGGCTAAGTCCTGAATCAATCTATCTTTTGCGCACGTTTTCCTTCCCTATCCTTTTGCACCTTAAAATATGTCTTTCTCCCACATGCAAATCTTCTATGTGCCCTCTCCTTAGTGTCATCTACATGTTACACTTTGTTTCCTATGCTAGCTGGATACTTCGTATGTCATTGTCTTTTTCTATACACACATGCATGTTCATTAGTATCTTGAGGTTAATGCGAACATTTTAAAAATTCTCACACAATGCATGATGCTTGACACTATTCTTTACTAGTCTCGCCAAGGATTCTAGGGACATCTACCTTTTACTACTCTCATACTCTTCTCATCACAAATCCTATTGATATGATCTTTACTACTCCTTGTTACTATCACTTTAATTTTTGCTGATATATACATGTTTTGACATACTACTTATCTTTCTAACATGCTAATGGGTGCTTCATGTGTATTATTTTCCTTACAAGATCTATACAACCATGGTTATCTGTTACTTCTTTCTTACTATTGTTTGTGGGCTATGCCCTATGTATTGCTTGATCATTATTTTCTTATGGCCGCTTTGGCCCTGATTGTCTTGTGACATTGTGAGCGATGTCCCATGTATGCAACCTGATTTTTGCAGTACCTCTTGACTTCATACTTTCTTGTTACATTGTATTCCAAGATATATCTTTTACACTAACACTTGTTCCTAGCATATCTTGTTTGCATGTGCTTTGGTTTATACCATACACATTCCCCACCCCGTGCTGGTATCCACTCTCGATATGAATCTCAATTTCAAGTCCTCTCCTTTGATTTTTTTTTTCCACAATCATCAAATGCACCCCAAACAACAGGGGGGGAATCTATTGAGTGAAAAAATCACCCTTCTAGTTGCTCAAAGCTCTATAACAACACATCACATTATAGAATTGACATAGGCACACAATCACATAATGGTCTAGAATCAAACTTGGATCACGTGACACACAAAAATCACTAGCGCCCAATATCGTAAAAGTGATGATGGGTGCTTTTGTCCTAGGGGAAAAATTAGATAGTTTCTTAGTTCAACATAGTTTTCAATACATATCTCTAGTATCAAACACTCCTCTCCAATTATAGAATTAAATCAATTAGTTACAATTCAATTACAAAAGGTTACAATCGTTTACAAGTTAAGGACGTGCCATATGTAGTGGAACTTATTTGGGAAGTGTCATGGAAGAAGAGAAAAAAAATCCTCTCTCCCTAACACTCTTTCTCTTAGCGTGAGATCACCCAAAAAACTTGTTGTTGGCATCGGATCGCTAAAAATCACTCTTAGCTCGAGATTACCCAAAAACCTCACCATCAACAACAAGACATTCAAATCCAACAACATATCCAAAGTGTAACAAGACAAATTTCTATCCTTTACTCTCTTACACATCAGATGCATTCTTTCCTTTACACACTTTCTACTTACTTATACATACATTACTTTGATTTTTCACATATGAAACTCGACTACTCTTTTTGCTCTTATTTTGCATGTCCTGTCCTTATACGTAACAATAAGCAACTCACATCAGCAAGAAAAAGCTCCAACAACACACTATTACACATATGCTTCACCCCTAGGGTCTACTTCCCTTTCCTAGATTCCACAATCCACATTACAATCACTTCACACTTCACTTGTCTACTTAGCACACTATCGACAACACTATTCTCTATAGGATTACAAGGTACACATCTTCTATTTAATTTAAGCTATCGAGTATTCACTCAAAAACATAAAGTGGGGAAAATGTAGACACAAAATCTATGCACTTGGGTACATTTCTTGCTCTTAAAGCATACTAATGTACACTTGATTCCTAAGCAAGAAAACTAGTGGTTGACAACTCCTTTTGGCATTTTTTATTTATCTCTTCCATTCTTACTAGTATTACACATCTTACACCTTTTATCAGTATTTCTTGAATGATTTATCTTTTATGGCCTTAGACACTAGCACCCAATTAGGACAGAAGTGCCTAGGTGCTCCTATCCCTCCCGGTACTCATGACCCTCTCTTTCCTTTTCTTACTCTTTTGGGTTTCTTTTACTTCTTGGTCACCTTTTAATACTTTAGGTCAGCGTTTCAATTTTCAATTACTAAATTTAAACAAGGGATACACACACACACACACACACACACACACACACTTATCTACTGCTCTCAAATGAGGGGCCAAACATTATAAGCACTATCTATCATCACCTAATCTTGCATCAAAGCCAAAGTAGCATTATAAAGACATACATCTAGCACATATATACAAGGGACAAGGGATGCATCACTTTGCATACACAACATAGGAGAGGATGTTCATTTTATTCTATTACACACATTTATATAATTGGAGTAATATAGATATAGCCCGCTATCATAGTGAAACTTGCACAACAACAACCTAGAGAATCATTACACACATATACACACATAACTACATGGATTCTGAGATGTAATGCAACACTCGGTCGTAAGTTCAGTGTTTGGGTGACCACCAGGGTCAGTTCGAATCCCCATTATGCATCTTCTTTATTATATTTGATGTGGTTTTTGGGCATGTGTAAATCATTATCTATTTTATAGGTTACAAGTACGACCAATGAAATCGAGCGAAACAAGAGAAAAAAATGATCAACATCAAAGATCCTCCAGTCCAGAAAAGATTAGAACTTGAGCATCTGGGTGGACACTAACACCTAGTTCAGTCACTAGCGCCCATGCGCTCTTATCCTCCTGTGGGCGCTTCGTCTCCGTATAGTTTTGAGTTCCAAAAAATTTGGTGAGACTTGACAACACCATTTCCTGCATGTTCCAAAGAGTAACTCGCCTCTAGATCACTTTGGATCACACAAAATCAGCTAAGTCACCTTCCTCTTCCATTTGCTTAGGGGTTTGTATCATTGAATGCTTATTTCTTGCATCTTATTGTAGTTTATCACATATATATCATTTTTTACAAGACTTACTCTAAAATTAAGGTTTAATTCAAATTATATTAAATTAGTTATATATAATGAAATAAACAAGAAACAAAAGAATCAATTTGTATTATATGACAAACATCTCAATGTCAAGTGTTATGTTTGTGGAGCCTATTTTCATGTTAGAGTGTGGTACACCTTTATGTGTTACACTCGGGTATTTTTACGGTGGTCCCGCCACGGTGAGCAGTCGTCGGGGGGTTCGGGGTGAAGCCCCCGAAGCAAATTTTCATGGGTGGTTTATTAACCCATGGGTAATGGGTAACCATTATGGGCTATTTTTGGGCCCATGTTTTTTCGGTACCCATTGTTTTGTAAAACCGCCTCTTCGGTTACCCATAGGTTTATGGGACAATTTTGTTTTTCCCCATGGTTTTGATACCCACGGTTTTGTAAAACTGCTTAAGCAGTTGTCTATTTATATGGTCTTATGCATATGATAGATATACAAGCAAATGTATTACAGATGTGTTTTGAATTCGGGTGTGAATTCTATAGAGTTTGTTGAGCATAGCTCCAAACGGATCTGGGTATTGTATTGAGAGAGTGAAGGCTTGTAATAAAATCTGAGCAAGTGATTCTTGGTGGACGTAGCCCAAATTGGGTGAACCACGTTAAATATTGTCTCTCTGTGTTGTGTTATTTATTCTACACTTTTATTTGAGATCTGTAATATTTTCTGCATATTAGTTTCTATCATCACATTGCGGTCTCGTAAGAGATTATTCCGCATATTTTATCTCTTATTTCCTAACAATTGGTATCGAGCTCCTTTGGTTTGTCAAGTGTTGAATCAGTAGGGAAAGTTTTTAGCTTGAGTGGGAGCTATGGCAGATGAAGGAAGATCTAGGGTTGATAAATTCAACGGGTAGAATTTTAGTCTTTAGAAGATGCAGATGGAAGATTACCTTTATCAGAAGGATCTTTATACTCCGTTGTCTGAGAAGGTGAACAAACCCTCGAGTATGACAGATGTGGAATGGGATTTGTTGGATCGGAAGGCACTTGGAACGATCCGGCTGTGTCTTGCATCTTCGGTATTATTTAATGTTTCAAAGGAAAAGACTACAAAAGATCTAATGGATGCATTAGGAAGTTGTATGAAAACCCTCTGCCTCTAACAAGATATTTTTAATGAAAAAGTTGTTTAATATGAAGATGTCTAAGAATAGTTCAGTAGCAGATCATTTAAATGATTTCAATACGGTTGTGAATATGCTAGCTTCGGTTATAATAGAATTTGATGAAGAAGTTAGGGCTTTATTAATTTTGTGCTCTTTACCTGAGAGTTGGAATAGCCTGGTAATGGCGGTAAGCAACTCGGTTCCAGCTAACTCGAAGTTGAAGTTTGAGGATGTTGTAGGGGTGATTCTAAGTGAGGAAATGCGAAGAAAAAGCTCCGGGGAATCTTCTACTTCAGGGAATGCTTTGATAGTGGAAACTAGAGGGAGACAGAAGAATAGAGGAAACCGTGGAAAATCAAAAGATCGAGCAAGGTCAAAATCCAAGAACAAGATTGTATGCTGGAATTGTGGAAAGCCTGGGCATGCAAAGAAGGATTGTTGGGAGCTTCGGATAAGAAGAAACAACAGAAGAAAACAAGGAGGCAAATGTGGCATCGGGTAATGTATGTCAGGATGCTTTGATTCTTTCTTTGCATAATATTACTGAATCTTGGGTTTTAGATTCAGGGGCTTCTTTTCATGCTACTCCACATAGGCATTATTTTGTTGATTATGTTCAAGGGGATTTTGGGCATGTTTTTCTTGGTGATGATGAGCCTTGCAGTATAGTTGGAAAAGGTTCTGTTCAGTTAAGATGCGTAAATGGGAATATATGGCTATCAAGGATGTCGACATGTGCCTACATTAAGGAGAAATTTGATATCGGTAGGGGCAATTGGGAAGTGATGGTCAGACTCGTGATATTTACAAACCTAACTCTTGGAAGGTTACCAAGGGTGCTCTTGTGGTGGCAAGAGGTAAGAAGGTTGGAACCTTGTATTTAACCACTGATAGTACTAATGATTGTAATCTTGTGGCTTCAGATGTAGATACAACATTATGGCACTATAGGCTTGGTCATATGAGCCATAAGGGCATGGACATCATAAAGAAGAATTTTCCTGGATATACAGAAACAAGTTTGGATTTCTGTGAGAACTGCATATATGGGAAACAAAAGCGAGTAAGGTTTCTCAAGGTTGGACCTACAAAGAAAGAGAGTAAGTTAGAGTTGGTGCATTCTGATGTGTGGGGGCCAGCTCAGGTATCATCTCTTGGGGGTTCAAGTTATTATGTTACTTTTATTGATGATGCAACAAGGAAAGTTTGGGTTTATTGTATTAGAAATAAATCTGATGTATTTGACACTTTTGTTAAATGGAAAGCCTTGGTAGAGAATGAAACAGTCTTAAGCTAAAATGTCTCAGTCGATAATGGAGGGGAGTATTGCAACGAATGAATTTAATGATTACTGTTCTAAGAATGGAATCCACAGGCAAAAGACGGTTCCAGGAACTCCGCAGCAGAATGGGGTATCAGAAAGGATGAACAGAACAATAATGGAACGTGCTAGGAGCATGAGGTTACATGCAGACTACCTCTTTCTTTTTGGCGTAAGTGGTGAGCACAACTGTGTACTTGATAAACAGAGGACCCTCAAGTGCCTTAAATGGAGGCATACCTGAGGAGGCTTGGTACGGTAAGAAAGTTGATTACTCATTTCTTAGAGTCTTTGGATGTGAGGTGTTTGTTCATATTGACAAGGATGATAGGACCAAGCTAGAGGCTAAATCAGAAAAATGCACTTTTATTGGTTATGGTGGTGATGACTTTGGATTTAAATGTTGGAGTATTAAAGACAAGAAAATCATTCGGTCTAGGGATGTGGTCTTTAATGAGAAAGTCATGTATAAGAAACAATTGTAGGAAAATAGGGAAGAATCCAAGAAAGAATATGCAGTGGTAGAGGATCTTCCGGATGGGAAAGTGACCCATGAATCAGTTTAAGAACCTACTCAACAGGAACCCCAAACTCCTACAGTGAGGAGGTCTTCTAGGGTAAGAAAAGAACCTGAACGTTTTTCTCCTTCTCTTTATTATTTATTACTCACTGATAGTGGAGAGCCAGAGAGCTTTGATGAAGCAATGTAGGTAGATGCCAGGAAGAAGTGGGAGCAAGCCATGGATGAGGAGCATAAGTCTCTCATGGAGAACCAGACTTGGGATTTGGTGAAGCTACCTAAGGCAAAAGAGCATTGCAGAATAAGTGGGTGTACAGAGTTAAAGATGAAGAAGGAGGAAAGAAAAGATATAAGGCCCAATTGGTGGTCAAGGGGTTTGCATAAAAACAAGGTATAGATTTTGATGAGATTTTTTCTCCTGTAGTAAAAATGACTTCTATTAGAACTGTTCTTGGAATAGTGGTAGCAGAAGACTTGCACTTAGAACAGTTGGATGTAAAGACTACATTTCTCCATGGTGATTTGGAGGAGGAGCTATATATGCAGCAGCCAGAAGGATATGAAGTCAAAGGTAAAGAGGAGATGGTGTGCAAACTGAAGAAGAGCTTGTATGGCCTGAAACAAGCTCCACGTCAATGGTATAAGAAGTTTGATAGCTTCATGATGGAGCAAGGTTATATCAGATGTCATTCTGACCATTGTGTGTATACAAAGAAATTTGAGGATGGAAGTTATATTATCCTGTGTTTGTATGTTGATGACATGTCAAGTCAGCAGTAAAAACATGCAGAAATAAAAGTACTCAAGAAACAACTAAGTGAATCCTTTGATATGAAGGATTTGGGGGCAGCCAGACAAATCCTTGTATGAGGATAACTCGGGATAGAAAGGAATGAAAGTTGAATTTATCTCGTGAAGAGTACATTAAGAAGGTATTGATAGGTTTAACATGCGCAGATGCTAAACCGGTTGGGACTCTTTGGTAGGCCATTTCAAGTTATCAAAGGAGCAAGTGTCCCATGATAGAGCAGAAAGAAACCAGATGTCCAAGGTACCTTACTCATCAAGCGGCGTTGATGTATGCTATGGTGTGCACTAGGCCCGATATTGCCCATGCAAAGGGGAGCTATGAGTAGATTTATGAGTGATCCGTAAAGAGCATCGAAGCAAGCAAAAAGTGGATCCTTTGGTATTTGAGAGGGACCATGGGGACATTTTTGTGCTATAAAGGATCGTACACCACTTTACATGGTTATGTAGATTCGTATATGGCTGGAGATGTAGACAAAGCAGGAGGAGCATGATAGGTTATATTTACACCGTAGGTGGGACAACAAAGAGCTGGATTTCACAACTACAAAAGCCGGTGGCTTTGTCAACCACGGAGGTCGAGTATGTTGCTGCCACAGCAGGCAAACAAAGAGATGATTTGGTTACAACAATTGCTTGAGGAATCGGGGAATAAGCAGAAGAATGTAAGTCGCATAGTGATAGTCGAGTGCTATACACCTAGCTAAGAACTCGCTTTCCACTCCAGACGAAGCATATACAGCTTGAGATATCACTTCATCAGACAGCTTTGGAGGAAGATAAGTTGAAGTTGAGAAGATTCATACCACTTAATCCTCAGACATGATGACCAAGGTGGTCACAAGGGATAAACTAAAGCTATGTTCAGCTTTGGTTGGCCTTCATGGATGACAGTGAAGGGTTGAGAAGCTTGCTCAGTGGAAATCAGTCTCCAAGTGGGAGATTGTTATGTTTGTGGAGCCTATTTTCATGTTAGAGTGTGGTACACCTTCTATGTGTTACACTCGGGTATTTTTACGGTGGTCCCGCTCGCCGGTGAGCGGGTCGGGGGGTTCGGGGCGAAGCCCCCGAAGCAAATTTTCATGGGTGGTTTATTAACCCATGGGTAATGGGTAACCGTTATGGGCTGTTTTTGGGCCCATGTTTTTTCGGTACCCATTGTTTTGTAAAACCGCCTCTTCGGTTACCCATAGGTTTATGGGACAGTTTTGTTTTTCCCCATGGTTTTGATACCCACGGTTTTGTAAAACTGCTTAAGCAATTGTCTATTTATATGGTCTTATGCATATGATAGATATACAAGCAAATGTATTACAAATGTGTTTTGAATTCGGGTTTGAATTCTATAGAGTTTGTTGAGCATAGCTCCAAATGGATCTGGGTATTGTATTGAGAGAGTGAAGGCTTGTAATAAAATCTGAGCAAGTGATTCTTGGTGGACGTAGCCCAAATTGGGTGAACCACGTTAAATATTGTCTCTCTGTGTTGTGTTATTTATTTTGCACTTTTATTTGAGATCTGTAATATTTTCTGCATATTAGTTTCTACTGTTGCGATTCTGTAAGAGATTATTCCGCATATTTTATCTCTTATTTCCTAACATCAAGATTGGAAATGAGGTTAGGAAGAAAATGGGAAAGAAAATGGTAACATTTGAACCTAAAACATAGAAAGATAATGATAAGGAACAACAAAGGATAGAGAAAAATAAAGATGAATGTGAGAAGAATGATGATTTTAGGAATCACATGTCTCTATCATATGCTTTGGTACTAAAGGTTTTCCCTATTTGCAGATTTTTTTATCAACATCTAATACAACCTTGAATGCTCACATAGACCAATTTCTCTTTTTATATAGGAGTGTAATAATAATTGAAGTATGATAGTATAAATAACCCGCTTCATTTTATATCATGTATTCTATCCTTCTATTTTTATCTTGGCATCTATCCTTACTTTCTTAGGGAAATGGTTTCACTTTTTTATAGTGTTTTTAATGAAAATAACTGTGATTTTTTGAGGTTTGTGAGGTAGCACGAATTAAATTCAGGTATCATGCACACTTTTGATTGTTTCAACTAAACACCCCTTCAATAAATCTCTATATATAATGAAGTGCATCACTCTAGGATGACACAAACGCAGAAGATATTGTAACTCGGTTTGAAGATGAGACTCCTCTAGTTGAGCATGCAAATTCTTGTGACTTGATAAATTTTGATGAACAAATCACGGGGTTATCCTAGAAGGAAAAGGAAAAGGGGAAGCTTTTCTATATCATTGATGATGAAGAGGTTGAGGACTTGAACATAGAATATATAGAATATGAGCACGAGGTTTTAGACACCGCAAATGAACATGCGCACACATACCATCTACCACTAAAACCAAGAAGGTAAACATTGAAAATAAAGATGCACCAAAGGAGATGATAATTGGTGACTATTGGTATGAGGGAGAGGTTGCAAAAATAATCAAAATTTTATGTGATTTTCAAAATCTATTCCCAAGGATATATCACAAGTTGAAGGGTGTTCATCCATATTTGGGTAAAATGAAGATGAAACTCAAGGATGATGTGCAACTAGTTTACAAGAGGCCTTACTAGATGAATCATAATCTATGCATTAAGGTAAGAGATAAAATTGACAAAATGATGAAGGCGGGAATTATTGATCCCATTGAAGAATAAGAATGGATTATTACAATGGTTATTAACATCAAGGAGGATGGGAGGATAAGGATTTGTGTTGACTATATAATTTTAAATGATTTGTGCATTATTCATCCTTTCCCACACCATTCACCAAAGAGATCCTAGAGGATGTTGTAGGGTGTGAGATCTATTATTTTATCGGTGGATTTTCAGGGTGTAACTTCGAGTGAGAATCACACAAGAAGATCAAGAAAAAACAACCTTTACAATATAATGGGGTTGCTTTGCCTACACAATTATGCCTTTTGGATTGAAGAATGCAACATCCGTATTCTCGCGCATTATTTTGCATGTATTTCAAGACTTCATACATAAGTTCCTTCAAGTATACTTAGATGATTGAATCTGTTTATGGGTTGGTTAAGGACCATTGTGATTGTTTACAACCATTGTTAGAGAGATGCATGCAACTTAGCATATACTTGAATATAAAGTGAATCTTTGTGACACCATTTTGTACTTTTCTTGGACACATCATCTATAAAGAAGGCTTATTGGTAGATCCTAACAACATTGCAGCTTATATTGGGATTGAAGGATCCAACAAATCAAAGTGAAGTGTGCAGATTACTTAGAGATACTAGATATTATAGGAAATTCATTGAGGGATATGCCAAAATCATTGGGCCACTAGGAAGAACTATTGAAACTAAGGGACATTTAATTGGAAGGATGCACAACACTAGGAATTCAAGAATTTGAAGAAGAGAATAACAACCGCACCCATTTTATGCTTCCCTTCTTAGAATGTACTATTTCACATCCACATGGATGCCTCTAGAACAAACATTGAAGTGGCATTGGCCTAGCAAGGAAGGAAATGTAGATCTTCCGATCTATTTTTCAAGTAGGAAGTTGACATTGAATGAAAATAATTGTACAACTATAGCGTAAGCGAGGTGTTGTATACGGTGTGTGAACTTCACAAGTTCATGCATTATTTATTATCTAAACCATTTGTCTTTTTACATTAACCATAACACTTAAGTATTTGGTTAATGCCGCTTTACAAGGATGCATCTATCGTTGGGTCCTTTTATTCCAAGAATTTGAGTTTTCAGTCATCATCAAACTTGGAAAAAGCAATTCAGACCTGATCACTTGTAATGGATCAAATCTAATGAGGACACGTAGATCATAGATGAGACTATGCCCGATGCCTAGTTATTCAGATTACAACATGCACCAATTTATTTAGAGGATAGTGCAGTATTCTTGTGCATAGGTGTGGCACTTGAAGGAATGAAACCACTAGAAAAGAAGTAATTATCTATTCCGTTGCACCTTATCATTTCATTGGAGGTGACTTGTATAAAATGGGTAGAGAAAATTTATATGCACAGGTGTGTCTTGGAGCATAAGCATGAATCCATCATGGAAAAAATGTATGATGGGATTGTAGGAGGACATTATGAAGGTAAAGCTACAATGTGTAAGATATTACTTGTAGGATTATGGTGGGAGACACTTTACAAGGATACTAAGGCCTATGTCAAATCCTCTAATTAATTTCAAATAATAGGGAAACCAGGACACCATGATGAAATTACGCCGTGACCTATAACAAGTGCAAAGTATTTTAAGAAGTGGGAAATTGACTTTGTTGGTCTAATTTCACCAGTCACGCGGAGGATAGGTGTGTGCTACATTATCACATATACATATTATTTAACAAGGTGGGCATAAGAAGTTCCCACACAGGATTGTATTGCAACTACAAGAAAGATATTTTTATGGGAGAACATAATTAATCAATATGCTTGTCCATTGAGCCTTACCAGTGATAGGGGAACTAATTTTTGAATGAGACAATTCAAATATTGTTGGGGGAGTTTGGTATCCCATCATAAGATTACACCCTATCACCCATAAGTCAATGGTACTATAGAGGCCTTCAATAAGATCTTGGGATATAAACTGAAAACAATTTGTGATGTAGGGAGAAAGGATTGGAATAACAAAGCATTAATTGTTTTATGGGCATAAATGACTACTTACAAGAGGTTGAATAAGGCCAAACCATTTAAGTTTGTGTTTAGCATAGAGGTAATGTTGCTATGGAATTCATGTTAACATCCTTTTGTATTGCGCTTACAAGAGGGCTTGTTGATGAGGAAGCAATAAAAGAACACATTGGAAAACTAATGTAATTGGATGAATGATGCGTAATTACACGATGGATTCGAAGACAAAAAAATAAGACAAAAGGCGTGGAATTTCAAGTATATTAATAACAAGTCTTTTGTGGTTGATGGGATGGTGCTTTTATATGAATCTAAATTTGCACGTCACCCAGAGAAATTCAAATTTTATTAGTTTGGACTATTTAAAGTAACAAAGATACTCGATTCGGAAGAATGTTAGTTACTGAGCGCTAGATGACAACATGTTTCCCGAGTTACTTTAATGGGAGTAGGATGAAGCCCTACTATAAATAAGCTTCCATTTTATGTTTGTAATAAGGTAGTATTACCATTTAAATTAGGTTTACCTTTCAATTTTTATTTTTGTTTTGTTTTTTGGTAATAAGCACATTTGTGCACAAGAGTTTATTAATCTATTTTAGACTAATGAATAGAGGAATGTGAATTATTTTAGTGTGGGGTCATCTTGTTAAGGTGAATGATGGAAAAATTTGAATGCGCGTGAGGAAAGTGTTCTTGTGCTTGGTTGGATAAGGTGGGTATATGCATAAAGTTTGTAGAATTGATCATGTAAAAACCACATGAATGAAGTAGTGCACAATGTAAGGTGAGAGAGGTAACACGGAGGAAAAATACTTGGTAAGTAGTGCATAGGAAGAATAGGTGCAGTGTGTAGGAAGGCGTGCCTAAAGGGGTCTCTAGCCGAGAAGTAGTTGCATGCCGAGAAGGTCATGGATTTATCCGCATGGCGTAAGTTTCTGGTAAGAAAAATATGGGAAAATGTAAGAAAAAGTAGAAAAGCTAAAAATGGTGGTAGGTGAATGTAATTAATGGGACCAAAAATTAAAAATCTATAAAAGGATGTTGAATCATAGTCATTCTTATCATGCTTTGTTGAGAACTAGTGTGTGAAAGAGCTCTTGTGAACCAGAGAACAAAGTGCAAACTAGAGAAAATAAAAGGTGCGATGAAAGAGATTTAGCATGGAACCTTCAAAATAGAGAAAGAGCTCCTTATGAGAAGTCATAACTATGAAGTTGAAGGATTTGAAGTGATAGTTATGGGGGTAAGGTTGCAAAGCTAGGGTTACAAAGAAAAATTGCAGGGTTAGTGGCACAAAGTGATTCAAAAGTTGAGCTAGGGCACAAGGTTGAAGTATCAAAGTGATCACGAGTTGAATAAAGAAAAACTAGGGTTTTTTGGCACCTATGGTATAAACTCACAACTTCGTGGGTTACAACAGTTGTAGAAGCATTTTATAGCAGAAAAATGACACCAAAGAAAGTACCAAGGACCAAGAAGACCACAAAAGAATCTCTTAATGAATGGTTTTTTGAAATTTATTAACCACAAGAAGTTATTGTGGGAAAACCATGGGTGTCGCAACTATGGAAATGAAATATTAGTGAGTATAACCACCGTGCGCAAGGACACAAGACAAACATCAAGAATGATGTATTGAAGGAAATGAGCAAAAAGATGGTGGAAGGGAAAATAATATTTGACGAAAAGGTTCATAAGACGTTGGAAGGAGTTTGGGTACTATACCTATATGACTTAAATTTCTTTGGTAAGCCTGCATGCCTAAACTAGTGGTTGATGTCGCGTGTCCATGAAGATTACTTCTACTTCATGTAGGGAGGATGTGGGATGTGATTAAATCTAAAATGTTAGAAGAACAATGAGATGAGAGGGGGAGGCTAGATCAATTCTTATTAAATTTCAAATGATATTTTATATTACTTATTCAAAAACACATAATCACTTAAGTAATAATTAATGTGTGCACACAATCAAATACCATACATGCTATAAACCATGAGCAAGAGAATCAACACAAGACACAAGATATAAGTGGGAAACCCTCAAGGGGAAGAAAACCCAATAAATTATTTTATGATATTACTCATAAAAAATAATCAAGTGAATATTACACATCACAAGATATTTCTTTAGTGAGGCACCAACCCCACAAGGAGCACCAACCCCTAAACCCTTATTGATATTACACACAATAAGAGACTTGCATGAATATGACTCATCACACAAGATTTTGGTGAAGTATGACCACTGAAATTATGATGATACCACAACTGATAGTGATCCAAATATTCAGCTCCAAAATCTTCTAAATCCTTGCTCAAACCCTAGGTCTTCAACTTGCACAATCTAGCTCTTTCTTCACTTCTCAATGCTTCAAACTATTGCACACATGATATCTGATATTACTCAACCTATAAATCTCTTTTTTTTACCTTAATTCATGCTTCAAAACCTTCAAATATCACCCACCTAGGTCGCACTTCTCACACACACCATGCACACACTCAACTAGTTCATAAAAGCACCCAAAACATGCTTTTTATATGCTTTACACTTTTCAAACTTAGGCCCAAAATTTTCCCTCCATTTGGTTTGAAAATACATCAAGTAAAAATTTCAAATTTTAAATATAAAAATTACATATTACCCAATTAGGTCGGCCTAGCCAAAAACCTCATTATATGTGCCAAAAATGGCTCAAAACCCCATAGGCACATTCTTAAAAATTCCCTAACATTAGTACCATAATTTTTCATGACCCAAAACCATTTAAATATGAGTAATATATCATAAAAATTCATACATGGTCACACATTTAATCAACCAATCAAAATATTTCATTTACTGGGCCCATTAATCTTTGTATCTTTCAAAACTGTTGTTTCCTACACCCTTCAAGACCACGAAACTTCACCGATAACCAAATCACTGATTCTTAACCAAAACATGCCATGTGACCACTCAAAATAAATTAAATAACCTTTATAAAAATTCTAATAACGTTAGAAGTCATTAAACATCTTTTAATTCAAACCACAACAAGATTTACCTTCACCAAATCAACCTGCCAAACAATTTGTTTCTAAAGGTTAGCTCATTAAATAACATATGCATGCTATAAATACCTCCAAGTGGATTAATTTTATGCAACATTCATCCTCGTAACATTACAGGTGATAGGGAGCATTACCCAATCCATCTCATGCTTAAAACAACATCAAATTTCCACAAAAATAGATCTCGTCCTAAATTGCCAAAAACATTCTTGTTGGAATAATGCCCTGGAAACCCTAACATATGACCTCATCACGAGACAAGAAATATATCTGAATATAATTTTAAAAAAAAATTGAATCATCTCAAAATTCAACCTTTGTAGCTCAAGATATGGCCAAAACACTGAACCCTGCTATTTGAGATCCCAAAACTACCCTTTGACCAATCAACCTGTTTGGACCTCAAAACCTCATGAACCTACATGAAATTTATCTGAAACCTCCATGGACATCTATAAAAACTCACATACATCACATAATGGTAATTTATTCCATACCTCATTTGGCAACTTTCTCCTCAAACTGGAACTATTCAGAAACTGATATTTTTCAGGTGGGGCCCACTCATCACCATGACCTAAAAATTACATTTATAGAAATATATCAGAGTCCTCTATAACATAAAATCATAAAATTTTATGAATCAATCAAAATAGGGTCACAATTCACCTTCTTCTGACAACTGCTCCTAGCTAGGGTTTAACTAGGGTTTTTGACCTTCTTACCTTCTTAACATTTGTTCATAAAAATGTGACTATAAAATGACATAATTTTTATTCTTAAAACTTCTTAAATCACCTTAAGAAAATCCTTGAAATCCACAAGGTCCCATGTAAAGCAAATCATTCACAACGAGCATTTGAAGTTACACTTGGAGCTAGATTTGGCATTGTTTTTCACACAGTCTCACCAAATCAGTCATAACTAGAAAAATACAAATCATGGGGACTTTAAAATTTTCTTAGAGCACTATGAAACATAAAAAATAAAATTCAATCATCATAACATCAATTCCATGGTCCAATATATCCAAATCCACTAAGACTTACCTAAACATGCATGCTTTGGATTCTCACCGTAACAACTAGTACCAACTGAAACAATGCAAGAATTGATCATGTAACCTCTGAAAATGACCCAAAAATATCTCAAATTTCCCTATATACCTTATAATATGCATCCATGATCACAAATGGATCTAATCCATTCTGTCACACCTCCAAGCAAACATACTTGCTCCCAATGAGGACCTGTAACATGGAGAATCACCTGTACCTACACTATACCACTACTGTGAGTGCTCAAGCACTCTTAAAACCTATTATAAAAATTTAAACATGCTTCCCAAGCCATCAAGAAGGTCACACTATCAAACTACACCTCCTAGGCACCTGTGTGGGCTTGCTAAAGCAAACATGCACCACTAAATCTCATTATAACAATTGCTAGACATCTAACCATCATGTTAAGCACCTCATTAAAAATTATGACATCATCCTACAACATCCACTTTGTCATTAATGTGGTTTTTCATCAATGACAACACTTATTAGGCCTACATGCCAACAATCTCCCCCTTTTCATTGATGGAAAACACCCTAAAATTCTCCCCCTTTTTACATTAATGACAAAGACATATTTGTATCTTACCTCATTCACCTTAATCAGCTTCATACCTCCATGCTTTGGTTAGAAACATCAACCAAAGGTCTCAATCAAGCCTCTTCTTCTTGATTTTCTCAAAACTATGAGTTTCACCTTCATTTTGGGCATGCAAACAATATAATCCCCTAGAATAAGTACTATCAACATATGAAGATCATCAGTAAGCCATTAAAAACATCCATCTCACCTTGTTAGGGGAAAAAATATTCATTTTCCATCTCTTAAGCATGAAAACAAGCTACTTTTCTTCTACATCCCTATTTTGAACATCTTGAGATCATTGTAACAGCAAATACGTATAGAAAATTTCATCATGACCATGCCAAAAATGTCAAATCAACCATTATTTACCATTACTTCATCATTCTAGACAAGGATCCATGATTTCTAGGCCTAAATCATGCATATCAAGGCATAATATTTCTCTTTATACCATTCAAGACACCAACAACCCTTAATAGACCCTTTAGTGCATTTTAGGCCAATTTCATCATCCTCCTACATGACCACCAAGCTATAATTCAAGCAACAAATACCCCTAGGCTTAAAGCCTATATTTCTAGCTCCTGAGAACAAAATTGGACTACTAGTACTACAACCATGTCTTGAAATCATCATTACAACTTTCTCAAGGTCTAAATCAGCATTATCAGTCTACAATAGTCCCGAATGACTGAGATAGAAAAACTTTTAGCAATATCATGTTCATCCTTGCAAGAACTTACCTCATATGCTTTGAGAAGCACCAATGTACTATCTAGAAGTTTACACACTCACTCCCTTGTATTGATGGACATTATATGCCCGCTTCACAATTTTCATATCTGTAGGTGAATTTTTATGTTTGAAGACATCTCAAATTTCAACTCACACCTAGGCCAAGACACCAAGCTATCAAGAAGATATCTCCTTAGCACAATAGATCACCTCTAGCATCATTTGGGAGAAAGTATAAGCACACCCTCTATTCTTAGAGGCATATCATACATTTTCTTATTAATCAAACCCCTATTCTACACCACTGTAGCTTTGTCATAGTCACCCCATAAAGGATTAGACCCACAATAATGCCTAACATTGATCAATTTACTCATGAATGAGCCACTTTCACATGTATCCATCAAGTAAAAGTTCATGCAAGATACCAATAACCCATCTTATGACTTCATGCTCACTGACATTGTGTAAAGGATGCTTCTACAGGCTTGCAACTCTAGGGCAACACACAATTTTTATCCTTCTAGACCCCTAATATTATCTTCATGCATCCTTACAATACTTATTCACAAGAAGGTAACTGAAACATATCTTTCAAGCAAGTATTATCTTTGAACAAGCATGTCATACCTTTTCCATAATGCAATTTTTCCTTCCATACCTGTAGGTGATCATCTCTTCTTCATGGAGTACTCAAAGGGGTCTTCATAAGCTCATATCAGTTCTTCAAACACACCATATGCAAGCCAATAGATTGATGAGAGAATATACCATTCAAGGTGAAATTGAGCATTGAGAAACACTTTATACCACTGTGATGACAAATATTTTTCCCTTTAAGACACCGAGCCACCTGTAGGTCGTTACTTTCGTCTTAAAGCAATATTAGGCTCAAAAAAGCAAACATTTTACTGAGATCATCAACTAAAGGATTTCCAAGCATCTTGAGCACATTCACATATAAGATCAATTCAAGCACTAAGTTAAAGTTAAGGGAAACCCATCATTGAAGTCCCAACACATCCAACTCTACTACAGGATTGCAGCATGTATGATCAAGAATGAAATATGATGAACCACAACCAGACTCTTTTGAAACAATACATGAAATGTCAAATTCATTGATTAAACTTTGAAAACATCGTGAATTCTACTTATAATGATAGGTCATCTTGCAAGATCTAGAGTATAGTCAACCATTAGGGTTTTGAAGACCAAACCCTTACCATTTTGGATGGGGAACTAGTGCTCAACTCTATCAGACATATTTAGAATTGTATGCATATCTTGAGTTCCAAATCACTTTCATCCTTTAGCCACATGAGTCTTCACAAAAGGTAAAAAAATTTAGCACTCAAACTTGAGTTTCAATCTATACCGCTTCTTGGGGATTGTAGCCTTCTCCTTTTTTTGCATCGGTGCAATTTTTCACTCCAATATTGTTACAGTCAACCTTTTAGATACAAACCTGATCAAATTGGAACTTGTTCACTTCGAGCATCTTCAAGAACACCTTTGAGAGACTTCAAATTGTTATGGATATCTGTGGAACATCGAGTTAGGAACACAAGACACTTTCATAGACTCGATACAACCGTAGACCCTTAAGGACCGGTAACTCCCCGGTTTGAATGATAGAAATATTTTTCAATGCAATGACAAGAAAAGTGACTCAAATTACATGAATGAAACTCTAACACTACTTTCACGACCATTTAAACTCCAATGAGGCTCCATATAATCTTCTAGTGACTTAGAAAATATAGTGTAGACTTTCTTAGACCAAAGTGATACTCCCAAGACAAACGTGTGTATTCAAATGACTTGAGCATGAAATCTTAAGACCAATGCCACCTTTTAGACTCTTAAAGGAACATCATAAGATAAATATAGACCATATAGGACTCACCATACATGAAATACACACATTAGACCATATAGACCACTTGTAAAAGCAACTCGATATGCAAGTCAAGATGACAAGATAAATGCAAAACAACTATCATAGTCAACCAACCAAGATTGTGAGGAGTAAACATACACATACCTTGACCTTGTAGTGATGACATACAATGACATGGACTACTCCCCCTCACCTAGATGCTTTATTTTTCAATGGTATACCTTCAAGAAGCATAGTGAAGGTATACATGATCCAAGGAGACCTAAAAGAAGGTCTTGAAGAGGTCCTAAGCCTTCTTGGGCACCTGCAATACACTATCATCTTCTTTCTTTTTGCTTTGAACACTTAGATACACTCCTTATTCCTCCAACTTCTCCACTTGAAGATGCACCAAGATATTTCCTAGGTTGCCACACTCTTCCTTGACTATTTTTGTTCATTCTAGGCCTTTGAAGGCCACCTCCTTGCATTCTAGGTCCTTGAACTCTTTGATTCTACCTTGATAGGCCATGGTAGCAGTTCTTTGCAACATGACCAACTCTATTATAACTGTAACACACAACTGAATCCTTCCTCATGTAACTCTCAACTTGTCT
This sequence comes from Taxus wallichiana var. yunnanensis, assembly GCA_018340775.1. Classification (NCBI taxonomy): domain Eukaryota; kingdom Viridiplantae; phylum Streptophyta; class Pinopsida; order Cupressales; family Taxaceae; genus Taxus; species Taxus wallichiana. The sequence continues at coordinate 182,094,190 of CM031236.1, read as the reverse complement.
AGGTGGATCATTCAAGAAATGTCTAGAAACATGAAATTTCTTGTGGCACTTGTTATATACCAATCTCTTATCTTTCTCTCAAATACTATCCTTCCATGGATAAATATTTCTAATATACCTTCTACACTCTTTTTCCCTATGACCAAATCCATTACATGTAAAACAATAACCATTGAAATATTTTTCATACCTTGATGCATTAGGCTGCCTAATAGGCCTTGGTTTCACATTGTCCTTCATGAGTGTCACCTTCTTCTCTTCCTTGGTGATAGGTTCACTTGATTATTTACTTGAACCAATTTCTTCTTTCTTCACTTCCTTGCCTTTAGACTCCTCTTTGAAGCCCAAATCAATCCTATCATTTTTTGCGATTTGTTTGCCAAGTAGATCATCTAGATATTTTACTCTTTTATTAAAAATTTTTAAAGGACATAGTTTTCTTGCTATCCTTTAGTATCCCAACCCTTAGAAACTCTATATCATCTTCATATTTTGAACACAAACTATCTTTATCTTGAAAATTTGAAACAAGATACTTTACCTTTTTTTCTAGAAATTTGATCGACTCACTTTTCTTAGAGTTTTTAACTACATACATTTTTTCTAGCTCATGAAAGTGATTTCCATATTCCTTGATCTACAAACTCAACTTTTGATTTTATTTCTCAACATGTTTCAACTTCTCTTGAATGCATTTCACATCAATTTTATCTTCATCATCTTCAATAGAAGAGCTGCAATAACCTAAAATAAAATCTCCTAAAAAAGAAGATTCATCACTAGAAGACCTCATGGATTATTTATTCATGAATAAGGCCTCATTTACAATGTTCTCACAATCTAATTCAGATTCAAAATCTGAAATTCCACTACTAGCATTAGATAGTTCATCATTTTCATTTATATAAAAATATTTTTATCCTTTTTGTAATCAAACTTCTTAAATATTTTCTTTCTCTTATCATAATTTTTGTGCTTTTTTCATGATCACTATCATGTTCATGTTCATCATGATCTTCCTTCTTATTCTTATGAGGACAATTAATAGAAAAATGTCCTATCTTACCACATTTGAAACATTTGTAAGGAAGCTTACCTTTATACCTACCAAATCCAAGTTTCAATCTTCTAGCCATCATAACAAAGAGCTCTTCATCTTCAATCTCAAGAGTAGCTTCATCATCTTCCAATTTCTTGATTTTATTCTTCATTTCAGATTTGAATGTAACCTCTTTCTTGGCTAGTTTGGGATCATCTACTCTCATCTCATAAGTAGTCAAAGTACCATGCAAATCATCCATCTTCAAAGTAGTCAAATCCTTTGCTTCTTCTATAGCAGATACTTTGGAATCAAACTTTGGAGTTAGTGACCTTATAACCTTTTGAACAACCATTTCTTCTTTTACTTCTTCTCCTAACCCTTTCATATTATTGACAATTTTGTCAACTCTAAGTAGATATGTAGCAATGGAATCTTCATCATTCATATTAAGAGACTCAAACTGATTTATAAAGGTTTGAATTTTAGCAATTATTACCTTTGAGTCACCTTCATATAAGACTTGCAATTTATCCCATGCTTCCTTTGTTAATTTTCAGTACATTACCTTTCCCAACTTAGATTCTCCAAGACCCTGAATGATAGCATTGAAGGCCTTAGAATTGTGTTCATATGCATCCTTATCTACTTTGTCGGTAATAAGAGTGGTGGGAGGATTGTATCCATATACCACAATCTTCCAACCATCAAACCCTTGTGCCATAATGTAAGGCCTCATCCTTACAATCCAAAATCATAATTTGTTCCATCAAACATTGGTGCCTTTCCTATAACTCTAACACTCGCCATTTTGTGCTTCAGGATCTCCTTTCAAGTTGTTAAACTCCTTCAAAAGGACCCACTCTGATACCAATTGTTGGAATCACAATGGAATGAGAGAGGGGAGGGGGTGAATCAATCCTTATAAAATTTCAAATCATATTTAATATTATTTATTCAAAAACACGTAATCACTTAACCAATCATTAATGTGTGCACACAATCAAATACCATACATGCTATAAACCATAAGCAAGATAATAAACACAAGACACAAGATTAGTGGGAAACCCTCAAGGGGAAGAAGACCCACTAAATTTTTTCTAATATTACTCACAAAAAATAATCAAGTGAATATTATACATCACAAGATATTTCTTTAGTGAGGCACAAACCTCACAAGGAGCACCAACAAGAGACTTGCATGAATATGACTCATCACACAATATTTTTGTGAAGTATGACCACTGAAATTATGCTGATACCATAGATGATATTGATCCAAATATTCAGCTCCAAAATCTTCTAAATCCTTGCTCAAACCCTAGGTCTTCAACTTGGACAATCTTGCTCTTTCTTCACTTCTCAATGTTTCAAACTCTTGCACACATGCTTGATAATATTACTCAACATGTAACTCTATTTTTATTACCTCAATTCATGTTTCAACTCATTCAAATATCACCATCCTAGGTCATACTTCTCACACACATCATGCACACACACTTAACGAGTTCATAAAAGCACCCAAAACATGCTTTTTATATGCTTTACATTTATCAAACTTAGGCCCAAAATTTTACCTCCATTTGGTTTGACAAATAAATAAAGGAAAAATTTTAAATTTTAAATATAATAGCTACATATGACCATATTAGGTCATCCTAGCCAAAAACCTCATTATATGTGCCAAAAATGGTGCAAAACCCCATAGGCACATTCTAACAAATTCCCTAACATTAGTACCATACCGTTTCATAACCCAATTTTTTTACATAGGAGTAATTCATCATAAAAAAATCATACATGGTCACAAATTTAGTCAACCAATCAAAATATTTCATTTATTGGGCCCATTCATTTGTGTATCTTTCAAAACTGTTGTTTCTGCACCTTCAACACCCTAGAAAATTCATATGATCACACAATAAATTCTTCTTAACCAAAAAATACCATGTGACAACTAAAAATAACACATAGAACACTTATAATCATGTTAGAAGTGATGAAACATCTTTCAATTCAAACTAGAACATAATTTACCTTCACCAAATCAACTTGCCAAAAAATATGTTTCCAAAGGTTAGCTCATTAAATCAAATATGCATGCAGTAAACAACTCAAAGTAGATTAATTGGATGTAAAATTCATACCTATTCACATTACAAGTGATAGAGATCATCACACAATCCATCTCTTTCTTAAAAAAACATCAAACTTCCACAAAAATGATCCTTTCTGAACTCGCCAAAAACCTTAATACTGAAAGAATTCCGTATAAACCCTATCATAAGACACAATCACGGGAAATAAATATTTCAATGGAAATATATATAAATATAATTTCCAAAAAAACTTGAATCATCTCAAAATTCAACATGTAGCTCAAGATATGGCCAAAACATGAACCCTACTATTTGAGATCCCAAAACTTCCCTTTGACCAGTCAACCTGTTTGGACCTCAAAACCTCATGAAAATTCATGAAATTTATCTAAAATCTCCATGTAAATCTATAAAAACTCACATACATCATATAATGGAAATTTAGTCCATACCTCATTTGGCAACTTTCTCCTCAAACTGAAACTATTCAGAAACTATTGTTTTCAAAAGGGGCCCACTCATGACCATGACCTAAAACTTAAATTTATAGAAATATCTCGAAGTCTTCTACAACATATAATCATCACTTTTGATTAATCAATCAAAAAAGGTCACAATTCACCTTCTTCTAACAACTTGCTCCTAGCTAGGGTTTAACTAGGGTTTTTGACCTTCTTACCTTCTTAACATTCGTTCATAAAAATTTGACAATCAACTGGACTCATTATTATTCTAAAACCTTATTAAATCACCTTAGGAACATCCCTGAAAGCCACAAGGTCCCATGCAAATCACATCATTCACAACAAGCATATGAAGTTGTATTTCGAAATGGAATTGGTATTGTTTTCACTATGTCGAGACCAAATCACTATAAATGACAAAATACACATCATGGGGACCTTTTTTTTTAGAGCACTATGAAACATGAAAATAACCTATTAAATCATCATAAAATCAATGCCATGTCCCCATCTCTCCAGCCACTAAGACTTACCTAAGCATGCATGCTAGATTCTCACCGTAACAACTAGTACCAACTAAAACAAGTGCAAGAACGATCATGTAAACTCAAAATGACCCAAACATACATAAAATTATCTAATATACCTAATAGCATGCATCCAAGAGAAAAAATGGCTCCAATCCATTCTGTCACACCTCTAAGAAAGCATACTTATTCCTAATGAGCACATGTAAAATGGAGAATCACCCCTGTCTACACTATTCCACTCTGTGAGTTCTCAAGCACTCTCAAAACCTACTATCCAACATGTCAACATGATTCCCAAGCCATCAAAAATCTCACACTATCAAAATACACCTCCTAGGCACCTGTATGGGCTTGCTAAAGCAAGCATGCACCATTGAATCTCACCGTAACAACGGCTGAGACATCTCAACCATCATGTCAAGACCTCATTCAACATCATGACATCATCCCATAAATAATAACACCTATTAGGAATACATGCCAACATGAAATTAATCAATAGAGTAACTAGGTTACATGATAATAGAGAAGAAATATAACTTAACCTCTGTGACGAGGAAATTTTAGAAACAACAACCATAAAATTACATTATCGAAAGGGAAGTCATGCCTTAAACATCAAGAAAAAATGATGATCCAGAACGAGAGTGGCTATGCACCTAATAAGTTACAAATTGGTTACCTCGGAAAGGTGGAAAAAGGTGAACAATATGTTTTGCATATTGTGCACAAGATGGCACATAAGACTCAATATAATATTGCCATTTTTATAGTTGAGGGCATCATAGATGAAAAAAATACCCAAATGGATAAAGGAGATAAAATTACATGGGGATCGATTCTCATTGTTAATTGTGGTTTGGGAGATATGGGTTCCGGATGGTCCCAAAGACAACATATGAGATCATCTGATTGAGAAGAAGTCTTTGGTGTAACCATTTGCCAAGTATACTAATGATGGCGTAATTTACAATCCGTATAAGGTGCACCTTGAAATATGGTACAAAAGAATGCACAATTCCTTTGAAAATGAGTGGCGTGTGCACATGGATTTTCCATTGGTATTGACTAGGAAAGTAGAGTTTTCCATGATGCAACACTTTAGCCTTGGTAGATGTAGTATTATTTTCCCACTCACATCACAAAGTCATGCACGTAAAATCATACCAACATAACTCTGTTACAAATCCAAAACACATTATGTCTCTCTCTAATTTGTGCTAATCAATACATATATATAGGGGGTGGGGAATTTCCCTTCACCACCCATGCACTTCTCAAAATATGATACATGCTAAGAATAGCCATGTGTCACTACAAAATCAACTAAGGAAGCGTGCAAGCTTTGCCTAATAATAGATCATCTATAATTAACTCTAGTTTTAATCCTATTATTAGCTCCATGTGCATGTTTGAACTACAAGTTATTTCCTTAAAATAGACTCTTCTTGACTACCCAATCCTCCTTGCGTGTCACATACTCTAAGCCTATACTTATCTCTATATACCAAAAATTTGCCAAGTTTCTACCTTCCTATGTGATCCTAATGCGCATCTCCTTCCGTGTTCCATGCGCAAACCCTGTCCTCCAATGCACTCATCTCTCATGCATTTCTTCTGTAGTCTATCCACATGCTCGCATATCACTTCTTACTTCAATACTTAGACATTTTTCAGTGCCAACATTACCCCACACTAGGAATGTTGTCTGTCCTCAGAAACACTCTACTTGATCATGCACAAATAATGATAAATAATTCTTCAATAACCAAAGAATGAAAGAATATTTGTACAACTTGCACCAAATAATGAAATAATCCAAGTGCTACTATGTGCAAAAAGGAGGGGGAATTCCTTATTCACTAATGCTTCCAATATTTTCCACCCTCTAACTCACTACTTTCTTGAGTAAAGGCATCACCTATAATGGCATGAACCTCTTCAAAATTCAGATCCTCACCCTTTTCCTTCAACATTTCAACCAAAGTCTCCAACTATTTTCTTACATCATCTAGCACGTCCATCTTGCATGTAACTTATGGGTAAAGTTCCTTTAACTTATTTTTAATTGAGGCCCTCAACTGAATCAATTGCCTCCCACTTTTGCTCAACTTTTGCTAAGATTCTTTCTCGTTCCACCATGTTTCCTTTGTTCTTGGCCTGGAACTCTTTTAGATCTGCCTCATCTTTTGCAACAAGCAGTCCCACTACATGATCCCTATCTTCACAATTTTCATAGACAACTTCTACCATGTGAGTTTACTTCCTTTACTGATTCAATTAATTCATTGTATTATGTAATGTAATGGTTTCAATATGTTCTTTTTCCTATTGCTTTTTTTCTCTCACCAATACATCTTCTATAGATTCCAATGCAAGAGGTGGTTTTTGAGTTGTGATTATGTGTGTTAAATCCTCCAGAAATGGAAAAGAGGTTTCATACTTGGTTTTACTAGGAGGGGCCAGATCCGGGCACTGCTAGTAAGATTACATCAGCTATGCATTCTTCCTTTTTATAAGCCGCATGGGTCCGCCCTTTTTCCTCCCTTAACTCTTGTTTTAACTACGTAATAATATTTTCCTTCTCCTTTATCTCTATGTCCCTTTCTCTTATCTCTTTATTCTTCTCATCCAAATCCTTCTACATAAACCATATATTGTTGTTCTTGTCAAAAATTCAAGAACCCACCTCCACCGATAGCTTGTTAAGTGTGTTACATGCTTTCTCATCTGATAATTGTTGGGAATCAACTATCGATACATCTCTCTAGAGGTTTCCTTCTCATGGGTATCTAGTAATGAATGGGAGCTTCACCTCAAATTTTGGATCCTCGATATGTGACTCAAGCACCCAAGATAACATCTTCCTTGTGTGTGGTAGCACATCCTCCTTATTGAATAATGACCAAAAAAATAGTTGATCCAAAGGTATCATGCTTTGATACCTAGCATGCACAAAACCTTGTTGGGATCTTCAATATATTACATTATAGGTCCTTGTGGGATGTACCTTGGTCTCCTATTCTTTCCTCGAACACCCTTAGGGAAACCTACAAAAAGGTTCGATTCTCCACCCATGATCCTTCCTATTCTTCACTCTTTCCTTCCTTTTACATGTGTCACCACCTCATGCTCCACTAGATGTTCTATAATCTCCGTGACCTCCTTTTCCAATTTGTGCTCTAGCTCAGGGTCGGGAGTGTGCCTTGACCTCATGCTCTATTGTCAGCTCTAGTTTTTCACATATGGCCCAAGTGTCATATGCCCCAACTTATTCTTCTCTACCCATCTCCATAACATGTGTGTCCTCAAAATGTGTGCTCTGGTCCTCTGCATCTGAATCATCCACCATGTACACATGTGGACTCACCTTCACCTCCAGTTCTTCCTCACTCTCTTAGCCTCTTCTTCCTTCAGATTTCCATCTCCTCAGAGTCCAGCTAGGTACTATCCTTTGTTTCTTCTTTACTAGAGATCTTCCTCTTGTAGGATGCCTTCTAACATATGTGTTTTCACCTTCCTCCTTTCATTTTTGATGTCTTCCCTATGGGCGCACTTGAAATGGGGTCTTATCTTTACTTCCCCTTCACTTCCACTGATACAAAGGAGTTTCTTTGTGCCCTCATTTCTTTGGTTCAACCTTCTTCCACATGGAGGGTTCTTTAGGAATACTCACATCATCCTCTATGAATGCTCCATCAACAAACCAAGGCCTTAGATAAATATATACCCTTGTTGCCATTGTTATCGAGGCCACTAGTAATGTAACTAGTTTATACAAATGGATGCTCTCTGATACATACTTCTCCTCATAAGCACGCTTCTTGGGGTAAAAAGTGTTTGAAGCATCTCATGGTGCTCCTTATCCACTTTTCTTAGATCAAGTCTTAATTTTTTTGCACCTCCTTAAACCTATTCACAACACTCCTAAAATTACTTTCTGTTGTAAAAGCAAATGGGAGTTTGCACCATGGAATTTTAGTACCATCAATTAATGTAAACCTCCCAATACAAAAATTGTTGATAGATTGTGAACTCGAAAATCCCATCTACAAGAGTAGAAACTCAATTATAATTCTCCACTCTACACCGAATGAATGCATCACGCATCCATTTATACCATTTATCCACACACACTTGTATGTTGGAGTCACCGAATCACATGTATACTTGGAAAACCATTTTATAGGGGAGGGATATTCTTCAAGATATTCCCATATCTTGTCCTTCACCCATCGGGCACCCCAATCTCAGAGAAAACTATCACCAATAAAATGTTTCCAAATATAATCTTATCTCTCATCATGCACACAACTTCAATGATCTCTTTTTCTATAAAGGAAGAAATATTATATATTGTTCCTTCTGATATCTTCTTGCATACATGTAGCCATCATTTATTCACTTGTGTCCATATTTCTTGTCCATTCAACTTTTGTGAGTAAGCACATGACCATCCTCATGATAGGATCATTAAGCTTAACAATATCCATCATGTGCCCTCCCTTCTTATACTACAAAATCCACTTGTAGTCTTCTTCACCTCAACATCATTGGCTAAGTCATCATCAAATGCATTCCCTATACCAATCAAACTAGTATATTTCTCAATTAATTACATGGTAATGCACATCCTTCTTCCCTAAAGTAGAAAAAGTCCTCATGGATGTGTGACATCAACCATTGATATAATCTCTTGGCTTCCCAAAGAACGAGAGCTCATATAACTGCAATAAACCTTGCCTTCTCCAATAACCTCTTCCCCTTGTCATCATACACAATTTTATCATCTTGGGGTTCTTTCCTCTATCGGATGAACAAGTTTTGTTTCCATGTCACATGCCGTTTATCAAATATTCCGATGGTTATAATCACTCATGACCATGCTCCTAACATGAGATACCCACTCCTTTCCCATCAATACTCCATCTGGGTACTACATTTCAAAGTACCATTCTTCCTGAACATCTATGGTAGGGGGGTTCAAATTTTTCTTTTCCCTTTCCCTTCTTTGGTGATGCGGTCACTTACTTTCCTTGGTGCCATTTCAGTCATGTGCAAACTCAAAATTTCTCACTTGTTCCTTTCTCTTCCTTAGTATTCTAAGTATCTTTCCACTAACCCTTGGTGTAACACTACTATACTTTAGTTCAAACCCTTATGTCTCATGCCTTAATTCTCAAAACCCTAGCTAGAGAAGTCTTGTTTCCTTCCAAATCCACACCACACGTCATCAATCTCATAGGATTCCCTCTAATGGAACTCTCTCCTCACATGGTTGTGTTCTCCTTCACACTCTGGTTCAAGATTCTTCAACTCGACACTCGATTTTTCACCAAATTTCTCAAGTTTTCCCTAGGTCACACAAAGCACTCACAAATTTGATGCAAGGTAAGGTAAAAATGAGATTACCTTGACACTCTATTTATAGGTTTTCAAATTTTACCCACATTCATTACTTTCCAACTACCACCATATACGACTACATTTAATTCATATTTTCCACTTTTTCCCACCTTTTTTGTAGTTTCCATTTTTCTTTTTCATGCATTTTTCATTTCATGTTCCAGTTGTAACCTTCAGTGTTCAAACTACTTCCACCACCGTAGACCTCCTTTCACATGCTCCATGTGCCCAAAGTACATCAACCTCTACACCTTATACCAAGTAGCTACCCATGCCACTACCTACCTCACATTACACTGCACACTTATTCACCATATGTGGATTTTCCTTTGGCATTGTCCTTATTATCACCATTCTCCTATATTTTCAGAACCAACATTAGCATCGACACAGTGCACTCCTTTAGTACTTAGGCCTTTGTGAACCATAACTCTCTCAACTCTCTTCTATGCATTTTTTTATAATCCACCCCACACTAATTGTATGTGTGGTCCTCTATGCATGAATTCACTTAGATAGTAATCAGCTACAGCGCAAAGTGTGCTTATTATAACAAAACAATGAACTAAATTGATAAAGCATAACAATGATGAAAAGAAACACATATAAAGAAAATGCATTAAAGGAAATCTAATCTAACTAGAAATACTACCTTATTACAAACACCAAGAAGACTTATTTATAGTAGGGCTTCAGCCTACTCCCATTGAAATAACCGGGAAATAAATTTCCATCCAACACTTATAACTAGCAAGCACTTGATTCCAATATCTTTGTTACAACAAAGGGTCCCAACCAATGAACTTTCAACTTTCCAGGGTGGTGGTGCAAAAACTTAGAATCATATAGAAGAACCATTTTCCAACCTCAAATTCCTTGTTCTAAATATGTCTATCATGTCATGCTTTTTTCTTGGTTTTTTTGTCTTCTGACTCCACCAAGAAATAATGCATCATTCATCCAACTACATCAATTTGTTTATGCACTCCTCAATAACTTGTTCATCATCCAATCCTCCTACATACACAATACGTAGGGATGACATCATGAATTCTATAGGAATACAACCTCCACACCAAACACCAATTGAAATGGTGTGGCTTTATTCAATCTTTTGTAAGTAGTTCTATATGCCCAAAGTACAACAAATACTTTATCATCCCAAGTATTTCCTTCCAACATCACAAATATTTGTCAATGTATGTCCCAGAATCTTGTTGAAAGCCTCAAGTAGTACCATTGGCTTATGGGTGATAGGGTGTTGTCTTGTGGTGTGCCACCACCATAAACTCATGCCAATAATATTATGATAGTCTCATTCAAAAAGTGTGTGCCCTATCACTTGTTAAGCTCAATGGACATCCATACATGTTGATAATATTTTCCCATAAAAATCTCACTTATTGTAGCTACCATGTAATCCTTTTTGTAGGCATTGCTTCTTCCCACCTTATAAGATAGTTTGTACAAGTTATAATGTAGCGTGTGTTATTCCTATGTGTGGGTGGGGAAATAGGACCCACAAAGTCAATTTCCCATTTCTCAAAAGGTTCAACACTTGCAATAGGTCTCAAAGGCATCTCATCTCTAGTTCCAGGCTTCCCAAGGTGCTGGAAATGATCACACACCTTGACATACTCCTTGAACATCCTTATATAAATTTTCCCACCATAATCCAACCATCAGAATCTTGTGCACAAGGTGGCATCTCTACATAATGACCTCCTGCAATTCCACCATGAGCTTCTTCCATAATTTCCTCGCACTCATGCTCCAGCACACACACGACGCAAAAATTCATCATGACCAAGTTTTTACAAGTCTCCACTTATCAATTGGTAAGGTGCCACATGTATTGCAAGTTGCTTCTTCTCTAATGTCTTCATTCCCTCAGTGCTTGTCTAGTGCAAAAAATAGATTACAATATCTTCTAACTCGGTGGGCACATGATTCAATCTAAAGAGTTGTGCATCTACATTGTGTCTTCAATGCTCTGCGTGTCCTCACTAGAATTAATCCTCGATAAATGATCAGCCCTAAGTTACTTTTTCTTGGTTTGAAAACAACTATAAATTGAAACTCTTGAAATAGTAGTATCCACTTACAAATGTGCCCTTGTAAAACATGCTTGTTTACCAAATACTTAAGCACCATATGATCTATGAAGAAGATAAAAAGTGTAGCCAATAAGTATTTTTTAAACTTGTGTAACGCATAAATCATGGACAAAGCTTTTCACTTAGTAGTTGTATAATTTTGTTTTAATGGGTGTCAACTTCCTTTTGCTTGTAAAACAAATAGGGTGGTCTATAATTCCTTCACCTAGTTGTGCTAACATGGTGCAATCACCATTCCAGAAGCATCAACATGAACATGAAATGGTTTTTCCCATGAAAGGAAAGCAAAAAAATAGGTGCAAAAGTAAGTCAACTTTCCTTTAGTGTTTCAAACATAGCTTTGTTGTGCCTCACCCCAATAGAATTTTCCCTTAGACTTCAAAAGTTCCTCCAGGGGCACAAAATCTTTGCATAGCCCTTAATGAATTTCCTGTAATAACCTATATGACCAAGAAATCCACATACTTCACTTTGATTGTTAGGTTCTTCCAATCCCAAGATCATAGTGACCTTGGTTGATCTACCAATAAGCCTTCTTACAAATAATATGCCCAAGTAAAGTGCCAAAAGGTGTTGTAAAAGATACATTTCTTAATATTCAAGGAGATGCTTAAATTACCTGCATATTTTCAAACATAAGTCTCAAATTGTCACAATGATCCTTAACCAAACCATACACTGTCCAATCATCAAGATACACCTATAAAAATTTATGAATGAAGTCTTGAAATTTTGTACAATAATGCACGAAAAAACATCTGGCACATTCTTTAGTCCAAAGGGCATAACTTTGTATGCAAAACTTCCCATTTAGTGGTGAAATTTGTCTTCTCTTGATCTTCCTTTCTATGCACACTTGATGATATCTCCTAAAATCCATCAGTAAAAGAGTATATCTCATGCCCTACAACTCCTTCCAAGATCTCCTCAATAAATGGGGTAGGAAAAGGATCAATAACACATGAAGCATTTAATTCTCTATAGTCCACACAGATCCTTATCCTCCCATCCTTTTTAATACTTATCACCATGGGGCTAACCCACTTTGATTCCTCAATAGGCTCAATGATTCCATATTTCAACATCTTATCAATTTCTTCCTTTACCTTAACACATATTAGGATTCATCCTATAAGGCCTCTTCCTAATCGGGTGTGCACCTTCTTTAAGTTTGATTATTCACATCTCACCTAAAGAAGGGTGTACTCCTTTCAATTCATGATAGCCTCTCGAAATAAGTCCTAAAAGTCACACAAGAGCTCAATAATCTTAGCTACCTCTTTTTCAACCAATAGTCACCAATAATTACTTCTTTAGGTTCTGCATCTATCCCAATGTTAACCTTCTTTGTTTTCATAGGCTCATGATACACACATGCCTTCTCATCTGTTGTGTCCATTACCTCACGTACCTTTAGTGTGGTTAACATCTAGGTTATTTTCCTCATCTTGTCCTCTTCACCATCTATCAAGCATACCAACTTACCCTTTTCTTTTCTTCCTAGGCACAAACCATTTCTTCTTCTTCAGTCTCTTCAAGGTCAAGGTGTGCCTCTAAATCCAGCTCTCCAAACATGTCTAAAATTAGTTCCTCATCCTTCATGCTATCTCCAAAGTAAGGCACTTCATAATCTATAATGCTTCATTGACCAAGAGGTTTAGTAGAAAAGTAATCAAATGTGTGAATCATACCTGAGGTCATCTCTCACCAATTAATGTCTCTCCCATGTCAACTCTGCATGGACATACCATGCATGCACATGCACTACCACCAGGGTTGTGTAGAACTTATGTACCCAAAGTGATGGTGGTAAGGCCTCCTACCCCTCCATCCAAAGTCTCTCACACTTCTAAATGTGATGCAAGAAGAATCCTTCCCATGGTATTCACATATCTGTGAAGGTACATTAATCCTTAGAAACCTAGTAGAAAAGGTGATTCTCACTTCATGCCATTCTAAAAGGTTGTCCCTGTGTGTGTAGCCCACCAACGTGTTGTTGTCCATGTAGGTATAAACCAACATATTTATTCTTCACCAATATCCTTCCACTGGGATTCCATAGCACATAAAAATACATCGGTTTCCTTCACCAGTGTACCAGGTACTTGGTTATTACTCAAGTGCCTAACCATGCACGAGGCCTGATCATGTGAGTAATTGTATTCTTAACCTCACACCCAACTACTTCATACATGTTCCATGCACCCAGTTGTCACAAGCAATACTTGTAGTATCACTAACTGAATGAGCATCATCCCACTTATATTACTCCTTCCTTAGATGGCTCAATCACCTTAGGGTCTCTAATTGTATGTGTGTATATCCTATTCAAGTCCTCATCACTTAACAACTCAACATATGGGGCAACCTTTGCATATTTCAATGGGATAATGATGCGCTCTTCTTTGTTCTCAAAGCTAATGTACCCCTTATTGAAGCACAAATCTGCATTATTTGCATAACACCAAGGGCACCCAAGTAATGTTGGGAAACTATCTACCTCTGTGAGTTCCAATACTTCAAATTCCCAATAAACTTGGCTCCTTGAATCATAATAGTAGCATCTCTTTAACACCCCAATAGGATTATCCCTAGTTCTATTTTCCATGTACAACACATTTGAAGAAGGCTGCAATGGTGGTCTTCCCATCTAATTCCAAGCATCCAAAGTGAGTACATTAACTTACACACCTATATCTATAAGAATATTTCTCAAAATCCACCCATCAATGACCACATTCAATGTAATCTCCTTTTCATACTCATGATTATGGGGAGGTAGATTTGCATGAAGGATTTACCTCTCGCACGCTCATGTCCTGTGCATGGTACTTTCTCTCTCAACCACTCTCCTAACATAGGGATGATGTTCTCCTGACGCAACATTCTACAAAAATTCCTTCAAATCATCTATGTCTTTCTATGGAATTTCAACATTCTTAGCTCATTCCAATACACACCTACTCTCTTTTAAACTTTGAATCTCTCCTTACAAATTCTTGATCACATCCATAGTCTCTAGGTAAACCTATTTATGATGTTCAACATCAAGGATACTTTGCATTAATCACTTCTTGCTTCATTATAGGTGGCTTATACTTTAGAGAGTCTCACATGTGTGCACACCTCAATGCGTGTGTAACTAACATAGGTTGTAATTTAGAATTTAGCCCAACCTTTGACATCCATTTTCTCTCATCCATGTGTTGAATCTTAATCATAGTTGTGCCCTTATCTTTCTTATGTTGTTTTCTCATATGCTCATATAAGTCAAGGCATTCTTCAAACTTATGTTATTTTCCACACCAGAGAAAACCACCATTTGTAGGGAACTCGTCACTGATAATGATCAGGAGATCCATAAGTAAAACAAGTTCCTCTAGAAATCCTCCTCTTCCACCACCATGAACCTCGACCTCTATATCCACCACATAAGCCTCTATTCTTGTTATCCCCATTACTATGCCCTTCATTATGTTTTTCTCCTTGTTCCTTAGATCCACTTCTACACCAGTCTAGCACACACCAGTTTTGATGGATTCATGTATGTGATCAATCACTTTGCAGTTAATTGTATCATGAGTATAAGTTTTGTAAATATTACAATACATGGATACATTCTTATGGATCACACACTGCAAAAGAGGACATCTACTCGCATCATGATCCAAATGAAAAATCTCATACAATCAACAACATATGGCGTGCACCGAATTACGAGGGAAGCTATCCTTGGTGTGTTCCTTCAACCTCACAATCTGTACACCAAATCCCACTACATGTCTCATGAGCTGAATTAGTAGAGATATTTTCAATTATTTCACCATAGCTGTAATTTGTGCTTCAAGAAATGGGCTCACACTAGTGTCCACACTCCTAACCACCTCAACATGCAGATCTACTTCCAAAGCATCACATGGGTCTACAAAAGTCTTATGAGATAATGACCTTCTAAAAGGAGTCAATAGCCCACCAAAAACCACAATGCATGCTTAGATAGGATGTATGTCATAAGATAACTTTGACAACAAAAGTTTTAAAATGCACACATCATACTCCCGAACACTTTTGATAAGCCTTGCTTAATGTCCTTAAGTGCACTTGATACTCTTTTATTCAAACTTAGGGATATGGAACTCAACCAAAAATATAGAATGCAAAACATCATAATCAATTGTAGTGGTGTGGATCATACTTTCTATACCAGCTATGCACGTTCCCTTAAAGAGTAGTAGAAAAATGAATTTCCTTCCTATCTAAGCGGTGATTCCCTTAGTTTGCCACAAAAACTCACACTTGTTGTACATGTTTTGTAGCATCTTTAATACCTTTGTATTCTGTTAAGTGAAGAGACATCTCATAAAACACTTTTGGGGTTGATGTGGGGGTTTTAGGGATGTGGGCCTTATCCTCTAGATCCAAACCAGGACCACCAAAATATTTCCTCCACCACTAGAACCACCTAATCCACTTGATCCTGAGCCTCTTACCCACCTGAACCACCTCTTGCATTGGGTGCTAGATTGGTGGATGTACTTCCTTATGTTCCAATAGTGGTACTAAACTGAACTCCAATAGTCTAGGAAGTTGTAGTACTTCCGATGTGTTCCCAATGTTCTTTGTGCCCACAACTATCTTGATGACTTGTCATAAAAATATTCCTCCAATCGGTCCTCCAAATAACAAAGATGTTGTCACTTGTGATGCCATAGATGTTTTCTGATGCACTTTTATATTCAATGGAAAATGATAACTACCTAAAACCAATAGATTACCTACACTACTTTCTCTGTTTATCAATAGTTACTTTTGGAACTCAAACACCAAGTGCAAAGGGCTAGGTCATCATGTGTGGGATCAGATGTGTACTCACAATCCTTAATATTTCTTCATCAGACATGCTCTCACCAGAAGCTAGAGGGGATTCTCTAATGCGCTTGCCTAAGTGGGGAGATCCGATGCTCTGGATCCATGTTTTTCCATACGTGAGCTTCAAATAATCCATGAGACATCATCCTCCGTAACTCCAACATACTCCTAAATATCAAGCTTCTTCACCAATTCTCTCTCTCTCTCTCTCTCTCTCTCTCTCTCGCCTCATTATACTTAAGCCGGATTTCATTTCTTTTCCTTTCTACCACTAGGTTGTCCATATTTCACCACACCTTCCCTTACCCCTACACACGTTGGGATGTTTAGCTAGCCATAGGAAGGTACTCTAAGCTCAACACCACCATCAAAATCTTAAAATACAAAGGAAAAACGTGAAGGAAAGATCCTCTCTTTTCGTGCAAGAATTCAAACTCATAACTTATGAACAAGTATACGTAGACACAATGTATTCCAAAGTATAACTATGCACAACACCAGCCCACCAATGATCTACAACACATGCATCCAAGGTTCATTTGCATTAAACAAAGCTTGATACTCTTCCTACGTCCAAGTCCTTAGTTTGTAATACCAACTTTTCTTTGATGCATACGTAGACAACCACTCATAAAAATATATTGGAAGAAACAAAATAATTACTCATAAAGCTCATGATAAATATTTTCTTCAACCCACTTATATGCATTAAAATTAGGTCTTGTACTATATCTCTGTGTAAATTGATCTTGTCCTTCAATCACCCAATCTTCAATGGATGCAAGAGTCACCGATACGCCATCATTATGCAATATCGTGGTAAACTATTTGAAAAGAGACTCTAACAATAGAACCAAAATGTAGTCTTATTTTCCCACTCAAAACATTATACGCACCGCGCATCACTCGGACAAATCTGAACGCTCACCCAAAGCGTACAAAGGTACCAGTCCCTCTTTGTTACATCACAAAGTCATGCACGCAAAATAATACCGACATAAATCTATTACAACTTCACAACACATTATGTCTCTCTCTAAACTGTGCAAATAAATACATATATATATAGGGGTGGGGACTTGCCCTTCACCTCCCATGCACTTCTCAAAATAAGATGCATGCTAAGAATATCCATCCGCCACTACAAAAGTAACTAAGGAAGCATGTAAGATTTTCTTAATAATAGATCATCTATAATTAACTCTATTTCTAATCCTATTATTAGCTCCATGCGGACATTTGAACTATAAGTTATTTCCTAAAAATAGACTCTTCTTGAATGCCCAATCCTCCTTGCGTGTTGTCTACTCTAAGTCTTATGCCTTCCTGCTATGATCTTCACTCACATCTCTTTCCATGTTCAACGTAAACCCCTGTCCTCCAATGTGCTCACCTCTCACGCATTTCTTCTATAGCCTATCTACGTGCTTTGCGTATCAATGCTTACTTCACTACTTATATATTTTCTGGTTCCCAAAAATAGATTCTTGTTGAGCAATGGGGAGATTGGACCATGGTGTAAACTGTCATTTACATTCACCACAAAGTATTTCAAAAGCATGGTGAATATGATAAAGGATGTGCAACAATTTAAGTTAAACATAGAAAGTGTATATTTAGAATACCATACATTACACAAGATATATGGTTACGAATCAAAGGCACCATATGTTGAAACTATGGAGTTGGATAATATAGGCATGAACACCATTATGACCTTTACAAATTGGAACATAGGCTTGCATAGGTCTACATTTATCTACGACCAAAGCTTAAGGATGGGAAAGTGATCGATGTGTGTGACCTTGAGCTTCCATATCCTCCTCGATGTGAGCAAACTCCTCCAAAAGAATAATAATATGAAGAAGAAGATGAGGTGGAGTTTACACTCGATCATAGAAAATGGAAGAAAAGTAGAGAAGTCGGCAAGAAGAAAACATGTCACACACCCCTTAGTTGTCTCTAAACAAACCTACATGGAGACCCTATCCAACAAAGAAGGAGCATCCTCATGTCATTCAAATTTGTGCATGAAGAGAAACATCAAGAAGAGATGGAGATAGAACATGAAGAAATTTAGGATGAGAAACACAAGAGAGAAGAAGAACATGAAGGCATGTGTAGGATGTGGAAGATTCCTAGGAGAAAGGAAGTGGAGAGGGAAAGGCACGATGAGGAGAAAATTAATGCATAATTTGATGTTGCACAAGAGACACCACGAATGCCACACATAGGAAAATGAAGGCCAATAAAATGTCCACAGAAACCTCAAATGTCATACATAGATGATCCTTCAAATATCTTAAGGGAAATGTTTCAGAGTTTGGTACCCACAAAAGATTTGTTTTGTTAGGGCATGTTTGATGAGGCCGAAGCCCATCCGTGCATAAGGAATATGCTCTCTTGGAGTTTGGAGACTCATATGCGGAGAAAAAGTTCAAGGAGAGAAAAGAGTCAATTTTGGAGTTAAGGTTTAATAAATAATGAAGATATTTCCCGATAATTGAATCTACCTAAATATGAGATAAAAAAGTGAGAAACACTCTTAATAATATGGCTTCTGAGGTTGGAAGGTGAAATATTGATAAAGGGGCTGTAATAAAGAGAATGTATAAGGACATAGGGCGCAAGGCTAAGAGGAATTAGTGGCTGATAGAGGAGTTAAGTGACACAAAGAAGGAGGTGGCAGGTGTATATAATAAATCAACCTAGCTGGTAAATAATATTGCATGTGTGTGCCCAGATGTTATAGTGCATGCCAAATAAAACCATAACACATAATGGAATATCTAGAAGAAATGGTACATCTACTATTGGTGAAGGTGAATAATGGGAAAGGGCCTACATCAGAAAAGATATCTAGTGAGAATAAATCCAAGGTAGAACAAAAGTTAGAAGAATATAAAATACTTGGCACAATATTGAAGGAAGTCCCACGATAGGTCAAAATATTTTTGCTAACTTCTAGGAAATATCAATGATCTTAAACACACAAACTATAGAGGATGATGCGGATGTATAATTGTTTTAGGCCTCCTTGTTGAAAAACATAAGGAAGAAACAAAGGCTAAGCACAACAATATTGAGAAAAATCTTGGCAAAATCCAGGTGATGGTGATGTGCAAGGAATATGGCTTAGAGGGTGTCACTACAAAGTGGGATGTCATCTTGAAGGAGATAGAAAAGAAGGATGATGGGTTAACCCTAGAGGAAATTTCAAATATTGTTGAGGTAGTCCCTAAAAAAGTGTCCAAAGTGAGTTAGAAGAGTGGAAGTAGTTGGAGAATGGGATTATCCTAGAGTTTCTAGAACTCGTGCCATTAGCATAGCCAAGTTTTAGATGTGCATAGGGAATCCATTTTTATTTTTTATTTTTAGGGGTATTGCCATATTCTTTAGACATTCTTTTAGTGTTATTTCGAGACTATTCTTTGATTCTTTATATTGTCGAGGATAGACAATACTCCTAGTGTGGGGTAATTTTGGGCTGAGAATGTGGCTAAGTTCAAGCCACACACAGAGGCTAAATATTGTGTGTAGAGGGGCACATGTGAACCATAAAGAAGTATCAAGAGGCTAGGAAGGAATGCATAGGAGTACACATGAAGACATGGAAATTTGTAAGTATAAGTCAATTGATAAAGGCATGGGAGATGGAAAGACAATAGGAAGTGAATGTCCACACAAATATACAATAAAGGAGTAAGTAATATTTTAGAATGAGATAAAAATAAAGAAAATTTGAGATGGTGTGGTTGGAAAGACAAGTCCAGAAATAAACTCTGTGAGGATAAGTCGCTGACAAAGGATAAAGCATATGTAGGATGGATAAGGACTATGCATAAAAATGGCTAATTATAGGAGGTATGAATGGATAAGACTGAGTTATTTATAGCTTGGATTGGAGACTAAAACAGGAGTTCAAAGGAATGTAATCTATAATTAGGGAGTTTATTGTTAAACCTAAATCATGTAAGAGGTGAAGGACACATTCCCACCTTATATATATGTGTCACATTCCCTTGTATGGGAAGATGATGATTATTATGATGATAGTACCCGAGAACCGAGTTACTGAGTAGAGTTCTATGTATGTATGAGTGCACAAGGCACATAGTGTATGTGAAGAATTATGTGTTTATAATGGATAATATTGTATGGATTGCCAAGACTAGAAGGGATGCGCATGGTGTAATTGGAGTACATATTCTGCTATTAAATATTTATGTTAATGAATGATCAAATGTATTGTTGCATGTTATCTTAATATGTTGTATTGTTTGGATTATATTTTCTACCTTGTGTTATGAATGGTTAATTGTTTGATCCACATCTTGACAAGCCAAGATAGAGAAGGGACCTGGTAGGTTGCACATGCTTTCAAAGTGAGCAATTAGACATATGTCTAAGTGAAGTTCCAACATACCCAACTAAACAAGTGTTGGAAAATAGAATCTAACAGAAGTAGGAGGATTTCAACCCTATTTCTAGTGCTATCATCGTCCCTTTTAGCTTATTTTTCTTATTTCTTGCATCTCTCTCCTTGATCCCTTGGAAATGATAGTATAAGATTAGTTGTAGGAGTCGTTCTAACAATAGAGTAGGTTGTGTTTTGTAGGTTTTACCAATCTATAGAATAGAGGAAGTCGACCTTCGCGAGGTTTTTCTCAAGTGACAAGTTCCACTTTTAGAGACAGTCCCATGTTGCCTTAAAATTATGGATATTCCATGATTGTGAGCAAGGTGTAATTTTGAGCTCTAACAATTTAGAAACACCTGGTGGGACACATTCAATGAACTTTATGTCATTACTACTAAGTTTTGGTGTGACAATTAGTAGTTTCAGCCTGAAGATGCATTATTTAAACACATCGCGACGACTCCTAGACATCAAATATCTCAGTTTCAAGAAGTTCAAGCCTTTTTGTTTCATGAGAAGAGTACAAATGAGGTTGAGTGTATCTAGAGGTGAGCCATTTTATTATCTACAAATCTCCCCGTGAAGAAGAAGTAGAGAAAGATATCTACATAGATTTGAGGCAAACACAAATATATGTTTTTCAACTCTGCCTCTAGGTAGAATTTTTCCACTACCTATCCAAATTCTTAGACTCATTCCATTCATGACGCATCAAAGAAATTTTCCATTTGTAAGTTTCAGTGGAAGAAACCCATTGCTCTTAGCCATGTAACATGATATCACAATAGCCTCCTTGAAGAGTATTCCTTTCTTCATAGTTGAAAATTATACCACACTTGCGAACACATTTAGGATATTTCAAACATTTATTCAATACATCCAGTCATGGAAGATGATTTTGCGGCGTGAATATTAGCATCATCTCTCAAATGAAAATCTTTACAATGGTATAGAAGATTACCAACCATTTCAATGCGCAATTGGGATGAACTTGGGACCAATCTCTTTCAACAATTTGATGAAAAGACAAAAATATTTCACTTCTTGAGCAACTAACCACAATTAAGTGGGCTCTAAATGAGCTCATGGTGGATTTCAATTTTAGATTCTAGAAAACATGGTACCGATTCCAGTTCTTCTAAGACCGACCCCTCAAGGTGCATTTTTATACTTTCTTAGAGCTTTGAATTCTGATATAATAGTAATGATTCAATCTATGGGTGTTATTCAACTACCAAATTCTTATGCAATAGCCATTAGGGATGAAAATTGTTTGATTCAAGGAAAATTAGCCCCTAGATTTCCTATGCCCATTTTCTCCGAGTTTATGCATAATACCCAACCTCTCATTGCTCCCATACCCTAACCATCTACTTTTTCATCTGTGTCCACATTTGGTTCTTCCATAAAGTAAGAAGAAATTAAAATCCTTATTTTTCAACTTAAAAACTTAACAAACGAGATTGTCTCCCTTAAGAGACAACAAGCTCAATCCCCAAAAATTATCCCAATTCTCCTCCAGGTTATCTACAACAAGTCTCTCAATATCCAAGCCATAGACTTACACAAAATTTCCCACCAATAAGACCACCAAATTCAAACTTGTAATATTTACCAACCCTAGCTTAAGAAAATCCATTGTTCTAGTCTAGTATAACATGACCCAAGGTTTTAAATGGTGTTACCCATTGTGATCAACCTCATAACCAATATACATGCGAAGATGGAATGAATTCAATGCTTTGAAGAAGGCTTGTATGGTGTAAACTCCATTTTTTCAACAAGAACAAGTCACAAATCCACCAAAAATCAATATAGAGAAGATGCAAGATGCCACATATGAACTTGATTTCATGTTCTTCAACCTTGAATGTATTTACACGATTAATCAAGTCACTAGAAATTTGAGCAGGTTGCAACTTCTTGTGGTGGATAACACAAGGTCCAAAATGAGATAAGTGAATGTAAGGTATCCTCCTCATGTTCCTCCAACCCCGCATCAATTCTAGTTAGTTCATGGAGTTGGGTGGAAATTCAGCTTCATCCAGCCTTCCACGGGTCACTCAATATTTGTAGAATGAACAAGTTCCATAAAACACACAAAATTGACACAACACCATGGAATTGCAGGGCATGTAAATTATGCCAACCAAAGAGCTTCGCAGATGGATAAGAGAAGAAAAGAACATATCGCTCCCTCATTGCAAAAATCCGTAGATGTTCCCATCAACATTGTGGAATGTTGGGGTTAGCACAAGGTTGTAAAGATAATATATCGATCTAAGCATACATATAATAAAAGAGGATATTCTACTAGAAGAAATATACAAAACAAGAGGTATAAATCAACACCGGATTTAACGTGGTTCACCCAAAGGTGGGCTACATCCACCAAGAAATAAGCCAATCTATTATCCAAATCTTTTAGAAGATATACAATGAAGCGTTATAATCTTCCACACCTCTCACGATGTACAATAATTTATTTCTCTCAAGCTGTTCCTTCTTCTCCAATAATTCTCTCTTTAAAAATTATTTCACAATAAACATTAAATTTCTCAATCCTTACTTCTAAACCCTAGCTTCCTAGCTTATAAATACCTTATACAAACTTAGGGCACTTAGCCATGCAATTACAATCAATATATCTTGCTTTAATACTAAAATTAGATCTAATTCCCATGAGTTAAATGAAACACTCATACATAGGTAACCGATGTCGGTTCCTACTTGCCAGATGATGCCATTCATAGGTGACCGATGTTAGTCCCTTCATAATCAATGTCAGTTATTGTGTTTTCTAGCAAGCTAATATAACATGCTAAAATGAAGTAATTTAGCTCCCAAATAAACATGGAATAAATGAAAAGGATGAATTTAAATGTTACAATGTGGGATGCCCCATCTATCCCATCTCAAAGGGATCTCTTGAAAGAATATTTGAAGAATCTTCCACCTCTTGAACCCGTAATCATAAAAGTAGATTCCATGGTCATCATTTTCTAGCCGAGAAGTGAAAAAATAAATGAAAATGTTAAGCCTCCTCCCTTCTATATGTATCTAATAGTTGGAAAACACCATATACGTAATTGCATGATAAATTTAAGTGCTAGTACCTTATTAATGCCCAAAAAAATTGTAGATATCTTGGGAATTGAATATAGTCCAACTTCAAAAGGTGTCTTGTAACTTGATGGATTAATACTACAAGTTTTGGACATAGTCAAGGACACGAATTAACTCTATTAATGCAAAAAAGTGGTACCCTATGAATGTCCATAGATGAACATCAACAATTTTTGTGTAACATGGGATGATCTCAACAATGTGGGACTTATAAACTGAGATCAACCTACGAGAGAAGGTTGGTAACTTCTATCCTAAACCGCTTTGAACTAACCTACAAATTTAAAATGTAACTAAAATAAAATGAACCACAATTTCATAGGCTCCAATGTTAAGAGAGAGTAAAAAGGGTTACAAATTGGAAGAAGGTGATGCACCAAAACTAAAACATGGTTCAAATTTGACTTGTAGAGACACAATTGAAACTACCATGCAAAAATCTAATGGAAACATAGAGTTACTCTTTTTAACAAATAAATTCAAAGAAAGACAAGAAGGCTGGAGATTCACATTCAATACAAAGTGTATGAAGGAAAAGACCACAATTACATATCATTAAACATCCTCCCTTGCATTTGTAGAAACAGAGGCTTGAGAATGACTTTGTAAAATAAAGTTACAAAGGTCAAGAGGCATGGAAAAATATGAAAACTCTAAAGTAGAGTTCCAAATTTTTTGAAGAAGAGAACCCCTTTTTCATGCTAAAGAACTTGCATTTATTGAATATGAGAAAAGGAGAAGGGAGAAGATGGGAGTGAAAGATATCGGACTCAATTTTGATTTGTAATGAGTAGAACTAAATTCGCTGCCCACATATCATGTTGTCATTAAATCCATGAGACAAACAATCATTCTCCTATGTAACATGCCATCATAATTTACAGCCGACGTGGGCATCGTCTAAGCATTAAATCTTATGGGTAAGGTGGATAAGCACTTAACTACGTGGGCACTTTTCTCTATTTACTCTCATGTTTAAATTTTTAACCCTTCAAACTTTGTCAAAATCTAAATTCCTTGATGTCAAAGTGAAGTACTAGAGGGGAATTTTCCAACAATGCCAATTTTATCAAACTTAGACCTCTTTTACAAAGGATATAACCCCAAAATCATTACCACTTTATCCTGGGCCTTTTGTATGTGGTTATCTCAAAGGTGGATTGAGAAATCCACAAGACACTAACTTCTGCACATTGGAGAAATCATGTCTCTTTCTTTCACACGATGCGGAGGTCTAATGCCTTACTTTGTGGCCCTTAAAAAAATGCCCGCAACCCTTGTTGTGTGACATTTTAAACTAACGCCCTTTTCCCTTATTATGTGGGTTTTAGAAAACCCGTAGAGCACTCGTATGCTTAAGAAACCCATGAAACATTAAAATAATTTTCCACAACTTCTTACTTTAGACACTTGGAACTTGAAAACAAAACTTTTTGGCTCCTCGTGGCATCCAAATTTCACTAACCTTACATCGCTACATCCGAGGAAAAAAAACCCATGTCTTTGTTTCTTGATCCAAACAACTCCATGTAATATTTTCCTTAGTCTCATTTGTGATCAGTTTCCCTTTGTTTCTACGGTTTTAGAAAACCCACATAATACTATATTCAAAGCTTTGGGAAGACAAAGTCCCAGTTTTTTTACAGATTTTAAGAAAGATTTTTCTCGGTCAAAGTTGATTTTGTAGGTTACCAAAATAGTCTGGGAATATTTGGGATAATAATTTGGTAACTCAATGGGGCTATATGGATACTAGAGAGATGATTAGTAGCCTTATTGTAATCCATTGGGCATAAATTCAACTCTTAAAGCTTGAAATGTTGATCATGGAGCTTAAAAATTCACCCATAAACTTACATGAAATCATAAACTGACCTGTAGGTGTTCCTAAAGATTTATTTTGGGATTTATGGATGAGATTTGCAAACGTCCTAAAATTCAAATTTGTGGCGAAAGAGGGAGCATGGAGGACTTATGAACTCAATCATGCTTTTTAGAGCTGCGTGATTAACCACTAGAGATTGCCTCAAAATACCTCATTCCAAAATGTGAAACTACTCTAGACTCGAAAATGTAACTCCAACCAAGAGGAAAAAAATATTTACAAGAAAAGATCATACATGTCCAAATGGAACATGTAGAGTTTGTACAAGTCACTTATCACAAAGAAAACTACAACTACTAACAAAACATGTTTTTTACTTTCTTGGGTGAGCCCACCAAGTTTTTTAATACTTTAACAAAGTTTGTATAATAATTTATCTTGTTCCTAAATATATTGAAAAGAAACATTTTTTCAGTGGCTATAATATTGATAATTATTGGGTGAATATCACAAAATGAATATTTAAAAATAACCTAAAAGTAATGCTTAAAATATAGACACTTTTTGGCTATAACTATCCCCAATACACTGGGTGATTTGGATTTTAATTTGATAGTTGTGTGTGAAAAATAAATATTTTATATTCTAGAATGAATATTTGGAAAAATGGAGCGATGGTGTTGGACTTGACATCAAAAGGACTACACTATGAGCTATCTTCAATGTATTTTCCCCCATAGGCCATATTGCATCAATGAACACAACATTCAAGGCCTTCCATGGTGAACTTAGCTTTGTTTTTTTGGTGTTGATCCTCTACTCAACATCGAAACCCCTCTCGTTGATGTCCTCTTCCTAAGATATCTAAATCCCTCACTCAACATAATATTTTTTTATCAAGATCGAACTCATTGTAAATGCACAATGCTAAGATCAATCCATTGAGCTCCTTGACTTGTATATTAGGTGTTTTAACCCAACTTGATGCTCATAACAACATTGGAAAATGTTTGGGGGTGCAAATCAAACTCGACATCAATGTCTTAATAATTTGGTGAGAATTCTCCTATCAAACCCATATGCACACTCAGGTACATGTTCCCTCATCAAATTGTGACATTCATGAATTGTTATGGAACCCTATGTGTATGGTTACTTGTGTGGTGGCAGAGGGAGAGAAATTCATAAACTTAAAATTCAAACTTGATTTATGGTGATGTTGTCCTCGGAAAATATACAATTTTTGTCTAATGTAACCCTGATTGACTCTCTTGAGTCAATGGTTTATTTTCATAATCCTTAACTCAAACTTAGGATGTTTAGTGAGGAAACCCATGTTTTAAAATTGATCTTATGGTGTTTGTAGTGGAGCTTATACAAGATAACCCAATAATAAATGAGCTTGGCCCCACTAAAATTAAACTCCCGAGCTCAAGTGACTAGAGGATGAGACTAATACCACCATTATACTTTAAATTTTTTTCTCATAGATATTCGAAAGATGTCACCTTAATGACAGGGGACTTAGGTGACTTGGTATCATAGTCGGATAAGTTTGAGCACTCATGCTCCACCTAGGTTCAAACCCCACTAATTTAATGCATGGTTTGGGGCCCACCTTCGATAAAATTGAAGCTCCCACCCCCAACATTGATAAAAGTAGAGTTTCTCGAGCACACACCCCCGCATGTACTATCCAATAAGGCACATGCCAATAAAAAAATGTCACCTTGTTTACAAGTTTCATAGTTTCGTAGAGGAAATATTTCGTGTGCTATCTTCACTTATGATTTTGAGTTAGGAGAAGAGGAAATGAAGATGCCATGTTACAAAAACCACATATTCCACTCCTAATGTATTTTTTCGTGGTTTGAAAATTAGTATACTTGTCCCACTTGTAGGAGAAATGGATATTTATAAATAGATCATTCTTGGACAAGAAGAAATGCGTCACAAACTTTATACTAGTTTTCTAAGTTGTAGAGTTTGTGGTGGATTCTTTTTAATAAATATAAATCAAATACATGAAGTATACCACTATTTAAAAAAAAAAAAACACTCATTATCATTTTATTTCATTTTCAATGTATCATTTATTCTAATATAATATAAGAATTTAAATAAATCCTATCAATAATTTTTAACATTTTAAGTATGATTGTTTTGTTATTACACTATAATTAATTCAAAGACTAAGATAAGATACTATTTCAATTTCACTCTTAAAATAACTATTATATACTTTTCAGATATAGGAAGAGGACTGTTTGTGAATAAATATATAGTAAGACATGTATTTAGATGAAATCAAATGGATTTATTTTAATAATGAAATGAAATTGTTTGTAAAATTGTCAAGTCATCCTAATTGTGGCTTAAGAATGTAGGCGGTGAATGGAAGTGTGTTGGAAAGGAGAATACCTCCAAAGTTTTATGTTGCCTTGGGGTAAGTGCATAAAAATGGGGGACCAAAAGGGGGTAAAAAAGGACACCTTTTTCCTAAAATCGTGAAAACCTGAACTTCATCGAATAATTCGGCATGCCTATGCTCAAAATTTGACAAAGTGATAAGAATAAGTACCATAGAGCTCGAAATCTAGTTTCTAAACTACTATTTTTTTTTAAAATGGTTGAGATTAAGAGGGTCAAATGTGGTGCACACACAAAGTATGTCTATTTTTGTGTCAAAAAGATAAGAACCTATTGTGTGTGCAACCCCCATTTTTTGAGTTCTATAAATTATTTTTCAAATCCCTTTAGTAGAAAGTTAGCTAAGACCATGTATGAGGTTCCACTAATTTTTCATAATTTTTGGATGAATATATAATTTTTAAATTAATTTTCAAAGTGCACATATCCCAAAAATGAAATATTTGTGTGTTCGTCCCCATAACTTTGAGAAAAAAAGTCATTTTTTTTTTTTTTTTGAGTGCGTGTAGAATGGAGTTTAGAAAATTTTAATTTTTTTTTGAAATTTGGATGAAAAAATCATAAATTGTGCACCAAAACGTATGCATAGGTTTTTGCAAGAAAATAAGGCATCGATAAAAGAAATTATGGATGAAAGCCTTAAACTAATTGGATTTAAGAAAGAATTATATTGTCATCAAGGTAAAACTGAGCTAAACATCATAGTATAATTTATTTTTGAATATTATGTTATAATGCATGAGTTTTTGGGGCGAACACGTGAAATTTTGATTTTTTTATGTCAAACACGGTTTTAATCATGCAGAAACAGTCCAAACCTTTGGTTTGGAAATCCAAGCCTTTGGATTGGGTATTCCAAACCCCAAAAAGATGAAACACGAGTGCACTATAAAGCACGCTCATGCTATAACGCTGGCGCATTATAATGCACTTGCGTTCATGTGTGTTATGTGGTATATGTGTTTGTGACATGCTTCTGCTTACAAAATAAATGTTTAAAAACTTATACTTTAAATTTATTTTAGTAAATATAAGATGTTAGGTCACTATGTACCTTATGGAACTAGTATCACAAATCCATCTATCATGGTTTAGAAGATAGTTTTTAGATTCTAATTTGGTCAAGATATAGGTATTTTTCAGATTTTAGCATTCAACCTTCAAGATTTTAGGGTTTAAATTATACAATCCATATCTATTTTGTGAAATAATATAGGCATTATTTAGGTTTTAGGGCCTTTTGGATTAGTTATTGATATTTATAGGAGTGTTTAGGAATATTTAGGAAAGGATTACTCATTCAAGGATGATCTTCTCAACGTGTTTTCTAGGTGCAGGGAACAAGAACTCTAATGGTGAACTTTGAATTCTTCAAATGATTTTGGTAGATCTGTAAGGAGTTAGGAGGAAAAAATAGGAAATGGA
The DNA here is from genome assembly GCA_018340775.1 of Taxus wallichiana var. yunnanensis. Taxonomy (NCBI): domain Eukaryota; kingdom Viridiplantae; phylum Streptophyta; class Pinopsida; order Cupressales; family Taxaceae; genus Taxus; species Taxus wallichiana. The sequence continues at coordinate 182,064,434 of CM031236.1, read as the reverse complement.
AAGATATGTGAATCCTATACATGTTGGTAACATCCATTTTTCTCTAAGACTTGAAGTTTTCGTGAATAATTTCAGGGATAATGTAGTCACCCCTTTCGGTTCTAAACAAAAATGACCCTAAATTTGTAAGCACTAGAGAGATGATCACCTAAACCCTAAACCCCAAACCATCAACCCTTAACCATGAGCCCTACACCCTAAACCATAAAGCATTAACCCTTAACCCTAAGCTCTAAACCCTAAACCTTAAACCGTGAACCCTAAACCCTAGGCCCTAAACCCTAAACCCTAAACTCTAAACCCTAAACCCTAAACAATAAACACTAAACCCTTAGCTGTTAACCCTAAAACCTAAACCCTAAACCTTAAACATTCAACCCATAGCCCTAAGTCCTAAACCCTAAACCCTTAACCATGGGCCCTAAATGTTAAACCCTAAACCCTCAACACTAAATCCTAAACCCTAAACTCTGAATCCTAAACAATAAACCCTAAACCATTGAATTGTGAACCTTAAACCCTAAACCCTAAACCTTGAGACCTAAACCCTAAATCCTAATCCATGAACCCTAAACCCTAAACCCTAAACCCTAAACACTAAACCCTAATCCTTGAACCCTAAGCCCTAAAACTTAAAACCTAAACCCTGAACCTTGAGGCCTAAGCCCTAAACCCTAAACCCTAAACCCTAAACCCTAAACCCTAAGCCTTAAACCCTAAACTTTGAACTCTAAACCCTAAACAAAATTTTGGGTATTTTTGGGTCTGATGGATTAGGATACCAAACAAATTTGATCATTTTTTATGCTCTTTTGAATAATTATTTCAGTTGTAAGCTGTCGGGAATAAATATTTCATTCGAAGAACAAAGCTTGATATGTTTAGTGCTTGTGTAAGCTAACAATTTGAGAGGATTTATGAGGTTCAATTTGATTGGCATTCAAGAGCACAAGTATATGTAGGGAGAAATATGTTTGACAATTTGATGCCTTTCATCTACTGATATTTTGAAGGAGGGAAATGCCATATATCCAAGAATAATTCGGTAAAAGAAATGTTACCCAATACAACTATCTCCTTTTTTCTATAGATTGTGAAATATATGTAGCTCCAAGAGTCTTATAAATTGAGAATAACAAGTCTAGTGGTATTTCTGGGTCTAAAAGCTTAGCATAATTTAGGGTTTAAGGTTTATGGGTTGAGGGTTAAGGGTTTAGGGCTCAAGGTTAAGTGTTTAGGGTTCATGGTTTAGGGTTTAGGGTTTAGTGTTTATGGTTTAGGGTTTATGGTTTAAGGTTTAGGTTTTTAAGGGTTTAGGGATTCAATGTTTAGGGTTTATGGTTTAACATTTATGGTTTAGGGTTTAAGGTTCAAGGTTTAGGGTTTAGGGGCTCAGGGTTCATGGTTTGGGGTTTCATGTTTAGAGTTTAGGGCTAAGGGTTTAGGGTTTAGGATTTAGTGTTTAGGGTTTAAGGTTTAGGGTTTAGGGTTTAGGGTTTAAGGTTTAGGGTTTAGGGCTCATGGTTTAGGGTGTTATGCTGGTTGGCCTTCCCACATTGTATCCCTTCTTGGGTGTTATTTTGATTGTATTTTCAACTTTAAAAAAAATACTAAACAAGTTTCAAGATTCAACCCTTCAACCAATTTTCATATCTACCTCCTTAGTATCATATCTACCAATTTTCAAGCTTCAACCCTAATCCATAAGCCCTAATCCCTAATCCCCAAACCCTAAATCCTAAAACATGAACCCTAAACCCTAAATCCTAAACCCTATTTTTACCACTTTAAACCCTAAACTCAAATACTAAACCCTAAATCTTAAACACTAAAACCTAAACCCCGAGCCCTAAAACCTGAACCCTAAACCATGATCTGTAAAACCTAAACCCTAATCCTTGATCCCTAAACCCTTACAATAAACCCTAAACCCTAAACCCTGACCCCTAAACCCCAAACCCCAAACCCTTACCCTAAAACCTAAAACTTAAACCATGAGCACTAAACCCTAAATAAAACATTGGAGTAATTCACCTTGGAAAATAAAATTGAACCCTAGAAATCCTCTCAAATTTCCCGTCTAGGTCCTAGTTTAGGTCGTGTTCCTAGACCTATTTCTTTTTTGGTTTTGGTTTTAGTCATGGTCATCAAATATGGAAGTTTCACGAAAGGAATCCAAACTTGAAGAATTATTTCCATTTAGATTATTGGTAATGCCAATAAGAATGAAAGCCCCTATGGAATTCGGTTCTAGTATTAATCCCAAAACCTAAACATTGAGCCTCGGAGTATTGATCCCTAAACCCTAAACCCTAACACCTAACCCATGAGCCCTAAACCCTAAATCATGAACCCTAAAATTTTAACCCTAAAACATAAACCTTAAACCATAGGCTCTAAAACCTAAACTATAAACCCTAAACCCTAAACATTGAGCCCTTAACCCTAAAACATGAACACTAAAAACTAAACCCTAAACCCTAAACCCTAAACACTAAACCATAAAACCTAAACCATGAATCATAAACCTTGAACATTGATTCCTAAGTTCCCTAAACCATAAACCTTAAACCCTAAACTCTCAACCCTTAACCATGCATCATTACCAACAAAGGAGTTCATACCAGGTATTATGGTTAGATAAGGATCAAATATTGAGGATCATATACATATTCTGTGTATTTCCATCAAAGATGATAGCTCCTTGTCAAATCAATTATTCAATATGATGTGGAAGATGAGTAAATAAAATGAAAGCTGGAGAATTAGATTTCATGGGTAATTAGTACTAAGTATCAACAAGACTAATATGGATTTCGACTACTCGACTAGGAGGGCATGACAATATTAGGACCATATTACCTAGTCTCGTGCCTAGAACCATCATTGAGTCTTCTTGTACAAAATAATCATAACAACATAGGAGTGACTAAGAACACACATGGATTATCAATTACCTAGTAAATATTTCTTGTTTAAATTTGAATGGGAGTCACCGACCTATGGCTTGGTGACCTTCCATTCATTGATAATTCCTTCTATGATAAACCCATGGATGATTTTAAAAATCCTTCAAAACGATAGGGGTAGTCATCAATTTTAGTGAAGGGTTTGATGTGATTTCCAAACAACTTGAAATGCATACAAATTAAGAGGTCATAACAAGAATTTACAAATATCTCTATCGTTATAAATGAAAGCCAAGTAATGGTTTCTTCATGTATCTAAGAATCGAGAAATCTTTGGGTCCTATTTCTGTTTTAAGTTCTGGTTCTGGTCGTGGTCATCGAATATGGAAGTTTCAAGAAAGGAATCCACACTTGAAGAATTATTCCCATTTAGATTGTTGGCAATGCCTGTGGAATTCATTGGTGGAAGGTGGGGTTGTGCCCTTATTGGTTTTTTCTCATGGTGTCATAGGTAGCCTTTCTAGTATTATCGAGAGAAATCCCCATGCTTGTGTGATAATTTTAAAAGCTCCATCAAATTGTTGGGCACTTGTTTTTATCAGGATGAAATAACAAGGATAATTTTGATGGGTACTAAAAAATATTAAAAAATTGACTGGAATTACTTACGAAATGTATTCCTTTGCTTCGAGCTTATATTTATAAATGCAATTCAACTTTCCAATTTCTCCATATTTGCCAAATTTGGGTCAAATTGACATTTTGGACCTCTCGAAGTGTGAAGAAAATGGTGAGTTCATTTCCCCAACATTTCTTGAAGTGAATTTAAATGAAATGAAATTTGGAATTTGAAGGTGGTATGTGGTAGACATTGATTTTCCTGCCACCAATTTACTTATTAATGATTAATTGTTATTAGTTAGATTTATTTGCCATTATTATGATAAGTACGTTATTGAGATTGCCAGATCACCATCACGTTTATTCATGAGAATATAATTATTATTGTGGCACGATGGATGCAACTTCTTGAAGCCTCCCATAATTTAGGATTTAAGGTTTAAGGGTTGAGGGTTTAGGGTTTAGGGCTCAGGGTTCAATGTTAAGAGTTTGTGGTTTAGGGTTTAGGGTTTAGGTTTAAGGTTTAAAGTTTAGGGTTTAGGGTTTAAGGTTCAGGTTTTAGGGTTTAGGAATTCAATGTTTAGGGTTTATGGTTAAACATTTAGGGTTTAGGGCTTAAGGTTTAGGGTTTAGGGATAAGGTTTTATGGTTTGGGGTTTATGGCTTAGGGTTCAGGGTTTAAGGTTTAGGGTTTAGGGTTTAAGGGTTCAAGGTTCATGGTTTAAGGTTTAGGGTTTAGGGATCATGGTTTAGGGTTTAGGATTTAAGGTTCAAGTTTCATAGTTTATGGTTTAGGTGTTAGGGTTTAGTGCTTAGGGTTAAGGGTTAATGGTTTATGGTTAGGGTTTAGGGCTCGGGGTTATGGTTTTGGGTTTAGGGATCGGGGTTTATGGATTAGGGTTGAGGTTTTAGTGTTTAGTGTTTAGGGATTATTGTTTAAGGTTTAGGTTTTAGGGTTTAGGGTTTAGGGTTTAGTGTTTATGGTTTAAGGTTTATGGTTCGGGGTTTAGGGCTCGGGGATCGGGATGCGGGGTTCATGACTTATGGTTTATGGTTTATAGCTTATCGCTTTATGGTGTATGGTGTATGGTGTATGGTGTATGGTGTATGGTGTATGGTGTATGGTGTATGGTGTATGGTGTATGGTGTATGGTTTATGGTTTAGGGCTTAGGGTTAAAAACTAAATGTTTAGGGTGTAGGGTTTAGGTTTTAGGGCTTAGTGTTAAGGGTTTAGGGTTTATGATTTATTGCTTAGGGTTTAGGGTTTATGGTATATGGTTTAGAGTTTAGGATTTAGTGCTTAGGGTTGAGGGTTTAATGTTTAGGCCTTAAGCCTCAAAGTTTAGGGTTTAGGACTTAGGGTTCAAGGATTAGGGTTTATTGTTTAGTGTTTAGGGTTTATGGTTTAAGGTTCAGGGTTTAGGGTTTACAGTATAGGGCTTAGGGTTAAGGATTTAGGGTTTAGGGATCAGGTTTAGGGTTTAAGGTTTAAGGCTTAGGGTTGAGTGTTTAGGGTTTATGCCTCAGGGTTTAGGGTGACGATTGAATGTTGAAATCCTAAAAATACCTATGTACTGACCAAATTAGAATATGAAAAACTATCTTCTAAATCGTGACAGATGGAGCTGTGAGACTAGTTCCATAAGGTGCAATGTGACCCTAACATCTTATATTTACTAAAATAAATTTAAAGTATAATAAATAATAATAATAAAATATAAATAATAATAAAAGAAAAACTTAAACATTTAATTTTGTAAATAAAAGCATACCATAAGGACATATACCACATAGCACATAGGAATGCAAATGTGGTATATCGCGCTAACGTTATAAAGCATGACCGTGAATTTTCTATGTTGTGTTATAATGTGTCCGAGCCATAACGTGAGCATGTCATGGCCAAAATGGCCAAAAATGGATTCGTGTCCGCTTTTTGGCCCCCCATATTTATGCACTTTCCCCTTGGATTATTGCTTAAAAATAATGGGATAATTTATTTTAAGTACGTTTTAGGATTATTGAACTTTAATTTAGTTTTTACCCAAAAAAGGTGTCGTCATTTTATTTTTATAAAGTAACCTTACTTTTGTGTCGAAAGTGAAAAATAATGTCTAAATATTCATTCAAAATCATAAAAATCCATATTTCACCTTGAATTTTGTCTTGAAAACATTTAAATCAGTAACTCAAAATGAGTTCTAACCACTTTAGCATGAATAAGCCACATATGTAGAATGAATCTAATTACAACATCTAGAAGATACATTTGAGAGTAGAATTTATGGTGTGGAAGCTATGAAAATTATGAATGGTTCATAAAATGTTCCTACAAGTAGACAAGTGACGATGGATAATGTTTCGCATTTCAATAGAAATTGTAAGAAGCAATGTTGATCATTCTCGAGGTTCGTGTAAAATGACTTTCTATTGCACATTGAAAACCAAGAAAGCCCTAGTGAATCTAAAAATTGCTAGAATCGATGTTTGAAGGTACAATACTTTCTAAAATTATAAAAATTAATCTTAAATTAAAGAAACTTCCCATGAAGGGGGATGAAAAAGTGGTTAATTTTCTTGCTAAAATTAAAAAAATATTAAATCTCAATTAGATGGATGCAATTGTGATTTAATTCAAGATAAATTATTATATTTTATCATTCAAATGAACATTCATGAAAATTTTAGGAACTTTATCTCAATTCTAAACTCTAAATATCAAACTGAGCAAGACATTCATGACTTATCTACCCTTAGTGCTCTCTCCATTCAGAAGAGAAAGTTATGACAAAATTTAATTCAAAGAAAATGCCACTTGTACACATATCACTTAGAAAGCCCTAATAATAGTTTTTCTAAATTTAATAAGAATCAAAATTTTAAATCAAATTAAAAACCCCTAATAAAGATAAGAAACCAATGAATAATCACCTAAAAGTCAGTTTTGATGGAAAATGTCATAATTGTGGAAAATTTGGTCATAAAAGGAAAATTGTAGGAAAAAAAAAAGAAATCAAATTTCAACAATCACAAAAGAAAAAACATAAACATAAAAATAAAAAGAATAAGAAAAACCTAATGTTGTTGCTTTATATGTTACATTAGTTACTACAAAAGAAAATGAATGGATCCTAGATAGTGGTGCTTCTAGGAACATGACCTATATGTTAAATATTATCTCTGATATCGAGAGTCTAATGATCAAATTTATCTAGGTGATCATTCTATTCTAGATGTACAAAGTCAAGGTAAAGCTAAAGTTTTCAATGGTTATATAAATGATGTTTTATATGTGCCTAAACTAAAGATGAATGTATTATCTTGTTCTCAGTTAAATCATAATAACTATAAGATCATCTTACTTAAAGATAAATGGTACATGCTAAAAAATTAGATAATCAGATATTAATATTGTAGAAGGCATTCAAAATAATTTTCGCTTCTTGTTTTTCTTCTCAATGTAGAAATAATTCATACTATGACATGAAAGGTTAGGGCATGTTAACTTTAGGAGCATGTATGATATCTCTCATCTTAACATTGTTGTTGGATTACCTCCTATCTCCCATGATTGTGAAACTTGTGAAGGGTGCTTATACAAGAAGTAATATGCAACCTCCTTTCATATACATCATAATGTAAAATCCTATGAACCTCTTGAACTTGTTCATAGTGATGTCAGAGGAATTTTAGAATTACCTTAATTAAATGTATCTTTGTATGTAGTTACATTCATTGATGATTATTCTCATATGATTTGGTTGTTTTTAATTAAAAATATGATGTTTTATCCAAATTAAAAGTATTTAAAGCTTTAGTTGAAAATAGTTCTAGTAATAAAATTAAAATTCTTATAATAGAAAATGGAGGTGAATATGTTAGTAATGCATTTAATTCATTTTGTGTTGAATGAGGAATTCAAATGGAACTTACCACTCCCTATTCTCCTCAATAGAAAGGTATAATAGAAAGGAAAAACTACAACATTATTAAAATGGACATAACCATGATTCACTAAGCCAATATCCCTAAATGTCTATGGGTTGAAGATATGAATATCGTGGTTCAAATCCTTAACAAATTTCCTAATAAATCTTTATTTCAAACTAAACCTTTAGAAAATGGACCAATAAAAACCTAATGCATATCACTTGAGAATATTTGGTAGCCCATCCTCCATATATATTCTGAAATATAATAGGAAAAAGTTAGATTAGACCTCTTATCCGTGTATTTTCTTAGGCTATGGAGGTAAAACAAAAGGTTTCAGGATATATGATCCTACTAAATGAGAAGTCATTGAAAACAATTTTTTTAAAATTCTTGAAAAGCTTTTAAATAGTTCTCCACTGTTACTCTTGTTTATAATGAGTCTATTGAGTCGATCACGATGAATGTAATGATTTTGAGAAAATTGATTGTAGTAATAATAATGAAGTTGAAAATGATTCTATTCTTGATTCCTCTATAATTAAACAACCTATATGGTCCTAGAAAATCCTTTAAAACTCTAATCTTAATAATTTTTGTATGATGACTAGAAGTCAATATACTTACCATACCTTAAGGACTACGTATAAACTTGAACCCTTATCTTTCAAGAGGCATGTCATGAAAAATATGGATAAAATCCCTGAAAGATGAGTACAAAACCTTAATTAAAAATCAAACTTGGGATCTTATCCCTCCTCCGTAAAAATGTAGTATTGTTGGATCTCAATGGCTTTACAAAATCAATTATAATGTCGATGGTTTGAAAGTTTATAATCTTAAATCCATGTTAGTAGCTTGTGGGTTTACTCAAAAACCTAGTATTGACTATTTAGAAACCTTTTCCCATGTTACAAAAATGAGCATTGTTAGGATTCTTATTACTTAAGCTATGTAATATGTTTGGGAAATTCAATAGATGTATGTTAAGAATGTCTTCAAGAATGGTGATCTAAAAGAGGAAATCTATATGACCCAACCTAAAGGTTTTGAAGAACATGGAAAGGAACTATTTGTTTGTAAATTGAAAAATATCTATATGGCTTAAAATAAGCTCCTAGAGCTTGGTATGTGAAAATAAACAATTTTTTCAAAGATATTGGTTTTAATAATTACTCTTTTGATAATGATATATTTTTAAAATTAAAAATGATCAGATTATACGTGTTGTATTATATGTAGATGGTATGCTTATTACTAGAAATTTGAATAATTTAATTCTTAAAATTAATAATAAATTAAAATAATACTTTGAATTAACTGATATATGATTATTCCATCATTTTTAGGCATGACTATTTTTCAAGATAATCATTCTATTGTTGTATTTCAGTCACAATATGTTGTTAATTTACTTAAAAGGTTTAATATGCTTGATTATAAATTTGTTGTTATTCCTATTGAATTTGGTTGTAAACTTAATTCTAAACCTACATGTGAGAAATCAAACCCTACTCTTTATAGGAAACTTGTAGGTAGCTTAATTTATCTTATTATCATTAGACCTCATATTGCATAAGTAGTAGGTATTATGTCTAGATTCATGCAAGAACCATATCATGATAATTGGAAGTTAGCTAAAAGATTTTAAGATATATTAAAGGAGCAATTATTTTTGGCTTACATTACACTTCTATTCATAATTCTCATTTATGTGGATAATGTGATTATGACCATGTTGTTGATGTAATAGATAGAAAAAACAAAAAAGTTCTCCATCTCTTCTATCAAGACAAGAAATAACATATCTCCATCTACAATGAAATTAGTAAAAGAAGCAATGTGGTTAAAGTGATTGTTGGAAGAAATTCACATGGAAGTTAAAGGAAGTACTTCTCTCTTGTGTGATAACCATAGTTACATTTATCTCATAAATAATTTGTCACAAACAAACTAGTTCAACTTCAATGAACAAATCATATAAATTTCATACACATTTCATCCGAGAGAAGGTTCTTTGTGGTGATATAGATCTCTAGTTTTGTCCTACTAAAGATCAAGTTGCAGATATATTCACAAATCCATTGTGTGTTGTGAGTTCTACAAGTTTCAAGAAATTCTTGACTTTTCATATTTTCCATTGAGGGGAGTGTGCATTATAATGCCACCTCCTAACATGACCTTTCATGTGTTTTGTTTTTTACCTCTATACTTCTCCACAAGAGCATCTGTAAATCTCTTTCTAATCTAAGTATACTATGTAGTACAATAATAAGGAATCATTTTTGTAAAGGAGGTCCTTATTTTATAGAAGGCTCCTAAGATGATTATAGATTTTCCATGAGAAACCATGAGATGTAGTCTCACAAATTATTTTTAACCTAAATCATCAATTATGATTTATGTATTCTAAATTAGTTTGTACAAAAAGGTAAGTTTAGCATGATGAAGGTGTATAAATCCTTCAAAAATGATATGCTATCCTAAAACCCTCATCGTGGTTTAAGGATTGTAAATCTTGTTGTATAAACATGTAATGTTGGTATATAACCCCACTTAACATTAAGGGGGAGTGTTGGAAAATAATATTAAGTGGGTTACTAACCCTTATGAAGTTCCTAAAGATTATATTTAATGTTGATATTAAATATAACTATAAACTTTAGATTATAGTTAATAAATAAAAATATGAATATGTTTTTATTTATTAAATATAACCTAAGGTTTATATTAATTGGTTTTTAACCAATTAGGCTCAAATCATGCTTTAGGAGTCACACCTGATCACCCAAAATAAATAGGGCACTCGGGCCCATAAAAATAAGTTTGTAAGGAGGAGAAGTAAGGTAAAACAATAGAGTTACTTGACTTACTTTTATTGTAGTTTCTCAAATATATGAAAATCTATTTTTGTGGATTTTTTACCTCATAGAAGTTTTCCCACATTAAACAATGTGCTGAATATTTAATTTAATTTATATTTTTATGTTTAATGTTTAAATTAAGTTATTTTATTACTAACATGGTCCTCCTCACATGAAAACCAATTTAGTGGAATCTCTCTACACTACCCATGATCTATATCTAGTTCTTTCTCTCTAATGACACTCTCCCAAGTACACCGAGGGGCTATACCGCATCGCATCATGAAACATATGATTTTTTTAGTTATTTATGCATGTCATGATATTAAAACCCATATGATATAAACATGACAATATCTAATGATAATAATAGCCTTAATTTATCCAATTGGCAATTAATTCCCCTTAATTGCATCACATGAATATCCAAGAAGGATAACAACAATTCATTGTTCCAAAATTAAGTACTCATCATTAATAATGTTATGTAACACTTAACTACTAACAAGTTCCTTAAACTCATGTACTAACAAAAACGAGATATGAATGTTTGTATGAGTGTGCATTTATATACATGTATGTGTTTTTGTTTATGTGCATATGTGTGTGCACGTGCATGTACACGTGTCACAAGTTCTTTTCTTCATAAATAAGGATATCCAAAATGGTTTTTGTATAATCACTTAATTTCTCATATCATGAATAAGGGTTCAACCCATGGAGGTCAATATCACTCCTCAAATCACCTCACCAAATTGTTTCATAATAATTATTAAATAAAGTGATAAAAAAATTAATTGAAACAAAGGTGCATATATACATCTATATACTTTCAATATATGTAATTAAGTGGGGAAATATTTGAGTAACGCTAAATAGTTTTAATTTATTTAGATTTATAATAAAAGATTCACATTTTTATATCTTTGTTGACAATATTTTGGCAAAACTAAGAGAAAATTCCAAAGAACCAAAATTCATGGGACCACTAAGTAAGAGTTTTTTGATAAGATATTGATTAAGAGATCTTTAATTTTTTCCTAATCCATATGATTAAAGATACTTTTGGGAAAAATGTGTAAGAAGTTTATTTATTTATGTTTTGAATTACACTATGTGATTCATCATTAGCTTTAGAATAGTAATTTTAGATCACATACTTGGGTTCAAGTTTAAAGATATCACAATATAATAATGAGTATGGATTGCATACTTAATTTCATTTTAAATATAATACCATTAGAGAGACACGCTCTCGGTTTATTAAATATTACTACAATAATTTTAAATATACCTATTTGAATAATGTTGAGGCTACTTGATCTTAAGGCCATTGTTTTAGATTTTTTGCCTACCACATTGATTAATAATGCCATCAAATTCTTCATAATACTTGAATGGTGAAAAGTAACATCTATATAGTTGTACCACTATGTTAGGTTTGGAAAGATAATTCCTAAATAAATAGGGTTCTAAAATCCATCATATCTATGCCAAGATATTATAGCTGAATTGTCTAAGAAAAAAAGAAAAACATTTAAGTGACTTTCAAATGAATGTCAAATTGAAGGTCACATTTTCCATATAATGGTTAAAATAGATGTTATATTTGAAGTTAACTATTAATTATTAATAACTCATGGATATTACACCACTAAGACTCCTTCCCTTTCACCGTACCTAGTCCTTGGGCTTCCATTGAAGAATTCTTATCGAGTGTAATAAAAATAGTACATATACCTTAAATACACCTATATGAAAAATGTTGAGATAGATCAATAACAAGGAACTTAACTTCGATTTTTTTGCATATCAAACATATTAAATGGTACAAATATCTTAAATAAATCTCCATGAAATATAACAAGAGATATCTATTTTAAGGTTATTATCTTAGATATCTGACATAGAACATTGATTACTAACTCCATTACATTTTAAATTGCATGTAGTTGTGCAACTAGATATAATCCTTTGTGTGTTGAACAACCTAAACAATTATCAACTTGGAATTATTCATTTTGATTGCAATCATTATAGTGCATGCATGCATACAAGTCTGATGACACCTTTGCACAATATTATAGCACCGCATAACACTTCCCCTTTACATAGAACCTCATAAGATGCACTTGATACCTTACAAAATCTTGTACCCTATGTGGAGCTTTCCTAACTTCACATTTGCACGTCGCCATTCTAAACACTCATGCACAATAACCATATTGCACATAGTAGTTTATCACAATAACCACATGGAAACTTTTTGCTTCTTCATGGATTTCCATGTGCACTTGTAATTATGAAAAATTTAAGAAAATCTATCAGATAACTACTTGATAAGAAGATAAACTACCACACTTGGAATAATTTTAACCATTTCTTAGTTGAAAAATTAATTGACCTGTAACCATTCTTTGTAATCACAAGTAATTTTAATTTCCTTTTCGTATAAATGTGTAGCATATTAAATTGGTCAAGTCTTGATGATCTTTAGAGTAGGACAATCAAATATTAGTTATTATTTGTATGACCTAAGTATCTAATATTTCTCATACAAATTTATATTTGCATGTCTAATCTAGTAAAACCAAAGGAAGTTTTTTACCTTCACGATCACAAGAACTCGTGTTCCTAGCCTTACTAAAATAATAGGCACACATGTAATTTTTCCTTACTCTATCATATTGAATATGAGTTGCATTTATTACAAATCATACTTTTGGATATTGAATATGTATTTTAGTTTTCTTTTCCAAATTAACTATCACACACCATGTATAGCTTTCACAACATATCTTTTTGTGCTTGGTTTTCCTCAATACAAGGACACAGACCTCATGGTGAAAACTACATTCTATACTAATTTACCACTTATTAGTGAAAAATGGTATCAGTCTAGTTGCTCCATTATTCGGTCTCCAAAAAAATTTCCAAAAATAGTTTCCAAACTCTATTACATGACCAAGGTATTACTATTTTTAGATTTAATTCTCAAAGCATAAAGAAATAAATTTAAGTGATGATCAAATGGACATTGAATTAAGGTTAAATTACCTTATGATGGTTAAATGAACATTGAATTTAAGGTCAAAAATAAAAAGGAACACTCTCACATTATTACACCCTACCACCCACAACTATTGCAGAATGCTTCTCGGTGCAATAACTTCATTACCTTCTTCATAACTTTCCCAATGATTGGTGAAGAATGGTGTCAATCTAGCTACAACAATGTGTCAAGCTAAGAAAATTTGGCAAATAAAATGGTATAAAAAACTCCACCATGTGTCTAATATATTACAATTATTTGACTAACTCATTGAAGAAAAGAGGAAAAAAATTAAATGGTAGTTATTGTCCAAAATTACACCTCATGTAATTTTAAACAACTTATTAGAAATGCACTTAACCATGTTTTAGCTCAGGAAAATCCATGAGAAACTGATTTGATGTTATACATAATGAAGGAACCAAGTGTTTTGGGGGTTCTCCTAGCCCATGGAATAAATAAATGAGCTTTTGGGACTTAGGTAGATTCTCGACAGAGTTAGTGTTTCACGAGTTTTTTAGACCTTTACAAAGACTAGGAAATCAATACTTTGAGGTCAAAGGTAAATTAGAGAACCATAAGATGACTTACTCAAGTAGAAATTAGAAATCGGTTAAGGACATAATTTTTAGAGTAGGGAAACATGGGAAGCAACTAGTGCTTCATGGTCTGGGAAAATGGCATTCAGTAGATTTAATCAATTCTATGAAATAAAGGATGGGTTCCTCTTAGGATAAGTTTTGATGTACAAAGAACAATTTTTAGGAGCTGCATAGAAAAAGGAGAAAAAATTATGAGTGACTAAGTTTGAAAGACGTGGAACACTTAATGTTGGAGTGTGATACATCGGGTGGATTTTATTGTTGGATATCAAATGCGTAAACTTCTTAAAACTCCTTATGACAATCAGAACATGCTTCCCAAAAAATTAGTATCTTAACTCTTAATCTTCTAGACCTTGGCTGAAAAATGCAATAGGCTATTCCAAACCTTCTTTGTTCTATTGTACTAACATGGCGAATATAGTATCTGTGCCTCCAAAATCATATAAGGTGAAATCCTTATAAAAATATGGATTGATGAGGGTAGGGGCTTGTGTTATTTCTTGTTTTATGGCCTAAAATTACCCTTCCCTTCCATGGTCCATTTAAAAGGCACATATTTTTTTATCATAGATGTTAATGGTTTGACGTAGTTAGCAAGATCTAGAATGAAATGCTTAAAAAGTTGATCCTTCCAAGGAAAATTTACAATGCCTTCTTATGACTAGGCAATAATAATGCCAAGATGACACTTACCCTCTTTGGATTTATTGCAAGCCCTTTCTTAGAGATAATGTGTCCTAGGAGCTTGCCTTCATGTGCTAGGAAGATACCTTTCTTGGGATTAGAGAAAATCCAAGGTGTCTACACGTTTCAAATACCTTCTTGAGGTGAAAAAGGTGGCCATTTGCATTCTTGGATAATATCGTGATATTATCAAGGTAGATAAGAATCATGCTAATAATCAATCCTTTGAATGCTACGAGAAATGAAAATTTCCGATACAAATGAAAGATAAAAGAAATAAATCAACAATATACCTTCTTTGTAATTTCCTTGCAAACCTTAAGAAGATTGTGAAGTAGTTGGTCTTACAAAATATTAAGATGTTTGAATTATGGGTGCTCTTGATATGAGTATCCAAATGGATGAATGCAATGCTATGAGCTTGGATACACAAGGATGTGGGAGGCAAATTTGGCAGAAGTTGGCTATAATTTGCATAAGCTTCCAGGATGAATTTGCAAAGGAAATGGCTTACTTTTATAGCTGAGGGTAAGGCCATGAAAGGTGGATCAAAGTTTGACTAAGCTTTAAGTTAATAATTATAATTACCTATAATAGTAAGTAGATGTGGTATGTGGAATTGCATATTTAAAGGGGTAATAGACATTTAAAATGGAAGAAGTTACATCTAGAAAGGTGGTTGCACATACAAATCAATTTCCCCCTCCTTTATAGGATTCTAGAAGTGGAGTTCAAGTGGAGTTGACTAGGGAATAAGATTAATTAAATAACTAATTTAATTAGTTATTAATTGTGAGGAGATAATTAACCATTTAAATAAATAAATGTTTAATTATATTAGCTAAAGGGTGTTAGGAATTAATTTAATTAATTCCAAGAGCATGATAGAATTAAATTAATTAATTCTAAAGGGTAGGAATATGACTTAAGTAATAGAATTAATTTAATTAATTCTAAAAGGGTGTATTTTATCAAGATAGAATTAATTTAATTAATTATAATTAGATGGAAACATGATAGAAATATGAATGCATTTTGAGGGTTTCTACATTTTCCCCTCTTTAAAGTGTCATAAAAGTAATAACATTTTATAGATAGTAGACACATCCAAATTAACCAAGAAAAAGTGGTGAAGCATTCGGATGCCCCAATGAGTAGAATGGTAATGAAATACCCCCTCAGTGAGTGGGTGACATAGCAAAGAAGTGGACATCTGCTTGATAGGAAATGTTATCTCTCGAAGTGCACCACTGGTTGAGGGATAACAATAGGGGTTCTAAGTTTGCTTTATTCCCTATCTTCTCGTAGATACTGATGGAAACACCTCGGTATGTGGGTATACCTATTGTTGAGGTGAGTCTCTGGGATTACAAGGTCGGTTCCTTATTGAAGGGGGTTCATTTTAAGACACCCCTATAAAATTGAAGGTGGAAAATACCTGGCGAATATCCCCGTAACCAGTTTCAGCGAAAGGTGAATTTGACAGTATTCAAAAACAAAATTTTCACCTGGTTTTTCATGGCTCCATCAGTGACGTGCGACAACAAGACGTCAATAACCACTCCTGACACGCGTCAATGGAACGTCAATAGTCTAGACTGACGTGCGTCACTGGCGTGACACTGGTTCGTAATGACGCATGACGCAGCTCCCAATGACACATGACACTGGATCGTAATGACGCGCGACATTGTCTCCTCACTCTTATCGTGCGTCGATTAATGTCAGTAATGACGCGCGACACTACCTCCTACTGTCGCGCGTCACTGGCCCCTAATGACGCGCGTCATTTGCTCCTACTGACGCGCGTCATTGCTCTCCATTGACACGCGCGCGCGTCGGCTAGAGCGTATCGTAGCGCGCGTCAGCTAAGACCTTTGATGCGCAACACTGGCATCTATTGACGCGACAACTGTACACTAATGACGCGCGTCTCTGTCTTCTATTGACGCGCGTCACTGAAACCTGTTGACACGCGTCAAAGGACTAGCTGATGCGTGACAATAGGAGGAAGTGACGCGCGTCAGTAGGGGACAGTGTCACGCATCACTAGGAGCCAGTGTCACGCGCGTCAAAGGTCTTAGCTGACGCGCGACAACAGTCCTAGCTGACGCGTGTCAATAGTAGCCAGTGACGTGCGTCAGTAGGAGCAAATGATGCGTGTCATTAGGGGCCAGTGACACCCTATTTAGCTTATAAATACCCTTGTGCCGCTCATTTTCTCATTTTCGTTTTCCCATTCTTGAATTTTTGTAGGTCTAAATCATTGTCAAAGACGTAATTACAGCTATAATGTCGACTTCACATGCTTCCCAATTGCAAGTTCAGCAAGAAAATCAAGAGAATCCAACTCAATCGATTTCGAAGATCAACTACAGGAATCCCTTATGCCCTCACATCCATACGGCTTTAAAGATGTCTTCAGAATATCAAGATTTGATGGAAGAGTGTGAATTTACAGGGCTCGTTAATATGCCCCATTTGAAGCAGATCCAATATTTTGAATTACCTTCATCATGCTACAATTGAGAGGATGGTATTTTTATGTGACTGCGAATGCGATGGCCAAATGTTCCATTCACTATTGAAGCAAATGACATCCATCGGTTTATAGGCCTTCCTTTCAAAAATTTACCAATTATTCTGACAAGGCAACACTCACGGAAGATGACAAGAAATTTCTCGAATCAACGTACGGTTTCCATGTTGATTGTAAGTATAATTCGTTTTAATTCATATTTTTATTGTTTTTATTCTGATACAATTTGTTGTTATAAATTTATAGTAATTTTCACTGTTTCGCATTTGCAGCCCATGTCAATAAATCCAGGCGTGGTGTAGATACACAATCAATTGCACACCACTTTCTTGCTGCACTTATTTCATTTTTTCAAGCCAGAATTGTTTTGCAGGGTCGCCAAACAGATATACCAAATTGGGCCATTGCATACATTTGTGCCACTATCTCAAAATGAAAATTCGATTGGTGCACATATCTATCCAAAAAAATAAGAACTGACATAACAAATTCAAAACTCTCAGATAAACCTTTCATTTATTCAACAAACTATCTCCTCGGCTTCTACTATGAGGCAATTTTAAATTTAAAAGATAAACAAATTCCTACTTGCTCTGATGAGGCTTTGAAGAAATTCTCAATTCCATTTGAAGAACAACAGGTATAAACTATTTAGTTTGTAATTGTATTTCAATTTTTGACATTACAGTGCACAGTTATTAAAACTTAAATTTTAATGTTTTGCAGAGAAGATATCTTGAAGCCCTTCCCCGAAAAAAGAAGTTATCGAGAGGAAGAGGCCAACAACACGCAGAGGCTTCGGGGGACTCCCAATCTGAAATGGAAGCTCACTCCTCTCCAAACCCTCAACAGTTTGAACTCGTTAAACGCCAGAGAAGTAATACATTCTCATATATTATTTACAAATTCCAAAGTTGCATATTTATTTTTCAATTTAAATTTTAACCAAATGAATTGACATTATTTAATATTGATGAATTGCAGGGACTTTGGAACCTTCTTCCCCAACTCACTCCATACAGTCGCATGCATTCATATCTTCTGAACAACCACTGAGTACAACTCCTACAAGGCCACCCATAGCACCGAGAAAAACAACCCCTCGACAACAAGGTACAACTTTTCTATAGTACGTTTAATTTCGTAGTTTTGACTTTATGAATTGTTTTAATATTTTTCATTTTTTTCTTGTACTTTTCAGCATATGTCAGTCATGATCAAACCACGGCACCGACACCCACTCAACCATTAATTTTTAAAATGCCAACCAGAGGAACAGTGAAAAAGAACATTGGTAAATGCATGCCTTTTGCTCCGGCCCCTAGTGGGACACTAAACCTTGCCTCCTCGTTTCGAATTCCAACTCTATCACTTGGTGGCTTGCCCAGTGCAACGGGCATATCTGTTTTGAACAATATAAATTTAGATGAAGATTATTTGGGCATTGATAGCAATGACCCAACTGGTTTTTTCGATACCCACGAGATGATTCAAGGCCAGCAGGTATACTTCAAATTTCAATTTTAATATGCTTTACAATTTTTAATTACATTCTGATTTAAATTTATTTATCTAAATCTTGATTAATTTTTTCAAAAACAGGATCAGCCCACCCAAAGGCAAAAAAGAGCAGTTGATCTTGGTGAAAGCCCCCATTCTTCTCCAATAAAGATCATCGTGCATCGATTCAGATAGTGAACAGTTGCCACGTTTTCCTTTGGAGAACTTAATTGGTAATGATTGTCAATCCCATGTCAGTGAGTTTATTATTCCTCATATCCAACAGCTTATAGAATGGGAGAGAAGGGCTAAAGTTCTTATCAATGAGATTATTAGTCGTTATGAAAATTATTGGCAACGGGATAGTTTATACGCTGCAGTCCAGAATCAACCTGCGAAGATGGATTCCTTACTTACCCAAGTAAGATGTGGGACTGTCACGTTTAACAACAACTATAAAGATGACATTTTAGATAAGGCACTAAACAAATTGGAAAATATTAGTGCCGAGGCCCAAGCATATTTTAACAAATGGTCCAAGGACAAGGATTTGGTATCAATCGCAAATGCCGAAAGAGATAGAGCGGTTGTAAGTACTATTACATTTAAACAATCATTCTTGTTAATTTGAAATTTTGAATTTACATTAATATTTTGAATTGACATTACTCTTTTTGTGCAGTTGAAATATGAAAATTTGAAGAGTCAGGCGAAGGTTTTGCAAGTTCACTTGGAAACGACAAAAAAACACTTATCATGACAAAAAAAAATTTGAAGCAAAATATTGTTTTGGTTAACAAACAAAACAATACACTAAAGCGGATAATTAAAGAGCATGGTCTCGACCCTGACATATTATTCAAAGCCAAAGCAGCTGCTGATCCAAATTTGTTGTCGCATGGAGATGCAACAAATCAAGAAGAAAGAATTTTAAAAAATGCGGGCAGTCTTTGCGAGAAGATCTTATAAGTTCGGGGTTATTTAAATGTTGGGGAAAGAGGTACATCCACAGTGGAAGAAGCCATTGGGGAAGAGAGCAGAGTAGAATTGTATAAAGAAAAAGAGGGTTTTGAAAATTAGAAACTTTTATTATTGAGGAAACTTTAAATATTGAATTTGAAAACTTCTACTATTGAGTATGTACTATGGTATTTGAATTTAATTATATGGATTTATATAGTCTTTAATTTTAATTGCATTAGATGGTGATTATCATGAATTATAT
The DNA here is from genome assembly GCA_018340775.1 of Taxus wallichiana var. yunnanensis. Classification (NCBI taxonomy): domain Eukaryota; kingdom Viridiplantae; phylum Streptophyta; class Pinopsida; order Cupressales; family Taxaceae; genus Taxus; species Taxus wallichiana. The sequence goes on along the minus strand of CM031236.1, from coordinate 182,044,504 downwards.
GTATGTTTCTTGTTTACTTGCATTGTCATGAATTGTATGTGGACGTAGATGATGAATGATGATAATTGATAATTAATGATAGATGATGATGAAAGACGATGATCAATTTAATGTGTATAATGTAAAATGTAGTGCCTAAATATCTTGTGGGACTTTAATTATCTTGAAAATTATGTTTTTGGGAAAAAATAGCAACTAAGATTTGAAACAGATCTTTAGGATTTCTCCTTAATAGACTTATGGTGTAGGAAAATTCTATTTTAAAGAGATTCACCTCTATATAAGTGCATAATCTCTCATTAGAGAGGTTGTTTGACATCCAAAATAGTCAAGACCATTTGTCAGAAAATAACGTTTTGCTGGAAACAATCATTGATGTGGAGACCATGGTTTATGAAATAGTTAAATTCCGTTTAGAGCTTGGGAAATAATCAAGACCATGGTTTAAAAGATATGGTTTTGTTATCATGGATATTGTTTTGTGTAGAGTAGATTGACAAGTTGTTGTAAATAGTCAAGGTTATGGAGGCTAGATTAACCAAAGTTGGAATAACCATGTGATTAAAAGATAGGTCAAGCTCGATATAGAACTTTGAAGTTTAATGTAAAACATATAAGGTTCTTATCATGAAGATTAGTCTGTATAGATCAAGTTCATAGGTTGAAGAATCCTATCATTTTTAATATTTGATAAGGGTGAAGAATAATTGTGGATTAGAACTGGGAGGCTATAAGTTGGAATAATTTTGAGTGTGTAAGAAAATATTGAAGGTTGTAAACTAGATCATAGCAAACTATGTGTGTAAGTATTTATGTAGAGCCTTGAAGAAGGCACACTACATTTGCAGGATAGTTTGAAGAAGGCACACTACAATGTTCTAGTCAGTTTTATTACTAGAAAGGATTTTTATTAGATAAAGACTCTATCAAGTTGATTTAAATAGTTGTGATTAGTGTAGATTTGGGTGGGTGACTATAGGATATGGAAGATAGCATTAGAATTGAGTTTGAATAACTTCGTGTTAGAGGATGATCATTATAAGTCTAAAAATAGATCTATTTCTTCATGGAGAAATCTGAAGAAGTGATGGATCTATGACAAAGCAGGGAATTTTAGGAAGAGTGTTAGGACTTATATTTATAATAGTATAATGTATTGTTTAATAGTTTAATATATAATAAATTAAATATAATTCTAAGAAATCAAGAAAGAATCATCACTGGTAAGAAATTAAACATAATTGCAAATATGATAGGGTTTAGCTTACCTCTTGCGTATTAGATTGCTATGAAATCATCAAGGGTAATGTGCTAGATCTTTGTTTTACCTGACATTGTAGATAGAGGGGTGAGTTGCCTGACATTGTCAGTCCTGAGAAGTGCCAGCAACATCTTTAAATATATAGACCAACAATATCTTTAAATAAATGATAACAAGAGCTGAAAAAATGTAAAGTAACAAACAATAAGATGATGTTGAAGAAGATACCTATTTAAAATTGAAATCATCCCGGTAATGTGCTAGATCTTTGTCTTAATAAAATTCAACACAAAAAATGGATTAGTAGATAGATGGGTGAGTTGCCTGACATTGTCAGTCAGAGAAGTAACAGCTTCCTCGGACGGATGTCAACCCACGTTTTCAAAAAATAAAATATTGTATTTAACTAAATGTAAATACATAGACATCTTTAATGATAACCAGAGCTGAAAAAAATGAATAGTAACAAACAATAAGATTAAGGGGAAAAAGATACCTCCTTAAAGTTGAAATCATCACTGCCACTGGTAATGAGCTATATCTGTGTTTCAAAAAAACCCAACACGAGAAATGGATTAGTAGATAGATGGGTGAATTGCCTGACATTTTTAGTATATAGACCTGTAACATCTTTAATGAAAACCAGAGCTGAAAAAATGAATAGTAATAAATAATAAGATTAAGGGGAAAAAGATACCTGCTTAAAGTTGAAATCATCACTGCCACTGGTAATGAGCTAGATCTGTGTTTTAAAAAAACCCAACACGAGAAATGGATTAGTAGATAGATGGGTGAATTGCCTGACATTTTTAGTATATAGACCTGTAACATCTTTAGGAAAACCCATGGTTAACCAAAACATGAAATGTGTATAGGAGTGTCTTTTAGTGCTTCATGCCAAATTTAATTAGATTTTGAAATGAGTATTTAAACTTATTCAAGTTTTATAAAACTTCGATCGCTTAGAAATGCGAGACTAAACAACTTGTATTCTTAGCATCCAAGAAAAAATACAGTGCCTTCTCTAGATAAATCATAGAAGTTAAATTTGTATAGGATTCCCATCTTGAGATATTGTAAAATGTTTTGGGGAAAATGGATCAGTATCAAAATATGTTGTATAGGATTCACATCTTGAGATTCTCTTCGGGACTGCTTCTTGGAGTGGTTGAATTAAAAAATGTCTCTTTTTTTTCAAATTTTTAAGGTGGTGCATATGATCATAGCTCAATAAGGTTGTTTACATATCATATTAGTTACTGAGAATGAGGTTTGAAAGATCTGATAAGGGTAAAGTGATCAAAATTGTTGTGTAACGGAAAGTTGTTTTTACTTTCTTCTAATTATCATTGTTGAGCTGATGAAATACTTGGTTGACCATTGCAATGAGTATCAAAGTATAAAATTCCTGCTACCACCTTGTTTTGTTTTCCTTTGCTGAAGATACAATGTTCAAGTGTATGTTTGAAGACAATTTTCTTGAAGCTCCCCCATTTCTATGCCTTGAATTGATTAATCATGATCTTCTTGAAGTACAATTGATAAAATCAAGTGTCTCAAATATTGAAAAAAAATTTACAGCTCAACATAAAGTTCTCTGTGCAAGGTTGGATCATCTTAAAAAGGTAACATTGTGTAAATTTTGTCAAGAGTGCCTTACTGGTACCTCATCTCAAACTCAGTCTTAGCATATATCATGAAGTTTCTTTTTGAACTTATCAAACAAGACCCTATATCATCATCAAGTACACACCAAACACTGTTTTCTTTGGTCTGGGGATAAATTTGAAGGCTTCATCTCAATTGGCTGCATTACAAACATGAAGGGAATTTCCTCTAGTGCAAAAGAGGTGAAAACTTCGAATTCCATTAAATTTTGGATAAGAAATCAATTATTTGGTAGTCTCAGGCTTTCTCTGTGCATAAAGAGATCCATCTAGTCACTCATCACTCCTGACGCGCGTCAATGGAACGTCAATGGTCTTGACCAAGCGTGACACTCCCCGCTATTGACACGCGTCCACCATAATGACGCGCGTCACTTGGCACGCTAATGACGCGTCATCCGGCTCTTTTGGCTCTTTCAGCGCGCCACGCGTCACCAGCTCCTAATGGCGCCGCGTCGGCGACTCCTATTGACACGCGTCACTGGCTCTTTTTGACGCGCGTCACTGGCTCCTACTGACGCGTCGCTGACTCCTATTGACGCGTCACTGGATTCTATTGACGCGTCACTTTCTCCTATTGACGCGCGTCGCTGACTCCTATTGTCGCGCGTCACTGGATCTTATTGACGCGCGTCGCTTGCTCTTATTGACGCGCGTCGCTGGATCCAATTGACGCGCGTCAGCTAGGACTATTGTCGCGCGTCAGCTAGGACCTTTGACGCGCGTCAAGTGAAGCCATTGGCCTGATTTAGCCTATAAATACCCTTCAACCGGTCATTTTCTCGTTTTCACCTTCCAGCTCTTGATTTTTTGCAGGTCTCGATGCTTCCCAACTGCAAGTTCAGTAACAAAAATCAAGAGAATCCAATTCAATCGATGTATCTTATGCCCTCACATCCATACTGTTTTAAAGATGTCTTCAGAATATAAAGATTTAATGGATGCGTGTGAATTTACAGGGCTCGTTAATATGCCCCATTTCGAAACAGATCCGGATATTTTGAATTACTTTCTGTCATCCTACAATTCAGAGGATGGCATTTTTTATGTGACTCTGAACGATGGCCGAATTTTTCAATTCAGTATCGAAGCAAATGACATCCATCGGTTTATGGGCCTTTCGTTCAAAAATTTACCAATTGTTACAACCAAGGCAACACTCGTGGAAGAAAAGAATTTTCTCGAATCAACGTTCGGTTTCCATGTTGATTGTAAGTATAATTCGTTTTAATTCATATTTTTTATTCTGATACAATTTCTTTGTTATAAATTTATAGTAATTTTCACTGTTTCGCATTTGCAGCCCATGTCAATAAATAAAGGCGTGGTGTCTAATATGTAGCATTTCTGAGTACATGTAATTTTTGCAATGCTAGTGTCTAAGATGAGCTTTGTAACTTTGATTGACCTGATGAGTGCAGTGGAAAAGTTTAAACAAAAAAAAGATCTTAAGAAAACTGATGGAACCAAGAAGGGGAAATTAATTGATGTTCCCAAACTTGATGATGCAAATCAATCAAGGGGGAAGAATTCTGATCAATGTACTTTAATATTAACAGAGGGTGACTCAGCCAAGGCTCTTGCTGTAAGTGTTTGTGCCTTGAATCAGGGAAATGTGAATATTGAATTTGGTAGTATTGTGACATGTTTCGACATCACTTTCCAATTTAATTTTTTGTTATTTTAGTTATCTTTATCCTATCAGGTGGCAGGAATATCTATTGTTGGTCAATATTATTATGGCGTGTTTCCTCTCAGAGGTAAGCTGCTCAATGTCAGGGAAGCTACCACTCACCAACAAATGGAGAATAAAGAGATAGTAAATATAAAAAAAATCCTTGGTCTACAGGAAGATAAAATATATGACAACATTAAATCTTTAAGATATGGCCATCTGATGATAATGACAGACCAGGTACATGATCTTTGTATAGCGTTGTTTAGTTTCTGCTTAATTCTGACACATCCTTTCTAGTGAGATCCTTTTTGACTTGTCCTTTGTCTCTTAAAGGACCATGATGGTTCCCACATCAAAGGATTGCTGATCAATTTCATACACCATACCTGGCCATCACTGCTTAAAATTCCTTCATTTGTTGTGGAATTTATCACTCCTATTGTCAGGGTAAATGTTCCCCCTGTATATTTGGTTGAGTGTATTGAGACTCTTTATATTTGTTTTTAAGCCTCCAGATGTTATGTATCTCCATGTCTAATTTTGGCACATGTTGATGTAGGCAACTCACAAAAATGGAAATGTGTTATCTTTTTACACAATTCCTGAGTATGAAGCTTGGAGAGAATCATTGAGTGGATCGATAACTGGCTGGACCATATAGTACTACAAAGTAATGCTAGTTTGTTTTCTCTTTATATGTTTTCAAGTTCTGGTTTTGTTCACTTGCTGATTAGGTATCACTTGTTGCTTGGACCATACAGGGTTTTGGCACAAGTACTTCTAAAGAGGGCAAGGAGTATTTCATACATCTAGACAAGCACAAAAAAGATTTTGTGTGGGTTGATGAGAAAGATGGAGATGCTTCCTCATATCAATCAGCTTATAGAATGGGACAGAAGGGCTAAGGTTCTTATCAATGAGATTATTAGTCGTTATGAAAATTATTGGCAACAGATAGTTTATACGCTGCAGCTGATCCAAATTTGTTGTCGCATGGAGATTTCTGGTTTTGGGGAAAGAGGTACAGCCACAGTGGAAGAAGCCGTTGGGGAAGAGTGCAGAGTAGAATTGGATAAAGAAAGAGAGGGTTTTGAAAACTAGAAACTTTTATTATTGAGGAAACTTTAAATATTGAATTTGAAAACTTCTACTATTGAGTATGTACTATGGTATTTGAATTTAATTATATGGATTTATATACAATCTTTAATTTTAATTGCATTAGATGGTGATTATCATGAATTATATGTATGTTTCTTGTTTACTTGCATTGTCATGAATTGTATGTGGACGTAGATGATGAATGATGATAATTGATAATTAATGATAGATGATGATGAAAGACGATGATCAATTTAATGTGGACGTAGATTTATCATCAAGCACAGTAATTCTTCTTCTCTAGACTTTTGAACTTGTTTTAAGATAATTATTCTCTACACTTGTAACGATATGATCATAATGTCATTAGAATGGATATAGATGATAAATAAATGGAATGTGTTATAATGGATATAGATGACATTAATGATTAGAATGGATATAGATGACATTAGAACGAATAGAATTGTAATGATATGATTATGAATTATTTTAAAAAATGAAATTGTTTTAATAAATTTAAAATTAGATAAATAATTGTATTAATAATAATTGTAGTGTCAGGACTCAGGATATGATAATGATATGGTGATGATATGATATATATGGATGATGAGGAATTTTATGTGGACTTATATTTAAAATCGTATAATGTATTGTTTATCCCGAATTTTATGTGAATTTTATGAGGAATTTTATGTGGACTATATTTAAAAATAAATTAAATATAATTCGAGAAATCAAGAAAGAATCATCAACTTGGTAAGAAATTAAACATAATTGCAAATATGCTTTCTTGGGTTTAACTTACCTCTTGCGTATTAGATTGTTGTGAAATCATCAAGGGTAACGTCTTTAGATCTTTGTTTTACATGACATTGTAGATAGAGGGTGAGTTGCGACATTGTCGAGTCTTGACTCTGAAAGTGCCAAAGAACATCTTTAAATATATAGACCAACAATATCTTTAAATAAATGTAAATATAGAATTAGACCCATGTAACGTCTTTAATGATAACAAGAGCTGAAAAAAATGTAAAGTAACAAACAATAAGATTATGTTGAAGAAGATACCTATTTAAAATTGAAATCATCACCGGTAATGTGCTAGATCTTTGTCTTAAAAAAATTCAACACAAAAAATGGATTAGTAGATAGATGGGTGAGTTGCCTGACATTGTCGATCCAGAAATAACACTTCCTTTGGACGGATGTCAACCCATGTTTTCAAAAAAGTAAAAATATTGTATTTAACTAAATGTAAATACATACACCTGTAACATCTTTAATGATAACCAGAGCTGAAAAAATGAATAGTAACAAACAATAAGATTAAGGGGAAAAAGATACCTCCTTAAAGTTGAAATCATCATTGCCACTGGTAATGAGCTAGATCTGTGTTTTAAAAAAACCCAACACGAGAAATGTATTAGTAGATAGATGGGTGAATTGCCTGACATTTTTAGTATATAGACCTGTAACATCTTTAATGATAAAGATAAAAGATAGATAAAGAAGATACCTATTTAAAGTTGAAACAATCCATTATCAATAGCTTCATCAAAGTCGATGTTGTCTTCTGTAGAATGTGACGAAGAGCCAATTACACTCTCAAGGTTGGGAATATTTGTACTTGTAGCTGTATTATTCACACCTCTTCTTTCGTAAAGGGAATTCCGGTGTGCAATTTGCTCATTGAACGGAAAGGTTTCGATGGAGTATCGAGAAACATAACACCTCATGCAACTTTCCAGATTTTTATCCAACCTGTTTCTCAGTTTTGATTTTATAAATGACAATGCACTGAAAACCCTTTCATCCTCCACAGACCCCAAAATCATTGTTTGGCATAACTCATATAATCTGAAATATTCACTGATATCTTCTTGTAAAATAGAACTTTGATAGATTCCTCACCACAGCCTTGTAATAGCACCACTTTCAGAAGGTTGATCTAAATTCTTATATTGGTTCCTCATTGTTGTTGCAAAATTTGTTGACTGAAACTTTAATAAATCGGCATTCAGTATACCTTTGATTTCCACACCCTTGAGCTCTGACGTCTTTGTAAATTGTTCCATTATTGTACCCATTGATTTATGGAAATGCTTACTGACAAAGTCTGCACAGCCACCTTCAGTATTCCAAAAATTAGGATTCATCACACCCATGGCTTCCAGAATTTTATCTTTACAGAAACGTTCCCTAATTTCTGATGACAAGGTTTCTGAATTTTTTTAAGCTTTATTCTTGTTTCAACTATAATAGACTCAAACAAATTACGTGTCACGGGAACATCTTCTCGTTCCGATCCTGTAATAGCTTGACGTTTTTGCAAAATGTGCATAGGTATTTCCCTCCCATTAACAGTGATGCAGAGGTGATCGTGGATATTAAATCTCAAAAAGGTGTTAGGATTTTTAAGATCTAATAAATCTCTCCAATTTTCAAAAACAGGTGCATCAAAACTATCATTGGAACAGTACAATATATCAAGACTTTGACATACCATTTTCCTCATCCGTATAAAATCCACAATATAGATTAATCTGCCCTGTGCATGCTTCATCAGTGTATTGATCTCCTTTAACATTGGAAGAATACCAACCAATGTAAGCAATGTCTCCAAATCAGTTAAACGGAACAACAAGTCCCTTGCCCTATCAACTTCATGACGGTATTTGTGCATGAAACCAACCAATGAAGGATACTCCTCACGAACTCTGCATGCAGGTTCATACAAAGAGATCCATCTAGTCTCCACATCCTTCAGAAGTTTTTTGCCATCTGTAATTCCAATTGCAAATTTTTTGAACTCGAGAAAACGCTTTGGGCTGCTTGACATATAGGCATGAAGTTCTCTTATAAGGTCTTCTAATTTAGCAACATTTTCGTGGTTGCTTACCATTTTATACGCTAAATTCATTCTGTGAGCCATACAGTGAATTGGTAGCATATATGGGGCCACTGTTGTTTGTAATCTAACACAGAGCCCTGTTCGGTGACCCTGCATGACAGATGCACCATCTGCTCCAACGCATACCAACTTCGTAGCAATTTCATAATCAGTCATACCAGCAACATCTTTCAAATGAGAAACAACTATTTTATATAGGTTTTCGGCATTGCAGTTTTCAACCATTTTCATAACACCCAACAGATGAGGTGTCCTTATATGATTTTCTAAAGTATAGATGTGGATACATACCCATGCGGTGTTGTCGACTGCTGTCACTTCATCAATTGAAAGAGAGATAAAGTTTGCTTTTTTTACATTCTCTTTCAAATCTTCCTTCTCTATCATCGAGAGGCATTTTGCCATTTCCCATCCACTACTCTCAGACCAATGAGACTGAGGTACATTCAGCATTCCGTTAAATTGATACAAAACTTTGAAATCGAGGAAATCCGAAATCGCTCTTCCTTTTTTAAGTATTTGAAAAAGAGTAGAGAATTGTATGAATTTTGCATGTAGATTTGTTTCTTTCATCTTACCAATATGCGATGTGATCGTTCCTCCCTTTTCCAACAGATGTCTATGTTTTTTCTGCTCTACCTCATATTCCATTGCGTATCTAACATGCATGCATTCTTTTTCAGTTTTCCACCTATGTGTTTTGATTTTCTGGCCATCCGCCCTATTCTGATTAAATATTGTTTTTCACAATGTTTTTCTATAGTGTCCAGCTTTAGTTGCATTTTTTGTTGCTTTCCCAATTTCCACGTACATATTGTACATGTGCATTTAGATGGGATTTCTTCAGAATTAGATGATTGTACAGGTTCAATAAATGGAAATTTAGCTACCCAATCAAACTTGTATGTCCTGCCAATGGTCCACATATTCTTGTTCGTTTTCAATGCTTTACTTTTTTGAGTAGAATTTTGAGCAATATCACAATCACCTGGTTTCCTCTTTCTTGGACCGGAGTTTGATTTTGATTTCTGTCTTCCATTTTGCTGAGTGTTTGTATCTGTGATATCTAGCTGCACTTCTGGTTGCACCCCAACAGGAACAATATCTTCAAGATCTGGCATATTATCGTAGGTTTCATTTGTTTGACTTTGATACTGTGCAGAATGCATGTCCACCTCAATAATACCTTCCACACAGTCAGTATTATAATTCTCTGTGGTGGCATCTATATTATTGGTATTTACATATCTTTGTATCCATGAGTTTCCAAAATACTTGAAGAGTGATTTCTGAGATTTCTTACTTACTTTTAGGTTATTCGTATTCTTTGAGCTGGCACCTTCCATTATTCTGAAAAGAGTCCTGTGTCAGCAAAAAAACCAAGTAGCGACTCTATCCAGTCGTCGAGGTCTTGTCGCGCGTCCATCCAGCTTTAGGTCGCGTATCCAGCTCTTAATATCTTGCCGCGCGTCAACACTGCCCAAGTCGCGCGTCAACACTTCCTCTGTCGTGCGTCACTTCCTTTCCCAAGTCATGCGTCAACACTTCCTTTCTCTTGCACGCGCGCGAACGTCGTAACACCTTTTTTCGCGTCGATCAAGACTCTTTCTCTTGTCGCGTCGATAACTCTTGTCATGCATCAACAATGCCCTTGTCATGCGTCACCTTTGCATTTCTCGTGTCAGTCAATCAATCACAAAGCTAACAATAATATGAATCTCGGTGCTCAAGGGTATGCGAGTTCAAATTTCACGATTGGTAATTTGGTAAGCTACTTGAGGTATACTACCCATGAATCACCTAGGTTTTTATAGGAGATGTTTTCAAATGAAGGCGAAGCTGACCCCAAAAAAAATATACTAGATATTTTAGGTGAATAGGACACCAACCCACTCGAATAATTCACCTTTTCAAATTTTCCTAAAATGAAATTTTCGCCATATTACGAATATTCGCCGCTAAAATTATCCCCGTCCTACATCCAAAAAGTCCTCCTTGTGCCTTGCTAGTGCACACAATATATAACAAAAATATTTCACCCAAACCCTCCTAAAAATAGGCTACAATCTATTACCCATGCATGTTATTTTTAGCCATTATCATGAATAAATAAAGGAATACAAATAACCATGTAGTTTATAATGAGGCATTAATAGCCTAAGTTCCAAAATTACACTTTAGTCAAAGTGCAGTTGACTGCTCTATTTTTAATACAATGAATAAAATTGGGTGAATAATTTTAGCTAACAATAGCTCTTGCTTGGTCTGTAAGTCTCCTCCAATGCAAGTGCATGATCTTTTCCTTTTGTGCATGATGTGACACTTGTGCATTCATCCACTTGCAATGGTAAATTTGTCTTTATCTTTGATTTATACTCATGTGCAAGAATAATGTTTTGATTCCCTTTACTTGGAAAAATAATTCACCTTTAACATGTGGGGACCACCTGTCCATGTGCACATGCTGAAAATAAAATCCTCCTCTCCCTTGTACGAAGTTTCCTTTGGCAAGATCAAGGTATTTTGCAAAAGTTAAGGTAAGAAAAAACTTGAATTTAATATATAAATCATCATTGTTGTTTTTTGACTTGGCCATGTTTCTTATAATAACAATCTATTATTTAGCCCCCTTTGAATGAAGTTATGGCATACATTAGTTTTCGGACCTATTGATTAATCATTGGTATATTATGATTTATAATCAACCTCCTTTGATTTAAACAAACCTAACTATAATGCTCGGTTTTGAAGAAAATACATGGCACAAACCTTGGTTTGAATAATGTTCGAGAGCAGGAAAATATGTTCCCCTCCCCATGATGACCCATCCCTCAAATTTTAATGTCAATGATTTTCTTAACTCTGGTGGTTAGAGTTCCATTGAGATTCCACCACGTGTATTATTTCTGATTCTGATGATTTAGATTAACTCAAACCTAGAGTTGAGGAGGGAAAATAATTTTGGAACCCTAATCCTTTCACATTTTTGAGCTCTCGAGCTCGGTAACCTCTGTTGGAAATTTTCACACCACAATTATTACTCTAGTTTGAAGCTTATTGTGGCAAGTTATTGCTATGGTGTTGCTTGCCTTTTGGGTATTTTGATTTGTAGTCTCCATTTGTTATTCCAATGCCTCTATGCTCTGAGTCTAGTTAAATGGTCACTTTTAGATCATTTACATAAGGGTTAAGGCTGCCATTTTGCAAAGGTATGGGCTTGTTTTTCTAAGTGTTTTCAAGAATTTTCTGGTTCGTATTCTCCATGCTTTGCTTTGTATTGGAGGGTTTAGACCATAGTTTGCTTTATTTTAACTCATCCATGGCCATCTGTTAGATTGTATAGATATTTTCTTCATTCGAACTTTGTATATGTGTAATCTTAAGGTTTGTCCTTTCAATGTTCCTTAGATATGAAAACATCACTAATGGATTTTACATTGAAACTTTGACACAACCGGGTCTCCATTTGCGGGATTCGTTTTATGAACTAGGAGTACTCATTTCTACTCAAACCCTCAATTATCTGTGTTATGGCTCATGGATCTTTGTTGGAGATTGATCTAAACGTTATGCACATTTTTCATGCCATCAATTCTCATATTTGGTTGCTTCTTGATTATGGGTAAATGTACATCCCTATTTTCTTAGTAATGATGGCCCAAGTTCTCTTTGTAATAAAATCTATGATTTTCCTCGGTGAGTTATTACTCGACCTCACGATTTTGAGGTTTCTTCAATTTTGAATGTAAAACAAAGTGAGATTTCTCTATTTGAGTTTCTATGCAAAACTATAAATAATATTGATGGTTATGGAATGAACTTGTCATTCCCTTGGCTTATAGATCTAAAATTATTATTATATTTACAAAAATATCTTTATGGGTTTGATGCTCTAGTTTCCAATAGCGTTACCATTTTTGATCTTAAACTTGGGATTTTATTCGATTCTAAGTTCACCGGTTTTCTGTAATGGGTTGTGCATTGTGTCCTTGCTCTCGATATTTTCCTCCTTGTCGCTTGTCACTTGGCCACTTTGATTTCAAGTTTTATGGCCACCTCTCCTGAAGGGTTTAATTTCTTTGTATCTTCAAATTGGTTGATCATTTTGTTGTAGACCTGGTGTTTTCCCTTTAATAGAAACTATGTTGATATGTCAATGTCAAAGACGATTCCATACACATTGATTGCTCTAGGTTTAAAAAAAAAACTTAAAAATGGTTAATGGTGTAAGCTCGAAAGAAGAACAATCCCATGACTATATACATCATATTTATATTAAGCCTTGATGGCTTTTCCTAGCTCGTTACTATGGCTCGGAATCTTCTAACGTTGTTTGTTTATCAAGCTCTCGCTATATGGAGTTCATACTTTCTTCCTTGTATTTTGTATATTTCTTGTTGAAATATTAGTGAGGAAAATGAACTTTGTATGGTCCAGAGGCTTTCCATTTCTCCTTTGAAACTCTTTGTTGCCAACCTATTACTGAATTCACTATTTGATGTAGCTAAAAGTTTCGTTGATTTCTATGTAAATCTGATTTACTTTGACTTACATCATAAATTCCATGAGTTAAAACTTTCCATGATAATGTGTTATAGAACTCTGTTTTAATTCTATGGATCCATGTTGGCTAAGAACTAATATGCTAAAAATGTTTTACCAAACTTCATGCAGAAAATGTAGCTTACAATTATTTCAAGTTGTATCTTTTTTATGATTGATTTGTACCTCCTCTCTTCAATCTTGAAGTTCATGGTGAATTTTGCAAAGATGTACTTACTTTACCTTGTTCGGCATTGCATCAATTCATTTACTATCTTTTGCATAGATTTGAATACCAAAATCTTTGATTCTTGGCTCTCTGAATGATGTTTGTGCAAGGCTGTAATCTTCAAGAAGGCTCATGAGTTATCATGTTCCCTATACTTCTCCCTTGAGTTCTCACTCCCTACTTGCACTAGTTGTATTTTTGTACTCATAATTCTTTCAAGTTTGTAGCTATTTACTTAGCATCTCTTTCTTGAATGGCTTTTTAGAAAATTGTAGCATCTTTTGCAGGCTTTTACTTTATACAATTGTACTTATCATTTCATTTAAACACCTTCAACTCGGTATTCAATGCACGACATGTGTTTCTTCTTGATTCATTTATAAGTAATGTACCTATAACTCTAATAAATCATACTTGCTTCAACTGATAATTGCACTTTTAAATGCATGTATTTCTGAAGTTGGAAGTATAAGGAGTTAATTTAAAACCCTAAGCTCAATATCGACAATCTTCTCTCCTCTATTTTTAGGTACAAGGATGTAGCTAGTGCATAGGACAACCAAAGAAACAACTCAGGAAGAAATGGAACACCTCTCAAGGAAATGATGGGTTTCTTTTACCTCATTCTATTTTTAATTTCATAAGTATATGCATTCCTTTTCCTCAGTTATTTCTCATGGCTTGTGTGAGAAGATATGCACAGTTATTCCTCATGAATAAATGAAATTATTTTTGTGTAATGAGATGTATGTTTTTCCTTTATGTACTTTCTTCATTTTTATGGATAATAAATGAACTTGTACAACTCAATACAATTAAATAATTCACTTAATCATAAGAATAAATTAAATTCAAATGTACTTTTTAGATGCTCCTCTTAATATGTAAAATTGTTTATAAAGTTGTACCTTGTTCTTCAAACCTGCAACTTGTTTGCAGTTTTAGAACATCATGCTTGATACATGTTTCCCTTCCTTCCTTCCTCAAGGCCTTGAAATGGTATTTTACGGTTGTTGCAGTGATTAGCTCTGATGAAGGTAACAAATTGGAATGACTACATCTATGAGGCATGGAAATTTAGAACTCACACTGAGTTATCGATTTAATTCAAATGCGACTCCTAAGACTTTCCAAAACTAAGAAATTAAAACCTGTATCCCCTTTCTGATGAATGTCCTAAAATAGTCAAACTTTTAACCCCTCCAATCTAAGAAACTGGAAGTTTTGAGTTGACCTTTTGCACAGGTGTGAAAAATGTCAACCGAAGAAAACATGAAATTTTAACAAGGATGAGAGGAATTATTTTTCTCATAACATGAACACTTCGGAGAGTTCGTATATAAGAGTGACCTTTATTTTTCTATTACAAAATAAAGTTGTCAACATAATTATGAAATAATCAATATGGTTAACCCAAATGCGTGTAAAAAAACACATAGAGAAAAGAAAAGATAAAAAAATAAAAGAAACCCAATATACAACATGGATAATATGTACCAAGTCTATAAAGGAGCCAAGATGAAAACACCAGACATGTAATTGGTCCAAAAGAAAATAACAATACAACACAATGTTGTAAAAATGACAATTATCCATTCCCTAAAGACGTGCCACAATAAAAATAAAATAGATGTAAATGCTCCTAAACACTAAAATTATGAAATGCAAGGGAATAGGGTCATATTGAAGAGCGAAGTGTACTTAGAAACTCCTCAAGACACTCTTGTTGGACTTGTAAGAAAAAGCGATATGATGTGAGAAGTTCCCTAAGAAAAGTTATATTGCGGAGCAAACAATAGATCAAGATAATCATAAGGTTGGAACGACCATTAGGGTAATAGATAAAAATTTAATTTTAGCAAAATTGTGTCAAATTGGTGAAGGTTGGAAAATGTGCCATTTTTCAGATTTTTGCGAATATTTGATTTTTTGGAATTTATAATAATTTTGCATTTTTGAAGTTTTTAAATATATGATTTTTTTCATTTTGGCATTTTTAGAAGAATGCATGTCAAAATAAAGAAGCAAGGTGTGTTTGGCACACCATATTTTACCCAAGGAAGCATGGGTATGCCCCTTTTAGAAGAAAAATTGGTGGAAAAAGGACTACTCATTGAAGTGAATGATCATGACAAAACATAAGTTAAATGCGTGAGAAAAGAAAGGTAAAAGTGACGACAAAGAAAATATTAGTGTTCTTGATGATGAGGGCCAAGAAAAGTGAAGAATTAGGGTTTCATAGGGTATAAGTAGAAGGATGGGAGGGTGAAATGAATCAGTAACCCATTTGTGTTATCAAACCCCTTTTGTTATTTGTGATAGATTTGAGCTTTGAGCTATTAGAGAGATGGTGTGAAAATAACAAAGGCAACATCATGCTGATCACATTTAAGAGTATGGATAGAGAGAAGACGAAGGTGTAACTATAATTACCTCAAAAAATTTTAATTGTGAGTGCATTTAATGATAGTTTTTGATAGGAGAAAATTTAATTTAAATTCTAGCACATGCACTTGGGTGCGCTAGCATAACTTGAAATTTTTTCTAGCGTGTAAGTGCACATGCTAGCGTATAAAAGATAACATGAGCATTAAGTGTGAATAATGCGCTATCGTGAAGAACTCACGCTAGCATGTCATTAGGAGCATATGTGTTAAAGTGAACGTGATAGTGTGTGTGCACTAGCGTTTAATTAGACATGATAGTGTTAAATACACTAGTGTTAATGTGTATGTGCTAGCGTACCAAAGGTTGCATTAGCATATTAAGATGGTTTTTAGGAAGAATTTAAAGGTTTCAATTGAAGAAAATATATTTTGTTGATATTTTTGGGTGATGTGTAGGAGAAACTTCTGGTACTAGATGTGCAAGATCATCATAGATGTCTCTGTAAGAATTTTAGAGGCCCTTTTCACGAGAGAGAGAGAGGGTTAGTTGTGATATTGGGTGCTACAAGATTGGCATATATTACACGCTTCCATACATTATACTAGATGACTACTTATTAACTCGCATTGAATGAGTGATGACATAGTGAGAATCAAACATTCGGACTTCCCACAAGGGAGATGACCGTGACATTAGAGGATATGTATCAAATCCTTTAGGTACCGATATAGGGTTGTTTGGTGGAGTATGACGGGAATGTGGCCTATATACAGGGACACATCTAGGATGTATTCTACTTAGAGGATATACCTAGAGAGGGGATGACAAGACAATTGTATCAACACTTTCATGATAGGTGGCTAGCTTGACTTTTGATTTATTTGATGGCTCTTATTAGCGAGATACTTGCTTCCCGATAAAACCGGACACATTTTCAGCTTGGGCTGATAGGATTCGTAGTGCGGTTGATGATAGGTGGGATTTTTGTATGGAGACAAAGGTGTATCCTGGCACACTTGTATAGAGATATGCATTTGATAACATATATAGTGATGAGGAGCCTAAGTTCCCTAACTCTTTATAGATATGGACATGGGACCATATAGCCATTGGATGGCCATTAGGTGTGTTGAGAGATAGATTGTCAAATGAACCATCATCCAGGGATGAGAGATAGTAGGTGTGGGCCATAGAGGCCACATGGGTGACATCACATTTTACAGGCGAGCACTAGATGAATTACAGTTACGTATGGTGACTTGGAGGCCATACATGTTATATTAGTGAACGAAAGATGATATAAAGTTATACACTATAGAGGTGGACCACTTTATCATAGGTAGTCACAACCACATCATGGAGATGTATAGGTGGAAATATTCCATTGATAGATTGGTATTGTACAGGGGTATACCAAATGGGGAGTAGTGGTATGCGCATGTGGCACGTGAGACATTTGACTTTGGACCACATATTAGAGTGTCGTGAGCAGGTGAATATTTTCTTTGGAGTCATCCCACATGTGTGGGATGATTGTGCATAGGTGGTTGATCCAAACATGATTGCAAATTATGTTGCATGGTATGCAATGAGAATGCCAAGGAATATTACCATTCCACGGGTAGCTCTAGCAACAGGGATAACAATAGTAACAATGGGTGGCCCATAACAACATAGAGATAGGGCCAAACATGAATAGGAGGAGGTGGAGGAAAATAGTTAGGTCCAGAAAAAGACACATGGTCCTCGTGTTCGGTGGCACAGGGACCGCCAATATAGGTACATGGTTCTCACATGCCAGTGGCATAGGTGGTTCATTAGGTGTTTATAGTACACATAGTTCATTAGGTGCTATAACGGTTATGGAAAAGGTATTGTAATAGGTGATTTAATAGGTACCACAATAGGCTCTAGGTATACAAGTGTAAGCACCTAGACAAGTACCCCTACAAATGCCACCTTCACAACCTAGACCATCTAGTCCAGGTGTTTCAATAGGGTAGGGAGGATATGGAGGAGACGTAATATATGTACCACTACAGTAATGGTGCCAAGGTTATTAGGTTAGACATCAATGGCCATGATACTTATGAAGAGAGACATGATTATGTTGTGAGGTGATGTTTCCTTGATCACTATACATACTTTCCAGAGACAAATAGACCAGAGGTTAATTAAGCGGGGTATCTTGAGACAACAAGTTATACAAAGGAATGTTGAGAGGGATCATGTGATCTGTGAGAGAGATTATCTGAGGATCCAATTACCACAAAGTTACAATAGAGTGAAATGCTCTACTTCATGTGGTAACAACCTGGTAGCATGGGTGATGTGAATCTAGATATTTTAGTGGCATCTTGTGAGATAGGGTACTACAAGTCTTTATATCAGGCCACGAAGATATCGAAGTATTAGAGAGAGACACCTTACAACCAATGATAAGGAAACCAATCTACCATGTCACATACACCATTGAGATTATTGAGGTCAATGAAAATACCTCCTCCTAGTCATATGCCGTAGTCTTGGTGTATGAGAGAGTCAGGGATGATGAATCATGTTAGATGATATGATATATGTATGTTTTTTGGTATATGCCTCATGATGAAGGCACATGTTTTTTGATCGATGCCCATGATGGCATACTCGGGATGTATATGATTTTTCTCAAGATACATTAGTATATGGACATTATGATGATTTTGATGTATATGATGGAAATTTTGAGACACCACATTATGATGATGAGATGTTTTATTGTCACATGTTGTATTGATTATATGATATGATGTCATGATTGATTATTTGATTTTTGATGATGATGATGAGATAGCTTAAATTTTATGTTCATAACTTAGCATTTATTTTATAATGTATGATGATGTTGTAGATAGATGATGTGATATATATGTTGTGATGATGATGAAATGATAACAAACAAAGTACATGTAATTAACACAAGTACAAAGAAAAGTTAACAAATCTAACATGCACACATTCTAAATAAGCAAAACAAATATAAAAACAAGCAATTTAGACAAACGCATTATGAACATGAATCATTGACACCAAAGTTATATATGAACTAAGATGTTATTAATTCATCTGTAATTTGTCTATAAACACAAAAACATTCCATACACATAGAACATTGATTAAATACATTATTTGAATAATAGAATGAGCTAAGAATATGTAAAACAAGATCTTACATGCACCAACAAAAAATAAAGTTAGTCACAAACAAACAATCTAACAAAAAGAATTGATATCGAATCTAACAAGTAAGAAACAATGTAAAACAATTCACAAAAATGATGTCCGAAGACACCCCTAATTTGTTCCACAGAAGTGAAGAATAGATAAATTTGAATGCCTTCCAACAATTACTTAAAAACATGAGAAGATAAATTGATCTTGATTGGGCGAAGCCAAATGTGCCCCAAGTAAATTTATATTTGCAAAGGGTGAGATAAATGGCTTGAAGAGTGAAAATGATCTAGAACAATAAGATGATGAAAGTGATGAATTGAGTTATATAATTTCTAAGATTTTTTGAGCATTTTTGAAATGCTGATTTTTTTTGTATTTTCAAATGTTTTGATTTTTAGGATTTTTGCCATTTTTATAGTGTTTTTGGGTTTTTGACACATTTCAATGTATTTTGGATTTTTTATAGGATGATTTTAACCACATGCTAAAGAAAAATGAAAATGGATTCCCAAATTGTAGCCAACATAGTATTAAAAAAATAAGGTGAGTGGAAGCATGCTAGCAGTGAACAAAAGTGAAATACCATAAGAATGATGACCGATCAACAAAAATGTGACACAATGTGAGGTGGAATGACAGAAGGAGGAGCAAAGGTGGAAAGGGTGAAGAAAACAAGTGTGCTGATATGCTCTCGGTATAAGGGATAGTATTAGAAGCTTGGGAATATAAATTTTTTAGATGAATAACATTCATAGGCTCTTTAATCTCTCTTCCATTTTTTCGAGATAATCTATATGCTCTAGACCCGAGACTTTGCGGTGATGATGTAGGGACCTAACAAGTTAGGTTCAATTTTACCCGTCTTCTCACGTGGCTTAGTAGTATTATTTTGATTTTTATAAGACCAAGTCATCAATCTTGAACTATCAAGGTATAATATTTCTATTGTAGTTCGATACATGATCGATTACCTGTACACTTGTAGATGATCCAAGGCATGAACACATCTTTCATATAGAATTTCAAGCTCTGCAGATATGCACGATGGTAATATTCTTCATGAACAAGGTGTTTGAGGGATACATGAATGGAATGAAGTTCAAATTCAATAGGTAATATGGATTCAGAGCCATATATCGGGGAAAAAGGTGTAGCTCCTATAGACATTTGTAGTTGGATCAAACCACTATTATTCCTAATATTGAACTAACTATTCTCCTTCTTACAAATTGATGACATACCATCAATTAGACCTATCTAACTCCCCTCTTACGACACTCTTTTGGTCGTATTCCTCTTGTAAATCAATTAAGCAAGACTAATATAGCCTTTTATTGACTAAACCATCTTCTCATTCCCTTCTAGACTAATTCTACTAGCTTTCTAGACTATCAATCCATTTCATTGGATTGATTAGACCTCTCAAAACCCTAATTCCTCTCTAAACAAGATTAACTAGCCTAACCTAGTTTAACTAGTCCTAACCATGATTAACCTCTTCTAAACCTAGTCAAATCTTACTTTGACTCCCTAATCAACTTTTTGACTTATCCTTTTGTCCCACATGCACCAAAATTCCTCCACTTTCCCAAATGGAAAACTATAAATACCCCACTACCCCCTCTCATTTCTAAGAACTCTCCTTCTTCCTAACATAAACTATAGCATTTTTCTTAGGGTTTAGAGTTATTTCATTTCTTTCATTAAGCTATTGCTTTGTCATTGCACTACACACACAAGCATTGAGTAAATGGGAAGAACCATTGGCCTTGAAGCCATTAATGGTGAGCTCCCATTCTCATAATCACATAATTGATTGCTTAGAATCCTTCCTAGGTTCATTTTAAAGCTTTCAAGAGTAGAGGATTACTAAATATGCTAGATTTTCTTGTTTCTTTCAATATTAATGTATGCAAAATGATGAATCCTTGTTTATCTCTTATCTGATGGTTAACTGACTAGTTTGTTAAAAGCCTTTGGGGTTTCTTTAGAGATTCTTACCCCATGTCCATGGCTTTTACAAATTTTCATTGAACACATCTCATGTTGGAGTGTACAAGGATGTACGGTAGGCCTAAAGGGAAGTATACAATTTCATATGCTAGTTACTTGTCGTGCTTATCATATTTTCTAGTATGGATTTGATAGTCTTATTAGAAGCTTCAGACTGGCCATTGCATTGTGGGTAATAGGGAGTGGCCCATTGTAGGAAGATATGATACTTCTTTGCTAAGGATTTGACATTCTTATTCTTGAATGAGGTACCATTATCAGTGACAATGGATGTGGGAATACCAAAATGGAAAATGATATGGTTGAATATGAATTTGGAAATATTACACCTAATGACATAAGTAAGAGGAATAACCTTGATCCACTTGGTGAAATATTCGGTGGCGGTTATTATAAAGGTATGGCCATCAAAGGAGGTGGGATTTATTTTACCAATCAAGTCGAGCCCCCATTTAGAGAAATACTAGGGTGAAGTAATAGGCTTCAGATATTGGGAAGGTGCATGAATTGAATTACCATGTTTTTGATAGGCTCGACATTTTGAAACAAAGTTACATGTGTCCATCTCTATAGTAGGTCAATAATAACCAACGCAAGATATTATTGGCTAGAACTTTCCACTGGTGTGTGTGAGCTACAAATACACAAATGTACTTCAGCTAGCATCCGATTAGCTTCATCTTGGTTGATACATCTTAAGAGAGTCCCATCATATCCTCTTCAAGACATGGGGTGTCAACAAGAATAGTATAGTGTGAAACACATTGTCTAAGCCTATTATGTTGGATGAATTCATATTTGGAGGATAGGCTTTGGTTGGATGAAGGTATAAATATCATGATACCAAGGATGATCAGGACCAAAAATATCATAGACCATGGTGGAATCCAGAAAATCGTATGTGGGCACCAAAATATGTTCTACGAGGAACTCATTGTGAGTTTGGTTTGTGTCAAATATAAGAAGGGATGCGATAGTTTCCATGACATCCACTTGCTTTATTTTGTAAACGAGGAACTTCAAATGTGATTATCTAGAAATACCCCTTTAAAATATCAACCATGCACTTATATGGGAGGATATTTTCATCTTTAACTTGATACTCACCATTGACCTGTTTGATGATGAGAAGGGAGTCACTGAAGACTATCAACTCTTGTAGTCATTAGGAAATAACAAAACCTAATCCCACTATTAATTTCATAATTGTGTTGTTTGTACATGGAAATTCGATGTGATATGATTTAGGTATAAGATCCCCATCAGGTGTGTGTAAGAATATTCCATCTCGTGAGCCATGTAGGTTATAAGAGCCATCAAAGAATAGAGTCCATGAAGGACCGTGTCTATGAACAATAAGTCTTCATCCGATAATTCAAAGTGTAGTAGTTGAAAAGATGGTAGTGGTGCTATGACTAGGTGATATGCCGGTGTTTGAAATTTGGTAGCCTTCTGATCAAAAAATTCAATATCAAACTTGCTACTGAATCATGATCCAACTAGACATGCATCCTATTACCACTTTGGTCTTGATAGAAAATCATTTACGAGGGTCGATTTTGGTGATAAGCTTGGTAGTATGATTTAAAAAATAGTGTTACAACTTTTGAAAGGTGTATGCTACTGCCAAACAAACTTTCTTGACCTATGATTACTTGGTTTAATGTTCGAGTATACTTCTACTTAAGTAATATACTACTTTCTCTTTATACTTGTCTTTTTCTTTGTGCAGTGTGCCCCAACAACAACATAGGTTTATATTGGATTGGTGGCATGAGTACCAATGAGTAGATAAGTAATCTCGTAGCTTGGTGAAATAGTCTTAACAATCCGTGTCAACTTGAATTGGACATAATTTTTTAGAAATTGATTGAAATGATGGTATTTTTCTGCAAGATGAGAAATGAAGCACTAAATGGATTGAATATTTCTTTGCAAACCTTGTAACTAATAAATATTGTGTGGAGGTGACATTTTCATTATTTATTAACTTTGGTAGGGTCCACTTCAATTCCCCTTTGTGAGATAATGAATCCCAAAAGTTTACCCGAGGTGACACCAAAGACACACTTTTTAGGATTAAGGAGAACCTTATATTCCCTTAATCGTTCAAAGATACACAAGAACAACTGGATGATCGAATCTAGTTTTTGACTTGGCAAGTATGTCATCAACATAGTCTTCCATGATATTATGAAGAAGGTCATGAAAGATGACAGTCATTACATACTTGGTATGTAGTGTATGTGTTCTTAAGGCCAAAAGGCATGACCTTGTAATAGAAATTCCCCATGGGGTTGTGAATGCAGTTTTGTGTTGATCTTCCTCAGTGATCTAAATCTGATTGTATCCTGAAAAACCATCCATCAAAGATAACATCTCATGGCCTGTCGTAGAGTCAATGATCATGTCAATATTGGGAAAAGGGAAGTCATGAAAATTCCATGAGTTTTCTTAGAAACCAGTACCATGTTGGATATCCACTCAGAATAGTCTATGGACCGTATGAAACAAACATCAAGAAACTTTTGAAGTTCTTCTTTGACAAGTAAAATGACCTTACGATGCATTTTGCACAACTTTTTCTCAACATGTTTTGCATCTAGGCGCACCACAAGGTGATGAACCAAAAGGGAAGGGTCCAATCTGGAATATATTTATAAGACCAAGTAAAAACATCTTGAAATTCTACAAGTAGCTTTGTGAATGCCTTAATTTCTATCTCTGATATGCTAGCACCAAGTTTCATTAGTTTAGGGTTGTCATCTGTCCCAATGTTGATAATGGTGGTATCTTTTATCAATAGCTTAGAAGTGTCATTGTCCTAAAATGACACCATAGGTTTATGTATATATTTTGATATTTCCATATTAGAGTATCCTATCTCCATAGCCTTAGAAAGGTTTTCAATAGGAGATGCATCCTTTTATTTCTCTTTATTTTTCAAATTTTGTTGCTCGCATAACTCCTCAGAAAGATTTTCACTATGTGAGATGCAATTTTTCTTTTTCTATTTTTTTTTTTTTTGGACTGGAGAACTCAAGTTCCTTACCAAAGTATGTAGTAGCATCAAGGTTTATATCGAAACCCTTCTTGTGATCTGATAAGGGAAAAGGGTCTCGAGCCCCAAGGAACTCTTGGATGACCTCATCATTTTGAAAGAGGTCCATGGAAATATGACATTGTTGATCTTGATCAATGAGGGAAGGGTAGACAATATCAAGGGTACAAATGGATAAATATTCAAGAAAGATGGTAGTTTCAACAAGGTTCTCAAAGAGGTTATGTGTGGAATCGGTCTCAACTTCAAAGTTTGAGTCCTCATCACTAGTCAAGACATCGAATATTATAGGCCTCTTTTCAAAAGTCTCATATCCTAGACCATGTTGGTAGAGGTTTGATTTGGATAAGACAGGTTCAAGACTACCTTGTTCTTGTGGACCAAGTCCTCTACCTTTCTAGTTCATATTCTTCATTATTTTTGTTCCTTAGTATGGTATGTGGATTTAAAAATTCAACCATTTGATATTATTACAACCAAGAGTTATCATAGCCTTGAATATGTTCATCCTCCAAAAATACGAGATCACCTCCAAAGAGTATGTCCAAGGTAATATGCTTTGGAGGTTATCGTAAATGGAGCAAATTAAGACGTCTATAACAACAAGGGATGATGGGAGTTGGAAAATATGAAAAGAATTTTCAAGGGTATACTCACCAAGACCTTGATGGGAGAATTTAAATTCGGGGATGTTTTGGACGTAGATAGTTACTGAAATAAACATGGAGGCGTGCGAGCCCAAAAGTGTTTCGGTCAATATGATTACTAACAATGGGGATAACATGAGGTCCATCGGATCTATCGCAAGATGGATAGTAGTTAGCACCATCATACCTTACTTCTAATAGTTTATATTAATCAAAGGGTTTTTCATAGGTAAGCGAGGTTACCTCTTTTCCGTTATGCGGGAATTTAATACATTGATGAAAGGTGGAGGGAATAACTTGCATCACATGTATCTAAGGTATACCCAGAAGGATATTGGATAAAGTTTGCACATCCACTATGTGAAAGAGGGTTTTAATAAGTTAAGGGACCAATTGTATTGGAAGGGTAATGGTGCTAGAGGATTTTAACTCGCTATTGTCATATCCACCAAATAGTTATAACATTGGCATCTAAATTTTCCTCTACATGACCAAGACAACATAACATTTTCATAGAACGATGTTGAGGGCTGCTCCATTATCAATGAGAAATATTTTGACCTTATGGTTCGTTATAGACACTTTAATGTATAAAGAGTTATTGTTGTGAAGGTTGGGGTTCAATAGGCCTTGAGTATTGAATGACATGATAGTAATTTTTGACGAAAGGTTAGCGATCATGTCTTGGAACTGTTGAAATTGAGGTTTTCAAGAACACAAGATTCATGAAGAGCACGAGTAAGGATGTATTGAAAGTTAGGCAACACTTTTAATAACTCCATAATAGATATATGTGTAGGCATGGTTGCTAACTATTTTAGTAGGTCATTGGGACAAGAAGTAGAAGGTTTACCATTTGAGGTTGACCTTTGGTTTGATGGAGCCATAGGGTTAGACATTTGAGGCTCAATAGAAGACATGGATGATTTCTTAACCATGGGAACCCATTATTTTTGGCATGTGGTAACCACATTATTTTGATGTTTATATTTTATGGTAACAATAGTAAGAGGTACTTCTTTGATAAATGTGATAATCGAGCTAAAATCAACATTATTTGAAGATTTTCCTTTGTCGCAATTTTGGTATTTGGACCATGTTTAGGGAAAGGATTAGAAAACACTTTAAGATTATTGTTTGGTGTTTTGTTTGATGAATAGTCTTTGATCATTATATATCACCATTATCAATAAGGTCTTGTATGTAATTCTTAAGTCGATATACTTCGATCGGTTTGGTGACCATCAATGTAATGGAAATGATAATATGTGTCGATTTATACCATGTTGGTTTATGCTCCCATTCAACAAAAGGTTTTGTAATAGGGTAGGTAATCGTTTTGGCATTGAATTGTTGGCACAAGACACTAGAGAGAGAGAGGTTCCTCGAAAGGTGTGAATCAAAGTCATTTTAGGTTGTGAGGTTGGGGGTCCTCTCTACTTGAAACAATGAGAGGTTTTTTTGATTTACTTTGTTTAGAAAGATTGTTTTGTATGTTATGCACATTATGATTGTTTGTTACACCATCGTTAACAACATTACAATTTTAGTTGACGTTTTTAGGTTTGGCGTGAGAAGGACTACTATTATTGTGACCATGATGCCCACTATATTTTGAATGAGGTTTGATTAAACCTTTGGCGATAAGGGATTTTTCGATTTGGGATCCTTTTTAATGACTTCCTCAAAGCTATTGAGGTGGTGTATTTGTATATGAAAGGATAATTCTCTGGTAAGATTTGGGAAATATATGCTCACTAGTTTTTTTGGGATGGATCATGGGAATCGACTTGTGATTACATGCTATCATTATAGGAATTATGTGAAGGTTTCATTTGAGCATTTCTTGGCGTTGCACAAATCCATCATGGTGATCTCAAAGTCTAGATTGAAGGAAAAGTGTTTAAAAAAATTCTCTGAGAGGTCCGTGAAAGTGGTTATTGAACCCTTGGGAAGGTATAGAAACCATTTTAAGGCTTGTCCCAAAGAATTCATGGGAATAGATGAAAAATAAGATATCACTATATGTCACTTCTTGGCATGCCATGAAAAACTCCTTAATGTGCTCTCGTGGGTTTATTCTATTAGTGTAGGTTATTATTTATCCTTTTATTTATTTATCAGGATAATTCTTACACTTTTGTTAGCCCTACACTTGTTGGGTTAGCTTGTTTAGGTGTACTAGTTGTGTGGAGTTAGCTTACTAGTCTTCTGGAGTTAACTTAACTACTAGTATCAATTAGTGGGAGTTCTTCACCACTGATTTAGGTAGTAGTTGCACTTCCCTCCTCCTATATGTACATCTTTCTTATTGAGTAATTCAAGTCATTATATTGTAATGTATTGAGCATTATGGATTATGATGGATTTCCATATATGGTATTTTAGCTCTTTTGTTTTGCAAATCTAATGTGGTGTGCTATTATCATCTGAGATCGCGGCTTGGAACAATCTTCTTATCGTTCCTTTTTCATATTCTTGCCCTTATATTTATCAAATTTGGGCGTTTCAAAAGATTTTGGAAAGGGTACACATAAGATGTCCTTATCAAAGGGGTAAGGACATAATTCATCAAAGTTGAATTATTTTCATTGGTGTTGCATACCTAAAATTGTGTATTTCATCATTTTCCATTCTCGAGAAAATTGTGAACTATTTTGTGGGATAAATGATGAATCGTCACTATTTTTATTTGATGAATCTTTATCATTAGTTTTAGTAGTTCCTTTAGAAGATATATAGTTTTAGTTTAATCACCTTTATTGGGATCGGGGCCTAAATCAATAGATTTTCCTTTTTCCTCAATATTTGTTTTATTGGGCCTAGATCTATTATTATTAATATTATTTGAGGTGTATGGTTTACCCTTTTTGGGCTTAGGTTTAATGAGCAATGTTCTCAAAACATCCTCATCAAATTTGAAAGGTAATTTCACTCCCATCTAAAGGAGATGACACAAAAATTGGTCCTTGTTTGTACGCAAGACATCTTTGATTTGGGTTTGTTCCTTAGGAGAGATGTCATTTTGATGATCCTCAAGGTTTTTGTTGTCTTCATCATTAGAGTTTCTAAAAGGATTTCTATCACCTCTTCCAAAGGGACTATAGTCTCTGTGTCTTTTTCCCACCATTTTTAAAAGAGGGAGAATCAAAGAGAGATGTGATAGATTACTCAACCCTTAGCAAAGTGAATGCTAAGATGGAAGAGAGTTTTGTGATTAAATTTGAAGATAACTCAACCCTTAGCAAAGTGAATGCTAAGATGGACAAGATGTTTGGAAGATTTGGACAATGTAACCCTTAACAATGTGAATGTTAAGGTAGAAGCGAGTGAAAATGAAGGTGAAGATAAACTCAACCCTTGGAAAAGTGAATGCCAAGATGGAAGAGGGATCCAATTTGATTGAATGAACTCTTCCTCTAGCAAAGTAAATGCTAGAATGGAGGAGGGTTTAACGATTAATTTTAAACGTATTAAACCTATAGTAAATTGAAAGCTAGAATGGAAGAGGAGGTGAGAAGATGAGACATACCTAACCTCTAGAAAAGTGAATGCTATAGAGGAAGAGGTAATAGAAATATTGAATTTGTATGTAATGTGCTCAACACTTAAAAAAAATAAAGTTAAGATGGATGAGGATTTTGCGATGAAAGGATAAGACCCAAGTATCAACAACATGGATGTTGAGAAAAGAGGTGGTGATTATGACGATATCTAAAATTTAACAAGGGGATTGCTAAATTTATAGACGTAAAATGGAGTAATGTTTATAGTTCAACAATGATGGTGTTGAACTAAAATATGTAAGGGGAAGATGACAAGATTAAATCTTGATGGAAGATAAGATGTGAAAGACTTGACCATGAAAAAGTGGATATGACAATGTCAAGACGTAAGTCGCGAGATGAAAAATGCTTGAGTGAGGACATGGATATCCATAAATCAAGACTTAATTATGGAAGGGGAAGATAAAATGAAGATAAATCTTAAAATTTGGAAAATGTAATCCAAAGATTTAAGACTAAAATGAGATAGGGATAAACTCAAGATGAGAAGAATCCAAAGATAGGAAATTTGATGATTTTGAAAAGAAATGTGAGATGAATGGAAGATTTAAAGGAGAGAATGAAAATTCTAAAGAAAAGATAAGAGATTAAATAAAAGAGGAAAAGAAAGGTCCAAATAAGGAATTATTTAGAAAGGGATGAAATGAAATGATGAAAAATCCAAATAAGGTAGTATAAGGATTTTGAGAAAAGATGAAAGAAAGAACCCAAATAAAGATTATTTGGAGACGTGAAGAGAAGACAATGATAGATCCAAATAAGGAATATTTGGAAAGTATGATGAAAATGAGAGAATGATTCCAAATGAAGGAAAAAAATAGAGAACGGAAAAAAAGAGATAAAGGATCAAAAGAAGATTTGGAAAAGTGTAAAAGAGAGGTAGTGAATGACTTCAAATGAAGGAGAAAGATGATAAGAAAAGATATGAAAAAATTCCAAATAAGGAAAAATTGGATGTTTAAAAAGAAGTGAATATGAGTCAAAATAAGGAGTATTTGAGAGAATGAAAAGTAAATTCAAAATTGAATCCAAATAAGGAGTACTTGGAAAGTGGGTAAAGATAAAAAAAAAAGAGAACATATATACGAGTGTGGAACACAACTTACTACTATGAAAAGAAATATTATAAAATAAAAATGAAAAATAAAGTTTTTGTTTATGGATGTTTGGGCCTCTACCTTATATTGGATTAGACAAGGCGTGGCTTCGTAGGTAGTTCTCTCAACTAGGTGTCAATAGTATATCCGAGTGAGTGCATTCAAGATTTACTTTACCCCTTAGAAATAATGAGCAAATGTATTACTAAAATAAATTTCATTGGGATCGCCACTACTAGATGTCTATGACTCTAATATCAAATGCCTACTAGTCAATTGGGATGGGAGTAACCATTTCATCAACCAGCCCTCCATGTGCCGACTACTTTGGGGTTCCTGTGGTACTCCTCATAATGATTTTTATGGCTTAAGCCAAGGAATTTCCCATAGTTAAGTGGATGGGAAATAACCTTTCATCCAGACATGTAAATATAATGTGAATTGTTCATTCTTATCTTGATTTAATATGATATTTTCTTAACCACCGTTCTCTGACTAAGGAAACATGTAGTTAGTAGACTATTTTAAAACTTTGTTCAAGGTGGCTTGTAGTTAGTAGTTTGATTGTTTTGAGAATATCCTCCTTTAGATCTAGTTCTACAAACAAGGATTAATAAGTCTTCCTAAGATAGGTAGAGGTGACAAGACGGTAGAAGTAAGGCCATGTTTCTAATTTCCAAGATCACTTAAAAAGTGTGAGGAAAGTGCATGCACATGATCTTACTTTGATTAAGAAAAAAAAAGTTAATTCCCAAATAATACTTGGAAAAACATCATGATTCTAATTTCCAAGGTCACTTAAAAAGTGCAGGAAAGAGCATACACGTTATCATGCTGTGATTAAGAAAAGAAGAAGTGAATTCCTTTAATAATACTTGAAATAATTAACAACATATCTACATAAAAAAATAAGAAAGTAATCTAAAAAATAGGTTAGATTCAACTAATACACTGGAAAAAGAAGGAAAATATAAAATGTACGCTAGCATGTACATTAGTATGTTAAAGACGTAAAATTAGGGTGCACTAGCCTTACATAGGATGCTAGCATGTGCAAATGGATGCTTGAGAGTAAACAAAACCTGTAAAAAAATTTTTAAGCAAAATAAAGTGAATGGAATGTTGAAGCATACAATAGAACGCTAGCATAAGGATGATGGATAGTAGCGTGTACACTTGGAGTGGTAACACAAATAGATGAATGGAAATGTGTCCGCTTTGAATGGTAGAAAATATAGATGAATTTTATCACATACACATGTACACTAGCACAAATATTGTGAACGTTAGTGCGGATAGTTCTGAAAGTTAAAAACATGAAAACACGGCTAGAAGTTGGTTTTTGTGGTATTTCGCTTTTATACTTCACCCAAGAACCTAACACTTGAAAAACAAGGTTAGAAGAAGACAAGTAACACATAAACAAGGTTAAATTATAAAAATATAAACTATATGTGTGAAAATGAATGTGGGAGTCCCACGAGGCATGCAAAAATGTGAGCAATGAAAATTACTAGACAAATGAAATATAAAAGAAATAAATCAACAATATACCTTCTCTCAGAATCTCAGTAAACCTCAAGAATATTGTGAAGCACTTGGGCTTGTAAAATCTTAAGATGTTTGAATTGTGGGTGCTCTTGATATGACTCTCCAAATGGATGAATGAAATGCTATGAGCTTGGATACACAAAGATGCAGGAGGAAAATTTGGCAGAAGTTGGCAATAATTTTCATAAACTTCTAGGGATTGATTTGCCAAGGAAATGACATGCTTATATAGCTGAGGGCAAGGCCATGAAAGGTATATCATAGTTTTACTAATCTTTCAGCTTAATAATTGTTATCACCTGGAATAGTAAGTAGACCCGGTCTATGGAATTACTGATTTAAAGGGGTAATAGACACTTGGAATGACAAAAGTTATATCTAGAAAGGTGGTAAGCACACACAACTCCATTTCTCCCTCCTTTCTAGGATACTAGAAGTGGAGTTCAAGTGGAGTTGATTAGGGAATAAGATTTTAAATAACTAATTTAATTAATTAATAATTGTGAGAGATAATTAACCATTTAATTAAATAAATGTTTAATTATATTAGCTAAAGGGTGTTAGAAATTAATTTAATTTATTCCAAGAGCATGGTAGAATTAAATTAATTAATTCTAAAAGGGTGTATTATAGCAAGATAGAATTAATTTAATTAATTCTAATTAGACGGAAGCAAAGCTATAAAATATGAATGTATTTTTAGGCTAGAAATTTAATTAATGCTTGATGGGGAAAATGATGTTTTCCTCAATAATCTTGTTTAGTTCCTTCATCATAAGAGGCTCAATTCGGGATTGATAGGTCTATGCTTCTACCTAATAGGCTTGGCTACAAGATCTAGCTCAATAACATGTTATGCCAAATCAAGATCAAAGCTTCTAAGGTCTTCATAGCTCCAAGAAAAAATATTTGTAAACTCTTGACAAAGTTCTAAAAAATAATCCTTTTCTTGTGGAGTAAATACCTTTCCAATTTTGAATAACCTATCCTTGCCAATTAAAATGGGTTCATGGTCCTAACCTTTTACTATCATGCTTGCTTTATCTCTTCTTAGTTGATCATCTGGATTGAAAATGGATTCCAGAGTGACTAAACCTTTGGGTTGTTTGATTGACCTTAGTTGGACTATCTGATCTCCATACCACTACTCCAACTTGTCTTGATTTCTTGAAGAGAACTCTACCTCTTCTTAGATGAAGTTGATGATCTATTGATCATTCTAAAACACTTCCTAGTTTGTGTTGTTATCTAATATCATAGGAATAACCACTACATTGATATATGGTTGCTCTTTACTCCTTTTGACATCTTCAACAACATCAAATCTTGGTCCTAGAGTGGCTAACCTATTTGTGACCTCATTTTCTGCCCTTGGTATGACGTGGATATCAAAGCTTCAAAATCCTCTAGAAGGTCCCATACCCTATGCTTGTAAGCTCTAAGTAAATCATTCTTATCCACATTCAATCCTTGTACTTGGTTTATGATTATCTCGTTATCCCCAAAGGTCTGTAATTGTTTGATCTTATTATTTATTTCCCATCTGCAAGCCATGAATGAGAGATTAAAAGTATATTGAGTTATTAGAACAAATGAACTTGAATATAAAAGTAGAAAAATATTTTATGCTAGTAGGAGATATAAGGAATGCACCTTCTCTTTCTCCTTTTCTTCCTTGAACCATTGAAGAAAATTTTCCAAATGACATCATCATGTAATTAATTTGATTTTACAATATCATACACATGTGAATTCTCTTCATGCAGAAACAAATTCCATGGCCAAATTATTTGATTTATTTGTATGTATCAATACCATGACACCTAGTCCCCCATTCATCAAGTAGTAAATTTGGGATAGCTCCAATATGAGTATCCACTTCTTAGGCATTTGGGTGATCTTCTTGATTGAATATGGTCTAATTTTCATTGATGGGGATGGGTGTATAAGGTTTTATGTGGTATGTGGAAATAGGTTCCGATCTTATAGTAACTTGGTACCATACCTCATTCTAAAGAGTATGTGAGACCAATCCGCGAATAGGTATAATCCAATCTTAGTGGTGAAATCTTGTGAGACACACAAATATAATAATGTGGGAAAGTCAATGATGAATACATCCTATAGAATTGAGAAATTAGGACACGTGTGTAGTGTGAGGATTAGACCTCGACAACTCCAATAGTTCTTATCATGGTTCCATCCAATTTCACCACCCTTTTAAAGAGTGATTCATATTCAAGACCAAGTTGATTTGTTATTTGTTTGGGCATCACTGAATTTCTCACCCCTAAGTATATCATAAAAGTGTGCACAAGTTGATTACATATGATGAGAGAAACATAGAAAGGTGGTGGCTTTATGATTTTAATCGATTGATTATCCTTTTGTTGAAGTACATTGGTGAGAAAACTTTTCCCTTTTCCTTGTGTGTTTTGTGTGATGTGGGATGATCATACATGGAATCTTGGAGGAGATCTCTTTATCAAGGATAGTTAGAGATTACCACATTGAAATGATCACATTAGTCCCTTTCATTTGCTTCAAGATGTTGATAGGGTTTCTCATGGGCTCCTGCAATAGAGGAACAAAATTTTCCTTATTTTTTCAATCCATGAATTTGTTTTGGATGGATGAAATTATTAAATCTATGGATTACCTTTGATTGGTGGAATTTCCTCATCATGAGGGTCTACAATGTTCCTTGGATTCAAAAAATTATATGGATCTACATTGTACCATGAGCTTGCTATGTTCGACTTAATTGTTTATTGAAGTTTGAAATCCACCAAATTCCGCAAGTTATCCGAGTTAGGAATGTGGATTTGGCAAACCAAAGGGTGGGTATTTTATTCCACCTACCTTTTTGTGTTGTGGTGTTTGTGACTATGCTTGATGAAGGTTCTTGTCTCCTATAATTGATTGATTCCACATAACTCTTCCATCTACCATTTTACAATTTAAGTATCACTTGGTGGCATTTCTTGAGTAACTTCCATCTGCGGATTTGCTTCCGTGGATATGTCTTAAGAAAAGGAAGAATTTTGTATTGCTAATTCCTGGATTAGAATACCATTGGGGAAAGTTGCTTAGATATGGGGAAGATGCAAGGAAAACACCAATCATAATCTTATACAAGATTATTTTGTACCTGAATCAAAGCCTTAAATGAACTAGCTATATCTAGGTTATAGGGTTGAAATGACTTTATGGGAGTAATTTCATTCTAACAACTGTTTGGAATGGTAGTTTTTTTAGAGGATAAGGAGGCTTGTTGGGTTGGTATAAGGATTGGTAAGGTCTAAAATTTTGAGCTTGTTGCCTCTTCAGGATACCAACTCATTTCCAAATTTTTGCAACTTCTTCATGACCTCTTGTAACTCACTTGAGGGACTAGAAGAGGTAGATGTTTGACTTGAGATTTGGATCCTTAGGGATGGTATGGAGCTAACTCAAGATTTTGATAAGGTACAATTTTTCCTATTTCTAGGAATATGGGTGTCAAGGTCTAGAGGAAATTTTTTCATCCCGAATGATATTATTCTTGGCTCTAATTGTAATTTCATAAGAACCTAGTAAATTTATACTCCCATAGACCGATTCATGACCAAAATTTCACTATTTAAAGCCCTTAGATAATAAAGGAATGCATACTGAGGTGTAGGTCTTACCACTTTTGGGATTCTATCCCAAGTTCCTTGAAATCTCATATTGAAATTAGACATTATCTTGTTAGGTTACCTTTTTGTTATTTTCATCTTCTCTACCAAAGATAGATGATCTGATTTGTCTTCAAAATGATTGCATAGAGCTTTCCATAACTAATCCCAAGTGGAAATATAATTTCTTCTCAAGCATTTGTAACACTATATAGCCTTTCCCTTAAAGGAAGCCACCAATACTCCGACTGCTACATTGTCTTGCATCACATGGTATATTGAAAAATGTTAGCAACATATTTGATGTTTTCAATGGGAGTTGTAGTGTTCTCTCTAGGAATAAAGGAAAAATTTTAGAGCTGCAATTGGAATGCCATCATATTGAGCTAGAAGTAGAGAAATTCCTCCATTAAACATGAAAAAGGCCTAATTTATTTGATGAGCCATAAATATGTTAAGTCTTAAATCCCTAAAAGATAAAAAAGGCCTACCAAGACTAAGAGTGATGGAACTTTTTCTAGAGGTGGTGGAGATATTTGGATTGATATATATTTTCTTCTTCTCCTTGGCGATAGCTGAAAGTAATCAAAAGGCTCTCCCCTTAATTTTCTCAATATTACTTGAATTATTCTCATAATATAGAGGTTTTTTTATACTTAAACCAATAGATATGGTGATTGGATCCGCCAGATGTGTTTTATAGAGCCTCTAAAGGAGTGATATAACCAAGATACACACCAAATCTTAGTGAATAAAGGAACACTTTTTCATCTCCTCCCATGGGGTATGCCATAACTCTTAACGCAAAAAATTTGTACCTTGTGAATGTCCATAGATGAACATCAACATTTATGGTGTAACATGGGATGATCTCAATAATGTGGGACTTGTAAACTAAGATTAACCTCCGTGAGAAGGTTGGTTCCTTCCTGTCCTAACCCGCTACAAACTAACCTACATCTTCAAAATGTAACTAAACTAAAACTAACTAAAATTTCATAGGGTCTAGGGTTAAGAGAGAGAAAAATGGTTAGAATTCTGAAAAAGTTGATGCGCCAAAACAAAAACAGGGTTTACATCCGATATGTAGAGACATAGATAAAACTACCATGTAAAAATCTAATGGAAACACATAGTTCTCGCAAGAAACAAGAAAAAAATTCAAAGAGAGAAAATATGGATGGAGATTCACATTTAATACAAAACGTATGAAGTAAAATACCACTATCACTAAACATCTTCAATTGCATTTTCAGAAACATTTTCTTGAGAATGACTTTGCAAAATAAAGTTAAAGAGCTCAAGAGTAATGGAAAAATACCAAATATCTAAAGTAGAGTTCTAAATTATATAGAAAAGAACCCCTTTTATGTGCCGAATCACTTACATTTATAGAACATGAGAAAAGGATAAGGGAGAAGATGGGAGGGAAATAATCCAGACTCAAAATTTAAATTTACAAAGAGTATAATTAAATTCGGAGCCCACAGATCTTTCCCGTATTCACTCCATGAGATAAGAAACCATTCTCCTCTGCAACATGCCATCAAAACTTATAAGCAAGGCTAAAGGAGATGACATCGATTAGCCAAACAAGCGTTGGCTATAGGTGATTGGCATCACTCACTATCTCGAGATTGATACGAATTTGCAGAATGAGCAGATTGAGCCTCCGACACCCAAAATCTCGGTGAATATGTCACAAAGGGTAAGTAGACCTCCGTAAAGATTTCCACCTTCCTTATCTTATTTATTATTGACTGATAGTGGTGAATCATAGAGTTTTGAAGAAGAAATGTTGTAGGATATCCACGTGAAGTGGGAGCATTGTTAGGAATGAAAGTTAGCTTAATTCATCATTATTTGATATTTGACTAAATGTAATAAGTTAAAGTATTTAATTTAAATGCTTTAAACTTATTTCAATAGGTATTAGTTATCCTTAGTTGTTAGTTAACTAAGTGATAGTGTTCTCATACCAATGTCTGTGGGATCATGTTCTATCTTGCATATTTTGTTCTTGGATGATTTCCATGAGGGGCAATAGGGTAGTTAGGGGTAATATGCTATTTTTGCATATTTTCTTAGATTATGTGATTTGTTTACATATATTGTGGATGAGATAGATTTGTCCAATATATATAAATATTGTAGCTCCCTCATTTGTTTTTTAATGCCTAATTTTGATATTAATAAAATACACAAGCACCGTATTGTTTATGTGCAAATCTTTTGTGCCGATATTTTTTTAAGTATTCATTATCAAGAAGCATGACATGGATGAGGAGATGGACTCCTTAGATCAAAAATAGAAATGGGATTTGGTTAAGTTTCTAGCAGGTAAAATAAAATTATAGAACAAATGGGTTTACCGGATCATGGAAGAAGAGGGTGGATATAAAAGATACAAGGCAAGGCTTGTGGTAAAAGGATTTGTACGAAATCGGTATTGATTTTGGTGAAATATTTTCTCCCGTAGTAAAAATGAATTCCATACAATTGTATAGAGTTTATTTGCAGTAGAAGATGTTTATTTAGAGCAACTTGATGTCAAGAGACTTTCCTTCATGGTGATTTGGAGGAAGAGATTTATATGTAGCAACCACTTGGTTATGAAGTCAAGGGTAAGGAGAAACTTGTGTGTAAGTTGAAAAGAACTTGTATGGGCTCAAACAAGCCCCAAGGAAATGGTATATGAGGTTTGATAGTTTCATGCATGAGCATGGTTATATGAGATGTGAATATGACCATTGTGTTTATTTCAAGAAGCTTGAAAATGGAAGCTATATTATTTTTTTACTGTATGTGGATGATATGCTTATTGCAGGATCTAATATGTAGGACATTTTTGAGCTTAAAGAAAAGTTATCTCATATATTTGCAATGAAGGATTTGGGAGCTATAAAGAAAATCCTTGGCATGTAAATTCACAGAGACATGAAGAACATGAAGTTGTATTTGTCTCAGAACATTATATTAATAAGGTGTTGGAAAGGTTTAATATGCAGAATTCAAAACCTATAAGTACACTTATGGTTGGACACTTCAAATTGAGTAAAGATCAATGTCCTACATCACATGAGGAGGTTGAGTACATGACACAAGTTCCATATGCTTCAACAGTTGGAAGTCTTGTGTATACTATGGTTTGTACCAGATAGGACATTGCACATGAAAAGGGGAGTTGTGAGTAGATTTATGACCAATCCAGGTAAAGAGAATTGGAAAAAAATCTAATGGATTCTCAAGTATTTGAGAGGGGCATCCAACATGCAGTTATGATATGTAGGGTCAAATATTTCTTTATGTGGATATGTTGATGTTGTATATATCTCCTCCCTGGTAAATATAGACCAAGGCGCAGGTAGGGGCGCACAAAGACAAAGTGTCGACATGTGAAAATTTGTGCTTATGGCGCAGGTAAGAAGATGTCGACATGAAAATGGATGCGCCTATGGCGCAGGTAAGAAGATGTCGACACAAAAATGGATGCGCCTATGGTGCAGGTAAGAAGATGTCAACACAAAAATGGATGTGCCCATGGCGCATGTAAGAAGATGTTGACACAAAAATGGATGCACCCATGGTGCGTGTAAGAAAGATGTCGACATGAAAATGGATGCGCCTATGGCGCAGGTAAGAAGATGTCGACACGAAAATGGATGCGCCTATGGTGTAGGTAAGAATATGTTGACATGAAAATGGATGCGCCCATGGTGTAGGTAAGAAGATGTCAACATGAAAATGGATGCACCGAGGCGCATCTTCAGGAGGCGCAACATTTTGAGCGTTGACACCCCGATGCAAAGCAAACCCTGACGTAGATATTCAAATGGCCATAACTTTTCACAGGGAGCTCGGATTCACACAAGGTTGGACTTTTCAGAAATATTACAAGGTCCTCTATCCAACTACAACTAGATATCTTTAATTGGGTGAGAAAAAGTTCTTCAAAAATGCAAAATAAAATTCACTACTTTTTGGGTTTGCTAGGGTGCTCACCTACCGCCATAATGAGATGAATTAAATGCAATTGGAGGTGGTTGGGGTAGATTTGGATTTCCTCTCTCTTCCCTCTCACATTCTTCCTATAAATTGTAAGGAGGGGATTCTTTCTAAAGGTTGGACATTCTTGTTTTGCCCCTCCCTTCTTCTCTTTAGCAAGTGAATTTGTGAAGCTCAAACCTCCCATCTAAAATTGTAATGCAACTTTGCCTCTTGGCATTTTGTAGTATATTATATCAATCTTTGGAGCAAATAATGCATGTCCTGTGGATGATTCTCAACCCTCTCTATGTTCATTTGCATCTCTCTAATCTTTCATTGCAAATATGGTTATCTGCATGATCTTGCATTGCATTTTAATGGTTTGTGTTTATTGGCAAGACAAGTGTTTCTTCATTCCTGCATCACCTTTGCTAGTTTAGGTTTATTTTTATACAATTTCTTACCCTGTCTCCTTGGCAAGTTAGTTTGGGTTTTTTGAGTAAATCCTCTACATTTTTATGTGTGCATCTGAACAGAGGAATAAGAACCGGCATTCATCCGGAGAGCTTTTCTGATTTTGCAAGGTCCCACACTTGGGAAAAGCTCCATGTTATGCAATCGCACTGAGAGTCTCAACCCATCGAGTTGCGGATATTGTGGGTGCTTTGTGATTTTCCATCAACAGCTTGATTCAGATATGTCCGAGATTTAGATCATAGGAGAATTACCACCGGATATGTATTCACGATGGTGGGACATGTGGTTAGCTGGATTTCTATATTGTAAAAGGTTGTGGCCTTGTCTACTACAAAGGCTAGCAAAGAGATGATATGGATGAGAAGGTTCGTGGAAGAGTTGGAAAATGAGCAAGAGGATTGCAGATTGTACACCGATAGTGAAAGTGTGATTCATCTAGAAAAGAACGAAACACATTCATTTGAGATATCACTTCATAATGCAGATGTTGAAGGATGTGTAGATGAAACTCGTAGAAAATTCATACAAAATAGAATCTTGCGGATATGCTAAAAAAGTTGTTGGCAAATGAGAAGTTGGAGCTACACTCCACTTATTTTGGTCTTCGAGTTTGAGACTTAAAGAGGGAGAAATAAGAAAAGGAAAAGATCCAAGAATGGAGTTATACGGTAGAGTGTAGAAATTTATCTCCAAGTGGGAGATTGTTGAGTTATGGAGCTTAATTGCTTCACATTAGCATGCTTTATTAATTTTCTAGAATACACAAGAATCGGGGTCATTCGGTAGACCAACGTCATTTGCCTAGGGACCAATATCACTCAAGGAAATGAAGAACCGACATCGGTTGCCTCTGCAGTGCGTGAATGTTTTATTTAACTCGCGGGAATTAGATCTAACCTTTGATATAAAGTTAATCTAATGATTGTAATTGCATAGCTAAAGTTCCTAAGTTTGTATATGCATATATAAGCTAAGAAACTAGGGTTAGAAGTTAGATTGGGAGAATTGTAAGAAGGAATTCTTAGAGAGAGCTCAGAGAATCTTGTGAGAGGAAAAGTATTGTACATCATGTAAGGTGTGGAAGATTGTAGATCTTCAATTGTATATCCTCTAGAATAATATATTGGTTATTTCTTGGTGGACGTAGCCCACACTAGGTGAACCACGTTATATCTTGTGTATTGTTCTTCTGGTTTATTTCCACTTTTATTGCTTGTATGCTTAGATTTGAATAATATATTTGTACAACTAGTGTGATTAACCCCAACATATTTTAAGGATAGGAGTATTGATGAATTATTGGGAAATAGGTAGAAGAGGAGAAAAAGTAATGAGATCTATTTTGCACATGTATCTAAGCCTATAACATCAACCTCCCACCTAAAGAACCCCCATTTCTCGAGAATTTTCCATCTTATGAGAAAAACCCTGAACTAATCTCACTTGAAAGAATATTTATTGTTGAAACCCTCCTAGAATTCTCTACTCCCAATCATCTACCTCCAAGGGTAAAATAAAGTCTTCCAAGTCCACTCCTACACCACCAAGGCACTCTCATAGACTAAAAACCAAAAGGCCAAAAACCTCCAAGACAAAAATCACATACCATATCACTTGATAGTGATGTG
Organism: Taxus wallichiana var. yunnanensis; assembly: GCA_018340775.1. Taxonomy (NCBI): domain Eukaryota; kingdom Viridiplantae; phylum Streptophyta; class Pinopsida; order Cupressales; family Taxaceae; genus Taxus; species Taxus wallichiana. Next base: position 182,003,822 of record CM031236.1, on the reverse strand, counting down.
GAAGCTGCAGAGGAGAACATTGATCCCACACCAATGGAAATAGTTCGGGGAGGTACGATGCTACATTTCATGAGCAATAATTCCTGAGCAACCCATGGAGGGAAAATTATAACAAGCTCATAATGTGGATACAATTTGTGTAATGTAGGGTTAGGAAGAGAAAAAGAAATAATAAGTTGGTGGAAAGCTGGACATGAATACTCTGAAGAGTGCATGGAAGAACATGCAAAAGAAACTCATATTGATGAGAGAGTTTTTGAAATGGAAGGTTATGAGAAGAAAATGGGAGACAAAATTAGAAAATAAACTAATCAAATAGTTAATGCATCAAAGGGAAATGAGGAATAAAAATAGGAAGATATTGGTGAACACATGCCCCAATTTGTTGAGGAATTCATTGAACACCTAGTACATGGAATTGAGGAAAGGAAGATGTCTATAGAAGTTGAATAAGTACAAGAACATACCTCTATGGTTATGTCTAAGGTAATTGAGAAAATTGTACCATTATTTTTGGAGCAAACACCACATGTCGGTGTATAATAGATGGATGTAGCACTAGGTAACCCCAAAATTATTATTGAAGAAATTGTAAGAAAACCTGTAAAACCACTTTGCAAGGAAATGAACACACAAACAATGCTACCATACATTGATTATTTGATGTCACAATTTGAGATTTATGTTGATAAGTTAAAAGGAAATGATAGAGAGAAAAGGAAGACCTTATCTCCAAACATAAGGAAGAATTGGAGGAAAAAGATAGAGAAATCAACATGCTAAAGAAGAAGCAAGAAGAGACAGTTTAGGTGGCACATGAGATATTCGAATGTAGGCCCCCTTCAAATTTTTATTCTATTTTCTTAAAATAAAATATGGTGCAAATAAAACTTACCTATATTGATTCCAACAAGCCCTTTGATATTGGCTCAACAAGGAACTTATTTAGATCACATCATAACACCCATGAAATTCAGCTCCTATTATGTGAAATCTACATGTACAATTATTCTCTTGAGTATGATAGGGATTGGATTCCAATCCTATACATTGATATGTTCAAGTCTAAGCATTTTGTTCCTATTTGTGAATGAGTTTGATATAGAAAGAAAAATGGAGGAATACAAGCATCTAGAAAAGGTGCACCCATCGATGGTCAAGGTCAAGCTACAAAAACTGCATAAGTGGTAGAACAATATGCAAATTATATGAAGAGTAAGGTACTCGAAAGAGAGTATGGAAAATGAGGAAATAAGCTCATGAGGAAGTCAAAGACATGATTAAAGACCATGGAATAGAGGTGGTACAAGCATGCAGGATGCACTGGAATGAGATGTCTCCTGAACTACAAAAGAAAGAGATGTATTCTTATCCTAATATCATGCCAACTCTAAGAAGAGTGAATGCATACATTGACATTTCTATTGAATGTGTAGGTACCTAGCTTCCAATTGGCTATCACCCCCAATATTCCACTTTCTAATACCACCATGGATAGGTGACACACCCTCAATGAAATGATACAGAGAAGGGTTAAGCACATGTTAAGGATAAATGGTGGTTACTTATTTATAGAACCATAAGGGATCGATACTCCAATTGATTTCATACATGAATGCAACATCAAGTAACATGTAATTAAACCACTTGTATGAGGACATCCAAGGAATTAAGCCTAGGGGTGTGATGAGTTGTGAAAATTACCTTTTAAAATTAACTCATCATTTTTATTTTGTTTATCCATCAAAGCTATGTCCTTGTATTTCCCAGATACTATTGAACACTATCATCATGACTTGAACTTATTGGCATAAATACTGATTAATATAATTATGACTAGTTATCTTTATTTTGTGGTATTTTGTGTGTGCATTTATTCTCTTGATTTCAATAATTTTTTGAATGATTCTTTGTGTGATGCCACTCTTGTTTGTAAGCAACTTGTATGCAACAAAGGACTTATCTGCAACAACTTGTCCACAACAAAAGTGACTTACCTACATCTAAGGAACCACCTGAAGCCACTTGTTTACAGCCAAAGAACCTGTCACAATAACTCATCTGTAACCAAACGAGATCACCTATAACAAAGAAGTTGTGATTATGAATATCTCTTGGAATGTGGATATCGACACTTGTGTCTATACGTGTCCTCGAGGAGGCGCATAAACCGGGATATAAAGAACTAGGAGATAACTCAACTAAAGATTTGATTATTCATTGTAACTCATTGAAGAATTGATTGATTAGTTAAACATGTGATTTAAGGAACTTGTTGGTTACTTGAGTTATGTATTTGATATCTGGACACCTATTAATTAGTTTTATTGCATGTGTTTAAACTCTTGTTGTTTTGTTTGAGATATTCCACTTGTTCCATCGAAGATCTTTTACTTAGTCTGTTTGAAATCCTAGTTGAACTCTTCTTCTCACATTTTTCTATAATTGAGGAGTATAAGAGAAAGAGGTTAATGTTAGAAATCTATCTAGATGGAGAATTAGAGAATAGAGGATACACAGATACAAAATTTTCTTTGTTCCTAGATGTAATATTCATGCCAATTCAATAAAGAATATGAGTTCTATTCAAGTAAATTTTAGTTATAAGCCTTAGGAGGGATTAACACCCAAGGCAGGGCCCACTTGTGGTCTATTAAACCCATCCATAGTTTTGTTTCTTTGTTTCATTGCATGATTAGGATAGGAAGTAATTTATCTCTTTATCTACATTCTAGAATTTACAAGCTTTGTTTTTATCAATAGTGTTAGAAGCCATTTACTTTTAGTTCTAAGTTTTGTTTCAAGCATTGTACTTTCAAGCTTTGTTATTTTAGTATAGTAGTGAAAACTATTTCTTTCCATACCTCTTAAATTATTTATAACTGTGCATACAACACTGGCATTATTGAAAGTTTACATCCCTTGGTTTGATGATTAAATGAATGTGAATTAGTGAACAACATATTAATTGTTGCAAGTTAATTTGTACCACCATCATATTTGTAATACATCATCCTCTAATCTTGTTTCATGATCAAAACCCAAAATTTTCATCAAAGACTCATCATAGTCACCTTTAGGACCAAAGTCCCTAAACCACAATTTTAGTTTATTTTTCCAACTTTCCTCATGACATAGAAGCATACACATCTATTGAGACAATAATTTGTGAATCACCCTATCTTCATACTACCTCAATCTAAGTGAAAATACAAAAAGCAGGGATCATATGTAAACCACATTCCATGAATATGAATCATCATGAATGTCACAGTCTAAAACATTTCTTCGGTGTTCTTAGCCTTCTTTACATGATGTTATGACTTTCTTGGCCATATAACTTAACCCCCTCATCATTATTCTTAAAAGACCAATCATTCTACCTTAATCAGCCTCTCGACATCTTACACATCCGATGGAAGATGAATATCAACTCCCTACTTCAAAACACCTTCTTAGACATGAAGCTTACCATTTCAATACATTACAGTCTATTGTTCCTTATCATGTTGCACAAGACTACAAGTTATTAACTTGAAAAATGCAACTCTCTTGACTCTCATTAGGCTAAATCTCTATCTAACCCTTATAATTAGAGTATAATCAACACAATATACCTTGAGTCTTCGTGTACATGTAAATTAGTATTTTCTATCCCTTTCAATCATTTCTATGAACTCAAAAGGTTTTCCTTACATTTAATGAATTTGAAGCTTCACTTTCTTACATATTTGATGTAAGGTCTAGCATGATAGACACATTAAGAATAAGTATTTTACTCTGTATGCGACTATGGTGCTTTTGTAAGACTCCAAGTTTACACACCATCCTAGAAATCTTAAAGTTCATTATTTGGGACCATTTCTAGTAATAAAGATACTCGAATCAGCACATGTCCTCATTACAGGCACTAGATGGCACTATGTTTCCTAGTTACTTCAATTGGAATATGTTGAATCCCTACAATAAATAAGCTTCTTATGTGTTTATAATAAGGAATTATTGCCACTTAGATCAGGTTTCCCTTTTTGTTTTTTGCTTTGTTTTGTTTTAATAAGCGTGTTCGCATGCATGCGATGATTACTCTATTTTAGACTAATGTGCAGAGGACCATGCATGATTTTAGTGTAGGTGGATAGGAAAAGGTGAATGGGGTTTGTATCTTGAGAAGCAATAGCACACCATAAGGTTACAAAATGACGTGTGTGAAGGTACTCTTCGAGCTAGAAAAAGGTGGGTAAATGTTGAAAAGTAAAAAAGTTTCATTAAAGCTAGGAGATTATGGTAGGTGAGTGTAATTAATGTAGCTAGAAATAAAAAAACTATAAAATGGACGTGAAAAAGTCATTCTTACCTTGCTTTGAAGAACTAGTGCATAAAGAGCTCAATTGCGACAAAGTGCAAAGTGTGAAGAGAAAACCAGAGAGCTACGAATGAAGTATGAACCAAATCTGATTAAAGTAAAGATATAACAAGCATGAAAAACTTGATGAAAGAGAGATCCTTGTGAGAAGTGGAAGCTAGAAGAATGGTTTGAAGGAAATAAAATGAGCTAGGGTTTGCAGGTGAAGACACAAAGGTAGGGCAAAGAGTACCATAGGTTGAGATAGGGCACATGGCCTCAAAATTTTAGATATGGCATTAAGTTGAATATAATAATTTCAAGGATTTAGTAAGAAACCACTTGGATTTTGAAACTAAAGGTACAAATGAGAAAGTAAGTGGCTAGTTTACAACACCTAGTGAGTACAATCACCGAATGCACACAATTTGCAAGTTTAAGGGTTAAACTGAGTTGGAAAGATATGATGGCACCAAGGAAAGCACTAAAGAACAAGAATCCAATCATGGAGTCACCAGAAGAATGGTTTTGGATGGAAGTAAACAAGAAATGCAATACCCCTAAGAGGTGATTGTATGTTAAAGGCAAGCCAGGTAGGAATTGAAAATATTACTTGGGGTTCTATTATTTTAGTGAAATGCAAGATTAGTGAGTACAATCACATGGCAAACGCGGGGACACATGAGATGGACATTCATATGTATGTGGTGAAATAATTGAGCTAAAATAGTATAGAGGGATAAGTAGTCTTGGATAAAAATAATTTTCTATGATGCAACATGTGTAAGGCCTTGAGACTTCAAGAGGGCACTAGTGTTATTGGATGTATCCGATTTTCCTTATTTTTTAAGACCATGCACATGGTGGAAATAATAAAAATAGACATTATGGACCTGGTTGTGATGTCCATGCTACATAAAGACTATTTTTACTTTGTCAAAACTCCATGGGAGGAGGATGCGATTAATGGCATAACTCATTCATAAGGTAATTAGGTTATATGACATCAGGAAGGAAATAGCTTTGGACTTGGGTGATGAGAGCTAAAAGATGGGGAAAGATCATATATGGAGACGCTATAGAAGCCAAGTTAACTGGCTGAAGGATAATACCCCCACATCATTCATAATTTTGAAGTGAAGATGAAGATAATTCGATACAGGAGGAACCATATAGAGAAGGAACAATGAATATCCCAAGGCATTGGAGGAGACGATCCATGAGAAGTTTAGTATCAAAGGGGAGGGAGGAAGCATGTTCATCATTCCACAAACATAACCGTACTCCAATGACTAGAGCGTATGTGCACCCAAGGCCCTTTGGCACAAGAAAAATGATCTTGTAGAACATGTAAGCTAGGGGCTCGATTCTAAGAGGTGGATGGAAGTAAACAAGAAATTCTTACATATTACATGATAATATGGTGTAGAAGGCCATTGAATCGTGACAACATTTCCTTGTACATCGTTAAAGGCATCAATAATGAGGAGGTGCGGAGGAAACAAGTTAACAAGTGGGAGAAGATTACTGGAGTATTTGGGGTTCTATTATTTTAGTGATTATATTTTGGGAGATAGGAGTACCAGATGGCTTTGAGGACATCACAGGTGGCATAAAAGGAAGATTTTTTTTTTTACAATCGCCATAAAAATGAAGACATGACTGCAAGAAAATACTACCACGATGAAAACCAATAAGGAAAATTGACAAGGTAATGCAATAGGTTTTGGAAAAGAGATAATAAAGGAAAAGTGTTACATTATTGATGAGAGGCTCAAGGAGATCTAGCCTATGGTGATGCACAAGATGGATAGTTTAGAGAGTCTTATAAGAGAGTTGGATGTTATGATTAGGAGCCGAAGGAAAAGGTCGATGAGATAATTTTGGAGAAGGTACCAAATATTTTGGAAACAACAACAAAAAAGGCCACCAAAAGCTCGAAGAATGGAAACAACTAGAAAATGTATAAAAAGAGAGTTTCCATAACTCCTCCCATCACCTAAGGCTTGAATTCTGTTATGCGCGAGGAGAATAATTTCTTCATTCTTGATTTATTAGGTAATTTCTCATATTATTTATTCTTTAGGGATTCTTTCATTCTTTCAGTTATTCTTTGAGGGACTATTCTTTGATTCATTTTATTGTTGAGGATGGAAAATACTCCTATTTTCGAATGTTGAGCAAATAAAATGGATAATTACATAAATCAATATAAGGTGTGTTTGGAAAACTAGTGCGAAATAATGCACAACACATTAAAAAGGCCCGCACATGAGAGGTGGATCCCAAGAGAACTTCCAACACTCTTGGATAAGCATGAATAATTTTCATGATGCAACATTTTTCCTTAGAATATTTTTAGATTTAACATTGGAGCCATGTTGTAAACTTCCATTTTCGCTTCACCACAAGATATTTTAAGGCTAGAGGTACGGTGAACATGATACATCGGCCTAGTGATGTAAAAATATTGAAATTCAATGTAGATACGATGGACTCTAGGTCAGAATACTACACCTTTTAAAAGACATATGGTTATGAGTCTAAGGTGTCATAAGTGGAAATAATAAAAATAGACATTATGGACCCTCATCCCCATCGTAATTGTGGTGGTTAGAAAGGAGGCTTGTAGGGTGTGTATATACATTATCTATGCCTAGAGCTAAAAGATGGGAAAATCATATATGTGTGATCCATGGTTTGATAATTGAATGCCTATTTCTCTCCTAATTTCCCCAACTCCCCTTTACCTCTCCATCCCACATCTACTAGATATATTAAATTATTTTGCATTCAATAATGAGAGCCTTCCCATACACAAGAAGGAGGGGCTTAGCCTCGTCTTCAAGTTGGTGAAGACTCAATAATTTGCAACACAACAAATTATTTCGCCAACACCCTAATACATCTTAAAATTATAAGGTATATTTGAAATACAAATTAAAAATGTTCATTACACTCGTATTATTTATAAATCAAAAGTGGGAACCCTATATATAATATTTATACCTTATACTCATGACTCAAATTTGGTTGATATCATCATCTCGATCGATGACATATGTTGAAAGAAGTTCTATTAAAATTTCATTTTCAAGGATGATGACATCGGTTATAAGAAAAATAAAATAAAATGGGGGAAAGGAACAAGAAACTAAGAATAAATTAAAATTAAGAGTCAACATATCAATTCATTTTAAGATAAGTTCCATCTAAAATCTATATTAACTACTCCATTTCCTAAAATAACATGGAGCATGCCAACATCAACACATCAAGAGATGATTTTGAGTAAATAAAAAGTGTGTGTGCACACTTAGGTATGTTTTTCCTTTAAGCATGCAATTTTCAATTACACATGTAAATGAGGGTGGGAATGTAGGCACTAAAATTTGGTAACTTTTCTTGTTCAAGCCAAGTTTGACTATATTCCTCGCTAAGACAAATGGTCACATTTGGAATCCAATCTCATTATTTCTCTAGATTTTCTACATTTTTTTATCATTACACAATGTTGTGTCAATAATTATGATAATATTATTTAATTAAAGCATCATAAACTTATGATATTCATGACATAAGTTTCAGTTTTGATTTTCAACTCTTTAGTTAGAAAACGTATGGAAGGGTTGGGATTTTAGGTCAAGTCTTAGCCGACCTGTATGGTCTACCATTTCACATTCACTTATTTATATTTAAATTTCAAATCCTTCTTTGGGTTGTTTCATCTTCCTAAGGTCAGCCTTATTAGAATATTTCACCTATAGAAGGATATATAAGTGAGTATTTATCACCTTATAACTTACCACACATACATGTTTTCTCCTTTTTATTTTCCAATGCTTTGATGAAGAGTTTTATAGGTTGTTGTGGTTTCCACTTAGTTATAAGTTGTTATAGGTCATCCCAAAGTTGTGCGAGCAAGAACAACATGCAACAAACTTTTCTAGACAAGCAAAGAAAATAGAAAGTTACAGACACGATTGTCAAAGGGTCCAAAATCATAAATTTCTAGGTCATGACCATAAAGATCAGGTCTAGACTGTACAAAATTTGTACAACCTTTCCCCTATTGGGTTTTCAACTCTAGAAATTTCACCGAAGCATATATGGTCCCATATCATCCTATGCTAGTATCCTACGCATCCAAAATCATATTTGTCCTACCCTAAACAACTAAGTTTATCTCTCCTCTTGTGTATTTGAGAAAGTAATTATCATTTATCAATCTTTTTAAGTTTTAATATATTATTTAGATTTTTATAATTGTTGTTGGAAGTTAACTAGATTAGAATAGTCTACCCCTGCAGAAATCCTACATCCTTTTTAGTTGTTGTATAATAACACTCTAAAATCCAACTAGGGTGTACAAAAATCTAAACATAATGTGTTAGTGGTTTTAATAATATATCATGAGACTTTATCCCCAACACAAGCATTTTGAGACCATAAAGATATTATTTTTGATTTCTTTTATAATTGATTAGTTGTATTTTACATGACTGATATTTTAGAATTATCCATAGGTATGGGATGATTAGTAACACTAATTAGAATAGATGAAATTAAAAATGATGTACAACATGTGGAGGCACTATACAAACCCCGTAGGCATTAACACAAGTCAAGTGATCGATCCATGTACAATAGGGAAGGGTTGGGATATAACACATGATTATTTACATATTAGAAGCAATCATAGTAGGAGAAACATTGTAAACATTTTCAATGTTTGCAAATTTAAAAACATGAAGAATTTGAGTTAAGAGGAGGAATATTATGAAAATAAACATTTTTCAATACATTCATAAACATATAAACATTATATTTTTTTAACATTTTCATTTAAATAATCTCTAGCATACTATTTAAATTCATATTCACACCACAACTATCATCAAAATCATATTTCTAGCATATCAACATCACTCGAGAGAAGGCATTTTGAAACATAATAAAGAAATGATACGTTAGGATTTGGATTGATACATTATGATTTGGATCAATTTATAAAAAAATAAAATAATAACAAATCCTATGAATAGGGGTTTTCAACTTCTACAAGGCAACAAGTAAGTTAGATTTTTCATAAATTGGAAACCTTAGGCTGAGACTTAACTATATATGGTTTAGTAATAGGAAACCCTCATGTTATGTATTCACTATAAGCAACAGCTTCACCAAAGTGAAGGCATGGAAAGTGGTTTTACATTTAATATGCATTGAACTAGCCACAACACATTACATTTATGTACCTAGGTTAAATTTACTTGATAAATATAAATATAATTACATAAAATATATACCTAGACCATAAGAAAATGTAAAATAGTAAAGTACTTTGGAGAATTGAGTTTTGTAGGATAATACTCAATTTTGTGTTATTATAGAAGTAATCTTTGTACAATGGTTCAATTGGTGAAAAATTCAAAAATGTGTGATCATGGGATTCTAAATATAGCTACAAATTCTCATTAGTGGAGCCCTTTCTAACACTACTATTATTTATATTGATATACCGGGTCTAAAATATGTAAATGAAAATTACCCTGTGTATGATCACACATGCTACATACCACATTACCAATGCAACCCTCTATGAATCTTCAATGGAAATTCATGTAAAATAGGTCTAGGAAGAAAGATGAACAACTCCTAAGAAAAGAGGACTATAAAACCTTTTTGACAATTTTGTGGAGATTTAACCAATTTTATGGGAGTAAAAATGGAAATAACCCTTTAAAAAGCACATTGTTTATGCAAGGTGAATATGAATTTACAAATGTGTTCTTCATGCCTTAATCTATAAAAGTGTGTATCGATTTTTCTATATTTATTGTGACCCACTAGGAAACATGTCTAAAACATTAATTTGGATTTTAGGTTTGTAGAGGCTATGTTAAAAACATACGTGTTTTGGGGTTTGAGCTAAACCAAATAAAATAAGAGCTTCCCTTATATTTGTTGGCCCCTGACTAAAGAACAATGAGAAACTTAACAAATAAGTACAATGCATTCAATAAACAATCTTATGTAGTGTAATTTGACCAACCCTTATCTTTCCATTGTGGGGAAAAATAGGATAATCTACATTTTTTATATGCTTGAAATCTACTTTTCGGTAAATAGATACTTTAAAAAAATAATAAGTTATTTCCTTACAACATCATCATGGATGTTCTCTCATGCATATTATATGTGCTTTGTGTCCCAAAATGCACTAGTGTGACTTTATAATTGAATACCCATTAAATTAAAATAAGAACCACGTTGGTGTTAAATATGAAACTCAATGGATGGGAAAATTGAGAAAGAAAATTCAAAACCACAAGAAAAACAATTTTGGGTCAAAAGGACCCATAAAGTGCATATGACCATTTATGTGAAGATGTGACAATTTTCATGGGCTACAAAATAAGTCATCATCATAACAATGATGAAAACATTTAAAGCTTACATTATTATGTTGGGCATCTAGATTTAGGCAATCAAGACAAAGTGTGCCCACTAAAGTCTTAACTTGAACAAGACTCATTTTACGTCGATGTTGTTAGGATTTCGATATCATAAGCATAAATAAAGTGCATAGAAGATCTTATACCTATGTACACAAATATCACTAATACCAATATTCATCTTTCACAATTGTCCTACCACATAAGCATATCCTACCATAAAACCAATTTTTTAAAACATCATAATTAAAAGACAAAAGAAAGTGACAACATTCTCAATATGTACGTACATTGGGAATCAACAAATGAAAGGGATTGTCTCCATTATAAATACATATAATAGAATCAACAATAAACCTATCTTATCTTTCCACCATTACAAGTGAATGGACATTAAAGGAGGAGAGGGGTATCTCTTTACCACTATAATGTAGAGGAGCATAAGAATGGAAGGTTTGCCAAAGTAAAGGTTCTTTTACGTTAGTAGGAAGGTTAAACCAACCCAAAGAGATGATGATATTTTAGATATGAAATATTAGTGTGGACCAAAGTTATTTGTTAATATATGATTAAGTGTGGTTTAAAATTCTCTAGGACATAAAGTATAAGACTAGTTATAGACATGGTCAAGTCTGCCACTCCCCTTAGTTTACTCTCATTTTCTTCCTCACTAGAATAATTAGGTTTCTTTATACACCAAAGATCTTCCGAAAATACGAAAAAATCCCAATAAGAAATCCAAGGATTGAGGGGATCACAAATTGGCAACTTTCATAGCAATGAAAAGACACCCCTTCTATTACTTCACCACATTATGTGCAAACCACCACAACTTGCTCATCAACTTTCCACTTTTTGGACCCCAAATCATGTAACCATAAAGCAAATGCTCACCAAATGGCCTAAGCACATATGGAATAGGTTTTATTTTCATATTCATTGACTAAGGTAGTGAGCATTGAGGAGTGCAAGGAGTATTGGGATTAATAGCACACAATTGTTGAAGAATGAGTTTGTGTTCTCTCTATGCAATAAAGGAGAAATTGTTGTATGTTACCCTATTCCATGCAGCAACATGCATGTGTGTTGAAGTTATTTTTGGTGCTAGTTGAGTGATTGCAAAAGCAACCAAAAAATGAAAGCTAATTTAGCTTTATAACTTGAGTTCATTGTGATAAGCATTGGCTTTGCTTTAAAGTATTATTTAAATATGTTAGCTTTCTTCCAAGAAAGGTTAATTACATGATGTGCTTTGGTTATAAAATATCATTTTCTTATTTTGAGTGGGAATGAGGAAAAACTTAATAGTTAGAGGTAGAAACTTGGGATGTTGGCTATTGTATTTACAATCTTTTCCAAGTTTAATATAAGAAGTGAAGTTCTCATGCTGGATTTTTTACCCGAAAGGGTTTTCCTAAGATAAACATTGTGTCGATATTCTTGGTATGTTTTTAATTTATTTCAAATCTACTTGTTTCTTCTTCTTTAGTTTAATTTATTTCTTGCATGTGCTCAAAAATCCAACATAAACAGTGATGTCGGCCAATTTCAAGTTATTATTTATAAAACTCACAAAAAACAACTAAAATTTGCAATGCTAATGGCATTAGATTCAAATAAATCCATCCCACCATATGATATGAGGTCTAACTATATATAAAATATGATATGGGCCTTGAGTATATACAAGATCACCAATAACCAGAATTTAATCACTGCAAGGCCTCCACACCCGAGTTATACTCTTTTACCTACAACACTACGTACAAAATAAAACATTCTTTAAAAAAATTCATATAACAACGGCTTGCCATAATACCCTGCCCTTTACCCCCAACTTACTCTCTCATCATTTCACTTTCCATTTTACATGCATTCACTTTCCATTCACATTTTTACCATATATGTCTTGTCTCCTTGTCTAACATTTCATTACACCTTTATAGTAAAAATTAAATGCTCTACTCGTCCCCACAATGATGGTACCATTTAATGGTGACCTTGTTATATTTGGGCGGCATCTAAATTAAGGAAATCATGGAATCGAGTGGCCCTCCAATGTCTCAATGTGAACGAGACTTTTAATTGGGCTTCCAGTATCATAAGCATAAAAAAAAAAGCACCCCAAGTCAACAAATATCACTAATACCAATATGTTCTTTCATAATTGTTCCACCACAAAAACAAAATAAATAAATTAAAACAGCCAAATTGAAATAGAAACGAAAGGGACTACATTCTCAATATATACATACATTGGGAAAACAACTTCTTGATAGGGACTACATCCTCAATATATACATACATTAGGAATCAGCATCTATCTTATCTTGCCACTTGTACAAGTGAATGAACATTAAAGGGGGAGAGGGGTATCAATTTTATCACTAAATTATAGATAGGGTCTACAGAAGAAGAGAGGGTGTCTAAGTTAGTAGGAAGGTTAGCTGCTTCTTTTAAAAATGATTATGTATTAGATTTATCATATTATTGAGAGCTAAATTTATCAGTGAATATAGGATTAAGTGTGGTTTAAAATTCTCTAGGATCAACAAAGAGTCTAGGACTAGGTGTAGACATAGTCCAATCCATCACTTCTTTTAGTTCACTTCTATCTTCTTCCTCGCTAGAATAATTAAGTTTCTTTATACACCAAAGATCTTCTGGGCAAGAGAACGAATTCCAATAATGAATCCATGATTTGAGGGGATCACAACTAGCCACTTCAGTAGCAATAACTCGACACCCCTTCTTTTCCCTCGCTAAATTGTGTGCAAACCACCATAACTCGCTCATCAACTTTCCACTCTTGGGCCCATCAGCATGCAATCCATAAAGAAAATGCACACCAAACGGTTTGAATATGTTTGGAACAGATGGTATTTTCAGCCAAGGAAAAGCCTTGTCAAAAAATCGACTGGTAGCAGCACAAATGCGCTTAGTTTTACACACTCCTTTCACTTGCATTTTGCAATAGTCGTTGTTACTCCACATACTGAGCACCGCCCAAGAACTAGCACCCGGCCACTCCTCTCCTTTAGGAAAGGCCACCCACGTCCCTAAACTAAGCTTATTCTGGAGTATGGCGTCTATGTCTTGTGGGAAAAATTCTGACGTCCCCATGCACTTTCTATACATAGCCTCAGCTCTAATGGTGTCAAGTTTGAGGATTTTTACTGAAGAAGAAATGTGCTTGGGATGGGAATGTACGGGATGGACTAAAATAGCCGGCATTCTAAATTTAGTAAAGCGACATTTCTCTACAAAAAGCTTGATGCACGCATCGTTATCCTTTTCCGTCGCCATATACGCATAGTCTGCCTCCTTTGTCTTGAACCATTTTTCTAACTCTTCCACTAACCGTAGCCCTATCCCCTTCCTCCTGAAAACAACAAACAAAATACATAAAATTATTTTAAAAAAACAAGATTAAAATTTAATCATGGAGTATAATCTAAACATTGATTAAAATATGAGATAAATAATTTAGAAAGGAAAACAAACGACAGAGTATATGAATATTGAGAAAAATACCTGTGGGTTGGCGAGACTCGCAGGCCAAGAATATATGCCGCCTTGGTGTATAAGGGAATCAGTTCAGGTTCCTGCTTCTTGATTCCACATACAACAGTCTTGATGGAGCCTCTGATAAGACCTACGATATTTCTTTCAGGAGTTTCGTCTTCTGCAACCTGTCAACACATTACGTTGCTAACTATATAGAAATTCGCTTCTACGCCTAAAACTATGAGGGATAAAAGCTTTCCCTGAAATTATAGAACATAATCTATCCAAACCAGTTCTTAAAACTTAAAAAAAGAAATACCAGCATTGTATAAGCAGGAGTATGGCGAATCCTGCAGATGGGGTCGCCCATGAGATCTGTGTAGAGAGAAACACCTCGACTCGGCCCGACCTCGCACCGTCTTTCCAATTCCTCAACTCGCTCTGTGTCTCTCTCTGCATCGAACTCCTGATACATATTTTCTCCATTCTTTCTCTCTCACAGTACAGAAAAGGAAAACCTAAAAGAAAAGAAATAAAGATTTCTCATGCATTCCGTGCTCCTTGATTATCTTTATATATAAGTAGAGCAGGTGAGAGAACTTCAGAATATACCTAAGGCTGTTTCTCCTCCATTTCTTTTTCTTTCCTCTTTTATTTTATGTTTTTCATTAACAGTTGCAACGCAACTGAACGGGCGGCGCTTTGCGTTTTCTAGTGTAGTGTAATGAAGGGCATGTAGTATGATATGATGGCATGCACGTGTGAGGGAGTGCGTGGGCGGCACCTCATTGGCCTACAAACCACCATTATTGCCCACTAACGTCACGAGGATGTTACAATGTTAATCAACTATACCCTTACCCTACAAAGACCTAGCCACTTCAATATTTAGTTTGGTTTTTTTTTTTTTTTTTTTCTCGTTTTGGTGTTTTTCCATGATATTATGAGAAAAATGGAGAATCCTCTAGAGCTTTTTTTTAAAGTCTCCCTAGTAGTACTAGGGAACATCAAGGCATGTTGTGTTTTGGGCAATGCTATACTTTGTCTAGTTCTAGGCAATGCCTTCATTTCTCTTTATCTATTTTGTATTTACTTTAATTTTCTCTGTGTACATTTCGAACTATATATGGAGTGGTTGGAAAGAAGTTTCGTGTTCAAATCTTATAAATAGTATGGTCCATGTCAATTAAGTAAATTTATTTCTCTTTACCTACTTTCTGCTATTTTAATTTTCTCTGTTGTGTAAAATTTGAACTATATAAGGGGTGGTTGGAATAAAGTTTGTTGTTCAAATCTTATAAATGGTATACATGTTCCATGGCAAATAAGTTAAATAGTTTCGTTGAAAAGAGGTTATAAAAGTGAATTGGGAAAGTCCTTTAGATGGAAAGAATACCTTAAATTTGAAAAAATAAACTTATAATTGATGTATTAATGATGCATGTACTAGATTGGGAATGTCCATTAGATAGAAAGTTATCTTTACAAGGAAGGCTTTGTTTGTGAAAGTAAGGTCTTGATTATTTTAAGATACAATATGAGTCATTAATTTAATATTTATAACAATGTTTTATTTAGATTGATGTTGTCACCATATTCTCATATAGTGCATATTTGTAGACCATAGAGAATCACATATGTACCAACATATATAATAAATTATGCAATAACAAGCCATCATATAAGCACTACATTTTTAATGCCTTATCCACTAAAAATATAAGATAAGCGCTTTTGTCTCTCTAAATAATCACAAGGCCCATTCGAGTCTCTCGACTATGTGTGCTATAAAGATAAATCACATCAATTATTAAAGAGATGGCTCAATATCTCAAATACCTCCTTAGAAGATATCTCATAATTGGACCCATCATGTGCCTCCTACACATCATTAAGGTCATGCCTATGAATCTTTAGATTATATGTAGGAATATTATGTTCTACACAATCCCACGAAGCAATAAAATGTTCCATGGTTTTTGTACATGGTGTATAAATCAATAGAATAGATATTGCATGGATTGCACTCAAGAAACCTTACTAACAAATGTTGGTGGAGTTCTATGTATACTTGATGCATAGAAATATATTTTATAGTATTAACTAGAGATGATACCACTTCTTTGAGTGGTGTCTTTCTACTCTCTTCCCCATTGACCTCACTACCTCGGTTAGTAAGAACCCATCAGAGGATATGTAATTTGAGAGGTGGCGTAAGAACATGCTATTTTAAAGCATTTTAAGCTAATGAATGCTCGCTCATATGAATTGGTAACCTTGAATCACTAAAAATATGTAATCGCTTGTCAAAATATGCTATCATGTTTTTAAGTACATAATGTGACTGGATGATTCACATGGGTCAAGGAAACATCTAAGAGCCTCAAGAAATTCTCATTAAGCATACTTGAAAGTGGTTCACCATGAACTAACAAGGTGTATTATGTCTCATGAAAAAACTATCAAATATTTCAGCCAACTATTATGAAACTTCTAATATTCGATAACCGATAGTTATGTAACCATCAATCAATGTTAAGTGGCAATTTTTCCCACAACTAATGCATACCTAAAATAATAATTAGAATGACAAGTTATACCATTTTAGAAGCATTTTCAAAAGTAAGGAATTTTAAGAGACATTTTATGAGTAAGAAACGATTCTTAAGAATCTAGAGGAGAGAAGAGATTTTAGTTTATTGATCATTACAAGGAGAGGAACTAGTTCATGTAGAGAGCAAGGAGGTGTACTAGAAGTGAAGTGTAGTCTAAGATTTGAATGAGTTTGTATAATTATTCTTCATGTTTGTAATGAAAAGGAAAACCATTTCTTGTGAGTCTGTAATCCATCATAAAGATAGGATAAAGTGTGGGTTTTTAGATTTTTCTTGTGTACAATTGTGTATGGAAGACCATCACCGAGTTAGTTGGTACATGGATTTATGGAATGAGTTGTTTAATTGATATGACATCCTTGATTGCATTAGTTTGTATAAAATTTGGTTTTTAAAGAATTTTGTGAGATTATTACTTCCCTACATTAGATTGAAAAGAGTGTTAAGATTCCTCAAGGACAATAATTTTCAACATGGTGTGGAGATTTGATGAAGTAGATGAAATGATAAGATAGCTAGAAGCAATATTGAATGTTGTACAAGGAAATAAAATATAGTTTACACCAATAGATGATATGTATGTGGAAGAAGTGCTAAGAGTAGAAGATGGATAACTAAAGAAAGCATGTGAGAAAAATTAGATGTAGGATAAGATAAGTGTATCGATTTATCTTTGGGAATGGTAGGGGAACCAAGATAAAAGTTCATAACTCATTAATATTGTTGTTGGAATCAAGATGTAAGTTCCTCCATGTTCTCAAAAACATTAAATCTAAAGGATTTGATATGTTGTATTACAAAAAATGAGGATTAGTACAAATTCAATAATCTAGAGGACCTAGGGATAGTGAAAGTGTCTTAAACCGATTTGAAAGGTCATGCAACTAGATTGTGGATAGAAGTAAAAATGGAAGAAATAGAGGGGGTGAAAAAAATATTACCCAATGGGGTAAAATGGTTTCCAAATTAAATGGAAAGTTTCTACACTCAATTTAATATTTAGGCTTGTTAAAAAATTTGCATAAATTGAGTAAAAATAATTTAACGTGAAATATCTTGCACCGAGGAGTTCTAAAAGTTAATGATACAGTCGAGACACCATGATATTCATCAAGAAAATTTTGCAAGGAAAATAAATGGCCTAAAATTGAACAAACAAGATGAGATAAGTATGGTAATACTACACATCGTGGAAGAGGATAACCAATTTTTATTGGGAGTTGAAGAAAAGTTTTCAATGAGACAAAAATACATCAAGAGGAAGAGACATATTTTTAAGGAAAAGAGGCCAAATAAATATTTGAAGAGGATAATATACGCATCATGGAGAAGATAACTTTTCTCACAACCACAACCACACCATAAGAGGGATACAATATCCTTCTAGAGAAAGAGGACACTACAATAGAGGAAGAGAATTCATGAGAACATGTTTTAGATGCAAACAATCACGCCATGAATCTTATGAATTCCCACAAGTACAAAATAACAATTCTTATATGTGAAATGAGAATAAAACTCATATATTGAAAGTAGATCAAGATTATGTTGCATTAACCTATTTTGTGGATTATTGGGAACATAGAGAAGTTGTTCATAAGAAGAGAGTGTTTCTAAATATTAAAAAAAGTTGGATGAACTAATATAAAGGAAGATCATTTTCCAAACCATTTGCAAAACTAGAGGTAATTTCTACAAATTCATTACTGGTAAGGGTAATATGAATAATTTGGAGTCAAATGATATCGTATAAATAAAGGTTTGGGTCAAAGATAATCACACACTCAAATTCATATAAGGTGTGATGGTAAAAAAGGCTCATGATATCTTGGTGAGTGGAAAATGTTTTGTCGAATTTAGATTTGGTTTTATAAAGATGATTCCTTGTGTAGTATCATGCCTATGACCATATACCATATTAATGTAGAAGAATCCAAGTTCATAAAAATATTTCATTAACCAAAACATTTGTTTTGGTTCTTCTACACATTTGGACATATATGTTTATATTTTGTGACTTTTTAGTATTAACGACAAGGTTACATCTATGGAGGAATCTAATACATAATTTGAAAGCACAAACAAAATTCCAACGTCATATAAAATATAAGGAGAATGGAGGCAAACATATTTTCAACAATTTACCATAGGTCAAGTGACTCCCTTTTTAAAATAGTGGAACATATGTCGCTTTATGTAAAGTTGTGATTGTGAAACCACTATGGTGGAGTGTATACATGTGTTTAATATGTAACCGTTGTAAGGACTATGTGCAACCTTTATAGTAGTTTCACAACTAGTGGTATTGTTATACCAAAATTTTTACCTCTCGACGCAAAACAAAAATCCTAATTTTTTTATTTTCATCGCAAAAGCCTTTTTCCTAGAACTTGGGACTCCAAGAGTTGTTAGAATTAGTAATAGTCATGATAATTTAAATTTAGAGGAATATGAAATTTTGAAATAAGTTATACTAGAGTGGAATTGAGGAAAAAGGCTTTAATCTAAGGAATTATAGTTACTGAGAAGGATAGAGAGATTTAAGGGATTTTAGCTCTTAGAGGAAAGGAAGTAGAGTCGAGGACTTATAAGTGCAATGTGTTATTATTTGTAGTCAATCTTTTGAATGAAATATATATTCTTCATAATTATTGTTGGGTTTTAGGAATGTGGGTATATGTTTTTAAATCTATGTGAAAATATTTTTGAGCAATAAAGGCATTGTGTTGGTTCTAAAACCGTTTCCTAATCATTATTTGTCTTTTTATATTAAGTATGGGCCATGAGATCTTAAGCTAGAGAGTTGAGTATTGATTAAATTGATCCATGATTATCATATGCATCACACATGTAGTTGGTTAGACTATGAAAAATTATGGTTAAATTATAATGTGTAGCTAAAGAGACAAAGAAGAGGGAAAACCAAGATCAAAACTTGGGATAGAATGGTTGCAAAAAACTTAGAAAAATGTTATTTCCTTTGGATTTTTAACTAGTTTATTCAATAAGTTGTATATTTTAAGGAAATGAGATATGATAATGAAAAAATACATGGAGTTATAAAACCCACAATTATATTTTGTCACGTGGAGGATGATCATGAGAAGATACCAAGTTATGATAATGGACTTTGTATTTCCATTCAAAATGAGATCGAGTGTTATAATTGAAGTCAATAGAAGATTCTTGTCAATGTGCACTAAATGTAGAATACAATTAAACTAGGAGGAAATCAAATACCTCTAAGAAAAGAGGAAATTATTCAAGTGGAAGAGGACATAAGAGAAATGTTAGAGGAAATATCGCTCATGAAGGAGAAGCTAATTGTTGTCCAAAATAACCCCTAGGCTATTTTGACAACTTAGAAATCCATTTTTGGCCTTACGTAACATTGTCATGGATTAGGAAAATTTCAAAATTTACAAAGCTATGGGAAGGTCTCGATGTTTTGGGGCAAGTTTCATTGTTTCAAGTATCATCCTCCATCTCATTTGGCCTTTTCAACTGAGGAGACATAAATTTTGGCAAAAAGGGAAGAATTAGCCTTTGGAAGAATGGGAGGAATTTTTCCTTTGTTACTCTTATTCCCCACATTACCACTTGGGCCACAACGAGGAGTGCAATCAGGTATATCACGTTTGAATAACACTACTGGAACAGTTCAAATGATCCTTATCTTCTCCGATAGATCGAATAAAAGATAGGGGAAAGAGGGGAAAGTAATTGAAAACCTTTGGGTTATAAGGCACTATGGGAAAAGTTCCCATGTTCCAACCATTCCTCAATCGGCCGCAAAATATGATAAGTGAAAAATAGGGAAAGCATCAGTTAGATTGGGTATTATTGGTACACATGGAAATGATCACGTGTTCCCTTACTACTTCGTGATCCATCCATACCCGACCCCTCGGAAAAATTGGTCATACAAGGAACAAGTGGAATAATTCCATGATTCCAATAGTTCCCTGCAACCCCTTCATTTCAGCAAAATAGTGCTCAAATCGATGCAATCGGGTCAAACAGCACCCATGTAGTTGTTCTACCATTCCTTCATTCCCTAAATCATCTACATCGATGCAAAAGGGCACAAACAATTAAATTACTTTTTATGGCCTAGAAGGAATGTTCCCTCATTCCACAAGTTCTTTGAAACTCCACATGGGTTAAATGGATTTGATTTTTGGGCCACGAGCTCCAAATTGCAAAAAAATAGTGGCATTGGAACCATCTCCTCAAGGGATTGATTTTGACATCAATAAATATAGGATTTGATTAAGTTTTGAGGGTGAAAAATGCAAACATGAGTTTTGTAGGGAAAAGTGTATTTTAACAGCTTCAAACACTTCGCCCACCCAAATTTATTGCTTCATGGCACCCATACTCCATCCTATAGATCAAATGACATGGAAAGATGGCTTTTTCAGGCATCCACTTGGTCTTGTAGAGAGTTATTGTGTTTGGTGGGTGGTTAAGCTTGAATTTAGTGTATCCTGTCTCTTTTCATCCTCTTTCTTCCCCTTTCTCTATATATTTGCAAATAATTCATTTGTAGATGGTTGTACACCTTAGAATGCAAATGCACCATTCCAAAATGCTTTCCCAAGTTTTTGTGAGTTACATGCCTTCATTTTGTTTTTACAAATGCATTTTATACCTTCTATGAATGTAAAAATGGTATATGCATACTCCTTTGACAATAAAATCATGTTTTTTGGATATTTATCTATGTAGCTTGTGTTTTGTTGCATTCTTGTCTCTCTATTCGCTTTCATATGTAGTGTACATGTTTCTTATTTACAAGATTTCATTTTGTTGTGTTTTGTGTGTAAAATGGAAGGTAAAATGTAGTTCTAGTATGTGGCACAGTATGTTTGCCCTCTCTTTCTAGATTTCCTCTATGTTTTCCCCCACGGAGAGTGTTCATTCCCCTTTCCTTGTGTTATTACCTCTTTTTTAGCTTAGGATTGAATTTTCATGCATCTTTCTAACTCTGGTCCTTGTGAATGACTAGTTTAGGCTTAGATAGTTGTGTTTTTCTGTAGGAGTAGTGTTAGAATTAGTTTTAGGTAGAGGAACTAGCCTTCTCTAGAGGTTTTTATTAAGATGAATGGTACCACACTTCGAGACAATCCCATGTTCACAAAAATTTCTTTTGTTCATTTAGGATCATGCAAAGGGTGAAACATTTTTTTGTTAACATTTATGGTATGCCTGGTGGGATGAAGGTTAAGGAGCTTTACAAATTCATTTCACCAAGCTCGATGTGTATTTGGTGATATTCCATCCTTTAGAGGATTGAAAGTAGCACATCTAGCTACCCCATTGGTCCAAAAATGATTTTCTCAATCAACAAACCACCTTCCATCATTTCAGTCTTCTTTTCCATGAAGTTGTGTAATCATGACTTCATTTCCTCACCAGAATCCTATGTTTCAACAACACTACCAATCAAATCCACCTCCATGTTTCCCAAATATATCTCCACGTTTTCAAAACATACCGCCAACTCAGTTTTATGAGCAAAATTAGAATGATTGTGCATATTCTTATGATCCAAACGAAGATACGATCAATTGGGTTATTTAATTAACCATGGTGTTGTTCAAGAAGAAGGATATGTAGATTTTGGAGGCCATTTCACACCTAAAGATGATTTTTAAAGGAGAATTCAATGTATGGATTAGAGCATGCAATTTTTCAAGGAGAAATTCCAAATCATATCGCTAAACAAACTAGTGTTAGACACCCCATCAATGGGGAGGTCTTAAACCTAGTTGGTTTAGTTCTCAACAAAGGAAAGAGGTAATGAGTCAATACTTTAATCGATGGTTAAAATTGTTGCATCTTTACAAGCATTGGAGTCTAATAAACCAATGTTTGAAGAGCCTTGTTAATGGGTATTCCTTCACCATCACCATGTGGGTATATGATGCCTCCTTATCAGCCTAAACCATCTCAACCAAATCCCAAGATCAAAGTTCCTAATTTTCTCAAAGCTTCTCCTTGCATCTCTTCTCCTCCACAAGAAGGAATTGCACACTCCCATCATTTCAACCATTGAAATAACAACTAAAATCCCAATCCCACTTTCCTCTCATATTCCTAAACCCTTTTGGGATGAAATTAATAAGGAAACAAGTTTGTTAGGAAGCTAATCAAGAACCAAGAAGGGAACTTCTCATGAAAAATATGAAAGGTTAGAGCTTAAACTTTAAGGCCAAACAAATCCCACAGATGGTTAAGCCTAAAATATGGGTTGAAATTGAAGAGAAAACAAAGGAATATGATAAAAACTGTCTATTTTGAGTGTATTGTGCATGTTGGCACCGTATTATTAGAGGTTGTTGATTGTTATTCACACAAAAATCAGAAATAGAGGAAGGAAAAAAAAATCAATTAGAGAAAAATCATATTTTTTAGGACTCCAAAGAAGATATGATCCAAATAGGATTAGGTAATGAAGATGTTGGAGTTTCATAAGATTTAGAATATTTCACCGATGATGAAGAACCCATTGAGCTTACCAATATTTCATTTACATCATCTACATTTCACTACAAAGACCCTCACATGTTACAAAAGTCTTCTTTAGACCTAAAATAGAGTAAGAAATATTAATGAATGTTGATCATTCCTTGCCTCTTTTCACACAACCAGATTTGGAAAATCATGAAGAAGAGCATGCAAGATAAGAAATCAAACATACTGATAAATCTGATTTTCATGTTGAAGAGGGTGAGTTTGACATGTCAAAATTTGTGTTTGAGGATGAGGAAGAGAATGATAAACCCATTGCCAAATCATAAATCATCATGGAGGAGGCTGAGTTGTTTGAAGAATAAAAAAAAAGCAAAAATCATATTTCAAACATACTTATTGAGGAAGTAGATGATGAGTTTGAACTTATTAACTTCTTGTTTGATGAAGAAGAGGCATGTGCAAGGGTGGAAGCAAAGGTGTTTGTGCAAGAACAAGAAAATAAGAGTTCAAATAAGTCTACAAGAACCTATAAGGAGGAATATAGTGTTACTAAAAACTCCATATGTGGAGTCAGATGAAGAGAAGATAGGAGAATCATAAGGATCACCCATTGGTTCCCAAAGTTGTATAACCAATAAGATATTTAGTTATCTTAGATTCAAAATTAGAGTTTCCACTTTTCATACTTACCTTAGAGTATGAAGAAGATCATCAAAGTGCCAAAGGTTAGATTCAACACCTCTAAAAACCAAATTCATATCAGCTTGATGAGGTATTCATTCTCTTTTTAGTGATACTTTAAGTCCGTGGGAGTGAAAATAGTTCTAAGATGGTTGTACACTCTCATTAAATGCCATGTTTATTGCAAAAAAATAATCACATGGTCTAATTTTTTTAAGGAAGGGAAGCTATTTCTCCCAACTAATAGCTATTTTTATTCATGTTCATTTTCCTTTGGTTAGAGTAAAGAGTCTATTAGGTTTTTTTATTACAAAACAAGTGCTTGTGCACACTCTGCATGTTTTCTCTTAGTGCATGTGTGATTTTACATTTTTGTACATAGTTTTGGGGCCTTTGTTATTGTTGCATAGTCTGAATTAGAGTAGGTTTCGAGGTGGAAACAAAATGTTTTTGGGGCAGCTTCAATGTAAATTTATGTAACCATGAAGATTAGCTAAAAATCGAGTTCTCCACGCTCCTTTGATGGAAAATATCGTAGTTTTTGGGACAATTTGAAAGCTTCATTCAAAACTCCCAAGAAATAAATTTCCAAGAACACTTCAAGCAGATCCAGGTAAACTCAAGTCCATGCAGATCCAGGGGTAAGAATTTCAAGTTTAGAGATATATTTTTCAAGTTTTATAGACTTAACCTCATGCCTAATGGATTCTTTGAGGTCACTGATCTTCTATCTAAAAATAAGATAACTCCATTGAGTTTTCAAACTATTGTCTAGAATAACCCCTATGATATTTTGACAACTTAAAACTCCATTTTCAAACCTAGGCAATGTTTTCATGGATAAGGTAAATTTTAAATTTTGCAGTTATAGGCAAGTCTCAGTGTTTTGGGTAAATTCTCATTGTTACGGAGTTAACCTCCATATTTCTTGGCTTTTTTAATCCAAAAGTTAGCCAAATTTTGGCATAACAGAAAGCGTAATCATCCTTCAGAGGAATACGAGGAATTTTCCTTTGTTCCTCTTGTTCCCTTCATTACTGCTTAGGTTGTAATGAGGAGTACAATTAGGTATATTGTGTTTGAATGTCATTATTAGAATATTTCAAATATTTTGTCTCTTATTCGATCAGATGAATAAAGGATAGGGGAATGAGGAGAAAGTAATTATAATGGCATAGGTTATAAGGCATTATGGGAATAGTGCTCGTGTTCCAATCATTCCCCAATTAGTTGTAAAATATGACAAGTGGAAAACAAGACAATCCTTAGTTAATTCAGCATTATTGGCATTCACGAAATGCTCCCATGTTCCATTGGAACTCCATGAGCCTACCATGTACCCGAACCCTAAAAAAATCAGCCCTACGAGGAACAAGTGGAACAGTTCTACCATTCCACTAGTTCCCCAAACCCTACCATGTCCTGGCCAAATAGTTCTCAAAGTAGTTAAATTGGTTCAAAAAGGCACACATGGAATTGTTCCACCATTCCATCACTCCCTCTATCATATCCCTCTCCACACAAGGGAACAAAGGGTTAAATCGGCTTTTGAGGGCCCATGGAAAATGTTTCCTCGCTCCATGAGTTCTCTAAAACTCTACCCGTGCCGACTAGATTTGGTTTTTAGGCCACAAATTTGGACTTAGATCTCTAAATTGCACAAAATTGGTGGAATTGGAACTATTTTCTCAAGGTATTCATTTTTAATTAAGAAATACAAGATTTTATTGATTTTTGAGTGTGAAAATGCAAGCACATTTTTGAATGAAAAAGTGTTGTTTTACCAATTCAAACACTTCAAACATCAAAATTTATTTCTTCATGGTGGCCGTACTCCATCCTACATGTCAAATGACATAGAAAGATGGCTCTATCAAGAACCCACGTGGTCTTGTAGAGAGTTATTTTGTTTGGTGGGTAGTTGAGTTTGAATTTGATCTTCCCTCTCTCTTTTCCTCCGATTTCTCTCCCCTTTCTCTATTTGTTTTACAAATAATTCATTTGTAAAGAGTTGGAAACCTTAGAATGAAAATGGTTTCCCAAGTATTTTTTATTTACAAATACATAACTTTATTTGGTTTTCACAGATGCATTTTTTACCTTCTATCAATTTAAAATTGGTTTGTGCATATTGTTTCGGTAATAATTTTTTTTGTGGTTATTTATCTACCATAGCTTGTGTTTTGTTGCATTTTTGCCTCTCTAATTGATGTATGTGTTTCCCATTTATAGGGTTCCATTTTCTTGTGTTTTGTGTGTAAAATGGAGGGTAAAATGTACTATTACTTTAGAAAGACGATGTCGTCCCTCTCTTTCTACATTTCCTCTCTATTTTCCCTCATGGAGAGTGTTCATACCCGTTTTCTTGTGTTATCACCTATTTTTTAGCTTATAATTTCATTTCCATGTATCTCTCAAACTTTGGTCCCTATGAATGACTAGTTAAGGCTCATATAGTTGTGTTTTCCATTGTAAGGATAATGTTAACATTAGTTTTAGGCAGATGAATGAGCCTTCTCTCGGAGGTTTTTCTCAAGATGTAAGCTCCCCCACTTGGAGAAAATCCCATGTTCATAAAAAAATAAAAATCATTCATGATCATGTAGACGGTGTAACTTTTGTGTGTTAAAACTAACATTTCTCAAGATAATAATCAAGCAAAAGGAGGAAGAGGATACTTGACTAGAGGAAGAGATAAACAATTCATATGTAAGTAATTTGAATGCAGAGATTATCATAGAAATAGAGAATTTGATTTCCTAAAGTATTGAAGAACAAAACTTTTTCTAATAAAATAGTCATATTTATCTTATGGATGAGGATATTGTTAGGTATCCAACAAATAAAAAGGAACTAGAGTGTGGTGGACCTATTATGGTGAAGAAAAATATTTTTAAACATACCAAGGAAGAATATAATTTTTAGAAAGAAATAATATTTTTTAGACTATAAATGCAAAAAGAGGTAGAGAAGGAGAAAAATCTTTGGATTTCATTCTCAAACCCTCAAAAGCTACGAAAAATTAAGGTATTGATGAATTTCCACCCAAATAAAGTTATTTTATCAATAAATATTCAGATATATATTGAAAAGACTTTCAAGATTGATTTCCACCTAATCATTACCCATCATATGGATCTATTACTTAGATCATATTTAAAAAAATAAATATATATGATAACATCGATAAAGAATGAGGAGATGAAGATACAAGTGAATGAGCTATCGGAGAAGGATTTGATAAGGTAATGCATGAAACTATATGCATTTCTAGTAGTATCGGTTCCAGTACCTAAAAATAGTGGATAATGACATATGTGTATGGCGTTATATGCAAATGTATAAAATCTTGATTAATTATACCTTTCCATTTCTAATAATGAATTTTTTGATGAAGTATTTATGTGGATTGAGATACTTTACCAATATGTATTTGATGATTTAGTACCCTAAAATCCAAATTAATAAGGGAAATGAGTGGAATATAACATTCAATACAAAGGATGGGTTCTCTTAGTGGTCTTTCATGCCATTAAAATTGTCAAATATTCCAAGTAAATTTATGAGACTCGTGAATAAGTGTCAAGAATTCTTTTGGTAAGTTTATCATCATGTATCTTTATGAAATTTTGATTTTATTAGAAATAGAGGATACTTTTTTGTATTTAATATTGGTATTGTAAAGAATCTCATTAATTGTTAGCTTAAGCATTTCAAGAGGAATTTTTTTTGGTCAAGTTAAATAAATGAAGCTTTCTAAAGGAAAATTTAATCTACTTGGGATCCATATTATTAAAAGGAGTGAAATTGAATCCAAATAAAGTAAGATCAATAGTTGAATGGAAAACACCTAGAACTATGTTTAATTTAAGAATCTCTCTTGGGTTAGAAATTTTATATAAGGAATTTATCGTAAAACTTAATCATATATGTGTACCCATATAAATACTATGAGAGGGGATAATAAGTTTGACTAGAATGTTATAGTAGATTTTTTTTTAATTTTTTTAAAGAATAAGGTAAAAATATATCTATTATAAATATTTACATATAACAATAAAGTATTTAAATTTGATTGTTATGCTAATGGGGTAGCCATACGATTAGTTTTGAGTTATCAAGTTGATACAATTATTTACTTTAGTGATGATATGAATGAAGAAAAGCACGCATATTCAATTTATTACCAATAATTGTATGCTATGATACAATATCTCAATAAGTGGAGGCATTATTTTTACCCAAGGAATTCACTTTTATATGAATCACCACATTTTGCAATTTATATAGAGTCAAGGTAAGTTAAATAAACACCTTAATTGTGTTGTGTTTCTTCATATATATTATTTTGTTTTGAAACATAGAGCGGTAAAGCAAATAAGGTAGAAAAGTCTTTAAGTATGTTATTTGATGTACTCATGATTAGATGTTCCATCAAGGACTATATTAGATCACTCAACACAAACAATTTCACAAAAAGATGAATCGAACATGAAAATATCACTATACATCTTGAAAGAAACAATTAAATCTTATTATATCAATCAAATATAAAAATATAAAAATATAAGAATGATATA
Organism: Taxus wallichiana var. yunnanensis; assembly: GCA_018340775.1. Lineage (NCBI taxonomy): Eukaryota > Viridiplantae > Streptophyta > Pinopsida > Cupressales > Taxaceae > Taxus > Taxus wallichiana. The sequence continues at coordinate 181,975,162 of CM031236.1, read as the reverse complement.
TTACAATCTTGTAACAACCTTTCAATGAAGACTTTGTAGCAATCCATTAAGGGATGCAATTCCTAGGACCTAATCCTAATGAATAATGTTGGCTCACAAGACTCTATTGAACTATACTCTCATGCCTTCAGTGTTCTCTTCCTTCTCAATTATTTTCCTTCTAAGCTCTCTCGACTCTTGAAAAGAATATGAATAAATTTGGATCCTTGTTTTTATCCTTATAAATATTCTCGTTATTTATATCTCACATAAATATTATGTCTCCCAATTTTTATTTTATTTTATTCTTCTATTTAAATAACCTACAAGATTAGTAAAGAAACATTTTACAAATAAATATTCCTCATCACATCACTCTTGATCCATACTTGTTTGATTATCAACTAATCACTTATGAGGTAGTTTTTTTTTTTTATCAAAGTATACCAAACCACTTTTTCATTTAGTTTCAAAACTATTGATTAAGGCTTGTGATCCCAAAGTGAAAACTTACTTGACACATATGTGCATGAAAATAAACAATATTAGTAGTCTTCTATGCAATTATAAAAATTTATTTCACAAGATATCACACATGGTATTTTCGCAAAGAATCATCCCATAGATTTACTTATATAGCTATAGAAGAATATAATATCATCATTTTGAAGCTCCTTTATTCCAATAACACTTTGTGTAGGAATGTGAAAAGATAAATCTATGAAAATCTATTCTTATACTCTAAATATTTTTTATGATGAAAGATATAAAGTGAACTTGGATGCACCTACATCATACAAACTAAGTAAGAGGAAATGGGATCCCCTACTCATTAATGATACACAAGGAATTAAATGTGCTCTCCAAGTTTGGAAATTTTTACATACACTAAGAAAAATTACATCATCAACTCTGGTCTCTCCATTTTATTCAATATTCTTTGTATTCCTTAATTAGCATTATTTTCCTAAATATAGAATCAATTATTTCTTCAAATAATCAAGTTTACTTCAATATATGGTACGTATTATCTAATTTAATGCTCCCAAATCCTCCACTTTCATGTAACTCATACTAAGAGGAAAATTCCACAACATTAGAGGTAAGAAATATGTCTATACATTTAATTATATCTATCTCTAGTGCTAGGGAACATCAAGGCATGTTGTGTTTCGGCAATGTTATACTATTGTCTAGTTATATGCAATGCCTTTATTTCTCTTTACCTATTTTGTATCTACTTTAATTTTCTTTGTTGTGTAAAATTTGAACTATATATGGGGTGGTTGGAAAGAATTTTCCTATTCAAATATTTTAAATGGCATGGTCCATGGAAAACAAGTTAATTTATTTCTCTTTTACCTACTTTCTGCTTTCATTTTAATTTTCTTTGTTGTGTAAAATCAACTATATACTGGGTGGCTGAAAGACAAGTGTTGTTCAAATATTATAAATGGTATACATGTTCCATGGAAAACAATTTAAATAGTTTCTTCAAGAGAGGGTATAATAATTTAATAAGTCAGTAAGTGCTCGTTAAATTTGAAAAAAGAAAGTATGATTGTTGTATTGCATTGGGAAAGTCTTTCGATGTAAAGATATCATTACTCATTAGATTTGAAATAAGAAATTTATGGCTGATATATTTGTACAATATGTGTATTGAATTGTAAAATTACTTTATGTGGAAAGAAATATTATCTTCACTCACTAAATTTGAAATTTTTTTTTAGAGTTGATGTATTAATGATGCATGTACTAGATTGGGAATTCGCGTTAGATGGAAAGTTATCTTTACAAGGAAGGTTTTGCTTGTGAAAGTAAGGTATTGGTTATTTTAAGATATAATATGAGTCATTAATTTAATATTTATAAAAATGATTCATTTAGATTGATGCTCTAACCATATTGTCATATAGCGCTTACTTATAGACCATACTAAAATGAGCGAGAATCACACATATGTACCAACATATATTATAAATTATGCAATAACAAGCCCTCATATAAGCACTACATTTTTTATGCCTTATCCATTTCTAAATATAATATAAGCACTTTTGTCTCTCTAAACAATCACAAGGCCCATCAAGGCGCTCTCGATTATGTGTGCTATAAAGATAAATTGCATCAAATATTAAAGAGATGTATCAATATCTCAGATACCTCCTTAGAAGAAGTATCATAATTAGACCCATCATGTGCCTCCTACAAATCATTAAGGTCATGCCTATGAATATTTAGTTTATATGTAAATATATTATGTTCTACACAATCCCACGAAGCAATAAAATGTTCCATAGTTTTTGCACATAGTATATAAACAAATAGAAATTATATTGCATGGATTGCACTTAAGAAACCTTACTAACAAATGTTGGTGGATTTCTATGTATACTAATGCACAAAACTATATTTTATAGTATTAGCGAGATGATACCACTTCTTTGAGTGGTATCTTTTCCACTCTCTTCCCCATCGACCGCATTGCCTCATTTAGTAAGAACACATCAGAGGATATGTAATTTGACAAGTGGTGGAAGAACATGTTATTTTAAATTATTTCAATCTAATGAATGCACGTCGATGAATTGGTAACCTTGCATCACTAAAAATATGTAGTCAACACAAACTTTGCTATCATGTTTGTTAAGTACACAATGTGAGGGATGATTCACATGGGTCAAGGAAACATCTAAGAGCCTCAAGAAATTATCATTAAGCATACCTTTAAAGTGGTTCACCATGAAATAATAAGGTGTATTATGTCTCATGAAAAATATAAAATATTATAGCTAACTATTGTGAAACGTCCAATATTCCTTAACCGATAGTTATGTAACCATCACCATGTTAAGTGGTAATTTTTCCCACAACTAATGCATATATAAAATAATAATTAGAATGACAAGTTATACCATTTTAGAAGAATTTTTCAAAAGTGAGGAATTTCAATAGACATTCTATGAGTAAGAAATGATTCTTGAGAATCTAGAGGAGAGAGGGGAAGAGATTTGAGTTTATTGATAATTACAAGGATATGAACTAGTTCATGTAGAGAGAAAGGAGGTGCACTAGAAGTGAAGTGTAGTTTAAGACGTGAATTATTGTGTATAATTATTCTTCATGTTATTAGTGAAAAGGAAAACCATTTCTTGTGATTTTGTAATCCATCATAAAGATAGGATAAAGTGTAGGTTTTTAGATTTATCTTATGTAAAATTGTGCATGGAATCCCATCACCGAGTTAGTTGGTACATGGATTCAAGGAATGAGTTGTTTTATTGATATGACATCCTTGATTGCATTAGTTTGTATAAAAGTTGGTTTTGAAAGCATTTTGTGAGATTATTCCTTGCCTACATAGGATTGAAAAGAGTGTTAAGATTCCTCCAAGGACAAGAATTTTCAACATGGCGTGGAGATTAGATGAAGTAGATGAAATGATAAGATAACTAGAAGCAATATTGAATGTTTTACAAGGAAATAAAATATGGTTTACACCAATAAATTATATGTATTTGGAAGAAGAGCTAAGAGTAGAAGATGGAGAAATAAAGAAAGCACGTGAGAAAATAGTAGATGTAGGATAAGATAAGCATATTAGATTTATCTTTGGGAATGGTAGGGGAACCAAGATAAAAGTTCACATCTCATCAAGATTGTTATTGAATCAATATGTAAGTTCCTCCATCTTCTTAGAAACATTAAATCTAAAGTTTTTATATGTAGTCTTAAAAAATTGAGTACTACAAATTCAATAATTGGAGGACCTAGGGGTACTAAAAGTGTTGTGAACCAATTTGAAAGGTCAAGCAAACCAGATTGTGGATAGAAGTAAAATTGGAATAAATAGAGGGGTGATGATAATATTACCCAATGGGATAAAATGGTTTTCAAATTAAAGGGAACGTTTCTACACTCAATTTACTATCTAGGCTTGTTGAAAAGGTTACATAACTTGAGTAAAATAATTTAACATGAAATACCTTACACTAAGGAGTTCTAAAGTTAATGATATAGTCGAGACACCATGAGAATCATCAAGAAAATGTTACAAGGTAAATAAATGGCCTAAAAATGAAAAAACAAGATGAGATAAGTATTGTCATATTACACATCATGGAAGAGGATTACAAATTTTTATCGGGAGTTGAAATTTTTCAATGAGACCAAAATACATTGAGAGGAAGAGGCATACTTTTAAGGAAAAGAGGCCAAATAAATGTTTTAAGAGGATAACATACATATCATGGAGAAGATAAAATTTTTAACAACCACAATCACACCATAAGAGGGATACAATACCCTTCTAGAGAAAGAGGACAAGACGCTAGAGGAAGAGAATTCATGAGAACATGTTTTAGATGCAAACAAATATGCCATGAATCTTATGAGTTTCACAAGTACAAAATAACATCGATATATGTGAAATGACAATAAAACTCATATATTGAAAGTATATCAATAGTATCTTGCATCAGCCTATTTCAATGGATTATTGGGAACATAGAGAAGTTGTTCATAAGAAGAGAGTCTTTTGAAATATTAAAAGAACTTGATGAACTAATATAAAGGAAGATAATTTTCCAAACCATTTGCAAAAATAGAGGTAAGTGCTTGAAATTTATTATTGGAAAGGGTAACATGAATAATCTGGAGTCAAATGAGATGGTATAAATAAAGGTTTGGGTCAAAGATAATCACACACTCAAATCCATATAAGGTGTGATAGTCTAAAAGGCTCATGATATCTTGGTGAGTGAACAATGTTTTGTCAAAATTTAGATTGGGTCTTACAAATATGATTCCTTGTGTTGTATTATTCCTATGGATATATACCATATTAATGTAGAAGAATCCAAGTTCATAAACAATCTTGCATCAACCAAAGACATTTGTTTTGGTTCTTCTACACATTTGCACATGTATGTTTATATTTTCTTGACTTGACGATATTAACGACAAGGTTACATCTATGGAGGAAAATAATGCACAATTTGAAAGCATAAATATTTTTCCAATGTGATATAAAATATAAGGAGAATGGAAGTGAATATAATTTCATCCATTTACCACAACTCACGTGACCCTCTTTTTGCGATAGTGGAATATATGTCACTTTATGTAAAGTTGTGATTGTGCAACCATTATGGTGGAGTGTGTACATGTGGTTAATATGTAACCTTTGTAATGGTTATGTGCAAACTTTATATTAGTTTCAAAACTAGTGATATTACTATACCAAAATTTTACCTTTGATGAAAAATAAATAATACTACCCAATTTTTTTATTTTCACCACATGCTTTTTTTCCTTAAAACTTGAGGTCTCCAAGAGTTGTCAGGAATTAGTAATATTCATGGTAATTTAAATTTAGAGGAATATGAAAATTTGGAATAATTTATAGTGGAGTGGAATTGAGGAAAAGAAGCTCTAATTTAGAGGAATTATAGTTACTTAGAAGGATAGAGAGATTTAAGGGATTTTAGATCTTAAAGGAAAGGAAGTAAAGTCAAAGACTTATAAGTGCAATGTTTTATTATATGTATTCAATCCTTTGAATGAAATATATATTATTCATAGTATGTAGGGTTATAGGAATGTGGGTATATGTTTTTAAATCTATGTGACACTATTTCGAGTAATAAATGCATTGTGTTGGTTCTAAAACCATTTCCTAATCATTATTTGAGTTTTTTTATCGAGTGTGGGACATGAGATCTTCAAAAATGAGTTGAGTATTCATTCAATTGGATCCATGATTATCAAATGCATCATATATGTTGTTGGTTAGACTATGAAAATTTTAAGGTTAAATTATAATGTGTAGCTAAAGAAACAAAGAAGAGGGAAACCCAAGATCAAAACTTGGGATCGAATGGTCGCAGAACTTATAAAAATGTTATTTCCTTTAGATTTTTAACTAGTTTATTCAATAAGTTGTATATTTTAAAGAAATGAGATATGCTAATGAAAAAATACATGGAGTTATAAAAACTCACAATTATATTTGGTCATGTGGATGATGATCGTGAGAAGATATAAAGTTATGATAATGGACTTTGAATTTCCATTCAAAATGAGATAGGTGTGTTATAGTTGAAGTCAATAGAAGAGTGTTGTCAATGTGCACTAAACATAGAATACAATTCAACTAAGAGGAAATCAAATACCTATAAGAAAAGAGGACAATATTCAAGTGGAATAGGACATATGACAAATGTTAGAGGAAATATTGTTCATGAAGGTGAAACAAAATGTTGTCCAAAATAACCCCTAGGATATTTTGACAACTTACAAATCCATTTTTGGACTAAGGAAGCGTTGTCATGGATCAAGAAAATTTCAAAAATTGTAGTTATGGGCAAGTCTTTTTTTTTGGGGTAAGTTTCATTGTTCCATGAATTATCATCCATCTCGTTTGGTATTTTGAGTTGAAGAACAAGAGGAATTGTTCCTTTATTCCTCTTGTTCCCAATATTACCAATTGGGACACAATGAGGAGTTCAATCAGGTATATCAAGTTTGAATGACACTATTGGAACAGTTCAAATGCTCCTTCTCTTCTTTGGTTGCTCGACTAAATGATAGGGGGAAAGAGAGGCAAGTAATCATAAAAGTTGGGGTTAGTTGAATTGGGTATTATTGGTACACATGGAAATGTTCTCGTGTTCCCTTACTACTTCACGATCCCTCCATACCCAACCCCTCGGAAAAATTGTTCATGCAAGGAACACACGGAATAATTCCACCATTCCAATAGTTCCCTGAAACCCTGTCATTTCTGCCAAATAATGCTCAAATCGATGCAATCGAGTCAAATAGGAACCCACATATTTTTTCTACCATTCCTTCATTCCCCAACCATCTATATCTATGGAAAATGGAAAAAATAATTAAATCATCTTTTCAGGGCCCATGAGGAATGTTCCCTCATCCACATGTTCTTTAAAACTCTGCCTGAGCCAAATGGATTTTCTTTTTGGGCCATAGAGCTCCAAATTATAAAACATTGGTGGCATTAGAAATGTTTAACTAAAATTGAAAGATACCTAATGCTATGCTAAGATAGTTAATCTAATATAAGAAGACTAAAACGCTATAAATGACTATGCTAAAGTAGTATAAAACAATCAAATAATTAAATATAATAAAATAAAACCCTAAGTATGCAAAGATGTAAAAGGAAATGACTTAGCTGATTACCAAAGATCAGTCACACATTGTCACAGTGTCCGACAGAAAATATGGAGAGTAGTAACAATCACTCGAAGTCCCAAAAGGTCGATCTAGGCGATTTGAGAAGACTAGAGCACCTAGAAGGGAATAGGGTGCCCCGAGGTGCCCCGGTATGCGAAATAAGTGCCTTCGTATCTAAAAATACTTGGAACATGTTTTTCACTAGTCAAAAGTTAATTTGAAACCCTTTCCATGTGTCACATCAGATTTATTGACCGTGTCAAGTGTGTTGAATAATGAAGGATGAAATAATGACAAAAAAAAGGAGAAGTATCAAAACCCTAAAAATAAATATGTAAAATGAATGGGTCGACCGACCTCAACTATTACAACAATGGAGTTACTTCTCTGAGCGTTGCATTACATTTCGGACCCAAATGTAGTTCTAAGGTGTGTGTGTGTAATATGGTGCCCTAGGTTCTCTTGTGCCAATGACACAATGTAAATAGCGAGCTAGTAGCTAAATGTAAAAATGTAATAGCATGTGTGCATGGAAAAGAATAGAATCCCTTCATCTATGAAGTGTGTTTTGATGCGAGATCTCCTAGCCTTGATGCATGGAACTATGTGGATGTAAGTGATGCAATGGATGTAACTCCGATGGAGAGATAGTAGTAGATGATGTTAATCCCCTCATTATGGCTTCATAACTTTATATTTATAGGGTTCTCTTGCTTTTATTTTGTAATTAATCACGACATGGCCAACTAGGAAAAATATAAATATGAAAAATGGTTGAAATGAGCCCAAAACGTGGAGGGAAAGTTTAGGATAAAATGGCGAAAGTGCCAAAATAGATGGGCATGTATATAGAAATGTGCCGGGAATGAAAAAATAAAAGTAAAATAAGGTGGGAAAAAGATGGGATTAATTAGTAATTTATTCACTTTATAACCTTCTAAATAGTAGTATGAAACCGGGCTAAATAATGTCTAATGTGCATGATATTGTGATCGCATTTTTCCCCCACTTTATGTTGGTGAGTGGAACACTTTGGTAACATAAAGTAGATAAAGTGCATACCTAATATCCATGAATATTGTAGTAGGAGCATGCCCAAGGACTAGACTCAAGCATGGAATGATAAAGAAAAAGATGGAGGAGTGTGGAGTTTAAAGATGAAAAATGTAAATAAAAGGTGATGAGAGTGAATATGGGTGACAATTTAGCCTAAAGCGTATGTCACTAAACTAGGAATGTTTTCATGATGAATTGTCACATGGTGAATGTAAGGTCCATTTATTAGTAAACCCTCGGCATTCAAGTATGGACCGAGGAACTAAAGTGTGTCATAGGGTGGTGAGTGCAATGCATAGAAAACAATGTAGTGTATATAGTGATGAAAAAATATTATGTGGTGGGAAAATGTGTTGTAAATGCATAGTTTGTATAATATGATGTAGTATATGTAGGATGTGTAACATGTAATGTGTAAAATGTAATGAGTGTAGATAAGATAGTAATGTAGTATGCAAGAACCTAATATAAAGCTAGACTAGCGTAGTGTGTATAATGTATAAAGGCACTATGTATGATGTAATGGTGAATGTAAATTGGTATTGTAAAGATGTATGCATGAAATGTAAAGCTAGTCTGATAGATAATGGAACCTAGCATAGTATGTAGGATGAGTGTGATGTATAAATGCATAATGTATGATGTGACTGTGTCATGATGTATGTAATATGTAAGAGGAATAGTGTATGATCTTAAACGGAGGATGATAACAAGATTGAAAAACTAATAAAGATGTGTAATGTATAGATGCCAAAATGATATAGGATGTATGGTGTATGATGCGCTAGTATGTGTAATGAAATGTAATGTGTAATGCCTATAGTGCAAAGTGTGTGGATTCACAAAGTAATGGTAATCCCTCAAAATTCAAGTGTGAACCGAGAACAAGAGTGTGTCATTGGGTAATTTTATTAGGTGCTATGCCCCCAAGTGTATGATAATGCATGTACTATGTAATGAATAATGTATAAGGGTGATGAAACATGATAGATTTTGTTTAATTGATGATGTGTAAGGAGTGTTAAAGTATTATAGATGTGTGTATGTATAGGTGGCAATGTAATGGAGAAATGTAAGATGAAACGAGGTTCTTTATAGTAAAATACCCCTCAATAGTCATATAAGAACCATAAGAATATGAGTGTGTCATCAGGAGGGTAGAGTATCAAGAGTTACCTACCAAAGGCCAAGTTTACATGTGGTGGGACCTTGGTGGTCAAGGTTCACATTATAAGTAGGTGGTGGTGGTGAAGGTGAATATATATTGTAAACATTGGAGAGAGGATTAGTTGTTTTGAAAAACTTAATTGGTTGGAGTTTAGATTTGAGAGGAGGCCGTGTTGCACTGAGTTTCAAAGGAGGTCACGTAGGCTGATTTTATAATTATGTAGATGACTTAATAGGAGGATTTAGTGAACTGATGTTGATAGGTGGTTGCTAGAAACTACTTGAGTGATGCTAACTTAGTGGTCATTGGATGGGGAAGAATCAATATTAGGAATAGGAGAAATGTTTACCTGACTAGGGGAAGGATCATTATGCACATGTGAGGGGTTGTCAATATCATGTATGTAATGAATAAGAGAATCATCTAGAAATTCCATAGAAATATTAGAGGGAGGTTCACTAGTGGCTGTAGGGCTTGCTTATATTGATATTGACTAAGAGAAGGAAAAATAGACTTAGGAGCCCATGTGGGTATAGTATTTATAGGTGGGCATGCAATAAGATGTTTTCCACTAAATGAAATAAAGCCCTAATGCTCAAGATTTTGACTCAACATTATAAAGCATATCAATCGTGGTCATTTACCCATTAATTCGATTATAGTGGAAATATGGATCATATTGGTGTTTTTCTAGCCGATAACGAGGATAAGAATGAGTAGGTAGTAGAAGAATTAATTGACGACTAAGAAGTTGAGTTAGAATGTCATGTGGCTTGGCATTGTGATTAAGTATGAGAGGTTTTGGACGATGACATGACTTGAGGTTCAACTATATGGCATGGAGTGGACATAGATTGAATAGGAAATGCCAAAGAAGAAAAAACATGTGATTGAGAAGCATATTTAAGTTGTTGAATTTCAAATCTAAAGGATGTGATGGTGGATTCCATAGATTGCATAGAGGATGTATGTGATTGAGAAACATATTTAAGTATTGGATTTCATATTTGAGAGATGTGATCGTTGATTCCATAAATGTATAGAGGATGTATGCGATTGAGAAGCATCCTTAGACATTTGACCTTTAGATCTAAGAGATGTGATGTATATATTCCATGACAACAAATTTTGCATGTAAGGCTCAATGTAGTCTAAGATGGATTGGTTAGATGGAGGGTCATCAAGATCAGGATCAACAAAGAAAAAATGAAGCATAACACTTAATTCATGTGGAGGAATTTTTCCATTATAATACTTGGTGTCTAAAGCGCTTTGGAAAATAGCTATGGAAAACATGATGTTTCTTAAGTAAATCGATAAAGAAACTTGCCTCGTGGTAAAAAAAGAATAAGGATCTGAAGCATGAAAGATGTCGAGTTCACCAAAATGATTAACTAAAATTGGAAAGATACCTAATGGTATGATAAGCTAGTTAATCTAATATAGGAGGACTAAAACATTGTAAATGACTATGCTAAAGTAGTATAAAGCAGCCAAATAATTAAATCTAATAAAAGAAAACCCTAAGTATGTAAAAATGTAAAAGGAAATGACTTAAGCTGATTTCCAAAGATTATTGAGGTTGTCCCGGGTGGCTGATAGGAAAATATGGGAGTTGTAAGATGAAACGAGGTTCTTTATAGTAAAGGACCCTCAATAGTCATATAAGAACCATAATAATATGAGTGTGTTATCGGGAGGTAGATCAAAAAGAGTTACCTACCAAAGGTCAAGTTTACACGTGGTGGGACCTTGGTGGTCAAGGTTCACATTATAAGTAGGTGGTGGTGGTGAAGGTGAACATATATTGTAAACATTGGAGAGAGGATTAGTTGTTTGAAAACTTAATTGGTTGGAGTTTAGATTTGAGAGGAGGCCGTGTTGCACTGAGTTTCAAAGGAGGTCACGTAGGCTGATTTTATAATTCTGTAGATGACTTAGTAGGAGGATTTAGTGAACTGATGTTTGATAGGTGGTTGACTTTGTTACTTGAGTGATGCTAACTTAGTGGTCATTGGATGGGGAAGAATCAATATTAGGAATAGGAGAAATGTTTACTTTAGGGGAAGGATCATTATGCACATGTGAGGGGTTGTCAATATCATGTATGTAATGAATAAGAGAATCATCTAGAAATTCCATAGAAATATTAGAGGGAGGTTCACTAGTGGCCGTAGGGGCTTGCTTATATTGATATTGACTAAGAGAAGGAAAAATAGACTTAGGAGCCCATGTGGGTATAGTATTTATAGGTGGGCATGCAATAAGATGTTTTCCCCTAAATGAAATAAAGCCCTAATGCTCAAGATTTTTGACTCAACATTATAAAGCATATCAATCGTGGTCATTATGCCCATTAATTCGATTATAGTGGAAATATGGATCATATTGGTGTTTTGCTAGTTGATAACGAGGATAAGAATGAGTAGTAGTAGAAGAATTAATTGATTTACTAAGAAGTTGAGTTAGAATGTCATGTGGCTTGGCATTGTGATCAAGTATGAGAGGTTTTGGCGATGACATGACTTGAGGTTCAACTATATGACATGTAGTGGACATAGATTGAATAGGAGATGGCAAAGAAGAAAAAACATGTGATTGAGAAGCATATTTAAGTTGTTGAATTTTAAATCTAAAGGATGTGATGGTGGATTCCATAGATTGCATAAAGGATGTATGTGATTGAGAAACATATTTAAGCTCTTGGATTTCATATTTGAGAGATGTGATCGTTGATTCCATAAATTGCATAGAGGATGTATGCGATTGAGAAGCATCCTTAGACATTTGACCTTTAGATCTAAGAGATGTGATTGTGGATTCCATGACAACAAATTTTGCATGTAAGGCTTGAATCGAGTCTAAGATGGATTGGTTAGATGGAGGGTCATCAAGATCAGGATCAAAAAGAAAAATGAAGCATAACACTTAATTCATGTGGAGGAATATTTTCATGATAATACTTGGTGTCTAAAGCACTTTGGAAAATAGCCTGGAAAGCAGGATGTTTCTTAAGTAAATCAGATAAAGAAACTTGACCCATGGTAAAAGAAGAATAAGGATCCAAGCATGAAGGACGTCAAGTTCACCAAAATGATTAACTAAAATTGGGAAGATACCTAATGGTATGATAAGTTAGTTAATCTAATATAGGAGGACTAAAACGTTGTAAATGACTATGCTAAAGTAGTATAAAGCAACCAAATAATTAAATCTAATAAAATAAAACCCTAAGTATGTAAATATGTAAAAGGAAATGACTTAGCTGATTTCCAAAGATTGTCGTAGGTTGTCCCAGTGTTTTGATAGGAAAATATGGGAGTAGTAATGATCACTCATAAGTCCCGAAAATATCATATCTAGATGATTTGAGTAGATTGGAGCACCCAGGAAGGGACTGGGCACCCCGAGGCACCCTGGTATGTAGAAATAGGTTCCTTGGTCTCTAAAAATTCTTAAACCTTCTTTTCAATGGGTCTAAAGTTAATCTGAAACCATTACCATCTATCACATCAGATTCTCTGATCGAGAGAGTGTGTCAAAGAATGAAGGATGAACTAATGACTTGTAAAAGAGGAATAAGTATCAAAAACCTAAAAATAAAGATGTAAAATGAATGGGTTGGACTGACCTCAACTGCCACAACATTGGACTTACTACTCTGAGTGTTGCACTACATTTCAGACCCAAATGTAGTTCTAGTGTGTGTGTGCAATATGGTGCCCTAGGTGCTCTTGTGCCATTGACACAATGTAGAAATAGCGAGCTAGTAGCTAAATGTAAAAATGTAATAGCATGTGTGCATGAAATAAAATAGAATCCCTCCCCTATGAAGTGTGTGTTGATGCAGATATCCTAGCCTTGATGCATGGAACTATGTGGATGTAAGTGATGCAATGGATGTAACTCTAGATGGAGTGATAGTAGTAGATGATGCTAGGACCCTCATTATGGCTTCATAACTTTATATTTATAGGGTTCTCTTGCTTTAATTTCATAATTAATCCCGACATGGCCGACTAGGAAAAAGATAAATATAAAAAATGGTCAGAATGAGCCCAAAAAGTGGAGGGAAAGTTTAAAAGGAACGGGCACCCTGGTGGGACTAGAGTGCCCCGGGGCACCCCAATACAAGGATGGGCGCCCTAGTTTAGGATAAAATAGAAGAAAGTACCAAAACAGAATGGGAAAGTATATGGAAATGTGCGGGAATGACGAAATAAAAGTAAAATAAGGTGGCCAAAAAGGTGGGATTAATTAGTACTTTATTCACTTGAGAACCTTCTAAATAATAGTATGAAATTGGGCTAAATAATGTCTAATGTGCATGATTTTGTGACTACAAGAACCGTCTCCTCAAGGGATTCATTTTGACATCAATAAATATGGGATTTGATTAAGTTTTGAAGGTGAAAAATGTAAACATGACTTTTGTAGGGGAAAGTGTAGTTTTAACAGCTAAAACACTTCACCCACCCAAATTTAGTGCTTCATGGCACCCATAATCCATCCTATAGATCATTTATGACATGAAAATATGGATTTTTAGGAATCCACATGGTCTTTGTAGAGAGTTATTGTGTTTGGTGGGTGGTTGAGCTTGAATTTAGTGTGTCCTCTCTCTTTTCCTCCCGTTTCTCCCCCTTTCTCTATATATTTTGCAAATCATTCATTTTTAAAGGGTTGTACACCTTAGGATGCAACCACCACACCAAATGGTTTCTAAGTGTTTGTGAGTTAGATTCCTTCATTTGGTTTTTGAAAATGCATTTTATACCTTCTATCATTGTAAAAATGGTTTATGCATACTCCTTTATAAAATCATGGTTTGTGGATATTTATCTACCTAAATTTTGTTTTGTTTCATTTTTTCTCTCTATTTTCTTTGATATGTTGTGTACATTTTTCCCATTTTCAAGATTCCATTTTGTTGTGTTTTATGTGTAAAATGGAAGGCAAAATGCGCTTCTAGTATGTGGCACAAATGTCTTCCTTTTATTTTTGCATTTTCTCTCTATTTTCCCTCATGGAGAGTGTTTATTCCCCTTTTCTTGGTGTGATTACCTCTTTTTTATCTTAGGATTTCATTTCCATGCATCTCTATAACTCTTGTCTTTATGAATGACTAGTTTAGGTTTGGGACAATTCGTTTTTCAGTTGTAGGAGTAGTTTTAACATTAGTTTTAGGTAGAGGAACTAGCCTTCTCGGGAGGTTTGTATTAAGATGAAAGGTACCACACTTGGAGACAATCCCATGTTCACAAAATTTTATTTTATTCATTCACGATCATAAAGAGGGTGCACCATTTGTGTGTTAACATTTATGGCATACCTAGTGGGATGAATATTGAGGAGATTAAATTCATTTCAACAAGCTCAATGTGTATTTGGTGACGTTCCATCCTTTGGAGGCTTTAAAGCAGCACATCTAACAACTCCATTGGTCAAAAAAATCCATTTTATCAATCAACATACCACTTTCCATCATTTTAGTCCTCTTTTCCATGAAGTTGTGTAATCATGACTTCATTTCCTCACCGAATTCTTAGTTTTAAAAAAATACCTTTAAAATCCACCTTTATGTTTCCAAATCTATCTCCAAGTTTTCAAAACATACCAACAAATCAATTGATGAGAAAAATCAGAATGAATGTGCATATTCCTATGATCCAAATGCAACTACAAATCAATATGGTTATTCAACTAACCATGATGTTGTTCAAGAAGAAGGATATGCAGATTTTGGAGGCCATTTCACACCTAAAGATGATTTTGAAAGGAGAGTTCAACGTATAGAGTAGAGCATGCAAGTTTTTAAGGAGAAATTCTAAATCATACTAGGTAAACAAACTAGTTTTAGGAATCCTCACAATGGGGAGATCTTAAACCTAGTTGGTTTAGGTCTCAACAAATATTATAGGTAATCAGTGAATATTTTAATTAGATGGTTGAAATTGTTGCATTTTTACAAGCATTGGAGGCTAATAAACCTAAGTTTGAAGAACCATGTTAATGGGTATTCTTTTACCATCACTATGTGGGTATATGATGCCTCCTTATTAGTCATAACCATCTCAACCAAAGCCCAAGCTCCAAGTTACTAGCTTTCACAAAGATTCTCCTCGCATCCCTTCTCCTCCACAAGAAGGAAATACACCTTCCCCGTCATTTCAACCATTGAAATATTAGCTAGATTCCCAATCCCACTCTCCTCTCATATTCCCAAACCCTTTTTGGGATGAAATTAATGAGCAAAAAAGTTTGGTAGGGAAGCTAATCAAGAACAAAGAAGGAACTTCTCATGCAAAATATGAAATATTAGAGCTTAAAGTTTGAGGCAAAACAAATCCTACATATGGTTACGCCTAAAAAGGGGTTGAAATTGATGATAAAACAAAGGAATATGATAAAAATCCTCTCTATTTTGAGTGTAGTGTGCATGTTGGAACCATGTTATTAGAGGTTGTTGATTTGTATTCACAAAAAAATCTGAAATGAAGGAAGGAAAATCAAAGTAGCAAGAGAAATAATCATAATTTTTGAGGACTCCAAAGAGGATATGATCCAAATAGGATTGGGTAACAAAGAGGTTGGAGTTTTATAAGATTTAAAATATTTCGTGATGATGAATAAGCCATTAAACTTGGATGCACTTACATCATACAAACTAAGTAATAGGAAATGGGATCCACTACTCATTCATGATACGCGAGGAATTAAATGTGCTCTCCAAGTTTAGAAAATTTTACATACACTAAGCCAAATTACATCCTTGACTCCTCAGTCTCTCCATTTTATTTGATATTCTTTGTATTCATTTATGTGAATTATTTTCCTAAATCTATAATCAATTATTTCTTCAATTAATCACTTAATTCTATATTTGGTCTCTTCTCTAATTTAATGCTCTAGAATCCTCCAATTTCATGTAACTCATAGTAAGAGTAAAATTACACAACATTAGAGGTAAAAATATGTTTATATGTTCAAGTAACTATATCTCATATTTAGTCATTACAAACCTGGAATCTATAAAAAGTTGCATGGTCTAATATTCTTCCACTTAATCTTATTATTTTTTCTTCTTGAACATTTCCTTCCATAGATGTGCTACATCCATGCCTCCTAATTTAAAATCTTTCTTTATTTTATTTAAATTTATATGTTATTTATATTACACATTTATTTTTTCCAAATTTAAGCGCACTTTTTAGTGCACATCTCTCATATAATCTATAAATTAATCTTCTTTTAGATTTAATTTTCTTTATTATTTGATGTCACACAATTATATGAAATTGAACTATATAGAAAGGTATCTTCATATTACTCTTGTCTATATAGATATTACATGAAAATACCACTTGTGTAAGGATTGAATCCTACATCCCTTCTTTCTCTCCCACCGAATATTGGAATAAGTTCCCAATGATTCTATTACATACCTATGTCTAACCATCCATTTGTGGATGATACATAGAAATTAATTTTAAATTATTGTTAAACTTACACCATAAGGTACTTCATAAGTTAGTGTCCTTTTTGACATGACACTATGTGTAAATTTGTGGATGCACATATTTTCCATGAAAACAAGTTATTTACACATGTAACATCATTAGTCTTCTTGTAAGAAATAAAACCATCCATATTAATAAATATTTATACCACAATGAATAATTCATCACAATATTTTTGGGTTCAATTTAATCCTGGGATAAAATCCATAACCAACTACTCCCATGAGTTTTGAGGTATTACCAATGCTTGATATAACCTCGCAATCTGCATTTTCCCTTTTTAATTAAAAAATTATGCATATCTCTACTTATTTATGTACATATATATCCATGTGTGTTCAATAATACCTCTCACATATCATTGAAAAGGTATTTTATATGTAAAATTGACCAAATGAGCCTTTGCAATGTTTCTCTTGAATCAAAATCTCTTAATTTAGCCCCCATGTTCCTTTGAAAAACTTTTCATGTAAGAATTATACTTAGCCATTTTATTAGAGCTTGATTTTAAACATGCTCCCCATTCATTACTTAAATATTCATTTATTGTGTAGAGTTCTTTCATCAAAACAAACCCCATGAATTTCATAGCATCTCAATCAACAAGGCATATGTTCTACTTAGTGCATTTTCATCTCGATTTTAGTTTACACTCCTATTATTCAATATAAATGAGTAAATATCTAGGAATTTAACCCATTTAATGTGTTTTTGATTCAAATTTCCTTGATCATTTATGAATTTTGGTTTTTGATGGTTTGTGTAAAACGTAACTCTACTTTCTTCATCACTTACACCACAACATAAAATCCTAAGTATAAAATATTTTTTTGTGTATATCATTCAATATCACTAAAATAGGAAATAGGAACACCCTCTTGACTCATCAAAACTCTAATGGCTATTCCATTTACATCGCATTAACTTGATATTTTTAAAGATTTTGAAAGCCATAATTTACAATTGTTGTTCATGTAAACATATTTGTGGATTTTCATTAGATTCTATCAATACAATAGAAAATGTGAAACCGAACTATTATTAAAAATAAAAACACATTAACGGTGTAAAATGATTTCAAACATCAACATATTTTTCTCAAGATTGAACCAAAGAGTGAATGGAAAATTATATATAATTAAAACTCCTCAAAATTAATTAAAGTGTAATTAATTATGGGTGAATAAACTTCAAAGATATATCTCTTAATGTAAAGCTTTATATGGGAGGGAAAGAATCACAAGTCTTTTTAATGTTTTCATATTACCCAAAGTGGTTAGCTTCAATAGTGTCATTGAAATAACTATATTCACTAGGTTTGAGAAGCACACATGAATCCTTAAACATCATAAAATTTGAAGAAAAATATCCTCAAACAAAATTTTGAATAAATAGTTTATTACATTGGGAGATAATTTAGAAAGTATAAGGTGAGGCATTTGGAAGAGAAGGCTTGGTATCTTCCTCGTGAAGCTACATGATACCTAAGGAACTATGAAGGACCATGAATGTGAGCTTATTTACTTCCAAAATTAGAGAGAGTGGAGGTAAAAGAAAATATTGCCAATTTGGAATGAATTCTAAATATAGACGTGAAATTAAAATTACCATCTTACTCTATAAATTCCATGCTTCGAGGAAATCCATTTCCAATAACAAAATTGATAAATCATTATTTCAAGTAACACAAACATTATTTATAGATGATTTCTCCATGGTGTAGAGTACAAACCAAAATGATGAGTTCTATCATTTTGGGAGCATTATCAAGAAGAAAGGAGTTTGAAACACTCCAAGAGTAAAAATAAGTCAAAATCATCTATTGGAGAGAAAGATGAAGGTATTCAAGTCTATTGATGCTTACAAGGGGGTACCTCGCTTAGGTGGAGTTTTATGAGGAGTGATGTCCATTCTAGAATGATACTACATTTGTATGGTTCTTCTTCATGTTTGTAATGAAAAAGTAAACCACTCTTCTACGTCCCCGTGAAGTATGCAATCTATAATTACAAACCTTAGATAGAATGTGTTCTTTCAATCTCGTCTTGAGAACCATTACTCCATGGAGGAACCCATAATTGAATCATGAATTAATTTTTAATTACAAGAAACAAGAGTGTGATATCATGCTTGTGAAATTAAATTAATTTTTAAAAAATTTGGGGCCCACTCACCTTTTGAAAATAAAAACAAATACAAATGTAATGAATTTTATTTTGTACCCGTAAATAAAAACTGGGGTGAATTTTATTTTGTACCCGTAAATAAAAACGGGTAAATTTTATTTTACACAATTTTTACAAGATAGATATGCTAATAATGCTTATTCAATTGGCAATATTCATGTTTCTCCTCACACATTAAATTAACTTATTTATGGCTAATGACAAAATTAAACTAATCTAAAATCATGGATATATACGAAGCAAATCATAGGAATTGTAAGTGGTCCTATTGCTACATCAATTTGGATGATAAAGGAGATAAGATTCCTTAGCGTACTAAGGGACAAAAATTTAATGATAAAAAAGATGTTCATAATGGGGATAAAAGCATTAAAAACCACTAGCATGTCCAACACTAGGGACAATGTTGTAAGCTAATGTTTTCTCAAATTAATACAAAATTTCTCGTAGATAGCCTTTAAAGTATTTTAATTAACATAAGGCGAAACATGTGGAATCTCAATGCTAAGTCCCAAACGATAGAATTATTTTTCCGGCCACCTTTATGTATTAGACAAATTAGATTATATTCGCATGCATTTATTTATTTCATTGTCCTTTCAAAAATCGCATGCGCTTCGACAAAAAAATTGCAACAATAGACAAGCATCACATTATGTTTTGTACGCTCCTTACAATGTGTTTCAATTATATTATTCCTTTCCAAAGAAAAAGCTTATTCTTTAAGACAATGGATTCTCAAAGGAAGCCCACTATCATGATGCTTTGCTTTAAAGTGCTCATCCCATTAAATTTTTAATATTTGTTAACATCAATTTTTAGCCAAGTGTTTTATTCATTATCATTATTTTTGCCCACACCATGTATAAACAATAGCCTCCATAATTGCATGTTTCTGGTATAATATATGACCATCTATATTATCTTATTGACACGGCCAAAGAGAAATCTTAATATAGTATCTTGTGGATTCTAGTTACTATTTTAAATGTGGGTTATCATCTACTAGTCACAACCAAAAGAAATTTTATTATATCTAATTAGGTAATGGATTCTAGCTAAGATTCTATATGTTAGTTATCATGTAATTGTCATGGTTGAAAATAAATGTTAATTTATACAATAATATAGTGGATTCTACCTACTATTTTATATGTTGTTGTCATATAATTATTATTGTATTTAATTGATATTATTATTAAAGGAAACTCGCTAATCTATACGATAATATAGTGGACTTTAGTTAAAATTTCTTGTAATATGAATATACAAAATAGACTAAGTGATTTGAATAAATTTATATTTTTATCATGTCAAACATACATCATTTGTCTTTTTGCTTGGATCGGGGCACACTAGTTCTTTCTATTTATTTGAAGTTTTGTCGGACTTCAATTACTCTAGGTCATGCAAACAAAGTGGCATATAAGGTATAAGTTGAGGATTATTTAAAATTATTTGTCTTTGCTAATAATAATTCCACACATATATATAATAATTGGGAGAAAGAGGTGGTTTATAAAGCAAGTTACTAATTTCAAAACTTTTCTTAGAAGGTAAAGGTGTGCTAGAGGGTGAAAAGTTTAAATACTGTTGGGTCATAGTCATTTTGACTCCCATATTAATATTACCAACCATTTTATGCTTATGCCTTTTAGACCTTTGTTTGTATGTAGTTGGTATCTTGTGATACTTTACAAGTCATTCATTACTTTTATTTACACAAAAGTAGACATATCACACATAAATTCAAGATAATGTTCCACTATAATTAACTTTATATATGTGTGTGCGTAATGGGTGGTCGGGTCAGGGTGGGTGTGTGTGTGTGTGTTAAAACCACATGTAAACATTGGTTTTATCTATACGTTTACATTATTAATTGAAAGTAAATAAACACGATGTGTTTGGCTCCCACCCGAGCATAGCTTTGTTTGTGTATCATTTTCCGACCATTTGAGATCCCCGACCGCATGGTCAAAGGTTATAGTTCACTCTACCCCTAACCATTACAACATCATTTGATATCATAGAAATATTGTGCCTTTTTGGGTTGAGTGTGTGAGGATCCAATGGTT
The DNA here is from genome assembly GCA_018340775.1 of Taxus wallichiana var. yunnanensis. Classification (NCBI taxonomy): domain Eukaryota; kingdom Viridiplantae; phylum Streptophyta; class Pinopsida; order Cupressales; family Taxaceae; genus Taxus; species Taxus wallichiana. Next base: position 181,953,972 of record CM031236.1, on the reverse strand, counting down.
TTATCGTAGGCGTGAGAGAGATTTTGAGGAGGAAGGGAAACAAGACTTTTCGACTTGTTAGAGATGTTGATAAGAATCCAAGTTACATTGGTAGTAATGATACTTTATAGTGGAAAAAATTTGGAGATATTCACTTCAATTTACTTTATATATTAATGTCCATGAAAGGCCAAGATGGAAAAATGGGTCCACCACTAATAAATTTTGATGTTTGAGGATAACTTTTTGTGTCACATTTTTTCATTTTCGCAATTTGCAAATATTTTTTTAACCTTGATGCAAAACTACATCATTTAAATTAGTCGAGAAAAGACACTACAAATAGTGTTGATACATTGTGGACCCTCCAGAGTTAGATGTATTTTTCAAAATGTGGATGCAAATAAGACCATTTTTCTAAAGATGATGCAATTAACATTAGGGTTTAGATTATTATGTAAACATCATAACATTTAGCAATGTCAAATTTCTCTATTTTGAAACAAAAATGAGACTCGACACAACATGCAAATAAAATTCAGATGTAAAATAAAATGAATTTTTAGTTTTAAATTTGAATATCAAAATTTGAATGGTACATAATACCAATATAATACACCCTAAGTTTATTATCAAGATATATATATATATATATATATATTATATATATATATATATATATATATATATATATTTCATGGTTAATTTCACTATCATTTAAATAAAATATATTTACATAGAATTATTTGATCTTCATCATTATATGTATAAAAACCATCACACATAGAAATCATTATGAATTTGATTCATAAGATTCTCTGGAGTTTGGATGGAGAGATCAATGGAGAGTTTTTTCCCTTTGGGAGTGAATGAAATAATTGTAATGAGTGGAGCTATTGAAGTTACTAGTGCAAAAGATTTAAACTTAAAAGGAAAGGATGAAGGTAGAGCTCGTGGCAAAGTGTCGGCAAAAATATTTTCAAGGAAAAATTATGTGCTACGTCGGCGTCATGGGGTCAATCCCTTTACTTCAAGATGGGGCAGCTCCAATTTATTAAAATATGGATTATGTACACTATTTCTTACTCTTGGGGTGGCCAAAGACCGGTGAAAATGCGAGAAAGACCCTAGTTGTCAGAATCGCAATCGCATGAGAGAGAGGGGGAAATGTATAAGGTGGAGGAGGAGAAAACCATGAGAGAAACAATGGGAAAAGAGGGATACAGAGTTATGTTAATGGTAGTAACATAGATTCTATCAACCGATAATTCAGAGTATATCTAGTTAAATTAGAAAATGCATGCAAATATACATAAAACTATGCAAGTTTCATGAAACAACAACCACAATTAACACAAAGTTCAATTGATAATTTCATTCCATGAGAGAAAATAAAAATATTTTCATTCCTACAATATATTGTAGTACATTCGAATGAGTATGAAGTTGATAAAATGGAGGAAAATTACAATGAAAGGGAATGGAAGAACACATCTTGTTAGCGATGGAAAAAAATGCAATCCTTTGGAATGGAGAAAACATTATAATTTATAGCCAAAGTTAGCAGATCTTCCTATTTCCATGTGAATTTTCAACTTAAATTGCAATTCCCAACAAAGAAATAGAAAAATTTGGTGACTTAAGTCTCTTTTTACAAATTCTTCTCTTCAACTGTGAGAAATATAATTCTAGAAAGAGAAGAAGAAAAAGGAAAGAGAGAAGATAGATGATGCAAAATGGAGTCTCGTTCTTCCTTAATTTTGGAAATGGATAATATCTTCTTCAACTACTTATATGATCAAGGCGTGAATTGCCTAGGACTAAGAAATGATGCTTCATACCATATCTTGGTGATCATCATTGTTCATGCTTAGAACTCTGTTTTAACTCTTCATCTCTGCGAGCAATAGTAGGATGCATAAGTCAACTCTTTTTCATGAAATTGATCTCCTTTCTCTTCACATGAAAGACCACTCATCTTGTAATCATTATTAAGTAGGAAATCACACCATACATGCCCTGTAATTGGTAACCATGAGCTCTCATAGATTTTACCATATAAAATATCTCTTGAGAATCATCAATTGAAACATTTCAATAATTTGGATGGAGAAAATTCATTTTGGTGAGATAGAATTGAACACTTACTGAATGAAAATGCCTTCTTGAATCATGTTAGAATTTCCCGTCACAATTCTTGAATGGAGATAGAAATTTTAGTGCAACCATGGTTCCCATAATTAAATCCTTTAATTTATTCAATTAGAGGTTTCATGATCAACAATAATTCTATGCATGATGAATAAAGTTCACAAATGAGTTTTCCTTCTTTCATCCTCTACTTCAAATCATCAAATCCACGTGCTCCACTAGAACTGAAATGGTCCCGTATTTGCACTAGTGGAGCTTCTTTTTATGTTTTTATGATCCTAATGGCCTTAGAAAGTGGTGGGAATGCTATGGTGTAAGAGAAAATGGATTCCACAACCATTTCTGAAAATCCACAAATTTGAGTGTATTTCAATGTTACAGGAAGTTAATTTGGTATTCTAGATAAAATGAGAGAAAATCAAATCCAATTTATACGTGATTTGATATGTTGTAAATCCATTCCAAAGATGAATAGATGCTCTAAATTTGGTGAGATTCCCTCTTCATAATCAACAGGAATTTCACAAACAAGTTCTAGCTATGTGAAAAGCTTGAAAATCAAAGTGCTAATGGGAAAGAGGGAAAATTTTCCTTTGATCATTTTGGGAGAAATTATTGTATGATTTGCGTGATTTTTATTTGTTATAACTGTATAGGTGATGAGAAAAAATGCTCCAATTTTGAAGGGATTCTCTCACGGGGTTTGAGAAAAATATGAAAACAAATTTTTAGCACATGGGGTTTGCAAGTATTTTTAGCAAGGAATGATAGTTTTGTTCACATGTGCAGAAATTATTCTTCTTCGATTATGTTTGATTCTCTAAATGACTGGATTGAGGATAGGAATGGATGTTCCATGTTTGAAATGATTCTCTATGGGGATTCTTCACAATATTCTTTGTAAAAATGGTATTTTTGAGAAAACGTGGGGTATAATGGCTGGAAAAAATAGTCATGAATATATTTTTGAGGAGGTTATTGTATGATGGAAAAGTGACAAGCGAGCTTGGGAATCTACAAGTAATTCTTCCTCGCACCCGACCTCCCGAGGTCGTGCCGAGACAGCCGGTGGGGATGGGATATGCGTGGGATGCAGACAAACTAGTTAGGTAATCTAATGTCTTCGACGCGCACTAGTGGAATTTACGAATCTAAGACAAAGAAGGCCCTCCTAACTTGAATCGGTGTGATAGATCGATCAGCAAGGATGACTGCTCAAGGCTCCAATCAATATTGAGCTCGCGTGATTCGGTCTATAGGTCGGGACACGATCGGTTCGAATACGTATTCCCCAGGTTCCGTGTCCAGCGATTGTCATACAAAAGAAATAATATAAATCTAACTGCAACAAAGTGAATTTAATTACATGAAATATATCTATATATAACTTCTATTTTTGTATTTTCTGATAAACTTTAAGAATTTAAGAAAGCAACTATTTAAAATATCTAGAATTGACAACTAAAATAACAACTTAAAACAAACAAAATAACCGAGTGTAGTTATTTGTCTGTGCAATTTGTAGATCTATTCTAAACAATGAAATAACTTATCTAATCTATTTTCCAGACTCTCGATCCTACCTCAGAAGTGAGGAGTGAATCATAGTTTCTCAGAAACTATCAATCCCCACACTTCCTGGCAATATCGAAAGTAAACTTGATCAAAATGAAGTGATTAGCTACTCTATTTGATATGTTTCTAATTTAGAACTTTGAAATCTAGAACCCGGATTCTAGCATGCTGGTGAATCCAATGGTGTGTGTGATCTTGTCCCCTCAAAGCAGATCTCCTCGCTCCTTCGTGTTCACGTGGATCCGTAAAAGCGTGTAATGTTAGCATCAATAGAAGTAGCTATCGGGACAAAGGCAGCTCGTAATATAGACCGAATATAATGCGAGTAGGAGAGGGATAGCACAAGAGTACGAGCTTGGGTTATGCAATTCCTAGCTGGGATCTATTGCGAGTCATGTAACATAAAGCGTCTAGAACCTGAAACTATCCTGTTTGAAGAACAAAACCTGCAACTTTAATGGCTTCCTAAGCTATTCTATTTCAATGGATTGGATAAAATAACAACAGTGCTTGCACAAGATGGATATGTGGCTTACCAACTAGCTAAACAATGCTAACTAAGCATGCAATGAAAGAAACTAAGAGTTCTAGGCAAAGTGAAAGCTAAATCTATTGCAAAGATAAATTCAGAGGCAAATTTTGAGGGGCCATTTGCTTGAGCACAAGCCATGTATTTATAGCATTTCATTCACCCAAAGATCAAAACCAAACTGAACTCTAAAACTATAAACAATGGCCAAACACTATTCCAGGGGACCAAAAACATAAATGCAAGCCCAAGGCGGTGAAAAAAAGCTGGTGAATCGTTGATTTTTACGTGAGTCACGTTAAAAATGCTTTCTGGAAAATGCGCGGGACCGCCGCCCGAGCAGGCGGCAGCTTTGTCCACCAAAAGAAAAAGGCCAAGAAAAGAGAGGAAAAGGGAAAAACAAAGGACGCAGGAGCTAAGCAGGGCATGCGGGATGTTAACGCATTTTTAAAGAGCTTTTCCGGATCCCGAACACCTTGTGAGGAGACCTGTATCATCATTGGGGCACTTGTTACATTGTTCCGGCAGTACAATACCTTACAATTTTGGGTACGTACATATTTCCCCCTCGGAGAAGTGTTTTAGCCATAAAGAGGCATAAAACGGTGGGTCCGAGTATGGCGGTCCCGAAATGGGAAGTTAGAAGTCATACCTGATACGTCCGTGTGTTGAACTGACGCCGTCCAAAATTCCCGCTACCTACAAAACGAAAAGAGAACTCAAGTGTAGATAGACATAATAGTTTGGAAAATAAACGCTAAAATAATAGGAAATGAGAACATACCATTTGTGCGGGATAAGAACTTACCTCCATCAGCACTCTAAACCATTAAAAAAGGCATTTAAGACGAATCAGGATGCTATATATATAAAAGTGGGCCCATTTTCCTATTCATTTGCATGAATTGATTTGATTGATTTTGAGCTCTGGAACCCACGGTGATGGTTTCTTGCGTGAGTAGAGTCAAAACGTCCGTGGCGGGATAGTGATCATGCCTCCGCGAGTGGAACATCGACCCGTGAGATCACAGGTTAGTTTTCTTCAATTTATCCTTTTTACCCCTTTAATTTTGAAATGTTAAAATCTTTGTATTAGTGTTAAAAGGTTCATCTAGGGGGGGCGCCTACTGGGTAGGCTTTATTTTTAGGTAAAATGGTCCTTTTTTGCATTTTTTAGGCTTTTTTAAGTTTAAAACCCGTGTGGTTTTCGGACCACGACCGCCGCCTTGCCCAGTGGCGGCAACATGACCGCCGCCTTATTTAAGGCGGCGGTTAAGACATGACCACCACCCTACTCGGGGTGGTGGTTTTGCATGCACGTAATGCAAAAAGAAACATCTCTTTGAAATAGTTTTTGCCTTTCTAGAATTTCTACATGTTTTCATGATTTTCTCAAGTATGATTCGATACTAACTTGCTCTGCTTTTGTGTGTTTTTGGGTGTATGCAGCGAGAGGAGTATATCCGATGGAGTAGAGAGAGGGAGTGTGATTGGCTCCCGTGGGTACTAGATGCCCTCTCACAGGATGAGGAGGATACTCTTCAAATGGGTGGATACTACGCATTTCACGCGTGCCCCATGTTACACCATCCAGTCACATTCTTTGTGACTTGTTCTCATATTGGGATGTAGATCGGAACACCTTCCGATCGCTGTGGGGTCCGTGGTGAGTGGACCATTACATCGAGAGATGTCTATCGCATTCTGGGGGTCCCGATCATCGGGAGACGACTCACCCTAGAGACAGCAGGTTCACGGGCCCAGATTGCACAATGGGCTACATATATGGGAGACACAGTCATCTCCATGGGGTCAAGAAGGGGATTAGAGTTCGATCCATTCCTACTTTGCCCATCCCCTTACTTCGCCAGGCTATCATGGGGATCCTTGCCTCGAGACTGATCGGGACAAGGGAGGAGATACTTTGTTATATTGTTGGTCCCCCATTATTGCACAGATAGAGGGACATGGCCAGATATATGCCTGAGGAGCAGACATTCTTGGGACCACCTACCATGAATTATACAGGGTAGTCCATTTACAGGGGGGCGCCCCGAGCCACCCGACTCAGTCATGAGTTGGGTATACGAGCACTTCATCCCCTATGGCAGAGGTGTAGAGGTGACAGACCCCGAAGCTATGAGGGCAGCCAGATGGACAGACATGTCGGTGCTTAGAGCACCTCATCAGCCAGTTGCCTCCCTGACTACTGCCGACATGGAGGCCACACCATATCAGACTATGGCAGGCATATGGGGCGAGGAGACTCTTACTTTGATCTCCTGCTCCACCACAGGGCAGCTTATTGATAGAGTGGGGCGAGTGGAGATACACCCCTTTGGCCGAGTTCCTCAGCAGTTTGGCCTACCCTACATGGGTATGCTTCCCCGGTGGCGCCAGTATATAGATCAGTCCGAGAGGCTAGAGGGGGGCCTAGAGGCCGGGGTTGGACAGTGGTTACTCCTGGTGTTCCTATCATGCGGCAGGGAGGAATGTACGTGCCAGAGGGGGAGCCGGTGTGCCTCGGGCACCTTTGCTTCAAATCACCGCGGGTCCTGCCCATAGCAGCTGATGACCCCATTGACATAGACTCCAAGTCTGAGGAGTTTACAGGGGGAGAGACAGAGGAGGAGACCGAGGAGGACAACGATCCTGAGTGGCATGATACTCAGGATATCATGCAGGCAGAGAGGGCCGAGCAGAGTGCAGAGAGGGATACTCTGGTTTTAGAGGAGCCACTCTCCCAGGGCCATGGTGGGGAGGATGAGTCCATTAAGGCGCTATGTTGCTCCAGCCACAGGAGCAGCTCCTCAGTCGGCAGCGGCATCCGTGGTAGGTGCTGATCCTATAGATCCATCCTGGAGGCCTGGTGATCCGAGTAAGTTACCCTCTCCCCTTTTAATGTTTTTTTAGTTAGAATCTCCTTAGTTGCTATCTTGTGTTTCTAATTTCTTGTTTGGTTTCTAACTTGTTTTCTCCTTTGTTTGCAGAGACCGCCGATGAGTGGCGAGATTTGATTCGCAGGGTATGCACTGATTCCCTAATGATCCCCATGGAGAGGACCCGCACAGAGCTGTCATGAATGTTGGGAGCCTTCAAGAGCCTGGGTAGGCATACACGATGTCTTTTCCCCACCGGCATGTGGCCGATGATGGTATTGACTCTCCGCATCGAGTTAGCGGGATATAGGACAGCCGAGCGCTTGATGAGGAGTCATTCTCGTGGCGAGACTGCGGATGCCTCTCGGGATCCTGAGCCTTCCGTGCACTCAGAGCGCCGGCGTAGCCGGAGTCCTAGGCATGGGTGTGCGCCCTTCGAGGGATCTCGTAGAGATTGAGAAGCCACTTGGCTCTCGTAGATTTTTGTACGATACATTCTTTTGTATATTCTGGGCTCTTTGAGCGTTTTGACCATGCTTAGTGCATGATGGCATTGTACATAAACGTTGATCATTTATATATATATATTCTTTTTTGGATCAAACTTTTGGCATTGATGGCTTTGTTTCCTTTTCCAGTTTCCTCATGTATACTACGATGTATGTTTATATGCTTTTTAGAATGTATGCAATGGAGAACAAATGATGCAAGTGTTTACCTTCTTTCTGTATTTCATGATGCTGATACATGATAATGTAGATATAATATGATTTTGAATTTTAGCTTCTACAAGTAATTTTGGATACCTCATGTTTGTTTTGGCAAAGTGATGTATATAAACCGGTATGATGAATGGATAAACCTACCCCTACCCCCAACTCCTCACAACTAGTAAGATGCGAGGGCTTATCACCGAGAGTTGGGAAGGGCGCAAGTTATGAGACGTATTGAAATGATAGTGATGAAAGATAGACAAAGCTTTGGTGGAACCAAATTGGAAGCTACAAGCTTACTCTACCCGAGTGACTTCATAGTTTAGAATGCTACTTACTTTGCGGTTTATCTAGACTTAGATCCGTAGATGGCCACATAGTAGACAAAATCTAGGTTTTTAGGATTTTAACTCTCTTGGAATTTTGAACATCTGATTCATTTATTTTTGATTTAAGACTTCAAGATTTGAATTGTTTGCTTATGACCTTTAACGTTTGTTTGTCAAGAGGACCCCCTATACTTTGCCCCATGCTACTAGTAAGAAGCGTGGGTTTATCACCATGGGCAAGGTATAGGCGAGTAAGGGCATTTCCATCCTTTCCCAACCCTACGTCACTAGTAAGAGACGCAAGCTCATCACCGAAGGTTGGTGGGGCAAGGAAATGTGTAAAATTAAAATTTTCTGTTTGATCAATGTTTGACTCGCTTTCTTGAGTAAAATGTCAGTATGTGCTTATTTCCAAAGATATATATATATATATATATATATATATATATATATATATATGTGGGATAGATGTGACACCATGAAGCTTCTAGAATAGACCATAGGCAAGACACCTATCCTAAGAAGAAACCAAAAGTGAGAACAAGCCCGCAGATCTTGGTATGGTTACCGTTAAGACTTTGTCATATCTAGCTTTATTTGATGACATGATTCCGAGATAATTTGATGATATCATGAAAATGGAGAGGTATGATTAGAAAGTTTATGCCAACAACATCATGAGTTTGTAATGAATTGCTTTGAGAATAAAATTCCTTGATCACAATTTGTGTACAAAACAAGCAGACAAAATGATCTTAAACTATATGAAGATGCAATGTAAATAAGTATTATGCCGGTTGCTTACGCGTGGAATCGTTTAAGGTGTAGGGAATTGACTGTTTCACCAAATTCCTCACCTTCTAGTGTGCATAAGAGATATGCACCATTTCCATAGTCCTTTTTGACTTGGTATGGGCCCAACCATTTAGGCCGGAACTTCCTTCCTTCGCCGGTCTTCTTGTCGATCCGGCTATCTAATCTTAGAACTAGATCACCTTCATATATGTCACGTTCATAGACCTTCTTATTATATTACCGGCACATCCGATCAACATAGACTCTATGCTGTTGTTCAACATCTAACCTAGTTTCATCTAGGCTTTCTAGTTGGGAGAGATATGCTTCTCTGTAAGCGTCTTCATCTATGGATGGTAATGGGAAGTCATCCTTAGGATATGCTTTGTTAATGTCTCGAAATCTATGCAGATGCGTATCTTCCCATTCTTTTTGAGAACAGGAACGATATTAGATACCCATTGGGAGTAATCGACTGGTTTGATGAATCCTACTTGGAGGAGTTTTATTATTTCCTCTTTCACCATGAGAGCCACCTTAGGTTTCATGGGTCTTGATTTTTGTTTAATTGGTTTTGCATCTGATTTAGTGACGAGGTTATGTACCGCAATGTGTGGTGCAACGCCTGTCATTTCCTTATAATTAAATGCAAAAGCTTTCTGATGTTCCTTGAGGATCTGAGTGTGTATTTCTACTTCTTCCGGGGTTAACGAGGATCCTAATTTTAAGATTTTTGGTTCATCCTCCATTCCGATGTTAACATCAATTGTTTCTTCGATTAAAGAGGCATTACCCTCTTCAAACTCAGGTGGGGCTGGAGGTAAATCCAAATCGTCCCCACTTTCTACTGTGTATACGCTAGGTTCCATCATGGGATTTCCGAAGTAGGAAGATGAATGTGGGATTAAGGACAAATCTATCATATGATAGGAGAGATGTAATGCCGCATAGGCGTTTAAGTAATTCAGAGTGGTCATATCACTATCAATGTGGTCTAGGATAGTAGATTTGTTTTCATTTCCATTTAAAAGAGAATTTGTCGTTGTTTTTATCAATGGTTCATCATGAAGGGATACCATGAAACGGGTATCCTCTAACTTACTGTTTGGAGTAAAGCGTGATGCCGAGGTTGCTATAGAATCGGTGAGAAGATTGTGTTCTCACGGGATTGCTTCAATTGATATGAAGTCAAACTCCTTGCTTAAATCTAATACAACTATTTTGTAAAGTCTGTAAGTGCTCAGCTTTGGTTTCATATATCTCAGAGACTTGGTTTGCTACCAATTGTGAGTCTCCTAACACCCTGATGTTATTAACACCGATCCTCTTGGCTAAAATGAGGCCAAGGAGGAGGGCTTCGTACTCAACGCCATTGTTTGTACATTTGAAATTGAGTTTGAAGGCGAATGGTAGGACCTTTCCTTCAGGGGAAGTAAAGATTACACCTGCCCCCGCTCCATAACGACATCTAGCTCCATCAAAATGGAGTGTCCAATATTTAGCTGGGAATATGGATGCTGGGATATTAGCTATGTTTGCGCATTATACTTCCACCATACAGAGATCTTCTGCTGGAAGAGAACCAACACCTAGGGAATATCCCATGCCTACATAATCAAATGGTAAGAACATTGGTAGATCCTGTTCTAGTAATTCAATGATTTTTGCAGTAGTTCCTAATGATACTGTTTCTACAATGTTAGCCTCATCTTTTGAGGCTGGGATTGTCTTGACTAGATTCATAGTCTCAAGATCCGTTGTAGGTACCAACTTTTCCTCTGGTTTTGCGTCAGTGGGTTTATTAAGTTGGTTTGTTGGAAGTTCAAATTCCGAGTGCACGCCTGGTCTTTTCTTTAAGTCAGCTAGGTGTATATCGAATGGCTTTGGATCACCTTTGGCTACAAACACCTTTCCTAGATGCAAGAATCTTACTTCTTGGAATAACGTAGAAGGGATTGCCTTCATACGGTGTATCCATGGTCAGCCGAGGATCATATTATAATTAGTTTCCCGATCTATAATATAAAACTCAGTCAGGATTGTTTTGGGTCCTAAGGTGACCGGTAGTATTATAGTTCCAATTGAAGTGGCCTTAAGGCTATCATAGCCTCTTAGTGTATTTCGAGTGGTGGAACAATTTGTTTCCCCATATCCTAATTTTTGAAGGAAAGAGAAGGGGACTATGTTAATCAAGCTTCCCCATCGTCAACCATCACTTGTTTTACGTAGTTATTATAAACCCATACTTGTAAGTGTAAGGCTGGATCACCCCGGCGTGCAATCTCAGCATCTGTAGGCATTTTACTTATTTCGAATATGAATTCGACATCCTTATCCGGCTGCCCCTGGAGGGTGGATATCAAAGTCTACATGGTTCACTTGTGTTTCAGGAGGTGGAGTGATATTAATTAGATGACCTAAACCTAATGCCTCTAGAAGAGCAGCCCTGTGGGCAGGAGAATTCTTCAGTAAGTCCAAAAATGAAATGTGTGAGAAGGTTTTTGTTAGGTCGCTAATTAAATCATAGGCACCTATGGGTTTTTCTACTATTTGTTGGCTCTTATCTATTTCTGGCAGGTGACTTGGGCTTGGCTGAGAGAAATAATCTCGTGTTCTTGTTATAGCTTCGATGGGTAGTTCGGCATCTAGTTCTACTAAACTGACTATCTTGGGTCTCAACTGATTTCCTAATTGTGGTGCAACTGATGGATTTAGTGAAGTCGAGGCTTCATGATCATTGTTTCCCGTCATTACGCTTTTGTTTGTCCCATTTAGATTTAGCCTATTGTTATCATGATTTGGGAGTGGATCGTTAAAGATCTTGAGGGGAGCATTCTGAGGGGAAACTACCCCTGCGAGCATGCTTGGTGGTGGTGACACAGGATCTGCCAAAAACAAATCTGTGAAGAACTGTCTTTGTTCCTCTGGCAAACGTTGCATGAATTTATTGTAGTCACGGCACGTTCTAGTGTCATGACCTCGAATTTTGTGGAAACCACAATATGAATTGGGATTGTAATTCCTGGTTTGTTGGTTTGGTGTATATTGTGGCCTAAAACTCTGATCAAACCGTTGCCTATTAGGATTAAAGTTTTGCATTTGTTGTTTCTGGTTTTGATTCTGGTTTTGATAACCAATTGAGTTTTGGCTTAGACCCTGTGTGGGATTTCACCATTGTTGTTGTTGTTGAGGATGATTAAAATCCACTGTATTGATTGTTGGGGTAAAGTTATTGTTTCGTTGATTGTTCATTGGTAATGAAGTATTCACAGTATTTACCTTTTTAGGTTGATCAGTTACTCCATCTGTTGTCACCCCACGATTTTTGTTAAGGATTTTAGGTCCTTGATTGACATTCGTGGTAATAGGATAAGTTGTAGTGTTCTGGCTGGAGGTGATTAACCTCCCATTTGTTCCATATGTCTTACGACCACTATCTATTGCCGCTTGATCTATTCGGAGAGCGCTCTCAAGTACTTCATCGTAAGTTCTTAGTGGGAACTTCTGGACTTCTTCCTTCACCTCTCTGCTGAGAGAATGAAGGAATAAATCACATAGTTCCATCTGATCCATATTTGGAGCACTTGCCGAAGAATAAAGAACTGTACGCCACCTCTGGATGAAATGGGCGACAGATTCATTGTGTTCTTGTTTAATGTGCAAGAATTCCCTGATTCCTGTTCTTAACAGTTTGTTCATGTCGAATGCTTTGATGAACTCTGAAACGAGTTGTTTAAATGAATGGATTGAAGCCTCAGGTATTCTATAATACCAATCGAGAGCGATGCCTTCCAAAGTTTTGGGAATATTTTAGCAACAACCCCATCCCAAGGGAGTAGTTCTCGTATGGCTGTAGCTGTAAGCCTTGATATGTGTGTTTGGATCTCCCTCACCTTTGTACTTGGGTAAATCAAGAAGGGGTCTTGGAAGCATGACGCTTCGTATGGTGAAGTCTAAGGGCTCTTTCAAATATTCTGAATAAGTCCCTATCGCATAGGTTTCGACCATTGATGGTGCTTGCTGAGGGAGTGGTGGTGGAATGGGTTGTTGATATGGTGTAGTGTATGCATTGGTAGGGGCATAAGGAAACACCTGTGTTTGAGCAAGCATGCCGGAGAGGAGAACATATCCCCTTGTGGTGATTTGGAGTACATGTTTAAGTATGATGGGGTATTGTCCAGGAATGGATTGTTTTGTACTAGACCGGGAGGAACGGTGTTAGAGATGATGGGCCTAGTTGGCATTTGTTGTGGATACTGAGGAGGCATGCCTAACGTGCCTATTCCTGTGAGGAGGTCTACTTGGCTAGGATGGTGTGGGGGATTGGAACTTCCTGCTTGCATGAATTGAGAATTTTGACTTGCTTGAGCAAGTTCTAACCCTCTCACTTTTTCTACTAACGTTGAAATGACTTCATTTGGTGAAGTCACGGTGTTTTTCCTTAGCGGCGTTTGTTGTATACCTTGGTGTTGTATAGGCATGTGATATCCCGTTATGAACTGATCGTTGTCTTGCCAAGTTTCCCCGAGGGCATTTCCTATATGTAATGGCATGGAGGTATTTTCTTGAAAAGAGGCATCGGGTTGTATTCGTAAACTCCCTATAGGTGGGTACATACTCCGAGAGTGTTGTTCACTCCTAGGATAACGTATTGACTGTTCATCATCTAAAACCAGGTATGGATCTGATTGTCTACTAATTTGTGGTCTAAGTAGTATCTGAGGAGACGAACCAGATTCTCCAGTGAACGTCATATTATTCGAGCTTGAAGGCTCTGTTTGTTGTTTTTGAGGGAGCTGATCTAACTCCTCAGTTTGAAAAGATGAGTTATATTTGATCCTTGGAGTTTGTGTTGACAACTGATTAGTTGAGTAGTTTTCACCCCATACTGAGAGTGAGGGTGATGATTGCCTATTCTTGTTGGGCATAGTATGCCTCAAGACCCAAGAGGGGTTTGCCATATGCATCGAATCCCGACATATTCGGGGGGTATATGAATACCCGCAGAATAATGGGAAGGAGCGAAGGTGGATGAAATAAGATGAAACTCTCAAAGAGAAGGTGAAACAGTTGTTTGTTTCACATCGGGTTCACCAATTTTGTATGACAAAAAAGTGACAAGCAAGCTTGGGAATCTACAAGTAACTCTTCCTCGCACCCGACCTCCCGAGGTCATGCCGAGACAGCCGGTGGGGATGGGATATGTGTGGGATGCAGAAAAACTAGTTAGGTAATCTAATGTCTTCGATGCGCACTAGTGGAATTTGTGAATCTAAGACAAAGAAGGCCCTCCTAACCTGAATCGGAGTGATAGATCGATCGTAAAGGATGATCCGTCAAGGCTCCAATCAATATCGAGCTCTGGCATGATTCGGTCTATAGGTTGGGACACGATCGGTTCGAATACGTATTCCCTAGGTTCCCTAGGTCCCGTGATTGTCATACAAAAGCAATAATGTAAATCTAACTGCAACAAAGTGAATTTAACTACGTGAAATATATCTAGAACATATATAACTTCTATTTTTGTATTTTCTGATAAACTTTAAGAATTTAAGAAAGCAGCTATTTAAAATATCTAGAATTGACAACTAAAATAACAACTTAAAACAAACAAAATAACCGAGTGTAGCTATTTGTCTGTGTAATTTGTAGATCTATTCTAAACAATGAAATAACTTATCTAATCTATTTTCCAGACTCTCGATCCTACCTCAGAAGTGAGGAGTGAATCATAGTTTCTCAGAAACTATCAATCCCCACAGCTTCCCTGGCAATATCGAAAGTAAACTTGACTGAAATGAAGTGATTAGCTACTCTATTTGATATGTTTCTAATTTAGAACTTTGAAAGCTAGAACTTGGATTCTGCAGAACAGTGGCGAATCCAATGGTGTGTGTGATCTTGTCCCCTCAATGTGATCTCCTCGTTCCTTCGTGTTCACGTGGATCCAGAAAAATGTGTAATGCTAGCATCAACATAAGTAGATATTGGGACAAAGGCAGCTCAGAATACAGACTGAATATAATGCGATTAGGAGAGGGATAGCGCAAGAGTACAGAGCTTGGCTTATGCAATTCCTAGTAGGATCTATTGCGAGTCATGTAACATAAAGCATCCAGAACCTGAAACTATCCTGTTTGAAGAACAAAACCTGTAACTTTAATGGCTTCCTAAGCTATTCTATTTCAATGGATTGGATAAAATAACAACAAGCTTTTGCACAAGATGGATATGTGGCTTACCAACAGCTAAAAAATGTTAACTAAGCATGCAATGAAAGAAACTAAGAGTTCTAGGCAAAGCGAAAGCTAAATCTATTGCAAAGGTAAATTTAGAGGCGAATTTTGAGGGGCCATTTGCTTGAGCACAAGCCATGTATTTGTAGCATTTCATTCACCCAAAGATCAAAACCAAACTGAACTCTAAAACTATAAACAATGGTCAAACACTATTCCAGGGGACCAAAAACATAAATGCAAGCCCAAGGCGGTGAAAAAAAGCTGGTGAATCGTTGATTTTTACGTGAGTCACGTTAAAAACACTTTCTGGAAAATGCGTGCAGGACCTCCTCCCTGAGCATGGCGGCGGTTACAGGACCACCGCCCTGTTCAGGGTGGCGGTCACGAGACTGCCGCCCCGAGCAGGCGGCAGCAGTTGCAAGACCACCGCCACCTTGGGCGCACAGGGCGGCAACACTAGCCTGGCTTGTAGGGCGGCAAGAATATTTAGATCGCCGCCTGGTAGGGCGCGCGGTTTTGTCACCAAGAGAAAAAGGCCAAGAAAAGAGAGGAAAAGGGAAAAACAAAGGACGCAGGGGCTAAGCGGGGCATGCGGGATGTTAACACATTTCTAAAGAGATTTTCCGGATCCCGAACACCTCATGCGAGAGACTCGTATCATCATTGGGGCACTTGTTACGTTGTTCCTAGGTAGTACAAAGACCTTATAATTTTGGGTACGTATAGCTTATCACTTGATATGTTTTACACCTCCTTCAAGGTGAAATGATGAGTATTTTCTGGTCCAATTTGGTGGCAAACAAAGTTTGGAATGAGAAAATATGAGGAAAACAAGATTTGGAACTCTAGGGCACAAAGGGGAGTTTTTAAGTTTGAACGTGGTGAACTAGCCCTAAGATGACATTTAATGGATGCCTTTCAATTTTTGAAATAATTTTATGAATTTTCAAGAGGGAAACAATGTGAGATGACTTTATATGGTGGAGATGGAGGTGGGATTACATAAGGAGTGGGGATGGAGAAGTGGAGATTATAAGGCTATTTGCACCTTGGTGCACTTTTGAGGTGAAATTGTACCTCGTAAGTGCACTTTGGGTGAAGGGTGCATGGAGTGGAGATGGATATGGAGATGGAGATGTATTTATATGGTGGAGATGGAGGTGGGGATTGTATGTGGAGTGGAGATGGAGAAGTGGAGATTGGAAGTCTATTTGAACCTTGGTGTAAGTTTTTAGGTACAATTGCACCTCATAAGTGTTCTTTGGGTGTAAGTAGGGTGAAAAATTGCGCTTGGAGTGGAGATGGAGATGGGGTTTGCACATGCACTTACACCCATGCTTTATTTTATTATTTTCTGACCATGCCTTATCTTCCACTATCCAAAAATCCCCACTAATCAAGTGAGAGTGAACTTATGGGATGTAATTTCACCTCATAAGTGTGATTAGTGAAAAATAGTCTCAAATCTTCACTTGGAGGAAAAATGGGTTCCACCACCAAGTCATACTAAGCCATCACATGCACTTTTTCCCATTCTTATGTTTTTAGCTTATGAAATTCCCACCAATCAAAGGGAGCACACTTATGGGGTGAAATTTCACCTCATAAGTGTTCCAAGGGTAAAAAGGACACCAATAGTGTGCAAGTGCACCAAATCGAGGTCGGAGCATGGTTTGCACCTTCGTTTTTCACCTCATAGTAGTTTCTTCTCCCCAATTTCATCCTTGATTATGTTTGACCATATAATATATTAAATTTCATGGAAATGGGAACATAAATCTAATGAGTTTATTTAGGAAGATTGAAAATAAGTTCTTCAAGAAATTTACCTATACCTTCCTTTTTTCCTAGGGAGATGCTCCTGAGTCAATTTGGATGAATGTTTTTCAACAAACATGAAATGAACCAACTTATGGGTCATGAAGAGAATTAAATATAATTTTCTTGAGCTATTTAGGCTAAAAATACACTCGATGTGCCAAAACCTTTTGTGAAAAATTCAAGTGCAAAAAGACCACCTTGCACCAAATTCGAATGATTTCCAATTTATATGCTCCTAGAATTATATCACACTTTTTGTATCATGAAGTAGGATCCATAATATTTCAAATTCCTGGGATATGAGCTCCAAACACTTCACGAGGCTCTGGAAACCTTTCATTGAATTTGAATCTTTAATGAAGCACGCACGCTCCCTTTTCTCAAAAAGCACCTAGGAAGAAATATTTCCTAAGACCATCCAAAAGATCCTAGAATGCTTGCTAAATCATACCATCTTCAAGAAAAATATGATACATTTCATTTTACTATAACCAAGATTTTTGAAATTCTTCGAGGCTCCTAAAACCCTTCCAAGAAGTTGAACTTTGAAAGGTAATTTTGGCAATTTTGACAATTTGACCAAAAAGGGTAAAAAAATTCAATGGGGTTGTCAATTAAAATGCAGTGAAATTTAATATGAAAATATTTGGCTCATACTTGGGGTCTTGAATTGGTTTGAATTGAAATGAAAACAAGGCAAGAAGAAACTCTAGAATATCAATTTAGAATTTCGTAGAACAATGCCTTATTCATTAGGCAATAGTCTCAACAAGGATATGGAATGAAAAGGTACACACACACACACACACACACACACACACACACACACACACACACACACTGACAGAAAATGAAACACACCACACAATAAAAAGGAAAAATACACAAGGAAATATGAAAGAGAACAAAACTAAATCACATATGATACATGTGGGGACAACCTAATTTCATTGCTTGTACTTCTCCAAATGTTACCCATGCATGGGTAGCACCAAATGATGTTGATTTGCAAACCAATTCACCGGTTCGATGAAGTAAGACCCCTTCCTCAACTACTTAGGAAAACCAACTATTGTGATAGATCTCCATGTTCCCGAGAAGGAGAAAGTTACATGTTTCATCTTGAGAGAATTTTTATGACTCCTCCCGCAAGTGAGGATCCATCTAGATAGATCATTATCTTGGTTGTTCTAAAATTCCATCTCCACTTTCTAGTTAATTTTTAGATTCAACCTTGCTCTTGATTTCTATTTTTCACGTTACTATTGCTACCAGATTATTCTTTATCATGCTTGGTTTATCATGTCCACAACTAGCCTTGTGCTATTTTTTTTGGGCCTTTAATATTTTCATGTCATGCTATACATGACCATTTTTCCCATGAACTATTTATTGGTATAGCTTTAGATACTTTTACACCATCATAGGTCTCTTGGTGCTCCTCTTTTTACATTGCTTCAAACGGTCCTCTTTCACATAGACTCCACTCATTCTCGACTTGTTGCTCACTACTGCGTGAATTTTCATAGTGCTTCATCCCCTTGAAAGAAGAATTAGAACAATGTTGGTGCTGAAATATCAATACCACCACTTTCCTCATATTGATCATCTTGAGCTATAATAGTCATCTATGTGATGAATATTTATTCTTGAGTGAAATCATCCTTGAGAGATTGAAATACATTTTCATTTATTTGTTCCTCATTGAGAAGGAACTCTTATCCAAATGGGAAAGAGAAAGCTTCATATTTGAAATCCTACTCACAAAAAAATCTTCATGTTGGATTATGATAATATGATTAAACAATTGAGACTCGGATAACAAGAAGTTATTTGATGTCATTTTTCCTTCATGACCCATATTTCTTATCATCTTGAGGTTGCTTTGTTGTAGGTCAAGACATCCATTATCCTCATCATCACCAAGTAGAGAGTTTGTATCCATATTTAATAGGAAGTGCACAATGTCAAATTCTGGGTCCATCAAATCATCATGAAGTTTCTCAATTGGCTTAATTAGATTTGGGTACTCGCTCTATTAATATGAGTAGCTCAACATCTTCCTCTAAAGTTTTGAAGTAGTTTTTTTAATCTTTAATCTTAGTAAAAATTCCTCCCTTGGGTCATATTCCTTTTGAACGGTATATTTCATCTTTCTTATAGGAAGGAGCTTATTCATTTTTCCATTGACTGGTATGGTAGCATACGACCAATCTATTTGTATATCTCTCTTCCAACATATTGTTAGAAAATTTGGCTCAAGAGCATCCAATATGAAGCTAGAATTCTGGCTACAAGTATTTTCATCTTGAATTTCTTGTCTGGAAAATCTACAAATACCAATTGAGAATATTTGACCTGTATGATGAGAGGTACTTCTTTGGTCTCCATGGAGTAACACCGACTAGTAACACTAATGAGAGTGAGACCAAGGGCCTTAACACTTTTAGCATGCATGACATTTCCAGAGGAACCATAGTCAATGATATATTTACTTAGTTTATACATATTAATCAATAATGAGAGATAGAAGGGTTCTACTTTCTCATAATTGGAATATGTTGAGGAAAGAAGGTTATGAGAAGGATTGGTACTAGGAGTGGGAAGTGGATCCTTAATAGTAAAATTGATGGGACGATACTTTAAAATACTTCCTTTGATAAACTATACTATTTTATCAAATTACTTGGGACGAGCTCTTAGATACTAAAACTCAAACTTTTGGAATTTAGACTTCTTGATATGGTTAATGATGTCAAAGGATGAAGAAGTATATACTTTGGGAATAATTGCATCCTTGAAATGTGGAGGAGTTATATTCTTAGAAGAAGAAGAAGAAGAAGTGGCACTTGATTTGACCAAGGGAGAGAAAATAGACTTATCCAAAGAAGTATATGTGACCTTGGATAAGGTGGTCTCGATATTCTTCATGGCTAATTCCATGGAAGTGGGAAGTGGTGATCCTCTTTTTGCTATTTTTTTTTGTAGTCACCTTTTGAGGATCTAAGTGCTTTACTTGGGAAGTAGAGGAATATGCCTCTTTTATTTCTTGTGAGTGATTGAACCCTACACAAGATTAGTTATTCATATCATCCATATAATCCTTGGGATCCTCATCAGATGAGTATTCAAAATACCAAATGTTTTCATATTTGGCTTCTTCTCCTACAGGTTCTTCAAAAATTTAAGTTCTTCACCTTTTCTTTCTCCACGTAATAAATTTATAGCTGGAAATTCTAAGGAAAGCCTTCGGGGTGTTCTAGAAATCTGATGCGCGCTTTGGTTTTGATATGGAACACATTGAGCTATTTTATTCAGCTCATTGACCAAATTATGTAGCAACAAATCAGTGCCTTCATATTGTGAACTATAGACCTTATTTTTCATTGAATGGTTCTTGATCTTCCCTAACATGATAATATCATCTCCACATCAATGGAAATTAATTGAGCATTGTCATGAGTGTTTGATTAATCTATTTATGGTATGAATTTGACTTCTATAATCTAAGAATTTATGAAGAACCTCTTTTGGTTATCTATAGTAGGATGAGCACCAATAGGAATCTTGTTAATCAACTTGTTAAATTTGGCCACAAATTCTCTCATGGGATCATATAATTATTTCTTCATTTGATTCAATTGAGTGAGAAGGGTATGAGCATATTCTACTAACTTGAACCATGCTTCAAACACATATTTCATATCTATCCAATAAATTATTGAACAATGTGGTAAATAGTAGAACCATTATGCAACAACATCTTATAATGACTCCAAAAATAGACAAACAATGAAATATTCATTTCCTACTTTAATAAATTCATAGGTTGTGATGAAATATGTAATATGCTCATCTAGACATTGATTTCCATCTTTTTAAAACTTAGGAAAGTTATTTATTGATCCTTTGGTTAATTTTTGAAGTGGAGGAGCCAATTCCAATAGAACAGTGTTCTTACCCCAAGGTACTTGCTCATCTATCTCTGGAGGAAGAGTATTTAGTGGTCGTGGAAGGATGGGAGATGCACTAGACTAATACCAGGGTATTCATATGGATTTTTAGGATTTTTTATTGGAATATGTATGGGAGAAAGTATGAAATCAGATGGTTCTTACAATTTAAATGCATGATTGTCAAAGACTATAATTTTACTTGTTTGGTCTTATGTAGTGAATCTTCTATCTGCTAGTTTGTACATGATTTTTCAATGGGGAATAGGAAAGTTTACAACTAAGAACATGAAAAGTCACTTTGGAATATGAAGGGTTACTCACATAAATTAGCAGTGGGTATTCAAGCAATGGATTTCATATTTTGGTTACACACACACACACAAACACACACACACACACACACACACACACACACACACACACACACACACACACACACACACACACACACACACACACACACACACACACACACACACACACACACACACACACACACACACACACACACACACACACACACATTTTTGAATTTTAATGGATTTTGGGATATTTTATTTTTAGGATTTTGTGGATCGTTATAGGGTGGAAGACAAAAAAATTCCCCATCGTGAGTGCCAAAAACTATTGGTGAAATGTTTTTTTAAAGAAAAAAATGTGTTTTATCAATGATGTCCCTCCGATTTAAGATGGGGTGGCTCCCATTTATTGAAATCTATATTATGTACACTATTTGTAACTCTCGGGGGTGGTAAAAAACTAGTGAAAGTGTAGAAAACCCTTTTCGTAATTCAATTTTATGAGAGAGAGGGATGAATGTATAAGGTGGATGAGGAGAAAACTATGATAGAAATAGTGGGAAAAGAGGGAGAGGGAGTTATGTTAATGGCAATAACACAAATTCCATCAACTAATAACTCGAGTATATCCAATTCAATTAGAAGACACAAGAAAATATACACACAACTATGTAAGTTTCATAAAACAAAAACCACAATTAACACAAAATCTAATTGATAATTTCATTCCATGAGATAAAATACAAAGCTTTTAAATCCTCGTAATAGTTTGTAGTACATTCGGATGGGTATAAATTTGAGAAAATGGAGGAAAATTATAATGCAAAGGAATGGAATAACACAAATTTCTAGAGAGGGAAAAAAATGATATCCTTTTTAATGGAGAGAGAATTATAATTTATAGCCAAAATCGGTGGATCTTCGCATTTCCATGTGAATTTTCAACTTCAAGTGTAATTCCCAATGAAAAAATAGAAACTTTAGGTGAATTAAGTCACTTTTTACAAAATATTTTCCTCAATATAGAAATATAATTATAGAAAGAGAATAAGAAAAAAGGAAAGCGAGAAAATAGATGTTACAGAATGGATTCCCCTCTTCCTTCATTATGGAAATGAATGCTACAATTGGATATGATATCCTTTAACTTCTTATTTGATCAAGGTGTGACTTGTATAGAAATAAAAAAATACTTCACACCTTATCTTGAATGATCATAAATGTTCATGCTTGGGAACTCTATTTCAACTCTTCATCTTTGCAAGCAATGGTAGGGTGCATAAGTCAACTCTTTTTCAATAACTTGATCTCCTTTCTCTTCACATGAAAGAAAAATCATCCTACAATCATTATGAATTAGGAACTCACACCATATATTCCTTATACTTGGTAACCATGATCTCCACTAGATTTTACCATATCAAATATTTCTTGAGAATAATCAATGGTAACATTGCAATCCTATGAATGGAGACAATTCCTCTAGGTGAGATAGAATTAAACATTGATTGAATTAAAAATTCCTTCTTGAAGCATGTGATAACTTCCTGTCATGCTTCTCGAATGGAGATCAAGAATTTAGTGTAACCATGGTTCTCATCTTCAAATATCTCAATTTATTCAACTCGATGTTTCATAATCAACAATCCTCATGTGCATGATGTCAACATTTGCAAATGAGCTTTCCTTCTTTCATCCTTTGCTTTAAATCATTGAAATTCATGTGATCCATTATAATTGAAACTATCATGTCTATAAAGTATTAGAGCTTCCTTTTATGGTTTTATGATACCAGGGGCCTTATATGGTGGGAATTCTTAAAAGGAACGATAACTAGATTGTACCAAGCCAAGAACACAGATGCTAATCAAACATCACGATCAATAATATGAAAGTAATTCACCAGAATAAATTTACATAAACCTTTGTAAACAAATGAGAAACAATATCATATATTATTATGGAACTCAATGAAATATAATGAGAATGGGCCTTGCTTATATAGGTAAGGAATAACAATCTAAGAACCATTCAAGGTCGTAGATCAAGCCATAAATCATGGAAAGAAATATTCATCAAAGAACTAGTTAAGTCCATAGATTTATGAGAGAACTAGACATCAAGGATCTATTCAATACCATAGATCAAGGAAAGAACTATACCTAACAACTAGATAATATCCCCCTAATATCTAAATAAATAAAAATAAATATCCACACACATAAGTGGGCGAGGATAAATATAATAAAGGTAAATAAAGTACCTAGGTGAACATGAGCTAAGGTAAATACCTACTCTAACACCCCCTCAAGTGAAGCTAGGGGCAAAAATAGAAGTGACATGTCCACAGTATGAGTCCCGGAAGCTAGGCCCGATGAGGTACTCATGTACAATATATCCATGAAGAAATCTTGAACCAAAAGAAGGAAATAATCCTTCTATAAGGAAAGATAAATAAGAAGAAGGAGGAGGATGTTCTCACGAACACCCCCCAAGAACAACTTCCGAAACCCCAAGCATTCCATGCAACTCAAGGTAGTGAGGTGATGCAAAATGCTTTGTAAATATTTCGCAACTCTCCGTTGAGTCGAAGGTACTCAAGCAAAGAAATCCATCCTTAATGTGTTGCTTGAATGAAGTGGATGTGTATCTCAATATAGTTAGTCCACCGGTGCTTAACTCGGGTCAGTAAGAAATGTGAATTGCAGTTTGGTTGTCACACCAAAGTACAATTGGTGAATCCTGTGGGAATCCAAAATCTGTCAATAACTAGCAAAGACAAAGAATCTGCTGACTCGTTGTAACTGCTGCCCTATACTCTTCCTCAGAAGATGAAAGTGCAATGGACTATTTATTTTTGCACGCCCAAACAACTCGGAGAAGAACCAATATAGAAAAGATATCCGTAAGTGGAACACCTGTCATCAATAGAACCTTCTTAATCTGAATTTGTATACCTAATAAATCGAGTAGAACCCCTACCGTAGTGTAGGCTAAAGTGGGAAATTCCCTATAAATAACTAAAAATACTTTTAGCAACCTACCGGTGACTACTATGAGTAGAATGTGCAAATTGAGATACAATCCCTACTACAAATGAAATATCGTGGTGAGTATGGGTCAAGTACATGAGAATCCCAACTAACTACCTATACAACGTAGGAATACAAAGTGGTGTCATACATGTGGAAGTAAGACTAACTCCGTGACTAAAAAGGAGATGGACTTGTCTTGCAATCAACCATATCAAAGTGCCTAAGAAGATCATGGGTGTACTTTTTTTTTACTCAAATGGATCCCTAAATCTTACTAAGAAATTTGTAAACCAAGGAAATAATGCAATAGCCCAAGATCTATCATGTCAAACTATGTAGAAAGATCCCTATGAATACTCGTGAATGTGGGAAGAAGAGCTTCCAACAAGTAATGTGATCGTTAACATACAAGACAAGTATCACAATATCCTCACCAACATGCCGGAGATACACCGTATGATTAGAGTGTGTTATCTTACGAATGACAAGGCCAATTTATAGGTAACCATACCAAAACTTCCATTTAGGTCCCCTGAAGAAGTCTAATAACGTTCATAATGGCCTAAAACTCCCTTTCGAAAATCAAGTTTTTTAGAACTTAGCCATTTTCAACCTTTTTGAAAAAGGCACATAAATTGTTATGTCAACATTAAGAAATGTGCGCCCTTAAAAATCCCTTTGGCGCTGGAAAACTTGTGTCAACATCCATAAAGTTGCGCCTCTTTGGCGCTAGAAATATCATGTTGTCATTAAAAAATGTGCGCTAAGGCACTGTTAATGATGTGTTGACATCCTTGAGGTTGTGCCAAGGCGCATTTTAGTCCTTGTCGACACTCTGATAGGTGCGCCAAAGAAAGTTGGTGAAATAATAAATGCCAGGTTTTCTATAAATAGGCGCTTGACACCTGTCATTTTCACGATTTGAAAATTGAAAAAGTATTTCCTCTATGCCTATTAGCTATCCTTATCACCCCCACGTGCCATTTTTCGAGCTTGTGGACCCCAACGTCATCCTTCATCCTTTATAAGCCGGGTAAGTGGCTTCTATCATCCTTGTTGTTGTTATGGTTTTTGTTTTTGGTTGTGTTAGGTTTTAGGGTTGTTAAAAATATTAAATGTAAAAAGAACTTAACAATCTATAACCAGCTTGGAACCCCTTTTCCTATCCTTCTAGATCTACAAATCTGGAAGGCCCCTACCTCTGAAGAAACCCAAGGCCTTTTTCCCCTGCTTATTATCTTGTTGAAACCCTCTCTTTACCATTTGAAAAAACCAAAAGAGAGAGAAGAAATCTAAGAAATTGCAAGAAATCATGGAAAACCTCGCACACTATTTTTCCCCGTTACGCACCCCCACAATCATACGTGTGCCTTGGTGCACTATCCTTGCTCAAGCACAACCTAAACCCATGCCATGTTTAAAAACACTTAGCAGCTTTTTGTAGGGCAAAGCGCATCCTGCACAACATCAACATAGGATGTTGTGTGCTTCAAATCCGTGCCAATGCTTTTTCCTTGGCACATTGATTTCCTTTGCAACATCTTCTAAAATTGCACGTTGGGCACACTTAGAACCCATGCAAAGATAATATTTTCTTATGCCCCACTAAAGCAATTTTTTTCCTTTGCAGGCGCATTTCCCTCAACAAAAACATGACATGTTGCATGTTGTAAACCCGTGCCCTACGCTTTACCCTTTGGCACTGCATTCTATCATGCTACACCCCTCAAAAGTGCACCCTTTCTAAAATGAGCGCAACTTTTATCCTATCAACATTAAGCGCACTTTTACTCATGTCAACACCTCAGAAAGTGCACCCAACATTTTAAAGCCTCTGCAGCATGCTATGAACCTGCGCCTTGCACCCTAAGCCTTATAATTTCTCATTCTTCTTTCTACAAGATTTTATTATGAATAACATGACAGATTGACATGGCTCTTCTATGTTAGACCTCCTTGATCCTTCTTGCAGAACAACAACAGCCATCCTTGAGCTCACACATGTCTTCATCAAGTAAGAAACCAACCAAGTCTAAAGGAAAAGCAAAGCTGATAGAACAAGAGATGAAGTACAAATATCAGAAAGTTAGGATGCCTGACTCATATGCAGAGAGTGATCTCGACATCAGAGACTCTGAGCTGAGACATATTGATATGGATGACTTCTGGGTGAGAACCAACCAGGCAACTAGTGGCCCATGGATGAATAAGCTAGTAGGCGCAAAGGGATCGCACTTTGTAGAAATTGGGCCCAAGAAGTGCCATGAACAATGAATTTATCATGTTGGTGGCTCGGTGCTATAACAAGGACACTAGATGTGTTGAGGAAAAGGAAGGAAAGATGATCATCGTCCTCACATCCCGTCATTTTGAAATAATCCTGGGCATTCCTCATCACAGAAATATGTCGCCATAAGTCTAGAATACTGTAAGAAGGCCCGGGACGAAAATGAGGACAAATGCATGCAAATGATAAATGAGCTTTATCTCAAAAACAAGAAGTCGGTGAGCAGATGGCCACACCATCCACCACAGTGACTTCAATGAGGAACTAAGTGATACAATCACCTTCTTGAACAGAGTATTTGGGCTCCCTGATGCCCATTATTTCCACAAATGGATGTTGAGGTACTTAGAGACCATGAGCAAGAATATGCTTGATCGGCGTTTTTACTGGGTGAAATCATCAACGACACCATCTCCCAAAGAACTTCAACAAGTCCTAACAACCGGGAAGTTCTACGAGAACTCCTATGTTATATATCTGCAAACATCATCAAGAGATTTTGTGGGCCTAGCTCGAAATGGGGTATGGCCCTAGGTTAAAATATATGAATTCTACCTAGAGCTCAAGCTCAAGCCAGCATCTCCCAGTTCTCCAAAATCAATGACGCCTTCTTCTATGAGGTGATCTACCTACTGAGGCCAAACATGAGACACGGTCGGACCAGCCCGAGTGTGATTGCTGCCATGAAGAAATGGGGAGCATTGTTCACACAGTTCCCCACATTCACATATATTAGAGCAGTGAATTTCGAGGGTGAACCAACAAAGCTACCAAGGTATGCAGGGCCCAAGTTGATTCTCTTGGAGTTGTCAAGGCAACTGATCACTTACCATGAGAAGTGCATGAAGAGAAAGAAAGGAGGAACTCCATTCCCCCTTATAGTTAGCCGATACACCTACACCACACTAGCCAAAGCATGGGAAATGTATGCTGAGCTTGAATTGCTAAATCTAAAGCACAACTTCCCAAAAAGGCCCACCTTCAACTCCTGGAGCTACCTCCCAAGGGTGAAAATTGATCCCATCCATGTTCCTGAGATCCAAGACATCTGGATCGACCTGACACATGAAATAGACATCATGCGAAAGGATCACTCTCGGCTGGCTCTGGAGGAGATCGTCCATTATGGTGTAGCCATCATTCCAAAAGGGTTCCAAGACACTGATAAATAAATTGATCAGGTTTACCTTGACATGGATGGGGACGATTGGCCATTTGCAGAGGTTGATAAAGCCAAGGTGTCAAAGACCATTTAAGAAAGGGTTAAGCCCACATTGTAGCGCACCAAACATTGGTGAAAACAGAATGGTCTCACCTACCTTTGTAACATCCCCATTTTAAGATACTAGAACAAGGGAATTTTTTTATTTTTTTGTACACAACGTTCACTGTTTTGAATTATGTAATTCAAACACACGTTCAAGTTTTAATAATTGTTCTCTGTCCAATTAATGTAATTCGGATCACACAATTTCTTTTTAAAACCAATGTTATTTGTTCTCATATTTGTAATATGGAACACACATTCAATGCCATTCAATCATATAACAGATACCATATGCTACTGTAAATGACTCGAAGAACTACCGATCTCCCATTTTATGGCTCGGAGTTTCAGCGATCTCTCATTTCATGACTCGGCGACTTACCGATCCTTCATGTTAATCCATGCATTGTATAATAAGTATACATGGTTCTATTACCATTTCCGGTCATCGAAGTGATCCATTTAAGAGGCCTATTTGAATATCTGTTACTGATATTCATCTGACATCCTGCATCTTAAACTAGGTGATTAGGACAACGCAACCAGCACTTGCGATACTTTGGCCAAATATTTTCACATGCTTTGCATGATCATATTCCCAGACGTTATACACATCTAAGGAACACGTCCTTCACCTCACTTCGTCTATTATCTAGAATGGTCTTTCCTGATCTTTGTCAGTCCTTTCATCCAAGGTCAAGCTCTAACTCCAACTAGCAATATGAACGAGTATAGGAAGGCACTCATGGTAACTAAAGGTACGCAGACATACGGTGTCGTCCCCAGGTGACTACGTGTGTCTAGTTACCTTTAGCCCTCCGGAGTCACTCCATATACGCGATCACATTCCTATCCTCATCTAAGTAACTTAGTCCCCAGCTTATGTAAACTTGATGATTCGATTCGGGAGGGCGTTGTAACATGTCAGCTACAACATTGTGTCGTCATGGAGGCCCCGCCTTCATGAAGACACCATATTGCAGCTGACGTGTGTCAAGGTCCTATGGAATCCTCTCATCAAGGAATACACATCCAGCTCACGGGTGATTGAATTATAATCTTAATATTTAAGATTAATTTTCAGCAACTGTGCTGATCCTTTAACCTCGTTACTCGTTACAGTTGTATACAGCTAAGAGAGACTTAATTTGTCTTTTAGCTTAATGTACATTCTCTCCTTCATACCGAAGGGTTGCATATTTCCTTCTTGGTTCTTTTCTTTAAGCTTCGGACTAATAGTCCACTACAGCTTAACGTAATAAGTTCAACCTATTAAACTTAACCAAGTTTATCCACAACTGTAATCAAATTCAGAATTCCATCTTATTAGACATCTTTTCAAACGAGGTCTAATTCTAAATGAATGTATTCATTTATTCTCCATAACCTTACTTCAGTTAAGGTTGATTACCAATAGATATGTTTCCCCATATCTAATATTTTCTGAATTTAAACATTTCGAGGATGTTAACGGAGTCCGAATACAAGGTTCAACTACTCTTATGTTATTTGATATTCCTTAGCTTATAAACTAATCTCGAATATCATTCAATTGAGAGTTCATATTCACCTAAATCCATTTTAATGTCAATTTAAAACCATCTTAACCCAAGTATGAACTAATTGCACATTCCAACATAAAAGATGCATTCAAGTAAAGAATAGATATTATATCCTTTTAAATCTATCCACCATCATTTGAATAATTCCCAATCAATGAATAGTATTATATTCTCAATCTTTATTCAAATAGTTTTAAATGATAAAACCTTTACAATATCACACTTTTCCTTGTATTCATCTATAAGATTACAATCTATACAATTTCCATTCTAAACAACTGGACTTTGTTTATATCAAACAACATTTCAACACATAAGGATAGAAGAATGTAACTTCTTCTTTTCCCATTTCCTCGTAGAGGAATAATAGCTATCAAATACGATCCATCCTCAGCTAATCAAAAGAAGTATCAGAAAACAACCATGTCTTCGTTTATACTCAAGTTCCATCTGCAAAATTACTTGCACGGGTCAGTTCATTGAACTGAGCATATTAAGCACTTGTCATTAAAATGAGGTGCTTTTAATTAACTGTCTCAATAAAAGAACCCTACTTTTATGAAACGTTAAAATGAACATCATCCAAGAATTAAGTACCAATAAGGATGAACAACATAACAACCCAATCATCTAATTACCCTCCCAATCAGACAAAAAGGATTACTGCCCTTTTTCCCAAATAATTACTACAAGAAGTAATTTCCTTCAAATAGTTCCAGAATTAACATCTGTGAGAACTAAAACACATATGTGCATACTGCTGTTCTAATGTAAATGCTGTAATTTCCATTCCCTTACAATAGTTGTAATTTCAAAAGATAGAATTTAACTAAAAATTCAAACCGAACTACTTTCCTTTCCTTTCATACAACTCATCTAATTTCAAACAATCAAACGCTGAAGAGAAAAGTAAACAACAATTAAATGCAGATGCTTAAACCAAAGCAGTACAAAATTCATTCCATAACAATTATAGATTTCCAACTGTATGAGAGAAGAAATGAACATTACTTCAAATTATCCATCCAACACTCTCTTTCCTTTCATCATAACTATACTGAGAATTTAATCCAAATGTGATATCAATCAATGATAACAGTCCAAAGAGAAATAAATAAAATCAATAATCGAATAAAAGGAAGAAGGATCATATTACCTCTTCTCACTGTCTAACCAAATATCCACTATTTAGAACAGACATAATCCAATAGTATGATTCTATATTTCAATATTCAAAACTACTAATTACCTTTCCAAAAAGTTGACCAGAGTTCATTGCAACTGGTCCGTAAGCATCAGTACCAAAAGAACCTCTAAACACAATCATTTCCTTTTAAATAATTCACTCTACAGACATTCACGTCTATATATAACATGTAAGAGTGTACAACAACAACATATCACGTTTTCATTATAAATAATGAGAGAATTCACTTTCCAACAAAGAAAGGAGAAATCTTTTCGTATTATGTTTCATGAAAACAATGAAAGGTTTTCAATCCATAAATTTATATATACATACATACATACATACATACATACATATATATATATGTATATATATATATATATATGTATATATATATATATATGTATATATATATATATATATATATATATATATATATATATATATATATCCTTGAGTTCTACAAGACACGGAGTATGATTTGTATGCTCTACCCAGTCTATTCTATAGACTGACTACTCTGTACCCATTCAGATCAGAACTTCTTTCCAAACAGTCATATATGAATACCAAGAACAAGCAGGCAGATCACCATATCCAATTAGAACAACGATGTAAGATGCTACTATGACCTTACTGTCCCAGGGAAAACCATATTCTATGCAATGAAAAACAACTAGGAGAAATAACTCGCACAACAGTTCATCAACATTACCACGAATTTGTTTTTCCCAATCGTTTTCACGCACTTGAACTCAGAAAAACAATATTCGCATAACAATACATTCATCAACTCAAACCCGTATAGGGTAATAGATGCGTATGCTAAAACCATCAAAACAAACTCATACAGCAAGCACAACCTCCTTTATTTCACTCATTTGCAAGAAATACCAAAGTCGTGTTCATTTTTATAATGACAATTCAAACCAAGCATACAGAATCACCTCATCCTTCCATTTTTACAAGAATGCACAGAACTCAGAATTGATACACGTATAGCTAATGCATTCAACAACTCAACTCATATTGAGTAAAGAAACGATTACCCAACATTGTCAAACAACTCGCACATCAAGAACAGATTTATTTCCTTTACCCATTTTGCAAAAAAAATTACCCAAATCGTGTTCAGCAAAGGAAAAATGAATCAACCCAAAAATCACCTCAACATAACAGTAAAATCATAACCAAAACCCCCATCATAAGAGCAGGGTTGTTTTAATGAGACATTTAAACAAAAGCAAATGATTTAAGGAGAAGGGCTTAACATGCCTGTATTTTTTTGTGGTTCGAAGTAAACCGCGTCCACTGGAGTTATTTTTCTCCACGGCATCCTCAACAGGGCTTACCCAACAGTCCACTAACTTCCTCAAGCTCAAAAATATCCTTGGCTTCTCCAAAGAACAGAAACAATAACCAAAAATACAGCAGGTTCGACAGAACCATGGAAGAAATGCAGAGCAACTAAAAACCCGATTGAACACAATGCCAAACAAATTTTTCCTCTATCCTCTTTCCAAGGCGAGCTGGTCGCTAAGACCAAGGTCATTGAATGCATTGATTTTTCATAAATTTTCACGCCACCGCCGACTCAGGTTGGCGAATTTCCTTTTTCAAATTTTGCTTGCAATTCCATTTTAGCTTCATAGCTAGTTGGATGCCTCCAACTTTTCCTTGTTCCCACCAAACTTGGCGCTGCAACTTGTAAGGACTTCATTTACTTGTCCTATTAAATTTCTAACCTTCCCTTCTTATCCGTTTTCCATCCACATGGGTCCATAAGTCCCCTTCCATAGGTTAGTAATAGTTTAGGATTTAATAGTCCATAGCTAGGTTATTCACCTAGTTCATAAGTTATTAGGCTTTGCATCAACCTTCATCCCATGCAATTTAAAATCCATATAGGGTAGTAGTTAGGGTATAGGGTAAAACTTAGTTGTAGGTTAGGGTTTAATCCCATAGTATTTATTTAATAGTTTCCAATCAAGTCTTTCCGACTGGCGTTCACATTCAACACAATGCAGGACGTTTCGTCCTATGTTCCACATACCTGTGTCACTCACATCCAGGCCCTTATTGTCTTATGTTGTCTAGCGTTACAACTTTGCATGTGGTTTGGGAATCGAACCTTTTCCATTGGCATCTAGGTACCGGATATTTATACCTGAAATCAGGTGCTGCAACATTCATAACGACCTTCAGTCTAGTTTCAGACTTCATTCTGGTTTAGAAGTAAATCGACAAAGTGATCACAAGAAGGCCACAACATACCTTTGATCAATGGAATTGATTCAAGGTGTGTCAAATCATAAAAAGAGTTCATCAAACATACGACAATTTTGTTGTCTCATTTAGCAAAACACAAGCAATAATAACCTCTATCCCAAGTAAACAAATTACAGCAAATAAGGGTCCAAATTAGTAACACATTCCTTTTAAGATTAAAAGATATATCTTAACATATTTATCTTCATTTCTGCAGTTACAACATCATGAAAAGTGATTACCAGGATAGCTTATAAAAATCAAGACGTTACATTCCTCCCTTCTTAAAGAATCATCATCCCGATGATCAAATTAGCCAGTTCATAGAGTTCCTAGGACAAAATTCAGTTATTTCCTTCCATTAATAAGTTCATACCAAAAACAGATCTAATCATCAAAACAATGTTTTAAGATAACTGTAAAATAGACTAGTAATTGTCTATGTTTGGTAGAATTATCAGTTTTTTTTTTTGAATTCAATTTCGATCAAACAAGTATGGAAAAGTAGATCCCATTTCTTCGAGATTTTCCCAAGTTACACTTTTTTCGCTAAACTGGTCCCACTAGACCTTACATTGATTCACTTCGCGATTTCTTGAGTACAATCAAGGCGAGTTCCCAAAGACTCGAATAGGCTTAACCATGATTATTCCCGGTCTTGGACCTATAAGGAATTCCAATTCAAGCACATGTGATAAATCACATGTATTTCTTAAGTAAAGAAATATGAAAAACATCATGCATTTGTGATAAAGTGGAGGTAATGCCGGACGATAAGCTACGATTTGATTATTTCAACAATTTCAAAAGGTCCCACATAACGAGGCGAAAACTTCGCAGCCTTGGCAAAGTTATTGAGCTCTTTTTCGGCTTAACCCAAGAAAGACCTTTTCGCCAAGTTTATAATTCCTATCAACCCGCTTTAAGTTTGCATAACTCTTTTGCCTATTGGTAGCCTCCTTTAGATATTCCCGAATATTTTGATTTGTTGTTCCATTTCCGTGAGGATTTTTGGCCCAATTACCTCTCTCTGTCCTCCACGCCGTCCCAAATAACGGGGTTCTACATTTTCTTCCATACAATGCTTCAAAAGGTGCCATTTTTAAAGAGGCATGATATGTATTATTATAGGCAAATTCTACCAGCGGAAGGTATTCCTCCCATTTATACTGCTGGTCCATGCAATACATTCTTAACATATCCTCCAAAACTTGATTGACTCTTTCATCTGTCCATATGTTTCTCGGATGATATGCAGAATTAAATTTTAATTTAGTTCCCAAGGCCACATTAAACATTTGCCAAAACCTTGATGTCATCCTCGGATCTCATGTCTAATATGATTAGTTTGGGTATTCCATGCAATCTGAAAATTTCATGTACAAACCTTCTTGCTAACACTGGTGCATCGTCTTTCAAATTACAAGCAATGAAGTGTGCCACTTTGGTTAATTTGTCAACGACAACCAAGATGATATCATGCTTATTCCTTGACATAGGAAATCCTTGAACGAAATCCATCGTTATCACTTGCCATTTGTCTTGCATGGACGCTATGGGGATACTGATAATCCATGATGATGCATATGTTCTGCCTTAACACGCTGACATTCTAAGCAGTGTGTCACAAATTCCACCACATCCTTTTTCATTCCCTTCCAGAAGTATTGTTGCTTGAGATCAGCAAGCATTTTTGTAATGCCAGGGTGTCCAGAAAAAGGTGAATTATGAAATTCAGTTAACAATTTCTTTCTTAAATCATTTTCCAAGGGTATATATACCCTGTTTTCAAACCTCAGAATTCCTTCATTATCAAAACGAAATCCCTTGTACTTTACATCCTTTGGATCTGTAGTAAGTGCTGCTTTAACTTGCTGGAAATAAGAGTCTGATTCCATGACATCTTTCACCTCATCCTTAAACTAAGTTCTTAATGTTATAAGAGTAGAGATGTGCTTCCTTCGAATCGAGCATCTGTCACTATATTGCAAAGTCAAACTCTTGTTTGGGCGAAAGACTTGGTAATTCCTCCGGAAATACATCACTGAAATCCCTTAATAATGGATATATTTCCATGAAATCATTATCTTCCTTAGCATTTTCTGTCATTTTTACGGCATACAAGGTGCAACCTCTATTTTTAGCCCTTTTTAGTTGCATAGCTGTTAGTTTCCTAACTGCAACCTCACGCCTTACACCTTGAATGACTGCTGCTTTCTGCAGGTCATCAAAACAACAAATTTGTTTATCATAACAGTCGACCTTTGCCTTATGTTCAGCCAACTAGTTAACTCCAATAATGATATCATATGATCCTAAAGAAGTGATATACAGGTCAACTTCGGTGGAGAAACTGGGCAAGTCAAGAATTGCCCCAAAAAGGCACATTTCGATTGTATGGACAACATTATTCCCATAATGCACTATCCATGTCTTATCCATTCATTCAACTTTTCTTTTTAATTTCATTGCAAGTTTAGTAGAAATAAAGCATTCAGTAGCTCCAGTATCAAAAAGTATGACTACAGGTGTACCGAATAACTTACCGGAACTTCTATGGGTGTAACTTACTTTTCAGCTTGTTTGTTAGCCACCGTAGCGTGTATCCTATGCTGCTGATCGCGATCATCCTTCTTCAGAGGACAGTGACTCATGTAATGGTCCTTTCCACAGTTGAAGAAACCTCCAAATAGCCCTTTCCTAGGCTCAAATTTGCTACCAGCTTTGAAGTTATAACTCTGGCTTCCATAGGACTTTTGTCCATTGCCACTAACTTTTGCGAAGCTGTTCCACACACTATTTACAAGTTTGTTCATTACATATTTCTTGTTGTTATCTACAACAATTTTGTTTTTCACACCAAACCTTTTCCAGGGCCCCCTTTTGGGTGTGAGAGATGAAGAAGAGTTGGGAATCTTCTTCCTTATCTCTTCCCTATGAGTAGAAATTGCTCTCAATTTCTGTTCCTGTCTTATTGCCTTTTCGACAACTCCTTCCATAGTGGTTGGACCATGGACATCCACTTCGCCACCAATGATGGGATTCAGTCCATTATGAAATTTTGTATTCTCGAACTTCTCGTTAGATTGGTATTGCGACACATACTTAAGGAGTTTAGTAAACCCTTCCCCATGATTCTCGTCACCATCGGCCCTTCCTTGTGACCGATTCAAATTCAGTCATTTTCCTATCAAAATAGAGTTGAGGCAAATGCCGACTGCCGCCTAAAGTAACCCTTAAATTGATCCCAAGTTATGTCCTGTTTCAACAATATTCAACTCAACCTTACGGTTTTCGACCATGATGATGCTTCATGAGAAAGCGATATGCTCCCCATATTGCTTTGGTCTCCTCGAGAAGTTTCTCTTGTAAAGTACTTATCCATTTCACCGAGCCAATTTTCAGCTCCGTCCCCAAGTGTTGTTCCATCAAACTTTGTAGGACTTATTCTCTTTATATCATTTGTAAGTTCAAATGCTAATCTTACCCTTTTATTTTCAGGATGATTAGGAGCATTCGCATTACTATTATCAACACCCAGATTCCCTCCATTGGTGTTGTCCACAAGAGGTGGCTGATCATTTATATCAGCTTCTTCTTTCTCCTCATTGCCCATTGATTGTTGTTCCAAAATAGTCAGACGATCTCTCGTATCTAGTAGGGCAGCAAGGATTTCATCCAGCTTTTGAGCAGTAGTTGCTTCTCCACCCGGTAATGGGTTGTTCGCAGCATTTCCTCTTATTCTAACCATTTTCTGTTCAATAAGAAAATGTAAACCTTATTAAATCGTGGACTCATTAGGTCCAAGAGCTGCAACCTTAACCTCTGATACCAAGATGTAACATCCCCATTTTAAGATACTAGAAGAAGGGAACTTTTTTTTTTTTTTTTTAGTACACAACGCTTCACTGCTCAATTATGTAATTCAAACACACGTTCAAGTTTTAATAATTGTTCTCTTCCAATTAATGTAATTCAGATCACACAATTTCTTTTTAAAACCAATGTTCTTTGTTCTCATATTTGCAATATGGAACACACATTCAATGCCATTCAATCATATAACAAATATCATATGTCATTGTAAATGACTCAAGAACTACCGATCTCCCATTTTATGGCTCGAGTTTCGATCTCTCATTTCATGACTCGGTGACTTACCGATCCTTCATGTTAATCCATGCATTATATAATAAGTATGCATGGTTCTATTACCATTTCCGGTCATCGAAGTGATCCATTTAAGAGGCCTATCTGAATATCTCATATCGATATTCATCCGACATCTTGCATCTTAAATTAGGTGATTAGGACAACGCAACTAGCACTTGCGATACTTTGTCCAAATATTTTCACATGATTTGCATGATCATATTCCCAGATGTTATACACATCTAAGGAACACGTCCTTCACCTCACTTCGTCTCATATCTAGAATGGTCTTTCCTTATCTTTGTCAGTCCTTTCATCCAAGGTCAAGCTCTAACTCCAACTAGCAATATGAACAAGTATAGGAAGGTACTCATGGTAACTAAAGGTATGCGGACATACGATGTCGTCCCTGTGTCACTACGTGTGTCTAGTTACCTTTAGTCCTCCGAGTCACTCCATATGCGCGATCACATTCCTATCCTCATCAAAGTAACTTAGTCCCCAACTTATGTAAACTTGATGATTCGATTCGGGAGGGCGTTGTAACATGTCGGCCTATAACATTGTGTTGTCATGGAGGCCCCGCCTTCATGAAGACACCATATTATAGATGACATGTGTCAAGGTCCTGCTGAATCCTCTCATTAAGGAATACACATCCACTCACGGTGATTGAATTATAATTTTAAAATTTAAGATTAATTTTCAGCAATCTGTCTTTGATCCTTTAACCTCGTTACTCATTACATTGTATACAAACTAAGAGAGACTTAATTTGCATTTTAGCTTAATGTACATTCTCTCCTTCATACCGAAGGGTTGCATATTTCCTTCTTGGTTCTTTTCTTTAAGCTTCGGACTAATAGTCCACTACAGCTTAACGTAATAAGTTCAACCTATTAAACTTAACCAAGTTTATCCACAATTATAATCAAATTCAGAATTCCATCTTATTAGACATCATTTAAATGAGGTCTAATTCTAAATGAATGTATTCATTTATTCTCCATAACCTTACTTCAGTTAAGGTTGGTTACCAATAGATATGTTTCCCCATATCTAATATTTTCTGAATTTAAACATTTCGAGGATGTTAACGGAGTCCGAATACAAGGTTCAGCTACTCCTATGTTATTTGATATTCCTTAGCTTATAAACTAATCCCGAATATCATTCAATTAAGAGTTCATATTCACCTAAATCCATTTTAATGTCAATTTAAAATTCATCTTAACCCAAGTATGAACTAATTGCACATTCCAACGTAAAAGTTGCATTCAAGTAAAGAATAGATATTATATCCTTTTAAATCTATCCACTATCATTTGAATAATTCCCAATCAATGAATAGTATTATATTCTCAATCTTTATTCAAACAGTTTTAAATGATACAACCTTTACAATATCACACTTTTCCTTGTATTCATCTATAAGATTACAATCTATACAATCGCCAGTCCAAACAACTGGACTTCGTTTATATCAAACAACATTTCAACACATAAGGATAGAAGAATGTAACTTCTTCTTTTCCCATTTCCTCGTAGAGGAATAATAGCTATCAAATACGATCCATCCTCAACTAATCAAAAGAAGTATCAGAAAACAACCATGTCTTCATTTATACTCAAGTTCCATCTGCAAAATTACTTGCACGGGTCAGTTCATTGAATTGAGCATATTAAGCACTTGTCATTAAAATGAGGTGCTTTTAATTAACTGTCTCAATAAAAGAACCCTGCTTTTATGAAATGTTAAAATGAACATCATCCAAGAATCAAGTACCAATAAGGATGAACAACATAACAACCCAATCATCTAATTACCCTCCCAATCGTAAAAAAGGATTACTCGCTTTTTCCCAAACAATTACTATAAGAAGTAATTTCCTTCAAATAGTTCCGACTAACATCTCAGAGAACTAAAACACATATGTGCATACTGTTGTTCTAATGTAATGCTGTAATTTCCATTCCATTACAATAGTTGTAATTTCAAAAGATAGAATTTAACTAAAAATTCAAACCGAACTACTTTCCTTTCCTTTCATACAACTCATCTGATTTCAAACAATCAAACGCTGAAGAGAAAAGTAAACAACAATTAAATGCAGATGCTTAAACCAAAGCAGTACAAAATTCATTCCATAACAATTATAGATTTCCAACTGTATGAGAGAAGAAATGAACATTACTTCAAATTATCCATCCAACACTCTCTTTCCTTTCATCATAACTGTACTGAGAATTTAATCCAGACGTGATATCAATCAATGATAACAGTCCAAAGAGAAATAAATAAAATCAATAATCGAATAAAAGGAAGAAGGGTCATATTACCTCTTCTCACTGTCTAACCAAATATCCACTATTTAGAACAGACATAATCCAATAATATGATTCATTCTGAATAGTATATTTCAATATTCAAAACTACTAATTACCTTTCCAAAAAGTTGACTAGAGTTCATTGCAACTGGTCCGTAAGCATCGATACCAAAAGAACCTCTAAACACAATCATTTCCTTTTAAATAATTCACTCTACAGACATTCACGTCTATATATAACATGTAAGAGTGTACAACAACAACATATCACGTTTTCATTATAAATAATGAGAGAATTCACTTTCCAACAGCAAAGGAGAAATCTTTTCGTATTCCGTTTCAATGAAAACAATGAAAGGTTTTCAATCCATATATATATATATCCTTGAGTTCTATATATATATATATATATGATTTGTATGAGTTCTCTACCCATGATTATGATTTGTATGCTCTATTTTTTATAGATCGACTACTATGTACCCATTTAGATCGAACTTATTTCCAAACAATCATATATGAATACCAAGAACAAGCGGCGAGATCACCATATCCAATTAGAACAAAGATGTAAGATGCTACTATGACCTTACGTCTCCTAGGAAAACCATATTCTATGCAATGAAAAACAACTAGGAGAAATAACTCGCACAACAGTTCATCAACATTACCACGAATTTGTTTTTCCCAATCGTTTTCACGCACTGAACTTAGAAAAACAATATTCACATAACAATACATTCATCAACTCAAACCCGTATAGGGTAATAGATGCGTATGCTAAACACCGTCAAAACAAACTCATACAACAAGCACAACCTCCTTTATTTCACTCATTTGCAAGAAATACCAAAGCCGTGTTCATTTTTATAATGACAGTTCAAACCAGGCATACAGAATCACCTCATCCTTCCATTTTTACAAGAATGCAAAGAACTCAGAATTGATACACGTATAGCTAATGCATTCAACAACTCAACTCATATTGAGTAAAGAAACGATTACCCAACATTGTCAAACAACTCGCACATCAAGAACAAATTTATTTCCTTTACCCATTTTGCAAAAAAAATTACCCAAGTCGTGTTCAGCAAAGGAAAAATGACTCAACCCAAAAATCACCTCAACATAACAGCAAAATCATAACCAAAACCCCCATCATAAGAGCAGGGTTGTTTTAATGAGACGTTTAAACAAAAGCAAACGATTTAAGGAGAAGGGCTTAACATGCCTGTATTTTTTTTGTGGTTCGAAGTAAACCGCGTCCACTGGAGTTATTTTTTCTCCACGGCATCCTCAACAGGCTTACCCAACAGTCCACTAACTTCCTCAAGCTCAAAAATATCCTTGGCTTCTCCAAAGAACAAAACAATAACCAAAAATACAACAGGTTTCGACAGAACCATGGAAGAAATGCAGAGCAACTAAAAACCCAATTGAACACAATGCCAAACAAATTTTCATCTATCCTCTTTCCAAGGTGAACTGGTCGCTAAGACCAAGGTCATTGAATGCATTGAATGCATTGCTTTTTCATAAATTTTCATGCCACCGCCGACTCAGGTTGGCGAATTTCCTTTTCAAATTTTGCTTGCAATTCCATTTTAGCTTCATAGCTAGTTGGATGCTTCCAAATTTTCCTTGTTCCCACCAAACTTGGCGCTGCAACTTGTAAGGACTTCATTTACCGTCCTATTAATTTTATAACCTTCCCTTCTTATCCGTTTTCCATCCACATGGGTCCATAAGTCCCCTTCCATAGGTTAGTAATAGTTTAGGATTTAATAGTCCATAGCTAGGTTATTCACCTAGTTCATAAGTTATTAGGATTTGCATCAACCTTCATCCCATGCAATTTAAAATCCATATAGGGTAGTAGTTAGGGTATAGGGTAAAACTTAGTTGTAGGTTAGGGTTTAATCCCATAGTATTTATTTAATAGTTTCCAATCAAGTCTTTCCGACTGGCGTTCGCATTCAACACAATGCAGGATGTTTCGTCCTATGTTCCACATACATGTGCCACTCGCATCCAGGCCCTTATTATCTTACGCCTGCCTAGCGTTACAACTTTGCATGTGGTTCAGGAATCAAACCTTTTCCATTGGCATCTAGGTACCGGATATTTATACCTGAAATCAAGTGCTTTTAACATTTATAACGAACTTGATCGGTTTCGACTTCATTCTCAGTTTAGAAGTAAATCGACAAAGCGATCACAAGAAGGCCACATCATACCTTGGATCAATGGAATTAATTCAAGGTGTGCTGTCAATCAGTGAAAAGAGTTCATCAAACATACGACAAGTTTGTTGTCTCATTTAGCAAAACACAAGTAATAATAACCTCTGTCCCAAGTAAACAAATTACAACAAACAAAGGTCTAGATTAGTAACACATTCCTTTTAAGATTAAAAGATATATCTTAATGTATTTATCTTCATTTCTGCATTCTGACATCATGAAAAGTGATTACCAGGATAGCTTATAAAAATCAAGACGTTACAACCTTGGGGTAGATTTCACCGCTTCTCCTTTAGGCAGAGCACCTCTAAGACCGGCCCAAGTGTCGAAAGGAAAAGGAAAGGGCAAGGAGGGAGAATCAAGCAAATAAGAAGAAGCTCCTCAAATCCCTCCTACTACTTCTGAGAAGCAAGTTGTCAACCTCGTATCCCCAGGTAAAGAAGAAGAGACAGTAGATACATCCACCCAGGATGTTATCACAACTACAACTACTGAGGTACCCACCATTCCTTCTTCCGCTCCCTCTCCTCCCGCTGTTATTGAAGCATCTATTCCTATGGATGTGTCTTCTTCTCTCCATTCCTCCCTTCCATCTCCCACCTCTTCCATCTTCTCCTCTCTCGTGGATCTGTCACCTAGTGTTCCCTCCATCCAATTGCAGATCCCTTCCATCTCCATGTCCTTTTCCTCTCCTGTACTAACTCCATGCCCCACAAGTAGTAGTGCGTTGGACTCCTTTTCGATGCCACCACCAAGTGTTTCAACATTCTTCCCCGAGGCCTCTTCAGTTGCTTCCCCTTTGACCCCCGTTTCTTCCTCCATTCTCTCTACTCCTCCCATTAGTCCTAGCTGGATTTCTAACCATCTGAGCCAGCATAAGAGAAAGGTTCCCATCACACCCATGGACTTCTCCATCATTCCAAAGAAGGGACCCAAGAATTAGAAATGGATAACTTGCTTCTCTAAGAGCACTTCGAGGGAGAGAGTCATGGAGATTGCATACCCGGATCCCACCAAAGAAAAGAAGGATCTGTCTCCTACAGACTTCACAGTGACTCAAGTCACAATGGGAACCTCATCTGAAAGCCTACAAGGAGAGGCCTTGTCTGCAGTAGATGCTCTTTACAAGAAGCTTCAAGAAGCAAAGGAGGAGAAGAGAATACTTAAGGAATAGAACAAACATCTCCTCCAAGCATTGCAGAGAATGGGCAATGCTCCTCCCGTGACTATCACCGAACCCACTGAAGTTCTTAGTCAGGATAAGATAAATGAATATGCTAAGATTGGTGAACAAGGTACGGCAGTCTCCTCCTGTATTGAGTGAATCCTTAGAGATAGTGAGGAAATGATTAAGAAGTTCACAATGCTCTACCATGATATTAATCAAGTAAATAAGGAGCTACAAGCAATAGCATGATCCCTCTCAGAGGAGTTAGACAATGCCAGGTTATAACACGAAACATTCCAAGTAATGGCTAACTGTTTAGCCGATGACCTATTAAAAGTCAGTGTCATCGATCACCCACGAGCACATAATAAAGTTCTCGGTGCATTAGATTACCGGGTTGATCAAATGGAATATATCCTAGAGAGGATAGATAAAATCATGGATGAAGCCCTAGATGCAAAATACAACATGGAGCAGACAGTTACAAAGATGTCTCTAGAGATGCTCAGTGAATCATTCACCTTGAGGGAAGCAAACGATACATTCCAGCGCTTTAAGGCTACAATCACTCAATTTTTGGCACCAGAGGTCACTTTCGACCGAGAGTCTATCAATAACCTCTTGGCCTGCCGCAATTTCATTGGCTTCTTGATCGATGCCTGCAAGGAGTACACCGGGTTACTTGACAAGCTCAAGAATGAAAAAGAAACTTGTGAAGTCATTGGTGACCATTTCAAGGGTCTAGATCATAGTCAACTTCAGACAATGATCAGTAAGTTTATGGAATACCGAGCTCAGTGTCACATTGTCTCTCCTGATCAGAAGCAAGACACTCCATTTAAGCAAAGAGATGATGATGTGTAGTTTCTCCTCTTGTGTACGGTTCGATCATTTTTGTAAAACTATTTAAAAGTATGTTGGCATTTATGATGACATCATCCATGTTGCATCATGGGATGTTTCCTTCCAAAACTTTCCCAAAGTCAACTTTTGAATTTTTAGATATTTTGTAAATATCTTGTAAGATATTTTGTAAATATCTTGTAAGTTATTTTGTAAATATCTTGTAAGTTATTTTGTAAGTAGTTGGTTTGTTTTTATC
This sequence comes from Taxus wallichiana var. yunnanensis, assembly GCA_018340775.1. Classification (NCBI taxonomy): domain Eukaryota; kingdom Viridiplantae; phylum Streptophyta; class Pinopsida; order Cupressales; family Taxaceae; genus Taxus; species Taxus wallichiana. The sequence goes on along the minus strand of CM031236.1, from coordinate 181,910,103 downwards.
TTCTTTCTTCTTTTCCTTCTATAAATACTTTGGAATACTTGTTGTATTCCAAGTGGACATTTTTGTATGAAAAAAATAAGTGAAGAGAGAAAGAATTTGTGATTTCTTGTAATAGGAAAAATATTAATATATATGTTCGGACTTTGTGCTCAATATATGTGTTATTTGCATCAGATATTTTTTAGGTTAGATCTATGTTTTTATTCTATTGGATTCATTCCTATTATCAACATATGTTCATTAGTATTGCTTTATTTTTTTATGTAAGTTTGGCGCTATTTACTACCACCCAAAACATAAACCCTCCGACCTTTTTGTCTTTGGAATTCATTTCTTTTCTCCCTTCAAATCTATCCTCCTCGGTTCCTTCCTTCCCACCTTTACATTCATGACAAATTGAACTACCTCTACTGGGATGAGATCCCAAACCCCCCGAAGTTAGAATAGTGTATATTTGCACAGATTCTTGCTTGATAGATTAGCAATAAACCAAATTTGTTTTGCTGTCTCAAAGAGGGGCTATGCCCTACACACTATTGGCTGTTTCCCCATGACCTACCTAACTGAATATTTTCAAACCAACAAAGTGATAATGAACAAAACCGTTAGATAGAAGAAAAGAATCCATCTTTTCATACCAATCTGAGGGGCTTTTTTGAGACCGTAGAGAGACCTTCTGAGCCTAAAAACAAGAGAAGAATCCTAAACAAATATAGTCACCGCTCCATGTATATTTCCTCGTATTATATTTCCATGTAATAAGACACTCTTCACATCCATCCGGTATACAACCCACCCTTGTGATGTAGCAATAATAAGTACAAGGTGTACCGAATCCATCTTGGCAACGGTGCAAAAAATCTCGGAGTAATCAATACCTTCAACTTGTGAAAAATCCTTTGCAATAAGACAAGTCTTATACTTGTAAATGGAATCATCAGCTGCGTATTTGGTTTGGTATACCCACTTACACCTAACCATCTTTCTTTCTTTAGGAAGAGATACCAATCTCAAGTATTATTCTTCATCAAAGAAGAATACTCAACCGCCATCACATCATGCCACTCCCGTATCCCATGAGCCATTAAAAAGACCGTGGATCCTCAAAAACTACCCGACACAAAAGTCCAAAACCTGTAGAATGTGTGTGATGATTCATAGTGGGTGGAAGATCCTCTATAAAAGGCACTACCGCATAAACTATAGTACGAGCCCACTTAGTCATAATGAAAACATCGGTGGGAATAGGATCCTCAACGACATCTATAACCTCATCATCAATCTCCTCAAAGAAAGGATCCTCAAAATGAGATGAAGAAGGAGGCATGGAAGAATATGAAGAATCATGATGAGTCAAGTGCTCATCAAACTGAACATGTGTTCAAAAAATAACATCATGTGTATCAGGATCTAAAAGACGATAAGCTCTCATGTCCTCACAATACCCTACAAAGATCAAGGGTTTACTCTTCTTATTCAAATATTTCCTTTTCTTCTTTGGCACAAAATCCCAAGCATGGCTCCTAAAGACTCAAAAAATGAGACATCTAGCTTAGTGTTAGACCAATATTCCTTTGGAGTCAAATGCTCAAGTGATCTCGTGTGGTGTGCGATTCTGGATGTAGTTATCACAATTAACTCGCTTCTACCCAATAACTAAGAGGTAAATCTCTAGAATGCATCATACGCTTACTCATTTCCTTCAAAGTTCTATTCTTCCTTTATGATAATCCATTTTGTTGTGGAGTATGAGGAACATAATGCTAGTGAATAATGCCTTGAGTTTCCAAAAATTTAGAAAACTCATTGCTGAAATACTCCCCCCATTATCAGTATGAAGGTTCTTGATGCTACTAGAATATTGTTTTCTTGACCAAAGCCTTGAAGAATTTGAAGTGTAAAAAAACATCAATTTTGTACTTGAGAAAATAAACCCAAGTACGCCTCAAGAAATTATCAATAAACGTAAGTGCATACTTAGCTCCATTAAAAGATGGGGTAGGAAAAACCATCAAGTCACTATGCACAAGCTCAAGTGGTGAAGAAGCTCTCTTAGAGAAATTATTAGGAAAAGGATCTTAGTGTTGTTTCCTTAATGCACAACCATGACAAACTCCATCAAGACAAGAAACTCTAGGAAGACCATCTACCATACAATGAGTGCTCAACTCCTTTAAATATCTATAATTGAGATGTCCAAATCTTTCATGCCAAAGCTTACTCTCTAAATTTGCATGAGAAACCAATCATGTCCCTATAGAAAAAGTGTTATCAAAACCCTCAAAGTGATATAGTCTAGAACTATGATCAATAATACCCTGAGCAACCAGTGAATGAGGCTCCAAAAAGTTCGTACTTTTGCTCCATGTGGTGTAAAAGTCACTATTTTTCCTTGACCAGAATGACAAATTTGATATACATAAAGTAAATTTGTAGTGATGTTAGGAACATATAGTGCATCTTGGATACTACCACCATCAAGTTTTATATCACCTTTTCCTTTAACAAAAAGAAAGGAATAATCTCCAACCTCACTTTTGGAATTAAACTCAAACCTAGAGAAAAAAAGACTCCTCGGAAGAAGTCATGTGATGAGAAGCACCAAAATCTATAACCCAATTGTCTGCAAGTGGTGACTGAGATCTCCCAACAACATTAAGTTCTTTGCCATGCTGATTAGAAGGAGGTGGCATGGAGATAGAAATTTTGTGTTTCTTGACTACATCCTCTAAGGCTTGCATTCGCTTATAACACCTATGTTCTTCATGATTACTACCCCCACAAAAAGAGCATGAACGGCTAGACTTATTCTTAGATTTAGAAGACTCCTTGGGTTTTGAGTTGTTTTCTTTGGGTTTAAGAGAATTTTGAGATGGATAAGGTGTGGATTTGGTTTTACTATTTGATTTTCCCTTGCCCTTAGGATTAGATGCAACTAATGCCTTTTGAGAGGTGGAAGACTCAAGGTGAGACAATTTGGATTCTTCCCTAGTAAGTCTTTCACAAAATGTTTCTAAGTTAGGCATTTTGAATGTGTCACCTAAGGCATCCATGCTAGAGAAAAAGGTAGAAGCAAAAATTTGGAATGGTCCTCTTAACTTGGATAGAATCAAGTAAACACACTCTTCATATTTCTTATCTCTTCCACTCCCCTTCAATTGTGTCAACAAATTCTTGAACTTGGTAAGATAGTCTATAATTGTTGTAAAATATTTAGGATTAAGAGAGGTGATCTCAATTTCAAGTTACATGGCTCTCATATGATCCACCTTACTAAATAAATCCTCCAATTTCTCCCAAATTTTGAAAGGAGAGTCACATTTTTCTAAATGAAACAAAAGACTGTCACTTACATAAGCTCCTATCAAACCCATACACTCATCAAATTTGCACCGGTACTGAAATTTCTCATATTCTCTAGTGAAAATTGGTTGTTCTGAAGAAGTTAAAGCCCATAATCCTTTCCATTTAATTATTTTTTCCATGTGTGGTAATTATGTGTTGTTAATGGATCAACATGATCTAATGCAGAAGTAGATGCCATCCTAAAAAATCACCAAAAGAAATGCAAGAACCAAGAAATGCAACAAGACCCCCAAACAATGCAACAAGAGCCCCCAGATTTTGAAACTTTATAATGAGTGCGTGTTACAATATGAAACTTTATAATTATAGTGTGATTCTCAAAATAAATATTTCCAATGGAAAGAGCATAAAAAAATAAGCACTTTTACAAAAACCAACACTCAAAACCAAGTTACCGATCAAAAGACACAACTTTTCAATATTATGCTCTACTATTTATTTTAGTTGCCACTAAAATAGAATAAAATGCTCTTTCCTTCACCACACAAATAAAATGAAAGGGGGCTGGAGTTAATCACCTACTAGTAGGAATCACAAGCTTTAAGCCCTCATATGACCATAACATATGACCAGGGGCTAAAGATTTCAATGGGTGTGTAAAAATTACTATTCTAGGGTGTGCCGCTTGTTCTCAAAAAATTCACATCCAACTGCTTCTTCTAGTAAAAAATAAAATTTCTAGACTGTGTCAAAAATGACCTTTGCCACCTAAAATAATAGCCTACGGAATTTCCCAAAATCGCACAACCGCCCATGGACCCTATGCCAAAAAAGGAAACAAACACCATTCCAAAAATACCTCCCGTGCACAAACTAAAACACTATGCCACAAAAAAACCTGTTCAAATATCGAAAACCCGAGAAAAATAATTTCTAGTTTCCTTCACTGTCTGTCCGTCGCGAATCTTGAGGCAACCTAGTGCGATTCTCTATAACCACCAAAAACCGATCGCCTCCGAAATGGCTGAGTTTATACGATCTTAGGGTTTTCATGCCTTATAGATCCAATGGTGGCCTCTCGTTCGCAAAAATTTATGCAACAACTAGATACGTAAAAATCCTGAATATTTGAATATACAAAAAAATCTTGCAAAACAAAACTTACGTATAAATGTCAACAACAATCTCTTTCTCTCGATACCATAAAAGGAACAATAACAAAATTTTACCAAGCCAAGAACACGATGCTAATCAAACATCATGAGCAATAAGATGAAAGTAATTCACCAGAATAACTTTACATAAACCTTTACAAATAAATGAGCAACAATATCATATATTATTATGGAACTCAATAAAATACAATGAGAATGGGCCTTGCTTATATAGGAAAGGAATAACAATCTAAGAACCAGTCAAGGTCGTAGATCAAGCCATAAATCAAGGAAATAACTAGTCATCAAAGAACTATTCAAGACCATAGATTTAAGAGAGAACTAGACATCAAGGATCTAGTCAATACCATAGATCAAGGAAAGAACTATACCTAACAACTAGATAATATCCCCCTAATATATAAATAAATTAAAATAAATATCTACACACATAAGTGGGTGAGGATAAATACAATAAAGGTAAATAAAGTACCTAGGTGAACATGAGCTAAGGTAAATACCTACTCTAACAATTCTATGGTGTGCAAGTGAAAATGGATTCCTTAATTATTTTCAAAAATATGCATATTTGAGTGCATTTCAGTGTTCGGAAAGTTGATTTAGTATTTTAGGAAAAGTAATAGTAAATAAAATCAATTTGGACATGATTTTATTTTCTAGAAATCCATTCCTAAGACAAATATACCCTCTAAATTTGGTGATATTCCCTTGTCAATCAATGAAAAATTTGAAAATGGGTTTTGGTTGTGGGAAAAGCTTAAAATTGGTGTTAATAGGAAAGAGGGAGAATTTTCCTTTGTTCATTCTAGGATAAATTATTTTCTGATTTGAGTGATTTTTAATTCATTAGAACCATATAGGTGATGGGAAACAATGCTGCAATTAATAAAGGATTCTCTCATGGGGTTTGAGATAAAATGCAAAAAAAAAATAACATTAACATATATGGTTTGCAATTTTTTTAGAAAGGAATGATGGTTTTGTTCACAAGTGTAGAAATTATTATTCTTAGATCATGTCCAATAGCTCAAAATGATGAGATTGAGAATAGGAAATGATTCTCCAAGTTTGAAATGACTCTCTAGAGGGGATTTTTCACAATCTTCTTTGCAAAAAATGATGTTTTAAAGTAAACTAGGGGTTTAATGGATGGAAATAAAATTCATGAATATTTTTTTGAGGAAGTTATCACTTAATATGTTTTATACCTCTCCTTCAAATATCCATCATGAGGATTTTCTTGTCCAAATTTTGTGGCAAATAAAGTTTAGAATGAGAAGATATGAGTGAAAAATCGTGCAACGAGATCTAGTACAGGAAGAGAAAGCACAAACAAATAACTCAGAGGAGAAAAATAAATAAGAACTCAATAATTAGGAACAGAGAAAATAGATTAATCTATGATATTCTCACCATCCGGGAGAATCATTTAAATAGGAATAATAGGTAGTTTGACATTCCTAGATAATAGGAATGTCAAGCTAAACTAGGAGATAACTAATTCCATACAAGGAGTTGGAGATAATATCTCAACAATGAGTGTACGAGAGTTAGAAAAACTCTCCTAATTAAATAAAATAAAATAGCTTGCTCTACATGAGATTATTTAGTGTAATTTAAATGATTTACACCAACACCCTCCCATAAGCGAATGCTAGGGAGCAAAAGAAAGGGTCTTGGCTACTAGGCCTAATAAGGTACCCGATACAATACTAGAAAATAAGGAAGGAAGGACTATACAAGATCCCCCTAAGGACAAATTCCTTCATCCCAAGTTTTTCTCACAATTCTAGATAGCGAGGAGAAGCCAAGGGCTTAGTGAAGATATATGCGAGCTGATCAGCCATAGGAACAAACTCCATCTGAACAACCCCATCCTAAATCAACTGTTGAATGAAGTGCATGTGGATCTCTATATGCTTCATGTGCTGATGCTCAATAGGATTACATGCAATGTGAATAGCACTTTGGTTATCACACCAAATAATGGAAGGAGACTCCTATGAAAAACCAAACTCACCAAGAATCTGATGAAGCCAAAGAACCTCCTGCCCTACTATCATAACACCTCGATACTCGGCCTCAGTGGATGATAATGCAATTGTATTCTAATTTTTACAAGACCATGCAACTAGACCAGAACCAAGATGAAAAAAGAAGCCAGAGGTGGATTTATGAGTATCGCGACATCCACCCCAATCAGAATATGTAAAGCCCTCAATACTGGGAACAGTCTGAGGTGTGTAATGAATACCAAAACTCAAATTCCCTCGAAGATATCTCAAGATATGCTTGGCTGCTTCCCAATGACTCTCATGAGGCTCATGTGAAAACCGAGAGACAAGATTAATAACAAAGGTGATATCGGGATGAGTATGAGTGAGATACAAAAGGCTCCCAACCAACTATCTATACAAAGTGGGATCTACTAAGTTAGACTTACATGCAACAATCAATTCAATACTTGACTGGTAAGGTGTGGGAGATGGCTTGCAATCAGCCATATGAAATCTCTAAAGCAGATCTGTAGCATACTTCTTCTGACAAATAGAGATGCCCACAGTAGACTGGTGAACATGTAGGCCAAGAAAGTAGTGCAACAATCCCATATCTGTCATGTCAAATTCTACTTTCAATTTTTCATTTAATGTCCTGTGTTAGAGAATCTGAACTGCTAGTAATGAGAAGATCATCAACATACAATACCAAAAGAAGTAATTCATCACTAGTCTTCAGAACATAAACTATATGATCAGTCTTACAATGATGAAATCCAATAGATAATAAGAAAGCATACATCCTCTCATACCAATCCCGAGGGGCTTGTTTGAGACCATAGAGTGAACGCCGAAGTCTACAAACTAGTGAAGAGTCATGCACGAACCCCTGAGGTTGCTCCATATAAATCTCCTCATGGAGATCACCATGTAAAAACACTCTTCACGTCCATTTTATGTACTGACCATCGATGAGAAGCAAGAGGGAGAGAACAAGGCAAACAAAATCCATCTTTGTGACAGGAGAAAAAGTTTCAGAGTAATCTACTCCTTTAACTTGAGAATACCCCTTGGTGACAAGACGTGCCTTGTATTTTTCAATCAATTCATTAGCTACATATTTGGTCTTATAGAACCATTTACATATTACAAGATTTGTTCCCTTAGGAAGAGGAACCAAATCCCAAGTATTATTCTTCACAAGAAAGAATATTCATCCTGCATTGCTGAATCCCATTCTAGGTTGTCTAGATGCATGTGAAAAAAGAATAGGATCATTAGAAATATCTTGGATCATAAGAGCCATACCAGAATAGGGATGATGATCAACAACACTAGAAGTCTCGGTTAGTGCGCCATAGACTCGTGAATCACCCGCCAAATCTCTTGTTGCGGCCAATGTAGATCTCAACCATTTTGGAGCAGGATCAGGAGTAATATCAGATGGCCCATAAAAAACATCACCACTGGCAAGAGTAGGAGACAATAATGGAGGAGGAATTGTATGATCCAAAGTAGCCTCGGTCTAATCAACATGAACATCCCACCGAAACACAAAATCTTTGGTAGTGGGATCGAAAAGGCAATATGCCTTCACATGATCACAATGACCAACAAAAATAAGTTCTTTGCTTTTCTTCTCCATGGTTTTCTCGAGTTTCATTAGGGACAAAAGCCCAAGCCTTGCATCCGAAGACTTGGAATTTTGATACGTCAAGTTTTTCACCCAACCATGCCTCCTTAGGAGTAACCCCTTACACTGCTTTATGTGGCATTCTGTTTTGAATGTGGTTTGCACAGTTGACTACTTCTGCCCAGAACTGAGGTGCCATGTTCTTAGACTGACCATGCAATTTTCCATTTCCTTGAGTGTTCTGTTCTTTCATTCGGAAACTCCATTTTGCTGAGGGGTGTAAGGAATAGTATACTGGTGCACAATTCCATGATTAGCACAAAAATTAGTAAATTCATTACTTTCATATTCCCCCCATTGTCCATGCGGAGTATTTTAATACAATGTCCAGATTGTTTTTCTACAATAGCTTTAAATTTTTGAAATGCTCTAGGACATCACTTTTAAATTTGAGAAAGTACACCCAAGTTTTCCTAGTAAAATCATCTATGAATGTGAGTACATACTTAGCACCAAAAAATGATCTATGAGGAAAATAAGTAAGATCACTATGTACCAATTCAAGATGAGCCTTAGCTCTTTTTTCTTGTCCTTTTGGAAAAGGATCCAAGTGTTTCTTACCCAACATACAACCAGGGCAGACACCATCATGTGATTTTACCTTCAAAAGTCTTGTGACCATATTCTGTGAAGAGAGTTGCTACAGATATCTGTAATTGAGGTGACCAAACCTCTCATGCCATAATTTTCTCAAAGAATTAGCATGAGAAATTAGTGAAGATCCCATGGAGTTATCAAAACTCTCAAATACAAACGAAAAATCATGTAGCTACAATATCATCATGATCATGAAGTTCCCTGATTACAACCCTATCTGGTGAGAATTCAACAGTTCTACCATCACCAGAATTACATATTTGATATATGGAAAGCAAATTGTTAGACATATGGGGAACATAAAGAACATCATTTAGATGCCCATTTGGCATATTTATAGTACCAGAACCCAATACATCTACAGAAGCAGAATTTCCCACCGAAATCTATGAAGTGTTGCAAGTAGAAATATAAGTCAACAAATCCCTGTAATGTGTAATATGATGAGAAGCCCTTGAGTCAAGAATCCACCGGTCTTGCAAAGGAGAAGAAGCTCTAGCAGAAAGATCCTTACCCTTGCCAACATTTGAAGCAGATGAAGGTGATGGAACTGTGATCTTGTGTTGTTTTAAAGCCTTTTCTAATGCTTCCAATTTTAAAAAACATCTGGATTCAAGATGATTTCCCCACAAAAGGCACAAGGTTCAAACACACCCTTTGAAATGGTTTCTTTGATTTTCCATTATGTTGTGGTTTATAATTATCAACAGAAGGAAATGAAGGTTTAGAAACCACATTGTGAGAAGACACAGGCTTATCATAACTTTGCTTGGGTTTGTTTTTCCAATTTTTCTTAGGAGAATTGGCCACAAGAGCATGATTCAAGGTAGGCATAACATCCAGAGAGATTAATTTTGCTTGTTCTCATGAGATACGTTCACAAAATTGTTCAAATGAAGGCATTTTAAACTAAGTGCCTAGTGCATCCATAGTAGAAAAGAAGGTTGATGTAAATACAGAAAAGGGACATTTTAGTTTAGTTAAGATCGTATAGATGCATTTGTCATCCTTTTAGTTCTACCACTAGCTTTCAACTAACTACAAATCTCTTTAAATTTTGACAAAAATTCTTCTATGGAAGGAAAATTTGAAGGCGAAAAATATTTTAGCTCGTGATCTAGTTGAATTAATTTAAACTCATTTATCTTGCTAAACAATGTTTCAAATTTTCCCATACCTCTTTTAGAGTTGTTGCTAAGGAAATTTGGAACTGTGATTATCCACTACATTCAAAGAGATCAATCCAAGAGCTTCATCTTGTTTGCATGCATACAAATATTTATCCTTCTCCATGGTGAATGCGGGAACTATATCATCAAACACTCGCCATAAGCCACAAGACTGCAAGAGTTGTTGCATTTTTGGTTTCCACGCATGATAGTTAGTCGAGTTCAGCGACTCAAATAGCCATAGATCTCTGGTGTGGGAAGAAGATGAAGAGGATAGAAAATATCTCGACATGTTTTCAATATAGAACCACCTAGCAATACTAGAGATACTAGAATAAGGTTAGAGGCAATCGTGTGTCACTTCGAGAGATTATAAACAATCATAAGTTGTACAACCGCAAAGATGAAGAGGACATCCTTGGTTATAAAAGACTTGAAACTTCAGTGTTCTCCATATCCTATCCGCATAAAATGTTTACACCATGGGTTACAAAACAGAGGTGACGAGCACGAAAGAGCCACTAAGGAGAGAACAATAGCACAAGTAGTTGGCAAGAGCATGGGCCGTTCATACAAACATGGTTGCCAAGGTAGCCATTATCGGGAAGAGCTAAGGCGTTACCAAAAAAGGCCACCAAAACAATGTAGACCGTAAAATCAACACCAACCAAAGAGAAAGAGTAAACCACGTGCATGCAAGCAAGGAGAAAGATATGGAAGAATGGAGTAAAGGCGGTGGGTACATAAAACCACCCGAAGAATGAAATGACAAAATATTATCGAGGCATGATAAAAAGGAGTAAGCGAGATACAACATCGATCATGCTTACCAAAGATACCACAATGTTTTTGCAAAGCGTAAATACAAATGTGAAACACCTATCTCTTCTAACACCTCTCTCATCTCCAAATCCCAAACTAGAAGAGTCAAATCCATAACTTTTGGAGTAAGTAATAAGAATCCATGTAATTCATTACTTACAATTGTAATCACTAAAACAAATATTTCATTAACACAATGCCCTATGATACCATAGTGGTGGTGATCGTACACAACTTAAGATACCCATGAAAACTAATTAAATGGTATCCTCGCCAAATCAGAAGACACTCTCATTCCTAAACCCATAAGTTGAAACAAAAGTTCTTTACAATGGTGAGCACATAAATAGTTGAAAGAAAAAATAAGAACGCGCTATATCAGGAATTTTCTTGGAAAGAATTGATAAATTTCAAGAATGCCCAAGCCGAAAACGTAAACTACCGAATACCTATCATAGTTCTAGGAATTTGTTTTCTACCCAAAGTGGAAAAATATGAAATTCTCTTTCAATTTTTTGTTGTCATGATTCTAGCATATGAGAGGACCCTCCCACACACACACAACACACACGACAACTGTGTGTATATATATGACATTATCTCGATGTCACATGCATTCCATTTCACTCCAAGGAGTCTCTCATGTAAGAAGTGGGTTCTCATTGTATCATCCAAGAGTCAGTAAACCCGTATAGGCCACCGAGATACCGTAAAACATCCACCCAATGGAAAGGTGAAGGATCAACTATGCTCAAGGTTGTGGCACACTAGAGCTCGCATAAAAAAGGCATGTCCACAAAGGAACATGCAAAATACCCACGAGCCAGAAAAAAAATGCACACAACAAAGAACAAAATACAGAACGTTCTTTTCCGAGTGGATAGTGGTAGCTCAACTCTCCTGCAATACAAAATACTCGATACCATGAAAAATCGTGCAATGGGATCTAGTATAGGAAGAGCAAGCACAAACAAATAACTCAGAGGAGAAAAATAAATAAGAACTCAATAATTAGGAACAGAGAAAATAGATTAATCTCGATATTCTCACCATCTCGGAGAATGATTTAAATAGGAATAATAGGTAGTTTGACATTCCTAGATAATAGGACCTGCTGAAGCTAAACTAGAGATAACTAATTCCATATAAGGAGTTGGAGATAATATCTCAACAATGAGTGTACGAGAGTTAGATCAAACTCTCCTAATTAAACAAAATAAAACTACTTGCTCTACATGAGCTTATTTGGTGTAATTTAATAAATTTACACCAATAATGAGGACACCAATATTTGAAACTCTAGGGCACACAGGGGAGTTTTTAAGTTTGAACGTGGTGAAACAGATCTAATATGAGATTTAAAGGATTCATTTCAATTTTTTAACTTACTTTATGATGCTTTGAGAGGTAAACAAGGTGATATGGCTTTATATGGTAGTGATGGAGGTGGGGATTATATATGGAGTGGATAGGGAGAAGTGGAAAAGTGGTGATTACAAGTATATTTTCACCTTGGTGCACTTTTGAGGAGCAATTTTACCTCATAAGTTCACTTTGGGTGAAATGAGGGTGAAAATTGTTCTTGGAGTGGATATGGAGATGTAGATGGAGATGACTTTATATTGAGGAGATGGAGGTGGGGATTTCACATGGAGTGGAGATGGAGAAGTGGAGAAGTGGATATTAGAATTCTATTTGTACTTTAGTGCACTTTTGAGGTGAAATTTCACCTCATAAGTTCACTTTTTGGTGCAAGGAGGGTGAAAAATTACACTTGGAGTGGAGATGGAGATATGGTTTACACAAACACTTATACCAATGCTTTATTTTATTATTATTTTACCACACATTCTCTTCCACCATGCAAAAATACCCACCAATAAGGTATGAGTGCGCTTATGGGGTGAAATTACACCTCATAAGTGCACTTGGTACAATTGAGGTTTAAATCTCCACTTGGAGGGAAAATTGGGTCCCACTAACAAGTCATACGAAGACATCACATGCACTTTTTCCTATTCTTGTGTTTTTAGCTTATAAAATTCCTTCCAATCAAAAGAGGGAACAATTATGGGGTGTAATTTCACCTCATAATTCCACCAGAGTGCAAAAAGACACTAAAAGTGTGCAAGTGCACCAAAGTGGAGGTTGGAGCATGGTTCATACCTTTGTTTTACACCTCGAGGACTTTCTTTTCCTTGGAGTTCATCCTTGATGAATTTTGGCCATATAATATATAAATTTTCATGGAAATGGGCCAATGAATCCAATGAGATTATTTAGGAATCTTGGAAAATAATTTCCTCAACAAAATTTAATTATACCTTCCTTTTTCCTAGAACAGTCCTCAGGTGAGATGAGTTATAAGAAGGGTTTTCAAAAACACGAGCAAGACCAATTTGTGGGTCATCTAGAGAGCTGAAAATAAATTTCTTGATATTTTTTTAGGCTCCCAAATCCATGTGATGTACCTTAAAACTTCCGTGTAAAATTCAACTTCCAAAAAACCACCTTGCGCCAATGTTAGAAAGGATTCCACTTTCTATGCTCCTAGTTACTATCACATTTTATCTGTCATGAAGAAGGCTCCATAATATTTACAATGCCTAGGATATGAACTCCCAACATTTTATGAGCCTCCTAAAACATTTCACTAAATTTGGATCTTTAATGAAACATGCACACTCCCTTTTCTCAAAAAGTTCCTAGGAATAAATCTTTCCCAAGACCATCCCAAAGCTCCTAGAATGATTTCTAAATCATACCATCATGGAGAAAACTCTGATACCTTTTTGTTTACTGTAACCAAGACTTCTAAAATGCTTCGAGGCTCCCAAAACCTTCCAAGAAGTTAAACTTTAAAAGTGATCAATTTTAACAATTTTGAAAATTTGATCAAAAAGGGGAAATAGTTTTAACGGGGTTTTCATATAAAATGTGATGAAATTTAATATGAAAATAGTTGTCTCATACTTGGGGACTTGACTTGGTTTGACATGAAATTAAAATGAGGAAAGAAGGAACTCAAAATCTCAATTTAGGATTTAGTAGAGCAACTTCTTATCCATTAGGAAATAGAGTCTCAACAAGGATGTCTAATGAAAAGTGACAAACACATACACACGATAAGAAAGGAAATAAACCACACAATATAAAATGGAAAACACACAACAAGGAAAGGAAAAATAAAAACTAAATCACCTAATGATACATGTGAGGGACAACCCAATTTTATTGCTTGTACTTCTCCAAATGTTACCCATGCAAGGGTAGTGCTAAATGATGATGGTCCAAAAATCAATTCACTGGTTCAATAAAGTAATACCCCTTTCTCAAATGCTTAGTAAAACTAGCTACTATGAGAGATCTCCATACACATGATGGAGAAATTTTCATGTTTCATCTTGAGAGAATTTGTATGACTCCTCTTGCAAGTGACAATCCATCTAAATATCTCATTGTCTTTGTTATTTTGAAATTCCATTTCCATCGTCTAATCCTTTTTTAGATTCACTTTCTCTTTATTTCAAAACTTTCATGTTACTACTACTACCATATTGATTCTTGATCATGCCTAATTTTCCATTTCTACAACTAGCCTTATGTTTTCTGTTGGGCCTTTTCTCTTTTCCTGTTATGCTATGCATGACCATTTTTCCCATGAACTATTCTTGGTATAGATTTGGATAATTTTAACACTATCATAGGCTGCTTGGTGCTCCATATTTTTCAATTTATCCAAATGATCCTCTTTTACACATACCGGCTCATTTTTGACATGCTTCTCACTGTGGTGTGACTTGCATAGTCCATCCCATTGAAAAGAGAAAGAGAACATCTTTGGGGCTGAAATATCAAGACCACCACTTTTTTCATCTTGGTCATCATGAGCTACAACAGGCATCTCTATCATGAAGATATATTCTTCTTGAGTGAAACCATCCTTGAGAGATTGAAATATCTTTTCATTTATCTGCTCATCATTAAGAAGGTCCTCTTCTCCAAATGGAAAAGAGAAAGATTCATATTCACAATCATACTCACCAAACAAATCTTCATGTTGGATTTTGAGAATATGATTGAAAACTTGAGACTCACCTAGCAAGAAGTTATTTGATGTCATTTTTCCTTCATGACCCACATTTCTTATCATCTTGAGGTTTTTTTATTGTATGTTAAGACATCCATTATCCTCATCATCACCAATTGAAGAGTTTATATCCATCTCCAATGGGAAGTGCACAATGTCAAATTCTAGGTCCACCAAATCATCATGAAGTTTCTCAACTATTTTTCCATGTGCATAACTAACTTTGTGCTCTCTATTATGAAATTTTACCTCATAAGTGCACTTTGGTTGTAAGGAGGTTGAAAAGTGCACTTAGAGTGGAGATGTAGATGTATATGACTTTATATGGTGGAGATGGAGGCAGGGATTATACATGGAGTAGAGATTGGAAGTATATTTGTACCTTGGTGAACCTTTGAGGTTTAATTACACCTCATAAGTGCATTTGGGTGCATGGAGGGTGAAAAAGTGTGTGTAGTGTGGAGATGGAGATGGGGTTTAG
This sequence comes from Taxus wallichiana var. yunnanensis, assembly GCA_018340775.1. NCBI lineage: Eukaryota > Viridiplantae > Streptophyta > Pinopsida > Cupressales > Taxaceae > Taxus > Taxus wallichiana. Next base: position 181,894,773 of record CM031236.1, on the reverse strand, counting down.
ACATGCACTTGTACACATGCTTTGTTTTCTTTATTTTTACCATGCCTTGTCTTCCACAATGAAAAAAATCCCGCCAATCAGGTGAGAGTGAACTTATGGGGTGAAATTTCTTCTCATAAGTGGGCTTGGTGTGATTTAGGTTCAAATCTCCACTAGGAGGGAAAAATAGGTCCCACCACCAAGTCATACTAAGCCATCACATGTATTTTTTTCCCATTCTTGTGTTTTTTGCTTATGAAATTCCCATCAATCATAAGATAACACACTTAGCAATGTAATTTCACATCATAAGCTCAGCCAAGGGTGCAAAGATTCACCAAAAGTGCACAAAAGTGGAGGTTGGAGCATGGTTTGCACCTCCATTTTGTTGTTTGAGGTGCTTTCTTTGCCCTCAGAGTCTCATCATTGATTAATTTTGGCCACATAAAATATCAAATTGCATGAAAATTGGAAAATTAATCCAATAAGCCTATTTATGAAGCTTCAAAATAATTTCTTCAATAAATTTTACCTATACCTTCCTTTTTACCTAGGGCGGTGTGCTGTGAGTTGAGTTGCATGAAGAGTTTTAAACAAACACAAGCTTGACCCAATTTTGGGTCATAAAGATAATGAATATAATTTTCTTAATCCTTTTAGGCTCCAAACTTAAATTTATGTGACCGAAACCTTTTGTGCAAAATTCAAGTGCAAAATGACCGCCTTGTGCTAGCGTTGGAAAGGTTTCGGCTTGTTATGCTCCAAGAATCATGTCACACTTGTTGTGTCATGAAGTAGATCCATAATATTTCTAATGCCTAGAATATGAGCTCCCAAAACTTCATGAGGCTCTTGAAACCTTTCGCTGAGGTTGGAACTTTAATGAAGCATGCACACTCCCTTTTCTCAAAAAGTGCACAGGAATAAATATTTCTAAAGACCATCCTAAATCTTCCAAAATGCTTTCTAAATCACACTGTATGGAGGAAAATCTGATACCTTTTTGTTGACTATAAACAATACTTATGAAATGTTTCAAGGATCCTGAAACCCATCCTAGAAGTTGAACTTTGAAAGTGAGAATTTTGACAATTTGACCAAAAAGGGGAAAAAGTTTCAATGGGGTTGTTATATAAAATGTAGTGACATTTAATATGCCAAAAAAATGAAATGTTAAAATTTATGAAAAATATGGATTGTGAGAATTGATCCAAATTAGGTTATGAAATATGATAACTTCTTTTCTAAAAATTGGAATTGGAGCTTGAATATGACCCTAGCCATAGGTCTAAGGTTAATGTAAGGATGGTATGAAAAAATATAATAGGTGAGCGTGTAAAATCGAAGGAGAAATATTTTTAGGAACATGAAAATAAAAATATTGTGATGCCTCAGGGTTTATAACTAAAGGTGGGTGTTGGTTTAACCTAAATGGTTAAATTTATAGGGGTAGTAACTAATGGTATATTATCCTAATCAATAGTTTCCAAAGGTAATTACAAAAATATCAAGATTATGCATGAACAATGATTAACATAAAAATGATAGGGAGAAGAAGGCTTACCTAAAATTTTATATTGTGTGGTGATTTGGGCTGACCTAATGAATGGAAAGGGATGAAAATAGTCTTATTAGGCTTCATGTCTCAAATCGTGTCTAAAAGCTTCTTGAACTGAAGTATATTGCCATTGTGGACATTTCTATATGTCTATATCTATTTTTACTTTTATTTCAACCCTAATTAAAATTTGTTAATTATGATGGTTGATAATATAGAAACTAAAGAGTAAATAAATGTGTGGAATGATTGTTTGAGATCAAATTTACATACTTACAAATATAGCAATCGATCTAAGGAAGGAATACAATAAATCAAAAGTGGATTTAGGTAAAAGGAGTCACTTCAAGACTGCACAACACAAACTAACATTAATATATAGTTTTAGACATGCAAAATAGGAATATGTAAATATCGCGTCTCCCTACGTCACTCTTTTTCACCTTTTGGAATATCTAGTGTCATATTAAACACTATATTTCACACGTGTACTTGTAAAATAAAACCCTAACTACCCTATAACACACTCAATCACACATTAGCTGAAAAAATAAATACAAATTATTGATTCAAAAGGACATCGAGAGGTCACCCCATATGTGAGTCACAAAGAATTGCATTACATTTTATACTCCATGCAATTCTCCTAATGTATTGTGCTATTTTGCATGCAATTATCCCTTGTCCTAGTGTTGTCCTTGTGTTTCCACACCGATAGTGGGCTAAAGCTACTTCACCCCATTCAAACCCTTGTGTGATGATGAAATATATCATAAGTATTCCCTCCTATATTGTGATATGTAGATGTGTAATAGTGCTTCTTTCCCTTTCAGTTCAATATGACGTAGGTAGATAGGTGATTGTTTGGTATTAAATGCTCATGTTATACCTTATGCATATGAGTTCATTCTCTTGATTTTTGAACCTTATTGGCGGAAAAGGATGACCCAAACATATTAAAGCTCATAAAATAAATTGAATAAGTCTTGAGAGACCTAAAAATCAAATTTAAGTGAAGACCCAAATGTTCTAAAAATGTATCAAGCTCTTTGACCAAGGTAAAATCATGGATCCACTTTAGGGTTTTGGAATGAAACTAGATGTGAAGAAATGCATTAGAGGAAAAGTACATAGGCCTCTCGTGAAATGACATAAATCATAAAATCGAGTAAAATACTCATCGAAGCACTCAAATAAAGTAATGAAATCCTAAAGGAGAGTAAATTATGCCACTAAGATTTAGTGTCAATGTCTTAAACTCATGTACATGAAATTATAAGAAAAACATGATGTAATAATTATTTTGTAAAAATTTAAGTGTCCATTATTCCCCCTTTATTCTAGTGAATGAAATTTACTAGTGTAAAGGAGAAGAAGAAATGTACCTAAAATAGTGATGAAGTAATAAAAATGGAACATTTTGAGAGAATATAATTATGTGTGGTGAATGTAGTGAGCCAATGAATGACCCACGTGGAGATAGGGGAGAAACATGTCACAAGCATCAAAGGATATTTTGTCACTATGTGAGAAAATGTTATAAAGATTTGGAAACTTATATTTGGTATATCGTCAAGATTGAGGGTGATCAAATGCCCAAAATATTTTGCTTGTACAATGTAAATGTGAGAATTGGGTTTCCTAATACCAGGAAGAGTGTCATTATAATTCTTCCCAAAATGAGACCACACAGTTGTAGATAGATCTAAGTCACATTTCTATTGTGAAAACCCGTGAAAAGGTATTAGGGAATGACATCACATTTCCCCCACAATATAATGTATGGGTGTAAAAATAAAAACTATGACATTGCTATTTGTGCATCTTATCTAGATGTGTTTGATTTTTCCCTCACACTTATAAAGTATAGTGACATTATGGTGTTTATAACTAGCTCATATATAATCTACTTCTGTGACTTAATTATGATTTGTTAAGTTATGAGATTAGGTGGAAATTGTAATAATGAGAGATTAAAATTGGCCTTGTATGGATGTTTTGCATATATATTTTCTTTGAGAAACGTAGATAATGTAGGCTACTCTTATGTGGCAAAAAAAGTAGTGCTTTAATTGTCAAATTCAAAGATTTAAGATGTGGATGACCTTGTGTGGTCAGCCCAACATTTTCCCCACTTTCATTAAAAGGGAGATGGAGGAACCATGTCACTTGATTTAAAAAAATAAAAATAAACTTCATATAGATGTAAGATGCATTGGGAGATATAATTTCTTGAGTTGAGTATATAATAGTTTGGAAAATTGGAGAGAGTTAGTAAGATGGAGAATAGATTTATAGAAAAAGACACATTGTATATATGCAAGAGCATGTATTCAAATTCTCATATTTTGTGTGATATAAGATAATGATTATGTGGTGTGGGAGTTTGTAAAACCATGAAGGAAATGCCAAAAATAACACACAAAAAGCAGAGTAATAGGTCCCAAGATATTGACCATACCATGACAGAGGTATTAATGAGGAGTTGGACCTTAGTCAAAGTGATGAGCATAAATTTTTAATGAATAGATTTTACTATATATAGTAAAATATAACATTTGTAATTAAGTAATTGAGAATAGTTCACTGAGGCAAAAAGAATGCCAAGGGATAGAGACGTGATTATTTCACGCTTTTAGAGAGTGATAGAGGCTATCCATATTCATGAGACAAATGAGATGGTAGGTGCATTTAATGCAATGGCATAGTAGGAGATAGCCTAATTTTGGTCATTTTTGTAATTTTTCAAGATTTGACAGTTTTTATAAAAAATTGAAAACTAACCAAATGGTCTGGTTTTGGACATGGGTCAAAACCATACAAAATCGTATGTTTTCAACCTAAAACTAAACATTTTTTTTTATCAAAACCATACATTTTTTACCCAGTTAGAATATTGGTAACTAATGGGATTCAAATCATGTTTTGATCATTTTATGAGGAATATTTGACATGAGAAGGTACTGATATATGTTTTTGTGATAGATTTTGTTTTTAGAGAGATGTGTATACGAGATATTTTTATGGTAGGTGAAACATGGACACCCTATTTTCCCTAAGTATAGATGATGTTGATTGGGACATATTAGAAAGAGTAGGGTTTCTTCATGTAGCATGGTTGAGGATTGTGCCCCCAAATATGAGCTTGATTATAACTTTGTGTGAGTGGTGGATTGTCGACACATATACATTTTAGATACCAACATGGGAGATGAAGATCACTTTAGAGGATGTGTACCAGATTCTAAGGATATCATTGGTTCAATAGAAAGTACAAGTACTTCCTATAGATATAATGTATCATATGAGAGTTGTGAAAATATACTTTGTAGAATGGGGTGGGGCATGAGATCCCTTAATTAGATTGAGTAGTATTATGACATTTTGGGTTTTGGGGTTGATGAAATATATGACATTATTATTGTATTCATGCATAACAATCAATAGTTGTGGGGTATCTATATCATATAGGTTATAGTGGATTTGTTAGGATATTGAGTATCATAGGACTTGGCACACATGGATCAATGTATGTCACACCTATATAGAGATTTGTATATATTCACTTTAAAGATCCATGGTAGTGGTGTGGAGATGATCAAATTATTACATATTTTGGGATATGAGAATATTACTTGCATAAGGACCATAGGTTGGCTATGAATAGATTGGACACATGTAAAGATAGTGGTAACACAATGGGTCTTACCTAAGAGGCGAGAGGGGGTTTTATACTATGAATTATAGATTGATCATTAGATAGATTGAAATTGGTGAATATTTTAAAGACCATATAGATATTATCTTTGGTGGCTAGAGGATGTTGCGGGTATTCGATAAACTATGTGCTTAGAGGATTGATTCCCCATGCATGAGGAATTATATCGGGATGAGAGATTGAATGATCATGCAGAGGTACCCACATCACCATACCCATAGAGGTGGTTCACATATGAATCCCATAAAGATGGGGCTTATCCTCGGCCTAAAACAATCGAACTATTACCTCCCTTAATAGGGGAGATGGATCCAACAATAGTGATGAGTGACAAGGATGATGTGAGTTATATGGAAGCCTATAAAATATGGTGGGTAGAGAATAATTGGGTGATTTTTTTCCAATATTAGTGTGAGACCCGGTTGGAGGTGCACCACTTGATGGTGCATATGACACTAAGGGTCCTCCACCTGTAAGATGGAGGAGGAAATGATATTACCCTTATGGAGATGCATTAGTAGTGACAGTAGCTCTCAACATAACTATATATTGTGTTTGAGTTTTTTTATGGAATGTTAGTGATTGGTTAGAAATTGAAAGTGTCTAATGTGTGTATTGTGATGATTGTAGGTGATTCTTCTTGGAAAACCATTGTGGATGCCTCGGTTTGTAATTTACTCTAGAATTTTCTAAGGGACCTTATCACTAGTGGGATGCTCAAGAGAGTAGATGAGATTGTAGGAAAGAAAACCTATTTATTTGACCTAGTAATGGTTGCGCCAACTACTTGTGTGGTATTATAGTTATAGAAGGATGAGAGTCATGCTAAGTTAGTGAACTATCTTGTAGGCTATCTTAAGGGTGATTTTAAAGATATTTTATTCGTAAGAGTTATGGAAAATTTTAGTGGTTAATATTCGTAATTTAGATAATATTAGGAATTTTGGAATATGAATTTGGCTATTTTTATGACCATAACAGTGCCCACATTTCACCCAAAATTTCCACAAACATTAATTTTTCCCATGTGAATAGCCAATGGATATCCAATCCCAATTTATATTTTATTATTGAATCACCACGTGATCAACGCGATAGGATTTTAAAATATTCTTGGATCACCAAGAAATCTATGGAACCTTCCTGTCATTTGGTCTCATTCACCGACATGTTTGGGAATGTTTTTGAAATTTGATTAAATTATATATATATATATATATATATATATATATATATATATATATATTGTAGAAACTAATCACTAAGTGAAACCCAATCACTTGAAGAGGGTCAAAATGCTGACACATGTCCTTGTTGATGCTCTTGATCTGCACCATGTGTCTCCTTCCTTGCCATCACGTTTCCTCCATTGATTTCTATGGACCCAAAATTTATATTATTTACAAATATTTCTTGGGATTCAAGTCTTCCGAACCTTTAGTTGGGAGGTTTCTAGGATGGTGACATGTGTCATGTATTTGGTGGGCTTTTGGATGTTTGGTGAAGTCTCTATAACTAGTGGGTCTTTTAAATTTGGTGGCCTTTCAAATGTAAAGTGGTCCTCTACTTGCAAAGAATGGATAAGTCCATAATATGATAAGTTATCCTTCATTCACCACTCAATCCAAAATTTCCTTCAAAAATATATCCTATTTCTCGAATGCCACGAATGTCAATTTTAGATAATTCGCCAACCCAACAAATCTGGTTCTGGCCATATTCGTCATGATTTCCATAAGTTTTTTTCAGGCAGGTTCCTTAAAAATTTCCCTATGCAAGAATAGTATATTCATAGGCAACAATATGCCTAGGTGCTTAGTGGAGAATGTGACATTGTCGGAGAAATTGTCACACTATGGGACTAGGTCACGATTAAGAGGCACTTTGAGATCTAGGAGGAGCCTCTAGCTCATGATATATAGTAGATGTAGAGAATGAGAATGATGAGGATTAACACTATGTGTATAAAGAGATATGATCTATATACCATTGTTGATGTGTGTGTGTGTGTGCATGCGTGTGTTTTTGTGTCTGGGTGTGTGATCAATGTATATATATTGTATTGATTTAATGATGGTATTGATTAGTTGTGGGCTGATTGTAGCATAATGTTCAATGTGATGTAATCGATAGATGAAATGAACTCATGTGATGAGTGTATGTATGTGGATTATAGAATTGTAGACAAAAATCACACACTTACTATTTACATAACACCTCTAAATATGTCATTATATACATGATTCATAAGCAAGAAAACTAGGCATTAACAACACTTATATTGTGAGGTCCTTACAATTAATTAAATGAATAAAATATTATAATAAATAATTTAAATACACACATTAAAAATATAATGTAATAAAATAAAATAACACAGGAGACCATAATTTACATGGAAAACCCCAAAGGTAGAAATGACATGACGAATGAATTTTCCATTATAGAGAAACATTACAATCTAGTAAAATCTTCTTTCTACCTCACTTCTCTCCACTCATGAATTCACCACATGAATTCGACATTGTGTGATTTGATCTAATCGTCGACCTTGGGGGTCAATATGAAAAAATTAAATAGGTGTGACTTCTCGCGAAGCATCTTTGATTAAATAATCGATTTATAACAAACCAATAAATATATAATTTATATTAAATAAATTAATATACATAATATTCTAATTTATTTAATTATATATTATAGTTTATAACTAAAACACTTAATATTAAATTTTCTAACACTCCCATTAAGATTAAGTGGGGATCATATGCCAATGTTACATGTTTATACAATAGGATTTTAGAATCCTTAAACCATAGTTAAGGTTTAGGCTAGCATATCACTTTTGAAGAATTTATACACCTTCATCATGCTAAACTTACCTTTTGGTAAAAAGGATTTGGAATCCATAAATATGAAGTTATGATTTAAGCTAGGCATGATTTGTGAGACATCTCATATTTTGTCATGGAAAATATATATCAATATCTCTAAGAGCCTTTTATAAAATAAGTTCCTCCTTTACAACAGATGTAACATTACAAGACTACACTAGAAAATTAGAGTTATAAGTTTAATAAGATCATAAACAGATCATGTACAATGCTTAAAATTGGAGTAAAAGTATAGAGTTGAGGAGAAAACAAATGACCGACCATTACGAGGTGTAATTTCTATGCACACTCCCCCTTAATGGACATTCTAAAAGGCCAATCATTGCAAAAAAATTACATAACTTTATAGCATGCAATGGCTTCATAAACATATCTACAACTTGATCTTTAGTCGGGCGGTATTGATATCTATATCACCACAAAGAAAATTATTTCGGATGAAATGCATATGAATATTTATATGATTTTTCTCTAATACTAAACTGGATTATTAGCAAGATCAATACAACTATGGCTATCACACAAAATAGGATTAATTCATTTTACTTCCATGTGAATCTCTATCAACAACTTCTTTGCCCACATGGATTCATTTGATTTTTCCATTGCACCTCTATATTCTAACTTAGTATAAGAGATGGAGAATTTCGATTGCTTTTTTACTGCTCCAAGTAATAACACTTATACCAAACTTGAATACAAATCTACCCGTAGATTTTCTATTTATCACATCACTAACATGGTTAGAATCACAATATCCATATAAACATGCATTATTAGAAGAAGTATAATGTAAACCAAAATTAATTGTTCCTTTAATATATCTCAATATTATTTTGGCTAACTTCTAATGATCTTGATATGGTTCCTACATAAATTTGGATGTAATACCTACTATATATGAAATTTTAGGTCTAATAATAGTTAGATAAATCAAATTACCTACAAGTTACCTATAAAGAGTAGGATTAGCTTTTTCACATGCATGTTTAGGATCAAGTTTACAACCAACTTCTATAGGAATAACAACTAGTTTACAATCTACCATATTAAACCTTTTAAGCAAGTTAGTAGCATATTGTGACTGAGATACAACAATAGAATTTTTATCTTGAAAAATTTCCATGCCTAAGAAATGATGCAATAGTCCTAAATCAATCATTATAGATTATTGTTTCAATATAGCGAATTCACTAAGTAATGAGACAATATCAACTAACAATACAATAAGAATAATCTAATTATTTTCAATTTTAAAATATAGATCATTATCATAAGAACAGTTAGTGAAACTAACATATTTGAAAAAACTATTTATTTTTGTATTCCAAGTTATAGGAGCTTGTTTTAAACCATCTAGATATATTTTCAATTTACACACATACATTTCTTTTCCAGATTCCTCAAAACCTTTAGGTTGATTCATGTAAATATATTATTTTAAGTCACCATTCAAGAATAAATTATTAACATCAATCTTGTAAATTTATTAACCATATTAAGTAGTTAAGGCAATAAGAATCTTAATTGTGCTCATTTTTTCAATGGGTACAAAGGTTTCCACATAGTCGATACTAGTTTTTTTGAGTAAAACCTCAAGCTAATAACCTAGATTTGAACTTATCAACATTTCCATTGGCCTTATATTTAATTTTTAAAATCCACCTAAAGCAAACTATACTACATTTTTTTGGAGGAGGGACAAGATCCCAAGTCTGATTTTTTATTAGGGCATATTATTCAGCTTTCATAGATTCTTCCAATCTTTCTTCATGAAAATACTCTTCAAAATATTGGGATTATAGATCATACATAGTCATTAAGGCATGATAGGTATGATGGCTTCTAGTCATTTTACTAAGGTTATCAAGATTAGAATTTTGAAGAAGAGATTGAGCCCATTTAGGTCTTTTCGTTATGGAGGAAATATGAAGAGACTCTTTTTCTATTAAAGACTCATTATTAACATCTATTTGATCATCACATCATTATCAAGATCATTTTTTTCTAATTTATTAGGATCATCATGGAAAATGGAAATAGAATAAGATGAAGATGAAGAAAAATGTTTTCTATTTTTTTACATTCATATTCTCAATAACTTCATGTTTTGTTGGATCATAGATCTTAATACCTTTTATTTTACCTCCTATCGATGAGAAAATTTGTCAGTTGAAAAATTAGGTTTCTCCACCAATGTTCATAGGACTATGCCCCTTTGAATTGAATGTTATAGCTCTCATTATTGAATGTGACTAATCTAATCCTAAAATAAATGTTATGGGGTTGACCCAAATAGGTCGGGATCACACAGGGACACTCCACTAAACCTGTGGAAAATTTCTTGTATGGGGTACAAGGAAGGAAATCATAGCGATGAGGCGCAAGGAGATAAATTAGGGAAGGAAGGATACTACCGTGAGAACGCCAATTGTAGAGTTCACACCTAGTAATCGAGTAGTTCAACATTTAATATAAAAGAAATAAACAATGAATTTATTTAGCGAGATGGAAAAAACCTCATACACCAAGTTCTTAGATTCAAACTATTAAAGATGCAAATATCTTTTGGGATCACTATGCTTACAAAGTGCATATAAGAGAGAAGTAAAAGAATACAAGAAAAGGAGAATAGAAGAAATGTAGCTTTTATTTCATGTGTAGTGATGAGTACAAAGATTCAATCAATCTACAACAATTCACAATTACTACCAAAATCACTAACTTTCAAGGATCCTTTGAAATGGAGAAGCCATACCAATTTATAGCCTCCCTCACATGAATCTCTGTTTTCAATATTACACTTGTGAATTTTCATTTTCCATTAGAAAATAATAATTAAGTATTTGGGTAAGTGAATGAAAATGGGGGGCCCAAAAGAGGGTAAAAAAGGGACACCTTTTTCTTGAAATCAGTGAAACCTAAACTTCATAAAATAATTCGGCATTCCTAAGCCTAGTACCGTAGATCTTGGAATCTAGTTTCTAAACTACTATTTTTTAAAAAAATGGTTGAGATTAAGAGGGTCAAATGTGGTGTGCACACAAAGTATGTCTATTTTTGTGTAAAAAAGATAAGAACCTATTGTGTGTGTGTTCCCCATTTTTTAAGTTCTATAATTTTTTTCAAATACCTTTAGTAAAAGTTAGCTAAGACCATGTATGAGGTCCCCTTAATTTTTCATATTTTTTCGATGAATGTATTAATTTTTATTAATTTTCAAAGTGCACATATCCCAAAAATGAAATATTTGTTGTACACCCCCATAACTTTGAGAAAAAGTCATTTTTTTAGTGCATGTAGAATGGAGTTTGAAAAAAGTACTTTTTTAAATTTGGATGAAAAAATTGTAAATTGTGCACCAAAATGTATGCATATGTTTTTGCAAGAAAACAAGGCACTAGTAAAAGAAAATATGGATGAAAGCCTTAAACTAATCAGATTTTAGAAAGAATTATATCGTCATCAAGGTAAAACCAAGCTTGACATTGTAGTTGAATTAATTTTTGGATATTATGTTTTAATGCATGAGATATTAGGGTGCACACATGAAATTTTGATGTTTTTTGTCAAACATGGTTTTAATCACACAAAAACAATCCAAACCTTTGGTTTCATAATCCAAGGAAAATCCAAGCTTATGGATTGGAAATTTCAAACCCAAAAAAAGGTGAAATACGAGTACACTATAATGTGCTTCCGCTTATAACTCACTCGTATTTCAATGTGTTATGTGGTATATGTGTTTGTGGCATGCTTTTATGTATAAAAATAAATGTTTAAGTATGAGAAATAATAACATATTTTATTATTTCTTATACTTTCGATTTATTTTAGTAAATATAAGATGTTAGGGTCACTCTGCACCTTATGGAACTAGTCTCACAGCTCCATCTATCATGGTTTAGAAGATAGTTTTTCAGATTCTAATCTAGTCAGTACATAGGTATTTTTCAGATTTCAACATTCAACATTCAAGCTTTTAAGGTTTAGATTATACAATCAATATCTGTTTTGTGAAATAATATAGTAATTATTTAGGTTTTGGGGCCTTTTGGATTGGTTATTGAAATTTGTAGGAGTGTTTAGGAATATTTAGGAAAGGTTTACTCATTCAAGGGAAATCTTCTCAACAACGGGTTTTCTAGGTGTAAGGAACAAACACTCTAATGGTGAAATTTGACTTCTTCAAATGATTTTGGGAGCTCCATAAGGAGTTAGGAGGAAAATAAATAGGCAATGGAAATATATGTAAATCCTATACATTTTGGTAACATTCATTTTTCTCTAAGACTTTAAGGTTTCATGAATAATTTCAAGATAGTGTTACTACCCCTTTGGGTTCCAGACAAAAATGGCCCTAAATTTGTAAGCACTAAAGATATGATCACCACAAGGTGATAGGTTAATATTTCTAAACATTGATAAGTACCTTTGGGAATGGGTACTATCATAAATAGACTATTTTTTACCATGGGTAAGGATATCATGAGGATGGGGCCAATTTTTGTGAGTTGAAAACACCTTCCTAACACCCCAGATTGTGTTTTTGAGTGACAAAAATTTTAACATAAACTTTAAAACCTAAAACCTAGACCCTAAACCCTAAACCCTAAACCATAAACCATAAAATTAAACCCTAAACCCAGAACCCTTAGATATTGTTTAGGTTTAGGGCTTAAGGATTAGGGTTTAAGGATCAGGGTTTAGAGTTTAGGGTTTAGGGTTTTATGTTTAGGGTTTAGGGTTTAGGATTTAGGGTTTAGTGTTTAGGTTTCATGGTGGTAAAAATAGGGTTTATATTTTAGGGTTTAGGGTTTAGGGATTACGGTTTAGAGATCGGGGTTTAGAGTTAAGGGTTTAGGTTATAGAGTTTAGGGTTTAGGGTTTTAGGTTTAGGGTTTAGGGTTTAGGGCTCAAGGTTTAGGGTTTCGGGCTCTAGGTTTAAGGTTTACGATTTAGGGTTTAGGGTTTAAGGTAGGGTTTAGGATTTAAGGGTTAGGGTTTAGGGCTTAAGGTTTAAGGCTCATGGTTTAGGGCTCAAGGTTTAGGGTTGATGGCTTAGGGTTTAAGTTTTAAGGTTTAGGGTTTAGGGTTTAGGATTTATTTTTAGGGTTTATGGCTTATGGCTTAGGGTTTAGGATTTAGGGTTTAGGTTTTGGGGTTCAAGGTTTAGGATTAAGGGTTTAGGGATTATAGCTTAGGGCTTAGGTGTAGGATAAGATGATAACTTTACAAGTGCATCTCCCTATCAAGATCATATTCATATTCAATGTATCACATCACCGAAGAGGGAAGCTATCTTGTGAAATTGGTTATTCAATATGACGTGGAAGATGAGTAAAGAAAATGAAAATTGGAGAACTAGATTTCACTGGTAATTAGTACTAAGTATTAGCAAGACTAATATGGCTTCCGACTACTTAACTAGGAGACCATGACAATATTAGGACCATATTTTCTAGTCTCATGCATAGAACCATTATTGAGTCTATTTGTGCAAAATAAACATAATGATATGGGTATGGCTAAGAACACAAAGGATTTATCAATCACCTAGTAAATCTTTCTTGTTTAGTTCTCGAATGGGAGTTAATTTTCCTATGGCTTAGTGACCTTCCATTCATTGATAATTCCTTCTATGATAAACCTACGGATGCTTTTAAAAGTGACTTCAAAAAGATAGGTGTAGTCATCAAGCCTAATGAAGGCTGTGATGTGATGTGTCAGAACTATATATTCACAAGAACCTATTCTTCCTTGAAATTCCTTGATTTGTCTTAGTAATGATATCTCCTTATATCCAAGGATCGAGGACTACTTTTGGGTCTGTGGCAGGATTAGACATTCAAGAATCATCAAGTGTTTGAATCAAAATGTCTTTGCATCTAGAGAAATATTCTCAAACATTGGAGTAATGTATCTTGGAAAATAAAATTAGACCTCAAAAATCCTCTCAAATTTCTAGTCTAGGTCGTGTTCTTGGTCCTGTAGCGGGTATCAACAAAAATGATAACAAATTTGACTAGAATTACTTACAAAATGCATTCCTTTGCTTTGAGCTTATCTTTATAAATGCAATCCAACTTTCCAAGTTCTCCATATTTTCCAAATTTGGGGCGAATTGACATTCTAGACCTCTGAAGGCATGAAGAAAATGGCAAGTTCATTTCCTCCAACATTTCTTGAAGTGAATTTAAATGAAATGAAATTTGGAATTTGGAGGTGGCACATGGTAGACATTGATTGTCTTGCCACCAATTTTGAGTGAAAAAACTTCTAACATGAACTTTAAACCCTAAGCCCTAAACCATAAACCATAAAATTAAACCCTAAACCCTAAACCATCAACCCTTAACCCTGAGCCCTAAACCCTAAACCCTAAACCCTAAACTATGAACCCTAAACCCTGAGCCCTAAACCTAAACCCTAAAACCTCAACCCTAAACACTAAAACCTAAACCCTAATTACCAAAATTTGAGCCCTAAACCCTAAAACTTGAACCCTGAACCTTGATACCTATACCCTAAACACTCAACCTTAATCCCTAAGCCCTAAACCCTAAACCTTAAACCCTAAACCTTGAACCCTAAACTTGAGCCATAAACCCTAAACCCTAAGCCCTAAACTATAAACCCTAAACCCTGAACCTTAAACACTAAACCCTCAACCCTAAATTTTAAACCTTGAACACTAAAAATACTTGTTGGAAAGACTTCTAAATAAATATACTAATGAGAATTATTGAAATTGGTATACAAATTTTGAAAGAGGGAAATTCAGATATATGAGAAATATTTGACAACCCTTTTCTAAGTAACCCCTTCCCTGCGAAGCTTTCACAAAGAAATGTTACCCAATAGAGATATCTTCTTTTTCACATTGCATGGGAACTATTTCACTCACTATAATATTCTGTGTCTTACCCATTCTTATTAGTATTGACAAAGAATATTCAATTGAAAAGGTTTCATTTACTTCGTAGGCATAACATTCAAAGAGAGTCATCACAATTTGATTCCTTTCATCTATTGATATTTTGAAGGAGGGAAATTTCAAATATCCAAGATTAATTTGGTACAAATAAATGTTACCCAATACAAATATATCCTTTTTCTATAGATTTTGAAATATTTAGAGCTCCAAGAGTGTTATAAATAGTGCAAGTATATGCAGAAGATCAAGAAACATTCAATAGTGCAAGTATATGTGGGGAGAAACATGTTTGCAGTAGATGTGTAATATATAAGGTTTGTCGATCCTTATAGTGCAGAAGATCAAGAGCAGTTTTCACTTTGTAATCACTATTGTAGACTAAAGATCAAGTGTAGAAGATCAATACCATTAGAGTGTTTGTTCCCTAAACACTGAACCCTAAATCCTAAACCCTAACCCCTGAGCCCTAAACCCTAAATCATGGACCCTAAACCTTGAACCCTAAAACCTAAACCTTAAACCCTAGGCTCTAAACCCTAAACCATAAACATTAATCCCTTAACCCTAAACCCTAAACCTAAACCTTAAACCCTAAGATCTAAACCCTAAACCCTAATTATTGAGCCCTTAACCCTAAACCATGAACACTAAACACTAAACCCTAAACCCTAAACCCTAAACCCTAAACCATGAACATTGATCCCTAAGTTCCCTAAACCATAAACCTTAAACCCTAAACCCTAAACCCTTAACCCTAAACACTCAACCCTTAACCATGCAACATTACCAACAAAGGAGTTCGTACTGAGTATTATGGTTAGATGAGGGTCGAATCTCGAGGATCATATTCATATTCAGTGTATCATCGTTGAAGAGGGAAGCTCCTTGTCAAATCAGTTATTTAGCATGACTTGAAGATGAGAAAAGTAAATGAAATATGGAGAATCATATTTCATGGGTAATTAGTACTAAGTATCAACAAGACTAATATGGATTCCGACTACTCGACTAGGATGGCATGATAATGTTATGACCATATTTCCTAGTCTCATGCCTAGAACCATCATTGAGTCTACTTGTACAAAATAAGAATAACAACATGGGAATGGCTAAGAACACACATGGGTTATCAACCGCCTAGTAAATATTTTTTTTAGTTCTCAATGAGAGTCAATCGCCTATGGCTTAGTGACCTTCTATTCATTGATAATTCCTTCTATGATGAACCCATGGATGTTTTCAAAAGTGCCTTAAAAAATAGGATAGTCATTAATCCTTGTGAAGGGAGTGATGTGATTTCCAAACAACTTGAAATGCAAACAGATTTAGAGGTCATAACACAAATTTACAAATATCTCTATCATTATAAATGGAAGCCAAGTAACGGTGTCTCCATGTATCCAAAGATTGAGTGATACTAGGGTCTGTGGAAGGATTGGAATTCAAGAATCGAGTGTCTAAATCAGAATGTCATTGTATCTAGAGAAGCATTCTCAAACATTGGATTAATGCATCTTAGAAAATAAATTTGTACCTTAGAAATCCTTTTAAATTGCTAGTCTAGGTCATGTGTCTTGGCCCTGCTTTCTATTTCAAGTTCTAATTCTGGTTGTGGTCATCAAATATGGAAGTTTCAGAAAAGGAATCCACACTTTAATAATTATTCCCATTTAGATTGTTGAAATGCTAATGGTAGTAGCAGTGCCTATGGAATTAAATTGGTGGAAGTTGGGGTTATGCCCTTGTTGTTTTTTTCTCATGGCATCATTGTTAGGATTTCTAGTATTATCAGAGAGAACTCCCATGCTTGTGTGATAAGTTTAAAATCTCCCTTGACTCCTAGGAACTTTTTTTTATTAGGATGCAATAGCAAGGCTAGTTTTAGTTGGTATTAATAGAAAAAGAAAATAATTTTGATTGGAATTACTTATGAAATGAATTCCTTCGCTTCGAGCTTATATTTATAAATGCAATTTGGCTTTCCAAGTTCTCCATATTTGCCAAATTTGGGTCAAATTGATATTCTTGGACCTCTAAAAGCATGAAGAAAATGACGAGTTCATTTCCCCCAACCTTTCTTTAAGTGAATTTAAATGAAATGAAATTTGGAATTTGGAGGTGGCACGCGGTAGACATTTATTGTCCTACCATAAGTGTATTTTTGATGATTAATTGTTATTAGTTGGATTTTATTTTCCATTATTATGATAAGTGTGTTTTTGAGATTTCCAAATCACTATCAGGTTTATTCATGAGAATACAATTATTATTGTGTTACGATTGATGCAACTCCTTAAAGACTCCCATAATTACAAATACCTCTCCTACGAAACCCCATACAAGTGGATATATGTTAACCAAACTTGTCATACCTCCTTAAGATTGAGAAGGGTGTTTAGGGATGATTTTATCTTGCTTGAAGAGTTTGCAGTGTAGAAAAACCAAGAAGTGACCAGTGAACCTTTCTCTTGTGTAATGTAAGGGAAATTTTGGTAAAGGCAAGTGAGAGGAGTATTTGGATGAATGTTGAGCAACTAGATGAGTGAAATAGGTGGTTTAGTTATTTGAGAACATGATGGAATCCTAAAACTCCTACAAATATCAATAACCAATCAATAACACATCTAAAACTCCTAAAAATATCAATAACCAATCCAAAAGGCCCCAAAACCTAAACAACGCCTATATTCTTTCAAAAAATAGATATCAATTGTATAATTTAAACCCTAAAATCTTGAAGGCTGAAATCCTAAAAATACCTATGTACTGACCAAATTAAAATATGAAAAACTATCTTCTAAACCGTGACAGATGAAGTTTTGAGACTAGTTCCATAAGGTGCAGAGTGACCCTAACATTTTATATTTACTAAAATAAATTTTAAGTATAAGAAATAATAAAATATAAATACTAATAAAATAAAAAATTATACTTAAATATTTTTGTACATAGAAGCATGTCTCAACCACATATACCACATAACACACATGAATAATCATGTTATAACACGCTCGTGTTATAATGTGCTCATGTTTTAGGATTCGTAACAACCAAACCTAATAATTCGAATGTGCTCACACTTTAACCAAACATGCTCATGTTTTGCTTAAAATCATATTTGTGTCCACTTTTGGCCCCCATATTTGTGCATAGGCCCATTTATCTTATAATTTGAGAAAATAATTTCACTATTTTAAAAATGTGTCACTTAAGAGAATAAGATAAAATATAATGATGAGTCCCAATGAATAATTAGAAAGGAGAGAGAAGGAAGAGAGAGAAAGAGAGAAGGAGGGAGGAGATAAGAAGCTCCAAGCATGAATGAAGATGCCTACACCTTTGATGAATATCATCTCTACTAATGAACCGGTGAAATGCTCCAATGTAATGATAAAATTTAAACCTTTGATCTCTTTTCCACCATGAGAAACCTCCTCTTGGACAAACTATGAAAATTTTTCACTCCCTTTTTCCAAATCATACATATAAATGAGACCTTAAAACAATTACTTGCACAATGTAGCCATGATGATTTTTCCACTTCAAAGATGTTTGAAGATGAAAATCTGACCGTTGATGACTCCCTGTAACATTTTTATGCTTCACTAATGAAGGTTGCTCCTTTGGACACTTTTGAACACTTTGCCCCTTTTTGAAAACTCTTTAAAATGATGCACTTTCACACATTACCTAGATACACCAAGAAGAGGGATGATGAACACTTGAGAAGAAGACCACTAAGAATATTGAAAGATAAATCCCTTATTGAGAAACTCCTTTTGATCATTGAGACACTATCACAACTTTGTGATTAATCCTTCACATGAGATAAATTGAACATACTTTGTTTTTTCGTCCTTGCTCTTGATTTTGTTAGTGCAAGAACACTAATGATGAGCAAAGAATGTGATAAAGTCCTCCTAAGTCAAGAGTGGGGAAAAGAGGATGAAATCAGAACTAATGCCTTCCATATTTTGATCATGCACCTGAATGTGGATGAACCGAAATTTCTGTGATACAAAATCGGAAATTTTCATTTTTAACACTCTTTGCTTACTGCATTGAGGAATGCGGGAATTGAATTGAAAACATACAGAGGATTTTTTGTGAGTACCAAGGCCATTGTTGGATGAGTGAAGGACTAAGATGTGATCACTTTTGGATTATTTTGTCCACTTACTATTTTGGAATATCCACCATTATGGTCCCATTTAGCCAATTCTTTGTCATTTTTGCAAATTTTACCAATTTTGAGTGTCTCGATCATGAGGGAATGAAGTAGGGAGTGTGAATGCAAATATTTCTTAGACTTACTATTTTTAGTAGGTTATCTAGTAGAGACTTAATATAAATATAAATTATCCTTCCCAAAGTGTCATATTCGAATGGAACCAAGTGTATAAGTTTACATAATTCAACACGATACTTTGGTCAAATTTTCAAGATATTTTACCCACTAGAACCCTGGGAATTTGAAAAATAATTTTTTCCTAGTGAGATCTTTGGGCACGAAGCTGCCATGACAACCATTAATAGATTCCCTAAATTTTCAAGGTGCACTTTCCCACCTCATATTTTGATGAAACCACATTTTTATATGGTTTTTTATTCTTTATGTCACATATGAAATTTTAGCTCAACCCAATTTTTGGAATAGGAGAAAATAAAATTTTAAAATCCAGTGCAAAGAAAAGAGGGTTTGTTTGTAGTGAAAAATATATTTTTTCATGAAAAATCCACCACTTAGGTTTTTACGACATATGAACATGTTGAAGGAATAAAAAAATTTCACATCAAACTTTTTTGTAGTTTTTTAGATATGAGGTTTTTAGTTTTATGTGCACATGGGCATTATAGAGAAAATATGAGCCTGGAGCTTGGATTTTTGAGATTTTTACTGTGGAATATTGGTTATGATATTATGGAGGTATGATGGAGGAGGGATGATGGAGTGAGTTCAAGAGAGAAAAATTGAGTGGAGGAACTGGAAAATTTTTTCCTGAGTTCCAGGTGCAAATGGAGAAATGTGGAGGAGAGAATGAAAAAATGGCAAAGTATGGTATAAATAGGTTTGGATACCTTCAGTGAGGGGGAAAATTTTTGTGTCCCCATTGTCACATTTTGAAAGAAGAAGTAGGGGGAATTTTTTTACCTTAACCCTAGTCTCAAACTTGGCATTCATACACTGGGGAAGGAGGAGGGGCTAGAAAATGAGCAAAAAGTGCCTACAACGACCTCCTATGGTCATGTGGTAGGTCCAGGAGCTTCAAGGTGGGAGGGGAACAATTTTTTCCCCTATGAACCTTTTAAAAGGTACAATGGGGACACAAAATTGTGCTTTGAGTGCCATGCGACTTCACAATTTTTTTAAGTATCGAACATTGTACCTAGGGGAAACACCTTGAAAATGGCATATCTTGATCTCCTAGATGAATATTTTGACACTTATTTATATTAATTTTATTTTAAATGTAATTTTTAGAAGGATGGGATGGGTATCATGCCTTGATTTGGCTTTAAAACCTCTCAAAAATGCTCTTTTTCTTGGGATTACTAGTTGTGTCTGTGAAGAATGAGTTATAAGAAGAATTACATGGGGCTTGAGAAGAATATGAAATTATCACCTTGTATAGCACTAAATTATATTTAAATTGGTATTTTTTTGGATCCTAACTCATTCCGAGCTCCCAAAATCACCTCCTAAATCTTAGGCTCTCTTTCACAATCCAAGTTCCTTTGACCTCAAAACTCGCTTTTCTTTGAATCTGGTTCCTAAACCTCCGAATCATTCCGAATATTCCTAAATCACTTGCACCATTTTCTTAACTCTTTAATAATTCTCTTTGATAAAAATTTTCTTGAAATTCCACTATGATGGGTGTGAATCTTGTTTTAGAAAGGCTAATAATAGCCATTTCTAAGCCTCTTGAAAATCTTGTCGTACAAAGTACCATCTTGGAAACACTCAATGAAATTGTTTGCATAAATCACCTATGGACAAGACTGACACAACACATATGACCACTTGACAGGGTAGGATAGGTCCAATATAGGGGATGTGTTAACCTAGGAGAGTGTCTCGAAAAGGTTTACAATCAAATTTTTTTGACACTAGGGTCCGTTGTCATGCTTGAAAATTAGGAATTTTCATGTTGCATATTTACATGAAAATAGTTGGATCTAGTTTGGGGACATGTTGTGGATCAAGTGCAGCAAGGACATAGCATGAGGAATCCCATAATATCCATTTACTTCATGGACTAGTGCCTTATCCATTGGGCTTTATGGAGTCATTTCTTCCAAACATACACACACACACAAAAACAAAATAAACATAAGGGAAACACACTAGAAGGGAAAACAAAAACATAATGGAAAAGGGAAATTATGAATAGGGGATATTTACATATGTGGGAAAATAATATAAACATACCCAATGATGGGTTGGGAAAAGTACATTTCGTCATGGAATAGTGGATTGAAACGTGATCCTTGAAGCACAAAACTATTATACAATCAAACCATGTTATAGTGATGGATTTGCATGGATTGAGAAGAATAAGTCACACTAAGAATCCATATTCATATTCATAGTAAACTAAAAAAATTCTTGCATCTGATGAAAACTTTATCACCTTCTTAAAACTCTTACATCATGTGGATTTCACTTTATGTCTTCAAGTCATGAGAAACCACTCCTCCATGTTCTCAAAATTGGAAATATTGACCTTATCATGGAAACATACTTCATCCTTGGATTGAAATATGAAATCATATCTTAAATCAGTGAGGCACTTAGAAGGAGTGAGAACAAACTGATTTCTTTCCCATTCAACAACTTCTCTGAATATCCCACTTTGTTGCTTTGAGAAAGTGCTTTCCAGAATATGTACCACATCATTGAAAAATATATCCTCATCATCCTTAAGAAAATGTTACAATATGGGAACATGTCTAAGACACATTAGAGCTTGGGAAATGGTGAGTGCAATCTGATTTTTAATTCCTTCACCAAATTCATGCACATTCTTTCCTTGTTGTTCAAAACAATTTTTGTCAATATCCATCCACTCAAAATTAGTTTTGATACCATTTTTAAAATTGAAATCCTTGATTTTTTCATAGAACCTTTTTCACCCTTGAGTGAATTTTTCAGCATGGATTCTTTTTCTGAATTGGTGGAGCATCCAAATGTGGTAAGTTGATCTTAAATACCTTCACAAGGCTCTTACAACTTTTCACTTTGCTCAGTACAACTCTCTTTGGTGTAAATTGGCTCCATATTTTCCCTACTATATTCTTCCATGTTAGAGACGTTGTCTTCAATATCAAGAAAAAACATAGGATATTCAATAAATTTCCTTCTTTTACACTTATGTAAGACTTCAAAAATCACAAAAGAGAAATACATACCTTCAAATTCATTCTTTTCCATCAAGGCATCAGGGAAGTTATTAAGCTCGTCCAAGTGCTTTGTTTCAACATCAAACATTGGTGTACCAAATGAGAAGCACAAATTAACTCATACCTATCTTGCATTTCCATAGCTCGAGTTAGGAACTTGAGACTAAGTTAGGGATCTTCAGTCTCTTCCATAGCCTTTAAGAATTCTTGTATAGATAACTCTTCCAATCTTGCCATATACTCATCTTCGTCCTCATGGGAAGAATCTTTGCATTGTGCTTCCAGGAGATGGTTGAAAATCTAATCTACATGTGCCCATGATTCATTTGACACATATTTTTTAACCTCTTATAATCTTTATGTTGCCCATGGATCACCTTCTTGTAATTAGGGGCATAATTGATTCAAAAACCTTCGACAAGGAGAAGAGGTCCATGCTTTATGGGAAGGACACTCCTTTGAGCTCTAAATCCATTTCACCACCTTCTTGAGGAGAATAGAACCACGTTGGAGTAGTAATATGTGAATAATTTTCAACTCTATCTTGATATTCCATTATTGAATCCTCTTTATTATATCAAAAATGAAATATTTCATAGTCACCGTAATGATCAAAATAATGATCCTTGGGTGAGAAAATGGAGTTAATTCCTTAAAGAGGTTACGCTCAAATTTCTTGTTCTCCTCGACTTCAAAAATTAAATTTTCCTCTTTCATTTGGTCATCCATGATTGAATAGGGAGGGAACTTGATTCTTCACATATCTCCATTCCATTATTAATAATTTCCTCATCACTTGAAAAGTCAAAATTGGAAAGAAAATTATCCATGAATACCTTGCATTCATTTTCTTGGGTCTAAGGAAAAGGATGGATTTTTCATACTTTTTAATTGTTGGTGAATCCTTTAGAAACAATTGGATCTTTTTTTGTGTAACAAGAAGCATCCTCCCTTTAGTTCATCATTCCTCCAATGGGTTGAGTCTCGAGCCAAAATGAGTCGATGAATGGAATTTCTACCTCCATTTCTTTTTCATCATCTTCAAATGTGTTTATTTGATTTTAAATGGAGGGTTCAAGGATGATACCTTCCTAGAAGTGTCAAAGAAGCCTCCAGGGAAAAACACCTTGTAGTGTAGACATTCATTAGTTCTCCTTCCATAGAACAAATATATTATTTTTATTCCTTGCTATGGAGTGCTTCAAGTTTTTCATATATTTCTTGCAAGGATTTACCATATTTCGAGTTTTGAGGCAGATTTGGGGTGAGAATATCCTTATACAATGCTCATAAATATTTTCACATAATCAATATTCAAGACCGCATCTCATCATTTATATATGCAATGAAATCATCCCAAGGGATAGTGTGGAAGGAAATGGATCAAAGCTTCTCATTCAGTTGAGTGAGATTGAAAGTAATATCTTCAAGAAGCTTTTTATCTTTGTTGACTTCATATAATTACTTATACCTCCTATGGACCTTATTCATCCATCTCTTGGATTCTTGATCATCGCCATTAGCGATTCTCATTTTCTTTCCTTTGGTAACACTCTTCTTGAATTGTAACCACCATGATTTGATGACGGTTCTTAAAAAACAATAATTTTCTTTTTCCTGACAGGGCATTCCCGATTTCTAGAAACAATTTTTTTTTAAGCAAGGGACCCTCCTACTATTTTTGAATTCTCATTTTTTAAAGAACTAGTTCAAAATGATGGTTGATCAATAATTTGCATTTCTTGGAAGCCATATTATTTTTCTTCTTGGGATTTACACAACATATTGTATCTTATTTGTGTTATTTTAAATATTTTCTTACCTTCTTCTTTTTCATAAATTTATATTTTCTTTCCTTTTTCTGAGTGCAAATTATTGCTTGAAGAAAGAGACTCTTTTACTGTTCTCGAATTCTCTTCTTTGTGAGAACTAGTCTAGATACATGGCTGATCAACAATATTCATTTTCCGAAAACCATATTCTTCTTCTTATTCACTGTCACTCATTGGTACTTCACTCCAATCTACAAATTTCCTCATTATGTTGTGGGAAACGAATGTGACATGGATTCTTTCTTTGATGATTCACCTTCAAAATGATTCTTCTTTGAAATCTGATTTTTTTGTTTTTTTATAATTTTCTTATTTTTTTGGATGAACTTGGGAAAATATCTCCTTAGAAGATTTTCCAAAAATTATTAGTGAAAATTTTATTAGTTAGGAAAATTAGGTGTCTCCACCAACATTCACAGGGATGCACCCCTCTGTATTTAATGGTGCAACTCCCATTATTTAATATGACTAATCTAATCCTAAACCAAATGATGTTGGTTAGCCCAAATAGGTTGGGGGATCACATAGGGAAACTCCACTTGAACCCGTGGAAAAGTTATTGTATGAGCTATAAGGGAGGAAATCAAAGCGATGAGGGGGAAGGAGTGAAATTAGGGAAGGAAGGCTACTACCGTGAGTAGGCCAGGTTGCATTTTCACACCCAACAACTTGAGTAGTTCAACATTCAATATAGAAGAAAGCAACTGCAGACACCAAAAATTAGTATCTCTTCCTTTTCCACCTCGTGTTCACTCCCTTTCACCATGACCACTCATTCAAATTTCATATTCCCTCCTAAATTCAATTTATCCCATTCTCCCACCTTTAATCATTTCATTATTTTATCTATGGTTAATTATCCCTAATTAATCCTAATCCTCATGTCATTATTTTATCCTCCCTAACCATCCCCAACTACACCTATTTAGAATTAATCAATCCTAATCCCTCATTAAGTCATTTCCTATCTCTAGATTCCTCCATTTTATCCTTTCTATGCTCTCAACCACCTCCATTTAATGATTTCATCCCCCTTTTTCCTTTATTTACTCATTTTCATCCCTCACCTACCCATTTCACTTCCCTATGCATCCCTAACCCACCTAAGCATCCTAAAACCCTAGTCCTCGCTTATAATTGGATCATTTCCTTGAGTTCGGTATGATCCTATCATCCAAATGGATGGGTCCCAAATCTGCGACAACCCATCTAGGTAGCCGTCGAGCCTATGAGTACGCACTTGCCCCCTAATATATCAAGGATGCAACATTGAGATTTTTGAGCTATCTTGCAATCTTATCTTCATCATTGAGTGCTTTTGCAGCTATCATACCCATCTTGGAGTTTTTTTGAAGCTTTGGTGCATCAAATTTGGTGATTTAGGAGACTTCTTTTACTTTGGAATATAGTGCAATTTTATTGCTATATTGTTACATCTATTTACCACTAACACTTGTGCGGCAGTCCAAATACTATAAGGTGTTCTAAATCAGTCACTTTCAACCCTCTGTTCTATCTTTAGGTCTTCATTTCATCCCATCTCATTTCACTCAAACCCTAACTAGTCCAGTCATCACAACCCTATAAGGCTGCCTTTGACTCAACCTTCCTTCTATTTACATGTGTCATCTAGGTCATCATCCATCTCTTTTTCTCGCTCCTAGTCCTTGTGTCATCCATATTTTGTTATTCTCTTAAGTATTACACTCTAGATATACTCTTCTGTCCCCAATCACCATTGACCTATCCCTTATTTTCAAATATCTTCCTTTAGTCACCCAATTTTATTGCATATTTTTTTGTTTCTCCCTGTTTTGGATCTTCTATAGGTCTTTGTACATCGGTGTAGCTTTACATCCGTCCCATATCTACCATCAAGAGCTTTAGATATATATTTCCACATTGTTGTTCCTTCTCATCTACCCCGGTCATCATCGACTAGCCCAATGTAGCCTCGGGTCACCATTAACCCCGTCAAGTTTGATTTATTTTTTTATATTTAGATCAGATCTTCTTTTTATCATTTTAGATCCATCTTTCGGTTTCATGTTTTGCTTCAAATAATCCATTTTAAAATCATATCCATCATGAGATTTCCTATTTTATCTTATTTACAAGAAGGTTGACATTCATCCAAAGAATGTCACGCTTATTAAACTGACTTAGTCAGACAACCCTCCATCCTATCTACTAATCCATTTTATTTTATTGTTGTTTTTATAGGTTATTAAGCTCACAACAAGGAGATATTCGTCATTTGTGCCCATCCATATCATTATCATATTGAGGTACCATAAACCCTCCATGTTTCACGTTTGTTTCTTTCATTACCAGTTCATTAACTTGAATAGGAACAAAGAAACTTGCTCAACATTCTGGCATGCCTAGTGGGATGCACCCTTTCTAGGTGAGTTCGTTATTTTCTTTCATTTTCATCTTCATTTCATTTTCACTAACCTTGTAAAGAAATAATGTACGTGTTTGTTCTCTTTCTCATGTTGCATCATGGATTTCTTGGACTTAATTTTACTCAAGTACTTACTTTGTATATCAGATAAAAAGGAAAAGCGTATACTAGGTATTCCTCTTTTTCTTAGTTGTTCCTTTTTCATTGTAATTTCTCTTTCTTGCTTGTTGTCCTCATTAAATCACACATTTTGGTTTTGGATCTAAAATGAACCCTTTCATTATTGCTTGGAAATCTAGTCTAACTAGGGGTTTTAACACTTTGCATTCACTTCATCACACACAACTAAACATACACATAACTTACACATCCAAACACTCCTTACCAAGTGGAACTATTGGGATTTCATCACCTAATAGGAAAGCCGCCACGATGTTCTGGTTGCATTATAAACTCTATAAAAATTTTGGCCTCACGTACCTTCAGTTATATTGAGGAATATATAGCCTAAACAAACCGAAACCACCCATACCTTGTCATTTCCTAGGTACACTTCAAGCCATTTTTCATTTTATTTTCACATCTTAAAATAATCAAGATAAAAAAATTTTGTGTGACTTACTTTTTTTAAATAGAAACCAACATAGTATTAGTTTCTTGTTTTATGCCAGTTATCATGAGATCTCAAGCTAAGAAAATGGAATAAAACATGATGACAAATAAATTTTTGATTCCTACCACCACTACCATCCAAAAAAATTCTACATTGAATCTCCTTACCTCAACCCCTTTGTTTGACCCCACCATGGTCACTCAACATACCATTACCATTCCACCTCTTGAAAAGACCCAATTGAATCAATCAAACATTCATGACATGACTAATTATTCCCTCCTCCACCATTCCATCCCATCTAGACCAAACACGCCTCCTTCAACCACATATGTTGATGCTTCTAGGCCTCCTCTCATCCCATGAGGATCTTTGGAGTTTTAGGAGCTTCTTGATGAAAATCCGGTCACTCTCCACAATTATCTTCTTCGCAAAACCAACAAAATTCCTATTGATATACCTCCCTTACAACAAATTTACACATACCATTCCAATCTATATTCCACTCAATTTCTTACCTCCTAACTTGTCATGTTCTTTCCTAGAGCCATGGGTGAGCTTACTAGGGCCCAACATAATATTGACCCAAATCAACCATGCTCTTCTATTCCTCACAATCATCAAAAAACCCAATTAGTGGTTCCTATCCTACCTAATTTACCTCGTATCAATACAATCATCCCTTCTTCTCTTCCCATTACATCATCATCTACCAAAATCACTTGCCTTTGAATTCAATCTTCTCAAGAATCATACTTACTTCCTCCCACATTCGAACAAAATCATGTAACCTTAATGAAGTCATTAAAAAGGCTTCCTAGGTGATGTTAAGCATTCTCTCTAAGCTTGTCCCTAAATACTTTGTCTTCATTTCTACCTTTCATGCCATGAAAGAAGATTTAGGGACTACTTAGAAGATTCCCTCATTTGAAAAATTTTCATCCCAACTCATTCGAGAAACATAACAAGTTGATTCAAATGGGAGAAATCAATTCTAAGTCACATGCCCTAATAACAAGTAATGGTAAAGGAAAGGAGAAGAAACAAGAGAAGAAAACTAATAAAAGGACCAACCTAAGAAAGAAGCTAAGTTCACCCTAGCCAAACGTAACATAAATACTTCTACTTTTGAGCCTAAAACCAAACAATGAAAATTATAAGTGTTCATATTACAAGAAGTCTTGATATGAAGAGAATTAATGCTTGAGAAAATAAATTTACCACCTAACTCATTTACTTGAGAAACATGATATAGTTTTTCCTAAGTATATCAACTAAAATGCTTTGAATCCTAAGTCTTCTACATCGAATAAATCCAAGTCGGAGAAGAAGAAATACAATTCCCTTATAGCTAGATTTTCTCCATCATTAATGTAGGTTATATACTACGTTGCCTCGCATCACATGGGTTCTTCAAATTTTGAGTTGTTAACATTTTTGTGTGGTATGTACCAAATCACTTTAGTTTATGAAACATCTATTTCAGTTGTTGGTAGTGGATCAGTAGAAGTAGATGGTGTAACCTTTAACATTATTCTAAGCATTCCTGATCTCTCTAATAATATCCTATCAATTTACCAAATAACTCATATTGGTGAGGGAATGTGAGTGGAATTTAACTCTAACTTGGTGATCATTAGAGAGATTCACAATGAGACTATAGTGGCTAAGGGAAAGGTGGATCACCAATCCCACTTATACACCTTTTCCAACTTTTATTCACACCTTTCTCACGTTGCCTTGTTTACTCACATAGATGAGGTTAGTAAGCTATGACATGAGAGTTTTGGCCACCTAAACTATCGTTACCTTGAATAATTGATCTAACATGATATGTTTTATGGGTTTCCTCAAGTTAAATTTTCATGGGGTCTTTATGAGGGTTGTACCCTTGGGAAGCACCCCAAGAAAATTTTGGTTAGGAATTTTTTTGGAGAGATTATCATCCCTTAGATATTTTTCATAGTGATATTTCTATCCCATTTACATCTTCTTCGCTTCACTATGGATCTTTACATACTTACCTTCATTGATGACTTTTCAAGTTATAAGTGTGTTTACTTTCTTAAACAAAAATATGAAGTTTTTGATCACTTTTGAGACTTAAATGATCTTGCTAAGAAACAAGATGAAAGGACCATTAAGTTTCTTAGAACTGAAAAATGGAGGTGAGTAAGTGAGTAATAGGTTTGATGATTTTATACACCTCTAAAGGGATTTCTTTACAACATATGGTTTCTTACAACCCTTTGTAAAATGGGTTGCAAAAATAAATAACATAT
The DNA here is from genome assembly GCA_018340775.1 of Taxus wallichiana var. yunnanensis. Classification (NCBI taxonomy): domain Eukaryota; kingdom Viridiplantae; phylum Streptophyta; class Pinopsida; order Cupressales; family Taxaceae; genus Taxus; species Taxus wallichiana. The sequence continues at coordinate 181,865,149 of CM031236.1, read as the reverse complement.
CAATTAAGGAGATGAACACTTCTATGGTTTATTTTAAATCGCTTCCTCCACAATATTGGGTTGAATCCATGAATTATGCTTGTTACATCTAGAAACACAGTCCACAAAAAATAAGTAAAAGGGATGAAACCCTTTGAGGATTGGTATGGATGCAAACTTGATGCTAAGAATTTTCACATCTTTGGATCAACCATTACTTCTCGAATACCCAAAAATAAATTCAAATCATTGGAACTCCAATCCAAACCTTGTATCTTTGTTTGGTATCCCAAGGTGTGAATGGATATAGAACTTTGAACCCACAACTCATCAACTTTATATCAAAAGAAGTGCAAAGTTTGATGAGTTAATTTCTACTTCCACTTCACCCACTAAGGTCTTTCTACTCATCTATGAATCTAATTCAGAATATTTTAATGATGATGTTTTTACCTTCTTGCTCCTCCCACTATAACATAAACCCAATATAATAGTATTGATGATGAGGAATATGTCCCCTCTTACTTGAGTGAAGATTCTAAATTTTTTGAGTCGACTCTCCTCCTAGTTCTCGTTGGGATAGGAAAACCTTACAGAGTGTTGGAGATTGGATATGGGATCATTCATATGAGAGATGAACTCGTTAATATTTTTGTGCACCCTCATGCCTTCTTCACCTTTGCTTCCAACCCACGTTATTTTGGGAGGATACTTGGGATTCTTGAGTAGTATTTTTTAGGGATGAGGAATATTCCTCTCTCATGAAGAATGATACTTGGGATCTCACCCTCTTCCTAAGGGAAGAAAAATGGTTTGGTGTAAGTGGGTATATCAAACCAAGTATGGTGTTAATGGGAAATTCTAAAATTATAAAGTGTGACTCATAGCTAAGGGATTATCCTAGGTTTTCGGGGTTGAATATTGAGAAACATTAGCTTTTGTTACAAATATGACTTCTATTTGACTGACCCTCTCCATCATTTCCACTAATAGATGTGAAGTACATCAAATGGATGTTAAGAGTTCCTTCCTTTATGGGGACCTAGAGGAAGAAATATATATGGAACAACCTCTGGGTTATGTTAAAGACTCCTCCCTAGTTTGCAAACTAAATAAGTCTATCTTTGGTCTTAAATAATCCCCTCGAGATTGGTATGCCAAGATGGAATCCTTTATTTTTGAATCAAGGTTATCTAGGTGTTACTCTAACCCTAATGTTTACATTCTCAGAAAAATAAGTCCATACTCATCTCGTATTCTATATATCAACATATTTTTAGTATGGGTAGATCTTCCTCAATCATTAATTCTATGAAGACCACCTTAGCCAATAAGTTATCCATGATCAACTTGGGTTTGCATCAGTACTTCCTTGGGATTCATATTACCCAATATGACTTAGGGATTGTGATTTGAAAACTATACCATAAGCTCCCTAAATCTCAAAAAATCTTATGCACATTCATTAGGTAGTAACCACAACAAATTTGAAGTATCTTACTAGGTTTAAGAATCATTCCTCTCATTTAAAAGTACTCAAACATCCCCATTCCACATATTACAAGGATAAAAACTCAACTAGAGCATTATCAAGGAGTTATCAATTGTAAAATCTTACCGCATTCATTTAAATATAAAATTCTAAGTTGATAATGGCATGTGGTTTGAAGCCTCTTTTAGTAGTGTCGATTTCGATGGTGTGAGGATTACACCATAACCCAAATATCATTTTTATAGGGTATCTCACCCATGGATAGGGTTTGATACCTCATTTAGATGTTTATAGACCTTCAAAACATGATAATAAATTACGGTTTGATAGTGATAGACCTTTCTAAGTAGGTGATAATCCCGAGAAAGTTGCAAAGCTAAATTTTGAGTAGGTATAAACTATATGAATGGTACTGTAACATCCATACAACCCCCACTAAATAAGTTTCTATTTGTAGTTCTAGGAACACGATCTATTACGCTCATATATTCTAGTTCTCTAATAGTTTGCACGCCCAAGAATTACCATATTCATTTGTAATCAGATAAATGCCTATCTCCCCTCATTTTTTTAATTTCATCTCATATTTTATACATTAGTTGCAATAGTCAATGCACTTTTCTAATATTACGTAATAAATGTTGGTAGTTAATTAATCAAAATAACCTCATGTAGCTCTCATTTACATTCTTTAGTCTACTTAACTCACTAATATAGATTATAAATCTAATAAGGGTGTAAACATATATATTGATAACTACACATTTTAAAGTAGAATCTTCAACAACCTTATCCCAATCCCAAAATAATTATCACTAAAAACTTCTACCTGTTTGAATGCCTCATATAAATCTTCACCAACCACTTGAAATACTTCTACAAAAAGTCTTTAGAAACACCTACCACCATTAAAAAACAAAAACAAAAAACCATTTTTTATTTATTTAACCCTTCATTAAACTTTATCTCAATTTAATCAAGTGTGGGATATATTAGAGTTGATTTAAAAATCTAACAAAAATGATACAATACATGAACTAATTTAGGTTTTCAACTCGATCAGCTATGAAGAAATTTCGTAAACCAATTAAAATAACATGCAATGAAAAGCATAAAATCTAATTATATAAGAACTTAGTTGATTCCTAATCATTTATAGAGAGATTTGGGGTTGTGTGACAGTGAAATATGAAGATATGAAAATGAGAAACCTTCAAAACATGTACTATAACTATGACTACACTTGTGTCAAAAATGTAACATTATGTTAGGACTACACCATATGGTTCAACCCCTTTTGTATGGTCTTGTACTTGCTCTAAATTTACCTTTATAAATTTCTAGGATACTCTTCTTCCTAGATTTGTTCATCATTGTCAAACTCTAGTTATTGCACATGCAAGGAAGATATCCAAATGGATTGAACATCACCTCAATCCCTAGTCATGGATAAAGAGTCCTAAAAATAAACATTAGAATGGTTATGGGCACCCCACAAACCACTAATTTTGGAACTACTCTAAAAAGGCCTAAAATTATATGTCATTCTCCACATAGCATGCGATATCTAGATAGATCAATCGTATTTATCATTTTCTTTTACCATTCTTACTTTAACTTGGATCTTACAAAAACACTTGGAGAGAGGATGTTTAGATGCTTGTAGATGATAGATATGGATACTTTGACCTATTTTTTAGCCTTATACCTGATGTGGATGCTACCTTAATGACTATAGATGTCCAATTCCAAGATTTAGGAAGATTTGGATTCCTTTTTCAAGTGTATGAAGTGAGTTCTCTAGTGGATTACCTTAAGAGTTCTAGGTTAGAAAATGAGGTAATTTTTACTTTCTTATATAGGTTTCCATAGATGCTTTTTCTAAAAGGGTTCAACCTAGAATAATATAAGTCCAAAGGAAATATTTTAATACGAAAGTGCACATGGAAGATATGTCCTTCTAAGACCATACAAAGAGGTCGGGACTGAATGGTATGGTCCTAACCAATATGTAATGCCCGACCAGAGAAAATCATGCCAAATGAATTATGGATCTTGTCAATTGATGTTTTTATGGACTTTTTACCTTGCATTCTCATAATTTTTCAACATTTTAGTGTGCAAGGAAAAACAAGCTAATAATTGACATTTGAAAGTGCTAAGTTGGAATGGATAAGTCACATTTATCATATCAATAGCATAGAGCCAAAATAATAGTTTTTAAAGTGAAAATTACAAAAAGAGTATCTACATTTTCCCCCTTTAAGTATGAAATTAAAACTAGTTTTGTGCAATTTGGGGTTCTCGGATCAAAAGATACGGTCATGCATATTTTTGGAGCATGTGGGAACAAGAAAGAGTTCTATGTAGGCTATTAAAGGTCACTTTAATTGTTTGGTTTAGGGTTCAGATAAAGTGGCCAAAAATTAAACACTTGGAAGGATGAAACATTTCATTTGTTCCATCGAAGATCGACATATCTCTGCAGGTGTATTGTGTTTTTTTAGTGGGCGGAGAATTAAGGTTTGAGTTGAAGTAGAGAACTATTCCTTGAGTGTCAATCATGCCCGACTTATCCCCTTGGGCTGACATATTTACACCCATTATTCCTATCCATTATTTGATCGATTTGTGAACTATTTGAAGCATGTAACCATTCCAACCATGCCCTTTGTCTCCACCAAACCTCGTTGATCGACATTTGTGGAAAATCAAGGAATAAGAGGAATTAATGAATAGTTCCTTTTGTTCATCCAAAATCTGATTTGGCCTAGTCTTACCTTGTTTTACTCGAATTTGTTGATTTTGACCAATTCCTAGGTATGAAGACCTTGCGAAAGGGGAGGAGGTACCAAAATCATTAAGAATTTACCCCAAAACATTATTTTTTCTAGGAATTTGATCAACTCCTTCCTAAACATCCAAAAGAGGTTGGGAGTGATTATGGGATAAAAATACCACCGAAAACCCCTTCTTAGTCATATATGTAATTTATTTCCATATTTGGTTTTTGTACACCATCCAAAGGGCACTCTTTCCACATATGTTTCAAAAGAAACCTATCTTAGGTTATAGAAGAAAAATAACAAGATTCAGACCAACTTACCCTAGAAATTTGTTCCCATTTTGAGCTCACGTAAACAATTTTAGATTTGGTTAGTCCTCAGATTATTTTTATTATAGATAACATGTTATGAGTGTCAAACATTCCATTAGGATTTATGTTTCCCTTACTACATGGCCATTCTATAGCCACTTAGGATAGATTATATAGTAGGAAAACTAGGTATCATGGACCCATTTTGACCCCTTCACAATGTTTCCGATATGTTTAATAAATGATATTTTTGGAAATGAAAATTCCAACCATCAATATATTGGTTTGATTACTTGAGTAAATTATTGATTGGGAAACTCAAATTTTGTAAACTACCATGCTCTATGTCGAGCAATAATGATAATGATGAACAAGACTATGTTGAAACCAAAAATTATCTAAAACTTCAAAACTTGTTGAAAATCCAAAGGAAACTTGGAATAATCGTATTATTTTCTTCTCACCTCATCACGTATTTGTGAATAATGGGTTTCTTATTTAGAGGAAATGTGTGAATTTTATCTCTCTATATCTCTCCTGTTTGAAACCTAGAAAGTGTAATTGCGAATGGATAAAATATGGAAAATAGAAAGTTATTCTCTCTCTCCTTATATATTGTTAACGCAAGTTTTGATAAAAAATTATATGGGAAGGGTAGGGTTCATAATAGCATAACACTAGCACTATTTTGATGCAAGTTTCAAGTAATGCGATGGAATAGAAATTAATGAAGGAAATTTGAGTCTAAAGTTTGTTTTTAACTTATAAAATGTGTATTGTTTCCAAAATAATGAAATGTAGTGTTGTTTTGAATAACTATGTTTTATGTACATTTTGAAAAAGATAAATTTGGTTTATACCATGTATGTATTGTAATGGATATGAAATTGCATTTATATGTTGTACTTATGTGGTTTGGATGCATTAGAGCAATTGTTACGTTGGTTATTATTATAGATCCCTTACAACATTTTCATAGTATAAAACATTAAAGTTGTCACCTATGAACTTTCAATATGAATAAGCTTTCTAACCATCTCCTTATGTTCCTCTTCTCAATTGATCCTTGATTAGATGGTCAAACCCCTATTATCATACGAGGAACCTCAATGATACTAATCCTTATCCAAGAAAGTTTACACAAGGTATGATTATTATATGTATACTCTCCCATGCTTGGGGTGAATAAAACCTACACTTATAGGTTTTGTATGTCTAAACATATCATGGACAAGGTTGAGTTCAATATGTTCATAATTTTCCTTTGTACCCTAGTAGGTCACCAATTTCTTGTGAGTAAGGTTTGGGGTGATAATACCAATGAATGATATCATTATGATATTTAAATGATGTAAGTGGAATAAATATACCAATTTACCTACACATTAAACTATTTTGATTGATCCCATTAATTATTTACAGATATAATTGTTACCTTGACAAGTATCAATGGAATGGATTTGGTTTTCATGAATTTTTATGAGATAAGGATTTCTAGATTACTCTTGTGTTGACTGTAGTAGGTTATAAAATTCTTAAGTGAAAGTTAGGGTAAAATAGATGTAAGAACTCTTAAGAGGCTAAATGTGGATGGAATTTTTCATCCATAACACTATCAAAAGTGTGTCTAATACGATGCATCAAAAATATAAGGTGAAACATGAGATCTCTACTTTTAACTTAATGTTAAACCCTTTTATGTTGATAAGGTAAAATGAATTGTTTCATGCAAAAACATATATTTTGGAAACATGTATCCTTAACTTGAAGATGAGTCTTATGAGAATCGTATATATATTAAAATAATTCCATTGATGGTTGAGATTCAAAAATTAACTATGGTAAAGAATGTAAATAAATAAAGTGTACTTCATGTGAGTAAAGGTGTAAATGACATGAGAAATGTATAAATTTCAAGAAAAATAATATAACTTATGTACATTAAATTGTGCATAATCGATGAGTTAAAATAAATGAATTCATTCGATTAAATATGTAATAATTGTAAGTTATGCACCTCATGTTCAAACCTTGGGGTTTACCTAAAAGGAAAAAATAAATGGTAATAAAAAATGTAAGCATTGATAGTTATGGTCATTGTGGGTGATTTCATTTCTTTTATCCTTGTGTAGTGGTTATACTATTGTTTCATGTATTGTTATTCATATCAATATGGTGTCAATGTGAATCTTTTGTTTTCATGTTTGTGTGTAAGTTTCATCATGATTGGGGTGAGGTTGTATCATTGTGTCGGAAGAATAAAGTGTATCTAGTGAGCAAAGGAATAAGGAATATTATGTTTTATTGCTTTATAGGAACCAAAGGAATTATGTGGCTAGTATTTTTAAATAAGGGTAATTAGAGTTTTTTTAATAATGAACCACGTCCTTGTTTACAAAATGGGAACCAACACCAAGAACCGAGGTGAAGAAAATTCTAGATGTTACTGACTACAACATATTTTAACTATGATTCCAGCTAACCAAGTGAATCCATTTTCTAGAGTATTGTATCAACAACGTATATCAAATAGGATACCAAAAGCTACATCTCTGCAATGAAGTGAAGCCAAGTAAGGAGTTTTATAATTTTACAAAAGAACCAAGTGGTGTCATTGTAGTGAGGAAAAAAAGAGTTGTAATTGTAAAAAATATTAGAGATGCCGCTCTATGGAAAAACCACCTTCAAGAAGGATCATGCCTTGGGGGCATTAAAATTGGGTAGGCTAGAAAACAACCATGTGACTTGACCACACCACTCCCACCCCATCGTAGAAAAGGGTTTTGGTAAACCTTGTTGAGAGTCAGACCAAATATGTAACACTGGGGTCATAAGCCTAACACTACGCCTCACAACATGCCTTCATCATCAATCGAGTATCCTCCACCCTTAATTCTATGGCTAGTATTAGTGGAGAGATCAACATGTTCTTTCAATAGATGGATAAGGATTCATGTTAAAGTTGATATATTTTATTTAATCTTAGAGGAACCAAAGGCTAGCTAGGATTCCTTAGAGGAGAGATAATTGGTATTTACAATGATGATCTATCCCCATTGCAAAGCTTTGTTGGAAAGTTTGATAATGTTGATCATAATTATTAATGAATATCCTTATAAATATCTCATTTTAATGATATTTTATGTACTTTGGTTTATCATTATAGCACACATATTTTACTTATGGTATTTTATTATTGCATGGTTTAGTATGTTGTGTATGCATGATTGTTGGGGATTTAAATTTCCATAGTGGAGGGGTAACTATTATTATGGTGTATGGGTTTACTTTTTAAGAGGTAATAAAGGATGGAGGAACTAGACTTAGTGGAGGGATAGGGTGTTTTCATGTGCAATTGCATGATTGTCTTGGAGGAACCAAAGGATAGTATTCCTTCTTTAGTGGAGGGATAGATGGAAATAATGGCATCATATTTCCATTGATATACCATTAGATTGTTTGGATGTATTATGTGTAGAGCATATTTTGTTATGTTGGCATCACCCCTCGTTTTCCATGTTTTACTATGAGATGATGAATGTTACTCTTAGATCAAGAATCATCACAAATTGTTATGTGGGCCCAAGTTATTTCCCTCAAAATAAATAAATAATTATACATGTTTCATGTGTGGGTGTTAGATTTTTGTTAGAGAATAGGTTAATACTCTTAAACCTCTATAACAATATGGTGTTGTGATGGTTATTCATGATGGTGAAGGAGATGGAAGAATAATGTTATATTATGTTGTGATGTTTAAAAACATGTACTCTTAACCATGTGATTGAACCTATAGTTATTACAACTTACTTTGGAATATTTTTGATGCTGATGTGTTTTGTGATGAGAGTAATCTCTCATGAATTATACATGTATTAAACATTTGTTATCATCTTGTATGTGAAAACAATGTAACTGTGAACTACAAATGAGTGTAACATTGCATTTTTGTGATGTTGTACATGTGTACCAATGTGTTGTTTGATATAATGTTCTTCTTGATGAATTGTGTTGTATTATGATGGTATGTCACCATATTGTACCATATTTGTGTATATGTCATATTGTTAAATTACTTTGTTCATTATACATGTGTATTGTTACTTTACGTGAAAATTTCATGTCCTCATATATTGGGGGTATATGATTACCCTATTATTCCATTATATCATACTTTCCCTTTAAGTGTGTTATGTGGAAACATGGTGTGTTGTAAGCTATGAAAATATTTTGATGTTGTAACTACTTTTACACCATGCATATGACGTTATGATTGTTGTGCATAAATAATAATTTTTTAATGATGTGTTCAATCTTATGTTGTGTACCCTACACTAGAAATCCCTATGGGTAACATCAAATGTTTTTATGGAGTGAGGAATATCACACCATTGTCCATTTAACTTAATATGGGTACACGATAGGAAGTGGAGTATTACATAGAATAATAAACCCACTTATATTCATTTGGTATGTATGGAATTTTATTGACATGTGTTATTCATATTGTGTTGTGTAGAAATATTAGACTCAAAGTGAATAGAAACATGTATTTTTTCTCTCTCGTCAACTAGTTGTCTTAACAATGACCTTTGTGTAGTTACGACTTTGTTGAGCATTGTGGGAGTTTGGATATGATGATTAAAAAAATACTATGGAAGTTGCATCATTTTATTATTTATTATGTTTATATTCCAAGATGATCATCGATGTTGAGACACATGCTTAATGAGATGGTACCCCGGTGAGTGGACTCTTTGGATGTTACTATAGTTCTTTCTATTTGAATCATTTCATATGTAATTTATTTATAAACTTGGTTGCACTTGGAACCAAAAACGTAATTGATTTGCTGCAACGATTAGAGGATTGCCATTTATTTTGGGATATTTTAGTTGTTGAATGTAGCTACTTATACATTTTTCTTGATTAATCAAGATTTTCTTATTTTGGTTAGTTTTTGAAACTTTAATCTTAATAGATTTTTATTCCACTTGGATATATGTTTTCTGGTGTGTACTTTCTAATTTTTTTGAATGAGATAGCTCGACATGTTATATGTGTTTATCTATTACCATCAAAATGATATGGTATCTATGGAGAGTACACGATACATGCAGAGGTAGTAGGAATCTATTTCATGGGGTTTCATGTCACTAGGACTTTAGTTTTTCACTTGATAGGAATATATGTGTTCGGTTCCCATAGACATAAAACCACGCACTTGGGTACATTTATAGGTCCTAATCATATAATACCTAAGCGATAAAACTAGCAATTGAAAGCTATCTTTGGCCTTTTTCTATGTTTCTTACTTTCTATTTGTCCTTCTACACCCTATAGTCTAGTCTAGACTTCATTGCTTTATCTTTCATGAATTTGGACACTAGTTTCCTCATCCTTCTAGGTTCCCCAACCTCTTCATACTTTACTCGCTCTTTACGGGCATCTTTTATCTTTTGGGAATCTAATTTTCTTATGGATCACCTTCCAGCTTATCAATTACAAAATTCAACCAAGGGAATCATATAAATACAAATCTATGTGACCATAATAAAGGATCAAGATATGATAATCTATTATCATCACCTAAGTTTACATCCAAAGGAATTATAAGAGCATCAAGGAATCCATCTAGAAATAGCTCAAGGGACAAAGGACTACATTTTCTATATACATGCATAGGAAGGGAAGTTCATTTTACATTAAAACATCTACTTACATTAGTAGATCTAGTTATCACCTATTATCATGCGCACTTGCGCAAGGGATTCCTATGGAATAATTCTATCACACACGCACAAGACATACATGGAGTCTCGAAATGTAGTGCAACACTCGATTGTAATCTCACTCAATCAAGTGACCTCTACGGTCGATCGATTCACCATTTGTATCTTTCATTTTTATGATTTTTTATGATATCATTTTTTTGTAGGTTTTAAGTAAATTTTGCAATCATCTAGTGACATATACAAAATCAACCATGAAGGTTATCGAACACCTCGTGATACAAGAAAAACTATATTTTGAGTTCCCGCATGGTCACATTAACCCACCGAGAGGTCCCTAACACATAGGCACCCTAGTCCTATTCTAGATTCCCTATTCCCAAAGATATATTCATATTTCCATAATTCACCAAACATGGTTATGATGGTATGTTCCTCCTATTTATCAATTTTCCGAGTCTAAAACACTTCAAGATTAAGTTTGAAATTAACTAATTATTTTACTCTCTCTCTCTTGCATCTATGGTTTTATATTTCTTTAGCTAATTGCTTGTGTCGATCTGTACTTTGGCATTTTAGATATCATATGTGACTCTGTAATTAGGGTTTTACAAATTCCATATTTTTAGATCATTTGGTGAACCCATAATTAAAATTTCACCTTCTTTCTAGGGTTTATTCTTATGCACGTTACATGTAGTGGTTGTTTGGGTCTTTTTAACAACTTGAGCTGCCTCCGTCTTCCCTTAGTATTTTTAAATCAACAGATGAATTTAATAACCTGTTTGTCAACTCATAAAATTTTCCTCTTAAAGCCATTGAAACATCTAATAGTTAGCAATCCTATGATGAGGACACTAACATTGATCAAGAACAACTAGAAAAGGTTACCAATTTTCATCAATATTTGCGTGACAATCCTACGCATCTTCCACATATTCTCCATGCTTTGATGACTAATAAAAAATCTCAAAATGTTTCTTTGGTAACCCTTGTAGTATCTTCCTCAGCTTCCATGGCCTCTACTCAACCCATTTATATTCCCACTTCCATTCCCACTGCTACTACTCCGATCATTTAACTTAATGCTTCTAATACACAACTTGGCTCTTCTTCAAATAATATTGCTTAATTTCTTTATATCATGATGTGAAAACTCAAATTCATCAAATTTAATCAGCTACTTATCATACATCTCCATCCCTTGATTTCACTTTACTTATTGATACTCCTTTTGCACCCGCCATTTCCACTTATTCACTTCCTAAAAATTCATCACTCATAAGTTGGTCACCTTCAATGGCCATGATGAACCTCAAGACTATATCCGATAATTTCATGTGGCATTTCTAGATTATGCGGATGATCATATTTTACTAGAAAATATCTTTCTTAGAAGCCTCCAATATTATTTAATGCATTAGTTCTATGATCTACCTGTCCATTCAAAAGAACATCATTTATGCATTTGCGAATGCTTTTCTCACTAATTTTATATCAATATCAGTTCTAAGATATCCTATGCTCAAATCACAAAAATTAAACAAGGATATAATGAGCATCTAGTGAACTATGTTTTAAAATATAAGAAAAACCTAGCTAGGATGACCAATGTGCTCACCGACTTCCTAACGTCAAGATATTTTTTTCCAATTTCTTTTGTCTCCTTTACAAGAGAGTTTCATATTTGATACCTCTCCATCATTTTATCATCTATGCCATACTCTTAAGCTACATGAAAGCAAAATATTATCTATGGGAAAGCTTAAATATCATGATCAAGCTTCATCTTCTAGTCGGTTTCAAAGAAAATCTACTTTCAAGCCATCTACTAAGCCCATTGAAGTAGAAATACATTAACAATGTTGCCACTCCTAAAAATCTTCAATGCAAACCCCTAAAGTGTACATTTAAAAAAATATTTGTGATACACATATTCTATTACCATAGATTATTGAGAGAAATATTATTTTTTTCCTCCTCCACATAATTTGGATCCATCTCACCCTAAAGGATGCAATTATAAAAAAAAAAGATGTGAATATCATCAATGTGTTGGGAATTCCATTGATCGATGCTTCAAAATTAGACATCATATACAAGATCTCATTGTCAACAATGCAATCAAGCTGCTTAATCCTCCGGTATCTATCTTGCTGGTCGATTAAAAAAACTCAAAATATTTAATGATCTTATCCTTAAGCGATGTTGGTTCTTTAACTAATCATACATATCATGCAATGCATCCTCCTTTATCATGGGCTCTTGATTTTCTAGTTGCTAATACTAATGCATCTCCACCATTCATTACATTCTTTAATCATGATTATCATGTCACATTCTCTTCTGATACATTACATATTTGTTCTTCTATCAGACCTCATGTTATCAATAATACAATGATCAATCCATTGATTCATATGGGTGTGTGCTCTATTGCACTTCTTGTTGCTATCAACTATCCACTCTCTCATATCTCATATCTAGTTCCCAAATCTTATGGTTTCATCAAGCTTCCAGTTACAATTGGGCCTCTCACCATGCTTTTTCCATTCATTGTGGCACCTTCAATCAAAGTTTGTGACATGCTCTTAGGTCTCCCTTGGCTTTGTGCCACTCAAAATATCATTTCTATGAATCACTTGTGTCTAAAATTCATTCACAATAAGAAATTTATCACCATCAAGGGAATTCTTCCATGTAAACCATGGATGCAACATCCTCTCAAGGTTTCCATTGCACTAGCTAAAGTATCTACGTCCCCTAGACCTCTCAAATATAAGGCACATTTTTCATCTAGCTCACCCATTTCCACATGATCTCCTCGTCCTCATCGATCTGCTATTCCATCTTCTCTACCTAATTCCCCTTCTCATAAATCCCTTTCACATAGGAGTTCACCTTCTTCCTCTCCTCCTTGGTCTCCTTCATCTAGGTGCTCATCACCTCCTAGGTCTACTTCATAGAGATATTCATCACCTCCTTAGTCTTATTCATATAGGTTTGTATCACCTCCTTCATCTCCTTCACATAGTTCATCACCTCCTCATCTTCTCGTTACATATATATCATATATTACCAGTTTCATAGCATGGTCACACACCTTTATCTCCACAAGCATTGGGTGGAGGACCCTTTCCCTTACATTTTTGGATAGCTTACTCATCATCATACACTTGGGGGAATCATACTTGTTTCTCCCCCTCCTAGCATTCTCATGTGTCTTTCTTTTCCATTATTGCACTTCATGTTTCAAATCTAGTATTTATCATTCATTGTACATACATTGAAGAAAACATCTTGTGATAAGGTTCACACTTGACTATTGATGGCATAATACATCCATGAACCTCACCTCGCTCACACTCATACACTTTATGCTTCATTAATCTATCTTTCTAGCGCACACAATTCAAGCCATTTCCCGATGACGCACTCTTGTTCTATAGTTCATTCTTCATTGTTAAGGGGTATTTTATAAATGAAACTCCTCTCATACTCATCCACATTCTCTCAAGTGGAACACTACTCATATCATTCATTTTACATTCCATTCCATTTACACTCAAAACATACTTGCATATCTTTGTTAAACATATTCTTGCTTTCCTATACTAGTTATATGTACACTTTGTTTCACATGTCGATAGATGAGTATGTCATTATATTTCTATATATACACATACGTATTCACGTGGTGTTTAGAATTTTTTTGTGGATGCATACTCTCTGCTGAGATCTTTACATGTAGCATGGATGATTCATATTGTACCTCTTACCAGTCCTACCAAGGCCCCTGGCATCTAAATTCCTACTCTTATACACTATAGGTGTTATTTGTTTCATTTTATAATACTTCCTATTCTTACTAACATGTTATTAACCTATAAACACTTTGAAAAAATATTTATCTTTCTAACATGCTAATGGGTGCTTCATGTGTAGCATTTGTTTTGCAGAATTATTTTCCACCATGGTTGTGGATACTTCACTTACTTTTGTTTGTCACTATTTTTTTGTATTTCTTGTTTACAGGCTATGCCCTATGTCTTGTCTAATCATTGATTGTATGCTTTTAGCCACATCAGCCCTAATTGTCTTACGAAATTGTGAGCAATGTCCCATGTTTGAAACCTGATTTTTACAGTCTACTTTGTCTACACCAATTCTCATTTACATTATATTCTATAGCATGCTTATAAATTTTTATACTAAAAATGTTTCTAGTTATATTTTTGCATGTGCCTTGGTATCTACCATGCACATTACCTCCCCCTTATAGGTACTAGGTTGATTAACATTAGTCATCTCTTTGGGACGTATTCTCCTAGTGACGTCATGTGTGCCCCAAATGAGGGGGAATACATTAGGTGAATAAATCACCCCATATAACATTGAGAGCTTCATTATAGGCCTTTATAGTATAATAACATAACAAAGTTACAATTACGTAATGACCTGCATTCTAACTTAGGTCCTTATTTTAGCATAAAAATTAGTGCCTAGATATGAAACACTAGCACCTGGGTGCTCCTGACCTTTCTTGGGTGCCTACAACTAGGGAAATTACATTACGTTCTCGATCAACATAATTAGTAGAAATCTACATAGAATTTTTCATAGTATAGGCACAATCCTTTAGTAATTAGAATGCATTCTATCTCCTTTTTTATATTTCTTTGTATCAAAATGGAACAACATGGAACAAAGAAGGATCACACTATCTATAATGGTGTATAAATTTCAAGAAGTATTCATGGAAGGAGAATAATACTGGACCTTTCTCCCCAATACCTTCATCCATGGCATGAGATTTCCCAAAAAAATTGCACTTGGCATGAGATCGCCCAAAAAACTCATTCTTGGCGTGAGATCTACCAAAAAAATCACTCTTGGCATGATATTGCCTAAAAATCACTCTTCTACAACAGTTCATGACATTTTCTATCCCTTTTCACTCTTCACAAATCAGGTGCAAACTTTCTTTTTACTTATTTTTACACACATTTACATAAATTTGTAAGATTTTTCATAATACATGACTTTGACCACTCTTTTTCTCTTCTTTTTTAGGTCCTTCATTATAAAAAGAAATAGTCATAAGCACAACAAACAAGCTACCACAAAATAGGTTCAACATGATACACATGATACACTTTCACTCATAGGGTAACTTCCTCTTTCTTATCTTTCACGCTTCATTTTTATCTCTTCACACTTTCACTTGTCTCCTCGACACACTTTCACTATCAATCTAAAAGGAACAAAGGTACACAAATTATAAACTACTTTATGTTATCAAGTATTCACTTAATAATATAAAGTGGGGAAAAATGTAGACATAAAATCATACACTTGGGTATGTTTTGTAATACCTCAATATCACGCTTCTCAACTAGGGAATTTTTTCATTAAGTTCATGCTTCATTGATTTAAACATACACCATTTAAATCTAGTATCAATTAAAATTCAATTTATCCAATAATAGTCAAAACCATGTGCACTTGTATGGGTTAGTTAGATACCAATCCCCCATAGATTACTTTTTATGAGTGTGTATACACATTATACTAGCGCTTCCTTTTAAAGAATTGATAATCAAGTGATGTTTTTGAGTGTATGCCTAGAAATCATTCAATTGAATCCCATTTAGTATCCTACACCTTTATAACTTGGTGAAATTAGGACATTGTAATCAGCAACTTACACTACTTTAGCCAAAGTTTTAGAGACATGTTTACCATGCGTAGTTCCTTGACAAAACATTCAACATTAGGAACTTGCCTTTCACCATATAAATTTATTCAGTTATCTAGATTCTTTTCTATTTTTATGTTATTAGGTTTACTGCTAAAATTATTAAGAAATAATGTAATTAGTTACTTAATTCACACATCAAAGCCACAGCTTAACATAACTCGGCATCCGGGTCATGCGGCTCATGCCCACACCAAGTATGGGATCCTTACATAGTAAGGTATGATCACATAATGTCCTAAGTTATTACGTGTTCATTCATTTGTCTCGTAGCCATCCCAAACCGGGTACAAGTATGACTCTTAGGACAAAAGTGTTGCATTACATTACTGCTTTTGTGTATGATTCATTATATCAACTACTTTAGTATTTATTCTTGAAGCAATTATGACAATTGATCCTACGCCTAATAATTACACCCTTGATGTATTCATAGTTATATATTCATGAAAATAAAAATACAATTATCTTATATGTGTCATTTATTAATGATCACATCCTGTGCAATGAGATATCATTCAACGTGTCTCTTCACATTATCACAACATTTGGGTTAATTATATCATTAATATGATTAATCATTTGACATATGATTAATCAATGTTCACATATGAAATGGATTTTAACGCTTAATTATGTGTTGTCGCATTAATTATTATGTAAATGTATCATAACAATGTTACTATGTTTGTCGTATATTAAATGTCTTGTCTTGAAATAAATGATAATCAAATCATATTAAAAGAAATTATCAAACCGCACTTGTACTATAACATTAGAATATTGAGAATATTGGCTGAAAAATCTAGTAGCTAGAAACCATCATGGAAACTATGGAGGAGGTCGGAGAGAAAATTCATAATGGGGTTTTTGATTGCATCAATGCAGCCAATAAAAATTGTGCTTCTCAAAGGTTTCTTAAGGATAAAGTCACTAAGTTGGAAGAAGTGGTTAGGAAATTGTAGGGGAGACTGGAGATGGTGGAAGGGGGCCTGAAAAAGAGAAATTTTCAACTTCAAATTATTAGTTCAGAGGATGGAGAGGGAGGAATGGATATGTTTAAGGATGATGAGCCTAGGGACCAACACAAAGATGCCTCCAACTCCCAGAGTGGCGGTTCCAAAAACCATAAGAAAAATTAGTCTCTATTTTCTATTGGAACTTTTTGTTGACTTTTAACGAACTAATGTATGCTTCTATTTTAGACTATTTCTTGTATCTTGTTTTGGTTTGCTATATTTTCGGACCTAGTGCTTATTGTGAGTTAAGCCTGTGTAACTTTGTTTTCATCGTGTTCCTCTTTTTTACCTCTGCTCCTATCTCGATGTAATATTTCTATATACAACCTATAAGAGCCTATCCTTGTTTATTACCTAATCTAATAAAAACATTATAATCTTCCGTAAACTTGGAATTTTAACACTTTGTATAAAAAAGGTATGTTGTTTAAAAATAGTAGCATTTATATTCATGTCTTGGAGGTTGAACCTCATTTAACAAGACATAATGAACATTTAATAATAATGAGTATAACCACATTAAAAATCCTTGTTTCAACATACAACTATACACTGTTCTCTCATGAATTAAATACAATACATTTTTGTCATCATCGAAATAGAACAACAATCATCTCAAGAAATCATAGGTCAATATTTTTCCCTTTCGTCATGCCTTATAATCATACAAATCTAAAAATGATAATGTACAACATGTACATGGTCAATTCTGTTGAACTAGCATGAAAATTTTTCCTCAACATCTAAAAAGTCTAATTTTAAATTTAATATCCAAATAAATAGATTTCAGAAATAACATGGAATGATTAGTATTGAATAAACTAATGTTGATGAGACAAAATTAATAGATCCTACCATTCAAACCATCATTATTTCTCATAAATAACTTCCTACTCGAGGAAAACATGTTGTGTTTTCAAGATAGGAAATTAATGTTACCTCTTTTAATAACAAGTTTAGTACGAATACTTGAAACCTTAATTCATTCCATCATTTAACTAGGTGGTAGTATTAATTAATACTAGACTAATAGTACCGGGATTTATATTTCAAACATTACATTTTCTAATAAATCATATTGTCAACAAGGAAATGATATATTAACCAAACTCGAACTTTAGAATTCCAAAATCTTATATCAATATCAACTATCCATATTTTATCCAAAAGGACAAGTAATCCTTCCATCACATCAACAAAAAAGGAATGGAATTTCACTTTTTTATGCAAAAGGAAATAATAAGTCAACAATAACTAATACCTTAATCTAACCAAATCGAACTTCTTTAATTCCTCCACGATTACCTTATTATAAATGAAAATTTTAATATCTTAACTTTTCTAGCCAATACAACCGAGAGCCCATTTTTTACAAGGAATAATGCCTTCCTAATCCATTCAAATTTTTATGGCCTCAAGGTCATTCAATAATTTTCATATAGTATATAACATGCCATAAACCGTAAAACTTATCCATCCCTTACAACCGAAAAAGAAGGGGACCTTAGTTTTTGGGGCATATCTATAACCAAGAAACCTTTGTTAACTACTATATCAAGATACTATGAATCTAATGATATAGTCGACTCCTCAACAATCATAGACAATTTTCAAACTAAAAACACGAAAGGAAAAATAGAATGATACCCTACAAAGGGTTAAACCCATAAGTTTCCCAATTGATATTTGCATGAAAGAAATGAACTTGTAATATCAATGACCAACCCATTCAGCCACACAAAATCAATAACTCAACAACATCATAGTCTATAACCCTTAACGATGAGGGTAGAAACCAAAAAAATAGAGAATATGTATATCTAAACAATCCCCATTTTTGATATACCCATTACGGTTTTACCCTTAATCTTGTATGCATGCACAATCGATTTCACATAAAACTATTAATTTTATAGATTTAATCTCTTATCAATAAGATAGATTAACAGAACAATCAAAAATACCAAAGAAACCTATCATTACCACTTATAGACCAATCATTTAATAGAAAAATTTCACATATTATCGATGTATCCAAGTTTATCAAGAGACATTTTTATCCGAGTAATGTATCAAACTAAACTTCAAGGAGGAAGAGAAAATGATCCATTCCTATTTAATGAATATTTTGGAAACTTCTTCTCTATAAGTCAAATGTGTCTCCTCCAAGCTATACCAAAATCGACATTCCATATTAGAATGACGTCGCCTAATTTATATGGGTTTTCCACCAAGTTAAACTATTGCTTACTATGATATTAGCACAAAATATTCCATGCCTCATTCCCTCAGCTGAGCTCGAAATCGAACTAGATTTTTAAGTTCCTTTTTTTGTATGGCTTCACCAAGGGGAACCAACTCAAAACAACACAACATAACTCAATGAAAAATATGCATGCAAGGTCGATAGCTTCCACCGAAAGCTTTGAGTTCCCCAAAATCCATGTAAGTGCTTTAAATACCCATTAAGTTCTAACAGAGCCATGTAGTGGCCTTGGGTTTATCACCACCGCCCTTTCCCATTTTCCTTCCAAATTTGGTTGGACTTCAAGACATTAATCAACCTTCATTACATCACAAGTTCACTTCAATTTTAGCGAGTCAAATTTTAAATAAAACCAGACTAAAATCATCAAAACTTTCATGGTTATAACCATGGATTTAGAAATAGTCTAGTGTTAGACCAATTTACGACATGGTTCGATTTGACCACTTTACAACCATTTAAACAAAACAACTTTAATGTTTACTCATTCAAATAAAGTTTAACCATATTAGTCCACCCAATATTTTACCACTCTTTATTGGGTTGCTTTTACCCTTAATTATATTTATTCAAAATATGGAATAAGATCATTTTCATGATCTTTTTAATTTTATACATGTAAAGCCTAACCCAATGTTATTCAAGAGCCAATAAAGTGTGATGGAAACCATTTTGACCCTAGAAATTGATGGTGGTTGAAGAGTTAGTTATTCAACAATAAAAACCCATACAATGTGCAGTGGGGGTCAATTTGACTCATTAACATGAACCTTATAAGCTTACATGGGTTATCAACTGAACATACCTTTAGACAAAAAATATGTCAATTTCAATACGTTAGAACCATGTCATTTCAAATCAACAAGGGTTAATGATAAAGGAATATTAGTTACAAGTTTCAGACATCATTATGCCTTAGCCATGGTCTTAGACCATTTTCAATTTCATATCATTACCTCGACTTGCTATGCCATATAGTCCTTGACCAACCAAGTATAACATGTAGATGGTTAGTCATCAAGAAGTTACCGTTAATTAATGAAATAATACAACACAGGAAAAACATACCTTACTACTGTGACATAGTTTACAACCATTAAATACAAAGAGTGAGGAAAATCAAAGTAAAAATAATAGGTACAATGGCTACTTATAGTACTCCATCATGAAATTATCAATCTTAAGAAAGTAACTCATAATGCACCTTGTAGAAGAAGGCACACTTCACTATTTAATATAACTATATACATCTAATAGTCCATATACCAAAATAATCGTACATAGCCAAACAAGTAAATACAATCATAAGAGAAAAAGAGAAATATGTTGTAAATTTTAAACACTTTATGAATGTCGGAAATGAGCATTCCCGCATGGGTACACATGAAATTATGTGTATGTGTGTATATCCTTTTTAGGATATACATGTGTGCAGTAGCTACATAGCTACGTAACAAGGTTCACCCCCCACGTCTTCGTAAATCATTTACCATTTATGACTTAGTCTTTTAACTTTGTAGAGTTAAATTGAGTGATGTGACATATTTCCCCCTTAATGAATCATCCTCCTGATGATTTTACTTATTATCGCAATCAACATAGTCAATCATAGAATTATATCTAATAGCCAAGGAGAACAAAGTCAACATTTTTATCCAAATACTATCTTTTTCCATATTTTAGTCTATCTATTTTCAAATTTATTTGTTGTAATAACCTTCCAAAAGTAAAAACGGTCACACTTGTCCAACATACAACATAATTTTTTTCATTACCACTAGTCATAACATGTAATATTAGTTAATATACATAACACAAAGTCAAAAGAAAGTTATTTACCATAGAAACAAACAAAGAAAACATTGTTCTTAACCTCACCTTGTCTTCCAAAACTTCGTTGTTTCATTCTTACACTCATCTTTTCAAAAATTTCCTTATGTAATTACCAAATTTTTGAAATGCATCATTGATTTTCCATTTAGTGACCATTTTTACTGAAATATATATTTATGTCCTTCGTACCAAATTCCATCGAATTACGTCGGAACAACACACACACGTACGTGACCATTTTTACTGAAATATATAATTATGTCCTTTGTACCAAATTACCATTGAATTATGTTGGAACACACACACACACACACACACACACACACACACACACACACACACACACACACACACACACACACACACACACACACACACACAACAATAAGTCATAAGTCCAAAGTGCATTTAAATATAATTCCAATTCCGTGAAGATGATAAACAAAGTCAATGTTACATTGACAGACATAAGTATGAAGTTTAAACAATTTTCCTCCCAAACTAAAAATAAAAAATAATATATTTCTCAATCTTTTTCATCCAATCAGTTGATACAACAACCCCCATCATACTAGCATTGTACTAAATTAACATAAGGAGTCCTTCATAATTTACTTGACATATTGTTAAGGATCAATTATTCGTTTTCTTGGTCATTAGCCATTACAACATACATCATTAGTTGTTTCTTTATATTTTTCTTCCAAGGAAAATTGTTGGCATAATTCTCACCTCTGCATATGTAACATCCTCTAGCAAGTCCTTTTTACCACATCTAGTCTTTCCATATGTAACATTATTTTTCTTTTTCTTACTAATAATTACAATAAGCTTATCTCAGTAGTTTTATTCCTAACAGAACATAATTTCATGTTATGTTTTTTTTCGACCACATTTTCTTAGCATTCCATGGCGAAGAATATCTCGACACTCTTATGATTTTTAAAATTCTTTTTACCCCACTATATTTTATGAATATCAGCTCCTCAATAATCATTCCATATACATCTAATGGTTCTCCCAATTTTTGGTTTAATTCCCCTTTGGGTTTATAAATCCCAAACTTGTCTTCATAGGTTGGTTCAGTAATCAAGAAACTCCTTGTTGATTTTTATTAACAATCTCAAGTTGTTTTTCTTTAAACTTTTCATTTTCACCCATAACCAAATTGCTCTAAGGAAGATAACTGTACCGCAGGGTATATCAAAGGATTATTAGGATTGTGTCTAACTTTTGAACCATTGAACCTACAACAAAATATGGCCTGGTCCTTTCCTCAAAGTACATCCTTCCCATATCCATTTTTTTCTATTAACAAAATAAGATATCCAGTTAGCGTAAGGACCCAGTTAGTCCAAGAGTTGTAACCTTTAGCTCTAATACCAAAATGTAACACCTCGATATTATGCTTCTCAACTTGGGAATTTTTTTTCATTAACTTCATGGTTCACTGATTTAAACATAACATTTAAATCTAGCATAAATTAAAATTCAATCCATCCGATAACATTCAAAACCATGTGCAGTTGTATGTGTCTGTTAGATATTGATCCCCATAGATTACTCTTTACGAGTGTGTATACAAAGTATACTAGTGGTTTCCTTTTTAGGAATTGATAATCAAGTGATGTTTTCTAAGTGTATACCTAGAAATCAGTCAATTGAATCCCATCTAGTATCCTACACCTTTATAACTTGGTGAAATCAAGACACAGTGTAATCAACAACTTACACTACTTCATCCAAAGTTATAGAGACGTGTTTTCCATGATCGGTTCCATGACGACGACAATTCATGTTTAGGAATTTGTCTTTCACCATATCACTTTATTCAATTATCTATATTTTTTTTTCTCTTGTTAGGTTATTAGGTTTACTTGTTAAAATTTTTAAGTAGTCATGTAATTAGTTACTAAATTCACACACTAAAGATGCGAGTTAACACAACTCAAAGCACCTGGTCATACAACTCATGCCTACACCAATTTGGGATCCATACGAGTAAGGTACGATCACATAATTTCCTAAGTCATTACACATTCATCCCTTTGTCGTAGCCATACCAAACTGATGTGGGTATGACTCACGGAGGACATGAGTATCGCGTTGCATCACCCGCCTTCATGTACTATTCATTATATCAATTGCTTCTATTTTTATTCCTAAAGAAATTATGACCATTGAGCATGCATCTAATAATTGTAGCCTTGATGTATCCATAGTTATATATTCTTGAAAATAAAGATACAATTCTATTTTATGCTTCATTCATTAGTGATTGCATCCCGTAACGATATATCATTCTCTATATCTCTTCATGTTATCGCAACATTTGGGTTGCTGATATCATTAATATGATTAATCATTTGACATATGATTAATTAGTATTCACATATTAAATGTCTTTTAATCCTTAATTTTTGTTGTCACATTAATTAGTATGCAAATGTATCATAATAGTGTTATTGTGTTTATCATATTTAAATGTCTTATCTCGAAATAAACAATAATCAAATCATAGTAAAAGTAATTATCAAATTGCACTTGTAATATCACATTATAATTTGTCGTTAACTTGAAATTTAACACTTTGTATAAATAATGTATGTTTTATACACAATGAACATGTAACAATAATAAGTATAACCAGCTTAAAAGCCTTGTTTTAACATATGAGTATACACTTTTTACTTTTGAATTAAATACAATACATTTTTGTCATCATCGGAAACAAAACAAAAATCATCTCAAGAAATCATAGGTCAATATTTTTCCCTTTGTCATGCCTTATTATCCTATAAATCTGAAAATGATAATGTACAACATGTACATGGTCAATTCTGTTGAACGGCATGAAAAGTTGTCATGAACATCTAAAAAGTTTAATTAATACCCAAATAAATAGATTTCAACAACAACATGGAATGATTAGTATTGAATAAACTAATGTTGATGAGATAAAATTAATAGATCCTACCATTTAAACCATCATTATTTCTCATAAACAACTTCCCACTCAAGGAAAACATGTTTTGTTTTCAAGATAGACAATTAATTTTACCTCTTTTAATAACAAGCTCAAGTACAAATTCTTGGAACCTTAAGTCATTCCATCATTTAACCGAGAAGTAGTATTAATTAATACTACTACTAGCACCATGTTTCGTATTTCAAACAATACATTTTCTAATAAATCATATTGTCAAGAAGCAATGATATATTGATCAAATTGAACTTTAGAATTCCAAAATATTATATCAATATCAACTATCCATATTTTATCCAAAAAGGACAAGCAATACTTCCATCATATCAACAAAAAGGAATAGAATTTCACTTTTTATGTAAAAGGAAGTAATAAGTCAACATAATGAATACCTTAATCTAATTTAATTGAACTTCCTTAATTCCTCTGAGATTACCTTATTATAAATGAAAACTTTAATATCTTAAGTTTTCCAACCAATACAAGTGAGAGCCCCTTTTTTACAACGAATAATTCATTCCTAATCATTCAACTTGTATGGCCTCAAGGTCATTCAATAATTTTCATACAAAGATACAACATGCCATAAACTAGAAAACTTATCCATCCCTTACAACTGAAAAAGAAGGGGAAATTAGGGTTTGGGGCATATCTATAGCCTAGAACCTTCATTAACTACTATATCATGCTACTATAAAGCTAATGATCTAGTCGACCCCTCAACAATCGTGGACTATTTTCAAACTAAAAAACTTGAAAGGTAAAATAGAATGATACATTAACAAAGGGTTAAACCCATAAGTTTCCCAATTGATATTTGCATGACAGAAATGAACTTGCAATATCAACGACCAACCAATTCAGCCACACAAAATCAATCACTCAACAACATCATAGTCTATAACCCTTAACGATGAGAGTAGAAACCAAAACAAAATAGAGAATACATATATCTCGAACAAACCCCATTTTTGATATACCCATTACAGGTTTTACCCTTAATCTTGTATGCATGCACATTTTATTTCACATAAAATCATTAAGTCTATAGGTCTAATATCTTATCGGTAAGATAGATTAACACACCAATAAAAATACCTAAGCAACCTATCATTCCCACTTATAGAAAATTCATTTAATAGAAAAATTCCATATATTATTAATGTATCCAAGGTTATTGTAGAGACCATTTTATCTAATTTATTTATTAAATTAAACTTTAAAGAGGAAGATAAAGTAATGCATGCATGTTGAATGAAGAATTTTACAACTTCTTTTCTACAAGTCGAATGGTGTCTCCTCCAAGCTATACCAAAATCGAATAGTCCATCTCATAAGGATGCAATCCAATTTAAATGGGTTTTCTACCAAGTTAAACTATTACTTCCAATGATATTATCACAAAAGATTACATGCCTCATTCCCTAGTGAGCTCGACATTGAACCGAGTTTGAAGCTTCATTTTTTTGCATGAATTTTCCAAGGGGAGTGAAGTTATCGTGGTAGCTTTTTATAAATATCCTACAAATACTCAAAAGGTTTGATGTTCTAAAGGATATTCAAGTGGCATTGAAAGAGATATAAAGAAAGAGTTAGTCCCAAAGGTCAAAGTTTAGTTACATTGCTCTTCGATTAAGTTCCAAGCATAAATTAGAGGTTTTTCAAAAGGTAAGTTCTTCAGTTCCCATATTTTCTATGATATTTTGAAAGATCAGGTTTAAAAGGTCTAGGTTTTTGTGAAAAGAGGTTTGATAAAACGAGTCAGAATAATGAGGCTTCATATGCAATTTGTAAGAAAAAATTCCAATCTTAGTTCCCCTCTAGAAAAATTGCAGATTCTCACATTGCATCTGCCAACCTATAAGATTTTAGGTAGACGTTATATGCCCCTGAAAGAAGTGACACCATGGCCCATGTTGCCAACAGTTGTATTGACCTCGCCGCTTCTTTCCCTCCTGCTATTCTATGCCTGAAGTTTGT
Organism: Taxus wallichiana var. yunnanensis; assembly: GCA_018340775.1. Lineage (NCBI taxonomy): Eukaryota > Viridiplantae > Streptophyta > Pinopsida > Cupressales > Taxaceae > Taxus > Taxus wallichiana. The sequence continues at coordinate 181,839,007 of CM031236.1, read as the reverse complement.
ATGGGTGTGTGTTCATCACTATATTCCTATAACTAGAGAAGTTCGGGATAGGAAAGGGTATTTGGTTTAATCTTTCCAAGAAAAGGTGTTTAACAGAATGTTGAGTTTTCCTCATGTAAGGGAAGAAGGGGATATTACCAAGGATTCAGCATAAGATTACTGGAGCTCGCATTCAAAGAAGTGGAGAAAGTTTATGAATATCCATTGGTTGACCAATCCATGAACTTACACTCTGGAATGATAAATAATTTAAATATAATTGAATTTATTGAGGAAGTGGGGGATTTGATTGTATTTCTGAAGTAAATAATGGGTGTAAAATCTACTACTTTTTTCTAGGAATGGTTGTTTTAGTTCATTTAGATAGTACTCATAAAAAATCCCTCTCACTTGGGTTGAGATAATAAGTGACCGTATTCATGAATAAATGATGGGAGTTTCTCAAATTGTGAGAGGAGAAAATGTCGACATGTCATAATTTTTCATGACTTCTTACTTGGTTTATAATGTTACTTTTCATAAATTTTTCTAGGGTTTATAATGACCGGTGATCTTAACAATGTCGGGGTATATGGTGTCTTTTATCACTAGCTGAAAAACTATGAAATACAGTACATAAATATTGCTAATCACTTATTTTCACCCACAATTTGTTTATACCAACCTGAATAGGAGACTCGAGAGATTCTTCCCGATGTCAAGAGAGTTATTAGTCAATATGGGTGTTATTTTATCCATTTCGGGACCTATTCATATACCAGTGTGTAGACACACTGTAATTGGTCTACATGATCTTATAACTAAGATCATACTAACTATTATAGTCTTGCATCAATTTACTACACTACGCTAGTAAATCACCCTTTCTAACCTCTTCTAAACCCCCTAAAAATGCTAATCCCTCTATAATCAGCTTCTATAAGCTTGCTACCTTCTAAATTAACCTTGTTTAGGTTAATTTAATCCTCTTATTGACTTTTTAGTGAGAGTTTGACTTCCTAAACAAATATCTCACCTTTTTGAAATAGCCACTTAGCTTTCTAGAATCCAGTTCACACCTCCCAATGTGCTTTTTCTAAAAAACACCTTTTTGGCTCCTTTTTAGTCCCACATGCTTCCAAAAACACCTTTTCCTCCAAACCAAAAACTATAAATAGGAGGGTACCCCTCCTACCTTTTCCTAAGAACTCTCTCTCTCATCTCATTTCTGATTTAGATTATGCTTTAGTCATTTTAGAGTCATTTCATTTCATATTTGAGCTATTTACTTGTATTTGCTAAAATATCTCAAAGCTTGAAGTAAATGGGAGAAGCCATTAATGGTGAGCTCTCATTCTTAAGCTTTTGAGACATCAATAAACACATAATTGATTTCTAGAGCTTTAATAGGTTCATTTTATACATAGCTTTCATGGAGTAGAGAACTGATATAGTCATGTTTAGAGGTTGATTGTTTGTTTCAAGCTTTATATATGCATGCAAATAGATAGCTCTTGCTTAGCTCTAATTTGATGGTCATTGCATTGTTTTTTCCAAAGATTTTGGGGTTTCTTTAGAGATTCTTACCCCATGTTCATAGCTTTAACAAAATTTTCATTGTACACATTTGGCACACCCGGTGAGAGTTGAACCATTAACCTCTGAAGCTTTTTTAAGCTTTTTAGTCCACTTTCATTTGTTCTAGGAGAAATAACTTGTTATTTACTTGTTTCCATTTCTTAAGATCTAAATCATCCTTGTTCATATATATTTTGTGGATTTGAACTAGAAATAAGCTTCTTTTACTAACAACTAACCTTGTTTGCTTGTTGAAAATTTCAAATTTTGTGACTTTTGTAGGTTTTTAAGGGGGTACGTGTAGGTGTCTTAGGGGGCGCGTCTTTGTCGAAATCCAAGTGCGGTCATCAAACTAGCCACACACCATCTGGTTTTGTTCTCCACCGACAAGTCATTTCCAAAGGGCGTGTAACCATTGAATCATAGGCATCTGCATCAACTTACACGTGTATCCATCCCTCTGGATGCACTAGTGTATATGGGCCTCTTGTGTAACTCTGTCATTTTGGCTCGTACACGTAACTATTGAACCATAGGCATCTATGTTGGCTGGAAGGAATACATGTGCCTCTGTGCACACCGGTGTATTTTTATATACTGTGGATTTACTAAATTTTTCTTGTAGGCATATCCACCGAGTCGGGGTGTCTCTATTGAAACCCTAGCGTACCTATCGGGAAGGCTTGCGTGAGGTGTTACACCCAACTTTATTTATTTTTTTCTACACATCTGCGTTGGTTGGTATGTGTATCCGTTGGTCAGGGCATGCATGTTTCATTATGGGCATGCAATTGTCTCTGCTAAAATTTGAATTTTTCTGTAGAGTTGTAAGATCATTTCTTTGGATTTTTCTGGGTACTTGCAAGGTCTAACAAGTGATTACAATTTGTTGTTTGGTTGTTTAAACTGATTTAGCTCAAGTATTTTATTTTCTTAGCTATAACAAGACTTTTTAAGTGTGTATGCTCTCTCCTTGCACCTTCTAGGTGATCTTGGAGACCAAAAGCACTTCTAAAACCTTTTTTCGCATCTAAAAACACTTATTTTATGCTTTGTAATAAGATTAACCTTTCCAAATTTGATTAAAACACATTTAAAAATACTTTCCATATGATTTGTTTTAGTGGAATTTCCACGTTGTGTATGCTCTTCCTTCACACCTTTTGGTGATCTTAGGAACCAAAAACAACGTGTAAACTCTCTTTCTCAATATCGGTGTTCAAATGGAGAATTACTAACTTTGTATCAGTAGGACGTAATGATTGTCAAAGAAATAAGTGGAAATGTAACAAAACCTTCTAAAATGTATTTTTCATACAGGTTTCCAAACAGTGTGCTACTTAAAACCACATTATGCTAAGCAAGATAAAAAAACACACCACTTCACTTCACACTGTATTGCAAGTTTTGGAAAAGGGTACGTCCCTATCTGCTCAACTGGAACATAACCCCTTTGGCATAACACCTTAATCTACAACAATGGGGGTGGTTCCAGGAACCCTAAAGTAATCCACTACTGAGTAACCTCGTGGATGAAACAGGAAGCGCTCCACTTACCCACTTGACTAGATTTACACTACAAGTTAGAGTTAAAGTTGTATGTATCGTAACCCCAGTGATGGTACAACTAAATGCACTAGTTGCTCATTATATCGAAGGGGTTAATGTAAAGCGAGATACTCCCAAGTTAGCGGTGCAAATTTTTGGGTAAATCGATCTCACTTATAGATAACTTGTGACACCTAGTTGAGATAGATCTTATTAGGGAAGCCATTCTGTCTTAGAGCCCACTTTACTAATCCGTTGTCGCATCGAGCTATCACGAAGTGACGAACTACTTAGAGTTTGAACCTTGATTTTATAATAAGGAAAATATCCCACATAAGTTAGATCTGAGTTCCTTTCATCATGAAATTAAATGACGTCTCACTTATCTTAGCTTATTTCTTGCCTTAGGATGAGGCAAAGCTCGGCCCAAGTAGTGCTTAGTTTATTTTCTCTCTTTTGATTTGTACCATTGCATTCTCGCTGCCCACTTTTTGATGATAAGGAACATACCTTGTGCATCTTATCAAAGACAATATTCACCACTTTTTTTCCATTTACACCCATCCATGTTTGCAACTAGGTTGTTAAATGTCTAAAGTGCGCAAGTACATTTTCATATCTTTGATAGTCCTTTGATCTTGATTTCAATATTGTCTTTACTACTGTGAGTTCGATTCATCATTTATCTCTCTTTAAGTTGATAATTTTTCTCACATTCTAGTCACACAATCTTGGTACTTACATCGTGTTTTCAAATTTATTGAGAACTTGATATAAGTCCCTTTATTGTGCGGTTATGTTGCTCACACAACTATAAACTTCTTGTTATACTTATACTTAGTTTCAGTGTCGACGTCATCTATGTTTTTTGAGAGTGACGATATCACCTTATCTATTTCAAAATAACAGCATCTTGATACTAACACCTTGCTTGATCAGTTAATGTATCCGGATAGTGTTGTTACGCTATACATATTCGTGACTTCTATTTTTTCAAAAAACTTATCTTTCATCGACATTTAAACTAGTTCTAGTATACCTTGTTGATAGATTGTGTAAGTATCACTTTGATATTTAGGCCTTATTAGCATTATAATTTGACCTACGTATTGATAGGATATTGTCACTATCTACTCTGGACCCTTCACTAAAATCATAGTTAGGGTATAAACTTGAAAAAGTGACAATTTGAGTAATCATTTCATTTAGACGTTTGTATGAGTGTTCTTTACATGATAAAAACAACTACATAACATTACACCTAGAACACACTATGATATCTTAACATCACATTGAATGACTTATGCAAGCAACCATATAGGTTTCACTTGATGCCTAGAATCACAAAGATGGCGTCCAAATCAAACAAACACGACTTAGGAGAAAACCCTTTTGAAGCCTTCCCATTTAGCGGCAACAACTTAGCACCTCTCTTTTCACAAGTCAAGGACACAGAGCCATTAATTGATCATAGTGGAGAGGATTCTGACTCTTCTGGAGAACAACATAAATTAGACCTAGGTTGATTCGATGAGCTCCTATATTATAACAAAGATCAAGTGCTCAAGAGTCCTAGAGTTAGGAGCTAAACTACCGCACAAATGTGAAGTAGAAACAAAGGTCATCAATCATAAAACAAGAGTGAGTATCCCTCTTAGACATGGATAACCCCTTTGATACAAGGTATGCCTCTACTTCTAGGAAACATCATACCACCGTTGAAGGAGACCTGCCACGATGACCTTATTACAAAGCTTCACGTAAAGTGAAGATTGAGCGCAAAGCCTCACCGCCTCCCAAGTTTGATGAAGAAGAGGATCCTTTAGTTGAAGAAGATATCCTTCAAAAACAAATCTTAAAACTGAGCCAAAAATTAGCAAACTTAGGCTCTTCAAGAAAGAGCGTATATAAAGACAAAGACAAAATAAAATCTAGCGAGTTTTACTTTGATCCATATACTGACACTACTTTTAAGGTAGCTAAGGCACAAATACCAATGTTTCCTACCAAAGAACAACTCATTCAACAGGAGTTACAATCAATGAAAGACACACTTACTATGCTACAAGAAGGAAACATAGGACATAGTAGAAAATACTTATATGAAGAACTTTTCCCTTACCCATTCGATAAGGACATGTTGTGGCAACCCTTTTTGGTGTACTTTACCATCCCTAATTTTTCTAAATATAAAAGAAAAGGTGATCCTCATGATCACATCAAAGAATTTTATATGGCTTGCCAAGAGGTCACGTACAATGATAATTTCTTGATACGACTCTTCCCTCATAGCCTAGGGGCGCTAGCATTGGAGTGGTTCTTTAGCATACCCAAGGGCTCTATTACAACATGACATGCGTTAGTAGAGAAATTTGTATGACATTATTCATTCAACATGGAAAATGATATCACAATGAATGACCTCTGCAATGTAAAACAAAAACCCAACAAGACCTTTGTGATTTTCTTACAACACTGGAAAGGGTTGGCAAGTTGTTTCCCTTGTGCATTATAAGAAAAATAGCTGGTGATCATATTTATTCCTAAATTAAACCCATAAACAGCCTTCCATTTACAAATGCATCAGTGCATCTAACTTCAAAGAAGTGATAGAGAAGGGAAGTCAAATTGAGAAGGCCCCATCACAAAGGGAACACTTAAACTGGTCTTTAAAGATAAACATGAAGTAAAATCTGCAGATAAAACAAAGTTTTCCAACAAAAACAAGCATTTCATAGGTGATGGCATTATAGAATCCAAGAGATTCCAAACCATGCAAATTGGTCCTTTTGAAGCTCTCATAAGGACCTTGTCCCAAGGCACCCACTAAACATACATTTACACCATTAACATAATCCCTATCTGCCATACTAAAGCAATTAGATAACGTAAACATGGTAGAATACACGAAAAATGACAGTCCCTACCCAAAAGATGCTCCAAAACCTAGTTGGTTCAAAGAGCATGAGTACTATGACTTCCACCATGTTAAGGGACACAAGACAGATAGGTGTTTAAGACTACGTCATTACATACAAGATCTCATTGAAGAGGGAAAAATCACTATAGATTCACTCCCGATTTACGACAAGGTCCAAATGAAAAGATGGATATCTTCAAAGAGCCCTTCCCTAACCACGTGGATAAAAAGGAAAGGAAGCTAAATCATAGACAAATTCCAATGACTATGGACTGCCACCTATAGTTATCCCAATAATGATAGTCCCTTCGATTCTCTCATAGGATGTATTTTATCATTTGATAAATAGGTCAATACTATTAGAATCTTATAAAAGAGTTGTGTAGTAGGGATGAGACATTCTCATTTAATCATAAAAGATCCCCTACATGTCCCTTAGGAAGGTCATTACAATTTGATAAATCGGTAGAAAAAACTTGCTAGGATATCCATTTTAGATCTCCTAAAAATCTCTACCGCCCATAAAAATGTACTTTATAAAACACTACGAGTTCGGAGTCTCCATAGATGTAGACCCCACGCACCTCCAAGCCATGATCGCACACCTTGACTCCAATGATCATATTACTTTTGATCATGTCGCAACCCCATGTAAAGATCCACAACACAACTTACCCTTGTATCTAGAAGTAGTTACTAGCCATCGTAAGATCAATAGAGTACTTGTAGACGGTGGATCTTGTCTGAATATTTGTACTTTGAAACTGGTTAAGAAGCTAGGCCATTCAGAGATAGATCTAGGGGAAAATACTATTACAATCATAGCCTATGATAATGAGGAGCAAGAATAAATAGGTACTATAGTGGTTCCAATGGTACTTCCAACTTGTCATGATACAACATTCCATCTCCTTGACTTGGATGTTCCATACAACATGCTTGTAGGGCACCCATGGATCCATGCCATGCAGGATATTCCTTCGATTTTCCATAAGTGTATCAAGCTATATCATGAGGGTCATTTAATCACCATTCAGGGTGATCCAGAACCATTCACACATTATAGAGCATTTCACGCTTTTCTTGTACAACTTATGAATTTCCTTCTGTAGATGTTGTTATCTCCTTGCAAATAGAAGCCATCAAGAAATGGGTTGATTCAAATTCACTCACACCTTGTAATCAAGAATTTCCTTCGTTGGTTAACCCTTTTGCATCATGGGAGGAAACATCAGAAAAATATGTCCTAAGAAAGCCGTTCACTCTTGAACAAGCATTGTTGATATCGATCTATCGATCTCCCGAACATGGGGTAAACCTTACTTTCGAGTTCAAGATCACTCAGAGAAATTCCCTAAGCCACTTTGGAGAAGTTCATTCCTAGTGGTCTCCTATCCAAGGAAAATATGCTAGGAAATCTTGCTAACAAAGTGTCGGAAGGTACCATGGATTCATGCCATCAGTACCCCCAATATGTCAAAAGCCACCGCATGATGCTTTTCATGGGTTACAATCTGTTTGGATGTGGTGTCAATGCCCAAAGGTGATTAGAACCCATTCTTATCCCTCACTTCAAAAAAAAACATGGTCTTGGAATAATACCTCACAACGATCCACCCTTTGAGATTAATGCCACCTCTTCTGAACGTGAGGACGACTCATCTCATTCTAATAGTGACACATATTCCTAATGTAGCCTCTACGAGGATCTTGCTTCCACTAACCTATTCCTTAATTTAGTTATCCTTACCTTGTTTGGATCCGATCCTCAAACCAATTTCCAAGTAACCCTTGTGTATCCTAAACTTATAGATTGGGATCAACAATTTCACGTGCCAATCAATTTCTTTGAGAATGACGAGGCATTTGCAGAATTCATGGGACTCAGGGATTCTATTCTGGATGGGGATCACAAGAAAGGCTTCATAATTCAACTAGACACCTATGCATACTTTGGAGAAGAGGCAGAGATGTGTGGACACTTGAATAGGAATTTCATAAACAAAAGTAAGAACACTTCAAAGAATCCTTGTGGAAAAGATAAACGCAAGTCTCATAGTGATAAAATCTTGAAACACTCATAGATAAATAGAACAAAGAACCTATGGACGAAATGGTATATCCATTCAAAGATGATGAGAAGATACCTAAGGAGGTTGACCTTACTCTTCCCCCTGATCCTACATGGATGGAGGATGCTTCTAAGATGCTTGTTGAGGAAATAATCAGTGTCAACATCGGCTCAGAGGACCAACCTAGGATGATAAAATTGGGAGCTTCACTCTCATCTCAAGAATAGAAGGTTTTTGTAGAGCTATTAAGAGAATATGTAGATATATTTGTGTGGACATACGTAGATATGCCTAGGTTGGATCCATATTTGGTTGTACACAATCTCATTGTACACCCAGATGCCAAACCCATCAAGTAAAAGTTAAGGAAAATTCACCCTAAAATCGCACTCCTTATCAAAGAAGAACTATAAAATTTGTTAGTGGTGATTTCATTAAGCCCACCAACTATTCAGATTGGATATCTAACATCATCCTTGTTCAGAAGAAACCTATTGGCATAAGGATCTACACCGATTTCCATGATATCAAGAAAGCATGTCCCAAGGATGACTTCCCTTACCTAACATTGATATGATCATGGATTCCACAGCTGGTTATGAAATGTTGTCCTTAATGGATGGTTTTTCAGGGTATAATCAGATTCAGATTGTAGAAGAAGATCAACATAAAACAACTTTCATCACCCCTTTGGGAACATTATTCTACAAAGTCATGCCTTTTGGACTCAAGAACTCTAGGGCCACCTATCAAAGTGCAATTACTTTGTTATCTTCCATGACATGATGAATGCCACTATGGAGGATTACATTGATGACATTCTAGATAAATCCAAAAGCAAAGGAGAGCACCTGAAATGATGAGACATATTTTTCAGCGTCTTCGGGATTATAAGGTTCACCGAACCCCAAAAAGTGTCTTTGGTGTTTTATTAGGAAAGCTCCTAGGGTTCATTGTCTTGAAAAGAGGGATCTAAGTGGACCTATAAATTTTATTGCTATCACAAAATTCCTTCACCTACCACTCTCAAGAAATTGAGAAGTTTACAAGGAAATATTCAGCAATCCATCGCTTTATTTTACAACTTGTGGATAAATACCACCCATTTACACATCTATTGAAAAGGGATGTTGCATTCAACTAGGGACCGGATTTCCAAAAGTCATTTGCACTACTTAAAGAATACCTTTTGAACCCACCTGCTCATGCCTCATACAACAAGAGAACCACTTTTATCGTACATCTTAGCTACCTAGTTTGCTATCGATGCATTTTCCCAATATGACCTAGACCATAAAGAAAGGGTAGTGTATTACCTCAATCGCACTTTGATTGCCTATGAGTTAAATTACCCATAGATTGAAAAGGCCTACTTGGAAGTTATCTTCACCTTTTAGAAACTTCACCACTATCTCCTTAAAAATAATCCAAAGTTGACCCTCTCAAGTGCATTTTATCCAAACCCACCCTTATGGGACAAATTTGATAATGAGTTTGTGAATCATAAATCCTTGAAAGGATAGGTATTGGCTGATTAGTTGGCATAAGCCCTCTACTAGGAATGGAACCTATATGTATGGATCTACCCGACACATCCATGATGTATATTGAAGAGTCCGCCGAGTGGAAAGTTCATTTTATGGATCATTCACCTTCCACAAACTAGGAGCAAGAGTGGTCCTTGTCACTACTACAAGGGATGTTATTCCATGACCATTCTATTTGGGATTCCCTTGCACTAATAATATTGTAGAATATGAGGCACTTATTGTTGGCCTCAAGTTGGCTATCACCTGGAATATCATACAGCTACGAGTCACTAAAGACTCACAACTTATCATTAAACAAGTTAATGATGAGTACAATGTTAAGGATGAGAATCTAATTCCATAAAAAAAATTGGTTGAAACCTTAAAAGAATACTTTACATAGGTTATCTTTGAATAGAAACCAAGGTCACACAATAGATCAAAAGATGTTATGGCTATGATTGGGTCTCTCTTACTATTCCACCTTAGGAAAGTAAGATGCCCTTCTTCGTAGAGCATTTACAAATACCTGCATATGATATGCCAGATTCATGTTTGGCATGTGAAGTTGTTATCCCATTATCCCTTTGGTATGACCCTATATTTTGATACCTACAAGATGACACATTTTCCCCAAAATTACCCATTCTAAGAAGAAATCCCTTATCCTCGGCATAGCCCGTTATACCCTCCTTAAGGCACCCTCTATCGTCATGGCTATGACAGAATCTGCTTCATTGTTTGGATGTTACTGATTCAATCCACACTATTAAGGAAGTACATGGTGGTATTTGTGGAGTGCACACTAGTGGTATGGTCTTGGCCAAGAAGCTCTTGAGGGTAGGTTATTATTGGCCCACCATGGAAGTATACTGTTGTAATTTTGTAAAGAAATGTGAGCTATGCCAAAAATATGGCAACTTGATACATGCACCATCATAGGCTTTGCAACCTATTATGACACCTTGGCCATTTTCTAAATGGGGCATGGATCTCATAGGGAAGATCCATCCTTCTTCTTCAGATGGACACACCCACATTATTACCGCCACCAATTATTTTACTAAATGGGTAGAGGTTGTGCCTCTCACTTATGTCATTGGTGCGCAAATTTCCAAATTCATCATGAATCATCTCATTTGTCGTTACGGTATCCCTTCGCCATTGTCACAGATAATGGTAAATATTTCTAAAATAAAAAGGTTAAAAAAATGTGTCAACGCTTCCATATTCAGCTCAAGTGTTCTACCCTATTACCCCCAAGGTAATGGAAAAGCAAAAGCAACCAATAAAACCCTTGTATGGATCATGGAGAAAATGGCAATTAATACTGGCCGTAATTGGCACTCACAGATACATCCCACCCTCTGGGCCTATCAAAACTACATTGATAATTATATCTACCATATATAAATGGGTGTAAATTGAATCAACAATTGATAAATTGTCAAGGAGGATAAAGAAAGAAAGAATTATCTCTGCGAAGCTTAATGACACAGGTATACAGTAGGAAATAATTTTCCACTATCACTCGAGGCCCGATGAGGAATATATCATGCATATGATTGAAAATTTTGATGCTTGCAAGGAAAAGATAGGAATCATTTCAGTAAATTAGCCCGTTGGAGTGGACCCAGAAAAAAAAAAAAAGATAAAAACATATTCACCCTCATGGTGATACATTGTGGAAATGAATATTTTCTCAATGTGAATGTAATTTTCTAGAGTAAAAAAGTTTTTTGACAGCATAGGAATATCCTTTCCATTCCTTCCATGTGTCATAATTTTGTTCCTTCTTCATTCAGCCCAATCAAAAGCATGAATTAATCTTTTCATTTAAAAGATATTTCCTAAATTTTGAAAAGATTTTGAATTGCATGAAGTAGAGTTCAAAGGATCCCTTGGAATGTTTTTGGGGGGAAATTGAATCAAATAATTGTATAAGTATGAGAGTTTTGTCCCCATACAAAAGGGGGCGATTTTTTGTTAAACTTTTGAGAAAAAGAAAAATTTGAAATATCTTGTTGTGACACTACAAAATTTTCTTGTAAGAAATACATTATAAGTTTTTACTCTTTCAATTTTTATGTTAATATGGTTATAATGTATAGTCATTAACAAGCATTGAGATCATTGGTTTTCATGTTCCCTTGTTAAGAATTTGGTAGATATTAATGAAATATGTTTGGTTATGAGCTTGGCTTACATATTTTGTTTCTTTGTATGTTGAACATTTGGTTAATGAGTTATGTTTTACATTTGCAATCTTGTATTTCTTGCTTCTCTTAATTACACCGGATTTTTCCTTTGTGATTAAGTTTTGGTTATTTTTCAATATTTTGTTGTGAGTAATTGCTTTACAATATTTGATACAATTACAAAATCCTTACTAAAATCATTTTGTTGATGATTTTTATAAGCTTTAGTGTATCTTAAGCGTATGAGATCAAAATTAATAAATACTTCATTGAAATATTTGCATAAGTCTTTGTGCTAAGTATTTTAAAGGTTGTGTGGAACCTTTGCACTAATTGAGTATCAATGAATGAAAATCTTCCTTTAAATTGAAACTGTGATTAATTGATGAAGTGTTCTTCCTCATCCAGGATGTTATATTATTTAAGTGAGTACTGCAAGTAGTGTCATTAGGAGATCCATTGTCATACAATCCCCCACCTTCAAATTAGATACATCTAGTTTTTATCACACAATATAGATTTTTTCAGTTTTTCATTCTATTGTTTTGATTTACAAATATTAGTAGAAGGAACCTTTAATTTCAAGTTCTTTTATCAGAAAAATGTAACAACAATGCAATATATTTGTCTAGAGTAACTTTGAGTCGAGTTGGATTCACATATGCACAATTTAGTATGAAACATTGTGAGAGTTAAATGTTTCATTCATTGGCCATGATCATCCAAGACTAACCTACGTACTTTGGGGAATTAATAAAATAAGACTCCATTCACCTCTCTACATTTTCAAGTTACAAAGCGGGTTCTCTCACCCTAGTCATAGGTAGGACTAAGAGTAGCAAGGTTTTGTTATCACCAAATTATAACACACTCGATCTACTAGTATGTGGATTTCTTTGGGTAACCAATGTAACTAGGTAACATGGAATTGTCTCAAGGTGTGGGACCTTGCAGTTGAGACAATTCTCCAGAGAAGGTTGGTTCCTCTTCCTAAACTAATGCAACAACTACCTCTAATGAAGGGAAATATACTATTTAATCCTAATCTATGATTCCAAGGGACCAAGGAGAGAGGAAAATGCATAAATGATGGGAAATCCTACACTAAGGAGGTGATAACACCAAGAAAAGGGAGTGAGATACACTGCTGAGGGAGGAATATAAAGAAAAATGTAGTTAAAAGAGGCCATAATGGATTTGACACAGTCCCAAAACATGCATTTACCACCAAATCCTCATGAAACACAACAACATAAACCTGTAAATGAAAAGGCATGCACATAATAGAACAACCACAATGGAAAGGCAAGGAAATGCAAGAAAAATGAGAAAGGGTTGAGAAATCACCACAATACACAATCTTTATTACTTGAATGGTTACACATCCATTGTATTTGTAAAATAGAGGCAAAAATATATTCTACGAGGCCCATGGGAAGGATTACATCTCAATGTATTTGAGAAACCAAAATGCAAGAGTTTCCCCAAGTCCCAAAATATCTCCCTTCTCAAATGAGAAGTGGTTACAATACATAGAAGAAGTGAGAAAGAGAGAAGAGAAGAAGAATCCCAAATTTCTCCCTTTACCCACCAAAAACATGCATTAATTATCTTAAAATTGGTATGGATAGCCTTACAAACCCATTCCTCCATTGTACATTTCTTCTAGAAGAAACATCGGACCCCATACTTCATTAATTTTAGCATTTGGGTACATGCTGAACTGTTCATTTCATGATGGAATTTTTCTATGCACTAGGGAAAGGATGTTATGATTTATATGTATTGATGGAGATGCCGACATGTGGCACACACATCCCCTTATCTTATTATATCATTCATTTATGATTTATTATGCTTAGGGGTCAGCCTCAGTATTGGCCATAGGTTAGAATGGTATATATAGGGGTTAGAAGGTTGTAGTTAATCATCATATTGAGTATTGGAGTGTTATTGTATGGTTTGGAGGTTGCCCCCTTGAAGTGGAAAAGCTATTATATGAGCATATTGTCATCATTTATATATATATTGGTGTTCTCTCATGTTATTACGCTGTATATGTTCTGATTTAAACAAGTAATATCCTTACAAGTGGTATCAGAGCAGCGATTTCGGCCAAAATTAGGGCAAAAACCCTAATTTGTTGTTTTGAATATATCTTAAATAGGGTATCGAATTTTTTCCCAATTTTTTCATCATAATTTTTTAACACTCTAAGTAAGAATATATGAAAATTCCAGCTCCATTGGATCTATTTTACGGATGTTATTGGTGTTTTAGGTTTTTTCATAAATTCACTTTTCTGGAAGCAAATTGTGGTATTTTTTAGCAAAATTTATATTTTCGGAAAGCTCTTCAAAATTAAGTTAGGATTTTTTCTTTTTTTTTTTAATCCATCTGCCAAAATATTTTCAAAATTCCTAAACCCTAATCATAATCACGGGGATAACAATTTTTATGGAAATGGTGAGATGGATGCTAAAGAATGGTGGATAAAATTTAAGAATATATATTTCTCATATTTCATGACAAGGAATATGTTTTCACATTATCTTGGTGGTCCTACATGGATTTTGTTTTTGAGATTAAAAATGACAGGAAGGATTGGTCTTGGGAGGAAATGGAACAACTTTTTATGGATAGATGGGACCCAAAGGGAAGAAGACTCGAAAGGAAGATGATGGGGAAGAATATATTGAAGAATCAAGAGAGAAAGAAGATGAAGAGGAAGGTGAAGAAGATTCAAGGGAAGATGATGGTGCAGCATATATTGAAGAATCAAACGCAGAAGAAGTTGAAGAAGACTATGAAGAAGAGGAAGAAAAACAAGATATTGATGCAGAAGAAGATATTATAGCTCCCAAGAAGGAAGATACCATATTTCAGTTTCATGGATGCATTCAAAGGAATAAGATAATTGTTTCCATAAACCCTAACATCAATTATAACTTCATCAACAAGGATATGGCTCAACATCTACATATTTAAGAAATTAATATCAAAGAAACTCAAGTGAATGGTAAGAAAATTCAAGTTTTGAAGATTTAAAACTTACTTATGGAAAAATATACTTTACATTCAGATTTTTTTCCTTATATATGGATGTTTTGGATATTGTTCTTGGGTATCCTTGGTTAGAGACATTGGGGAAAATTAATATTAATATGAAAAATAAGTTTATGAAGATTTGGTACAAAAAGAAGAAGGTCACTTTACAAGATATCAGGCTTAATGGAAATCAAAGAAAAGTCAATATAGACCATGAGGATGATTTAGAATATGGAGAAGAAGGGAATAAGGATTATTCAAAAGAGGTACATGAAGAAAAAAAGGAAATGATGATTCATCTACTCAAGAGAAAAATAAAATATCAAATGTAAAGGTGGAAGAAGAAAAGAAAGTTGAAACAGGTTGATAAGGTTGAGGATACTACAACTGTAGCATATGGAAATCCACGTCAACACGAGAGAAAAAATCATGGAGATATCCTAGGGCACATCATATTTCCAACCAATATAGATATACAAGTAATTGGAGGAATAATCACTTTATTTATACAGGGGATCAATGGAGCAACAATTATGAAGCATGGAATCCTTATTATGGTTATCCTTATTATTGTTATCCTTATTATGGTTATACATGGAATCCTTATTATGGTTATGCATTGAATCCTTATGTTGGTTATGCATGGAATCCAAGGATGATAAACTATGGTCACGAATGGAATCAGAGTAGCACAACGGAATATGGATATTAGTTCAGATATGTATCATCTACCAGGATCACATATGGATGGATGATCGATCATGGCGCAAAGTGTGTAAAAATTTACAACACACTCATTACATGGTTTCTTCTTATGTTTCGGGGACAAAACATGTCAAGGAGGGAAGGAATGTTATGCACTTAGGGAAAGGATGTTATGATTTATATGTATTGATGAAGATGTCGACATGTGGTACACATCCCCTTATCTTATTATATCATTCATTTATGATTTATTATGCTTAGGAGGTTAGCCTCAGTATTGGCCATAGGTTAGAATGGTATATATAGGGGTTAGAAGGTTATAGTTAATCATCATATTGAGTATTGGAGTGTTATTGTATGGTTTGGAGGTTACCCCCTCGAAGTGGTATTGGAGGTTGCCCCCTCGAAGTGGAAAAGCTATTATATGAGCATATTGTCATCATTTATATATATTTTGGTGTTCTCTCATGTTATTCTGTTGTATATGTTCTGATTTATACAAGTAATATCCTTACAAAAAAAATTCAATTTTTGCATATCTAACCTCAATAAAATTGATAGATTCAATTCTCATTTATAGAGGAGGTCTAGAAATTTACGAAGACATAAATTTTATCAAATTTAGCCAAGGGTTTTCATTTTATCTACCATATATATATGGGCATAAATTGAATCAACAATTGATAAATTGTCAAGGAGGATAAAGAAAGAAAGAATTATCTCTGCGGAACTTAATGACACGGGTATACGGTAGGAAATAATTTTCCACTATCACTCGTAGTCTGTTGAGGAATATATCATGCATATGATTGAAAATTTTGATGCTTGAAAGGACAAGATAGGAATCATTTTAGTAAATTAGCCCATTGGAGTGCACCCGGAAAAAAAAGAGATAAAAACATATTCACCCTCATGGTGATACATTCTGTAAACGAATATTTTCTCAAATAGAATGTAGTTTTCTAGAGAACAAAAGTTTTTGACAGACATAGGAATATCCTTTCCATTCCTTCCATGTGTCGTAATTTTTTTCCTTCTTCATTCAGCCCCATCAGAAGCATGAAGTAATATTTTCATTTAAAAGATATTTCCTTAATTTTAAAAATATTTTGAATTGCACGAAGTAGAGTTCAAAGGATCCCTTGGGATGTTTTTGGGGGGAAATTGAATCAATTAGTTGTATAAGTATGATGGTTTTTTCCTCATACTAAAGGGGGGTTTCTTAAGATTTTGTGAAACATGAAAAATTGAAATATCTTGTTGTGACAACTCGCAAAATTTTCTTTAAGAAATACATTATAAGTTTTTACTCTTTCAATTTTTATGTTAATATGGTTATAATGTATAGTCATTAACAAGCATTGGGATCATTGGTTTTCATGTTCCCTTGTCAAGAATTTGGTAGATATTAATAAAATATGTTTGGTTATGAGATTAGCTTACATATTTTGTTTCTTTGTATGTTGAACATCTGGTTAATGAGTTATGTTTTCTGTTGCAATCTTGTATTTCTTGCTTCTCTTAATTACACTGGATTTTTCCTTTGTGATTAAGTTTTGGTTATTTTTTCAATATTTTGTTGTGAGTAATTGCTTTACAATATTTGATACAATTACAAAATCCTTACTAAAATCATTTTGTTGATGATTTTTTATAAGCTTTTGAGTGTAACTTAAGCGTATGAGATCAAAAGTAATAAATACTTCATTGAAATATTTGCATAAGTCTTTGTGTTAAATATTTTAAATGTTGTGTGGAACCTTTGCACTAATTAAATATGAATGAATGAAAATCTTCCTTTAAATTGAAATTGTGATTAACGATGAAGTGTTCTTCCTCGTCCAAGATGCTATATTATTTAAGTGAGTACTGCAAGAAGTGTCATTAGGAGACTTGTTGTCATACAATCCTCCACCTTCGAATTAGATACATCTATTTTTTATCACACAATATAGATATTTTCATCTTTTCATTCTATTTTTTGATTTACAAATATCGTGGAACCTCTAATTTCAACTTCTTTTATCAAAAAAATATAACAATAATGCAACATATTTGTCTAGAGTAACTTTGAGTCCAGTTGGATTCACATATGCACCATTTAGTGTGAAAAATTGTGAGAGTTAAATGTTGCATTCATTGGCCATGATCATCCAAGACTAACCTATGTACTTTGAGGGAATTAATAAAATAAGACTCCATTCACCTCTCTACATTTTTAAGTTACAAAGTGGGTCCTCTCATGTTAGTCATAGGCGGGGACCAAGAGTAGCAAGGTTTTGTTATCTCTAAATTATAACACCCTCGATCTACTATCATGTGGATTTACTTGGTAACCAATGTAACTGGGTAACATGGAATTGTCTCAAGGTGTGGGACCTTACAGTTAAAACAATTTTCCAGGGAAGGTTGGTTCCTCTTCCTAAACTAATGTAATAACTACCTCTAATGAAGGAAAATCTAATATTTTATCCTAATCTATGATTCCAGGACCAAGGAGAGAGGAAAATTCATAAATTATGGGAAATCCTACACTAAGGAGGTGATAACACCAAGAAAAGGGGGTGATATACACTTCTTTGAGGGAGGAATATAAAGGAAAATGTAGTTGAAAGAGGCTAGAATGGATTTGACATAGTCCCAAAACATGAATTTACCAAAAAATCCTCATGAAACACAACAACATAAAAATGTAAATGAAAATGCATGCACATAATAGAACAACCACAATGGAAAGGAAAGGAAATGCAAGAAAAATGAGAAAGGGTTGAGAAATCACCACAATACACAATCTTTATTACTTCAAATGGTTGCACAGTCCATTGTATTTGCAAAATAGAGGCAAAAAATACATTCTACAGGCCCATGGGAAGGATTACATCTCAATGGAATTGAGAAACCAAAATGCAAGAGTTTCCCCAAGTCCCAAAATATCTCCCTTCTCAAATGAGAAGTGGTTACAATACATAGAAGAAGTGAGAAAGAGAGAAGAGAAGAAGAATCCCAAAATTCTCCCTTTACCACCAAAAACATGCAATAATTATCCTAAAATTGGTATGGATAGCCTTACAAACCCATTTCTCCATTGTACATTTCTTCTAGAAGAAACATCGGACCCCATACTTCATTAATTTTAGTAGTTGGGTTGTATGCTGAACTGTTTCATTTCATGATGGATTTTTTTTTTCAATTTTTCGCATATCTAACCTCAATAAAATTGATAGATTCAATTCTCATTTATAGAGGAGGTCTAGACATTTCCAAATATATAAATTTTATCAAATTAACCAAGGGTTTTCATTATATCTACCATATATAAATGGGCACAAATTGAATCAACAATTGATAAATTGTCAAGGAGGATAAAGAAAGAAAGAATTATCTCTGTGGAACTTAATGACACAGGTATGAAATAGAAATCATTTTCCACTATCACTCGTGGCCCGATGAGGAATATATCATGCATATGATTGAAAATTTTGATGCTTTCAAGGACAAAATGGGAAGCATTTTAGTAAATCAGCCCATTGGAGTGGACCCAGAAAAAAAAAAAAGAGATAAAAACAAATTCACCCTCATGGTGATACATTCTGGAAATGAATATTTTCTCAATGTGAATGTAGTTTTCTAGAGTACAAAAGTTTTTGACAGCATAGGAATATCCTTTCCATTCCTTCCATGTGTTGTAATTTTGTTCCTTCTTCATCAGCTCAATTAGAAGCATGAAGTAATCTTTTCATTTAAAAGATATTTCCTTAACTTTAGAAAGATTTTGAATTGCACGAAGTAGAGTTCAAAGGATCCTTTGGGATGTTTTTGGGGGAAATTGAATCAAATAATTGTATAAGTATGAGGGTTTTGTCCACTTATTAAAGGGGGTTTTTTGTTAAACTTTTGAGAAAAAGAAAAATTTGAAATATCTTGTTGTGACACTGCAAAATTTTCTTGAAGAAATACATTATAAGTTTTTACTCTTTCAATTTTTATGTTAATATGGTTATAATGTATAGTCGTTAACAAGCATTGAGATCATTGGTTTTCATGTTCCTTGTTAAGAATTTGGTAGATATTAATGAAATATGTTTGGTTATGATATTAGTTTACATATTTTGTTTCTTTGTATGTTGAACATCTAGTTAATGAGTTATGTTTTCTGTTGCACTGATCTTGTATTTCTTGCTTCTCTTAAATTACACTTTGGATTTTTCCTTTGTGATTAAGTTTTGGTTATTTTTCAATATTTTGTTGTGAGTAATTGATTTACAATATTTGATACAATTACAAAATCCTTACTAAAATCATTTTGTTGATGATTTTTATAATCTTTTGAGTGTATCTTAAGTGTATGAGATCAAAAGTAATAAATACTTCATTGAAATATTTGCATAAGCCTTTGTGTTAAATATTTTAAAGGTTGTGTGGAACCTTTGCACTAATTGAGTATCAATGAATGAAAATCTTCCTTTAAATTGAAACTGTGATTAATTGATGAAGTGTTCATCCTTGTCTAGGATGTTATATTATTTAAGTGAGTACTGCAAGAAGTGTCATTAGGAGACTTGTTGTCATACAATCCTCCACCTTCGAATTAGATACATCTATTTTTTATCACACAATATAGATATTTTCAGTTTTTCATTCTATTGTTTTGATTTACAAATATCGGTGGAAGTAACATCTAATTTCAAGTTCTTTTATCAGAAAAATGTAACAACAATGGAACATATTTGTCTAGAGTAACTTGAGTCCAGTTGGATTGACATATGCACAATTTAGTGTGAAAAATTGTGAGAGTTAAAAGTTTCATTCATTGGCCATGATCATCCAAGACTAGCCTATGTAATTTGAGGGAATAAATAAAAGAAGACTCCATTTACCCCTTTGCATTTCCAAGTTACAAAGTGGGTCCTCTCACCCTAGTCATATGGTAGGACCAAGATTAGCAAGGTTTTGTTAACACTAAATTATAACACCCTCGATCTATTAGCATGTGGATTCACTGGGTAACCAATGTAACTAGGTAATATGGAATTGTCTCAAGGTGTGGGACCTTACAGTCGAGACAATTCTCTAGAGAAGGTTGGTTCCTCTTCCTAAACTAATGTAACAACTACCTCTAATGAAGGAAAATCTACTATCTAATCCTAATCTATGATTCCAAGGGACCAAGGAGAGAGGAAAATGCATAAAAAATGGGAAATCCTACACTAAGGAGGTGATAACACCAAGAAAAGGGAGTGAGATACCTTTCTTGAGGGAAGAATATAAAGAAAAATGTAGTTGAAAGAGGTCATCATGGATTTGACATAGTCCCAAAACATGAATTTACCAAAAAAATCCTTGTGAAACACAACAACATAAAAATGTAAATGAAAATGCATGCACATAATAGAACAACCACAATGGAAAGGAAAGGAAATGTAAGAAAATTGAGAAAGGGTTGAGAAATCACCACAATACACAATCTTTATTACTTCAAATGGTTGCATGATCCATTGTATTTGCAAAATAGAGGAAAAATACATTCTACGGCCCATGGGAAGGATTACATCTCAATGGATTTGAGAAACCAAAATGCAAGAGTTTCCCGAGTCCCAAAATATCTCCCTTCTCAAATGAAAAGTGGTTACAATACATAGAAGAAGTGAGAAGGAGAGAAGAGAAGAAGAATCCCAAAATTCTCCCTTTACCCACCAAAAACATGCATTAATTATCTAAAAATGGGTATGGGAAGCCTTACAAACCCATTCCTCCATTGTACATTTCTTCTAGAAGAAGAATCGGACCCCATACTTCATTAATTTTAGTAGTTGGGTTGTCTGAACTGCTCATTTCATGGTGGATTTTTTTCAATTTTTCACATATCTAACCTCAATAAAATTGATAGATTCAGTTCTCATTTATAGAGGAGGTCTAGACATTTCCAAAGATATAAAGTTTATCAAATTTAGAGCACTATATCAAAAGTTATGGTCACTTTAAGTTTCATGCGAAAACTGTCATTTTCCTTTGTTCCATGGATTTTCCAATTTTCTATGGCTTTTTTCTTCTGCAGAATTTTTCTACGGTTTCCAAAAATTTCTATGGAATTTTGTTGATTTTTTTGCGAATTCAATTCCATGGCATTGCTTTCTGCAGACTTCAATTTTACTGACGTTAGTGGCTTTATCTCATGGACTTTAATTATGTATCGTGGATTTTTGTGCACTAATTATGTGGCATGATTTATGTGGATTACGGATTTTATGGATTTCCACATCTTTCTCTCTGATATTGAATTCTATGGTGTTCTAGCTTTGTCTATAAACTTCAATTCTACGACATGGCTTTCTACGGACTTTTTTTCGTGGCGTTCTGCGGCTTTGTCTATGGACTTCAATTATGCGGTGTTTCTTTCTGTAGTGTTCCATGGATTTTTATACAAAATTCAATTCTATGGCACAAATTTATGTGGAATTCAGTTCTGTAGCATGGATTTTGTGGACTTCATTTCTATAGAGCGTATTTCTACGGATTTCAATTCTACGGCTTTTATGCGGACTTGTTTTCTCGAACTCCACCAAGATGCCCAGTGTCTAATTTTTTAAGTTGTCCATATTTACCAGGATAAAAATGGATAACATGTAGGAAATTCCTTTGTGCGTGTCACCCCATTCCTCTAAATCCCATTTTAAATAATTTTTATAGACATCCTCTGTAGCTAACAAAAGACATAAAATTCCAAGTCTAACATTCTTTAAAGCACCCCATCTTACTTGTTGATGTTGCATAGCCCCAAAGAGGTGTAAGATTGGGTACCAACATAAAAAAACAAATTTAATGTTTACTCATTCAAATAAATTTTAACCATATTAGTCCACCCAATATTTTACCACTCTTGCATGGGTTGCTTCACCCACAATTATATTTATTCAAAATATGGAATAAGATCATTATCATGATATTTTAAATTTATACATGTAAATCCTAACCCAATGTTATTCAAGAGCTGATAAAGTGTCATGGAAACCATTTCGACCCTAGAAATCAATGGTGGTTGAAGATTGAGTTGTTCAACAATAAAAACCCATACAATATGCGGTGGGGTCAATTTGACCAATTAACATGAACCTTATAAGTTTGCATGGGTCATTAATTGAACATACCTTTAGACAACAAATATGTCAATTACAATAGGTTAGAACCATTTCATCTCGGATCAACAAGGGTCAATGATAAAAGAATATCCATTATAGGTTTCAAACATCATTATGCCTTAGCCACGTACTTACCACCATTTTCAACTCGCATATCATTACCTCAACTTGTTATGTCATCTTTTCCTTGACCAACCAAGTATAGTGTTGTTGGTGAGAAATTTTTTTAGGTGGACAGATTAGGTGCCTCCACCAATGTTCACAGGGCTACACCCCTCTCCATTGAATGGTACAACTCCCATTATTGAATGTAACTATTCCTAATCCTATCTAAATGTTGTGGGTGGCCAAATTGGTCGGGATCACACATGGAAACTCCATTGAACATGTGATAAAGTACTTGTACACAGGTACAAAGGAGGAAATTACTACATTGAGGAGAAAGGGGGAATTAGTCATGAAATATTACTTCCTTGATTAGATTGCAGAGATTCACGCCCGGAACTGGAGTAGTTCAACATCTAATATAGAAGAAAGCAACAATGAAGCGGTTAGTGAGACAAAAAAACCCACATAAACACAAAGTTTTATGAGGCTCATTCATCGAAGATTCAAATATCTCTTTGATCACCATGCTTACAAAGTGCATACAAGAGGGAAATAGAGGGGAAAAAGAAAGGGAAAATAGAATAAGTGTATCTTTTATTTCATGTGAAGTGATGAATACAAAGCTTCAACCAAGCTATCACAATTCACAATGCTACAGAGTAAAAGTTCTTCAAAATTAGGATCCTTTGGAATGGAGAATCCATCCCAATTTATAAACTTTGTGTTAGAATGTGTGGTATATTTTGTATACTCTATACCCGTGAGTACTATATATTGTATATTTTTCCGGGAGTATAGATATGCTATTTTTATCTATACGTATATATGGGTGGTCTCATAATCCATGAATTATGGGGAACCGTTATGGGTGTTTATTAGCCCATGGTTTGGTACCCATTCTATTATAAAACCACTTTGCCTATTTCTTATTGTTTTTGTTAGAAATAGCTGGAGATGCAGTAGGGTAAAGCAAAACTTGGAAGTACATTATTGTATTGTAAATAGTTAAGTTAATGCAATAAGAGAGAGAAGTTATTGTGTTGGGTTTTTTCCCGAAAGGGTTTCCCAGGTTAAATCTTTTGTTTTTCATTTGTTTTATTTGATTATCTTGAATATTTTGTTCAGTATAGCTTCTTGTTTATTAGTTTATCAAATTAATTCTCTTCATTTGGTATCAGAGGTAGGTTTTAGCTTTTATGTGAAGAGTTAGGGTTTCTAAAACCTGTGATAAAAAATTTTGAGTGGGAGCTCTACGGGTGAATTTTTAAAGTAGAAGAAAATGACAGGGAAGCACAAGGATCAAAATTGAAAAATTTAATGGCCAACATTTTGAGTTATAGAAGCTCAAGATGGAAGATCTTCTTGTGGATAGAGATCAGTGGATTGTTGTGTTTGGAGTCATGCCTACGGGTATGAAGGTAGAGGATGGGAAAAGATCGATAGGAAGGAAAGGAGTTCAATCAGATTGTGTCTATCAAATTTAGTTTTTTTAAATGTTTCAAATGAGAAATCCGCTCAGGTCTAATGGGAGAATTTGGGGACTTTATATTAGACAAAGTCTCTGGTGAACAAATTGTTTCTCCGAAAGAAGCTATATTCATTGAGAATGAATGACGAGACTCTATTGCATAACATCTAAACGTCTTTAATATTGTGGTAAGTCAGTTGATTTCTATTGATATTAAAATGGAAGAAGAGGATAAGTGTATTACTCTTTTTGTTCTTTACCTGAGTCTTGGGATAATCTAGTTATGGCTATTACTAGTACTACGACAAAATTATTAGTTGAGGATGTAGTTGCGGCCTTACTATCAAAAGAAATGAGGTGGAAATCCATTGAGGATTATCAATCCAAGGATGCCTTATATGTAATAGGTCATACCCAAGAGAAAATCAAGAAGAGGCAAGGATAGTTAAAGTCCATAAGTAAATCGAAGACTATAGAAAAGATAAGAGGAAATGTTGGAATTGTGGTAAAATGGGACATTTCAAGAAATAATGTAGATATAAGAAGGTAGAAAAGGGTAATTCCTTTGACGATGGTGGATCTTCAGATACAAAACCCTCTAATAAAGACTCAAGAGATTTGTTTTTGGTGGCTTCTATCTTGCATGCATGGTTGATTGACTTGGGTGCCTCCTTTCATATGACACCACATAAGGAGTGGTTCTATGAATATGAAAATTGTAATGGAGGTGATGTATATCTAGGAGAAAACTCAACCTGCAAGATCATTGGTCGTAGGAGAATCAAGATGAGGTTTAAAGATGGAAGGATTAAAACCCTCCCAGGTGTTCTGCACATTCCAGGTTTGACTAGAAACCTAATATCTATAAGTAAGATGAATGATGTAAGTGTTCAGAGTAGCATTTAGTAAAGATAGTTGCAAGATGGTTCAGGTGCAATGGTATTGGCAAGATGAATTCATATTGGAACACTATTTAAGCTTGAGGAAAGCATTGTTATTGATGAGTGCAATAGCTCTATGGTTCTAGAGGAGAAGAAAGCTTCAGATCCAACTCCTACATCTATCTGCAATGAAGACAATGTTATGGCATCAAAGGATGGGACACATTGGAGAGAAAGGACTTCGTACTTTAAAATTAAAAGGTATGGTTGAAGGAATTTCTAAGTGTCTTTTATATTTTGATTTTTGTGAGCATTGTGTGTTTGAAAAGCAAACTAGAGTAAAGTTTCCTACGAATGCTACAAGATCAGAAGGAATTCTACATTTGATACATAGTGATGTTTTTGGACCTGTAAAATTTCCATCATTAGGAAAAGCCATGTTTTATGTTAGTTTCATAGATGATTTCTCAAGAAATACCTGGGTATATTTTATTTGGAATAAGTCTAAGGTTTTCAATAAATTCAAAGAGTTTAAGGCTCTTGTGGAAAATCAAACAAAAAGGAAGATAAAGGTTTTGAGAAGTGACAATGGTGGGGAATATTGCTCTAATGCCTTTGAGCAATTCTATAAAGAGTGTGGAATAGAAAGGTAGAAGATAACTCCATATACACCACAACAGAATGGAGTTGTAGAAAGGATGAATAGAATGTTGATGGATAAGTGTAGAAGTATGCTCAGTGGTGCCGGTTTGGACAGAAAATTTTGGGCAGAAGCAGTGGAAACTACGTGCTATTTGGTTAATAGATCACCGACATCTACACTTGAAGGGAAAACTCCACAGGAAGCATGGACTGGTAAGAAACCCTCTGTTAGAAATTTACATGTATTTGGTTGTATTGCTTATATGTATATTCCAAAAGAGAAAAGAACCAAGTTAGATAATAAATCTTCTAAGTGCATATTTATTGGATACTCTAATGGCGTAAAAGGATACAAGCTTTGGAATCTAGAATCATAGAAGGTTGTTTTTAGCCATAATGTAATTTTTAGAGAGCTTAAGGAAATTCCAAAGCAAGAAGAAAACCAGAGGAAGATCATGTTAAAATTGAGGAAGATGAATTTGTGTCTGAATTTGATGTGACTATAGAAGATGAACCACAAAGAGAGTTGTAAGGGGAAGATTTAGATGAAGCAGATGAGGAACTAGAAGATGTTGAACCAAAAAATCCTATCTTAAGAAGATTAGATTGGATGAGAAGGGAAATTAAGAGGTATATTCCTCTTGTTTTCCATTCTACTTCTTTGTTTTGTCAGTTTTATCTATTACTAATGATGAACCCAAGACTGTGAAGGAGGCTTTTGGATCTAATGAAAGCAAGTTTTGGAAAAAGGCTATGGAGGAAGAAATGGAGTCCTTATATAAGAATAATACATGGGACTTGGTGAAATTACCTCCTGGAAGAAAATAGGTTGGTTGTAAATGGGTGTTTAAGAAGAAGTATAATGCAGATGGGAAAATAGAAAAGTATAAAGCTCGCCTTGTGGCAAAGGGTTTCTCTCAAGTGGAGGGACTTGATTTTGGTGAGATATTTTCTCCTGTTGCTAAGTTACATTCTATTATATTTCTTTTAGCTATTGCTGCTACTTTCAATCTGGAAATAGAGAAGATGGATGTTAAGACAACATTTTTGCATGGTGAGATTGAGGAGGAAATATACATGACACAACCAGAAAGCTTTAAGATCAAAGGAAAGGAATATTTGGTGTGTAGGCTAAAAATTCATTATATGGCTTAAAGTAATCACCAAAAATGTGGAACCAAAAATTTGACAAGTATGTGTTGAGACTTGGGCTTGAAATAAGTAAAGATGACCCTATGTTTATTTTAAACATGAAGGTGAATATTATGTTATCATTGTATTGTATGTTGATGACATGTTGTTAATTGGTAACTAATAAGAAATTGGTCAGTCATGTTAAATCTCAACTCTCATCTCATTTTGATATGAAGGATCTCGGTGCTGCAAAATTTATTTTGGGCATGGAAATAAAAAGAGATCATGTAAATAGGAAACTAGTGTTAAATCAAAGAAAGTATCTTGAGGTGATATTGCAAAGGTTTCAAATGCATGAAAGTAAACTTGTTAGTATTCCTTTTCCTGTTGGTCAAAAGTTATCTTCTAAACAATGTCCTAAAACTAAAGAAGAAATAGAGGACATGTCTCAGGTACCATATGCTAGTGCAATTGGTAGTTTGATGTATGCAATGGTTTGTACTAGACCTGATATTACACATGCAGTGGGAGTAGTGAGCAGATTCATGTCAAATCCTGGAAAGGAACATTGGACTACGGTAAAGAGAATCTTCAGGTACCTACATGGGACATCTAATTATGTAATTTATTATCGGGAAAACTTGATGAAAGTAAAACATTAGATCTACATGGTTTTGGATTCCAATTGGGGTGGAGACTTGGATATATGCACATATACCAGTGGTTATGTGTTCAACTTGTTTGGTGGAGCAGGTAAGTTGGATGAGTAAATGTCAAAGTGTTACAATATCCACCACAGAGGTTGAGTACATGGTAGCTACTCATGCAAGTAAAGAAGTGGTTTGGCTTCAGCGATTGATCTCCACTATTGGGTTCACTCAAAATGCTGTAAGGATTGATTGTGATAGTCAAAGTGCAATTTTCTAGAAAATAACCCTGAGTATCATTCAAGAACGAAACACATTGATGTTCAATACCATTTTGTAAGAGAAATGGTGGAGGAGAATAAGATACTACTAAGTAAGGTGGACATAAAGGATAATGTTGTTGACTCTTTAACTAAGGTTGTGAGTGCTAAGAAATTTTCTTGGTGTAGAAAATTGATGGGCTTGAATGCCCTGAGTTGTTGACTATATGGTAGTGTAGCCCCCTTTTGCAAAGTATACAACAAGTGGGAGAATGTTAGAATGTGTTGTATATTTTGTATACTATATACCCAGGAGTACTGTACACCTCTTCCATGAGCGTAATTTTTATTTTTATCTATACATATATATGGGTGGTGTCATAATCCATGAATTATGGGGAACCGTTATGGGTGTTTATTAGCCAATGGTGTTGATACCCATTGTATTGTAAAACCACTTTAACGGTTTCTTCTTTTTTTGCTTACAAATAACTCGGAGATGCGTGTTTCATATTCCACTTGTGACTTTTTATTTTCCATCAATTAAGTATTTCTCTTATAATTTGAGAAAATAATTTTACAATATTAAAATAAGTCACTTAAGTGAATAAGACAAAAGACAATGATGAGGCCCAATGAATAATTAGAATGGAGAGAGAAATAAGAGAGGGAAAGAGAGGAGGGAAGGGATGAAGGGAAATCACTCCTCACGATGAACTGCTTGAATGCCTTGATGCAGTCATGAACTTTGAGTGAAGATTTCTGACACTGGTGATCCTCCACACTGATGAAGATTTCTCCCTTGAATAAATTTGAATAATTTTCCCCATCCAGTGATGACCACAAACTCTATGATGCATAGACCCTTGAACCATCGGATAAGTGTTTAAAAACACTGTTTGAGACTTGCCCAAAGTGAGTTCAAGATGACCCGTAGACCATGCTTGTGATGATTCTTTGTGACATTGTTATGTTCCACTTGCCTCTGGAATGATACATATGATTGCATAAGTGATGAGTACATCCTTGAAACTATGATGGATGTCTTGTTCTATAATATGAGATGATCATTCAAACCATGAAAAACACCATCTCTTCATGATTGATCACACCTGAGAAACTAGACCAACTTGTGCACTTGAAATTCATGTTTCCTTGACACTTACTATATTTGGAAAGGGAAACTTACTATCTTTGGTAAGTGTCGAGTTTGCCTCTCTAGACCCCAAATGGTGATATTGACCTGAATGATTATCCCCCGTGTCTCATTTTGCCAAAACTTCCCCTTGAATGTGACTTACTATTTTTAGCAAGTTCCCAGATGGGAGACTTACTATTTTTAGTAAGTGGTCATTTTCACTATTTTCTACTTTGAAAAATCATTCTGACCTCATGATCATCTTCGATGCACACTGTCTTCACCACCACTGCTTCTGATGATGACTAACCAAAAATAGCAAACTGTGTAGGAAAGCTTACTATTTTTGGAAATTGGGTCTCTGGTGCTCGGTTCATGATGGAACACATTTTTTTGGACTTGTCTCATCTTCATGATCTTGTCCTCTCAAATTTCACTTGATTTCTCCCACCAAAATGCTTGGAAATAAAATTTAAAATTTTCACCTAATAGTGGCTTCGAGCACAGAGAGTTGTCATGGCGGCCATTAATGGAGCTCAAAATTTGTAGTATGGTTTTTATCTCTGATCATGATGAAATCAACTCCATTGCAATAGGTTTTTCATTTGAGTCCATGCAGTGTTTTTTAGCTTCGATCGATGTGATTGTCGAGAAATATAACAAACATGAGCTAGGGCACGAAATGAGGGTTTTTATGAAAAAATGATTTATGGAATTATTTCACCTCCCGTTTGTTGCATCTTGATCATCTTGAAAAATGAGGAAGTCTATAAAAGACATAATCTCAATCCATTAGACGGTTCGAAAGATATGAATGAATCTTCATCTGGTGACTTTGGGGTTTTTTCAAAAAAATTTGTTTCTTCACCATTTCGATCCGTTATTTTTGATTTTTTGTTTTTAATGTTTAATCCTCATATTATCATGGAAAAATGGTAGTAATGGGTCTAATCTTCTGATTTTTCTTGAAACTCTTTCAAACATGACATTCTTCCTTGGGATCACTAAGTGTTCCCACTCAAAATGAACTTACCTAGAATCATGGTTGTTTTTTTGAAAAATATGAATGTTCCATCATGTATAGGATCTTCTCATCTTTTGGTGAGTATTTTTTTCCTCTTAACTCCTTACGGAGCTCCCACAATCATTCGATGAAGATCAAGTACCTATTTTGACTACCTTCTCCTCACAAGGGCTGAGACTTGGTCATATGAGAAACCACATGGAAATGAGGGGGAGGGAAAATTTTTGTGTCCCTTTCATCCCTTTGGCCAAAGGAATGAAGGGGACATCAATTTCCACTTCGCACCTCATCACAACACTTGGCGATCATCCGTGCAGGTGAGAGGAAAGGCTCAAACTTAGCTCCCGGGCTAAACTGGCAAATATGAGGTCACATTGGTGTTCTAGGGGATAAAAAGGGTTGGGAGAAATTTTTCCCCTTTTTCCTTTGAAAAAGGACATAAGGGACATGAAAATGTGCCTTAACCATAGGCTTCCACGTGTCCCATCAAAAATTTGACTAAGTGTCGAAGAGTGTACCTTGAGAGCCGACTTGTGAAGGCCATATCTTGAGCTCCCGGATGAGTTTTTGGTGCTTATTTATATGATTTTGACTATAAAATTCCTTTTGAGAAGAATGGTGATGGTCCCAAGGCTCAATTATGACTTAAACACCTCCAAATGGCTCCTTTTTTCTCGGGACCTCCAACTTTGCACCAAAAGAATGAGTTGCCTAGAAAAAAGTATGGGGTTTCGAGGAGTCCCATTTTTCCATCATGTAGAGATTGAAAATAATTTCCATAGGTAATTTTTTTGGCTTCCAAATCACTATGGAGCTCCCAAAATCTTTCTTTGAATTTTAGGTCCCTTTTCACGATGCATGCTCATTTAGGCCCAAAACTTGCTTTTTTAAATCGGCTCCAAAACCTCCAAAAATTCCCTAAATATTCCAAAATAAACTCCAATTTTTTTAGCACTTTAATACTCCTCCGTGGTGATTTTTTATCCTTCTTTATGATTCAAGGGGGTGCACTAGTCCCAGGAAGGCCAGTGGTAGCCCTTCCCAAAACTACCCAAAACTTGGCATTCTTCACAAATTCCTAAAATCACCTAGGGGGATGAATTTGCTTTCCTAAATCACCTAGGGGAATTGGATGGACATATAATTGAGGACCATTACATGGACTGAGTAAGGCTTGGTGTTAAGGATGGGTAGACCTGGGGTGTCTTGGAAAGGTAAAATTTGAAAAATTTGACACAAGGGTATCATTGTCATGCTTGAAAATTGGAAATTTTCTTGTTGCAAATTTGCATGAAAACAATGGCTCTATCTTAGGGAGACATGTTATGGATCAAGCATAATGAGGACATAACATGAGAATCCCATAATCTCAATTTTTCTTCATGGACTAGTGCCTTATCCATTGGGATTTATGGAGTCACTAGAAAGATAGGCTACACAACTTTCTTTATTGAACACACACACAAACACACAAACATGATGAGGGAAACACAAAAGGAAAGGAAACACACAACAAAAATAAGGGAAATAACCTAAATCACCTATGTACATGTGGGGATGACCCACTTTCATTGAAGTGTAAATTTGAATTGAGTTCTTACCCATAAACAGGTGTCATTGAATGTTTCCATTCTTCTACAAATCCATTAAGGTTCACTAAGTATGAACCTCTTCTCAGCTTCTTGAGAAATCTATCTTGATTGCTAGCCTACTTGTACATTCCACCTTCTTCATTACTTTGACACCTTCTTTCTAGATTCTCCTTGTATTTTAGGTTCTTTTCATTTGCTGATTTTTTTTCGTTGTCATGAAGACATACCTTGATTGTTCTTGACTTGCCATTTTCATTTTTACTACAAGACATTTTTTCTTCATTATGCATCTACTTCATGACCACCATTTTCATGGGTTGATTCTCAGCAGATGTCTCATGAATTTTGGCATCATGTCCCTCTTCTTGATTTTCTCTTCTTTTTAATTGTTCCATGAAGTGACCTTTCTCATGCTCCAAATCATTTTTTCATGTGCTTCCCTATACAGTGTGTTACTTTCATTGCATTACCCTCTTGGAAAGAGAATGAGTTCAAAATCGGGTCTCTAACCTAAAAATTTTCATCTTCTTGCCTTTTCCATTTTGGGCTTCATCCTCCATCTTTGTGTCAAGGGAATCCATCTCTTGATTGGGGAGGCAAGCACTGAAAGGTTGAAATCTATTGAGAAGGTTTCCATTTTGAGTAAAATCAACTTTAGGATCAAACAACAAATCTGTTTCTCCATTTTTCATTGAGAATGTTTCCATCCTCATGAAAAGGAAATGAGCACAACACTAGAGCTAAAATGTTCATCTTCATCTTCCCATTCTTGATCACCAAAAATTGAGAGGTCCATTTCCGTAGTGAAATCATCATTTTCCTAGGTATGCTCCATTTCAAGTTTGAGAGGTGAAGGTATGCTTCCATTCTTGCATTCCCCATCATCTTCTTCCAATGAGAAAGAGAAGCCTTCAAGTTCATTGGAACATTCATCACATGAAGACTCATATTGATCCTCAGGAGAATCATTGAAAACATTGAAGTTTTCTATTAAGAAGGTGTTGAGCATCATTCCTTCTTCTTGGTCTACATCTCTCATCACTTCAATATTTCTTTTTTGCAAGTCAAGGTTCTCATCACCAACCTCGACATCCACTACGAAAACTTTCTACACCTTCATCCCATGAAAATGAAACCTTTCAAACTCAAATTTCATCAACTCTTTGTTGTGTTATTTGAATGGCTCTATGATGTTTAGACATTCCTCCACCAACAAGGGAAGCTCAAGATCCTCCTTGAAGGTCATGAAGAATTTTCTAGGTTTGGAATTGTGGCACAATATGTCTACCATTGGGTCATTTGGTTGTTGAACAATATACTTCATTTTTCTGATGGGAAGTAGCTTCTTTGTTTTACCATTGACCAGATGATGGCGTGTGACCAATTCAACTACATATCTCCTCCAACATCTCAAAAAAAAATCAGCCCAAAAACATGCCATATGAGGTGGGCATATCTACTACAAGGATTCTCATTGTGATTTTCTTGTCAGGGAAGTCACCAATGCTACCTCAACATCTTTGAATTTTCCAATGAAGAGGCACTTGATTTCATCTCCATGGAGAGACATTTACCAGAGGTAGGGGAAAGGGAGAGACCAAGAGCTTTAACAAATTTCATGGGCATGACATTTTCTAGGCACCAGAGTCAATGATGTAATTGTTTAGCTTATACCTATTGACTAACAAGGCTATAGAAAGGATCAACCTTCTTAGATGTAGAGGGTGTGGAAGCGAAGGAAATTTATAGATGGAGTGGATTGAGATGCACGTAGTGGTTCTTTGGTGGAGGCATCTTTAGAGAATATGGCTACTACCTTTGACATGTTGAATGAGTTTCTCCAATTGTTTAGGATGAGTTCTTAAGTATTCAAACAATATATTTGGATCTTGGACTTTTTGAAATGGTCAATGATGTCTAAGGATGAAGAGGTGGTGGGAGAATCATGGGTTATGGTAAGCATATTAACATAGATATTTTTAGAAACTAATTTTCCAGAGAAGTAAGAGGACTTACTTGAAGAGGTAGAAGGATTCTTGGTCGAGGTGGCTTCATGCTTCTTCTCAAACTATTCCTTGTTGAAGTAGACTTTGATGATCCTCCTTTCATTGTTATTTTTCTCAGAGTCTCCATTGGAGGATTCAATTTCTTAGTTTGGGAAGTGGAAGAGGAGCCTTTTTTCACCTTTTGGGATTGGGTGAATATTACATATGAGTAACTATCAGTGGGTTCCTCATCATCAAGCATGCATTCACAAAAATGCTATCAGAATATTCACTTTCTCCTTCCTCTTCATATTCAACACTTTCTTCTTCTTCTTCGTCCTCATAGCTCCCTCACATTGCATTGATTGGCGGGGCTTCCAAGGCAAGCCTTTGAGGTGCTCCTATGATCTGAGAGAGTTTTTTTACATGGAAAACATATCATTAGCCATTTTTTTAATCACATGATTAGTGGATATTGAACTCAAACTTTGACCTTTCTGTTTACCATGGGGATTCTTTACCTTACCAGAAAAGATTAGATCATCATCTATTTCAATAGCATAATCTTGTGCTTCTTTCAAATCTCTAGGTTGAGATCTTCTCAAGAAGAACCCAACTTCTAGTTACATAACACTAATAAAGAATATTTTCAGATTATTGTCAGAAGGCACGACATCTTCAGGAATCCTTCTGATTGTCTAGTTATACCTAGCTATGAAGTCTCTCATAGATTCTGTAGATTCCTTCTTCATTTGTAGTAGTTGAACTAAGAGATCCGAAGTTTTGTAGTTTTATATCTGGCTTCAAATTTGGTTCTTATATCATTCCAACAAGTGATAGACCTTGCTGGTAAGAAATAGAACCATTCATTTCCTTTTCTTGCAAATATTCCATGAACAATCTAATAGATACGTCTTTGTGTTCGATGCCCAACACACCACATGCAGTGATGAAAGATCCTACATGTGCTTTTTAGAAGTGTGTGCCATCACCTTTGAATTTTGGAAGGTTCTTGTGGGAACACATCAGAAGGTCATGAAGAGGAGGTGCAAGAGAAAGTGGACCTGTATTCCTTCCCCATGGAACAATGGGTTGGGTTCTTTCTCTTTCTTCATCCGTGATGGTATTTTTGCTTCAACTACTTCTTCTTCAACTCTTGAAAAGTGTAGATTTCTTAGTTAGGATTGCAAAGAGGCTTTTGATCATCCAATTACTTTTTTTTTTTTTTTTTATTTTTTTTGTATTTTTTTTTGTATTTTTTTTTTGGGAAGAGATTCCTTTTTGGGTGCACTTGGGAAAATATCTCCCCAACGGAGTCACCAAAAACTGTTGGTGAGAAAAATTTTAGGTGGAAAAATTAGGTGTCTCCACCAACATTCACTAGGGTAAATCCCCCTCTACATTGAATGGTACAACTCCCATTATTGAATGTAACTAATCCTAATCCTAATCTAAATGTTTTGGGTGGCCAAATTGAGTGAGGATCACATAGGACACTCCATTAAACCTGTGGCAAAGTGCTTATATAAGGGTACAAGGGAGTAAGTTACAACATTGAGGAGAAAGGGGGAAATTAGTTAAGGAATATTACTTACCGTGAGTAGATTGCAGAGCTTCACACCCAGTAACTTCAGAGTAGTTCAACATCCAATATAGAAGAAAGAAATAATGAAGTGGTTAGTGAGACAAACAAAACCCACATAACACAAATTTTTCTGAGGCTCATTCATCAAAGATTCAAATCTCTCTTTGATCACCATGCTTACAAAGTGCATACAAGAGGGAAATAGAGGAAAAATAAGAAAGAAAAATAGAATAAGTGTATCTTTTATTCCATGTGTAGTGATGAATACAAAGCTTCAACCAAGCTATCACAATTCACAATGCTACATAGTAGAAGTTCTTCAAAATTTAGAATCCCTTGGAATGGAGAAGCCATCCCAATTTATACACTTTGAACTTGACCCTTCACCTCCCTCATATGACTCTTCATGTTTCATATTCCACTTGTGACTTTTTATTTTCCATCAATTAAGTATTTCTCTTATAATTTGAGAAAATACTTTTACAATATTAAAATAAGTCACTTAAGTGAATAAGACAAAAGACAATGATGAGTGATGAACTCGCTGCTTGAATGCCTTGATGAAATCATGAAATTTGAGCAAAGATTTATTAAACTAGGTGATCCTCTACACTAATCAAGATTGCTCCCTTGAATAAATTTGAATAATTTACCCCATCTAGTGATGACCAAAAACTCTATGATGCACGAGACCCTTGAACCATCATATAATTGTTTTAAAAATTATTTGAGACTTGCCCAAAGTGAGTTCAAGATGACTGTAGGCCATGCTTGTGATGATTGATGTGAAATAGATAGATTGGCTAATCTAAATGAGCATCAATTACATTAAACTCATAGAAAAATGGAGATACAAACAAAATTACAGAGGACAATATAATATTGCAGAAGATAAGCACAACAATGTTATTGATTAATAATATTTGGAGAAAATTACATGGAGTGAGAGTTTAGAATATATAGGAGAATGAACTCCTTAAAACAAGGATTCAACTCCAATCTTCAATCCCACAAATCTCTCTTATCTCTCCTAGAATCACTCCCACTATTCTCTCACATATCCCACCAATATCTCACTTAACAAACCCCTATTCTATGGTGAGATAAACTCATGTACACACATATATAATTCTAACCTATATTATTATCAATGAGTTGTATTATCATGACAACTCTATTAATAATAATAT
The DNA here is from genome assembly GCA_018340775.1 of Taxus wallichiana var. yunnanensis. Taxonomy (NCBI): domain Eukaryota; kingdom Viridiplantae; phylum Streptophyta; class Pinopsida; order Cupressales; family Taxaceae; genus Taxus; species Taxus wallichiana. Next base: position 181,802,640 of record CM031236.1, on the reverse strand, counting down.
TACAAATATATATGAGTTGTAAATACAACTCATCATTCACACAAATTCTAATATCACTCAAACTTACTAATGTAATATAAGAATATTACATTTAACTATTACAAACAATAATGTGAGCACTAATCCAAGGAATATTCCTAACATTCCCCCCTTAGTGCAAACATGGGTGAGTTCTATCTAGTACCTTCTCATGTTCTACAATCGATGGTTTTCAAAGAGTACCATAAACTCCAACAGGTTTTCTAGTGGAACCATTAACCACTTTGTATGTGATTTTCTAAGAGATTCAAAAACTCTCAAATTGGTTTTCTAGTGGACCACCAACCACTCCATAGCAATGTACATGTTTCCCCACCCCCATCTTTACATTCAAGGGAAAATATAAGAAATATCGCTCACACAGGAGCTCACTTATTACAAGAGTGAACAAGAATAAATCATCTATTCTTATTACATCACACAATGAAAATTAAACACACAACAAAAATAAATGCCACAAATTCATTATGTGGCCCCTTCGCTTGTGGCTGGCGAGAGGTCATTGATTAACCTCCTTCCTCTGTTGCCTCCTTCCTCCATCGTGATACTACTAACTCAGGTCAAATTTTTCTTTGAGTCTCATTTTACAATTCTATTGGGTGTCGGTTTCAACTAATAATGCACCCTTACAATAATAATCAGATTTATATTTAACCAAAATAATAAAGCATATCAGATTTTTATTGTTGGAAATCAGTCACTATTTTTATAGAATAATTATAAACATCAGAATTGTTTCCACAATTTCTCTTTTAATATGAAATGAGTTTCTACATTTTTTTGACAAAGTTTCCCATAATACAAATAAACAAACCCAAAAAAATTCAAAAATTCCAAATCTGGGTTTTTGAGAAAAACATGAATTACCAGTCATTTATTTTAAGATCAGAATCCAAAAATGGCGATGGAAGCTTCAAAACTCTCATATCTGCATCTTAGAGGCTGCGATTTTGTCCTGCAATGACTCTCATAACTCTTCCTATGCTACTCGATACCGCAGATGATGAGAAATAGAAAGATTGACTAATCTAAATGATCATCAGTTACATTAAACTCATAGAAAAATGGAGATACAAAAAAAATTACAGAGGATAATATAATATTGCAGAAGATAAGAGAAACAATGTTATTGATTAATAATATTTGAGAAAATTACATGGAGTGAGAGTTTAGAATATATAGGATAATGAACTCCTTAAAACAAGGACTCAACTCCAATCTTCTATCCCAAAATCTCTCTTATCTCTCCTAGAATCACTCCAACTATTCTCTCACATATCCCACCAATATCTCACTTAACAAACCCCCATTCTATAGTGAAATAAACTCACGTACACACATATATAATTCTAACCTATATTATTATCAATGAGTTGTATTTATCATGAAAACTCTTGTAATAATAATATTACAAATATATATGAGTCATAAATACAACTCATCATTCACACAAATTCTAATATCACTCAAACTTACTAATGTAATATAAGAATATTACATTTAACTATTACAAACAATAATGTGAGCACTAATCCAAGGAATAATCCTAACAAAGATTCTTTGTGACACTTTGTTATTGATCAGGGGATCATTTTCAAAAGTTCCCTAAACATCCCTAAATGGTGTCAGTGCAGAAAATCATCTCGAGATTTTTCCAACGATTGTGAGAACATGACAAATGGACATCGGGAGCTCTAGATATGTTCGGTCAAAGTTCAGACAACGAGAAAGTCAACTCTGGTCAACCGGTCAATATTGGACCAATCACACTGTGACACGTGGCTTGCCACCACTCGTCGAATTCACTTTATTTGCCTATTAGGAGATGACAAGTGGACTACATGATGACCGAGTTAATTATTTCTATACCACATTATATGGGTCGAAATTTTATTATCTTGGTAAGTCCACTTACAAATCAATTTCCATGCCACATGAATAAGTGGGGTGGGTATAATTATAACAGCCATGTATTAATGTTTAGAAATTACCCACATGCCATGCATGGAGGACCACGTGGAAGGAGCTGAAGTTCATGTAGAAGGCTTAAAGCCATGCGTGGATGTTTCCACGTGAAGGATGGAGTGGGTAAGGGTTATTAAAACCTTACCCAAATTTAATGGCGCCAAATGTGGGATATCCCACTTAAATAAGCAAACCGCCCCACTTCTCCTTAGCCGCTCTTTTGGGATTTAATCCCATTTAAAATGCTAAGCGCCCATTTTAGAATATTATATCCCTTATCAACATACTACGGGCTAAAGGTTTAAAAATAGCCTAAGGGATAATATGGCAATGCATTATTCAAGGACCCTAAAAATGTATAAATAGGGTACCTATTTCATTGTAAAGACACACATTAGTCCAACAAGCTTATTATTTGTTAAGTTTTTTTGTGAGATGTGTCAACAAATATTGTCTATTGGCCTATTATTTTAGGCAATAGTAGACGAAATATTTGTGATTGGGAGTAAATTATAAACTACCCAATAGGCCCATTGAGCCACACCAATTACTTGCAAAACTCGGATTATCGACCGGATTACTAGCGTCGCATTGGCACATCGGGAAGGCCAATCAAAGCCGAAGGAGATTGTGCATCAGGAAGGTGAAAAACAATTCAACTGATCATCGGAAGTTTTTCAAGAACTGGTGTACTTGATAGGAAAGTAAAATTCCATTAGGTTTTCTTGTGAAAGTACTATCAGTAACTTACAAGTTTTGACTAGTGGAACGGTTCAACCACGAACCCGAGACGTAGGTAATTGCTAAACTCCGTAATCAATCTTTGTGCAATTGTCTTAAATGTCTTGCATTTTATTTTAAATTGATTACTTAAAAGGAGTAAATTATCGAAAATAATTAAAGCCTATAAGGGTCCGAGATCAGGTAGTAATAATCTGATTATTTTCGGATCATGTTTGGTATCAGAGCTGGTTTAGCTCCATATTTGTTTTTCAGTAAATCTGATTAATAGAGTGATTGCTTCAAGATTGGTGCAGTTGGTTCAATTTGTGTGAACAGGTACAAGTGCACTATGGGCAAGATGTCTAAACAGGAAAAGCTTGAGGAAATTGAAGCTTATAATCACCAGATCTAGGAAGATAACTCTCTCCTGCGATCCATGTATTACTCCTTGGAAGAGGAGAATGCTTGTTTGAAATCAGAACTACAAACCAAGGATGAGCTCTTGGCAAGGTTGCAGTGTGGTGATCAGAGGAAGGAAATACCTTCAAATTCAAATGCAGTGACCATGGTAGATGACTGCACTGTAAGTTGTTCACCACTAGAATCTTCTTCTTCCTCCCATTCGGTTTCAGATTCAGGTAATGAAGTCTTTGGTTTGTTTGAAAAGCATACTAGAGGCATTGGATCCAAGTTACTAGATAAAATGGGATTTGATGGAAGAGGCCTTGGTAAAAATGGCCAAGGCATTGCTAACCCAATACAGGTCGAGGATCATCCTCATTTTATAGGTTTGGGTTATCCTAGTGCGGGAATGGAAATTGGAGAATGCTCCAAGAACGCTGACGGAGACAAGCTTCAAAGCAAAGTGATTACCCCACTAGTCCTGCAAGAAGATTATGAGTAGGAAAGTTGTGCTTCCTCGTCACAGGCAAGATGTGGTAAGAGAAATCAGCGAAGAGGTAATGAGATTCCACCTCTAGTTTCTTACCATAATCGTAAGCACAATAAAACTTCTGATCCACTTTTTCAGCTTAAGAAGTATGGTTATGATTTTCAGAAGATGTGGAATTCTTTTCCATGTACTTTTTATGGATTGCATAATCATTCAGTGGCCAGATGCTGGAAGAGAAGGACAACTGATGAAGAATTTGATTTCGTTTGTCAGAACAAGGAAAATCAGAAAGACCAATATCGTCATGCAGAGTCGAGAAATGGCAGAAAGAGTTCCTCATCCCAGAAAAAGGAGTTTAAGAGGAATTTTTGTGCTCATTGCCAGAGGAATGGGCATCGGGTGGAAAATTGCTAGAAACTGCATCCATCTCGCCATCAGAGTAATGGCAAGCCAAAGATGGAATGGAGGCCTATTGCAAAGGTAGAAGAAGTTTCTACTCCACCACCAGTTGACAAGTTAACCCAGGACCAGGTAATACCTGGAAGTGAAAGTCCTTTAAAATGGGCAAGTCAAAAAAAATTCAATTATATATTGCATAATTCAGATTGATGAATCGTATGCAGTATTAAGTTTGGAGATCAAATTTTGTGAGAAAATGCTGAGAGAAAGGTTTACCATACTCAGTGGATTTTCTTACTTAGAAAATTTGATTAATGCTCCAAACAGATCTCCTAATAAGCTTGTGAGTACCTGTTATAGCTTGGACACAGGAATTAACTCATATAAATCTTGGAGATTGATTTGTCATTTGTATAGACAGTAGAGTTTGCAGAGATCAGCTCGGAACTTCATTCTGTGTAGAGGCATTATGACCGTGTAGAAAAATGGTAGCTGAATCATCATTGGCATTGACGTTGGGTCAGAACTTCATTCTGTGTAGAGGCATTGTGACCATGCAACAGAGTGGTACCTGATATTGTATGTCAACAAGAAGAGCTCTCAAAAGATCAGCTCAGAACGTCATTCGGTGTCAAGGCATTGTGACCACACATATGAATGGTAGCTGATCAATAGACTTAGCATCATGTATCGGAGGCGTTGAGGTCTACAGAGACTTAGCATCATGCATTGGAGGCTCGAGGTCTTGAAAGAGGCTTAGCATCATGTATCGGAGGCATTGAGGTCTACAAAGACTTAGCATCGTGCATTAGAGGCTCGAGGTCTTGAAAGAGGCTTAGCATCATGTATCGGAGGCGTTGAGGTCTATAGAGACTTAACATCATGCATTAGAGGCTCGAGGTCTTGAAAGAGGCTTAGCATCATGCATTGGAGGCGTTGAGGTCTATAAAGGGACAAGGCATTGTCCATCACCGACATCAGATCAATCAAAGCTCTACGTAACATGGAGTTCCTTCAAACCAGTTCGGATTCTGGAATCAACTCGGAGCCAGGAGTTGTGTTATAGAGTCAAAGAAGATCCTTATTGTCAGATATCAAGAAGCTTAGCACCACACAGAAGGAGCGTTGAGGTTTCATTCAGAAACTTAGCACCATGAAGCGGAGGCATGGAGGTGTTCTTTGGATCTCGAGTGGTGTAACATAAGCATCGTGGGCCCATAACCCATAGGTCCCAGGATCGGATTAGAGTTGTCAAAGTGATAAGGTTGGAGGAGAAGACCCAAGGGTCTACTACAGCAGCACTTCCGAGGTGGCAGCAAAGTTTTTCAGATTCGGGACAGTATGGAAGCTTTTTGGGAAAAAAAGCTTTTCTCAATGGGGAGGTGTGATCAAGGGATCATTTTCAAAAGTTACCTACACATCGCTAAATGGTGCCAGTGTAGAAGATCATCTTGAGAGATTTCTAATGACTATGAGAATGCGAAAAACGGACATTGGGAGCTCTAGATATGTTCGGTCAAAGTTCAGATAGCGGGAAAGTCAACTCTGGTCAACTAGTCAATATTGGACCAATCGCACTGTGACACGTGGCTTGCCACCACTCGTCGAATTCACTCGATTTGCCTATCGGGAGACGACAAGTGGACTACATGATGACCGAGTTAATTATTTCTATACCACATTATATGGGTCGAAATTTTATTATCTTGGTAAGTCCACTTACAAATCAATTTCCATGCCACATGACTAAGTGGGGTGGGTTTTATTATAACAGCCATGTATTAATGGTTAGAAATTACCCACATGCCATGCATGGAGGACCACATGGAAGGAGGTGAAGTTTGTGTAGAGGGCTTAAAGCCATGCGTGGATGTTTCCACGTGAAGGATGGAGTGGGTAAGGGTTATTAAAACCTTACCCAAATTTAATGGCACCAAATGTGGGATATCCCACTTAAATAAGCAAACCGCCCCACTTCTCCTTAGCCACTCTTTTGGGATTTAATCCCATTTAAAATGATAAGCACCCATTTTAGAATATTATATCCCTTATCAACATACTACGGGCTAAAGGTTCAAAAATAGCCTAAGGGATAATATGGCGATGCATTATTCAAGGACCCTAAAAATGTATAAATAGGGTACCTATTTCATTGTAAAGACACACATTAGTCTAACAAGCTTATTATTTGTTAAGTTTTTTTGTGAGATGTGTCAACAAATATTGTTTATTGGCCTATTATTTTAGGCAATAGTAGACGAAATATTTGTGATTGGGAATAAATTATAAACTACCCAATAGGCCCATTGAGCCACACCAATTACTTGCAAATCCTGGATTATCGACCGGATTACTAGCGTCGCATTGACAGCATCGGGAAGGCCAATCAAAGCCGAAGGAGATTGTGCATCAGGAAGGTGAAAAACAATTCGACTGATCATCGGAAGTTTTTGAAGAACTGGTGTACTGATAGGCAAGTAAAATTCCATTAGGTTTTCTTGTGAAAGTACTATTGTAACTTACAAGTTTTGACTAGTGGAACGGTTCGACCACGAACCCGGAGACGTAGGAAATTGCCGAACTCCATAATCAATCTTTGTGTAATTGTCTTAAATGTCTTGCATTTTATTTTAAATTGATTACTTAAAAGGAGTAAATTATCGGCAAATAATTAAAGCCTATAAGGGTCCGAGATCAGGTAGTAATAATCTGATTATTTTCATATCATGTTTGGTATCAGAGCTGGTTTAGCTCCATATTTGTTTTTCAATAAATCTGATTAACAGAGTGATTGCTTCAAGATTGGTGCAGTTGGTTCAATTTGTGTGAACAGGGTACAAGTGCACTATGGGCAAGATGTCTAAACAGGAAAAGCTTGAGGAAATTGAAGCTTATAATCACCAGATCCAAGAAGAGAACTCTCTCCTGTGATCCATGTATTACTCCTTGGAAGAGGAGTATGCTCGTTTGAAATCAGAACTACAAACCAAGGATGAGCTCTTGGCAAGGTTGTAGTGTGGTGATCAGAGGAAGGAAATACCTTCAACTTCAGATGCAGTGACCATGGCAGATGACTACACTGTAAGTTGTTCACCACTGGAATCTTCTTCTTCCTCCCATTTGGTTTCGGATTTAGGTAATGAAGTCTTTGGTTTGTTTGAAAAGCATACTAGAGGCATTGGATCCAAGTTACTAGATAAAATGGGATTTGATGGAAGAGGCCTTGGTAAAAATGACCAAGGCATTGCTAACCCAATACAGGTCGAGGATCATCCTCATTTTACAGGTTTGGGTTATCCTAGTGCGGGAATGGAAATTGGAGAATGCTCCAAGAATGCTGACGGGAGACAAGCTTCCGAAAGCAAAGTGATTACCCCACTAGTCCTGCAAGAAGATTCTGAGCAGGAAAGTTGTGCTTCCTCGTCACAGGCAAGATGTGGTAAGAGAAATCAGCGAAGAGGTAATGAGATTCCACCTCCAGTTTCTTACCATAATCGTAAGCACAATAAAACTTCTGATCCACTTTTTCAGCTTAAGAAGTATGGTTATGATTTTCAGAAGATGTGGAATTCTTTTCCATGTACTTTTTGTGGATTGCATAATCATTCAGTGGCCAAATGCTGGAAGAGAAGGACACTGATGAAGAATTTGATGTTGTTCATTAGGAACAAGGCAAATCAGAAAGACCAATCTCGTCATGTAGAGTCGAGAAATGGAAAAAAGAGTTCCTCATCCCAGAAAAAGGAGTTTAAGAGGAATTTTTGTGCTCATTGCCAGAGGAATGGGCATCGGGTGGAAAATTGCTGGAAACTGCATCCATCTCGCCATCAGAGTAATGGCAAGCCAAAGATGGAATGGAGGCCTATTGCAAAGGTAGAAGAAGTTTCTACTCCACCACTAGTTGACAAGTCAACCCAGGACTAGGTAATACCTGAAAGTGAAAGTCCTTTAAAATGGGCAAGTCAACAATTTTTCAATTATATATTGCATAATTCAGATTGATGAATCGTATGCAGTATTAAGTTTGGAGATCAAATTTTGTGAGAAAATGCTAAGAGAAAGGTTTACCATACTCAGTGGATTTTCTTACTTAGAAAATTTGATTAATGCTCCAAAATCTCCTAATAAGCTTGTGAGTACTTGTTACAGCTTGGACACAGGAATTAACTCATATAAAGCTTGGAGATTGATCTTTCATTTGTGCAGACAGTAGATTTTGCAGAGATCAGCTCGGAACTTCATTTTGTGTAGAGGCATTGTGACCGTGTAGCAGAATGGTAGCTGAATCATCATTGGCATTGACGTCGGGTTGGAACTTCATTCTGTGTAGAGGCATTGTGACCGTGCAGCAGATTGGTACCTGATATTGTATGTCAACAAGAAGAGCTCTCAAAAGAATAGCTCAGAACGTCATTCGGTGTCAAGGCATTGCGACCACACATATGAATGGTAGCTGATCAAGAGACTTAGCATCATGTATCGGAGGCGTTGAGGTCTACAGAGACTTAGCATCGTGCATTGGAGGCTCGAGGTCTTGAAAGAGGCTTAGCATCATGTATCGGAGGCATTGAGTCTCAAAGACTTAGCATCATGCATTAGAGACTCGAGGTCTTGAAATAGGCTTAACATTATGTATCGAGGCGTTGAGGTCTATAGAGACTTAACATCATGCATCGGAGGCTTGAGGTCTTGAAAGAGGCTTAGCATCATGCATTAGAGGCGTTGAGGTCTGTAAAGGGACAAGGCATTGTCCATCACCGACATCGGATCAATCAAAGCTCTACGTAACATGGAGTTCCTTCAAACCAGTTTCGGATTCTGCGGAATCAACTCGGAGCTAGGAGCTATGTTATAGAGTCAAAGAAGATCCTTGTTGTCATATATCAAGAAGCTTAGCACCGCACAGAAGGAGCGTTGAGGTTTCATTCAGAAACTTAGCACCATAAAGTGGAGGCGTGGAGGTCTTCTTCGGATATCAAAGTGGCGCAGCGAAGCGTCATGGGCCCATAACCCACAGGTCCCAGGATTGGAGTAGAGTTGTTGAAGTGAGAAGGTTGGAGGAGAAGACCCAAGGGTCTACTACAACAGCACTTCCGAGGTGGCAGCAAAGTTTTTCAGATTCAGGATAGTAGAGTTCTCCTAATTTCACTTGATTTCTCCCACTAGAATGCTTGGAAATAAAATTTAAAATTTTTGCATGGTAGTGGCTTCGAGCACGGAGCTGCCATAGTGGCCATTAAGCTCGAGCTCGGAATTTGCGGGTATTTTTTTGTCTCGATCATGATGAAATCAACTCCATTGTGATATTTTTTCATTTGTATTCCGTGTGTAAGTTTTATCTTGATCCAACTATCAAATTATTGAGAAATCTAACAAATGTGAGTTAGGGCAAAAATGAGGTTTTTGTTAGGAAATTAATTATTAATGTTTACATTATAAATATTAGGTTTGAAAGAATATATTGTTTCAACAATATATTATTCATGGAGTTTTGTTGTACCCGTAAGTTTATAAACGGGTAAGTTGTTTGATACACTTCCTATTTTATAGGAAGAGGTTTGTCTATTATATTGGCTATATATTAGCCTAATGTATTGCACAGGATTGTGTGACAGTAAATATAATACAGAGTATTATTATTGTGTTATTCTGCTATGATAGACTGAATCTTGCTCGATATTTGGTATCAGAGTGATTTTTGTGCACGTCATGGAGTCTTGAGATTTTTTACGGAGAAGAACAATTGTTGTTCATGATTTCCCCATCTCATGAAAAGAATATTTTGTAAAGAACTTACTGTATATCCTTAAGTGCCAGGCCAATCATTTTTGAGATTGTGATGTAAGTTTTCAAGTGGATCGTGATCGAAATTTTACATATGTGGATTTGTTTTGTTATTCTCCTTGATGCAACACGTGAGCAAGATGCAATTATCCTCACTCCTGTTAAGCTACGTCTGCATCCAATCTCCCTGCTCTGATGTCGATCTCCACGTGGAAATCTGGACACAAATTTGGAGTTTCTGAAGCCATATGAATAACAGGAGATAAGTTTTTTTCCTTTGGTTTGCATTCAAATGTTTAGACCCAATCGCACATGCAGTCTCAAATCAACAACTTGCGTTAGTACAGAAACATCGATATATTGTCACTATGTATTGAATAGTTTGGTAAGTCAGTTTTGCATCTGCCGTAATATTTTTACCTATAGATTTCCCAAGAATCAGTCTTTTCGATTCGCCTTGCTTCATTTGTAAAGCTTATCTCTTCCTTATACGGCCAACATCCCTGCATAGAAATTAACAGATGAGGAATATCAACGTCTCAAGGAAAACGTTGTGGCAATAATCAGAGAAATTGGTGGGTGGTTGGTGAGATATATAATTGCAATATTTTGTGGTATCTTGGATATAAATTTTGATTGACCGTGTATATTTGGCGAAGTTTCCAGATCGGCCCAACCTCCTCAAAGACCACAGTGAGCTACTCCAGGACACCTTGCATGCAATCCACATGGATCTCTCATTATGGTAGTTGTGCGCGCATGCCAGCCTAGACCTGAGCGTATAATCAATTTCATTGACCAATGGCCTCTGAGTACTCTCTAGTTCCTGCTGAAATAGAAATAGACAATTGTAATGTGAGTCTATCTAATAAGTTATAGTTTATGTTTAGTCCTTTGTGTTTTAAGTTCGGTTGTAAAGTAAATGTTGGTCAGTTATTTTTAAATTTTATTTTATAGGTCTTTTATTTAATTGTCACTCTATGTTTGTAAAGTGTCTTATATAGCACCATTAGTGTGTTTGTCATGATATGTATATATGATAAAATAGTCATTTTTGTGTCTATTTTCAAAAAATCAAGAGTCGATTTTTGGTCTAGTCAAGTCAAAAGAATATTGTAAAAGCTTCGTTATTGTCAAGTTAATTAAAATAGGTGATTTTAGGATTATTGTCTTGTCAAGTGTTAAAGTCAAGTGTTGTGTAATTAAAATATTTTTTAATTCGTAGTCAATAAACATAAGTCGTTATTTGTTGCGTTGAGTGTCTAGTCATATAGTAGCGTCATTGTCAAAAAGTCAAAAGTCGTGTCATTGTAAAAGTCCAAAAATAAAAAATAAAAATTTTTTCCTCACGCAGACGCATTTTCGGTGGAATCCGATGTCTGAAATAAATTAATGAGCCTCAAAAGTAAAATCCGTTGATCTAGCAACTTGTCAAATGGAGGATGGAGGCACAGGAGGATGGAGGTCGACAGGTGACCTCTCGTCGATCACCACCAACGACGGGCTGCACAAAAATGATTTGGTGGCACAGTGTGCAGTGTGAGTACTTGTTTTTTGAGTTTTGCAGTGTTCCAGATTCAGTTGTGTGGTGTGAATTTCAGCTTGGTGTGATTCTTTTTCAGAGTTCATGTTGTGTGTTGAATAAGTGAAATGTTCACATTGAGGGGGGAACATGATCAGCATGATCCAATGTTCCATTTTCAGTTTTCAATTTTTCAGTTGAGTATGTGGCTTTTCCTATTTCCCCAAATGAAAAAAACATAGTACAGAACAAATAACACAGTGAAACGCAGCATCATGAGGCTTGATGAGGTAGAACAGTCAGATGTGTTCCTGTTCGTACCTAGGTTTGTGGTTAGCCTCTTGAAAACCATTGAAGGTTGTTCAGATGTGTTCCTGCTTGAGTTCCCACACTGCTAGGTCAGATGTGTTCCCTAGAGTGACTGGTTGATAAGCAGATGATTCCTGAGCATGTTCCCATCCTCGTCGGTCAGATGTGTTCCCGACATTGCTTGGTCGATAAGAAGTTGATGTGTTCCTTCTTCTACCTTCAGTTCGAGTGTGTGCCAAGATCATGAGCGTGCAGAGGTGGCAGGCTGCAAAGGAAGTGTGAAAGTTCTAATGTTACCATGTAAACATTAAGGGGGGGAATGTTAGGAAATTAAATTAATGTTTACATTATAAATATCAGGTGTGAAAGAATATATTGTTTCAACAATATATTATTCATGGAGTCTTGTTGAACCCGTAAGTTTATAAACGGGTAAGTTGTTTGATACACTTCCTATTTTATAGGAAGAGGTTTGTCTATTATATTGGCTATATATTAGCCTAATGTATTACACAGGATTGTGTGACAGTAAATATAATACTGAGTATTATTATTGTGTTATTCTGCTTTATGATAGATCGAATCTTGCTCGATAGTTTTTATGAAACAAATGATTTAGGGAATTATTTTACCTCCCATTTGTTGCATCTTGATCATCTTGAAAAATTAGGAAGTCTGCAAAAGACAACATCTCAATCCATTGGACGGTTCGAAAGATATGAATGAATCTTCGTCTGGTGACTTTGGGGGTTTTTTCAAAAAAATGTTTCTTCACCATTTCGATCCATTATTTTTGAAAAAAAAAAATTTATGTTTAATCCTCATCTGATCATTGAAAAATTTAAGCAATGGGTCTAATCTTTTGGTTCTTCTTTAAACTCTTTGAAATATGACATTCTTCCTTGGGGTCATTAAGTGTTCTGCTTAAAATAATATTACTTAGGAAGCATGAAGTGTATTTTTAAATTAAAAATGTTCCATCATGTAGAGGATCTTCTCAAATTTCCAACGAGTATTTTTTTTCCTCCTAACTCCTTATGGAGCTCCTGCAATCGTCCAACGAAGATCAGGTACCTATTTTGACTACCTTCTCCTCACAGGGGCTGAGACTTGGTCATATGAGAAACCACATGAAAAAAGAGGGGGGAAGAATAATTTGTGTCCCTTTGGCCAAATTGATTAAGGGGACATCAATTTCCACTTCGCGCCTCATCGTGACACTTGGCGATCATCTATGCAATGAGAGGAAAGGCTCCAACTAGCTCTTGGGGCTAAATTGGCAATCCATGAGGTCACATTGGTGTTTTGGGGGCTAAAAAGGGTTGGGTGAAATTTTATGTCCCCTTTGTCCCTTTGAAAAAGGGACATAAGGGACATGAAAATGCACCTTAACCACAGGATGCCATGTGTCCCATAAAAAAATTGACTAAGTGTCGAAGAGTGTACCTTGAGAGCTAACTTTTGCAAGCCATATCTTGAGCTCCCGGATAAGTTTGTGGGCACTTATTTATATGATTTTGAATAGAAAATGTATTTTTAAAAGAATGGTGATGGTCCCAAGGCTCAATTATGACTTTAAAACCTCCAAATGGTTCATTGTTTCTCGGGACCTCCAAATTTTGTACTAGAAGAATGAGCTACCTAAAAGAAAGTATGGGGTTTCACGGAGTTCTATTTTTTACATCATGTAGAGAATTTAAAATAATTTCCATAGGTAATTTTTTGGCTTCCAAATCACTATGGAGCTCCCAAAATATTTCTTTGAAGTTAAGGTCCCTTTTCACGGTGCGTGCTCATTCAGGCCCAAAAACCGAATTTCGCTGAATCGACTCCAAAACCTCCGAAACTTCTCTAAATCTTCCAAAATAAACTCAAAAACATTTTTATCACTTTAATACTCCTCTATGGTGATTTTTTCTCCTTCCTTCCAATCCAAGGGGTGCACTAGTCCAGGAAGGCTAGTGGTAGCCCTTCCCAAAACTGCCCAAAACTTGGTATTCTTCACAAATTCCTCAAATCACCTAGGGGACTGAATTTGATTTCCTAAATCACCTAGGGGAATTGGATGGACATATAATTAAGGACCATTACATGGACTTAGTAAGGCTTGGTGTTAAGGATGGGTAGACTTGGGGTGTCTTGGAAAGGTAAAAATTGAAAAAATTGACACAGAGGTATCGTTGTCATGCTTGAAAATTGGAATTTTTTTTGTTACACATTTACATGACAAGTGTGTAAATGGTTAGTCATCAAGAAGTTACCTTTAATTAATGAAAAATACAATAGATGAAAAACATACCTTATTGCTATGATATAGTTTACAACCATTGAATACAACACGTGAGGTAAATCAAAGTAACAATAATAGGTAAAGTGGCTACTTATAGTACTCCATCATGAAATGATCAATATTAACAAAGTAACTTGTAACACACCTCGTGGCAAGGCACACTTCACTATTTACTACAACTATAGACATCTAACAGTCCATGTACCAAAATCATCATACATAACCAAACAAGAACATACAATCATCAAATTAAAAAAATATGTCGTAAATCATAAGCATTTTTCGAACGCCGGAAATGATCGTTGCATGGTTATGCATGCCAATACGGGTACATGTGTATATCCTTCTCAGGATATACATGTGTGTGGGTAGCTGCATACTTAGCTATGTAAAAACGCTTCACCCCACACACCTTTTTAAATCATTTACCATTTATGAATTATTCTTTCAAATTTGTAGAGTGAAATTGAGGGATGTGACACATTTCTATATCCTAATCACATACTACTATTCATTCCTAAGAGATAAAACTAGCACTAGACAACTATCTTTAACCTTTTTTTGCATTTCTTATTTTCTATTTGGCCTTCTACACCCTACATCCCAATCTGGACTTCATTGCTTTATTTTTCATGACTCTGAGACACCGGTGCTAGGCACCCTCATCCTTTGGGTGCCCTGGACCTCTTCATACTTTACTCACTCTTTTTGGGCATATTTTATCTTTTGGGCATCTTATTTTCTTATGGTTCAACCTTCTATTTTTCAATTGTTAAATTCAACAAATGGAATCATATAAATACAAAGCTATGTGATCATAATAAAAGCGACCAAGATCTAAGAATCTATTATAATTACCTAAGGTTAAATCCAAAGGAATTTTAACAAAGATCAAGGCATCCTTCTATAACTCACTCAAGGGACAAGGGACTTCATTTTCTCAGTATACATGCATAGGATGGGAAGATAATTTTTCAATCCACACATCTACTAACATTAGTACATTTAGCTATCACCTATTATCACACGTGCTTGTGCAAGGTCTTCCTAAGGCACAATTATAGCACACATGCAAGAACTACATGGAGTCTAAAATGTAGTGCAACACTCGGTTGTAAGCTCACTCATTTGAGTGACCACCAGATCCCTCTAACTCCCCATTTGCATCTTTTTTTTTAGGATTTGATGTGTTTTAGGGTTTTGGAGGATATCATTTTTACAAGTTATAGGTGAGTTCTATGATCATCCAAAGACATAGAGGTTATCAACAACGAAGGTTATTGACCAAAATAAAAACATATTCTAAGCTCCTACATGGTCACAAGTGCCCACCAGAGGTATCTAGCACCTAAATTCCCTAGTCCTTTTTGGGTGCCCTAGTCCCATTATATCCGATAGTTCCTAAATTTACTATGCACAATCTGCAATCTTTGTAGTCTATTTTCTTACTCAAATCCCTATACGCGCTAGTACATCACTTAGATAGATCTAAGTACTCACTTGAAGGAGAAAAGGTACCAGGTCCCTCTTTTATGTAAGCTTTGTCAAGGAGTTAACATGCATAAACATATATATTCCAAAATCATAATAGACAATCAAAGATAAGATATAACAAGTTTCAACTCACAACCATAGTGCATAATGAATCAAGAAAGGATAAAGATAAAATTTACCATGCAATAACCAGTAATAGATATATCAACAACCAATATCCACTCACAACAATCCATTGTATTAACTCATCAAAATGCAGTAGTTGAATACATCATAATTATCAACACAAGGTCATGTGCGTAAGTATACCAGTTGCATAACTCTAACATAACATAATCACCTAACCCATGTAAATCAATACATATATAGGTAGTGGAGACTTGCCCTTTACTACTCATGCACTCTCAAAATAGGTTACATGCTAAGAATAGCCATGTGCCACTACAAAAGTAACTAAAAATCATGTCATCTTCACCTAGTAATATATTACCTATAAATAAATCTAGTTCTAATCCTATTATTAGCTCGAACTTCACATGACTCTTGATCTCCTTATTGTTCCCAAAATAGCTTGGCGTGTCTTCCAATTCTTCTATCAAAATGTATTCAAGTCTCAATCCATTCTTAGCAAAATGGCTAAGTCCCAAACTCCATCTTTCTCCTCGATATGCCCTATATCTATTTTTGATGGTTGTTCTTCTACATGCACCAACACATCTGCTTCCTACAAGCCCTAAACTCATGCACCTCTAGTACTTAGGCATAAATAAGTCCATTCAACATTACCCAACACTAGTTTCATTTCCTCCCCCTAAGTGGGTAATCATGCCTTGTCTCTCCAAGAATAAAGAATAAGGAACAAAAGAATGATTGTACATAAAGAATGAAAGAATACATGGGCACTCTATTCTTCTGAAGGTAGAAGTAACTCAGGGTACTCACTCTTAATCTCTACCTCTAATTCATTCCAATCACTAAGAACATTAATTTTCTTCTCAGGGATGTCAACAAGTACTCCTTCCATCTCATCCAATGTCATATTCTCTCCCTCATTTTGTAGTACTCTAAGAATGTTCGCTAGACTTGAGATCATCCCATCCATTACATCCATGTGTTAAGCTATGATTTTCCCAATCTCCTTTATATTTTCTTTGTGAGGGTCAAAAGCTGCTATGAGAATGTCACACTTTTCTACCACTAATGTCAACCTCTCCTTGTGTCCAAGTGTTTCATTCTTCTTCGCTGCAAGGACCTCATTTTCTCAACCAAATTCCTTTTCTTAATTATTATCTTTGGGTCTAGCACACATATTTAACGTTGAATCCTCTTTCTTCATTTCATCCTTCAAGGTTTGAAGTAGAGATTCATACCCAACTATTTTGCATGCTCTTATAGCCTTGACTTTTCCTACTAGGCTAAACTATCTTCCTCTCTTTGTGTAGCTATCTTTATGGTCTCTCATGGCACACCTAACTAATTTTTAATCAGTAATTACACATAGTCTTGTAAGAAGTGCAGAGAGGACTGGTATGTCTACTATATTTTCTCATCAATGTCTAGATGTGCATCTATAATCTCCTTTCCCAATTCTACCACAAAATCTAGAATGCCCTGTCTTTTCTCCTTGTCCTTTTTGTGTGCTTCTATTAACTACTCTACCTATTCCTTCAGGCTCTTATTTTCTTCTAAGAGAGATCTTATCATGGCTGATTTTTCTATATTCCTTCTCACTACCTCCATTGCTATATTTTTTAGTGCATTACTTACCTTATCATATGTCAAATTTATAGGCTTGACCATCCAAAGTGTGCACACTCGAGCCTTTTTCTTCATCTTTCTCTTAAAACATGCATCCTCCTTTACATCAAATTTTGTATCATCAATATGCGTTTTCAAACTCCAAGAAAACTAATTTTTGGTGCACAAATGGTTGCTTCAAGTTCCATAAGATCCCATCCGTAAAGCTCCTTAGGATTCAAAGTACTTTGAAACATAGCACAAATGATCTTTGTGGGATCATCAACATATCCAAATGTAGGGGTCTTATACATTTCTCCCTTATCTCCTCCTAAGCGCCTACCTTTCATAATATGCACCCCAACATCAAGCATTGGTCCTTCACATGTATGTGCATCAGTAGGCTCACCAGATGGCTCGCCCTTATCTTCGTCCTTCCCTGCAACTGTAGCACCACTCCTTACCTCGTGCTCTTTCAAACTCCTCTACATCATGCTTCACTTCTTCATCCTTGAGGTTCCTCTCGCATCTACAGTAATAATAGGGGTATCCTTAATGGTCTACACATTGTCATCTAACTTCTCACCCTCACTATCCTTAGTGGGAATATATTTGTGCCTCTTCTTTTCTAGTTCTGCCTTCACTAGAGAGTTTCTAGGCTACCTCTTAGGTGGTTGTGAGGGCCCTACACATGTGCCTTATGGCATTATATTTCTTAAAACCCTCCTAAATTTTTGTTCCTTAGTTCCCTCACTTATCCCTATCTCCATAGTGTTTTTCAATTTCACTTCCTCACCTTCCTCTTGTCTTGGAGGTGTTTCCTCGCATGCTCTCTTTTCCCCACATAGTTAGATTCTTGAACCATGATCCAGGCCACCACTATCTTCCTTCAGTTCTTCCTCCTCCTCTTCTTCTTCTTCATGGGGAAGATTAGACTCTTCATCCTGTAATGTTCCCACAATATGCTTCCCCTTGGGTAGTTCAGGAATCCTGAACTCATTCTCAATATATTTTCCATTTTCCAATTTAGGATTAAGGTAGATGTATACCTTAGCCGCACCAGACTTCCCAATTTCCAAGCTTATAGAATTAATACTGATATTATCTGAAATCAACTTCTCTATATAAGAAGACTTACCCAGATATACATATGTCTTCCATATAGTATGTAATCACAATCTACTTTATCTCGTGATTAAAATTCAACTTGCACATTTGAAAACCATGCAATTAGGGCATGAAAATATTGCGTGGTGAAGGCATATGGGATCTTGCACCAAGGGCTCCACTTTCCATCGTTTCATTTCAAAATTCTCTATGCAAAAATGTTTATATACAAAAAATTGGGCTTGCTTCTCCAATACCAAAGGAAGGTCCTTGGGTATTCTCCATTCATACTCAAAAGTAATGCACAAGTGCTCATACCAGAGTTCTAACCTTTTCTTGTATGGTCCACTCATGGATCCATCACATGTATACTTTGAAAATATTTCTACAAGAGACTTATTCTCTTCAAGGAATTGCCAAATATTGTCCTTTATCCCATCGGGCACTCTAATTTCTACAAACACTACAGACAAATAATATAGCACCAAAACTTATCTTGTATCCCTAGTGTGCTTATGTAATAATAGTCTCTGATAATAAAGGAAGGCATGTTGTATACCACTCCTCCTATCATCTTCTTTGCGATGTGAAACCATCTCTTGTTTACCTATTTACAACATTCTTGGTTATTCAATTTGGTGAGGAGGTGCATTTCTTCCTAAAACACAGGGTACTTTTCCAACTTAAAAATATTCATTTTGTGTCCCCCCTTTACATAAGCTAGTGCAGTAACCCTTATTTCCTCTATGCCATCATTATCAAAAAGATCACTTCCAATCTTGGTTTTAGAGCTTCTCAATCTTTTCAACCTCCCGATCAAGGGTGCGGTAAGTCATATTCACTACCCAAAGCAAAATAAAATAAGTCCTCGTAGACTCAGGGCATCATTCATTGGTACAACTTTTTTGGTTTCCCAAAATGCGACATCTTGTAAAGTTGCATAACTTTGACGTTTGACAACAACTTCTCTCTTGCATCATCATACACTGCCATGTTTTTCTCGTGTCCATAGATCTATTTTTACCACCAATAATTTTTCCAATTCATCCTTGTATTCTTAGTTTGATGATTGTAGTCAATCATTTTTGGCCTCTAATATGTGACTCCCAATCTAAACCCATGATGACACTTTCCGGGTACTACATTTCTAAAAATCAAATTTTAGGGGTATATTCCACCCATATTTCCACTTCCTTTTTCTTCCCACCCCTTTTGGTTTCCCCAGGTGCTCATTTAGGTGCCATTACGATAATAAAAATTTGTTCTTGTAGTATATTTGAACTCTATAACTTTAAACTTGTATTCCCTAGCTTCTCTTGAACCCTAACTCAGCAAAAAAATTACTACCCACACACTTTATTTTTGCTCAAACACCCTCTCTAATGGAGCTCTAACTAATTCCATGCATAAATCACTCTGTTCATTATCTATATTCTCTCTTTCATGCACTTCTATTTATAACTCGCTCTTTAACTCACGCAAACACTTCGCTTCATAATGCAAGGTAAAAATGATATCAAAACCATGATTTTTATAACTTTTACAAGTTTCTCCACATTTATTACTCTCTATCTACCACCATAATAAGAATTAAATGGTGTTTTGTTCCTATCTTTGTGCTATGTTTTTCCGTGCCCTATCATAACCTTCTTCCATGCCCACTACTCCTCAGCCACATACCTCCTTTCACACACCTTCATGCATCGAAGTACCTATCCACCGTGACTCTCACAAGTAGTTCCCCATATTTCTTCCTGCCTGCCTCACATTACAATTCGCATCCATCTAGCTATGCGTGGCCTTTATTATGAGCATTTTTCATTAATCTGCACCTTTACCTCAAACACCTACACCATATTTCTTCTATACATACCCATCCTCCAGATATCATTTAATCATGGCCCATTTATCATGTATCTACTCCTTCCCTCACACTAAAATTATGTGCATTCCTCTATGCATGAAATCCCTTATATAGTAATCAACTACTGGAACACAAGCACGCTTATTACAACAAAACACTAAACTAAATTGAAAAAGCAATGAAATGATGAATGGAAATGCATCAAAATAAATCTAATCTAACTTTCAATATTACCTTATTACAAACACCATGAAGACTTATTTATATTAGGGCTTCATCCTACTCTTGTTGAAATAACCGGGAAATTGTGTTCCATTCAAAGACACTAAACAATCGACAAGTGCCTAATTAAGTATATAAGTTACAACATATGGTCCCAACCAATGCACTCTGAATTTCCTAGGGTGGTGTAGGAATAATAAAGAATAACTAGTTTTCCAACCTCAAACTTTTTATTCTTAATGTGCCTATCATGACATGCCTTCTACCTAGGCTTTTCTATTTCTAGCTCCAACGTGTTATAGCATGCCACTCATCCAACTGCATCAAATTTTCAATGTACTCTTCAAGTGTTTTCTCATCATCTAGTCCACTTGCATGCATAATATATAGGGAGGGTAACATAAATTTCATTGGTAAAATAGCCTTTACGCCAAACACCAACTAAAAGGGTGTGACTTTGTTCATATTTTATAAGTTTTCCTATACACCTAGAGTATAACAAATACTTTATCATCCCAATATTTCCTTCCAACGTCATAGATATTTTTTAATGTATGTCCCAATATTTTTTAAAGCCTCAATAGTCTCATTAGCTTTTGGGTGATAGGGTGTTTTCTTGTGATGCACCACCATAAACTTAACCAATAATATTATGATAGTCTTATTCAAAAAGTGTGTGTCTCTATCACTTGTTAAACTCAACGGACATCCATACCTACTGATAATTTTTTTCCCACAAGAACCTTTCTATTTGAGTTGTGTAATATTTTTAGTCGATGCTTCTACCCACCTTGTAAGATAATGTGTACATGTAATAATATAGTGTGACCCAGTCCTATGTGCTAATGGGGAAATAGGACCCACAAAGTCAATTTCCCATTTCTCAAAATGTTCTACAATCTCTATAGGCCTCAAAGGCATTTCATCTCTATGCCCAGGCTTCCCAAGGCATTGGTAATGATCACACACCCTGGCATACTTTTTACAATCCTTGTATATTATTTCCCACAAAAGACCAGCTAACAAAATTTTACGCACATTATCATTATCTACATAATGTCCATCATAAATTCCTCCTCCATAATAGCTTCACACTCATGCTCAAGTACACACTAACACAAAACCTCATCCCAACCTAGCTTGTATAAATCCCCACTAATCAACATATATGGCACGATGCATATGGTGAGTTGTTTCTTCTCTAAACTATTCATTCCCTCAGAGTGCCACACCAGTATGCAAAAATATAGTACTATCTTATAAGTCAAAGGGAATGTAGTTCAATATGAATATTTTTGCATCTAACATTGTGTCCTCAATTCTCTACATGCATCCTCACCTGAGTGAATCCTTGACAAATGATCGGGTCCAAAATTGATCTTTCCTAGCTTTACCACCACTACCAAGTCAAATTACTTAAAACAAAATGATCCAATGGCATATGTGCCCCTATAAAACGAGCTTATTAACCAATTACTTAAGTTTCATGTGATCTGTATAAAATATAAAGGAGTTTTCATAAATTACTATCAAAACTTGTGCAATGCATAAATCATAGACAAGGCTTCACACTTTGTAGTCGTATATTTTGCTAAGTTGGTGTCAACTTCCTGCTCGCAAAACCGATAGGATGATCAATAATCCCATATCCAAGATTGCTAACATTACACCAATGGCCATGCCAAATGCATCAAATGTACATGAAACAACTTATCCCAAGAAGTAAAGTGAAAAATATGTAGAAGTAAGTCTTTCCTTTAATGTCTCAAAAGCTATATATCTTGTGCCTCATCCCAATGGAACTTTCCCTTTCTTTTCAATAATTCCTCCAAGGGCACGAAAATCTTAGCATACCCCTTGATGAACTTTCTGTAATAACCTGTATGTCCTAAGAACCCACGCACCTCACTCTAATTGGTAGGCTCCTCCAAACCCAAGATAACTACAACCTTAGCAGGATCTACCAACAAACCTTCCTTGCATATAATATGTCCCAACAAGGTCCCAAAGGGTGTAGCAAAGATACACTTCTTAATATTCAAGGATATTCTTAACTTCCTACATATCTCAAACATGAGTCTCAAGTTGTCATAGTGATCCTTTTACCAGCCCATATACCATCCAATCATCTAAATAAACTTGTAAAAACTTGTGTATAAAGTCTTCAAATTCATGCACAACAATGTGTGAAAATACTGCAAGTGTATTCTTAAACCCAAAGGGCATAAATGTATATGTAAAACTTCCCCATTCAATGGTGAAAGTTGTCTTTTCTTGATCTTCTTTAGCAATCCATACCTGATGATAACCAGAGAATCCATCAGTGAAAGAGTATATTTCACACCCTATAATGCCTTCCAAGATCTCCTCTGTAAAAGGTGTGGGAAAAGGGTCTATAACACAAGTAGCATTCAACTCTTTGTATTCCACACAGATCCTTATCCTACCATCTTTATTTATGATTATCACCATGGGGCTAACCCACTCTGATTCCTCAATGGGCTTAATGATTCTAGATTCCAACATCTTATCAATTTCTTCTTTAACTTATATGTACAAATTAGGATTCATCGTGTAAGGCATTTTCCTAACTAGGAACACACATTCCTTTAACTTGATCCTCATCTCACCCAAAGAGGGATGCAATCCCTTCAACTCATGATAGCCTCACAAAAATAAGTCTTGGAATTCATGCACGTGTAGTTCAATAATATTTGACACCTCTTGTTTAGACCAATAGTCACCAATAATGGCCTCTTTAGGTTTTGCATCTATCCTAATATTAACCTTCTTCATTTTCGTTAGCTCATGATAAACATGCACATTTTCATAAGAACAATCCAAAACATCATGCATACCTACAATAGTGTGGTTAAAATCAATCAATCATTCTAGATTTCTACTTCATCATCAATCATATAGACCAACTTACCCTTTTATTTTTCTAAGAAGGCATGCAAAATTTGTTCCTCATATGTCTCTTCTTCTTCAAAGCATGCCTCCAAGTCTAAATCTCTAAACATATCTAATAGGATTTCCTCAACTTTTGCACTATCCCCCATCATAAAGTGCTTTATAATGTGTAATGCTTGATTCACCAGGGGTTTAGTAGAAAATTAAGCAAAGGTATTAATAATACTTGAGGTCATATTATATTAATTAACTATTTCTTGTTAACTTTGCATGCACATACCATGTGCACTCACAATCACTTAGAGTGGTGTAGAACTTATGTACCCAGAGTGATGGTGGTAAGGCCTCGTACCCCTCCATCTAGAGTCTCTCACACTTCTAAATGTGATGTGAAGTAGAATCCTTCCCATGGTATTTACATATCTATGAAGGTACATTGTTCCTTAGAAACCTAGTAGAGAAGGTGATTCTCACTTCTCACCACTCCAAAAGGTTATCTCTGTGTGTAGTCCACTAGCATGCAGTTGTCCCACATAGGGTATAAACCAACATATTTCTTATTTCTACTTGATCTTCCCATCTTGAGCTTCTATGGTGCGTAGAAATACATCGGGGTTTCCTTCACTAGTGTACTGAGGTACCTGGTTATGACCCAAGTGCTTAACCATCGCGCACCGATTACGTGAGTAAATTTGTTCTTGATCTCCCTCTTGACCATTTCATATGTTCCATGCACCCATTTATCATAGGAAACATTGGTTGTATCACTCATAGACTGAGTTTCATCCCACTAAATAATACCTTATATTTGGCTTGAGAGCTTCAGAGATCTCTTTGTGTGAATATCCTATTCAGATCCTCTTCACTCAAAGGTTCTACATATGGTGTAGCCTTCCCATATATCAAAGGAATAATCACACGCTCTTCTTTGTTCTCAAAACTGATATAACCTTTATTAAAGTGTAGATCAACATTATTTGTGTAACACCAATGGAGCCCAATAAATATAGGGAAGTTATCTATCTCGGAAAGTGCCAAGACCTCAAATTCTCTAGTAAAATTGGCCCCTTATATAGTAATAGTGGCATCCTTCAATACTCCAATGGGTGTGGCTTTAGTCATGTTTTCCATATACAACACATTTAAAGATGGTTGTAATGGTGGTCTCCCCATCTGATTCCACACATCCAAAGTGAGTACATTTACTTCTGCACTTGTATCAATCAATATATTACTCAACATCCATCCATCAACAATTGCATTCAAAGTGATCTCTTTATCATATTCAATATTGTGAGGAGGTAAGTTCACATGCAGATATGTCTCTCATGCTCAAATTCAGTGCATGATACCTTCTCCCTTAACCATTCCCCTAATAAAGGAATGATTTTTTTTTGGCACAGAATCTTACAAATCTCCTTTAAGTCATCAACCTCTTTTTTGGGGAAGCTCAACTTCCTTCGCGTGCTCTAGAATCCATGACTTTTCCTTTAAGCATTGTATTTCACCTTGTAAGTTTTGAATAACCTCCATAGTCTCTTGATAAAATTCCTTCCGATGAGAGGGATCTAGATATTTCACATGTAATACTCCTGATTTTGTAATAACATGTTTCTACTTCGAAACTTCACAAGTGAGCATAGCTTCAACGTGTGTAGTTACCAACATAGGTATCATCTCAAGGTCAGGTGCTAACTTTGGCATCCATTTATCTTCCACAACACGATGTACTCTAACCATTCCCATGCCCTTATCCTACTTGTGTTTTTTTGCTCATATGCTCATACAAAATCCAGGCATTCCTCAAACTTGTGATTCTTTCCACACTATGATAAAATAATGTTTTGAGGACACTCATTCCTATATTTATCAGGCAACCCACAATTAAAATAGGTTCTACGAGGTAATTCACCTCTTCCATAACCACAACCTCGGCCTCTAAATCCTCCATGGTAACCTCTACCTCTACCACCTCCATCATAGTTCCCTTCATTGTTATTATGATTATGATATTCACCTTGTTCCTTAAAATTTTTGAAACACTGGTCTGACATACACCACTCTCAATAGCCTCATGAATATGATCAATAAACCTACAATTCATTGTATTTTGAGTGGTAGACTTACAAATCTTACAATAATAAGACACATTCTTCTGATTGTGCACTGCGGTAAGGGACACCTACTTGAATCATGATCCAAGTGAAAAATTCACAATCTAACAACATGGTCTCCACTAATTTACGATGGAAATTATCCTTAGTATGTCCTTCCACCTCACAATCCATACACCAAATACCACTGCACGTCTCATGAGTTGAATTAGCTGACAATTTTTCCAACTTGTTTCACCATAGATGTAATATGTGCCTCCAAAAATGGGCTAACTCTAGTTTCTATACTTCCAACTACCTCAACACGTAGAGCTACCTCTAATGCCTCACATGGATTAGTAAAGGTTTTATGAGAGAGTTCCTTTAAAAGGAGTTATCATTCTACCAACAAACCACTAAGCATGTTGGCTAGGGTAAATATCATAAGACAACTTTGATAACAAAGTTTTAAAATAGGAATCATACTCCCTAACACTCTCATATATGCCCTACTTAATGTCCTTCAGTGTGTTGATGCTTTTCTGTTCAAAATCGGTATATGAAACTCAACTAATAAATCATCACACAGTGTGTTGTAGTCTACACAAGTATGTTTTAGATCATACTTCCTATACCAACTATATACGTGCCCTTGTAAAGTAGTAGAAAATTGACTTGTATTACATTCAAGATCCATAATTCCCTTAGCGTGCCATAGTATTTCACAAATATGCACATGTTCAACAATATCCTCAATACCTCTGTACTCTGGTAGGTGAAGAAACATCTCGTAATAAACTTTTTGGGGTTGGTATAGACTATGTCCACTAAATCCAGAACATGTATTACCTCCAATATTCCCTCCACCTCCAGAACCACAAGCTCTACTAGATCCAAAACCACCCAATCCTTGTGTTCCTTCTCTTGTAGTGAGCACTAAACTAGAGGATTTCCTACCTTGTGTTCCAATAGTTGTAATAAATTGAAATCCCACATGATCTGTGAAGTTGTGCTACTTACAGATGTATTACCAATGTTCTACACACCCACGTTACCAAACAAAGAATATTATGTGGCCATCTGAGAAACTCATGTATTCAAAGGAAAATGAAAGCTACCTATCGCTACTAAAACACCTACACTAGCTTGATTCTCAATAATTATCTCAGGAATTGGAACACCAAGTGCAATGGAATAAAAATGTAGTTTGTTTTTTCTCAAAAACCTATACGCATTGGCACATCACCAGAGACAGATCAGAGCACTCACCCAAAGTGCACAAAGCTATTGGGTCCCTCTTTATGACAAACTTTGTTAAAGAGTTATCATGCATGAACATATATATTCCTTAATCATAACAGATAATCAAAGATAAGATATAACAAGTATTAACTCACAACCACATTGCATAATGAATCAAGAAAGGATAAATATCATATTTACCATACAATAACCAGTAACAAATATATCAACAACCAATATCCACTCACAACGATCCATTTTATTAACTCATCGAAACACAATAGTTGAATACATCACAATTATCATCACAATGTCATGTGCACAAGTATACCAACATCATAACTCTAACATAACATAATCATCTATACCGTGAAAATCAATACATGTGTGTGTGTGTGTGTGTGGTGGGGACTTACCCTTCACTACTCATGCAATCTTAAAATAGGCTACATGCTAAGAATATCCATGCGCTGCTACAAAAGTAGCTAAGAAGCATGCCAACTTCGTCTAATAATAGATTACATATAAATAACTCTAGTTCTAATCCTATTATTAACTCAAACTTCACATGACTCTTGATATCCTTCTTATTCCCAAAATATCTTGGCGTGTCTTCTAAGTCTTCTATCAAAACATGTTCAGCACTCAATCTATTCTTATCCCATGTATGCAAAATGGCTAAGTCCCAAACTCCAAATTCCCTTGGTGCGCCTATATCCTTTATTCTAATGCGTGCACCTACTCTCTCACTTCCTATATGCCCTAATATCATACCCATCTAGTAATTAGGCATAAATAAATCTAATCAACATTCTTCTCCTCATGTTTATCATTTTTCTAGTCCAGAACACTTCAAGATCAAGTGTGAAATCAGCTAAACCTTTTACTCTCTTGCATCTAGGTTTTAATATTTTTTATCTTATTACTTATGTCAGATATGTACTTTAGCATTTTATTTATCATATGTGACTCTAAAATTAGGGTTTTATAAATTCCATATTTTTATATCAGTTCCATGGAGTGACATGACTTGGTTTTTACATTATGATTCATTTCTCTATCTTATGAGGCATATGGAATTTATATATAGGATATATCATTTGATTCATGAATGAATCATGTGATTCTTATGGTATGTATCATGATGTTTAAGGCTATTAGATTATGTTGTTCACCTAGGTACTTTATTTTACGTTCTCTTTTATTTATTCTCACCCAATTATGTGTGGATATTTATGTTGTCTTATTTAGATATTAGGAGGATATTATCTATTTGTTATGTATAGTTATTTCCTAGATTTATGGTCTTAACGAGTTCATTATTATCTAGTTATTTCTTTTATTTGCTGATTAATCTATGGCCTTAAATAGTTATTAGATTAATCTTCCTTACCTATATAAACAAAGCCCCATCTCATTTTACTTCATAAGGTTTGATAATAATATATGATATTATTATTCATTTGTTTCCAAATATTTTTATAAAGTTATTTTGGCAAATTGCTTTCAACTTATTGAGTGTGATGTTTTTTAGAATTTGAGTTCTTTGTGGCTTGGCAAAATTTATTTTTCGTTATTTTTAATTAATCAAAGTAGTGGATGTTGTACAAATTCTTTTGTAAGTTTTAGTTAAGCAATAACTATTTTTCTATCATATATATTTGGATTATTTGTTGTTCATTGGAACTTTTTTACAAAGAATTATTTTTGCACAAAATGGAGGGTGTTATTAGATCTATAAGGTGGTAAAACCCCTAAATTGATTATAAACTTTGGCATAGGTGTATTCATATGTATTTTCTATTTTTGGTGTTTTATAGACATGTAGGATAACATAGGAATCCACACGAGTGACAAAAGGGGCTCTAGGATTACTAAGCGATAACCATGTCGGGTTTTTTTGGGCTTTCTAATTTTGTTTCCAGGAGTTCTTGGATTTGGATCAATAATTTATGTCTTATAAAAATCAATAATTTTATTTTATGGTTGTGCGGGTCTCTTTTTGGTTTACGTGTTGTGGGTGGTTGTGTATTTACATTCTGAGGTTATGGATTTACATGATACCATTTAATTTTTTGTGGTCACTTGTGTAAAGGGACCCATAAAAATTCTTATCCCTTGGTCATATGGTATGGTCACATGATGGCTTAAGCTTGTGATTCATACTAGTAGGTGCTTAAGTCCAACCCCTTAATTTTTTTATGGTGAAGGAAAAAGGTATTTTATTTATATTTTTAAAAATCTTGTAACTTTTGATAGGAAAATAGAAATCGAGTTCCGTTTTTTATAAGTTTTTTTTTTTTTTTTTCCATTATAACTATTTATTTTGAGAAAGCTACTAAAATTATAAAGTATCATTATTGTCACATGCACTTAATTATAAAGTGTCAAATTTGGGGGCATCTTGCATTCTTTTACTCTTTGGTGATTTTTTAGAATGACATCTTTATATTCTTCGCATTAAATCAACTTGATCCATTATCAACACCTAATTATGACACATGGAAACCAAGAATTGAAACAATCATTAAACACAAAGGATTATGGACTTGAACTTCTACGAAAAACTAGTGATCACTAAATAATATTAGAAATTTCAATACTAATGTAAATTTAATGAGTGTATGGGTTTAATAGGAACTTATGTAAGTGATAGTATTTTGTTTCATTTGGAAAAATGTGACTCTCCTTTTAAAATATGGGAGAAACTGGAAGGCTTATCCGGTAAGGTGGATCACATAAGATCCATGCAACTTGAAATTGAGATCACCTCTCTTAGTCCTAAAGATTTTTCATCAATTGTAGACTATATTACCAAGTTCATGCACTTGTTGATACAATTCAAGTGGATTGGAAGAGATAAATAATATGAAGAGTGTGTTTACCTAATTCTATCCAAGTTGAGAGGTCCATTCCAAATCTTTGTTTCTACCTTTTTCTAGCATGGATGTATTAGGTGACACATTCCAAATGCATATCTTAGAAATATTTTATGAAATACTTATTAGGGAAGAATCCAAAATGTATAAGCTTGAGTCTTCCACCTCTCACAAGGAATTAGTAGCATCTAATCCTAAGGGAAAGGGAAAACCAAAAGGTAAATCCAATTTCACTCCTTATCCATCTCAAAATTCTCCTAAACCCAAAGAAAACAACTCTAAACCCAAAGAGTCTTCTAAATCCAATAAAAAGTATAGCCTTTCATGCTCTTTTTGTAGGGGGTATTGGTCATTAATAACATATTTGTTACAAGTGAATGCAAGCCTTAGAGGATGTAGTCAAGAAACATAAAATAAATGTCTCCACTCCCCTCCTTTCAACGAGCATGGAAAATAACTTAATGTTATTGGGATATATCATTCAACTCATGTTGAGTTGGGTTATATATTATGATGCTTCTCATCACATGATTTCTTCTAAGGAGTATTTTGTATCTACAAGTTTGAGCTCTACTTCAAAAATTGAGGTTGGATATTCTTCCTTTATTTCTATTAATGGAAAAGGTAAAATACACCTTGATAGAAGAAGTATCCAATATGTGTGGTATATTTCTAACATCACTACAAATTTTCTTTTTATATATCAAATATGTCATTCTAGTTAAGGAAAAATAGTGAATTTTACACCATAAGGGGTAGAAGTACAAACCTGGTTGGAGCCTCATGCACTTATTGCTCAAGGTATTGTTTATCATGGTAATAGAATATATCACTTTGAGGTTTTTGATGAAAATTCCTCCATAGGGACATACTTGATTTCTCATGTAGATTCGAGAGTAATATTTTACATGAGAGATTTGTACATTTCAATTACAGGTATTTGAAGGAGTTGAGCACTTATGGTATGGTTGACGGTCTTCCTAGAGTATATTGTCTTGATGGATTTTTCCTTGGTACTGTGCGTTAGGGAAACAACACCAAGATCCATTCCCTAATAATTTTTCCAGGAGATATTATTTACCACTTGAGATTGTGCATAGTGACTTGATGGTTTTTCTTACCCCCTTTTCAATGGAGCTAGTATGCACTTATCTTTAAGGATTTGATCGAAAAAACTATTATAGTCAGTATAAATAACTTTCTCATTGATAATGGGGGACTAATTTAGAAAAGAGTTTTCTAAATTTTTGGAAGCTTGTGGAATTATTCACCAACATTATATTCCTCATATTCCACAATAAAATGGCTCAACATAATGGAATAACCAAAAATTGAAGGAAATGGATAATTGCATGATGCGATCTAAAAAGATTTACCTCTTATATACTAGGAATAAATAGTTAATTATGCTAACTAAATTCAAAATTACACACCACACAAAATACTTGAGAATTTGAATCCAAATAAATATTGGTCCAAAACTAAGACCGACATCTCATTTTTTCGAGTCTTTGGGATCTATGTTTGGTCCTTTGTGCCAAAGAAGAAAAGGAAATCCTTGGATAAGAAGAGAAAACTTTTGATATTTGTAAGGTATTATGATGACATGAGATCTTATAAAATTGTATATCATGATACTCATGAGGTTTGTTTTCAAATACATGTTCAGTTTGACAAGTTCTTCTCTCCTCATGATTCTTCATCTTCTTCCATACCTCGCTTCTTATTCTTTATCTCATCTTAAGGATGCTTATTTGAGGAGGTAACTAAAGATATTATGGATATCAACGAGGATCTTATTCCCAATGGAGTTTTCACTATGCGTAAGTGGGATTGTAATACATTTTATGAGGAAGAACCTTTCACACAAAATCTTCCACCCACAAGGCATCATCATGCACATTCTACATGATCTAGAGTTTTGTGTCGTAGTTTTGAGGATTGAAATTATTTTTCATAGGCTAATGATATATGAGAGTGGGATGATTCACAATGGAAAATTATTAGTATTCTTTCATGAAGAATAATACTTGGGATTTTTCTTACTTCCTAAATGAAGAAATATGATTAGGTGTAATTAGGCATATCTAACCAAATACGTAGTTGATGGGTCCATTGACAAACATAAGGCCCAAATTATTGAAAATTTATTTTCACAAGTTGAAGGTGTTGAACCCTAGTCAATTTTTTTTCATTGATGTCAAGTAGCATTGATGGAAAAGTAATGAAAGGTGAAGTGAGACCTTGTAAGGAAGTTCAAGATGGTCTCAGTGCCCTATAGGCTTGGTTGGTGAGGAAGGAGTCCATTGGAAGCATGGACATGGAATATATGGCTAGTTAAGATGTGATATAGGTCATGTATGATGGTATAATCATGATAAAAATCTCTTACAGTGAGTATCAAGTCATTTGGTGGAAGTCTCAAGTCAAACTAATTCATTTAGGCCTATTTCTTGAGCCTAGTGAGGTATGAAAGGTAGGTACAGGTCATGAAAATACCATGATAGCATAGAAGTATCCTTGTAATGTTTTCTAGGGCATATTTAAGGAAAATAAATCTTATTATAGGTCCTAAAGTAAAAATTCAAAAGTTAGCCAAAGTTACTCTTGGGGAACTCAGTTTTTCCTGTATGAAAATGAGATGGTCTGGATAAATTCAAAGCTATTTTTGATATAAAAATCATGGGAAATGTTAAAGGAAGTTTTTCTTGTGCTCCATGCAAACTTTCAGGTCATCAGGAGTTTGTTTGAGCAAGTTGTGTAAGTTTTTGCAAAACTAGTATGTTGAAAAGCTCATTTTGGGTTGCCTAGCTTCTTAGGTCTCAAGAAAAAATATGAATACTATTTAGAATAAATAATAGAATGTATTTTTGAAGATAAATTTTAGCATGAGGTTTTTTAAAAAATGATGACTATTGGTTGATAAATAACTAAGTTATGATTTTTTTCTATCAACGTTGTTTTTCCACCATACTATCTTCTTGGAACAAGAAGAAAAATCTAAGTATATTTTAATTAAATTGTCTTATGAAAGATATTGGATCATCTCAAGAGTGAATAATACTATATGCAGGACTTCTTTGTGGTATATGTGTTCTCAAGTATACAAGTATTGTATAGTTTGTACCATGTTGTTGCAAGATTGGGTAAGTTTCAAAGTGCTTGAAGAATCTTAATGTGTAGAATGATTATGATCCCTATATCTCTCTCTCTATAGGTAAAATGTGAAGTTTTGGAATACCCTTGTGTGCATTGGCATAATTATATGATAACTTGAACCCATTGTCTCCAATTTTCCTTGTATTGTGGTGTTAAAGAGTCTATCCTCTGAATGGACTCGAAACTCAACCTTTTGTAAGTGTTTTGAGCCCTCATATTAAGGATTCTTTGAAAATTCCATGGAATGGATGATATTAAAATAAATTCACTTTAATATCACAAGGAATACTATCAAACTCTATGACCAAAACTCAAGGAAATACACCACTTTGTTATCATATTGTAAATTGTTCCTCCCATGCAAGATAAATTTGTCATTGAGTGTTATGTGAGTGATCTCGGGATGTATAGATCACCTATGGAAGATTTAAATGATCTTCTTATCCATCCAAAGGATTCAAGAGGTGTGAAATTATTCTAAATTACCTCCTTTTCCAAAACACTTGTTTCTTTCTAGATTGCAACATGTAATTTTTTTCTTACGGAATCATATGAGAAAGTTTTTCAAGTTTGATTTGTATCTCGGAATAGATGGATAATTATTCCAAGAAGATTGAGAAGGAATAATTTTCAAATTTGATACATTATGAAATATGTAAATTCTCTTCTTAGCCATCCAAATTCTTCAATAGCTATGAAACTAGCATGAATTACCTCCTTTTCCAAAACACTTGTGTCCTACCGTAGATTGTAACATGCTTTTTTATCTTCCGGAATCATATGAGGAAGGTTTTCAAGTTTGATGTGTGTCTAGAATAGATGGATAATGATTCCAAGAAGCTGGAGAAGGAAGAATTTTCAAATTCCATGCATTATGAAGGGAGAATGTTTTTTTAATGCTCTTAAGTGTCGAGTGCTTAAAACCCCTGAACTAGGATTTATCAAGGATGTTTTTGCTCATATAAAATGTTTCCACGGACCATTCCTTGTGAAAATTGAAATAAATATCCATGGGACATAAAATCCACTAATGAAAAAATAATTTTTGAGATTCATCAACTAGGCTAAGAGAATTTTGTGATAGAATTCCTGAAACCCATGGTCAGACTGATAAACTAGTTTTCTTGACTGTTACATGAAATTTCTTGAAATATAAACCAAATTCTCAGTTGAATCAAGGTAAAATGAGGTTGAAAAATCACACAAAGATATTATTTGAGTTTTTTAAATCCCTATCACATGAAAGTTTGAATAAACATCAAGTACACCTAACTGTAGGAAAAACTCATTTTTCTTAGCAATGAAGAGCTCTCAATGAAGACTATAGGAAAAAATCCTCAACGAGAATGAAATGGTAAAACTGCGCAGGACATCTTGCATCAAAATGAAAGTTCAAGTGAGTTTATTGAAGTGAAAAACATTCTTTATTTTTATATCCAATAATGTACAATCATAATATCAACAAAAAGTTTAGACTCAAAGTTATAAATGAGATTCATAGGTTTGAACAAATTCTCTCTCTCTCAACTCGAAGGAGAAGATAAAAAGACATGGTTTTATCCTTTTATTTCAAGGTCAATTTCTTTTGAGTTATGAATGGCACATGAAGGGACAATTTTCCAAGGAAGTGGAAGTTAAAGAGCTTCTTGAAACCTCCACCAAATGACTCGAGCTAAGAGTAAATGAACAATTGTAGAATATTTGAAATAGTATGAAAAGATCCTAATTAAAATAGATACATGGCATAGAAATATAAATATGGTGTTAATATGAATTTTTTTGTTTAGATAATGATAAAAAATAGAAGAGAAGTTGATATATATACAGGTTAAGCTTGGGAAGAGTCGCATATTTGATGTATTATAAGTCATAAGTGAAAAATTTAAGTTCAAGTGATGAAAGACTTATTTAAGAATTGAATTTTTGTGATGAATAGATAGGGAAATGAAGTGTGAAAAAATGTTGACAACAAAAGATAAGTTGAAGAGATAATGTGAGAAGAGTAAAAACACTAAAAGGTGCATATAATGAGGTGAAAAAAAGATATAGAGAATATATAAGTACATGTTGACAGTGAATTAAGAATGTGTTAGCATATGGATTTGAATGCATGCAAATGACATGCAAAATTATGGGAACGAAATACCTCCTCAATGAAGGTGAGGCTGCCTTTATTGAAAACCAAAAACTGTATTTACATCTATACATTCAAAATTGTATGTGGGGGTGTTTTGGAACATCAATAGAAAGAAAAGTGAATGAGGGAGATGGAATAGAATGAAGGAAAGGAATGGAAAGGAATGAATGGAAGGAACATGCAAGAACTAGGTAAAATCATAGCCTAATATTACATGAAGAAGAATGATGAATAACTAACACAAATAAAACAGATTTTGAGTTAGCTAAACAAGAATGAGTAAAAGGGAACACACATGAGCAAGTAGATAATCAAATCTTGTTCATTGTGAACTAGAACAATGTATTAATATATTTGAAAATAAGATCCAAGACAATATTTGCATGCAAGATTCAAACACTAACATTTAATGAATATAAGAACACTAAATATTACAAGATACAATGAATAGGACACAAAGTTCATATTTCATTAACTCCAAAATGTCTTCTCAAAAGAACACAAAGTTTCTTTCTTGAAACAAAGCTTGCACACAAAAGTATTTTCTTCTCCTCTCTCAAAGTCACCCTTACAAATGAGCCCCTGACTTCCTTTTATAACCCAAAATTTGGTTACAAAGTAGTTAGGGTTTACATGAACATTAAATAGGGCATCTTAAATGACTTTGACTTTTTCAACCAACTTTAAAAAGTAATTTGAAAATAGAAATCACTTAAGTTATCAAAAATTTTCCAAAAGTGAGTTTAAACAATAACATCACTTTATAAATAAAAGCAATGGGTACATGTGGACCCCACTTAAATGACTTAGACACACACATAGACATCCTAGTCAACAATGTGCCACCTAGATCAAAATACCTAGGATCAGTTCCTTATCCATTGGGCCAAGAGTCTACCTATCCCGATCGTACATGAATGAACTCATTGACCATGCTCTACAATCCTCTAGATGACAAGAGAGCCAAGATTGAAACTTGAGAAATTCATCCACCTCTTCATTTGAGAAACATTTTGGTGTGAGTAATTTTGTCTTTATTCGCATTCATATTCACAATTACACACAATTCTCTATATGCTTTGAATAGCTTTCCATTTTGAATTATTCATTTTTTGTGAGAATGTAGTCGTTATG
Source organism: Taxus wallichiana var. yunnanensis (assembly GCA_018340775.1). Classification (NCBI taxonomy): domain Eukaryota; kingdom Viridiplantae; phylum Streptophyta; class Pinopsida; order Cupressales; family Taxaceae; genus Taxus; species Taxus wallichiana. The sequence continues at coordinate 181,766,736 of CM031236.1, read as the reverse complement.
CCACCTTGGCTTGTCAGAATCCAACTCTTGATATTTCACCATTGAGAAGATCTTCCAAGATCTGAGATTGTAATTCACTTCCTGGAGTTATGTATTTTATCTTTGTCACCATCCCGAAGTGTTGCCATTCTGATCCGCTCACAATCATCAAATTCAAGAACACTCCAACTTTAAGACTAGCCGATGAAGTATCACACCTACTACTAATTGAGAGCTGACAGGACACGCTTGAATGATGTGTCCTTGCTTGATGATCCACACAATTTCACTTGTCATTGGTCTTGGTTTTTTAATGAATAGATCCACCACAACGATCAAGTGAAGACAATTGATGTAGACAAGATTCTCCCATTATTGATCTCTGTCAATAACCATGGATTTTGACTCAAGAGACATTTTCCAATAGCTACGACCTATACTACATAATGAGGAAGTCATAGGTGACCCATTGGTACTATCGAGAAGCATCGACATTGCGGAAATGAGACTGAGAGCTCACAAGTTGAGGTCACTTCCGCTTCATAGCTGTTGGAGTTGAATTGCCACGTTGTGTAGGTGTCATAGGTGCTTCATGTAAGTGATTAGAAATTTGGGACTCGTAGGGACACCTGCGAAGTCTGTTGTGTGTGAGAGACCGCTTTGAAACAAGCACCGGAAAAATTCTAACTCACCTTTGGTTGATATGTGATTGTAGAACCGGCTTACACCGATGTGTCCCAAGTTGGTATCGTTGATGTTCTCATACTCTGAATGGATCACCGAGGTGGTTATAATAACTTGGAAATCATATCGTAACACTGTTTTGTTTCGAAATGACATGATTGTGAAGATGTGACAAAATCTTGATTTCTAGCTATTACTTCCAGACTTCAAAACTGAACAAATCGCCTTTGAAACTGCCCTAGGAAAAATAACAAATCTTGTTCTAAGAAGCTCTCACTAGATGAGGGAGTCTATTAAGGTACCAAAAGTCTACATGTCAGATTTTTTTCCCAAATCAAATTCTTCAGTCAAATATTAAAGGTCAAAGTTGACTCTTTTGAAACTATGAAAATCATGTTTAGTTTTAGCCTAGGAAAAATACCAAAAGTCACCCTAGGTATCTACGACTTGGAAAGGAAGCATAAGAAGGTGGTGAGAGTTCAAATAGCTAATCCTTTTCTCTTGACAATCATCTGAGTTCAAAATATTGACTTTCAAAGTCAATATCCTTGATGGCTCAAAATTGTATGCGCGACGAAATCAAACAATTGCGTTTTATTTTTCTCCATGAAAAATATCATATAATTTTTGTGCATTTTAAATTTTTCAAATAAATACATGAAGGTGGGGAGAATTCGTATAACTAAACCATTCTTCTCAAAAATCACTCAACTTCAAGATATCAAGCTCCAAAGTTGATTACTTCGACAGATACAACCCATGGTAGCCTTCGTTCCGCATCTATCGTTTTCTTCATTAATTTCATTTTCTTGTGCTGATATATATCTTGTTTGACATTTTCAAATGGTTCACATGATTTCTCTTCATGCACAGTCTTCCTCTTCTTGCAATTGTGTGGCTCGTATTCTCCTTTCACCTGCCTGGTGAATGCGTAGAAGATTTTTTTATTTTATTTATCTTTTGCGTGGAAGGTCCAATTCATGGTCTGTGTGGAAATGCTTTCTCTTTGGCAGCGTGTAGATTTTTGCTTTCTTCTCACATGGCCTTTTGATTCTGCCCAATGTGTGGAGAGATTCTTCTTATTTTTGATTTTTACTTGTTTTACGTTGTCTTGGCCAATGTTGGCTTACCAAAAAGAAAACCATTTTAATTAATTTTATAGCCTGAGTGTGGCCAATGTGTATACAACTTCATGGAGAGTATTTTTCATATATAAATGCATGAACTATTCCTTTGGATAAGTGTGTGGCTTCTTCCTTTGCTGGCATTTGTTTTGGATTCTTGGCTTGTTGTCTTTTACCAAGGCATGGAGATATTATTTGCATGCATTGAATTTTTATTTTTCTTTTTAATACCTTCACATGGAATCTTTCTTATTTCTACCTTGGCATTGAATTCTCCTTGGTTTGGCTTTGGCTTTCTTCCTTTGTTGGATGTATGAAAGTTTATTTTTGGTTTTTCCTCCTTTGTTAATGCGTGGAAACTTGTTACTTTGGCTGAGTTTATTACCTTTTCCTATCTTAATAATTGGTATCGAGCCTCGTCCTTTGGAGTTAATCCTAACATCTTGGAGGTGATCCTGAAGACATAAGCATGAGTTCTTTAGCTGAATCAATCTTGAAGAGAAAGTATGAGATTGCTCAATCTTTGATAGAAGGTCTGAAGAATGAGATTAAGCACATGGAAGCTCACCATGGTGAAGAACTAAATGAAGTGGCTTCATTTGTAGACAATGTTTCAAGATCCCTAAAACAAAAATAAAATGACTTCCTAAAACTTGAAGAGGAAGTAAAGACCCTGAAGATTGAACTGACACAAGTTACAAATCAATTTAATGATCTACAAAGACATTCTAGTGAAATAGAACATAAGTCATGTCAAAAATCCATCCAAGAAAAGATTGAAGAGTGTGAGAAATTAAGGGCAGATCTAAATATTATCATAGAAGAAGTGGCACAAGTAAAGAAAAGAGATTTGAATCCTGAATCAAGCCATTTAGAGAACAAGGAAGAAGAAAAGGCTGGTCCCAACAAGAAAAAAATAAGAAGAAAACCAAGAAGATCAACATAGGAAGGTTCAGACAACCAAATGCAACCAGGTATGAGATAAAATTTAATGGATATTGCTTTCCATGCTATGCTTTTAGGCATGGAACTAGAGACCATTTGAGAAAGATAGATAAGGAGCATCCATGGAGAGATTGTAGGATTGAGTATGAAAATAAAAGAGTTTGTTTTAATTGTCATGAGAAGGGCCATGGAACAAAATACTATCTTGAGGAACCTTTGAAGCAAGAATGGACAAAAATTACACCTAGAGACATGAGTCAATTAGTTTTCTTCAAGTGCAACAAAGTTGGACACTTTGCAAGACATCGTCTTAAGAGTAAGCTCATCTACAGGATAAAATATGAAATCAAACACACTCATACAAAATCAGCCAAGAAAGTGGAGTCAGAAGCTGAAATAGAAAATATTGGAAAGAAGGTAACATGTGAAGGTATTGAAGAGGAACAACAAGATAACATAGTGTCAAGAGAACTAGTTCACATGAGATATCAACAAGTTTTGACAAAAGCAAGAAATATGACATTAGCTCCAATACAAAGGCTAAAGAAATTCTACCTCAAGTAGTGGTAGAACAAGTGTATGAACTATTCTTATCAGAACCCAAACATAAAATGAAATCTCATATAATGAAGTTATAACTCCCATAATTGTAACCAAGAAGGTCAGCAAAATTGTGAGGACAAGAAAAGGGAAAATAGAATCATCATGTTATTATGATGACTTTATGTTGTTTTGAGATTATTCAAGGCTCACAATATGACTTCTCTAAGCTTCTAGGAGGAGTGTTCACTTAAATTAAGCATTGGAGTCATAATGATTCTTCTTCATGATGCATGAGGTATGTAATCCTATGATTCATCAAGGTCTTATTTGGGTTCTCTTATGTGAAATTCTTGAAATGAGTTGTAGGGTGGTCTGAATCTCTTATTGGTCTAATCATGATTAAATTTGTTTATCTAAGACAATGGTGTATATTTATAAGTCTTTTGGTCTTGTCTTATGAAGTATGTAAGTATTGTTGTGTATATGAAGATAGGAAGGTGTATATTGTCATCACTAGGTGTTGAAAAGAGTGGTGTCACTATCAAGAGGTCTGTTATGTGGTCAAATGCAACATCAAATTTTCAAATTTATGTTCTTAGTCATGAATTCTTTGTCATCATCAGTCTATGGTCAAATATTGAAAGTCATATTGAGCATACTCCCAGGGGGAGTTATTAGATTCATGAGGTCTAAGCTTTATATTTTCCAAGTCTGAGTTCTTTGGAGTATCATGAAGTAACCATGTGTTGTTGTAGCTTGCATTCAATGTGTTCATGAGTCCATCACATGTATGGAGCTATGTAGATGTCACAGAAGTTGTCAAGTATCATAATGCATAAGTATTATTCTCATGAACTGTTTAGACATAATTCTTGGTCTGTATCATGAAATGCAAATGTGTTGTATAGTTCTCTCAATCACTTTGAAGGTGGTTTAAGGAGATCAAATCCCACTTGATTAGGTAGACTTAAAATTTCTTGATTGAGACAGTGATGTGATCAAGAAAGCACATTATAAGAGTTTTTCCAAGCTAAATCACGTGTTACGAGGCAAGAGATTGGGTTGAGAATGATTATTATTCACTTGAAAAGGTATTATACATGGTTACAAAGGTTTTTACAAAGTGTGAACACTATCTTGGAGGAGATAAGAGAAAATCAAGATAAAATTTTATCTTGTTGCCTTGACTGGGTTTACACAGTCCACTTAAGTGATAGAGATAGAAACTTGGTTTTGAATGATCAAATGAAGGAATCTGTAGCTAAAATTATCGGCAAATCATTTGTGCTCATAGGGATGGATGATGGAAAAAAATTTAGGATTTAAGCAAGAGTATATTTTCAGTTACACGTGATAGTGTTGGACTATTTTCCAGTGATAAGAAGTATTGGTAATTCATGTATGGAAGATAGTTTCACTCATTCTTGACAAGTTTCTTAAGGTGTCTATATTGTTGACACGATTTCAAAGTGTTTAGAATATATCTTGATGGTTGATTGAAATTTTGGCATGTGCTTGAAAGGGCATCTAGTTTCTCTATGAAATAATATGGTCATTTACAGTCTAGGAAGAAAATCAATAGTTGTCTTAAAGGTTATGAGAAAAATCAAGGAAGAGCATGTGGAACTTCTATAGGTATGTCTATTGGAATTCTTACTGCAAGCCTAAGATATCATGAAGTAGGTATTAGACTACAATGAAGAGGATTGAACCCTTTTTTCTATAAGTAGTTGACTGGTATTGGCATCTCTAAGATGAACACAATGATACAAAGTGAGTTACAACTGTAAGGAGTGAAAATCTTGATAATGATAGGGGGAGCATGGAATTGATTTCTAGTAAATAAAATTGAAATTCTCAAGGCTATCCAAGGTGTGTATAAGATTATTACTTCTTGTTCATGCTTGCAAAGGTTCACATTGACTTATCTTAGCTAGAAATGACTGTGGAAGACTAAAAATGGTGTTTAGGACTGGGTCAAAGTAGAAAAGATGATTTCTTATCATAATAAGAAGGTGAGTCTCACATTGATTGTACTTGAAAGCTAGGTATAGTGCTCTCAAGCTCAGGGGGAGTGATGGATTGATGAGAAATAGTTTGAATGGTGTTATTTTGCTTGTTAAAGTTGGCTCTAAAACCACTAAGAATAATGTTCAGGACTCTTGATATCAAATTTGGTATGAGAAGCAAGATGATGTATTGTGAAGACCAAAACATGCTTAAGAGTTGAAATAAGAATGACTTTCCTTCATTTTTATGATACTTATCCAAGGGGAGCTTATGGATAGTGGCTAAAACACCTTTGTCGATGATGTCAAAGGGGGAGATACACAATATACAACCATAAACCAGGTATGAAAGTGTTTTCCATATAATTCTATAGGTTTCGAGTAGGTTTCATCAATGAAAAAGGGGGATTTTTTTGAAACCTTGGCATTGGTGTTGTCATTGATGTCAAGTGGCATTGATGGCAAAGTAGTGAAAGGTGAAGTGAGACCTTGTAAAGAAGTTCAGGATGGTCTCAATGCTCTACAAGATTAGTTAGTGAGGCGGATTCCAACGAAAGCATGGATATGGTAGGTATGGTTGGTTTAGATGTGATACAGATCAAGTATGATGGTATAATCATGATAAAAAGCTCTTATAGTGAGTATTAGGTCAGTTGGTGGAAGTCTCAGGTCAAACTGATTCATTTAGGCCTATTTCTTGAGCCTGGTGAGGTATGAAAGGTTGGTACAGGTCATGACAAGACCATGAGAGCATGAAATCATCCTAGTAATGTTTTCCAAGTCATAATTGAGAAAAAATAAATCTTATTCTAGGTTTTGAAGGCAAAATTCAAATTTTAGTCAAAGTTGCTTTTGGGGAACTTAGTTGTGTATGAAAATGAGATGGTATGGATAAACAAAAAGCTAGTTTTCATAGAAAAATCATGGGATATGTTAAAGGAAGGTTTTCTTGTGCTCCATGAAAATTTTGACATCATCGGGAGGTTGTTTGAGAAAGTTGTGTAAGTTTTTGCAAAACTTGTATGTTGAAAAGCTCATTTTGGGTTACTTGGCTTTTAGGTCTTAAGAAAAATATGAAGAATCTTTCGAATAAGTAATAGAATTAATTTTTAAACATAACTCTAAGCATGAGGTTTTGTAAAAAAATTATGAAGATTAGTTGAGAAATAATGAATTTATGAGTGTTTTATGACAAGGTTGTTTGTCCTCCAGACTATCTTCTTGGAGCAGTAAGCACAATCTGAGTAGTTTTGAATTAAATTGTCTTATGCAAGATAGTGGAGCATATCAATAATGAATAAGACTATATCTAGGCCTTCCTATGGTAATTTTGATGGGAATTATACAAGTATTGTATGGTATGTACCATGTTGTTGTAAGATTGGGTGAGTTTCAAAATGCTTGAATAATGTTCATGTGTAGAATGATATTAATATCTCTCTATAGGTAAAATGTGAAGTTTTTGGAAGATCCTTATGTTCATTGGAATGATTATCTGAGAAATTTAACCCATTGTCTCCAATTTTCCTTGTCTTGTGGTGTTAAAAAGTCCATACTTTGAACTAGACTAGAAACTCAAGCTTTTGGTAAGTGTTTTGAGCCCTAATATTAAGGATTATTTGACAATGCCATGGAATGGAATATCTTCAAATTAATTCAACTAAATATCAAAATGAATACTATCAAACCCTAAGACCAAAACTCAAGGAAGGAAACCACTATTATCATACTACAAATTGTTCCTCCCATACAAGATAAAGTTGTCATTCAATGTTGTGTGAGTGATATTAGGATGTATAGATCACCTATGGAAGATGTAAATTACCTTCTTATCCATCTAAATGATTCAAGAGGTGTGAAAATAGTCCGAATTACCTCCTTTTCCAAAACACTTATTTCTTGCTAGACTGTACCATGTAATTTTTGTCCTCTGGAAGCATATGAGGAAGGTTTTCAAGTTTGATTTGTGTCTGAATAGATGGATAATGATTCCAAGAAGTTAGATAAGGAAGAAGTTTCAAATTCCATGCATTATGAAGGGAGATTTTTTTTTAATGCTTTCAAGTGTCACGTGCTTAAAACCTCGAAATAGGGTTTCTCAAGGATGTTTTTGCTCATATAAAATGTTTCCACCGACCATTCCTTGTGAAAATTGAAATAAATCTCTATGGGACATAAACGCCACAAAGGCAAAAATAATTTTTGATATTCATCAACCAGGCTAAGAGAATTTTGTGACAAAATTCTTGAAACCAATGTGGTCGATTTGGTAAACTAGTTTTCTTGACTGTTACATGAAATTTCTTAAAATATAAACCAAATTCTTAGTTAAATCAAGGTACAAGGAGGTTGAAAAATCGTAAAGGATAATATTTGAGTGTTTTAAAGCCCTAGCACATGAAATTTGCAATAAACATCAAGTACACCTAACTATAGGCAAAACACATTTTTCTTAGTAGTGGAGAGCTCTCAAGAAGACCGTAGGAAATACTCATCAAGAAGAATGTAATGATGAAACCTGTAGAACATCTTGCATCACAATGAAATTTCAAGTGAGTTTATTGATTTGAAAAACATTATTTGTTTGGAGATCCAATACTTTGCACATACGAATATCAACAAAAATTTAAGAGTCAAGGTTATAAATGAGATTCCATAGGTTTGAACTAATTCTCTTCCTCTCAACTTGAAGGAGAAGATCAAAAGACATTGGTTTTTCCTATTCTTTGAAGGTCAATCTCTTTTGAGTTGTGAATGGCACATTAAGTGAAAAGTTTCCAAGGAAGTTGGATTTTAAGATCTTCTTGAAACCTCCACAAAATGACTCAAGCTAAGAGTAAATGAACAGTTGTATAATCTTTGAAATGAGTACAAAAATGCCTAATTAAAATAGATACATGGGATAAAAAGAGAAATATGGTGTTGATATGAATTTGGTTGTTAAGAGAATGATAAAAAAGAGAAGTTGATATATATATGCAAGTTAAGCTTGGGAAGAGTCACATATTTTATGTATTATAAGTCGAAGCGAAAAATTTAAGTTCAAGTGATGAAATATTCATTTAAGAATTGAATTTTTGTGATGAATAGACAAAGTGATGAAGTGTACAAAAAGTTTGACAACAAAAGAGAGAAGGTGAATGATAATTTGAGAAGAGTAAAAACACTAAAAGGTGCATATAATGAGGTAAACAAAAGATATAGAGAATATATGAGGGCATGTTGGAAGTGAATGAAGAATGAAAATAGAGAAAATAGAACTCTATGAATGGGAGAGCAGATTGAAAAATTGCAGAGTAATGCTAGAACTCATAAATTAGAACAAAGGTGGGAGATGTGAGTGGAAGATGAACTAGTGAACAAAGATAAGAATACTTATCAACATGAAAATATTTTGGATTGACATAGAAGGCGATGACTATAATAATGAAAAAGAAAATGTAAGTGTGTGAAGAAGAAAATTGAGGACTACAGATGAAGATTTGATGATTTTCATAAAAATGAGTGAAAACAGAAAGTGTAAGAGATATTTTAATAGAAAGACATCCATAACATTATCCTAATACCTTCATGAATAAGAATACTCAAACACGATGATTCATCGTGGTGAATTGGAGGTCAATTATAATCATCAAAATCAGTGAAACAAATGAAGTATGATTTGTTGAATAATGTGCCAAAAAAGAGATCATGATTTGTTGATTGAAGAAACAAGTAGATAGATGATAAAATTTTACATTCTGATCGAATTCTTATAAGTTGGTTCTTAAAGTATAGGGGTAAGAGCTCCTTGCAAGTGGCAGCTCACTAAACCAACTAAGTGGGTGCTTAGAAACCTTACAGTGGGTGCTAGAAGGATTGGGAAGTGGGTGCTTCTCAGGTTGAGTGGGTGCTCAACCAAACTAGAAATCATTGTAAATAGGGAATTGGTGTTCCTAATAAAATATTTTATTTCAAGTGGGTTTTCTCCCTCTAAGGGTTTCCCACTATAAATTTAGTGTCAAGTGCATTTGTCTTCTTACATGGACTACAATTTGTTCATGGTTTGACTTTTGTTTATAGTTAAGAAAATTTAAAAGTTTAAATATTGATTTGCATTGATTCACCCCCCTTCTCAATTCATTTGATATCCAACAGAAGGTATTGGTTACTTTCATACTTGTATACTCATTTCCAAGATGGATTCATTGCACCTTGTCCTATCTATTAATACATCACAATGGCGACCCATATACCAAATGAATGTTAAGAGTTCCTTCTTACATGGAAATTTATAAGAGGAAATATACGTGGAGAAATCTTCTATATTTGTTCAAAATCTTCCACTTATTTGTAGACTTTGAAGGTCTCTCTATGATCTCAAACATGCCCCTTAGGATTGGTATGAAAATATGGATTTTTTTCTTCTATATATTGGTTTTATTGGCTACCACTTCGACCCTATAGTATATCTCCAACATATTGATGACTATTTTGTTATATTTTTATTATATGTTGATGACCTACTACTTATTAAAATATATTCTTCCCATATTCATACTATTCATAGGGATCTTTCCATGTAGTTTAACATGATATTATGAGGATATTATCTAGTTGTTAGGTATAGTTCTTTCTTAGATCTATGGTCTTGACTAGCTATTTATTGTCTAGTTCTTTCCTTGATTTATGGATTAATCTATGGCCTTCATAGTTCTTAGATTGATCTTCCTTACCTATCTAAGTAAGGACCCTTCTCATTTTACTACATAGAGTTCCATAATAATACATGATTTTGTTGTAAATTTGTGTGCAAATGTTTTGAAAATTTATTATGGAGAATTGCTTTCATCTTATTGAGTGTGATGTTTTATTTGCATATGAGTTCTTTATGTCTTTGAATGATATTTTTATCATTTCATTCATGTTCACCTAGGTACTTTATTTACCTTATCTTTTATTTATCCCCATTCACTTAAGTGTGGATATTTCTTTTATCTTATTTAGATATTAAGAGGATACTATCTAGTTGTTAGGTATAGTTCTTTCCTAGGTCTATGGTCTTGACTAGTTCTTTTTGTCTATTTTTTTCTTTGATTTATGGCTTGATCTATTTCCTTGACTAGTTATTAGAATGATCTTACTTACCTATATAAGAAAATTCCCTTCTCATTGTATTGCATAGAGTTCCATAATAATATATGATATTATTGTTCATTTGTTTTGTTGGTGAAATAATTTTTCGTAATGCAAATTATTGGTTTCCACCAGTAATCACATGGCTAAGACCCTCCTTCTTGGGTATGAGGAGGATCTAATTACTAAATGTAAACTACCTAAATATGTGGGGTCACCAATAGGATGAGGATCACACAGGAATACTCCATTAGACCTATGGAAAAATGTTTGTACTATGTACAAGGGAGGAATTTGTAGTGAGAGGAGGTAAAGGGGAGTAGGAGAAATAAAGAGAGAGGGGGTTAATGTTCATATTCTCAACAACAATAGTAGCCAAAGTATGTCCATATTCAATTATAAGAATCAAGCCATGCAAACAAAAAAGAGATTAAAAAACTAAAGACACAAAATTCTTATTAATTTGTTCATCAAAAGTATAAAACCTTTTCTTGGATGTGCAAGATCATCATGTTTACAAAGTTGAGTATGTGAGATGTAGAGGAAACATATAAAAAGGAAAGGAAGAAATGTAGCTCTTATTTCTTGATGTAGTAGTGATGCAAAGTTCAACAACATACAAAAATCCATAATTGTTAACCCTTTCAAATGGATAAGCAATTCCAATTTATAATATACTTAAAAATTGTTCTCTCATCTCTCCCACATGAATTTTCAACTTCTCTCATCACTTGTGACATTCCACACTCCTAGGAAACAAAATGATTCTTTTTCTTATTATTGAAAAATGACCCTTACAATGTTGAATTGAAGGTCACTTAAGTGAATAAGAAAAAATAGGGAAAAAGTGCATTTTCAATGAGGAATTAGAATATAGAGAGAGAAGAAGGAAGAGAGATAGAGAGAAAGGTTGACCAATACAATGAAGATAAATATTTTAGTGATGGATATAATTTTAATTTGAAGCACATTGATCACAATATCCTCCATCTATGAGATACACAAACAATCTAAAATATTTAATGAGTGTTTAGAAATGCTATTGTGAGATATTACAATGTGATCTTAGGATGACTATGGGCATCACTCATGTTTTTATTTCTTGATCTTGAAATGAGAATAAGGATCACTTTGTCTCTTCTTAGGATTCCATATTTCACCCTAGTGATCACAAATCAAATCTATGATGCTCAAACCTCATGATACTTCTTATTCTCTTATTGAAATGGGAATTCATTATGCAAATGAAAATATTTCCACTTTGAATAAAACTCTTGTCATGTGACCACTAGTTGGATTGAAATGAGGTGATTGCAATGTCATCCTTCTAGAGGTATGATCACACCACAAGGTTTTGAATGAGTTTTTAATAACACTACCAAGTGAATGGAATCAAGTGAAACTTGAATTTACTATTCATCTCTACATACATGGTGACATTATGAATATCATCCTCTACTTTCCTTTCCTAGCACTCAAATCCTCCTTAAATAGAATCATCTCATACGCCCTCTTACTTATATGTCTCCTGGGAATATATTTCCTCTTCCTTATAGAAGTAAATTAAATGAGTATCTGATAAATAACTACATGTTATTTTACTTTCACATTGCATTAAAACCCTAAAACGTCCACTTCCTCTAACTTGTAAGGTATAAGCTCATTACCAAGCATTAATTAAGTGTTTAGAAACACTTCCATGAAAGGTTCCTTATTTGTGATCATGAGATGATTACTATAATCACTCAAAATGATATTTTATCCTTGTTATCATGATTATTACTCCTTGATGTCTTGAACTCAAATGAATCTCTCGATGTTTTAGATCCTTCACAGACCTCATAATTTTCCTATTTTCACCCATTATCTAAGTGACTCTCTTTCACACAAACTTATTCACTTTGGTTGTTTCCTTGTCACAATGTTGTTTGCTTGTAGAGTGTTTTCTAACCCTGTTTGGAATGTTGTTGATGCCAAGAATTCATCTTTTTGAAAAAATATTTTTTTCTCCGAACATTTTCCATTTTTAGTAAGTCATAGATGGGTGTCTATTTATTTTAGCAATTTCACAAATTTTGTCATTTTTTAGGGTTTTGATCTTGAAGGAGTGAATCGAGGCACTAAAAGATAATTTTTTGTCATAATTACTATTTTTAGTAGGCTATCATGGTAGAGACTTACTAAAAATATAAAGTGGTATTCCGAGTGTGGGATCAAAATAAAATAAATTTCAGAAGTTTCCAATTTGCATTTCAAGGCTTTTCTCTAATTTTCAAGCAATTTGGCTCATTAGGTTTCTATGGATCTTAGAAAAGGTTATTTTGGATTAAAATTTTAATTGACTATAAAAATTGATAGATGCATCAATGGATGTAAGTAAACACTCTTCTTAAAGGAATTTTCATGAGGAAGATACAATCAAAATCTTGTGGCAATTAGAGTTGGGGTTTTCAAGTTATGAGAAAAATAGAATATTTATGACTAGGGCACAAAAGGAGTTTTTTGGTGTTTGAACGTGGTGAAAAATATTTAAAAACATCTTTAATGGATTCCAAGGAGTCACTTTATGTTTTTAAGTTCATGTTTTATTATTTTGAGTTGTGGTGAGTGAGAGTGAGTGAATTTATATTTCTTAACTCACCTATAACTACACTACTCAACTAGGGTCAAAATGGAGTTTGAATATGGTGAAATCGGAAAAATAGGGAAAATAGGGGTATAAAATCATGACTTGGAGAAGGATCATGATAAGTGGCAGCATGGGGTGAGAGGTGAGTGAGATGAGGGGGATGGGAAAAGCACCCGTGGAGTTGAGTGAGGTCACATGGGATTCCAAGAGCTACATGCATGATTTGGGTCACATGTTTGTGCCCCCTTTGTCACTTAGAGGAAAGAGGGGATAAAGGGTATTAAAAAAATTGGATTGGAACAAGGTGGTGACATGTGGCATCTTGAAAAATGAGGTTTGGGGGCTTAAATGGGGGCATGTGGAGCTGAAAAGAGCTAATGAAGTGACCAAAGGCTATATGTATGACTTGGGTCACCCTTTTGTCCACCTTATCCCTTTGGGGGAAAAGGGGATAGAGCGCAAAACAAAGTGAAACTTTCTCCATTTAGAAAGTTAGTCTTTGCCTTAAATGTCCTTTTCTAGAGATTAGACTTAAAAATTTCACCCCGAGAGGTTAAGAAAATGGTTTGTGGTTAAATATTATATTGTTGTGACTCTAAATCACATTTAAATATCAATGGAAGAATTTCCAAAATCCAATCATGCTTGATACTCAAAATTTATGGCCTATTTCATTTAGAACTAAGAGGGGAAGGTATAGAGTTTTGAATAATCTCAAGAGAAATTTAAATCCTTAAAGATAATTTGATTATTTAAACTTGTAGAGGATTCTCATAGATTTATAATTCCTATTTATTTTACTCCTAACTCATTCGGGAACTATCAAAATCATCTAGAGAAGTCAAGTTTCACTAAGGAGTCTTCATTTCCCACACCCTAAAAAACTAATGTTGAAAAATTTGTTCCTGAATCTGGTTTTATTTCCTAAAACTTCCCAAATTACTTCAAACACCTTAAATTATCATCAACATCACCTCCATATTATTTGTATTTTCCTTAACATTAATGAAGGATGTATACTTGTTTTAGAATGACTCAAATTGGCCTTCTTAGGCCTCCAGGAAGACTTGTCTTTCATCAAACTTCACTGAATTAAATCATCAACTTGTGTAATAATACCTACACACTTTGAAAAAAAAAAAACTGAATTATTTTGTTAATGCTTTCCTTAGAGCCTAGATGAGTGCTTAATTAAAGACAGGTTGCATAGTGACTAGAAGCCTAAATTTCAATTATGGGCTTAGTTATTATATTTCAAAATTTTAATTTCCATGCTATTTATTTTGCATGATAATATTTGGATATATATTGGGGACATTGGACTATAAGGGGTAATAGAGAACCTCATGCATCTCATCGGATAGCAGAACAATGTTTTGTTCATTGGGTTATAGAGCCATTACATTAAAGAACAAGAAAATCTATAAACATAATGAACATGGCCAATACACAATGGGGAAAGGAAACATAAAATGGGAAGGAAACACATAAAAAAATTGAAACATGATGAAACATATTAAATCACCTATGTTACATGCGGGGGACAACCCGCTTTCAATGTAGCACCAATTCAAATTAATTCTTACTCGGTATATGGGTATCATTCAATCCCTTTCTTCTGCAAACCCATTGATGGGCGCACTGAAATATGATCCCTTTCTCAATTTATTAATAAATATTAAATGATTATTCTTACAATCGATGACCCACTTAGTCAATTCATTTCCTTTGTTTCTTTGACACCTTATTTCCATCTTCTCATTGATTTCCAAATTCTTTCCATTCCCGATTTTTCTTTAATGCTACAAGGATGAGTCTTGATCACATTAAGCCTATATATTTACACTAAGAATTATAATATTTGATAGAAATTTGTTTTTAATTTTTATATTCTTCATGACCACTATTTTCATGAGTTGATTCTCAAAGAAATGTTTCAGAGCTTCAACACTATCACAAGCCTTTTTATCCTCCATATTTCTCATTACTCCAAGAAATATTATTTCATGCACACCTGCTCTTTCTTGACATGATTTTTCTATTATGTGATTTGTACAAGATTTTTATCTTCTTGAAATGAAAATGGGTTGAAGTTCGATATGAATACTTGAAAAGCATTACCTTCTCTATCTCTACCATTTTGAGGTTCAAATTTGGATTCATGGTGAAAACACCTTTTCATTAAGTGGATTTGACCTTGAAAGATGAAAGCACATTCTTGTTCAAAAATCCCTTGCTGAGAAGGTTACCATCTTAAATTTTTAGACTCAAAATGATGCACATGGGTACATTTCTAGGTCAAACACATACTAGCATTCATATAATTCCTAAGAAATAAAACTTGTAATCGATTTATTGTCTTTGGCATCTTTTATGTGTATCTTGATTTCTATTTGGTCTTACACACCCTACAACATAGTTAGTATTTTTTTATTTATCTTTTATGACTCCAAACACCAGCGTATAGCCAAGATAGGAGTTCTTAGGCACCCATGTCCCCTTTGGGCACCCCTAACCCGTTTTCACCTTACTCGCTTATTTTGGGTATCTTTTATCTTTTGGGCATATTTTTCACTTTTAGGTCAGCCTTCTAGTTGTAAATTATGAAATTAAAACAAGGGAATCATATAAATACATAGTTATGTGTTCAAAATCAAGGACCAAGCACTAAGTATTACTAACATCACCTCAGCTTGCATTCAAAAGGTGCCTAAAGAACTTTAAAGTATCCATCTAGAATACACTCAAGGGATAATGGTTTTATAAATTTACATACATAGCATAAGAATGGGAAGTTCATTTTTCCATCCACACATTCTATTACATTCTAGCTACAAAAGATGCTATTAAGTGTAACTTGCACAAGGACATCTTAGGGCACAATTTATACACACACTAACAAGAACTACATGGATTCTAAGATGTAGTACATCACTCGGTCAGAAGTTCACTTTTGGGGTGACTGCTAGGGTTAGTGGAACTCCCCATATTGCATCTTTATTTTTAGGTTTGATGTGGTTTGTGGGTTTTTATAGGTGAATTTTTTTCAAGTTATAGGTACCTTCAACATTCATTATGCAACTACTAAGTGATCAACATAGAGTAATTGTGACATACTTGTTACACATCAGATATTAGATCTAGAGATTTTGCATAGTAATTGTCTCCTATATATTGTCACCAACACCCCAAGCGCCCCTATCTATCTATGGGCGACTGTGTGCATCCCTATTCATGATGTCCAAAATTTATAGAAATCATTTGTGACACTCTTATCATTCTCCTCATCACTCTTCCCTGCTTAGATCAGTTCTAGGTTGCAAGTAAATTATCCAAGTCCTCTATGATTTTTCATTTATTAGGGTTTCAAATATTACATCTTATATTACTTGTGTCATTTCTTCATTTCAGGTGTTTATATATCATTTGATTTAGTAATCTTGACTTACAATATTAGATTTAATTCAAATTAAATTAAATCATTTGATGAACCTGCATTCGAACACTCTTAGATCTTCCCTTTTTGTATCACTTTGATACCTTATGATCCTCCCACAATGAGTGTCTCCATATCATCCTTCTTACAAGCTAATCTTGATTGTGGGCATAAAATCATATCAATCTTAGATAATATTCATATTCATCCTCATACTTCTTCTGAATATGTATATCATAATTTTACCACTACTTTATCTCTCAATGAAGAACATATAACTTTTACATATGTTGATCTTCCTTCTCAAAATATTTTAAATACAATCCCCTATATATTCAGGTTTGTATTAATAATTTTGGGGTTAAACGTGCTTTAGTAGATAATGGATCTGGGCTTAATATTTGCAATCTAGCATTCCTTCATCAAATCGACATCTCTAAGGACTCGTTAGTTCCTTTATCTAATTCCATTTGTGGATTTGATAACATTCATAAACGTGTCTTAGGTACTATTACACCTACCATCACCGGTGGGTCATGCACTCTATCTATCCCAATAATCTTAATTAAAATATTCTTTTTAGGTAGCCTTGATCCATGCCATGCATGTAGTTCCTTCTACTCTTCATGCACAACTAAAATTTCTCTATCAAGGTGTTGTCTATGAGGCCCTCACAGATCCCTCTCTATTCACATTTTGTAATACTATTGAGCATTCACTAGACGATCCCATTTCCTCTACATCTAATCCTCATTTCTCTCAATATGGTCTTGGTTACCAATATCTACTTTGTTATGGATTTTTTGGTACTAGTTTAGGCCAACATGGTCAAGGTGTCACAAAACCATTGTCTATTCCCACTCAATCTACCAAACTTGGTCTTGGTTATCATCTTATATTTGCAGCCTCTCCTAAGGTTTATGTTATTTCACATACTTCTACACTACCTATCTTACATTTGGAACTCATTAGTGATCCTACTTCCTTTGATTAGCTTGATTTGGACACTTTTACTACTAATGATTCTCTCTTAGAATATTTGGGGACTTATGATCATCTCCCTTATTTTCATCACAAAGAATGATTCACATCTATTCTTTCTTCTACTACCTTCTTTGGTCACTCGACTCGCTTAATATCAATACAGATAATTTTGATACCATTCCTATTGATCCATACATAGAGGACCAGTCCACTCTTTTAAATGAAGAAACTATTCAATACAAGCTTTGACTACATTGAAAACCCTCAAATGTTTTTACTTGGTTGCTTCCATTACACCCACTAAAAATAATTATATTAAACAAGTGCTTCATGAATTCTCTAATGTATTTGCATGGGATTATATTGATATTCCTAGTATAGATCCTTCCATAGCCATGCACAATATAGTCCTCAATCTTGGTGTTAAACTAGTCCAACAAAAAATTCACAAAATACATTCAAAAGTTACACTATTAGTAAAGGAAGAAATACAATGAATCTTGGATGTTGGATTTATATGTGTTATGTATTACCTAGAATTAGTGTCTAATATTGTACGCATTATGAAACCAAATGGAAAAGTTTGTTGTTATACCAATTTTTTTTATCTCAATAAGGATTTCCCTAAAGACATTTTTCCATTACCACACATTGATGCAATTTTTGATTCCATTAATGGATATGACATTCTTTCCTTCATGGATGGATTTTCTAGTTATAATAAAATCAAAATTAACCCTATAGATTAATAAAATACTTTGTTTACTAATTCTCCCGGGTACATTTTTTTACATTGTTATGCCCTTCGGCCTTAAAAACACTAGGGCCACTTACCAACGTTCTATGACGCATATTTTTCATGAATAAATTTTAAAAATTCTTTAATATTATGTTGATGACATACTCACAAAATCATGGCATCATTCCACCCATGCTCAAGATCTCTCGAACACTCTTTAAACGCTTACGACAATACAAATTTCACCTCAATCCAAAGAAGTGTGTTTTTGGTGTCATAACTGACAAGATCCTTGGCTATATTATCTCCTAGCGTGGCATTAAAATAGATCCCAAAAAGATCCATGTTATTGTGGATATGCCTCCACCTCACAATTTACATCAATTACACTTAGTATAAGGTAAAATCTAGGCCATCCGATGTTTTATTGCATATCTCGCTGATAAAACTCAACCATTCATGTGTCTAATGAAAAAGGACACTAATTTTATCTAGGATGACCATTTCTAACATGCATTTGAGGATATTAAAGCATATCTATTAAATCCCCTATTCTAGTACCTCCCGTGGTGATCATCCCTTTCTCTTTACATTTTGTCTAGATTCCCTATATTATGGCCCTTCATGACAAACATGACAACTCTCAACATGAAAGGGTCATTTATTACATTATTCACATGTTGTTATCGTATGAATGCAATCAAAGCTACATCAAAAAAATTCTTGGCCTCATCTTTGTCACACGGATAAATTACAACAGTACCTTCTCAATGACGAGTTTCACATAATTACAAAAGTAGATCCTCTATTTTATATCTTATCTTACACTCATGTCACATGCCACCATGCACAATCAGTCGTGTTACTCATGGATTTTGATTTCAAATTCATACCAAAAAAAATAATCAAATGCCAAGTTATCACCAATCAACTAGCCAATGCCCCTCTTTCTGATACATCACCCGTCTCTGTGATACTTTCCGAGATGACTTTACCGCTTACACCATTGACACCGACACTTGGAATATGTACTTGAGGAATCTCATTTCCTCCGAATCATCAGTGGTTGGGATTGTTTTATCACTCCACATGGTGATCATCTCCCCTTTGCATATTACTTAGGATTCTCATGTACTAATAACATCGCCAAGTATGAAGCTCTCATTCTTGGCCTCATTGTCACTCACAAACTTCTTATTCAAAATATCAAAATACATGGTGACTCACAACTCATTATTAACCAATTTAATGACACATATAAAACCAAATAGGAGTATCTCATCCCATATAATAACCTCATCAAATCAATCTTAGCTACATTTGATTCCTACTCTCTCACCGTTATCCCTCAAAAATACAATCATCATACAGATGTTATGGCTAGTGTAGCATCACTCATTCTTCAAGATATCATTGATTTTCATGCCACATTCATCATTCGACACTTACTATATCCTTCTACTAATAATATTCCTTTCAAACATATTTTGTTACATGTAATAATGATCATCTTGAATGGTCCACTCAAATCTATAGCTTCCTCTATCGACAGACCATTCCTGAAGGTTTTTAACCTCATGAATATCACCGTATATGACAAGAGGCCATATGGTATGTTATCAATTGTTATTCATTATTTAAAATATCATTCAATGGCCATTTTATGTGATGCCTAGGACTCAACAACATCCCCACAATTGTATCTCAAGTTCATGATAGTTTATGTGATGGTCACTTATCGAGTTAAGCTATTTCTCGTAACATTCTACACTAAGGCTATTATTGGACCATAATGGAACAATATTACTTAGAATATGCCAAACATTATGATAAATGTCAAAAATACAGTAACCTCCACCATGCACCTGCATATGACCTTCAACCCATCACTCCATCATGGCCCTTTCCTTTATGGGATTTAGGTTCCATTGGAAAAATTAATCTTAAGTTGGTTGATGGTCATAATTTCATCATTACTTGCTACAAAATACTTTACTAAATGGGTCAAAGCCACACCTTTACAAACCACCACTGGTCTCGATATCTATCATTTTATTACCACTCACATTATTACACGCTTTGGCATTCCCTCCACCATTATCACCGATAATGGCTCTCCTTTCAAAAATAAGGATGTTAAAAGGCTCTGTGAAAAATTCAAGATCAAGAAAACATTTTCCACTCCTTATTATCCATAGGGAAATGGCCAAGTAGAGGCCACTAATAAGAAAATTGTCAAAATATTACACAATACCATTGATACTAGTGGTGACAATTGGCATAATCAAATTTTATACACTCTTTGGGCTTACCACACTAGTGTGTGCACCCCCACAAATGCTACACCCTTTTTGCTTATTTACAACACTGAAGTAGTAATCCCCTTAGAGCTAGAAATACCCTCCTTATGGGTATCACTTAAATTCATTCTCAAATATAATGAGTATTGTGAAAATTGGCTCCATAAGCTTAAGATGCTCGAGTCTCATTGCGTGTAATCTCTTGAACATCTTTGAGTATATCAAGATCACATTACACAAGATTACAATAACAAAATCCATCCACACAAATTCAATATTGGTGACCTTGTATTAAAATAAAATCATAAGAATAAAACAATCGAGGTTCATCTCAAAGGGAAATTCAAGCCTAATTGGCTCAAACCTTATGTCATTGCTAATAAGCTTTGGCATGGAATCTATCATCTTACCACTCTCCTTGGCAAGCCACTTAAAACCCCACTCAACGTGATGCATCTCAAACACTATTATGCATAAACACATTCATTACCCTATGACGCACTCTAGTTCCATGGTTCATACTCGACTACTAAGGGTATAAATATGAAATGAACCTCACCATCATTTACTCTATACACTCTACACTTCATGATCTATCTTTCTAGTACACATTTTTCAAAGCATTTCCTGATGATGCATTCTTATCTTATTGTTCATTCTTGATTGTTGAGGGGTCTTTTATAAATGAAACTCATCTCATAAACATATGCTAGGGCATGCTACTCCTATCCATCTTCACACATTGCATACCATCTCATTCACACTCACAACATTTTGCATATCTTGGTTGTTCTTACTCTTTCTTTCTTATACTAGTTACATGATTCACTTTTCTTATTATGCTAGTCATATACTCAATATTTCATTATCTTCATCATATACACATGTGTGCTCACTTGGTCTCTAGTTGTCAATGTATATCTCTTACCAAGTCCTTACACAATGTAATTATACTTGGAACTATACCTCTTACAAATCCCACGAAGGCTCATGGGGGCATCTACTTTCTCACACATTACAGGTGTTATCATTTCATCATATACTACTTCTTATTCTTACTATCACACTACTTTACATTGATACATACATGTTTTGACATAATTTTTATCTTTCTAACATACTAATGTGTAATTCATGTATAGCATTCTCCTTACAGACTATATGCCACCATGGTTATCTAATACATTTTTTCTTATCATTGCTTTCTACTTGTATGTCATTGTTTGCGAGTTATTCCCTATGTCTTGTTTGATCATAGTTTGTATGTTTTTGTATGCTTTGGCCCTAATTGTCTTGTGACATTGTGAGAAATGTCCCATGATTGAAACCTTATTTTCATGGTCTATTTTATATGAACACTATCTAGTTACATCATTTTTCCATGACATTATTTTTACTTTTTCTCCTAGCACATGTATCTAGCCACTTTTTTGCATATACCATGGTAAATACTAGGCAGATCCCCTACCCCCTATAGGTATATAGTTAAATATAACATTAAGTCCTCTATTTGGGCCGCATACTCCTACATTCATCACATGCACCCTAAATGAGGGGGCATACATTAGGTGAACAAATAACCCTATACATTAGCTTAGAGCTATGACACAACACAATATAAATCATAATTTTTACAGGTTATAGTCACTGGATCAAAATCGACTTGGGTCAAAATCACAATATGACACCGATGCCTAGGCTTAGAAATAAGTGCATAGGATCTTGTGTCCTCCCTTGGGTACTAATATCCTAGGGTCACACACATTTAGCTTATCGACAAAGCATAGTTCACAATCCTTCAAAGTAGTTTGATAGTATTAGGCAGTCCTCCAAAAATAGAATACATGCGATCTCCATTTCAATTGGAATAATTAGTACATTTGTAACTTATTAAAGACAACATTAACAAAATAGGGACACACCATCTGTAGTGGTGTTTATCAGGAAGAGTCATGGAAGGAGAGTAACACTAGACCTCTCTCCCCAACATTTTCTCCTTGGTGTGAGATCACCCAAAAAATCACACTTGGTGTGAGATCACCAAAAAAACTCACACTTGGCATGAGATTACCCAAAATCTTGCACTTGGCATGAGATCACCAAAAAAATCACTCTTGGTGTGAGATCACCTGAAAAAAAATATTCTATAGAGAATTTTTACGATAATTTTCTATCCTTTTACACTCTTTTACATTAGGTGCACACTTTCCTTTTTACATGTTTTACATACTTATGTTAATTTTTTATATGCACGATTTTGACTACTCTTTCACTCTTATTTTACAGGTCCATCCATAATAGGCAACAAAAAGTAGCAGACAACAAGATACAACAACATGTGTTGGGCTTATGAAATATAGCCTAAGTACTAAAGGCACATAAGATTGCGCACCCTGACACAAGTCGCGTAGGTACGTGTAGGAAAGTGAGGATTCAAAATTTATCTATTTTCCAGAATAAGGATAAATATATATGTGGATTGCATAGCACGTTTTGTAGAAGACTTGGAAAGCATGCAAAGGCTATTTTTGACAAGTGAAAGATAAATCTACATGCATAGTTTTGGAGTTGTTAATAGGATTAGACTGTAGTTATATTATTAGATAATATATTATTAGCAAGCTTGCATGCTCTTGTATTTATCATTTAAGGTTGTATCTCTATTTTTAGCATGCAATATATTTTAAGGGTGCTTAGGAAGTGAAGGGAAAGTCCCCACTACCTATATATATGTATTGATTTACACAGTTTAGATCATCCATGTTTTCTAGGGTTATGTTGTTGGTTTATGGGTGCACATAACTCGATGGTGACATTGTTAAGTATGTATGAAGCTTCTGTGTTTTACATCAATTAATATAATGGATATTTGTGGTTGGATATTGATTATAGACACATATGTGACATATTCTTTCATGGTAAAGTTAATCTTGATTCTTGTATGAGTTAAGCATTCACATGGTTAAGATCTAGATCCAGTTTATGTTATGTAATATACTTGATTATCTATTATGGATCTATAATATTTGTATTAGCACGTTAACTTATTGAAAAATATGCCATAAAAGAGGGACCTAGTACCTTTGTGTGCTTCAAGTGAGTGCTCAGTTTGGTTGAGTGACGTGCTGTCAATACACCTTGGGATTTTGTGGGTAAAATAAGAATACATTTTGGTTTCACTTTCAAGACCTCTTTTTCAATTATTTTCCATGATTTTGCATGATGAAGACATACTAGTTGACCTTGGCCAGTATTGAAGAGTGGTTAGAAAATTTAGAGGAAGAGTATGCTCACATATTTAGCATTGGACCTAATTTTGATGCACGCTCATAGTTTGAATAGAATCTATAGCATGAGCTCTACGAGACATTTTTGCCTATTTTCCCATAGAGTTGTACGAGTGGCTGGTAGCTTATGCATCAAAGAGGAATTGGAGGTTTCAAACACTTGTTTGGATGTAGGAAGAATTCCAGGATTTGCATGATGTTGATCTGACTTGGACACGCATCATAGATCATTGGTGGAGTGGTGTTCTGAATAGCTATATTTTGGAATACGTAGTTTCTACTTATTCCTATCTAGAGGTTGTTGAGTTATAGTTCTTACACGAACTCAAAGGATCATATTTGCGTGAAATCCATTTATCAATTAATATCTTGATCATGACCGTATATTTAGAACAACATCTTATGCCTAGCTAAAACCCACCATGTGTGGGGGTAGGAGCAGGTGTGGTGAAAGATGGTGGACCTAGCAGCAAAAAGGTAGAGAGAAGAAAGGTGACTTAAATTAAATGAGGTATACGAAAGGGATTTAGAGAAGTAGCATGAGGTTTTGGAATGAATGGTGTTGTGGAGAGATATGGATCATGAAGGATTTGGAGCTCACGTAGAGGACATGGATCCATAGCATCTAGAACTCCCCTATTTTAGTAAACATGGAAGAGAACCCTATTTTACCTCATACGAGAGCACTCGATGGAGACCGTAAGGATCATGGGCATACATTCGATCCCTCCTCCCGAGCTATCCCTTGTTCTTGGTTTTCCAGCTTTCTACGACAGCTTTTAGTAAGCAAGCTAGTGTTGGCGGTAGAGTAGTGACAAATAGATTTAATTTGCATTCAATTTCATGAGTTAATCAGGTAGCTTATTAATCTATGGTGATGCAATCATCGTCTATTTTTTTCATGGGTCCAGTTGGAGGTATATTTTATGGCTCATCATCAACACAAAATGTGGGTGTGCAGACCATTGGCATCACATCTGGAAGTAGCACAACTTCACAAACCATGGGAGTTCATTTTAGCACAACTATTGGAACACAAGGTAGTGCATCCTCTGTCCATTTTTTGCTATAGGGGAGTATTAGGAGGATCGGGTATTTTAGGATCTAGCAGATCTAGTGGTTTTGGAGGTGGAGGAAACACAGGAGGAAATATAGGTACTAGATCTAGTGGGTAGGGTCCGCAATGACCCCGTAAATCATATTTTGAGATGTATCTTTGTCTCCCAGAATATAAATTAATTAAATATATGGTTGATCATGTACATATATGTGAAATAATATGGTGTGTGAAGGGATTGCAACTCCAGAGAAAAAGGCAAGCTAGTTTGCAACTACTTTGCAAGAGTGGGCATATATTTGGTACATGAAATATGATCTCGAATCGAGACTTGTATAGATTATATCGCTCTGTGTGATGCTTTCTTGCGAGTTCATAATACCTTAGTTTGAGTAGAAGAGCATTAGCATGTTGAAGGACATCAAGAAGGGCATGGCTAAGAGTGTAATTGATTATGATGCTCACTTTAAATATTTATTATCAAAGTTATCTTATGACATCCACCCAAGTCAGCAAGATCAATGGTTCATCAAAGGTCTAATCAAACCTTTTAGAAGAGCACTCTCACATAAGACATTTATAGACCCATGCGAGGCTTTGGAAATTTCTCTACATAATGAGGTGGATGGAAACATAAACACTAGAGTTATCCTATTTTTGGAAGCTCGGATTATGTCAATGGAAAAATAGTTAGAGAAGTTTTCAGCTAATTCAGCTCATGAGATGCGCAGTGGAATTTTATGCACAGATTGTGAATTAGAAGGACATACTACGATAAGTATCCTCATAAATCGAGTGCATGCCATATTGCTGGAATATGAGATCTATCACTTAGACCATGATTCAAGTAGGTTCCCACTACTGCAATGCACAATAAGGAAGAACATGTCATGTTACTACAAGATTTGCATGTTTACCATGTATGATACTAAGAATTGTTTGTTAATTTATCATATTCATGATGTTATTGATACTTGGTGTATGTCGGACCAATGTGGAAAATAATTCCAAGTAGCAAGGTGAGCTTTATGATCATGGTCACAATGAAGGGTACTTTGATGGAGGATGAGGTAGAGATCACAGTTACCATGGAGGATTTAGAGGCCGAGGTTGTGGTGGTGGAAGAAGTGAATTTCCATGAGGAATACATTATATATGTGGATCCCCTGATCATTACGCACGCAAGTGCCCTCGGAATGTTATTTGTTCTTTTTGTAAAAAGAACCAAAATTATGAATAATTTACAGACTTTTATGAACACTTGAACAAGAATCACAATCAGGACAAGGGCACGAGAATGGTTAGAGTGTTGCACGCTATGGAAGATTAGTGGATGTCAAAGTTAGCACTTGATCCTGAGTTGGTATTAGATTTAGTCAATATGTACACCGAGGTTGCATGCATGAGGGAAGTTCCCAAGAAAAATCCTATTATTATAAAGGAGGAGGTATTGCATGTAAAGTATCCAAACCCTACTCATCGAAGTAAGTTTATCAATAAATAATGGAATTTATTGGAAACCTTCGGTGAGATACAATGTTTGGAGGATTAGTCATAGAATTTATAGCTAGCCAAAGTAGTTGAGCTTCTTCGAAGGATGTTGATGATTTAAAGGAGGTTTGTAAGATGTTGTGACAAGAAAACATCATTCCTTTATTAGGGTAATGGCTTAGGGAAAGATGTCACGCGCTGGAGTTGAGTGTGAGAGACAAATTTTACATGCTAACTTACCTCCTCATAGTTTGGATTATGACAAGGATATTACTCTAAATGTGGTTATTGATGGATGGATTTTGAGTAATATTTTTATTGATACAGTGTAGAAGTGAATGTACTCACTTTGGATGTGTGGAATTATATGGGGAGGCAACCATTGCAGCCATCTTCCAATGTGTTGTTTATAGCAAAAAAGACTAAAGCCATGCCCATTGGAGTCTTGAAGGATGTTAATATTACTATATAAAGGGCCAAGTTTACTGGGGACTTTAAGGTCTTGGAACTTGCAGAGGCAGAAAGTTTTCCAACATTTCTTGGGCACCCTTGGTGTTATGAAAATAATGTTGATATGTGCTTCAATAAAGAATACATCAGTTTTGAGAACAAGGAAGAGCGCGTCATCATTCCTTTAACGGATGGGAAAGCTACACCTTATGTTGAACCTTTGAGTGAAGAGGATTTGAATAAAATTTATGTGTGCACCATTAGAGATCCTGAGGTAATTGAGCCATCAAAGGAAGGAGTTATTATGTGGGATGATGCACAATCTATGAGTGATACTACAATTGTTACATGTGATAACCGGGCATAAGGCACTTATGATTTTGGGTCATATGGAGATGATAAAAATGGTCTTATAGACATACTTTTATGAGCTTCCATTCTCAAACCCTTGAAGATCAAACAATCAACTTTGATTTACATGGATCTATCTAGGTTCATTTAGTATTTTAGTGATCTAAAGAGTAGAGATTCTAATGCTTGGCATATTAGTTTGATTTCTATTTCAAGTTTTAATGCATAATGTTGGTATTTAGTCTTGTTTAGCTCTTAGCATGATGATCTTTGTGTAGTTAGTTCATGTTTTGAAACTACTAAGGTGTTAGTTTCAATTCCCTTTGCATAGCTAACTAATACATTGATACAAGAATCTCTACATCCTAAAATCTTGGATGGATGAAATACAAGAATGAGGTTGTTAGCTCAAATGAAAGATTCTCTAAGATGAAATGCTTATAGATTAGTTATAAACATGTAAGGTATGAAAAGAAATGTAGGAGGATAGCTCTTTATATAACCCAATGAATGAAAGAATATCTACATCCCTTTACATGTGGGATAATAGAGAGGTTGGGTTAGTTGTGGATAAGGAAGGTTTTGAAAGGGTTGATTCAACCTTATGAGAGTTTAATTTTTCCTTTAGTTACTCATGGGGATAAAGGGATTTTATTAATTAACCAAAGTGATTAATCAATAGGTGTACAAGCTTGTAGAAGCCTTTTAGAGGAATAATTAGCATGATTTAGACTGTGGGAGGAATTTAATCAAATAAATGATGATTTATTTATTCAATGGAAGAGGAAGCTAAATAATTAATAATAATTCATTAGTCTGGATAGAAAGGGGTATTAATTAATTAAATTTCATTAATTGGTTTATTTTTTTGGATAAAAGGGTTAATTAACTAGCGTAATGTAATTAATTAACGGTGATAGAAGAGAAAGTGAGCATTATTGATGATATGTCATCAATTTGTAGGAAAGGGGATAATTAGCACAATTTAAGTATTTAAATTTCTCGATCTAAATTATAGGTGTCTACATTTTCCCCTCTTTGGGGTGGCGTAAGTGACGCCACTTCAAAGATAGTAGACAAATTAAATTTTGAAGGCATAGATGAAAATTAGTAGAAGTGAGAGATGCCCCCTCAAGTGTCGATGGGGTGATGAAATAATGTGATCAAAGATTTAAAAAGGTGAGATAAATGGATAGAAGAATGGGTAGGGGTAGGATGCCCCAAGTGAATCAGAAGAATAGTGTTGATAGAGAATGATGTAGAAAAGGAATGAAGATGGAAATAAAAGAGCAAGATTTCATCTAGTGTATCGAAACAACTTTAGTGTCATCATATTTCCACAGATATATGTCATCGGTCCTTATTAAAAATATAAGCATATGAAAAAAGTAGAATGACACGAAAATCCATAATACGAATAAATATCCATTGTTGAAAACACCAAATCTATGCAATATACAAAATTTAATGCAACACGAGAAAGTAAAATATGCCTAACTCCTTGCAACATACATAATGCAATGCAATACGAGAAAGTAAACAAGCTAACCTAATAGAGAAACATAAGACAATGTTTTTTTATCATGCTTTTATTTTGACCTGTGTGAATTAACGACAAGGGTTAAAAGATGGTGCCCCAAGCAAGGATACATGTAAGGGGAATAACGTAGGACACTTGGGTCCTATGAAAAGTAATCATGGACTATGAAGCAATACAAACAAATCATTTTTCCCAAAGTACATACATAGTAAGAAAACCAGATTTGTTGATAGAGGTAGATC
The DNA here is from genome assembly GCA_018340775.1 of Taxus wallichiana var. yunnanensis. Lineage (NCBI taxonomy): Eukaryota > Viridiplantae > Streptophyta > Pinopsida > Cupressales > Taxaceae > Taxus > Taxus wallichiana. The sequence continues at coordinate 181,737,831 of CM031236.1, read as the reverse complement.
AAGATGATCCACGAGTCACGCAAAAGAACAGAGACGAGAACCAGTGAGTGACGTTTTATGGGATGATTTATATTGTTTTTTATTTTTCTTGAAATATATTTGAATGTTTTTGTGATTTTGAAAGTTTATATGAATGTTTGTGTGTTTTTGAAATTTTTCCAAACTATGTACATGAAGACAAAGAAGTGTGGATTCCCCTAGTGATAGATGGAATTTACAAGGGAAAAATACCATGTGTATGCAAAAGTGAAGATGTGACATGCCCCAGTGATTAGGTGGGAGTATTCAAAGACAATCTCTTCACACGTAGAAGGGGATCAAGGCCAATATAAAATAGGTTCAATCATGAGGAGAAAGGATGCCCCCAACATAAGTTGGCCAAGAAACACATGATAGAAAGGAAATAGAAAATTGTCTTATTAAAAGGGGACAAAAGTGTCTCCAAACATGGCAAAGAGGCCATCCTATATGCATGGATGTTCTAAATAGTATCTAAAGAACATAGGATGCTATGAAAATATTTAGAAGGTGGTTGATGAAAAATTGATTAGCCCAAGCCACAATTCATGAGACAAGACATGTGCTAAAGCAAGAGTTTGAAAAAGGTCCAAACGGTAACACTTGATAACATACTAATCTGTTTACTCATCAAGATCCCATGTGTGCACATGAAAATGAATTACCTCTTGAAGGAAAGATTTGATAGACAACAAGTGAAGACACTATCCAATGTATAGGAATGATTTAGTTTGAAAGGTGATTTATGAATGGATTGTGGAAGGAGAACGTACATTGCTCCACTACCACCATACGTCCATAGACCCAACAGAGATGTATTTGATTCTAATCACAAAATTTCTCTACTTCCAATCAGGCATCCATAGCCCTGGTAGAGATTATTGGAGATACCCCAAGAGATTTAAATATCAATTTGCTTTTTATTTTAGCTTTTTCTTTTGATTGATTGATTTTGATTCTTTTTCTTTCTAAAAACTTATTTCAGCTCTCTTATTTGACAAGGGGTTAAGAACCACTAATGGCTTAATGGAAGGATGTGGAAGTGATTGTGATGATGACATTGTCTAATGTCAAAAAAATTCCCAACAAGTTTATTATATGTAAATAGTGATATGATCTCTAAGAGGCCATTTGTTCTTTAATGTACCAAGGTGATGAAAAACCAAGGTCAAACAGATACCATAGAGATAAATGTCGTAAAATGTGTACGAAATAAGCTAACAAAAATATCATTTAAGGCATGAAAATGGTGGATGACTTGTAGAGGAATATGAAATAAAGGGAAGAAAGAACATCCATGTGTATGAAATACCTAATTACAATGTTTGATCTTTGTACCTTTGATTTTGTTCTTATAATGTTTTAATGTTTTCTCATTTTTATTTTTGAACCGCTTTAGAATTTTTCTGATTTTTTATGGTTATAAGAATGAAACATGGCACTCTATGTGATAGGATCCAACAATGATGTTTGTGATTTCCTTGATAAGAGAGACTAAGTGTGTTTGCTTATTAAGTGTAATATTATCCCCGATCTCGATGATCATGGTGAGTTCACACTCAATAAATGATTGTGATTTGTTTTGAAACACGGGTTTCATATGTGTGAGCTTGGGTTCCCTATCCATAGGTTTATGCACTTTACATCATACTCGATGGGTATGTTGGTGTGAATTTTGGAATCATGTTTGATTTTGAATTTTATAATCGTTTGAGTTGGTGGGAACTTTGGAGCTCTTCGGTATTTTGGTCTTAGCTTGGTAAAAAAATTGTCTAGGTTTCTTATAAGCTAATGGTTAACTTGTATGATCCCAAGAATTGGAAGAAGAATGTGGACGTTTAGAATTGATATGATAAATGATGATGGGCTTTCCACAATCATTGGTAGAAGGACAATGTGATTGACGAAATGGATATGGTCCAAGAATTGACAAATATGGGCTACCAGGAGGTGAGCCACATATAGAAGATGGAAGGATACTTGGATGTGGCCCCAGATAGAGGAATAAGGGATACTATGAGGTGACCCAAGAATAGAAGAAGAAGGGCTACTAGGACGTGACCCATAGATGTAATATGATCGACTACCAGGGGGTGACACATACATAAAAGACAAGGGGCTAGTTGGACGTTCCCAAGAATAGAATAAGAAGGGCTACTAGGAAATGTCTCACAAATAAGCAGAGGAAGGCTACTAGAAGGTGACCCACACCTAGATGAAGATGAAGGGATACTTGGCATTAACCCCTAAGAGATTGTGATTGAGGAATTGTGTTAGAAAAAGAGTGATTGTGTGATGAGAACATAGGTTGTGGATCGCTGTAATACCCAAGATTTTCATCACATAATGAAGAGTGTGAAGATGTAAAAATAAGAGGAGGATCTCGAGGCTCTGGATCAATGCAAGACCCAAGATTTTCATCACATAATGAAAAATGTGAAGATGGAAGAATAAGAGGAGGCTCAAGTTACATGGCTCGAGGCTCTTCCTCCATTTCTTGATAAAAAGAATCAACCTTTTCCTCACAATATATTGAATGCATCAAAGTATAAAGAGAATCCTTGCTCATAATCTACTAGAGGAATATCTTTGTGTGCCCCTATAAATTCCCTAATTGTTTCTTCATTCTGAAAGAGATCAATCAGTATGAGTTATTGATCGACCACCAGGGGTTAATTAGAAGAAAGAGGTTCAATTGGTGTGGAATACTTAGAAGATGTTTGATGATGATTGATAGAATAATATGACATGGGGGATGAAGAATATGTGGAGCTAGATGTCTCGGGAGTAGAAGAAGGTGGTGTGGACCTACCTATATGATGGTATATCATCTATAAACTATTAGGATTAAGTCTAAAGTCTACAGATTGTGACACATGGGTTTATTTAGAAGTTTGACTAGAAGGAATTTGAGTCACACGAATATTTAAATAAGGAAGACTTCATGGGGGTAATTGATGAAGAAGGTCCTGCAAAGAAGGGGAGGACCATGATTCAAGAATCACATTAGATGAATAATAACAAGGGTCTTGTAAAGAAAGAGAAGACCATGATTCAAGAATTGTATTAGATGTTTTATTACAGGGATTTGGAGTTGTGTGTATCTTCAAAGGAATAATATGTCATTGAGCGACTGATAAAAGGGGTCTTGTGAAGAAAGGGAGGACCACGACGTAGGAGTCATATTAAATGTATGATGAAGAGGGTCCTGCAAAGATAGGGAGGACCATGACATAGGAGTCACATTAGATGAATGATGAAGATAATTTGTGGCGACATAAATCTTTAGAGGAGGAGAACGTTGTTTAGGTGACTAATAATAGAGGTCCTACAAAGAAGGGGTGACCACAACTTAGGAGTCAAATTAGATGAATCCAAATAGTAGTGTTAGTGTGAAATCACAAAGACACCCAAATGAGTTCTACATGTCTATTTTTCTAAGGCGAGTCATTTGGTGTGATTGTAAAACATTGAACCTTCCCAAGGTGTGGGACCTTGCAAAAATGGGAAATATCTCTAGAATAAAGGTTGGTTCCTATTCCTTTTTTAGGTGTATACGTGAGAACTTGTAAAGGATCTCTCTTTATACCTAATCTAAACTTGCCAAGAGACAAAGGGTGAAAGGAATACAAGAAATCAAACTAAGTTATAAGGTGATACACAAAAGGAATGATGAACATTCGTTTTGCCAATGGACATAAACTAGCCAAATGCATACAATAACTAAGCACAGACAACCAAATCTATAATGAAAGATCAGATGAAAGCAAAAGAGATAAGAGAGGATCTAAAGTTAATCACATACATGTTTTATTTCTCTGCAAATTGATACAATGCATTACAAAGAGGCCGAAGGTGGAAATGTATTACGGATCTAGTAGAAGTTATGGAACTCCACGAGTTTCCTTGCTAGAAGAAAAAGGGGAGCTTGCAAAACAAAGAATGTTCAACCCTTTACAATGAATCCTACCCCTGTATTTATATATTCGATCAGAGAGAAAAGAGAGAGAGAAGTGGGAAAAGTAGGTTAAATCTCAACTACATTTGTTAATGCCTCTCGATAGAATATTCCCCCAAATCTGTCTTTACTACATTAATCCTTGGTTCGGCACCTTGAAGGAAGCGGAAATGACGGAACAGATTGAATCCAATCTGTTATTTGAGGCAAAGAGGTCTTGCATTAAAAAAACTAAAAAATTTTCTTCATTTTTCACCTATCGCCCTCAAAAGAATGATTATTTATCCTTCCATGGTGTAGAAGACGTCGAGATGCTTTTAACGATGTCGATTAGCAATATTTCAAGCCCGAGTTGAAAGACATGCCCCTTCAAATTTGGTATCGAGTTCGTACAAATAGGTGGGAAAACAGTTTGAAAAATGGGTCCCCCTTTTGATATGGGACACTTGGCAACAAGATTAGAGCAAAAATCAAGCTTGTGGGTCCGCAATTTATCTTTTTTCCTTTTTGTACAAAATATGCAAAACTAAAAATTCTTATGGCCCCGAAGCTCCGCTTGGATACGTGGCACCCTTTGGTTGGCTAGGGAAGGCACTTCCATCTTTATCTTTGTGCCTTTTTTACCAAAGGCAAATTTTCACCTTTTCCTCCGACTCCCCACTTTGGCTTTAACTCGGGCTCAAATGCCGACATTTTCCCTTGGGTGGAGTTGTGGCCCATTTTGTGACTTTTATCTTTTAGGATGATAAAGAGTGAAAACTAACTTTCCTCCCTAAGGCCCGCTTCCATTAACTCGGGCCCAAATGCTGACTTTTTCCCTTGGGCGAGTTGTGGCCCATTTTTTGTTTTTGGCTAAGTCTTTTGCTTGGTGGGGGATATCTCTTGATCTAGGACACACGTGAAGCTTAACGCCTATTCGGGAACCTTCTCTCTCTCAACACATGAATCAGCACCATTTAGACACTTGGCGGCCTCTGTCGGCCTAGCCTATGTATCGACTATTCAACTGACTCTGCCCCTTTCTGAGATTGGACACGTGGAGGAACCGCGCTTGCTTGAAATCCTGATTCAAAATTTGCCTTCAAAGAAGCGTCGGGTTGACACTTGTCGGCTTCCGCTAGTCTATGAAATTTTCAACGGTCCCACTAACCCTTTTGGAATTTGGGCTACGTGGTGATCTTGCGATCATTTGGGTCTTCGCTCTGGGACTAACTCTTTGAGATGCACCACACGACACCGAGCATTCTCTACTTACACTTCGGTAAGTGCAGGAAGTTGATGGACAAATATAGGGTCATCCGTGGACATCATATTGCAAATAACAACATAATATCAACTTGTAGGGATTATTATCAATACATACACTCAAAATTAGACAAAATTATATTAATATGAATCGTAGCATCCGGAATCTAGTTTCTAAAATACTAATTTTTGTAAAAAATGGACAAGATTAGCTATATTAAACACTCAAAATTCAATGACTTGGTATTTTTTTAAAAATGCCGATAAGATTATAGTCCGTTTGCCCACAATTTGGATGACCACAAATTTATATATATATTTTTCCTTTGGTGAGAAGTTATATTCCACTATCTATCTTGGGATGTATTTTATTTTGTATTTTTTGAGTAATATTTTATTTTTTATGATTTTTTCCGTGAAAGTGGTATGAAAATATAAAGAAAACAGAGCACTTTCCGTTTGCCCGCCATAACTTCATCAAAAAATATTGAAATCAAATAATTTTTTTTTAACATGTATATAATTTCACCACGGTTAGGATGGTATACGTTTTATCACATTCTCATAAGTGAAACAAATTTTGCAGTCTTAAACGTAGACATAAAAATTCACAGGAAAAAGTGTCTTAAAGACCTACTATTAGTAAAAAATTATAAAATGATATTTATCCTCTTCTATTCACTTTAAAATCAGTATTTCTAGAAAGCTAATAGTCTCCCCTACACAATGGTACCATTTTTACCATTTTTTACTTTTCGGCATGGTTCAAGTCCGCGAAGACTAAATTTGATGTTTTGATGTTTTTAATGTAAAATTCGGGATTTGATGTCCACTTAATTGTCCCCCAACTTGGTGCACTTACCCTTCTATACTTAGCTAATTTTGAGGCCCGTCCTATCCGAATTTTGACTTTGTTTGACCATCTGCTACGTGGAGGGTGGCACAAGTTTGAGCTTCCCTTTTTGGATTCACCTTTGAAGACACACCGTTAGGACACGTGGTTCCTTCCGCTACCTCTCCCATACCTAGTCTATTTTTGACCCTTTCCTAAATGGTTTCGAGCCCGAAGACTTTGGATCTTCTTCGTTTCTTCCCTCTCTTGCCCCTAGTTCCTTTGCATGCACTTTGCCCCTTCTATTTTGACCCTATTATTTCACGGTTGAGTCTACCTGTAACTTGAAAATGGATTCAAGACACGAAATGGCTCGAAAAATTCATTTCTTTTACACAGATCCTTTAGTCTTTCTTGGCCCCTGTCATTACATTATTGAGTCCCTCTGTGACCAATTCATAGATCTGAATGAGTTGGTAGGTTCCTTCTACGTGAGTTCGTGAGATCGATCGATATACTTGACACGGGGGTGAAATATGGATAACAATTTAATGACTCATAGGGGTATCTCACTGCAGTAGATGAAAGACCAATTGCCTTATCATATCCATTAGGCATGGAGTTGAGAACTATGGTATGATACTGATTTTCCTCCGATTCATGAGCTCGGTCATTTGCACTCTCAATTTTCATAAGAAATCTCAAAATGAAGGTTTCTGAGAGTAGAAAATTGTTTTGACTCGGGCTTCATCTGTCTCTCTGAATGGACTACATAAGAGCAACAAAACAACACCATAACTATATACAAAATTGAAATCATACATGCTCCAAATAGAACATGCAAAGTGTGTAAAGCACTTAGGAGAAAAGAAACCTACACTATAACAATGCAATGTGCTTAAGAACTTAGAGGAAAGAGAAACTAAACTAATATGTACAGGGTGAGAACTTTCCTTTTAGTAGCAGTGCTTAAGATAGATCCCATTCACTGGAATCTGTAACTCCTCACCCTCCAATGTAGACAATTGGAAAGCATTGCTACTCTTACATTTTGTGACCATGTAGGGGCCACTCCAGATGGCATCAAACTTGGAATGCCTTCCTGGTTTTTCTCGATCTGCATCCCATTTCAAAACCAGTATCCTTCTTGAAGGTCCTTGTTTTTTATTTCTTGTCGAATCATCTCTTGATTGAGGCTTGATCCTTCTCTATTGCTTGGATTGCATGCTCTTTGTTTTCTTCTAATTCTATTAGCTCCGCATACCTAGCCTCCATTGGTTCAAATTTAGTCATCTCTATCTACTTCACGAGCTCCAACACCGGCAAATCAAGTGATATAGAAAACACTTCCTCTTTCCCATAGACAAGCTTGAATGGAGAGTTTCTGTGGATCTCTTAGGTGTTATCCTATCAGCCCATAAGGCCGTTTTGAGATTTATGTGTCGTGTCCTCTCGATTCTCATCAATATTTTTCCCGATGATCTTTAGTAGGTTCTTGTTTGTGGACTCGCCTTGCCATTACCTTAAGGGTAGTAGTTTAATGAAGTGCTCAAGAAAGTCACATTCTTAACGACCCATCCCCGTGATCTTGGAACCTATGAATGCCAATGTGTTGTCTCGATATAATGGTGGCTGAACTCCAAATTTGGTCACTATCCCTTCATAGAAATATAGTATACTCGACTCATTGGCTTCCTTGAGTGTCCACTTGGTGAAATAGTCTATTGTTGTTAGAATCCATTTATGGCTTTGGCTTGAATTTGGATTGATGACTCCAATTCAGATCAATCCCCATTGCATGACGGGTTGGTCGATTGAAATTGGGTGTAATGGAAGTGTTGTTTTCTTTCTTTGCCTTTAAAGAATGCACAACTCTTGCACCTTTTGATCCATGCATAGCAGATCACTAAACTCTCTGACGGACCAGTAATAACCCACCTTCATGATCTTGAGTACTATCATTCTTGGAGAAAATGGCCTCCGGTGCTTCAACATGGAATTCTTGTAACACTCTCTCAACCTGATATGTTTCAATGCATCTCAGTAGAATGCCATTGATGTCTCTTTTGAACAAAACACCATTAATAAGAACATATGGGATGGCCTATATCCTGAAATGTCTCCTCTTTGCTTTATTCATCCCATGAGGACACATGCCTATTTTGAGGAAGTGCACCATGTCTTGGGTCCAACAAGGAGTAGGTACATCATCACTCCCTTCTTCTTGAGTATCATGTAGAACAAAAACAACCTCATTTTCCCCTCTTCTTTGTCTTGTTGTCTTGAGGCTAATTTTTCACACAACCCTTTCCCACGTAATGCTTAGTGACCACCCGATCTCAATGTCATATTCCATGACATGAGTGATCCATCCTTCACATTTTTCATTTAGGTCCTTGCTAAGAAGGAATTATTTAACTCCCACATGGGAGACCAACAATTGGATTTTATTATTTGACACCAGATGCTTGAACTTATTTAATCCCCTAATTACTGCCAAGACTTGCTTTTCGATGAAGGATTATCTCACTTCATAGTCTTCTAGACCTTGACTGAAGAAATCAATTGGTTGTTCTGTACCTCCCTTGTTCTATTGAACTAAGATTGCAGAAATTGTGTCACTGCCACCAAAGGCATATAGTATGAAGTCCTTAGAGAAATCTAGATTTATGAGAGTTAGGGCTTGTGATATAGCTTCTTTGATGGCTTCAAATATTTATTTTCCTTCAGTTGTCCACATGAATGCTAAGATCTTCTTCAATATCAATGTTATTGGTTTAACAAGGGCATCAAAGTTTAGCACAAACCTATGGACAAAATTGATTTTTCCCAAGAAGCTTTGAAGAGCTTTCTTGTGGCTTGGAAATGGCAATGCTCTTATTGTTTCCACTCTCTTTGGGTCAATTGCCAATCCCTTCTTTGATACAATATGGCCTAGAATCCTACCCTCATGGGCCAAGAATATGCATTTTTTAGGGTTTAATGACACCCCAAATATTCTACACCTTTGAAACACCTGCCTTAGGTGGAAAAGGTGGTCTGCTACATTTTTGGAAAACACCGTAATGTCATCCAGATAGATTAGTACTATTTTTTTGATTAGCCCTTTGAATGCCATGTCCATTTCCCTTTGAAAAGTGGCTCTGGCATTGGACAATCCAAATGGCATTTTTCTGTAGGCATAGGTGCCCCATTTGGTGGTGAAAGTTGTTTTGAACTAATCATCTTCTTTCACCATGATCTGGTTGTACCCTAAGTAGCCATCTAGGAGGGAGAATCTCTCTGACCCAAACACTACTTACAAAATTTTCTCCATTGAAGGGAGTGGGTAGTGATCTTTGAGGGAGGCTCTATTCAAGTCTTGAAAATCTACACATAACCTAATCTCTCTATTTTTCTTCCTGACTGGGACCAGGTTTGCAACCCAACTTGAGTGTTTGATTGGAAATATGATACTTGCCTCTACCAACTTGTTCATTGTTTGTTCATCAGAGGCTCAATGTGTGGGTTAAGCTGGTCTCTACTTTTTCTGATGGGTTGAGCAGTTGGATCTAGTTCGATTGTGTGTTGTGCTAGCTTTGGATTGAACCCTCTTAAGTCTTCATAGATCCAAGAAAACACATATGGAAATTCTTGGCAAATTTGTATGAATTCATACCTTTCTTTCTCGGTGGCCACTTTACCAATTTGAAGTGTTTTATCTTCTCCAACTGGGATTGACTCTGAATCTTCTCCTTTGATCTATATGTTAGCCTTCTCTTTTCTAAATTGATCATTAGGATTGAAAATGGACTCCAATGTCACTAAGCCTTTGGGAATCTTGTTTGTATGCAGTTGTACTATCTAATTCCCGTATTGTTGTTCTAATATGCTTTGGTTTCTAGTTGAGAATTCAACTTCTTCTTACAAAAAGTTAATGATCTGTTGATCATTCTCAAACACCTGCTATCATGTGTTGTTATCTATACACTGGCCTCACAACTATATGGATATGTGGTTGTTCTTTGTCTCTTTTTATGTTGTTGACCACATCAAACATTTCTCCAACTATTGCAAGTCTATCAGCAGCTTCATTCTCCTTCCTGGGTATGGACACAATGTTGAAGGCCTCGAAATCCTCCATGAGATCCCATACCCTACTCTTGTAGCTCTTGAGCAGGTCATTTTTTACAGCATTAAGTCCTCTAACTTGATTAGCAACTAGTTCACTATCACCAAACACTTGCAAGTTCTTGATTCCAAGCTTCCTTGCCCAATGAAGACCTTGGACCAAAGCTTCATATTCAGTAGTGTTGTTTGAGCAGAAAACTAAAATCTGAAGGCCGAATAATAATTCATACCTTTGGGGGACATGATCATAGCTCCTCCTCCAGCTCCTAGTCTACTCTTTGAGCCATCAAAGAACAATTTTCATACCTCATTGTCATCCTTATATTCTAGCCTAATTAGGTCAAGAAGAGGATGATTGTCTTCATGTAGGCGGTAGACACATACCTCGATTCTTCCATCTCCTTATAGGGGTCAAAAGCATGTCTTTTATCAGCCCACTCATCAAGATTCAAGTCTGGGATACATCCCACCTTGGTGTCCGCTTCTTCACAAGTGCTTAGGAAGTCTTCTTATCAAAAGTTGAGAATTTGGCATTGATTGGGCTAGGCACATAAGATTCGATATGATAATCAACAATGGGTTTAGATTTTATTGTGGCTTTTTCCCCATATCTAGTCCTAAAAATATATGACACATCAAAGAGACAAATAGCCTCTAATTTTGGCAAGAAGTCCTTGGACAAACACAAAGAAAAATGTGGTGGCAAATCTATGATTGACATGTTTTACAAAAACAGCTTACATTGAGGCAAGGGCATGCGAGTGAGGCTGAGATCCTTGATGATTCCAATAATTTTCACCGTTGTCCCATCTAATTCCACTACCCCTCTAGAGATAACTTCATATTGGAGACTCAGTTGATCAGCTATTTGTTTGGGCATCACATAACTACTAGCCCCAGAATCAATCATACAATTATGCACCAATTTTTCTCCAATAACCAATGAGACATAGAATGGAGGAGGTCTCAGGTTCTTACCTTGTTATTCTATGTGGTTCCTCCTAGGCTGAACTACATTGGCAAGCACTCTCTCTTGTTGGTTAGGGGGTTGATTTGAGCTTGACTAATTCTCGCATGGCGATCTGTAACATATCCTCTCTACCTAGAATGGTCGAGTGACTCCCATAGTTAAATGGTCACACTTGTCCTCTTCATTTGCTTAATAATATTGAATGAGCTATCCTTTTGTTGCCCCTTCCCAGACACATTTCTTTCTTGCACATGGGTTGTCACAACCGGTGCTTGACTGGATTTGGAAGTTGGCTTGGATTGGTTTTGTATATTGGGAGTTATCTTTGGAGTGCCAACACCTTGTGGAGTGATGAAAGGTTGAGGGTTACCTGAACTCAGTGGTTGAACCTCTCCAATATTTCTCTTTTTGGACCGTGTATTGGCAGCCACACTTTGAGGAGTCTAATTCATCCCACGGATGTCCTCGCTTTCCACTTGATAATCATAGTCTCACTTGGAGGTCCCTCTTATTAAGCTCCTTGTTGTCGATCTCCTTCTTGGCTAGGTTCTTGTGACACCATACTAGTCTGCACCATCAAGGCTTGATTGAGTGCACCATTAAAGCACATTGATTGGTTATGAGGTTGATTGCATGGAAAACACCAATCATATTCTTGTGCCATATTGTTCTATGTTGGAACCAACGCCCTTGATGTTGAAGTTGTGTTTGGATCATATGACATGAAAGGTATAACAGCTTGGGGTTGTCCTTGGTTTTGGTTGTGATTTAGAGCTTGAGATGGTGGCTTATTTTTATGGTACTGGGGTCTAGTCTGATATTGACTTTGAGATTGATCCCGAGGTGATACAACTTAGAACTCTAAGCTTGTTTCCTTTTGAAGGTTACTAACTCATTGCCTAGGTTATGAAGTTGTTTCATGACTTCCTAGAGTTCTTTAGAGGTTCTAGATGATAAAATGGAGGCTTCAACTAAGCTTTGACTCCTAGGAGTAGGCATAGGAGCTAATGTGGGCGTTTGGCTAGTATTTGGGCTTCCTAACTCAGGGTACAAAGGCATGGATGGCCTAGGAGTGATTTTTCCAGCTTGAATCAAATGGTTCTCAGCCCCTATGGAAAGGCTATAGGCTATAGGTAAGGTTGTGCCCCCATTGACTGAATCATCAAAGAAATATCAGAATTTAAATCCCTAAGAAAGTATAAGAAGGCACCTTCATTAGTGGGCTTTATTGTTGTTGGAATCTTGTCCTAGGTTCACTGGAATCTAAGGTTGAAGTTTGTCGATTGCTTTCGCCTAGGCCTCTCTTGATTATTGTTAGTTGCTCCAACAAAGATAAGTTATCACCTTTCTCTCCAAACTAGTTGTGAAGAGTTGTGCACAACTGGTTCCAATTTTGGATAGAGCCTGCTTCAAGACTCTGAACCATTGTGAAGCTTTACCTTTGAGTGAAGAGGTGAGCAACTTGACTGCAATGTCCATCTCATGGATTTCATGGATTGTACAGACATTTGCAATATCTTGGACATGATCACTAGGAGAAGTCTGGTTTTCCCCAATGAAATATGGGATGCTTTTTAACACAGCTATCAGGATTGGATTTTGTGCATTCAGAGTGAGTGGGTTGTTGTTGGTGAAGTTGACATAAGGATTTGGCTAAGCCATCTTGATCGGCCTGAGCACCCCTCTTGATTGAGAGAACAGTCTGCCAAGAGGAGGTGTTGATAAGGCCTTTTTGGTGGAGATAGAGACCTCTGGGTTCTTCTTCCTTCCCTCCCTCTATCTGGGGATAAGTCTAGATAGACAAATAATCCCTCTTCTCTAGTTCTTGACCGTGTTTGTATTCTTCTCATGAACTTACTTGGATTACTGAAACCAGTGGATTTTTTTCTTTTGGATTCGTCAGATGTACAATTTTAAGACTTCTTAAAATCTAGAATCACAATAAGTGTATATCAATTCTTCACCAATAAGATGGAGACTTCTCTATCCCACCAAGCGTGCCAAAAGTGTGCCAAAACTATTAGTGTGAAATCACAAAGAACCCCAAATGAGTTCTACAGTTTGCTTTTCTAAGGCAGATTCATTTGGTGTGATTGCATAACATTGAACCTTCCCTAAGGTGTGGGACCTTGAAAAATGGGAAATCTCTCCAGATTAAAGGTTGGTTCCTATTCCTTTGTTTAGTTACATATGTGAGAACTTTCAGAGGATCTCTTTTTATACCTAATCTAAACTTGCCAAGGAGACGGGGTGAAAGGAATACAGAAATCAAACTAAGCTATAAGGTGATACACCGAAGGAATGATGAACATTCATTTTTCCAATGGACATAAACTAACCAAATACATATAATAAATAAGCATAGACAACCATATCTATAATGAAAGATCAGATGAAAGCAAAAGAGACAAGAGAGGATCTAAAGTTGATTGCATACATGTTTTATTTCTCTGATTGATACAATGCATTACAAAGAGGCTAGAAGGTGGATATGTATTACGCTAGTAGAAGTTTTAGAACTCCATGAGTTTCCTTGCCAAAAGAAAAGGGGAGCTTACAAAACAAAGAATGTTCAAACCTTTACAATGAATCTCACCCCTATATTTATAGATTCAATCAGAGAGAAAAAGAGAGAGAGAAGTGGGAAAATCAGGTCAAAGCTCAACTCACATGTTGTTAATGCCTCGATAGAATCTTCCCCAAATCCATCTTTACTGCATCAATCCTTGGTTCAAGCACCTTGAAGGAAGAGGAAATGGTGGAACAGTCGAATCTGATCTCGTTATTTAAGGTAAAAATGTCGAGACACTTCCAATGGTGTCATATTTGTAATATTTTGAGCCCTGAGTCAAAATATATGCCCTTCAAAGTTTGTATCAAGTCCGTACAAATGGGTGGGAAAACAGTTTGAAAAATGGGTCCTCCTTTTGATATGAGACATGTGGTAGCCGGATTAGAGCAAAAATCGAGCTTCCGGGTCCGTAATTTATCTTTTTGCCTTTTTGCGTGAAAGAGAAAAAACTCAAAAAACTCCCACAGCCCCAAAGCTCTGCTTGGATACGTGGCACCCTTTGGTTAGCTGGGGGAAGGCGCTTCCATCTTTATCTTTGTGCCTTTTTGACAAAAGGCAAATTTTCACCTTTTCCTCTGACTCCCCACTTTGGCTTTGAGTCAGGATCAAATGCTGACTTTTTCCCTTATGTAAAGTTATGGCCCATTTTGTGAATTTTATCTTTTTAGGATGACAAAGGGTGAAAAACCAACTTTCCCCCGATGGCCCACTTTCATTAACTCGAGCCCAAATGCTAACTTTTTCCCTTGGGCAGAGTTACGGCCTATTTTGTGTTTTTGGCTAAGTCTTTTGCTTAGTGGAGGCATATCTCTTGATCTGGGACACACGACACCTGGCACTTGTTTGGGAACCTTCTCTCTCTTTAATCCTTGAATCAGCACCATTTAGACACTTGGCAGCCTCCACCGGCCTAGCCTATGCATTGACTATTCAACTGACTCTGCCCTTTCGAGATTGGACACGTGGAGGCACCGCACTTGCTTGAAAGCCCGATTCAAAATTTTCCTTGGAAGGAGTGTTGGGTTGACACTTGTCGGCTTTTGCTGGTCTCTGTGGACTTTTCAACGGTCCCGCTAACCCTTTTGACTTTGGGCTACGTGGCAAGCTCGTGCTCATTTGGGTCTCCACTCTAGGACTAACTCTTAGAGATGCGCCACACTGACACTTGGCATTCTCCACTTACACTTCTATACTTAGCCAATTTTGAGGCCCACCCTATCCACCTTTTGACTTTGTTTGACCATTTGCTACGTGGAGGGTGGCACAAGTTTGAGCTTCCCTTTTTAGATTCACCTTTGAAGACGTGTTATTAGTAAATGTGGTTCCTTCCGCTTCCTCCCCCATACTTAGTCAATTTTGGACCCTTTCCTGAATGGTTTTGAGTCCGAGGACTTCGGATCTTCATTATTTCTTCCCTCTCTTTCCTTGGTTCCTTTATAGCACTACCCCCTTTTATTTTGACCTTGTCATTTCACGGTTGATTCTACCTGTAACTTGAAAAATGGATTCAAGACACAGAAACAAATCGAAGAGTCATTTCTTTTGCATAGGGTCCCTTAGTCTTTCTCACCCCCATCATTCCATTTTTGAGTCCCTCTGCGACCAATGCACGATCTGAAAGAGTTTTTAGGTTCCTTCTACACGAGTCATGATTGATCGATACTTGACCTGTGGGGGTGAAATATAGATAACAAGTAGTTTGGATCTGAATCATTAGAAGAATCGAGGAAATATTTGGATTGGAATCCTTAAAAGAAGATTGGGGAACTCGAATAATAATTTGGATTATAAGTGTCCAAACCATACCACCGACTATGAGATGAAGGTGGGGAATGGGTTACGTGGATGGGTTCTCTAGTGCAAAGAACCAAATGAGGTTTGGTCATGATTGGTGTCTATTGATGTGAATGCCAAAAATTTGATTTCTTATTGTCGTATGTATAAGGGACCTTGCGATAATCAGTCATTATTGGTGTGTGTTGGGTTTAAAGGCCTAGAACTATATTGTATGATCAAACTTCTTTAAAGCAAAGAAGGTTTCATGTTGATTTGGGCAACATAACAATAACCAACTAGACATTTCGTAAAGATCGGGATGCTTGTGTGATTTTCCAAAAGGAAGCTAAGGAAAACATACATCGTGATGACTCAAGATTGATAATCCAACAAGGTTTGAGGCATAAATGTCAAAGGATTGATCAAAATTTTAGCAACATAAATGATACAAAGGAAAGATTTCCTATGTTTGATTGATGCAAAAGTTGCTTGATAGGAAATGTTTTTTCCAAGGTTTGAAAGATATGTTCAAAAATGACCATAAACTTAGGCAAAAACAAGAAGATCAAGAGGATTAAAGACCCAAAGGATTGTCCTAGAAATGAGTTTATAAGATGGATAAACACAAGGAACAATCACACAAGTTCAAAACACAAAGACAATCTACAAGGAAATAATCCTTATGCAAAATGTGTGTCAAAGGTAGGTTGGTGTAAAATGATCAACATAATGTCACTGTTTATGCCAAGTTCAAAAATGAACAAGACGTAAGAAATAACAAAAGGTTGATACGATTTCTAAACAAGGTATACTAAAAGCAAGTTTAAATCCAACCAAGACCTAAATCTAAAAAAATGGAAGTTACGAATATGAACAACGTAATAATACCACTAAGATATGTTAACCAAACTTTACGAAAAGTAAGGTATTAGTATCAAAATAATATTAATACAATGTGCACAAAGGTAATGACAACACCTTTCAAAATCAAGGTAATGTTTGAAAGAAAACCAAGGCTAGAGTATACCGAGGAATTTTTATGATGTGTGTAGTGTGACATTATAATCTAAACACTTAGGTCAAGTTTGCAAGAAACAAGACGTAAGTATCAAAAATTTTGCAATACATTACAAGCAAGATAACAACTCAAAGAATAATCAAGTGATGAACCAATTCTAACTATGATGACAATATTGACGTGGGTATCAAGATCAAAAAGGCTACCAATGATATGAAAATGTCTCCACACTTTAGATGTTTAACAACTCAGCCGCAAACATGGATGAGTATAAAAAGACACAAAAGTGGTGAATACAATTAATTAGCAATGCAAGGGTAGTCACTCTTCTTCTAATTAACAAATTGTTAAAAGAAAGTGAAGGAAGTAAATCAATTGGGGGCAAAAATGTTGGCCTCACTTTGGTAGAGTTTCACCTCGCCTTAGGGTGAGTAAAAAAATAAGAAAAATTAACGCTTCCCACATTTCGTGATGAATAATGGATCTCAACTCAAATTTGTTTTGATATGGTCCAAGTTGGCTCCTAGTCAAAGATATCTTCCTAGGTGGTTCACTCAACTAGGTGTCATAAGTTATCTAAGAGTGAGCTTGATTTACCAAGAAAAGTCACACTAACTAATTCTTGGAGTATCTTGGCTTTACTTTACCCCCTTTAAGCACAATGGGCAATAAATGCATCCATCATGTACTCTCACTAGGGTCATGATACGGATAACTTTGATGCTAAATCTCACAAATGGTAATACTAGTCAAGTAGGTTGTGCGGAGCACTTCTCGTTTCGTCCACAAGGTTCCCTCTTGTGTGGACTACTTTGGGGTTCCTATGACCACCCCCATTGTTGTAGCTTAAGGCTTATGCCAAAGGGGTTATGTCCTAGTTTTAAGCGGATGGGGTGTACCCTTATCTGAACCTATAAATACAGTGTGATGATTGTGGTGTGTTTTTTATCTTGTTTATCTTAATGTGGTTTACTTGAACTCCATTTAGCAACCTACGAGAAACATGTTAGAAATTTGTTTAGATTCCTTTCTTTCACAAGCGTCTCTTTGGGTTCTACACGAAGATGTTAGTAGTTCTCCACAATCAAGAAAGGGGACAAGATGTTGTTTCTAATTCTCAAGATCATCCAAGGACGTAAGAGAAGAGCATACACGACAAAAGGCCCAACTATGTATATATTAATGAAAGCACATACAATTTGTTCATTTTAACCAACTTGACATTCATTTCCTTAGCAAAAAAATAAATTTAAATGAGATGTTTTCTAAATAATAGACAAGGTGTAGAATCGTTTCTGATTCCCAAGATCACCTAAAAGGTGTGAGGGAAGAGCATACGCGATCCTAGCCTCCTAAACAAAAATGAAACATTCATTAACTTTAATCAAGCAAAATTAGCACAAATTATGTTCAAATATACCATGCAAAATATAAATTAGTCTCAAATAAACCCTGCAAGGTGTTAGAACATCAAAGACCAAATTTTACAAAGCATTTAGACATGTTAGAAATGACTAGTTTTCTAAAAATGAAAACCTTAAATTTTTGGTAACTCAAAACCCCAAATTTATGTTTCCATTGCGTATTTACTTCAATACCTTTCCAACACAAAACAAATGGATTCGTTTTGAGTTCAGGAGAAAAATTTATGGCCTCCGGAAGATTGCTAATGAGCACAGTTAAGCATGTGTGTGCCCTTCGCAGTCTCTGCGTGCCCATTTAAGCATGTGCATGCCCTTTTAAGTGTGTGCACCCCACTATGTAAAAAAAATACAAGAGAGGTATGCCTACACACACAGAATGATGTGTACACTCCCTTCAGAGTGTATACGCACCCATTTAAGTGTGTGCACCTCGGGAAGAAAAATAGAAGGTACATAAGTTATGACAATGTGCTTGTGCGATGGCCAAGAGATGATCAGCACTAGCAAAAGGTGCATGTGCCACTATTACGAGATAGAGTGTTTATGCTAGTAGAAGGGTATACGTGATACCTTTAGGGTGCATTTGTTTCCTTTAGGGTGCCCGCACTAGCTTTGGGGTACCTACGCTAGCTTTATGGTGCTGCTGCGCTAGCCTAACAGTTTTTGGTAAAGAATAAGGTACAATACTACAACAATGTGTGTGTGTGCCAAGATTAGTGCCTGCGCATTGTTTTATGTGTTTGCGCATGGTTTTGTGTACACATGTTCCCCTCCCGTAAAACTATACCTAGTGATGACATTAAAATATGGCCAAATGATGCAAACAAGTTCAAAAAGCTTCAAATTTTAACATGTTAGCTCAAAATTAACAATAACCCATCAAAATTAAAGCTCTAAATAAGACTCCACACATGTAAGGTTAACAAAATCATAAAAATTTTAACACTATTTCAAACATGTGCATATCAAGGGTTAGCCAAATATTGAAATAACAACAAAAATTGAACTACAATGCTAAGGGACTAAGGACCCATCCCACCGGGCATGCCATATGTATCAATGTATTAGTTAGCTATGCAAAGGGAATTGAAACTAACACCTTAGTAGTTTTAAAACATTAACTAACTACACAAAGATCATCATGTTAAGATCTAAACAAGACTAAATACCAACATTATGCTTTAAAACTTGAAATAGAAATCAAACTAATATGTTAAGCACTAGAATATCTACTCTTTAGATCACCAAAATACTAAATGAGCCTAGATAGATCCATGGCAATCAAAGTTGATTGTTTGATCTTCAAGGGTTTGATAATGGAAGCTCATCAAAGTATGGCTACAAGACCATTTGTATTATCTCCATATGACCCAAAATCTTGGATGGATGAAATGCAGGAATGAGGCTATTACCTCAAATGAAATATGCTCTAAGATGAAATTTCTATAGATTAGTTATAAACATATAAGGTGTAAGAAGAAAAGTAGGAGGATATCTCTTTATATAGCTCAATGGATGAAAGAATCTCTACATCCCTTTACATGTGGGATAATAGAGATGTTGGGTTAGTTGTGGATAAGGAAGGTTTAGAAAGGGTTGAGTCAACCATAGGAGAGTTTAATTTTTCCTTTAGTTACTCATGGGGATAAAGGGAGTTTATTAATTTTCCAAAATGATTAATTAATAGGTGTGCAATCTTTGAGAAGTTTTTAGAGGAATAATTAGCATGATTTAGACTATGGGAGGAATTTAATAAAATAAATGATGATTTATTGATTCAATGGAAGAGGAAGCTAATTAATTAATAATAATTCATTAGTCTAGATAGAAGGGTATTAATTAACGGAAGGTCGTTAATTGGTTTATTTTTTGGATAGAAGGGTTAATTAACTAGTGTAATGTAGATAATTAACAATGATAGAAGAAAAAGTGAGAATTATTGACGATATGTCGTCAATTTATGGGAAAGGGGATGATTACCGCAATTTAAGTATTTAAATTTCTCGAGCTAAATTATAGGTTTCTATATATTTTGAGTAATATTTTGATTGATATAGGTGTAGAAGTGAATGTACTCACTTTGGATGCATGGAATTAGATGGGGAGGCCACCATTGCAGCCATATTCCAATGTGTTGTTCATAGAAAACAAGAATAAATCCATGCCCATTAGAGTCTTGAAGGATGTTAATATTACTATATAAGGGGCCAAGTTTACTGGGGACTTTGAGGTCTTGCACTTGCAGAGGAAGAAAATTTTCCAACATTTATTGGGCACCCTTTGTGTTATGAAAATAATGTTGATATGTGCTTCAATAAAGGATACATCAGTTTTGAGAACAAGGAAGAGTGCATCATCATTCCTTTAACGAATGGGAGAGCTGCACCTTATGTCAAACCTTTGATTGAAGAGGATTTAAAAAAATTATGTGTGCACCATTACAGATCCTAAGGTAATTGATCCATCAAAGGAAGGAGTTATTTTGTGGGGTGATGCACAGTCTATGAGTGATACTACAAGTGTTACATGTAATAACCGGGAATAGGGCACTTATGAAATGGTTGGCTACAAGATGACAAGTGCAATTGAGTGCGTGAGTTTGACACGTTGTGTTAGGCATTTGGGTAGTAACCAGGTACCAAGGTACACTAGTGAGGGAATTGTGAAGTGTATTTTCACGTTATCAAAGTTCAATGGACATATCAAGTTGAAATAAGGAATATGCTAGTGTATACCTTACGTGGGACAATAGTGCGCTAGTGGATGGTTCACAGAGATGGTCTTTTAGAGTGGTGAGAAGTGAGAATTGCCTTCTCTATAAGATTTCTTTGGAGTAATGTGCCTACCAAGACATGTGAATTTAATGGGAAGGATTCTCAACACCATGTTCAGCAGTGTGAGAGACTCTAGATATAAGGGCAAGAGGCCTTAACACCTTCACTATTGGTTCAAATTTTATATTACACCTTGTGAGGCTACGTGCACGCATGTATGTTTATGTAGAGTTGAACAAAGAAACAAGAAATTGGTAAAAACTAACTGCAGTGAATGAGGCATGATTCAGACCTTTGACTATTTTTCCACTAAACCTCTATTGAATGAGGCATTATAAGTTATGAATAGCCTTGAATATGAGATATAGTGCAAAGGTTGAGGAACTTATTTAGGAGTTACTAGGTGAGTTAGATCTGGAGGTGCACTTTGAAGAAGAAGAGACAGATGCAGAACAACTTGGGTGTGCCTTCCTAGAAAAAGAAAAGGGTAATATGGTCTATGTAATTGATGATGAAGAAATGGATAATCTGGATGTTGAGCATACTAAGGGTACACACGAGGTCTTGGATAGTGTATATAAAAGGTACACATGTATCATGATCCTTTAAAAATGAAGAAGGTAAACATTGGGATAGATGTAGAACCTAAAGAGGCCATTATTGGTGATTACTGAGTCCGACTTGGAGGTCACTAAAATAATTGAGTTGTTGTGCGACTTCCAAGACTTATTTTTTAGAGGCTATCATGAATTGAAATGGGTACATCACTCTTTGGGTGAGATGTGGGTCAAAGCTAAAGGAAGGTGTGTTTCCGGTTAGGAAAAGGCCTTACAGGATTAATCATAATCTACACGTCAAGGTGAAGGAAGAAATTGATAAGATGATAAATTCTGGAATCATTGAGCCCATTGAGGAATCAGAGTGGGTTATCCCTATGGTGATAAGTATCAATAAAGATGATAGGATAAAAAATTTCGTAGATTATAAAGATTTTGATGTTGCATGTGTAATATATCCCTTTCCCACACCATTTATAGAGGATATTCTGAAAGGTTTTGCAAGGCACGAGATTTACTCCTTCACTGATGGATTTTCTAGATATCATCATGTAAGGATAGATAAAGAGGATCAAGAGAAGACAAATTTTACCACCGAGTGGGAATTTTTTCATGCAAAGTTATGCCCTTTGGATTAAAGAACGCACCTACAATCCTTTCACGTATTATTGTGCAAGAATTCTAAGACTTTATTCATAAGTTATTACAGGTTTACTTAGATGATTGGACAATTTATGCTCTAGTGAAAGATCATTTTGATAACTTAAGAATTATGTTTGAGAGGTCTCAACAGCTTGGTCATATCCTTAAACATTAAGAAGTGTGTTTTTCTATACCTTTTAGGACTTTTTCGACACATTATCTATAAGAAAGGCTTATTGGTAGATATTGCTAAGGTTGTTGTTATTTTGGGCTTAGAGGAACCTAATAACCAGAGAAAAGTGTGTGGATTCTTAGGGTACATAGGGTATTATAAGAATTTTATCAAAGGTTATGCTAAAATTTTCATACCCTTGGAAGAGTTAATAAAAATTAAAGGCAATTTCCATTGGAGCGAAGCGTAATAGCACGTGTTTGAGACATTGAGGGAAAGGCTTACTACAACACCTATACTGCACTTTCCTTCATGAACCAAACCTTTTCATGTGCATGTGGACACATCTAGAATGGCTATATGCATGGTATTAGCCCAGCCTAGAAAAATTATTGTTGATCATCCTATTTGTTTTGAAATTAGGAAGTTAACATTAGTTAAACAGAATTATACAACTACAGAGTGTGAAGCCTTGTCTATGATCTACGTGTTGCATAATTTTCAAAAATACTTACTAGTAATACATTTTATTTTCTATACATATCACATGGCACTTAAGTATTTGGTAAAAATACCATTCTACAGGGGTGTATATGTTGTTGGATCCTTTTATTTCAGGAATTTAATTTTACAGTGGTGGTTAAGCTAGGAAAGAGAAATTTTGGACCAAATCATTCATTAGGAATTAACTCAAGTGAGGACATGTAGAGCATTAAGGATATAATGTCAGATGCATGATTATTCAAATTGAACCATGTGCCCTTTGACTTAGAATATATTTCTTTATTTTTACATACCTTTGGTGTGCCACTTGAATCGATGAAGATTTTGGAGAAGAGCTAACTTGTCATACGCATCGCACCTTACATGTTGATCAATAGATATTTATACAAACTAGGTCTAGAAGAATTTTTGTGCCGATGTGTGCTTGAGCATGAGAAAGAAGCTATTATGGAGGATGCTAATGGCGGTATTGCACGTGGACATTATACGGGAGATGCTACCACATGTAAGATGTTATTGGCTAGTCTGTGGTGGGAAACATTTTATAAGGATTGTAAATAATATTATAAGGCATGTGACCATTTTCAGCAACTTGGAAATCCTAGGCATAGAGATGAAATTTCTTTAATGCATATTGCGAGTGTAGGAACTTTTGAAAAGTCAAAAATTGAATTTATGGGACCTATTTCTCTACCCGCACACAGATCGGATTGCGCTACATTACAACTTGTATAGATTATCTTATAAGGTGGAAAGAAGCAACAAATACAAAGGATTACATGACATCTACGGTAGCAAGATTTTGCGGGAGAACATTATCGCAGGTATGGATTCCCATTAAGTTTGACAAGTGATAAGGGTACTCATTTCCTTAATGAGACCATCAAGATATTATTGCCAGAATTTATGGTAGCACACTATAAAACAACACCCTATCACCCATAGGAAAATGGGATTGTTGAGGCTTTCAACAAGATATTGGGACATACATTGACTAATATTTGTGATGTTGGAAGGAAGGAATAGGATGATAAAGTCTTTATTGTACTTTGGGCATACATGACAACTTACAAAAGATTCAGGCTATGTTGTGACTTACATACTTGATTTAGGCGCTTACTAGTTAAAGGCATTGGATGGGACATGGTTGCCAAGTTATTTCAACAGAGAGTAGGCTAAAACCCTACGGTAAATAATTCTTCTTGTTGTTTGTAATAAGGCAATATTTCCATTATATTATATTTATTTAATGCATTTCCTTTATATGTGTTTTGTTTCATCGTTGTTATACTTTGTCAATTTAGTTCGGTTTTTATGTAATAAGCGCACTTGTATTGCGCTATAAGCTTATTACTATATATTGAATTCATTTACAAATGACCGCACATACTTTTAGTGTGGGGTGGTGTGTATACATGATAAATGGGTCAAGTTTGAAATTTTTTTAGAAGAAGGATATACATAGAGAGATATTGTGTAGGTGCTTTAAGTAAAGGTGTAGATACATAAATATTGCTCATAAATGAAAACCATGTATAGATGAATGGATGCACAGTGTAATGTGAGGTAGGTTGTAGTAGTGGAAACTACTTAGTGAAAGGCATAGTGGATAGGTACTTCACACATGAAGGCACGTGAAAGGAGGTTTGTGGCCAAGGAGTAGTAAGTGCATCATAAGGTTATGAATGTGGTATGGAAAAAGAAAAGAAACGCCAATTTAATGTTGAGTATGGTGGTAGGTGGAGAGCAATAAATGTGGGAAATTTTTCAAAATCTATATAAGGCAATATTGTGAAATCATTTTTACCTTTACAATTGAGAGAATTTGAGTGAGTTAAAGAGTGATCTAAGGAGTGAGTTGTGACGTGCAAAGAGCGGTGATACCAAGTTGAACCAGATTCATTTATTGAAGTTACACACATGATTGTTTGGTGCTCTATTAGAGAAAAGTGTTTGAGCAAAGCAAAGGTATGTGGGAAGAGAAAATCGGTTGTTAGGGTTTGAGTTTGAGCTAGGGCACGGATTCAAGCTAGGTCACATGGGTTTGAGTTGCATAGATCAAATTAGTTACAAGAAAACACCTTTATTTTTTCTATGGCACCTAAGTGAGAACCTGGAGTGGCCACAAGGGGTAGGAAGTAGAAGGAAGTCGAGGTCGAAGTAGAAGATGCCCCCGAAATCCATTTTTAGAGATTTGATATCTGGAAAGGATTTTTATGGGTCACATCCTGGGAATCACATGTTCATCGCTGTAAATTAAGTGATTATAACCATAGAACCAAAGATAACAAAGATGAATTAGATAAGTTGTTGGTAGTAAAGACAACCATGAGAACAAAAAATGATATGGTGGTATATGATGATGTGGGTGAAAATTTGTTGTCAAAGGTAGGAGTTTTGAAACTTTATGAACTCCCCTACTTTGGTAAACCTAAAAGCTATATCAATTGTTAATGAGAAGAGTCTAAGAGGAATTATTATATTTTTTTAGGTGATGAATGAGGCTTACTGCGCCCTAATTGGGAAATTGACAGGACTAAGGAATTTGGGTACTAAATTAGGTAGTGGCCTATCTGACAAGGAGGAAATAGAAGAGAAAAAGAAGGTGTTAGGTTATATGAAAGGAGGGCTTGGGATGGATATGTTTAAGTTACAAAAATATCTAGTTTTTCAGGTGGCAACCACCTTCTAATTAAGTTAAATAATCAAGAGTGTTGGTCGTATGTGAACAAGGCATGGTTGTACATAGCAAAGAAGATGACATAAGGGGTAGTTTATAATTTGGCTAGTTTCATTGTTGAAACCATTATTGAGGAGGCACACCAAGGTGAGAAAATAAGTTTTGGTGCAATCCTTCTATCTCTTGTATTTGTAGAAATTAGAGTGCCTAATGGGTCAAAAGATAAAATATGGCAATACCCTGAGGAGAAGAAATCTCTTACAGAGAGATTTGCTAAGTATACATGTGATGGATCCATGAGTGGACCCTTTAAGAAGAGAGAAGAATTGTGGTATGAGTGCCTATGCACTACGTTTGAGGAGGAATGGATAATACCTAAGGATATTCCTTTGATATTGGGAAAACATGTACAATTTGCAGTATACCAACACTTTTACATAGCACGTTTTGGTTTGAAGGATGGAAAATGGAGCCCTTGGTGTAAGCTCCCCTATGATTTCAATGTGTAATTCTTTCAGGCATCAATGCATAGCTTCTCCAATGTGTGAAGGCTTATGTTCAATGTAGACAAGGTAGATGGTGACTACCACATACTCAGGAAAACTTACGTTTACCCAAGTAAGTCTGCATATATTGAGAAACTTGTTTCAGATGATATCAACATTAAAGCTATGATCTTGGAATTTGGGAAGTTTGGGTCAGCTCTTGCATATATATTTAAGGCCCAATTTGGAAAATGGGAAATATGTTGAAAATGAGTTCAAGCTCCCTAAACTACCCAAGGGGAAACATAAAGTGGGAACACTACAAGATGAAGAGGACACTTTTCCCCTTAAAGAATAAGAAGAGGAGGAGGAGCAAGAGAAATACGACGACAATTGCTTGGATCATAGGAGGAAACAACCAACTATAGGTGACAAGGGAGTATGTGAGCCTACCCCCCTGAGAAATAAGACGTAGTGGGAACCAACATTGTGGAGATAGACTTAGTGCAGGGCACTGAGGAGCAGAAGTATACATGAGTACTGAGGAAAACAAGGACTCAAGGTGTGGGTCCACCACAAGCCCTTATGAGGTCACTTGGGAATTATCCTATTGAAAAAAACCAAAAATAATAAAATGCCTAGATGCATCCCCTAAAAGGATGATGAAGGTGAGCAAGTGGAGGATAGTGCGCCAAACACTCCAATGCAAAATGAGGATTCAAAATAGCCTAAGGAAGAAGAATTGAAAAATTATGTAGAGGAGTTGAAGGAGATGGATATAGATAGTGGCACTTTGGATATAGAGGTAGATATAGATAAGGGTGAGCCATCGGTACACCTCATACTACAGAGGCAGTGAAGGACTCATGTTGGATTCAGTGTTCACATCCCTAAAGGGAAGCGCTCTGAGAAAGATAAGGAGGGAGATACATATAAGACTCCAAAAATTGGGTATGTTGATGATCTAACCAATATCATACACGTAATTTGTGGAAAAACCATATCCACTCCCTACAGAACAAACTTGCTAGCCTACAATGATCACCATCATATTGTGGACAACCATATCCATGCTCCTAGTCCACTTGCAGTTGTTGCTCTTGTACCCACTGACATTGATCTACCAGTCTTTGAGCCTGAACCTACTTTTGATGCTTCTAAACCTGTGAGGCTTGTTACTGCATGCTCTTCCACATCTGTGCCTATTACAGTACCACATGTTGTGTATCCTACTTCTACTCAGCTGCATGGATTTTTTAAGAAGCATACCACTGCATTTAGTTCTCGCATGCTCCGTTCTATGGGTCTCACTAGAGGAGTCATTGGCAGACATTCATAGGGTATTGTTTCCTCTATTCCACATGTTAAGTGGAATTCTCGTCATGACATTGGTTTTCGAGCAGATACTTCATTGGGATCACACATTGACAGAGCTCATTTTTTTGTTCACTCGACTCTTTCTGAGGATCATGAGAAACACATGAGTTCTACACCTTCACTCAGGATTGAGAAACCTGAGATTTCAACTGTCAAACATGATCAACTTGACACACATTCTGATGTTCTTTTACATGCACCCATTGTGCATTTTACACCAAGTCATATGCATGCATCTTCTTCATCCATCCGTGTTGATTTGGGGTGGATATATGATCACTCGTGGAGGTGACATAGGCATTCATTGAGAGGACTCTACAGCGTGGCTCCTCCACCATTCGGCCTCTTGCTCCACTTTCTATACCTTATGCATTGTGATGCTTCTTGTTTTGAGCATTTTTATTTAGCAGGTGTAGTGTATCTCTCTTGTTTGTTGAGAGATTTTGTATCTATATTTTTGACACTTTTGGCATGTTGATAGTCTCTCTTGTGGGGAGCTATTCTGGTGGAGCCCAGTGTTAGTTTTTCAGTGTTCGAGTAGTTGTTTTGACAACTCATACAAATTTGTAGTGCCACTCCACCCATTTAGTAGTATGGGAGGGTGTGGTGTTGATCTTGCTTCTTCGGGTTTTGTGTCCTTGCCTTGTTACCTTGGCTTTTCTTGGATCATGACACTCTGGATTTTGTGTCCTTGCCTTGTTACTTTGGTTATTGTTCTTGGATCGTGGCACACCTATTTGCAGCACTTGATCAAATTATGTTTGGTGTTTTTTTACACTTTCGACATCACTTCGTTGATAGTCTCCTTATATGGAGCTATTCTGGTGGAGCCCAGTGTCAGTTGTTTTTGAGTTTTGTGATTGAGTAGTGGATTCGAGACTCACAAAGGCACACCAAAATTCTTCAAAGACATTGTCTGAGTTTTTTTGAGATGAGCTTCTTGGGATGCCTTAGAGTGGGTCTTTACTCTCTTTACTTTATTATTCTGGTTTTAGGTACCTTGCGATGTCCCTTTTTCCTAGTCTTTATACATGAGTACCTCATCAAGCCTAGTTGTTGGGACTCATACTGTGGACATGCCACATCTATTTTGGCCCCTAGCTTCACTTGAGGGGGTGTTAGAGTAGGTATTTACCTTAGCTCATGTTCACCTAGGTACTTTATTTACCTTTATTGTATTTATCCTCACCCACTTATGTGTGTGGATATTTCTTTTATCTTATTTATATATTAGGAGATATTATCTAGTTGTTAGGTATAGTTCTTTCCTTGATCTATGATATTGACTAGATCCTTGATGTCTAGTTCTCTCCTAAATCTATGGTCTTGACTAGTTCTTTGATGACTAGTTATTTCCTTGATTTATGGCTTGATCTATGACCTTGATTGGTTCTTAGATTGTTATTCCTTGCCTATTTAAGCAAGGCCCATTCTCAATGTATTGCATTGAGTTCCATAATAATATATGATATTGCTGCTCATTTGTTTGCAAAGGTTTATGTAAATTTATTCTAGTGAATTACTTTCATCTTATTGATCGTGATGTTTGATTAGCATCCGTGTTCTTGGCTTGGCACAATCTGGTTATCGTTCATTTCATAAAGGTTAAGGGAAAGTCCCCACTACCTATGTGTGTGTGTGTGTGTGTGTGTGTGTGTGTGTGTGTGTGTGTGTGTGTGTGTGTGTGTGTGTGTGTGTGTGTGTGTGTGTGTGTGTGTGTATTGATTTACAAGATTTTGATCATTCACATTTTTAGGCTTATGTTGTTGGTTTATGGGCGTGCATAATCGATGGTGACATTGTTACTTATGTATGAAGCTTCTTTTTCACAGCAATTAATATAATGGATCTTTGTGACTAGATATTGATTATAGACAAATTTGTGGACTGGGTCTTACATGGTAAAGTTAATTTTTATTCTTGTATGATTTAATCATGCACATGAATAAGATCTAGATTTAGTTTATGTTATGCAATATACTTGATTATCTTTTATTAATCTAGAATATTTGTATGATCCTGCTAACGTCTTGACAAATTTTCCATAAAAGAGGGACTTGGTACCCTTACATGCTTCGGGTGAGCGCTCAGTTCTAGCTAAGTGATGTGTCACAGTGTGCATTGGGATTTTATGGGTAAAATAGGACTACAACACAATACAATACATACGCTTTATCCCTAGGGTCACTTTCCTTTCCTAGTCTTCACACTTCACTTGTCCACTTAGCACACATTTTGTCACATGCTCTACATGGTTGTCAAGTATGCATATCTTATCCACTTTATGTTATCGAGTATTCACTCAAAAAAATAAAATAGGGGAAAATGTAGACACAAAATCATGCACTTGGGTACATTTCTAGGTCCTAAACACATACTAGCATTCATGTGATTCCTAAGCAAGAAAACTTGTAATTAATGACTATCTTTTGTCTCTTTTCTATGTTTCTTATTTTTTATTTAGTCTAACAAACCCTATAGCCCAGTTGTTATTTTTATTATTTATATTTTATGACTCTAGACACCAACTCTCATCTAGGACAGGAGTGCCCAGGTGCCCCTGTCCCCTCTAGTAGCACCCCTGGAACATTTTAAACCTTACTCTTTTCTTTTGGGTCTATTTTATATTTTGGGAAAAAATCACTTATGGGTCAGCCTCCCAATTGTAATTTATAAAATTCAAACAAGGGAATCATATAAATACATAGTTATGTGTTCAAAATAAAGGACCAAGCACTAAGCATTACTCGTATTTCCTAAAATTGCATTCAAAAGGTACTTAAAGCACTCTAAAGCATCCACTTAGTATAAACTCAAAGGACATGTCTACATCAACTCTGTATACATAACATAGGAAGGGGAAGTTCATTTTTCCATACACACATTTTATTACATTTATACATTCTAGCTACAACCTACTATCAAGTGAAACTTGCACAAGGGCAACCTAGGGCGTGATTTTCACACACATTCACGAGAACTACATGGAGTCTAAGATGTAGTACAATTCTTGATTGTAATTTCACTCTTGGGGTGACTGCAAGGTTATTCCAACTCCCTATATTACATATTTATTTTTAGGTTTGATTTGGTTTATGGGTTTTTGTAGGTGAACTTTTATTTTATAGGTTACGTGTACCTTTGGCATTCATTATGTGACTACCAGGTGATCAACATAGATTAATTGTGACATACTTGCAATATATCAAAAATCAGATCCATATTTTTGCACTATCGTGGATGCTTATATCCAGTCATTAGTACCCTAGGTTTCCTATCTAGCCATGGTCCCTCGTCTCTAGCCTCATTCCCGTAATCTAGAATTTACAGACAACATTTACAACACTCTTCCTCATCTATTCATCACTCTTCCCTACTTAGATCCATTCTAGATTGTGATTAAATCATCTATGTCCTCTATCCTTCTTCTTTATTTAGGGTTTCAAATATTACATTTTAAAAAACTCGTCTCATTTCTTCATTTCAGCATTTATATACCATTTGATTCAATAGTGACTCTATAATATTATATTTAATTCAAATTAAATTAAATTAGAATGGAATCATACTTAGGATAATTAATCACCATCTCATCTATCCAAGTTTTATTAAGAAGGTCTGCAAGGTCTTCATGAAAGGGAATGTGAACAAGGTTGGGGCTTAAATATATAGATGATCGTTTTCCCAATCTCGAACACCATAAACTAGGGAATCCGATTCTATGAAAAAATCATCTTCTTCTTGAGTAGGTTCAGATTTAAAAGGCCCAAGAATCATGTTATTCATGCATTCCTTCTTAACAAAATCATCCCCTCCCAATGGGAAAGATAGGTCTTGAAATTAACAATCATATTCAAACAAAATTCCACGATGAATTTTCAAAACATGATTGGAAATATTGGACTCACCTTTCAAAAAGTTGTTTTCCATCATTTATATTCATGATCTGTATTTTTCGCTTCCTTAGGATTACTTTTTTGTAAGTCAATACCTTTGGGTCCATCATTACCACTCAGTAGATAAATTGTGTTCATGCTCACATCCGAGAGGGATCTACATGCTTTCAAATTCCAATTCTATTAGATCCGCATGATGATTTCCGATTGGATCCATCATACTTGGATACTCTTCCATCAATATGAGCATCTCAACATCTCTCTCTCCGAAGCTATGAAAAAATTACAATCCCTTGAATTTTTAAATAGAATGTCTTCTTTTGGGTCATCTTCTATTTGAATGATGTATTTCATTTTCTTTATGGGAAGGATATTCTTCACATTACCATTACCCAAAATGGTTTCATGTGACCAATCCATTTGTATATCTCTACCCACATCCCCATAGAATCTTCTTCTTAATAACATACCATATGAGGCTGGAATTTTTGCTATGAGTATCTTCATCATGATCTTAGTGAAAGGAAAATATGTAAATGATATTTGAGCATCTCTTACTTGGCCAAGAAGAAGTACTTATTTTGTTTCTATAGAATAATAATGTCTATTAGGAGTGAGGGAAATACCAAGAGCTTTAACAATATAAAATTTCCAGAGGTGTTAGAGTCAATAACACAATTATTCAGTTTATTTCCATTGACCAAGAAGGATATATATAGAAAGGTTATACTTTCCCGCAGGTGGAGGAATCGGAAGCAAGAAGGTTGTGAGAAGGAGTTGAATGAGGGGTGGGAGGTATTTTTTTGGAAGTGATGTTTTTGGAACACAAACTTGAACTACTTCCTTTGATAAAATAAATAAGCCTATCAAATTACTTGGGATGGGTTTTCAAGTACTCAGACTCAGAAATTTGAATTTTGGATTTCTTATAATGATCAATGACGTCAAATTTGGAGAATTAGTAGAAACATCAGGAAATATGGAAGCCTTAACAAGAGTAGGTTTTGCATTCTTAGAATCAATAAAAATAGAAATTGATTTGTCAAAGGTGGGTGAATGAGACTTACCTGAAAAGGAAAAAGTAGTCTTGATTGAGGTAGCCTCAATATTCTTCTTAGCTTACCCCATGGAAGAAGAAAATGATTATCCTCCTTTTGTTGTTGTTTTTCATAGATTTTCCATTTGAGGATCTAAATGCTTAGCTTGGGTAGAAGAAGAAGAGGCTTATTTCTTTATTTGTGATTGAGTGAACATTACAAATGAGTATCTACATAGTTCATTTTAAGACCCCCAGGTGAAAAATTATTATATAATGGGTGGCAAATCTCTGAAATGGACTTTAGAAATGGTGGCGAATAATCAAAAAAGTGATTCATGGAAAAGGAAAATTAGTAAGGAATTTTATTCGATGGTTTCATATGGTTGGACATCCATCCAACATAGGTTGGGTAGAGGTCCAACCTAGGTTGGACAGATCTGTTGGCTAGTTGGGCGACTTACGTAAAACATACACCTACAAGAAAGATAGATGGGTGGCTTTCACACGTGTCCATAAGAGGTTGCCTCAAAATTCTCAACCAATTATTTGTCACCACGTTTACCTTACACCATTATGATCCCTATATATACCCCTACAAGGTTCATTTCTTCACTTTTCCACAAATGTTTTCAACGCACTATGAGCTCTCCAATCTTCTGCCAAACTTACGTGCACCTTTCAAGTTTCTTTCCTCCATCTCCTATAAATTTCAACAATCAAAATCACGTCTACTCCCACACCCAAATTTTGATACAAAAATCATGTGTGCCTACCGATTGTAGATCCGATGAAATTGAAAGACACGCCACAGAATGGCTACAAAAACCATAATTTATGGGGTTGTCACAACATGCCCCAATTCGAAACTAATAATATAGTGCTTGATTACCTACTCATGTCTTACAACCAGAAATAGGGAGTGTTCCATTCTCCTCGTGGATCATACATTTTATTTTACAATTGAGCCCGCAAATGTACATCATTTAATTGGATTACCATTCCAAAACTAGCCGCCTATGACTACAAAGGCAATCCTTACAGATGAAGAAAAAAATTGGAGTCTCATTATAATGTGCAGTTGATGGTAAGTTGAATATTATTTTCAACTATTTTTTCTTAATATTACTCAACTACCCAAGAACCCAAGCATATAACATTTCTTGTTTGTTGTTGCAGATCCTCTTAATCATTCAAAAAGAGGCCTTGTTATACAAGGTATTACACACAAATTATTTCTTGCAGTTGTATCACTTTTTCAGATAGGATTGTGTTATAGGACAAATCTGCAAACATTTTGTTTTAGGTAGTTTAGTATATAATGTGGACACTAGTAGGGAATAATTCGATTGGTGCACATATTTGTCCAATTGAATAAAAACATATGTCACTCATATGTCCGCAATGTGAATATATCCGATAAATGCAAGATTATATTCTCTTTTGATAATTATTTACTTACTTTGTATCTAGAAGCTTTCTACCAATTGCAACAAGCATAAATTCCAACTGCAATTAATGATAAAATGATTGGTCTCTCTCTTGAAGAACAACATGTAATAATTACTTTTAAAGTTTTCACATTATAACAATTTTGCATTAACTATTTTTAATACAATAATAATTGTAATATTATATTTTGCAGAGAAGAATTATGGTTGTAATATCTCATAAGGAGGTTATTACTCGAGGTAAATCCCCTCTAGAGGTCTCTACAGATTCTGACATGGATTTAGCAAAATCAACACCAATACGAGTTCCTCATCAAAAATGACCTAGGGGGTCGATACCTCCATCACACCTACCATCACATTTGTCTATAGGTATAAACTTTACTTCTTATATAATCAACCTATGTTATGTAAGTAGTACAATATTTTAATATTTCTACATTTATTGTGTTCAAAAGTTTTGAGTTTGATGATGAAGATCAAACTCATTCTTAGTGTCAAGATCTAATTGCCACAACAACTATGTCCTGTAAGCATGCAAGGTAATGTATAATATTTGGCGCTTTTGTTTATTTACAAAAAAATTAGCATTTACAAGTCCCAAGGGTATATAATGATTAGTTTTATAATAATTTTTAGTTTTATTCTTACAGTTAATAGACCTTCTCAGCACCTTCCAAGAAGGCCACCAATACCGCCAACACATACAATCTAAACAACAAAAAGATCTTCAGACAAGAATATAAGGTTTCCTATAGAATCGACAGAACACTTCATCCTGTAACCACAAAATTTCTGGATTATCACTAGGTGGTGTCTTAAGTATAATGAGCACCCAAGTTTTGAAAAACATCGAGCTTGACAATGAGTATTTGGGCTTCGATAGTGGTGATGCAGATAAGGGTAACTATTTTGACACCCATGATATGATTCAATCTACTCCACCTCCTCAACCACAACCACATCAACATGTGCATCAAGTACAAGACTCTCCTCCTCCTCCAAGTAAATATCCACAAATAGATGATGAGAAGACACATTTTACATTCAAAAATATGATATTAAATAGTATGGGGGCCACAATTCAAGAATTTGTAATGTTTGATGTGGATTTAGTGCACACTTGGGAGAGGAGGGCTAAAATTTTGATTAAAGAAATAAATACCCGATATTATAATCACACTCAAAGGCATTTATTGTTTGCTATCATAGAGATCCAACAGACAAGGCTTGACATTTTGCTAAATAAAGCTCGATCAACACAATTTCATATAATAATGATTATGATGATGATATTATAGACATAATGTTAAACAAGTTGGAGAATCTTAATGTCAAGCATAGTCTTACTAGAAAACATGGGCTAAAGACAAGACAAATGTTTTAATAGAAAATACGAAAAATAAAAATATGTGGTAAGTCATCTTTTACACATAAAAACGTAATAATATAAGCACCACAATATATTTTTTCAACCTATCTAATAGACTAATACATTTATATTTATGTTTTATAGGAAAAATATGAAGAATGCCTGCAAAATATTGAATTTATTTATACAATTTGAAGGAAAAACTCATAGTATTAAAGAAATAAAATAATACATTGAGAAGGATAATCAAGGAACATAAGATGGATCAAGAAATATTACTTAAGGAAAAAAGCAGATGTCGATCCATCACTTTTTGTCAAAGAAGAGATGTTATAAGGGATGATCAAAATATTCTTCAAAATATCAATAACGTAGCATGAGATTTGCAGGCATCAAGAGTTTTAACATATAAAACAAGATAAAACCGAGAAAATTCCTTTGCTTCTTACGCAATAAAAGATCAAGCTTCCCCTACAACATAAAATTGAAAAAATTAGTTAGTTTCACCATGTGACCGGTGTTATCACAATTCGACACTATTGTAGGAATTAAAAGATAGTGGCCAACTAATTTTTTCCTTTTTTATTCTATATGGCGAGATGTAAGTGTTGAGTAGACAAAGTATGACACTTAGAAAAGAGCACACGAAGGTTCGTGCATGGGAACATGGCACGTTCAAAGGCGCGGAAGGAGAGGGAAGGAAGCACGTGAAATATAGAATGAATCGAGACTCATCCATTTTCATGATTACGGGTTTATTTTGGAGATAGTGTGTAGAGCACACAAACCAGATAAAGACTTGCGCAACACGCATTGGCTATTTTTGGAAGAGCGTATACTAAGAGCTTTTCATGAGTTCAAGTTAATAATAGAATTACCACTACCAGTTAACTAAAAGAGATCTATTGTTATTGCACTTGCATGTGATTCTACTATTGTAAAGGCGTATGGCTATTTTAAGCATGCGACCTATTTTGGGAATTATGTAAGCAATGGAGGAAAGTCCCCACCCCTATGAATATGTAGTAATCTGCATAAGTTAGGTGTGTGAGAGAGAGCAGGAGCTATTATGGAGTTATGTTTGCGGACTTAATGCACGCATAAGTTTATGATACTAAATAATGTGAGAAGCTTCTATGTATTTTTTTAATATAATGGAGTGTATTGACTGATTCAAGGTGTTAAACATGATCATAACTAGTTCTTACATGGTTTAATTCATTATGGCTATTGTTTAAATCCATTACTCTTTAGATCTAGATCTAGAATATGCTCTATAGAATTTTTATACTATTTATGGCTCTGAATGCATCAACTCTTCATCTTTCTAACATCCTACACAAGCAACCCTAAAGAAGGTCCTGGTACCTTTGCACACTTCGTGAGTGATCGATCTAGGTTGAGTGATGTGCCGTGCCCGTCTAGTTATTCCTAGTAAATTCTAGGTGCATCATTGGTTCCATTTCCAGGACCTCATTTTCAGTTGTTTTGAGGATGGTTCATGATGAAGATGTACCAATTAACCATAGAAATTTTTGAGGAGTGGATAAAATATCCGGAAGAAGAGTACACAATGAGATTCAATCTGGATTCAAGTTTAACGCACACACATGGGTAGAACAGAATGTATGACGGTTTGTATGAGAGCTTCTTTGTTATCTTTTCATTCGAGTTGTACAAGTGGCTAGTTTCTTATACATCTAAATGGAACTGGAGGTATCACAAACTTGTCTAGACGTAGGAAGAATTTCAAGCCATTTATGATGTTGACCTGATTTGGACTCGTGTGATGGATACTTTGTTACGTGGTGTTTTGAACAGCTTATATCTTGGAATACTCCATTTCCACTTATTCTTGCTTGCAGCAGTGGCTGAGTTCTAGTTTTTATGGTATCCTAGGGGAACATACTTGCAAGGCATTCCAATGGTGATTAAGATCTTGATGGTAACCCCGAATTTGGAAGAAAAATCGATGGCTAGATAAACCTCACAACTCATGGGGCGGGAGTAGGTTTGGTGAATGATGGTGGACTTAGTGGTAGCAAGGCGAGGCAGAGAAGAAAGGTTGTTTAAGTAAAGTGAGGCATGTGAGAGGGAGATATAGAAGTAGTGTGATGTTGCAGAATGAATGGAATTGAGGAGAGAGATGGCTTGTGAAGGATTTGGAGCTCATGCAAAAGGCATGGAGCCAGAGCATCAGGAACTCCCCATTTGGGAAAACATGAAAGGGAACCCTCTTTGGCCTCACACGGGATCATGCTAGTATAGACGACACTGGGCCAAAATCATGCATATGAATCTACCTAGAAACCTAGCCCTTGCGCTTGGTTTTCTAGTACTTAGTACATTAAATAGTCAGTAAGCTAATTTGGGCAAAGAAGGAAGAAAGAGTAAGTCACAAAGGAATTACATCGATGGTAGGGAAAATTTCTTCATTATTGTTTGAGGGTACCTTTTTAGGTCCATCATTTGTACATAATTTGAGCACGCAAAATATGGGACTCACTTAAGGGTAACACCACTTCACATATGGTAGGGGTTTAGTTCAAGATACTACTATTGGGACACGGAGAATTACGTCTTATGGTCCACTCCTAGCTACAGGTGGAGGATCAAGAGGTATAGGTAGGTCTAGTTCCCATGGATCTGGTGGTTCAGGAGGCAAAGGAAACACAGGAGGTTCTGGATCGGGTGGGAAAGGTCCGCACCCACCCTGCATATTTATATGGAGATGTCTCTTCATCTTCAAAATCGTAGGGCATAAAATATGTTGTTGAGTAGGTACACATGTGTGAGATATTGTGGTGCACAAAAGGGATGACGGCTTCGAGTGCAAGAAGCTACTTTGTAACTACACTACATGGAAATGCACATAGTTGGTATAGGTAGTTTGACCCTGATCAAACTTGTGTAGATTATGTAGTGTTCAAATATGCATTCCTTAAAGAGTTCTATATCCCTGAATTTGATAAGAAGAGTATAAGCGTGCTTAAGGAGATTAAACAAAGCACTACTGAAAGTGTCCGGGAGTATGATGCCCATTTTAAAACACTTTTATCTAAGCTTTCTTATGATATTCACGTAAGCCAGCATGTGCAATGGTTTGTTGGAGGTCTGATCACACCTTTTAGATGGACTTTGTCACATAAGACATACATTGTTCCATGTGAAGCACTTGAAGCGGTGTTGCGCACTAAGGCAATTGTGAGTATCAAAACTAGGGTCAACCCATTCTTGGAGGCAAATATGCAACTATGGTGAAGTAGTTGAAGAAACTATTGGTGAATTTGGCACATTATATGCACACTAGGATTTGGTGTACATATTGTGAAGTGGAAGGGCACACCAAGGATGGTTATCCTCGTAGATCAGTGTGTTCATTATTACTGGACTATAAGATATGTCATTTAAACTATGATGTTAGCCACTTCCCATTATTACAACGCGCGATAAGGAAGAATGTCTCTTGTTATTGTAAAAAATTTAGGTCCACAACTCATGATATGAAATATTGTTAGTTGATTGGTTAGATCCATGATGATATAGATATTGGTGTATGAAAAATAGGAATGGTAAATAACTATAAAGTAAAGGGTGAGCATCGGGATCACAATCAAGCGTGATATGATCGAATGAAGATCATTTTGAAGGAGGTTGTGGAAGAGGTAGAGGATACTAGGGTGGATTCGAGAGGTCGAGGCTATGGTGGTGGACGAGGTGAGTTCCCTCATAAAACCTATTTTACAAGTGGATATCCCGACTACTACAAGTGAAAATGTCCCAAACATGTTATGTGTTCCTTCCGTGGGAAGAATCATAGCTATGAGGAATTCTTGGACTTATATGATCATCTTAGTAAGCAGTATAAATAAGAAAACAAAGGCATAGGGATGGTTAGGATACAACGTGCTATGGAAAAAAAGTATAATCCCAAGTTAGAACCCGAATCGAGGTATTTACTCAGTAAATATCATTGCCAGCGTTGAATTTGTGCATGCTAGAGAGGCATTACAATAGAAGCCTACTATCACTAAGGACGAGGTTCTATATGCATGATACCCAAATCCTGCCCATCCAAAGGAGGTTTATCAAGAGACCATGGAGGTTCTTAGAAATCTTCAGGGTGAAATATAATGTCTC
This sequence comes from Taxus wallichiana var. yunnanensis, assembly GCA_018340775.1. NCBI lineage: Eukaryota > Viridiplantae > Streptophyta > Pinopsida > Cupressales > Taxaceae > Taxus > Taxus wallichiana. The sequence goes on along the minus strand of CM031236.1, from coordinate 181,698,822 downwards.
AAGGATCAATTACGGAAGATGGAACTAAAGAAGGAGGAAGAAACAATCCAATGTGATATTGATGACTTGAAGGAGGTCCAGTAAATGTTACACTATGAGAATATCATTCCATTATTAGGGAATTGGCTAAAGGAAACACTTCATGTGTAGGTATTAAAAATCAATGGCAGATCTCATGCAAATATTCCTCCCTATAGCTTGGAATATGACAAGGAAATCACTCTAAATGTTGTTGTAGATGGATGGATTTTGAGAAATATATTGATTGACATAGGTGTGAAATTTAATGTGCTTACTTTAGATGTAGGGGTACAAATGGGGAGACCCCCATTACAACCATCTTGTAATGTGTTGTTTATGGCTAATCACACCAAGGCAACTCCTATTGGATTTTTAAAGGATACATCCATTACTATACAATGGGCTAAGTTCACATGGGACTTTGAGGCTTTTACACATACTGAAGCACACATCTTCCCACTCTACTTGGGTGTCCTTAGTGCTATGGAAATAATGTTGATCTAGGATTCAACAAGGGATATATCAATTTTGAGAACAAAGAGGAATAGGTTATTATCTTGTTAACAGATGGGAAATCTACGCCTTATGTTGAACCTCTAAGTGAAGAATATTTGAACCAGATCTATGTGCACGTCATTCAAGACCCAGAGGTCCTTGAGCCATCTAAGGAGGGTATCCTTTAGTGGGAAGATGCACAGTCTCTTAGTGACACTGCGAGTGTTACTTGCAATAATTGGGCCCATGGTACTTATGAACTAGTTGGGTGTGAATTAAGGACCACATTTACACAAAGGAGCAAACCTCATTATATCAAGAGAATAGGTAACAACTCAATACCTCGATACATTGGATAAGGAGATCCTACGGTATTTATGCGTGCCATGGAGGCACAGTGGATAGACCAAGTGGAGAGAAGAAATATGTTGGCATATACCCTACACAAGATAGTAGCGTACTGGTGGGTGGTTCACATAGATAATCTTAGAGAATGGGATGAAATTAGGATTGCTCTTTCTACTCAATTTTTCAGGATCAATGCATCTACTCAAATCTGCACTTATCATGGTAATCAACCTATTCAAAACCATGTTTAGTAGTGTGACTACTGGACGAAGGGTAGGAAGATCTACCACCTTCACTCAGGGTGCACAAATTTTATTCCACTTTACAAGGTTGCACACGTATTTGGTATATATATGTGGAACTCCATAAAAAGACTAGAAATTAGCAAGATTTGATTGCATGAATGATCCATACTTTTTACTACTTCTCTCCTAAACCTCCAGAAGAAGAGGCGTTAAAGGTTATAAAACACTTAACTATGGGAGATAGTGCCAAAGTGGAAGAACTCATTCAGGAGTTATTTAGTGAGATGAAATTATAAGCGTGCTTTGATGAAAAATAATGGCCGATGCCACACAACTTGAGCACATTTGTTTAGAGAAAGAAAAAGGAAAGATGGTCTACTTAGTGGATGATGAAGACGTAGGAAATCTGGAGGTAGATCATTCAACAGGTAGGTGTGAGGTTTTGGATAGTGTAGATAAGACCACGCGCGCCTATTATGAGTCTCTAAAAACAAATAAAGTGAATATTGGCTCAGATGTTAAACCTAAGGAGGCCATAATTAGGGATTATTGGTCTGAATCTGAAGTGGAAAAAATCATTGAGTTACTACAAGATTTTCAGGACTTATTTCCTAGGGGATACCATGAATTAAAAGGTGTGCATGAATCATTAGGGGAGATGAAAATCAAGCTTAAGGAAGGTGTGTGCCCGGTTAGGAAGAGACCCTACAGAATGAATCCTAACCTACGCATAAAGGTTAAGGAAGAAATTGACAAGATGTTGAAGTCTGGCATCATCAAGCCCCTAGAAGAATCGGAGTGGGTTAGTCCCATGGTTATCAATATAAAGAAAGATGGTCAGATTAGGATTTGTGTGGATTATAGAGAACTAAATGCTGCATGTGTAATTGATCCCTTTCCTACGCCCTTCATAGAGGAGATACTAGAAGGTATTACAGGGCACAAAATCTATTCGTTTATAGACGGATTCTCTGGGTATTATCAAGTTTGAATTGCACATGAGGATCAAGAGAAAATGAATTTTACCACTGAATGGGGACGTTTTTCCTATACTGTGATGCCTTTTGGTCTGAAAAATGCACATACTGTATTTTTGCGCATATTTGTCCAAGCGTTCAAATATTTTATTCACAACTTCTTGCAATGTTATTTAGATAAGTGGACAATGTATGGACTTGTTAAGGATCATTGTGACAATTTGCGCTTAATTTTTAATAGATTTCAAGATTTAATCATCTCTTTGAACATCAAGAAATGTATATTTTCTACACCATTTGGCACATTTTTAGGGAACATCATCTCAAGGAAGGTTTTTGGTTGATCCATCTAAGGTTGTAGTCATTATAAGCCCGGAAGAGCCTACCTTAAAGTGAGGTACATGGATTCTTAGGTCACACTGAGTACTATAGAAATTTTATCAAAGGATATGCTAAAGTTTCCACACCCTTGGAAGATTTAATAAAAGGAAAAGTGATATTTTATTGGGGAAGCCACAACAAGTGCACATTCGAGAAATTAAAGAAAAACTTACCACGGAGCCTATTCTCAGCTTTCTTCGTAGGACAAACCATTTCATGTACATGTGGAAGCTTCTAGCATGGCCATTAGCATGATGTTAGCTCAGCTGGAGAAGGTATTATAGATCATCCTATCTATTTTTCTAGTAGAAAATTGACCCCTACAGAGAATAATTATACAACAACAGCATGAGGCCTTATCAATTATCTACGCATTGCATAAATTTAGACAAAGATTGCTAGTGACCCCTTTTGTGTTCTATATTGATCACATGGCATTAAATTATTTGGTAAACTAGATCATTTTATAAGGGAGTATATTTTGATGGGTACTCTTTTTCTAAGAATTTGATTTCACAAATTGTGGTAAAACCAAAGAAAAGTAATTTTGGACTAGACCATTTATCCGAGATACGGTCGAGAAGATGCGCAGATAATTGAAGATACCATGCCTAATGCATAGTTATACAAGTTACAACGCGTGCCATTGGAATTAGAGGAAATTGTTTTCTTTCTACATATAGGTATGATTCCGTAAGGAATGAAATCCTTGGAGAAGAAACAACTTTCCATTCATGCGGCACGATTTATGTTGATTAGCAATGACCTGTACAAGTTACGCCAAGATGAAGTATTGCGCCGATGTGTACTGGAACATGAGTGCACATATATCATGGAAGAGGCTCACGGTGGTATTGCAAGTGGGAACTATGCATGTGATTCCACTACGCGTAAGATTTTACTCACTAGATTATGGTGGGAGACATTATTTAAGGATTGTAAGGCATATTACAAGGTGCGTGATCATTGCCAGCGCCTTGGCAAACTAGGGCAAAGAGATGAAATTCCTTTATGACCTATTCCAAGTGCAGAACCATTTGAAAAATGGGATATAGAATTTTTGGGTCCTATTTCACTAGCCACATGTAGGACTGGATTGTGCTACATCATCACTTGCACAAATTATCTCACAAGGTGGGCAAAAGTAGCACCTACCAAGGATTGTGCGTGAGTTCAAAGAGCTGATTGGTTTTTATGGGAACATATTCTTATAAGGTATGTATGCCCATTAAGTTTGAAAAGTGATAGGGGCACACATTTTTTGAATGAGGAAATCAAGATATTATTGGATGAATTGATGATTGCACATTAGAAGACAACCCCTATCATCCTTAGGCAAATGGGAATACTCGAGGCCTTCAAAAAAATTTGAGCCGACATTGGCAAAAATTTGTGATGTTGGAAGGAAAGATTGGGATGATAAATTTTCGGTCGTACTTTGGGTGTATCAAACAACATATAATACGTTGAACAAGCCACACTATTTATGTTAGTGTTTGGTGTGGAAGCAATCCTTTCAATGGAATTCATGTTACCTTTTTTACGTATTGCGTTCACTAGAGGTCTAGCCGATGAGCAAACATTAGAGGAAATAATTGACAAGATAATACAAATTGGATGAGCGATGAGAAATCACACGTTGGATTAAACAATGGGAAAAGGCCGTGAAAGCATGGCATGACAGACACATCCGGATAAAACTCTTGTAATTGGAAAGATGGTGCTTCTTTATGACTCTAAGTTTCTCACAGCCATCCAGAAAACTTAAAGTACATTGGTTAGGACCGTATGTTATCACTCACATACTTGAAACAAGTGCTTGTAAGTTAGAGACACTTGATGGACTACGGTTACCCGTTACTTCAATGGGATTAGGTCAAGCCCTACTATAAATAATTCTTCTTGGTGTTTGTAATAAGGTCATGTTGCCATTTTGTTTAGGTTTTCATTCATGTATTCCCTTAATGTATATCTTTCTTCGTCACTATGCTTTGTCAATTTTGTTGGTGTTTTATATAAATAAAGCGTGTTTGTGTGCACTCCAAGGTGAATTACCATTTGTAGTATTTTTATGTGTAGAGGATTGCACATACCATTGGTGTGGGATGGATGTTTACAACTAGGTACAAATCAAGGAGTAAAATTTTATAGGTGCTATTTGAGTTTGGAAAGGAGGTTGTTAGAAAGGAGATTGCTTCTAAACAAGGACCATAGATGGAGATAAATGAAGAAACAAGTATAACGTGAGGTAAGTAGAGGTCATGGATACTACCAAGGGAAGGTGCAGTGGTGAGGTACTTGGATGCATGAAAGCGCATCAAGATAAGATCTGCGGTAAAAAGGTAGAAGGGCACGCTAGAAGGTTATAACTTAGGCGCAAAGATGTACCATGCGGAAGAGTGAAAATGGTCATTTAATGGGTGGATTGTTAGTAGGTGGAGGAGAAATAAATGTAATAAATTTTTGAAAATCTATATAAGGACGTGATGCGAGTTCATTTTTACTGTTGTAATCACAAGAATTTGAATGAGATAAGTAAAACCAAGCTGAGCGAATAATATTGAGGTGCAAAGAGTGTGAAACCAAACATGGAGAGCAGATTTCGCATAGAATAATCTTGCATCCCCATTGGTGAAGGGTTTGAGAAAAGTAGAGCATTGTGAAAGAGCTAGGGTGCATAGATTCAAGCTAGGGTTTGGACCTTCTCGCTATAGGAGATAGAAGGAGAATCATTTACACACTACAAAGGATAGAGAGTTGGGGTTTTTTAGATGGCACCAAAGAAAGCACTCTGCCGCAGAACCACGGGGAAAGAAGAAAGTGGAGGTAGAAGTTGAAATTGCTCCCAAGAGAAATTTCTCATAAATTTAGTATCCAAGAGGGTGTGCTAATTGGGAAAGAATGGGATTCCCACATCCATAAGTGTAAAATAAGTGATTACAACCACCACACATCGGATAACAAGGAGTTAGATGCATTGTTGAGCATGAAGAGCAACAAGCGCATAACGAGAGGACATGTCAGTATATGATGACATTGGGGAGAAGTTTTCAAATCAGGTTGGAGTCTATCAGTTGTACAAGCTCCCTTATTTTGGTAAGTATGAACCATTATACCAGTGGTTAATGAGAAGATTTCATGAGGAATTCTTTTATTTCACCGACGAGGGTCAAAATCACATCCGCCTTGATTGCAACACTGACAGGATTAAAAGGCACAAGGGTAGACCTTGTCAGTGATCTAACTAATAAGGCAATGACCATGGAAACACAGAAAGAGTTAGGATATACAAAGGGTCCACACAAGTTAAAGAAGTACCCAGTGATTCAAGAAGCTGCACATCTAGTAAAAATTTAAATGACCAAGAGAGGTGGTCGTAAGTGAATACAATGTGGCTACATATCGCGAGGAGAATGCCACAAGGAGTACTTTATAATATAGTAGGATACATGGTAGAAATCTGTCATCGAAGAAGCACACATAGGTGATACAATTATTTTTATCGTTATTTTACTTTCTTTAGTATTTATGGAGATTGGAGTGCCCGATGGGCCAAAAGAAAAGATCTGGGAGTATCCCATGGAGAAAAAATCCCTTGCAGAAAGGTTTGAAAAATATTTATGTGAAGGGTCAATGAGTGGGCCATTTAAATAGAGGGCAGAGATGTGGTATGATAAGCTCCACATAACATTTGAATAGGAGTGGCACATTACTAATAATTTTCGGTCAGTGGTGGGAAAGGCAGTATAATTCATGGTGTACCAGCACTTCTGCATCGCATAATTTTCTATAAGGGATGGGACTTGGAGCCCATGGTGTAAACTAATGTACGCCTTCACATCGCACTACTTTCATGCATCATTCCACCATTTTACTGATGTGCACCACCTGAATTTTATTACAGAAAAGGTAGACTGTGACTACCACACTCTGAGGAAGACATATGTATTTCCAGGCCAGACTTCCTATGTTGAGAGGCTCATTTCAGATGTTATAAGCATGAAGCCTGTAAGCTTGGCAATTGGGGACATTGGAGCAGTGCTTGTATACCTTCAGCTTAAGCCCAAACTGGAGAATAATAAATATGTGGAGAATGATTTCGTACTCCTAGAGCCTTCTAAGGGTAGACATACAAGTGGAGAATGTACCATCTCCAAATCCAACACAACCTATAGAGGTAGATGACGAGGAATAAGATCATGAAGATAGTGGAGGCTTAGAACATAGGGGCCGAAGGCAACCCACAGATAGAGTAGAGGCTGAGCACGTAAGTAACCCACCTCAAGTATAAGAAGAAGAAGAGGATTTGGAAGTAGTCCAAGGAGAGCATCATTTCAAGAGGGTGTTCAGAAGAACAAGAACACAAGGCATGGTAACTCCTCAGTTTGTTAGGAGTTCACCACAACTCTCTCCTTAAAAAGAGATAACTGAGAGGAAAAGGAGGAAGTTGAAGTTGAATGAGGAGGTGGAGGAGTCTCGAAGAGAGCATGCCCAAATGCCCTTTACAACCAAAGGATGTGGAGGAACCTAAGGATGAAGAAATGAAGGATGAAGGAGTAAAGGAGGTAGGAGAACTGGAACAAGATACGCTCGAACATAGAAGATCTAGCTCCGAACCTTGGCGCTCAAGTTCCTAAGGGGCCAAGAATGAAGCGCATTGGCGGGAATATAATGTTCAGTATGTGGGCTATGAAGAGGACAAAGGTAAATTTATCCATTCCTGATTCCATAATATAGTAGGCATCAAGGAGTTGTATGGATGGGAGTTGATGGACCTGCACATGGCTACCGCATGCATAAAGGAAGCAAGCTTATCCCGGTCCATGCAAACCCACATGGACGAGCCAGATTTTGATGTATGTGAAGAGTCTTGTGTGTCAATAAGAATGAAAAAGGCACCACAAAACAAGCACATAACTATCAAACCCACTATTATGTCTGATGAGTAGGTGAGTAATGCCTTGGTGAAAGTATATGTAGAGGTGGCACGAGAGGAACGTAGATAAAGCTAACATGATTTGAGTGCTACAAGAAGAAAACAAGGCCAAAGATTCTAAAATAGCATGTCAAAAATGAGAGAAGGACCTAGAGTAGAATAAGAATGATGCCTTCATCAGATGGCAGAGGAGATTGGTGATCATGTCCTAAAAGTAAGACCGCACTTAGAGTCCAAGGTACACCAAAGGCTCCCTTCAACTATGCATTATGTGCGTACTTTAGTAGATTTGGTACTTGAGGATGGACCTATTCGCATACCAAAGCCAAAGAACCCCGAGCAAGAAGCAGAGAGAGAAATGGCTTCAAAGTGGTTAGAAATATTTCATTATATGAGGCATTGCTCCAAACCTTGTAGGAAGAACCGAAGAAAGCAGGCTAGGCATTAAATATTTATGCACTCCGTAAAGAAGTTATCCGAATTAGGAAAATGGTAGAATACAATGAATTTCTAAAGGTAATGAAAGATGATACATCAAAGGGCACGTGGAATGATTAGCACTTTGGTAAATAAAAATCGCGAGGCCCTTGTAGCATCCCGCAGACCCTCATAAGGAGAGATTAGATGAAATTGGAAAACTTATAGTAGAGAAGATGGATCTGTTAGAAGGAGAATGTTTGTTGTGTTTAAAATTTCTCTAGTATTATAAAACAAGAAGGAAGAAATTTCCCAACATGAGTTAGAGTCCATTGCAGCAGACATTCCAGAGAAAATAGAGGTCACGCTAATCGATTGGCAAGCCTTAGAGGCTGAAATCAAGGAAGAATACCTAGAATTGATTCTTACATTTGAAATAGAGGATGTTGCATAGTAAATTTCATTCTTTGTATAATAATTCTTTACATTTATTCCATTCCTTATTCTTTATTCCTTAGATATCAAAAGGTAACCATTTTCGGGGCAGAAATGCAGCTTTAGTGTGGGGTAATGTTGATAAGACAAAGTATGACACTTAGCAAAAGGCACACGTAAGGTTCACACGTGGGAATAGGGCACGTTCAAAGGTGCATGGAGAGGGAAGGAAGTGCACACGAAAGATAGAATGAATCGGTACTTAGCCATTTTCATGATTACGGGCCATTTTGGAGATATAGTGCAAAACACACAAAGCGATAAAGAATTACGCGACACGCATAGGCTATTTTGGAAGAGCATCTACTAAGAGCTTTGCATGAGTTTGAGTTAATAATATAATTACCACTTCCGCTTAACTCGAAAGAGATCTATTGTTAGCGCACTTGCATGTGAGTCTACTATTGTAAAGGTGTATGGCTATTTTCACCATGTGACCTATTTTGGGAATTATGTAAACGGGGAGGGAAATTCCCACCCCTATAAATATGTAGTAATCTTTGTAAGTTAGGTGTGTGAGAGAGTGTAGTGAGCTATTATGGAGTTATGTTGTCATACTTGATGCACGCATAAGTTTATGATATGGATAATGTGAGAATATTTTGTGTATTTATCGTGTTTAATATAATGGAGTGTATTGATCCATAGGGATCCGAAAAACACACCACTTCATCGAATCCATCAGCACCAAGAAGGAGAAACAAGAAAAGTAAAAAAATGAGGTAAACAGAGAGTTCTCGGACAAAACCGCTACTCGCGCAGAGCGGCAGTCCTGACACTTTCAAATAGAAAAGAAGAATGGAATGTGAGTGGACGCGTTCTTAAAGCACCCAAATGTGTCTCTTCCTTCCATGCCCTTTCACATCCTCCAGTGCATGGGAGGACATGGGAAGGCCTATAAATACATGAAAGGAGCAAGAGAATAGACATTCGAAGATCCAAAGAGATTGAGAAGCAAATTTTAATGAGAGCAGTGAGTAAGATCTTCAGTGCTGGAATGGAATTGTAGGAGCAAGGTGTAGAAACAGAGAAAGCAAGTAATTGGAGAGAAGGTTTACATTTTTGCTTCTTTTCATACTTATTATAATATGTAATTGTCTATGTTAGACCAATAAAAGTGAGAAGAAAGAGTAGTTTCCCTTCCTTACTGTTTTTCCTCCTTTGAGGTTTCCAGGATAAAATTGTTGGTGTTGAAGTTTGAATTATTTCCTTCTCTGCAATTTCCTTTCTATAGCACTAGATAATCAGTCACGAAGCTCTAAATTTCAAACAAATCTGTCATTTTCCAAAGTTGAAAGGAGAATAGCATTATTTTGTGATTCGTAGAGTTCCAAAGTAGAAGTTTATGGATCATGTATTGATCGATTCAAGGTGTTAAACATGATCATAACTAGTTCTTGCATGATTGAAATCATTATGGCTATTGTTTAAATCCAGTAATTTTTAGCTAGATCTGAATATGCTCTGTAATTTTTATACTATTTATGGCTCAATGCATCAACTCTTCATCTTGCTAACATCCTACACAAGAAACCCTAAAGAGGGGCCTGATACCTTTGTGTGCTTCAGGTGAGCTCTCAATCTAGGCTGAGTGATGTGTTAGCGTGCCTAGGTTATTCCCGGTAGATTCTAGGTTGCATCAATAAGGACAACTATGATTCAAAATCATCGGTAGAAAATAGGATTCCCTCATAATGTGTTCTTATATGACAGAACTTACCCGGAATCTTTGAAAACCATTGACAACCCATAATTTTGTATATGTATTGGCTGATAATGCTTTATGAAAACATGTCTTCATAAAGTATTCCACCTCTCGATAGAATGAATTATGAATACAAGCCTTTTTTTGAATTGGAATTATATTAACTGTTGTATTGCATTTGTTAAATGTTTTCAACAATTTAATATGTAAACTTGTAATTGGATTTCTACTCACTGTGAATGTTTTTATGTTACTATTTGGAGATGTAAACAATCATGGATGGTTTAAGATGCATAGTTTGTGTATGTTTGAAAATATTTATGTTTTGTGCATAGATAAAACATTAATCGACAATTACACAGATGGAGCCAAATAAAGCAATCTTTATTTCATTAATTAAGAAAAATAAAAAATACAAATTTGTTACAAGTAAAAAAAGTCTATTAAAACTAGTTGATTATCATTAATGAATATGAACTATATCAGTATTAAATCATTTTCCATTGTCAATAATGTCAAGAATGTATACAATAAATTAGAACTATGGTAACTGAAACAGTCCTAGCATAACCTGTTCATTTATGTCGTGGAACACTACAGAATCGAAAGCGTGTTCCATAGATGTGTTCGGATCTCCCGAATCATTCAAAATGTTACCGACTCCTCTTCTTTCTACAAGTGAATTCCATAATGCAAGTGTTTGCTCATAAGGGAAATTTTCCATAGAGTAACTGGATACATACAATCTCAGACATATTTCTAAATTTCTATCTAATATATTTCATACTTTTGACTTTACAAAGGAAAATGCACTGAATACCCTCTCATCTTCAATAGAACCCAGAATCATTGTTTGACAAAGTTCATATAGTTGTATATACTCGCTCAAATCCTCTCGCAAAATACTACTAGAATAAATCTTCTTCCAAATTCTTCTAATGGAATCATTTTTATCTGGACTCTTCTAGAAAGCAAAATTGCTCTTACATAGTAGTGGCAAAATCTCAGGACTAAGAACTCAACAACTTTTTTTGTAAAATACCTTCAACAACAACTTTGTTTATCTCTTCTCGCTTGCAAAAATGTTTAATTAGACTAGTCATGTATTTGAGAAATAAAACATTGATGGATGTTTCAAGAATTCCACCACATGTATTCCAAAACTATGGATTGACAATTCCCATTGCTTCCAAAAGTAATTTATCCTTTTGAATTTTTCATGGATCTTTGTAGATAAAGATAAAGAAATATTTTTCAATTTATTTTGAGTTTCAGATAATATTGTTTCATATAAAATGTGTGTCACTCTTACTTCCTCCATCTCTGACCCAGCCAAATCTACTCTTTTCTAAAAAGTATGAAGTGGTATCTCTTTTCCATGTGTTGTTATACACAGATGATCATGTATATTGAATTTTAAGAAGAAACTTACATTCTTAAGGTTTGTTAATGCATTCTAGATATCAAAAATAGGACCCTTAAAACTATCATTTGACAAATATAAACAATCTAAACTCAAACACACACATTTTTTGATTCTTATGAAGTCTATTATGTAAATTTCATGCTCTTGTGCATGCTTTGTCAAAAAATTTAGCTCCTTCAACATTGGAAGAATTCCATAGAGTGTAAGTAAAGTTTTGATATCTGTAAGATGGTACAATAAGTCTTTAGCTTTATCCACATCCCTACGATATTTGTACATAAAACCTATCAATGAAGGATATTCTTCAAATATTCTCGAGGGAAAGCTCATACATTGAGATCCATCTAGTATCTACATCTTTGAGAATCTTTTTGCCATTTGTCAATCCAATAGCAAATTTTTGAAATTCTAAAATATTCTTTGGACTGCTAGAGTAATATGCATGCAAATCTCTGATCAGCTCCTCCACTTTGGCAATAGTTTCAAAATTTCTCACAATTTTATAGGCTAGATTCATTATGTGATCCATGGAATTGATTGCAATCATATAGAAATAATTATATGTAATCATACACAAAGACCATTTCTTTCCCTCTACATTACAAAATGCACCATCTGTTCCAACACAAACCAACTTTGTTGTAATGGAAAAATCATCCATACCTATAACATCCTTCAAAATTCACAATATTAACTAATAAATATTTTCTAATTACAATTTTCACTCATTTTATGAATCACAATGATGGGGGTTTCTTACTTTATTTGAAAATGTGTATACATGAATACAAACCCATGAGGTATTTTCCACACCTGTAACCTCATCAATTGAAAGGGAAATAAATTTTTCTTTTTTATAGCCTCTTTTAGATCCTCCCTTTCCACTAGAGCAAGACATTTTGCTATTTCCCAGCCACTAGTATCCGACCAATGTGACTGTGGAACATTTTGTAAGCCAATTAACTGATACATGATTTTATTTTTTGAAAAATATGAAATGGGTCTTCCCTTTTTCAATATATGGAAAAAATTAGTAAATTGAATAATTTTCTCATGCATTTCAGTCTCCATAGCTTTGCTCAATTTTACAACAATTGTGAAACCTTTTTCGTTTATATTTTTCAAATGCTTTTGTTATTTTTCATAATCTTCTACAGATTTTATATGTAAGCATTCTTTTGCATCTTTCCATTTATTAGTTCTTACAATGCTCCCATCCTTTTGCTTTTGGGAAATGTATATTTTTCCACTATGTTTTTCAATGGTGTCTAGTTTTAGTTGTATTGTATGGTATTTCCCGTGTTTACAACTACATATTTTACATTGAGATTGAGTTCAAACATCATTACTATTCTTTGGGTCTACTAGTTAAATAAAAGGATATTTTATTGCCCACCAAACCTGAAATTCCTTCCTATTATCCAGTTTTTCCTCTTTCTTCTGATAGATCTTTTTACTTTTTTCAACTTCAACTTTTGCATCTGGTTCCTCAGCAGGAATATATCTATCTTCACATGTCCTTTTTCTAGAAACAAACCCACTTGTAATAAATATAATATTAATTATTTATATTATGAACATAACTAAATAAAAATAAAAGAGTGTAAAGAGTGTTTGAAACATACAATGAAAAATATATTAATAAAAATCTCTAAATTAGTAGATAGTACATACCTATATTTTTCATATATTGACACATCAGTTGTTTTTTGTGAGTTTCCAAAATAGCCAAACAATTTCTTGTTACTCTTTTTTAAACTTGCAGCAACCTTATTACTCTACTTTCCTAAATCCATGGAAATGGCACTAAACAAGGAAAGTCACAAACGGGCTTTGTTGACGGCTCTCGGTTGAAGGTGCTCACTTGGATGGCTCTCAATTGGGTGTCTCTTTGTTGGACCATTCTATGTTGGGCTTGGACGGATCAATCGATGGATAGGTTGGTCGATAGGTTAGACAGATCAATTAGAGGGATCATTTAGATAGATAGGTTAGAAGTATCACTTGGACATATAAGTTGGACGGATCAGTTGACAACTTGATTGGATGGCTTGGTTGATGCCTATGTTAGTTAGACGGTTAGGTTAGACATCTTTGTTGGGTGGATTGGTTGATCGGATTGGTCGACATCTTTTTAGACGAATTTTTAGACATTGGTTGGTTACGACGTTGTTGGATGGATCTGCTTAGATGATTTGTTTTTGGTTCATCTTCACCTTCCATGGAAAATATTTCAAAAAAGGTTGGATGGTTGTGTATGTATTGTATTATACCTTATACCTTATATACTTCGACAAATATGGGCACACGTGTATTCGAACGTTGGTGAATTACATACATAAGTTCATTTATATGTGTAAATACTAGGTGAACTGACCCATATAAAAGCCCTATCAGTGGAATTTTTAGCGAAGTCAACGGTAGTGACTACTAAATATTCATCATTTCCAATTTCTAAAAACCTGAATATTCGTGAGTTTACAAAAATTTGCCACTAAAAGTTTCCCCGAGTATCTATCTATGGGTTATTCAAGGTCCTCATCTAGTGAGTATTCAAAATACCCAAACCTAGCACATCCATCTTCTTCTTCTTCAATTTCCAATTCAGTAATTTTGTATCCTTCTTCATCATCATTTCCACATGTTGCATTAATCGGTGGAGCTTCCAAGGAAAGCCTTCGGGGTGCTCCTACAATATGATTTATGTTTTAGTTTTGGTATGATGTATGTTGGGAAGTTTTCTTCTTCAACATTTTCAAATCATTGGCCAAATTTTGCAGCAATGGATCATCTTTTTCATCTTTATAACTTTGGTGCTTATCCTTAATTGAATTATTCTTGATCTTTTATGACATGATTAGGTCATCTTCGACTCCAATGGCTCGTTCTTGAATGTTATACAAATTGTTTGGTAGAGATCTCTCGTAATATGAAACTAACTTCAAGAGTTTGGAAGTCACGAAAAACCTTTTAGATTTTCCACGCTTAGACGAGCAGCAATGAGAATCTTGTTGATCAACTTATTGAATTTTGCTACAAAATATCTCATGGACTCCTGTGCTTATTTCTTCATATGATTTAGTTGAAAAGGAGGGCATGAGAATCTTCTACGCTTTGAATATTGATTCAAAATTGGTTTTTATATTTTCCCAATTAGTAATTAAGTACGATGGAAAATAGTAAAACTAGTTTGCAATGGCATCTTATAATGTTTCCATGAATAACCACACTACAAAATCTTCATGTTACACTCATAGAATTCCATAGGATATATGATGAAAGGTATAACATGGTCATCAGTTCATTGTTTTACATCTCTATATAATTTGGGAAAGTTCTTTCTTGATCCTTTTATAATTTGATGAAGTGGTAGATCCAAAGCCAATTGACCAAAGATTTTGTCCCCACAAAGATAGGTGCAGCCTTTCTTTCTTCTTCTAGAGGAATGAGGACTAGTGGTTCTATAGTTGTTTCTTCAAGAGGAAAATTAGAATCAAATTTAAGAAAGTACTCTTGGCATGTTTATTTTATTATTTGAACAATGAGAGGTCTAAAATTAGCTCTTTGTTGTTCCTCAAATTCGAGGTCAACAATGTCACTTACATGATCAACTCAAGTGTATCTTCTTTCCAATGATTTTTTAGATCATTAGAGAGGAATGAAACTATTAAAATATGTATTTTGTAATATGATCACAATAAGACTTCTTGATCATTTAGATGGTATTTTTGACATGTTTCAATTTTTTTAGTTTTTATAGATTTTCAAATATTTTATTTTTTGTATTTTCAAAGATCTTTTAAAAGTATGCAAATGGAAAATCTTATGTAGAGAGAGTCACTAAAAATTTTGAGTGAAATAATTTGTCACAATAAAAATTTATTTTCCACCAATGTTCACGGGGCTAATCCCCTCCTTCTTGGGTATGGGTAGGCTCCCATTATTTAATGTAAACTACCCAAATATATGGGGAGGCCAATAGGTCAGGATCACACAAAGAATACTCCACTAAACCCGTAGAAAATTCTTTTACTATGTACATGGGAGGAATTTGCAGTGAGAGGAGGTAAATGGGAGTAAGAGAAATAAGAAGAGAGGGGTTAATGATGTGAGTAAGAACTATCATATTTACACCAACATTAACTAGATTATGTTCATATTCAATTATAATAATCAAAACATGAAAACAACAATGATATTAACAAAATAAAGTCAAAAAGTTCTTATTAATTTATTCGTTAAAAGTAAAAATCCTTTTCTTGGTTGTGTAAGATCATCATGTTTACAAAGTTGAGTATGTGAGAGGTAGAGGAAACATAGACAAAGACAAGGAAGAAATGTAGCTCTTATATCTTGATGTATTATTAATGAAAAGTATAACAACATATAATAATCCATAATATCCAACCCTTTGGAATGGATAATTCATTCCAATTTATAGCATTAAAAATTGTCCTTTGTGTTACGTCCTTAATTATATATCTTACATGGGATGGATATAGCCAACTTGTTGCTATCATAACTTAATATCATGATGTATCTCTTTTATATATGATCTATTATCATTGGTTGGTCGGCCTTGCTGATGGCCATAGCATAGGAATAGTATAAATAGGGGTTATAGGTAGTGGATGATCATTATGTGGAGTATTTGAGTCTTATTATATGTTCTGGAGGTTGCCCCCTCGAAGTGGCCAAGCTATTATACTTTCATATTGAGAGAATTTATCTGAAATATTGTGTTATTTGGTGTTCTATTGTTGGTGATAATCATAATTAATCAAGTAATTTCATTACAAGTGGTATCAGAGCTTGATCTCGGCCAGGATGGCGTCAAACCCTAATTCTGAAGGTTTGGCTATATCTCAAGATTGGTAGCAAAAATTTCTGCAATTTTTTTTTTTGGTGAGGTGAAATAAGTCAAGTAAGACTCTCTCAAATATTCAATAAGTTTTTACTTGTTTTACAAAAGTTATTACGGTTCTATATTTATTCATAATTTGGCTCCCTATAGCGTAATTTTTGGAAATTTTTAGAATTTCTTATATTTTCGGAAAACCCTCCAAAAATAGCTAAGCTTTATGTTTTATAAATTCCTATATTCATCCAAAAATTACAAAACCCTAAACCCTAAAATTCTACCCTATTAAGTCTACCCCTAGGCCCACATCCTTCATCATGGCTGGTAGATCTACCCGAGGCCAAGGAAAAGGACAAGAAACTCCAGGAATGACCCCAAATAAGGAAGATATGGATATTCTACTAGTTTGGGAGTATCTGAGGTGGTCATCCAACTTCAGGAAAGGGTAAACAATATGGTGAGTAAGGATGACCTTAATGTTGAGCTTCATCAACTGAAAGGTAGCCTTAGGAGTGAGATTCAAAAGGATTTTCATGTAATGCAGCAGGAGTTATTGAATGTTATTTCTAATACAACTTCCAATGCTAGTCATATGGGTTCTACTAGAAATGGTCACACATATCCAAATCACTCAAATCAGGGAGGATCCTTTAATCATTCAAGTGGATCTTCTCACCAATGGAGGGGCATGATTCCAAAAGTTGAAATGCGTAAATTTTATGGAAAGGATCCACTCAATTGGATTACCCAAATGGAAAATTTCTTTGATCTCCATCAGATCCTAGGAGGACAAAAGGTAACTATGGCATCCTTATACCTAGAACCTGATCAATTTGTTTGGTATCGTTGGTTATGTGCTCAAAGGCAGAAGAATGGCCTAAATGTCACCTGGACAGTGTTCACTGAAGAGCTTCAATTACACTATAGTTCTAGTGTTTTTGAGAATTACTTTAGCCAATTAGCAAAGTTACGCCAAACTGGTTCAGTTAAGGAGTATGTCCATCAATTCCAAACTTTGTCCTTGCATGTGGAGGATATTACAGAAGAGTATTTGAATGACTGTTTCTTGGGGTCTTAAGGACCACATTGATTATGAGGTATGCATGTTTAACCCACTCAAGGTTGTTGATTCTATTATCATGGCACGTCGAGTAGAGGAAAAATTTCTTTCCAGTAGAAGGCAGACCTTTTCTAGCATAAAATATCGTAACACCTTGTCTCCTTCTTACCCTCGGCCAATTCGGTTGACACCTCAACAAATTGAAGAAAAAAGAGCCAAAGGGTTATGCTTTAACTGTGATAGAAAATATGGACCAAATCATAAATGTTCTAAGAAAAAATTGTTCTACATTGAAGGATTTGGTGATGAGGAAGAATATGAGGCAACATCAACAGAGGAAGTGGAAAAATTAGAGGAAGAATTTGGAGATCCTCAGCCCACTATTTCATGCCATGCTCTATCAGGTATTAGTACTCCACAAACCCTTCAAGTTGTGGGTTATCTTAAGAAGTAGAAGGTAACAGTCTTGATTGATTCAAGGAGCACACATAATTTCATCAATCATAAGTTGGCAACAAGACTAAATTGTTTCATCTACCCAACACCTGAATTTCAAGTAATGATTGCAGATGGTGGCATAGTCCAATGTTTAGGTAAATGCCATAAAGTCAAAATCATGATGGGTGATTACACATTAGAATCTACGATGTTTGCTATTCCCATGGGTGGAGTTGATATTGTCTTAGGTGTTCAGTGGCTCACTACCTTAGGCACCATAGAGATAAATTTCCAGGAATTGTTCATGCGCTTTCATTCTGAGGGTAAAAAATTTGAACTTCAAGGTCTACAAGCTAAAGATCCTCTAGTGGTGAGTTCTCACCAAATGCAGAAGATTCTTAAAAAGGGGTCTAAAGGTTTTGTAGCATGATTATTCTCTATAGAAGTCCAACCACAAATGAAGGTATTGCATCCTGATCTTCAAAAGGTTATTAATCAACATGTAGTTGTCTTCAAGGAACCAAGAGGATTGCCACCTGAAAGAGAGCATGATCATGCTATTCAGTTGATTCCAGGAAGCCAACCCCCCAACATTAGGCCTTATAGATATCCATATGTGCAAAAGAGTGAGATCGAGAAGATGGTGGAGGAAATGTTGGAAATGGGTATTATTCATCACAGTCAAAGTGCCTATTCTACTCCCATGGTGATGGTGCGTCACAAGGATGGAAGATGGCGCATGTGTCCAGATTATAGAGAGCTTAACAAGTTCACTATCAAAGATAAGTTTCCTATTCCCATCATTGATGATTTATTAGATGAGTTGCATGGTGCCATTTATTTTACAAAACTAGATCTACGTTCTGGGTATCACCAAATTAGAGTCAAGCAAGAAGATATTCATAAGACAACTTTCAGAACTCATCAAGGTCATTATGAAGTGATGCCATTTGGCCTTACCAATGCTCCCTCCACATTCCAAAGCTTGATGAATTCAATATTTAGACCATTCCTAAGAAATTTTGTCTTAGTATTTTTCGATGATATACTCATCTACAACAAATCGTGGGAGAAACACTTACATCACGTCAATATTGTCTTAGAAGTCTTAGAGAAACATCAACTTTATGCCAAGCCTTCAAAGTGTTCTTTTGGGGTACAGGAAGTGGAATACTTGGGCCATATTGTTTCTCATGAAGGTGTTAAGGTGGACCCTCACAAGATCCAGGCCATGGTGGAATGGGAAACCCTCAAACAATTACGAGGTTTCTTAGGTCTCACAGGGTATTATCATAGATTTGTAAAAACTATGGCAGTATAGCAGCACCACTCACAAAATTATTGAAGAAGGACTCCTTTTAATGGAATGAGGAAGCATCTAGGGCATTTGAAAAATTGAAGGTAGCTATGTGCACCACTCCAGTATTGGCAACCCCAGATTTCTCCAAAACTTTCGTAGTTTAGTGCAATGCTTCAGGAAATGGAATCGGAGTAATATTAATGCAAGAAGGACACCCCATTGCTTTTGAGATCTGACAACTAAAAGGAAATAATTTGTTAAAACCCACATATGAAAAGGAAATGATGGCAATACTACATGCAGTCAAACAATGGAGACCATACTTGATGGGTAGACATTTTAAGGTAAAAACTGATCATGATAGTTTGAAATATTTCTTAGAACAACGTATATCTTCAAAAGAACAACAAAAATGGGTCACTAAGATGTTGGGATATGACTTTGAGATTGTTTATAAGAAAGGAAAGGAAAATTTGGTCGTTGATGCTCTGTCTAGGAGGGATGAGTCTGCCGAAGCATTGTTATGTGCCATCTCTATACTACATGTAGATTGGGTAGATCAAGCATGAGAAGAATGGAAGAAAGATGCAACCACACATACTCTCATTCAAAATCTCCAGGAAGATCCATCCATATCAGATCAATTTATATGGAAGGGGGATACATTGTGGTACAAAGATCGGTTATATCTATGTAAGAACTCTACACTTAAACACCATGTTCTTTCAGAGCTACATTCTTCTCCAATAGGTGGTCATTTGGGGTCCTAAAAACATATCATAGAGTTAAGAAGGATTTATTTTGGGAGGGGTTGAAAGGAGATGTTCAAAAATTTGTGGCAGAATGTTTGGTTTGCCAAAAAAATAAGGGCGAGACCATTAAGACACCTGGTCTTCTCCAACCTTTGTCTATTCCTAGTGAGAGATGGGAAGAGGTATCAATGGATTTCATCACAGGATTACCTAAATCAGAAGGGAAAAGTGTCATCATGGTCGTGGTAGATAGACTTACCAAATATGCTCATTTTTGTGCCATGGCTCATCCTTTCATAGCTAGTACCATTGTCATCTCTTTTATGGATACTAGTTCAAAAGCTCCATGGCACGCCAAAAATTATAGTAAGTGATCGTGATCCAATATTTACAAGTAACTTTTGGACTGATCTGTTCTCTTGTCTAGGTACCCAACTAGCCCAGAGTTCCTCTTATCATCCCCAATCAAATGGGAAAACTAAGGTGGTAAATAAATGTTTAGAGGGATATCTTCGATGTTTTACTTCAAATAAACAAGAACGTTGGGTGTAATGGTTTCCACTGCAAAATGATGGTACAATACTTCATTTCATACCTCCTCCAAAATGTCTCCATTTCTGGCACTTTATGAGTACCATCCTCCATGACTCATATCTAGCTTGAAGGTCAAACCAAAGGTGAGAGTAGTCGAAGATCACATTCAGC
Source organism: Taxus wallichiana var. yunnanensis (assembly GCA_018340775.1). Classification (NCBI taxonomy): domain Eukaryota; kingdom Viridiplantae; phylum Streptophyta; class Pinopsida; order Cupressales; family Taxaceae; genus Taxus; species Taxus wallichiana. Next base: position 181,678,260 of record CM031236.1, on the reverse strand, counting down.
ATCAACATGAGGTACTCTCTAGTCTTAGAGAAAATTTGGCATGGGCACAAAACCATATGAAGCAACAGGCTAATCAACATAGGAGTGAGTGACACTTTGAAGAGGGAGACTTTGTTTTTGTAAGGTTACAGCCATATAAGCAATTATCCTTGAAACAACAGCAAAAGGATAATAAGCTTGCTCCTAAATACTATGGTCCTTACCGAGTTTTGCAGAAAATTGGTAGTGTGGCATATAAGCTAGAGCTCCCTCCAGGAAGTAGAATACATCTAGTATTCCATGTTTCTTTCTTAAATAAAGTTATTGGGTAGCACATTTCCACCCAATCAGTGCTTATAGAACTAGACGAGGAAGGAAGGATCATATTGGAACCTGAAGGCATTCTTCAGACACGCACCAAAAGACTGAGGACCAGAGTCATTACAAGTACCTGATCAAGTGGAAGAATATGAATATTGAGGATGCATCATGGGAAGATGAAGCACTCATGCAACAGCATCTAGGGCTTCCCAACATTGGGGACAATGTTGCTTTTAAGGGGAGGGGCATATTACACCCTTTAATTATATATCTTACATGGGATGGATATAGCTGACTTGTTGCTATCATAACTTAATATCATGATGTATCTCTTTTATATATAATCTATTATCATTGGCTGGTCGGCTTTGTTGATGGCCATAGCATAGAATAGAATAGTATAAATAGGGATTATAGGTAGTGGATGATCATTATGTGGAGTATTTGAGTCTTATTATATGTTCTAGAGGTTGCCCCCTTGAAATGGGCAAGCTATTATACTTTCATATTGAGAGAATTTATCTAAAATTTGTGTTATTTGGTGTTCTATTGTTGGTGATAATCATAATTAATCAAGTAATTTCATTACAATTTGATCTCCGCCCGCATGACTTTTCACCTTCACTCATTACTTGTGACCTTCCACATGTCAAGGAAACAAAATTGAGTATTTTTCTTATTGATGGAAAATAACCCTTATAATTTTGAATTGAAAGTTACATAAGTGTAACATCCTATGTATTACGCTTCTCAACTAGGAATTTTTTTTTAAAAAAATCTTTATATTAACTTCATGCTTCTCTAATTTAAATACCTGAATTTAAATCCAACATAAAATTTATAATCCTATATCATGTTTCCTTATTCTAATTCATATGAATTAGAGCCAACATCAATCTAGATCAATCCATCTTATAACAGTTAACCATGTGTAGCTGTACGCAGTTGAATTAATTTTGATCCCTCCTAGTTTACTTATTATGAGTCTCAGTATACCCAAAGTATACTAGTGGTTTCCTTTTTCATTCAAGGATAATCAAGTGTTGCAATCTAAGTTTCTACCTGGGTATCCATCATGGAATCCCATCCGGTATCCTATAACTTATATCTTGATGAAATCATGACAATGTAATTAGTAACTTACACTACTCCGGACAAAGTTTCAAGACATGTTTTCCATGCTTGGTTCCATGATGGCACATTCGTCAATTAGAACTTGTCTTTCACCTTATCACTTAATTATTGTTATATATTAAGATCAGATAGTGGATTTATGATTAGTTACAATTTACGTATAAGGTACTATAGGGTCAACCTACATGAAGAGGTGCCACAATGTCATCTTAGGATGTCTATGGGAGAGTAAGTGTCACCATAATGATTTACATCATTATGATTCCACTTCCTTTCCTGTAGCCATCATAATTTGGCATCAGGGTACTTACCTATATAGTACAATCCACCTTTGTAACTCTAACGAAGCTTGTTCTTAAAAGTATTATGGTTGTCACAATATATGGAACTTGACGAAATAACTCAATATAGTTGTTATACAACAATATCCAATTAATGACCTTCATCATTAAATGGATACTACTCCATAGCGGCCATAGTGAGTTGGCCCACCGAGTTTCATTAATTGAAACATCGTATCTTAGTTGTTTTAAAGTAATTTAATTAAATTATGATAGGTTACCCTTAAGTCACAAATATACTCTTATCACCACATTAAATACAATCATAGGGTCCTAAGCCATGATGTTCAAGTAAGCCTAATGTAGATTAGTGTTATACTTTACCATTCTTTTTATCTCTTAATTACATATTTAATTTAGCTCACTACCTTATAATTGCAGTCCCAATTTTAGATATTTACACAAGTAAAGAATCAATCCAAGAATGTTCACCGGATTGATTAATTATCAAATTGAATATACAATAATCCAACTATTACTTATCCCATGTATATTTAATCAAACATATTGATATATTAGCCATTAATTAGGCTGTATTTTATCACATATCAATATGTTGCATTAAACTTCATAAGTATCATAATACTTAATCCATTACCTTCTTTAAATAACATTAACCCAATATAGGTCACATAGTAATATATTTATTAGATAGTAAAACATATTCCAACATAGTTGTTTGTTATTAATATAACCATAATAATATTTACAAGTGGTTCTATATTATTTCATTCAACCATAAATATTTACAAACGATACCATCTCATTTTGAGAAACCTCAATCAATGGCTAAATAGCCTTTACTAATCAAAATATAACAAAAAGATTATTCTCACGTAGAATTAATAAATTGGAAGCATTTAATCGCACAATGTAAGAAAGATAGTTATTATCAACAAATTACAAAGACAATATGGATTGCTAACATGTGAGTTTATTGGGAAATCAAGTAATCTGGTAACATGGAATTATCTCAAGGTGTACGACCTTGTAGTTAAGATAATTCTCTAGAGTAGGTTGGTTCCTCTTCCTAAACTAGTGCAACAACTACCTCTAATGAAGGAAAATATACTATTTAATCCTAGTCTATGATTCCAAGGGACCAGTGAGAGAGGAAAATACATGAAAATTGGAAATCCTACACTAAGGAGGTGATAGCACCAAGAAAAGGGAGTGAGATACATTGTTGAGGGAGAAAATTGAAGAGAAATGCAATTGAGAGAGGCCACGATATCTTTGACACAATCCCAAAATAGCATTTAACACCAAATACCCATGAAACACAACAACACAATACTGAAAATAATATAAATATGAACATAATAGACTAAAAATAACAGAGCAGCAAGGAAAGAAAGAAAAGAAAATAAATGCAAGGGTTAAGAAAACACCACAAACACAAATTTTATTACTTCAAACAATTGCACAGTCCATTATATCTATAAAATAGAGGCACAAATACATTATTCAAATCCCATAGAAAGGATTACAACTTGATGGAATTGAGTAACAAAAATGTAATAGTTTCCCTAAGTCCCAAAATATCTCCCCTCAAAAACGAGAAGAGATTACAATATATAGAAGTCTTAGATTTTTTCTCTCACCCACCAAAAAAATTCATTAAATGTTCTAAAAAATTCATATTAATCCTTACAAATCATTCCCCCAATGTACTTTATCTTCTGGAAGAAGTAATAGGGGCCATACTTCATTAATTGTGGTGGTTGGGCCTGGAATTGTGCATTTTCGTGTTGGAGATGTTTTCTAATTTTTTACACATATAACCTCTATAAAATTATTAAATAAAATTCTCATTTCATAGAGGATGTTGATACCTTTCCAATGATATAAATTTTGTGAAAAATAGAGAAACGGGTCAAAATTTATGGCCATTTTAAGTTTCGCGCAAAAAATGATTGTTTTCCTTTGTTCCGTGGATTTTCTAGTTTTATGCGGCTTCATGTTTAGTGAAATTTTATATGGATTTCTCTTTCTATGGCATTCTCTTTCTATGGAATTCTATGGCTTTCTCTTTTTGTGTCTTTCTTCTTCTACGGCTTTCAGTGGACTTTGTTTTCTACAACACGGCTTTCTACGACACTTCTTTTATGTGTAGCACGATTTTACTGGAACTTTTTTCTGCAGATTCCTTCTTCTACGGCTTTTGCATCCTTGTTTTCTATGGCATAGCTTTCGTAGAGAAACGTTTTAGGCCTTATTTTATAGCATGGATTTTTACAAAGCAACTTTCTATGGTGCGGCGACTTTCCACAACACTTCTTTTTTGCAACATTTTCCATGGACTTCTTTGGTTTTCTCAATGTTTTCACTAACTCCTTAGAATTTTCTGGTTTAGGGAGTTAGGAAAACTGGATTGAATCCCCCAAAGAAAACTAAATTTCATCATTTTCTCCATTTCTAATTTTCTCCAGCTGTCCATTTTACTAAGGGGGAAAAATGGATAGCAATTTGGTGATTCACGGGGACATCTCGCTAACTAGATAAGCTAATAAGTGGCCTTATAGCATCCATTGGGTGTGGAGTTAGCCTAGTAAACACAAATCTGATCCAAAACTCTAAAATTTGGTTCCCGAGCCACTTGAAACGGTGCTAGAAATGGAGCACTTATTGATTTGAACAACACTTATGACTTATGTTAAAATTGGTTCCTCTCCTAAACATTGCCACTTTTAATGAGATAAATTGTGCAAAAGAAACCACGAAGCACCAAAACTATGTACAAAAGAGGAATATCATACATGTTCCAAGTGGACTATGCGAAGTGTGTATAAGCACTTGTTTTACTTGAAAGCAACCTACTCCTACCAAAAAAACACTATGTTAAAAGCATTTAGAGGAATGAGAATTCTAAAATAATATGTACAGGTGAGAGTTCACTTGATAAGAATAATGCTTGATAGATTCCATTGACTAGAATCTGTAATTATTCGCCATCCAACTTGGCCAGTCAGAAAGTGTTGCTACTTTTACATTTTGTGATCATGTATGGACCACTCCATATTGCATCAAACTTGGAATGCTTACCTGGTTTTGCTCGATCTGTATCCCACTTTAGCACCAAGTCTCCTTCATGGAATGTTCTTGCTTTGGCCTTCTTGTCAAAGCTCCTCTTGATCAATTCTTGATATTTCTCCATGGTTTGCATTGCATGCTCTCTTATCTCTTCCAACTCCATGAGTTCCGCATACCTGATTTCCATGGGCTCAAACTTAGCTAGCTCCAACTGCTTGAGAAGCTCTAACTTTGGTAATTCAAGAGATATGGGAATCCTTAGTTATTTTTCATATACTAGCTTGTATGGAAAGTTGCTTATAGACCTTTTAGGTATAATTCTACCATCCCATAGGGATTATTTAAGCTTTGTGTGCCAAGTCCTCAGGTTTTCATCAAGGGTCCTTATGATTCTCAATAAGTTTTTGTTCATGGACTTAGCTTTCCCATTACCCTGGGGGTAATAATTAGATGAAGTGTTGAGATATACTCCATTTCTAACAACCCATTTAGTGATCCTTATGCCAAGATAGGCCAAAGATTATCTCGATATGATTGTGGTAGGTATGTTGAACTTTGTGACTATCCCCTCATAGAAGTACAGGTATGTTAGACTCATTGGCTTCCTTGAGTGTTATCACTTTAGTCCACTTGATAAAATATTTTTTTGTTGTTAGTATTCACTTGTAGCCTTGTCTTGAGTTCAGATTAATGACCCTAATAAAGTCTAATCCCTATTACATGAAAGGTTGATCCACTAAGATTGGATGAAGGGCAGCATCATAGCTTCTCCTTTCCGTGAAGAATGCACATTTCTTACACTTTTTAATCCATGCATAACATACTAAAGAGTGTAGGCCAATAGTAACCAGCTTTCATGATCTTGAGAGTTGTTACCCATGGAACTTTCACGGTATGTTACGCCAATTTTGGATTGAAGCCTTTCAAATCCTTGTAACTCCAGGAAAAGATGTCTAGAAATTCTTGACAAAGTTGGATAAAATAAGACTTCTCTTGTTGAGTAATCACCTTGCCAATTTGTAGCACCTTACCTTCACCCTTGACTTGAATATTCACTTTCTCTTTCGAAATCGGTCATTGAGGTTGACAATCGATTCAAGAGTCACCAAACCTTTAGGTAGTTTGTTTATTCTCAACTGAACCACTTGGTCACCATACTGCTACTCCATTTTGTCCTAATTTCTAGAAAAGAATTCAGTTTGCAATAAATTCATGATTTTTTTATCATTTTCAAATACTTTTCAGCTTGTATTATTGTCCGGAACAGTAAACATTACAACTACCTTGATGTGAGGCTGATTTCTATCTTTCTTGATATTGTCAACAATGTCAAACGCTACCTCAATTGATGTAGGTTTGTCTATAGCATCATTCTTCTTCCTTGGAATGGAACTTATGCTAAATGCCTTGAAATCTTCAATAAGATCCCATACCCAATTCTTGTATCTTTTTAGAAGATTATTTTTAGCAGCGTTGATCCCTCTAACTTGATTTACAATGCGTTCACTGTCCCCAAAAACTTGTAATTTCTTGATACCAAAACTTTCCTTGCCCAATGAAATTTTTGGATCAATGCTTCATACTCAGTTGTGTTGTTTGAACAATTAAACTAAAAACAAAAAATTGAGTATTATTTTATACCTTGAGGTGACACAAGCATTACTCCTCCTCCAGCACCTTGTCTACTCCTTGAGCCATCAAAGAAAAATTGTCATACTTTGTTGTCATCTTTACCATCTGGTTTGGTGATGCTATGGAGAGGTGGGTTTTCTTCGTGTAAGAAATAAATTCCTTACTCATCTTCCACTGTTTCATTTTAAGGATCAAATGCATGCATTTTATTTTCCCACTCATCAAGAGTTAAGTCTAGAATGCCTCCAACTTTGGTATTTTTCTCTGAAGTGCTTGGGCAATCTTCTTGGTCAAAAGCTGAGCAATTTGCATTGATTAGACTTGGTACATGAGGCTCAATATGGAATTTTCAATAGGCTTATACCAGATTGCATCCTTAAATCCATTCCTCATTTTTAATAGTGTATGTGACCAATCAATAGACGAGTAACCTCCAATTTTAGTTGTGAAGTCTCAAGACAAGAATAGAGAAAATCGTGGTGGAAAGTCAATAATCAAACATCTTGCAATACTCGTGACATTTGGCATGCATCTAGTGTAAGGCTCAATACTTTTACTACACCAATAGTTGTCACTGTTCTTCCATCTAATTGCACTACACCTCTAGAAATGACTTCATACTTCAAGGCCCAACTAATCAATTATTTTCTAGGGTATTATAGAACCGCTTGCTCCCGAATCAATCACGCAATTATGTACAAGATTTCTCCCAATAATTAAAGAAATATAGAATGGAAAAGGATTCATATCTTAGCCTAGTTGACCTCCTTGACTTCCTTCTCATGGAGCTGCATTAGTGAACACCTTTTCTTGATTCTTAGGTGGCTCATTTAATGCTAGCCAATTTTTCATGGTTGTTTGCAATAAATCTCTTTGACTCTGGATTGTTAATGACTCCCACATTGATATGTTGACATTTGTTTTCTTCATTTTTTCTATGATATTGAATGGAGGTGATTTATCCTTCTATTTCCCCTTGTTTGGCATAACTTTCTCTTACACATGAGCTGCTACAACTGGTACATGAGCTGGTCTAGAAGGCACTGAGCTGATTATGCACATTTAGAGTTTAACTTGAATTATTAACTCGTTGTAGAGTGACATAGGTCTGAGTAGAACTTGGATTAGATGACTACCCTTCTTATAAATTCTCTTTTTAGACCTTGTGTTTGTTGCCACACCTTGAGAAGGAGCTTGATTTATGCCACAAAAATCCTCAGCTTGTCAATTCACGGCGTAGTTTCACTTAGAGGTGTTTCTTGGGTAGATACATGCTACCGACTTTCTTCATGATTTGTTTCTTGAGACACACCACCCATTGTCACCATCAAATCTTGGTTTAGATCACCATTGAACCATGTTGGCTGATTGTGAACTTGATTACATGGGAAGCACCATTCATATTCTTGTGCCATGTTATTTTGAGTTGGAACCAAGGCTCTAAATCTAGAAGTAGCATTAAGATAATAAGGTTTAAATGACCTGTTAGTAGGAGGTTGTCCTTGGCTTTGATTATCAACATGGGTAGGTAGTCTATTAGGATGATATGGAGGTCTATTGGGTTGGGCTTCGAGGTTGATATGATCTGAAATTTCAATCTTGTTGCCTCTTAATTGTCATCAATTCATTGCCTAAATTTTGCAAAATCGCTTCATGACTTCCTAGAGCTCATTTGAGTGTTAGAAGAAGTATAAGATTAATTAGAATTCTAATTTTTGGGGGCAAGAATGGGAGCTAGTGTGGATGTTTGACTAGAAGTTGGATTCCCCATTTCCAGATAGAGAGGCATAGGTGGCCTAAGTGCTAGTTTACCGTCTTAAATAAAAAAAAATTCACCTCTAATAACAATGTTATAGGTTGTAGGAAAATTTGTACCTCCCATAGATTTTATCATCATGGCTATATCAGAATTTAAAGCTTTTAGGAATTATAGAAAAACACCTTCAACTTCTAGTCTCACAGAAATTGGAATCCAATCCCATGTCCTATGAAATATGAAGTTGAAATCAGCCATTTGCTAATTTTGTGCCCTTTTGATTGTTTTTAATTGCTCCAAAGAGATAAGTTGTATGCTTTTTATCCAAATTGGCCATAAAGATCTATGCACAATTGATCCCAATTTTTAATTGATCCTTCTCCTAGGCTCTTGAACCACTGTAAAGCCTTACCTTGGAAAGAAGAGGCCAATAATTTAACCGCCACATCCATTTCATTGACCTCATGAATATTATAGACATTTGCAATGTCTTGAATGTGGTCGATTGGAGTTGTATGATTTTCCCTAGTGAAGTATGAGATATTCTTCAATTTTGCAACTCGAATTGGGTTTCATGCATTTAGAGCAAGTGGGTTTCTACCGTAAAATTGAAAAAGGATTTTGTGGTGGTGGTGGTTCTTTGATGAGCCATTCTAATTGATCTAAGAACCCTAGTTGATTGAATAAATGGCCTACTAGGTGGAGGTGTTGACAAGGTTCTATTTGGTGGAGATGGAGATCTCTGAACTCTTCTTCCCCTTATTTATTTTCCTGGAGATAGCTACAAATACTCAAAAACACCTTCTTCTCTTGTTCTTAACAACGTTTTAATTCTTCTCATGAACTTGAGAAACTTGGGCTGATAAAACCACTGAAGTCTTCCCTTTGGATTCATCATATGTGTTGCTACAGAGCCTCTTCATGGTTGAAAGTTACAACAAGAGCACACCAATCTTACTGCAATAAAATGAAGACTTCTTTATGGTCCCACTGGGCATGCTAGAACTGTTATCACCAAATTACAGCACCCTCTTGATTGCTAGCATGTGATTTTAATGGGAAATCAATGTAACAAGGTAACAAGGAATTATCTCAAGGTGTGGGACCTTGCAGTTGAGATAATTCTCCAAAGAAGGTTGGTTCCTCTTCCTAAAATAATACAACTACCTATAGTGAAGGAAAATCTACTATATAATTTTATTATATGATTCCAAGGGACCAGGAGAGATTAAAATGCATGAAAAATGGTAAATCCTAAACTAAGGATATGATAAAGCACCAAGAAAAGGGAGTGGGATACACTGCTGAGGGAGAAAATTGAAGATAAATGCAACTGAGAGAGGCCAAGATAGCTTTGACACAGTCCCAAAATAGCATTTAACACCAAATCCCCATGAAACAAAATAAAACAAGCCAAAAATAATAGAAACATGCACTAATATAATAGAAATAATAGAGAGGCAAGGAAAGATAAGAAAATAAATGCAAGGGTTGAGAGAACACCACAAACATAGATTTTATTGCTTCAAATAGTTGCACAGTCCATTATATCTACAAAATAGAGGCACAAATACATTCTACAGGCCCATGGGAAGGATTACAACTCAATGGAATTGAGAAACCAAAATGCAAGAGTTTCCTAAGTCCTAGAATATCTCCCTCAAAAATGAGAAGAGGTTACAATATATAAAAGTGGTGGGAAAAGAGAGAAAGAGTGAAAATCAGATTTTTGCTCTCACCCACCAAAAAATTCATTAAATGGTTTGAAAAATGCATGGGAATCCTTACAAATCATTCCCCTACATACTTTAACTTCTGGAAGAAGAAATGGAATGTCATACTTCATTAATTATAGTGGTTGGGCCTAGAACTGTGCATTTTTATGTTGGATAAGTTTTCTAATTTTTCACATATATAACCTCAATAAAATTAAGAAATAAAATTTTCATTTCATATATTACATTGAGACCTTTCCAACAATATAAATTTTGTGAAAAATGGAGCAACGGGTCAAAAGTTATGGCCATTTTTAGTTTCACACGAAAAACTATCATTTTCCTTTATTCCGCAGATTTTCTAGTTGTATGCAACTTCGCCTTCCGTGGTATTTTTTTGGCTTTCTCCTTCTATAGAATTGTGTGCCTTTCTCATTTTATGTATTTCTTCTTCTGCGGATTTTCGTGGACTTTGTTCTCTGCGGCACTTGTTTTTCTGCGGTCACAATTTCTGCAGACCATGTTTTCTGTGGCGCTGCGGATTTCTATGGCACGTATGTGGCCTGATTTTCTTGATGCAAATTTTTATGGCACGAATTTTTGTGGCACTTTCCATGGAATTCTTTGGTTTTTTCAATTTTTCACTAACTCCTTAGAATTTTCTAGGTTAGGGAGTTAGGAAAAATGGATTGAAGCCCCAAAAAAAACTAAATTTCACCATTTTCTCTAGTTCCAATTTTCTCCAGTTTTCCATTTTACCAAGGGGGAATGGATAACATTAGTATATTTCAATAACACCTACCAAGAGACTTAAAATTCTGCCATCTATAAAATGTTAGAAGAGGTCATTCAATTTAACTAGCAAGAAGGGTTCTCTTTCCGATTAACAACTTATGCCATTTAATATTTGAATACATGAAACACCGCAAAACAAAATCATAATAATAACATGATAATACAGAGGATCAATTCATCATATAATAAGAATAATTTACTTTACATCCAATAAGAACTTTTCACTTCCTTCTATAATGAATGCCTTAATATCCAATACAAAGGAGACAAAAATTATTAGTATAATAGAACAATATAGCTAACATGACATCCTTTTCTAAGAATAAGTAGATAATAATTTATGCACATATTCCACACTACATATTAAAATAAATTCACACTTTTCCTTAAGTTGGTTATTATCTTACTTAAGGAAATTCGTATTTTCCCAAAATTATACAAATACCATCCACAAAGTGTATTTCTAATTTCTTTCCCAAACCAATATAATGATGGGGTCAACAAAGGAATGAAGGTATGTTGAATTTATTCGAGTACTTATTATCCTAGGAAATACTTCATCCAATCAACATAATTCATTTGATAATAAGACGACCCATACATAAAAACATAAGTAAAGAGAATAAGTGCATATTCGACAATGGTAAGGTAAGTTTTAGTTACCTTAAACTTCTTAATATCCCAAAATGACCTAACATAACTTAGTCAACAAAAACTATTGCTACTACCATAATCAACAATCATTACCAACCAAGCAGAAATCACATCACAGCCATGCACGAAAGCTCTACAAATTTTCTATTAATATTACAAGTACCATACAACTCAAGTAAATTCATTCGAGGTAATGATTTATTATTTCAAAAATAGATCCGACATCCCCAACCAAAAATTATATATGTTCATGTATGGTAAGGTAAATTCACATTTACCTTAACGATTCAAAATCCTATAGTTCACTGCAACCACTCTCCTAAAACGAACTCCAAACATGGTAGTACAGTTTTCATCAAAAAGATTCCCAAAGGGAAAGGATATATCACATATCAAAATGTATACCAGGAGATCATCCCCATAAATAAAATACAACTAATCTATAATAATTTACATTAATCATATCTACTTATTTAGGGTATTTATATTTTTAACTCAAAACAACTCAAAGACTCGAAGGTAGGTATTGGTAGTCGATATATTCCCAATCTGAATCGCTAGAACAAAGTTAAAAGAGAGAATAAAACCCTTAATGGATTTAAAGGTAACTAAACACAAGAACCGGATGCACGGTGAATCGACCCTTATAGAACAAGTAATGAAACCCAAGTATGGTTTATCAAAACCCAAGGACAAAGATACACCCTCTTACTTTAAAAAGTTACAGCATATCATATAACAAGATTGTCACTCTACCATAATATCTTAAGCATCTAGGTATAAGCGATTTTACATAATACTATGCATAAAAAATAATAAAACCCCGGGAGATAAGAGTTCATAAAACACAATTAGAACAATTGAGTATAACTTCCACATTCAATATTGTAATCCTTGAAACCATTTCCATGCCTAGAGTTTATTTTTGAAACAAAACAACAAAACCCAATAGCATTATCATTCTTTCAAACCAACTCAAACAAGACAAACTTGCAGATTTCATTCATGAAAATATAAAATGGAGTAAATGGTTAAGAGAGAAATAGAATGATTCTCACATGTGGTTTTGGAAAACCCTTGCAATATTTCACTTTGAAGGCCTAGGAATAATTCCTCACTTCCGAACCATGATTTCACCCGTATTCTATAAACCCTAGCAAAACACTATCCAATATCATGCTATTGGTATATATATAAATATAATGTTGGGTCGAGCTCTCGGGCTCCTTAACATTATTTCATGTAGTAGAACTCGCACTTAATATTGCCCCCAAAATCACATGTAGAGATTCCGGGGAAGCAAAAATGTGAAGAGAATAACAATACAAGTGTGCATGAAGGGTAGATTCTTGGAGAAGATTCAATCTTCCCAAGATAAGTGCCCCCATTTAATGCCTACCAATTACATAGTGCCACATAGGTGGTATTTAACTTAACTTAATAACTCTCTCCAAGACTAAGGCCTCCAAATTTTCCTTTTAAAATTTAGAAGGTCCACTTAACTTACATAACAGATTTATGCCTTTTTTCAAACAACCATTAGCCATGCCTCATAACTAGCTATTTCCTCATTGAAAGGTTGGCGGTGTTTTATAAATGCCCCATTAAATATTTACAGTTTGTACAAGATACAAACATGTGGTTACCAATATGCCCCTTATCAACTTAAGCTTTAGCTTTGGCTTAGGTAGGACTTTAATAATCATGTCTTAGACTTTATAAGTTTGCATTACATGTGTTTAACATTAGACCCTACCATGATGGATTAAAAACTTACAAAACCTTAGTTTATGTCCCTCAATAATAATTCCCATACTTTATTAAAGTCTAGATTCAAGAGAAATCAACATTAGACCTTACCTTATAGCTTACAACATAATTTATTATATAGATCATGTATTTTGGTAAACATGATCATGTTTCAAAAGCACATGTAGTCCAAATTTGTATATCTTAATAATATCATCAATACCCAAGGTAAGTAGTAATAATATAATCATGGTCCACATACCTTAGTCACATAGTCTAGGCTAGAAGTGTAAGAAAAAATGAACATGGTCTTATTTACATTGATGAACCATTGATTTATTTGTTCCAATCGAAGACCATCCCATCACTGTTGGTCAATTATCATCATGTCAAGAAAAGTTAGTAGCTATGACATTTATCATTATTTCCGCATAACAATTTAATACATTGCAACCTTGTATAACTTCTATAGTATCTGCAAGTCATTATTTCCAACAAGACAAGAAAATTGCAATCATCCATGATAGGTACAATATTATGCAAGCATCCAATTGATTCGATTGCTTTCAACAAGGTGAGTATCACATTATAACAAAGTATAAAACAATATTTTATACAAGTTTATATAAGCTAATGAAATCTCACATAACATCAAGCACGAATTCATCGGTTGGTGACTTATCATTTCATAAATAAAAAACTGAGTTTGTGGGGTGTGACAATAAGTGAATAAGATAAAATAGGGAAAAATACATATTCAATGAGGAATTATAATATAAAGAGAGAAGAATGAAGAGAGAGAGAGAGAGAGAGAGAGGTTGACCAATCTAAAGAAGATGAATATTTTGATGGTGGATAGCTTGTTGATTTGAAGCATGGTGAGCACAATATCCTCCTTTTGTGATATGCATAAACACTCCAAGATACTAAGTGAGTTTTTAGAAACACTGTTGTGAAACATTACAACACAATCCTAGGATGACTATAGGCATCACTCATTATGTTTATTTCATGGTCTCACAATGAGAGTGAGGATCACTTTATTTATTTTTAGGCTTTCACATTTCACCCTAGTGATAAAAAATAAACTCTATGATGTTTTAACCTCATGGTACTTGTTTATCTCTTACTGAAATGGGACTTCATCATGTGGATTAAAATATTTCCCCTGAATAAAACTCTTGTCATGTGGCCACTTGTTTGATTAAAATGAGGTGATTGTAATTTCCTCCTACTTGAGGTATGATCATACCACAAGGTTTTGAATGGGTGTTTAAGAACACTACCAGGTGAATGGAATCAAGTGAAACTTAAGGTAACTTCTCATCTCTACATATATAATGCTACATATGAATATCATCCTTTGTTTTCCCTTTTTGGCTCTAGAATCCTCCTAGAATATAATAAACTCATATATCCTCTTACTCATATACTTCTCATGGGAATAGATTTCTTCTTCTGATAGAAGGAACTTGAAGGAATATAAAAGTATTGGATCCATGTTCTTTGACTTACACATTGCATTGAAACACAACAAATTCCACCTCCTCTGACTTGCAAGGTATTATATCATTACCAAGCATTAATTAAGTGTTTAGGAACACTTCCATGAAAGGTTTCTTACTTTTTATCATGAGATGATTACCATCATCACTCACCATGATCCTCTCTCCTCATGCTCATTATGATCATTCCATTGATTTATTTAACTTTAATGAATCCCTTGATGTTTCATATCCTTCATAGACCTCTTGATTTTCTTGTTTTCACCCATTATCTGAGTGACTATATTTCACACACATCAATTCACTCTGATATGTTCCTTGTCATAGTTTGATTAAATTATGATGACTCCCTTCCACCACAATGGTATTTAGATGAATCATCCACTCTCTTGCATCAAAATGTGTTATGCAAAGATCTCCTTGGGCCGGTGTTTTAGGATCATTCGGGGTGTTTTTATCCTATTTGGAATGTTGTTGATTCCAAGAATTCACATTTTTTGAAAAAATACTATTTTTAAACACCTAATTCTTTGAAAATTTTATATTTTTTACTAATTCATAGATGGGTGTCTTTTTTAGCAATTTTACAAATTTTTCTGTTTTTGAGTGATTTGATTTAAGAGGAGTGATTTCATGAACTAAAAGCCAACTATTTCTAAAAATTTATATTTTTAGTAGGATACCATGGTAGAGAGTTACTAAAAATATAAATTGGTCTTCCAGGTTTTAGATTGGAACAAAATCAATTGTAGAAGTTTTCATTTTGCATTTCAAGGATTTGCTCTAATTTTTAATCAATTTGGCTCATTGAGTTTTTGTAGATCTCGAGAAAAGGTTTTTGGCTTGAAAAATCAAATGGATATAAAAATGGATGATTAAATCAATGGAGGCAAGTAAACACTCTTCTTAAATTTGTTTTCATGAGGAATCTATAGTCAAAATCTTGTGGCAATCGGAGTTGGGGTTTGTAAGTTATGAGCAAAACAAGATTTTGATGGCTAGGGCATAAAAGGAGTTTTTGGTGTTTGAACATGGTGAACCAGATTTAAAAACCTCTTTAATGGATTCCAAGGAGTCACTTTATGTTTTTAAGTTCATTTTTATGATTTTGAGTTGTGGTGAGTGAGACTGAGTGAATTTACATTTCTTTAACTCACATGTAACTCCACTACTCAACCAAGGTTCAAAATGGAGTTTTAATGGAGTTCAAGTATGGTGCGATTGGGAAAATAGGGGCATGAATGTGTGACTTGGAGTAGGATCATGACAAGTGGCAGCATGGGGTGAGAGGTGAGTGAGATGAGGGGGGTAGGAAAATTACCTTTGGAGATTAGTGAGGTCACATGGGGGTCTAGGAGCTACATGCATGCCTTGAGTCACACTTTTATGTCCCCCTTATATTTTTGGGGATAAAGGGGGTTGAGGGGTAGATGGGACAAAAACGTGTGCCTTGGAGCAAGGTGGTGACACATGGTATCTTGAGAAATGAGGTTTGGGGGATTAAATGGGATAATGTGGAGCCGAAAAGAGCTAATGAAGTGACTAGAGGCTACATGCATGCCTTGGGTTTTACTTTTGTGTCTCCTTGTCCCTTGGGGGATAAAGGGGACATAGTGGACAAAAAAGTGTGACTTCCCCATTTAGGAAGTCGTTTTTGCTGAGATGTCCATTTTTAGACACCAAACTTGAATATTTCACCCCAATATCTTAGGAAAATGTTTTATGGTCTAATCTTATATGATTTTGACTCCAAATCACATTTAAAGATAAATTGAAGAATTCTTAAAATATAATTATTAATGGAACTCAAAATTTAGGGCCTACTTCATCTAAAACTAAGAGGGCCAGTTCTGAAAAGTTTTAAATAATCTCATGAAAAATTTGAACCTTGAAGCTAATTTGATTATTCCAACTTGTAGAGGATTCTCATAGATTTCAAATTCCTATTTTTTTCCTAATATCTCATTCAAGAAGTTTTGGAATCATCTGGAAAATTCATGTTTCATCGAGGAGCCTTCATTTCCTACTCCCTAAAGACACGGTGTTGAGCAGTTGTTCTGAATATGATTTTGTTTCCTAAATGCTCTTAAGTTAATTCAAAACCTATACATACTTTTTATTTCCCCTAAATGTTCTGGAGGATGTATATTGGCTTTAGAATAACCAAAAATTTCCTTTTAATCAAATTTCACCGAATTTAACCATTAACTTGTGTAATCATCCCCACACATTGAAACAAATTGCATGATATTGTTAACACTTTCTTTTGAGCTTGGATGAGTGTTGAATTACGAGATATGTTTGGCAATAGGAAGGATGAATAGTGACTAGGAAACCTATTTTTCAATTAGGGGCTTAGTTTTTATGTTTTAAAAAATTTTATTTTCATGGTATTTATTTTCATGATAACATGCTTGCAAATGTTTTTGTAAAGTTATTCTCAAAAATTGCTTTTATCTTATTAAGGGTGATGTTATATTAGCATTTGATTTCTTTATGGCTTGGAAAGATCTATTTATCATTCCTTTTAGATGCTTGATGATCCCCATTGATGGCCAATTATATATGATCTTATATTGACACTTTGTGGGTACATTATTGATTTCAAGTTATGTGAAACATGTTACATATGTATTGTTGTGATGCCTTACTAGCATTTTAGGCATGTGTTACATAAATTTTCTATATTAGGGACATGTTTATTGGGTACTATGATGTGTGGATTATAATTTTCTTCCCATTTTTGTGTTGGTGGTCTTTTTTTAGTCATAGTCTTAAAATTTTATTAAATGGTGTAATGTGAAGTTAGTTGCATCTTGTTTTTAACCTGGCGTGACATTATTTCATGTATTCTTTAGTACCCTATAAAAATAATGGAATTGAATTTTAAACAAAAAAAATTGTGAGCATTGAATCAATAAAATTGTATAAATGAAAATACTTACCGAGAAAATATAATAATAGAATTATCAATTTTCACATAACATAAAAAATTCGAATATTTCAAAATGTATTTGGCTACCTTAGGGTCACGTTTTAGTGGCATGATATTTTTCCCTAAAATAAATTAGTTGTTGAATTTCCTTTTCTTACTTATTCTTCTATCTAACCTTGGTGTTGTGTCGCATCAAGTACAATGCTCTTATAAGGGGAGGAGATGTGGTGCCCTCTCTTTGTCGGTCTCCGAGTGTCTAGTAAGAGATTTTATGGTGATGATTTACTTACCTATTCCATCATGATTGATTAGTAAAACATTCCTAAGGTTTTCAATAACATTTATGGTTGCATTGCGGGTGATTTACACAAATTTAATAATAAAATCCTAGAAGAGTCTTGTGTAAACCCTAGTTAGTGAGTAGGTGAGGATTTACATTTGTAAGTTGATAGTCCCCTCTTTGAGTCCTTCTCAATAATGGGATGTCAATGCTGAACAAACATAACCTTCTATGTTGATCAAGGGTTTGTAATTACCATAATTTAAAGGTGCCACATCAAACACTCTATTTTGGGGTT
This sequence comes from Taxus wallichiana var. yunnanensis, assembly GCA_018340775.1. NCBI lineage: Eukaryota > Viridiplantae > Streptophyta > Pinopsida > Cupressales > Taxaceae > Taxus > Taxus wallichiana. The sequence goes on along the minus strand of CM031236.1, from coordinate 181,660,133 downwards.
AAAGTGGAGGTTATGTGTGAGTTATCAATCTATATTCACTCCTGAAATTCAAATGCAAGATAATAATAATAATGTTGTTATTATCATCATTATTAATAAATATTATAATAATAATAATTAAATATAAATTAACAAAAAAATTAAAACGAAAATTAGAAAAAAAGGAAGGGAGTTTTAAAATAAATAAATAACACTAGTCAAATAATATATTTAAAAGGGAATGAGTGATTGGTTAAAGATGGAGCATAGGGAATTTAATGGTACTAGAAAGGGGCTTAGTGTGTGTCACAGAAACATGAAATGGACATACACTAAGGAATGTTAGAGAAGGACATGACATATGTCGATGTTGTAGTTGAAAGTGTTATGGTATGCATTTATACAAATCATATAATCATGCACTTGGGAGTGAACCGTGGACTACACACCTAAAATAAATATGGCCTCATGGACAAAAATGGTTGTAAGATATGAAAATTATAGAAGCTAATTAGGGTGCATCTTCTCCCAACCAATACCAATTCTAAATTTTTTTGGTGTGTGGACTATTTTTATGGGTAGAGAAATATTGGATAGGGTGGTTTGAGATCTAGAAGAGGCGTTATATGGGATTTTAAAGGGAAAGTGAAAATAAGAAATGACTTACATCTCATATCGTGCCTATGAAATGTTTAACCAAATGCCTAGAAGAAATATGGCCATGTGGACAACAATGATTGTTGGGTATGCACAAAATGGATCTGATAAAAGGATTTGGAGCTTTTAAGAAAATATAAATGTTAGGTGTAATCCAAACTCAAGTATTAAAACCATTTACCCTTCCATTTTTGCATAATGATGTGAGCTTGAGCATCGAACATGGTATTTTTCAACCATAAAACACATAGCCTTAATGAAAAATAAGATTCTCGCAAAGAGTTATGGGCACATGGGTGACACTAAGGAATAGGTTTTCACAAAGAGTTTTGGAATTTAAAATGAATTAGACAATTTTAAATGCCAGAAAGAGATGTATTATTATGTCATCTCCAATGTTGAAAATCCCACAATTAGGGGCATGAGATATCAAACGGAGACATGATGGATATTGCAACTAGTTATCCTCCCAAGTCATTGGCATTTTTCACCAAATGTAATTTATAGATATCTAAAAAAATCAGTTCACACTTGCAATCATGCTCCCACCCTATGTTGAAATAAGAATTGGAGATTGGGGTATGGATATCAATCAAGCATTATAGAATGGGTCTTTTTATTTATATTTTAGGATAAATTCATGGGAATATGGAGCATTACTAGAGAAAAACTTTTTGGGTTAAAATATCTCGAGAAAATTCTCTCTACTTTTCCAAAGTACTACAATTTTTGAGGCTTGTCTAAGACATAAAATATTCTTGTGAAAACCTTTCCTCGCAACTAAAGCATCCTCACACTAGGCATGGATCCGCTTCCCTATCTTAACTCATTTTTAAAAAATCTTATACTTCTAATTTTAGGGGAGAAAAATATTAAATGTAGATCAAAACTTATAGTAAACCCATTGATATTAAATTAGACCTTCATACATCTTTAAAACAATTATTTTGTTGAGTTAAATCAATCATGAGAATGACTAGTTGAGGGCATACAATTAAACATGTGATTATGAAATCTCCCTAAAAACATAAATGTTTTCACCATTTATATGGTCAGTGGTACCAAACTAGAATGATAAATGTGTTCAAATGATCGAAATATTGCAATGATAAAAACCTCTCAATCATGTTAAATACCTTTCGAGATCGATACACAAAAGGAATCTTCCAACCCCTCGATACTACATAACCCCTCCGAAATCACCCCAATTTTTGTGCCTATGGACTCTAGAAATAAATTATACCGTTGAATACCCATTCTTTTAGAGCCAAGGAATTTTTTTCATATTTTTTTCTCATACCATTCGAAAGGAAAATTTTCCCCATCCATTTTAGAGTTAACTTAGCTTAGGTTGCTGAAGTGTAACAACAAAATTCAGCCAACTAACCCCATAAATGTATTCCCGCTTGAGCTAGTTACCATTTTTGGATCTAGTCACCCTTGGGATTCTCTATATTATAGATAACATTTTCCGAGTGTTTAAAATTCCATTGGTACGTTTGGTTCCCTTCTCGTAGGGTCATTCCATAATCATTGGGGATAAATTGTATAAAGCATTGCAACTAGGCACAGTGGACCTATTTAAACCCCTTCATAGATTTTCTGATAGGTTTAACAAATGATATGTTTATAAATGTGAACTCAAAACATGAATATTTTGTTTTGAATAATTAATTAAAATATTAAATGAGAACCTTGATTTGTGTGAACTAACACACTACTTGTTAAGCCTTAAAGACAATGGAGACCGAGATTGTGTTGAAACCGAACCACTCTCCAAAAATTTGAAACATGTTTAAACTCCAAAAGACACATGGAATAAATTTATTATTTTCTTTCTCACCTCATATTTTATTGGTGAATAATTGGTTTCTTATTTAGAGTAAATGTATGAATTATCTCTCTCCCTCTTTGAAACCCAAAATGTGTAACTATGAATGGATAATTTGTAGAAAATAAAAAAATAATTCTCTCCTCCTTAGATATTGTTGATACAAGTTTTGATGGAGATTTAGATGGGAAGGGTGGGGTCCATGCTAGTGTAAAATTTACACCATGTTGATTTAGATTTTAGGTAGCATGGTTGAATAGAAATGAATGAAAGAAATTTGAGTCTAAAGGTCTATTTAACTTATAAAATTCATATTATTTCTAGAATGACAAAATATATTGTTTTTAAATAGTGAATTTTTATGTGCATTTTGAAAAATAACAAAAAAAATTATATCAAGTGTACATTGTAATGGATATGAATTTTCATTTATATGTTGTACTTATGTGGTTTGGATGTATTAGAGAAACTTCTACACTAGTTATTATTATAGATCCATTATAACATTTACATATTATAAAACAATAAAGTAATCACCTACAAACTTTGAAAATGAACAATATTTTTAACCTTCCCATTATGTTCCTCTTCTCAATTGAGCCTTGATTAAATGATCGAAACCATAGAATCATATGAGGAACTATAATGATCTTATTCCTTATCTATGTGACTTTACATGGGCGTGATTTCTATATGTATACTCTATCATATGTGGGGTGAGTAACACCTACACTTCTAGGTGTCATAGGTATTAAAAAATTATGGATTATTTTGATTTCAATATGTTCATAATTGTCCTATGTACCCTAAAGGCTGACCAAGTTCTTGTGAAGATAGTTTGGGGTGATAAGACAAATGAATGATCTTGTTGTGAGATATAAATGATGCAAGAGGATATAATGTACCATTTTACCTACGCATTAAAATATTACTATTGATCCCTTGTCGATAGATGTGTTAACTTGACAAGTAGAAATGGAATACCTCTTCTTTGTATGAAATTTTTGTGAGATAAATATGTTTTGATTACTTTAGTTTTGACCCATAGTAATTTATACGCATCTTAAGTGAATGTTGGGAAAAACTAGACCTAAAACCTCTTAAGAGGATAAAGGTGGATAGAATTTATAATCAATAACACTATCAAAAGTGTGTTTAATATGATGCATCAAACAATGTACAGTGAAACTTTAACTCTACACGTTTAACCCAATGTTAAACCCTTTTGTGTTGATAAGGTAAAATTAACTATTTTTATGGAAACGCGTATCCTTAACTTGAAGACAAGTCTTATGAGAATTGTATGTACATTAAAATAATTCCATTTTTGTTGAGATTCAAAAATTAACTATGTTAAATAATGTATATGAATAAAGTTTACTTCATGTGAGTAAAGGTGTAAATGACATGAGAAATGTGTACATTTTTTGAAAGGGTCATATAACTTGTGTAGTTAAATGTTTCATAATCAATGAGGTAAAACAAAGGAATTCAGTTATATTAAAGATATAATAATTATAACGTATACACCTCATGGTAAAACCTTGGAGTTTAACTAAGAAGGAGATATTATGGTTGGATCCTCGTGCGTAAGATGTCATAATGAAATGAAAAATTTATAAAATGATAGGTAAGAATATTAAATCATGATGTGTGTTAAACGATTCACAAACTAATGATTAAGAAATTAACTTAATGGTTCAATAAAAATACAATAATTGATAGTTGTGTTCATTTTAGATGATGCCCTTTACTCTATCCTTGTGTAGTGATTGTATTATTATATCATATATTGTTCTTTAGAGAAATGTGGCATTAATGTGAATCTTACATTTTCATATTTATTGTATTTTTCATCATTTTGGGGCTATAGTGTATCATTGTGTTAGAGGTATAAGGTGTAGCTAGTGAAGGGAGAAATAAGGAATATTATATTTTGTTGCTTTGGAGGAGCCAAAGGGATTTCATGGCTATTATTAGTGGATAGATAATCATTGTCTTTATGGTGGGATAAGGGGGCCTATTTAATTTGATATAGTTTATTTCATCTTGGAGGAACCAAAGGCTAGCCAAGATTCCTTAGTGGATTGATAAGTGGTAGTTGCAGTGACGATCTCTCTCTATCGTAATTTTTGTAGGTAGCCTTGATAGTGTGACTCATACTTATTAATGAATGTCCTTCTAACTCTCTCCTTTAAATGATATTTTATTTTATTTTGGTTTCTAATTAAATCACACATCATTTTTAGATGGTATTTATTTATTACGTGCTTAATTATGTTGTGTATATTGATCGTTGGGGATTTACAATTCCATAATAGAGGGATAAGTGTTATTATGGTGTATGGGTTTTGGAGGAAATGGATGTTGGAGATAATATCCATTGTGCAATAATAAGTGTGAAAGGATAAGGTTGTTTTCATGCATGGTTCTATGACTCTCTTGGAGGAACCAAATTTTAGTCTTCCTTTATTAATAGAGGGATAAGTTTAAGTAATGGAATCATCTTCCCATGACAAACTATTGGATGGTTTGGTTGTTTTATGTCTAGTGCATGTTTTTTATGTTGGCATTACCCCCTCTTTTTACATATAATATTAGGTTATGCATGTTACTCTTGGATCAGGAGTTATCAAACATACGTGTTTTGGCCATGTTTCATGTGTGTGTGTGTTATAGTGACCAACAACATGTGTAATGTAAAGTGATGACAATTTAAGAAAAATTGATAGGTCATGCTTTTATGTTTTTAAATATTTGAATTTTTGTATAATCATATCTAGATAGATCAATCATATTTTTATTTCCTTGGACCATGTTTTATTTAACTTGGCTCTTGTTAAAACACTTAGAGAGAGGATTTTTAGATTCTTGCAGATAAGAGATATGGTTTCCTTCGCCTAGTTTACAACTTCATATCTGATGTGGGTATCGTTGTAATGACTATATATGTTTAATTCTAATATTTAGGAGATTTAGATTCCTTTTGCAAGTGTATGAAGTGATTCTCTAGTGCATTTCCTTAGTATTTATAGGTTATAAAATGAGGTAGTGTTTACTTGCTTATATAGAATTATGTAGATGATTTTTCTAAGAAAGGTTGACCCAAATGAAATATAAGACCCAATGAAATATTTCAATTTGAAATTGTATTTGGAATATATATTACTCCAATACCATATAAATAGGTAAGGAACAAATGGTATGGTACTAACCAATCTATACAACCTTGGCTAGAGAACAAAACATGTCAAATTAAGTTTTGAGATAATAAACTAATGTTTCTCTATTGATTTTGTGCATTTTATTCTCGGAATGTGTCAACATGTTAGTGTGAAAGGATAAAAAGATAAACAATGGACCTCATAAATTACTAAGTGGGAATGGGGAAATTTTATGTATCATAGAAAGAGTGCATAGTCAAATCAAGGGTTTCTAAAGTGCAAATTACAATATATGAGTGTCTACAACAGTTGCACATATAATTATAATTCCATATTTTGAATAGAATCTTAATTAGTAAATAACTCGCCTAAAATTAATCAAAAATACATATTATAAATTTGGAAACATGTAAGATGATATAAAATGTTCGATTTCCCTCCCATTGAGTGATTTTTACCACAACTATTTATCTAGATATGAACAAAATAAGATATATATTAAGTTCATTTTTCTAGATATGTGTAGAAGCCTCTAGCATCAATAATCTTTATCCAATTTTTTATTTCTATTAACAAATCTCTTATTGGCCTTAATGAAAATTTCCACCCATTAATAACTTGTTTAACATAAACTTAGAGCAACCCATATGTTGGTAAATTATTAATAAATATCTAAGAAGAGGTAGTGTGAACACATGGAGTAAAGGGGAAAGAGAGAAAACATGCCCAAAGTACCAATAACAAGTTTTGGGACACAAAAATCTAGATTATTCCTTATCTTTCTCAAATATTTGGTGTTCTTTCAAATCCTTATTAGTCATATAATCATTCTTTTGATTAAAATCTTATAGCTCACCATGCTTTCCTTCTAGGATTTCAAAATTTGATGAATCTTCCATATCTAAATTATACGTGTAGTCAATGTTTACACATCCGAATCCAAAATCAATGGATCACTAACATCCAGACACTAATTTTAGTAATTCATGTCTTTCAACAATAAAAAGTTTACAAAACTTTTTCACTAGCCCACACTTTCTCAATTTAGCTAATTATAATATCCCTATCTATATCTCAGTAATTCTTATTTGTACAACCTATTTTTCACATACCGATCATACTAATTCATCAATTCAGGTTACACCCTCACATATTACAATCCCAATTTTTAAATCACTCACACATGTATCTGGGACCATAGTTCCTCATCCATATGTTAGGGGCCAACTAGGGATCGTCGGTCCCTTTCCCTCTAATGTAATTTTATCAATTTGAAATTATTTGGTATATTTCTAGTCAGATTTATCTAATTTTTCTAGATCCAAAACACATATATAAGAAAGTCATCCATATCTCATGGAGAGGAGAGACATTCTATCTACTTGGCACCTAGCACTCTAACTAGAAAATACTAAGAGTAATCACAAGAAAAGATACTCCAAGAATCACTTAAGATTCATATATTCTACAAAATCATTCTAGGGAAGTCATCCACTCAGATCTGTAAGCACAAAAATGCATTATCAAAGTCAAGGCAAGCTAGGGAAAAGGTCAAGTATAATCATATCATTGTCATCTCACAATATGGTCACATACATTCTAGATATCACATGTTAGGAAAGAATGGCATTTAGTTTGAGCCCTCTTCAGAGTAGTGGTGATATCGGTGGTGCATAGGGGTTGTCACAACCAAACTAATGTTTTCTATAAGACTCCCTCACCATAAATGGTTTTGAAGATTAAATCATCCATATAATAAGCATCACATATTGTAGAAGGTCCGTGTTGCATATAAGAACAAATTAGGAATTATTACATAAACCCAAAAAGTTTTCAGATCTGAAATTAAAAAGGGACATGTGTTTATATAAAGGGCCATAAAATCCATATGATTTGGTCTGTGCCATGCACTTTGTTTTGGGAAGATTTACAAAACACAATTTCAGCAAAAAAGCCTTATCGAATATTTACATCCCTTTTCGCTCATCATGTCATCCCAAATTAGTGCAGTCTAGAATGTTAGCTATATCTTCTTTTCCATTTTATTGTTATTACTTTATTTCATTTTCCTATAATTATTTATCTTTTTTCATATATTATCCCGGCATTTCTATAATTAGCTTTAGAAACTCGGTGATTAGGATAATATACCATCGATTACTACCCTACATAAATTTAACCATTTAGGTTATATCATTTGGTTAACTCAAGTATTGTATGTTGTGAATCATATATATCTTCTCCTACTCTCTTGATTATTATTTTTACACATTTTAGGGTCATATGATTTCTAATGATTCTTTATTCTTTCACATCATGGATAAGGCTCCTCCGTTATATATCCAAGTCAAAACCCACAACACATTCATCAAATGTGCTCTTATCAATAATGTATCTAGCCTTACCATGTGTAGCATTTCATTTTTACCTTTCATAGGAATTTATTCTAGAAACCTAAATTATTCTACTCTGTGTATCCACATATTTGACAATATCCCTCACAAATTCTTTGGTTTTATCAATATTCAAAGCACTATTAGCTTGAAAACATTTAATACTACTTGGTATGTACTCCTTGATGACCCTTCCTACAATATTATCCTTGAAATACCTTGGTTACATTCCACATACATCACCTTCACACCGGTTGGTCCACAAATTTCTCATCAAGCCTCTACTCATCTTTACAATTGGGATAGTATACAAGATCTCCTTGATGCACATCCTTTTGACTAGGATATCCCTTATGAGTCCACTACGACACATACTCTTCCTTGATATACGGATCAATTACTCCATATTATCCCCCAATTGTTTCTCACACTCTTCCTCCCATACCTACATCTATTAGGCCCATAGTGTTGGGGTAACCCATCTTCGCTTTCCCAATGTTACACTAATTATGAATTTTGCACAAACTACTTGGCACATGATATATTTTCTACTTCTCTACAAAAGGTTGTCATTGTCTCTTCTAATATTACTTCCATTACATTTGATGCACTTCTCTATGCTATGTTTTCCAAATCCGGCATACATGGTGACACTCATGATAATCTTACCCGTGCTAATTTTTGCACACTTTGGTATGTTTTTATTGATCCTAATGTATCTATATCACCTCTTATAATTTTATTTTTCCATGTGTCTATCCCTCTTCATTAGGTTTCTATGAGATACCCTCATTACATTGAGTCTTATGCATATTCAATATATCCTACATTCCTTCTAATAATACATTGGTGCTTAATTCATACATGGTTCAACCTTTTGTCGTTATAGGGTTTTTCCTTCATCACCGTATTTACCAAACATCTAAGTCACACATGATTTCTTATAGATCTAGTCCACCTTTCTCTCCTCCTAAATTTTCTATGGCATATGTACTTCAATCACATTATTTGGCATAATTGAGGCCTATTCCTCCATCTCCTCGGAAAGCATCTCCACCTTCTCAAGAGGTTCTCGTGGGATAGTTCATATGCTACTCATAAACTAGAGGGAATTTATTTCCCCCTCATTTCCTAATGAAACACTCTATTTATAGGTTCAACTTGAATATTGAGTGAGTGGCTACACACTGAACCTTGGTTTACACACACACACACACACACACACACACACACACAGGAGAAACCTCGCTTTCACACCTTTGGTTACATAGTCTATAATTCATGAAAATTACCTAAACATATAGATATTCCCCTGGGGAAATGTAGTGCCCACATTTTTCAACGCTCTCATTTTGGTTGCATGTGAATCACTATATCTTTATTATTGTGATGATAGGGACATTATTACTTGTTTTTTTTTTGATGGGACATTATCACATGAAATTGTTTCTTTACAATGATTTTATTGCTTTGGTACACTATTATGATATGATGTTATTCATGATATCGTCTTGAAAAGCATTAGGATGCTAACACTTAATCACATGTTGATTATGAGACACATGATGCCACTATGCAATTACGATACTATGTTGTGATGATGATATCATATGGTATTATTAACATATTTTGGTATTGATATTTGATACATATTTGATGTATGATGATTATTATATTGTTTCATTTGGTGGATGATTCATGTTGTCGATATACTTATAGCTTAGCATGACTTGTATGAATGTTGATTTCGAGGCATATTATCATATCATATTGTGTTATCATATTGAGAAGATATGAGGTTTGATTTGAGTTGTGAAAGTGAGAGGAAATAAATCATGAGGAAAATGTGGGACTCAGGGAACACACACCACTTAGCAAAAAAGGCCTAAAGGCCAAACCTCTTCTTATTCTTATCGATTATGACACCCCCATTTCTCTTGTTTTGGTTTTTGTGTTGGTTTCTTGGATTTGATACTGTGAACCTTATCTTTTCCTCCATCTTGGTGATGAAATAACATGTTACTTTTCTTCTTTCTCATTTTTATGTCACATTGGTTTATTGCTTAGTAATGGTTAATGTTACCCATTTCCATGTGGTTCTAGCATCTTACTTTAGTTGTGGGATGATGTGTATAAGTTAGGTTGATTATGTCACCTAATCATGGATTAGGTGAGCCTAATCACCCCTCCTAAATGCCACATTTTTCCAGAACTCGGATTTGGGTAAAATGTGCCATTTAGGAAGGGTAAATGATAAGCAAGGGACCTCATTTGCTTGGAAATGAGGCCCTAACCCCCATCCTTATGTGTGGGTGGGATCTTTCCAATTAAAATGAGGCACATTGGCTCATTTTTCCTCCCCACCCACTTCATAATTTATGGGCTTTTGATTTTGGGTTTGTATGGGATTTGGGAAATTCCCTCATCATTGCTTGGGATATTTTTGAAATTTATTTTAATTCATTTTTGGTAGGAATTTTGTGGATTATCCATTGGTTGGGGTTTTGGTGGAAGGTGACATTTTTCACCTTCCCATTGCTTTCTTTGGTTTTCTACTTCTCTTTTTAAACCCTCACTTCCATGGGAAGGGGGTTCTTTTACTTTGGAAATTTTGGAAGGAGCTTGGAAGCTTGGTAGAAGATTGGGCTATTTGGAAGGAATATTTGAAATTTAACTTTGGGAATACAAGGTAAGTCCTTTTATCTCTATTTTTTTACTCCCTTTTACCTTACATTTGTGTGTCAGATCAAATTGTGGAAATGTACATTTTGTGTTGTTCTTTTTGCTCCACCCACCCTTGAGAGGTGTGGGTTTTGGGAGCTTGTTTGGGAAGAGAGAGGAATTTTCCTCCACTCTATTTGGGAACCCTCCTAAATTTGGTTTGTAGGTAGGGATGGATTTCCATTTGGGTTGGAAATTCATCCCTACCCTCAAGAAGGAAACATTCTTGTTTGAAAATCCTTCTTAAGAGATTTTTGAGGGATAAGGGGAGTTATTTTGGAGTGATAAGGAGATGGTGAAAATATGGAGAGATAAGGGGGATTTTTATGGCTATTTGGTATGGTTTATGAAACATGAAATTAGGGATTCCCATCCCCTCTTCCCATAGCTAAAAGTTTGGATCTTCTTAGCATGTTGTTCTTGGTTGTTATAGATTGTGAATGACTTTTAAATGTGGTTCAATTTTGTTGTGTGTTTTCAATCTATTCCTATGTGCTAAGTGTGTGAGTTTCCTCTTTCCCATGGGTTTGGGGGATGCTAGCATGCCACCTTAGACTCCTTGGTGGCATGTAATGATGAAATTTTCTTGGGTGGACAACCAAGCACCTTCTTTAGATTTTGGAGATGCTTTGCATGTTGGTTTTGGGAGCTAGGTGGAGTGGATTTGAAGTTGCAAATTTAAAGTACATTTTTATTATGTTTTGATCCAAAGAAAATTGGCATGGTGTCTCCTCTTGTGAGGAGGGCTTGTCTACTTGCCTTTATTGTAATCTCTTAGTGTGAAATAAAATTATTGTTTTATTATAATTGATTAAATTATGTAAATTAAAGGAATGAATACATAGTTGGAATTGTTCTAGTGAATGCAAAGATTATTTAAGTGTAATTTGTAAATTAATCCTTTGAAATATTTGTTTAGATATCCCCTTTTCAAATGAAAGAAATAACATTAAGGTAAGGGAATATATTATGCATTCAATTGTTGTAATTATCAAACTGATATCTTATGCTTAAACAATTCTTCTTATTTAAGTTTAATTCTGAAATTTATGTTAAATATGGTTTTAAAAATATGCATGATGTCCTTGATTATAGACTTGAAAAAGTTCTTCTTTGTGTAAATATATATACTAAAAATTACTCTGTAAGAAAAATCTCTTTCTACTATAATTATATTTCCAAAAATCACCTTCTTCTACTTAGATGTTTGCTTGATGCTAGATAATTTTGATTTGTGTATATTAAGCAAGTAGTTTTAATATATATATATATATATATATATATATATATATATATATATATATATATATATATATATCCATAACTACATTTACTCATATATGTGTTTTAAAATAATGCCTCTATTAAATAAATAAAGTAAACTCTTTAAAATGTGGACTTTACAAAAAAATAGAAATGTAAGCGTGTCTCATTATCAAATCAAGTATATAATTTATATAAATTTTTTTGCTTTTAGATGTGTAAATTTGTTTTGTTCTTTTACATATATATATATATATATATATATATATATATATATATATATATATAATCTTATTATACAAAAAAACCATAAAATGTTATTATCTCTCGGTTGAATCTGAAATAAAAAGGATTTTCTTTTATTAAGGTCGTATGGCCATAGAGATGGAGGGTTTATGTTAAAAATACAAATAAATAAAAGGGGGAGGTGGGACAAATGTCCCACCCACCCCCATACCTATCATGCAAATCATTCCTCCTCTACACAGGCCTCACGGCCATTAAAATATTGCAAATCACCAAGTCAAGGGCTTTTAACTTATACGCCTAACATATATATATATATATATATATATATATATATATATATATATATATATCCAACTCTCTAGAAAATATTCAAAAACAACAAAGAATTTCTCGGAAGATTTTGCTCTGGATATAGAATTTAAACCAAGAAAACAATAAAATAGATCTAAATCTCTCAAAGAAGAAGTAATGTCGATCATTTTGTAAAAATTATATATTTATTTGAATATACATCTCCTAGATAATAAACCAGAGATTCCCTAGAATAAATGAGATAAACTGGCTCTCTGGATAATATACAAAAAAACTTATCAAAATCTTTCCTGGTATGGGCTTTTAAATAAATAAAATAAAACAATAAACTCATATATATATATATACAAAGATATCGATAAAATGAATCTCCAACTCTTCATAAAATAAATAAGACTTTGATAATCTTTCCCAGGTGTGGGATTTTAATTAAAAAAAAATCAATAAACCCTTCTACAAGTGCAAATCTCTCGAGATCTTTCCTGAAAGATTGAATGATAACTTGAGCTTGACACATTTATTACTTCACTCTCCTCTTGATTACTTCATTCCTGCAAAAAAAAATTAAAAAATAGAGAGACCCGGATGGAGAAGGAGAAGAAATTAAATAAAATTTAGGTTGTACCAATTATATTCTCATCTTTTCATTTTAGGGTAAACGTAATCCTACGGTAGATATCAAACTCATCTAATGGTTTTGATTAAATGTGCACAACTTAAGTGATATGGGTATTTTATTTTATTATGATGTTTTTTTATGGTTTTATTTATTATGACTTATGTTACGTGAGGGGTAAATTAAATTTAAATAGCCTAAATTTATATTTATTTATTTTTATTATTGGCAAATAGTTTTTTGAAAGGGACTATACCCTTTTACAACAGTGCTCAAAAGCAAAATTTAACCCCAGAAATCCCAACAACAGAAAATTGTCAAGAACCAAAGAAATAAAAAATAAATGCTTCAAAAACAAAATAAAAAAACAACTTAACAACAACACAAATGCCCAAGAATCGTAAGGCAGTTGGCCATTTGCCCAGATGTAACAATAATAGCACTAACAACGACAAGAATCAAACCTTGTCCGGAGTGGTGGGGGGTTTAGATTTGACATTACCCTTCTTTTTCCGATCCACCACTGTCCATTCAGGATTTCCTGCATCCAATGCAATCGAAGCATCTGCAATGGATTTGATGTGGATGTGACCCATAGGAAGGGGGGCCGAAACTTCCTTAGACACTGAATCAGCAATCTGCGGAGCATAGTCTGTAGGTAGTTTCTCTATGTTGGCCTGTAAATCAGCCACGACGGGTGAGTCAACTTGCAAGGGGGCACTAGAATCCTCAGCCGGATCTGAGTCAATTGTGAGATGTTCAGGAAGAGAATCCTTCCACCAGGTAGTTTTGGTCTTTCATTTGGAATGTTCACAATCGTTTGTAACATGACCAGTTTGGAAGCAACGCCGACATCTGAAGGCAAGTCTCTCATAGTCAATCCTTTGTACCCAAGCCTTTCTCCAATCTGAAGATTGATTTCTGCTGGTAAGAGTTTGGAGGTATCAATATCAACCAGGATTCGAGCAAACGTAGTATGTGTTTGAATGGAAGTCTTACCATCAACTGCCACACATGAGCCAAGAGTATCCCCTATAGCAATGAGACAAGATCTGTTCCAAAGTTGTAACGGAAGTCCTGGTAAACGAACCCAAATCGGGTAGGTATCAAAAGACTCCTTTAATGGGTCAAAGGACGGATACCATGGTTTGGACATAAGCCCATGTTCCCCCCAAACCCAATGCTGGCTAAAGATTAAATCCCTATCAGCAGGGGTTTCAAAGACCGCAATGAAGTAAGCTTTAGCATAGGGATAAAGCTCAATCTTACCTTGTATTTTTTCTCTCCATCTCTGGGCTATCCATTCATGGAGCTGAGAAAGCTTAGGCCAAAATTTATGGAATCTGCATATGAGACCCAGCTGGGAGAGATTTTCCTCCTCCTTAAGAATCTTTATAAGTAGATCCTCCCCGATTTTCAGCGTCGGAACCTCCTGGGAGGGTTTTAAGAGCTCATTTCTGGTATTCTCCTTTTGTTTGGAGACCGCTGAAGCATAAGAAGTGGACTTATCTCCACTAGAGGTTCCTGTGCGACCACTTTTCTGAAGCGAGTTGGATCTATCCATGCTCTTGAAAGAAGATCCATCATTTTTAAAAGATTCATTACCATTGTTGAGATTTGTAGGAGAGACCGAGCCAACTTTACCTGTCCCAATGGAGAGACCCCCTGTTTTTTGACAGGTCGGAGAAACTCTATCCCGGATTTTCTTTGAAGGGGGGTCTTGGTTAGCATCAAAAGCCATGTCAATCCAAGAAACTGGTGTTGTATTTTCCATGCTAATTTTATAGGTGCCACCATCAGTTTGCACACGCAAGGGACAGGTTCCCATAGCCGCCACCAAGGAGAAGGGCATCCTGTTTTATATAATTAACCTAGCTTATGTTTGTGTAATTCCCTTAATAGGATAATTAAATAAATTTATTCTTCGTTTTTAATAGGATTATTAACTTACCATAAATAGATTCTAACCTCGTAATCCCTCTTTCCATGCAATTTATATTGCTAGTGGAGTCCTCCTTTATCACTTTGTCACGATAGGTTTATCGTCAACTCTTAATAAAATAATCCTAAATTGTTTAACTCATAAAAGCAGAGTTAAGGTGACTTCTTGTTCCTCGTGTCATTTTCACAACGTTTTAGTAACGACGCGTAAATTTTTTTATCCTCTAAGTTGTTCGCAATTGCGGATTGGTTTCGCTTCGCCATATTTTGTGACTTAGTCAAGTTATATTTGTAATGAGCAATATTAGTCATCATATGATTATTTACCTTTTAAAAAAAATATTACCACGTTATTACCCTTCATATCTTCGATTGGCATATTTGTTTATATGTTAACATGTTTTAGAACTCGCGTTGTGTGAAGCACAACATATAGTATCAGTGAAGTTTTAGACGCTTGAACCTCGGGATAAATGTTTTTGGATTTTTATACTTTTCTATGTGGGTGTCATGTTGATCCCAGTTATCAGGAAATGTGAATTCATTTTGATATTCTTATAAACTTCCTGAGTGTTAGGAATTAGTTTCCTTACAAAGAATGTTGGTTAATGGGTTCCTAGCTCGTGGTTATGGTTGTGTAATGGTGTTGACCCCGTAGATACCTTCCCTTGTCTGGATTATTATTTTGTTTGGTGCAACTCTTGGGAATTAGTGCTAGAGGTAACATTTAGGGACCATTATGGAGGAGATCCAGAGATTGATTAGTTGTTTTGAGTTCCCTTTTTCTTCAATGGTTAGGCCAATTGGGTATGGTTTGTCGGTGGCTCTAGACATTGGTGATTTTTGTCTCTTTGAGGACTTATTTCCCACATGGGAGAGTAGATATCATGACATGATGTCATATTAGATCTAGTTTTGTATTTATATTCTGAGATGTGAGCTTGATGTATAGTACCCCTACTGCATCCCATGAAAGGTTGTGAAGTAATTGTGATGTGGATATTTCATATGTTTTATATTTGTAAACTTGAATTCTTTTATCGGGACCAGCATTTTATTTTATTTAGTTATTGAGAAAATATGAGGTTATTCCTATTATTTTTTTCTTATTATGAGATTTTTGGGGATGGAAATGCGGCTATTTAGCTATTTATTTTGATTGCTGAGATTTATTGGGTTTTATATCTATTCGGTGACTCGTAGCTTGTTTTCCTAGAAGGTAACTTGGCTAAATGTCTTCAAGAATGTTACATGATTTTTTCTTGTATACCGTGAGTTGGTTCTATCTTATTTTTATTGTGTTCTCTCGTCAGATGGGGTACACCTAGGTGTCATGATTATTTTCTTAAGTGCTTCATGTTATGCCTTTGGTTTTGAGGTGACAGGGCTCTGCATGTCTAGGACCTTGGAGTGACCCTTTTGATACTCATTTTTTCCTAGGTAGAGGGCCCTCTCGTGTGCCGTGCGGTATAGTTGGCGCTTTGAAAGTGATTGTGTTCCCCCTCGCAGCCTAGTATAAGATTTAATCATCGTCGAAATAGCTATGGTATGCATTACAAGCTTGTGGACTATGATAGGGATGGATTCACTCATTTATAATTATGGGTTTCTGGTGAATAGTGTATTATTGGGATATGATGGTCCACCGATGGGCATATTGGAGTTCTAACTTGGTTCCTTTGTTTTATTTTAGAAAAGATCAATGTTTTGGACTATAAATACCTTGGGTAAATATGGTTATACTTAAGTTCCTTTGGGCATTGTGCTTAAATAAATGTGCTTGTTTTGGTCTTGAGGACCCATAGATAAATATACCTTTGTCTTAATCTCTTGAATTGTTTAAGGTATACCACACTATAATCTATTAGTATTGAGTTTATGTTTAGACATATATGGATGCATTTGGGTTATTTTGGACTTTGTGCTTGAGATTTTGGTTTTATAGGTCTTGAGGGACCGACTTTAGTGTGTGTATGTAATACTCTTTCATCCAAGGCTATAACTCTTGGCCTTGAAGGCTATGTATTGGGTAAATCATTTTGACTTCCCTCTTGATATTTTGATGTCCTCTTAGTGAGGAAGTGTGGTGTCTATGAGGTAAATCCCCCTCTTGTCATCTTGGTTGTTTGGTTGAGGATATCATTTTGGAGGTATTAGTTTTTGGTAACTCTCTCATCTAGTGAACCTATTTTGGGTTTAGACCATAAACATTGTTTTCCCCCATACTAAGAAAAACTCCTTGAACTCTTAAAATCAAACTTATGAGTTAATAATTTACACCTTCATCGTATCTCTCATTGCTACTTATGGAGACTCACTCGGTATGAATCGTTGATGCATATAACTCCTGAGAAAACCTCTTATAAAATTGGTATGTTTTGTTTTGGTTAATGACCTCTTATTTTCTATGAACTTAGTAATGCAATAAGTTTGGCTCTTTTTACTCATTAAAAGTTAATTGGTGTTTGTGATAAACCTAAACATATTAGAAGTATAATTGGGAGACATGGATTTTCAAAACTTAATAAGTAAATTTGGACATTAGGAAAATGGTTCCTTACTCTAACCTTGTAGTGTAATAGAAGAAATAAAAACTATGTGAAAATAGCAAATAATTCTCTCATACTCTCCTGAAGTAAAATGAATATTCGATCATCCATATACAAAGGTGGCAATATTTCATGAAAACATTGGTGTTGGCCCTTAATGGAACAAGTTTATGGGATAACAAAACATGGAGTGCATTAATTAGAAAAATTACAAGAGATATGTTTAACAAATGTAATTTTTTTATTAGATAAGGCAAAAAATAGGGATCAGATCCCAGGGCGAACAAGAGAGGAACATAAATAGAAACAAACAAGAAAGAAAAATCCAACTAAGGGTCCTAAAAAGTGAGTTAAACAGGCTTAACTCTTACAACACAGGATCTGGACCCCCAAAAGGACAAAAAGATAGAAAAAATAGGGCATCACAGTTCGCCCAAAGTCCACAAAAAGTTCAAAGACCTACAAAACCTCCATGACAGACAGAAAACCACCAGAGGTCCCATACCAGCAACAAACCAACCAGGAAACCAGAAATAACCACCATCTATTCCTCCTTCGAGCTACTGATGTGGAGGTTGAATCTCCTCCTTTTCTTTTCTCCTTTGATCTCCTCCACTCTGTCCAGTAGCACTTTGACCTGAGTCTCCAGCTCCTTCATTCGGTGTTTAATCTGGACCTGGTCCGCCACCATCTTCTTTGAAATGTTTATGATGTTCAAGATGGATTCCCTTTTCCCCTCATTCGTGTCCTCCATAGCTTTGAGGACCCCCTCTAAGTACACCATCTTCTGTTCCATTCTTCGAAAATAATGGGATCACCCACACAATCATTCTTCCTGGAAGCACTAGCTTCCCCAACACCTCCCTCCTTATTGTCTCTATCATTTCCATCCCCCTTAGGGATACTTTTACCCTCTTTCATCTTAGTAAGACATTCCACCAGAGTAATGTCATCATCCTCGTCTTGCTCCTCCAGGTGGTGACCAATGGGTGATCCGAGAACCAGCTTTCTATTCTTGTACGAGAAGAAGAATCAAGCCCTCATGAAGAAACTCAACTTTCTTGTTCTGGAATGCCATCAGTGAATTCGAAAGAGAGGTAGCCAGGAAAAAGGGAATACTGACCATAAAATTATGACGGAACATGTTGAGGAAGGTCATATGATGTGTATAGATTTTTCTATACTTACCCTCCAGAGTGATATACTTCATAACTTGAAGGCAGACATCCTTCCAGATTCTAGGAATACACGAGCGTGCAATGCCATCAGTGAAGAAAAAACAAGTCTCCTTGCCAACAAAAAAAGCTCAATCTCAAGGTCTCTGCGGGTTCTTTCCTTGTAGATTTTTAAACCATCCATCTTCATTTCTATCACCCTGGCAATATTGGCCTCCGAGACCTCAACCTCCACACCATGGACAATAAAAACCCCTTCTTTCCATGCTTGGCTGAAATCCTTGGATAGAGCAGGGTCGTGACCATGTAATTTAGCAATAAAATTACTAAATCCACCCACTTTAAGCTTGTTCCATAGATCCTTGTTGCTCTCTTCCATGTTCTGACTGGTGGGTTCCACACGAATCTTGTTGCCTCCCATCTGCACTTTGTCAAGGTTTTCATTCTAGCTAAAACTTTTCACAATCCACAAACTGATCTCCCTATCTCGAGTTCGAACTGAAACAGTGATTTTTGTATAAACTATCTTGGTGCCTGAAATACTTGCCCCCACTTGTGCCGGCATCATGAAACTTAGCACCTTTTATCCTTAATGATTTCATCATTAATATTAGAGGGTAATCTCTCCCCTTTGCACCAAATTTTGTATTCATTACAAAGGACTCCCACATTGGCCGTCTTGTCTGCACATTTATTGTTAGGTTGTGGAGCCTATTTTCATGTGTGAAAGTGTTGAAGACTATACACTAAGAGTACTGTACACTTTTCATGTATCCTCACCGGGGAGTTCGGGGTTGGGCTAGAGCTCGAAAAGTGGTCCGGGGTGTGGCAACCCCAGTAGCGAGGGTTCGGGGTGCAACCCCCAAAAAAAAAAATTGGGCCTTAAAATGTGCCCAATATATCGGGAAACGTGATTTTCTCATATGGGCGGGATTTTGACCCATAGGTTTATGGGATGGTTTTTTCCCATGGTTTTGATACCCACGATTTTGTAAAACTACTTAAGCAGTTGTCTATTTATATGGTTTTATGCATATGATAAAAGAATGAAAAACATTGTAGATGTGCTTTGAATTCAAGTGTGAATTCTCAGAGAGTTTGTTGAGCATAGCTCCAAAATATTTGGGTATTGTATTAAGAGAGTGGTGGCTTGTAATAAAATCGAGCAAGTGATTCTTTGTGGATGTAGCCCAAATTGGGTGGACCACATTAAATACTATCTCTTTGAGTTGTGTTATTTTATTATGCACTTTTATTTGAGGTCCAAATAATTTTTGCATATTAGTTTCTCTGTTGCGATTACGTGAGGGTTTATTCCACATATTTTATCCCTTATTTCCTAACAATTGGTATCGTAGCTTTGGTTTGGTTTGAAGTGTTGAATCGTAGGAAAGTTTTATCTTGAGTGGGAGCTATGGCAGATAATGGAAGATCTAGGGTTGATAAATTCAATAGGAAATTTCAGCCTTTGGAAGATGCGGATGAAAGATTACCTTTATCGAAGGATCTCTATACTCCATTTTCTGAGAAGGTGAACAAACCCTCGCATGACAGCGGAATGGGATTTTCTATATAGGAAAGCACTTGGGACAATCCGGTTGTGTCTTACATCTTGATATTATTTAATGTTTCAAAGGAAAAGACTACAAAAGAACTGATGGATACATTAGGAAGTTGTATGAAAAACCCTCTACCTCTAATAAGATATTTTTAATGAAAAATTTGTTTAATATGAAGATTTCGAGAATGGTTCAGAGTAGATCATCTAAATGATTTTAATATGGTTGTAAATATGCTAGCTTGATTCAATAGAATTTGATGAAGAAGTTAGGGATTTATTAGTTTTGTGCTATTTACCTAAGAGTTGGAATAGCTTGGTATTGGTAGGAAGCAACTCGGTTCTAAGTCAAAGTTGAATTTGAGGATGTTGTAAGGGTGATTCTAAGCGAGGAAATGCAAATAAAAAGCTTTGGTGAGCCTTCTACTTCGGGGAATTCTTTACAATGGAAACTAGAGGGAGACAGAAGAATAGAGGAAGTCGTAGAAAATCAAAGATCGGGCAAGGTCAAAATCCAAAAGCAAGATAGTATGCTGTAGCATTGTGGAAAGTCTAGGCATGTAAAGAAGGACTGTTGGGAGCTTGGACAAGAAGAAACAACATGAAGAAAACAAGGAGGTAAATGTGGCAACGGGTAATGTATGTCAGGATGATTTGATTCTTTCTTTGCACAATATTACTGAATCTTGGGTTTTAGATTCGGGGCTTCTTTCCATGCTACTCCACATAGGCATTATTTTGTTGATTATGTTCAAGGAGATTTTGGGCATGTTTTTCTTGGTGATGATGAGCCTTGCATAGTTGAAAAAGGTTATGTTCAGGTTAAGATGCAAAATGGGAATACTTGGCTATTGAAGGATGTCAGACATGTGCCTACATTAAGACAAAATTTGATATCGGGAAGGTAGTTGGGAAGTGATGGTTGTACTATGATATTTATAGTAGACTCTTGGAAGGTTACCAAGGGTGCTCTTGTGGTGGCAAGAGGTAAGAAGGTTGGAACCTTGTATTTAACCACTTATAGCACTAATGTTTGTAATCTTGTGGCTTGAATACAACATTGTGGCACTATAGGCTCGGTCATATGAGCCATAAGGGCATGGAGATCATAAAGAAGGATTTTCTAGATATACGAAAATAGGTTTGGAGTTACATGAGGATTTCATATATGGAAACAAAAGCAAGTAAGGTTTCTCAAGGTTGGACCTACAAAGAAAGAGAGTAAGTTAGAGCTAGTGCATTCTGATGTGTGGGGGCCACTCAGGTATCATCTCTTAGGGGTTCAAGTTATTATGTTACTTTTATTGATGATGTAACAAGGAAATTTTGGGTTTATTGTATTAGAAACAAATATGATGTATTTGACACTTTTGTTAAATGGAAAGCCTTGGTAGATAATGAAACATGTCTTAAGCTAAAATGTCTCAGGTCAGATAATGGAGGGGAGTATTACAACAATGAATTTGATGATTACTTGTTCTAAGAATGGAATCATAGAAAAAGATGGTTCAGAACTCCATGCGAGAATGGGGTGTCAGAAAGGATGAACAGAACAATAATGGAATGTGCTAGGAGCATGAGGTTACATGCAGGACTACCTCTTTCTTTTTGGGTAGAAGCGGTGAGCACAATTGTGTACTTGATAAACAGAGGACCCTCAAGTGCCTTGGATGGAGGCATACCTGAGGAGGCTTGGTATGGTAAGAAAGTTGATTATTCATTTCTTAGATTCTTTGGATGTGAGGTGTTTGTTCATATAGACAAGGATGATAGGACCAAGATAGAGGCTAAATCAGAAAAATGTACTTTCATTGGTTATGGTGGTGATGACTTTGATATAAATGTTGAGTATTAAGGACAAGAAAATCATTCAATCTAGGGATGTGGTCTTTAATGAGAAATTCATGTATAAGCAGCAGTTGTAGGAAAATAGGGAAGAATCCAAGAAAGAATATGCAGCGGTAGAGGATCTTCCGGATGGGAAAGTGACACATGAATCAGTTCAGAACCCCTCAATAGGAACCCCAAACTCCTATATTGAGGAGGTCTTATAGGGTAAGAAGAGAACAAACATTTTCTCCTTCTCTTTATTATTTATTACTCACCGATAGTGGAAATCGAAGAGCTTTGATGAAGCAATGTAGGTAGATGCTAGGAAGAAGTGGGAGCAAGCCATGGATGAGGAGCATCGGGCTCTCATGGAGAACTAGACATGGGATTTGGTAAAGCTACCCGAAGGAAAAGAGCATTACATAATAAGTGGGTGTTCAGAGTGAAAGAGGAAGAAGGAGGCAAGAAAAGATACAAGGCCCGGTTGGTGGTCAAGGGGTTTGCACAAAAAAAAGGTATAGATTTTGATGATATTTTTTCTCTTGTAGTAAAAATGACTTCTATTAGAACTATTCTAGGAATAGTTGCTAGAAGAAGACTTGCACTTGAATAACTTGATGTAAAGACTGCATTTCTCCATGGTGATTTGGAGGAGGAACTATATATGCATTAAGAGAGGGCTATGAGGTAAAAGGTAAAGAGGAGATGGTGTGCAAAGGAAAGAAGAGCTTTATGGCTTGAAACAAGCTCCACGTTAATGGTATAAGAAATTTGATAGCTTCATAATGGAGCAAGGTTATATTAGATTTCATTCGACATTGCGTATATACAAAGAAATTTGAGGATGGCGTTATATTATCCTTTGTACGTATGATGACATGTTGGTTGCAGGTAAAAACATGCAGGAAATAAAAGTACTTAAGAAGCAACTAAGTGAATCCTTTGCTATGAAGGATTTGGGGGCAGCCAAACAAATCCTTAGTATGAGGATATCTTAGGATAGGAAGGAACAGAAGATGACTTTATCTCAGGAAGAGTACATTAAGAAGGTCTTGGAGAGGTTTAATATGCAGGATGCTAAACTGGTTGGGACTCCTTTGGCAGGCCATTTCAAGTTATCAAAGGAACAGTGTCCTAAGATAGAGCAGGAGAGAAACTAGATGTCCAAGGTACCTTACTCATCAGTGGTTGGTAGTTTGATGTATGCCATGGTGTGCACTAGGCCTGATATTGCCCATGCAGTGGGAGCGGTGAGTAGATTTATGAGTGATCCAGGTAGAGATCACTGACAGGAAATAAAGTGGATCCTTCAGTATTTGAGAGGGACCATGGGGATAGTTTTGTGCTACAATGGATCAAACACCACTTTGTGTGGTTATGTAGATTCAGATATGGCTGGAGATGTAGACAGCAGGAGGAGCACAACAGGTTATGTTTACACTATAGGTGGACAACAGTAAGCTGGATTTCATGACTACAAATTTGGTATATTTGTCAACCATGGAGGTCGAGTATGTTGTTGACACAAGAGGAAAGCAAGGAAATGATTTGGTTATAGAAACTACTTGAGGATTTGGGGTATAAGCAGGAGGAAGGAAAGTTGCATAGTGATAGTTAGAGTGTTATACACCTAGCTAAGAACTCGCTTTCCACTCTAGGATGAAGCATATACAATTAAGGTACCATTTCATCAAGACAAATTTGGAGGAAGAGAAGTTGAAGTTGGAGAAGATTCATACTAGTTAGAATCCTGCAGACATGATGACCAAGGTGGTCACAAGGGAAAAACTAAGCTATGTGCAGTTTGTTGGTCTTCACGGAAACTAGTGAAGGGTTGAGAAGCTTTCTCAAAGGAAAACTAGTCTCCAAGTGGGAGATTGTTAGGTTGTGGAGCCTGTTTTCATGTGTGAAAGTGTTGAAGACTATACACTAAGAGTACTGTACACTTTTAGTATCCTCACCGGGTTTGAGGCTCGGGGCCCCAAGTGGAGGTCTTGGGTGGCAGCCCTCTAGGGGGTTCGGGTGTAGAAAAAAAATTGGGCCTTAAAACGTGCTCGATATATCGGGAAACGTGATTTTCTCATATGGGTGGGATTTTGACCCATAGGTTTATGGGACAATTTTTTCCCCATGGTTTTGATACCCACGGTTTTGTAAAACTGCTTAAGCAATTGTCTATTTATATGGTTTTATGCATATGATAGAAGCATGAAAAACATTGCAGATGTGCTTTGAATTTGGGTGTGAATTCTGTAGAGTTTGTTGAGCATAGCTCTAAACAGATCTGGGTATTGTATTGAGAGAGTGGTGGCTTGTAATAAAATCTGAGCAAGTGATTCTTTGTGGACGTAGCCCAAATTGGGTGAACCATGTTAAATACTATCTCTTTGTGTTGTGTTACTTTATTACGCACTTTTATTTGAGATCTGAAATAATTTTCTGCATATTATTTTCTATTGTTGCGGTTCTATAAGGGATTATTCAGCATATTTTATCCCTTATTTCCTAACGTTTATTTCCTTCCTCAAAGTATGATTGATAAATATCTTGTCAAAAACTTTAGCAATTCCTTGATATCTTGAATGATATTTTTATCAACTTAGTGAGTTGATCTTACTTCTATTGAGAAAAGCATTTATAACAATTAAGGAATCACCTTCAATCAATGTCCTTAAGACATTTTTCCTTAAGTATTAAAATACCCCAAAGGATGGCTCTAGCTTCAGCCATGTTATTAGTCTGCTTACCTAGGGTTTAACAAATGTAATTTTAACTTGTAATGCATAAATTAGCAATGTATAATTGTAATTTATAATTTGGAATATGGTATGGATAATTATATGAAATTGAGCACAAGTAAAATGTACAAATAAAACAACCTTGATTATATAAAATTGTTATTGCATGCCCTAAAACTTAGAAAGGACATAATCTAAATGGTTAAACCAATTGAAAATTTCCCTTGTGCTATGTATGAATATCTAATCTTGATTACATGCTAAAATTTTGGGTTGTAAAATGGTTGAGTACTTCCCACACCTCCCTTTGTTATATCAAACAATAAACATATGTATAATGCTTATAACACAAGTTACATGTTGGATCACTTTTGGATCTCTCATTGGTTAGTATGAACTTTCTAGACGTATGTATAAGGATATTTCCACCTTGTTTAGATCTGAATATTTTTGTATATTCATATTGGTGGGCCTTACTTTACATCATGCCAAAGGTGACAACTAGTTTAATTTTTCTCTGCCTACCATGACTAATGGAATCCTTTGTAGTTTTTGTTGTGTGCTACATTACACTCTCTCGAAGATAAATGTGTGTAGTCATCTTTGATGGATTATTTCATGTCGTTGTACCCCCTTTTCCTATTAGCTCAATAGGTTTATAATTTGTGATTTTTTTAAAAAGTGAGTCTATATCTCTAGTTTTGAGAGAAGTACCCTTATTTGTGGTTATAATGAGTCATTGGTAACCTAGGATTTACGTTTAAGCACAATATGTTAAGGATATGGAGGAGTTTTGTAATCTCGCTTCCAATTGGGAAAACATGATGTTTCCCTTTCCCTTTTTGGGAAGTAGAAGGGGTAGGTTGTTTTCATGAGTTGCCTACAAGAAATTTTAGTGTGTTGCTCTAGTAATTTGCTAGTTTGGACCTCTCTTGTTACCTATTTTCACCTAGCTCGCTCAAGTGTTCATATGTGTTATAATATTAAGCTTGTGTTCGTTATAAGTTCTTTTGAGCCATGGTGGGTTTGAGAACAATTATTTTTGCATAGAAAATGGTAGCTCTGTGTTGGATATGAAAGTAGGGACAATGATTAGCCTATGTACAAAAAATGGAAATTTTTTATTCTTGTTTGGGTATTCTAAATCAGGTTTAGTTGTTGTGTGATAGGATATATGGGTACAAATTCAAGATTATGGAAACTTTGTGTCCAAGCTCATGCTTAGTGTTACCATGCAAATTTATGGGAATTTCTTCTGAATTATATAAAGTGTTTCCAATGAATAGTCTACATCCTTGTAAAACCTTTTTGTTAAATCTAAGTGTTTTTCTTGTTGTTAAGCCTCGTTTGTGTGTGGCCCTAAAATCAAAGTTGGCCCTATAAGAAGGTGCTTAATTCTCATGAAAATTTGAAGGTTGATTATTATTGTTAATTTTTTCAATAAAAAAATGGACCTTGAAGTGTAATTATACTTAAGTCAAAGTCTTACCTTCCTTTTTACCATATACACCACCTATGTGTGGCTTCGTGGACACCTTATATGCACCACTTTTCAATTCCTCCCGGACCATAGATTTTGTTTCATTGGTCTTCCATCGATTTTCCATTTAAATTATATGTATTTTGTAACTTGGTTAAACCTCGTAGAAAATATAGGATTTTTTCCATTAATCTTATTGTTTAGTAGCTCTAGTATTTGTGCCTAATGGCCTCCCTTAAATTTTTGCAATAATGTTGGACCAAACTTAATTTCCAGTGGGACACACTTTTTCTTAAAGTAAAGTAACCATGTGGAAGGCATGAATTCTATTTAAGTGTATTGTTTCATTCCTCTTCAGTGACTTTTCAAAGGAAGTCAATTCTAGGAGGGGGATGTAGTGCCCACATTTTTCAGTTCTTTCATTTTGGTCGATGGGACTCATTGAATCTATAGTATTGTGATGATGGGGACATTATTACTTGTTTTTTTATTTTTAGTGGACAATATCACATGACATTGTTTCTTGAAATTGATTTTACTGCTTTGGTACATTGTTATGATATGCCACTATTCATGATATCATATTGAAATCATTAGGATGCTAACACTTGATCACAGATTGAATATGAGCCACACGATGCCACTATGTAATTACATATACTATGTTGTGATGATGACATCATATGTTATTATTAACATATTTTGATTAATATTTGATACATATTTGATGTATGATGATGATTATATTATTTCATTTGGTGGATGATTAATGTTGTTGATATATTATATAATTGAATCTTGATTTTGATGCATATTATTCACTCATATTGGGAACATATGAGGGTTTCTTTGAGTTTTGCAGGTGATAGGAAATAAATCATGAGGAAAATTTGGGACTCGGGAACACACACCACTTAGCCAAAAAAGCCTATAGGCCAAACCTCTGATTCTTATCGATTATTGTGACCCTTTCTCTTGTTGTGGTTTTCCATTGGTTTCTTGGATTTGATATTGTGAACCTCATAATCATTGATGAAATAACATGTTACTTATCTTCTTGCTCATTATTATGTCTCCTTGGTTTATTGCTTATTAATGGATAATGTTGCCCTTTTCATGTGGTTCTAGTATATTATTTTAGTTTTAGCATGATGTGTAGAGGTTAGGTGGATTAAACCACCTAATTATGGATTAGGTGAGCCTAATTACCCCTCCTAAATGCCACATTTTTCCCAAACTCGGATTTGGGAAAAATGTGCCATTTAGGAAGGGTAAATGACAAGCAAGGGACCTCATTTACATGGAAAAGAGGCCCTAACCCCCATCCCTATATGTGATTGGGCTCTTTCCAATGAAAATGAGGCCCATTGGCTCATTTTACCTCACCACACACTTCATAATTTATGGGATTTTTTATTTTTGGGTTTATATGGGATTTGGGAAATTCCTCATCATTACTTGGGCTATTTTTGAAAATTCCTTTAATTATTTTTTTGGTTGGAATTTTTTGGATTCTCATTGGTTGGGGTTTTTGTGCAAGGTGACATTTTTCACTTTCCCATTTCTTTCTTTTGTTTTCTACTTCTCTTTTTAAACCCTCACTTCCATGGGAAGGGGGTTATTTTACGTTGGAAATTTTGGAAGAAACTTGGAAGCTTGGTAGAAGATTGGGCTATTTGGAAGGAATATTTGAAATTAAACTTTTGGAATACAAGGTAGGTCCTTGTATCTCTATGTTTTTACTCCTTTTTACCTTGCATGTGTGTGTGAGATTAAATTTTCTAAATGTAAATTGTTTGTTGTTCTTTTTTGCTCCACCCACCCTTGAGGGGTGTGGGTTTTGGGAGCTTGTTTGGGAAGAGGGAGGAATTTTCATCCACTCTATTTGGGAACCCTACTACATTTGGTTTTTAGGTAGGGATGGCTTTCCATTTGGGTTGTAGATTAATCCTTGCTCAAGAAGGAAACATTCTTGTTTGAAAATACTTCTTGGGGGAGTTTGGAGGGATAAGGGGAATTGTTTTGGAGTGATAAGGAGATGGTGAAAATATGGAGAGATAAGGGGTATTTTTATGGCTATTTGGTATGGTTTATGAAACATGAAATTTGGGATTCCCATTCCCTCTTCCCAAATCTAGAATCTTGGAGCTTCTTAGCATGTTGTTATTGGTTGTTATACATTGTGAATGGAATTTAAATGTGGTTCAATTTTGTTGTCTTTTTAATCTTTTTCTATGTGCTACGTGTGTGATTTACCTCTTTCCCATGGACTTGGGGGAGGATATCATACCACCTTGGACTCCTTGGTGGCATGTACTGATGTCATTTGATTTGGTGATCAACCAAGCACCTTTTTGCGATTTTGGGATACTTTGCATGTTGGTTTTGAGCTAGATGGAGTGGATTTGAAGTATAGTTTTATTATGTTTTGAGCCAAAAAAACAATTGGCATGTTGGTGAGGAGGGCTTGTGTACTTGTATTTTATTGTACTCTCTTAGTGTGAAATAAAATTATTGTTACGTTATAATTGATTAAATTATGTAAGTTGAAAGAATGAATACGTAGTTGAAATTGTTGTGGTGAATGCAAAGGTTATTTAAGTGTAATTTGTAAATTAATCCTTTTAAATATTTGTTTAGATATCCCCTTTTGAAATGAAATAAATAACGTTAAGGTAAGGGAATATATTGTGCATTCAATTTGTTGTAATTATAAAATTGTTATCTTATGCTTAAACAATTCTTCTTATTCAAGTTTAATTCTGAAATTTTTTTGGTAAATATGGTTTTAAAAATATGCATGATATATTTTCTTATAGACTTAGAAATAATTCTTTTTTGTGTAAATATATGTGCTGAAAATTAATATTTAAGAAATATCTCTTTTTATTATAATTATATTTCCAAAAATCACCTTCTACTTAGATGTTTGTTTGATGCAAGATAATTTTGATTGTATATTAAGAAAATATTTATGGATATGTATGTATGTATGTATGTATTTATACCTATATTTACACATATATGTGTTTTAAAATAATGCCTCTACTAAATAAATAAACTAAACTCTTAAAAATCTGGATTTTACAAAAAAATAGAAATTTAACTTTCTATATCAAATCAAGTATATAATTTGTATAGATTTGGTTTCTTCCAGATGTGTAAATCTATTTTTGTTTTACATGTATATATAATCTTATCATACAAAAAAACTAGAAAATTTTACTATCTTTGCATTGAATACTGAAATAAAAAAGGATTTGTTTTTATTAAGATTGTATGGTCATAGAGATGGAGGGTTTATGTTAAAAATATAAAATCAAATCAAATAAATAAAATGGGGGAGGTGGGATGGTTGTCCCACCCACCCCATACTTGTGCAAATTGTTCCTCCCTCTACACCTGTGCCTCATGACCATTAAAATATTGCAAATCACCGTGTCGTGGATTCTATCTTATGTGCCCAACCTTTCTTTAAATATATTTATTTATTCAACTCTATGGTTAATATTCAAAACAAACAACAAATAATTTCTCAGAAGATTTTTCTCTGGATATGGGTTTTAAACTAGAAGAAAACAATAAAATAGATCTATATCTCTCAAAGAAGAAGTAATGTCTGATCATTTTGTTAAAAACAAATATATTTATTTAAATGTACATATCCCTAGATAATAAAATAGAGATTCCCTAGAATAAATGAGATAAACCGTCTCTCTCAATAATATACAAAAAAACTTCTCAAAATCTTCCTCGGGTATGGGATTTTAAATAAATAAAATAAAACAATAAACTCGTGTGTGTGTGTGTGTGTGTGTGTGTGTGTGTGCGTGCGCAGAGATATCTAATAAAATGAATCTCTAGTTCAGCATAAAATAAACAATACTTTGATAAGTTTGCCCAGGTATGGGATTTCAATTTTTTTAAATCATAAACCCTTCTACAAGTGCAAATCTATGAGATATGCCATGGAAGATTGAATGAGAACTTGAGCTTGACACATTTCTTACTTCACTCTCCTCTTGATTTCTTCACTCCTGAAAAAAAAAAAAAACAAAAAATAGAGAGACCTGGATGGAGAAGGAGAGGAAATGAAATAAAACTTAGGTTTTACCAATTATATTCTCATCTTTCATTTTAGGGTAAACTTAATCCTACGATGGAGATTTAACTGATCTAATGGTTGTGATTAAATGTGCACAACTTAAGTGATATGGGTATTTTATTTTATTATGATTTTTTGTATGGTTTTATTAATTGTGACTTATGTTCTAGTGAGGGGTAAATTAAATTTAAATAGCCTAAATTTATATAATTAACCTAGCTTATGTTTGTGGAATTCCCTTAACGGGATAATTAAATAAATTTAATCTTCATTTTAATTTGTATATTAATATTCGAAGGCATGGGCCCATTTTGGAGGCAAAATGGGACCCATGACTATAATAATTATTTTGGTTCTCCCATTTTGGAAGCAAAATGGGACTAATGACCGTGATAATTATTTTGGTTTTCATAAACTAGTTTAAAATATATATATAATGATGATAATAATAATGATAGTGTATTAATCATTCTCAAAATGATTATTAACTTACCGTAAATGGATTATAACCTCTTAATTCCTCTTTCCTTGTGATGAGTTATATTCTTTAGTGGAGTCTTCCTTTACCACTTTGTCCCGATAGGTTTATCGTCGACTCTTAATAAAATAATCATAAATTTTTTAATTGGCGAAAGTGACGTTAAGTCGACTTCTTGTCCCTCGTGTCATTTTTACGACATTTTAGTAACGACCCATAAAAAATTTAATCCTCCAAGTTGTTCGCGATTGTGGATTGGTTCCACTTCACCATATTTTGTGACTTAGTCATGTTATCTTCGTAATGAGAAATCTTAGTCATCATATGATTATTTACCTTTAAAAAAATATATTACCACGTTATTACCCTTCCCATCTTTGATTGGGATATTTGGTTATTTGTTAATGCGTTTTAGAACTTGTGTGAGGCATGAAAACATTCTTTAATCACCTTCCTTCTCTCAAAGATAATATGTTTTTATTTATGCCCTCTCGAGGGCCTAAAACTAAAAAATATTCAAATATGCTAAATATTTAAAAACATCCAAATATATACTTACATCCAAAAAAATTCATCTCTCTTTCTTGGTTGTTTTTATTGCATGCTTATACTTTTGATGTTACAAATTACTTATCATGTTAGCTTGACACATAATATGCGATATCCTTTTCTATACTCATATGCTTTTGTATGGTACATTGATTTGAATGCAAGCTACACACATATTATTACATGATGCAATATGTTTGACATTTCTCTCTAACATTTCTTCTACAACAACCTGGGAATCCAATTTACACTTTCTCACATACGGGGGTTATTATTCCAATATTTATTACTTTACTTTCTCTTATCTAGTTCACTCATACCATACATTATGTCATACTATTTATTCTTCTAATACGCTAGTGGGTGCTTCATATGCA
Source organism: Taxus wallichiana var. yunnanensis (assembly GCA_018340775.1). Lineage (NCBI taxonomy): Eukaryota > Viridiplantae > Streptophyta > Pinopsida > Cupressales > Taxaceae > Taxus > Taxus wallichiana. The sequence goes on along the minus strand of CM031236.1, from coordinate 181,628,168 downwards.
ATATCTATTTACAAGTTACTTCCAAACTAGGATCAGTTTTATCTTGTGGCTTGTTTATTGTTTTACATGCTTACTCTATGTTTTCACTTGTTTATGGCACCCTTATTTCCCTTATTTATTGTACTTACTTTTTGGACTTGATTTCCTCAATTGTCTTATGAAATCCTTTTCTTACATTTACCGTGGTGTTTCTCTATCACTTGCTTCTAATAATTTACGTGTTTTTATAATACATTACTATATATGGGTCATGGTATAAACTGTGTGCACTCCTCTATTTCACCCTACGAAATCCTACAAAACATGTGCACATTGGCTATAGTTCCTCTCATTTGTCCCGTGCTCACTTTTTATCTCACATGCCCCAAATGAGGGGGAAACCATTAGGTTATATCTCACCCTCCCAACTATACAAAATTAGGAAACATAATGACAGAGTATAGAATAAAAAAGTGTAGGGGTTTAGAAAATGGCTCAGAAATAGACTTGGGTCAAATAACATAAAGGGAAAAAGCCATGCATAAAACACCATAGCATTTGGACGATATGAAATATTCCATGTGCTTTCATCTTGGGGAAAATTCAACAGTCCTCTCTCAATCGTACAGCTTTCTCGAGTAGTATTTAAAATATCTTTATTCAATGTAAGTTACAGAATGCATATTACATATTATATTATGGTGGCACCAAGGGTATGTGGAAGCTATCATTTCCTCAGCACATTGTGCCATCATTTTTAAATTAATTGGTTTCATTCTCACCTACGGTGGCACTTATCCATGGGTATTTGGAATTTTTGAGGTGATTGTTATCCTCGTAGGTTTGATTTCCCATTTCTCATATTTCTTTGAAGGGATGTGAAGTAACTCAAACACTACCCCATGTAGTTCAATTGACAATGTCGATGAATTTTCACTTATTTCTATTCCCCTTGGTACATTCCACTTGGGTACTAATCACCCCCAATTCCTTCCAACGAACTCCAACACAAAGCACAAAAAATATACACAATAATGGTAGTGGGAGTACTCTCTCCCCTATCTCACAAAATAATCAGGTGTACACTTTGTTTTGTTTTGTTTTAAACTTACATATTTCTATTTTCACACTAATTTTAAAATTTTCAAGTTAAATTTTGATTTCCTATACTATGGACATTGACTACACTTTTCTCTGCAAGTACTCATCTTGGAAAAACAAACACAACTAGAACAAATAAAAAAATTCTAATACAAGCATAAGGCGCTCCGAGTGAAGACAAAGTGTTTCTACACACTCAGGTAACTTTTCCTTTAAGTACACAATTTTCAATTTCATACTTAAAGGGGAGGAAATGTAGACACTCATTTTAGTAATTCATGTCTTGCAACAATACAAATTATACAACACTTTTTCACTATCCCATACTTTCTCAATTTAACCAATATTTTATCCCTATTTATATCTCACACATTCTTGTTACACACATAGCCTATTTATTCAAAAATAGTAATATTCATTCATAAAATCAATATATACCCTTGCATATTACAATCCCAAATTTCAAATTACTCACACATGTATCCAGGGACCATAGCATCCGAGAAGGGCCATAACATCCATAGATTAGGGACCCATCTAGCCGATTTGGTCCCTTTCCCTCTAGTGTTACTTTTCTTAATTTTAACATATTTGGTACACTTCTAGTTGGACTTATCCAAGTTTTCCAGAACTAGAATGCATATATAAGCAAGGCATTCATATCTAATTGAGAGGAGGGTAATTCTATATACTTGACACTTATAACTATAATGAGAAAACACTAAATCCAATCACAAGTAAAACTACTCCAAAAATCCATTTATCTTCATATACTCTACACACTCATTATAGGGAATTCATCCACTTAGATCTACAAGAACATAAGGAACATTATCAAAGTCAATACAAACTAGGGAAAAGGTTAAGTACAAGATTCACATTGTTTCAAGAGAGATTCATATCAATATGGTTTCATACATTCTAGATATCACATGCTAGGAAATAATGAATGCATTTTTATCCCTCTTTGGAGTATTGGTGACATCAGTGGTGCACAAGGGTTCCCACAACCCAAATAATGTTTGTTTTATAGGAATCCATCACCATATAGGGTTCTAAAGATTTAATAATTTATACGAAACCATCACATAGTTTTGAAGGTCTATGTTACATATAGGAATAGAAAAGGAAGTGGTGAAAAAACCTATAAATTTTTAGTAGTTGAATGTTTTAGACACTAAAATTTTCATCGAATCATTATTACATCATGATTTTTTATAATTGTATATACATGAGTTGTAGACCTTAAAATTAGATCTTACAAGTTTTTCTTTGTTTCTTTGATTTATTTGGATGGTTATTTTAACATGAATTAATGATTTTATGTCATGTCACATAGGCCTCCATAGATTTTCTTTTTCCCTTCTTTATATCTAGTTTCAGTCCAAAATTGTACAGTGGGTCCAAGACCGTACGCCTAGTCCTTAACCTTCCATACATTTTTGGACCCTTTGAGTTTTTTTATAAATTTTATTTATGGTTCTCTGATTCACTCCTTTTAATGACCTTTTGATATGTTTGGGTCATCCTTTTCTCATCACTAAGGTTAGAAAATCAAGAGAATTAAATCATATATAAGGCCTAATGTGAGCATTTACTATATAACAATCACCTATCTATGTACCACATACTTGAACTAAAAGATAAATAAGCATGTGACACATCTACATATCACAAAATAGGAGGGTATAATTATCATTTCATTTATCATCACACAATATTTTGAATGGGATGATGTAGCTTATCCCACAATTGGTGTGGAAAAGTAAGGGAAACAATAGGACAATGGATAATTGCATGCACAATAACACAAAGCATTAGAAGAATTACATGGAGTCTGATATTTGGTACACTAATTAATGACTCACATTTGGGGTGACTTCCAATCTTAGTTTAACTCAACAATTTTCATTTATTTATCGCATAATGTGTTCTTGAGTTTTTTACAGGGTATTTAGGGTTTTTTACTAAGATTTATCAATTCCCATTTTTCACAAGTCAAAAACCATATAGTAGGGTTATTTTGTGTTTTATGGTCTTGACCATACCATACAGTAATGACCTACGAGCTCTAACAAAGTGCAACAAAAGTTTCTAGTTCCTAGGATTTGTTTCTATTCTAGATCATTTGTTAACACATTCTAAAACTCATATCAATCAACTAAGTGAATCATTTTACCTAAATCCACATGTTATTGGTTTCATTACTTCCTTAGAGTGATTTTTATGTTTGTATGTATGTATATCTAATTTGAAACATTCATTCCATACATTTATTTATTATTTAGTTTATATATTATCAACCATCATAATTAATTAATTTTAATTAGGGTTGATAAATAATGGTAAGCACTCTTTTATCAAATCCTTAACCTAATCTATAACTTTTCCAAATTTCCCATAGGTCATAAATGATAATTTTGAAACCCCTAGTGTTTTATTTGTGTTTAATTTTTTCCTGTGTGTGTGAACATGGCTTGTTTTCAAGATTTGTAGATGCATAGTGGTTACTATCCTTTTAAGCATGACCATACCACCTATTTGTATGAAAATAATGTTACTCCATCCTCACACTCCCTTAGGTATGATATATTTTTTGATGGTAATTTAGATCTGGATTTTCAACCATTCATTAATCATCCTCCCCACTTTTGTACATCACCTACTCCAGATACTCATAGTGATGTGAGAGCATCATAAGAACTTGGTGTAAATCTTGTAAATATGTATTTATTATGGTATTATAAGGTCTTCGAGTCGGGAGGAAATTGAATTTTTCCATTATAGGTTTATATGGGTCAAATTTCATTTTCTTTTCAATTGTGTAAATTTGGAAAATTTTGAATTATTAAGCATGAGTCGTAAGAATGAAAACTATGTTAAAATGAACTTAAGACACCACTATCATGTTGTAAATATATTTCACCTCCATGTCAATGTAAATTCACCTCATGGAATCTTCTTGACTTATTTCCAACATAGGAGAAGGTGAAGATACATTTGTTGTATGATTTTAGCTAAGATTTGAGAGAACTAAGTTTGCAAAAGCCAATTTAGGTTGGGAAATAGTAAATATCCTAGGAATAATTCTAAATTAAGTTATAAAAATATGTAATAAGGATGAAAAACTATGTACAAGAATTTGGATGTAAATAGATTAGGTGGATAGGTTGTATTAGGTGATAAGAGAGCCATGAAGGCTAAAAAGGATGTGTGCATGACAATGATAATTTATAAGATATTGATTCGATAAATCTATGATATTAATGTATATGTGTTAAAATGGTGGATGAATATATGAATTGATAATGTTCCTTCTGATATACTTGTTTTGATAATAATAATAATAAACATGTAATATTGTGGTGATAATCAGTATAATGTAAACCGAGTTGATCCTAAGCTAGGTGGTGAATCATTAATATTATAAAATGCATAAGAAAATTTGTATTTGGAACTATGTTTTGGATTTATAGGTTATGGAAAGTGTGCAGTAGTATTATCATGAAGAAAGGCAAGATATAGAGCTATAAATCCCAAGGAAAGTGAATATATTTCATACTTAAAGAAATAAGTGAATAGAAGAGGATTTATTATTATCTCATGTGCTTTGTAAGTTGATGATCGTGTGTAAGGATATATTATAGATTAAATAAAAAAATTATATAGGAATGGATGAGTATGAAACCGTAAATAAAGGTGTGAAATCATAAGGATAAATATTGAGAACTTAGAGTTTAGAAATAGGTAACATGGTTTACCCAAGATTAGTGAAATCAAGCTTGGAGGATATGAATACTACTATAGTGATCAAATGTGTTTTGATAATGTTGGTGCGGTTTTTTAAGGGTCTAAACATATGTTATAATCATGAATAATCATTAAAACTTGATCCAATACAAATAAATCTAAATTAGGAGCTCTTGATTTGTAAAATATTGTCTAAGGCTTATCAAGGAACAAAATACTCATAATTTGCATTGTATCCAAAGTGGAAAGACCTAAGAATTGGTGCAAAGGTGGAGTGAGGCATCAATAAGAATATAAATAATTTTTATAGAAATTTGATATGTTCTCATAGGTTATATTCTTAAATTTTAGTATGATTGTGTGTGAATAGCCTAATTATGAGCGTTTAGACTAAAATCATTATATCTTTTCCATATCAAAGAGTTAGAGGATAAAAATTAGAAGAGATTGTATAGGAATAGTCCTCATTAATATGAAATAATATTTATAATGTTTCATGTTTGCATGAAGAATATTTTTATGATTGTTCTGAAGGAACATGTATAAAATCAACCAGCCTAATTACTTTTACACAATTGTGAGTTAGGTAGAAACCATAAAGAATGAAGATCTAAAACTTGGTAAGATTCATAAACAAGAAAAAGGGTATCTAAAAAAGTTAACATTGAAGAGATAATCTAATTTATAAGAAAACTAGATCTAAAATTTCCCTAAAACAAACCTAGTAGACTTAAAGACCTAATTGTGCAAAAGACAATAGCTTAGTTGAAGAACTTCCCTTAGGAATATAATCTTGAAAGTTTGTACGAAGGAAGAATTCAATAAATGGTGTCCTAATATATGATTATTTTCTCATGTAAGTTTTTCATTGACCTAAACAATAACACTTGCATGAAAACATGGCTACAAGAGGAAAATATAATTACAAACTATTTAAGATGATTTTAAGGGGTTAGATTGAAGTGTAGGGTATAAAATTTTGGGGAAAGTAGTATGCCCGTAAAGGGTATTCAAAAAGGTTGTTACATTCTACTGATTCCTTGTGATTTTCTTTGAACAATAAGGTTTGATTAATTTAGGGCTAGTAGAGTTATTCTTGGGTATGAAGGTAAAATTGATAAAATGAAGTCTTGATTCATTCATGAAATTTATAGCAAGGAAAGGAGATGGTGAAGAGTGTGAACAGGTGAAATAGCCATTGAATCATCTTTTATAATAAATTGGAATATGATCTACAAAAGTACCCAAATAACCACAAGGAAGATGAGTAAACTAAGAGAGAGCATCACCAATGATACTCTTAGTGAAAACATTAAGGAGCATCCTATAAGTGTTATCTGAGGATATCCCTTCTTTTGTTCTTATCAATATCTTTATCTAAGAGTATATCGAGGATATCCCTTCTTTTGTTCTTATCAATATGTTTTCTCACTTCATATACCCATGGGGGCTAGGATGGGGCTATCAATACCTTTTTGTATCACACAATCATGTTATTCATTTATTATTTTCAACATACCATAGTCACATGGGTTCCTTTACTTTATAGTCCATCTCACATTGAACTTTAATCTTTATTTAAAAAATTATATCTTAATCGGAGGAATAAGATCAAATGGATATAAAAGTAATAAAGAAGGTCTATTATTTAAAATACAAACAAGTGTGGGAAATAGTGAGATAAGAGTGAATTAGCTTGTATTTGAAGATATGGGTTGGGAACTGTGTGGAATGAGTTAGATTTGACCGGATATGCTTCATCCGAGAGATTTCAATAGGGAACTCCTTCGGAAAAATCCACCCAAAAAAGACGATGCTTCTTGGGTGTTAGGGTCTAACTAGGAACTAGCATCCTAGTAATGGGTATGCTTTTGATCTTTTCAAGGATTTAACTTGTCTTCTTCCTTTCATTCTTTATCATATCAACTTCGTTGTGGGGTTTCATTTTCATACCAAAACTTGCAAAACAAACCCTAGTTAATTTCACATGGCTCAAACAAACATTAGATGAAATAAATAATACATATTCTTAAGTCATACTAACGTTGGCAATCATCCCAATGTGATTGTCATCAAGCGTTTCACTAATTTAAAAATATAGGTAGTTTTAGTGTGTGTGTGTTTTATTGAATCATTTCCTTGAAGCTAGTTTTCCCATGTTCCAAGTCACAAAAAGATAGCGGGATACAACTACTTTTCCCCTAAGATGAATGTGTGAGATAGAAATCAAAAATAGCCCTTCCTATGAATTTAATAATGTAACATAAATGCATTCCTTGAATTTTTCTATTTTCCCAAGTAGTAGATAGGATGTAACAACCAAAATTACCTAACCCATAATAATAAATAGTAAGTCATGTATGATACACCCTTAACTGATTGTTTGTATTAGGATATGAGTAGCCGACTTGTGGCTTACTATATCATTTATACTTTCTCATGCTTAGTAGGTCAGCATTGGTGATGGCCATAACATATGAATAGTATATATAGGGGATTGTAGGTAGTAGTTCATCATCATTGGAGCATTTGAGTCTTATTGTATGGTTTAGAGGTTTCCCCTCGAAGTGGTGAAGCTATTTTAATTGCATATTGAGATCATTTATCTGTAATATTATGTTATTTGGTGTTATATTGCTGCTCGTAATCTAAATTATATAAGTAATTTCATTACAAGTGGTATCGAGTTGTGATCTAGGGAAAAATTAGGGAAAAAAACCCTAATTTTTTGTTTCCAACATATCTTGCGAACCGGAGCGAATTTGTCGACATTTTTACCATAGTTGCTAATAATTTCAAGTAAGATTCCCTAAAAATTTTAGACATTTTTAATTTATTTTGAAAATTTATTTCAAATTTAGGGTTTTTAATAAAATCGCTCTCTAGGTTATAATTTGTGGCATTTTTCCAGGTTCTTTATATTTTTGGAAAGCCCTAAAAACATATTGGTAGTGTATTCTATGTTTTTTTCCTATTCATCTTAATTTGTATCGAAACCCTAAACCATAGGGTTTAACATCATGGTGGGGCCTTCCACAAGAGCCAAAAAGAATCCAGTCACTTGGGTAAAACCCTAGATAAAAATGCGGTAGTGATTGAAGAGTTGGAGTCAGAAGGGGTAAATACAGATTCCTCAAGCACTAGGGTTTACCTCAGTTGATCATAAGGTGAGCCAACTCGAGTATGAACTATGAAATGTACAATCTAAGATGGCCTGTAAAGGAGACAGACCAAATCAATCAGCAATTGGATGATATCATGCAACATATAAAGGGTAAACAATATGTCCCAAATCATCTCCAACTCAACCAAGGAGGATCTTTAGTTCAGAATAATGGGCAAAATAACCATGTAGGATCACTTTTCTAGCCCAATCAGAATCCAACTTATTCGTAACCATGGAATATGATTCCAAAAGTGGAGATGCACAAATTTGATGGGAAGGATCTACTGAATTGGATAAATCAAATGGAGAACTTCTTTGAGTTACATCAAACCCCATTGGGATAAAAGGTGACCTTGGCATCCCTATATCTTGAACCAAACCAATTCGTTTGGTATCGATGGTTATGTGCTCAGAGGCAAAAGAATGGTCTCAGTGTCACTTGGACATTTTTACTAAAGAGTTACAATTTCACTATAGTTCCAATGTTTCAGATAACTACTTTAGTCAATTGGAAAAGTTACGACAAACAGATCCGTCAAAGATTATGTGCATCAATTTCAGAACCTATCCTTAAGGGTGGGGAATATTACAGAAGAGAATCTAAATGACCTATTTCTTAGAGGTCTTAAGGACCATATCAAGCATGAGGTATGTATGTTTAATCCACTCAATATTTTTGATTCTACTATCATGGCATGTAGAGCAAAGGAAAATTTTATTTGCGGTAGTAGAGGCAGCCTTTCATTAACACTAGAGACCATAGTACCTCTTCCCCATTATTCGCTCCACCAATTAGGTGACTCCTCAAAAAAATGGAAGAAAATAGAGCAAAAGGATTATGTTTTAATTGTGACACCAAATATGGACTAGGACACAAATGTGCTTTGAGAAGAAGTTGTTCTTTATTAAAGGAGGAAATGAGGATAAAGAGGAAGCTAAGATTATAGAAGAGGTGAGGAACCAGTAGAATATGAAGTAGAGGATCACCAACCTACAATTTCTTGTCATGCGTTGTCGTATTAGTACTCCTCAAACACTCAAGGTTATTAACTATCTCAAAAATAGAAGGTGATGGTGTCGATTGACTTGGAGAGTACTCGTAACTTCATAAATAGTAAGTTAGCTTCCCTCCTCAATAGTTTTATTTACCCATCTCCAAAAATATTGTTATGATTATGGATGGTGGGACATTCAATCAGTATAGGAAAGTGTCATAGTATCAAGCTTTCCATGGGATACTACATGTTAGACTCACCTATGTTTGATATTTATATGGGAGGGGAAGATATTGTTTTGGGTGTCCAATGGCTCACAACCTTGGGTACTATAGAAATGAATTTCCAAGAATTGTTCATGTGATTTCATTCAGAAGGAAGGATAATACAATTGAAAGGGATGGTAGCTAAGTCTCCACAGATTATTAGCTCTCATCAGATGTAGAAGGTTCTCAGAAAAGGAGTAGATAGATTTGTAGCAAATTTATTTTCCATAGAGGTACAAAATACAAAGTCTTCAATGCCACCCGATCTTTAGAAGATTGTTGATGCTCACTCGTCTGTTTTTGATGTAATTCCAAATGGACTACCACTAGTTAGGGATCATGATCATGTCATTTGGTTGATTTCAGGATCAAACCACCTAACATCGCACCATGCAAATACCCATATTCCCATAAAAGTGATATCGAGAAAATGGTGCAGAAATGTTGAAGGCAAGTATCATCAATCATAGCCAGAGCACATATTCTTCACCAAAGGGTCATGGTACGTAAGAAGGAAGAAACATGGATAATGTGTCTAGATTATCGAGAAATCAACAAGTACACCATCAAAAATAAGTGTCCTATTCCAATAATTGATGATTTACTTGACGATATGCATGGTGTTATTTATTTCACAAAATTAGATTTTCATTCGGGGTACCATCAAATTAGAATAATAGAGGAAGATGTTCTTAAAATGGATTTCAGAAATCATGAGGGCCATTATGAGTTTTTGGTAATGCCTTTTGGTCTTAAAAATGCTCCTCAACATTTTAAATCTTGATGAACACTATTTTTAGGCCATTTTTAAGGAAAATTGTATTAGTTTTCTTTGATGACATATTGATTTACTGAAAGGCATGGGAAGAACACTTCTGCAACATGTAAATAAAGTGTTGGAAGTTTTGGAGAAACGTAAAATTTATGCAAATCCATCCAAATTTTCTTTTGGTGTACAAGAGGTGGAATACATGGGTCACATTTTATCCCATGAAGGTGTCAAATTTGATCCTTGTAAGATAAAATCTATGGTGGAATGGTCGAGGCCCAAAACTCTCAAAAATATTTGAGGGTTCCTAGGACTAACAAGGTACTGAGAATATTTGTGAGGGGATACGGTAGAATCTTGGCTCCACTCACCGCATTGCTAAAGAAGGGTTCCTTCCATTGGAAAACCCAACCACTAAATCCTTTGAGAAGTTAAAGTAAGCCATGTTCACCACCCCAGTTTTGGCTACTCCTAACTTCTCAAAAACTTTCATTGTTAAATGTGATGCTTCAGGATCGGGATTGGGAGCATTTTAATGTAGGAAGGAAGACCAATTACATTTGAGAGTCACCAATTCAAAGGAAAATATATATTTAAACCTATCTATGAGAAAGAAATGATGGCTATTCTTCATGCGGTCAAGCAATGGAGGCCTTATCTAATGGGTAGAAACTTCAAGGTAAAAATTGATCATGATAGTCTCAAATACTTTTTGGAGCAAAGGTTATCATCTGAGGAACAACAAAAGTGGGTAACAAAATGTTGGGTTATGATTTTGAAATCATATACAAAAAGGGTAAAGAAAATGTAGTAGTCGATGCGTCGTCCATAAGGGATACATCTACGAGATGCCTTACTATGTGCAATGTCCATGTTGATGGCCGATTAGGTGGATGAAGCAAGATTAGAATGGGATTAGGACAAGGATACACAATCTCTAATGTATAATATCAAGCAAGGATTTATAACATCTAAAAAATTTGAGTGGAAAGGTAATGCCCTATGGTACAAGGACATGTTATACTTGTGTAAAGATTCTGAGTTGAAGCATAAGATTCTTGCAGAGCTACATGCATCACCTATTGGAGGACACTCTAGGTTTTTGAAGACATATCATAGAATAAAAAGAGAATTATTTTGGGAAGGACTCAAGGGGGATGTACAAAATTTTGTATCAGAGTGTTTGGTGTGCCAACAAAACAAAGGTGAAACCATTAAGACATCAAGTATATTGCAACCATTACCAATTCCTAGCCAGAGATGGGAGGAGGTTTCCATGGATTTCATCACAAGATTTCCTTGTTTAGAGGGTAAGAATGTTATTTTGTGATTGTGGATAGGCTCATAAAATATGCCCATTTTTGTGCCCTGTCACATCCATTTGTAGCTTGATACTGATCAGCTTATTTTTTTTTGGAGACACTTCAAAGGCTACATGGAACCCCAAAGATAATTGTAAGTGATTGTGATCCTATTTTCACAAGTAATTTTTAGACATAATTATTTACATGTTTGGGTACTCAGCTAGCTCAAATTTCATCTTATCATCCTCAAACTAATGGGCAAATAGAAGTGGTCAACAAATGCTTAGAGGGGTATCTACATTTTTTTTGTATCACATAAGCAGGAATAGTGGGTTAAATAGCTACCACTTGCATAATGGTGGTATAACACATCTTTTCATACCTCTTCTCAAATGACCCCATTTTTAGCATTATATGGTTACTATTTACGATCTATCACTTCTTCCTTAATGGTGCAAACTAAGGTCATAAATGTTGAGGAACACATTCAGCATCAACAACAAAGGTTTTGGATGGTTTGAAGGAGAATTTGGCATTGGCACAAAAAAATATGAAACAACAAGCGAGATCAACACCGTAGTGAAAGACATTTTGAAATTGGTGACAAGGTTTTGTACATCTACAAACTTACAATCATATTTCCCTGAAGCAAATGAAAAAGGACAACAAACTTGTTCTTAAATATTAGTTACCTCAATCTTCACGCATACACCTAGTATTCCATGTTTCCTTCCTGAAGAAGGTTATTGGACATAAATTTGAGCCCAAAAATATCTACCATAACTTCATGAGAAAGGAAGAATCATTTTGGAGATAGATAATATTATGCAAACACGTACTACAAGGCTAAAAACTAGAGACATTAAATAATATATGATCAAGTGGAAGAATCTAAGCATAGAAGATGTGACCTGGGAGGATGAAGGTTTTCTACAACAACATACAGGATTATTCAATGTTTAGGACAATGTTGGTTTGAAGGGGAAGGGAATGCTACACCCTCAACGTATTGCTTGTATTAGGATATGTGTATCTGACTTGTGGCTTACCATATCATTTATACTTTCTCATGCTTAGTAGGTCAGCCTTGGTTATGGCCATAACATATGAATAGTATATATATGGGATTGTAGGTAGTATTTCATAATCATTGGAGCATTTGAGTCTTATTTTATGGTTTGGAGGTTTCCCTATAAGTGATGAAGCTATTTTAATTGCATATTGAGATCATTTATTTGTAATATTGTGTTATTTGGTGTTATATTGTTGCTCATAATCTAAATTATACAAGTAATTTCATTACAATGTCCTGCTTCTTGGGTTTGTCAGGTTCTTTTTTTTTTTGTTGTTTTTCATTGTTAAGTCTCGCTTGTGTAGTCAAGCTTCGGGATACGTTGAATTTCATTGTACTACTTGGACTTGGTTAGTCCTGCTATGCTTCTCACTCTTATTCCAGCTTAAAGGCCTTATTTTGTATTCAAGGGTATAGTCCCTTTCAAAAAACTATTTGCCAATATTAAAAAAATGTCTCGTATGACTCCTTATTTTACTTTCATCATTAACAACTAAAAATATGGCCCATAGTGATAATAAAGGTTTTATAAAAGATAACAAGTAATGTGGCATTTAAAATTTGAGAAAGGTAGGAAAAGAACAAAAATTCCCAAAGGGGACAATAGTGCATGAGCGCTCTTGTCCCTAATGGGTGGTGTTGTCCAATATTATCAAATAATATATCATATAACATAAAATATAGATTTGATTCACATGTTTTCTAATTTCTAAAAGTAAAGTGGTCATTCCATAAAAGTAAATAATATAAGTATGAAAAGGATAAGGGAATGTAAAATCAAAACAAGTGCTTTTAATGCCTATTTTTGTTTCTTAAGAATCATACATAGAATGACGATTTAGAGGCATCATGTAAATAATAAGTGCATAATTTTGTGCATATATTTCCCCACTTTATGATGGTGAATGAATATTTAGTAGCATAAAGTAGATAAGAAGAGTATACCTTCCGGAGAGTTAAAGGGAATTGTAACTCGATAGTATACCAAATGAAGATTGTACTTGACATCACATCGAATGGATTTTGTGGAATTTGTATCATGGAATATAATAGAGAATAAGGATCCTAGGGTTGACATTACATGTGTAGTAGAATTTATGCTTGTGTTTTCTCCTTGAATATTGACTTTTCCCGAGTATCTTGTGCTTTAGAAATTTCTTCGTATTCCATTTGTGTGTTTCCTTTTGTCAGAGTAAGGTCAGACCTACAAAAGAAGATAATTGTAGTCAATTCTCATGATAAATGAAATTAAACTTTAACTTAGTAAATCAGAAAATATAAATGCATATTGAAAAATAAGTGAATCAAAGATAAAATACACCTGAATACCATAAGAGAAGAAATAGAATTTTTTATGTGTGTCTTCTACCTTAGAGATGAATGGAATAATACTGAGGATTTAAGTGTCCTATCATAAAACTAAGGATTTCAGCATCATATCTCTATACTAAGGATTTAGGCATTATGTGGCCAAGGGAAGAGTGTTGGGAGAGTTGTAGGATTTTCCCTTCAGCTTTTGATGTTTCCCTATGGATAAGTTACATTGCAGATGGTCACAAACCTGATAGAAATTGGTCATAGATGACACATTGTTCCAGGAATATCATTATCATATATATGCCCTATATTTCATTCCTTATTTGATCCTGAGAAACTAGAGTAATTAGTTCCCTTTCCCAAAGTATGTAACTTGTCTATGATTTTGTTACTATTGTACTTAATAGTAATCTATAACTCGGGTATTTATTTCTAGATTTTGGAGAAACTTGTTGATCTTGTATTGTACTTGTCTCTTCGCCTGTGATAGAACCTCCTAGGTGGGATAATAAGACCCACCGTTCCTATCTCAGTATAGGGTGTTTATATCCTTGTTGTGATTTTGGCCCACTTTTTATTTTTAATCTATATTTTAGCTTTTTTTTTATTTTTTATTTTACTTTGTACCAATTTGTTTTTGGTTTCTAGATTATTGAGACAATGATATAATCACTCAATGATTTCCCCACTCATTGGGGGTGTTGAGATGAACCAAGGAAAGTGTGGCCCAGACAAGGAAAGATGAAACTGATGTGCGCATGTGAAATAGAACTCATTTAGGGGTAATATGTAATTTTTATGGTAAATACCATGGTGCATGAGAAACAATGGGAAAGGCTAGAAAAAATTTTACTCACAAAAATGCATGGCATTATGTAATAGAAACTATTCAAAACACGCATTACAACATGGGGAAAAAATAGTGACTAGTCAGTTGAATACATGGAACACCACTCAAGATATCACAAGATTCTCGAATCCTTCAAGGCTATATAAGAAAACACAAAATCAATCATAGGGAAAATCTTGCAAAAATGTGAAACAAGGCATAAGAAAAGGATGAAAAACATTAACAAATCAAATAACCATGATAATACGTATGCATGCAAGAGAAATAATACACATTAAGCACCCATTAGCATGTTATAAAAATAATAGTATTTCACAATGTGTACAACTAGAAAAAGGAATAAAAATAATATATATTGTAATGATATAATATGAATATAAAGGAATATGAAAGGTAAATTCCCCCATAATCCTTAGTGGGGCTAGTAGAGAATAGTGTCAAGTGGCATACATCATATGATAACCTATAATTATCATGTGTTCACCTCAATAATACCATATGAATTCACATATGTCTATGGAAAAAGGATAGAGAATATTATGAATCAAATTAAGATGATAAGAAATGTGCAAATTAGAATAGTATAAGAAAGAAAGAATACATCCAATCAATATATAACATAGTATTTTTGAATTTTTACAAATATTTTAATGTTTTTCAATTATTAGAATATGAAATTCAATGAATATGAGAGGGAGTGATGCTCCCCTAGTGTATTTTTGTACATTTATGTCCATATAGGTATGTGCCCCCTCAACAGTCATGTTTGAACCTAGACCAAGAGTGTTTCATCGAGTAATAAAGGGGATAACACAAGAGATACCAAAGGACATTGTCAACATGGTGAGGGGAAAATCCTATAGAGTCCAAGATCCAAGGTGCATGAGTAGGAAGTGTATAGACAATAAGAGTGTGTCCATTAGGAGAAACTAGAATAGGTGGAAATTTGGGATTTTGGAAATAGTGGAACATAAGGATAAATGTGTGAGTCAAGGGATGTGTAACATATATAGTGTTATAAGGCTCATTAGTATCAATCGTTAAAAAGAAGGGAGAGACACAAGAGTCATCATAAGTCATAGGTACAATTTGGGAAGAGTTGAATCATTAAATTTTTACAAATCAGCCCCTATGACCATAGACATAAATGTGGAAAGAGGGTAATTGATTCCCCCATGGATGTAACAAGATGAGGTATATCCATAGTAAATGAATCATGCATAGAAGATTGGAAAGTGAGAGCATTAGGAATCATTGTCAAATCATAACACAATGTTCTAACTTATGATGAGGAAGGTGCGAATATTGATTAAACATCAGAATTAATAAGCATATAATCATTATAAGTGTGTCGGAGTTGTGTCAAGTAAAATATTTGAAATACTTTTTCATGGTGACATTATGAAGTTGGAAATGAGTGTCTCCCAACATCTTAGGTATCGTAGATGTAGTAACCATAATAGGGGGTAAATTATAGATATAGGTAAGTATGCGAAGTATGCATTAGGATCAAGCATCATGTGGGTGATGATGAGACATAGTGGGAGGAGTGCCATGGGTTCCAATAGAAAGTTCATCATGTAAAAATGTAGCATTATAATCCATCACTAGAGAAGAATGATGTGAAATGTAAGTAGTAACTTCATTATCATGTATGAGAAGGATATCACAAATATTAGAAACATGAGGTGTAGAATCTATTGTAGCATTATCCATGGAAGAAGGTGTTGCAAGGGAATTGTGTGCAATGGCATGGGTAGAAAGGACTATATACATAGTATGTAACCAAGGATGACCTAGAAGGATATTATAAGTGAGATCATGAGGCATAATGTAACATAGAAACTTAAGAATGAAATGGCATACAAGAATGGGTAGATTGGTTTCTCCCAAAGACTCGCTTAGGTATGTTATCAAATCCACAAAATAGATTGAGTTAGATTAGTAGCAGAAAATCCTATTTGATGGAGAAAGGAAATGTTGCATATATTAAGACTAGATCCATTATCAATTAAATGATGCTTAACGAGAACATTATGAATTTGAACCTGATTATAAAATGGAGGAACATTGTCAATAATTTTATTATAAGCCATAAAATAAGTTTACACAAGCAAGCCAGATAGATAAACAGATTTGTATTGAAAGTGATGTTTGATCAAAAAGTGATTCTCATCAAATGAATTAAATGACCATATCTCAAAATATAATTTGAATTTTAAAAAAAAAAAGACTATTTTTTTAATCTAATGATGTAAAATGAAAGTATCCAAGGGATTGTCTCAAAAGTGTGAATTTTTTGAATTATGCCTCAAATACCAAAAAGTGTAATTTTTAATTTATGGAAAAATTGCAAAAAAATAGTGCAAACAAATAAAGGTTTTTGTTAAATATGTCAAAATTAAAAATAACCTCAAAGTAATTTGAAAATATAGTTATTATGCTCAAGAGATGAAATAAAAGGTGATTTGAAAATTAGGAGCCCTCAAAAGTGAACCAAATGTTATAACCAACCATGAAACCCTAGGATTATTTTTGCAGATCAAATTTATTGCAAATGATAGATAAAAATCATTTGTCAATGTGAAGATAAGATGTAGATATGAACCCTAATTCAATTAGGGCTTGGTCCTTGGAGAAGAATAGAATCAATAAAGAGCATGCAAGGATTGAGTTTATAAAATGATTGAACATAATTAAATATTAATCATATGACTAATATCAAATGAATATAACATTAATAAACAAGATCTATCATGCAAAGAGATAAGAAAATGTGAGAAATAGTGAGATAAGATTGACTTGGGTTGTATTTGAAGATATGGGTTGATTCTATATTGGGATTTGGGTGGAACATGATAGATCTGTATTATACTTTATCTAATAGATTGCAATCCAAAATCCTTCAAACATAACCACCTAGAGAAGGAACAGACCGCTTGATCTCTTGTGTCCGAATTGGGCACTAGAGTCCCGGTAACTACTTTTCTTCTAATTAATTTAGGTCTAAACTTCTCTTCTTTCTTTCACTCTTTGTTGGATCCACTTCGTTGTAGGGTGTCACTATCATTACCAAAACTACAAAACAAACCATAACTACCTACAAAAGGATTAATAAAACATTATATGAAATAAATAATGCATATTCTTGTGTGGTACTAATCTTGGTAGTCACGCCCAATGTGATTGTCTCTAAGAATTGCACTATAATTTAGACTCTATGTAGTTGTTATGTGTGTATGTGTGTGATTGAATCATGTCCCTTTAATATAGTTTCCCCTTGTACTAGTCACACAGAGATAGCAGACTACAACTACTTTCCCTCTAAGATGAATGTGTGAGATGAAATTCAAACAACCACTCCTATACAAAGAATAATGAATCCCAAATGTAGTATTTGAATGTTTCTCTTTTCCCAAGTAGTAAATAGGAAGTAATAGCCCAAATTTCCTAGCCCCTAATAATATTGATTAATTCATGTATATATATATGATTCCCTTGTTTGAATTTCATCACTAACAACTAAAAATTTGGCCCGTAGTGATAAGAAAGGTTTTAGAAAAGATAACAAGTAATGTGGTATTTCAAATTTGAGTAAAGGTGGGGGAGGAAATAATTTCCCAAAGGGGACTATAGCGCATGGGTGCTCATATCCCTAATGGGAGGTAGTGTCTGGGATGCTTAGAGGATGTGATGGAAAATACATAGTTGAATCACATGTTGTCTAATGTCCAAAAGTAAAGTGGTCATTCCATAAAAATAAATAATAGAAGTATGAAAAGGATAAAGCAATGTAAAAGTAAAATATGTTAGAATATTTAATATTAAGTGTTCTAATTATAAACTATATTCTATAGTTTAAAAAATTAGAACATTGTATCTTATAATTTATTTAATATAAATTGTATGTTTATAACTTAATTGGTTTGTTATAAATCAATTATTTAATCGTGGTGCATCACGAGAAGTCACACCCATTTAATTTGTTTATATTAACCCACCAGGTTAGGTGATTAGATCATATCACATAATGTGGAATTCACGTGGTGAATTCATGGGTGGAGAGAAGTGAGGTAGAAATGAGATTTTACTAGACTCGTAATATTCCTCTCTATATTGGAAAATCTTTTCATCGTGGTTTTTCACCCTTCGTGGTTTTCCACACAAATTATGGTCTCATGTGTAATTTTTTTATTGTATTATAGTTATAATGTGTGTATTTAAATTATTTTTGATAATGTTTTATTTATTTAATTAATGGCTTAGAATCCATATGGTATTAGAGTGGTTTCAAATGTTTAATTTAATTAATTAAAGGTTATAATGGTTCATGTGGTTGGTTGGTTGGTTGAAAATAAATAACTCGACCCTCCATGTCACATGATGCCCTCTCAAGACTCTCAAATATTTTCTCTCATATAAAAAGTATTGGGTGGAAGTTAAAACTTTACTCTCCGGGGCCCACTTCATACACATGTAACTTTAATTTGTTTGAATATTTTGGAAAAAATTAAGATTTGTTTCATATGGTTTAAATGTGCAGAAATATTAATATTCGAAGGTAAAGAGGAAGGTCTCCCAGGATGGAGACAACCCTCCACAAAAATAACGCATCATTTTTTATGATTGGTCGGGATGAGGACCCTCGAAGGGGACCTTCGATGTGTGGTAAAACTAATTGTGTAATTCTAAACTATAAAACATTATATTATAAACATATGTCTAACCTATTGGGGCATTTTATAAACTTTAAATAAACCCCTAATCGCACATTACGTGAACATGTTTTTTAACAGCTTTTAACCTTAACCTAAAACTATACTTTTAATAAATTAAAACCTAATTGATTACCCATTTTCTAACCACTTTAATCTAATCCTCGAGCATATTATTTTTAAAACATAAGGGTCTAGGTTATTTATTTGTTTGGTCGATTATATTAAATAATATAACATGTCTTCTAAATATTTCTTACCCCCTTGTTTAGCACTCCACATGGGCTTCAATGCATTTAAACTTAGGGATAAAATCTCATTTAAACCACCACCCTGTTAGTGTGAGTTATCATATGTGTCCTCCTCTCATGTTGGAGGGTCATCTCACATGGGTTAGGTTAGGGTTATGTTTAGGGTTTCATATGTGTCATGCACTAGGGTTACTCAACACCCTATATGTACTCCTTTTTATTCATTTATGAGCATGCCAAGACACTCCGATGTCTTTCCTCTATACAAGCTTTGTTTCTGTTGAGCAAGTTCTTCCATTACTGATCAATTTTTTCCTTGCTATCACTAGAGCTTTCACGATTTTGTTGGAGTGCAACTACTTCATGGTGCCTCGTTTCCGATTCGATTCTCGCAAACTCTTTTCATGGTATCAGAGCTAAGATTGGGTAAACGTGCACTTGATTTGTTTTTTGTTGCTATTACTCTTACTTGGTTTTGTTATTTTACTCTGCATGCAAGTCTTTTGATCACTATTTTCTGGAAATTATCTTGCTAATATCTCTAACAAGCTTTCTCGGAAAGTTTTTTTGTGTTTTTTTTTTGTGCATGTGCGGTTTTTTTCAAAATACCTTGAGAAATCAGGTTTTTTAAACTACTTTTTTTTGTTGGATGTATCAAAATCCAAAATAGAGATTCCTTTCATTTATTAAAATGGAAGTGAAATTTTTTTAAGCTCTCTGGTTTTTGCAGGATATGCATGTTGTCTGTGGTTGCAGGATCCTTGAGTTCTTCAGTCGTGGTTGCTCATCAACGAACTGTTGTCCCTCTGACCATTTTTGGACTGTTCAAACTGCCATCACTGTTCATTCACGTGTGGCCTACATTTTTTTTCATTCCATGTGTTTTGTGGACTGCTCCAAGCGGCTTGGACCTTCCAGTGTGGTTTTTTTATTCGTTCGGCATTTTTAATCATCTACCATGTTTTTTTTATTCATAGGCATTTTTAATCATCATTTGCCACGTTTTTTGCTTCATAGGGTTGTAAATTACATCTGCCACGTTTTTTTGCTTTCTAAAATAAAAACGGCTTTGTGGCTAAAAACGGCCCGTAATCTCTCCTGGCGCGGCCCTTTTTACCTCTGCATTTTTCCTTGGGCGCGGCCTATCTCGAACAATCATTTTTGGTAAGTTTTTTTAATTCCTTTCCTTTTTTAAACTCTGTCTATTAAATCCTCAGTTTTCTAGCAAAAATGGCCTGAGTTCTTCTTGTTTTTTTTTAAAAAAAAAGCTTTCCTTTTTAAACAAAAAAACCACTGCCTTTTACAAAAACGCCCCGAGTTTCCTTTTTGTTTAAAAGCTTTCCTTTTAAAACATAAAATCAACAATTCTTTTTGGTATGCATTTTTAAATCAAAAAAATCTTTCTTTATTTAAAAGATACTTTCTAAAAATGCCTTATCTTCATCTAAAAATTCTTGTTTTAAACACCTTCTTTCAAAATCTTCTGTTTTAGAAAATATTCAAAAAAAGTGCTTTTTTAGTGATTTGCTTAATTAAAGCCTTTTTCAACATTCATTAGATTTAATTACATTAGATCTAATTTAATTTCACATTATTTAAACTATATTTCTTTGGCATTATAATTTGGTCTATTGGCTTTGTGTATTTTTAACCTTCCGTCGAGTGCCGAAGACGAAGGGTGAGGTCCGGGATTGGCAGGTGGCTAATCCCCCCTCGCAATACAAACAAACCCTATCTCAAATTCCATGTCATTTCCAACGAGCATACATACGACACCCTTTGCATGCGTTTAGGGTGCTTTTTAAATCCGTTTGTAGGCTTATTGGCTTTTTCTCATCAAATTGCGAATTGGTTTTTGCTATAACTTTTGACTCGTTGCTCGGTTTTGAGCACTTCTTTAGTCAAATTTGCATGTTTTTTCGCACTCTAGATGATGGGATCATTAGCTTTATAAATGCACTAATTTTATAAAGTGCCGCATTCTTGGGGGTGTCTTTGTATTGCTTATTTCTGCTCATTTTTGAGCTTTGTTCTATTCCTTTTTTTTCGTGGACTTGTGAGCGCGTCCGCCACAGTTTTACGACAAAGGGATTCTTTCGTGCGACATGAGATACTTTTTCTCACCACCAGGGTTGGCTTTCACCTCCTTTCTATTTTTTGCTTGTGTTTGTTTACGTGTTCCTCTTTTGTTGTGCTCCACGAAACATTGTTGTGGTCTCCTCTCTTGTGCATTATTATGCTAATTGCAAGACGAGTTACCAAGTGTTTCAAACCACATGCACGGACCCGATTGTAATCAACGCACTCAACTATAAAGTGCCAAAAGCAGGGGGGTTGTTATTGTCCTGGGTGGTTGTGTTTCTTTTCTACATTTCTTTCTCTCTCTCTCACTATGGATGCACTTTCAATTCCTTTGCTTACGCCGTTCAAATTTTTCAAATGGAGATTGAAAATAATAATGAAACTAAGGGGTAAAGGGTTATACCACATCACCATGGGAACTAAGACTGAACCAGATGATGAACCTGAAAAATCTAAGTGGTTAAACCATAGTGATGAAGCTTTAGGTCTTCTTTACATTTCTATTTTCTCTTGACTTGCTCTTCCACATTGAGGCATCTGAAACACCTACATCTGCGTGGAAAACACTAGATGCGATGTTTGGACAACTAGATGACATGAGAGCACATGAGTTGGAAAACGAACTACTAGGGTTAAATCCTAGTGACTTTGAAAACCTACAAGCCTTCTTCTCGAAATTTGTCCACATTAGATTATTGTTAAAAGGATGTCAAGTAGAAAAGAAAGATTCTCAACTGATCTTTTCGATTCTCTCTAAGCTAGGTCCCGAATATTCTGTCTTCATGTCAACTTTCTACGCTACAAAAGCTGCTTTGGGCGATACTTGGACGATGCCCTCCTTTGACTATTTTTCATCCCAACTCATTCGAGAACAGACAAACTCATTCAAATGGGGTCTCTCAAGTCCAAGTCACATGCCCTTGTAGCAAGTACTAGCAAGGGAAAGAATACTGAAAAGAAGAAAGAAACTAAGGATCAACCTAAGAAAGAAACCAAGATCAAACCTAAAAATGACACAAACACTTCGACTTCTGAGCCTAGAGCGCAGAAAAGCAAGTATTTGTGTTCCTATTGCAAGAAGATTGGTCACGACGAGCAACACTATTTTAAGAAACAAATTGATCACTTATCTCATTTACTTGAGAAAAATAAAATAAGTGTTCCTAAATTAATAAAACAAAGTGCTCTGAAGGCTGAGTCTTCTACTGCAAAAGGTGCTAAAAATGATAAGAAGAAAGGAAAGGCCCTTGTAGCCAAATTTTCTCCTTCATCGACATGGATTATAGATTCTGGTGCCTCGCACCACATGGGCTCTTCGCATGTTGAGTTTTCTAACATCGAACCTTGTGGAATGTCCCAAATCACGATGGGTAATGACACGACAGTGTCGGTTTCCGATAGTGGATCGGTAGAGATGGATGGGGAACATTTAACCAAGTGTTGAGTGTTCCTAATCTCTCTACCAATCTCCTATCAATTTACCAAATTACTCACCTTGGTGAAGGAATGCAAGTGGAATTTGGTCCTAACTCGATGATTATTCATGAGCTTAACAATGACACTACAATGGGCCGAGGAAAGGCAGATCACCGTTCACGGTTGTACACCTTCTCCCACTTTACTTCTGATTCTATGCCCACTGCCTTGCTCACTCATGCAAATGAGGTTAGTAAGCTATGGCATGAGCGTTTTGGACATCTAAATTATCGCTACCTTGAACAATTGAGTCAAAATGAAATGGTCAATAGGTTGCCTCACGTCAAGTTTTATAAGGGTTTTGTGAGGGATGTACCCTTGGAAATCATCCTGAAAATAACTTTGACAAAGGAAAATCCTGGAGAGCCACTCGTCCCTTGGATCTTGTTCATAGCGATGTTTCTGGTCCATTTCCTTCTCCTTTGTTTACTAGAGCTCTTTATGTGCTAACCTTCATTGATGACTATTTGTGATATACTTGGGTATATTTTCTTAAGCTTAAGTCTAAAGTCTTTGAACATTTTCAGGACTTTAAGGCTCTTGCTGAGAAATAGGCGGAATGGTCTATCAAGGTTCTTCGAACTGACAATGGAGGTGAATATGTAAACAATAGGTTCATGGATTTCTATACTTCAAAGGGATCTCTCTGTAGCATACAGTTACTTATAGCCCTTCAGTAGAATGGAGTCGCAGAAAGAAAGAACTATACTCTTAAGGAGATGGCCACTTGTATGATTCACTCAAGTCTCTTCCTCCGCAGTATTGGGCCGAAGCAGTGAATTGTGCAAATTACATTCAAAACCGTGTTCCACATAAGGTAGTAAGAGGGATGACACCCTTTGAAGCTTGGTTTGGATGCAAGCCTGATGTTGAGCACTTTTGAGTCTTCGGATCCAAGGCTATGGCTCGATTCCCAAGAAGAAATGCAAGGCCTTGGAACCACAATCCAAACCTTGTATCTTTGTAGGGTATCTTGATGGCATGAAGGGATATCGATTGATGAATTCTACTTCTCATGAGCTATATATTGAGAGAAGTGTTAAGTTCAATGAGTCTTCTTCAACTTCTACTTCTCCACCTATAGAGGTTCTTCAGCTCGCTGATTCAGATTCTGACTCATCAGATGATGATATTGTTGAGTGTGCTCCTCTTCCGATCCTCCCGACCATCGATCTTTGAGTCTTCTTACGATTCTGATGAGTGATGATGAGGATTATGTCCCTTCTCACTCAAGTGAAGAATCTTCCGACTCGAGCTCGATCCTCCTGGTCCCCTTTGGGCCGGAAAACTTTGCAAAGTGTTTGGAGATTTAGTTGGAGATACTTTGGATATGAGACGTCTCGCTCGATTTTGTTGGACCCCACTCTTTCTTCACCTTTGCTTCTGATCCACAGTCTTTCGGGAGGCTTCTGGTATTCCTGAGTGGGATTCTACCATGGATGAGGAGTATTCCTCTCTCATGAAGAACGATACTTGGGATCTCACCACTCTTCCGAAAGGAAGAAAAATTGTTCGATATAAGTGGGTGTTCCAAACAAAGTATGGAGTAGATGGAGACGTCAAAAATTTTAAAGTGCGATTAGTAGCTAAGGGTTTCTCCTAGATAGCTGGGGTTGATTATACAAAACCTTTGCTCCGGTTGCGAAGATGACTTCTATTTGACTGACCCTAGCCATTGCCGCAGCAAACACATGGAAAATATTTCAAATGGACGTTAAGAGTGCCTTCCTTCATGGTGACCTAGAGGAAGAGATCTATATGGAACAACCTTCGGGTTATGTCCAAGATTCCTCCCTCGTTTGTAAGTTAAAGAAGTCTCTTTATGGCCTTAAACAAGCCCCTCGGGCTTGGTATGCCAAGATGGACTCCTTCTTACTTACATCAGGGTTTACTAGGTGTCACTCTGATCCAAATGTTTATATTCTACAGCAAGATGA
This sequence comes from Taxus wallichiana var. yunnanensis, assembly GCA_018340775.1. Lineage (NCBI taxonomy): Eukaryota > Viridiplantae > Streptophyta > Pinopsida > Cupressales > Taxaceae > Taxus > Taxus wallichiana. Next base: position 181,603,138 of record CM031236.1, on the reverse strand, counting down.
CTCCATACTCATTCTTGTTCTATATGTTGATGACTTGTTGATCACAGGTAGCTCTTCCTCTATTATTGATTCTGTGAAGATCGCCTTAGCCAACAAGTTTTCCATGACTGACTTAGGTCTGCTTCATTGCTTCCTTGGGATCTAGATTTCACAATCTAACTCGGGAATCTTGATTTTGCAACCTAAGTATGCTCTTGATTTGCTAGCTCAGTTTCAGATGTCTGATTCCAAGTCTTCTTCTACTCCTTTTCTTTTCATGGTTAAGTTGGTTTCAGATTTCTCTACTCCTTAGTTGATGGTACTCTTTACCGACGCTTAGTTAGGAGCTTGATCTACTTGACTCACACTCGACTAGATTTATCATATGCTATTGGGATCGTGTCCAGATTCATGCAGAGCCACATGAGCTGCATTAGAAAGTAACTAAATAGATCCTTCATTATGTTTGTGGCACTTATGCCGATGGCATACACTATCATGGAGGGGTTTAATATTAACTTGATTGGGTTCATAGATTCTCGATTGGGCCGGTGACTTAGATCATCGAAATCTACTTCTGCTACAGCTTTCTCTCTTGGTTTGGGTCCTATTAGTTGGTCTAACAAGAAGTAGAATGCAATTGCGATATCATCTACGAAGGTGGAATACGAGAGGAGTAGTCAACGCTGCACATAGAATTTATTTGGCTACAGGGTATTCTAACGAGTTTGGCATCCACTTTCGGCCCTACCATTATCTAATGTGATAACATGAGCACTATCTCTATTTGCAAAAATCCAGTTCAAGCATCAATGATTTAAGCACATTGAGATCCATATGCACTTCATACGGGAGCTTATTCATGATGGTATCATCGGCATTCAAGACATTCTGATGCACAATGATCGATTATCATAGACTTATTCACCAAGCCTTTCACTGAGATGAAGTTTCTTCACTTACGGTCTCTTCTTGGGGTGAGGTCTTTTGTAGCTGCCCATCTTCTTAGGGCTATTTAGTCCTTCTTTTCTTCTTCTTCTTCTAGGAAGATTGTGTTTATATATGGGCACATTATCGGCCTTTAGTTGTCAGGGCACCATTGGCTCATCTTTCTTAGTTGTTTAGGAGTGTCTTTCTTCCGTCCGACTCATCGCCGCCGCTACCCTAGCTTCGATGAAGGGGGGTATTAGTGTGAGTTATCCTATGTGTCCTCCTCTCATGTTGGAGGTTTATCTCACATGGGTTAGGTTTAGGGTTTCATATGTGTCATGCACTAGGGTTACTCAGCACCCTATATGTACCCCTTTTCTATTCATTTATGAGCATGCCAAGACACTCCGTTGTCTTTCCTCTATGCAAGCTTTGTTTTTGTTGAGTAAGTTCTTCCATTACTGATCAATTTTTTCCTTGCTATTGTTGGAGCTTTCACGATTCCGTTGAGTACAACTACTTCATGGTAACTCATTTCCGATTCAATTCTCACAAACTCTTTTCACACCCTTCCATACAGAACTTATGCATATGCATTGGTTTGGATTAATTTTAATCCCACATTTGGGATGAAAATAAAGATATAAGGCTTTAAATAGCCCATGATGGAGGATGTAGGTTGTCTCTTTGGTCACACCATTGTTTTTGTTTTGTTGGTGAAGCCAACTCACCAATTTTAGCTTGGTTGTGTAATATCAGATGCAATTTTCGAGACACTTCCATCAAAAGTTACAAGATGGGTGAGCTCACCAGCTTAGTCCACATCCATTGGTAAATAATTTAAGAGATGGATGAGCCCGCCTGGCTCGGCCCGTAGCTCCTGAGCTAGGAAACAATGTGGCTTAGCCACCATACTAAGCAATAACATGAGTAACTCGGTTTTGACCTATCACCTCGCTTTGTGAACTCGGAGCTTAGCCTCCTTAAAACAATATATATATATATATATATATATATATATATATATATATATATATATATATATATATATATATATATATATATATATGGGAAAATTTAAATTAATTTTATTTAGATATTTGTGTATATATTTTTTTGGAATATTAATAATTGAAAAAAAAATGTATTTTTAAAAAAGGAAGTTATTGATGACAGCTTAAGTATGTCTTAAAATAGAAAAAAAAATGTTTACAATTCACTTATACTATGAATTTTTTTATCAAATATCCCTTGTAAGAATTTTTGATAGGTCAATTTCGGCATGGAAGAGGTTAATAACACAAAAATTTGATTCGCATTCTCCATTGAAAAATAAAAGAGGGGAGTTCCTATAACTTTTTGTAATTTTTAACTTCATAAGAACCTAATTGTTGAGAAGTGAAAAATAAATGTTTTAAAACATTGAATTGTCATAATATACTAGTTTTTGCTCCTCATTTGAATTATTTGAAAACTTAAAAATGGGGTCTAATCACTTTACCATTGATAAAACTATACGTTGAACGGGTCAAATTACAACATCTAGAAAATCAAACTTAAGGTGGTATTCATGGTAAGAAATCTCTGGATTGTCGTAAACAATACAAAGAAGGAATAGATTTCTAAACATGTGAAAGAAGACAATGTATCTACATAATAATAGAATGTGTAGGAAGTAATTTCCATCATATTGTGAAGTGTGCAAGATGAATTCCTACTTCACATTGGAAATCTGAAAGTCTGAGTGAATCTTTGACACAGCTAGAATCAATGTATGAAGGTACACATTTTTTAAAAATTCTAAAATTGATTCTTGAGTTAATGATGACTCCCGTGAAGTGAGATGAAAAGGTGATTTTTTTTTGTAAAAAATAAAAATATTAAATCTCGGTTATATGGATGTAACTGCAATTTGATTCATGATAGATTGTTGTATTTTATTATCTAAATGAACATCCATGAGAGGTTTAGGAACTTCATTTCCATTCTAAATTCTAAATATCAAACTAAACAAGAAATCCCCAACCTTTCTACTCTAAGTTCCCTCCTGATCCAAGAAGATTAGGTCATGTCAAATTTTGATTCAAAGGATAATTCCACTTAGGAACTTCTCACAAAGAAATCTAATAACAAACTTTCTAGCTATAACAAGAATCAAAAATCAAACTTTAAAACCCCTAGCAAAGAAAATAAATTAGGTAATTTAAGAGTCAAATTTGATGGGAAATGTTGCAATTATGGGAAATTTAGACAAATGAAGGAAGATAGTAAAGTAAATAAAAATAAACCAAATTTCAAAAATCAAAAAGGGAATAAACCATATCAGAATCAAAACAAGAATTAAAAATCAAAAAAAAAAAAACCTAATTTTTTTTCTTTGTATGTTGTTATATTCATTGCAAAAGAAAATGAGTGGATATTAGAAAGTGAATCTTCTAGGTACATGTCATATATTTCTCTTATTCTAATTGATATCGAGATAATGTAATGATCAAATCTATCTAGGTGATCATTCTATTCTTGATGTTCATGGTTAAGGAAAAGTAAAAAAATTAATGGTTTTATAAATGATGTTTTATGTGTTCCTAAATTAAAAATAATTGTTATTTCTTATTCACAAGTAACTTAGAATAATTATAGTGTCATTTTGTTAAAATTTAAATGGTTTATAAAGAATGAGTTATATGTTACTATAGTTGAGGGCATACAAAAAACATGGACTATATGTTTTTAAATGTTTTACTTCTGCTTCATGTTTGTCTACTCAAAATAGGAATGATGTTCAATTGTGGCATGAAATATTAGGTCATGTTAATTTTAGGAGCATGTATGAAATTTATCGACTTAACTTAGTAATTGGTATGCCACATATCTCTCATGCTCATGAAACATGTGAAGGGTGCTTACGTGGTAAGCAATCAACAAACCCATTCCATAGTCATCATGAAGCTAGCTCCTTATAGCCTCGGGAACATGTCTATAATGATGTTAGAGGACCTTTAGAAGTTCCTTCCCTAAAATTTCCTTATATGTTGTCACTTTTATTGATGATTATTCTCGAATGATTTGGTATTTTTATCAAAAATAAATCAAATGTTTTATCAAAATTTAAAGAATTCAAAGCTTTAGTTGAGAATAGTTCTAGTTGTAAAATCAAAATACTTAGAACAGATAATGGAGGAGAATATATTAGTAAAACATTTGATTCATTTTGTATCAAATGTGGTATACAAAGGGAACTAACTACTCCCTACTCTCCTCAACAGAATGGTATTGTGGAAAGGAAAAACTACACCATTCTTAAAATGGCTAAAACAATGTTGCAATCAGCTCAAGTTCTTAAGTTTTTATGGGTTGAAGCAATGAATACCATTTTTCATATTATAAACAAAGTTCCTACTAAATCCCTATTTCAATCTACTACCCTAAAAATGGACTAATAACAAACATAGTTTGTCTCACCCGATAATCTTCATGAGCCCACTTTTATCTTCATTCCTAAATCAAAAAGGAATAAGTTAAATAACACCTCATATCCATGTAATTTTGTAGGCTATGAATGTGTTTTTATGTAAATATGCAACATAAAAATTTCAAATTTTCAAGCATGAAACCGGACCTAGTGTCAAAATATTTGATTGTAAACCTTTCCGGACACTCTCCCAAGTTAACCCATCCTTTGTATCATACCTATCCTACCATATCAAGTGGTCATATGTGTTGTGTCAATCTTTTCCATATGTGATTTAGGAAAACAATTTCATTCAAGTGCTTCCAAGGTGGTATTTTGTAATGCAAGACTTTTAAGAGGCTTAGGAATGGTTATTCTTAGCCTTTCTAAGACAAGGTTCACACCCATTAGATCTTAATCGCAAGAAAAAAATTCATTAGGGAGAAGTATTAAAGAGATAATAACATGGTATAAGTAATTTATGAAGATTCTGTAAGATTCGAGGTTTAGGAGCCAGTTCAACAAAAGCGGGTTTTGAGGTCAAAGGAACTTGCACTAAGAAAGAGAACCTGAGCTTCAAGAGGTGATTATGGAAGCTCAAAAATGAGTTACTAGACAAATAAATACCAATGGAAATATAATTTAGTGCTCCATAAGTTTATAATTTCATATTCTTTTCAAACCCCACGCAATTCTTCTTATAACTCAATCTTCGTAGACACATCTAGTAATCTTAAGAAAAAGGGTTTTTTTAGAGGGTTTCAAGAATAATCAAGGCATGATACCTAACCCATAATTATCAAAATGAAATTTATGGAAAAATTCATATAAATAAGTGTCAAAAAATTCATCCAAGAGATCAAGATACCTAATTTTCAAGGCGCTTCCCCAAGGTACAATGTTCAATACTTAGATAACTTTTTTTAGGACACATGTCAGCATGACACTCAAAGAACACTTTTTGTCCCCATTTTCCCTTTCCAATGGGACATGGGGGATAAAAAAATTTCCTTCCCACTTTGAAGCTCATGGTTCTACCACATGACCTTGGGGGTCTCCGTAGGCAATTTTGCTCATTTTCTAGCCCCCTCCTCCATCGGTGCATGAATGCCAAGTGTTATCCTATAGTTAAGGCATAATTTTTTGCCCTAATTCTCCCTTGAAAAGGGGTAAATTTGTGACAAAAAAATTCTCCCCCTCCCTCAAGGTAGTCAAACCTATTTATACCATACTTTGCCATTTTTTCATTCTCTCCCCCACATTTCTCCATTACAAACCGGAACTCGGGAAATTTGTTCCCAAGTTCCTCCACTTCATTTTTCTCTCTTGAATTCACTCCATCATCCCTCAATGATCTTAGAACCAATATTTCATAATAAAAATAATCAAAAATCCAATCTCCAGGCTTATATTTTCTCCAAAATGCCCATGTGCACATAAAACTAAAAACTCATATCTAAAAAACTAGGGCACAATTTGATATGAAATTTTTGCTTTCTTCATTATTTTTAGAGGCAGAAAAACCAAATTTGTGGATTTTTCATGCACAAAAATTATTTTTCACAATGAACAAACCCTCTTTTCCTTGCACCAAATTTTGAAATTTTATTTTCTCTTGTTCCAAAAATTAGGTTGAGCTAAAATTCCATTTATGAGATAAAGAAGCAAAACCCATATCAAAAACTTTTTTCATCAAAATTCGAGGTGGGAAAGTGCACCTTCAAAAATCAAGGACTCCATTAATGGATGTCATGGGATATTTGTTCCTAAATACCTCATTAGAAAAAAAAAATTCAAATTCCCAGGGTTCCAGTGAGTGAAATCTATTGAAAATTTGACCAGAACATTGTGATGAATTATGTAAACTTTTATAGTTGGTTCCATTCAAATCCAAAACCAATAAGGATGATTTTTTTTTTAATAAGCATCTATAGGAAATCCTACTAAAAATATTAAGTATAAGAAAAATTTGCATTCACACTCCCTACTTCATTCCATCACGATTGAGACACTAAAATTTAGTAAAATTTACAAAATTGACTAAAAATTGGCTAAATGGGACCATAATGGTGGATATTCCAAAAATAGTAAGTGTGAAAAATAAGCCAAAAGTGATCACATCTCAATCCTTTGCTCATCCAACAATGGCTTTCGTACTCATAAGAACACCTCTCTCTATTTTTAATCCAATTCCCGCATTCCTTGATGCGGTAAGCAAAGAGTGTTAAAAATGAGAATTACCAGTTTTGTATCAAAGGTCATTTCAATTCATTCCAAAACCAGGTGCATGATCAAAAGATGGAAGGCATCTATTATGATTTCATCCTCATTTCTCCACTCTTTACTCAGGATTATTTTGTAACATTCTTTGCTCATCATCAGTGTTCCTATAGTGACAAAATCAAGATCATGGCCGAGCAAACAAAGTATGTTTAATTTCTCTCATGTGAAGGATTGATCATGAAGTTGTGATAGTTTCTCAATGATCAGAAGGATTTTCTCAATAATCTATTCATATTCCAATATTCTCAATGGTATTATTCTCAATTTTTTATGATCCCTCTTCTCATCAGTATCCGTGGTAATGTGCGGAAGTGCATCATTTCAAAGATATTTTCAAAAAGGGGCGAAGTGTTCACAAGTTTCTAGAGGATAAACCTTTATTATTGAAGCATACAAATTTTGTGGGGGTCATCAACAGTTAAATTTTCATACTCAAACATCTTCAAAGTGGCAAAATCATCATGGTTGAATTTTACAAGCAATTGTTTCAAGGTCTCATTCATATGCATGATTGGGAAAAAGGGAGTGAAAAATTTTCATAGTTTTTTCAAGAGGAGGTTTATCATAGTGTAAAAGAGATCAAAGGTCTAGATTTCATCATTACATTGGAGCATTTCACCAGTCCATCAGTAGAGTTGATCTTCATCAAAGGCGGAGGCATCTTCATTCATGCTTGGAGATTTTTATCTCCTCTCTCTTCCTTCTCTCTCCTTTCTAATTCTTTATTGGGATTCATCATTATATTTTGTCTTATTCACTTAAGTGACATATTTTTAAAATAATAAAATTATTTTCTCAAAATTATAAGAGAAATACTTAATTTGTCTTTTCTAATGGAAAATGAAAAGTCACAAGTGGAATATGGAACACAGAGAGTCATGTGAGGGAGGTGAGAGGACAATTCACATTGCTATAAATTGGGATGGCTTCTCCATTCAAAAGGATCCTTGGATAGTGATTTTGGTAACAATTGTTAATTATTATAGATTGATTAAAGCTTTGTACTCATCACTACACATGAAATAAAATATGCATTTATTTTATCCTCCTTTTCTTGTATTATTCTACTTATCTCTTTTATGTACTTTTCAAGAATATTGATGCCAAAATACCTTTGCATATTTGATAGATTGAATCTAAGAACTTGGTGTTTGAGGTTTTTTCCGTCTCACTAAAATATCTTTATTATGTTTTATGACCAAGTTTCTTTGTTCCTATCCAAGTTAATGAACTAGTAATGAAAGAAATATGAAACTCAAACATGGAGGGTTTATGGTACCTCAAGATGATAATGATATGGATAGGCGCAAATAAATAATACCTCCTTGATTTGAGCTTAATAACCTACACAACAAATAACACTAGAAAGAAAATAGATTAGTAGATAGGATGGAGGGTTTCCCGACTAAGTCGGTTCTAAGAAGTATGAACTTCCTTATAAGGATGTCAACCCTCTTGTAAAAAGATAAAATAGGAAATAGGATGATGGGTCCGATTAAAACATGTGGTATCCAAACAAAATAGAAACCGAAAGCTAGATCTAAAATGATAAAAATTAAATCTTATCTAAATACAACAAAATAAATCAAACATGATAGGGTTCAATGGTGACCCAAGGCTACAGTGGGCTAAGAGACTGCGACCAGGCGGATGAGCTAGAACAATAATGTGGAAATGCAAGTCCAATCTCTTGATGGTAGATATGGGACATATGCAAAGTTGAACTAATGCATAGAGACCTACAAAGATCTAGAACAGGGAGAAATATAAAGGATGCAAAAAAATTGGGTGAATAAGGGAAGGTACTAAAAATAGGAGCTAGGTCGATGGTAACTGTGGACCTGGAACAATGGATATGGAGTGTCATACTAAAGAGAATAACATAATATGGATGTCGGAAGGACTAGGAACATAAAAAATATGTTTGATGACCTAAATGGCCAAGGTAAATAGAATGAGAGCTGAATCAATGGTGACTTGATAGGGAACACAAAAATAACGTAAAAAAATCAATGTAACTCGGAGGGAACACGAGGAGGGCCAAAATGGTAAGGATGCAATGGATAGATAAGATAGATAACAAATCCTGCATAGGACACAAAAAGGATGAGAAGAATCCCAACTAAGGAAAAAGTGGAAGAAAAGATAATTTTGAAAGGAAGGATTAATCGAAGAGAGCGAAAAAGAGATTATTGAAATTACGGGTTAGTTCAACAAAAATCAAGGTAATCGATGGCGACTTGGGGTGAAATGGTGGAAAACTAAGTGGGTCGGTGGTGACAGACTGGATTCGATGGGCTATATAAGACCTTGGGTCCATCGATTGGGCTCATTTTCACATGACCAACTGACAATTGAGAGCTCTGAGTATATAAGAGATATAGAGATTGAGAGAAATAGAGGTCAAATGAGATGGAAGGAAGCACTGAAGGACTTATAAGATGGTGAGTATCAAAACCCTAGCTCATTTTTATGCATTGAATTGTTTTTATTTATTTTATTGCATTTTTTCAAAAAATTATCTTAGCCCCCAAGGGCAATCAACGATGATTGGATAGGGTGTCGCAATCAATCGGGCCTAAAAATGCGTCCAACCCACCCATGGAGGCGCTTGACTTATTTATGGATGCCTCAACCAGGGAAGTATGAATCAAATGTGGATTAATTCTGATTTTAGATGATGGAATGGTCTAATGTTTACGTGTTTTGTTGGTTTTATAATATCGAGAGACTTTATCTCTAAGAGATAGAGTGCCCACCCTTTATGATCGATTCGGGGTGATATAGCGAGATGCTTAAGTGGGATCACTTAGCAGTAGTTGGATTAGGTGGATTTCGGTAGTACCATCAAAGGGATTCCATAATATTTGGGCTTGATAATCACACTTGTGGAGAGATGGGATGTACGAGACATGCACATTTTTCTTGAAGATAATGGAGATGATCATACCCTAGAGGATGTATACCGCATCCTTAGATTTTCAATCACAGGAAAGTATGTGATGCCCATCATAATGGATACTATATTGGTGGTGTTGGCATGAATATTTGGATTCGATGCCCAAAATTTTCTTATGAGATGATGATATATGATCGTGGGGACGCACAGAACTGATTGATTTTCTTATTTATGATGGCCATATATTTTTATGTACTTCGGACTCGGAGAGACAAGGTTTCCATGAACACTTACATGAGTCATGGTTGACATTATAGATCGAAAGACAATGTATTTTTTTTGGCACTACAATATTGGCATAGGTATATCATGAGTTGTGTGCATACACGAAGGGAAAAAGGACAATATTAGACATGGGATTCATACTCCACTTTGTTGGGTGTATGAGCACATAGCATTTAGTAGACCACCGGGTTATCGTGGGTTACAGGAGACCACATTCAGCTAAAGGTATGATTTATGAGGTGGTGAGCTGATCAAGCTCATGGAGATAGGATAGAGAGGGATGTTGCATGGTATGGGACAAGTTGGAAATGTTAGAGACATAGCAGGTGAGATGGTGGCCATACCCGACTTCCCCTCATGGCCTAGAGCCAATATAGAGTTTATTGGGATAAGATGGATGAGATGGATATAGGGTCGGAGGCCGAGATATGATTAAGGACATCTAGTTTGATAGATTCCAAAGGTAGTTTGTAGTAGTCCGGGAGGTTCTAGAGATCCCATTATTTATAAATGAGACGATTCAGAGCAATACTTACCTAGTCCCATCATGGCCAATCTATTGGATAAGGAAGGTACATCATGGGATGAGGATGATGATGTGGGAGTTGGTGTTGGATTTTTGGATTAGATGACACAGACACTGGGCTGCTCGAATGGTGGTTGAGGGTGGAGACAAGGAGGAGGAGTTAGCTCTTAGAGGTGAGAGAGGGGAGGATGGAGAGGAGGATGTAGAGGTAGTACAACTACGCACAAAGAAAGATCTAGCTCTCTCAAATAGAGATGTTGTTTTTAGGATCGAGATACAATGCGACAGAGGCCCTGGACCTTCAACAAGAGAGGGACTAGGCTATAGAGAAAAGGTATAGGTACAACATGTTGAGAGGCTTATGGAGAAAAATTTGGAGATCTTACACTAATCCTCGTAGCGCATTCAAGAAGTAGTGCTCAAAGTAGCATCACGAGGAGTCGAGACAGATGGTTTCACTAGGTATCATGCCCTTGAGTTTATATATGGCACTAGTGGTGGAGGTGAGGTACTATGAGAAGATTGTGAATCATGAGCTACTTCGACACAAAGATATGTAGAGTATCTAGCATTACGCAGTAAGAGTGGGTGGCATAGCTCCATCCGGGAGCATTGTAAGTGTAGCACAACCACCATGAGGGATCATGATATAGCCCAAGGATTAATAGTGGCACCTACCCTAGGAGGGCAGGACTTGAGATTATCAGATGTACAGTTTACTAATTTTAAGATATATCACCTTTGAGACAAGACCCCTAAAGGCATGTGATGTATGATGTACCGATGTACTTTGGACTTATGATATATATATATGATGATTTTGGCTTCAATTCATGATTTTTATGGTTTTAATGATGTTTTGATGTGATGTTTAAATACAATGATGAGTAATAATGTGGCTTCAATTTATGGTCTTAATTTGATTTCTATGGGTTATATTGTAGATGTGAGTTAGATGTGATTTTGGAATGGATGTTAACTTTTTATATCATGATTTTGATTTAGATGTAGATGATGTGATGATATAATAATTATGGATATGGATGACTATGGTTGTGGTTTCAATAAATGTGTTAGATGGTTTGTTAGATGATCATGGATTATACTTTTGTAAATTAGATGAAAATTTTAGATGATGATGTTGTAAGTATGACTTATGATTTATGGTTATGTTGGACGTATGTATTATTGATGGATGTCGTTAATTTAATTTGATTTTAGTGAAACATTATATGGAAATGATAGTGAATGTGAGGAAAATAGTTGGGTTTAGACGTAACACATAGGTGGAAATGAACAAACAAAAATTGGTAACAACAAGGAGTGTATGAAGAAAATACATTCCAAACTAGATTAGGGGTAAACAAGAAAGGGATCCAATCAAGGAAATGCACTTTCATCCAATAACATGTGCCAACACCTAGCCATCACTATTTAGTTATCCTAAGAGTCACAAGGAAAAATATGAAGAGTGATATTATAGACCTAATGTCGACACGATAAATGGGTTTAGATGTGAATTTTAGGCGGGAACTAGGTTCTCTATAGGTGGCTTCCCTAGGTCTATGCCCCAACTCTAGGTGAGGAGAATGCAAACTGGTCAATACAAGAAGTTTTCTATGAATGATAAATTTGATTGATGAGGAAGATTTCTTAGGATGCTTACTTTTTAATTTTATATGATTTTTACTTAATAAGATAGAAGGTTGATCAATATAGGAAGCCTTCGCTTCCATGATATGGTAGCCATCCTTCAAGGGAGTGGTAAAAAAATTTAGATGGCAGGATGATAGTTTTCCTTCGAGGGATCAGTCTATACTTTTGAATTTTATGAACACGTGTCATTCAAGGGATTATTCTATTTTTCTTTTTTATTTGAGATAATGAGCATCCATGGAATTTTAACTTTTGCATGGGGAAGAGCTAGAGATAGTTAGGTATACCACTTGAGAAGGGATAAAGAATGTATAAGTGATACCATGGGATCCTTAGTGTGGTTCCAATAGGTAGAAAAGAGGGTGATGGATGTAATGATCACGGATTTCTCACCAAGAAGGAAGAACCTATCCATAAGGAATATGTTATGGACAGATCCATGGTGCCCATATTCAAGGTCATATATAGGAAAGTAACAGTGGACCACATAATTCCATATCATTACAATGAAATATGGAAATGGATAATGATGGATTGATGACCAATGGGATGACTAAGTTCATAATGGTAGGTATGCTAATAGTAGAATGGTCGCATGTGTAATTCATTGAGAGGATCGGTTTCTATTTACCATCAATAGAAGCTAAACGATAGGCTCCAGACCCATAATTATGTGTGATAATGTAAGGTCTAATCTAGTTGGGAGAAAACTTTCCATGTTGACTCCTTTCTAGAGTAGTGACATTTTTATTTTCCTTAAGAGCAAGGTCACTAATGTTAAAGTCACGTTCCTTGAGGTGTTTATTGTAATCACATTTGATGCGCTATTGATAGACATGATGGTGTTCAAGAGAAAGAAGGTAACATTTTTCTAGCAACTCAAGCCATGTAAGATGTTCTTGGTGATAATATTCATCAGAGATGAAGTCGCGAAGAGAAACCCACAAGGATGGGATTTGGACTTCAAGATGAAGAACGGCCTCGGTGTCGTAGACGAGAGAGAAAGGATTAGAGCCCGAAGAGGTGTGGATGTTAGTCCTATAATCCTAAAGAGCAAAGGGAATGTGAGATGCCAATCAAGACTAGATTTATCAATAGTTTTTGTAAGGATGTTACGAAGAGTCTTGTTAGTGGCTTTGGCTTGACCATTAGCTTGAGGATAGTATGGAGAAGAGAAGTTGAGCTTGATATTAAATGAGTCGTAAATCTTCTTGAGGTATTTGTTTTTGAAGGAATTTTTATTGTTCATGATGATTTTGTGAGGGATGCAAAAAAAAATGATAGGTGATATACAAAATTGACAATTTGATTAGCTTTGGTTGATGAGAGTGGAATTACTTCCACCCACTTAGTGATATACTCAATAGAGGTGATGAAAAATTATGGCATTGAGAAGAACATGGATTGATGAGGCCAATGAGGTCAAGCCCCATTGTGAAAAAGGCCAAAGGTCTTGAGCCGGTTGTAAGGCCTAACTAGGAATGAGGATTAAGTTAGAATGTTGCTAGTATTTGATGTATTTCTTAACATAATCACACAATATTGATTAAGAGAGGGAAAATAGTAACCCATGCAAAGGACACATTTGGAAATCGCCAAACCACTAAAATAGTAACCACCGGTATAGTCATAGACTTCTGGATAGCTTAAATGGAATCGTGAGATTTAAGGAAACAAAGCAAGATGCCATCGAAGTTGTACTTGTAGAGGATTCCACTAAGGATGAAATAGTGGTTAGCATGTTGAATGCAGGACCTCCTACCATTTTTAGATAAGTCGAGGGAATGATGGATTGACATAGATAATTAAATATTTGATAATACCAAATATAACAAGGGTTAGTATCAATGTGGTTAATACCAGGAGCTCGTAAACATGGGATGCTTGATCTTTGACATAGAAAAACTACAAATTCTTAGATTTTTCAGTTGTCCAAGGGATGAGAGATGTGAGATATGTCATGGTGTCCAGAAGCGGTTATATGGTCGAGGGATGGTTAAGATGGTATAGAATTCGAATTCCCTAAGGAGAAATTCAACAATATCTTTATAATTTTAAAGGATGTAATTTTTGTATTGATAGGTGCCTTTGATTTGATTGATGATAAGTTGAGAATCCCCATAGATATCAAGGATTTGGACACCCAAAAGGATGGTGGTTTCGAGGCCCAGATAAGAGCTTCATACTCAACCATATTGTTAGTGCATTCAAAGTTAAGCTTATTGGTGATAGGAATGGGAGTTCCCAAGATATAACCTCGCCTCCCCTTGTTGACACTTAGAGCCATCAAAGAAGAGATTCATCCTAAGAGGAGAATACTCATGTTGAAAATTGTTGATGGATTTTTCTGGAACTATTTTTGAGGAAGATTATTATTGGAAAGAGGGGCTTCAACTAATTAATCTATGATAGCCTGACCTTTCATTGATTTTTTAGAGATGAACTCTAGGTCAAACTCATTCATGACGAGTGATGCAATCGCTATGGTAAGGCTTAGAATGCATGGTTTTGAGAAGGTGAAAACTAGTGACGACATAAATATTATGGTTGAGAATATAATGGTGAAGCTTGGATGTGGAGAAGAAAAGGGTGCAACATGAATTTTTGGCTTCATACAGTGAGTCTCATAGTCATGAAGGGTCTGACTAATGTAATAGACAGCTTTTTCCCTGCCTTGGTCATCATAGTGTGCCAAAATGGCACCTAGAGCATGCTCTAAGGCAGAGATATAAATATAAAAAGGCCCCCCCTCACATGGAGGTGTAATCATATGTGGGGATAGGAGATATCTTTTATTTCATTGAATGTATTTTGGTAGTTATCATCTTAGTAAAAGTTAATATCTTTACAAAGAAGGTGATGAAAGGGTTGGCAATGGTCATAAAGTTGTGATATGAAGTGGCGAATGAATTGAAGTCAGCCTTGAGACTGTGAAGTTTCTTAAGATTAGAAGGAGGAGGTATCTTGATGACAGCTTGTTTTTTTGGGGTTGACTTCAATACCCCCTGATAGAAATGATGAAATCAAGGATTTTCCATTAAGTACTCCAAACACACACTTGGTTGAATTAAGGCGAGGAAGAAGTGGATGAGGCTCTCAAAAAGGACCTCAAGGATGGAAAGATGATCACTTCATGCTTGGATTTACTTAAGAGGTCATCAACATAGTCCTCTACAGTCTTATGGATGAGATCGTGGAATATGTAGGTCATATCTCATTGATAAGTGGCTCTAGAGTTTTTAAAGTGAAGGGAATGATGGGATAACAAAATGTCCCCAAGGATTGATGAAATAATTATTATGTTGGTATTATGATGCAATAAGTATCTGATTGTATCCAAAAACCATCCATAAGATAAAGCATCTCATGGCTTGTGGTCAGGTCTACGAGATGATCGATGTTAGGAAGGGAAAATCATCCTTAGGACAAATGAGGTTTAAGTCTTGAAAGTCAATACAAATACGAAACCTTACCAAAGGTAAAATGGTACAATGTTAGAAACCCAATGGTGATAATAAATGGGGATGATGAAGTTGGTTGAAATAAGATGTTACAACTCCTCTTTGACAAGGATGGAAACTCCGAGGGTGCATACATGAAACTTTTTCTTAACTGGATTAGTATTGGGAAAGGTGATGATATTATGAAAAAGGATGGATGGGTCAAGACCTGGCATGTTAGTGTATGACCATGTGAATATTTTTATGGAAAGAAAGGAAAATGGTGAATGATTCAATCTCCTCGTGGATCATTAGATTGACCCACTTTCGAATGTGAGGCTCCTGAGGAGTCCCGATATTGATGTTGATGGTGGATTCATTGAGAAGGGTAGATCTACCCGGTGGTAAGGACTTATGAAGGTAGGAATATTTTTCCCCCATGTGGGAATGAATGGCATCATTTTTGGTGTAGTGGAGAATTTCAATGGTAGAGGAATATTCCTCTATCATTTCTAGAGAGCGGAGTAGGAGGTACCTAGATTTGTTGTCACACTGATAAGTGATAGGTCCCAAGGTGATGTTGGAGACTAAAAAAAGTTGGATGCGATGGACACAGTGTCATCCATATCCATAAGTGTGTGGGATGGAGAATATGGGGGGTCAATGTCTATAAGCATCATAGATGGTGGAAGAGGGTTTGTAAATTGTTCTTTATAACCCAGGTTGAATTTTCCATGGGGTTTGTGAGATTGATCAATGACAAGGTCACAAATGTGTTGTTCATAATGCCCCATTCTAAATCCTTTCCATGTGTAGTGGTGAAGGTAGTTGTAGGAAAATGACTTCTTATAAATAGACTTAAAGACACTAGTGTATAGTTTTGCATGCGGTTCAACATCGATGCATGACGAAAGGGCATCGATGCATCCATAGATGAGGTTGGTGCAAAGATGAGATGGACCAAAGGGGATGATATCCCCAACATAGGTTGATACATTGGTTCTTTGTTGGGTTTACCATGTTGATGGGATGTGGGAAGAGCGTTAAGTGTGAGAATGTGATACTCCCCAAGTGTAATCTTATCCATGACTTTGTCTAAAGAGTCGTCATTAGGGACGCATCAACAGATGAGCTAGTGTATGGCTTAGAAGGATCCTTTGTGGGGATGAACACATCATTAGGATGATAATTCATATGACATTATTTAAATGATGGGGATTTCTGTGGGGAGAGTTAATATTTCCCCTCATGTTCATATTTGATTCATCGATGAAGGGTGGAAGGCAAATAATGCATGGAAAAAATCCATGGTCGCCAAGAAGGACACTATATTAGAACTCCCCTCTACGATATAGAAGATTTCATGGAGGGGTTTTTCACCAATGTGGATAGAAAGAATAACTTTGTCCAAAGCAGGGGAGACATCATCGTTAAATGGGTGAAGAACAACGGGTGATTGGGTGACAATGGATTTTGGGAGCTTAAGTTGATCTAATGTATGCGATGAAATGATGTTGATGTTATCTCCATTATCAATCATGGATCGAAAATGAAGGTGTCATTGATGCGGGAATTTATTAAGAGGGGAAGTTCATGCTCTTCCCGCATGATGTTTGGAATCTCGGTGTCATCAAAAGATATAGAGGCGATGAAGCGTTAAGAAACACAAAAAGGGATGCGAATGGTTGAACCTCATAACTAGGAGGGGTATACATTTAAGGGATTTTATGATGACCTTCCTATGGTCTAGAGAGATTTGTAAAATCTCATAAAGGGATATCTTAACTAGGTCCTAGTGAAGTTGTTTCATGATACTCTATTGAGAGTAACAAACCGAGGGGTAGCTAAGATTGATACCTTGGGTTTTGATGATGAAGAAGGTGGTTGGGTTGATTCTTTGGGTGGAGTGGCAACAACCACTTTATTTTTTATTGATAAGGTGGTGGAAATTCTTGGGGATGAGAACGAGTTATGACCGAAAAAACATAAATGTAAAGAGGATAACCATATTTAGGAGAGGTTGGAGTTGGTGGAGGAATAACGACGTAAGTCCTAGGTGAGTGGGAGGACTTAGATGCCTTAGTGGATGGATATTGAGATGAATAAGTTGATGTAGTTAATGGAAGGTTTGGTTCCCCCTCATCAAGGAGGTCATCATCATTGATGATAGTTTTAAGGGCTCGAAAATGCTCAATTTCATGGCGTGGTGCCGATGCTATACATAAATGAGGTTTGAGTTTAACCATGAATGTCTTGGTGCATTTGGATCAAAGGGTATGATGTATGAAAGGGTAAGTGTTGAAGCATGGAATAAATGATGAAACGTTGATGTAAAATACCTCATGGGGAAGGAAGATGATGTTGTAGATTAAGGTAAGGTTGGTCTAGTTTTGATGTCTTGATGGGGGATTTAGACTTTGTCTGGACTTATAGCAAGATGAAGAAGGTTGTGCCTTAGTTGTAGTTTTGATTGGTAGTGATGTGGATAGTTTGGATTTAGTTTTAAGTATGGAAGTTGTTGGTGGTTTGGAAGGTTATCTTTGTTGGATGGACTTGTTGGGAATAGAGGTTTTAGATAGGTTTTAGATAGGGGCTTGGTCCCAAAATAGAGGAAGATGCTCTCAAGGAGGATGATGATGTGGCCTCAAATTTCTTTGGATACTTTGTTTTGGGAGAAGGGGTATCTAGCTTCTTATGTAGATGCATGAGATATTTTTATATGGGGATGCCAAGGTTTCTAGATTTTACTTGTGAAGGTTGGGCCTTGGTGGAAATAATGTCATCTTTGGCTAGAGAATCCGTGGTGAAAGGATTTGGTAATAAAGCTTGTAATATCAAAGGTGGGAGTGGTTTTGTCTGATATGCTTAACAAATTCCAAGGGGTTGGTGACTTGTTTCATTTGAGGGTGTGTCAATGTAGTAGTAGTTAGATTTGTAGATTTCATGGGAGTTTCAATTTTGGGTTCATTGATTGTGGGAGTTGTTATAGTGGATGATTCAAGAGAGAGGGTAGATGTGGGTATAATTTCAAATGTTGATATAGGTGTCAAAGTTGTGGAAATGAATGTAGTTGGGATATAATAGGTTGTATATGTATATGTTGGAATGGATATTGAATTGGTCATATATGAAGAAATAGTACAATAAATGATGGTGTAGATGATATAGATGGAGGATTAGATATTGTTAATTTTGATAGGGATGTTGTAATTGTGGTCTCATAGTTGTAGAATCTAAAGTAGGTATCGATGTAGTAGTTGGAGATGATGGTGTCGAAATTTGATCTATAGTGTTGATAATGTGAGCATTAGGTTCTTGTGAGGTGGAAGTTTGATTTTTTTATTAGGTGAATTATTTGGGAATGGTTGCTTAAAGATGTCTAAAGTTTGATTGCATGGCATATTAGGATTTTCTAATTTAAGATCACCGAAATCTATAAGTTTGCGTACAAGATCCTTGAATGTGTGACACCTCTCAATGTCATGGCCACAAACTTGGTGATATTTGCAATAATGTTCTTTGTGGTACCATGATGGTTTAGGTCATGTTTCATCAAATGGTCGGATGGGGAGAATTTGAATGCGGTTGACCACCATTAACTTTTCAAATATTGAATTATAGGTTTCCCCAAGAGGGATGTAGTTTGGAGTTTGTCTAGGTGGTATTTTTCAAGAATCCGTTACCACTTCACATTTCCATAATAATGTGGTTATTTCATAATCTCACCCATTCAAATCCATGTAGACTTATCAATCCCCTCATCAAGGTGCTTATTAATAGATACCTCCCACCCAACCTATGTAAGTATCTCAACCAGCAACTAATTATATCCCAACCAAACCTATGGAAAATAAATCCAACATTTTTATCTTAGAACAACCTACCCAATCAAACCAATCTTTCCATATCCCCATATTTCAACATCAAGCTTTATCCCAACCAATTCAATCCCAATCTCTTCATTATATACCTCCTTAAGAATCCTTCATCAACACCAACACATCCCCAAATTTATCAAACATACCAACAACATAACCCATCCACCTCACACACTTCTCAAATTCATCCTTCAACATCTTAACAATAAAAGTATCCCTTATAAACGTTACTAAGTATAATGGATATCCTTGAAGTTGTAAATTTGGCATCTAAGACCACATTTTCTTATGACCAAATCTGCAATGAACCCATCAATCCATTTGTTCCAGACAACCTTACCCTCATCACTGGGAAATGCCTAAGTTCTCTAAATTCAATAGTAAAGAGGACCCTCAACAACATCTAAATGATTTTAGGTATGCATGTTACCTTATCACTCATGACCAAGATCTCATGCTTCGCATGTTTCATATGTCATTGGATGGACCAACCTTATATTGGTACAACAATATCCCCCAATACTCACTATTCTCATTCACTCAACTTGCCCAATTATTCCTTGAAAATTTCTCAATTAACATTGCGCACAAGATTACCATCACCGATCTCTATGACATTTGATAGTATGAAGAAGAATCTATCACGAGAATTTGTTGCATGATGGCATAGTATTATTAATCAATTTTCATTTACCCTTTCATAAATATAACTCTTTGAATTTTTTTCAAGGTCGTGTATGAAGTATATCTCTTCAACCCTCCAAATCCAATCATTTCAAAAGTTTCAAGAGGCATTCAAGATGGCTCGTAAACTCAAACATTGCACCATTGAGTAAGGCCATCTCAAACTTAGATCAAATAAACCTAAAATGGAGTTCACCAAACCTTCCGCACATGGTGATCAATTGAGGAAGTTTTCAAAAAGGCAACTCAAATCAAAAAATCCATCATTTCTAAAGGTTTGATTAAGCCTCATTATAAATACAATGGGAACAATCATAAGTATAACAATAACCCTAGCACTTCTCATGATAAACCTAGGTACATAAACCGTAACCATAACATTTTTAATGATGGTGTCATGGATAATCGCAATGTGCACAACTTACAAAATAATCAATTAAAATAGATTAATTCTAAACCATCTGTCACCATTCCAAAAAGAGAAACTTTTCCTCCTCCTCGTGATTACAATCGAAGACAATATACGTCTTTGGGGGAATCTCTTTCAAGCATCTTAAAACAGCTGGAAAGTGATAATATGGTCACTTATCCTATTATGTAACCCTTCCTTGAAGGATAACCTAAGCCAAGTTGGTATATACCTAACACATATTGTGATTTTTATCGTATAGATGGTCATCAAATGGAAATATACAAACAACTTTGCAACTACATCCAAGACCTCATTAACAATGGATACATAGTGTCGAAGACCTACCACCTAACAATGATACAAAGGGAAAATATTATGAACATGGTGAATCCTTGAACAAATTGATTATAAATAAATCATATCATGTAGTGACGACACTACTCTACACATTGTTTAACATCGGTTTACACCTCTCAGAGAGAGTCTATCTAGTGCCTTTCAACAACTAGTAAAGGCTAACATGATTGAGTATCCACCTACGATACCATTTTCTCGATAGGGAATATAATCCTATGTCATATAATGCATCTCATTATTGTGACTACCATCACATAGAATATCATTCTACTGATAATTTTACACCTCTTTGTCACTATGTCCAAGACTTAATTGATGACGGAACCATCTCTATCGAGCTTGACGACAAAGCTCTCGTAACTGATGACACGTCAATTTCCACTTCTAATGAAGATTTAATTGTTGTCCCCACTTTTATTCATACTAACATTCTATGAAATCACGATGAAGGTCAAGTATCTCTCCCTTCAAACCAATCTATTTCCTTTCTAGATTTTCTTCCTTTATTCCAAATAGACATTGAACTTATTTCGACAACAATCTTCTAACACCTAACGAGAGATTGACTTTTCTCCAAGACTCTCTTTCAACCCTTGACATAACAGAAGAGGTTCGTTCATCAAGAAAATTTGAGATTTATTCCATTCTTCCCATTCTGGCTCTTATGCCCGACATCTCTAGTCTTGTCATCGGAATACAACCACAACAAGCTTGGAAACTTGCGGTTACATAGTATTTTGTGTCCATTATACCTCAAATGATCGATCTTACAAGCATCTCATTAACAATGATTCCAACCTATCAATACATATACATTATTACACTCTAAAAGGTACGTATACCTGGGAATATCCTTATATAACCTATTCAAGCATTAATTACAAATATTTTGTAAAATAAACTAATTCACAACCTAGATGGATCAACATTAAATATCTCCTCTCTGTGGCTCACAAGGAACCCTAGGTATAGATCTATGGATCCATCATTATTTCCTCACACTCTTTCACTCACGGGTGAATATGAATCTCAACATATTCCTTACGTCGACAATATTCTTCTAACATCACATATGTATCTCGATCTCATTGAACAATTATCTAATCACACATCCTTTGACATGGATCTTGTCCTCCCAATTCTCATACTTTAGGACTCATTAAATCCTTTGATTCAATCCTTTGACTTGGATCTTTTTCTTGATTCTTGTATCTACAGACTTATCAAATCTTCATATTTCCTCCTTTGACTTGGACCTTGTCTACCCAAGTCTCATATTTCAGACTTATCGAATCTTTGGATTCCCTCTCTTGACTTGGATTTCATCTGCACAAGTCTCATATTTCAAGACCATTCAACTTTAATAAATATGGACCTCTTTCTTATTGATTCCATTTCAAATCCTCATCCTCCAACATTCAAAAAACTTAAAAAGCATAAAAAGAGAATAAAACTTTATATCAAACTCCGTATTAAAACATTGTTTATAAATTGGAAACAGAAAAGTGAGTACAAATAATGTTAAGAATTCCATCTACTAGAAAATATATTAATCATACCATTATCATATATTCACCTTCTTCACCTATTATGACACAAGTTAACCTTGTTCCTCTTGGGCATTGTGTGTCTCATCTTTGTTATGGTTTCTACCATTTCAGATCTTTTTACCTATGGTTTTTTCTTGAATCTACCCGATGGTAATCCCTCATTTCAAATAAGATATGTCTTTAATATAAATCACTAAACTTCTTTACCCGGTCCTTTTTGACCGCCCATCTCAATCTACAGTGTTGAACCCTTGCATCTTACTAGTCGCATGAGGTTGAGACTTAGGGGTATAATGTTCCTTCCCAATAAGCACATTATCGACATATAAGGAAAATTAAATCAATCTAAAAATACAAAAATATATATAAATCAATACACCTTTCATCCTTCATAGTCTTCAGTGATAAGCCCATACTTACATTGTTAGTAGTATGAGACTGGGAACAGATAAAACCATTACTTACCTACATTTTTATTCGGTGATGAGCCCTTTCCTTTTACTTATAGAATTGGGAAATATGTAGGGTGTCCTTCACAAAAATCAATAAACAAATAAATCCTTTATGAAATCTTAATCAAATTTCTTAATAAAAAAATCCCCGAAATTAGTTTAGTTACTCATGTTGAGAGAGGCAACAATTCTTTCAACCGGATTTTTGTGAATTAGTAGGCCATTTATGGATCTAGATCAAATCAAAACCTATAAAGTGGAATCATCTTGGAATTGGTCAAATGATCTTGACCAAAGATGAGTTACACTCTTCTTACGTGGATCATTGTTACACTTTGTGTCATCGCATCTATTATCTTCACTTCCATATCACTATTCATCTCATTTTCACGTCCTTCTTGGCTCTCGGTTATGAGCCCTCACATATTTCTAGTTGCAACAAGCCACAAGTGGATTAAAACACCCTATTATTTTATCATCTACATTTCTTCCAATGGAATGGAAATATTGTAATTATTTACACCTGCTTTCAAGCAATGCACCTCTTTTTACAGAGTTGTAAAATACCACAAACATTCAAAAATTGTTCAAAAATACAAAAACAATATAAAATTGTTCAAAAATACAATAAATAATTAAATTGTTCCAAAATCCAAAACCAATTTAAAATTTTCAAAATCAAAACATTCAAATAATGTTTGACCAACTTTCAACGAATCGTGGTAACACAGTTCAACAATTTCACCATTTGACAGTGCTCCTCATGATCATTCTAGATCATCTTTTGACAATCATATTTATTTCCCATGGTGTATATCTATGCTTGAGGAAATCATTTACCCTTTTGCAATATAACTTTTCTTGGGGCACATTTGGATTTTATATTTTAATCCAATTACGATCAAACTACAATAGGATCTCGACAAGAGTGTCTTTAGAAGTATCTAAGTATCACTCTTCTTTCGACCTGATCTAGTCCTGTTAAGTTCTAAGCTATCACTTGGGGCATTCAAATTTGTCTCATTATTCAATGTGGAACACATTCAAGTGTTATAAGATGTTATTTTTGCATGTTGTGTTAAATATTGTTGTAGTTTTTCAACATTGTGACGAGGTTTTTGGATTATTTCAGTTTGTTAATTTTTGTACTTTGTCTACCTTTATCAGTATATTGATTGCAGGAAAAATATTCACATATTATTTCACATTTAACGTTGGTGTGGTTCCTTCCTATTTATATTGGGTCCGTTTGCAATGCTTGTTTCATCTTTTCTTATTGCTTGTATGTCTTATGTTTTCTCTCCTAGTTTATTAACTAAGACATGGAGTGTTTTCCTTTCTACTATGTATTCATGTTTTCTCTCATTTCTTTTCATTTGAATTTCAAACTTTTCAAAACTTGCAAGATCCAAAAAAAACAAATATTTCAAAAATAAAATAAAAAATTGAACAAACATTCACTTATCATAGAAATCCTACATTTGGAAAACTCTTGAGGTAAATTTTTCAACATCTCCACACAATATTGGTAAAGTCACACTTTTTATCTATTACCCTACTAATCATTCCAATTTGCATGATTTCTAATTGGGGGAAGTCATAAAATTGTTTTTCCTTTGTGATATAACTTCACCTTGGATAATTTCAACTCTGATCATTTGCTCAATGGATATGACAAGAGTTTCATAAGGAGTCAGTTCACTATGATCTTCCAATCTGATCCTAATCCCTCTTTTTTGACTTTGTGTTGCATTGTTGATGTTTAATTTTTTAGACCACTTGCAAGTAGTGCGATTACATCTTGGCTCCTTTATAACCCCGATTCATGCACCTACTCGTATATTGATTTCTCTTTCCTTTTTTAACATTTTCTTCTTCTTCTTTTTTTGTTTACGTGCATCTGGGTTAACCATCTTGGTTATTTCATAATCATGGTGACAACTCTATTGTGCAATAGCAAAAATAAGGTTGTTCTAAAATTATTCTCTAAAAACACTCATGCTATGAGAACAGTCCTTCCCATCCTTGTTCCAATCCCTTGCCTTCTCCCTATCAAGTGGTTGTCCACCACCTTGCTACATCATCCACCCACTTGAGGGAGTATTCCTCTACTATCCTACATGTTGGGGCATCATAATGTTTCATTACTTTCTTCTCATTATTATACATATGTATACTATGTTTAAAGCATTATGACTTCGCAATAGCACTTTAAAAAGGAGCAAATGTAGAGACCCCTAAATTACACATTTGTTCCCAATGTTATCCTAGTACATTCATTTATTCACCCATTTGTGATTAATTAATTAAATAGATTATATTATACATATTGCACCCTTTGGGTTAATTAAATTAATCCCTAGTACGCATTTTTCTAGTTTAATTATCATTTATCAATTAAATGATTAATTAATTAATTAGTGTTCACATCCTAATAAATTGCCACTCAAATTCCCAATCAACAAAGAACTTAGACTCCACATCCTCATCCTAGTAAATTACACTTCTAGAATCCTATAACGGTGATGGGCAATTGAATTACACATACAACTACCTTTCCGGATGCAACTTCTACTAATTAATTCCCTATACTACCCCTAAATGGCATTTAACCTCTTGTAATTGTTCGTCCCCATCAACTACTATTTTTAGCATGTGCATTCAACCCATTTCAACCAAATTCCAACCACTTCTTCCTCTATAAAATGCAGGCCTACTCTCTTACAAATCCTCTTGGATTTACCGTACAAAAACTCTGTTAAATTTTCTCCAACTTCTATTATTTTGGAAGCAATAATCCAATATGAATCGCTATGTTCGTAGCATTGGTCAATCCACTTTGGAGGTCATTCAAGAGCACCCAAAAATTAGTCATTTTACAAGGTTACACAGCTTCTAATCTCACACTACCTATTTGAGGTTTTCTTAGAAGGCTACAGGAGGTTTGCATTATGTTTTATTTGTCTCCATTTATAGTTGGTTTTTCATAGCATACACTAGTCACCCAAGAAGAAAAATAGTAAGTGTCCAGAAAAGGCTAAAAATGGTCATGGTTTTTCATCCTCCATTACTCACTAATGTCAACCTTCATGAAGGTAAAACTCATGCTTTAAAAAGGGTGAAAAGTGGAATTGTGTCTCAAACAAGATAATCCATCTCATTTCCCAATTGTGGTCATAGTGAAGCATTCTGGTCTTGATGTGTTTCTTACTTCACCGAATGGGTTGATCAAAGGCTCGACACATGTTTCATCCATTTTCTCACCTTCATTCTTCACATGGTTGAGGTTTTCATCACCTCATCTCATGGATGACTCCATTTCCCCAAGGCTCTAGATCATCAAGTTGAATTGTGTAAGCTATGGTCTCAAGTTGCATCAAGGACTTGGAATTTTGGGAGGCATTATAGTGTTTCAAAGGTTTGAATATTTTTTCAAGTGAGAGAAATATTCCATCATCATCTTCAATGGTCTCCACCTCTCCTTCCAATGGCCAATTAATCAAGGCATGAGCTCACAATGTGCAATGTTGCAGAGGTGGGGCAATGCTCATCACTCCTCTTCTTGGTGTGTATAGGAAGTGTTATAGAGGTTCCTTATTTCATGAGTTTCCAAAGGGTGCAGAGTGTTCAAAGGTCTTCATCAGTGCATCATAGTGTTGTGGAGGTTCATCATGGATCAATTTTCATCTTCAACCTCTCTAGATTCGATCTTCATCAAAAGAGGAGGCATCTTCATCCATGTTTTGGAGCATTTATTCTCTCTTCTCCTCATTCTTCCTCCTCTTCTATACCCACTTTCTAATTATTCATTATAAGAAATCATTTTAATTTTTCTTATTCACTTAAGTGAATCTAATGGTGAAATGTAAAATTCCCTTTTGATTTATAAAAAAGAGACTTATTTTCTCACATCCTAGGAAGACAAAGAGTCACAAGTTAAATAAGTACACGAAGATACATGTGGGGGTAGATGAAGAGTTGCATTGTAAGATTATAAAATGAGATGATCTCCTCATTATAAGAGGATGGCTAATTCTTGTTTACTAGATCTCATTGTATTTCTAGAAACAAGGGCCTTCATTTCCTTTGTTCTCTTGTCTTTTTTCATTCTATCTCCATCTTAACTTCTACTCCATGAGTATTGTAAATTGTGCAACATGATGAAATAAAACTTTGTTTTTCTTGTTGATTGTTCCTCTTTCTGTGTAAATGATTTCTTCTCATTTATGTAAATGAATTGTTCTGATTTTAATGAAATGAACTCGTCTATGATATTTTTATTAAAATTCCCCTCCTATCTCTCTCACTAAGAAATTTTCCTCCCTTGTATTCCATACAAGCAATTACCACAGGTTTAGGGAAGTATTTCTGTGTGATCCCCGCTTCGAGCCACACCCTAGAAGTTAGTTTAGTTTGAATTTATTTCCTTACTTTCAATAAATGGATGGGTGTATGCACAAAGATGGGGGCCAAAAGCAAACAAAAATCCATTTTTTGTCCTATTTGGCCATAACGCACTCAAGCGTTATGACTCAATCGTGCTATAATGCGAAAAGGGAAAATCTAGGTCGCTTTACGGCTCAATTTTACCAAGCCAAAACGCGCTCACGTTATGGTTTTCTATGTGTTTTTCCACGTTATCCCTCCCAAATGGACATATTCCACATTGAAAATAGGAACACGAGTGTGTTATACGCTAGCATGTTATAATGCACTCGTGTTTCATCTTGTTGGGGTTTGGAATACCCAATCTAAAGGCTTGGATTTCCAAACCAGAGGTTTGGATTGTGTATTGCATGATTAAAACCATGTTTGACGAAAAACATCAAAATTTCACGTGTGCACCCCAATATCTCATGCATTAAAACATAATATTCAAAAATAAATTATACTATGATGTCAAGCTCATTTTTACCTTGATGATGATATAATTCTTTCTAAAATATGATTAGTTTAAGGCTTTCATCCATAATTTCTTTTACTAGTGCCTTGTTTTCTTGCAAAAACCTATGCATACGTTTTGGTGCACAATTTACAATTTTTTCATCCAAATTAAAAAAAGTGGATTTTTTCTAAACTCCATTCTACACGCACTAAAAAAACTAAAAATGAATTTTTTTCTCAAAGTTATGGGGGTGCACACACAAATATTTCATTTTCGGGATATGTGCACTTTGAAAATTAATAAAAAAATTATATATTCATCCAAAATTATGAAAATTTAGTGGGACATCATAAATGGTCTTAGCTAACTTTCTACTAAAGGGATTTGAAAAAAATTATACAACTCAAAAAATGGGGGCACACACAATAATTTTTTATTTTTTTACACAAAAATAGACATACTTTGTGTGCGCACCACATTTGAGCCTCTTAATCTCAACCATTTTCAAAAAAATAGTAGTTTAGAAACTAGATTCTGAACTCTATGGTACTTATTATTATCACTTTGTAAAATTTTGAGCATATGCATGCTGAATTATTTGATGAAGTTCAAGTTTTGCTGATTTCAAGAAAATGTGTCTCTTTTTTACCCCCTTTTGGCCCCCATATTTGTGCACGTACTCCGGATTTGTTCCATTCAAGCAGAGGGACCTAGTCCTAGAGCATTGGTGAAATCCCATAATTTGTCTTCATGAAAAATTATTTTGCCAAAAAAATTGGTGCCCACCATGGGGCATATTTTACATATTTTGCACCTAATATATGAACCACAAAATTCTTTAAGAATACATATTCCCAAAATCCAAAAAAGTTAAAAACTCATAATTCTAAAAATCCCAAAAATAAATTCCCATAGAGTCTAAAAATCTACAATCCCTTTGAGAAAATTTGTTGTTGATAACCTTTCTTAAATCAACCATTTTTACCATTCACAAAGCTCCCTACAAACTAGGTGAAAGAAGATATACCAAGTTGAATAGATTGAGAGGAATTATTGACCCTTATTTTGAGGCTCTACAAAATCAAAAAGAATAAATCAAAGATAATCCATATTTCTTCTCTCAAGCTTCATCTCCATCTGATTCTTTAAGTGGTACACCTAGAAATCCTATCCAAACTCCTATTGATACTCCTCCTGAAAATCCTCTTGATTCTCCTACCTTCCACCCACCATTGAAATTTTAATTTTCAATAGAATAAGAAGAATAAATGGTAGAAGAGAGAGAAATACCTAACCAATTTTTCCATGGGGAAGGAATACATGTCCACTTGCTCTTGCACCTCCTCTTCATGATCTACCAACAAGTTCCCGTAAGAACTTTCTGAAGTTCAAAGGTGATGGTACACAACTTCTCGAAGAACACATATCTACCTTCATCACATCATGTAGAGTTGTTGGAATCAAACATGAACATGTTGATGTGAGATTTTTCATGAAATAACTCCAAGGAAAGGTAACTAAGTGGTTTTATCTCTTGCACCCTGCTCGATAACATGTTGGTAAGACATCAAAACTAGATTTGAAGAAAGGTTTAAATCTACTGAAGATTGTCAAGACCTCCTAGTTCAATAGGTTCAGATGAAAAAGGAATCAAAGAAAACCATGAGGGAATTCATAGCTCATTATAATAAGTTTGTCAAGAGGATACCCTTCGAATCTTTTGTCTTCGATGAAAACATGAAAATATTCTTCATCAATGCACAACCTCTTGAAATTGGATTCATATTATGAAGAGGTCAACCTCATACTCTTAAGCTTTCCCAAGAAAATGCAATTGATATTGAAGACGATATAATCTTATCTAGAAAAATGAATAATCCAAATGGAAATCAAAGGGGTCAATTTTCTAAGGTACCACTTACTCTCTTATTCAAAAATTGGAAAATTAATTGAATGCAATGAAGAAACAAATGGTCCAAAATGTTCTTCTTCAAAATAAGAATAAGAATCGGATATCTAAATCATTCTAAAGGCTTGCCTTGGAAGCTCCACATACCCAAGCATATTATGCAACTTCAGATGTTGAAGAAGATGACACAAGAAGTGATGGGATGTGCAAATATCAAGTACTTTGAATATTCATCTGATGAAGAAGACTCAGTGACTAGCTACAACTATGCATTGTTCACCCATTCCAAATATCAAGTGAAAGAGGACCTATATAGTAATGAGAAAGACAAATCAAAGAACCCTCCATTGGTGACTCTACAAAATAAAACATCAAAAGGAGGATCACTACTTCCCTCTCTCATGCGATCAACAAAGACTAATCTTGAAGTCACCTCATCCAAAGCCAAATCTCCTCTTCCAAGTAAGTCTTCATCTTGCTCTCATGACAAGTCAATTCCTAATGTTGTTTCTACCATTTATAATAATGTGAGTAAAAGTTCCAATAATGCCCTTCCTAAGAGTAGTCAACCTCTTTTTCTACTACCTCCTCCACAACTTCCACTTCTTATGATTCCTGCTTTGATATCATTTACCATATCTAAAAAGCTAAAATACATACCTCTAAATATGAATATCTAAGAATTCGTCCTAAACAATTTGAAAATTTTGTTCAATTTGACAAATAAAATAGTTCTATAGCACCTTCTATAAGTACCAATCCTAGAAACACCATATCCCACAATTATCTTTCCTCCGTAGCCTCCACCTATGAGAAGATAGAATTATTCTATCTTTCCTTATTGATCAATGGGTAAAGATCAATAACCGAATCATTGATTCCGGAGTTTTGGATAATGTCATACCATTGAAAGTTGCAAAATCTATTGGCCTCACTCTTGCACCTACAAATGGTTGGTGTTATTTAATGGATACCAAGGAAGTTCCCCTCACCGGTCAATTTAAAATTCTCAAGCGGCCCTCACATACTTTTTAGATAATAAATTCAGCCTCAAAATACTTGTGACAGACATTCCAACTGCATATGGCATCTTACTTAGTAGGAAATTTTGTTTGAGAGACAGTGGAGTAATAAAGTTGGATTGGTCATATGCTACAATACCATTCAAAGGTGTGATGAAAAATCTAGTTCCTATCAAAAGGATGAAATACATTGTTCGAAAGAAGGTAACACACAAGCAGAAAGTGTATACCAAGAATCAAAATATCAAAATTAATTTGTAACCAGAGAAGAAGATGTAGTAGTTAATTTTTTATTGTTCCAAGTATACCCCTTCCATTGGGTATAGACTTTGACTTTCAATTTGATGATGAAGAGGATCAGAAAGAGTAGGTGCATCTAGAATGGCAAGAAGGTAGTCCTCAAATGACAATTTTTGCAGAAAAGGAGGATGTTACTAATCAATATGGGCATGAAAAATCAGAAAATCAATTTGATGATGAAGAAGAAGTTTTCTCCTTCATATTTTAAGAATAATATTCCCTTGATGATGAATGTATATATAGTAAAGTTTTGAGCCTCTCACAGAGCATGTTGATCATGAAGGAGAAAGGCTAGTTCTCAATTATTCTTCATAAGAGCCAAAAGAAAGGTCCTTGAAAAATATCTTAGAAGTTGTAGATGCGCAGAGGAACCTTGGATAATTCTTGAACTCTTAAATAAATCCATGGATATGCAAGACATATATGAGGCCAATTTTGGTTTTTCAAATCAATATGTAAATGCTTCATGATGAGATAGATCAAAAGCATGAACTCAAGTAAGCCTCTTAAAACATACATTGATGCACATGAACATGGAGATGAAATTTTCTTCTTCCTTTTGGAGAATAATATTATATGCAAGATGAATCAAAAGAAAATGATATGTTTAAATCTCCCATAAATAGTGTCATGTATGAAGATAATGTCTCTATCATAGAGGAGCTCATCGCATCCCATGAAAGCCTTGATGAGACAATGTATGAGAAAGGAGAATGTATTGATCAACCAATAAGTCAGCAAGAGGCCATTAATGATATGGAAAAATTCAAAATTCCTATCAAATATCATCACATAGGGATAATGAACATGAAGCACCAGGCAGGTGAAGATCAAATGCCCAAGAACGAGACTAATGATAAATGTGATGAGGTTGATATAATTGAGAACCATATGTATGATAATCATGGGATGAAAGATAAAAAATTATCAGCATGGATAAACAAATAAGAGGAGTTTACAGTACTATCAATTCCAAAACAATTGAGGAGGGGTTCCTATTTCATCGAACTAGTGAATGGTTTTGCAAAACATCATCATTTGAAGTTTCCCATGTCTGAGTAACACATTCCAAGAAGAAGCACTACATAGAAAGTAGGTTGTCCCCACATGTACCATAGGTGATTTAGGTATGTTTTTTTCCCTATTGTGTGGTGTGTTTCCCTTTCTATCGTGTGTTTATTTTGTTCCTTGCTTGTGTGAGTTGAATGGTGACTCTTTTTCCCAATGGATAAGGTTGTGTATAAAGCACTGGTCTATATTATCTCCTGATATTATGAGGTTCATCCTTAATTTTTCTCTCACGATCTTCACTCCAAAGCAAGTCCTGAGAAAAATCCAATTTTTTTCATGCAAAATGTATAGCATGAAAAATTCAAAAAAATCCATAACAAGTAAGCCCACACTCAAAAATCCCTAATTCAGGTAATGTAAACATGACCTCCATCCAATTTTTGACTATTTAAACCCCGTTATGTCCAAAATTGATATGCTAACTATATTTTTAAAGTGTGTTTCATGTGTAGGTAATTTGGTGGGAAGCGATTCATGGATTTACTTTCATCCACTTTAAAGGAACTGCTCCCAAAGGCCTAAAAATGTCTATTTTCAAGACTTTAGCACATAATGAAAACCCTCTGGAGATGAATCAAGGAGATATAATACATCTTAGAAGATTTTGACTAAGCTATGATATCATCGAGAGGTAGTTTAGGGATGTTTTACAAGGCAAGTCGCTTATGAACACGTTGTGCAACATTGGGCTACTTGAAGGAATTGAAAGAAGTAAAAATCTAGTGAGCTTGTTTTCGATCTTGCAGGGGCCTCGAGTATTTTATGAAGCTAAACAATACTCATTGGAAATATAACAAGTTCTAATTCACATTTCAAAATATTTTATCGATTCTATTGTCGAATTTTGAGATATTGGCCTGACAAAGGCAAATGAAGATCCTCGATCCCTGGAGATTAAAAGGAGAATTCCAAGAGTTCTATGAAGATTTGAAAGCTAATTAAAATCTCAATATGACATATTCAATTCCCTCCACATGATCCACATTATAAGTTGGATGAAATTGCAAGTTTTCCTTCGGTGGAAAGCTAGACATTCTAGTGCACATGTTTGAGCATAATAAAAAAATGGGGGTAAAATCAAAATTGAAAGATGAATTGACACCTAAAATGGTGGGAATTATCTCATCATCCCTTTTATGGATAAAATCATTTAATATTTTCCCATGAAACTCTCAGGGAAGCTTCGGGGGTGAAAAAACACTCTTTCATGTCTATTTTTGGCAGTTATTGATGAAGGCGGGGTTTCCAAATGCATCCATGGTGCATTTCACACCTATGAAGTGAAAAAGTGCCTAAGGTGAAAAAAATTCCACCACCAAGGAGGAGAGAGGAGTTTATAAGCCTACATCACTTAAAGTGACAACTTACATGTTTAGGTAAATGTGTGTGCTCTCAATTCATTTTGGCCCCCTTTTCATGATAGACTGACCCTTGACGTGCTCGGGAGACCTATTTATACCTTTGCACTATGTGCAAAAGTGCATAAGGTGCAAAAATTTCCACCACCAAAGGAGATGAGCTAATGTGTCACTTAAAACATAACATTGATGGTTAGGTGTTTGCACTTCCAAACTGGCCCCTTCTCATGTTGATTGCTACCCTTGGTGCCATTTCTCAACCTTGTTGCACTTTTACATCTAGTGCAAAGGTGCATCAGGTGTAAATAGTTCCACCACCATGCAAGCACCCTCTCCTTCATCACTAAAACTTCATAACTTGTCTCTTAGGGTGTGAGAGAAGAGTTTATAAGCCCGCATCACTTAAAGTGACAACTTACATGTTTAGGTAAATGTGTGTGCTCTCAGTTCATTTTGGCCCCCTTTTCATGATAGACCTAACCCTTGGCATATCTGGGAGACCTCTTTATACCTTTTCACTTGGTTCAAAAGTGCATGAGGTGAAAAAGTTCCACCACCAAAGGAGATGAGCTAATGTGTCACTTAAAACATAACATTGATGGTTAGGTGTTTGCACTTCCAAACTAGCCCCTTCTCATGTTGATTTTGGTGCCATTTCTCAACCTTGTTGCACTTTTTCACCTAGTGCAAAGGTTCATCAGGTGCAAAGAGTTCCACTACCATGCAAGCACACTCTCCTTCATCACTAACACTTCATAACTTGTCTCTTAGGGTGTGATTTTTGTTCACCTCATGTGCACAAGCTAGTCCCCCTCTTCATGTTGCTTGACCCCATGATGCATTTTTCCATGTTTTCTTCACTTTTTCACCTTATGCTAAATGTGTTAAGGTGCAATGGAGGCTCCAACACCCATTTAGTAAATGTCAACTCACCCTCAACCCCTAAGTTAAAAGGTATGAGGGTGAACCCAAATGTGAGTTTGTCTAACTAGAGTTAACATTTGAACATTCAAATCATCATTTTCCATGTTTAGAACTAATTTTTGAATCTCTTTTCCTTCCATTTTTGTTGTAACCAAACCAGACTAAACACAACACTACTTCTGATGTAAGAGAGATGGAAAACTAGTCCTATGCGCAACATTTCATGGGATTTAGGGAAGAAGAATACAAGGAAAAAAATATATTCTAGAAGTGGTGATGCACCAAGAAAAGGGAGATTTAACTTCTGGAAGGGTTAATGTGGGTATGAGGATTGCACCATTAACCACCTTCACCTATTGCAACTTGGAAAGGATATAAAATATCACAGACTAGAAGCACACGTTCCTCTGTTAAACCTTAAACATACACAATAGAGGGATCAACTTTGATTTAACACACAAATAATTTATCAAGGAATAATCACAAGCACATGTCCATTATTCACTTGAATGATAATAATAATGTAACTCTTGATCAACAGAAGGAAAATATTTTCTCACAACTGATAGGTAGTAATCACACTATTCTTCTCTCAATATGAAACAGATAATCTGAAATAAAGGTAAATTAACCAAATAATGCTAAGGAATCACATTCACAAGGCATGAAATGATTAATCATTCAACACAATAAAATAGATCTTCAAGTGCAAGGAACAACTTTGAATATAATTAAAAGGTTTCAACAAAATTCTGAAAGCACTCTTCCAAGCTTGAAGAGCAACCTTTCTCCAAAATCTCTCTAAAAATATCTATATCTAATAATGTAGAGCACTCCACTATTTATAAGTTCCTAGGTTGAGCCATTACAGCTGAGCCTTAACTAACAGTTAACTAAAAATAGTAATGTCATTTATGAAAGGGAACAGGCTCCCATAAAAATAGCAAATTTGTTGTTGAGGGTTGACCAAGTCAATCCTACAACTTTGACCATTTCTAGAGCTCAACTTGTCCTTTCATGGCTACTCATCTTTGGCCTGGCTTCACCCTCCTCTCCTTCATCTTACATCTTTTTGTTTCCCTTCTTCCCATGTGGCCATATGGTGTCTGTATTCGAAGTAACGCTTGACAATACCCTGAGTTTCTTCATCTCTAGGTCCACACGCATAGTGATTCACCACGT
This sequence comes from Taxus wallichiana var. yunnanensis, assembly GCA_018340775.1. Classification (NCBI taxonomy): domain Eukaryota; kingdom Viridiplantae; phylum Streptophyta; class Pinopsida; order Cupressales; family Taxaceae; genus Taxus; species Taxus wallichiana. The sequence goes on along the minus strand of CM031236.1, from coordinate 181,567,705 downwards.
CCATTGTTTCGATCTCTTTTGTGATCCTTTCCTAAAAACCTTCGAAGCTTACTTACAACTTTCTTTAGTCTCCCTATAAAATTTTGGCATAGAACCAGTTGATCAATGGAGTCACTATTGAAAGTTTTCACAATATCATCCATCCCGCTCCACCAAGTGTTTGAAATTCTCTTTGATCTGGTCCTCGGGAAGAGCATCGATATTCTCATTGAAAAACTTACAGTGGGCATTGTCGAACTCTTCAGAGATATCATTGAGGGCATCCGTAATTTCCACCCATTTATCCTCCAATTTCTTAATTAGATCTTGCAGCACCTGACACCGAAACTCCATAGCTTTTTGATATTCAAATAATTTTGAGGCATCATCAATTACCTCTTCTTGCAAAAGTAAGTCAGAATCTTCCTCTCTTATGTCACTCCATGTCACCAAGGTTAAGTTCAAGTTGTTATTATCTTCTGGAGAGGGATTCATCCATCTTAGCGATGGTGGTTTTGTAATCTATAAATCAGCATAAATCTCCACAACTTCCTTGATCAAGGGGTTGGCCTCCTACAAGATCCTCTCCATCCATCCATTCACCGCTCTCCCTTTCTGGCCCAGCTTTTTGATTTCATGATAAGAGATATCATCGATGGTAGATGATATTTTCATGGCCATAGTAGTTGAGATGTCGGTGGAGGGAGTGGGCTGAGTTACTCTACATAGCAGTGCAGTGAGCTGCTCGACCTTGGCCTTAAGCTCATCCTTGGTGGCCTTGTCTTTATCATACTTCTCCAAAAGGGCCCCAAGAGCAGTATGTACATCCTGCTTGGCTCCTTCATGTGTAGCCTTCCCCAATGAGAACTTTGAGATCCGGTAATCTTGACTATTGTGATAGTCTCTTTAGTTTTCCCCTCAATAGGGGTAGCTACTTCTATCACGCGCTCTCCTGATGGATTAACCATTAGACTTGATACGGTTCTCGGTCTCTTGGCTTGTCTTTTGGGCATGGACTCCAATATGCTTGAGATCTATCACATCTCCCAGAGGAACCTTTTTTTTTTTAGGAGTTTGTCTAAATAGCCACTCTGGTATAGCTAGAGCCGAGGAAGGTGGAATAATAGATCCGATACCTGAAGTACCAGTTAAGGCAATATCGCTAGACATACCATCTAATATCTGAGCAGAGGTGGCAATGATGGAAGGTGTGGGAGTGAGGAGAGCCATGGGAATTGACAAGGTGATGTTGGGAGTTGAGATTGAAGAAAATGGGAGTGTCAAAGGAAGTGAGGAAGAAATGGGTGACCCAATATTTTCCCCAGCTGATAAAACTAGAAGTGATGAAAATACCTAGGCCATAGAAGGAGATGGAAAAGAGGAAATGGTAGAAGTGGAGGGAACTGATATTGGAAGTGATAATGGAGGAAGGGGAAGATGGGATGGATCCTAAATGGTACTTGGGAATCACTTACTTCCACTATCTCAAATACTGTAGATGTTGTAACCCTGGAAGCAGTAGACCTAGAAAGAGATGAGCCACCAACCACAAATGAGATCTTCTTTGGAACCATGGGAACCCTTTGGGTCGATCTCTTTCCTTTTGTAGGTGTTGGTTGGTGTACTGCTGATGTGGGCCCTATATTTGAAGGTTGATTTTCCCCTTTGGGTGAGATTCCCAAAGTGGCCAACCAGCTAAAAGTTCTTTTTAGAATGGGGCCCACTCTTTCCTTAGTATTGTTGCATTCTTCTATATACCAGTCAACCAATGGCAGTGGTCTATTAGTGACATCATCATCCCTGTATGATGCATCTAGACCTCATCATTATCTTGTAAGTCCTTTGGCACATCAGCCAACCCAAACTACCACACTTCATCAAGGGTTAATATTTCATAATCCCTTTGTCGTATGATGAATTCATCTTGAAATGGATCCATATATCTTCTAATTGGGGCATATGAGCACTAGATTTCCCTATCTCCCCAAACTTACCCCAATAGTCAAAGTTAGTTCATGGATGGAAGGTCCAGGGTTACCTCAGCCATTTCAGCATCCACATTTTCTTGCCTTATGGATAGTTGGGCAAGAATACCTACCAATTGTAATAGGGAAATGCATTCCCACCTTGTGATGCTTGTTTTGGATTTTGGTAATCCAACAACTACCAAACCAATTCCAGAAGAATCCACTTGTCATATAGGGCACCTTGGCAACTTGCTTGGGGGTGCCTATGAAACTTGGAATCTGAAGGTAGGTGAATGTGGGAAACTGAAGGTAAATTTCTCCCCATTCGCGTGCACTCTTGGAAAGCCTCATCAAAAATCCACCGATTATATAGCTCCTTGTCAAAATAATAGAGGACAATAGTGAAGAAAGCATCGCTGATCCTTCGAAGTGTTTTCTCCCCTCATCCAGAGTAAGATGGGGATAAAATTCATATATTTGGGATGTCTGTGATGTGAAACCCCTTTTGTTTAACCCTACAAAATCCCCATAGCGAAAGAGCTTTCATACACTAGGAAAGATGTCATGTAGAAGGATTTAGTCTCTGCCACCTTGCCCAACTGGTAGCGGATATTACTGCTGATATGTTCACCCCATCGGATAAACTCATCATTCTTCTTGATCATTTCTATGTACAAGAACATCCATTCTTGGAATTCCTTAGTAGAAGGAAGACCTGAAACTCTTCTCAAGAGTATAATGAGGTCGTTGACCTCCTGAATAAAATTTGATCGATGTATAGTCTTGGGAAATTTGGAAAAATTCTTAGTTAGGTAAGACTTCATCATAACCTTTGAGCATACTTCCTACTTTTTATCCCAGTGCTTGACTACTATCTCAGGTGAGATAGTGGCATAATCTTGTACATCTAGAAGTTTGAACAAGTCCTCGAAGAAATCCGGGTCCAGACGGATTACCACCTTATCGTCGCTATCTCTTATCGACATAGAGTCTTCGTCATAGTAGTGAGCTACTGCAGCTAGGACAAATTCTGGCATTACACGGATGATGGGAAAACCAGCATGGCAAGAGAAAGACCACTATCGAAGATGGCCTACATCCATGGATTTTTATTTGGGGCCTTTAATCTTTCCTAGAACTTGGGAAGATCAATCTACCCGAGATCGGTGTCCCCGATATTTCCCAAATCAGAGGTTAAGCAGGATTGAGGAGAAACTCCAAGAAATGTGTACTTCATCTTCTCTTTCCCTTTTGAAGTAGAGGTAGACATCAAACCTATGTTTTGGGAGTTTGAATGCTATAGAGATCCAAAATCTGAAAGCAGAAGACTCAAAAAACCGAACCAAAAAAAAAAAAACACTTGAAAGAAAACTCTCAAAAAAAACCTCCAAGTCGGGATCCCAATATCTAAATCTCGATTCTCCAAAAACACAAGTCTAAATCTCAAAATCTAAAATCTCTCGAAAAACTCAAAACTCTAAAACCCAAAATTTAAAATCTCTAAAAGAATCTCTTCATTCTCAAATCTCAAAACCGAAAATGAAATCTCTCTATATCCTCTAAATCTCTCAAATCTGAAAATCCAAAAACTTGAATTTTTGCAGAAAATTTCTCCCACGTAGTTTCCCACCTTGTGATTTTTTGAGGAATTCTCCGAAATGAAACTTTTCCAAAAGACACTCTGAATGATCTCTGAAGTAACTGCAAAAAGAAGTGTTAAGAAACCAAAGTGGATTTTGAGAAACAGGGGGAAGTATGAGGGACTCAGAGAGATCCCCATACTTAAAAAACTTGGAAAAACCTCTATAGCAAAACAAGGTAAAAAGAAGGATATCACAAGAGAATACAGAGGGGAAACAAAAAGAAACCCAAATGGAGAAAAAAAAAAGAAAAAAGACCTAAAAACCAAAAGAAAGTAAAACCAAAAACATACCTTGAAAAGGATGCCAAAAGGACAAGAATGAGATGTCAGAGTGAATGTGTCAGGTAAAAAATAAAAGTAAAAATCCATTTATATAGAAATCCCGACATTAATGGTAAAAATTGATCCATATGGAGGTAGGTGAGAATTAATCACGCTTAAAACCTCTGAAAGCTCTAAAACCCAAAACTTGAAATTCTAAAATTCAGGATTTTAGACTTCGGAAAAAATAGGAAGCAAAGGATAATTTGCAACTAAAAGTCCAAAACCCAAAAACCTGAAAGTTTGAAAATTCATACTTTTGGAGTTTCAGACTTCGGAAAAAATCAAGTGAAAATCCTAAAATGACTCGGAGAAATCTGAAAACCCAAAACCCAAAAATCCAATTTCAGACTTTCGGAGTTTCGACTTCAAGTCCTAGTTGGATTTAAACAAAAGAGCCAAAAAGTTCTAAAATTCTAAAACCCAAAAGTCTTAAAATTTAGACTTTCAGAGTTTTTGGACTCGAAAAAATCAAATGCAATGAAACTTAGCTTCAAAACTCCGAAAAGGAAAAAACCTCAAGTCTAAAAATTTGGGAATTTTTCAGACTCTTGCTCTTAGCAAAATTCATTGTGAGAGGGTTCCTTAAAAAACATAGGTCTGACATACATCCTTTTTTCAAGGGTAGGTTAAATGGTTAACATTTTGGTGATCTCCAGGGAAAGCTTGCTTGCTAAGCTTCTAGACCAATATCCTTTAAGAAAACATTGGGCAAAGGAGTCCAAAAGAACAAAACCAAAATAGAAAAAAAACACACAAGAAAAAGAAAAGAAAACCAAACCATGTGCAGAGCACTTGGAGGAAAACAAAAAACTATACATAGGTGGAACCTCCTCAAAAACAAGCTTTGAGGTGTATACCATTCACATGAATGGGAAATTCCTCTCCATTGAGTCTGGATAGGAAAATGAATTTTCCTCCTTGCAGCTTGTAATGACATAGGGCCCACTCCAGAGAGCATCGAACTTGGTGTGCTTGCCTAGTTTGGCATGATCTTCATCCCATTTTAGAACTAAATCCCCTTCCCTGAACAACCTATCAGAGGCTTTCTTGTCAAAGGATTTCTTAACCTGAGCCTGATGTTCTGTCAACGTGTATTCATAGTAGTGTCTCGAATCTCCTCTAGCTCCATGAGTTCTTAAAAACCTCACTATCAAGGCTTCATCCTCCATAACTTCTAGCCGATAAGCCAAATCCAAGGAAGGCAATTCTAAGGAAAGTGGAAACTTTGCTTCCCTTCCATATACGAGCATAAAAGGTGAAACCCCAATAGCCTTTTTAGGTGTTATTTGATCTGTCCCATAGAGCAACCTTAAGCTGGGTATGCTAGGTACATTTGTTGGCCTCCATTGTGCACTTGATGATTCTTATCAGTTCTTATTGCTAGACTCAGCCAATCCATTTCCCTATGGATAGTAATTAGATGAAAGTCTTGAGATAGACCCCGTTCTTGATGGCCCATTCACTTATTCTCATCCCGAGGAATGCCATTGCATTATCAGAGATGACGGTAAATGGAACACCAAATCTTGTCATGATACTCTCCAAGAATTCAAGGACCACTTTTTCATTGCTTTCCTTCAAGGCCACCACTTCTGTCCAGTGGGTGAAATAATCTGTCACAGAAGGGACCCATTTATGTCCTTCACTGGATGGAGGGTTGATCATACCAATAAAATCCAACCCCCATTGAACAAAAGGTTGATCCACCTAAACGGGATGCAATGAGAGAGCTTCACTTTTGTTTTCCTGTAAAAAGAGCACATTCCTTACATTTCCGTACCCAAAAATGGGCATCTTTAAACAAGTCTGGCTAGTGGTAACCATCCCATGATCTTGGTAGCAGTCGTTCATGCAAAAAATGTCCTCCTGATAGCCCATTGTGAAATTCTTCCAATACCTTGTTTACTTGCTCTGGTTTGATGCAGCGTAAAAGAATGTCATTCAAATCCTTTTGGAAAAGAATGCCATCTACCACAACATATGGAATAGACCGAGAGATGGAAAGTACGTCATTGAATCTTATCCATATTTTGGGGATATACTCCCGAGAGGAGGAAATTTTCCATTGTAGTAAACCAATCAATCTGACCATTTCCTTCATCAATGTTGAGGAGTGCAACATCCTTATCATTTTTATCTCCATGTCCATGACCAACTATTGGCATAACCCCTTGCCTCTGACAAGTTTAGTGACTTTAATGTGTACATCATACTCCATTACTTTCGTGATCCACCCAACACGTTTCTCATTCATCTCCTTATTCAACAAAAATTCTTTAACGCCAGGGTGAGAAACCATTAAGTGTATCTTGTTGTTGGACAACATATGCTGAACTTTTTAAAGCTCGAATGACCGCAAAAACCTACTTTTTGAACAAAATAATACTTTAGCTCGTATTCCTTGAGAGACTGACTAAGAAGGCAATAGGTTTCTCCATTAGATCATCGTTTCTGCTGAGTGAGGATACCTGAAATACTCTCATGACCCACAAAAGCATAGAGAATAAAATCCTTGTCAAACTAGGGGTTTACTAGTGTAGGAGCTTGGGAAATAGCAGCTTTGATAGCCTCGAAGCTTTCTCTCCCCTCTTTTTCCATGAGAAAGGAATTTATTTTTAAGCATATCCATCAGTGGCTTGGCTAATGCTTGCAAATTGGGGAATGAATCTCCGAACAAAGTTTATAGTTCCCAGGAAGCTCTGAGACCCTTTTTGTGGCTTGGGAGAGATAGAGACAAGATCGACTAAATCCTAGTCAAATCATTGAGAGTCCTTCAATTGAAACAATATGCCCCAATGCTTTCCTTCCTGCACTTGAAGAAAATGCATTTTTGGGGTTTAGTGAGATCCCAAACTCCCTACACCTTGGAAAACTTTCCTTAGGTGAGTAATATGATCTTTGGAATGTTTGGAATAGATAGTAATATCATCGAGGTAAACCAAGATCATATCATTGATGAGTCCTTTAAATGCCATGTCCATGGCTCTTTGAAAAGTAGCCCCCGCATTAGACAATCCGAATGGCATTTTGTTGTATGCATATGTGCCCCACTTAGTGGTGAAAGTCATTTTGAATTGATCAGATTCTTGGACCAAAATCTGATTATACCCTAAATAGCCATCCAACAGAGAAAACCTTTGAGCACCTACCACTTGTTTGGAGGATCTGTTCCATTGATGGAAGAGGGTAGTGATCTTTTAACGAGGCATGATTCAAATCCCTAAAATCTACACAAAGCCGAATCTCCCCATTCTTTTTCCTCACGGGCACTAAATTAGCTACCCATGATGAATGCTTGATGGGAAAAATTATGCAAGCTTCAATAAGCTTGCTTAGCTCTTTCCTCATTAGTGGCTCAACCTTGGGATTGATTGGCCTTTGTTTTTGATGAACTGGTTTAGAGTTCGATCCAGTTCAATCGTGTGTTGGGCTAGGCCTGGGTCAAAACCACGCAAGTCTTTGTAGCTCCATGCAAAAATATCATGATATTCCTGACACAACTCAATGAAAGCTTCCTTTTCCTGAGTAGTGCATATCTTACCAATCTTTAAACATTTCTCACTGGCCACCTCGACTTCCTCAAAATCTTCTTCTTTTACCACCATATTTGTGTTTTTCATTTAGCTTGGTCATCCGAATTGAAGATAGATTCAAGCGTGACCAAGCCTTTTGGAAATTTGTTTCCTCTCAACTAAATGACCTAGTCACCATAGGATTCTACAATTTACCTTGTTGTTTGGTGGTGAACTCTACTTCTTGTTGTAGAAAGAGAACAATTTTCTTATCGCTATCAAAAACCTACCAACTGACTTACATTATCTGGTACTGTGGGATGGACAACAACCATTTTGACTGTTTGTTGCCCTTCCTTCATGATATCCGTATAGGTATATCATATTGAGATCCGATGGTGGCAAGCCTATCAACATCTTGATTTTGAGTTCTAGGAACCGCATGAATTCTAAAAGCTTCAAAGTCTTCTATTAGGTCCCAAACTCGATTCTTATATGATCTTAAGAGATCATTCTTTGATGTGTTGTGGGTGGTTACTTGATGAACCACCAATTCACTATCACCAAAAGTGATCAGAGATTTGATTCCTCTTTGTTGGGCCAGCTACAACCCTTGTATAAGAGCCTCATACTCAACAACATTATTGGTACAACTGAATTGCAATCTAAAAGATGAGAAATATTTATCCCCTCCTAGAGAAATTAACATGACTCCTACACCAGATCCATTCTTACTCCTCGAACCATCAAAGAAAAGCTTCCATAGTCCTTCGGAGTCACTTGGGCATCTTAATCAACCAGGTATGGTTGTACCTTCTTCATGTATATAATAAGTTCCCAAGCCAGTCTCATCCAAAAATAACAGGCCAGATTCCTCGTTAGCCAATAAATCAGCATACGGGTCGTATTGATGGTCTATACTTACCTCATCAAGCACTGTATCAGGCCTCTTCTACAAGAGTAGTAGGTTCATGATCCACGATCTCTTCTTCTGGTCACAAATGGTGTAGTTTACCTTCTATGGGCTTGGACGTGTATGGTTCCACATGGGTAGGAGAAATTGGTTCTGCTCTTATGGTTACCTTCGTCCCATAATGAGTCCTCAAGATCATATGTGACTAGTCTGATGACAAATATCCTCCCATTTTTACGGTGAAATCCCATGATAAGTAGATGGTGAAAAGAGGGGAGGGAGATCAATGATGGATATATCCTGTGTGAAATTCAAACTAGGACATGCATGGATGGTGAGCTGAAGCCCCTTAATAACCCCCACAGTTTGACTATAGTACCATCCAGCTTGAACAACTCCTCTCGAAATTGGAGCATATGGAATCTGTAGTACATCATCGTGATCTTTATTAGGCATCATGGAACTACTAGCTCTAATCGATCATACAATTGTGCACCAAATGGTCACCAATGATCAATGAGATATAAAATGGTGGAGGCTTGTTGGTCTTAGCCTATTTTTGTTTCAGGTTGGCACAAACTGGTCACCACTGCAACTTCTTGACCCGATGATCTATTAGTAATGCCAAAGTTGTTTAAAGCTTCTTGTAACAAGTTCCTTTGAGAAGGAATTGAAAGTGCATCCCACATTGTGACACTCAAATTGGTTTTCTTCATTTGTTCCACTATGCTTTGAATGGAATTGCTCCCACTTTGCTAATACCTTTTGGGACGTTGGGGTCTTCCTTCGAGATAGTGCTTATTGGGTATCGTGATACTGGATGTCCCATCTTTCTTTGTATTTTGATTAGTGGATATTTCTAGTGATTTCTTCCTCATGCCTTTATCATCTGGTATCTATGTTGGGGCTTAAGAAGTGGATGCCTGATCAGTATTGGGAGACCCTGCATCTATTGCCCTTTTCTTAGAATGGGTGTTAGATGCTACGGTGGAGGAATCGTATTCAAACCACAAAATTCCTCTTCTTTCCAATTTAATAATGTGGTTTCATCAGGGGCTTGATCTTGACCTTCTGAATTGGATGGTTCAATAGATGATTCAGGTGGAGTTGTTATGCTTTGAACCATGAGAGCTTGACTCAAAACTCCATTTGGGAAAAGATTCTGATTATGGGGCTGAGAACATGGATAACACCATTCATAGTCTTGGATGAGGTTGTTCTGTACCGGGACTATGGCTCGGATGAGCTGGTAGCTGAGGGATTCTAGAAAGTTCAAAGGCTTCACATTTGCATAGCTTGGGTTATGGCTTGGTTTTGTGGTGGCTGACCGCTCCCCTGGAAAGGAGGATGGTTTGTTTGATATTGGGATTGAAAGGGGTGAGTATATTGGGACTACTGCCTTTTCATTGCTATGAGTTCATTCCCAAAGGTCTATAATAGTGATTTTACCTCAGCCAAATCATTTGAGGTATTGGAAGCATGTGTAGCTATTGGAACCAAAGCAACCGAGGATTGGGGCAAGGACTGGTTGTTGTCCTACCAACTCTACAAAAATAGGAATGGGGGTCTAGGAACAATTTTACCTACTTGAATCAAGTAGTTCTCATCTCGTATGGCCACTTCATAAGCATCAGGGATCATGGTCCCCCATGGATAGATCATGATAGCGATATCACTATTTAATGCCCGTAAGTAATATAAAAAGCACTTTATGGGGATGGCCTTACGAGTGTTGGGATCCGTTTCCAAGTCCTATCAAAGTGGAGGTTGAAGTCACTCATATATTCTTGGGAAGATCACTTGATAGTATGAAACTACTCCACAAGTGAAATATTATCACTCTTATCTTCAATTGTTTACACAACTTTGTGCCCAAATCATTCCAATTGGTAATGGATCCTGCAGCTAAACTTCAAACCATTGAAGTGCCCTACCTTTGAATGAAGTAGTAAGGAGTCGAACTACCACGTTATCTTCTATAATACTATGTACTTGCAGATGTTGGCCACATCCAGTATGTGCTCCCGAGGTGATACATTATTTTCCCCATGTAAAATGGTAAACTTTTCAAAGTGGCTGGTTGGTATTGCATCTCTTTGTGCTAACAGTAGGGGACTACTAGTATTGAATGGAGGACAAGTATTGGCTGCCATGACATTCACAAACTAGTTGTACCTTGGTAAGGGGAATGTCTTTCAAGGAGGAGTTGAATGTCCCCTATGAGGTAAAGTCATGCAGCTGATGACACTGAAAGGTTTCTTCCCCTTCTTCTTGGAGGAGACAAAGAAAGCTTTGTATGACAATAATTATCTGTCTTGAAGAAGCTCTTGTGTGAATCCTTCACATGAGTTGTTGTACTAAACTTTGAAATCCAGAGAGATGGAGTCACCAGGTACCTTGTGTTAATGAAATGAGAAGAGTGGTACCAACTCGGTCCCACCGGCGTGCCAAAAATTGTTGTCACCAAATCACTGCACCCCCGAATGGCCTGAAATGAATCACAACATTTGGTGTGATTAGGACACATGGGATCACCTCTCAAGTTGTGGGACTTGGGCTCGAGGTGAACCTCTAGAAGAAGGCGAAGCTTCCTATTCCTAGACTAAACACAACACTACTTCTGATGTAAGAGAGATGGAAAACTAGTCCTATGCTAACATTTCATGGGATTTAGGGAAGAAGAATACAAGGAAATAAAATCTATTCTAGAAGTGGTGATGCACCAAGAAAAGGGAGATTTAACTTCTGGAAGGGTTAATGTGGGTATGAGGATTTCACCGTTAACCACCTTCACCTATTGCAACTTGGAAAGGATATAAAATATCACAGACTAGAAGCACACGTTCCTCTGTTAAACCTTAAACATACACAATAGAGGATCAAATTTGATTTAACACACAATAATTTATCAAGGAATAATCACAAGCACATGTCCATTATTCACTTGAATGATAATAATAATGTAACTCTTGATCAACAGAAGGAAAATATTTTCTCACAATTGATAGGAAGTAATCACACTATTCTTCTCTCAATATGAAATAGATAATCTGAAATAAAGGTAAATTAATCAAATAATGCTAAGGAATCACATTCACAAGGCATGAAATGATTAATCATTCAACACAATAAAACAAATCTTCAAGTGCAAGGAACAACTTTGAATATAATTAAAAGGTTTCAACAAAATTTTGAAAGCACTCTTCCAAGCTTGAAGAGCAACTTTCTCCAAAATCTCTCAAAAAATATCTATATCTAATAATGGAGAGCACTCCACTATTTATAAGTTCCTAGGTTGAGCCATTACAATGCTGAGCCTTAACTAACAATTAACTAAAAATAGTAATGTCATTTATGAAAGGGAACAGGCTCCCATAAAAATAGCAAATTTGTTGTGAGGGTTGACCAAGTCAATCCTATAACTTTGACCATTTCCAGCTCAACTTGTCCTTTCATGGCCACTCAAGCTTTGGCCTGGCTTGCCCTCCTCTCCTTCATCTACATCTTTTTGTTTCCCTTCTTCCCATGTGGCCATACGGTGTCTGTATTCAAAGTAACACTTGACAATACCCTAAGTTTCATCATCTCTAGGTCCACACGCATAGTGATTCACCACGTCCACTTTTCATCTCTTTTGTGATCCTTTCTAGCAACCTTCAAAGCTTACTTACGACTTTCTTTAGTCTCCCTATAAAATTTTGGCATAGAACCAATTGATCAATGGAGTCACTGTTGAAAGTTTTCACACAATATCACCATCCCGCTCCACCAAGTGTTTGAAATTCTCTTTGATCTGGTCCTCGGGAAGAGCATCATATTCTCATTGAAAAACTTGCAGTGGGCATTGTCGAACTCTTTAGAGATATCATTGAGGGCATCCATAATTTCCACCCATTTATCCTCTAGCTTCTTAATTAGATCTTGCAGCACTTGACACCGAATTCCATAGCTTTTTGATATTCAAACAATTTTGAGGCATCATCAATTACCTCCTCTTGCAAAAGTAAGTCAAATCTTCCTCTCTTATGTCACTCCATGTCACCAAGGTTAAGTTCAAGTTATTATTATCTTCGGAGAGGGATTCATCCATCTTAGCGATGGTGGTTTTGTAATCTATAAATCATCATAAATCTCCATAGCTTCCTTGATCAAGGGGTTGGCCTCCTGCAAGATCCTCTCCATCCATCCATTCACCGCTCTCCCTTTCTAGCCTAGCTTTTCATTTCATGATAAGAGATATCATCGATGGTAGATGAGATTTTCATGGCCATAGTAGTTGAGATGTCAGTGGATGGAGTGGGCTGAGTTACTCTACACAACAGTGTAGTGAGTTGTTTGACCTTGGCCTTAAGCTCATCCTTGGTGGCCTTGTCTTTATCATACTTCTCCAAAAGGGCCAAGAGAGCAGTAGTATGTACATCTTCTTGGCTCCTTCATGTGTAGCCTTCCCCAATGAGAACTTTGAGATCTAGTAATCTACTATTGTGATAGTCTCTTTAGTTTTCCCCTCAATAGGGGTAGCCACTTCTATCACGCGCTCTCCTGATGGATTAACCATTAGACTTGATACGGTTCTCGGTCTCTTGGCTTGTCTTTTGGGCACAGACTCCAATATGCTTGAGATCTATCACATCTCCTAGAGGAACCTTTTTCTTATTTTAGGAGTCTTTCTAAATAGCCACTCTGGTATAGCTAGAGCTGAGGAAGGCGGAACAGTAACAGATCTGATACCTAAAGTACCAGTTAAGGCAATATCGCTAGACATACCATCTGACATCTGAGAGAGGTGGCAATGATGGAAGGTGTGGGAGTGAGGAGAGCCATGGGAATTGACAAGGTGATCTTTGGGAGTTGAGATTGAAGAAAATGGGAGTGTCAAAGGAAGTGAGGAAGAAATGGGTGACCCAATATTTTCCCCAGCTGATAAAACTGGAAGTGACAAAAATACCTGGGCCATAGAAGGAGATGGAAAAGAGGAAATGGTAGAAGTGGAGGGAATTGATATTGGAAGTGATAATGGAGGAAGGGGAAGATGGGATGGATCCTGAATGGTACTTGGGGAATCACTTACTTCCACTATCTCAGATACTATAGATGTTGTAACCCTGAAGCAGTAGACCTAGAAAGAGATGAGCCACCAACCACAAATGAGATCTTCTTTGGAACCATGGGAACCCTTTGAGTCGATCTCTTTCCTTTTGTAGGTGTTGGTTGGTGTACTACTGATGTGGGCCCTATATTTGAAGGTTGATTTTCCCCTTTGGGTGAGATTCCCAAAGTGGCCAACCAACTAAAAGTTCTTTTTAGAATGGGGCCTACTCTTTCCTTAGTATTGCTGCATTCTTCTATATACCAGTCAACCAATGGTAGTGGTCTATTAGCAACATCATCATCCCTGTATGATGCATCTAGAACCTCATCATTATCTTGTAAGTCCTTTGGCACATCAACCAACCCAAACTACCACACTTCATCAAGGGTTAATCTTTCGTAATCCCTTTTCCATATGATGAATTCATCTCGGAAATGGATCCATATATCTTCTAATTGGGGCATATGAGCATTGGATTTCCCTGTCTCCCCAAACTTACCCCAATAGTCAAAGTTAGTTCATGGATGGAAGGTCCATAGGTTACTTCAGCCATTTCAACATCCACGTTTCTTACCTTATGGATAGTTAGGCAAGAATACCTACCAATTGTAACAGGGAAATGCATCCCCACCTTGTGACACTTGTTTTGGATTTTGTGGTAATCCAACAACTGCCGAACCAATTCCAGAAGAATCCACTTGTCAGTAGGGCACCTTGGCAACTTGCTAACCTTGGCAACTTGCTAGGGGCACCTATGAAACCTAGAATCTAAAGGTAGGTGAATGTGGGAAACTAAAGGTAAATTACTCCCCATTCGTCACACCTCTTGGAAAGCCTCATCGGAAATCCACCAATTATATAGCTCCTTGTCAAAATAATAGAGGACAATAGCGAAGAAAGCATCATTGATCCTTCGAAGTGTTTTCTCCCCTCTCCCGAGTAGTAAGCTGGGGATAAAATTCATATATTTGGGATGTGCTTTGATGAACACCCCTAGTGTTTAACCCTACAAAATCCCCCATAGCAACAGCTGCATACACTAGGAAAGATGTCATGTAGAAGGATTTAGTCTCTACCACTTTCCCAACTAGTAGCGAGATATTACTATTGATATGTTCACCCCATCGGATAAACTCATCATTCTTCTTGATCATTGCTATGTACAAGAACATCCATTCTTGGAATTCCTTAGCAGAAGGAAGACCTGAAACTCTGCTCAAGAGTATAATGAGGTCATTGACCTCCTAAATAAAATCTGATCGATGTATAGTCTTGGGCAATTTGGAAAAATTCTTAGTTAGGTAAGACTTCATCATAACCTTCGAGCATACTTCCTACTTTTTATCCCAGTGCTCACTACTATCTTAGGTGAGATAGTGGCATAATCTTGTACGTCTGAAGTTTGAACAAGTCCTCAAGAAATCCGGGTCCAAATGGATTACCACCTTATCATCGCTATCTCTTATCGACATAGAGTCTTCATCGTAGTGAGCTGCTGCAGCTAGGAAAAATTCTGGGCATTGCACAGATGTGGGAAAACCAATGGCAAGAGCAAGACCACTATCAAATATGGCCTACATCCATGGATTTTTATTTGGGGCCTTTAATCTTTCCCAAAACTTGGGAAGATCAATCTTCCCGAGATCGGTGTCCCTGATATTTCCCAAATCAGAGGTTAAGCAGGATTGAGGAGAAACTCCAAGAAATGTGTACTTCATCTTCTCTTTCCCTTTTGAAGTAGAGGTAGACATCAAACCTATGTTTTGAGAGTTTGAATGCTACAAAGATCTAAAATTCAAAAGCGGAAGACTTTGAAAACCCAAACCAAAAAAAGTCAAAGAAACTAAAAAAAAACCTTTGAAAGAAACCTCCCCAAAAAAATCCAAAATCGATTCTCCAAATTTCTCAAAATCTAAAATCTCCGATTCTCTCTGAAAAAAACCCAAAATCTGAAATCTCGAAAAACCTAGAAATCTCGATCTCTCTCTAAATCCAAAACCCAAAAAGTTTCTCCCACGTAGTTTCCCTTGCCTTGTGATTTTTTGAAGGAATTCTCTGAAATGAAATTTTTCCAAAAGACACTCTGAATGATCTCTAAAGTAACTACAAAAAAGAAGTGTTAAGAAACCAAAGTGGATTTTGAGAAACAAGGGGAAGTATGAGGAACTCAGAGAGATCCCCATACTTAAAAACTGGAAAAACCTCTATAGCAAAACAAGGATATCACAAGAGAATATAGAGGGGAAACAAAAGAGAAACCCAAATGGAGAAAAATAAAAAGGAGAAAAAAGACCTAAAAACCAAAAGAAAGTAAAACCAAAAACATACCTTAAAAAGGACAAGAATGAGATGTCAGAGTGAATGTGTCAAGTAAAAATAAAAGTAAAAATCAACATTTATATAGAAATCCCAACATTAATGGTAAAAATCCAATCCGTATGGAGGTAGGTGAGAATTAATCACGCTTAAAACCTCCGAAGCTTCAAAACCCGAAAACCTAAAATTCTGAAATTGGGATTTCAAACTTCAGAAAAAATGGGGAAGCAAAGGATAATTTGGCAACTGAAAGTCTAAAACCCAAAACCCAAAAGTTTGAAATTCAGACTTTCAGAGTTTCAGACTTTGAAAAAATCAAGTGAAAATCCTAAAATGACTCGGAGAAATCCGAAAACCCGAAACCCGAAAATCCAAATTTCAAACTTTCGAGTTTCAGACTTCAGAAGTCCTAGTTGGATTTAAACAAAAGAGCCAAAAAGTTCCAAAATTCCAAAAACCCGAAAGACTGAAATTTTGGACTTTCAAAGTTTCGGAAAAAATCAAATACAACTCCGAAACTTAGCTTCAAAACTCCGAAAAGGAAAAACCCCGAGGTCCGAAAATTTTGGAATTTTTCTGACTTCTTGCTCTCTAGAAAATTCATTGTGAGAGGGTTCCTTAAAAACATAAGTCTGACATACATCCTTTTTCCGGGTAGGTTAAAAGGTTAACAAATATCCATACAATAAAAACTATTGAAAATTGGAGCAAAGCATCCTTGCGAGAAGTAGATTTTTTGGAGACCTTTTTAAGTCTAATCTAACACCCCATGGCCAATGTCTATTTTTAGTAATTACTCACTCAAGACACTTACTAAGGGTGGCAGATCCAAAAGAATAATTAATTTGTGACATTCATCTCATTCCTCAAGAGGAGAAGTGCTCAAAAGTTACAATTCAGTGAAATTTCCAAAACTAGTCACTCATGAAGAACTTACTAAAAATAGTAAGTGTCTAAAAAAGGATCAAAATGGCCATGGTTGTTCATTCTCCATTCCTCACTAATTTCAAACTTCATGGAGGTTAAACTCATGCTTTCAAAAGAGTGAAAAGGGGAATTTTGTCTCAAACAAGAGAATCCTTCTCATTCCCAACCGTGGTCACAAAGTGGAGCATTCTAGTCTCAATGTGTTTCTTATTTCACCAGATGGGTTGATCAAAGGCTCGAAGCATGTTTCATAAATTTTCTCACCATAATTCTTCACATGGTTGAGGTGCTCATCACCTCATCTCATGGATGACTTCATTTTCTCGAGGCTCAATCATCAGTTGAATTGTGTAAGCGATGGTCTCAAGTTCCATCAAGGACTTGACATTTAGGGAGGCATTTCAAGTATTTTAAAGGTTTGAATTTTTTTTCAAGTGAGATAAATATTCCATCATCATCTTCAATGGTCTCCATCTCTCCTTTTAGTTTCCAATAAATCAAGGCATGAGCTCATAATGTGCAATGTTGTAGATTCGGGGCGGTGCTCGTAACTCCTCTTCTTGGTGTGTTCAAAAAGAGTTGCAGAGGTTCCTCGCTTCATGAATTTACAAATGGTGTAGAGTGTTAAAAGGTATTCATCAAAGCTCTTCGTTTATGCCTCACAAAGTGTTGTGGAGGTTCATCATGGATCAATTTTCATCTTCAACCTCTATATTTAATCTTCATCAAAGGAGGAGGCATCTTCATCCATGTTTTGGAGCATTTCTTCTCTCTTCTCTTCATTATTCCTCCTCTTCTCTCCCCCTTTCTAATTCTTCATTGTAAGAAATCATTGTAATCTATCTTATTCACTTAAGTGACTCTAATGGTGAAATGTAAAATTCCCTTTTGATTTATAAAAAGGGGACTTATTTTCTCACATCCTAGGAAGACAAAGAGTCACAAGTTGAATAAGGACATGAAGAGACATGTGGGGGTAGACAAATAGGTGCATTGTAAGGATATAAAAGGAGATTATATCCTCATTATAAGAGGATGGTTGATTCTTGTTTACTAGCTCTCATTGTCTTTCTAGAAACAAGGGCCTTCATTTCCTTTGTTCTCGTCTTTTTTCATTCTATCTCTATCTCAACTTGTACTCCATGAGTATTATAAATTGTGCAACATGATGCATTAAAATGCACGTATTTGTATTGAGGTGGATTTAAAAATGTCTTCCATAAGATTTAGAGTTAATCCATTATGGATTCAAATGGATACAAGTGCTAGACTATGAGAACACAGCCTTTCGATGTTGGTTATGCCATCAAATTGGGCACGTTCAGGAGGCTTTCCTATTGTCACTCAATCAAAGCATAAACAGAAGAAGAGCAAAGGGGTTTCTTCGTGGCATAAAGGATAGTAGTTGTTTATAGCATCGGAAGTCAAAGAACTCTCTCACCAAAAAAATTTTATAACATATGACTGTGAGATTCCCTCATGCTAACAAGGGTGCAAGCGATCACATGTATCTTAGTCTTCTTATTCTAACCTCGAATCAGGATAACACTTGCCTAGATTCTCCACTCAATTTAACTACCCAAAGCAGCACAATGGAATGTTGTCATGCATTCTAAGGAGAAGAAGCGGCACTTTGAGCCTCATGTTTCTCATTTTGCAATGGCGCAAAGAAACTTTGTTTTTGGTGATCATCGATCTCCATGTAGCTTCGGCATTCTTTTATTATTTTGTTTTTTTCTATGCATGGCCTAGTGTGCTTATGGATTTGGGGCGTGATCTCATACCGCCTACTTTTTTAGATAATCTTGTATCATGTTACATTTAATATACTATAAGATCTTTTTCATCAAAAAAACTTTGTGTTTCTTGTTGATTGTTCCTCTTTATTTGTAAATGGTTTATTCTCATTGATGCAAGTGAAATATTCTGATTTTAATGAAATGAACTTAGCTATGTTATTTTTTTATTAAAATCTCCTCCTATCTCTCCCACCAATCAATTTTACTCCCTTGTATTCCATACAAAAATTGGCACAAGTTTAGGGAAGTATTCATGTGTGATCCCGGTCTTTGGGCCACCGCCTTGGTTAGTTTAGTTTGAATTTATTTCTTTGCTTTCAATAAATGGAGCTCCTCCATTCAAGTAGAGGGACCTAGTCCTAGAGCATTGGTGAAATCCCACAATTTATCTTCACGACAAATTATTTTGCTTACAATACACAAAAACCCAAATTATATGAATCCATATTTTTCCATAAAAACACAAACCCAGAATCCAAAAATGACAAAAGTCTACATATTTGTTAATTCCCAACAAACCCACAATGTATTCAATTATACTACCTATTTTTTGTTACAAGATATCATAATGAAATTGATGAGAAACTACAGATTTTTAACCATTCCAACACAAGTAAAAATCCCAAAAATAGTCTACTAAAGCGAAGCTCAAATCTAGTTGTTAAATAAAATCTAAAGCATTATTTTAAGGTAAGATTGTAGACCATAATCTCTTTTTAAAATTTCTTCAAAACATAAGTTTAAAATGACCCAAAATGCATTTTCAAAGAAGGGAAGCATCTCAATTAAACTCAAGAAAAATACACATTTCCAAGTCGACTTTAGCATGATCAAATCAAACTAGTAAATGAAACGATTTCCTTTAAAATTCCATTCAAAAATAGCAAACCCAGAATGATAAAATAACCAAAAAAATCATATTTCAATTCATACACAAATAACCATTTCTTCTATGCAATTTCCTACCATTTTATTTCCAAGTTTTCATAATAAGAGCAATAAACAATCCAAATTTTTAATAGCTAAGAAAACCCAAAACATATTCACCAATTTCATACTAAAAACAGCAAGAGTGTAAGTAAAAATAACCCATGCCTAGAAATTATTTTTCCTTGGTTTATTTTTCCATCTTTTCTTTTATCATATATATAACTTGCATTTCTAGCAAATCTTCCAAATTTTTCAAGAACAAAAACAACAATAATAAACACAACTCACCTTCAAATAGAGCTCCATCATGCATGTAGTCACCCCCCACAATTTCTCCATTGTTTTCTCATGCCAAAACCCTCATGCATTCTCCTAGCAAACAAAATAACCATGCAAAACCAAAAAAAAAATGTATGGGGAGGGAGAAATCATGCAGCAGCTTGCTTTAGAAGCTTCTAATTCCCAAAAAAATATTAAATGCATTCAATGCATGACATTCCACTTGTCATTCCCGCAAAAAATCTCTAATTCCTCCATGCAATGTGTCTAGTCTGTGACCATGGTTCCCAATATTTATCCTTAAAACTTTTTAACTTATCCATTTCCTTTGTTAAGTGGTCATTCACCATTCCAAATAAATCATTAAATTTCAAACCTTCAAAGTTACATGGTCAATGACTATTATTTTATTAAACAATAAACAATAACAATTAAACACTTTAATCTCCTCGTGGTCCAAGACCATTATCAAAGCAAATAAACAATAATCATTGCATTATGGTCTAAGACCAATAAACAAACAACTTTATTGCTCCCTTGGTCCATGACCACTCAAACTTGTTAATAACAAATTCCTAAGCAATGTGGTCTATGACCCATCAAAAATAACAATAAACCAATAATCAATAAACATTGCAATTATTACCTCGTCAAGGGTCCATGACTTTTATTTGAGCAACAACAATAATAATAATTTTAATGTCTTACAGTCTATGACCATGTTCACAATGTCAAGGAGGGTCATATTCAAAATTAAAACATTTAAATAATAACTGTCAATTACTTACTCATGCGAGTGGTCTATGACCAAGTCAATAAAATGTTAGCAATATCCATTAAATAATTACTTCATGCAAAGCGTTCTTAGACCAATCAAACAACATCTATATTTAAACCTTTTTCATGCAAGGTGCTCATTATAAATAATACATTGTGTTCTAAGACCGACTCATCAAATACTATAATAATGCAAAGAAATTTAAACATTCCCAAGATCTTTAATGAATAAAACATCATTTATTACAGCAAACAATGGTGGTGTCTAGCCATCCAAGTCAAATACAGTGATGCAAATAAAATTGTGATCATCAAGATTACTAAAAACATTAGATGGTAAACGACATATTGAGTCATGTATATATCTACATGTTGAGTTATGGAGATCAATTACTTCAGATTAGCATGCAATATTAAACTTGTAGGAAAACATAGTAATCGGCATCGGTTATGAAGGGACCGACATCGGTCACCTATGACTGCATCGGTCAGGAAAGGAGGAACCGACATCAATTAGGGCTAAACAATGTCGGTTACTTGTGCGTGGATGTTTTATTTAACTCACGAGAATTAGATCTAATTTTAGCATTAAATCATATCTATTATTGTAATTGCATGGCTAAGTGCCCTAAGTTTGTATATGCCTATATAAACATAAAAGATGGTGTTTAGAAGTAAGAATTGTAAGAAGTTGATAATTATTGTGAGAATAATTGTGAGAGAGATTTCTTGGAGAAGAAGAAGAAGCTTGAGATAAGAAAAAGTATTGTACATCTAAGAAGTGTGGAAGATTGTATATCTTCAAAGCTTTTAATAATAGATTGGCTCTTTTCTTAGTGGATGTAGCCCACACCGGGTCAAACATGTTAAATCTAGTGTTGATTTATATCTCTTGTTTTGTTTATTTCTCTCGGTAGAATATCCACTTTTATTGCATGTATACTTAGATCGATAAATTATCTGTACAGATACCTTGTGATAACCCCAACAACCGGTATCAAAGCTTTGTTTGAGGGTTTTATGTGTTAACAGATTTACTCGTAGAGGGTTTTATGATTTAGTGGGAACTACAAAGAATGGCAGAAGAAAAACAAATACAATGTATAGAAGTTTAACGGCCGAAATTATCAATTATGGAAGATACCAATTCAAGATTATTTGTATCAAATAAATTTGTACTTACCATTGGATGAAAATTTTATACCTACAAAGATGATTGATGAAGAATGGAAGATTCTTGACAGAAAGGATTTGGGATCTATAAGATTGATCCTAATAGATCGGTGGTTCCAATATTATAGTAAGCGACATCTACGGTATAGTTAATGAAATCTCTTGTTAATTTATATTAAAAACCTAGTGCTTTAAATAAAGTTTATTTGATGAAGAAACTATTTAGTTCTAAGATGCATGAAGGAGGATTTGCATCTAATCATTTGAATGATTTCTAATATATTGTAAATCAATTAAAATTGGTTGATATTTTGTTTGATGATGAAGTAAAAGAACTTTTATTTTTATGTCATTTTCCTGATAGTTGGGATAACTTGGTAATAGTTGTTAGTAATACAACGTCTGCAAATAATATTTTGATGTTTGATGATGTGGTTAGTATAATCTTGAATGAAGAAATTCACGGGAAAAGTACATGAGGAATTATCATCTATGAATGCTTTGAATATAGAAAGTAGAGATAGGTAGAAGGAGAGATCCAAGAGCAAGAATAATGGAAACTCAAAATTAAGGGATGGCATATATAAATCCAGAGGTAAGGGAATTACTTGTTGAAAATGTGGAAAGAAAGGACATGCGAAAGAAAGATTGTTGGTCAAAGGATAAAGAGAACCAACACCTAGACAAAGGTAAAGAAATAAATAAGGAGGCAAATATCATAGAGGTAATGCAAGATACTCTTATCCTTTCTTTGGATAATAGAATAGAATCATGGGTTTTAGATTTATGAGCTTCTTTTCATGCAACCCCCCTAATAAGGGTTATTTCAGAAATTGTGTCCAGGGTAATTTTGGGCATGTTTATTTGGGTGATGATGAACCTTGCAGTATTCTTTGGTAAAGGGAAGTTCATCTAAAATTACGAATAAAAATACATGGATATTGAAAGATGTGAGGCATGTTCCAAGCCTCCAAAGGATCTTATTTCTACAGGGCAACTAGGTGAAGCTAGTTGCGTATGGTTACATTCACAATAGACTCTTGGAAAGTCACAAAGGGTGCTTTTGTTGTGGCAATAGGAAAGAAGGTAGGAACGTTATATTTATCTACCCGTATCATTGATTCATTTTTTGTGTTATATACTTCAAATTCAAATGCATGCATGTGAGATAATCATTTGGGCCATATGAGTCAAAAAGGAATAAAGATCTTAAAGGCTAAGGGTAAGTTATCATATTTGAAAGATTTAAATCTTGATTTACGTGAGCATTGTATCTTTGGAAAGCAAAAGAGAGTGAGATTTCTCAAAGTTGGGGTAACTAATAAGGAGCATAAATTGGAACTTGTACACTCGGATGTGTGGGGACCATCTCGTAACTTCTCATGGAGGATCCCAATATTATGTCACTTTCATTGATGATGCTACAAGAAAGGTATGGGCTTATTGTATTAAACGTAAATCTGATGTTTTATATACTATTAAAATATGGAAAGCCCTTATTGAGAATGAATCAAATTCAAAGTTAAAGTGCCTTAGATCCGACAATGGTGGTGAATATTATACCAAGGATTTCAATGATTATTTTTCGATTAATGGAATACGTAAAAAAGCGATGGTTCCAAGAACACCACAAGAGAATGGTGTCATAGAAAGAATGAACAAGAAAATCATGGAACGTCTTTAGAAGTATGAGGATACATGATGGATTGTCTTTGCGCTTTTGGGCTTAAGCGGTTGATACAATATTTTCTTTGATTAACCATGGGTGTTCAAGTTCGATAGATGGAGGAATACCAGGAAGTTTGGACCGGAAAAGAGGTAGATCTTTCTATTCTTAAATTTTTGGTTCACAAGCTTTTGTGCATATTGATAAGGAAAATAGGAAAATGTTGGATGCAAAATCCAAGAGATGCACTTTCATTGGTTACGGATCCGGTGATTTTAGATTCTGCTTTTGGGATTTAGATAATTTTAAAATTATTAGGAGTCATGACATTGAATGGAATGAAGCGAGAATGTGCGGGGATCAAATTTTGGTACCCAAGGATGAACCACTTGAGAATTTTGTAAATGAAAAGGAACTCTTATGTTTAAAAATAATGCTTTGATAAAGTTACACAAGAATCGGTGTTGGTTGACCCCGGATCGGCATCGGGCCAATTTGAACCGGTATCGATTCTGAAGAGCCAAACCGGCATCGATTATCGAACGATGTTGATTACAGGTGACTAGCGTCGGTCATTGTCAGAATTAGAAACAAATGTCCAGGAGGTCCAAAATGAGCCTTTAGTACCCCAAAATTCTATGAGAAGGTCACAAATGGTAAGTAAACCTCCAAAAATATTTATACCTTATCTATCTTATTTATTATTGATTGATAATGGTGATCCGAAATTTTGAATAAGCAATGCAGATAAGACTCACGTGCGGTGGGAGCATGGCATGAATGGGAGATGGACTCCTTGATCAAAATCAGACTTGGGAATTGGTTAAGTTGTCGGCGGATAAGAGGACATTGCGAGAACAAGTGGGTGTACTGAGATAAAGGAAGAAGAGGGTGGATAGAAAAGGTACAAGGCAAGGCTTGTAGTAAAGGGATTTACACATAAATAAGGTATTGAATTTGGTGAAATATTTTCTCCTATTGTTAAAATGACTTCCATACGTATTGTATTGAGTTTAGTTATAGTGGATGATTTTCATTTAGAGAAACTAGATGTAAAGATGGCTTTCTTTCATGGTGATTTGGATGGAGATATTTATATGCAAAGAATTACTGGTATATGAAGACAAGGGTAAGGAGAGATTAGTGTATAAGTTGAAAAATAACCTTTATGGGCTCAAGCAAGCTCCAAGGCAATGGTAAATGAGGTTTGATAGTTTCATGCATGAGCATGGTTATTTGAGATGTGAATCTAACAATTATGTTTATTTCAAGAAGCTTGAAAATGGGAGCTATATTTTTTTTTATGTTGATGATATGTTTATTATAGGATCTAGTATGTAGAAAATTGGTGAGCTTAAGGGAAAGCTATCTTACACATTTACTATGACGGATTTAGGAGCTGCAAAAAGAATCCTTGGCATGCAAATACATAGAGACAGGAAGTACAAGAAATTGTATTTGTCTCAGGAGGCTTATATAATTAAGGTGTTGGAAAGGTTTTAACATGTAAGATTCAAAACTTGTAAGTACACCTATGGTAGGACACTTAAAATTGAGCAAAGATCGGTGTCATTCATCACATGAGGATTTCAAATACATGACACATGTACAATATGCTTCAGAGTTGTGAGTCTCACGTATGTTATAGTTTGTACTAGACCAAACATTGCACATGCGAAGTGGGAGTTGTGATTTATGGCCAATCCGGTAAAGAATGTTGGAAAGTAGTCTAATGGATACTTAGGTATTTGAGAGGGAAATCTAGCATGCATTTATACTATGGAGGTTCGAGATATTTCTTTATGTGGATGTGTTGATTTGGATATGGAAGGAGATCTAGATGGTAGAAGGAGTACTACTGGATATATTTTCGAGTAGGTGGGACAGCAGCTTAGCTAGATTTCAAGATTGCATAAGGTTGTGGCTTTGTCTACTACGGAGGAAGAGTATGTTACAGCTACAGAGGCTAGCAAAGAGATGATATGGATGAGCAGGTTCATGGAAGAGTTGGGAAATGAGAAAGGTGATTGTAAATTATCTTGTGACAGTCAAAGTGTAATTTATTTTACAAATAACTCAACATTTCATTCTAGAACAAAACACATTCTCATTGAGATATCACTTCATACAAAGCAAGTATTAGAGGATGGGCAAGGCTGAAATCAAGAAGATTCATACGAGTGAAAACCCTTCGATATGTTAACAAAGCTATGAGCAAAAGAGAATTTAGAGCTACACTACACTTTTGTTGGTCTTTAAGTTTGAGACTTAAAGAGGAAGAAATAAATCTAAGAAAAGGATCCAAGATTGACGTTGTATAGGTATAGTGCAGTAATTTATCTCCAAGTGGGAGATTGTTGAGTTGTGGAGCTCAATTAATTCAAATTAGCATGCAATATTAAACTTGCAAGAAAACACAGTAACCGGCATCGGTTATCAAATGACCGACATCGGTCACCTATGACCGGCATCGGTCAGGAAAGGAGGAACCGACATCAGTTAAGGCTAACCAACATCGGTTACCTGTGCGTGGATGTTTTATTTAACTCACAAGAATTAGATCTAATTTTAGCATTAAAGCATATCTATTGATTGTAATTACATGGCTAAGTTCCCTAAGTTTGTATATGTCTATATCGCATAAAATCTAGTGTTTAGGAGTAAGAATTGTAAGAAGTTGATGATTATTGTGAGAATCATTGTGAGAGAGGGAATTCTTGAGAAGAAGGAGAAGCTTGAGAGAAGGAAAAGTATTGTACATCTCGAGAGGTGTGGAAGATTATAAATCTTCAATTGTATATCTTCTGAAATATTTAAATAATAGATTATCTTATTTCTTATTGGATGTAGCCCACACTTTGGGTGAGGCACATTAAATATGGTGTTGATTTATATCTCTTGTTTTGTATATTTCTTCTAGTAGAATATCCACTTTTATTACATGTATGCTTAGATCTAATATATTATCTCAGTACAACCTTGTGTTAACCCCAACACTACACACATGTATGTATATATTGTAGTATATATATAAATATGTAGACACAAAATCATGCACTTGGGTACATTTCTAGGTCCTAATCACAAACTACTATTCATATGATTCCTAAGTGAGAAAACTAAGCTTATTTGGCCATCTTTGTTTTGTTTCTTGTCTTCTTTCTGGCCTTTTACACCCTATAGCCCATTCTCGTAATTCACTTCTTTATCTTTTATGGCTTGAGGTCACACTAGCGCCTGTGTGCCTTCATCCCCTATGGACACCCCCGACCTCTTTTTATCTTACTCGTGCTTTTTGGTCATCTTTTATATTTCGGGCATCTTATTTTCTTATGGGTCGGCCTTCCAATTGTCAATTACAAAATTCAACCAAGGGAATCATATAAATATAAAGCTATGTGCGAAAATAAGGGACCAAAAACTAAGCATCTATTATCATCACCTAAGATTGCATTGTTAGGAAATATAATATTTACATTGGGTAAATTAATTGAGTTGTAATAACAACTCATATTACGAGTTGTTTATGATATTATTGTTTAGAGTGTGTATTGTTACGTGAGTAACAATAACACTAATCTAGGAGTATGTTGAGAGTTGTATTAACAACTCATCAATAATAGCTGGAGAAGTTATAGGAGGTTTCCTAGATAATAGGAAAATGTACTCCTATATATATTTGTAATATCCCAGATGATTTATTAATGCAGTGTGGTTTTAATATATGTATAGAGAAGAATATTATATTATATTGAAAAATATTATTGTGTAAATTTATTTCAGAGCTTTCATTTGGCATCAGAGCGATGTTACGGTCCCTGCTATATAGCTGAAGGCATATGCGTACAGGCCATTGTTGATCCGTGCATCGTGGACTTGAAAATATGAGTAACCCATATATCAATGTATGGTATTTTTGTTTGAGGAGGGACAATATATAAGCGCCATATTCCTATGAGTTGGGAATCTAAAACATGTGCTCAACATCATCTGTTGTAGTAGATGTGCAGTTCTAGCACCTGATCATTCTTCAAAATTTGTGCATGCAACGGCTGTCACTTACGTGCGCTGCGTGCCTATATATTCAAAATCCGTTTTCAATCCCGCAACAATTCCATATTTTTTGGAAGAGCTCCTAGACTCCTCGGAAGTTTCCAACCTATCAACACCTTTCTTCTTTTAATTACTTTTCCTCACGGTTCTATAGCTTCATACATGGAATTCACTGATTGGTGAACAGTTTTTGAGATCCACCTGAAGAAATATGTCTATCCTAGGAGTATAGACAATATTCATTCAATGTTGCTAGCGGGCACTAAGGAAACTATTCATTGGAGTCGAGCTCAGTGGATATCGGTTCGGCAGGTGCCTTAACACTCCAACGAAGGATTTGCAGTCTAAAACTCAGTAGACATTTGTGCATTCAAACCACCTTTCTGTACTCTTTTCTATTGGACATGTCATAGCTCCACCTAGAAATCCGCAAATCAGAGGAGAGAGAATCCGCACAATCCAAGCTTATCGAAACGTTCCATGATTCTAGCTCGCATCTAGCATGCATTTGGTCTTTTTTCCAAGTCGTGTAAGTCTAGTCTTATGTTTTAAGTTTGGTTTAATAGTGTATGGATTAGTTATTGTTTAAAGTGAATAAGAGGTCGATTATATCTTTTAAATTTTTATTAGGTTTTTTTGTTTAGATCAAATAGCTCAATCAAATCTTTGTGTCTTTGTGAATTGTCATTTGTCATTGTATTGAAGGTAAAGTCAATTTGGTCATAGTGTCAATGTCAAAAGTCTTGTAGTCATCAAAATTGTGTCAAAAGTGTGAAAAGTCGTGAAAATCCAATCTTTAATTGGATTTTGTTATCGTCAATATAGT
Organism: Taxus wallichiana var. yunnanensis; assembly: GCA_018340775.1. NCBI lineage: Eukaryota > Viridiplantae > Streptophyta > Pinopsida > Cupressales > Taxaceae > Taxus > Taxus wallichiana. The sequence continues at coordinate 181,539,530 of CM031236.1, read as the reverse complement.
TTCCATCATTGATGTCATCTTATTTTAGTCTTAAGTGTTATTTTTTGTTTATGTCTTGTTATCAAATAGGTGATTCTAGGTTGTCATCATGAGTCGAGTCAAAAATTGTAAAAGTCTTAAAATAAATAAAAAATTGACTTACGGACGCATTTTCGGTGTTACCCGACATTTGGCAAAATAAAGTGTTTCACATTGCGGGAGGGAAGAAAAGAATAAATCACAATGTGGAAACTATTGAGCCTCAAAGACAATATCAGCTAAGCTAGCAACATGTTATCGGAGGATGGAGGCAAGGGAGGAAGGAGGACAATTAGTGTCCTCTCGTCAATCACCAACGACGAGGCCGCATGAAGTTGTGGTGACAGTGTGTGTGTGGTTTTTCTTTCATTTCGAATTGCGCTTTGTTGTGTGCAGATGATTTCGTGTTCGTGATTGAATAAGTGAAATGTTCACATTGAGGGGGGGAACATGGTCTCATTGTTCCATTTCCAGTTTGCAGTTTGTGTGTATGAGCAACATAATTTCCTACATGATTCCCTGTTGTAGAGACATTGTTAAATATTGATCAAAAAGTATTGTAGCAATCATGATGTGAAGGTTTTTGGTAAACCAGGAAAACCAATTTTGTAAGGTTTTTGGTGAACCTGTAAAACCAATTGTGTAAGGTTTTTTGGTGAACCTGTAAAACCAATTGTGTAAGGTTTCACGTGAGCCTATAAAACCAATTGTGTAAGGTTTTTGGTAAACCTGTAAAACCAATTGTGTAAGGTTTTTGGTAAACCTATAAAACCAATTGTGTAAGGTTTTTGGTGAACCTGCAAAACCAATTATGAAAGGTTTTTGGTAAACCTACAAAACCAATTGTGAAAGGTTATTGGTACACCTGCAAAACCAATTTGGTAAGGTTATTGGTAGAAGCCGGAGAAAACCATCAGTGGAAGAAATGTGCATTGGCACATGTGCGAGTTTTGTGCAAGCCCAATGTTGCACAGTTGTGAAGATTGAGCACACAGAGGTGGCACGCTACAATCAACGAACGAGATATGTTATACCATGTAAACATTAAGGGGGGAATGTTAGGAAATATAATATTTACATTGGGGATATTAGTTGAGTTGTAATAACAACTCATATTATGAGTTGTTTATGATATTATTGTTTAGAGTGTGTATTATTACGTGAGTTACAATAACACTAATCTAGGAGTATGTTGAGAGTTGTATTAACAACTCATCAATAATAGCTGGAGAAGTTATAGGAGGTTTCCTAGATAATAGGAAAATGTACTCCTATATATATTTATAATATCCCTGGATGATTGATTAATGCAGGTGGTTTTAATATATGTATAGAGAAGAATATTATATTATATTGAAAAAGATTATTGTGTAAATTTGTTTCAAAGCTTTCATGCATCCAAGGACATTATAAGAGCATCAAGGCATCCATCTAGCTTTCACTCAAGGGACAAGGGACTACATTTTTGCATACACACATAGGAAGGGAAGTTCATTTTTCCATCCACACATCTACTTACATTGTTACATCTAGTTATCGTGTGCACTTGCACAAAGGGCTTCCTAGGTCGTAATTTCTACATACACGCACAAGAACTACATGGAGTCCAAAATGTAGTGCGCTTGGTTGTAAGTTCACTTAGTCGAATGACCGTCGAGGTTAGTTTGAATCCCCATATTGCATCTTTTCTTTTTTGGGATTTGATGTAGTTTGAGGGTTTTGTAGATTATAATCTCTTTGCGGTTACAGTGAATTTTGTGATCATTCAGCGACACACAAGTGACCAAAAGTGGCCATCATTGACAACCTTGTGACACCAAAAAATTTAGATCACAATCACGGCACCCAAAGAAGCAAACTCCGGCCCAGTGCCGCAATCTAGGCTCATCTAGCGCTTACATAATTTATTGATTGCATTTACGATAGTCTACCCGTCTTGTTTCTCGGTTTATCCAGTCCCGACGTCATGTGTAAATCAGCTAAGTCCTTTACTCTCTCTCTCTCTCTCTTGCAACTATGGTTTCAAATTTATTAGCTTACTTGTGTCGAATCTATGATTTATTATTTATTTACCATATGTGACTCTGCAAATAGGGTTTATACAAAAACTTATTTTTTGTTAAATCATTTAGTGAACCCATCGCTCAAACCCACCCTTGCTTTTAGATCTTTCGTCATCTTTTTGTCATGGCTAACACTCATGTCCGCTTTATCGATGAAGTCCTTCGTGAGCTCAATGCTCATCTTGCTAAACATCTGCAAGATCTAGATTTGCTCTTATTCGCTACTCGTGAGGATATCACCAATCTTGTTGAGCTTAATATTCCTACATCCATTTATGTTTTTATGCCTATTGCTACTCAACCCCTAATTCCACCCTTCCACCTACTTCTATTGTTCTCGTATTTGTTCCTACTCCTACCAACCACTTCACTCCACCTCTTATTTCTCACACGTGGCAAGTTTTTTTTTCTTTGGAACTCGGGACTTGGCTTCTCTCTATCAAGATCTACAAATTCAAATCCATCAACTTCAGCAGGCTACTTCTCGTGCATCTCCATCTCTTGATTCCACTTTACTCCTTCATACTCCTTTTGCACCTACCATTTCCACTTATGCACTTCCTCCAAACTTCATCACTCCTAAGTTTCCCACCTTCAATGGCCATGGTGACCCTTAAGAGCATTTCGAGTTTTTCATGTGGCATGTCTAGATTATGCAAATGATCATACTTTATTAGCAAAGATATTTCTTAGAAGCCTCCAAGATTATGCTATGTGTTGGTTCTACGATCTACCTGTTCATTCGGTAACATCATTTACGCATTTAGCCAATGTTTTTCTCACTCATTTCTCAATCAATATCGATTCTAAGATATCCTATGCTCAACTTGCACAAATCAAACAAGAATCTAATGAGCATCTCACGGATTGTGTTACGATACAATAATAAATTAGCTAAGATGTCCAATGTACTTGCGGATTCGAACTTCAAGATCTATTTGTCCAAAGTCTCTTACCACCTCTACAAGAGAGTGTTATCTTTGAGACATCTCTTTCATTTAATCATCTATGTCATACTCTTAAATTACGTGAAGGAAAACTTATCTTTGTGGGAAAGCTCAAATATCATGATGAATCTTCATCTTCTACTCAATTTCAAGGAAAATATAGTTTCAATCCATCTCCTAATCCCATTGAAGCAAAATCTATTGTTAACATTGTTACTACTCTTAAAAAGTTGTAATGACAACCTCCAAAGCATAAATTTACCAAATTACATATTGTTCCTCGCCTTCTATTACCACAACTTATTGAGAGCAATCTTATTACGCTTCCACCAGCACTGAATCTCGATCCATCTCGTCCCTAAGGGCCGCAACTATAACAAAAATGATTGATGTGACTATCATCAATGTGTCGGGCATTCAACTGATTGATGTTTCAAACTTAGACATCTTATTCAAGATCTTATCAAAAATAATGCAATTGAGCTCCTTGAGCCTTCGGCATCCAAGTTGGTCAATGATAATAAAAAGCTCAAAATATTCAATGATCCATTTCTCAAACATGATAAGAAAGTAGTTGACTCTTCATTTAATCATACATGTCATGAAATGCCTTCTCTTTCATCGGGGCTCTTGATTTTCTAGTTGCTCATACTAGTGATGCATCTCCACCAATCATCACTTTCTATGATCATGATTATCATGCTGCATTTTCTTCTAATACGTTACATATCAATTCTTATATTGGACCTCATACTATCAATAACACAATGATCAATTCATCACTCCTATTTGTGTGTGTTCTCTTGCATTCCTCGTCACTATCAACTATCCACTCTCTAAAATTTCATATCCAATTCCCAAATTCTATGGTTACATCAAGCTTCCAATTACAGTTGGACCTCTCACCATGTTTGTGTCATTCATTGTGGCACCTTCAATCGAAGGTTGTGACATACTCTTAGGTCTTCCTTGCTCCGTGTCGTTAAGGCTATCTTTTCCATGACCCACTTGTGTCTCAAATTCATTCACAATAAGCAATTTATCACTCTTAAAGGTGTCTCACCATCCACACTATTGCCCCTGCCTCCTCTGGAGGATGTTATCTCACTAGGTGTAGCATCTAGGCCCCCTATTCCTCTCAAATGAAAGGCATCTTCTGCACCTAGTTCAACTATTCGTGCACGACCTACTTGTCCTCATCGGTCTGCTAGTCCATCTTCTCGTCCTAAGTCCCCTACTCAAAAAACCCCTTCATAAAGGATTTCACCACCTCCTTCACCTCCACAGTCTCCTTCACATAGGTGTTCATCACCTCCTCGGTCTCCTTTGCATAAGTATTTATCACCTCCTAAGTCTATTTCACATAGGTTTTCACCACCTACGTCCCCTTCATATATGTAGTTTCGCCTCATACACCACCGATCTTAGAGCATGGTCACACACCTTTATCTCCTCATACATCGGGTGGAGAACCCTTGCCCTTCACTTTTGTTAGATATTTCGATCATCATCATACAATTGGGGGCATCATGCTTATGTATTCCCCCTTCTAACATCGTCAAGTATTTACCATTTCTACTCTTACGCTCCGTGCTTCATAATTTCTATTTGTAAGCAATCTTACACATCTTAATACACTGTGTATCATCATTAACATATGGCACACTCTTGTGCTAAGGTTCACACTTGACTATTGAGGGTATACTACATCCATGAATCTCACACACTACACATTTCATGCTCCACGCTTCACGATTCATCTTTCTAGATTTCAATTCTCACACATCATACTACCCTATGACACACTCCAGCTCCACAATTCATACTCAATTATTGAGGGTCTAAATCGGAATTGAACCTCACCACTTTCACTTTTCACCCTCTATTCTTCAAAGGATCTATCTTTCTAATGCACAATTCAACTCATTTCCCGATGACGCACTCTTGTTCTATGGTTCATTCTTGACTGCCGAGGGGTCTTTTATAAATTAACCTCATCTCATACACATTCATACACATCCACTTGGGGCACATTGCTCCTATCACATTCACTTTGCATTACATTCCATCTCACTCATACACATCATATTGCATATCTTAGTTGCACTTATTCTTGCTTGCTTATACTCACATGTTACACTTTACTTACGTTGTTAGACGAATATCCAATATGTCATTACCTTTTCTATACACACATGCGCAATCACTTGTTCTTTAGTTGTGAATGCATACTTTCTACAGATCTTTACACACAACACGATGTTTGGCATTGTACCTCTTACTAGTCCCACCGAGGCTCCTAGGGGCATCTACACTACTCTTCCATATCACAGGTGCTATTGTTTCATTATTTACTACTTCATATTCTTATAGCACACTACTTTACACCGATCTATACACGTTTTGACATACTTTTTTATCTTTCTAACTTGCTAACGAGTGCTTCATGTGCAAAGATTTGCTTTATAAGAACTATTTGCCACCATGGTTATTTGTTACACTTTGTTTTCCATTGTCTACTTTTTGTATGCCATTGTTTGTCGGTTTTTCCTATGTCTTGTTTGTTCATTGTTTGCTTGTGTGCTTTTGGGCGCTTTGGCCCGATTGCTGTGACATTGTGAGCGACGTCCCATATATGAAACCCTCTTTTCGCAATCTATCTTGTCTACTTGTGTGTTACAATGTTTTTCAATGACATGTTTGCTAACTTTTTCTACTAACACATGTATCTAGCCATCTTGATTGCATGTGCTTTGGTTTCCACCGTGCACATTCCCCCCTGCATGGTACACAATTCATATCAAATCTGGTCCTCTCCTTTGGGCCGCATTCTCCTAATGACATCATAAGCACCCTAAACAAGGGGGCATACATTAGGTGAATCACCACCCCATACAAAGAAGATAGTATAGTTCAACACGAGATTGGCCGAAATGGCCCATTCGACTTGGGTCCTCGGTTCAACACGATGTAAGCACCAGTGATACGATACACTAGCACTGGCACTCACCGAACTTTCATGGGTCCCTATGACCGGGGGCAATTACGCTTATTTTCTCACATCAACACAATTGGCGTAAGTCGACATAGTAGTTTTTACAAGTACATACGAGAGTCCTCCAACAATCAGAATGCATTCTTTCTCCATTTTCTACATGGAACAAATATGGTACAACTCGAGTAACTAAACACGATCACACAATCTACAAAGTGGTGTATAATGCGAGAAGCAATCATGGAAGGAGAGTAAAACCATACCTCTCTCCCCAACACTCTTCTGTCGTGGCGTGAAATTGCCCAAAAAACTCACACTTAGAGTAAGATCGCCAAAAAAATGCGCACTTTGTGTGAGATCACCCAAAAAACTCACACTTGGCATGAGGTAGCCCAAAAAACTCACTCTTAGCATGAGATCACCCAAAAACTCACTCTTCTACAGCATTTTCAAGACATTTTCTATCCCTTTCACTCTTCATGGATCAGGTGCAAACTTTCCTTTTACTACTTTTTTACACATTTACACGCTTTTACATACTTTTGCAAGAGTTTTCATAATACATGACTTTGAATACTCTTTTGCTCTTCTTTTGTGGTCGTCCTTAATACATAATAAAAATTAACATTCACAAGCTACAACAACAAGTACAACATGGTACAACACAATACACTTCATCCCTAGGGTCACTTCTTCTTTCTTAGCTTCCACACTTCATCTTTTATCACTTCACGCTTTCACTTATCTCCTCGGCATGTTATCGCCATCACACTCTACATGGTTATCAAGTACACATCTCTTATCTACTTTATGTTATCAAGTATTCACTCAACAACATAAAGTGGGGGCAAATGTAGACACAAAATCACGCACTTGGGTACATTTCTAGGTCCTAATCACATACTACTATTCATATGATTCCTAAGTGAGAAAACTAGTAATTGACAGTTATCTTTAGCCATCTTTTCTTTATTTCTTGTCTTCTTTCTAGCCTTTTACACCCTATAGCCTAGTTAGTATTTCACTTCTTTATCTCTTATGGCTTTGAACACCAATACCCGGCCAGACGCGTCGGCGCCAGGCGTCCTAGTCCCCTCTGGGTGCCCCCGACCTCTTTCTATCTTACTCGTTCTTTTTGGGCCTCTTTTATTTTTTTGGACATCTTATTTTCTTATGGGTCACCTTGCGAATTGTCAATTACGAAATTCAACCGAGGGAATCATATAAATACAAAGCTATGTGACCAAAATAAGGGACCAATCACTAAGCATATATTATCATCATCTAAGGTCAGCATTTAAAGGTATTCTAAAAGCATCAAGACATCCATCTAACTTTCATTCAAGGTACAAGGGACTGCATTTTCTGCATACACGCATAAAAAGGGAAGTTCATTTTGTCATCCACACATCTACTTACATTATTACATCGAGTTATCACCCGTTATCACATGCACTTGCACAAGGGGCTTCATAGAACACGATTTCTACACACACACAAGAACTACATGGAGTCTAAGATGTAGTGCACCACTGTCGGTTGTAAGTTCACTCACCGAGGACCGTTAGTCCAACTATCCATATTGCATTTTTTCTTTTTGGGATTTGATGTACTTTAAGGGTTTTCAAGTTATCATCTCTTTCGGGTTACAGTCAAATTCTCAGTAATCATCCAAATGACACACGTGTGACTAAAAGTGACCATCGGCGACAACCTTGCAACACTAGAAAATTCAGGTTTCGGCCATTTTCACGATCATAGGTGCCCAAGAGTAGACTCCAAAGACCTATGCACCCACCCGGCCCTGTGCTCATCTAATATTCAAAATTTATTAAGTGCATTTGAGACAGTTTGCCCTTCATGTTTCTAAGTTTCTCTAGTCCGCAGTCCCAACATCATGTGTAAATCAATTAATTCATTTACTCTCTCTCTTATACACCTAGGTTTTCAAATTTATTAGCTTATTTTCTTATGTCAATTTTTGCTTTATTGTTTATTTATTATACATGACTCTACAATTAGAGTTTATACAAAAGCTTATTTTTGTTAAAACAAATATGTGTGTGTGTGTGTATTTTTATAAATAGCAATATATATAACGATCATCTAACATTCGTAATTATTTAATCATTCACAATCATTTATAGCAAGAATGTAACCTTATTCAAATACGAGGTGTGACAACAACCAGACCATCAAAATTGTCAAAAACTACCCCAAAACCAATCTTCCAAAATAGACTTCCACAGACCTTATAAGTGCTCAACCATGATCTAAAACCACCATAGACATGAAGAATGACTTATATACTCCCTCAAACATCAATTTATTCAAGTCCAATGCAAAACCCGATAAGTAAACACAACTTCAAAAATATGCAATTTATATTGGAGTCCACACACTATCATGACACTTAACTACCACCTAGAGAAAATTGAGGAGTCCTATATAACCTCCAAACACTAACCAAGGTCAAACAATCCATTCTAGGCATACATGATCAAAATCTTCTCCATGGCTAATTGACTAGGGTTTAATGAGGGTTTAATACCACCTTACCTTCTTAACGATTATTCATAAAGCTCTGCCCCTTAATCTCTGAACTAATGCATGGAATGTCATCTTAGGACCCTTCCCCAACTACCATGAAGAGCTTAGCCTCCCATGCAAACTTCACACATGCCAATGAGCATCAAACAAACCATCTCGAGCTTTGTTTCTTACTTCTAAGAACTCGGTAGAGGCAAAAACACAATATCTTGCTTAATTATGCAAACCAAGACCTGAAACTTGGACCACACCTCAAGAACAACTTGTTACACCTTTGTCAATGCTCACCTTTCCATCTCCATGCTGAAAACTACTTTTCTCACCTCATTTAGTCAATTACGGCTTAAGAATAGGTCTAGTGCAGACTAGAAAACATGTCCAAACCCTATAAACACACTCTTAGACACTTGTGAGTGTCTCAACACCTCATCCTCATGATCTCCATGCTCGTACAATGCATAACCAGCTCATACATACATGTGATCCACTATGACATACCATCCTGCTAACTAGGCCTCCTAATCAACGTTTCTTGACCATGTTGACCACCTCATGACTTTGCTACAAGAGTCATCAACAAGCTCATGACATCACCGTAACACCGCAATACCTTTGCATTATTATACCTACTCAAGACACCATATCACTCCATCAATGAGACCAAGTAACTCAACTAGACTTGACAAAAATGAAGGACACTACCAATCAACCTTCATGTCCCTTTCTCCTTTTGACATCAATGACAATAATTAGTATCAATGAAGACACCAATTTTCAACATTAGAGGCACCACAATTTCGAAATCTAACAATTATATTTTGTGCCCGTGCTCCTCAAGGCTACTATCATGACCGCAACATGGAATACTAACGGATAGAGTCATCGAAGGAGCAACCTCAACCCGTAGTAATTCAAAGTGCAAAGACCAACCACGGATCTGGTAAGGAGATGGATGAAAAACCCACATTCATTTTCCACATAAGCGCACTCTCAGAGAGCCCATGCCAAGCTACAAGGAAAGTTTCATGCCAAGCTACACACTCGCTCCCTTGCCAATAGCCCAAATAAAGCAAAATCGAGACACCAATTGGTTAATCGGCCTAAGGCACAAAGTTAGGAAGTAGCATGAAGAGGCAACAAATTTTGAAACGTATTAGCCCCTGCTCCAAACCCAAATTCCTTACAAGTGACTATGGTAATCGTAATATGGACTACTTGTGGGTAGAATCATCCAACGAACAACCTCCACCCAAAATAGTTATAAGTGAAAATGCCACCATGAGTTGATAAAGGGTTGGATGAGAATGACATTCACTTGCTTGAAAAAGCAAGCCTCTCTCGTACTCCACCGCCATGCCAAGGTTGTCATGCACTCGGTCCTCGTGCCCTCCACCTACTCACCGTCAAAGCACTCATCCACCACCTTCATTCCACCTTCTCGTCACCTTGCCCTTTCCCTTTCCATTTCTTTTTCCTTTAATCCATCCTTCCTCTTTGGTTTTGAAATCATTATTATTATTTTTTTATCTATATATATATATATATATATATATATATATATAGCAAAAGATAAAAATAATAATAACACCAATCCGGGGTGGTTAGTACAACACACTTACAAACTCTTGACTTGGAGTAAACTTCTTCAACAAGGTTCATATTCGCTCAAAGATGTATAGACAAGCCATCTCCATGGGACACGAACTCAAATAAATTAACATGTAAATGTAAGCCCACATTCACCACCATCTAGGTGAGGTGGCAAAGGGCTCTATATAAAGGCTTTCTTCTCTACATCTCTTGTTTCTCTAAATGCTTTGGTTAGTTCACTTCAACTCTTCATTTGTTCACCCAACATCATACCTACATTCTTAACCATATAACTTGTCTCGTATTACTTGGTTTCCTACCTCCTCCCCGACATCTAGTTGAGATCATGTATCATGGAAAATCCTTTGACATCCGCCAAAGTGACATCTCCATACTTCATATTTTTAATGGGAAATTAGGACCAAAACACCATCTAACATGTGTTTTTATTCCATTTGCACATATTGTGAACCCTTAGCTATCTTGTCTAATGCAGGGGCATCCTTGGTCGCATAGTAATCTTACACCACCCAAAATATTCCTCCATATATTGAACCATGGTTATCGCTTAGAACCTTGGAACACGCCAACCATTCATTATAGCGTCTTTATGGAATAACAATTTTGGTCATTAAGATATAAACTACTCTAATGATTCAAGGGGAGTGATGAAAATTTAATCAACAAAAATATTTGATTTTGTGTGAAGCTAGAAAACAAATCAAATACTAACTAGATGGCTTTCTTACACGATCCAACCACAAATAGAGAGATGGCTAGATTTAGTTGTTACTCCTCTCTATAAAAAAATTGAGGCAAGCGATTTCATCATATCACCGAAGATTTATTAATCACTTTTAACCGACCTTTAAGCGGGTGAATAGGAAGCCATGGGACCACGATTATTGTTCCTCGGTGCAATAGCTCCCATTTTTACAAAATAGCCATTGCTGAAAAAATGATGAGATCCCCTCCTTGGGATCATTTGGTGTGATCTTTTGAAGGAGTTGGCTTTCAACAAATAAAAATATAGGTTATTTGGTTTAGTCTAGAAACCTACAATTGCAGCTAACAATTCTTAATCTCTTTGTCTAGTGTGTAGATCTCGAGTATTTTCTTTAACTAATAGTGGAGACCATGAGTAACGCATAAAACTCGAAAGTATTAAAGCAATAGCTTAACCTCGACCATAGTTACCATGTTCTTACGAACTTGGTTAAAATTTCATTTGAATCGTACTTTTGGTCCGACCAAACAAGTTCGATCGAACATTATTTTTGTATTTTTTTAATTAAGAAATTAAAGCGTTTAAATTTCACTAAAACAAAAAACACTAATACCTAAACATTTAAAGGAAAAACTGCATAACTAATGTGTTTATTTATTAATATGTGTGAATTTCCCTTCCTATGATAATGTTTAATGGTGGTGTGCTTGACGATGGAGGAAGCGATGCGACCTAGGTGCGAATCCCGCAAAAATTTAAAATCTTCGCAGCCTGAAGGGACCGTTGCGAAGGAGCCGTTTGAACTTGTGGTGCCTAAGTGAAGGTGGCTGCCACTAGCGCGACGAGGATCCCGCTTGGTCTAAGCAGCGGAGAGGAATGGAAAGGGGTGTCTTCACTGGGTTAGGTCTTGTGGCCCTGGGGCGGTCGTTAAATTTCTGGTCTTGCAGCTAGGGTTCTCGGCGGTTAAAAATTTGCTCGAGGAAATTGATCCGGGAAAAGGGTCCTTTCTTCCCAGCCCTCGGGAAGGAGATCCCCTCTTCAGTTGGCGAGGCTTGAGGTGCGTGGTCTACGCCCCGGAGGAATTTAAGGTGGGCGGGATCGAATTCAAAATTTCCAAGGAATCGGTTCCTGTTGATCTTCCCTGTGAGAGAAAAAAGGATTTTGTGGATATCCGTGAAAAGAGGGCAATTTGTTGCAAATTCGTTGGTGCCAATTTCTCCAGGAGGAAAATTTGGAACTGGATTTACTGGTTCTGGGGCAAGGAGGGAAACCTCAAGGTCCTCTTTCTGCGGAACGACTTCTTTCAAGTCTTGTTTCATTCTGTGTCCTCTGTGGAAAAAGTTTTTAAGGGGGTCCTTGGTTCCTAAACTCCTCCAACTTATATTTGAGGCCTTGGTCCCCTGATTTCGATCCGAAGGTGGAAACTATTCACAGAGCTTCGCTCTGGCTAAATTTCCCGAAACTCCCCATGGAGTTCCAAAACTCTGCCTCTTTAAAATCCATCGCCAGCTCACTCAGTTCTTGGGTGCCTATTTCCAACCCATCTCTTTTAAAATGGAGAAACCCTTCGGCGTGCATTTGTGTTGATATGGACTTATCTTCCCCTTCCGAGTTCTGTATTGTTGCCTTCTCATAAGGGTCCCAGATCGTCAGAAATAATCTATGAAGGGTTGAGCTTTAAGTGCTTCTCTTGCGGGGCCTTGGGCCATTTGAAGAAGGATTGTCAGGGTTTTGGAAAAAAGGATGGATCCCTCTTTTCCCCTCATTCGGATGGATCGAGATTGGTTCTGGCTCAATCCTCTGCCCCTTCCCCCGGGTCTCTCGCTATTGAAGGTGATTCGGAAGGACCGGCAGTCTCTCTTTTACCCCTTGCTAGCCTTTCGGAAAACTTAAGTCCTCGCTCGTTGTTAAAGGAGACGGAGGATGTGCATAGGGATTTAGGTGCTCTTGTCTCCTTGATTAAGGAAGGATTTGTGCAGGGCAAGCCTCCTCGATGGAAACTCTTAACGGGTGGATTTCAAATAATGTCGGGTTTTGGATCTGCCCAACTCTACAGATTGGGAATCTGGAAGATGGCGAGATTGTTCCAGAAGATTTAGTTCCCGTCTTGGTCCCTTCTAAACTAGCTTCATGCCAAGATGGTATGGGGGTTGCTATGTGTGGCTCATGCAAGTAAAAGGGGGAGAAAGTCAAAGCAGGAGGTGGCTCAATTGGAGGTCGATGCAGGGAAGCAAAGAACCCTGAAATTCGATCTTGCTGATCCCGGAAGGTGAAACCCCTTCCCTGTGTTCAATGAAGTTCTTCTCCTGGAATGTCAGAGGTCTTAATTCCTCTGACAAACAACGCTTGATTAAGCGTTATATCCTCTCCTCGGAGGCTTGTCTGGTTCTTCTTCAAGAAACTAAGTTACCCTTATTGAAGTCGAATGCCTTTGGAATAGGTCTTTTAGAGGTTGGAAAGGAGTCTTTTCGGACTCGATGGGTGCTTCTAGGGGCTCGGATTGTTTGGAAGGAAGGCGTTGTAATGGTGGAATTGCAAGCTCAATCACTCAACTGGCAAATTGTAAAAGTAAGTTTCCGGCGCTCTCAGCTTAATTTTATTTTATATAATGTTTATGCTCCCTCTAGCATATTGGGTAAAAAAACCTCTGGGGATTTGCTTATAATCAATCTCTGCCCTGGGTGATCAGATGTTCATTCTTGGCAGGGACTTTAATGCCATCTCTGATAGCAGGGACAAGAAGGGGGGGATCATCCGAAACCTTCAGTCCCAAAAAGATTTCTACTCCTTCATTAGAGAGGGGGCCCTTGTGGATTTAGAACCTAAGCAGGGCTGGTTTACCTGGAGTAATAAGCGTAAGGGCTTTAGTAACATTGCGGAAAGACTGGATAGATTTTTGTTAGTCCCAGCTGGAATTTAAATGACATTGTGCTTGAATGTTCCGTTTTACCATGGTCTAGGTCGATCATTTTCCGGTGTCCCTATCTGTTAATTTCGATGTTTCCCCTCCTAGATCCCCGTTCAAATTCGAGCTAATGTGGTTAAGGGATGCTTCTCTTGAAGGTTGGGTCAACCTTTGGTGGAACTCCTATAAAATCGAGGGTTCCAAGATGTTTGTGCTGGCTCAAAAACTGAAAAGACTAAAAAAGGATTTGCAGGAGTGGAACGTCAAGTATTTCAAAAACCTCTTTCAAGAAAAAGCTAGAGTTGAAGCTGAATTGAAAGCCCTTAATTTAAAAGTTTTCAGCGACGGGATGTACCAAGAGGATTTTGCTCTTGAAAAATCTCTCTTAAGTGAGTTAGGAGAATTGCTTCTTAGGGAGGAAATATATTGGAAGCAAAAATCTAGGGAGCTCTGGCTGAAGGACAGTGATAGAAATACTAAATTCTTTCATGCCTCTGTGAAAGCAAAAAGGAATTCAATTTCATTTCAGAAATTAAGAATAGTGAAGGGGTTCGTCTGGTGGAGCAGAAGGACATCATTTCTGAAGGGATTAATTTCTTCTCCTCCTTGCTAGCCGGGGATGTTGCCTCCTTTGAGGCCGAGCAGACCTCCCTCTTGGATGGCATCCCTGCTCTCATCTCCGAGAATCAAAACACTGTGCTCTTGAAGCCTTTCTCCTTCTTAGAAATTGAGAAAGTTGTATTCTCCTTGGAGAAGAATAAAGCCCCTGGCCCAGATGGCTTCCCTGCCGATTTTTTTCAAAATTTTTGGGGCATTGTGGGATATGATGTATGGGCGGCAGTGGAGGCTTCACGAAGATCCCGCTCGGTGCTCGGAATGCTTAATAATACCTTCATCTACCTTTTTCCTAAATTGCATCAACCTTCCTCCTTCAGGGACTTCAGGCCAATTTCTCTCTGTAATACGTCTTACAAAATCATTTCCAAGGCCATTTTGCCTTCGTTTGAAACCTATTTTGGATCCCCTCATTTCTTCTAAACAAACTGGATTCATGCCTGGTCGATCTATCCTTGACGGTGTCATTTTGTCTCATGAGCTGACTCACTCTCTATCTTCCTCTAACACCCCTGGTATGATGCTAAAATTAGATATCAACAAAGCTTACGATAAGCTTAATTGGAGGTTTCTCATTAGGGTCCTTCTTAAGTTTGGCTTCTCCAAGCACCTTTGTGAGTGGATTTTCAATTGCATCTCCACCCTCCTTCTCCGTTCTTATTAATGGGAGTGTTGAGGGTTTCTTTGGTAGTAATCATGGTATTAGGCAGGGGGATCCCCTGCCTCCTTCTTATATATTCTTGTGGCGGAAGCCCTTGGCAGATCCATCAAAGTCAAATTGGGGAAGGTAAGATCAATGGCTTAAAGATTGCGGATGGTATTCCTCCTCTTACTCACCAGCAATTCGCAGATGACACTTTTCTATTCAGCAGGCCTCCACCCAGAGGCTAAGGAGTTAAAGGATTCTTTGGACAGATACTCTAAGGCGGCAGGGCAAGATGTTAGTGTGGCTAAATCCTGCATTTTTTCTTCAATGTTGCCTTGCAAACAGAGTCAAGAATTCTAAATATTTTCAATTTCAAAAAGGACACCTGTCAAGTATCTCAGTATTCCTTTGTTTAAAGGTGCAGGTAAGAACTCCCTGTGGAATGATCTACTCAGTTCTCTAGATGTTAAACTGAATGCTTGGAAAGGTAAATGGCTCTCCCTCGTTGGGAGACTTATGCTTGATTAAATCAGTTCTTTGTGTTGCTCCTCTGTATCTTCTTTCGGTCCTTAAAATCCCTAAGGGTGTTCTTGATAAAATTAAGGGCATTTTGAGAAAATTCTTGTGGCAAGGTCTCTCCGAGGAAAAGAAGCTTCCCCTGATCAGCTGGGATACATTAGCAAAGCCTAAAGAGCTTGGTGGCACAGCATCCTAAATTTGGGTTTGCAAAACGTGGCACTTGGTGCTAAATTGGTCTGGAAGCTTATCTCCAATCCCAACAGTCTTCTCAGCCTGGTCTTCGAGAAGAAATATCTGGGTGCTCCCCTTCCTGAGTCCATCCTCCGGGTGGCAAACCCTCCTAAGGGCTCGCATATATGGAATTTCATGATTGAATGTAGATCTTTGTTTGTCTTTTATGCGGATTGGAGAGTGGGTAATGGAGAGAAAGCTCTCTTCAGGATGATCCATGGAATGGATACCCTGCTCTTGGAGACTCTCCTGCTTTCAAGACATTAAGAGGAGATTGTTGGGTGAATGGGGTCCTTACGTTTCTAACTATGGGGAACTGAATGATTCCCTTCCCTCCATGTTGCAATGGAAAAAAGTGGACCATCTGAATCTCTCTCCTGATTTAAAAGCTAATTTTTTATCTATTTTGCAGGAAAGGAATATTCTGATCTCAAATAAGCAGGATGAAATTGTTTGGACCGCAGCTCCCTCGGGATCTTATTCCCCTCATCTTGGCTACCTCCTGCTCCATGAGGATATTGCCCCTGAGAAACCCATATGGAAAGATTGTTGGGACTCCCAATGCCCCCTAAAGCTGGTCTTTTTGCCTGGATGGCCTTTAAGGGTAAGATTTTAACTCAAGAAAGAAGGAAAAAAATTGGTATTCAAGGTCCTACCAGATGCCTCCTATGTAAAAAGGATGTGGAAGACAGAGACCATTTGCTTCTACATTGCCCCTTTGTTGTTGAATGTTGGAACTGGTTGTGTGCCAAGCTTAACCTTCCGTGGGTCCAGCCTAAATCCCTCCCGATGTTATCCTAGCCTGGCCTATTAATTCTCACTCAAGGGCTTTTTCTTCTTTGGTTTGGTCAGTGTAGTCTGGGTGCTTCGGCCAGGGGCACATTTGGTGGGAGAGAAATAAAAGGCTTTTTAGGGAGGAATATGGCTCAGTGGAATCGGTTCTCCTTAGGCTGGAAAGGGCTATATCTGAAGTTGTGTCTGCTAATTGGTCTAGATCTTGTCCTTTTACTTCCCATGACAGCTGCTTGAAAGAAGTTGGCCAATGATAATCAAGCCTGGGGATGGTGCTATGAAGTCTTCCGCATCTTCCTCCCTGGCTAGAAGAAACACTTTTTGGGCTCCCCCTTCCAGTGGGTTTTTAAAACTAAATTTTGATGGGGCTTCTAGGGGTAATCTGGGGGTCTCCGGTGCTGGATGTATCATTCGCAATTCCTCTGGTAAGGTGGTTATAGCTACTTCATACAAACTCAAGGAGGGTACTTGCAATGTTGCCGAGGTGCAAGCCCTTGGCAATGGTTTGCTTCTCGTTGCTTCCCTTAAAATTGAAAATCTGGAAATTGAAGGGGACTCCATGATAATCATTAACACCATCATAAAAAAAAGAGCTTTGTCATGGAAGTTGGATCTCAAGTTCATAAGGTTTTATGGATGTTGTCTAAATTCAAAAATTGGAGTATTAAACACATCTACCGAGAAGGTAATCAGTGTGCCGACTGGCTAGTGAATAAAGGCATCGAACAAGATTGTGGGGAGAGGGTGGCTAATAATTGCTTTGCGTGGGAGGGCTTGCAAATGATTGCCTCGAGGACTCAAGCCCATCATGAAATCGACGGCAGCTCCCCACGTGTGAAGCCTAAGGCACCTATTTAAGACTGGTTGGGCGGTTGTCTCATACATTTCCCTTTGCTCTGCGAAATGGCTCCTCCTAGGGCTCCTGTGCTAGCTCTTTCTTGTGATGTGAGAGAAATGGCATTCAGAAATAGGGTTACCGATGGTAGGCTGCGGAAGATTTTCCTCATCTCCTATGCAGAGGACCTGGAGGTGGTTAAATTGGTTTTGGGTCTGGAGTTTCTAAATATGGAGGGGTGGCCAAGGGTAAATAGTGGTATTGCCTCCATTTTCGTGGAAAATTTGTTGGTTCTGCATCCTTCGAAGGTGGAGGTGGTTAATGTCACGGCTCACTAGATATGCCCAAACTTCTACGGAAACCTTGCATCGGAGGTGGCCAATTTCAACTTGGCTTCATGGCCTACTCACGATGTCGCCTTGGGCTCACCAGATGGTGTTGCTTCAGCCTTCCCAAACTCGGACGCCGCTTCAAAGTTCTGCTGGAGTTTGCTAAGTCCCTCACATCTTACGCAAAAGATAAAAAGGCGGGGCGTATTCGCATTCAGTTGCCCAACGTCAAGGCCCTGAGGGCACCGCTTGTTCCTATTCCGTCTTGGTGGAATGATTTGCGTTCCTCTGCAGGCAATGCATGTGGCTACCTCTGGCGTGGTTGGCTTAATGGCAACTAGGTGGATGAAGAATCTGATGGCGTGCCTAAGCTAGATATGGACATGCCCAATATGGGTATTAATATTTCTGTCATTTAGCCCCGTAAGCATAATTCGGGCATAGTTATAGTTATAGAATAAATTGTGGTTTTTGTTAGTATGCCACTGTGTGTGTGTGTGTGTGTGTGTGTGTGTGTGTGTGTGTGTGTGTGTGTGTGTGTGTGTACTGTGTGTCTGGATTATGCCTCCTTTTTGTAAATAGTGTGTGTACGTGGTCCCTTCAACTCGTGTGTTCGTGTGTGTCTTAAATATCAATGTGTGTGTGTGTGTGTGTGTGTGCGTGCGCGTGTGTGCGTGTGTGTGTGTGTGGGCGTGCGTGCGTGTGCGTGTGTGTGCGTGTGCGTGTGCGTGTTTGTGTGTGTGTGTGTGTGTGTAACAGGGTTTTAAAATATCATATATGTTATAATATTTAATTTATATATGTGTGTAAATTTTCTGAACTGCAAAACTCATGGTCCCAAAGGACAAACAGAAAGCACAAGAGCACTAGACACATGCCGCCGCTCCACAAGTCAACGCCAGCAAGAGTCTGAACGCCAAGCGGAAGAGAAGCCACTGCGGAGAGCTAGCCGCACCCTACCCTCTCGGCAAAGGGCTCTAGAAGACCTCGAGGAGAGGCGGAAAACTGAACCGAAGCTTTTCAAAATTCCAAATTCTTTCCCCTTCAGAACTATCCAAACCTTTCGAACATGGTAACTATGTCTCTAACAATTGCTTGGCAGCTCCTGCTGGCAGAAATCTGGAGGTCTCTCCAAATTGTCCATGGAGTAGTACACATTGTACAACCCAGAGCGTAGGTTACCAACCCAAAATGCAATGATAGGTTTTTGATAGGATCGCAAAGAATATGTTTCTAGTGTTCTTCCATATAATCTAACAACAAATCATATTTAGGCACATAGCCTACGACCTCCATTTGTTTTGCAAGCCTCTCCAACATTGCATCAGAGTCCTCTATTTGTGTGTGAACTATGTCTGTCACTACAAATGTATGCACCTGGTTATTCATCTCAATCCAACTGCATCCTGGAATTTTTCTCACCCCTTTATCTTTCATCATCCTTCTCACTGTCGCCACGTCATCCCACCTGCCAGCTGCAGCTAATATATTTGAGAACAGGACATAGGGTCCAGCACTTTGTGGTTCAAGCTCAAACAGACGTTCTGCTGCAAGTTGAGCAAGCTCTATATTTGGGTGAATTCTGCACGCATTAAGCAAGGCCCCCAGATAGAAGCATCAGGTTCAATTGTCATATTGTTGATAATATCTGCTGCCTCCTCCAGGTGGCCAGCCCGGCCAAGAAGATCTACCATGCAGGCAAAGTGATCAGGTCTAGGTGCAATGAAATGGTCATTAATCATAGAATTAAAGAAGTGACGGCCTTCGTCGACCAGCCCTGCATGACAACATGCTGAGATAACAGAAATGAATGAAGCATCATTTGGTTTAAAACCTTCACTTAGCATATGTTCAAACAATTGAATGGCTGGTATCCCGTGTCCATTGTGCCCGTATCCTCCAATGAGTGCATTCCATGAAGCTATGTTCTGTTCTGGCATTCTGTCAAACACTTGTTGTGCATCCTGAATTTCTCCACACTTTGCATACATGTTAACCAGAGCACTCCCAACAGCAACACTTGACATAAGCGAACTTTTAATAATGATGGCATGGACCTGCCTTCCCTGTTCTCCAGTAGCTAGGCCTGCACAAGAACTGAGAATGCTAGAGAATGTGACTGAATCTGGTCCAACTCCAAACTGTCTCATTTGGCAAAACAACTTCATTGCTTGCTGACTGTTCCCAGTTTGAGAATAACCCACAATCAGTGAAGTCCATGATATTGCGTCCGGCTCAGGCATGTTCTCAAACACAAGGCATCCATACTCCATACTCCCACATTTAACATACATATCAACAAGTGCATTTGCCACAAAGATATTCAACTGGTATCCACTTCTGATGATATGAGCATGGACTTGCATCCCCTGTCCGATTCCCGCTAAACTCACGCATGCGCCAAGAGCACTGGCAAAGATGAAGTCGTTGGGTTTCACACCAGCTTCTAGCATCAATTTAAACAAGTTAAAAGCTTTCTCCCTGTCACCATTCTGGACATATCCTGCAATCATTGCAGACCAAGAAACCTCCTCTCGGTTAGGCATTTTATCAAACACATTGTATGCATCCTCAATAATTCCGAATTTCCCATACATGTCAATAAGTGCATTGCCCACAATAGCATGCATTTCAAATCCAGTTTTGATTATCAGGTTATGTACCTGTTTCCCACATTGAATCGCCTGCAAACCCGTGCATGCATTGATAATGCTCGCAAATGTAGACTGGTTAGGCTCACATCCTGTCCGGTGCGTCAACCCAAACAACGCCAATGCCTCAACCCCATTCCCATTCTGAGCATATCCCGATATGACAGTGGTCCAGGAGACGACATCTCGTTCAGGCATTTGGTCAAACAGCTCGCGCGCATCCTCAACGTAGCCACGCTTAGAATACCCTCCCATGATGGTATTCCAGGAGAAGACATTTCGTTCAGGCATTTCGTCAAATACTTGCCGTGCATTTTCCATTTTTTCACATTTTGCATACATCTCCACAAGACGATTTTGCACAAAGATACTCGACTGAAATCCCATAATGATCATGTGGGCATGAAGCCTCCTGCCATCTGCCAAATCTTTGTTATCGATACAGAGCTGAAGGAGATATCCATAACTGTTGGAATCCGTTAAAATGTTACCCTTCTCCATTAAACTCAAAATTTCATTGAAGCCTCTGTTCTGACAGACAGTTATCGTAGCTGGGCCAACGAAATCCTTTTTGGTGGCACATGTAAACCCCCGTCTTGTAAAAAATGATTGATTCAGTCTGTTGTTTAGGTGAAACGGAGGTGTTGAATTCGTTTGATGTTTCATCGGTAAGACCATCTTGAGAAGGAAGACAAAGGGCCTTGGCTGCTTCATTGTGGCTCTCCATTGTTTTAGTTCACGACTTCATTAAGTTGCAGGATTAACTGAGGGTTACAATCTTGGAATTTAACGTCCTTGAACAGTCAGAATTCAGCTATTTGTAATTCCGAAATTCATCCTGCCATGTGAAATGCAAATTTCCCGTCAAACCGAACTGCGGCTTCAAAATGTACCTGCCATGGGAATCGAAGCACGCTGCCTTCATAACATGTCGATTATATGGTGATGACAGTCATGATTATTTGCAGATTTTATTCTAAATCTAAATACCAGTAGAAATAGTGGTTTAAAACAAAATAAAAATAAAAATAAAAATGGTAACACAAGGATATCAAGATTTAAGGATTGTGAAGCTCTAACACATGACGAACCCCCCTAAATCTCTGGGCATTGTGCATTCGGCTCTCGATACAGACTACAAGTTAACAGTGGGAATTGAATCCATAACCTAGACCACTTCAAGCGGTGGTGGCTAAACCATAGTAATTATATACTACAATAGATCAGAATTAAATGTAACACAAATAACATGGTTATTTTAATTATCACAAATACACGTAGATTGACTTATGTTTTTGGGCTATTGGTGAGTTACGAGTAGTTTGTAATCTTCAACCCAAGTTCCATTCTCATTGAGTTCATTGGATGCTTTCAATAAGTGGCCATGGGGACATCTTGAGGTAGGAGTCAAACTTCTCCATATGGACCAAGCAGAACATAGCAGGGCGCTCCAAATGCGGATCACTTGCCAGACATTAAAGACCCAAGCCCACCCCCATGTCCTACTTAGAGAAAGTGCTCCTCCACCACTTCGATTCGTAGCTCGTATAATAAAAGCATTTACCATCCAAAGTTTTGGGCATTGTTTGGGCCCTCAGGAACATAAATGGAAACCTTAATGGTTTGGTCGAGGCCGGGAGAAAAGCACTTTCACCTCCATCTAGCTCATCACGCCTTTCCTTTTGATTTGGCACATATGGTGGGAGCGCAATATCATAATCTTCAGGGAGGAGGCCTCGTGTTTTTCGTCCTTCATCGAAAGTGGAAGTGGCCATATCTGAAAATGTTAGCACTCACAGTTCCAATAATCCTAACTTCACCTCACGTGACGTTGAGATAAGAAAATCTTGGCCTTTAATAAAAATTCCCCCTCCTGGTTCGATAGTATGTCAAGGCCTTTCTCAAATTGAAGAAATCCTTAGAAGGAGAAATGCGAAATGGATTCCACCCCATAGATTTTGCAAACTTAACTTTGATAGGGCCTCTAGAGGTAACCCAGGTAAATTAGGGGCAAGGTGTCTTGTGAGAAATGAGAATGGGGATATAATTGTGGCGGGCTCCATACCGCTCGAGATGGTACTGCAATTTAGCGTAAGCTCAAGCTCTAATGGAAGGATTCAAATTAGTTGTTTCTGGGGTTATGATTCGGCTTCCGTAGAAGGTGACTCACAAGTCATTGTTCACACAATCGCTTAAGGGATCATACCTTTCCTCACATCTTAATTTTTACATCTCCAATATTCTTTTTTGGTTAGGAAAATTAAAAAGTTGGAGTATCAATCATGTATTTAGAGAAGCAAATCGCATCGCAAATTTGCTTGTTAATGCCGCCATTGATGAGTCGAATGCTTTAGCTTTAGAATTTCATGTAATCTCAAGATCGATTGACACGCCTTACCCGATATTAATTCACACGAAGGGAGATTCGTCCTGCGTCATCATAATTAATGGTGCCTCGTGCGTCAATGTTTTTTAAACCTATCGTCGGTTTTATCTTCTCTACCTCCCTCCTTTGCTTATCTGGCTTGTTTTTAATGGTGTTCCTGGGTTTTTCGTTCATCACGCTTCGTGGTGAGCGGTTGGAGATGGCTCTCACCTCGGCCATTTCTCGCATACATCTCTTAGATATTTTCCATTACTCCTTAACTCCTGAAGCTGAAGCCATTGAGAACATTATGCGAGAGTCCTACATGCATAACTCACGTCAGGCGCGAGCCAACTCTAACGTTATGGCTACATTTTTTCCTTAGGTCTTCTCATAGGCCCTATTCTCGCCGATGTCGAGCTCATCACCGATGATCTCATATACCCATTCCTACAAAGGCGGTCTGCATGAAGAATTGGTTGATTTTCGACTTCCCGATCCCTTATTATGGGTTGAGGAAGTGGGTGAATTGGCAATTAGTCCAGGGAGGGGGATTCAGTGGCTTAGAGAAAAATATAGAAATTTACTCCACTATGAGGAAAATGTGGACACCATTCTCGGGCATGGCCAACCGGACCCTTGCCTTCTACCCCCCTGGACATATCTAAAGCCCGCTTCCCTCTGCACTTTGCCATTAACAACCTCAATGAACTGCGGGATCGCGTCGGGGCAGATTTTCATCTCTTGTTTGGCGAAGCTTTGGCAACACATTAGTGGTGTAGCACGTGTAGCATCTCGTGTCAAAGATGGCGCTAGGAGTGCGGTTGTGGCAAAACATTCATTATAGGGAAAGCTCTTGTTTGTTAACATTAGTTGGCATTGGCTTGTTTCTTTAGCACTTTTGGTCATTTCGGATTTTGTCTTCCGTGCTCGCTTGGCTTTTGGTTGGCTCTTCTGGATCCTATTCTCTTCTCAGTGGGTCCTCGATATTTGTACATGGATCTTTCTTGTCTTTTTGGTTTTCGTACCCTTTGTTTTGTTTTGTATGGGTGGGGCCCCATAACCCTCCGGTTCATAGCTCTGGTCAAAAGCGCTTAAAAATCAAAAAAATACACGTAGATTAGTGAAAGTATTTCATAATATCTAATAAATTATTTCAAATATATAATAACACATTCACATAAGGTTTCGATACTTTTCCTTTTATAATGTGTGATTTGATGACAAATGTTGAATTTAAATTTGGAAATGCATTCTTGAAATTGTAAACATTTTGACACACTTGAATAAGAATAATACACTAAAACTATCTTCTTAATTCATACAAAATATATTACATATTTATAGGTCAAGTTGCTCCTATAAATAAGGAGTTAGCTTTAACTATTCAACAATATCTTATTCACGTGAGTTCGGTCAACAACCAACCAACTCACACCAAACTAATTTATCTCACTTCTAATTATATCACGTAATAAACCACCCATATAATGTGAGCGCTAATGTGATATTCCTAGCATCCCCCCTTAGTGCGAACATGGTAGAAAAACATTCACACACTCATCTGCAGTATGCTCACCCCTGTGGCATGTCCAACTATGTGACTCATGACCTTGATACAAAAGAAAAGCTCTCTCCTTCCATGGTTTTAAACAAGCTTACCACAAACCTTGACGTGAACAGCCCCATCAATTGTCCACCTCGTGTGGTTTTTGGATCTCCCACAAACCTTTTCAAGATCTATGAACTGACTTACTCGGTGCTTTTGTTTTCCACTATGCTTTTACATCAGGGAAGTATATAAGAATCAACTCACTTATTACAAATTGAAACAAGAAAACTCACACTAAAAATATTTCACATTACATCCTATAAGAATCACAATGTTCTTAATTACAACCACTATTATCGATCGTCACAATCGATCTCGAATAACATAGGAAAATGCCATTAGAAGTTGCCCTTGACTTTAGCTGATTTGGCGCAAAATGAAAATGGATGTTCCTCGCAATGTGAAATTTCCACTTATTCATCAAATAGGAACACTGAAAAGTGTAATCAGATATCATCGCATACTACTAGCTAGATCTTGTTGTACATGGTCACCATTTCCAGTGAACATATTCATGGACTGATCATCTTCCAATGACGTACGATTTACGGTTAGGAGGATCTCTGCAGACCATGTGCTCTCCTATACAATTATTTTTCTAAAGCATCCAATACAAGCCACTCAAAATGAAAAATTGAAATAAACTACTCAACTGGAACTCAAATACTCACAACAAAAATCGCCACCATAATTGATATGCACCCTATCATTGTTGGTGACTAATGAGAGGTCATTAATCGACCTCCTACCTCCATTGCCTCCTACTTCTAGTTGTTTGCTGCTAACTCAACTAGATTTGATCATGAGGTTCAATTGCATATCAAAGGACATCGATTCCACCGATAATGCATCCAATTGAAATGCGGGCAAATTTTTATTTTATTTTTCAATTTTACAATGACTTGACAATTTAATTTGACAACAAAATTAGTTACACAAAATGATATAGATTTAAAAATGAGAATGACATTGGTTTCCAATGACTTAAGCTCTCGTGCCAAACTCAAAATGGTACACATTGAACATTATATGCTAAATATCACAAGACTATGGTTTAAATAAAGACTAAACATATAGAGTCCAAACTATGGAAATAAATAAATAAGTAAATAAAAACTCTTATTTTAGGCAATGAGAATAATAGCTTAATCAAAGGATAGACTTTCCAAACCTAAACCTACACGATTTATGTGAATGCAAAATCAATTATACGCTTTGTCATCATGGAAGGAGAAGGATCCAAGCAAGTTTGCAAGGATAATGTTGTTCAAAGTGGGCAGAGTCCAAACTTAATGCAAATAATGGTGAATGCTCATAAATTTTTCACATGAGATATTTCTAGCAGCTTATTACAAAGCGTATATCATACAAATCCACTATATTGGCGAAGATGGTGGCCACAAAATTATACTAACACAAAACGACTTCGTATCATTCATTAATGCAATGCAATCGCAAAATTGTGATATCGATCCAAATCCATACACTAAAACTATCTTCTTAATTTCATATGAAACATATTACATATTTATAGGTCAAGTTGCTCCAATAAATAAGGAGTTAGATTTAATTATTCAACAATATCATATTCACTCGAGTTCGATCAACAACCCATCAACTCGCACAAAACTAATTTATCTCACTTCTAATTATATTATGTAATAAACCACTCATATAATGTGACCGCGATGTGATATTCCTAATAGAAAATTATCATGAGCTTAACCATGAAATTTGGATTCAATCATGGAATAAACCGTATAAATAAAATAACTATCCCAATAATTCTCGAGATCTCTAAATATTAGAATCCACTTAATAAAATGTATATCAGCAAATAATATTAAATCGCATAAATGATAACAGCTTAAAACTAAAATAGAAAACCCTATTTTTGTGTTCTAAATTTTTTAGAAATGCCACTTTCAAACAATGATAAAACTCTAATGATTGTTTGATTTCTCTAGATGCATGTGAGTGCTCAATATAATCCTAGAACTATCTTATGTAATCTCTATATGTAAATGAACTACATTTCTTGTGTTCTTATAGAAAACTAAATTCGAGTGAGACCATGTTGGTCCACAAACTAAACATCAATCAATTAAAAAGGAAAAGTGCAGGACAAATATTACGAGTGCATCAGAATTAAATGAAAACCAAAAAGTGGGTGTGGAAACATATAAAAGTTTATGGCTAGGGTGAAAAACGTCTCGGCGCTTAAAAATTAGGCTTGAAACATAAAGGAAAGAAAGAGAAGTTTGGGTGTAGAAAAAGAGATTTGAGAAGATGAGGAGGTGAAAGGGAACCACCAAATCAAATGGTTTGTAGTCCTAAGGTGTAGTATGATGGTGTAAAGGTTGTTGTCTAGACATCCACCAATGTATAAATCACACAAAAGGCCAAGTAATAAAGGACGAGGTCGACATCATGCTCCAAGTGAATTTGGCATAATGTAAACCCTCGGTCCTTTTCGCAACTAAGCCTAAATTTATTGTACATCTAATCCATGTAAGCTTTATATTTAATCAAAAAAGGGAACCATCAAAAGTTGACAAATGTGCCACCAAAAGTGGAACAATACTCAACAAATAGGTCCAATCATCCTAAAATTGTGTTTATTAAAAACTACTAATTCTTAGGGTCTATTTTTCTAAAGGTGGCTACATTTTGCCTCACTTTGAAGTGTGTGCAAACATACATTAAACAAAGTAGAAAGATGATAATATGGAAGGATATAGTTAGATGCTTAAATTTTCATAAGATAATCTAATGTACTACATAGAAACCTATGAATATATTCTTCTTTTCATTACTATGTAAGTAATGATAATTTAAGAATGGAACCCTAAAATTTTATATAATACCATGGTGAATCTTATTTTGGCCACCATATGCAAAAGTTATGTCAATTTGAAATTTCCCCTTGTTCACACTAATTAAACCCCCTTAATGCAAATTTTTTAAAATGACTAGTTTATAAAGGTGAATTTGGCATAATAGAAACCCTCTAGTCCTTTACAGCTAAGCCTAAATTTTTTGTACATCTAATCCATGCAAGCTTTATATTTAATCAAAAAAGGGGAACCATCAAAAGTTGACAAATGTGCCACTAAATGTGGAACAATACTCAACAAATAGGTCCAATTATCCTAAAATCATGTTAATTAAAAACTACTAATTCTTAGGGTCTATTTTTTTAAAGGTGGCTACATTTTGCCTCACTTTGAAGTGTGTGCAAACATACATTAAATAAAGTAGAAAGATGATAATATGGAAGGATATAATTAGATGCTTAAATTTTCATTAGATAATCCAATGTACTACATAAAAAATATGAATATATTCTTCTTTTCATTACTACGTAAGCGGTGATAATTTAAGAATGGACCCCTAAAAATTTATATAATACCACTTGAAACTTATTTTGGCCACCATATGCAAAATTTATGTCAATTTGAAATTTCCCCCTTGTTCACACTAATCAAACCCTCTTAATGCAAATTTTTTAAAATGACTAGTTTACATGGATTAAAATTTCACAACTAGACAAAATGTACCTCTCGTTATTTGTACTCATTAGAATTGTTGCAAAATCTATATTCCAAAATAGTTAGTTTTGAAAGAAAATATGGCCTCTAAGCAATGTTATGGCCAAAAGGAAGACAATGCGTACTAGTTTTCCTAGTTTTCAAAGTTAATTAAGTTTGCCACCTGTTCAAAAAATATATATGGCATATCTACGGTTTGAACTCTTGAAAAATGCACTAATTATGGGTATACATGATAATATTAATGGTAACCAATTATCTTTTATAGTTGTTTGAGGTGTGCTTTCAATAGTTACAATAGTTTCTACTTTTCATTGTTTCTATTTATATTTTTGTATATAAATGTTTTGTCTTTTCAAATAGACTCTTCCAACATAAATCAATGTAAAATTACTTTAGCATTGAAACCACAACCTCTACACTTGGCAATTCCTTCACAATATGTCTTTTACCAATTCCTCGTGATACCGAGATATTTTCTCTCAAACTAATATATGAGTTATATTTTAACTAAACAAACCATTAAAAAACAAGGGCTGCGGTGTAGCTAGAGTACCAGTCGTGAAAGCTTGTAATGCGATTGATGAAGGCTATTTAATGTAAAAATTATGAGATTAACATCATATATTGAATTGTATTTTAATTAAGCTATGAAAACCAAAGTATGTTATAGTGACGGTGAGTAGAATACTCTTTAGGAATGGAAATCGAAAGCTATAGGAGTTGAAGACTATGCTAAAAGAAACCATTGGAAACAAATACATAAATTTAAACAAGTTAGGAACTAAAAGCAATTGCAAAATGCCCCCGTGTCGGTGTGAAGAGCATAGCAGAAACAACATCGAAAGTCGATGTTTTTTATGATTTGTAAGCATTGAACATTAGCCTCTTTAATTACATGATCATGATTGCTAGACATAGGAAAAGAATGTAAAGAAACTAATCAACCAAAAACGCATGGCAATGAATCAATAGTTTTAACCAAGCAACTGAATTTTGAAAGGGCATTTCAGATTAACTACCGAAGCCAAAAAACAATAGTATTCATATTCATGATGCAATGTAAAATTCTGTCAATCCATCCATATTAAACATAATGCCTTTGTAAAGTATAAATATAAGCATATAGCTTATTGTTGTTTGTAGTAAACTATGACCATAGAAAATTATCAGAAGTAACAATTTATGCTATGGCAAAGTGAATTTTCTGAAATGATGCGGTGTAGCAAGTGGTGCGCCAATTATAAATCTGCAAAATAAATATAGAGTAGTATTAGAAATGGTTTGTCATTTGTATTTGAAATGGAATAGTTGAAACATATGTGTGCATGGCGAAACTGGTTTACCTTAAAATGATGGCGCTGACATTGTATGGCTTGAAGATGCGTAGCTACTTTCTTGTGATTGAAATTGGGATGGAATGCCTATAGAGGAATGAAAGTGAATATTAATATGAGTAGAGCATGTAGTATTCGCAATGTTGCTGAAAATTGAAAAGTGGGTGAAGGCTACATACTTTCGTCTGAGTAGTTTTCATTTGTCTGATGATATTATTTTTGTCTATTGTAAAGATGTCATGCAATGCAAAGTGTGATAGTTGTTCTATAACAACTTCTTTGTCTTCTATGTATTGTGGATATGTTATAGCAGTAAGAGAAGGTATCAATTCAGTTAAAAGCTTGTTTTTAGCTATGCATTGGATGAATGTTTTGTCTGTGCTTTTAATGGTGCATAGAAGATGATGGTAATATGCATATGGGCATTCCTGTTGGCAGTTACTGCAATACGCTATGTCTGCATGCAATGGTGGTAAACAGTCAATAGTTAAGTTGCATTTTTTTGCAAATAGGTTCAAATGGACCGAAAAAGCCTTTGCGATGGTCAATGTTCCTTCAACCTATGTAGTAAAAGTAAAAATAGATTTTGGTGTAAGGTTTTCTTGAAATTAATACACTTCAAATTTCAGTACATGTATACATTGACTAACATATGTATACAACTACTGCATATGGAGCTATAGAGAAAGCACAGAAATATTGGGTTGTATAGATGATTGCGTGTAATAACTATTGTAAATATTTGGAGAACTAAAGAACCAAATTATGTAAAAAAAAAAAGCGTAAGTTTGCAAATTCTGAAAATATTCGCAGAAGTAAGGAACCAAATTTATTTAAAAGGGAAATTTTGCAAATGCTAACAATTACAAAACCACTCATTTCATTCATATCTTTTCGTGAAATATTTGTTTACTGACAAGATGATCAAATACCACTAAAACAAATGTAGACACACGATAAAGGTGATAAGGTCATAAATACTGGTGCAACTCATACACTGATTTGCCATGGCCTTAAATGGAAAACGACGACGTAGTGGAATGCCATTTGTTTTACTCTTTCCAAACAAAAAAGATCGCCTCGAAGTCCCCATTTTGTTGTGGAAATTAAAGTGATATGACCAACACGTTGTGTGCTAAATAAAACTATTGCACTATGAGCGGTTTTGATTAACTTGTGGTCGTCAAAGTCTAAGCAGTAGCGGTGGCGGTTTAGACGTTTCTAGGCATTTTAGACGTCAATATACAGTCAATTAGAGATTTTATCCACATGCACAGTCAAGATTTTTTTGTGAAATAAAATTTGTTTTAGTCCTCCCTAGTCCCAATCAAAAAACAATAAAACCCCAACCCCCTCTCCACTTTATTGCGGAAAGATTTATGGAATATTGGTGATTATATTTTATTACGGGATATGCAATTTTAAATTTGTAGATAGCTCTAAAATGAGACTTAGGTCGATACCCTATTATTTGGTTTACAAGAAATTCACAGAGAGTTGATAACTAGTAGATATAATGTGCAAGGATTTTGAGTTTTACGTCAATGCTAATTGTTAGCATTTGCAAAATTTCCCCTATTTAAATTAATTTGGTTCCTTAGTTCTGGGAATATTTTCAAAATTTGCTAAAAAAAAAAATTATTTTTTACATAATTCGGTTCCTTAGTTCTGGGAAGATTTGCAATTTTACTGCACTGGGTCAATGTTGGGTGTAGAATTTGCAAAGCTGCAAATTTTTCTAGTTTTCATCAATTTGGCTCATTAATTCTGTGTAGATTTTTAGTGTTTCGCATTCACCGTTGTTTGTGTATAAAATTATTAGGAGTTTTCAACTTTTGTTTATCGTGGTGATTGTTTAGCTTGTAATCGAAAATATTTCCATTTTTGGACATCGGCATGAGTAGTTTTATCCATTTTGGTATGATTCTAGTTGTTCTCGTATTGGTTTGAAGTGTCTTCTCCAATTTGATAAGGATATTCAGTTTTTCTCTAGTAGGTGGTGGTTGATTTGATAATTTTGTGAGAATTTTCAGCGTTTTGTGTATGTGGTCAATGCTAGTTGATGCAATTTGCTAGGATTTTCAGTCTCTCTGTATTTGGTGAATGTTTGGTCCTCGATTTGGAGATAGTTTTCAACTCGGGCATTAGTGTTTGAAGCATGTTCTCCAATCTGCTACGGATTATCGATTCTTCCTATAGTCCTACATATTTATTTGGGAAGAAAGGGAAACATGATGAAACTCAAGTGGCTTGAGCTATGAAAATAATGATGCTACATAGTTTATAGTACTAGCCAACTGTTCAGGTGAGTTTCAATTCTAACATCTAAAACTCATAATAGTTATGAACTATCCAAAATTTCCTTTTGGGTTTCTGATTTTCCTTCCTCGTGAGAATCCAAATGCACCTTAACATCAACTTGGGTCTTTTTTAGCCCTGTTTTCCAATGTTTTTCAGTCTTGTCAATAAATTTATACAATCAAAAGACAAAAAAACTTATGATTACAAGCCTGTTTTTTCACTATGCTAAATATTCTGCCTCTTACGTAAAATCTCCACAATTCTCCAATAGTCATCCACTTCAAATGCAGCCTGAGAAATTGTAGCCATTGTACGGGTCTCTGGCCCCCATGGATCACCGTTGGTTGCCTCGTCTGTCATTGTGTATGCAGAAAAACCCTCCACGCAAGTCTCATGCATGAAGGCACCTGTTTCAGCCACATGCACCTCCCTCCACTCGGA
This sequence comes from Taxus wallichiana var. yunnanensis, assembly GCA_018340775.1. NCBI lineage: Eukaryota > Viridiplantae > Streptophyta > Pinopsida > Cupressales > Taxaceae > Taxus > Taxus wallichiana. Next base: position 181,507,510 of record CM031236.1, on the reverse strand, counting down.
AGCAACAGGAACAAATCCACATAGCAGTTTTTAACGGGTCCATATAAACTTTAACAAAATAGGCGCTATCTGCAATATACCAGATTCTATTTCGCAATGAAGCATTAGTGAGGACCAATCAGAATGATTCCAAAAATTCCCAAAAAACCATAGCTCTGAGGATATATTTTTGAAATATTTGGTTCATACATTACAATTGTACCAGTATCCGTGCAAAGTAATTGGGAGCGGCAAAAACAATAGTATACTCGTCAATGCGGAGTGGCAGTACTAATAACAATAATTACGTTAGAGGTGTTCTCCTATGAGAAAGCCTTTCGATGGGCTATTCCCGGTTCTTTTTCAAGAGTGAATTTCTTGGTGGCTTTCCATAAATTTCCATTACTAGTTTTCTTACCTCTAAGAAATTATTTTAAATGGAGTATTATGAGATTTCTATTGGGACGAGTTTATAGGGGGAAATCTGACATTCTCATTCTCTTTTCCCAAGTTGAGAATTAAAAATGGTTTCTTTTGTTTTTCTCGATAATAACAATCACCATAAACACGAAAATGTCTCGTATGGAAGTGGATGTAGAAGCAGAAAATCATTGGCGTGTCTTGTGAATGGATGATGGGTTTGTAGGATTCTAATGTCAAATAATATTATTCTAATTCTATCGGTCTTGTCCAGCTTATGGAATTATCTTTCTTGATGATAAAAGTTGATATGGATTTTTAATTTTTTTGTATAGGTAATATATAGGGATTAGTAAATACTTATTGACCAGAAGCTTCGAAGAGCAAGGCTTTTAAAATTCATATAGTTTTTATTATGTGTTTATTTTGTAGTCAGTTTCATAGATGGATGGTGGTTTGTCTTATAGTCCTCTCAAATACATATAACATATATCTATTGTCAATGGTAAATTATATGTAATCTAGTTACCCTGTCTATATGAGAATGTGGGTTATTCATGGATGATAGATTGGTCCCATTAATGAATGTTTTTATAGATGTAGACATTTAATAATGGCCTCTAAATATATATTAGTCATTCAATTTACATGCTTTTAGCAAGTTTGTGTACTTATTATTGTTGTGCTTATTGGTTTGTTTGTTTTTCTTTCCACTATTTTCTCTATTTCTTAGCATTTTGGACTCTTAGGATGCGACCTATAGGTTGATTGTCATCTATTAAGAGCTTACCAGCTTTAGGTCACTAGTTTGAAACCAAAACCATAAATTGAGAAGAGGTGTGTGTTGTAAAGGTTGCTCACCATAATCATTAACATTAAGGAAGGCATAAAAATAGAAGGGTGTTAATCATCAAGTCAAAATCCTAACCTTTACGAAATAATGAATGAGATGTATCTCATTTCCTTGCATACTAAAAATAATCCCATAAAAGTTACATTAAATTCAAGCCCTAAAATATATTACAGATTCCCCCGTAGAATTTTTCTCTACAGAGTACATAGATATCAACCTCTTGTTTGAAATATGCAAAAGATTATTGTCAATATCGGTACATTCTACCTAAACTATACAAAGTGTCATCATACTATCTTTCCAAAGACAAGATGAACAAGTACTTCACCATTAATATATGTTATTCCAATGAATAACAATCAAAACTTTACATCAAAAATATTCATCCTAAACAAAATCTTTAATTTTTACATGCCTCCTTCCACATAAAATCATAGATATGCTTAACTTCGCACAAACACCCCATATAATTTCTACATCTAAAATATTTTAACCAAGAAATTTATTGAGGATTCTTTATTGCAAAACTACCAATTCTTATCCAAAATTATATCCCATCGGACATATACTAAAAACAATCAAAGGACACCATCCAAACTTTATTTGTTCCATGTAATCACTATGCTACCTTAGGATTCAACTCTAAACCCCACCACATCGGCCTCTCGACTCAACATAATTTAGAAAGTGATCCAACCTAAAAATCACGGACATAAAGCATACAATGTAGAAGGTACAAAGAGAGGGAGAACCAAAATTTCAACAAGGATGTTATCCAGATAACATATACAATCAAGAAAAAAATTTATACTTTGACATGGTTAAGTAATATACCCAAACCAAAGAGGGATAACAAATACTTTTTTGCAAGAACTTTGGTTGTCATCGGATGGCTCCGACCTCTCCCCCGTCCTCTTCCCCTTCTCTTTTCCCCGGATCTGGTTTTTATGGCTTTGTCTCTCAAAGACTTCCTACACAGGACGTGTCTCGGTCCCCTCGGTGTGGTTGTGGATAGCGGTGGTTCAATTCTTCTCACAAATGTTGTCTTTGTCAAAGGCGGTTATGGATCTAAGTGCCCTACGCTTCCTATTCATGCTTTTGAACCGGTTTTGATCCAATCTTTACGGACGGAAGGTGGATTTGGCTAGGGATGCTCAACCCTAGAAAATCCCCTTTGTGAAGCGCTCCTACTTACATTTTACAATTGGGCCTCCTTTTCTTTGTCTTATAAACCCCTTTCTACCGCCAAATCCTTTCCCTCAATTTATTTTGGGGAGTCGGTGTCGGGTAGAAGATTATTACTCCAACCTAGGGTTGATCTACCGCTTCAATGGTCTTTAGCCTGGACTGCCGCTTTTTCACTCTTGGTTTTCTTCAAATTAGCATCCTCTCTTGACTGGTAAAGTTGACATTTACCCCTATTAAGGGGGTTATTTATTGTGGTTTTTATTGATGTTGAATATAGAGATGTCATCCTCTCCAAGCTTTGGGAACTACATAATCATCACTTGTTAATGAAATTGTGGTTTCGTCCTTCCTTCAATCTACTCTCCATCGCATTCAATGTCAAGCATGTCCGGGGTTCATTTACCTCATATCTCATTGCAATTTTGGGGGAGGAGTGCTTGATTGGTATTGCAATGCTTTGGGAATATTTTTATCCATTGACTCTAAAACGGAACTTTACACGATACTACATATGCTCGCATATTGGTGGATCTGGATACCTCTCTTGATCTATCCGCTTACATTGATCTCAAAGTTTTGGATAGATTTTGATCACAATATCTTGACTATGAAGGCTTTCCTTCGAGATGCATGAAATGTTTTGGCTTGACCATCTTGCTTCAAAGTGCCAAAAGTGAAGTAGAAGTCAAGGAAAAATTATCTTCGTGCGAAGGATTCTTAACCCAACATGTTGGTTGTTAGGGATGATTCGATTTCCTCTTCAAAAGATTTGACAGAGGTTCGTGAAGACCCTGATTTAGATGATAGGGAGATTCAACAACCGGCCGAGACTCCTGCTTCCCCATGTGGCGAGTTGGTGGATCGGGTAAGGTGGAGTAGGTGTTGACACTCCCTTTGGGGGCGAATTCGATTATTCTAAAAATATATTCAAAATGAGTCAAATGTTGGAACAAAGGAGATCTTTGATATTCAGCTTCCAACATATCCAGATGAAAATTTGGATCCTAATAGGAGTGATGGTTGGATAGTCATAAATAGAAAAAGAAAGTAATTTCTTTCCCTAAATTGAAATTACGATCATGTTATCCCATTTCACCCCTCAGTGAAATCAAACAACAGCAAGCTTGCATTATGACATTAATGGGGATCCGCTTGTAGGAGAAATAACAAATCGATGATTTGCCTAATAGTTTCCTAACACTCTACACAACTCCCAAGGTCCCTAAAGAAATCAAAATTAATAAAATTTGGAGGAGGGCCAACCTAGTTCATGACCAAGTTGTCACCCCTAGCCCGACGAGTTACACGGAACAACGAGATGGTTACACTAGAACCAAGTTGCTTAGAGCATCGGGAGAATTGAAATTAAACCGAGCTCATTTTCATACATGTTAAGCTCTTCGACAATTGGAGTTGGGCTGGTTTTATCATGGGCCGAGCTCTAAAGATCATCGAGCCGCAACACAAAGATCGGAGGACGAGCTATACAAAGGCCAAAACCGAGCTTATCTAATAATGGATCAAACTTTCTCATATGTCGAGATAGTTTCAGGACATGGCACTACGTCTAGGACCATTTAGAATAGAAGGTGAGTTGTGTAGATGACTAGTAAGCTATGTTAAAAAAAGCGGTTCCGATTCAACACATAACAAGTAGAAGGCGGAGTTGTTTTCATGCATGGTCAAGATGGTCATTGAAGGTCAAGTCGTTTCATGAGACCAAACTCTATGTGCAAGGACCGAACAAAATATTCCTCGCATTATACACGATTTGGTCAAGAAACATGGCGGGGTGGATTCTTGATCCGATCCATGAAGTGAGTCAAGTCATTCCCAACACATACAAGCTCGAGCCCCTTCCTCGTGACATGAAAAGTGGAAGAGGTCGAGATATCATAAGAGGATGATCCCATGAAGGTCGAGCTTGAATTGGTCGCAGGAGAGATGATCCGAGATATTTCGGGCAAGTGTGAAATAATGAGGGTCAAACATGAGGGCCGAGTTGTTTAAGCCAGGGTTGAGTCACCTTCTACAAAGAACATGAGAGTAAGACTTAGAAAAATTCTGAGCCTTTAGCCGAGTTCATGGCGAGTCTCGTGGAGATGGTGGGGATTAATGGCCCATACTAGTGAAGAAGGTGAGTTGCGAGGGGTTTCTACATGGCCCCTCATTTTAGTTTCAATAAGTAAAGAAAAGTGGAAGCCCCGAAGTCACGTGGGGCTTCTACGTGGAACTCATCCGAGCCAAATGAGACAAGTCGGTGGTCAACGCATTGGAACCCACATCGCAATGAACGTGGAGAGAGTTGGAAACATGCAGAAGTAGATAAATCATTGAACTCACCGAATGAGGAAGAAACACGGTGAGTCTGACAACACAGGGCAGAAACGAAGCTTGTCGCGTGACACCAAACGAGAAGCTCAACTCTGTATGCATTGGTGGGAGGGGCTCAACAGTGAAGTGAGGAGTCAGCCCCACGAATTAGTGTCGAGTTGGCATATTGTTACACGATGCAAATGGGAACCCTCCATGAGGTGATAAGTGAGCCAACAAGGAAGGAGGGGGTCAACGAAATATGAACTAATGCTCGATGCGTGAAATGGCCATGTGAATGAAGAGGTTCATCATACATGTAGGCATCTCGACAACAAGAAAAAGGATCAATGCAAGAGCGAGTCAAAAAATTACAATGTGGGATAGGAGAAACATGGCGACTTGGCATTGAAAGAAAGGCTAGTCAGTGCAGGCACCCATACGAAGCCCTGGGAGATAGGAGCCATCTCGAGTGAGCTGGCAGAGGTATAAAAACATTTAATACATTCCCCCTTCTTTTAAATTCAAACGATGAAAATCATGATGGACCCACCATTTTAAATACCCAAATATTTTAAATATATGCAAAACCTTGGGGAGAGGAAAATTTGTTAAATTTTCTTTTCCCAACCAAGAGTTAATTGTTAGTCCCGTGTATTACAAGCAAGCCTGGGAAAACCAAAAGAGTTGAAGTCACTCAGAGGGCCATATCTTTCGCATCCCTCAATGAAATTTCACAAAATTGGTATCGTTGGAATCGTGGCTCAGAGCCGGATGCATAGTAATTAATAAATTCTAAGGTTGATGAGGATTTGAGGGTGTATTTTGTATAAAATGATCCAGTTCAAAGAGACGATTGGAAAGTAGTTGGGAGTGCAATTAATGAGTATGGCCATCATTTTCTCCAACTGCAGGTTATGGGACAACATGAGGGAGATTTTACAAATCAATTTCCATCATTTCACCTCATTTATTACAACTTACAAGTGGTTAGAAAAGCAATTTCGGATTACACTCTTCTCTCCTCATTCTATAAATTATAATCTTGGGCTCATTTCAGACAGGAGTTAGTCATTTTTCTCTTATCCCCTCTCTCTTTCTTCTCTGCTAGGGTTGAATGTGGAGCTTAAGCCTCCTTTCCAAGATTTGTAATGGCATTTTCCTTGCCTCTTACCTACTGATGTTGTACTGTACATATTTATTGGAGCAATATAATGTGTTATGTGATGCATTTTGTCCATCCTTTGCATGTTTTATTGTCTCTACTTGCCTCTCTTCATTGTAGGGTATATTGTGCATATTTATGATGTTCATTACAAGTTTTGAGAGTTGTGTTTAATGGGTTTGAATTGGTGTTCTATGTGAAATCTATCTTCGGCCTATGGTGCATTTTGTCCACCATTTCCATTTCTCACCTTTCTCCATTTCGCATAATTGGATTGTGATTAACCACCTCCTTTTCTCGGTGTATCATTGCTTTAGTATAGGCTTTATTTTCATGCACTCTCTCTCCTTGACCCCTTGGAATGTTAGATTAAGATTAGATAGTTATGCCTGCATTAATATTAGCTAGCTTGTGGCGGTAGTTTAGGAGTAGGAACCACCTTCTCTCGAGGTATATCTTAAGTAGCAAGTCCCACACTTAGAGATAGTACCCATGTTAAGTAGATTACACCGAGTGCCCCATCTACAACTCAAGCCAATTGAGGAGTGTTGTAATTTGGTGATAACAATTATGGCATGCCCGGTGGCATAGGTTTGAAGCACCTTACCACTTCACTTCATCAAGTTGATGTGATCTTGGTGAAGGTTTCAGCCTTTGGAGGCACTTCCAAGTACATCCGGCGACTCCATTATTCCAAAAACCCATCATCCCGCCTCGCACCACCCCTTTTCATTTTTCATTCATTTCCTCTCTTTCCATCCATTCTTCTTTCCACTTAACTTTCATCTTCTTCCATTCATGAAGTTATGCAGTCATGGCTTCATTTTCATCATGGAGCTCATACTTGTAGCAGAAAAAAATACTAACCATACCCACCTCCATATTTGCAAGATTCATCCCCGGGTTACTACTAGTTACCTCCAGATATGTACTACAATGAAGATCAGCAGTGCATACTAGTATGAGCAAGATACAAAATAGTTTGGTTACCCGCCAAACTACAAAGTTGTTGAAGAGCAGGAGTATGCAGATTTTAGAGACTACCTTTGCACTGTGGATTCGAGCTAAAATCGAAGATCCTAGGAATGGAGGCAACCATGGTAAAAACTCGAGCTACATATCAATTGAAGGCACTTGGGATCAGCTTCATGGCACCTTGCCCATGGGTTTGCCCTATGTTGTTTCACTTTAACCCAAAACAAAATTTTGCCTTTGTAGTTGTGATGTTGCCACAACTTGAAGCATGGATCGAGGAGGTCAAGGAACATGAATCCAATGTTGGTCTATCTCATCAATGGGAGACACCTACATTTCCATCCTACAACCCTATCCTCGTTCCAAAATCATTGTCATCTCAACCCGAGCCTCAGTTCCCAAGCTTTTTGTCTGCTACCCTAAGTATGAATTCCCCTTATCCATATTCTATTCTTCCATCTCATTTGATTTTATCCACCATTTTCCCTTCCACACCCAAGTCCCCTCCATAGAAAGAAGAATCCATACTTTCCCCTCCACCACCTCAACCAATGCAAGCATCAGTTGAATCTCAACCCACCCCTCCTATTGCAATCCCAAATCCATTTTGGGAAGAACGAGATCAAAAAATTAGGCAAGGAGGGCAACAAATTGAAGAACCTAGCAAGGAAGAACTTGCAAGAAACTTGAAAGAGTGGGCTATGCAAGGTTCAATATTAAGAAAATTCCACTGATGACTAGGCCTTCACAAGAGGTTGGAGTTCAAGAACAAAAGTGGAAGCTAATCGTGTAAAAGAACAAACACGAGAGGTAGATGATGACCAACGTCCTATTTTCTCGGAGTTTAGCATGAATGATGACGTTATCTTCTCACAAGTTGCCAATCCATCACCAACTCAAAATCAACAAGAGGAGGAGCATGTGCCAACAAAAAGGGAAAAGCTCCCGAGTGAGCACAATTTTTGATGGAATGCAAAGTGACCCTCATTGTCCTACATGCCTAGAGCTTGCTGCACTATTGGAAGGTTGCATTGAGCCACCACAACCATCATCATCACTGCAACCAACCATGGGGAGCTTCGTATGCCATGGAGATGGGAAAATTAGATTTTGAATCCTTGGATGAAGAAGAGATCATAGGAAGCTTCTTGCTTTCTTTTGATGGTGAAATTTTATATTCTTCTTCCATTACATCTTTGTAAGAATATGATTTTGTGGAGGATTTTGATCTCTCAAGATTTATGCTTGAGGAGGAGGAAGATGATGACAACAAGGCCAAATCATTCATCATGGAAAGGCGTTTTGGAAGACACAAAGTTGTTTGTAGAGGCAGAGCAACATTCAAATCAGCCTGCAAGAAACCACCTTCCAGAGGGTCTGCAAGATGACTCCATTCATGGAGTTGAGATTCAAAGAGATGGGCGGATCATGAAGATCCATTTGTTGGTTCCCAAGGTCGCTTGTTCAATTAGGTATTTGGTCACTTAGCTCCAAAACAATTTCACCACCATGCTCACTTTAGAGCATGAGGATGGTAATCAATGTACCAAGGGTCAACTTCAAAATCTTCAACCAAATGCAGAGAAACTTGAGGAGGTATATGTGTTGTTTGTTGATACCTTGGAGAAATTGGGAGTGCAAGGCATGTTTTCATTCCCACCATGTGATTATGTTTCCAAAAAGATCACGTGGCCACATTTTGTGAGGAAGGGTAGTTACTTCTCACAACCTATTGCAGGTTTTGTTTAGCCCCTTTTTCCTTGGTTAGTGTAGGGTAGGAGTAGGTTTGTTTTCAACAAAATAAGTGTTTGTGCACACTCTACATGTCTTACTTGAGGCATGTATGATTTATTCTTTTGTATATATGTTTTGTTTGTTTTTGCTCTAGCTAGTATGGTGCACCATGTTCCTCAATTGTTGTAGTGAAAAACTCATAGTTGCATGTAACAATTGCAAAATTCAAAATCAAACAAATACAGAGCAACTAAAATCAATGAAGGAAGAGATCTTGATGACTCTCCCCAGAGCAACTAGAGCAAGACTCCATGCCCAATGGAAAGATACATGCAACTGGTCATGCTCCATTTAGTAGGCTAATGGCCCCCATGAGTCGCCAAACTATTATCCCATTTTACCCCCTTATGAAATCAAAAATAGGCAATCTTGCATTATGACATTAATGGGGATCCACTTGCAGGAGAAATAACAAATCGATGATTTTCCTAACAGCCTTCCCCAACACTCTACACAACTCCTAAGGTCCCTAAAGAAAAAGAATTAACAAAATTTGGAGGATGGCCAACCCACTCATGACCGAGCTGTCACCCCTAGCCCAACGAGTTACATAGGAACAACAAGTTGGTTACACTGGAACCAAGTTGCTTAGAGAATTAGGCGAATTGAAATTAAAACCGAGCTCATTTTCATACATGCCAAGCTTTGCAGACAATTGTAGGCTGGGCTGGTTTTATCATGGACTGAGTTCTAAAGATCATCGAGCTGCATCACAAAGATCAGAGGACGAGCTATACAAAGGCCAAAATTGAGCTTATATGATAATGGATCAAACTATCCCATACGCCGAGCTAGTTCTGGGACACGACACTATGTCCAGGACCATTCGGATTAGAAGGTGAGTTGTGTAGATGGTGACGAGCTATGTTAAACAAAGCGGTTCAAGATGGTCAAGATGGTCATTGAAGGCCAAAGTTGTTTCATGAGACCAAGCTTTAGGTTTGGGGACCGAACAAAATATGCCTCACATTATACATGAGTTGGTCAAGCAACATGGCGAGGACAGATTCTTGATTTGAGACATGAAGTGAGTCAAGTCGCTCCCAAAGACACATGCAAGCCTCGAGCCGCTGCTCGTGACACGAAAAGTGGAGGAAACCAAGCTATCATAGTAGGGGACGATCCCATGAAGGTCGAGCTCGAATTGGTCGTAGGAGAGACGAGCCAAGATATTTTAGGTAAGCACAAAATAATGAGGGTTAAACATGAGGCCAAGTCATTCAAGCTAGGGCCGAGTCACCTTCCGTAAATAACGTGAGAGTAAGACTTAGAAAAAATTGAGCCTTTATCCAAGTTCATGGAAAGTCTCGCGGCGATGGTGGAGGTTGAGGACACGTACGTGCGAAGAAGGTGAGTTATGAGGGGTCGCCACATGGCCCCTCATCATAGTTTCAAGAAGCAAAGAAAAAGTGGAAGCCCCGAAGTCACGTGGGGATTCCACGTGGAACTTGCCCAAGCCAAATGAGACAAGTCGGTGGTCAACGCGTTGGAACTCGCATCACAATGAAAGTGGAGCGAGTTCAACATAGGAAGAAGTAGATAAATTGTTGAAACTCGTCGAATAGGGAAGAAACACGGTGAATCTCGGTAGACGGGTAGAAACGAAGCTCATCGTGTGGTACCAAATGAGAAGCTCAACTCGGTATGCATTGGAGGGAGGGGCTCAACGTATAAGTTAGGAGCTAGCTCGGTGAGTCAGTACCAAGCTAACATATTGTTACATGATGTAAATGGGAACCCTCCCTGAGGTGATAAGTGAGACAACAAGACATGAGGGGAGGCCGATAACATATGAACCAATGCTCGATGTCGTGAAGTGGCCATGTGAATGAAGAGGTCTCAAGTCATACACATAGGCAACTCAATGATAAGAAAAGGGATCAATGCAAGAGTGAGTCGACACATTATAATGTGGGATGGGAGAAACACAGGTGACTCGGTGTTGAAAGAAAGGCTAGTTGGATCGGGCACCCATATGAAGTCCGGGATATAGGAGCCACCAATCGAGTCAGTGTCAAGTGGAAGAGGTATAAAACATTTAATACATTCCCCCTTCTTTTAAATACAAATGATGAAAATCATGATGGACCCACCATTTTAAATACCCAAATCTTTTAAATATATGCAAAACCTTGGGGAGAGAGGAAAATTTATTAAACTGTCTTTTCCCAACCAAGAGTTAATTGTCACCACATGTATTACAAGCAAGCACTGGAAAACCAAAACAATTGCGATAGCTCACTCGAGAGGGCCATATATTTCCCATCCCTCAACGAAATTGCACAAAATTGGTATCATTGGAACCATGGCTTTGAGCCGACACGCACTACAATCAAGAAATTTAGAGATTGATGAGGATTTGAGGGTAAATTTTGTAGAAAACGATCCCAATTCAAAGAGACAATTGGAAAGTGGTTGGGAGTGCAATTAATGAGTATGGCCATCATTTTCTCAACTGCAGTTATGGGACAACGTGAGGGAGATTTTACAAATCAATTTCCATCATTTCACCTCATTTATTGCAACTTGCAAGTGGTTGGAAAAGAATTTTAGGATTACACTCTTCTCTCCTTCTCATTCTATAAATTGTAATATTGGGCTCATTTGTAAAGGAGTTAGTCATTTTTCTCCTACCCCCTCTCTTTCTTCTCTGCTAGGGTTGAATGTGGAGCTTAAGCCTCCTTTCCAAGCTTTGTAATGGCATTTTCCTTGCCTCTTTCCTACTAATGTTGTATTGTGCATATTTATTGGAGCAATATAATGTGTTATGTGATGCATTTTTTCCATCCTTTGCATGTTTTATTGTCTCTACTTGCCTCTCTTCATTGTAGTGTATACCGTGTATATTTTTGATGTTCATTGTAGGTTTTGAGAGCTGTGTTTAATGGGTTTGAAGTGATGTTCTGTGTGAAATCTATCTTTGGCATGTGGTGCATTTTGTCCACCCTTTCCATTGCTCACCTTTCTCCATTTCAAGCAGTTGGACTGTGATTGACCACCTCCTTTTTTGTGTATCACCGCTTTAGTGTAGGCTTTATTTTCATGCACTCTCTCTCCTTGACCCCTTGGAATGTTAGATTAAGATTAGATAGTTATGCTTGCATTAAGAGTAGCTTGTGGTAGGTAGTTTAGGAGAAAAAATCAACCTTCTCTGGAGGTCTATCTCAAGCAGAAAGTCCCACACTTGGAGATAATACCCATGTTACACAGACACCAGTGAGTGCCCCATCTACAACTCAGGTCATTCAGGGGTGTTGTAATTTGGTGATACCAGATACCGTGATTGGGATCCTCTAGAGTAATATGTTTTTGTCGCACTGTGGGTGTTGAACCTTTATTTTTATTCTCATCTTGCTTTTATTCTACTCATTTGTGCTTTAGTGGCATTTTGTATAAGGTCACAGGTCCTTTCAAAACCCCCCACTTCTACCCCTTTTCCACAAAAATACCCAAACCAAAAATATTGTTCCAAACCATTTGAAATAACTAACAAATTCCAAAGGAAAGCTATAAAAAGGGAATAAACATATGTGGAATACGTAGGGATGAGGATTTTTTCATCTTGGTTGCTTATAAGTCTTCCTATGTGAACACTCCTTACACACGTATATTGACACTTCAATACACTAAATGCTCTAGAGTGTTAATCGACGTGATTAAGCGGTGGCTTCAAAGCATGTAAAAATACCGGCGTTCCTCAATCATGTTCGCCACTTGACTTCTCTGCTCTTCCACTTGCTTAGAACATGATCCTTTTATCCAATGCATTGGGGAAGCATTCATCGTCAACTGCTTGAGCCAATCGTAATGCTAGTAACTCCAATTTAATGGGAACTTGAGCATCAGTTCCATACAAGAGTTGGAATGGAGACATCCTAATTACTCTTTTGGGGTTATGCGTTCACCCACAATGTGTCATATAACTTTTTATGACAAGTTCTTTGATTTTCTTCTACTATCTTACGCATGATAGTAATGATGTTTTTGTTACTATATTTTGTTTGACCGTTTCCCTACGGGTAGTAATCTAATAAATGAGATAAGGATATCCCATACCCATAACAAAAACCTATCATCTTTCTTTGAAGAAAAATTAGAGGCACTGTTTGTCATGATCTTGTGTGGAATTCCATAACGAATCAATATATTCTCTTTGATGAAGTCACATATTACAGCAGTAGATGTTTGTTTCACCGGTATAGCTTCTACCCACTTCGTAAAGTAGTTAGGCATGCAGGTGAGCACGTGAGTATGACCAGCACTAGAATTAGGATTCGTAACTCGATGAAATATAAACCCCATTGTTGAAAGGGTTCTTCGATGACAAATGACTTCAAAGGAAAAGTCACAATTTAGGTCTTCCAACAACCGATGACAAGCTTCACATTTTTCCACCCATTTCTGAGCATCGGAAAACATAATGGGTCAATAATAATGTGCTCGCAAAATTTTATGAGTTGTCACTGGGCCAAAGAAGTGACCACTGCAAGCATGATCATGAAAGGCTTCAAACAACCTGGGTTGTTTTTCTTTTTCGACACATCTGAGGAACATGGCATCAATTCCTTTCTTGAACAAAGGGTTGTCCCAAATGACATACCTAACAAATCTTAATTTGATAGCTTGTTTTTCCTTAGGTGTCAAATTCTCAGGACATTCGTCGTATGTGAAAAAGTAGGCTATATCAGAATACCATTCATCTGTGGTAATGACGAAAACTACCAGTGGTCAACTTTCTTCAACTGGTTCTTCCTTAGAGTCATCTCGTGGCTCATTCTCTGTGATGAGTTGGCAGAGTCCTCTTCCTCGAACTAACTTGGTAGGTTTGATGTCCAAATCATATTCCTGGATCTTGGAGACCCAGTTACCTCTTTTAGATCTTGGTTCTTGTTGTGTTAACATCGATTTAACTGCGGTGTTTGGAACTAAGACTTTGGTGTGAAAATTCAACACATAGTACCTGAAATGTTTCAAGGCTCTCACCACCGTGTACACATGCCTTTCAAGGGGAGTGTAATTGAGTTCATGTTTCTTGAATCCAGAACTCATGAATGCAATAGGAGATTCGATTCCCTCTTGATTATGTTGAGTCAGGATTGTGGTGAAGCATAACAATAGATTATGAAATCCTTTTTAAAATCGGGACACACCAATGTAGGAGCTTTTACAATAGCACCCTTGATTTTTTCAAATGCTTCTCTACCTTCTTTCGACCATTTGAAGGATTCTTTGCCTTTCATCATATTGGAGATTTCTTTGGTCACCAACAAAATCTGACACAAACCTTCTCAAAAAGTTCACCTTCCCAAAGAATGAGTGGACTCCAAGCTTACTTGTAGGTAAGGAAAGATTCTTGATAACTTGAATGCACTCAGGATCAATCTTAGTTCCTTCTTTAGAAAAAATATGACCTAGGAGTTTCCCTTCCATAACTCTGAACACAAAATTTTTGGATTCAAAGAGATCTTATGAAGTCTGCACCTTTGCAATATTTTCTCTAAATCTTGTAGGTGATCTTCTCGCTTCTTTGAGAACATTGTCAAGTCATCTAGGTATATCACGATGATCTTATCTTTATAATATGTGAATGTCATATCCATAGCCTTTTGAAAAGTAATGCCAACATTTATCAAACCAAAAGGCATTCTTCTATATGTGAACGTACCTCAGGGGGTGGTGAACGCGGTTTTATGTTGGTCTTCTCTAGCCACTTAAATCTTATTATATCCAGAGAAACCTTCTAACATGGATAGCATTTCCGATCCAGTTAATGCATGCAAAATATGGTCCATGACCAGTAGTGGATAGTTATCCTTCAAGGAATCTTGATTAAGATTGCAAAATCCACGTAAATCCTAATTTCTCCATTTTTCTTGCGAACCGGTACAATATTAGCTATCCAAGTTGAATGTTAAATACGAAAAACTATTCGTGCGTCTAACATATTTTAAACCTCATAGAATATTGTGCATGTTATCTTGGGATTATATTGTCTTTTTTTTTGAATGAAGTTGCACTAGGTTTCAAGGGTATGGAATGCTCCATTTCCCTAGGTTAGAAAGACTTCAAGTCTTTATATGAGTAAGCCAAGACATCATAATATTTGGTAAGGAGGCTTATAATTTTTTTGTGCTCCTCAGGTGAGCAACACTTACCAATGTTAACCAGGTGAGGTTTGTCCTTGGTACCAATGTTAACTTGCTCATAGTCAACAAAATTTGCAGGTCCTGCTTGCTCTTTCTCTTTGATAAACTTGTCATGTTTATCAAAAATTTCTTCAAGTGAAACCAATCCTTTTGGAATTTTATTTCCTTTGAGTTGAATGATGCCATCACCAAGATCTTTGTTCTCAACTCCTTCTTGAATGGGTGAGGTCATCGATTCACAAAATTTAGAATCACTTCCTTCAAAGTACAATTATTCAAAATTATCTCTCTTTTCCAAGAAGGCAATAATTTGTTGATCATCATTAAATACTTTCCAATTTTCTACATTGTCAGGAACACTTGGCCTAAAAACCATTTCAATGGTGTATTTGTCTTGATCAAACTTTGAATGAGGGATCATTAATGAAGCTGAGACTGCTAGAGAATTTGTTTTGTCATTCTTTTCACGAGGGACATATCTTATGGAAAAAGCATCAAAGACTTCTATCGTGTCCCACACTTTATTTATGTAGTGTCTCAAACGATCATTCTTTACTCTGAAATTGATTTTTTACTTGTTTCACGATCAATTATGCATCTCCAAAGACTTTAAATTTTTTTATTCCTTTCTCTTCTACAACTTGGAGGCCAAGGATTAATGCCTCGTATTCTATAGTGTTGTTAGTATTCGAAAATTGGAGCTTTTGTAAGAAAAAGGAAACATTTTACCATTTGGAGATATAAGCACCACTCTTGCGTCGGAACCTATTGAGCAATAACTTCCATCAAACTCAAGAGTCCAGATCTCATTGGGATCTTGGCAAGTGACCTCAGTGCATGAACCTTTGTAGTCATCATATAATTACCCATACTTGAGTTTTGAAACAGGACTTGTGTGCAGGGATCATCGATTTTTATTCGTGAATTTTTCCTGAGTCTCCGGCATTAGCTTCTTCATTTCTCCACTGATAGGGATCATAGCATGAGACCAATCCATTTGAATCTCACCACCCATATCTCTACAAAATTTCTTTCTCAACAACATACCATATGAAGCAAGAATGTCGAAACTAGAATGGTTACCTTGACTCGCTTTTGAGGAAATTGAGCTAAAACCATTTGAGTGTCTTTAATTTGCCCAATTAGAGGAACTTGTCTTATCTCCATTGAGTAACAAGATCCGAATGTTCTTGTACAAGTCAACCCAAGAGCATGTGCTACTTTTGTAGGCATCACATTATCCGAGGCTCTAGAATCTATAATGCAATTACTTAATTTGCATTTGTTGATCAGAAAGGACACAAAGAAAGGTTCAATCTTTTCATTCGAAGGTGTAGTGGCCACCACAATATTTTGAGTCTTCCCATCTTTAGGAGTTTTCATAATTCCTTTAGAGGAATGAATAGTAGAGTTGCCTTTGATAAACTGGACCAATTTCTTGAGTTGATCCTTATTGGACTTTAAGTACTCTGCCTATGACATGGAAATTTTTATTTTATTTATGTGATCAATGATATCAAATTTGGGCAAAACGACCATACTTGATGCCTCGGATATTAGTTCTTTCAAACTCGATGATGACATACTTTTAACCTTTGCTTCGGGCTTGGTTGATACTGATGTGGAAGAAGAAACATTCTTCGTAGTTGATTTATCAACCGATTGACTTAACAAAGGCCCTCCTTTCTTTAAAATAGTTTTGACCTTGGAAACCTTAATCTCCTTGGACTCTTTAGGAATCTCATTGTCTTGGATTCTTTGGAAGTTTCCTTATTTTATACTCTATAGAAACTTCCTTGGAAATATTTTTATCTTCCACCTTAGTGGTACTCTACTTCTTATTTTGAGAGGGCGTGAAGACAATGAAGGATTGACTATTCATATCTTTTATGATTTCTTTGTATTCATCTTCTTCTTCTGAACGATACTTAAAGAAATGATTATTACTCTCTCCTTTAGGCTCTTTGACTTTAGGTTCAGATGTCCCAGAGTCTAGCTCTTCTTCGTCAACTTCGACGATCTCAACTTCATCATCATTTTCTTCAACGACATCACACTTTGAGTTAGTTGTGGGAGCCACTTCAATAACAAGCCTCGTTGGAGTACCTACAATTCTGGCTTTGTTGGGAACATAGCCTTTTCTTGGGATGTCTTTGTAAGGAGCAAGTTTACTACTTTGAGCAACTTACTTTTTCAAAGCTATCACATCATTCACTAACTTAGTGAGTATAGCCTTTGAAGCATTGGGGTTTCTTAACTCTTTCCCTTGAGGGAAGTTTTCTTGAATTTTCCTACCATGATTAAGTCATCTTCAATTTATATGGCCAAGGATTGAGAAATTTCCAAAGTAGCCACTCTAGCTCTTCTCAGTTGATAGCATACTTATGGTTGTTGTGCGTTAAATTTTTGTCCGTCGGGTTCTAAGGCGAATCCCGACAGAACTTTGTTCACCATTTTGTTAAATTTAGCCATGAAATTCCTCATGGGTTCTGTTGGCTCTTTCTTTTCCTAAGATAGTTGGGAAAGAAGGGCATGTTCATCTTTGTCATCTTGAATCGGTCTTCAAACTTTGTTTTCATATCATTCCAGTTTGTAATGCATCCATTTGGCAGATGATGAAACCAATCATGCGGCAACATCATGCAGTGTTTCAATGAAGAGGTGAATAACAACATCTTCATATTCCACTGACAAAACTACACATGCAACAAAGAAGGTAGAAATGTGGTCATCTGGTGATGTCTTCCCATCTCCATCGAACTTGGGAAGAATCTTCCTTGATCCTCGTGGGAGGTCATGTCGAGTTGGTAAGGCGCTAATGGGCCTATGGCATTTCCCGTGGCATGTTAACTGCCATCTTGGGAAAGATGGTATGCAAAGGCAAAACAATGTGAGCAAAAACAAGTGCTTGACTTGTAATGATTCCTTCCTTGCTTTCTCTTTCAGGACTTGATGCAAGGCTTACGATCTACGGGGCATGTTTCTCCTTGCGAGGAGATAACTTGAAACCAAACTTTCCTTGAAAATAAAAAATGAGATTTGATTGACATTTAGCTTTTTCTCCTCGTGTACACCTTTTTCCTGCCAGTTTGAAATATTTACTATGAAAGGATCATTGACATGTTCTGACCAGCTCTTGCCTTTTCTCTTTGCTCTCTTTCTTGATATCTTTACGCCTGAATGACTCTAACTACTTTCGTAGCTTGATCTTCTTCATTATCTAGTACAAATGCGGTGAGATGAAAACGATAGTTGCTCGTGTGCTTTTCCTAAATGGCTTGCCTCAAATCGATGATATGTCTTCTTGAGTATCTGCAAAACAATATTTGGTCAGAAGATAGGTGAGTTACCTATAATGGTCATACAAATTATTGACTTAGTGGAAGAGGTCCGCGTCAGTGAACAATGATCAACATGTGTCCAGGAGTTCTTTTAGCCACAAGTGTGGGTGCTCTTCTTCTAAGGTCTTCAATGTAGATTTCTATGTCAATGGCTCTATCAACAACCACAAATTGATGCAAGTTTTCATGGTTTTCCCAAGATATTGTTCAAGGTTGGAAACAATGTCTCCTTGAAAATCTTCATCGGGCACAAGGTTCAGTTGAAGAACTGAAGCTTGTGCAAAGGGGATAGTCATAAAGATTTAACCAAGCACTGGTTAATGATTCTTGAATCCCCAATAGAGTCACCAAAATCATTAGCATATGGATTTGCACGCATGCAAATGACATGCAACAACTTGGGAATGAAGTCCCTCCTCAATGAAGGTGAGGTTGACTTTATTGAAAACCAAAATTGTATTTGCATCTATACATTCAAAATTGTATGTGGGGGGTGTTTTAGAACATCAACGGAAAGAAAAGTGAATGAGGGAGATGGAATGGAATGAAGGAAAATAATGGAGAGTAATGAATGGAAGAAACATGCACAAGTTAAGAAAAATAGAGCCTAATATGACACGAAGAAGAACGCTGAATAACTAACACAAATAAAATGGAGTTTGCATCAGCTAAATGAGAATGAGTAAAAGGGAACACACGTGAGCAAGTAGACAATCAAAGATTGATCACCGTGAACTAGAACACCATATTAATAGCATTGACAATAAGATCAAACACAATATTTGTATGTAAGATTTAAACATCTAACATCTAATGAATATAAGAACATCAAATGTTACAAAAGATAATGAATGGGACACAAAGTTCATATTTCGTTAACTCTAAAATGTCTTCAAAAAAGAACACAAAATTTCTTTCCTGAAACAAAGCTTGCACTAAAAAATATTTTATTCTCCTCTCTCTAAGTCGCCCTTACAAATGAGCCCCTGACTTCCTTTTATAACCCAAAAGTTGGTTACAAAGTAGTTAGGATTTTACATGAACATTAAATATGGCATCTTAAGTGACTTTTACTTTTTCAACCAATTTTATTAAAAGCAACTTGAAAAATAGAAACCACTTGAGTTATCAAAAAATTGCCAAAAGTGAGTTTAATAACACCACTTTATAACAAAAAGTAATGGGTATATATGGTCCCCACTTAAATGACTTTGACACACACATAAACATCCTAGTCAAAGAACACAACACCTTGATAAAGACATCTAGGATCGTGCCTTATCCATTGGGCCAAGATTTCACCTATCCCGGTTGTACAGAATAAACTCTTTCACCGTGCTCTGTAATCCTCCGGATGACAAGAGAGCCCACTTGAAAATTGAGTAATTCACCCACCTCTTCGTTTGAGCATCATCCTGGTGTGAGCAATTTTATCTTTATTCACATTAGCATTCACAATTACACATAATTCTCCACATGCTCCGAATAGCCCTCCATAGTGAATTATTCATTTTTCGTGAGACCGTAGTCGTTACGCCACCTTAGCTTGTCAGAATCCAACTCTTGATCTTTCACCATTGAGAATATCTTCCAAGAGCCAAAATTGCAATTCACTTCCTGGAGTTATGTCTTTTGTCTTTGTCACCATCCTAAAGTGTTGCCATTCTGATCCACTCATGATCGTCCAATTCGAGAACGCTCCAACTTTAAGATTGGTCGATGAAGTATTGTGTCTGCAAGCACTCCTAACTGAGAGCTGACAAAGACACGCTTGAATGATGTGGCCTTGCTTGATGATCTCGCACAATTGTACTTATCATTGGTCTTGGTTTTTTGATGAATAGATCCATACAATGATCAAGTGAAAACAATTGATGTAGACAAGATTCTCCCATTATCGATCTCTGCCGATAACAATGGCTTTTGACTCAAGAGACCTATGCCAATAGCTATGACTTATACCGCATAATGAGGAAGTTAGAGGTTACTTCCACTTTGGAGCCATTGGAGTTAAATCACCACACTATGCAGGTGTCGTGGTGCATCCATGTAAGTGATGACCAATTCAGAACAAGTGTCAGGAAAATTGTGACTCACCTTCGGTTGATATGCGATCGCAGATCGACCTACATCGACGTGTCCCAAGTTGGTATTGACGATGTTCTCATACTCTGAATGGAGCGTCAAGGTGGGTAGAATGTCCTGGAACCTATACCACAACATCATTTTATTTGAAGATGACATGATTGTGACAAAAGCGTGATTTCGGGCTATTACTTCCTTACTTCAAAACTGCACAAATTACCTCTGAAACTGCTCTGGGAAAAATAACAAATCTTGTTCTATGATCCGAAAATAATCAGATTATTACTACTTGATCTCGAGACCCTTATAGGCTTTAATTATTTGTCGATAATTTACTCCTTTTAAGTAATCAATTTAAAATAATGCAAGACAATAATGACAATTGCACACAGATTGATTACGGAGTTCGGCAATTGCCTACGTCTCCGGGTTCATGGTCGAACCATTCCACTAGTCAAAACTTGTAAGTTACAATAGTACTTTCACAAGAAAACCTAATGGAATTTTACTTGCCTATCAGTACACCAGTTCTTCGGATGACAAGGGTGAAAAATAGCACCCGACTTCCACCTTCCTGGCATACAATCTCCTTCGGCTGTGATCGGCCTTCCCGACGTAATCAATGCGACGCTAGCACTCCTGGCCGACAATCCAGATTCGCAAGTAATAGGTGTGGCTCAATGGGCCTATTGGGTAGTTTACAATTTACTCCCAATCACAAATATTTCATCTACTATTGCCTAAAATAATAGGCCAATAGACAATACTTGTTGACACATCCCACAAATAAGCTTAACAAATAATAAGCTCGGTTGTGTGTGTCCCCACAACAAGCTTAACAAATAATAAGCTTGAGTTGTGTGTTGCACCGGTGTCCACCGTTCCGCGCTCTAGCAATGAGCTTCTCCGTTGCATCGGTGTGTTTTTTACAATGAATGGGTTCCCTATTTATACAAAATTAGGGCCCTTAAAATATGCATTGCATATTATCCTTAGGCTATTTTAGCCTCACCCGTAGCATAGTTGATGGGATTAAATCCCAAATTGGGCGGATGTATTTTTAAATGGGTTAAAATCCCATGTGGAGCGGATTGCATGTTTAATGGGATTAAATCCCAAATGGATCCGCATTTGTATAAGTTCCCACATTTTTTTGGGTGGGGGATAATGTCTAAGGCTTTAAATAGCCTTCCTCCATGCAATTGAAGTGTTAGACTTAACCGCCCCCATCTCAACCGCTTCATCCTCCTCCACATGGAAGTTTCCATGCATGGGTCTAATGCCCCCTAACAACCGCTTCACCACCTTCCACGTGGTCAAAGCATATGCATTTGATTTGGCGTTTTATACTAATGTTTTAAACATTAATATATATATATATATATGTATATATATATATATATATATATATATATATATATATATATATATATATATATATATATATATATATATATATGGCATTGGAAAGTGGACTTACCAAGATAATATAATTTCGACCAATATAATGTGGTATAGAAATAATTAACTCGGTCCATAGCATGTAATCCACTTGTCGTCTCCCGATAGGCAAATCGAGTGAATTCGACGAGTGGTGGCAAGCCACGTGTCACAGTGCGATTCGGTCCAATATTGACCAGTTGACCAGAGTTGACTTTCCCACTATCTGAACTTTGACCGAACATATCTAGAGCTCCCGATGTCCGTTTTCATGTTCTCACAGTCGTTGGAAATCTCTCAAGATGATCTTCTGCACTGACACCATTTAGGGATGTTTAGGGAACTTTTGAAAATGATCCCCTGATCACACCTCCCCACTGAGAAAAGCTTTTTGTCCCAAAAAGCTTCCATACTGTCCTGAATCTGAAAACTCTGTTGCCACCTCGGAAGTGCTGCTGTAGTAGACCCTTGGGTCTTCTCCTCTAACCTTCTCACTTCGACAACTCTACTCCGATCCTGGGACCTGTGGGTTATGGGCCCACGACACTTCCGCTGCGCCACTCTGATATCTCGAAGAAGACCTCCACACCTCCGCTTTATGGTGCTAAGTTTCTGAATGAAACCTCAACACTCCTTCTATGCGGTGCTAAGCTTCTTGATATCTAACAACAAGGATCTTCTTTTACTCTATAACACAGCTCCTGGCTCTGAGTTGATTCCGCAGAATCCGAACTGGTTTGAAGAAACTCCATGTTACATAGAGCTTTGATTGATCTCGATGTCAATGATGGACAATGCCTTGTCCCTTTACAGACCTCAACGCCTCCGATGCATGATGCTAAGCCTCTTTCAAGACCTCGAGCCTCCGATGCACGATGCTAAGTCTGTTACAGACCTCAACGCCTCCGATGCATGATGTTAAGCCTCTTTCAAGACTTCGAGCCTCCAATGCACGATGCTAAGTCTCTGTAGACCTCAACGCCTCCGATACATGATGCTAAGCCTTTTTCAAGACCTCGAGCCTCCGATGCACGATGCTAAGTCTATTACAGACCTCAACGCCTCCGATGCATGATGCTAAGCCTCTTTCAAGACCTCGAGCCTCCAATGCACGATGCTAAGTCTGTTGATCAGCTACCATTCGTATGTGTGGTTACAATGCCTTGACACCGAATGACATTCCGAGCTAATCCTTTGAGAGCTCCTCTTGTTGACATACTAATATCAGGTACCATTCTGCTGCACGGTCGCAATGCCTCTACACAGAATGAAGTTCCACCGACGTCAATGCCAACGGTGATTCAGCTACCATTCTGCTGCACGGTCATAATGCCTCTACACAGAATGAAGTTCCGAGCTGATCTCTGTGAACTCTACTGTCTGCACAAATGGCAGATCAATCTCCAAGCTTTATATGAGTTATTTCCTGTATCCAAGCTATAACAGGTACTCACAAGTGATTAGGAGATATGTTTGGAGCATTAATCAAATTTTCTAAGTAAGAAAATCCACTGAGTATTGTAAACCTTTCTCTCAGCATTTCCTCACAATTTGATCTCCAAACTTAATACTGCATACGATTCATCAATCTAAATTATGCAATATATAATTGAAAAATTGTTGACTTACCCATTTTAAAGGACTTTCACTTTCAGGTATTACCTGGTCCTGGGTTGAATTGTCAACTGGTGGTTGAGTAGAAACTTCCTCTGCCTTTGCAATAGGCCTCCATTCCATCTTTGGCTTGCCATTACTCTGATGGCGAGATGGATGCAGTTTCCAACAATTTTCCACCTAATGCCCATTCCTCTGGCAATGAGCACAAAAATTCCTCTTAATCTCCTTCTTCTGGGATGAGGAACTCTTTTTGCCATTTCTCGACTCTGCATGACGAGATTGGTCTTTCTCCACTGCATTGCAATGTGGATTGACTTCATTTGTCTCCTCCCTGCCAGAACAATGACTAAACAAGGAAAATATACTGCATTTTATGGTGTTAGAAAAATCACCAAAATAATTGCCCTCCGGGTCTTACTAATGCAAGTATAACAGAGTACAAACATTGCCCAAAATTGGGTCTTTAACTAATGTGCCATGTCTGGTTAGATGTATACAAATGTTGCCCTCAAAGGGGTCTTACCAATACATTCTACCTTACACATTAGTTTTCTAGTTTTATCTGCATATGAGATACAATGGATTCATCCAAATAGAAATGCGAGAAAATTACTGAGTATGTTAAACTGTCTCTCGATCTATCCCACCAATATGGAAATCCGAAGTACAAGCCAATGCCATCCTGTCAAAGCAACTGCTGTCTTGATTAACTGCTTTCGATACCAACTTGCTTCGGAGATTAGCAAGTTTGCAGGTGTCGATTACCAGCTCGATACCAAACTTGATCCGAAAATAATCAGATTATTACTACCTGATCTCAAACCCTTATAGGCTTTAATTATTTACCGATAATTTACTCCTTTTAAGTAATCAATTTAAAATAATGCAAGACAATAATGACAATTGCACACAGATTGATTACGAGTTTGGCAATTGCCTACGTCTCCGGTTCGTGGTCGAACCGTTCCACTAGTCAAAACTTGTAAGTTACAATAGTACTTTCACAAGAAAACCTAATGGAATTTTACTTGCCTATCAATACACCAGTTCTTCAGGACGACAAGGGTGAAAAATAGCACCCGACTTCCACCTTCCTGGTGTACAATCTCCTTCGGCTGTGATCGGCCTTCCCGACACAATCAATGCGAAGCTAGCACTCCGGTCGACAATCCAGGATTTGCAAGTAATTGGTGTGGCTCAATGGGCCTATTGGGTAGTTTACAATTTACTCCCAATCACAAATATTTCATCTACTATTGCCTAAAATAATAGGCCAATAGACAATACTTGTTGACACATCCCACAAATAAGCTTAACAAATAATAAGCTCGGGGTGTGTGTCCCCACAACAAGCTTAACAAATAATAAGCTTGAGTTGTGTGTTGTGTGTGTCCACCGTTCCGCGCTCTAGCAATGAGCTTCTCCGTTGCATCGTGTGTGTTTTTACAATGAACGGGTTCCCTATTTATACAAAATTAGGGCCCTTAAAATATGCATTGCATATTATCCTTAGGCTATTTTAGCCTCACCCGTACATAAATTGATGGGATTAAATCCCAAATTGGGCGGATGTATTTTTAAATGGGTTAAAATCCCATATGGAGCGGATTGCATGTTTAATGGGATTAAATCCCAAATGGATCCGCATTTGTATAAGTTCCCACATTTTTTGGTGGTGGGGGATAATGTCTAAGGCTTTAAATAGCCTTCCTCCACGCAATTGAAGTGTTAGACTTAACCGCCCCCATCTCAACCGCTTCATCCTCCTTCTCCACGTGGAAGTTTCCACGCATGGGTCTAATGCCCCCTAACAACCGCTTCACCACCTTCCACGTGGTCAAAGCATATGCATTTGATTTGGCGGTTTATACTAATGTTTTAAACATTAATATATATATGTGGCATTTGGAAAGTGGACTTACCAAGATAATATAATTTCGACCAATATAATGTGGTATAGAAATAATTAACTCGGTCCATAGCATGTAATCCACTTGTCGTCTCCCGATAGGCAAATCGAGCGAATTCGACGAGTGGTGGCAAGCCACGTGTCACAGTGCGATTCGGTCCAATATTGACCAGTTGACCAGAGTTGACTTTCCCGTTGTCTGAACTTTGACCGAACATATCTAGAGCTCCCGATGTCCGTTTGTCGTGTTCTCACAGTCATTGGAAAGCTCTCAAGATGATCTTCTGCACTGACACCATTTAGGGATGTTTAGGGAACTTTTGAAAATGATCCCCTGATCATTCTAATAAACTCTCACTGGATGAAGGAGTATATTAAGGTACCACAAGTTTGTGTGTTTTCCACATAAAAATTATTTAGTCAAATATTAAAGGTCAAAGTTGACTCTTCTAAAACTGCTAGGAAAATGTAAGTGTAAAATTGTGAAAATCTCGTTTGGTTTTAGCCTGGGAAAAATACCAAATGTCACCCTGGGAATCTACAACTTAGCAAGGGAGCATATGAAGGTGAGGAGAATTGAACGAAACAATTATTTTTTCTTTATGATTATTTGAGTTCAAAATATCAACTCTCAAATTGAGTCACCTTGACAGGCTAAAAATCGCTGCATGCTTGTGGCGAAAAGCAAGCAAACCGAGTTTTTCTTGGGTTCGTGAAACATATCAAATGAGGTGCTTTGCGCATTTGAAATTTGAAAAGGAGTACATGAAGTTGGGAGAATTGTAACGAACCGTTACACCAAAACCTCGAGGCGTTAGTGAAATCTGCACATGAGGATCATAACATCCCACCACGTTCCGTATCCCGGACCCCGGGCTAGATTTGCACCCGTGTAGCGGGACCCCGCCCTGCCCTATACGAGCCCCGAGCGAACACTGCAATGCCGACGACGTAGCTACTTGTCGGGACTTAAACCCGGGTGGTCGCTTACGATACCAAATGTAATGAACCGTTACACCAAAACCTCGAGGCGTTAGTGAAATCCGCACATGAGGATCATAACAAGAATTCAACGAACCAAACCTTTCTTCCCGACGATCTTCCTCGACTTCGAGATATTGAGCTCCAAATTTGATTACTTTAACAGAATACTGACTTGCACGCAAGTCCTTTATGCATTTATCATTTTCTTTATTAAATTCATTTTTCTTTGTGTTGATATACATCTTGTTTGTGTTTTGGACTGATATGTGGAAAATAATCTCTACCTTGCGTTTAAAATCCTTTCTTTAATCACTTTAGGTGAATGCGTTTTATTTATTTTTATTATCCTTCGGCAAATGTATGAACAATGTGTTTGCTATCTCCTCCTTTCAACTACGTGGTTGTGCTTGGAGTCTTGACCTCTGTAGGAACAATTTTAACAAATTTTTGTAACCATTTCCTTTGACCGATGTATGGCTATTGGGTGTAAAAACATTTACATGATCCCCCACGTGGTCTCGCCTAGTTTTGGCGTGGATTTCTTCTTTCTCCCGTGGCTACGTGGTACTTTTCTATCTCTTTGTAGAGATTAGAATTTTCTTTACCTATGTGTTGAAATTGTTTGGACTATTCTTTCTTGAAAAATGCGTGGAAAGTTTGGACTTTATAACCTACATTGAAATATTTTCCTCCAAGGTGTGGAAGATGTTTTTTTGTCTTATGTTGTGTGCAAGATCCTTCTCCTCACACGTGGGTTGGTTTTGGGCCTATGCTTAGAAATGATCTCTGATTTTCATGACCTTTCTGTAGGAACAACTGTGGCCTGCTTTCCCTTATTTTTAGCTTATGTTTTCTTTGCATTTACTGGTCTTTTTCTTATGCAAACGTGGATTTTTCTTTCCTTGTTTTGGACTTTCTCTACCCTTTGCGTTGAAATTGTTTGGACTATTTTGGTCTTCCTTTCTTGTCTCTTGCTAATGCGTGGCCTTTGGTGTGTTGTTTTCTTTTGCGAGTTGCATTGGATATCTCTCTTAGCTTTGGCCTCTCTAACAAAACAAAAACACATGCCTTGGACTGCCCTCTTTTCGGGAAAATGCGTGGAAATGTGTTGTATTGTCCCTGCGTGAACAATGCTTGGACTGTTCTTTCTTCTTCCTCCTGCGTGGGATTATCACTTGGCTGAGCATGAACTGATTTTCTTTTGCAATGCGTATTCCTCCTTCACAATGGCATTCACAGTAAACTGGTTTTTTTAGGGATGTGATAAAAATATTTCTGGGAAACACTTCTATAGAGGAAATAAGAAGTTAGAAATATTGAAAGCTTCAAAGCTTCTTCGCATGACTTTTTCCAATGAGTTTGATGGAGAAATGGTTATGAGGATTAAAGAAGCTTCTGTAACCATTTCTTATTTCTGTTGGAATAACCAATTTTCCCTTTCTTCGTAGTAGGCATTAATTGCTAGGGAAAGATGGGAAAACTTGTTCGTTTGCCAGTTGCAATGGCAAAGCAGGTTAACAATTCCCATTTATTTCCCCATGTGGGAGATTGGGAGATTTTTTGCCAGTTTGCCATCCGGTTGGGTTGCAATCGCCATGAAGAAATCCCACCAGCTAGAAAATAAGAAGTATTTGCCAGGAAAGGGGAAATTTAGGTACGGGAAGCCAATTTGGCATCCCCGACAATTGGAAGCGGAAGCTTACTTTCCCTCGACAATAAATAAAAATTTGTTGATTGACTTTTAATAATTATTATATTAATATTTATTTAATTAAAAACCCAAAAATCAATAAAATTGATTTTATCAAATAAAGGGTAATAAATTAATTAAATATTAACGCAGTTTGTGACCTTGCAGAGGAGTTCTCGCCCGAAATGGATGAAACAAAGACCAAAACGATCAAAAGAACAATACGATTGCGATGGGGATGAGAAATCAAGTGAAATAATACTTTTTGAATTTATTTTTTAAAATTTTACATTATTAATTTTGTGAAGTCAAAATTAGCTACTAACAATGCCCAACCGCATAACAACGTTTGACATCCAACATTTGTAGAGCATATAACATTTGGTGTTCAAATGTACTTACTTGTTTGGTACGAGGATGTGTGGTGCATTGTGGGGCTTGTATGTTTATTGTACTGTGATAAGAATTGTTGTGCAACCGACTTTGTTGTGTTACTTAACTAGAAGTGATGATTTGTTGCATTAACATATTATTTAGTTGTTATACTTGTTATTGATATTTTGTTTTTATTATTGGTAAAAGGTTTTGGTGGGACCTTACCCAAGGTTACAACAAAAGGCTCAACAACCAAGATAAGCAATGTAAAATAGTGTGGTTTTTTGATCCGTGGGGTCCACACCCCAACCAAAAGAGGAAAGAACAGGAAAAAAAAAGGCAAGGGCCATCTAGCCTACAATGAGCCCAACATGAAACATCGACAACAAAACTGCAACTAGAAAACAACACAAAAATAGTTACACCAAGAACAAGGAGCCAACAACACTACCCAATAGATTTACTAAAAACTTTAACAACCACCCTGAAATCCTGATAGAGTTTTCAGGGCAATGGCGATAGTGGGGTCCTAATTTGAGGCTTTGAAATTTCTTGTAATCTTGCCATTCTTCCAAGCCATGTCCGGAATGCCGCTAGAGTCACAAATTTGGCGGATATGAACTTGCATAAGATCCATAATGGCATTGTGCATAGCCAAGTAATTGTTGTGTTTTTCCTCCGCTTTTAATCTTAGTATCCAGAGCAATAATTTCTTCTTTGAGGCCGGTGTTAGGGTCCAAGGCTTGAACTTTAACAATAGACTTAAGCAGGAAGTCTACATTTTCCTCAAGGGTTTTAACCACATTAGCTTGCATGTTGAATTTATTGATTAAATTGGAACCATTGATATTTTGTTTTTCATGTTGGAAGTAGTGATTTGCAAAGCATGGTTGAACTTATACACCCTAGGGTCTATAAAATAATTTTATCACATCGGGGCTTACACATGGAACCTTTCGAATTTTCAACAAAAGTTGTAAGATTTAGTGTGGAAATTATACTTGTATCTCCTTTGAATAGGATTACATACCTCGGTTAGTATTAATAATTGCTTGATGCATTTATGAAAGAAATAGTTGACTTCCTCCTTTGAGTTGTTATGCTCACCATTGTGGTGGGAAACGGGTAAGAAAGCCTCGCCTTAAACTAATCCTTTTGGAAGACTTGCGCCTTCTCCGGAGATGGGATACAGAGTGTCCCAACCGTTAATGTTAAATCTGTGGTGCCTTTAATTATTTCTAAAAAAGATTTATTTTAAAGAAAGTCCTTGTTGGGATATGGGGCTTGTTAAAGTGTTATAATACTTATGTATTTCTTTACTTCAATCTTAATAGTACCATAAAAGTGAACTCGATTTTGATGGAATGATGAATGTTTACCATATTGGGATATGTGTTTATACTTGCTTGTGAAAGGAGATCTATTTTGTCTTTGATAGTTCCTCAATTAAGAAAATATTTAGGAATAAAATAGTTGTATTTTGATCATGTAGTTTGAAACATAATGACATGAATATGAATTGATTATTCCATGCCAATTTGGTAGAACTAACCATGTACAATTTTTTACTTCATCATTTTCAGTTGTAGGAATTAAGGGAACTTCGGGCTGAGGAAAGGAAAGGATGATTTGTCTAGCATTGATCATTTTGTGTCAATTTTCATGAATGAAAATAATGTATTTACATTGATTAAAAGTGAAGTATTTAACTTGAGATTGAAAAGAAAATCCATTGAGCTAATTACATACTTGACTAACTATGATAACCTCCTTTTGACCATGTATCATTGTGTTAAATCTGAAGTTATCTATAATGGATATGATCATTATGATCATGTTATGAAATCTGCATGTTTGTTGAATAACCGTAAGCTTTCCTTGCGTGTATTTGAGTTAAACAAGGAAACATGATCTAATGATTTGTAAGGAAAAAGAAGGTTGTAATAAGAAAACTATTACAATGCATAATGTAACCTTTATTGTGGATATATATATATATATATATATATATATATATTTGTGTCATTGTTTATATATATATATATATATTTGTGTCATTGTTTAATTAAGTAAGCACACATCACAATAGATAGTTGGCATATATCATGGTTTCTTGGTATAATTATCACTTGATATGGAAATAAGCAAAATAAAGGAAAAGTAAAATGACATCTAACAAAGTTTGGCATTAAAAGTGAAGTGAACCTATACTTCAAGATATTCTTATGTACTTAAAATTGTTATCAAAATGGTAAAAATGGTAATATGATGAGGTGCAAAGTGAGGAAAAATATGTCCAGTGAATATACTCATCTTCTAAAAGATAAGATGGTATGAACCTCTTTGTAGTACTTATGATCTCAACTACCATAAATTTGATTAAGAATAATTGATGTAATCAAACGAAACCAAATTAGTAATATCATCAAATCATATAGATGGATATTAGAATATTAATTATAAGTGGTGAATTATAATTATTGTCCTTGGAAGGATAGATAACATAATCCAACTTATATGATTTGTACTCATAGAGTATAATTGTTGCCTTATCGCGTAATCCTATTCATTTAAGGATTAAGTTGTGTTGTCATGTAAACCAACACATCAACATTATTAGGTTATATTGTAGTTTATGTAATATGACAACACATTAAACTCAATTTAGAAGATGTAGGAATATTGATTAATCATGTGTTAATGATTAATCATATTAAAGATATCATCTACCTAATGTTGTGATAATACGAGAGAGATAATCATAACTAATGATATCTCACTATTGTACTTTGATCATCATCAAACGACACATAGTAAATTAAGTGTGTTTAAGGGTACAAATGTACTTATCTTGTCTTACTAAACTAAGTCAACCTAGTAACTAAAGATGGGCATTAATGAATGCTTAAGTTATTAAAATAGTGAACTTAATAACTTAAGAATAGAAAGAATCTCAATACTATGAATGAGACGATTGTGCGGTGAATGGAGGGACAAGTTTCATGTGGCTTGTGTGCAGTCACGAAACCAGGCTAGCTAGTGCGATGCCCTAAACTATGGTCATGGTAGTGCAAATGACTGATTACATTGTCGATCACCATTTCTTCTTTTAAATTGTGTTATGCCCGGGAGGCTACACTAAGAAGATACACATTCTTTGTACCTTTAAAGAGGTTTAACCAAAAATATATTGGGTGTATTAGCTCGAGAGGAGCATTAAAGGGGGATTAGGGAGATCTGTAAAACCTTGTAGTTGCACATGATTATCATAGGTTGTCTGGTTGGATTCTAAACATTAATTAATGTTGGATTAATCATGGAAGCAATTAATCATTGAAGGCATCAAGAAAATTATCAATGCTTTGGAATAATTCAATGGTTGTTGTAAATGAAGTTACTCATTTCAGTGTAAGATAACTAAAGGGAATTTATAACTCTTGTGTGTTGGAATTTAATGGTTGTGTGTTAAATTCATTGAAGGCATTGATTGTAATTAATGGGTACAAAAAATTACCTTAGTTTTTATGAAGTAAAAGAGGTGTTACATGATCGACTCAAGGAGGTGATGAGTACTTATCATGTTTCAAAGATTACTGGATTTCACACACCATTTGTGTTCAAATGTGATGCTTTGAGAGAGGGCATGAAGCTATGTTGATGTGAACTCGACATCCCATAACATATAGGAGCAAGAAATTGACAGATGTAGAGAAACTCTATTCCACCTATGAGAAGGAGATGTTTGCCATCATGCATGCATTGGAAAAGTTTAGACAATATTTGGTAGGTGGTAAGTTTTTGGTTAGGATGGACCACAACAACTTGAAATATTTTATAGAAAAAAAGGATCTTAGTGAGAGACAACAGAAATGGGTCAGCAAGATTTAGGCTTATGATTTTGATATTGATTATGTGAAGGGCAAGAAGAATCTTGTTGCTAACGCATTATTTAGGTGACCCGCACTTTGCTCCATGTCGGAGATTTCGGTTGATTGGAAATCTCAACTTTTGGTTGAGTATTCCAAGAATACATTTGCATGCAAGCTCATGGATGATAAGATTCAAGATGATCGTTATAAGATGATTGATGAGGTGATCTACTATAAGGATAGGATATACTTGGTTCCTGAATCTAAAATGAAGAGTAAAATTATGAGAGCTATCCATGATACTCCTCTAGTAGGGCACCCGGGATTCTTCAAGACATACAAACAAATTAGAGAGAAATTCTCATACAAGGGCCTCGGGGATGATGTCATACGTCGTATGCGTGAGTGTTTGACTTGTCAATAGAATACGTCGAGTATACTTTCCTAGCGGAATTATTGCAGCCTTTATCGATTTTGGATCAGAAGTGGGAGAGTATTTTTATGGATTTCATTACAGGTCTTTCGAAAGTTCAAGGTAAGAATTGCATTTATGTGGTGGTTGATAGATTGACCAAGTATGCTCATTTTTTTGTAATACCATTTGAGTATAAGGAATCACAATTAGTGACATTATTCTTTGAGGAGGTCTTTAGGCTACACGGGTTACCTAAGAACATTGTAAGCGATTGGGATAACAAATTTCTTAGTGTGTTTTAGGCAGAGCTATTATAATTAGTTGGTGCGAGTTGACTCTAAAGTACTAGCTTTTACCATCCATCCACATGACGATGGCCATACCAAGATTATGAATAAGTGGGTGGAAGGATATCTATGCAATTATGTTGTGGGGAAACAAAGAGCTTGGACAAGGTGGTTTTATTTGGGTGATCATTGCTATAATACCACCTATCACATGTCCATTAGGATGCCACCATTTAGGGCCTTGTATGTTTATGATGCCTTATTTTTCATAGATTTGGCCTTTAATGACAACAAAGCTCCTAGAGCTAAGGATTTTATGCAGGATAGTTAGGATATCCTTAAGGCACTTAAGGATAATATTCAGCAGAGCTCAAAATCAACGAGAAGATGTATGTTGATAGACATAGGGTAGAGAGATCATTCGAGGTTGGTGACTCGGTGTTTTGCGCCTTCACCATATAAACAATCTATGTTAAAAAGAATGGTGCGAGAAAACTCAAGCCCGGATTCTATGGCCCTTACAGGATTCTGAGGAGGATTGGAGAAGTGGCATACGAGCTTGAGTTGCCAGTGGATTGTAAGATTCACAATGTTTTCCATGTATCGTGCCTCAAGAAGGCATTGGGACAGAATGTTGTTCCTTCTTCGAGCTTCCTCCATTGGATGAGGAAGGTAGATTGGTTTTAGTTCCTGACACTATCTTGGATATGAGAGAGTTTCGTTTGAGGAACAGGGTGATCAGATAGTATTTGGTTAGATGGTGAGATTTACCACTTGAGGATGCTACATGGGAAGGAGAGCATATTTACAACATCTAGAGTCACGATTGCTTGAGGACAAGCAATACCGGAAGGAAGACTGTCATGTCCCCGTTTCCGATGTGATCACCGTACAGTGGGGGTTGATTAGCCTATTAGCCATTCCCGTAGGCTAATCCAATTGGAAAGGGAATGAGTTGTTGTGCCTGTTAATGTTTTGGCCATGGAAAATAAAAATAATAATAATAATAATATTGGGCCATGGAGAAATTAATATTTTTTTTTTTTTAATTGAGCCTTTATAAAATAATATTATTTAAGTCACTTGAGTTAAATAAATAAAAAGAAAAATAATAATAAAGTGACTTTATGGGGGAAAAGGGTGAAAAAGAAATTAAAATAAAATAATCATTCCCCAAAAGTGGACGAGATCATTTATGGAGTTTTGGGGTCCAAAAGAGGTTTAGATTTTTTTATAAAGGCCCTCTTTCTCTTCTCGGGAGGTCATTCAGATTTGACATATTTGATATTTCTTCATTTTCAGCGGTTCACTACAGGTGCAACCATTTCTGAGGATGAAAACCTTCAGAATCAGTAGATTGGACGAAAACCCAACTCTACTTTGTGAGGTGAATTCATCCAGGGTTCATCATTGAGCATATTTGCAGGTCATTCATCATTTTGGGCTTCAATCCACTAGGGTTTATGACTCTATTTTGGAGACATTTTACAGATTTTGAGTACCAAATATTTTATAAATAATTTCTGCATAAGGGTGACTTGCTTGGAGGAATTTTGGAAGCTTTGGATGAGGGTTTCAGACTAGTAACAACTAGGAAATATTTTATATATTTATTTATGTTCATGGGCACTAGGGTTTGGTGAAGTTTGAAGGAGAAATCATCATTTCAGCTCAAGTGCCTTTAGGGTTTGAAGGTATTATTATTATTACAGATTTATTTGAAGAATTTTTAGCTCCTCTTCAAGGGTTGTTGATCTGAAGACATCACCTATAACAGTTCATTATCAACTTACATTCCATCATTCCCATTGATCAAATGTGTTCAATATTACAACCTATGATCTGGGTATGTTTGTATTTCCATTGGGAATCAATAACAAGTTGAATGTAGGAAGATATACCTTGTTGTAGCAATAAAATCATAATCATATCAGATCTGATTTCCATTGTAATTCCATTTATATTGAGGAGAAATACGAAGTTGACGTGTGTTCTTCCATTTGTTTTGTAATCTATGTTTATTTGCTATCATTATATGCGATTCTTTGAAAACCATCAAAATCCTCATCAAAACTTCAAACAAATACTTAGAAAATCAAAACTCTTTAGTTGCATGCCAGTGTTTGATAAAATGTCAAACAACCTAAAGTACAAAAATCCAGACAATAGAAGCGGGGGTTATTATACACATCTCGGACAACCAAGATTATAATGTGAAGGTCATCACAGAGTGTGGCAACCGCACAAGAAGTTACAAAGCGCTAACAAATCCCATGTCTAAAAGCGTATATCTTAAGACCAAATTGTATCACACTCTAAGATAGGTCACATGAACTCCATACCTGCTTTCGAGTTTGAAGCAACAATTCCAGAGTTGAAGTACCTCCAGTGTCATTTTCATCCTTCTCAACCACTCTACACTCTCAAATTACACCTACGCGTTTATAATCGGCTAAGTACCCTTCTCCTCTTGTGTTTCAAGCAATTGTTTCTATCGTCATATTTTGCAAATTGCTTTGGGAGATATATTTTGATTTGTGTGTTAATGTTTTGACTTGCTTGGAGAAATTTTGGAAGCTTTGGATGAGGGTTTCAAATTGGTAACATCCGAGAAATATTTTACATATTTATTTTTGTTCATGGGTGGTAGGGTTTGGTGAAGTTTGAAGTAGAAATCATCATTTTAGCTCAAATGCCTTTAAGGTTTGAAGATATTATTATTATTATGCAGATTTATTTGAATAAATTTCAGCTCCTCTCCAAGGGGGGTTGGCTGATCTAAAGACATCAACTACAACAAAACATTATCAACTTACATTCCATCATTCCCATTGATTAAATGTGTTCAATATTACAGCCTATGATCCGGGTATGTTTGTATTTCCATTGGGAATCAATAACAAGTTGAATGTAGGAAGATATACCTTGCTGTAGCAATAAAATCATAATCATATCAGATCTGATTTCCATTGTAATTCCATTTATATTGAGGAGAAATAAGAAGTTGATGTGTGTTCTTCCATTTGTTTTGCAATCTATGTTTATTTGCTATCATTATATGCAATTGCTTTACAAATATCAAACTGAAAACCATCAAACATCTCATCAAAACTTCAAGCAAACACTCAGAAAATCAGAACTCTTCAGTTGCATGCCAAGTGTTTGACAAAATGTCAAACAACCTAAAGTGAAAAAATCAGGACAATATAAGCGAGGTTAGGTTATTACACACATCTACGACAACCAAGATTATAATCAAGGTCATCACAGAGTGTGGCAACTTCACAAGAAGTTACAAAGCGCTAACAAACGCCTGTCTGAAATCGCTGTATATCTTAAGACCAAATTGTATCACACTCTAAGACAATTAAATCGCATGACTCCATACCGCTCAAATTGAAGCAATAATTCTCGAGGTGAAGCACCTCTAGGTCATTTCCATCCTTCTTAACCACTCTACACTCTCAAATTACACCTACGCGTTTATAATCGACTAAGTACCCTTCTCCTCTTGTGTTTCAAGCAATTGTTTCTATCGTCATATTTTGCAAATTGCTTTGGGAGATATATTTTGATTTGTGTGTTAATGTTTATCAATTAATCAAAATATACAACCTAAATTGCACTTACGTCTCTTAAATAAATAATAATCTAATCAATACCAAACCCTTCTTTATTTATCTAAGACGTAAAAAAACCCCATGTTATCAACAATACGATTAAGACTTTTTCAACGAAAAACTAACCAAAATACTGATGCAACCATTGTCTCTAACACATTGCAACACTAACACAATTTCACCCCAAATAATTACAAACCACATCAACTACAAAAGTAATTAACAACCCCTCTAAATCAAATAACTTAAACCTTTCAACGTTCACATTACATTCTACACATGCGATTGCTAGTTAAGACGCAAACAAAACCCTGTGTTAATAGGTGACAAGTGCAAATTGACACTCTTAATCGCTGACAAGTGCACATTGACACTCAACTTCATATTCATCCCATACACCTAAAAATGGACAGGACAACCGTCAAATGTCAGCCCCCTACCATGGACATTGTTAAAAATTAATTCTTTTATTTCTTTTCAAGGATGCACCTTTGAGCAAAGTACGTTTTTAAATCTCTTTCGTCCTTATTAGGTTTTTCCACAAAGTACTTATAAAAAGAGGCAAAAACAAACGTTTTGGTTACAAACAGATGGTCTTGTTGGCTCCGTAGCAAACCTATCATTACTTTGCCTTTATATTATACCTACCAAGTTCCAACTAACGTCTGAGAAATACAAAAACTCCGTCAGAAGGAATGCCTCATGGCGACGACATTAACGAAGCGCATTGCTTCTGCGGCGGACCTCTTCATGCTCTCATTCATTATTGCCTCTGATATCATTTTATTCGAAAAGGAAGCTACAAATTCTTCACAAGCATATATTCGTCTGCCACCCTACTGTTTTCGACGAATCTCGAACATCGAGCTCAATTTTATCTGAAATCCGAACACTTCCTCTGCGGAATAAAGGTTTTCTGTGAAGTGCGGGTTATTTTTTAGGTTTCGATTTTGCCTAAATTATCTTAGATCAGGGTCTGCCAAAGGGCATCAATTCGTTTGATCATTTAAATAATTGACCCGCATTGTAGTATTTACGTACCTTTCCAGTAAACAAGGGTTAAATCGATCGAAAAACTCTTTTGCATTTGGACTCGTAGCTTCTGTTATCCAGTAAAATCCCTCGATTGGCGTGTTTCATTCATGCGGAGAAAGCCCTCATTTTTGTTGATAACCCCTTTTCTCTGATTTCCAAGGGCATTTTGAGGGTTCTGTTACTGGATTTTAAAAATTTGAATATAGTTTATTGCCATTTTTTTGCCACTGCATCTATTTTTTCGTTAGGATCCTTTCTAGGGAATTCGTTTTGGGAGAAAAACTCGTTTTTTAAAACACGAAATCGTCTTTTAGGGTTTCTATTCTTGGAGTAAACACTCATTTTTAATTTCTTAAACAAAAAGGCTGTTTTTCTGTAAAATGCCAAACATCTTGAAATTGAAGAGGGGAGCTGCTGAAGAGACAAGCGGGATTTTAGGGAACTCTCAGTCATCTTCCTGTTTTTTGAGCTGCAATGAAAATGCAGGAGTCGAGCCGTATGGAGTTTCGTGCTCTTATAGCCCGGGTGGACTGTTTGTGGATACCCAATTTTTTAGCTCTTTGAAATTGCAGCCCTCCTCAAGCTCCGATGAAACAGAAGTTTATGATGTTCCACTTGCACCAGTTTCACTGTTCCTTTTAGGACCTCAACGTAAATCCTCATTACGTCAAGATGGGGAGCCTGTAATCCGAAATGATAACCAGCGGAGCCTGGCGAAGGGTGTGTTCTCATGGGACAAGTGCGTCCAAATGTTCTGTTTGGGAAGAAGGCCAATTTCTTCTTCGAACATCAGGAAAAAAGGTTTTTGGGTTTTATAAAGTCAGAAAGAGGTAGGATTTCAGATGCAAATGGTCAATTTCTTTCAATGAGCTTGTCAATGAACGGGAAGGGCGACATCCTGCAGTCATCCACTTCTTTTCTCGGTGAGAAGAGTCTTGATGATTCAGTCACTGTCAGCGACGGGGCGGAGTCTGCGGATATAAAAGACATTGCAGCTAAGGAAATCAGTGATCGGCCAAAGCAAGCTTTTATAGAGGAGAAAGAAAAATTTAGAGGAAAGCGTGCTTTGAACACTTCTAAGCATTTATGGGCTGGTGCTATTGCGGCAATGGTTTCCAGGTAATTTTTCTACTCCATACATATGCGAGCTGTAATTGTTGTTTTCGACATTTGATAGGAAGGGTGGCATTTTTATAAAAGGAACGATTACAATATCCAAATGCTCTAGACTTTGAGACTAGCTTGGATGAAATAGAGATCCTAAAAGACAAAACCCAAAAGGGGACTATAAATAAAAAGCTATATAATGTCAAATAGTGTGTTCAAAGTGTATAAAGCAAATTTGCTGGAGGAAGTTAAGTCCAAAGGTAACGGTCAAGAATGCTTGTCACATATAGTTATTCCATATTGTGTGGAGCTGATTAGAAAGACACTATAGCGGTGGTTGTTTTTCTTAAAATTTAGTTGGTTTTTTATCGCTTTCTGATTACTGCAATGCACCATGTTGTGCCTGTTTGAAAAGTAAATGTTCATCTGCCTCATTTAGGATATATAACTAAAATAGAAGTACCATATTTTTCCAAAGAGTTGTAAACAATATTCTACAATCTCAATAAATGGTGAATATGATTCAATAAATGTGAATAAATCTGGTATATAGGTGACATGCTTTAAAACTAAAAATTACTAATTTGGTTTAGTTTTGCAGTCCACTGTTTATCAACTACTAACCAACGATCTAAAGTTCAAATTATATGTGCTCATTTTACTTGCATTGATGACTTTAAATTCAAACCTTGGTTAGCTATAGCTAGCATTAACGTACCTGGTATTGTATGAACTTAGCTTTTCTTTTATTAGAGAACTTTATCATGTACCTATACCTGATGTTATTATGATGATAATGAAATCATACGAGTTCTACATATAGTCATTTAGTCCTATACAAGAAAATTCAGCTTAGCATTAGAAGTACTTAATTTTTAATTTAATTGTTTGTGGAAGTTGTTAGGGTCAGTTACGGAGTGGGTGTAAACGCACGGCAAAGTGGAAGTTGTTAGGGTTTGTTATGGAGACAGGCGCAACACACACTGCAAATTAGTTTTGATTTAATAAATTACTTTCCTATATTTATCATCATTCAACCATGTTCATCAACAATTAGTGTTCAAACTTGTAGTTCATCCCTTTGTGAGTGCAATTGGAGTTTATTTTAAAAATACACTCAAGAAGCACAACAGGATGGAATGTGAGTGGTTAAATAAAATTTTCCATGTTTGCTACAACTTGTAATTGTAGGCAAAGCAATTGCAGAAAATACTTTATCTGAACTCCACCTTTGACTGGGAAATTGAGGCTGAAATGAGAGATTCTTGTTAAGGAGGAGATCTTGTACAAGTTAGATCCATCTGTTGAGGAATTACACTCCTCAGAGACGAATTAACAGGTTCCGTAGGGTCAGCCGCAGGCAATATAGATGTCAATCCCACCATTGCTTCCTCCAAACCTTTGAAAAATGGAGCAGTGGCAGATGATATTAATGTTATATTTGTATATATTTCTTTGTTTTGATTAGGAATTGCGAGCATTTCACTCTTGGCAGCTGTACTATGTAATATGGAATACTTAATACGACATTTGAGACACAACAATATAATATACACGGCAATGATGTGTGATAAATTTATTTTGTTGTTTTCCTTGTTGAATATAAGGAATTTTAATTATTTGGTCAAATTCCTGATGTTTACCAAATTGTTTTGGGATATAACATTTGTTTTTCCAATTTTCAGTGCTTTATGACAGATTTGCTTCTATTATATGGATACAGACAGTTTGGGCTCGTGAACCACAAGTGTATCCAGAACAGATCTGCATTTCAGTTTTGGTACAGTCCACGTACTGAAAATGTATTCTCGACAGAATTATTCTTTGGTAAGTGGGTCTGTTTTAAAAACAGGCAGTGGGTGATCTTGCACTTGTATCCACACCTTCAATTTGCTTCAGTACAACTATGTAAAACTTTACTCACTTTGACCCGTTCTTTGTACTGCTTCCAATTTCTGTGTCCCATTTTTGGTAGCATGGTATCCCAGAACATAACTGTTTGGAATACTATAACTGAAGCGTAAAGGAGAAGAATTAAACAATGATACATGCAATCAAAATCTAACTATTGAAGTTATATCTCCTTAAACTTTAAAGAAAAGCATACATATTGAGGAAAATTAGACTTACATTGCATACATATGAAGAAAACTAGATTTATATTCATTGAATGATATGTAGTAAAATTAGTAGAAAATCAGAGAAGCACATTCTGAAAAACTTTTAGAAAGAATCTAAAAATGCTTATAGCATTTCTACCAGTAATAACTTTATATTATTGTGAATGAAGTAGCAAAGGATCAGTTAGAGTTAAAGAAAAGTAAATAATAAAAATGGGGGTGTACTGCATGGAGATACTATAGGAAATATCCATTTTTCTGCTGTTGGCATTGAATATGATTATTTGACCGAAGACCCCAAAAGTCAGAGGATACATCAAGAAGGCAAGGTTTAGAGTGCTCTCCTACTCAAACAGCACCCATTTTCTTCAGCAGATAGACGAACCATCTCCTATGGAGTAAGTAAAACAAGATTGCATTAATTACTAATTAGCAATGAACGATGTTACAGTCTGCACGGCCATGTAGGCTCTGCTGCTAGGAGTAGAATATATATATTTTCCTAACCCACACCACTATTCTGAATAACAGTGACAAATATATGAACAATTGCTTGGGAGTAACTGCAACACGGTTGCAGTAACAATAAAACACATTACAGTTTGCACTGCCATTTATGCCTTGCCATGGGGTGTAGATACAGTTCTCGCAGCGTAATGTTTGGATGGTCTGGATGCATTGATAATGATATTAAAAGAAAACTTATCAGATTCAAGAGGGAAGCAAGACAAATAAGCCTGGCGGTTTTTATAAAAATAAGTCAATTATTGTCATCATATTTGATTGACAAAAACTCTTGAGAGTGGAGTCAAGAGTGATAGCAGTAAAGTTATAAATGAGATTCTAGAATCAAAACTGAAAGAATCAAACACATTAGGTGGTATACAGATCCTCATGCGAGTGCAATTGAACTGCTGCATTCCGATATTTGCATTTAGATTACCACTTGTGTGAGAAATATAAACAAGTCATTTGGTGTGCAACTCCTTTTAGTATCAATTCTTAGTGTCAATTAATTCTAAGGAAGGGGATTTGTTATAGACCCTAATTAGAGAATGACTTTTGACTAGATGGATGACTATGTATGATGAAGATGGTTTATGGAACACACAGTTCATACCCCTGGAATTAGAGTCTGATTAGGGAGGATGTTTCTATTCTAACATTTGGAAAAAATCCACATGGATAGAAACAATTAGATCCCCAGTCTGTGTAGGATCATTGTATATTTTATTCTATTTGTTCTAAGCTTCCATGTTCTTTATTTTTAGGGTTTAAAAATATCACATCACAGTCAATTGTGTGTTTGAAGCATATGCTATTTTTGGAATAATCACAAGGAAAAGTCTAGCATATTGGGAAAACAGTTCTTATATCTGCTTTTAAATGTAATTGGCTGCAGGACCTTTGTTGCTCCGTTGGAGAGATTGAAACTTGAGTATATAGTGCGTGGTGAACGAAGAAATATCTTTGAGCTTGTTCAGTTTATAACTGCATCTCAAGGACTGAAAGGGTTTTGGA
Source organism: Taxus wallichiana var. yunnanensis (assembly GCA_018340775.1). NCBI lineage: Eukaryota > Viridiplantae > Streptophyta > Pinopsida > Cupressales > Taxaceae > Taxus > Taxus wallichiana. Next base: position 181,465,262 of record CM031236.1, on the reverse strand, counting down.
AGGGTAATGTTGTAAACCTGCTTCGGACAGCACCATTCAAGGCAATTAATTTTTATGCATACGATACATACCGGAAAAAGCTGCTTAAAATGACAGGCAATGAAGATACAACAAACTTTGAGAGGTTTGTTGCGGGTGCCGCCGCAGGCGTTACTGCCACCATTCTTTGCATACCTATGGACACTGTAAGTAGCATCCGAATGTTAATTTCAGATATCTCTATCATCTAGTAGGCATTGATTTAGTGACTGTCAATTGGGAAAACCTTTTCACCATCATTTGGATTTTGAGAGAACAATGAAATAATTGTTACCGTATAGAATTTGTTTTCCAAGATTATTTTTAATTAGCATTCCTTACAGGAACATCTAAACTTACCTTTTAAAAAAAAGAATGAGTAGGGGTTTATCAGGGTTCCTCACCTGCTATAAAATCAAAAATTATATGACCAAAGGCTAGACAGTCTGGATACGGGTGCACGGGTACGGTACGCCGATATGGCAAATTTTATATATACATGTATATAAATATATAAATATAAAATATGTATATAAATTATAAATTTAAAGAAGCATTTGCATACTTATTGAAATTTATTATTTCTCTATCACAGTTATTTATCTTAGTGACTGTGATAAGATTCAAGGAGTTTTGATTGTTCATGGTGACCTTCCTTGATCCACTCAGCATGATAGTATTGTCTGACATATTTCCTGAAACATCATAACTAAGCAGGAAAAATATGGATCCAAGCTGGCAGGTGGGACGATTAGTCTGAGCACGGGAGAATACTCGCCGAGTTTTGGAAAGCTATCCAGTATTTTTAATTACTAATCTGTCTACAGGCGATCAAAGCTCATGATTCTTTCAGAAGATTGCAAGAAGTTGCTTGGTCCAAAAAGGTGCAAAAATGGATTTTATGAAAATAAGAAAAATATTGCCATCAATGCGTAGAGCTCGAGAAAATATACACTTTTAGAGAAAACGACACTTGAAACGGAGTCACAGAATGAAAGTTATGGCACATGCAAGTTTTTACTGCTACATCTTCCCGGACCCTTTCCAAAAATGGCAATTTTTTTCTATCCTTGTGATTTTTCCACCAAAAATCCAAAAAAGGAAAGAATTGCCAAAAAAGGAAAGAAACAGTCTTTGGCAAGTTTTTTTGTCGGGTACGCTTGGAAACGTACCCAGACCGTACCCTGTCCCCTGTGGGTACGTTTCCAAGCGTACCCACAGCGTACCGTACCCCGTACCAGTACCTGGTACGTTTCCAGGCTGGTACGGGGGGGCCTTAGGCGTTTCCAGACAGTCTAGACCAAAGGCCTAAATTCAAAAACGGGCATCAAAATTAACATATGGTATTGTTCAACTTTAAACATGAAATATGAAGTTTCTAGGAAGCCACTACAGGCCGACAATCATCAAATAGACTACAACTTAGTCTAAGATCCTCTCCATACGTCCGCAGATGCTAAAATAGGAAATGAAAATACATCTTGCAGGCATCTTGGCTAATTGTCACAGCTACCAACAATCAATATTATGCCAGGTCCTCCTGCAATGTCAAGTGCTTATTGGATTTTGTTGGGTATCATTCTTGTACAATAGGAGTAAACTTGGCAGGAACGTCTTTCCTAGGAGATCCCTTGCAAGTCATCAGAATATATAGGACTCTATCTGGCATATGTGCAAGGTTACTATTGCACCCTCCAACAGCCTAGCCTTTGATCCTGACAATGACTCGGGACTGCTATATAACAGCAATGATTTGTTTTTTGAAAATTACGATATCTCTTATGCAGTGTTCCTGAGTCGTTGTCGGGATCAGGGCCACAAACAACATCATCCTTCTTATGAAAAAGACTATCCCTGTGTACTATTGCTTAACATGTAAGGCTCATGGATGTTGGGCATCCTTATAAACCCCAATTCAGACAACAAAATTGTTCACCGTCCTTACCAGCCCATAGGTTGTCCATCCAAGTTGCTACCTTTGTTGCCCACAAGATTACACAGTCCACCGCCTCCTTTGTAAAGGTAGAAACCTGTCATCTTACTTCTTGTGCCGCATCACATAACTCACAAAGACTCTCCTATTTTTTTCAGGCCCATATTTGATCCCACACCTAAACATCAACTTCTGTCACATCCTCAATCAAATCACATCCAATTCCACCTATTTTATTGTCAATGGCCATTGCTCTACCCTTATTCCTCACCTAGGTACCTCTAGATTAGGATTTGGAGATGGAAGGTGGGAAAGGTTGGTTGTTATCATCAATATACCTAGATATTTGTTGTGTAGGGTTATAAACTCAATTTGTAGGATATTTTTGAGATGCTATTGAGCCTTGGATTGACATTGAGAAAGAATACCCTTGGTTTGTCATTGTTTATCAATTGTAATGAGGCGTTTGAGTGATAATAGTATCCTCTTGAACTCTTAAGCTTCCTTCAATTCACCTTCCCGAGGAAGATGGTGTCATTTACAAATTAGGGGTGAAAGACATACCTTTGTACTTTCGTTCTTCCTTGGTTGTAGTTAGTGTACAATTCACAATTGAAAGAACTAGTAAAGGCCGTGGGATCTCCCTAAGTTGTTCATGAACCCAATATCATATTTGGTTAAGAAACATCCACACACATGAAACCTAAAAATAAAAAATATTATTATCAAAGGCTAGATAAGCATTACGAAATTTCTGTTCTTCTCCTAATTCTCTGCAAACTATGGCTTCTCTCATGTGCTAGACTACATCCTACAAGCTCTCTCACGATCTTTTACATGCATGCATGTCCTCATATTTTCACAAATCCAAATGAGTGAGGTTTTAATTCATAGAAATGTTGTCCTGCGCAAATGTGCAACAGGGAAATTGACAATTTCTAAGCATGACAATGATACCCCTGTAGCAAAAATTTCATGTTTTATCATTTCGAGGCACCCTGGTCTACCCAGTTAGTCCAGTAACATCCCAATTGGTGTTAATTCATTCCCCTAGGTAATTTAGGAAAGTCAAATCAACCCCTTAGGTGATTTTAGGAGTTTTAAAAAATGCTCTTTGGGCAGTGTAGGGAAGGGCTATCATTGGCCTTCCTAGGACCGGAGAAACCCTCTGGAGCGAAACGAAGGAGCCAAAACAAACATGAAGGTGAATTGAAGGCCTAGAAACATCATGGAAGTGATTTTTCAAACTCGTGGTTCACGTGCATAGGCGGTGCACATGCTAAAATAGTTGTTGAGCTTCAAGGTTATTCCGAGAGCTCCTGGATGGAGTTAGGAGCAAAACAAAACATCGTCGGAAAGGGAATTCCAAGATCTAAAAGGTGGTGAAATTAGTTTTTCACAACACTTTGGTGCAATGGTTTTGCAAGCATTTTTTCTCATGCACGTGGAGTACCAGATCAAAAATCCACTTTTTAGGGATCAAATGGATGAATCAAGACCTGAGACCCCCACCATTGGATTCAGAAGGCCATTTCCAGTCAAGATCATATAAAATTTCATCAAAAAGTCCATTGGGAGCTCAAGATATTACCGTTGCAAGTTGTCCTCAAGGTTCGGGAGTTAGTCAAATTTTCAGCTCCAGGAGCTTGGTGGGATTTTGTGTCCCTCACATCCCTCAAGGTCAGGGACATCAAGGTTGGGAAAATGCGCCCAGCCCCCATGAAGCCCTCTGGACCCACATATGACCTCCAGGATTACCAGTTCAGCCCCTAAGTGCTTGCGGGAGCTCAAAGCCTTCACCGTCGGATTTCCGCCACGTGTCATCACCTAGAGCACCGTGGAATTTGATGTCCCTCATGTCCCTTTGAGGTGAGGGACATCAAACATGGAAAAATGCGCCCAACCCCTAAGGAGACTCCTATTCACTCATGTGACCTCTTCAAGAGCAAATTTCCAACCCCTAGGTGCTTGCTAAGCCTCCATTCTCAACCGTCAGATCTCTCGCCACGTGTCATCACCTTGCTCATTGTGGAATTTGATGTCCCTCACGTCCCTTTGAGGTGAGGGACATCAAACATGAAAAAATGCGCCCCACCCTTGCTGTGCATTTTTTTGAATAATTTAAATCCAACACTTAGCCATTTCCCCATTTCTTCTTCACAGCTTCATACCTTGCCATGGCTTTGTTCATGATTGTCTAGACACCCGGTCCACCATTGTTGCTCCGAACTAGCTCCGCCATGGCCACAAAAACCATCCACTCCATGAAAATGCATAGGTCTTAAAGAAAAAATGGGTTGAAAAAATGAAAAATGGTAGAGAAACGAAGATTTTCGCCAGATAACCACGAAGTCACCGAATCAAAAAATCTTCATATCTTGCAAAATACAAGTCGGATTGAGGTGCCGTCTTTTGCAGACTTCCACATTTTTCAAGACAATCAAGATGCAACAAACAGGAGGTCGAATGGTGCCTAAAACATTTGTTCCAACAAAATCCCCATTTCATGCACTCGGCTCACATTTGTCGGATTTTCCATTAATCCGGCAATGGAAATAAACTAAAAACTTACACATGCACTTTAAATGAAAAACCTATCGCAATGGAGTTGTTTTTGTCGCGAACAGAGACAAAAACTAGACTTGCAAATTTCGAGTTCCATTAATGGCCGCCATGGCAGCTCTAGCTGCTCAAGTCATTGTCAGGGGAAAATTTTAAATTTTATTTCCAAGCATTCTAGTGGGCGAAATCAAGTGAAATTCGGAGGACATGATCTCGACGACAAACCGAGTTTGAAAAAGTATTTTTGTCATGCAAACCGAGCAGTGGAAGTCCACTTTCTAAAAATAGTAAGTTTTCCTATACAGACTCACTATGTTTGGAAAGTCGTCATCAAAAGCGGCTATGGCAAAGGTAGTGTGCACTGAAGATCACCAGAAGCCAAAATGATTGTCCTGGAGCAGAAAACAGTTAAAATGACCACTTACTAAAAATAGTAAGTCCCCTATATAGGTACTTACTAAAAATAGTAAATCACCCAAGAAGCGGCCGAGGCGAAGGTAGTGTGCACTAGGATTGAATGAAGAATTTCATCACATCAAGATGGTCAAGAAGAAGCAAGAATCACCTCTTACTATAAATAGTAAGTCTCCCATGTGGGTAGTTGCTATTAATGGTAAGTCATACTCAAAGGGCAGTTTTGGAACAATGTGACAAAGGGATGATCATTCAGGTCAACACCATCATTTGGGATCATCCATGGGTGTTGCTCATAGGGAATTCGAGACTCATCTCAAAGCATTCAACAGTGTCTCCCGACACTCCATTCATGGCTCGAGTTGGAGTATCTTGTGCAGGGGTAGAAGTTGCGGTCATTGGCTGAACCATTCAGAAGTGTTTTTAAACACTCATTCCAAAGCATTCGTGAGCCAATTTGAAGGAGTTTCACACAAGTTTGAAGATTCAGAGTTTCATCGCATTGGGGCTTCCATAACAAGGATCATCGGAATTCATCAAGGGCAACATGTTCTCTTCATACCCTCAACTTTCTCTCTCTTCGCAATGTGCCGACTTTACGTTGGGGTTGCACTTTTTCATGTCTTAATGTTTCTAATGTAATAAGTCACCTTTATGTTATAAAAAGGGACTTAAAAGTTTCCTAGGAAGTTGAAAAGTTTTAAGTTGTGCGAGGACATATGAAAAGGCATTCGGGGTAGAAGTATCTTGTGCGGGGTGTAGAAGTCATGGGTCATTGAACCATTCAACGGTGTTTTTAAACACTCATTCCAAAGCATTTGTGAGCCAATTTGAAGGAGTTTCACACGAGTTTGAAGATTCAGAGTTTCATCGCATTGGGGCTTTCCATCAACAAGGATCATCGAATTCATCAAGGGCAACATCTTCTCTTCATACCCCCAACTTTCTCTCTCTTCTCAATGTTCTAATTTTACGTTGGGGTTGCACTTTTTCATGTCTTAATGTTTCTAATGTAATAAGTCACCTTTATGTTATAAAAAGGGACTTAAAAGTTTCCTAGGAAGTTGAAAAGTTTTAAGTTGTGCGAGGACATATGAAAAGGCATTGGGGGTAGATGATGAGTCACCTCTCATTCTATAAATTGTAAAGCCATTCCCATTTCAAAGGGTTGGTGATTGATTTTGTAAACTCAAGAGTGTATTGTACTTTGAGAGAACAAAGGAGATAGCCATTTTCTTCCATTTTCCCCCTCACTAGTTTTCCTCCATTCCCACACTATGTACAACTTTTGTTTAAGCTTTCTTTGACTAAGGGGTTTCTTGATACTTTGTGATCAATAAATTCTATTTGGTCTTGTTGCTATTTACAGAGTTGTTTCTTCCCATAAATGCATGTGTTGAAATTTCTAACTAGTGTGTGCAAGAATATGATTTTCTACCTGCAACGTTAGTTCTCCCATCTCATTTCTCACTCCCTTTCCCGCTCTTCAGACAAAGTCTTCCCTAGCAAGAGATTGCTAGCTTTGTTGCAGGTTAGTGGAGTGCCCCTATTGGATCCCCGACCGTAAGGCCACTCGGAGAAAACTCACTTTCACTTGCGCATGCATATATGGCAGCTGCACCGGTTAAGTAGAGGGACTTAGACTCTCCCAAAGCGTTGCCAAGGAAACCACCAATTTGTCCCCCGACAAATTTTCTCGCTAACAAGAAAATGATGACATGGTAGGGGAACATGCATTTTTATTTTTATAAATTACAAAATAGGAAGTATTGTAAACTAAGAATATAACCGCCAACACAACTTAAAAACTATGGTGTAGTAACATCATACAGCAACACCCCCACTTAAGTGTCTTTGGGAGTGTGTACAAGGAGGATAGTGCCTCTAATATGGTCCTGACAACTAGGTTTGATCAAGTACCCATGTAGAACATTATTCGTGAACGAAGGACTTAGCATAACCCCTAAGGAGTGCTTACTTTAAACCAAACACTGAAAACAGTGGAGAAAATTGAGCCAATAGGTCAACCTCGGGTAAGAGGTTAGCATTTCCACTCCCTAGTTCCAGGTCGTCTAATGCTGCTTCCATGGTGGAATTCTGGTGTAGGATTATAAGAGGCTTTTTCTGGTAGGGGATGAAAGAACAGAGCCTTTCTGAATATCCTCCTGAAATTTGCTATTAACTAACTTCTCGTTGTTCCTCTATGAGCCACCATACTCCCTCTGGCATTCCTCTTCCCTTTTGTTCTCGCTTATTCTCCAACCTGCCTTTGCATGAAAGCCTTTTGATAAATCAATCTGTGTTCTCTTGCACTCTGCTTCTCCCTACCACTTTTGCCTTTTGCTAGCATCCCTTGTCCGATCACCTGCATCCCCTTGTGTTTTTTTAATCTTTAAACCTGCCTTTCAGTGTAAATTCCTGTAAGGAATTATTTTGTTGCTAAGCTTTTTGTTCTATCGTTTTTTTGGATTTTCTTACTTCATCGAATACCGACATGTAATACCATGGATTAATGCTTAGTGAGTGAGTGGAATGCATATCAACCTTTCACCCCAAAATTATGAATCTTTTTCCAGTTGAGAGCATTATATAGATGAAGAGAATATATTCCAGATTTAAGCTCAATTGATCAGACAAGGTTTGTTTATAGGCTGAATAAATTTAGGAGTTATTTTTGGTTGAGAGTGAATCATCAATGTTGATTCTCTCTCAAATTTTGGAAGTATTGCTTTAGTAAATTTAAATTTGAGGAAAACCAGTACATCACCTTGTTGTGAAATCAGCCTTAAAATCTGCTGTAAGTGATATAAACTTGACAGGAATCTGAAAACAGAAATTGAACAGAAAGCTGAAACTAAAATTGCAGGGAAATTCAGAGAATGGAATTTTCCTAAAAAAATGAAACTGTGAAATCTACATCTGAAAATTCTGAAACAAACAGAATTCTGATCTACTGTAAGAATCCTAGGAAAAACCCTCTAGATACAAATTTTTTATTTGAGATCTCAAGATGCTCACTAAAGTTGATTTTTTCCTGTTTTAAAAGACTAAAAAAATGAAAATTCCCAGGTACAATAGTACTCATATTTCTTAAAAAGGGAAGACAACATTAATTATTGCTGGGAAATAGAACTAAAACGTCATAATGCCGACTTAGGCCACAAAGATTTTAAAGAAAAGCATGAATGCTGCCCTTGGCTTAGATACAATTGTTGTTGAATTCTGCACATTTACATCCTGTCAACACTTAAAACTCTTCTAAGTGGTAACGAAATATTTATAGTTACTTTCCTTTTATGTCTTATTCCCTTTGTGGATGTGGGACAATTTCTTTGTACACATTTTTTTAACTGTCAGAAAAGCACAATTTACTATATTTGTACTATTTGTAATTCATGATAATGTCTACAGGCATCCGTAGGGTGTAATTATAGAAAGTGCACACTGTGAGTTTGAGCTAGCAAAAGTACACTAAACCAATGTAAAGATGCGCACAAGCCAAATATGATTTAATTACAACAATATAGCAATTTGCAAATCTGAAATATGTAAGAACTCAAAATAAGAATGTTTGAAATTGACGAAGGGAGTTTCATAAAGTCGATACCTTGATTATGACTTACTTCTGCACCTTTGAAGGCTGAAGGTAACTGAAAATAGATCTATTTCTGGACCAATTTCAGTTTTTTGTTCATTTGCTTGAACTGATAAAAAACCTCCCTCTATTTCTCAAAATTCGTTGTGGATTTCCTCCTATTTCATCTGCTTTGTCCACACCATAGTTGGCATAACAAATGAATGTCATTTCTATTTCTGAAATGATTTCTGCATTTTACTCAACTATTCTTACTGATAAATAATGTCTCCCAGTTTATTAGAATTGGCAATGTATTTCCCAGAATTGTGGATTCTCTCTCTTGATGGTGTCAAATTCTCCTTAAATTTTGTGAGCACCTTTATTTGTGCCTTTTGATTAGAAACCTCGCTTAGATTTTTGAATTAAAGTGCAGGACTTCCATAATCGTTTCTCTGTGCTCTAAACTCTAATCCACTCCAATAGACCCTACAAGAGCATAAAAATGGGGGATATTTTGGGGGCTTGTGTTATCCCTCCAAAGTATCATCAGGTCCCTTATATTTGAACAAAATTGCAATCAACACTCACGTAAGTTAGTAAACTGATGCAGAGCATCTATCACATTCAAGCCTACAATTCACTCTTGTCCACAAACAAACCCAATTTTACCTCTAGTGCACTCCAATCATCTTTTTTTTTTATTGTTAAAGCGGGTTGAAGGGACCCGTTCCCTATATGTAAAACCAGAGAGGGCCAGATTAACTGCCCTCAAACAAACGCAAAGGCAAAAGTAGAGCTGTCCCTTTAACAGTTTGTTTCATGCGGGGGATAATAGTCTAACATATTAGAAAAGCGCCCTTTTTACCTTTTTTCTTCCTAACCTCATGCCACGGACCCGATTCTGAGGCAACAACCAGCTGCATACTGTTGGGATCTGGAGGGGGCAAAATTCGATCAGGGTATGATCCTGATCAGAATCCGATTTATCTGATTCATGTCCTCTTTTCAATCTGCTTACTGCCTTCTTATCTTCCTTCTGTTCCTTTCTTTCTTTTAATTATGTGTTCCTGATTCCGCCATGATCCTTTTTATCCACATCTTTTTGCGCCTAATCAGAAGAAGTGTTATTCCAACCACTGCTAGAAGACGTATTCTTTTTCTTTAAGGAATTCTTTCTTGTAATTTCCGGGCAAGCTACCTGCAAGTGACCGGGGTCTTGCAAAGGTGGCATCGAAAAGCCATATTCTCATAGTCAAGTTGTTGAACATGCTGCTTATTCCCCACTTGTAGAAGAATCTTATCCGGAAGTCCCTTGCTAAGATCAATTTCCACGCATATCTAGGTGAAGGTGCGTATGCCACTTGCAGCCCTGGACAAGTCGATCTTTAGAAACCTCCCAAGGGCTTGGCCAATATCAGCAAGAGCATGCCATAGGTGTAGAGGAAGATTCGGAAGCCGGACCCACACTGGCATCTTAGATACAGAGAGGGTATTCGGATCAAATTCGGGAAACCAGGGAGTGAGGAATAGTCTTGCGTTGCCCCAAAACCACAGACCATCTGAAATGCATTTGTGGTAATCCTCTGCTCTTTGAAATTGGACAACGAAGAAGCCCTTAGAGCAAAAAGATATCTCGCAATTATCGGTCCAGTTAACAACGATCCACTGAGAAAGGGCATTTGCTTCCGGCCACAGACCATTAAATCTCCCGATCATAGCTAATTGAGACGGGATTCCAAATGTCCATTAACCTCTGGTTTATCAACCTTAAGCATCGGAGTATCCTCCGCTAAATCAACAATATATGCCTGAGATCCGATCTGGTTGGAGGCAGTTTGCTGGACAGTAGCCTTGAAAGAATTAGGAGCTGAGGCGGAATGAAACCCTCCACTGCCCAACCTGCTACAACTCCGAGGATTAAGTCCGCTCCCCATGATTCACCCTTATTCGGCCTGCCACTAGAGCTATGGGGGAGCTTCTGAGATTCTACGGCCAGGGGATTATCATGGCTTTGGTAATCTGGGTCAATTCTGGATTTCAGATTCGCAATAAATTCTTCCTTATCCTTCTTACTCAGGCTTTGAAAGTCCCTGATGCATTCGATGTCCTTCCTTGAGATGGTTGTTCCTTCCCACACCACGAGCACCTCTGTCTCAGCTCCCGCCTTCATTGTATTGGCTTCTCTAGGGTTCTGACAGAGCTTCTTCGCCATCTCCACAACTTCTGCCCATTCCGCGAAAACCCTAGTTTTGCTCCTTTGATCCGCCATTCAACCCGATTGGTTCTCAGATTTTTTTTTCATTCAGCGAAAATTCATGCACTTCAATCATCTTATTTCTCAAGTCTGATTATACAAAACAACACCTTTCTTGTATTTACATATTCAACTTTTGACCTTGACTCTTAACCTCCACCTGGCTATCCAATGATCTTGTTCAACTATCTCTATCACAAGCTATGACTTCATCCGACACAAATCAAACCAAATATAAGTGTTCTTACCTTAGTTAAAACTGCCCTTCATTGTCTTTTAGGAGATTGAGCATTTAGTAAGCACTAATTGAACTCCTTCAAGCACATTTGATTAACATCATTCATCCAACATGTATTATGTCCTTCCTCGAGGCTTCCTTCATCCTCTTAGTGCTGTCCTTATCCCAAGAATTTCCTATAGTGCTCTGTTTTGGTCCAACTCTGCCCTTACTAGTTCAATTGGTTCTGTTTCCTCAAATAAGAAGCTTCAAGGCTAGGCATCTTTGTATCTGTTCCTCTCTTCTGAGCTAGTCTCATCATTCCATCATGTTCTTAGACCACTAAACCACCTATTTCAACCATCTAGTTGCTCAACATTCATCCAAAGACTCCTCTCACTTGCCTTTACAAAATTGCCCTTACATTGCACAAGAGCAAGGTTCACTGGTCACTTCTTGGTTGGTCTACTCTGCAAACTCTTCATGCAAGCTAAAAGCATCCCTAAACACCCTTCTCAATCTCAAGGAGGTATGACAAGTTTGGTTAACATATCCTTCCATTAGCTGCTCCATTCACTATCCACTCTCTTAGACTGGCCTTCCCACTTTCTAGCCCTGCCTGGGTGATATGTTGACTGTATCTTCAGCTTTAAGCACATACTCAACAAGTTGAGGGAATTGTAGAGTACCCATTAAGGGTTTCTAGTTGCATTAAGAGTTTTAGGTTTGAACTCCAAAGACAAATACCACTTCCTTCATTAAATTGAGCTAACAATTAGGTCTAGGTCTGTATTTGTTGTTTCTCCCCTAGACTGTCACTCACACCTCAACATGCACCCAATGAACCTTCCAATTTTCCTTTTAATCTCTTAATAGACCTCCTTAGCATCATATCTACCAATTTTCAAGCTTCAACTCATCGATTAGAGCCTTCAAACCATGAGCCCTAGGCTTAACCAGTGAGGGGTTACTAAACAACCCGGGAAGGTGAATTTCCTTTACCTTTTGACTTGTACAAACTTTCAAAACTCCAAATCAATTCTGTAGGTTTATCAACCCATTCCCTTCGTGATTCTTTTACCAGTGAGAGAGTAATGAACCTTTCAAAGGCTTAGAACAATGGATCTTTTCTTATCTGCCTGTAGGTGTACAGTAGGGCAGGGTTACTATGCTTTTGAGGGTTTACTCAAACTAATCACAGTTCCAGCTAACATTCCACATTTTTGGAAGTTTATGAGGTGCCATGCACTCTTCCATAATCTTCTGGCCTTCTCCCACTCAACTTGTCTTCATGATACTCTCCCTTGATCCTCTTACACAACCTGTACACTAACATGCCCTGTCTCTAGACTGTTAACAACACTATCAACAATAATGATCAAATACAACCTAATATATGTGCAAGAGATTGTTATGAGCATGTCTCAGTCACAGTATAACTCTTCAACTCGTTCCTCTTGTCTTTCTTAACTCTGACTGTGCTTCACAGTATTCAACCATTAATTATTCAACAAAATCACCATAACTCACAACCACAAGAACAAGCATATACATACATGCAAGGAATGTAATGAAAGAATCTATACTTATCTCTCCATCAGTCTACAAACACCATCTTGAACAAGCATTTGGATTCACCATTAGCAGTTTCATCATATAATCACCATACACAGATTCCCTATATCACAGTGGTTTGCAAACTATGTTTTCTTCAAATTCTTGGAGCCTCAGCTCTCCCAAACCTTGGATCATTCGAATGATAGTCTCATCAGTTACAAAATGATGTATATACTCTTTACATGGGAGTTACTGTTCAAATTGCGACTTTTCAACTTCCTTTAGTCTTGTGACCTTTCAAGTCCCTTTAGACAACATCATAGCTTAAAAATGGTGACTCCAAGACCCATACTTCCTAAATTCACTCACATTGACTCCTAGGCCCCACTAGAACTTACGTTCATGACTTAAATCCCCTAAAGACCTACATGACACCTTAAGATTCCTAGTCCATACCCCTAATAGCCTTCAAATTCACATTTTGCACTTTTGGAGGGAAAGTGTGCAATTTAAATTTTGGTCAAGACTCAAACCAACACACCAAACTGACTCACATGGATTCACTAGACCTATAACACACCTGCACACCAAAATTTGATGACACCATGACATATTTACAGAGATGATGCTCCTGTATCATTAACAATCTTATGTCCTAATCCTTATCTTTCAATGTGTGCATCAACTAGTAAATACTCGATAAATGCTTGTATAGATTCTCCCTTGTTTTTGTGTAAAAATAAACTCCTAGGCCTCTAACAGGAAATGCTTGAAATTAAATTAGCCACTATGCACACCCAAGTTGACTTCCACAAGGTAAGGACCTAAAAGAGGGTAGGGGGAATGCAATTGCACTTGACTTTGAGAGGGCCTCAAAGAGGATAAGGGAGAATGCAAGTGCATTTGACTTAGAGGGGTCTAGGATAATTTTAGGATAAGATAAGAGGAAACATTTTAAAATGGGATGGTGTAAGCTAGAGGATGCATATTGAAAGGGTAATTTACTTTATGGAAGTCACCAAGAAGGGCTATAATGCCCAATTTAAACAAAAAATATGCAACATTAATCCAACATGTTGAATCAATATAATATAACATAGATAATTTCAGTGTTGCAGGAAAATTCCTTAGGGCCCTTCTGTTTCCAGCACAAAAACAATATCGAAAATGCCATGCAGTCCCCGGTCCATTCTAGAAATGGTTGTTTCTGACATGTCCCTGGTTGTTTTAGGGCCACTTCCAGTGGCATAAGTTCTTCAAAACGCCCCCAAAAAATAAAACTTAAAATCTAAATTGTAAATTTCTTGAAGATAATAACTTAAACCTATATATATGCATCATATGCAATGCTAAAACACAGCCTCATTAATGAAAACTATATATTTTAAATGCTTAGTTTTATGCTATGTTCCACCAAGTTTCCGGGACGGGATGGAAGGGGACGGGGGGACGCGTTTCCGGGATGGATTTTTAGGCCTTTTTTTAGGGGATGGCAGGGACGACTATTAAAAAATAAGGGAAAATTTAAAAAATATAGGAAATTTCAAATATTCATATGATAACATTGCTAAAGCATTCATCACACACATTATAGAACCTTAATAAATAAAATTAGAGTTGAATTGAGATTTCACATAAGATTTAACCTTAAAAATATTGGAAATTTGAAATTTGAAATATTCATATGAATAATGATAAGTATAACTGTAACACATTGATAAACTTAATAAAGCATTCATCACACACATCATAAAACTTTAATACATAAAACTGGAGCTGAATTGAGATTGCACATAAGATTCAAGTTTCAATTACAATGAAATGCCCAAGGGCAACAAAATGTCTGAAACATAGAAAATCAAAATGAAAATATATAGCTGCCCCTAATCAAACTCCGCTAAAGTGGCATCAAAATCAGACTCTGAGTCTGAGTCACTGGAACTATGAGGGGCTGCCTCATCCAATGGAACCCCAACCAATCCCACCTGTGCATCCTCCTCATCAATCTGTGAAGCATCTTCGGGATCAACATCCCAACGTGTGGTTGGAGTCTGACGATACTCAGGAGTCTGTCGATCCTGAAGTCTCAAGGCACTATGCACGGCTACTAACTTCTCTGCTCGTCGAGAGGTAAGATGGTTCCTCTTAACTGTGTGGATGAGGCCATATGTGGACCAATTCCTCTCTGCAGTAGAGGAACTAAGCAACTGTGAAAGGAGGCGAGTGGCAAGAATCCTCAAGTTTGGTGCATCCTTGCCATGCCATGTCCACCATCCAATAGGGTCTACTTGAGCTAATGTAGCTCTATCTGTCCTCGCCTTTGGCTTGCTAAATGTTGGTCCACGAGATTGACAAAGGATAGCCATTGGGTCTGCAATAAAGTGGACTCCTCATCAGTGTACATCTTTCGAAAGGCCTTCATGAGCCCTTCTTTCACCTCTTCATCATTAGATGGAGGCACTCTCCTAGGTCGTGCTGCATACCATTTGGGATTTAGAGCATAGGCTGCCATATGAAGCGGGGTGTTCATTGTGTTCCACCGCCGTGTCACAATGGGCCTAATATGCTCCTCATAAAATCCCAAAGTAGGATCCCTGCTATGAATGGCTTGCTTCATTTGTCCAAGCATGCTATCAAATGTCTCATAAATCTCTCCAAGACTAGGAGAGTCTGTATCAACATATCTTATGACCCCCACTACAGGTGAGATGAAGGAGCAAACATATTTGCAAACAATTTACAAAAAAATAGAAAACATTAAGATTCAAGAATGAAAAACTAAACTAATTTACAAGTTATAAACATGGATAAAAATATTTAAAAATTAAAAACTAAACTTACATATATAAAATCAGCAATAGCTTACCTGACTGTGGTCCACCAATCATCGTCGAGGATCTTTTGTTTCACACCTTTTCCTTCAGAAGTGTTTGCCTCTGGCCATCTACCCCACTCCTGATTAACCATCATTAATTGCAAAGCCTCCTGCACCTCAAGCATCCTCTCTAACAAAATGAAATAGCTCACATATCTAGTGTCCATGGGCTTGAGGAATTCCTTCCTCGAAAAAGACTTGAATAGAGCAAGTGAGGTGTGATGGTTGCAAATGAACATCTGTATGTGTCTAGCCTCTGCCACCACTGCCTTCACCCAATCTATCTTTCCAATGTCTTTCAATGCATTGTTCAACGCATGAACACAACATGGAGTCCAGAAAATGTGCTTGTAAGCACCCTCAACCATCATGCCAGCTAACTTACATACGCGGGCTGAATCAGTCACCACTTGTACAACATTAGAGGGCCCAATCTCCTCTATGGCATCCTTCAAAATTTGAAATTGGAAGGTTGCATCCTTCCTCTTCCCTGTACAATCAATAGCTCTAAGAAAATAAGAGCCAGCAAGACATGTGACAATGATATTGATGAGTGGCCGATGTTTAATATCGGTCCACCCATCCATGATGATAGAGCAACCCACCCGTATCCAAGTTTGCCTCATCTCCTCCATCACCACACTCACCTTAGAATATTCTTTATCAAGGAGGTTGGTTCGTAGTTTGTGTTCTCCAAGAGGGACATATGAGGAACCAACAACAATTACATCTTTGAACATTTGTTTGAAGAAAGGGGAACGTGACACATGAAATGGTATAGCATTGGCAAAGAAGAATTTGGCAATAGAAGAGTCAACTACTTCCCTTGATTGCACATTAAACATACTCGTAATAGTAGAAGTCTTTCTCTTTCCCTTGGCATAATCCCCTCCTCTTTGACTTTCAACATCCACACATTGGGTAGGCACTTGTGTAGTCTCCAATGACATCCCTTTTTTGTTGTCTCACCCTCCATGTGCAACCTAGTCACCTCGGTCTTCTCCGCTAATGATATTCTTTCACAACTTTTTACCCCTTGTCCAATTATGCCCAAAAGATGTGAATAAACCTGTGTGTAGCTGCCCCTAAATTCTTTGTTGCACATATGACCATAGTTACAGTTCGAAATCCGATTAAATTCGGAAGGGCAAAAAAATCCGAAAATTCGGAGTTCTCGAAAAATCCGAAAAATACGGAAAAATCCGGTTCGGAATATATATACATATATTATTATAAATTTATATTATTGTATACTTATATCATTATATATAGACAAATCATACAAAAAAATCCATCTACCATAATCATCATCATCATAATGATTCTTTCAAAAGATCGCAAGAAGTTGCTTGGTCCAAAAAGGTACAAAAATGGATTTTATGAAAATAAGAAAAATATTGCCATCAATGCGTAGAGCTTGAGAAAATATACACTTTTAGAGAAGATGACACCTAAAACGGAGCCACAGAATGAAAGTTATGGCACATGCAAGTTTTTGCTGCTACATCTTCCCGGACCCTTTCCAAAAATGGCAATTTTTTTCCATTCTTGCGATTTTTTCACCAAAAAAAAAAAAGTTTTTATGGCGGTTTGCCAAAAAGGAATTTTTTTTTTTTTTCAAAAACAAGCCCGAACCGAACCGGATTTATTCGGTTGCTTCAAAAATACTTTCGAACCGGATTTCATATAAATCCGCCCAACACAAACTATGCATATGGCATAACCACACTCTACTCCCCTCTGAATTCTTTTTTTTTTTTTTTTTCTTTGTCAATGGCTGTTACAAATTGTGAAAGAGGCTTTTTAGCATTGAATGGCCCCTTTGCATAGATTTTGAGGAGTTGTGAAGGGCAATCAAACGGATTATTTGAACCCACTGTTGGTGCAACACTCTCACTCCCTGAAGAAACCCTATTTCTGGCTCTACCTCTATGTTGCATTGCCAATTGAATCTCTTCACCCTCACTACCCTCACTGCTGCTCATTGTTTTGTATTGGAAATGCAACAACCCTGCAACTGCAAGTGAAAAAAAAAAAAACAAAAAACTTGCTAAGTTTGTGAAGCTTGAAACTATGATAAAAAAAAAAAAAAAATGAAACAATGAAGAAATAGTTTGTGCAAATTTGTAAAATGAACAAAGGATGATAAACATACCTCTAATGTCTCTTGCCTTCTTCTCACTGCTGCTCTCTATTCTTCTCTATGCTCTTTTCTTTCTTTGTCTTCTCCTTCACAAAATTAGAAATGAGTCAAATGAGTTTCTTTTTTTTGTTTTGATGTTTGTTTTAGGTTTAGGGCACTTAGAAATGCAAGTGGGGGTCCTTGTGGGCCCCCACATTGCTTTACTTTTATTTAAAAGTCTGTTTTTAAAAAAATAAATGTTTTTTAAAGCTGAAGGACTTCTAGAAGTCCCTTAACCATACCGGGGATGTCTAGCTGTCCCCTGTGCTTTTTTTTGACGTCCCCGGGACATTTCGGATTTTTCGCAGAGTTTGGGGACGGGAAGGGGATGTTTCCTACCCGTCCCCGAGGTTCCGAAATGTCCCCTGGTATGGGGATGAGCTAAAAATATAGGGGACGCGTCCCCGTGGAACATAGGTTTTATGGACTAATAATGAGTATTTTGCATTTTTCATATAGATTTTTATAATATAGTATATGGATGTTTCCATGCCGTTTCGTTCCCAAGGGTTTATTGACAATCCAATGTTTCTATGTTTTGAGCCCGTTCCGTTTTATTTGCTTTCCATTTCCGAGACAATGTAGGATAATGCCATAGGACCATTTTTAGGTGTCTATGTAATGCCCTGCTTTGATGTGTGTGGGTGCCTACATATCAAAGTAAAACAAGTGTACTTGGGAGGGCTCAAGAAGATGTTGCGGCTGGACCTTGTCATGGTTACTTGAAGTTCTTGTGTAAATAAATGTGATCCGAAAATCAAAAGGAGGGAGGCTCCTATGAGGTGGAAAACAAAGAAACTTTTTGCTCCTCGAAATCTGTTATTGAATCCTCCATACTCATGTTTGGAAATTCATGCCCTTGCAATTTTATGAAAACAAGTGCAAGTAAAAACTTGACCATATATATAATTCAAAATGAAAGAAATTGCTGAAATCTAGGAAAAACTATATATGATTGACATCGCTATGTTTGCAACTGGTCGCAGTGCTTATGAAGTTTGTGCCGAATCTAACTCTAACCGGGTATGCATCTCATTATGAGACCAACTATCTGAATCCAATTGGGTGTATCATGCATCATCGTGAAAGGAAGTCGTGGCTATGTCATGCTCTTGAAAGTAGAATTGTAGATCAGATGATCCGAACCTCTACCTTTCTTTTGAGGTGTGGGATGAACCTATGAATTACATATCTTAAAAGAAGGGGATTACATGCACCATGTATATATAGGAAAAATAAAGCTCGATATATATATATATATATATATATATATATATATAATGTCAAGAATGTATGTAATCATATAAGATGCCCATGTGCGAGCATGTGTCTAAACAATGTAAGCACAATAGTGTAAAATAATTCCCAAGACACAGAATTTGTAATTAATATAGGTGAAAAGCAAAAATACCTAAGGCAGACACAAATAGCAATGTGTGCTGAAACTGTAGGAGTATCACTAAGGTGGGCAAGATATAATTAGTATATACTCGATAGTAACAGGGACCCAACGTAGGTTAAATATAACAATATAAATACTTTTAGTAAAGTAATGCCCTATGTGGGTGAATGTAAATTATCTAACCACAATAAGAAAATGCCCTAAGGTGATGCAATCGTAGTTAGAGGGTCCAATGAAAGATTGTCTTAGACCATTCAACCCACACATTTTCACTACTACAATGACTTTTCACATGCAAAGATCAATATGCAGCTTGAAAGAAACAATAATACTCTTACATTAATCAATCAGTAAAATATAACAAACTCAAGTACAACACATTACAATCCTTATTATAGTCTTGATAGAAAGACTTTTGCAACATCCATGAAGGGATGCACCCCTAGAACTTAATCCGAACTAGACTTGCAACTTGCAAGACTTTGTTGAGCCAAACTTGGCTCCTTCACAATGGAGTTTTCACAATAAACCCTGTGCTTACAAGCTTTTGCTTCTTTACAATTTTTCTCACTTTTGGCTCTCTGGTTAGGTTTCTATCTGACTCTTTAGATCTTTGACCCTTCTAATTGTAGAATTCATGTGGGAGAAGTAAAGATCCCTTTGCAAAGATTCAGTTTCCGTATTAGATCACCGTTGAACAAGTAATCACTCATTGGAGTGTTATCATTCGATCCAATGTGATCTGATTTCTAGGTGACTCAATTGCGAAGAAAAGAGATCGAGAAAGATGTTCCGAGGTGATAACTCACTATCACTGCCGTGCACATATACCCAAGGTGCGTATGGTTGTGCATGAGCTCAAAATGTGTTGGTGCAAAGATGATGTGCATAGTCTTTCCACAGAGCTCCATCTCAAAACTTCAATTGGATGCGCAAAGTTTTGGTGGTTCATGAAGGTTGTGTGCATGACTGCCCAAAGTTGTACAAGCTTATTCTTTTACATGAATTGTTTTTGGTGATGCAAGATAGCTAGTGAGCTTGGATACCCTTGCATCATTCAATCATAAGAAGAAACATGAGCCCCTGCTCATGTGTGTTTCATAAGGTTTTCAATAGATTGGCTGATATTATCAATTGCATTTGCACTAAGCCCTGTTATGTCCTCAACTTCTTTGCCTTTCTATTTCACCAGATTTCTTTGATTTCTTTTTGCATGTTGTCTTCCCAAATTTGGACTCAAATATTTCTTCAATTTCTCACACTTGCTCTAGTAGTCGGTTGTTCCAATCTACTTCCACGTTGATAGCTTCTCCACATGGTTGACATTCATAATAAGGGTACAAAAATGCAAGATTAAAGATATGTGGTATGTTTATTGTATTAGGTAACTCTATTTCGTAAGTGTTGCAAACTCTTGCAAGACTTCGCATGGTCCAATTTTCTTCCACTCCAACTTATTGTATGTTCCTCTTGAAAACCTTTCCTTGCGCAGGTGTATGAAGACATTGTCTCCAACCCGACGTTCTTGTTCTTTTCTTCCCAAATCTGCTCTCTGTTTATATTGCATGTTACTCTTGTTTAGTTGTGTGTACTTGTTGGTGCATGCCCTTCATGTAGTGCTCAAAGTTTTCTGCTTTTGCACTCTTTCCTCCTTTGTGATGTCAAACAATTTTATGACACATTAGATTTAGACCATAAACTATTTGGAATAGTGTCTTTTCAAGGCATTTGTTCATAAAGTTATTGTATACGAACTTTGCTTATGCAAGGATTGAATCCCATGTCCCATGATTCTACCCAACCAAACACTATAACAGGTTTCCAAGGCTCTTATTGACCACCTTCATTTGACCATCCGTTTGTGGATATGCAAATTGAATCAGTAACTTAATATTCATCTTCTTCCATAATTTTTTGCCAAAAATGACCAACAAATTTAGTGCCACTTTATCGTGGCCACCGCGAGACTCTTCATGGAACCTCATAATTATCTTGAAAATGAGTTTTTCTTCAAGCAATAAAATGAGCCATCTTAGAAAATCAATCTAACACAACAAAGATAAAATCACCACCCTTCGCACTCTAGGGAAATTCAGAAAAATATCCATACTCGGTTGCACTTATGGTTTCATAGTTCCTAGAAGTGGTTGGTATAACCTTGTGTTTTGACTCCTTTCCTTATCCAATGCAAATCCCACATCCTTATACGTACTTAATGCACATTTATAGCTAGGCATGACCAATAATACCTCTCTTTTAGTTGAGCCAAGGTCTTATCAATACCAAAATGATCGACTAAACCTCCGTTATACTTCTCGATCAAATTCTTGCGCATTAACCGTCTAGGTACACATAATTGCGTGCCTTTAAACAACCCTTTTTTATGTAGTTCATCCAAGGCTTGCGATCAATGCTCATTGGTTCTGCACCCGCTCTCTCCATGCTTCTTTAAAATCCTCATCCTCTACAAAATCTCTTTCATAGAATCAAATCCCGAACTTCCACATGTGTCTTACTCAATATGACACATTTTCTACTTAGCGCACTTGCAACTCTATTAGACTTGCCACTCGTATGCTTTGTGACAAAAGAGCAACTGTCGAGAAACTCAACCCACTGTTTACACTCTTTTTAGATTTAATTAAGAGTTTGTTATGCTATACGCAACAATAAAAAGGAATGTAAGGTCTGGAGACTAGGAGATATTATGATAAATTAACTTCCAACATTAATTGTACAAAATTAGAATAGTGTATGGGTAAATACAAGCTCAAATACACGAGGAAGATAAACTTTTAGCTATACAAGATCGTATAAGAAAGATTTGGGAAGACAAACTGGAGAAATTGGAAGTGCAAAGTCTGGAAAAGCTTCACTTGTTGGAATTTTGACATGAAAATCTCTTGGTGCGGGACCGTACACTTTGGTTAGGATGGATAATTCGGTCTTGCCCCTTCTCGCACGGTCTTGGGCTCTGTGACTTTTTGGGTCCTTTGATGGCTCGGAAATGTACTTTGTTGTCAAACCCTAGTTGTTGCTTAGTCTTGATATTGTTTGTGATTAGTGGATCACACCAAAACCCTAACCATGGGTAGAAGACCTGCAAGAAGGTTAGTATTTGGGTTGTGGTGCACCCAATGGCACCACCTACGTCGACACTACTCTCGAAGAGGCCTCAAACCACACATAGTTCTCCACCTAGCATGTAATATCTATATGGATGCAACTAGTTGACAACTTGAACCCCTTCGATCATGCTTGATTGTGTTGTGCTCTTATTAAGACTTGGAGATAGGAACTTGGTGTGCTTGGATGTGATGGAAGCTAGACTCCTTGACTTGGTTGAGTGCTTCAGAATTGTAGTATTGGCTGCCCTAATGAATGTGCATTAGCTTTGGGTAGATCTAGGGAGCCTTGAGTGAGTGTTACAAGAGAGTATGTCAATAAAATGCCATATGATTGTCAGGTGAGTAAATGAGGTAGTGTTAAGAACACAAAATATTATAATAAGACTCGACCAGGGGGATAAAAAGACCCAATAAATGATATTGCATTGGAACTAGAGTATGCTGTGGACTTGCTCGGCTTTTGGAGAGACTGGTCAATCGAAATAGTCTCGAGGATTTGCAAACAAATGTACTAAGTTAGGGCAAAAAAACACAAAGCAAATCATGAATATTCTGTGGGTCCTTAAAGCACCTCCCAAAACCTTGACTTGGTCCAGCTTGCTCGTCAAGAACTACACGACCAACGACAACAAAAAAAACTGTATTTCAACTTCAACTCATGCCGAAGATGGTGAGCATGTTTTAGTTATTGGTCAAATTTCCCATGGAACCATACAACTTCTCAATAAGGCTTCACCTAGCTCCTTGGATTCATCTACACAGTCAAGTTTGTTGTCGTCACTTCCTACAATCATCAAGCAAATGGATAGTTCTCCTTCCCACCATCTCTACAAGATTCTCATCCTCCTATACACGAGGTACCATGCACTTCTCGGATGGTTAGCCACACAACCCATAGCGAAGATATTGTTTTGGAGAATACAACTCTTTTCCAAAGAGTTCCACTTGTGAGCAAGTCTTTTGACCACGACCTCTCCACAGTTTACCTCCTCTTGTGGTTGCATCCATAAAGGACCATCAACACGATGCTATGCTTGTTCTTATTCCTCCAACTACAACCCAATCATCTTGTGTGGCCCAATTTATAATTCAACAAATTGATGATGAACTTCATATTTTTCATATCCTATTCCTCAATTACTAGTGAGTTCCAATCCTAAAAGAGCTTCCTTATAGCTCCAAGATGGAATGTTCACATCTTCACAGATTGACATCTTCTTGTGTTTCTTTGTCTCCCATACATTCTCGCTCTTACGCGGGTAGGACACCCACCAAGTTCGTATTCTGCAACATCTATGCTTGAGTTCCATGCCTCAAATTGAATGCTCTTCCCACAACAGTAAATATTTCCCGAATACAAAGATCTTCTATGCAGATCATCCATTTTTGGAGCTTGGATCTCCATGCGAGGATCCTTTTGGATCACCAGGAAGCTTCCTAGGTGTCCGTTTGTTCTCATTCAACATTTAGAATATATCCATCGGGGAACTCCATTGGCATTGTTTGTAGTTTGCATGCACTTAATACCTGTTAGATTCCAATTTCACCCGGCTCGTCTTCGTAGCTTCAGGTTGTTACAGTCGGATTAGCGAAATTAGTGACAATTTGCCCTATAAGCGGGAAGAAATGGCGAGGCATTTTGATTTATTATAGTTAGTGCCATAGTAGGAAAACTCGCCAAAACCAAAACTCGCTGACTTCCCCCAAAAAAACTCGCTAAAAACTCGCCAATATTCGGCCAATACTGGAATACTTTCGGCAACTTAAAAAAAACTCAATTTTTTTTTATAAAGTATAAATTTTAAGCAACACATAGCTACAAAATGTATCAAATGAGCCCATAAAATGTTGGAGAAGTGTTTTCTATTAGATTTGAATACAAATACAATACAAAATCGCATCATCATGCGAATACGACAACCGACTGATAAGTAATATGAATTTATGATGATTGACATTGAAAAATATCATCATAAATTTCATATCTATGCAAGTTACAATATACAATAAATTACATTTTCCTCTTCCCCAATCTAGAGAAAAATTGGGGAGAGGGTCTAGTGCCTCTGGCTCCACTAGTCCCCACACTCGGCTGCGTCTCCACGCTCCTCCTAGAAGGCTGCGAATCTGGCTCGATCATAGAACTAGATGGTGGTGCTGGTGGCTCCTCTGCTGCATGTTGGAGATCACCTCCAAAGATGTCATCCAGGTCCCATATCTCCTCGAGTCCTGCTAGTGCTTCTCCCTCCATAGCCTCCCTCTCAAAAGAAGCAATCTCGTCCGTGAATGCAGGGTTTTCCTCTTCTTGCCCAGTCCACTCACTGTATGGATCTATCTCATCCAAATCAATGAGCTCCTCTGATGTGGCCTCAACTTTTTTTGTGTGAAGCCGAGATTGTATTGCACAAAAACCAAGTCGTTGAGTCTTTTTTGAGTCAACTTGTTGCGCTTCTTCGTGTGAATGGCCTCAAACAAACTCCAGTTGCGTTCACATCCAGAAGCGCTACAAGGTTGAGATAGAATTCTGAGGGCTAACTTTTGAAGATTTGGGGTATTCCCTCCCCAATCCTCCCACCAAGAACCTACAAACATTTAACAAGATAATCAAAAATTTATAATTAATTAATAAAATCAAATATGTAACTAATAAGTAACTTGGTAAACATTCTAAGTAACTTGGTATTACCTGGTGACTGTGTGGTTCTCCCTCGAATAGCTAGCACCGAAGAAAAGAGTCTCCCCCTACCATGTTTGTAACTCTGCAGCTCTAAAATGACGAGGTCCCTCGTCTCAACATCCGGTATCATCCTCTCAATACATGTTGAAAGGCCCTCCATAACCTCTCCGTTCACATCTGTGAAGCTGTCAGAGTAGAAATACTTGGGGTTGAGGTAGTACCCCGTTGCATGAATAGGTTGGTGGAGTTGATTGTTCCACCTCCGATCAATAATCTCCCAAAAGGGACCATATCTGACGATATCCCCCCTGTAATAGTTTTGGATAGACTCTTTGGTCCTATCCATGGCCTCATATACAAACCCCATGGGGTTTTGCTCCCCATCAACCAAACGCAAAACTCTCACCAACGGCTCTGACACCTACACACAAATTAAAATGTAAGATTGCAAACTTACAAGTTACAATACATATTAGAAATGAAATAAAAAAGTGAAAAGTAGAACAATATATTTAATATTTATAATTTAACAAATTAAAATAAAGGAATGAAATATAAATCGAAGTTTGAAATTACCTTGATGATCTCTATAGCTCTCTTTGCAAAGATATCATCAAAAACTATCTTTGCAACCCTCTCTCCGTCAGCTTTCTTTGAATATTGTGAGTCTAGCCATGCTTGACTCACAAACATTTGTTTCAAAGATGTCAACAAACTAGAAATACTTTGCAACGTCAAGAAGTTAGTTGCAAACCTTGTGACACCGGCTCGAACAAGTTCTTTCCCCTTTGTGTGTACTCTCATCAAGCTCAGAACCCAAGGGTGATTGTATATGTACTTCGTTATAGATCTTGCATCTTCTACAACCACCTCACCTAATCAAATTTGCCATTGTCCTCCAAAAGAAGGTCAATGTAATGAGCTGCACAAGGAGTCCAAAAGAGTGATGGATGTCTCTCCTGCTATAGTCTCTCAGCTGCCACATATGCTTTGTTGCATTGTTTGTGACAACTTGCACAACATTCTGTACACCAACCTCTAATACAACTGTCTCTAACATAACACTCAAATTTTCTGCATTTTTTATTATGTTAGAGGCATCAATAGATTTTAAAAACACCATCTCACCGTTTGAAGTTGCTAAAAAATTAACAAGGGTGCGGTTCCTTCCATCCGTCCACCCATCTGAAAGAATGGTGCATCCGAATTTTTTCCATTGTTTCTTGTGCTCTTCTAGCATGGTAGTGGCATCTGTAATCGCACCCTCAAGTAATTTCCCGCTCAAATCTTTTGGAGAGGGTGCCTTGTACCCTTTCCCTACAACTGTCAACGTTGTCACCAAGTACTCCCAGTATGGGCTCTTTGCCACATTGAATGGCAGGTTGTTGTAGTACCAAAAATTTGCACAAGCTTTATCCACTTCCTCGTGCATATCTTTGTTCCAGAATGTACCTTCCAATGAAGGTTGTGCTCCAGGTGTGTTCCTTGCCACAAAAAAACTCGGTATGCCTTTGCTCGAACTCGATGAAGATGTGCCTCTTCCGGCTCTTCCTCTTCGTATGCGTGGACCACGAGTAGAGCCCACAATTGTTGCCGCATCATCGTCTAAATTCTCTTCCATTGCAGCCCCAGGTCTAATAGCTTGTGCTATGGCTGCCTTCAGCCTTGCGTTCTCTAGTTTTTTCTCCTCTAACTCTGCCAGCTCTGCTTTAATCTCTCGCGTTGCCTCTTCTGACACGTTGGGGCAAACTGTAACATCTCGGCAAGGAATAGTTGAAAGGTGATATTTCAAACGATTGATGCCTCCATTCATTTTCTTGTTACAGAAAGTGCAAAAAATTTCGCCCGCACAAGTTCCACGTACAACATACTTCCATGCTATGGAACGGGCATTCGGAGGAACGGTCCCTGCTAGTGATTCAGATGCCGAACCTGATGCCGAGCCTGATGCCATTGTTAAGCTCTAATCTGCAACACAATGCACATTTAAAAAATTAGAAAACGTAAACTTAATTTAATTTTAAAAACAAAACGTGCCTGAATAACAAATTTGCGTAAAAAAATACATTACAAGCATTCAATTTTACATTACATGTATTTAGAATTACACAACGAATCGATTACAATACACATACATAAAATTTAACTAATTTACAATGAATTTGCGTTAATTAAAAAAAAAATACATACCTCTGGCTGCAAATGAGTATAAAAAAATTACAAGCATTCAATTTTACATTACATGTATTTAGAATTACACAACGAATCGATTACAATACACATACATAAAATTTAACTAATTTACAATGAATTTGCGTTAAAATAAAATAAAATTACATACCTCTGGCTGCAAATGAGTATAAAAAAAGTACAAGCATTCGATTTTACATTACATGTATTTAGAATCACAATAGGAATCTATAAAACCTAAATAATATACTCAAAATTTGGAAAAACTTCAAAGAATTAAAAAAAAAAAAAAAACCTACCTCCAAATGCAAATCTCCAAATTCTCTCCTCGAATTCGCTCCAAAATCCACTCAACACAAGCAATGCAAGCTCAAATGGTTGTGTGAGTGACAATGAGGGAGTAGAGGGCCTTAAAAAGAGCCAAAACCGCGTAAAAACAGTGTTTTTTGCCTTTGAAATCCATGTTTCCGCGTTTTAGCCGTGTCTGGTGAGTTTTTTGCACGGGCTCGCCAAAACTCGGCGAGCCCTTTTTTCCTGGTTTTGGCGAGTATTTCAGCGGTTTAACCGTTTTACTGTTTTTTGCGAGTTTTCCATCTATGGTTAGTGCTGCAACAACCATTATTTGATATTTATTAAATACAAGGGTAGATATATAAAATCAAAAACTAGATGGACAGCTAGAAGCATCAAATGCCGTTGTGAGATAGTTAGCCTATATATACTGGCTCCTCCTATGTAAGAGGACACTCAGAAATTTATTGAAAAATAGAAATCAATTTATATCATTATTGATGAAAAATTTGGACTCTACCTTTGTATCAAGTTTATAGATAAGTTCACTGTGTGCTGGCATCTGTTTAATATCCTTTGTACTCAATCTGAACAGCCATTCTAACATGGATGTATGTACTGGTAGGTATTATATATATGTTAGCTTTGTTCTGTTGTTTTCAGATCCGCACAAGGATGGTTGCCCCTGGTGGCGAAGCACTAGGAGGTGTTATTGGGGTGTGCCGACATATGATGCAGACAGAGGGTTTCTTTTCCTTATATAAGGGTTTGCTACCGGCTCTTATAAGCATGGCACCTTCAGGGGCAGTCTTCTATGGTGTTTATGATATATTGAAATCATCCTTTCTTCACTCACCAGAGGGCAAGAAGAGGCATCAGTTTATACAACAAGAAGGAAGAGGAGAATCAAATGCTCTAGACCAACTGCAATTAGGTCCAATGCGGACTCTATTATATGGTGCCATAACTGGTGCATGTGCAGAGGCTGCAACATACCCATTCGAAGTTGTCCGCAGGCATCTCCAGATGCAAGTACGTGCAACGAGAATGAATGCATTGACAACTTGTGCTAATATTGTTCAGCAAAGTGGTGTCAGTGCTCTTTATGCTTCAGGTTGTTTCTGATTCCTTTAATTAAGCAATCATTTTTGGATGTTTGGGTTGGTCTAAAAATGTTTGTCACAGATGGGAACAATTTGGTCCCTGGATTTTAGACCATTTAACTTGCTTATTGATTTCTTCTTGAGCTTTGATCTTAGCTGATGATATATTTGTGCTGGTAATTCAGTGTCTATTAGCGGTGATTCGATGGCCGTTAGCTATATACATGTAGCTAACTTGTTTATTATATATATATGCACTTGTGTTGTTGTCATTAGCAGCTCCCCATGAATTTGGCTTGCATGCTTAATGGCCTCCTTGTTGTTCCTTCATTTGTGTGCTTTACTGCCATTTTCCTTTTTGTTAAACTCTGTATCATATTCTGACAATTATTTGTTCGTGTTTTCCTGGGCTCTTATATTAATTTACTATTTGAACATTGCAGGTGTTACCTTCTGCCGCTCTTAGTTATTTTGTTTATGAATGCATGAAAATTATTCTCCGAGTTGAGTGATGGAGTCGAAAACCTGGGCTTCTATTTTACCTACCAGCACAATCCTGAGCTATGATCATTTTATTTACCTTAGAAAGGGATGTTCCCTCATTTGCTCAGCAACTGGGCAAATTTTCCTTGCGGATGTATGATGGTCCACATTATTTGTAAGGTTTACTAGCACAAAATTGAGATCGCATGAACATTATATCCTGTCTAATGTGTAGAAACTTGTACTATAATTTATCTGAATTTTTGGCTATTGAAATCTTAATACACATGCACATGTTCAAAGCTAACTTGAGTAACCAAGATTCAAATAGTTGAATCTTAGTTCATTTTTTTCTAGATCATGAAGGCAGATACCTCTGGAGAATACCATGTCACTATGTTGTATACTTTTACAATACATGTCCGACAGACTAAATTTGAATATAATATTTTCCATTATTTCTATATATTTTTTTAATTAGTGTATTGAGTGTTTGATTTTAGGTTAATGGGGGTTATATTGATGACTTTAGTCTTGTGTGTTTGCAGGCCAATGAAATCTCATTGGGCCATGCAGGCTAATGAAATCTCATTGGGCCATGCAGGCTAGAATGTTAAAAATTTAAATAACATCCATGCTCCATGGGAAAGCGTTGACATCCCTCAGTTTCTGTCCCGTTCCAATCCCTCGTACCTGTCCCCATGCTGTTTTTCTATTCAAACATCATTTGTAGTATTTTATCCCCTATTTGTGTTCTAACGTTGTCCCGTTGTCCACAAAAGGGGCCTTGGTGGAATATATCTTCTGAAGTATTCAATTTGTCAATTTTGTGTCAGAAAAGATTTTCTTAGACAGGTCATTTTTTAAAATTTGAAACTAGACATTGATATGTGGATGTTTTTGATTTTTAAGAGGATTTGTCGCACCATTTTTTTGTTGTTGCAATTCCACTTCTTAGTTGTATTATAGTAAAACTAGGGGTTACTCTTGCATTATTGCCTTGGTATTATTTGCAAGCCCCTTTCCTGTATTCTGTGTTATAGTAAAGTTAGAGGTTTCTCTTGCATTATTGCCTAGTAATGAACTTAAGTTCTTTTACTTGTTAGCGAGGAAGAGAGGAGGTACTGATGTGGAACAAAATGCCACCATAAGGGCATGTCATACATACATTAATTTGTGAATAAGAAAGCAAACAATATGTGGTTGCTAGACTGGAAATGTGTGGTCGTCTAAGTACCATCCCTTTTTAGAAAACATCATAACATTGGCCTCTCCTGCTCTCACACACGAGGCATTGCTCAAATCCACAAAGCTCTTATGTGAAGCTGCTGGAAACTTACTTCTCTATCCAAACTTGTGACTATCGTCTATTTGCCATCCGTGAGCAAATTTGATGATGAGAGGGTTGCCAATAGGTTAAAAGTTCCCAGCTGCATAAACATTCTGTGCTTAACTGGTGCCTATTTTCAATATGCAAAACACAAAATAAGAAAACTAATATATTTTCACCATTCTCAAGTGACCATTGCAGATGCCAATTTTTTCAGAATTGGAAATTGTCTTACATTTAATTTCACGCCAAGACATCTCAATGGCCCTGGTGCTTGTAATCAGAGAGGGTACTTTCTATGGCATTTTTGGACATGCACTTGGCATTTTCTTTAAGCATTGGTTAGAGCTACGTACTTAAGAATTAGAATCACGATTCTTATGAAAGGAAATCAAAGACAATTTTAAGGTCCACGATCCATGCAACATGTTTGACCCCATTCCCTGGGCCATTACCCTCCGCACATTTGATTGTATTTAAGAGTATGCGATATACATATCCTAAATCCTTCTGGATTTGCGACCCTTCCTCTGGGATGGAAACATAGGTTTTTCATGTTTAGGCCCACTTAGATTTGAGGCAAGTGCCAAATACATAAATCATTGTAGAAATCGGAAAAAACTTGTGTAATCAAGAACTGGATCAAACCATGTGCTGTTTTGGCCTGCTGCATGGTGTAGCAGTCAAATTCAGGATTCGACTGTCAATGCTTGCAATTATTTCGAGTAGTCATTGGGTGTATTAATAACTCATGAATATTTTTAGAGTTTTTGAACACTCAGTAAATTTACAAGAGTTTTAGTAATTTGTGGTTAACTCACAAGTTTTTCAATCAGTCAGATTTTGTTATTTTTACAAATATTATGTTCTATTTTAGTTTTAAACCTGGGTAAATGAAAATACTCATGAATATTTTTTGAGTTTTTGAACACTCAGTAAATCTACAAGAGTTATAGTAATTTGTGGTTAATTCACAAGTTTTTCAATCAGTCAGATTTTGTTATTTTTTACAAATATTATGTTCTATTTTAGTTTTAAACCTGGGTAAATGAAAAAACTCATTGTTATGCCACTCTGAAAATGGAATGCTACGATAACATTAGTGCAATAAATATAAGGTAGACATTTTAATTACCGAGAAAACTTTTGTGGTGGTTGGTATAAAAATGGGGCTTAGTTAATTGTATATATATGCCAGTCGGAAAGATTCCATATATGATTCGGCTCCCATTGGTTGACAATTGATAAATATGGATTGAACTATTCCCATACACCTTTTGAAGCACGTGATGGTGACATCATTGTTCATAAATGGGGTAATTTGTACATAAATTTTATTCTACCTTCGTTTGCTTAGGTTGATGGTAAGGTCTGGTGCAAGTGCAAAGTTTATTACCTTTGGATGTTGATTATGGGGACCTTTTGGAAGGATTTTTAATCATTTTGAAGATAGCGGGTCTAGGGTTCTACATCAGATGGTTGTCTTATTCACTTGATTGTACACACTCCCTTTCAGTCTTGTAAGTCATGTTTTTTTGTTGTTGCAAGTCTGAGATTTGTATAAAGGTGTTGTGTCAAGGAAATGATCATATAATTTGGTTTTCCTCTCTACAGTGTTTTTAAAAAAATGTTTCGAGAATGTGTAAGCTTTTTAGTCTATTTTGGTTTGCAAGTCCGACTGGCTGTTTGGCCATTGATTTGAAAGAAATGGGCAAGCCTTGTGAACCTTGTTGCCTTAATAAATTTGTTCAAGACATATTTGCCTTGTTAAGTTTGATGATCTAGAAGAAGCAATGCTTTTGAAGGGGGCCTTTGTTTTTAGAGGCCGGCGAGATTATTCTTAAAATTTATGCTCTTCAAAGTTCAATCCATTCAGTTTAAGCTGTAATGTTAAGGAGAAAAAGAGAGATTGAAGAAATTGTTTTATATTAGACAACTGTAGTTTAAAGTATAATATACAAGAGAGATACAGAGGAATTGCTAAAATTTATTGTACAACTTTGGCTACTAATAACATCCTTTTTTTTAAAATGTCAAAGAGCTTTATATTGAAATAAATAGTTTTTTCACATACAAAATGTCAACTCTTAAATGTATCAAAATTATGAGTTGTAAAACTACGACATTCTAGAGGATTCAACCATGTATATTGGCTGTTTCTCAAAGATCACAGATGAAGTTTAAAACCATTGAAGATAAAGCAAACAAAAGCGGCCCACCCAATGTATTCTAGATGGCTTCCACAATAGGGTTAGGTAAATGAGGAAAATGGTGTTCTAGATGTGTTCCTCAATGGGTGTGGTAATATGTGAACATTTGGATGCACAAGCAATCTTGAATCAACCAAAACATGAAGGGGTGTGATCGTGTAGATTATTCATCGTGTTATCCATTTTGGCATGGTAAAGGTTTATCCAAGCGAAGCATTAGTACCCTAACACTTCAAAGGCATCAAGTACATTAGAGATACTCTTTCAGTCAACAAGATGGTTCCAATTTACTTGGTTGAGTGGGTTGATTGATAGTAGAGGTCAAGGTGTAGTTGTGGCTGTTAATGTCCTTAAAAATGACAAGTTTTGGTGAAAAGGAGATTGGGTTATGAAGAATACCTTCAAAGTGGAATGTGATTGCATATGTGGATTCTCCTTCAAAGTCGTGCATTTTCCTAAAAAGACACTTGGATTTAGCTTGCTTTCAAATTTAATCTATGGAAGTTTTAGCACTTTGTATGGTGGGGAAATTGTAAGGGCGATTTTGGAACCATAATTGGTAGTTTCAAAACCACTAGTACAATTTAGTAACTTATGTGTTGAAAAGGGGGTAGTTTTGCAATTGTTTCTCTACATAAAGTGGTGGCATCCTCTGCATCAGTTCGTAAATGAGAATAATAACCCATAATGTTTGGTTTTCTCATCTTGGACATTTTAAAAATGCTTAAGAGTTTGTAAAGGCACTCTAGATTGTTAGGGTTATAAGAAAGATTCGAATTCACAAGTTGGGAGTTAGTTTGACAAACAATGAGAGCAAGTGGGAGAGAGGGAGAGTTCCCTCTGCAAGTGGGAACTTGTAGAGGGAATGTCCAAGTTTAGAACAAGGTAGTGACTATTGTTAAGTCCATTGAGGACTATTGTATTGTGTTTCATCTTCACGTTGTTTTCAAAAAGGAAAGTAGTGTCTTGTGTGTATATTCTTTGTAATTCAATTGTTAATGTAAATAAGACTTGAGTTTCGATTATGAGTTGTGAGTGTTGGTATTCTATGTGTGCGTTCATTTGAGAGTGTGGGTCTAGGCTATGGCATTTGACTCCTATTATGTTTCTCATCTTGAAGTCGACTTTGCATCGATTGGTATTAGAGCAAGGTTGTCTCTTGCTTGTTGAGTTGTGAAGCTCTAATCGGTTTGTTGTAGGTGTGAGGAGTCTTGCAATTGGAAAGAGTTACCGGAGAAGAAAATGACTCACAAAGGAGTCCCCCTTGGAAGAGGAGGAAGGGTGTCAAGAGTTGTAAACTTGGCAAATGATGAAAAAATCCAACATAAATTGGATGTTATAGATATTCCCCATTTGAGGGTTGTAGCGGATGTAAGTGAAGAAGAAGCACTCGAGGTCAACTCGAGGTCCGACCTAGTGGATGAAACAAAAGATGGGTTCTTAATGGTTATTGGGGATATGGGATGCAAGAGGAGATTGTACACCCCTAGTTACTAAGGAAGTTTTTGTTCGAAGGATCTCATTGATCGGATTGTCGAGTTAGAGAAGTATTTTGTCTATATGAGAAGATGGACTCCAAGAGAACAAAGTTTTCTTGTACAAAGTATAAGGGCCATACATCCTTGTGGTGGGATCATTTGTAGATGAAAAGAGTTAGAAGAAACAAAGACAAAATCAAGTCTCGATATAGGATGGTACCAAAGTCGAGGGGCATGTTCTTGCTGCTTTAATTATTAGCCGAGTTTATTGAAGAAATTGCAGAACTTGAGGTAAAAGGAGATGAGCGTAAAAGACTACATTGAGGGGTTTTACAAGATTGCCATTTGGGCTTGTCATGTCAAAGATGACAAAGAGAAGATATTAGGATATGTGAATGGTCTTTGTATTTCCATACAAGATGAGTTTGGAATGAAAAGATTGCGGTGCAGTAGAGGGAGCATATGAATGTGCTTTGTAGGCGAAGAGAAGTTGCCTAGGAAACAACAAAATTCAACAATATGAAGAGGTCAAGTAGTCACTAAAAGAGGTCAAGCAAACACCAAAAGAGGTAAAGCAAACACTAAGGGTGGAAATCACATTCATGAAGGAGAAGCGAGTCCTTTTCACATGAATTATGTACCAAGAGGAAAAAGATATTCTTCAAGAAGAAAATGATACTTTGGTAGAGGACGAGGTAGAGGTAGAGGATTCATGAGTACACACTAGGTGTGGAGATGTTAGAGATAGAACATTTGAGTTCCCACAAGCAAAACACAATAACAATAGAAGGGATGAGGCTAGAAATCACATTACACAAGTGAATAATGAGAGTGTTGCATCACTCAATCACACAGATGAATTGGAATATGAAGACACTCTCATGATGAAGAGATTGTCTTTGAAACCAAGGAGAATGAACCATTGCAAAGAAAGAATATTCTTAGTACCATATGCAAATATGGAGATAAGTGTTGCAAGGTCATTGCCGATAGTGCTGAAATATATGAATAATGAGATAGTAAAGAGGCTTGGGTTGAAAAAGCTATCTCACCCAAACCTATAAAAGGTGTCTTGGTTGCAAAGAGAACATCAAATTGTGGTAAATGAGCAATGTTTGGTGAATTTTTAGATTGGTTCATATAGAGATGAGGTTTTGTATATCAAAGGACGTTTGTTGTGTATTGTTGGGAAGGACTTGGCAATTTGATAGAAAGGCTATACATGATGGTAGGGAAATACATATACTCTTGTGAAGGATGGAAGTATTGATTAAGCCCCACAAAGATTAAAGGAGAAGAAGACAATAATCTTAAGGTGGCGTTGATTTTCAAAACTAGTTTTGAGCGAGGTGAAGGGATGTTTTGCTTTCATTCCTAAAGTGTGCAAGTTGGGATAATGGATAGAGTGGATGAAATTTCTCACGAAGTGAAGAATTTGTTGGGAGATTATGTATTTACAAGGACTTGCCATATGGACTACCACCTATATGGGGCGTTAGTCATCACATGGATATGCTTCTCATATCTAGTTTACTAAACAAGGCAATGTATATATTGACACCTATGGAGAACGGGGGAGCTAAAGAGGCAAGTGCATGAGCTATTGGAGAAGGGATTGATACGAGAAAGCTTCACACAAAAGAAAGACAGAGTAGGATGTGCACATAATCAAGA
Source organism: Taxus wallichiana var. yunnanensis (assembly GCA_018340775.1). NCBI lineage: Eukaryota > Viridiplantae > Streptophyta > Pinopsida > Cupressales > Taxaceae > Taxus > Taxus wallichiana. The sequence continues at coordinate 181,429,707 of CM031236.1, read as the reverse complement.
ACCATCAACAAAAATAAAGTCCAATATAGGTTTCCATTACCACATATAGATTACTTGATCGATTTTGTGAGTGGAGCTATAAACACATCACAAACATATATTTGAAGATTGGGTGATTAGAGAAGGTGATGACTGGAATCCTCCATTAAGATGAAGAATGGATTGAATGAATGGCTAGTCATGTGGTTGACAAATGCACCAAACACATTCATGAAACTCATTAATAAAGTGATGAAACCATTTCTCGTTAAGTATGTTGTTGTTTATTTCGGTGATATTTGATTTTTAATAGAATTAAAGAGGAACACTTGATGGATTTGAGTATTGTAAAGGTTGAAGGAAGAAAATTCTATCAACTTAGAGAAGTGCAATTTTACGAAATAAGAATTGGTTTACTTGGTTTTTCTTATTTTCTATGAGTGATTGAAGATGGATACTAAAAAAGTAGAAGTCCTTGTTGAGTGGCATCATCAAGGATTATTGGGCTTTCTCCTAATTTTTCCCATGGGACCTGCACTCCATGTGTAAGGCCTTGTCACCCTTCTCTTTGAGCATCGACATATCACCTAGGAGTTCTCCCAAGCACTCACTTGAGGCACTCGGTGTTTATCGGATGCATGCTAGTTCGGGGTTTTGGTTATTACGACTATCAATGGAGCTTTTTTAATTCAAATATACAACACATCTATCTATTACCATAAACAATCAATCCATTCATTCTATAACAACATTAAGCATGGAAATTTATAAAGTACTCATGCAACACATGCCAAATCTAAACCAAAAAAATATTCAAGACTAGATTACATTAAACTACATAGATGATTACAATATATTTCACCGAATATTCCAACCTAACAATACTCTCTATTATATATCTATCTCGAGGTTTACAAAAGAGGTGGATTTTATAGGCATTTGACTCTCTAGTTTCTCACCATTCAACCCATTCAAATGTGACCCACCCCAATGACTGTAATAAAGGTAGAAACTATGGAACACTTGGTCTACTATCTTGGTTTTTTCATGGAGTTTGGCTAACACTTACTCCCATGTTGTCATATGCTCCTTATAATTTGTACTAGCTCTACCCTACTCTTCTTCTTCGTCTTGTCGGTTGTTTGGCTTGTGTTGTAGGAAGGCCACTAGCTTTTCCAAATGGTTCATTGATTCAAATTCTCCCAATGGGAGCTCTTTTGAATTTGGTCATCTTCCTTCACTATCATTCTACACATTCATTTGACACATGCCTCCAAATCTATTGACTTATTTTATGCAAGGGAACATTTTTTTACCTCTTATAGCACACATCTTATTCTACACAATGTAGTTGTTGGTAATATTTTTGTTGAAGATATCATCTACAAGTTTTCTTAAGGCATTCGCCTCTGATATTTTGTTGTAGTCATGGAAGACAATCTTCCGATCCCTTGTCTTTGCGTATCTCTTCTTTATATGTAGGCCCTTCTTTGGCATCTCAAAATTGGGCTCATCTAGGTGCAAGTTTACTATGAATGAAACTTTCCTTCTTGTTAGGTTTGAGATGTTTTCTCCACGCATGGCCATCGAAAGCAATATGCATTCATTTGCAACACTCTTCCCGGAAGTGCATCCTCATATTTTATTTTTGCTTCTTTCATCATTGCTACTCTTTCCCCCACATTGTCTTCATCGATTCTCTCATTTTGGTCACTAGTTGCTTCCTCTCTCTCCTTTGGCTCTTCATCCCCTTTCCCCCTAATTTGAGTTAGTGTTAGAGTTTGAAAGTATTATATGCCATCCCCCAAAATTTTACTCTTCCTCCTAATCTTGAAGTGTACTACCATTTTGTAGAGGAATTCTTTTGGCCTCAATGTCCTCTCGCTTACCTTGTATATTTAATTTTCACAATCCAGAAGCGAGATAGATTAAACTATACAAAAGTGTTTACTAGGTAGATTTTATCGAACTACCATTGGTAGGTACATCTTTGAGGAATCCTCATTAGATTCACTATCTTCATCTATCTCCACCCCCTACGTATCTAAACATGGACTTCTACACAAACCTCTTCCAATCAATCTCATTTGTCTTTACTATCTTACACTTTGCCCCTGTGGTTGGATCCAATGGATGCTCAAGGTACTTTATCAAAACCCCAAATGGAAGTTAGCACCATCCCATCTATTTTTCATTGTTTTGTATTATATTGATGATGTTGTGGTCTTACATTACCCCAGGCTCCACATATTCCTTGTAGGCTTTTGACATCTTTGGTAGGATGCACCATTAAAGTCCAAATGTCTCCACAAAGTTATCATACAATTGCTTTGTTCTTTCTCTGCACCCCTTATTTTAGACTATCGAGTGTACATTTAGAAACTTTGTGCTAGCAATTGATTACTTGATAGGTATTTCCACAATTGGTCTCCATATCCATATGAGATGCCAATTTCACTTATGACAATTATAATTAAAATTACAAACCATTTGAAGGGCTCTCCCTCAAATGATTGATTCTCATGGGTCTCAATAATATCATCACATATGAAGATGGTAATGTTGTATTACTTGTCCTTTGCGGTAATCACGTGTGCTACGTACAAGTTTGGTTAATGTTTTCCACTACCCAACTATGAAAATATTTATGTTTATAAGATGCACGATGATGCGGTTTTCCAACTTCTCAATTGGTATTATGAATTCAACCATTTTTACTTTAACTACTTGGCCATGCTTTTGACCGCACTGTGTTTTGGAGCATTGATTTGATATTGTTGTCATGCAAATGTTCAACAAGAAAATTCTCAATTTTCAAGCATGACAACCGTACCCTATTTGAAAATTTTACTCAAAGGTCATTCTGATCTCTTCTTCCTATAAACTTAATCCCCGAGTTAGTGATTCTATAGGTGATATAGGGATACCCAGTTATTCCAAGTGTTTTCAAGGAAATATCCATCAAGACATGCCTTTTAGCAAGCTTGGAAAAGGCCATGTTTAGATCTTCTCAAGCCGGTGCACACCCCACGGAGCGGAACGAAAGGAATAACCCTGTCAAGAATGTGTAATGAAAATCCAAGAACATTGTTCAATCATTTTTGGAATTTTTGGAAGGTTTCACAAGTTTGGGAGCAAGTTCAACAAAAGTGAGTCTTGGAGGCCTAAGCAGCGCATAGTGCGAAAAAATACCCTTGAGCTTCGGGAAGCAATTCTAGGAGCTCGGAAGGAGTTAAGAGTCAAAAAAATACCGTCGGAAAGGTAATTCAGAGCTCTACAAGATGGTGGAATCAAATTTTTCACAACACCCGAGCCCATCATGTTCCCATCCATTTTTTCTCATTCATAACCTTGGAGCCAACTAAAATCCTAAATTTAAGGGGGTAAATGATGGAATCAAGGTCTAAAAGTCTCACCATTGGATTCAGAAGGCCATTTTAAGTCAATATAATATAAAATTTCATCAAAAAACTCCTCTTGGAACTCAAGTTATGGTCTCGACAAGTCGCTCTCCAATGCACAAGTTCCAACAGTTAGCCATTTTTTGGGTTGGAAATCCAACCAATGGGAGAGTGACACACTTTTTGTACCAAGTACACCAAATATTTGGTGCAAGAGGTGCAAGAAAATGCGCCCTAACCTATTTTTTCCCTGGACCCTCCACATGACCGTAGTTCAACTCCTCCTTGCAAGATAAGCCCCCAAAGCTTCATTTCCCAGCCCCCACTCCGTGCAATCACGCTCTACCACTTGTCAAGCCAGGGTGAGGGTGAATTTTTGTGTCCCATGTGCACCAAAATTTTGTGCATCTGGTGCAAAAACTCCCCATCCCTCCCATTTAGTCTCTTGGTCACCCATGTGCCCCCGACAATTGCTTAAGGTGCTTTTTCTAAGCCCCCACTCAACCCATCGACAAATCATTCTCCGCCATGTGGCCCAATGAGGATAGGGTGATTTTTTTGCACCAAGTGCACTAAGAACTTGGTGCAAGTGGTGCAAAAAAGTGCGACCCATTCCAAAACTCAAAATTATGCAAAAATTCTAACCGCTAAGTCATTTTACTAGTCATTTCCTTCACGCACGCACAAGTTTTCTCCAACTGCATTTCCTTCAATCCTCCATTTCTGATGCTGCCACACCTTCTACAAAACCTCCACCATATTTTCATCATCCTTTAGCATTTCTACAGTGAAGAAACAAAGGATTTTCAAGCAAAACTCAAGAGTATGAGTTGTCGAAACCCCAAGGCACGAAAACGAGAAATTGCTCATATCTCCCAAACCGTGCATCAGATCCCCATGAAATTTTGAGAAAATGTTCCTCATCTAAACGAATTGAAGCTAAAAAAACTAAAACTTGAAAGGTGTCCCTGATTTTTAATGGCAAATGCCATCCGAAATTTTTGGCCCTAAGTTGATTCTTCTTCATTTGCCGTCAATCCGAGAAGCGGTTTGACTTGAAAATCCGAATAGAGACTAAAGAGCAAAAACCTAGAAGGAATCTGAAATTTTTCATCAATATGACACTCCGAAGTTCAAATTCTAAAAATAACAAGTTTTGTTGGTTTGCACTTGCCATTTTTAGTAAGTTTCCAAAAAAGGAAAACTCCTCCAAAAGAACAGAATAATGAAAATTACGCAAACTGAAAACTAGGGCACAAGGGTCGAAAAAGCCAAAAAAGTAAAAAGCAAAATCAAATTTCCAAAAATGGAAAGTAAATAAAATCATCCCGAAGACATCTTTGGAAAACCCATAACGTGAAGGAAACACCTCAAGTGTAAGCAATAAGGGGAAAATGACACTTTTAAAATAATAGCTCTGGGGACTAATTTTCTAAAAATAACAGTTTTGGCTCCATTGCGAAAGTTGCTACCATCTCCATAGTAACTTATATCACTGATTTTTATCATCCTCGTGGGATTGCAAGATGATTCTAAGGCTCAAATAAAGCATTGATAACTTCATATTGGTCTTGGAAGCATCATCCTGAATTCAAGTCTCGCTTTAAGTAATGCAACGTATCACAAGGTACAACAAGTGGATCCATCTTCATCACTCGTGAGAACTGTTGATTCGAAATAAGTTGGTCATAGAGCTCAATGAGTTGAATTGGTTCATCAATCAAGTATCAAAGGGGATCATCGTGAATAGTGTCTATGTCCATCCCAAGCTCACATTGGGAAGCCCTGAAACAATGTTTCTCAACACTCATTTCGTGACCGAGGTGTCTGTGCATCATGTACCAAGGAGGAATTATGATCATCATTGGTGAGATAAAGTGTTCAAATTTCACTTCATCAAAGCTTCTTGATGAGTACAACAATGTGGCTATGTAGCGAAGTCAAATCCTCAAGCTTCTTTGGAGTGGACCTCAGTGAGCAACGCCCACGGTCATTGAGGTGATCATTCAACAATGTTTTTAAAAACTCAGTTCGAGGTGTTTGTGCATCATCTGGAGGAGGTTTCTCATGGTATAAATAGGTCGAGATCCGATTTCAGCACACTTTTGGGATATTTCTTCGATCGCTTAGGCAACAAGGCAAAGGCGACATGACATCATTTACACCGACATTCCTTTTTCCGTCCTCTCTTTCTCCCTCTTCTTTCTCTCTCCTTTCTAATTCTTCATTGAGTGTAATCATTATGTTCTGTCCTATTCACTTAAGTGACATATTTTGTAATTGTAAAAGTATTTTCTCAAAATTATAAGAGAAATACTTAATTTGTCTTTTCTAGAGGCAAATGAAAGGTCACAAGTGGAATAGGAATATGAAGAGTCATATGAGGGAGATGAGAGGTCAATCCATATTGCTATAAATTGGGATGGCTTCTCCATTCCAAAGGATCCTAAAAATTACATTAAAAAATTGCATGCTGAATTTTTTTTTCTTTGTAGCAATAATTGATTGTAATATGTTGGAATTTGTGTCATCCATATACATGAAATAAAGCTACACTTCTTCTACATGTTTTCTTCTTTTCCCTTGCTTTGTACAACTTGTGTAAATGTCAATCAAGGAATATAGTTTCTGCTTTCCAAGATGTATGAATGTGTGCAACTTTGTATGCATGGTTTCCTCTCATCGTTGGTGTAATAAGCATGGTTGTTACATGCATCTCATGGTTCTTCTATTTCCCTCTTTTATACACTTTGTAAGCATAGTGATGCAAGAGCTTTGTATCTTCGGTAAGTGAATATGAAGACTTTGTGTTTTGATTCATCAATCCCGCTAGCTTCATTGTGTTTCCTCTATATTGAATGATGAACTACTCCGGTTACTGGGTGTGAGACTCTGATTTCTTACTCATGGTAGTAATCTCCCTTTCATAATTTCTCTCCTTTCCCCTCATTGTTGTAATTTCCTCCCTTGTACCTTGTATAAACACTTTGCCACAGGTTTAGTGGAGTGTCCCTGTGTGATCCCCGACCAATTTGGCCACCCACATCATTTAAATAGGATTAGGATTAGTTTAATTTCAATAATGGGAGTTATACCATTCAATGTAGAGGGTGTAGCCCCGTGAACGTTGGTGGAGACACCTAATTTGTCCACCCGACAAATTTTCTCACCAACAAATATCTATCCCTTCACATAGAGTAAACCAACATATTCAACAACTTGGGTTAGATATTCTTCCTATGCCCGAAAAATACAATTTATTGCCATGCGCAACCTCAAGATGAGGCATCATCCTAGAAGGATGGGTTTTATGAATAATGGTAGCTTGTAGAGATGAAAGAATCCCATATCTTCTAAATTTATCTTGGTCTTTACATTTGACACCACCTCCCATCCTTTCCTACCACCATGATTTTTATTAGATATTCATTCTCCAAGTCATTTTCATTCTTTTTCATGGTGGTAAATATAGCCTACGATATTGCATATATTTAAGCTTAGAGGTCCAATCATGTTATGTTGTGGAGCTTGTTTTCATGTGTGAAAGTGTTGAAAAATGTACACTAAAAGTACTATACACTCTCCATAGTTTTCTCACCGGGGTTCGGGTCGGGTCAGCCCCAAGCGGGAATTTTTTTGGTCTCAAAAATGTGCCTCGATATCTTGGGAAATGTGCTCTTCTCTTCTCATATGGGCGGTATTTTTGACCCATAGGTTTATGGGGTGGTTTTGGCCCATGGTTTTGATACCCATGGTATTGTAAAACTACTTAAGTAGTTACCTATTGATGTAATTTTGATAGGTGAGACATATCATTGTAGATGTGTGTGAGTTCAAGTGTGAATTCAAGAGAGTTTGTTGAGCATAGCTCCAAACAGATCTGGGTATTGTATTGAGAGAGAGGTGGCTTGTAATAAAATATGAGCAAGTGATTCTTGGTGGACGTAGCCCAAATTGGGTGAACCACGTTAAATATTGTCTCTATATTGTGTTCTTTTATTTTTTACACTTTTATTTTAGATCTGTAATATTTTCTAGCATATTAGTTTCTACTATTGCGATTCTGTGTGGGATTGTTCCGCATATTTTATCCCTTATTTCCTAAAAAATCACCCGTCTTGATATGTAATTTGTCGGTTACTGGAGTATTTCAAGGATGTATCTCGTTTCCACTTCTTACTCTTTCTCTTTGACATCTTCCCGTATGATGATTATGTTGACCACTTGTCAAGTTGACTGTTTCTTTTTCTCATCTTTACTTGGGTGAGGGTGTGATTTATTTTTAGGAATCATTAAAATTAATTAGTCTATATGTTTGTAAATATTTTAGAGTTTCAAGTTTTGGCTCAATAAGGTAACCTCCCCATTAAAGAGGAGGGAGTTCCATCCCCTAAAACTGTTGATTGCTTCTTCAATAATACATTTTCCAACCAACAATCACTATGCATGATATATCTTATGAAGTTGTAGCTCATGCATGATCCTTATGAGGACCATTGCAAAATAGAAAAATGGATTCCAAGGTATATCAAAGGTACAATACATTATCGTTTGTATTATTCTTCTTGTGATTGATCAAATTTATTTGGTTATTGTCGATATCAAATCTACTCCCGAATATAAGTTAGGTGTAGGTGCAATCACTTGGATTAGCAAGAAGCAACCAACACTATCTATCTCTTCTATTGACAAAGAGTGTAAAAGTGTTATGGATGCAACAAAGGAAGCTATGTGGTTGAAAATACTGTTGGATGAACTTCACATGGGCATCAAAGGAAATAATATTCTTCTATGTGACATCCACAGTTGCATTTCTCTTGTAAAAAATTCCAGTTCATCATTAGAGAACCAATCATATTGAGATTCATCTGCACTTTATTTGAGAGAAAGTTTTGAATGGTATCATACACCGTAAGTTTTGTTCTCTCAAGACCAGGTTGTAATTTTTTTTACAAATCCATTGCGTGTTACAAATTTCGTGCTATTTTGGACATTTTAGAATTTAGCTCAAATGATCATGTGGATGACATTGATCTCCACCTATGAATCAAATGAGCAAGACTCAAATGATCATGTAAATGACGTTGATCTTCACCTCTGAATCAAATGAGCATATGTTATTTGACTCAAATGATCATGTGAATGACATTTATCTTCACCTCTGAATCATATGAGCTATGGTCTTTTAGAGTTTCCCTTAAGGGGGAAATAAGGAGAAATGAACATGTTTTGCATGTTTTTTTGCAATGCCACCTCCTATTGTAATGCCACCTTTTATTGTCCTGATTGTGCCAATTGTAAAATCTCCCTATACTATTTCCATTTTATTTGAGTAAATTATCACTTTGTGCAAGTTTACTTATAATACCCAATGAAACATTATATATGAGAGATTCTTGTTTTATAAAAGACTCCATAATCTTATGTAAGATTTCATATGCAATCACTTTATATTGAGAATTCTTTTTGTTCCTGTATTGTGATTTTTATAAAACCCGCATAACACTTGCTTTGTGTTACAACTTATTGAAGTCTGTGAAACACTGAAGCAGTTTAATACAACTTTCATAAAACCCGTGGAACACTTGCATTGTTTCACAACTTGTTTAAGTCCATAGGATACTATGATATTGTACTACAGAGTTGCAAAACCCACAACACACCTTTGACGAGCAAAGTGTAACGTAGAGTTAGAAAATCCACATAACAAATGTTTCTTCTTGAATGCTAGCCTAAATCATTTAGATGATTTATGGATTGTAAATCCTTTTGTACAAAACTATGACTTGACATGTGTTATTTGGAACGAGTTATATATATTTTCATGCTAGCCTAAATCTTCATATGATGATTTATGGATTGTAAATCTTTTTGTATAAAAATGAAATTTTGCATGTTTCCCTACTTAACATTAAGGGGGAATGTTGGTCTCGTAATATTGAGCGAGAACCTATATTAATAGGAACTTGCCAAACACTAAAAATCTTGGGTTATAACTTATGTTTAAAACATTAGGGGTAGATCCCAGACGACATTAGTAGATATTCAAACTCAAATTATCGAGTGATCCACGCAACGAGCCACCTGTCTTGATATAAATCAAGGCAATCTCTTTGAGATTGGTAACAACATAAAACAAATATCATAAGACATATGTGAGTTGTATATGCGAGCAGATTTAAGATACATGATGCGATTGATGTGAAGATTCATCTCTACTCATGAGCAAATGTATATGCAAGTTTGTAATTCCTTTTAGAAGGTGTAATCAGTAGGGGATCCACAAGAAATAGTGGGAGTGTTGGGTGTAATGAATTTCCTCAATAAAAGATAAGTGATTTTTCAAAGGGGTGGGTCTTTTACCAAAAGGTTTTTAACTTATATCTTGTGTCTTGTGTTCATTTACTTTTATGTTCTTTCATGCAAAATAATATCTAATTCATTCGATGATTTAATTCATTGTAACTTGTTATTCAATCATAAACTATAATCCTTGGCTATTTATTTTGGTGGATATATAAATTTGTGTTATATTTATCCCCGCGTTTCTTAAAAAAGAAGGAAAAATCAAACTCTTGTCATTAAATAAACTTAAGTATGCACATAATACACCAACTACATCTATTACTCATTTTCAATACAAACAAATATAGAAATCCAAATCTACTAGCAAAAATAAGAAATGAAAGTGATATATCAACCAACTACTAAGCTTCTCTTAGAAGATCCTTATTGATGAAAATTCATGTGAAAACCATACTCCACATATTATTTTTCATAAATTTCTTGAATGTAATCTTATATCTATGCCTCCACATATGAATGTAGATCCAAGAAAGCATTAGCCTAAGTCTTTTGATTCTAATGCCTATTTTGATTATCATTGGCGTATCAAACATTATTAATCAATGTTTTAAGCTAAAACATGTTCTAGACCTTATTGAAAATGATTATTTCAAAGTAAGCACTCTTGAAAGAGTCTCGACCTCAAGAAAATGAGAATGAGAAGATTAAAAATTCAATGATCCACTATCTAACCATGGTACAATATAGAATAAAGGGGATTCCAAGGTTAATGACACATACAATGAAAAACCTCCTCCAACTATTTATGCACACCCTATAAATTCTCTTATTGGAACTATTACTATCACTCGCCACAACGAGAAATTATTGAATTCGTTAATAGTGAGAAAATGGAAGATGAATCAAATATAAATGCGCTCTTTATTAGTTATTATATCAATAAAAAACTAATTAAGAATGGTATGATCAATAATGGTTTAAGTATAATGTATGAACCATGATCTTTCTTACTACTTTAAGATATATTGAGAAACACCTATGATATACTTCACAATCTATTAAAGGGTTTAAGAGGCATACCTATGCTAAATTTTGGAACATTGTGTTACTCCTTTAAGTGGGATGTGCTACTTTGCCCATACCATTTTGGTTATGATGAGTTATGAGATATGTCACATGTTACAACAACCTTGGAGTCAAACACTCTTGTTTGTGCAATGCCTCAAGTGCATCTATTAGAATCAAGTTACTATGGTTACGATAATATCTTATGAATACCCTCTCCAACCTAATGTATCTAATACTCCTTCTTTCAACAAGTCTTGTGTCAACAAAATCATAACACCTATGGAAAATATATGCCTTCAAATGACATCTAATCAACTGGTAGACATTCTTACCCTACCGATTCTTTAAAATTAAGTATGCTACTAGAGATTTGGTGATTGTTTGTGAATGGAGACATGCTTGAGACGATGACAAGTGGCACAATGACAACATGTCGGGTAGATGGACATGTGAGTTATGATAAATTTTATGTTTTGAGGGGAAAAAATTGTTTTGATATGATCTATTATTTGGGTATATTAGTTGCTATAAAATTAGCGTAGAAATGTCGAGTAGGAGTAGGTTAGGAATGTGCTAAGAAATTTGACTTTTGATGGGGTTTTGGGTACTTTTGTTATGTTTTAAATTTTTGGCTAGTTGACTTGTCTTACTAAGGGCATATCTCTATCTGAGCACACTATTTGAGGTAATATATTTCTATGATATTTAAAAACAAATTATATCTCTAACATATATTGTTCATGTTCACGTCTTACATTGTGTTATGTTACTATCACATGTTGATACTAACACCTATAACTTGTATAAATAAGTGTTTCTTGATCTATACACATGTTTTCTATTTGCTTGTGTAATGGATTTGTTATTATTTGTCTATTTTTTTTTGCGCTTGGCCCTTGTTAGTGTTTGAGACACATTAGTGTCACTTTTTAATGGTATCAACATCCTTTATCGTGTGTGGCCCTTGCCCCTTACTTTCTTATAGGACACCCTTGTGTGCAACTTTTTAGCCTTCTATATGGTATTATATGTGAATTATGCATGATTGAGCTTATGTGTTGATTTTTTTGTTACACTTGGTACCATGATCCACATCATGATTTTGTTATGCCTAGTTACATGATTGTTATCATGTACTCCTTTAGTGTGGCAAATTATTTACACACACACACACACACACACACACACACACACACACACACACACACACACACACACACACACACACACACACACACTAGATTGGTAGACATATAATTACTCTTCACATGTGTGTATGATATTACATGTTGCTATATTGTTCTACATGACATGATACATATCATATTTATTTTTAGACGAACGATATATAATTATCTTAGTCATCTCAAAAGAGGGGGAATTTAGTGGGATTATCAGTAAAACAAGCTACACAATATATGCTACAAATTACATGATACAAATTTGTTGACTATATTTTATGCAAAGTGTAAAACCTAGGTAGTCATGAGATAAATATACTTCATTTAATGGTGAAGCTCCCATGTATGATGTTTATCTATTGTGCAAGGGTGAAACATAATATCTATTTTAAGGGGTTTTACTTTAATTCCCACATCTCGTGAACCACAGTTGGGCAATTTTGCAGCAAGTAAGCAATTGTGATAAAACTAATTGCAAAAAAGGGGGAAAAATAGAAATTTAGGAAAGAAGAAAGAAGGGTGTGCCAAATCAACCAATAGTTAATAGAGTTGGTCTCATCCACACAAATTAAATAAACAGATAAATCACAACATTCAACAGAATGGGAAAGAAATGACTTCTAACCTAGATATTAGATAACACAAAGTTTCTATAAAAACCTTTGAAAGAAGAATTCAGAAAACACCGTAGACACAAAGTTCTCTAGAAATCCACCTTTATTCAATCCCAAGCCTTTGCAACAATCACACCAAGGGTTCCAACACAAAGTCTGAAAACTCAAGAATGCTTTGGTTACAAAACTCTTGCTAAAATAAGTTTTGATAAACAAGATTGTGATCCTTTAACCCGTAGGTTCTTCCTCTATTTATAGTACATAGAGGGTAAATACAAATAGGAAGCTTTTAATGAATTGCCGCATGTGGAAGTTATGAAAAGGGAAGTAGTTGATAGTATTTTCCCTAGACTTTCTCTTTGCATGACATGCATGCTTTACAACTAAAAAAATAACCTTCTATTTTGCATGTCTGCCACCTATTTCCAAGTAATTGAATTTTTCTAGTAACTCGAAATAACGACTTTTAAACCAATTACTTAAGTTTTACAATTTAATTGATTACTCAATTACTTTGTCGGAGAAAATAAGAGAAAGAAGAAGAAAAAGGAAAAGAAGAAAAAAAGTTATTCCTATTGCAACACTCCCAGTCTTGTTCTTCTTCCATACTTTGCATGCTGATCCAACCTGTATTGCACTTCGCCTCATGAATGATCTGAATGATATCTTTGCCTTGAATCTGAGATGCTTTTTCTCCCATATGTTGTTGAATCCTTTCCTTTGATTCTCACCAAACTGGATCTAGAAGCAGATGACTATGATTTGCTTACGGGTGTTGCCTCTGACTTGTCTTCTCCTCTTACCCTTGAAGCTTTTGCAGTTCTTCTCCAGTATGTGCACCAGTGAAATGCTTGCCGTAAACAATTCAGACAAAAATCATCACCTTTTATTTTTAATTGCATATGAGAAATTTTGAATTCTGGAAATCACTCCGGGTGCGAAAATATAAGTAGGCTCAATGTGGGTTTAATTGGAAGATTGGGAAGCACATGCACATGCTTTTAGAGGGATTTTGCATGCAATTTATGAATAATTTCCACATGGGTTGTGTTTGGAGTATAAGAGGCAAGGTTTTAAAATCTCTCAAAAAAATATAAGTAATTTTTCACTTATAGCAAAAGGGCTGCGAGGAAGTTGGAGCGGAAAGGAAACATGAAAATAAGAAGCAACAAACAACTTGTATAAATCCCGACTCGCACTTAAGTTTTGCGTGAAAACATGAAGCCATAGCAGTGTAAAAACAAGAAGTAGCAGGTAACTTGGATATGCGACTTGTATTGGCTTTTCCACTTGAGTTTGGCGTAAAAAACATGAAATCATGACACCATAAAAATAAAAAGCAGCAGACAACTTGGATGTGCGACTTGTTTTAGATTTTCCACTTAAGTTTGGCGTAAAAAACAAGAAACCATGGCAACGTAAAAACAAGAAACAACAGGAAGATTGGATGTGTGACTTGTTTTGGCTTTACCAAGCTACCTTAAAAACTAGACATGAAGGGAAACTTGGATGTGTGACTTCTTTGCGATAGTTTCCCTAGACTTTCTTTTTGCATGACATATATGCTTTACAACTGAAAATAAAACCTTCCATTTTGCATGTACCTTTATTTCCAAGTAATTTAATTTTTCTAGTGACTCAAAGTAACGGAATTTTAAACCAATTACTTAAGTCTTATAATTTAATTGATTACTCAATTGCTTTGTCGGAGAAAATAAGAGAAAGAAGAAGGAAAAGAAGAAAATAATTTATTCTGCCGCAAAACTCACAGTCTTGTTCTTCTTCCATTCTCTGTATGTTCATCCAACTTTGTATTGCACTTCCGCCTCATGAATGATCTCGAATGATATCTTTACCTTGAATCGAGATGGTTTTTCTCCCATATGTTGTTGAATCCCTTCCTTTGATTCTTACCAAACTAGATTTGGAATTAGCTGACTGTGATTTGCTTACGGGTGTTGCCTTTGACCTATCTTATCATCTTACCCTTGAAGCTTTTACAGTTCTTCTCGAGTACGTGCACCAGTGAAATTCTTGCCATAAACAATTGAGACAAAACTCATCACCTTTACCAATGAGGCTCCGTGTAAATCAATAACTTGTGCTTATCCTGTGGGTGGGTCGAAAAAACATAAGTAAAAAACATGAACCACATCTAAAATTTGGCTATTTTTAAGGGGTTTTACTTTAATTCCCATAGCTCGTGAACCATAGATGGGCAATTTAAGTAAGTAAGAAGTTGTGATAAAACTAATTGCAAAAAAGGAGGAAAAATATAAATTTAGGAAAGAAGAAAAAGGGTGTGCCAAATCAACCAATAGTTAATGGAGTTGGTCTCATCCACACAAATTAAATAAATAGATAAATCACAACATTCAACAGAATGGGAAAGAAATGAATTCTAACCTAGATCTGAGATAACACAAAGTTTATCTAGAAACCTTTGCAAGAAGAATTCGAGAACACCATCAACACAAAGTTATCCGAGAAATCCACCTTTATTCAAATTCCAAGCCTCAGTAATAATCACACCAAGGGTTCCAACACAAATTTTGAAAAATCGAGAATGCTCCGCTTATAAAGCTCTTGCTAAAACAAGTTCGACAAACAAGATTGTGATAAAGCTGTTGGCTAGATTTTATGCATAGCTAAAAACCTAGGTAGTCATGAGATAAATCTCCCTCATTTATCGGCGAGGCTCCGTGTAAGATGTTTATCAATTTAGTAGGTGTGAATCCTAATAACTATTTTGGGGTTTTATTTTAATTACCACAGCTCATGAACCACAACTGGAGCAATTTTGCAGCAAGTAAGCAGTTGTTATGAAATATTTGCAGAAGGGGGAAATAATAGAATTTGGGAAAGAAGAAAGGAAGATATGTGATTCAACCAATAGTTTTCAGAGTTGGTCTCATCCACACAAATTAAATAAACAAATAGATCTCACAATATTCACAAGTAAAGGAAAGGAATAACTTCTAACCTAAATCTTAGATAACACAAAGTTTATCTAAAAATTCAAATAGAAGTGAGAAGCAAAGCACCGTAGACACAAAGTTCTCTAGAAATCCACCTTTTATTCAATTCCCCAGCTTTCATAGAAATCACACCAAAGGTTTTAGCACAAAGTCTGAGAACTCAAGAATGATTTGCTAAACAAATTATGATGAACAAATTATGATTCTTTAACACGTAAGCTCTTCCTCTATTTATAGTGTATAGAGGAAATTACAAATAGGAAGTTTTTAATGAATTGCCACATGTAGAAGCTTATGAAAAAGGTAAACAATTGGCAATATTTTCCCCTAGACTTTTTCTTTGCATGACATGCATCTGAAGACTAAATCAATGCCCCGTATGTCCGCATACATATTCTCAAGTAATTGAATTTTCTAGTAACTCAAAGTAATTGCTTTCAAATTAATTACCTAAGTTTTACAATTTAATTGATTACTCAATTGCTTTGTCGAGAAAATAAGAGAAAGAAGAAGAGAGAAAAGAAGTTATTCCAGCTGCAACACTCTCAGTTTTGTTCTTCTTCCATACTCTGCATGTTGATCCAATCTGTATTGTACCTCTGCCTCATTCACTTTGACAATGAATGATATCTCTGTCCAGAACCTGAGAAGCTCTTTCTCCCATATGTTGTTGACTCTTTGCCTTTGATTCTCACCAAACTAGATCTGGGAATTTCCCTCTTATCCTTGAAGCTTTTGCAGTTCTCCTTGAGTATATGCATCGGTGAAATGCTTGCCGTAAACAATTCAGACAAAACTCATCACCTTTTATTTTTAATTGCATATGAGCAATTTTGAATTCTAGAAATCACTTCGGGTGAAAGCAAATATAAGTAAGCTCTAACATGAGTTCAAACTAGAGACTGGAAGCAACATGCATGAGCTTTTGGGAGACTTTGCATGCAATTTTGGAGTGTTTCACATGGGCTGCGTTTTGGCTCTCTGAGGGAAAAACTTGCGTTGAAAATTAAAGAGGGCAACAATGTGAAAATGAAAGGAAGGCAACAACTTGAAGTTGGCAAACAATAACTCCAAAAACTACGACTTGCACATGACCAATCTAAACTCAGCCTTTCATTAAAAATTGCGTGAAAATCCATGAAGGAAGGCAACGTAAAAGTGGAAGGAAGGAAAAATTTAGATGGGCGACTTGTATTAGCTTTTTCCACTTACTTTTGTAAGAAAAACATGAAGTTACGATAGCGAAAAAGTGGAAGGAAGGTGACAGGTTTGTATTTTGACTTGTTTTGGCTTTTCCACTTAAGTTTAGCGTAAAAAACATAAAGTCATGACAACGTAAAAACAAGACATGGAAGGCAACTAATTTGAACTTGAGTTTTGTGAAAAAGTTAGCGTGGGAAGGTAGCTGATTTCCACGACTTGTACTAGGAAAATGCGTGGAAATTAGAAGAGGAGAGCAGCTAATATTCATGAAAAATTTAAGTAAATTTGCTTTTTTCTTTCTTTTAAAAATTGCGTGAAACTCCATAAGTCATGGCAGTGTAAAAACAAGACATGAAGGGCAGCTTGGATGTGTGACTTGTATTGGCTTTTCCACTTAAGTTTGGCGTGAAAAGCATGAAGTCATGGGTACATAAAAACAAGAAGCAACAGACAACTTGTAAAAAATACATTTTGACTTTGCCAACGTGAAAATCCAAGTGGAAGGGTAGCTTTAATAAATACGACTTGCCAAGTAAATTGCTCTTATATTTTGCGTGGAAATTCATAAGTGAAGGTAGCGTGGAATTTGGACGTGGAAGGTAGTTTGAAAATCAACGATTTGGTCTAAGAAGCAATTTTTTCCATTTTTGGATTTTTGGTGAAGAAAACACAAGCAGAGAATAATATTTTCCATTTTTGGGAAGGGTCCGGGAAGAGGTAGCAACAAAAGCTTGCAAGTGCCACAAATTTCACTCCGCGGCTCCATTTTAGGTGCCGTTTTTTCCCTAAAAGTGCATATTTTCTTGAGCTCTATGCATTGGTGGCAGTATTTTTCTTATCTTCATAAAATCCATTATTGCACCTTTTTGGACCAAGCAACCTCTTACAATCTCCTGAAGGAATCCTGAGCCTTGGTCACTTTTAAACAAATTAATTAGCAATTAAAAACACCGGATAGCTCTTCAAAACCCTAGTCCCGGGAAAAGGTCTGAGAGGAAGAATAAATAGGCTATGGGAATTGCCGGAGAAAACAAACCAAAACACAAAAAAAAAGAAATAAAACAAAACAAAAGAAGTTTGCACAATTGGAGAATTTTTTCTCCAATTAGCTGATCTGCAAAATTTTTTCCCCCGAGTGAATGTTCTGTGATAATAATGATGGGGTGAAGTGCTTTATATAACCTAAATCCTCCAATTTTAGCTCAATCTAAAATAACTTTATTTATTTAATATAAAAATAAATAAAACACTTTCAGACAAAGCCTGGTGAAGGAATTGAGTGAGCTTCAACATGTGGGTATTTGGCGAATGTGGCTCTTATGACTCTCTGGGATACCTTAGAGCAATGCAAACAACTGCAGGAAAAACAAAACACAAAACACGACCCGTTACTTAAAAAAATTAAAAATTAAAAGGGGTAGTCCCAAATTTCAGGGTGAAATCTCGGGGACACCAGTCGGCTCCATCTGTGGACATCTTTATTTCTGTCAAAATGAAAGAAGTGAAGATGAGATCCCAACATCTCTGGTTTCGTGTCTTGTCTATTGGGTTCGGTCAGGCCACAAAAACAAAAGAAAACAAAAAGAAAACAAAAGAAAACAACAAACATTTTATTTATATACAAACAGGTTTTACCCTATCTCTCAATTCCTGAATAGCCTCAGATGCTTCCTGTTGAAAGGAAATGGTAACTCAATTCCATCCTGGTAGGCAAGGATGAAGCTATCCATTCCGGTAGTTCTTTTAATCATGAAGGGCTCTTTCCAGAGTGAATTAGATTTGTCGTGCATGCCCTTCGGTTTGTGCTTATCGTGTAAGCCCAAGAGCATATGCAAATTTAGCTGGCATGATATTATCAGAAGCACTTTCGGATCTAAAATGAATTTTCTTAACTTGAAACCATTAAGCATTAAAGAGACATAAAAATGTTTGAATATTTCAAAAGATGATGAGGGTTTAACAATGACAACAATATTCTGGGGAGGAGTATCCTTGGGTATAGGAAAAAGGACTTTTGATGTATTGGATTATCCTGGTGATTGTACATATTTGACTAGCATATTTAACTACTCAGGAAAGGCTTTCAAGTATTCAACTTCTGACATTTGAATCCTAGTTTTCTTGACATGATCAACAATGTCAAAGGAAGGAATAGATTCAGATACCGGAGTTACTTTCTGTGATTGAGATGAAGAACGCACATTCTTATCTCTAGGAGCCAAGGAAGAAGGTAAATGGCCGCCCCTTCTTTGTTCATTGGCTAATGCCTCAGCTTGGCAAGTTTGTGATCTTGTAAATACTGCATATGTATGACCATGATCATCTTCAAGAAGCTTCTCATCATCATGTTGAGATTTGTAGTTTAGGTGATAAATGTTGGAGTAAGCTAGCATGATTTACAAAATCATCATTGTCAAGTTGATCAAGAATAAAAATCTCCCCGATCTTCTTCGTTTATATCCACATTATTTACGGGAGCAACTTCAATTGCTTATCTTTGAGGACCGACAATGTGGTTTTGGTTGTTTTGTTGTTGAAATTCCAAGTAGGGGCAATATTGTTGCCCTGAGCCATTTGAGCCATTTGTTTCTTCATCTTCAACATCTCATTTGCTAACTTTTGCAATAGTGAATCGGAAATAGTAGCAGAGGATGAAATTTTAGCTCTAGAAGTGTTGCTCTTTATCTTTCCAACCATGATGAGGTCGTCTTCAATTTCAACCACCATGTTTTGGGTTCTAACAAGTCAATGAGGGGCGTGCTCTTCACAGATTGATAGCTTACTTTGGAAGCAATGCATTGATAAAGAATACCTTTTGATTCTCATCTCGAGAAAGCGAAGCCAAAATTTTGTAGAGTATTCTTTGGAATTTTGCAATAAAATCTTGCATGTGCTCTTCTCTCGGTCCTTCTTCACCGAGTCAATTGAGTTATCAATGTATTGGAATCTTCAAATGGCTTAAACCTTTTCAAGAACACATCACACATGGTAGCCTAATTAGGTATGGTACTAGGAACTAACCGGTAGAACTATTCTCTAGCCAAATCATGCGAGTCTCTATGAAGAGACGGACATACACATCTTTGTGTTCAACCGCAAGCACTCCATAGGATATAAATAATGCAACCAAGTGATCATTTGGATTCTACTTTTTGTCTCCAAAGAATTTTGGAAAATTATTTCTCTTTCCTTTAGGTAGATCTTGAATAGGAGTCGATTCAGAGGTCAAAAGGCTCGCACCCCATGGAACAAGTGATGCAGGGACAAATAGCTGATTCTGCATTATGAGAAGAACACGTCTTCTTCGAGAATAGACCTCATGAATAATTCCAGCTGTTGGATTGTGATGTACACGATCCGGATCTGGAGGAGTTTGCACTCTTCTTCTTGGTGAAAGACTGGATTTGCGGCTTCTAACTTGAGGAAGATGATTGAAATTGAATTGCTCCTGCAATCTATAAAAATGACCAGTCTTTCCTTGAAATCTACTAGACCACGTGAATGGAGGTTCTACCAGGTTGAGCTTATATAAAAGGGAATTGGCAAGAAAAAACTCTGGTTTGCTAATTTATGTTGTCCTCAGCTAAAATCATAGCGGTCATGAGATAAATCTCCCTCATTTACCAGTGAGGCTCATGTGTAAGATGTTTATCAATTTAGTAGGTGTGAATCCTAATAACTATTTTTGGGGTTTTACTTTAATTACCACAGCTCGTGAACCACAAAATGGGTAATTTTGTAACAAGCAAAGAACTATTATGAAATAGTTGGCTAGTTGTGTTTTAAAAAGTTTTGGCATAAAAACATGAAGTCATGACAACATAAAAATAAGAAGCAAAAGACACTTGTAAAAGTATGTTTTGACTTTGCCAATGTGAAAAGCCAAGTGGAAGGGCAACTTTAATAAATACAACTTACCAAATGAATTGCTTCCCCAAAATTGCGACTTGCATAAGGAATTGGCACATAAATTTGAGGAAGGAAGTTGCATGGAAAATAGAAAGTGCCGGTGGCTTGCACTCTTACGTTTTGGTATAAGAAGCCTTTTATCCATTTTTGGATTTTTGAAAGGGTGCAGGAAGATGTACAAAATAATTTTTTCCATTTTTGAAAGGGTGCAGGAAGATGTAGCAGCAAAAACTTGCAAGTGCCATAACTTTCATTACGTGGCTCCGTTTTAGGTGCCATTTTTTCTAAAGGTGCATACTTTACGGAGCTCTACGCATTGGTGGTAGTATTTTTCTTATTTTCATACAATCCATTATTGCACCTTTTTGGACCAAGCAACGTCTTGCAATCTCTGTAGGAATCCGAGTAAATGAACACAAGTAAAAAGACCCAAAATTTTAAAGAGGTATCCCAAGATTTCCAAGTGAAATATTTGGGTAGACCAAAATTATATGTTATAGAATTTAGGATACATATTACATGTTAGATATTACAAATTTATAGATCACAAGATACAAATTTATAGATTGTAAGTTACATATTAAATATTACATGTTATAATCTACATAATTTGATATAGTGCACTACATTTTTTTACAAATGTATGAGGCATGATACAACTTCAATCATTTAGTTTAAATTTACAAATACTTTTCAATATATTATGTGGAACACTTCTATTTCATAATTTTCAAAATCATAAAATATGGGGGCATCAATATATTTGGTTATCTTTCACGAATTATCAATTAATACAAGTATGGTGGGGGCATGAGTGTACTTCAATTCCATTCAATCATGGAAACTTATAACCTAGATGCACTTATAGTGGTTTGGCTTATTTGTAACATGTGATGTATATTAGCTCTAGTCACACCCACCAAACTTAACACCATTCCTAGGGAATCCTTTGTGGTCCCACCTTTGAGTATTTTGTTACTATAAAAATCATGAGTGTTGGGATTAATTTTCCCCTTACCTCACCGACTACCATTAGTTTTATTTCTACAAATATGGGACTTGACCACCCCCTCTTCCCCCACCCCCAAATTTCCTTCTTGCTAGTAAAGAATCTATTCTTCCACGTGTCCCTACCAGGGGGCACAATCTGTGATTGCTTCAAAAATAAGCCTCAACATTTACATGCCACAATTAGTTTCCAAACCATATGATTGCAGTCCTTCATTTCTCTCTATATGTTGTCAATTTCTATTTTTGAATTTTGAGAGTCAAACTTTTAATTTTCATAATATGGATATTAACTACACTTTTGATTTTGCAGGTCTCACTTCAGACACCTCTCAAGCACTCAAGTACTCAATCACTCATATGTTAGGAAATAAGAGATAAAATATGCGGAATCCCTTATAGAATCGCAACAAATAGAGAAACTAATATGCAGAAAATATTACAGATCTCAAATAAAAGTGCAGAATAAATAACACAACACAAAGAGACAATATTTAACATGGTTCACCCAATATGGGCTACGTCCACCAAGAATCACTTGCTCAGATTTTATTACAAGCCTCCACTCTCTCAATACAATACCCAGATCCATTTGGAGCTATGCTCAAAAAACTCTATAGAATTCACACCCGAATTCAAAGCACATATGCAATACATTTGTTTGTCTATCTATCATATGCATAAGACCATATAAATAGACAATTGCTTAAGTAGTTTTACAAAACCATGGGTATCAAACAATGGGCAAAAAATAAAACCATCCCATAAACCTATGGGTAGCCAAAGAGGCGGTTTTACAAAACAATGGGTATTGAAAAACCATGGGCCCAAAAATAGCCCATAACGGTTACCCATTACCCATGGGTTAATAAACCACACATGAAAATTTGCTTTGGGGGCTTTGCCCCCGAACCCCCCTAACCCGCTCACGGCGAGCGGGACCGCCATAAAAATACCCGAGTGTAACACATAGAAGGTGTACCACACTTTCATATGAAATATAGGCTCCACAAACATAACAATCTCCCACTTGGGACCCGATTTCCATTGAGCAAGCTTTTCAACCCTTCACTTTCATCCGCGAAAGCCAACCAAAGCTAAACATAGCTTTAGTTTATCCCTTGTGACCACCTTGGTCATCATGTCTGCAGGATTAAGTGGTATGAATCTTCTCCAACTTCAACTTATCTTCTTCCAAAGTTGTCCTGATGAAGTGATATCTCAACTATATATGCTTCGTCACAGGTGGAAAGCGAGTTCTTAGCTAGGTGTATAACACTCGACTATCACTATGTAGCTTACATTCCTTCTGCTTATGCCCCAACTCCTCAAGCAATTGTTGTAATTGAATCATCTCTTTGCTTGCCTCTGTGGTAGCAACATACTCAGCCTCCGTGGTTGATAAAGCCACCGCTTACGTAGTCGTGAAAGCCACTCACTTTGCTGTCCCACCTAAAATGTAAATATAACTGTCGTGCTCCTCCTATTTATCACATCTCCAGCCATGTCGAATTTACATAACCACGAAAAGTGGTGTCGATCCTAGCACAAAATTATCCCCATGGTCCCTCTCAAATACCGAAGAATCCACTTTACTTTGCTTGCGAATGCTCTTTACCTGATCACTCATAAATCTACTCACAACTCCCACTACATGGGTAATATCAGGCCTAGTGCACACCATAGCATACATCAAACTACCAACCGTTGATGAGTAAGGTACCTTAGACATCTGGTTTCTTTCTGCTCTATTTTGGGGACAGTGCTCTTTTGATAACTTAAAATGACCTGCTAAAGGAGTCCTAACCGGTTTAGCATCCTGCATGTTAAACCTATCCAATACCTTCTTAATGTACTCTTCCTGAGATAAAGTCAGCTTTCGTTCCTTCCTATCCCGAGTTATCCTCATACCAAGGATTTGTCTGGCTGCCCCCAAATCCTTCATATCAAAGGATTCACTTAGTTGTTTCTTGAGTACTTTTATTTCCTACATGTTTTTACCTGCAACCAACATGTCATCAACATACAAACACAGGATAATATAACTTCCATCCTCAAATTTCTTTGTATACATGCAATGGTCAGAATGACATCTAATATAACCTTGCTCCATCATGAAGCTATCAAACTTCTTATACCATTGACGTGGAGCTTGTTTCAAGCCATACAAGCTCTTCTTCAGTTTGCACACCATCTCCTCTTTACCTTTGACTTCATATCCTTTTGGTTCTTTGCATATATAGCTCCTCCTCCAAATCACCATGGAGAAATGCAGTCTTTACATCTAATTGTTCTAAGTGCAAGCCTTTTCTGCCACTATTCCAAGAACAATTCTAATAGAAGTCATTTTTACTACAAGAGAAAAAATCTCATCAAAATCTATACCTTGTTTCTATGCAAACCCCTTGACCACCAAACGGGTCATATCTTTTCTTTCCTTTCTTCATCTTTAACTTTGTATACCCACTTGTTCTGCAATGCTCTTTTGCCTTCCGGTAGCTTCACCAAATCCCAAGTCTGGTTCTCCATGAGAGACTTATGCTCCTCATCCATGGCTTGCTCCCACTTCTTCCTAGCATCTACCTGCATTGCTTCATCAAAGCTCTCTGGCTCTCCACTATCAGTGAGTAATAAATAATAAAGAGAAGGAGAAAAACGTTCAGGTTCTCTTCTTACCCTAGAAGACCTCCTCAATATAGGAGTTTGGGGTTCTGTTGAGGGGTTCTGAATTGATTCATGTGTCACTTTCCCATCTGGAAGATCCTCTACCGCTGCATATTCTTTCTTGGATTCTTCCCTGTTTTCCTGTAACTGTTGCTTATACATGACTTTCTCATTAAAGACCACATCCCTAGATCGAATGATTTTCTTATCCTTAATACTCCAACATTTATATCCAAAGTCATCACCACCATAACCAATGAAAGTACATTTTTTGATTTAGCCTCTAGATTGGTCCTATCATCCTTGTCTATATGAACAAACACCTCACATCCAAAGAATCTAAGAAATGAATAATCAACTTTCTTACCATACCAAGCCTCCTCAGGTATGCCTTCATCCAAGGCACTTGAGGGTCCTTTGTTTATCAAGTACACATTTGCTCACGCTTCCGCCCAAAAAGAAAGATGCGGTCCTGCATGTATCCTCATGCTCCTAGCACGTTCCATTATTGTTCTGTTCATCCTTTCTGATACCCCATTCTGCTGCGGAGTTCTTGGAACCGTCTTTTGCCTACTGGATTCCATTCTTAGAACAATAATCATCAAATTCATTGCTGCAATACTCCCCTCCATTATCTGACCTGAGACATTTTAACTTAAGACTTGTTTCATTCTCTACCAAGGCTTTCCATTTAACAAAAGTATCAAATACATCAGATTTGTTTCTAATACAATAAACCCAAACTTTCCTTGTTGCATCATCAATAAAAGTAACATAATAACTTGAACCCCCAAGAGATGATACCTGAGCTGGCCCCCACACATCAGAATGTACCAGCTCTAACTTACTCTCTTTCTTCGTAGGTCCAACCTTGAGAAACCTTACTCACTTGTTTCCCATATATGCAGTTCTCACATAAATCCAAACTTGTTTCTGTATATCCAGGCAAATTCTTCTTTATGATGTCCATGCCCTTATGGCTCATATGACCGAGCCTATAGTGCCATAATGTTGTATCTGCATCTGAAGCCACAAGATTACAATCATTAGTACTATCAGTGGATAAATACAAGGTTCCAACCTTCTTACCTCTTGCCACCACAAGAGCACCCTTGGTAACCTTCCAAGTCAAATTTGTAAATATCACAGTACAACCATCACTTCCCAATTGCCCCGCCGATATCAAATTTCTCCTTAATGTAGGCACATGTCTAACATCCTTCAATATCCATGTATTCCCATTCTGCATCTTAACTTGAACAAAACATTTTCCAACTATCTGCAAGGCTCATCATCACCAAGAAAAACATGCCCAAAATCCCTTGAACATAATCAACAAAATAATGCCTATTTGGAGTAGCATGAAAAGAAGCCCTGAATCTAAAACCCAAGATTCGATAATATTATCTGAAAGAAAGAATCAAAGCATCTGACATACATTACACGATGCCACATTTACCTCCTTGTTTTCTTCTGTTGTTTTTCTTGTCTCGAAGCTTCCAACAGTCCTTCTTTGCATGCCCGAGACTTTCCACAGTTCCAACATACAATCTTGCTCTTAGATTTTGACCTTGTCCAATCTTTCGATTTTCCACGGTTTCCTCTATTCTTGTCTCCCTCTAGTTTCCACTTTGTCAAAGCATTCCACAAATAGAAGATTCCCGAGCTTTTTCTTTGCATTTCCTCGCTTAGAATCACCCCTACAACATCCTCAAACTTCAACTTCGAGTTAGGCGAACCGAGTTGGTTACCGCCATTACCGAGGCTATTTCAACTTTCGGGTAAAGAGCATGAGAATTAATAAAGCCCTAACTTCTTCATCAAATTCTATTATGTAGCTTTGCTAGCATATTCACAATCGTGTTGAAATCATTTAAATGATCTGCTTCTTGAACTATTCTTAGACATCTTCATATTAAACAACTTTTTCATTAAAAATATTTTGTTAGAGCGAGAGGGTTTTCATACAACTTCCTAATGCATCCATTAGATCTTTTGTCGTCTTTTCCTTTGAAACATTAAATAATATTAAAGATGCAAGACACAGCCGAATCGTTCCAAGTGCCTTCCGATCCAACAAATCCCATTCCGCATCTATCATACTCGAGGGTTTGTTCACCTTCTCAGACAACGGAGTATAAAGATCCTTCTGATAAAGGTAATCTTCCATCTGCATCTTCCAAAGACTGAAATTTTGCCCGTTGAATTTATCAACCCTAGATCTTCCATCATCTGCCATAGCTCCCACTCAAGCTAAAAACTTTCCCTGCAATTCAACACTTCAACAAACCAAACCAGGCTTTGATACCAATTGTTAGGAAATAAGAGATAAAATATGTGGAATAATCCCTTACAGAATCATGCAATAGTAGAAACTAATATGCAGAAAATATTACAGATCTCAAATAAAAGTGTAGAATAAATAACACAACATAGAGAGACAATATTTAACGTGGTTCACCCAATATGGGCTACGTCCACCAAGAATCACTTGCTCAGATTTTATTACAAGCCTCCACTCTCTCAATACAATACCCAGATCCGTTTGGAGCTATGCTCAACAAACTCTACAGAATTCACACCTGAATTCAAAGCACATATGCAATACATTTGCTTGTCTATCTATCATATGCATAAGACCATATAAATAGACAACTGCTTAAGTAGTTTTACAAAACCGTGGGTATCAAACAATGGGCAAAAATAAAACCGTCCCATAAACCTATGGGTAGCCGAAGAGGCGGTTTTACAAAATAATGGGTACCGAAAAACCATGGGCCCAAAAATAGCCCATAACGGTTACCCATTACCCATGGGTTAATAAACCACCCATGAAAATTTGCTTCGGGGCTTCACCCCCGAACCCCCCTGACCCGCTCATCGGCGAGTGGGACCACCATAAAAATACCCGAGTGTAACACATAGAAGGTGTACCACACTCTAACATGAAAATAGGTTCCACAAACATAACATCATGTATTTGAGAGTTTTGTTTACACACTCAAGTATGCATTTCTTTTAACTAGAAAAATTCATTTTCTAGAGTAAAGAGGGAATGTTGACACCCAAATTTTATATTATGGTACTTGATATTATATTCGGTTCCCTTTTCTTACACATGACTTGTGCACACAAACATAACTAAAAAATATCCTAAATTATCCTATGAATTGCAATATCTCATTCTAATACTTGAAATCTACAAGAACATTACTACCACTTAGAAACCCTTTATATCTCTCATGCAAACATTTCTAGGCATTTATAGAGCTTTTCATCCCCAATAGATAGAACCATCGAATGATAATATCTACTATTCAATCATGTCCTTCTAGATGTTCCCGTATAAGTCCCTCTTAATGATGAATTTTTATAATGTGTATATTTACTCCATCTCTTAGGTCAATTTTAGTGTGAAATATTACTTATAGAATAGCATAAATACAATTTAAACCAACTAATTAAATCAATTTGTTATCACTTTGTAACTATTACAAATCACCTATAAATACTTCATATCCAAATCTCAAGCAAAGTTTTCCTAAACTTACCTATTTAAGGAGAAACCCCTAAAAATGTATGAAACTCAAAATATAGCCAAGAGAATTACAATTCAAGTTAAATAAAACATTATCAGTTATCAAGAGCCAAATTATAGTTGCATACATATAGTTGTATCACCAAAATTACATTGTGGATAGGTGGAGAAATATGTGGGTTTGATAACTCTTAGGAGTGGTGTTATGTTGGTGATACATGGGCTACCAGGACACTCTTTACGTCCACTCCCTCCGCCAATTCTACCGAGAATGCGACGTCTACGGCACTGTAGACTTCATATTCGGAAACGCTGCAGTCGTTTTGCAGAACAGCAATCTCTACGCGCGGAAGCCCATGGCGAACCAAAAGATAATGTACACTGTTCAGGGCAGAGAGGACCCAAATTATTATTCAAACTGCAGGATCACCGCAGATTCCGACCTGGCTGACGTGAAGAACTCGTTCCCGGTTTATCTGGGAAGGCCGTGGAAACAATACTCTCGGACTGTAATAATGCAGTCTCAGCTGGACGATTTGATTCACCCCGCCGGTTGGCATGAATGGGACGGAAACTTCGCATTAAACACGCTGTATTATGGAGAATACAATAACCGCGGCCCTGGTGCTGGTACTGCAAATAGAGTTAAATGGGGGTTACCGTGTCATTAAGACGTGCAGAGAGGAAAGCCAGTTTACGGTGGGTCAATTCATAGGAGGAGATTCGTGGTTGCCGTTTACGGGTGTTCAGTATGCTTCTGGTTTTACAGACAAATAAATGAAGGAGATGCTCTATTTTCCGTAATCTCCTTGGGTTTCATGTATTTATTTGTGTTGTGTTCTCCATATGTATGCGGGCTTGTTAAGGTACCAATGTTTTTTAGACTTTTTAATCCATCGACTATTGATTGTTTATTACATGTTCATGTTCTTTATTACTATAAATTGATTGTTTCAATTACGTTTCCTTGATACAAAATCATTGCATTTACAAATCAATTATTAGTCCTAACATCACTCACTTTGTATTCCCGAAGAAAATCCAATTTTGTGCTAACTCACATGTATACTTCCATACGGTATCCAAATGTCTACTCATATGTGATAACCACAAAAGATGACAATTAAGGTGGTTTTACATTAAATCTATAGATAATATTTCTCT
Source organism: Taxus wallichiana var. yunnanensis (assembly GCA_018340775.1). Lineage (NCBI taxonomy): Eukaryota > Viridiplantae > Streptophyta > Pinopsida > Cupressales > Taxaceae > Taxus > Taxus wallichiana. The sequence goes on along the minus strand of CM031236.1, from coordinate 181,400,694 downwards.
TGAGAGGACCTCTATGCATGCCAACTCATCCTCTCAAGACGTGGAGAAAATTTGTGAATGTGCTCGAAACCTTAAGAATCCCAATCGCTGATGCATGATTTGCACTCACAAGAAAAAAGGAACACAGATAACCGATATTATTAGGGTCTTACAATTTGACCTGTGGAAAATGTGTGATACATGCATTTCCGTTGGGTCTCAAACATGGAATACAATGTCCTCCCCCTCCATTGAACCCTTTCTTAATAATCCCTCATCCTTTCCATCTTTTTTGCTTCCTCATTTTTCATTCTTCACTCCATCCCCTTCGGCGTTCCGTCCTACACTTCACTACGATTGTTAGTATATATCACTACACATAAATAAAATTCAATTAGGGTGTAATCAAGCTCCTTATTTATGTATCCCTAATTTTCTAGGTGTTTCTTACATTCTCTCCAAGCAAATCTATAAGGATCATAGTTATTCATCTCTTGGGTTGGTGAGGCGAATACATTAGTAATAGGTGTGCTCCCAATTTCCTTTGACCTCCACATGTCTAACTATTTTAGCACCCATTTACAATAAAAACAAAGGTTTAAATTGTTTCCTCCTCCTATGATTTCTTCTTGGTGGAATATAAGGGCTGTGCACTCACCACCTTTGGAAAGTTCTTAAAGAGAGCATTCTAACAACCCCACGTTTGAGCTCTCCCATGCCCATTCGAGTATTTTTTTGCTTATTGCTGTCTCCATTATTTCATTAAAATACGGCACACAGTGTTTCTTGGTCCCTCACATGATTTTTCCATGTGTAAAAATCATAAGTGATTGGGCTCGAAAATCATAGGTGACTGTCACTGGGCTCTGAAATCACTAAGTTGGATGAGTTCCAGTGTGACACTTGTTACGCTTGGAATCCATGGGATCAATAAAATATTAAATATTAAAGGGAATCTGTACAAATATCAGAAAATGCACCCCTTAGTTAAATAAAAGTACCCAAACTTTAATAAACTAATCCCTTTTAACTTTGTATTAAAGCAATCTCGTGCATATGAGTGACCCCATGAGCTGTAAGAAAAAAAAACAGAAATACTTCAAAAAGAAATTGAGTTCCCAACGATCTTTAATATTTAGAGATGATTTTTAAATCCTTTAAGAGATCACCTGATATAATGATTGAGGTCTCATTAAAATCTAAATACAACAATGGGGGCCTGCTACGTTTTAAGAACACTACCAAGAGATCTGCAAGTGTTGTGATCTGTAGAAAAAATAAACCATTTATTTGTAATTTGTATAGGATTTATCGATCCTTTGGATGAGCCTGCATCACCCTATCACTTGTTAGGCTTAAAGGAATCCATATTTATTGAATATGTTCCCATTTATTGAATCTGTTCTCATTTATTGAATCTGTTGATTCCCTAGGCATTGCCTAGTTTGTCTGTTGTTCTCCTAGGCTCGGCCTAGTTTGTTCGTTGTTTTGTCTGTTTGTGGTTTTGGGGCGTGCTCTCATACCGCCCGCTTTTTTGCTGAAAGCTATCTTGTATCTTATTGCATTAATATAATATAAGATCTCTTCTCATCAAAAATATGTTCTTGTGAAGGAACCTTGTAGCTATGGAAATAATGCAATGTTTTTGGATGCGACTTTCCCATCTGGTTGGTATCTCATTTTCATGATGACATTGTGTGCTCCCATTCTTCATGTTACTAGTGTGATCAATCCCACAAAATTTATATCCCATTTTTCTCTAAATATTATTGGGCTAAGATGAAAATGAAAGGAATCTAATCCCTTTAATTCGATTTCCCAATCCTAAGACAAATGTTGTACTTGAATATGAAGTCCTTAGTATGTTTCACAATGGATGGACACCGTATCCCTTAAAATTATATTTTTTTGTGGTGGTTAGTCCTACATAGTGCTCTCTTCCAATTCTCTCATGCAATTTTTACAAGATTAATTCTTATTTGTGCTTTAAAACATACTCTCTAAGGACCTCTTCTTGTCCTAACTCATACAATTCTCTAGCAATGAGATAATAGGGGTCGAGTGCTAGATTTTGACGTTCAATGTTACATGTCACAGTAAAATTGTTTGATGGTCTAGAAAATTATATGGATGTCATTTGACGTTTAAAATTTAATATGCATGTCAAATTTGTTTTTATAATAACTATTACAAAATACATAAATTGAGTTAAATTTTATATGGATGTTGGTGTTCTTTGTAATATTCTCTCATAGTTATGTGACTTTTATTTAATTATGGATAATATATTGGACTAATCAATTTCATAGTTTTTCACATATTCATTTTTTTCCCAAAAAAATTAATGTTGCACTAATCAATTTGAAGATCCATAAACATCATTAAAGTTTATGAGAATATTAAAACATAATTTCAAATTACAATTTAAAAACAAATTTGAAGAAAATGATAGAAATGACTCACTCAGTGCAAACTTGCAATTATGTAGAAAATGAGTTCCATTTCCAACTTCTAACTTCCAGGCTTGTAAGGTCAATCTTCTAATTTCACCTTTCTTACAAAATCCCAAATCTAATACATCTAGTCTATTATCCAATCTTTATTTGTAATAGGCTTGTAAGGCCAATCTTCTAATTTCACCTTTCTTACAAAATCCCAAATCTAATACATCTAGTCTATTATCCAATCTTTATTTGTAAGAAATCAAACAAATAAAAAATTTAAAAAACCAATTACAAATCAAAATCAATAAAATACAACTAAACAAGAAATCAAATAAATCTAAAAAAGAAATCAAACAAAACTAATTAAAAATCAAAATTAATGGATGTTTCTATTTTATCAATGAGATATGCATATATTTATATTTCATTAATAAAATATTAAGATAATTCTATTTTTTTAATTTTATTTATAATCCAAATTTTCCGTTTTTATTTATGTTACATTTGTCATGAATCTCACAAATTCTATATATATATATATATCGGTCAAATTTTGAATATACATGTCATTTTAACATTTAAATTATATATTTACCTGTCAATCATGACGGTCATATTTTAAAAATGGCTATATTTTGACATCTAAAATGGCTAAAAACATCTAAATGCCTTGCAAAATCCAACACCGATAGCGGGTTGTACGCATTAGAAGATTCGTCTTCTCCTTCATATCCCATCATATTAGGGGTAAGAAATGATGGCATCTTGACCAAATATTTAGGGAAACTCCTAACTTTATATTAATAAACATCACCATATCATCTTCAGTGTTGTATGTGGCCTCTCCATTCTTGAATCGGGAAAAGTGGTTTGGAACAAAATTATTTTCTCTAATTTAACTTAAACCATGAAATCAAACTCTTTAAAGAGTATTTTATCTTAGAGAATGCACCCTTAAATAGTAGTTTGTTTACCAAGTAGTTAAATGCCTCATGATCTATCAACAACGGAAAAGAAATCCCAACAAGTATTGGATTTATTTTACGATGAATATACAATGTCTAGGGCCCTGCACTTGTTGGTGGTGTAATTTTTCTCTACAAAGAAAAATTATTTCTTGCAAAGTAGATTGGGTGATCTACCTTGCCTTCTCTAGGTTGGGATAGAATTTCCTTGATGTCCCTATCCAAAACATCTACATGGACATGGAAAGGCTTATTGTAGTCTATAAATTGTAAAATAGGCATGCTTGTTGACTTCAAATTAAACATCTTAAAGGTATCATGTTGTTAATTGGTCCGAAGGGAAGTCTCATCCTTCTTCAACAATTCTTCAAGGGGTTAATTACCTTAGTATAGTTACTTATGAATTTTATATATTAGATAAAGATACCTAGGAAAGCATACACCTGTTGGGTACTTGATGCCTCTAGATGCATGATCACTACAATTTATATGGGTCTACCAACATCCCTTCTTTGTGTATATAATGTCCTAATAGGACTCAAAATAGGGTCACAAAATATATTTTTATGGTTTGGAAAGATTTAAAGTTGCCTACATCTTTCAAACATCAACCTTAGGTTCACATGGTGTCCTTCACTAACCCATATATAGTCCAATTTTTCTTATACACTTGCAAAAATCATGTATAAATCCTTTGAAATCCTCCATCAAAATGCTTGAGAAAACTTGGTTGGAAGTGGTACTTATGAGATGGTATTTATGTGCATTCTTGATGCGCCAAAATTAATAGGAACTTGACAAGGTCATAACTTGAGCTCCGTGTCCGTTTGAGTTTGTTTTTTTGAAACCACATGTTTCGATGAGATGAACGCACCGGAAACCAGCCCTACCGGTTGGGACAAGTTTCAAAGACATTTTAGGGCCCTAAATCGCCATCTTGAGACCAAAAATTAGGATTTAAGTTGTAGTTCAATTTTTTCCTATTTTTGGGCATTAGTTAATTTTAGTCTATTAGTTGCATTATGAGTTAGAAAGTTGGAAATTACTCTAATTTAGGAATGTAGAAGATGCATGGAAATTTTTGTGCCCGTATGAATAAGCATGCGAACTTACTAAGAATAGCAAGTTCTAGTAAACTGTTAAAAATAGTAATTTCCGCCACCTAGAGTAGATTTAGTCAAGTTAGTTAGAGTTTGCTTACAACTCGAGTTGGGAGTTGTTTTCCTATTTAGGAAACATTGTAATTCATTATTCAATAACAAAGAAGGAGATCTATTTTCTTTTGGAGTTCATATTATTTGCAGTATATCAAGTTTGTTTAGAATTTGGCTACATTAATTCCATAATACAACACCTTAGATACATTTTATACATCTGTAATCATCAGTTTATAATCTCCCTAAGATGTCACCTTATTATCCTCTTATGGTCACCACTAGATCTACTTACATAATGCATATATATTCAACATATCAACTTTCAACAACCCCAGGTGTTCCTCCATCATTGAGGCATTACCTAGAGTGACGACATCAAACATGGTCATTTTTTTTTCCTGGATTTCATTCTAATAGTCGATTGCATCAACCAAAGTTGATGGTGTTTGCTAAGAAAAAATGTAATGTTTAATCAATATCCCTATATATGAAACATTTGAGTTATCTTTCCATAACATTATCACCATTCATTCGGTCTTCTCGCACTTGAAAATATTCCCGAGGCCTTATAGGTCTTAAAGTTAGTCTTTCTTTATCTTTTGAAGTCTACACTTAGAGCATTGGGTACTTAGGATTCCCAAGCATAAGAGCTGAAATTTCCATGATTTTCCCAACCTTTTGAGTCTTTTTCTCTTCAAAAGGGTATTTTCAAGGCCTTCTTCTATTGATATATGATACCCCACATCAACTCTCTCCTAAGGTGCTACTAAACCTAGGGAAATTAATGTGCCAATGGTATTTGCATAAAGTTAAGCATTTATAACCTATAACTTCCTTTATATTATTTTGGATTTGATTGATTGTTTGATTAGTCATGCATAGGTTATATTAGAGAAGCATAATATTAAACTAATGTATTGATATCTAACAGTCTTATCTTACAATGTGACCCTTTAGGATGTACAACCTAGTGATCCTTAACATCCAAGTTTATAACCCTAACATAAGTATATCTATCTTATTACAATTTTATTTACTATCAATATATTATCACAACCTAGTTACATGCCACACCCCTATCCTATATATATGATTTTAAACCATGTGTCTTTCATAGAGTATGGACTATCACCATACTAGATCCACATATTTTACAACCTACAACCTATTGTGTGAATATTTACTATGGATCCTTTCACTATCCTAGTCTAGATTACCCAAAGAAAAAGAGGATATTATGTTTAGCCATGATTTATTTGCATAGATTTTGGTAAACTTGACATGAATCTTACTCTCTCTTCCAATTGATTCTTCTTCAAATTTATCTCTTATTAAATCTATCTTTTATCCTTACAAAATGTTTCGTCTAAATATCGAAAAAGCTTTCCTAAATCTTTCAAGATGAGTCATTTCTTTAACTAAGCTCAACAAAGTTCGATTCCCAATTTTTTGGCATTCCCATTTTAATATAACTCCCTTCTACTACATTTACAATTTGGTTAGAACCAATTCCTAAAATATTGGAAAAGTGGAAAATAATGGAGGGAATACTAGTTCCAATATTAATAATTTTCAAGCGAATAATTCAAGAAAGATAATGATAACACGTATTATATATGTACTTCGACATGTAATAATTAATCCTAGGTTAACTTGATTTATGTAGATAACATGATGAAGTTATTAAAGCATGTATGGAGGTATATATACCTTCTTAGGAAACTATTCAACCAATAGGAAATCCAAAATATTTCTTTCCTTGCCTATGTTTCTAACACATATTCTTGTTTGGAATATACCATGATTAAGTGAATATTGAAGTAAATGGCTAAATCTAATTGCTATGTAGCATAAATGAATAAACAATTAAGTATAGAATAAAGCAAAGCAAATTAAGCTAGAATGTATGAAACCCTAGTTGCAAAGAAGGGATAAGATGACTTAGTTGTTTCGAAATTAATCTAGGACTATGCCGAAGTGATGACTAGGTGAATAGAGAGAGAGAAGTGTCGCAAAAAACCTCATAAAAAGGTGCGAGTTGATGATCTTCCTGGATCTTTGGGGAAAGGGGCGGGGGCACTGCGAGATTCCCAGCACCTCTACCGTGAACGCCATGACTGTGAAAACCCTAAAAACCTCCTTTGCGGGGTCACAAGGTGGTCATTATCTTTCTCCTTTGGTCATTAGTATGTCGCACAATATTCAATGATGTCGGTGATAACTGCAATGAAAGATTGACCTACAAAACCCTCAAGAGAGCATCAAATCCCAAAAATAAAAGAATGTGAATGAGGGACCGTCAAACTATTCTCAATCAAAACGAGTGAACTTACAATTGAGTGTTGCAATACATTTCAGACCCAATGTAGTTCTAGGTGTGTGTGTGCGGAATTGTGCCCTTGGTGGCTCTTATATGTGTCACACTTGATAATGCGAGTAAATAAATAGATGTAAAGAAATATAATCGATGTGTACATGGAATAGAATGAATTTCCCCTCCTATGAAGTGTATGAAAAATAATGCAGTCTCTTTTGTTAGGCTGTGGAGATAAATATCTTCACTTGAGCATTCGTTACAAAGTTGTTGGAATATACAACAATTGTAATCGATCAAGGGGGAACCGGCATCGGTCAGGTAGGACCGACATCGGTCAGAGCAAGTAGGAACCAGCCGTGGTTAAGGCTAACCGGCGTCGGTTACCTGTGCGATGATGTTTTAATTAACTCTCGGGAATTAAATCTATCTTTAGCATTAAAGTAGATTTATTGGATGTAATTGCATGGCAAAGTGCCCTAAGTTTATATACGCCTATATAAGCATGAAAGTTAGGGTTTAGAAGGAGAGTTAAGAGAAGGATTGAATTAGATCCTTGATTCTCCTAGATTGAGAGGATGAAGAAGAAGAAGAGAAAGAAAGAACATGTTACATGAAGACAAGTCTCCATGGGGAGAAGCTGAACAGAAGGAAAGTGTAGGTACACTTTGTTGGTGAGAAGATGGCACTGTATTTCCTTTGTATTGTTTAGTCTCATGTAATGGCTTGCATAGTATGCAAAGCACTTAGGGTTTCTTCTTGTTAGATCCATAGGTTGTTGTGAGATCTTGTATTGCAGATCCATGTAATTAGGTTGTATTTTTGATCCATGGGAATCTAGCATGGTAGAGGAAGTTGTCTTCATGTTTGCAGGTTGATGCAGTGATGGAGGAAAGACTTACTTCTTGGTGCATGGTTACAGTTGCACATTGGTAGACCCTTCTAGAGGTCTTGTTTACTGATTCACAAAGATCACGGTGAGAGCTTAGTTGCACATGGCGATGCACGGGGTAGCAGGGTATGTGAGATCTGTGTGTGAGATCCGAGGCATGTTTGTAGGCATGGTCAGAGTGCATTCTGTAGATCTGGTTAGAGATCTAGAGGAGACACAAGTGGTGGTATGGAGGCACGGTTCAATGTACTCAGGCAGATCTGGTTGGAGGTCTGGGAGGAGGAGATACTCTTGTAGAGATACATGTACTCTTGTGCAGAAGAGTTGGTTTGTAATCTCTTGTTATGTTATATATATGAGATCTCTATCTTTGGTGGACGTAGCCCACATTGGGTGAACCATAGTACATGCTTGTTATGTGTGTGTACTTTTGTGTGATTTGGATTATTCTAGTTTATACTTCCACTATTGTAGATTTTGTGGGGATTATTAGATCCGTATTTGCATGTTTGAATTTGATATTCTATAGTTGCAAATGTTTCGTAGACCCATCCCCAACATCTTTCCCTCGAATGGATGCTTTAATGCTCTTGAATAGCCTTTGGATGCAACCTTAGGTGCTTTGATAGCTAATGCTTAATTTTTGGTTCTTTATTATGATAACATAACTTTATATTTTTATGATTCCCTTACTTGAATTTTGAAATTAACCCCAAAAAGGATGAATACAAACAATATAAGATGCTCAAATGAATAGAGAGGACCAAAAAGACGTGAATAAAGCACAAAGAGGTTAGGGGAGCCCATAGGGGACGAGGGCGCCTGTCGCCGACGTCCCGACTAGGTGACGGTGTCTAGGATGAGAAATGTTGAGGTATGAAAAGACAAATTGAGAAAGTAAGAGTGTAAGACCGAAAGTGACAAGAGAAAGTAAAGTAATATGGCCAAAGGCATGGGTTGATTAGTACTTTTCTTACTTAGGAATTATATAAATAGTAGTATGCAATAAGGACTAGATAATTACCCAAAGTGTGTGATTTTGTGTCTACATTTTCCCCCACTTTATGTTATTGAGTGAATGATCGATAACATAAAGTAGATAAGATATGTGTACCTGATAACCATGTAGATTGATGGCGAAAATGATCCGATAGACAAGGAAAAGTGTGGAGTGATAAAAATATGGAGCGTGGAAACTAAAGAGGAGAAAGTGCAAAAAGTGATGATGATGATGACCCTAGGGTGGGAACACATGTGTAGATGTCGCCTTTGTACCTGTTGTTGATGTCGATGCTGATGTGATTGATGTTGTTGATGTAGGATGATGTTGACTACTACTTCCCATAAGGACGGACTTGCAAAAGAGAATAACAAAAAAGTAGTCAAATATGCGTGTATATGAGTGAAATGTGTAAAAAGTATGTAAACTTTAAAAATGTGGAAAAGGAACATGTGCACTTGATCTGTGATGAGAAAAGAGTGTAGAAAGGATCTTGAAGATGATGTAGAAGAATGATTTTTTTGGGCGATCTCATGCCACTTGCATGCAATGACCGTGAGTTTTTCAGAGATCTCACACCAAGAACGGAAGAAGTGTAGGGAGAAAAATCTAGTGTCATCATCTAACCTTTGAATGGTTCCTAAAATATGGAACACCACTTGTAGATGGTGTGTAAAAATCTGATTCGGTTTGACCAATTCCGATCCAATGCTAAAGAAGAAAATGTTGTATACTATATGTATGGTGAGTGATAAGGACTGTATGCCCTGTAAAAGCCATTGTGTGATTTTTTTAGATTTTTTTGCACTAGATAATATTGTGTATCTACCCCCTAGTCATAGGCGTCTAGGAAGGTTCGGGGGCACCCAGCACTAAGGTCTTAGTTTGGGCACTGGTGTCTGTGTTGTGTTAAGGACCCAAGTCGATTCTCGAGCCTTGTCTAATATTGATAACTATGTCGTGCTGAAAAGTATTTGTAGACTATTGTATGGGGTGAATGATTCACCTAAATGATGCTCCCCTCATTTGGGGTGCATGTGACGTCGCTGAGGATTATGCGTCCCAAAGGAGGAATGACCGTTGTCTTTGGCCCGATGCCCTCAGTAGGGGGAGTGTGCTTGGTAGAAACCAAGGCACACACAAATAAAGTTGTTAGGAAATAATTGTTAGTACAAGAAAAGACAAACACTCATGTAAAAAAATGATATGTAAGCTAAATAGACAAGAATACAATGTGTAAACTAACAAACAAGAAGACAATGTAGACCACAAAAATAGGTTGCAAACATGGGACATCACTCACGATGTCATAAGACAATCAAGGCCGACTAGGCCAAAAGCATACAAGTGTGCACACAAGACAAATGTCAAAGCCCGTAAACAATGACATACAATGAGAAAAAAAAAAGACAAACAATATGAAGCAATGTAACAGACAACCATGGTGGAAAAATGGACTTGTAAAGCAAATGATTCACATGAAGAATCTATTAGCATTTTAGAAAGATAAAAAAGTATGTAAAAGCATGTATAATCCAATAAAGTAAAGTGCTATAAAAAGTAAACAATAACACTTGTAGTGTACGAAATTGGATGCCCCCAAGAGCTACAATGGGATTGGTAATAGGTATTTCCCAAACATCCATGATGCGTGTGTGGATCTGTGGAATCTACAATCACAACTAGAAAGGAAAGTGAACACACATGTGTGTATAATAAAGATAATGACACGCAAGACATCTATCTAGTATGAGTAATAGAGTGTACATGTAAAAGCATAAGAAATCAAGAGTAAATGTGACCAAGATATGCAGTATGTTGTGGATGGGATGAGATGGAATGTAGAGTGAATGATAGGAGCAACATGCCCCCTGAGTGGATGTGTATGTATGAGATGAGGTTCATTTATACATGCCCCTTCAGAAGTCAAGAATGAACCATAATGCAACAATACGTCATCAGGAAATGGTTCGAATGTGTGTGTTAGAAAGATATGATTGTCAAAGCACAAATCATAAAGAGTGCATGAGTGAGTGAGTGAGTGTGGTGAGGTTCAGGTTTATATTGAAACCATCGGTAGTTGAGTATGAATCATGGAACCAAAGTGCATCATAGGGAAATGAACACAACATGTAGAAGGGGATGTAAGAAAGATATGTTGTCAATGCGTAGAGTAGATGTTGCGTAGTGTGTTGTGATGTTTTTCTAATATGTGTTGTCAAACGTATGTGAAAGATATTGATTGCGAATTGGTTGAGTGTGTAATGTTGAGTGTTGAGATATGTACATGAAGTTTGTAGTAGGTAGTGTCACATGTGAAAGTATCGAGTAGGTAATGTGTTGTGAATATGTAGATTGTGTAGGAGGTTTCTGTTGATTGCGCGCAAGAGATGTGTCATGTGATGTAGAAGAGGTATGTCACAAAAGCGCTTGAGTGTGTAGTATGTTTGTTAATATGTCAAGTATGTTATGTGTTGTGTTGATTATGCGTGAAGAGGATGTGTTGCTATTGTGTTGAGTTTGTAATTTTTATGTTAAATATGAATAGCAGGAAGGATGTGTCACAAGTGTGTTGATTTTATAGTGATGAATATGTGTGAGAAATAGGATGATGTGTAATGTAGTGTGTAGTGTGTGAGGTTCATGTGTATAGTATGCCCTCAACAGTCAAGTGTGAACCAAAGCACAAGAGTGTGTCATCGGGTAATGACGATACTAGTGTATCAAGATGTGTATGATGAATGTAGAAGACTAGATGTAACATATATAGGTGTATGACAATTGATAATGCTAGAAGGTGTGGAGGGAGTAAGTGTGATGACATCCGAGTGTATAAGAGATGGAGATCTAATCGACGATGCTAAGGGGATTGATGTAAGGAGTAGTTTCCTTGACAAAACTGATTGGACGTTGAATTGAGGATTTGTGAGGGCTTTGAATTGAAAGAGGCCAGCTAGATATTGTCATCTTACATAGCGAGTGGTTGTTTATTTGGTAATACCATAGAATATTTGAGAGGAGAAGATTGAATGATTTGTAAAGCGCGCTTCTTAGTTTGAATTGATGATGCTGCAAATGACTTAAGATGAGGAGATGTTAGATTGATTTTTAGAGGAGGTTGCTTGGGCAAGGTGCTTGAATGTCCTGTAGAAGGCACATTAGAAGTAATAACATGATGTTCATTGGACATAGATGAAGAAGATTTAGGAGCCCATTTGGATGTAGTATTTGTAGATGGGCATGCCACAAAATGTTGTGCAATGAATGAGATAAAGCCTTAACACTCAAGATGTTTAATTCTTAGTTGTAAAGCATAACAATCATTGTCATTATGTCCATTGATTCGATGATAATTACAATATGGGTGGCCCTGATATTTAATCAAATGATAAGGAGGATAATAATGAGTAGTTGGAAAATTGATCAATTGATGGATAAGGAGCTCCGTAAGAATGCCATTTTTCTTAGCACTGTGATTAAATGTGAGAGGCTCCGATAATGGAAAGAATTTAGGCTCACTGATATGAGTACATGTAGAAGACATACAATGAATATGAGATATAGAAGAATAACAAACATGAGCTTGAGAAACGTCCTTAAGTTGTTTGATTTCATATTTAAGAGATGTAATCATGGATTCCATAACATGAAATTTGTCTTGAAATAAATAATGTAAATCTTGAATAGATTTGCAAATAGATTGATTGGAATTGGAACCAAGAGAATCATCCGTAAGGCATCCAAAGATAAAATTAACTTGAGTAGACACCATTTTGATAGGCGGATACATAGTGTTCGGGGTTTTATGGATAACATATTTATAAGATGGGTGTAGTTGAAGCAATTGAAGTAAAGAGAATTGAGATACCTTATGAGCCATGATGGAAGAAAAATAAGGATCCAAGAGTATTCGAATGTGGGTTCACCAAAATGATTAAGAAAATATTATAATAAATTCCTAAATCTAATTTCTATGTAGAAGTAAATGAATAAACACTTAAGTACAAAATAGACCCAATAAAATTAAGTTAGAAAGTATTAAACCCTAGTTGCAAAAAAGGGATAAGATGACTTAGTTATTTAAAAATTAATCTTGAACCATCTTTGATGACTAGGTGAACAGAGAGGGATAAGTTTCACACAAAGCCTCAGAAAAATGCGTGAGCTGATGATCTACCTAGATTGGGGCGTCTGTAGAAGGGGCAGGGGTGCCCGTGGATGCCCCAAACCTGCTCTAGGTGCCCATGACTATTAAAACCCTAAAAAAACCTCCTTTGCAAGTTCGTAAGGTGTTCGATGTCCTTTGCCTTTATTTGTTATTATGTCACACAATGATCACTGATGTTGTTGTTGATAACCTACAATGAAAGATTGACATGCAAAACCCTCAAGAGTGCATCAAATCCCAAAAATAAAAGAATGTAAATGAGGGTCAGGCTGTCCTCATCTGTCAAATGAGTGAAATTATGATTGAGAACTATACTACATTTCAGACCCAATGTAGTTCTAGGTGTGTGTGTGCGAATTGTGCTCTAGGTGGCTCTTGTGCATGTCACACTTGATAGTGAGAAAGTAGCTAGATGTAAAGAAATGTAATAGATTTGTGCATTGAATATAATGAACTTCCCCTCCTATGAAGTGTATGCAGAATAATGCAGTTCGTTGCCCTTGAATGGATGCTTGAATGATCTTGAATAGCCTTTGGATGTAACCTTAGGTGGTGATAGCTAATGCTTAGTGCTTGGTCCTTTCTTATGATCACATAACTTTACATTTCTATTATTCCCTTACTTGAATTTCATAATTAACCCCAAAAAGGCCAAATACCAAAAATATAAGATGTTCAAATGGATAGAAATGACCCAAAATATGTTAACAAAGAACAAAGAGGCCGGGGGCGTCTGAGGGGACATAGGCACTGACATCGGCGTCCCGGCTAGGCTCTATTGTTCAAGATGATAAATATCAAGGTATGAAAATATAGATTGAGAAATTAAGAGTGTAAGACTGAAAGTGGCAACAAAAAATAAAGAAAGATGACCAAAGTCATGGGTTAATTATTAATTTTCTTACTTAGGAATCATATGAATAGTAGCATGCAATCACGACTAGATACTTACCCAAAGTGTATGATTTTGTGTCTACATACCACAAAAATGTACATCCGTAAGTTAATCCTCTTCAAAACACTCCAAGTAACGATCTAACCAAAATTGATAATGAAATGAGTCAACAACAAGGTAATGCTAATAAACAGTTTCTTCAAATGAATATGAATGTTTCTTGCATGGATAATGAACCTCAAAAGATTCATTAAGGCATGCCTAACCAATGTCTACCCCTACCTCCTCTTCTAATTCCCAATTGGATTCTAATTTCACAACCTCCCATATCTAATCAAGTTCTACAATTTATTGAAAAGGAACCTTTTATCCCTATATAACTACTTATGGATATTGGACGTATCACCCTTATTTTTCTTATAATGGGTCAACTGACCCTAATATTCACATTAAGGACTTTAACAATGTGTACAAGGATTGGAGTAAATATAATTATCATATTTCTACCAAGCTCTTAGATAAGACCACGATGGTTGATGATTTAGATTGGTACCATACCCTTCCAATTAACTCCCTTTTTAACTTGAGAGAATAGTAAATGTACTACTCAAGGAATTTCATTCTAAAGATCTATCCGAGAGAAATTTTGTCATCTTCGTCGATTTTGAAAAAGGGCGAGAATGAAATTACCCAATCCTTCATCAAATTATGGAAAAACATTAGTAATTGAAACTATCACACCTTTAATGATGACACTATTTATCAAATACTCCTTGGCACCCTATAATATTCCTTTCAATATAAGGTGAGGTCCTTTTCTCCTATCACTTTAGAGGATGTCAAAAAGAGGCAATGAGGCAAGACTATCTTATCCACACATTTTTGAAACCTTAGGTGAAGTAATCTAAAACTAAATATTAGGTGGTGAAGAGGCCTCAAAACGCATGTCGTTCTCACCTATCATGTGATATATGAATGAATGTAACTAGATTTGACTACCCTCTTTGAAAATTCTTGATTTGAGTTGGATCTTACTAAAACACTTGGGAATGGATGTTTGAGTGATTTTGGATTTGAGAGATTCATGTCTTGACCTGATAAGAAATATTTAGATATATAGATATTGTTGCCCTAATTATCGTAGATGTTATTTTGTGATATTTAGGGTGCCTTGGTGCCTTTTTAAAGTGTTGGAAGTGTGTGTATCAATGTAGTGCCATATGATTTATAGGTTATAAAATGAGGTAGTGTTTACTCTTTTATATAAGGTCTTGTAAATTATTTATATAAGAAAGGTTGACCCACAGGGATCATATGACCTAACAAATAATATGAATGTGAAAGTGAAGTTGGATAGCATGTCGATAGGCCATACAAGTTTTCCAAGACTTGTTATAACATCATAACCAAACTATACGAGTCTTTCCTAGGGATGGAAAACATGCAATTTGAAGTTTGCAACTTGTCAATCGATGCTTGTAAATGTATTTTATACATTATACTCTAAAAAATTAATGAAATATTATTGTATAAGGATAAATAAGATAAAAAGATACATTAGAATGTGTTAAGCATGAATGGGAATGTTGTATTTATCTTAGCAAGAACACATTGTCAAATTTAGCGACGTCAAAGAGTGGATTTCTAAATTTGAGTTTCTACATCCCCCCATTAAGTATGAAATGAAATTACATGCTTAAAGGAAAATATACCTGAGGGTGTAGACATGCTTTGTCTTTGCTCATAGTTTTTTTTTGTAGAATCATGGTGTGTTTGGTTTTGGCATGCTTCATGATGAAACCTGCAACACGTAGTGTAGTCAATGTCCATGATAAAGAATTGAAATTTAACTCAAATGTAAAGTGTAACATGAAATATTTGTATTTGCATAAAAATGAAATGAAAGAGATGTAAACAAGGAATGAATACACCTATTTTTCCTACAGAGGATAAAATATTGTGCTTAAATATTTACATTGTTGAATTTGCTAAGGATTGAGGGTGATCAACGCGCAATTATTTCAAGGAGAAACTAGAGTGTTAGGTGCATGCATCCAAACATGAAATGCTTGTGACAAGAGAATAAAAAGAATGAAGTACCGAAACACCCTGTTAAGAAAGAAGATCACGTATCAAGTTTATTCACCAACTCTAATATATTCCCTTTGAGTGTAAGAAGATTTTTTTCTTCCGTGAAGAACTTATCTACTTCAATACCTTCAATAACCCCATTGATCGCACCATTATAGATGGATATAAGCCTAATTATGTAAATAAGGACACACACTAGAAAATTTAATGAGTTCCCCATGCCCTTCCCATGTGTCACACATCTGATTATAAATTGTAATGTACTTGAAATTATAATGGAGGAAGGAGGCCCATGCCCCCAAGATTCTTGAAACTGTAGTAGAAATTGAATGCTTTGAATTGAAGGAGTGAATTACTTCATACCACCTGTATTTGTTTGAACTAAGTGAATTAGATATGAAATTAAACCAAAAACCTATAATTGTAGCTGAAAAGTTTAAATTGCTAAGAAAGTTGATGTAACTTCCCTTGGGAAAAAATGTGCGGGAGGGTCGGGACCGTACATGTGGTCTTGACTAATATGTATGGTTTTCAACATGTGTAACTTTTTCTAAATTTATGTGTTTGAATATATTTTTGAGTACCTATACCCTATTTATTTTTGTATGTTAGCCCATAATTATGTCGGTGTCTACTAAAAGTGTAAAATATACCCAAATGAATTCCACCTCTTTTAATACATGTGCAAAAATCATGTTGAACATTTGGCTCTAAATATATGTGTTATCATGCACTAGATGTCCGAAAAACTATAAGAGATTGTAGAATGCTTAAGAGGTGGCTACCTTGAGGAACCTAAACCTACAAAAGAATGGTGTTTGCACATGGTGGAAACCATGACACACAATAAACATAATGATAGTGATAGATAAAAATAATATAGATGATAACAAAATCAATATCAACACATGTAGGAGAAGATAAGTGTAATGCCCACTTCCCTTATACCATTTTAATTTCACTAGATTAGTTGCATTGGAAATTTTATCTATCTCTTAGGATATTTTGACAGGGATTATGATACTTGGTAATTTAACATTTGGATAGTATTGATTCGACACTCTATGACATGATCATTTTGGATGATATTGATGTGTGTGTGTGTGTGTTGATCATGCTTACTTTTTTATGCAAATTTTTTAGCATTTCTGTCATTATAATTAGTTTTGGATGTGTTTATATGATGATGATATTTCTATCATTTGAATTTTTTTGAAATCCTTAGATAGTGAGTTTTTATACTAACGAAATTATGCTTAATTATGGATATGGATGTTAGTTGCGATGATGGTTTGTTATAGAATTGATACATTGAGTTTACAATGTTAATTAAATGTGTGAATGCATGGTTTTGTAATATTTTCTTGGATGGATGTAATGTGTGTGTGGAGTGTGCAATGATGAACATGTTCGACTAAATAAAATTAACACACACATGGGGGACCAAGGGACCAACACACGAAGGATGCATGGGCCTAAACCCATGGCCACCTTGAGAAACATTTTTGGGGTTAGAAAAGTGGCTAAGTCATTTGATTTTTGTGGGTTGTTTGAATTATTTCACTTTTCCTATGTTGTGAGCCCCATTTAGAAATTAACTCTTAATTTTGTGAATTGTAATTTATTTAAATTCTCTCTTTTCACATGTCTTGATTTGGTACTAGGTTAGGAAACTTTTTGGGAAGATGGACATCATTTTTATTGGTCTCTAAACTCAAGAAAATACTAAGGGGTCGGATTTGGGCTTTGGGAAATTTTTAGAGGACCAAAGGACCACCAAATCTTGCTCCCACCATTCAAAATGAGCCCAAGACCCAAACCCATCATGGGGTAGTGTGTTTTTGGAGTTCTTATCTTGATTTTGACTTTTTATTGTCCATTTTCTTGATCCTTGTTTTCACTTGGTTCTTTGTGATTGGTTTTGGTGAGTTGGAAGGAGTGATGGATGGAACTTGAGTTTTCTTGTTTTGACTAATTTTTTTGGAGAATTTATTACCTTGGATATTGTTGTGTACTCCTTAGTTGAGGTGGAGGGAGGACATATAGTTGGAAATCCATGTGGAGCCAACTCACCCTCCCTTTTGTAAAATATATAAATATAGGAGTGTGCTTGGGAAAAGGGGTTACACACACAATTTCATTGTTGGGAGATATTTGGGCTTGGAGGAGAGAGCTTGGAGAAGTTGGGGAAATTAGAGAAGGAGAAAATGAATAATTAGTAATGGCTCCAAGGTAGGGTCTTGATCCTTCTTTGATAAGTGCATTGTTGATTGTATTATCTTGTATTTAGGTGAAATGAAATGGTGTTTTTGCTTGTTATGTTTATTTTTATCTTGTTGTTTTAGTCCTCTTTTGGCTATTTTCTTGTTATATTATGTTTGTGATTGGGAAGGGTAGAAGGCCATAGGATGGGTGTTGGAGGAGATTGAAAGTTGGTTTGACAGATTAAAAGGAATTATGAATCTTTCTTATGAATGTGGTTGTGTTATGTTTATTTTTTTGGAGGGAGATGGGGTAGTTGGAATTAGGGCCTTTGGTGGAGTGAAAAGGGGAGGTTGTTGGAGGTATAAGGTGTAGTGGAGGAATAAGGAGGGATGGTTTTATGGAGGTTCAAGGCCTAATTTCATTACCCATGTGGAGAGAAAAGGAGACCAAATTTCAACCCTCCCTCTCCCACTTGGCTTGAATCAAGCCATTGTGTTGCTTGTTTGTGTTTGTTGCATGCTTGCTTGATTGTGATTTTTGGGCCTATTGGAGAAGAGTAATTTTTATGTTTCTCAAGGGGTTTTTGTGTTTATATGGCTCATGTGTTGAGGATCGAGTGTCAATTAGGAAGCACTCCCTTCCCCATTGGTAATGGTTGGGAAAAGAGAACTGCATTGGTCCCCCTTTTGTGTGTTTAGGCAGCTAGTTGAAGACTTCTTGACTCCTTGGAGTAGCTATTATTATCCCTGTTGGTGGTGGCTTGTTCTAAGTTTTGTAATATTTGAAAGAGGGATGTTATAGTGTGGAAATATTATGTAAGTAACTATTTTTAATATTGAGGAGTCTTGTTATAGTTTTGTAAAGGGAATGTTGTATTGAAAATCTTGTTGTAATTATTGTGAAGTGGAACTAGTGTTATATTTAGCAATGTAATACCATTTTATTTAGCAATGTAATGAGTTATTATTGTAAGTTAATTTTGGAAAATCATGTTTTTGATAATAGTTATTTGGAATTGGAGTAGTTCAACATTCAATTAGAGGAAAACAACAATGAATCCATTTAGTGAGAAGATCAAACCCGGACACACAGGTTCTTAGATTCATTTATTAAAAATACAAACCACTTTCTTGATCACCATGCTTGCAAATTTACAAAAGAGAGAGAGGAAACATGATCCAAGGAAAAGGAAGAATGTAGATTTCATTTCATGTGTAGTGATGAATACCAAGCATCAATCAATCTACACCATTCACAATTTCTACTACAAACTAAATTTAAAGATTTGTTGGAATGGAGAAGCCATCCCAATTTATAGCCTTGTGAATTGACATTTCATCTCCCCACATGACTCTTCATATTCATATTCCACTTGTGACTTTTCAATTTCCCTAGATGAGACAAATTTCATATACCTCTTATAATTTTGAGAGAATAATTTTACAAATTATAATAATTGTCACTTAAGTGAAGAGGACAAAATACAATGATTATGTACAATAAAGAATTATAAGGAAGAAAAGAGAAGAAGGAAGGGGATTGATTGATCTTGTTGAAGAATCTCCTTCTGATGGAGAACTTGTTGATGATGATCACAATATCCTCCTTTTTCATGATGCACAAATACTTTGGGCTTCCGAATGAGTGTTTAGAAACATTATTGAAAGATCCCCTGATGTGAGCTCAAGATGACCACATGCATTGCTCATGATGATCCTCTAGATGCTTGATTGATCAACTCCCTTAGCTCATTGAGCTCATTGAGCTCACTCCAACTAAATCATTTTAGACCACTCGCTTACCACTCACCATGCTCACCGAATCACCCCCACTGAGATCAAGAAGATGCTTCCAAGATTTTGGTGGAAGTTTAATTTCTTTGTGAGCTATGGGATCATCCTACAACCTTGTTTTCATTCCCTGATGTTTATTTCCTATATGGAGGACCATGAATGTCATGAATTCACATTATTCAACCAATTACTATTTTTAGTCATGCCTCACCATGGACACATGTTATTTTTAGTAAGTGTACTGCGGGGTGTTGGATTGCAACGAAAAGGTCTTGAAATTTTGGGTTTTCTTCCGGGTTCCATGCTCTAAATTTTGGATGATTCCTTTGTCTAAAAAAGTGAGAAAATGGGGTTCTATTAAAAAGGGAAGAATACTGAGAAAAATCAGTCCTCAATATCTTGAAAAATCAGCAACTTCATCGCGTAAAAACTAGTTTAAATGAAACTAGATTTTTTGAAGACCCTTCCTTCGAATTTCAAGTGATTTCACTTTCCAGATCTTTAGGAATTTGAATATATCTTCTTGGAGGGAATAATGGTGATGAAAAACACAGCCCTCGGTATCCATAAAAAATAGTGACTTCATGGCACAAAAACTAGTTCACTCAAAACTAGATATTTCAGGGATCGTTTCCTCCAATTTTTGCACAATTCCGCCCACTGGAACCTTAGGAAGTGAAGAACTCGCTACCCTTTCACTGCTGCATCATGGAAGACATTAATAGATTATTGAATCTTTGACAATGAGAAAAATCATCCATGTTCTCTAAACCTTGGATTGACAAGTGACGATGTTGCATTGGTCAACAGGATGGGCTGGAATGAGGTGAAAATGGATAAACATGCATCATGGAGATTCACCAAGGTCATATGATGAACTAGAGGAGATAAATGGGTTTGGGAACAATTTTGTGTCCCAACTATCCCAAGGGGATGGGACAAAAATGTGCCATGCTTCAGGAGGTGAAAATTTCTAACTACGAAAGCATACCTTGAGAGAGGCCTTGAAGATGATGTTTCCAGAGCTCCATGAGGTAATTTTTAATGAAAAAATATATGATTTTGACTCCCAAGATACTTCTGAAGACAATGGGATGGGTCTCAAGATCCATTTTTTCCTACAACTCCCTTAAATTTCTCCTTCTTTCTCGGGACAACAGGGTGTGCCTGTAAAAAATGAACTGTAGAAAGAATCACCTATATCTTGTGAATTATTTGAATATTTCATAATGTATTTAATTATTCAAGATTTATAATGAGTATTTTTACCGCTTAAATCCTTACATAGCTCTCGTAATCATCTCATGGAATATCAGGTACCTATTTTGACTGCCTTCTCCTTACACCGTAAGCACCCACTGGCCGAGACTAGGTCACATCGGGAACTCCGGGAAAGGGATGGAAATGGGTGAATATTGTGTTGCAAATATACCAATGGGATTGGATAGATGGGGCATAAAAATTCACCCTCACCTAGGAGTGACAAGTGGTGGAAGGTGGTTTGACGAGGTGGAGAGGAGAAGGGGTTGAAAAATGGCTTGCGGAGCCTTCCCGGGGTCACATGATGAACCGAGGGCTAATATGGGTATGGGGAAAATTTTTGTGTGGAAAATATCTCAAGGGTATGGGATAGATGGGATAAAAATTTCACCCTCACCCGGCAAAGGACAAGTGTCACTTCGTGATTGCATGACAGGAAGGGTTATGATTAAGTGAAAAGGGGCTAAACTTGCATTATGGAGATTTCGAGTCCTATCTTTAGGTACAAAGGGCTTAAATGGAGCTTGGAATTTTTTTGTCCCAAATGTCCCAAGGGGACGGGACATAAAAGTGCACCTTCATCTCATGCCGACATGTATCTACCCATGAAAATGGTTAAGTCCCAAAATATTACTTTGAGTTGAGCCTTGAAGACGAAATTTTGAGCTCCATGAGGATTTTTTTGGGCACTTATTTATATGAATTTGAATCCAAAAAAAATTATGAGATTAATGGAATGGGTACCATGATATAATAATACCTAAAGCACTCTAAAAAATATCATTTTTTCTCAGGACCGCAGGGTATGTCTGCATTTGAAAATGCGTTGTGAGAAGAATCTCTTAGGTCTTGTGAAAAATATGAAATCACCATAATTTAGATAATTGAATTATATTTCCAATGGTATATTTTTTTGACCTATAAATCTTTACGGAGATCCTAGAATCATCTTCCAAAGCTCAGACACTATTTTGAATTGCAAGCTCCTTTATCTTCAAAAATCTGCTTTTACTTGAAATTATCCCTAAGCCTTCAAATCTTCCCTAAAATTTCCTAAATCAATTAAAATATGTTCTTGTCTCCTCAATACCACTTCTTGATTAATTTTTGCCTTCAACTCACTCCCAAAAGATGCACACATGTCCCGGAAAGGCTAGAAATAGCCTTTCTAGGTCTACTAAAGAATCTACCTTGAGAAGCATTGCATCGAAGAACTTCATGAACTTGTTTTCATATTTCCACCACTTTGGAAAGGTTATTAAAAACCTATGAGTAATTTTAGGATGGGGATAGGCCTGATACAGAGTGAAAATTGATTTGATAAGTTCTTAGAAGGGTTTACAAACAATTTTTTTAACACTAGGGTATAATTGTCATGTTTCAACATTTAATTTTTCCTTACAAGAACACATGAAAACACGTGTATATGAGGATTATATGAAGAAAAATTATTTAATGATCACATTAACAAATTGATTTAATTATATGAGAGGAACACCATTGCGCGTTGGGGTCGGAAGACATAAAAGGCATAACATAAGGCTTAACACAACATGCACATTAAGAAAAAGTCTTTTACAATTGGAACGATGGTACTTTTGTATGAATCCAAGTTTAAACACCATCTAAGGAATTTTAAATTCCATTGGTTGGGACCCTTTATAGTGACCAAGATACTCAAATCAGGTGCATGTCAATTACAAGCGTTGGATGACACCATGTTTCCCGATTACTTCAATGGGAGTAGGTTGAAGCCCTACTATAAATAAGCTTCATGTGTGTTTGTAATAAGGCACTGTTTCCACCTAAATTATATTTCCCTTTCATATTTCTTTTTGTTTGTTTTTTATTAATAAGCACATTCGCATGTAGGAGCTGATTACAATTTGTTAAGGTGATGTGTAGAGGACCGCACATACTTTTAGTGTGGTGTAAAAAATGTGCATTTACGTGAAAAAGAGGCTATGGAGTGTTGTTATGGATATTGGAATTTTCTTAGAGGAATGTGTGAATATGGGACAAATGCGTGAAATAAAAATAATGGTGCACATGATTTCGTGAAAGTAAATAGGTGCTCTTTGGGATATATTTTTTTAGATTTAAGACAATGCGTATAAGGCAAGCTACACAAAGTGTGACACAAGGAGGATAAACTACTTGAAAAGTGGTGTAGAGAAAGATGATTTGTGATGTAGGAAGGTACGTGTAAGGAAGACTATATCCTAAGAAGTAAGTGCACACCGAAGGTTACAACTATCACACGCGGAAGAGGAAAGCGTGGAGAAAAGAAAAAAGTGCCTTTAAAATGAAAAAGGTGTTTTAAAACGAAAGATTGCTTTAAACATATAAGTGGGGAAAAAGTAAAAGCATGTTTTAAATCCAAAAAGTGAGTTGGTAGATTATTAAGTGTGGAAAAGCTATAAAAGGGGAAAACCAAGTCCATTTGTTACCTTACATTCAAAATGATCTAAATAATTAACAACCGAATGACTAAATGCTAGAGCGAAGGGTGTGAAGAAGAAATTTGAGTGGTAAAGCAAACCAGATCAAAGTGCATAAACCTTCATTTAGGGAGCTCCTTCAAGAAGACAAAGTGGAAGTTTGAGCGAAGGACTAGGTGATTAAGAAAATATGGGAATAAATGCCTAAATATGATTGCAATGTACCAATAAATAAATAAGCAATTAAGTATAGAATAGACCCAAGAAAATAAGAAATTAAGACTCAAGCCCTAAGTGCGAATGAGGAGATAAGATGACTTAGTTGTTTTGCTATGATCCCGAAGGTGTATAAATGGAGAATTGGAAAATCCGAAGTGTCGATTGTCGCAAAGAAACCTAGAAAAATGTAGAGATGCTTTGGAATGTGTTGGACTAGGGTGCTTGGAATGGATTAGGGGTTCCTACGGGCACTACATACCTACTATGGGCACTTGTGACTCGCCAAACACCTCATAAAAGCACCTTTGGATGGTCACAAGTCTGTTATTTGTCCTTCACTTCTTGTCACTAGTATGTCGCACAATGATCGTCCGATGTTACCGATGACCTGTAATAAAGAAATGACCTAAAAATACCTCAAGAGTGTATCAAATCCCAAAAAGAAAAGAATGCAAATGAGGGTTCAAACTGTCCTCGGTTGTCCGACAAGTGATCTTACGACCGAGCGCTACACTACATTTCAAACCCAATGTAGTTCTATGTGTGTATGAAGAGATTGTTCCCTAGGTGGCTCTTGTGCATGTCACACTTGATAACGAGCAATAGCTAGATCTAATAGATGTAAGTAGATGTGTGTGCATGTAATAGAATAAACTTCCCTCATATGAAGTGTATGTAGAATAATGCAGTCCCTTGCCCTTGTATGGATGCTTGAATGCTCTTGATAATGCCTTTGGATGCAACCTTAGGTGGTGATAGCTAATGCTTAGTGCTTGGTCCTTTATTATTGTCACATAGCTTTATATTTATATGATTCCCTTCTTGATTACATAATTAACCCCGAAAAGGCCAAATACCAAAAAGATAAGATGCCCAAATGGCTAGAAAGGACCCAAAAGATGTGAGTAAATTACAAAGAGGTTAGGGAGATTAAAGGGGATGGCGGTGCCTAACACTAACATCCTAAGTGGGTGTTGTGTCTAGAGTGAGAAATTCTAAAACTTGTGAAGAGACATACTGGGATGGAAGGAGAGTAAGATTAATAGAGGCAACAAAAATAAAGTAAAGATGGCTAAAGACATGGGTTAATTAATCATTTTCTTACTTAGGAATCATATTAATAGTAACATGCGATCAAGATTAGATAGATACCCAAAGTGTGTGATTTTGTGTCTACACTAGAGTACGAGTGAGTAAATCT
This sequence comes from Taxus wallichiana var. yunnanensis, assembly GCA_018340775.1. Lineage (NCBI taxonomy): Eukaryota > Viridiplantae > Streptophyta > Pinopsida > Cupressales > Taxaceae > Taxus > Taxus wallichiana. The sequence continues at coordinate 181,375,670 of CM031236.1, read as the reverse complement.
AGGGTTTATGGAGTTGAAAGTTGAAGTTTGCAGGAGCTTGGAAATTGTGAGGCTAGGGCCTACATAGATTGAGAATTCAACAACTAGGGCATGAGAGAAGGGTACATAAAAGCACACTAAAGATTGAAAACATGACACATGATTTCAAAGAAAAAGTAAGTTATTCATAACACCTAGGGAAGATTCAGGAAGGTTATATTTGAATTTGAGGATAAAAATGGCACCATGAAGGGCACCAAAGGATAAGAACAACAAGGAATTGGAGGAATTACCTCGGAAATTGGTTCTTGGAAATGCAATACCCACTAGAGGTAATTGTGGGACACCAATGGACTTTGCAGCTTACAAATGTAAGATTAGTGACTATAATCACTGGGAACTAGGACATGAGGCCACCTAGAAGAAAGACATGCTACGGGAGTTGCATTTGAGAATCAAACGGTGATGGATGACTCAATGATGAAGATCATTAAGAAGGTAAAGGTCCTCCAACTATTTAATTTTCCCTTCTTTGGAAGACCTACACACCTCTTCCAATGGCTGGTGTCACGAGTGCATGAATACTATTTCTAATTTTCGGTTCAAAGAGTGAGGATTAAAACTCATCCGATTAGAAGAGTAACAAGGTTGTGTGAAACCAGGAAGATCCGGACCTAGATTTACGTAATGAGAAGAATATTGAGGAGTTAGCTACAAAACTACAATATGCCGAGGGCATAGGGACATGAGTTTTGATAAGATTTTTGACCATGCAACTAGAGTAACAACTCAATTGTAAGTCATGCAAGCTTGGTGCATCAAAATGATGGGGAGAGGTGAATAGAAAGTTCCTTTACATTGCACACAAAACACAAGACAATATTGTGTAATTAATTATTGATGGGATCATACAAGAATTCAAGGCACAGATTGAGAAAGGAGACAAGATAACATGGGATTCTATCTTGTTATTGATTATTTTATGGAGATTGGAGTTCCAAATGGTCTAGAGGATAACATTTGGATAAATCAAGTAGAAGAAAAGTCCCCGCAGATAATTTGTAGAATTCACATGTGAACGCACAATAAAAATTCATACAAAGCGCAAGTGGAAAATTGGTATAAGAGGATGTGCGTGGACTTTAAGAATGAGTAATGCATGCCACAAGAATTACCAAGTTTTTGGGATAACAAGAAAAATTTGCAGAATGCAACAATTTAGGCCTTGCACATTTTGTAACAAATAATGGAGAAATGGTGTTATGGTGCAAATTACCATTTGCATTCACCACCAAGTATTTCAGATCTGCAATCAACATGATAAAGGATGTGTAAGAAATGGTGTTTGACACATAGAAGGTCAATTCAGCTTGGCACAACCTATGCAATAGATTCATATACGCTTCTAGGCCGCAGTGTACTTGGAAACATTGGAAGCGATACCTTGGATCTTAATCTCATGATGAATGTAATAGTTAGAGGCATGATGTACACGCTTTTATTACCTTATGACCAAAGATGAAGGATGACAAAGATATTGAAGTATGCAACTCTCGCAGGGTCTCGGCAAGTGAAGAAGAACACAATAAGAATTACTAAGAGGAGGTGCGAGGAGGATCCACCTCAACATGAAGAAGAAGACAAATAAGAAGAAGAGGATATGTGGTTGGATCAAAGCTGCAAGAGATAAATTCGTAACAAGAGAAGGGAAGAAAGAAAGGGTGCAAGATTTTCTTAACCAACCAATGGGTATACTTCAATAATTATAGCCAAGGTAAGTCCATTAAGGACAAGAAGGGGTCCTAAGAGATTTGGGTTGTGTTTGATGATGAGGAAGATCTAGAGAAGGAAGTAGCGGAAGAATTGGCACGTGAGGATTTCACACATGAAAAATAAGGAGATAAAGAGCATTTAGTAGATGTAAAATCAATCCCAGAGAAACATGAGGAGGGTTAGAAACATAGAATCCTACACAAGGAAGAAGCACCAATGTGTGAAGAGGAGATGCACCGTACCTAGGAGGAAGAGCCTAAGGAAAAAAAAGTTTAAGGTGATGATGCCTATGTAATCAAGCAGATAAGGGTACCAGTGGTGAGTCAAGTACAAACCCATTAACACCAAGAAAAAAGCACACTAAGGCCAAGGCAATAAGGAAGTGACGACCTCCACAGTCACCATATATGTCATTTATTGACGATCCTATGAAAGTGCTCAGGGCTAGGTTTTAGAGCACGGTGGCTAAGGAGAAATTATTTGGCTAGGACATGTTGAATGAAAGAGGAGGGATCTCGTGCACAAGGAAAATGTTTTCATGGAGAATGCATACACATGTAGAAGAGCTAGAGTTTGAGATAACCAACATGTCCTTCTCTAAGTTAACATTAACAAAGGATCTAGGTAAGGAGTATAATATTTTCAACCCTACAAGGTTAACTCGACGAACATAGCTATAACACGTTGAATACGATGAAAACTAAGGTCACACTTCAAAAATTGGACAAGGGGCTACCATGAGGCTCATGGTAGAGGATAAAAAGGATAAGGAGTGCAAAATCTAACAGGCTGAAGGAGGATTTAAAGGGGGAGCAGAGCGGACCAAGGAAGCATATGATCAAGGCTAGAGGACTAGTAAAGAAAATTACAAGTGCATGCCCCACATTGGTAAGCCAAACCAAGACCAATTATACCACAAAGATGGAGTATCTTGAAGACTTGGTCAGGATGTTGCTTCTCAATATCAAGAGTGGCATGGGGCCATATGTAGAAGAGTTGGCTGAGGAAAAGAAGAGAAATAAAGAGGTGGTAGAGGCCAAAATAGATGAGTTTGAAGCATTGATCACCAAAGTGAAGGAGACCATTGAAAAGACTGAATTCACATTTGATAGAAGTTAAAAGTATGATACGATATTTAGTGTACAAAGTTGCAAAGGAGGAGGCAAAGCCTAGGGAGATTCAAGAAAAACATCGAGTAACAAGCTTGAGCAAACAAAGATCATGACGGAAACATCAATGCAGAGGGATTTAATTAAAGCAAGGAAGGAGACATTAGAATTATGAATCAAGGAGGTACAAATCATGGTCATGCAGAGAATGAATGTCATGGAAGGAGTGCCGAGAAGTTGGGTGTGGTGGTGAAGAGCTTAAAAAGAAAGTTGACGAGATGAGGCCTAATCAAATTTTAGGAATTCTTGGGGCATTGCTAGGGAAATCCACAGAGGAAATCACAAAGTGGGAAGAATTGGAAAATGTGTTAAGCGAAGAGTTCTCAAAGCTTCTCTAACCCACTTAAGTATGATTACAAATGCACACAAATTGGTAGAAACTTATTCTTTGATTCATGAAGTTTTTTCCCCAATTCCTTAATTCTTTATTCTTTGGAAATTATTTGATCCATTCATTCATTGGAGGAGTAAGTTTGGTGACACATTGCCGAGGACGGGAAATGAATTTAGTGTGGGGTAATGTTGAGTAGAGAAAATGGCTAAGTATTAGCCATGCACAGAGGTTAGGAACCACATGAAGGGGCACTCACAAGCAGGAAGTATCAATGCACGAAGGTTCACGTATGATCATATAACATTTAGGACTTAGCTAATTTTCCGAACAAGGTTAAAAATAGCAAAATAATAGAGCTGGAGTGGCATCCAATAAAAGATATGGAAATAGACAAAATTACGGTGACTTGGGATGCACAGAAAGGATCTATAATTGGGAAAAGCACATGTAAAACAAAGAAAAACAACACACATGGATCAAGTCAATAATAGGATTAAAGCATGTAAGATCTAATGTATAATTAGCTTAATCTATTATTAGCACTTGTAGAAAAAGTATACAAGCTATTTTGTACACACACCTATTATTAGGAAAGTGCATGTAGGTAGTGAAGGAAAATTCCCATCGTATAAATATAGTCTAATATACTTGTGTAAAAAGAGAGAGGGTAGAGAGTTTAGAATCTTGTGTTAGAGGTTTGAGTGTTAATGGTGTTCTTTTGGAGTATGTAGCTAAATTTTGTACGCATGTATAGACAATTGGTGATTGTAAGCACTATATCATGTAATCAAATTCTATATTGTGTAATGAACTAATGTTAACTATGAATAATTGTGTATGGGTTACTAAGGTAGTTTATTCCGAATATGGTATTCGGTATTTAGATCTTGTTTATCATTCTTTATGTTGAGTGAATTTCCTTATTATATGTGTTTCTAGTTGTTATGATGTATCTATCTCGCGTGAATGGTTATTTTGGTCATGAATATGATAAACATGCATGTTAACATCTTGCTAAGCATATCAAAGCAGGGACTGGTGGTCATGCGCTCTCGGTGAGCTTCCAGACTTGTCTGGATGAAGTGCTAGCACACATAGTTATTGTTGGGTGATAAAAAGACTATAATTTATCGTTGTTAGAATTTATTAATCATTTGGTTGTTGTCTTTCTTGATTATTGTAGACCTAGAAAATTTTACTTTATTTTATGCATTATGTTGGGTAGAGGATAATTATTGTTGTGATAAATTGTGTTTTTAGTTAATAAAAGTTAATGAAGATTTTATAAAATTTTTGAATGGATGTATTAAGTTCGGATATATGATAAACATTGGATTATAACTAGACTAGAAAATGGAGGCATTCGTTCTCCGATTATAGATGTTTATTTTATGGTTTTAAACTACATAAGAAATACATAAAATATTGAATTCATTTATTGACATATTTTTGTACTTATCTAAAACTAGATGAATACTTAACAAAAAAATTGATCCTATTAAAATAAATAATGGATAATTAACAAAGATAAAATCAAATAATCTAATATAATATTAAATAAACTAAGTCATTAATTATTAAATAAATTTCCCACCCCCTAATTTGTCACTTGTGTAACTTGGTTTGTTACATTTTTGTATTAGAGTCGAGTTTGCAACTCTTGAACTTATAACAAAAAGTTGAATCTTGGAAGATAAAATGGCTCACAATTGTGCCAATGCCATATATTGGAATAAGGGAAATACTCGATGCAAATAGTGCGAGATACCCAAGTAAATTTTTGATCAAATCCTCACCATGTTATTTGATACATGTAACTACATGACTGCCTTAGAGAAAGAAGTATGTGGTCCTTTGTAATTGGATGAGGAGGAAAAATAGGATGGTAGAGATGAGGAAAATGGTTAAAGTGATGAAAATCAAGATGTTCGGAAGGACACAACCATGAGAAAGAACACTATGATCATACTAGGGATAAGAACGCTTGTTTGGCAATTGAATCGGCCAAATATATTAATAAAATATAACCCACTAATTTTTGATGGAACCAAACTCAAGGATGGAGCCGAGTCATGGCATAATAACATGGAGAAGTAATTCAAAATTTGATATTTCTAGGATGAAACCAAAGTACTATATGGGAAGTGTATCAAATTTCTACAGAGGCTTCAACTTGGTGGGACAACAAGAAGTTTGAGATGGGTTTGGTAACAACTAGGATAAATTAGGAACAATTTGTGGCATTCTTCCTCGTAATGGTGGTTTCACTTGATTGTATTTTGATCGAAGATGATCGAGTTTTATAATTTTTGTCAGGGAGACTAGAATGTGATCGAATACTAGGAAAAATTCACAAGGATTCTCAAATATCTTCCTTAATAATATAAGGATGAAAAATTTGGTATTCAAATATTCATAATGGGTCTAAAACCTAGTATAGGTGGAGAATTTTTTGTTTATGGGATAAAGACCATGGACCGCATGTTTGAAAGGGCTATCAAACTGGAACAAAACTCTATGTTATGTCTAACATGCAAAAGGAAAAGGTGAAATGCCAATCTTCTACCAATTTCAAGAAAAAGTTGTGGAAGGGTGAAAACATGAAAGAGAAACCCTTCCAAAGAAACATGGTAACTCTAGTAGGAGGGAAAGGTTTAAAAGAAAATCAATGCTTCTACGAAATTAAATGAAGGGAATAAAGTAGTTGGGTAGAGGGTCCACCTATTCGGTGCTTTGAGTGCAAAGGAGACCATTATGTAAATAATTATCTCAGTAGAGAAGACGTGATAGTAAATAATTACCTGACCAATGTACAACAAATGATTCATGTAGTAATTGAAAATTCTCAATTTGAGAACCAAGCCATGCCTATTGAACAATGGGTACATTGTTTGGTTTATCAGTCACTATTTTAGTTGATATTGATTCTATTGAATGTTTCATTTCTCATGTTTTATTGTCAAAAATTCCTATAAGAACTGGATACATGAAAAATTATTGGACCATATAATATGATAATAAGGCAAAGCTCACAAGATAAACAAATACTTGTTTGGGGTGGAGTTATAATTTTAATATTGTGTTATAGAAGTTAACTTGTAAGTGGATTTGTTAGGTTGATACAATGTCATTCTAGGAGTATATTGGTTAAGTCAACACCAAAATAACGTTTATTATATGTACAAAAGGTAGAATACCTTGATGACTATGGTCACTCAATAACGACTTAGGGTATAAAGTATAAAATGAGTCTTAGGAAGATCTCAACGATGCAACTTAGGAAAGCTCACAAGAAGGGTTTCATACTTTATATGGTTCATGTGGATGAATTTTATGTTCAAAAATGAACCAATTGTAGAGGAGTATCCTTTCTTGTATGATTTTCAAAATGTTTTTCTGAGAATTTACCTAGACGTCCTCCAAAAGAGGGAATGTAATTTTTTTATTGATTTAGTTCCTAGAGAAACACTGATATCTTGGGCTCCATATCGGATGACAATAACAAAATTGGCCAAGTTGAATGCTTAAATTCATGAGTTATTAACCAAGTGGTTAATAAGACCTAGTTTATTGCCATGGGGAGCTTCATTATTTTTTGTTAAGAAAAATGATGGTTCACTTCACCTTTCTATAGATTATTGAATGTTGAATAAGGAAACCATTTTCTCAAAGATAGACCTAAGAATTGGTTATTGTAAATAAATAATCAAGGAGGAGGATTTAACAAATATAGTGTTTATAATAAGGTGTGGGAACTACGGGTTCATGGTCTTATCTTCTGGATTGACTAATGCTCCTGTAACCTTCATGAACCTAATGAAAAGTGTGCTCGGGGAATTTTTAGATAAGTTTGAGCTAGTGTTCTTAGATAACATTATGGTCTATTCCAAGAATGAAGAAGAACATATGAACCATTTGAGAATGGTTGTAGAGAGATTAAGACAAGGAAAACTACAGAAAAGTCACAAAAAGTGCTTTCTTTCAAAGAAAGGTTCATTATCTTAGGCACATCGTCTCTCAGATGGGATTGTCATAGACCCAAAAAATATTAAAGATATAATTGAGTGACCGGCTCTTGTAAATGTCCACGAGGCATGTAGCTACATGGGGTTAGCATGTTACTATAGGAAATTTATTTGAAGGTTTTCTAAGATTGTCGGTCTTATCACCGTGTTGCAGGAGAAGGGAAATAAGTATGAGTGGAAATAAGTGTGATCAATATTTTAATATTCTCAAGGTGAAGTTAATAATGAAACTTATCCTTCAGTACCCAATCCAAATGGATTTTCTCGGTTCTCACGGATGCCTCGAGTGAAGGATATACAAGGGTATTAATGTAGAATGGGAAAGTGATTACCTATGAGTATATGAAGCTTAATACGTATGAGAAGAATTACACTTCACATGATATAGAGTTGACAATGATCATTCATTCCTTATATGTATGGATGTGTTTCTTATTGAGTAATGAATTTGAAATAAAGACATATCACCTTGGGTTGAAGTATATACTTACACAACCAAATTTTAACACTAGGCATCGAAGGTGCTTGAAGTTTTTTTCTGCGTATGATTTTGAAAGCAACTATATTAATGGCAAGGAAAATCTAGTTATTTATTATCTTAACCACAAGAAGTACATTACTACAATATCGATTTTGTAGGTCAAAGTTCAAGGATGAGGTGTTGAGATAGTTATTTGGGGACAAGTCTTCCTAAAATCTAAGGCAACATTTGAGTAAAATCCTAAATGTATTATCTCCTCTTGTATGAAAATACATTTCATCAAATTAATAAAATTCTCATGCAAGATTTGCAACACTTTCCTAATAGGAAACAAATTTTCTACGCATGTCCTACTAAAATTCATAATATCATCCAAGTGCATGATCACATAATCTCGTAAAAATTCTTTCAATACTTGATTCATCAACCTTATGAAAGACCTCGACACATTTATCTATTTAAGAAACATAACAATCCACTCATACAATCCTTATTGGGTCTTAAACACTATCTTTCATTCATCTTCACCTCTTATATGAATCAAATGGTATCCAATTTTAAAATCAATCTTACTTAAATAATTTTCTCCACTCAAACAATCCATAATATCATCAATGTGTGGTAATGGAAAACTATAATTGATGTTGATATTCTTGATCTCTATAATTAGTGTAAAGATGCCACTCACCACTTATATTTGGTGCAAAGTTTGTTGGCACTATGTAAGGGCTCAAAATATCTCTGATCAGTCCTCAATCAAATAAGTCTTTCAATTTCATTTGTATCTTCGTATTGCCTTATTGTGTCATCTTGTAAGCTTCCTTGTTTGGAAAAACCAATCTTGGAATTAAATCCATGTAGTGACTTATGTTAATCACCGGTGGTATCCCTATCAGAAAATTGCTAGAAATAATCTTTGTAAACTCACCTAACATATCTTTCACCTCTCACGACATTAACTCTTCAATATTAACCACTTCCTCTACATCATATCTTTGTGTAGTCCACACTATGAGTGCAAAACATGCACTATCCTATTTCACTTAGGAATTGTTGATGATTATCTTTGCGGATGAACCATCAAAGTCCGATAAGCTTCTTTGATTTTAGGTTGGAGTTGGTTCGCAAACTGGTCAAATTGCTGAAGGATGTGTACAATTTTCCGGTCATTGTTAAAAACCTGCCAATGATCGATGTTATCGGGTATAGATGGGTAGATGATCAATTTTATTGTACTTTTGTTTACTATCAAGTCCTGGATCGGGTTGAATTGCGACCCGATTAAAGCCATCCTATCAACCTCCATATTTTGGTCTCGAGGAATAACCTTGATATTAAAGGCTTCGAAATATTCAATGAGATCCCACACCATGTGTCGATAGGACCTCATTCTTGGATTCTTTGTGGTGGTGGTGTTCCTTACTTGTGTCACCACTAACTCCGAGTCACCAAAGACTCTCAACTGTTTGATGCCCTCCTTTCGTGCCATGGCCAAGCCATGTACTAAGGCTTCATACTCTACCTCGTTGTTGGTGTAGGTGAACCTGAAGGCGAAATGCCTAAAGTATCCTCTATCAACTTGGGGATGATAAGCATATCCTAGCTCCTAAGCCATTTTTATTTTAGCTCCATCGAAATATAGGGTCCATATATGGAAATCCTGATGGGAATCCCATCTCTTTTATCCTCTTCTTTTACCACCTTTGGAATCGTGGAGTCTTCGTCGAAGATGACATAAGTGCCCAAACTAGTTGAATTGAAGTTCCCGAAGGGATTGCCGGGGAGGTTGGCTAAATAATTACCACTTTTAAGGTTACCATCCTCTATATATGATTCCTCTTCTCAGGTGATCATGGCGTGGGAAGCCTCAAATCCTGAGACCGCTTGGTCCGTTATATGTTCCTTGGCAAGGGGTTCTGATAATACCTTCATCTTAGACCCATACTTGGTCCACAGAATTAGATGGGACCAATCAAGAGACATGTAGCCTCCTATCTTGGCCATGAAATCATGGGAGAGACATAGTCCGAAGATTGGCGAATGTCAATTACCACTATATCCTGTGGAACAGTTATGTTTAGATAGGAATAAAGTTGCAATGGGAGTCCCTTGATAGCTCTTATGGTTTGGACTGATTTTCCATCCAGTTGCATGACTCCTTTCCTTAAGGGCTCATATTTAATTCCCAAGGCATCTGTAATTTCTTTGGGCATGACTGTAGTGCTTGCGCCAGAGTCTATCATGGAGTTATGCAATAATTTCCTACCTATTATAAGAGTCATAAAAAATGGGTTGGGCATTGGTTTACTTACTTCTCCCTTTTGATTTAACAACACTTACTGTTGGGACTGAATCATTTTTACACATTCCTTGTCTTTCCTGGTGGAGGTTGGGTCGTCATTTGATTTTAGTGCTTTTTGGAGCAACTCCTTTTGCTCTAGAATGCCTAGAAGATCCCACAAGGATGTGTTAGTTGGCACTTTTTTGATTTGTTGGACCATGTTTATTGGTCCGAGTGATGATGTATTGGATGGTGAATGGTGTTTCATTCCTTTGACTGTGGGATGGAGGGCACCCTGATTCTAGATAGTTATCATGGATTCTTTTACAATCGTTGGTGGTGAGATTGTAATGGTTGGAGACTCTTTTTGCGTCCTGCTAGTCGTAGTTGGGATAGGAGTGACCGTATCTATCATCCTTTTTTTGAAGTGAGTGTTGTAATTAGATGTAATCTGGGTTGGAAGAAGATACCTCATTTGTAAATACAAATTCCTCTCCTTCTACCCATGAGAAAACACGTGTTCTGTGTGATCTCCGCTTCTTTCTCCAGGGACATCCCTTGAATCTGCGCAACAAGGGCCGCATTTTGGACTCCTATGGACTGGTAAGGTCTTGATGTGTTAACATCATAGCCTTCCCTTTCTCTTTGTTCGATTACCTTTTTTGTAAATTTCCTTGGGGACAGTCTCTTGGCATGTGAGGAATATTACAAGGGAAGCACCATGCGTTGGGGTCTTCACCAAATTATTTTTCCTGTACCATTTCCCTTCCGCTATTATGTGAGATGGTCTTAATTGGTGTTTGACCGAGAAGCATTGGTTAGACACCGCACGATGACAGCCTTTGGGTATTTTGATGTTGTGGGGAATAGGCAGGCCTACCACCCTGATAGCTTTGATAATTTTGTCTTAGGTAAGCTCTCGATTCCTTTTAAGATTTACTATCTCGTTAGAGAATTTTCTGAGGATATTTTTGACTTCCTCCATCTCGGGAGAAGAAGATGATGACGTTGTAGTGGGGATAGGCACCATATGAGAGGATGGGTAATTATATATGGACACAAGGGCTTGGGTAGAGCTCTAGAGTTGTGCTTGTGGAAGGGGAGCTATTTCGGGGTATATTGGCAAAGGGGATCTCAGGGGAAACTTACTGGCATCTATTAAATTGTTCTCATCCTGGATCGCAATATCATTGATAAATAGTTCCCTCCTAACGATTGAATAATAACAAAAATATCTAAATTCAAAGCCTTTAAGTAAAAATAATAGCCATACCTACAGTGGCCTTGCTTTAGAACAAGAATCCTTTACCACATTTTGTGAAATCTAGTGTTAAAATCGGTCATAAGTTCTTGCAAACCCTTCTTGATGTTGATGAGCTGTTGTAGGAGCGAAGATCTATCTCCTTTCTTACGTTGAATCTTCTTACCAAGACATTTCCCAGTTGGTCCCAAGTGCCGATAGAATTAGGGGTTAGGGACCGGTACCAATCCAGAGCCTTCCCCTTAAGGGAAGCAACTAGTAATCACAAGGTGATGTCATGTTCCTTGATATAATGTACCGTGCATATATCTCGTGATGTCCCGATGGTGTTCCTATGGAGTTTTGAAGTATTCTTCGCTAAATTTGGGCAACACGTTTAGCGTGTTTTCCAAATAGGATTCCACACCACCGAGGGTGTTGGTAAGATGAGCGGACTCCCTTGATTCCATGAAACAAACTGTCTCATAGGTTGAGCTTGGAGGTGGGCCATTAAGATAGGTATGAGGATTCTAGTTGATTGTAAGAAGGGCCTACCTGGTGGAGGTGTTGAGAGAGTTCGGTTCGGAGGAGATGGAGACCTCTGAATCTATCTACCTCTTTTGTTCCTCGGTGGGGATAACTGTAGATATTCAAATGCACCTTCTACTCTTGTTCTGATCTTGTTTGCACCCATCTTGTAAACTAGAGGACCAAACTTATTATTGCTGAAATCAATAGATTTTTGATGATGGAGTCTTCTGTGATTTGTAGTGTTTGAGTCCCACTAGGCATGCTAGGAAAAATGTTGAGGATTATATTTTTGGATGAACCATAAAATTCATGGGATACCTTAGGGATGTGGGATGTTCCCCCTAAGATAACATCCATGTTTTATAGAAGATGGCTCTTCTTGATGTTGAATCATTTTTCATCCCACTAGTCATAGTTGGGATAGGAGCGATCGTCTCTATCATCATTTTTTTGAAGTGAGTGTTGTAATTAGATTGAACTGGGTTGGAAGAAGATACCTCATTTGTAAATACGAATTCCTCTCCTTCTACCCATGAGAAAAGCACGTGTTCTGGTGCGATCTCCACTACTTTCTCCAAGTACATCCCTTGAATCTGCGCAACAAGGGTCGCATTTTGGACTCATGTGGACTGGTAATGCCTTGATGTGTTAGCATCATATCATTCCCTTACTCTTTGTTCGGTTACCTTTTGTTGTAAATTTCCTTGGGGATAGTCTCTTAACATGTGAGGAATATTACAAGGGAAGCACCATGCATTGGGGTCTTCTGCCAAATTATTTTTCCTGTACCATTTCCTTCACCTATTAGGTAGGATGGTCCAAGTGGTGTTGGCACGCACAAATGACGAGTTGGTTAGACGATGTGTAAATGAAAACCTCTGGGTATTATGATGTTGTGGGGAATAGGTAGGCCTGCCACCCTGATAGATTTGATAATTTTGTCTTTGGTAAGCGCTCTGATTCCTTTTAAGATTTACTATCTCGTTAGAGAAGTTTATGAGGATATTTTTGACTTCATCCATATCGGAGAATAAATTGATGACACTGTAGTGGGGATAGGTGTCGGATGAGAGGATGGGTAATTATATATGGATGCAGGGGCTTGGGTAGAGCTCGAGACCTGTGCTTGTGGAAGGGGAGCTATTTCGGGTATATTGGCAAAGGGGATCTCGGGGAAGCTTAACGACATCTATTAAATTTTTCTCAGCTTGGATCACAATATCATATGCTTGTGGTAAAGAGCACCCTCCTAACAATTGAATCATCACATAAATATCTAAATTCAGAGCCTTAAAGTAAAAAATAGGTAGTGATACGTGCGAGTGGCCTTGATAGAATGCAGGGAATCCTTTGCCACATTTTGTGAAATCTAGTGTTAAAATCGGTCATAAGTTCTTGCGAACCCTTATTGATGTTGATGAGATACTGTAGGAGTGAATATCTATCTCCTTTCTTGTTGAATCTTCTTACTAAGACATTTCCCAGTTGGTCCCAAGTGCCGATAGAATTAGGGGTTAGGGACCAAGTGCAATCCAGAGCCTTCCCCTTAAGGGAAGCAACTAGTAACCACAAGGCGACGTCTGTTCCCTGATATAATGTACCTTGCATATCTTCGTGATGTCCTAGAGGTTTTCCTATGGAGTTTTGAAGTCTTCTCTGCTGAATTTGGGTAGCGCCTTTAGCATGATGTCTTGAATAGGATTCCACACCGCCGGGGGTGTTGGTAAGATGATCGACTCCTTTGATTCCATGAAACAAACTGTCTCGGAGGCTAAGCTTGGAGGTGGGCCATTAAGATAGGTCTGAGGATTCTAGTTGATTTTAAGAAGGGCCTACCTGGTGGAGGTGTTGAGAGAGTCTGGTTTGGAGGAGACAAAGACCTATGAATCTATCTACCTCTTATGTTCCTCGGTGGGGATAACTATAGATATTCAAATGCACCTTATTCTCTTGTTCTCGATCTTTTTCACATCCATCTCATAAAATAGAGAGGAAAAACTTAGTATTGCTAAAATCAGTAGATTTTTGATGATGGAGTCTTCAGATGTGTAGTTGTTTGAGTCCCATCGGCATGCTAGGAAAACTGTTGATGATTATCTTTGCGGATGAACCATCAAATTCGTGGGATACCTTAGGGATGTGGGATGTGCCCCCTAAGATAACCTCTAGGTTTTATAGAAGTTTGGCTCTTCTTGATGTGAGGTAAGGGTTAGAGGAAAAATAAAACAAAGTGCAAAACTAACTAAGGCGATACGCCAAAACTGATTTTAAAAGGCACAAAGATAGATTTTGAAAACTGTTAGAATAGTCGAAAGAGTGTTTAGCATGGTCTACTATTTTTAGAAGTATCTTGAATTATCAAAGGCTGAGAAGGTGTAAAACATAATTATATGTAGATGATAGATGCATATAGAAAACCCAAGGGCATATAACACGATAGATATTCAACATTTATCTAAAAACTACCAACAATAATGGATGAAGGACATAGACTATTGAGAGCTAAAATGCACAGAACAAGATCCCTTTATTCATAGAGAAAATAATACATAAGGTCGATACGGCATAGATTACAACTTTCTTCTACAATAGAGCCTTGTTAAGGCTAACAAACACAATAACTAAGCCTAAAATTCTCTTTCATAGTTATGGTGTCTTTCTCTTTTCTATTTTCTCCTCCCTCCTTTTTTCTAGATTAGAACATTCCTTTATAAACCCCTTGGCTCTTGTTTCAATGTCCAGAATCAAATCTTCCACCACCAACATTCAATTTTCCTACAAAATCTTTCATTTTTTGGGCAAGATCTCAACTGCCTGTCTGTGATATTTATGATCGCCTTTAATTCATCCAACTCCCAAGCCTTGCGCTCCTTTGGTTGGTGATGATTCTTCCCTACCATGTGGAGGTCGTGCGCTTAGTCTGAGGGCCTTTCCTGGGGATTTGTCTTCAAACCGTGCCTAGGTGATGCGTGGATATCTTGCACAAGTTTGAGAATGTTCCTTTTCTCTCTTTATTTGAAATTGTGCTTGGGAGACACATGGAGACCCTATGTGCTTTTTTATGTATCTTTGACTTTTTAATCCGCCTGGGTAACTTTATCGTGCCTAAGACACATGGGCGGTGTGACGCAAGTTTGAGAACATTCCTTTCTCCGCATTATGCCCCGAGTGCGCCAAAGGGACACATGGATATCTTCCGCATTCAGCTCCATACTTAGCCAAATTTGGGCTCAAACAAACAAAACAAAAAGAACTAGGGTCGGGGTGACAAAAGACAATGGTCGGTAAAGATCCTCACACACAAAAAAAAAAAAACTCTACATGAACTACATAATTAAGAGTAATAAATTTTTTGATGTTACACCACTCTTCTCCCGCAATAGGTTCAAAGTATACTTATTTCCATCATGTACTTGTTTGTGTGGCCTTATGTTGTTCCTTCTAGTTAAACTACCAAAATATACCAAGTAGCACATGACAAATTTCCATGGGAATGTTGTGACTCATTACGCTATCCTCATATCTCCCAATTTGGAATTCAACATGACATTGTTCCTTCACCAATATTTGTGGTGTCCCTTTTTAACTATGAAACCTTGTATGGATTGGGATTCTCAATTTTCTTCAACTTAAAATTATCCACCATCTCTTATGCTACCAAATTATCGGTGCCCCCACTATTTACTATCACCTTGCAAACTTTTCCTAATAAATTTCACATAATCCTAAATAAAATTCTTTTATGCTTAGGAACAATTTATTATTTCTTTTGTTTTAACAATACACACTTGAACATTAGCGCTTCTCCCATATTATATTCCTAATCATGACATGACATACCATCTTTCTCTCTTTTCACATTGTGCATACTTCACTTTCCATTACTTTGGGGGTATGAGCAATCATATGCTATGCTCTATGCCATGTTTCTCGACATATGTAACATGTGTCATTGAATCTGCACAATCTCTTCCTCAAGATGCACTTCCCCCTCCTCTACTTGGTAGTTAAGAGTGAGACATTGGACTCACCTCACCTTCATGATGTGTAAAATTCTCTCTACAACTACTATGTCCATGACTTTGTGTGAATTTTCCTTTCCTCAAGTGATTCCTTGATGCTTGCATGCGAATTTTCCTCTACCTTCGTATCATACTTGAGAGGATTATTGAATGGAATGTACATATATCATGTTAGACTCATTTTGAACTACAATATACAATATACTCATATATATGAGATCTTCTCCATGTCATCTTCCACATGCCCTACTCTAATGGTGAGTTGGTAAACTTCTGCAAAGGTATTCTTTCACATTGCACTCTCTATCACAAAATTTGCAACTTATTGAACAAATTGAGCTTGTAATCCACAAGAAAAAAAATCCACCTTGAGCTTTGCGACCAACCTATCCCATGTCTCAATATTTCATTTTCCTTTATGCACTTAGAATATATGGGTGTTGTCCCACTAAAGAGATGAAGCGCCCTTCAAATTTTTGTAAGAAAAATTGAACTTTATGGGATCGTCTATGTCTTCATTCTCAAAATACTTCTCCATCTATGTTATCTAATATGTGATCTCTGTTGGAACTAAACTACCAAAATAATATGGGGTATCCCATCTAGTCTTATTTCACATTCACACAATAGTTTGTGTTCTAGACCATATTGTGCTTCTTCTTCTTCCTCATTCACATCATATGCTCCCTATATCAAGGGATTTGATTCATTATCACTAATCTCGACATTGTGATACTTCCATGGACTTCAAATGAGCGTGCATAGTCTACATTAACTAGGCCAAGTCCTTAACCCTAGATACCTAATTTTGACAAGATCCAACATTCCTTTGGTGTTCCAGTTTATATCTTCTTAACCTCAAGATCAATGAAATATACAATACTCTACCTAAAAATCCTCTTGTTAGAAGATGTTTGCAATGATATTCTACCTAGTTTTTACAAAATGGAAAAACATAAATTCTTGTTATGCAATCTTCACACCCTCTATCGAATAGTCATTTATTGGAAGATGTTAGAAATGACATTTTACCCACATTTCACATTGTGAAAGCCACAAAATATTACTGTGTCACTTTCTCACACATTCTACCCAACAATTACCTGTCAAAATATGTATACAATGATTTTCTACCCACAATAACAAGTTTGGAAAATCACAAAGATCCATCATGCCTCCACTTATAAGGAAAAAAAAACCTTTCTCTCGATGCCAAATGATGCAAATGGGGCTGGTTTCTCAAAAAATAACATCCTTACACCTCATAATCCTCATAATACATGTAAATAGTAAACCAAATAGAATTGAAATTGCACACATGTAGGAAGATCAAATAGACACGAAATTGAACACTCAAGTAGAAATTAGGATTTTTTCATATAATCAAAAGAATAACACTCTTAGACCAATCATCGTGATACCATCATTACATCATATAATCATCTCCTCTATGTTATTCCATAGTTTAGATCATGATAACATTTCCATCATCTACATACCAATCTCACTATTCATAGAGCATTAAGCTCACATCCAAACTTCACTCTCAAAACATACTCTTGAGTTATTTATCTTCACTTCGATTTCTCCTATGACAATTAGGATTCATTCATATAGTCATCCAATGTCACATTATAAGAATCCTAAAGTTATAGAATCCAATGCAAACTTGTAAACGACCCATCAAAAGACCCAATACAAATCGATCATTGTTTTTGAAGCTTGTGACTTACAACATTCAATTATCAACGTTTGTGGATTTGAACAACCTTATAGTGTTTTTTAGATCTAGACAATTTACGTGGCTTTAGACCATACTTTATAATATTGTGCGAATTTAGTAGCACTTCACAATTTCCAAAATAGATTCTTAATATTTTGTGGCCTAGAGAAACCCACATATGATTGAAAACACGACACAAGCTTATGTATATCGAATATAATTGCATGGAAACTTTGAGCAATCGATATAATTATGCAACATATATGGCATTCGTGGATGAACTATGCACTAAGAAAACATTGTGTAAGGAACTTGCACACTCCAAATAATGCAACAAAATACTCCACGACCTACTAAAAATATGTTTCCTCACCGCACGGACCCCCAATAACACAAAATGCATAACATAATGCAAACACAAATTAAATCCAATTGTTCAATTATTTTTTGTTGATTTATGCATTCTTGTGAATGTGGATGCTATTGCATCACACATAAAATGAAATTTCAACATCTAGCTACGTGGATTTTGAACTAGGTGTTGTTTTTCTCAAGACAAAGTCTATTTTCTATGTTTCAATCTTACTTTCTTCCACCATAGACGTGATCCGCTCACCGAAGCTCAAATTTTCCTCTCTAGAACTCAAATTTACCTTCATAAACAATAATGTTATGTTCACATTTTCACCAATTTTTAATTTGCTTAGATTTTTTATTTACCAATCACCATTTTTAAATCTACTAGAACTAGAACGTGGTACATTCCATGCCTAATTAGCGCTATCCACTCAATGCTTCATGTTATTTAGTAGGATGTTTGACATGAGCAATACGAATAAGGAGGCAAGGAAGGTTCGAGATATGGTAGAGGAGGGATTTCTTTTGCTCAAGGATTTTAACTTGACGAACCATCCCCATGGCTTGTTTTGCTAGATCCATTTTGAATCCAATCGTGTTATGTACACCTTATGTTGTGTGTGAGAAAATTTGTTCAATATATAATTGAGGAGCATTGATTAAAGGGCATAAAGATCTAGAAAATGTGATGATAATGTTGACTTTGATTTTTTCAATATTTTGTTGTCTCTTAACGAAGAAAATAAGTTGGACAAAGAAAACATGATCTTTGTTTTATGGGTATAACATATTCTTATCTCTTTCTAATTTTTTGTTCCTTAAATAAATATTTGATTAATATTTCTAAGATTTATTGACTTTGATGTGACCCTTATAATATATGTCCAAATTTAATATTTATATACCATATTTTTCTATCATGCTTACCATTTATAGGTATTAGATAAACAATTATGTTATTAAAACATATAATAATGTGATTGTAGTAATCCTAAAAAGTTACAAATCCATTAAAAGTAGGGATTTTCATGGTGAAAATTATTAAGGTAGATAAAATAATCAACAAACATTGCCTTAAATAGATGATGCAATGATGGTAATGATTAAGTATTTTTTTCACCTTATCAAGTTAAATCTATTATCTATATAGTTGGTGCAAAAATAGTTCCCTTTGTTGGGTGCGACTAGGTTTCTCATCTATAGTACCGAACAATAACCAACTCTCTCTCTCTCTCTCTACATGGTAAGGATCCGTATGTAGTCATTTTTGTGGCACTTGTCTTAGAGATTCTTCAAATCCCCATTTATCTATGTAAGAGTTACGAAACCCCACTTATTTATGGTGGAGTTTAAACTCCTATCATTGTAAGGGGCATTTAAAAAACCTAGCTTAGGGCTTGCGATATTTTATTTTTAATTGTTTCTGGTTGTGCATCAAAAGGTTGAGACTCATAGTCAGGCGCCTCATGTGTCTTATGTGTTGAGTATATTTTTGGGTTTGTTATGAGTTGATTTCATTTTCTATCCTCCTAGATTTTCTATATGATATATTTTTTTCTTTCTTAATTAAGAATCAACCTTTGTATCAAGAATATGTGATTGATTGATTTTTGTAAAGTTTTTATCGCTAAATCTGTATGGTTCGATTTTTTTAATATTTCTCTATTCATTATGCAAATGTTGTTTATGAAATCATATTGGGGACTTTCCTTTGTAAGCTTGGTATGGTTATGAAATTATTTTGAAGTTCCTACCTTCCATTATCTAGATGTAGTTCTAAGCTTATTTTGATAGTTTTTCTCCATCAAGAAATGAGGGTCTTCATGTATCATTTGAAAAGGCAAGAATGTTAAGGTTTGGATTTTTTTCACAAGTGAGAATTGGCTGCTTATTTTGTGATGGCATTCAAATATGAATATGTAGATAGAGAAACATACTCTAAAGATGAGGCTACTTATTTTTCAATAAGAAAATGACCTTAATACAACCACCAAAATTTCCCAATTAGATTATGAAAACGTATTATCTATCTAGGTTTGCTTTGAGTTAAGAAATTGTCACTTATGTTTCCATTTGTAAACATTATAGCTAATATGCATATCAATATAAAGGAGTTTATTTCGATTTCATTTGGAATTGGTGAAAAATACTTCATTTGCAAAAGAGTTTAAAGTATTCTTGGAGTTACCAAGGATGAAAAACAAAGAAAAAGTTCCATCACATTTTGAAACTTCTAAAAGGAAGCCAGCTCTTGAAAATGGTGGATTAGTTGCCGACCTGAACTTATCAATATTTAAAGACATCCCAAATGGGTTATTCTATCTAGCATGTAGGAAAAACAAAAAATTCTTGACATGATCAAATGGCCTTGAGAGTGTAATTTAAGTAGATGTCATTGTTGCAGATTTTTATATTTTCTTCTAATTATTCAAGAAAATAATTTTGTAGATGTTAAATGATAGAATTTTTTTCGAGGAATCTTGTATATATGGGCCATTGTTACCTCATCATTGTCTAACATTCTTATTAATAGATTTTTTTTTGATAAACTAACCTCAACCAAGTAATGTTACTCAAATTATAGCTAACTATCCCCTTGACATGTCAGCAATGCATGTTATAATGGAAATTATTATCGAGAAATAGAAATTGTTTTTTTGGTTTATGTAATCTTAAATAACTTGGTCCTAATTTTGTGCATGCATTAGTTTTTTAATACATTTGACAATTGTAGTGGAAGCTCATCTCGAAAATTCATTTATAGGGTCTTATTTTTCTTATTGCATGTGATGCTTGGAGTAAAATTCATCAAACCTAAAAAAGGAAAACCGATAGTAGTAATGACCAATGCATCTATGCTAATACTATTTTAATAATGAGGTCAGGTTGATTAACTTAAATAAAGTATGAAATTTAATCCCTTCCATTAATATACCCTTCATTTGTTAATGCAAGACATTATTGCCTTCTTATTGACACCCACTTAATTTGTACTATCAAGTTTCATTTCCCATTTCTTAACCTATTAATATGTTGTATTAGAAATATCTTAAGATAGATTTGCTAAAATGTATCGTGTTAGATTTCTGAGGTTCCAAAGGGAACCTTAATAAGGGCTCAATCTGTTAATACTTGAGGTCCAATTATTTTAATGTGAAAAAGTTCTTATTTGGTCATTCTTAAGAAAGCCGACAAGCCCATGAAATATTGAGCCTTTAGGGAGGGAAGCACATTAATTTTGTATTTTGTTTGAACACAACCAAAACTAGACAATAAAAATAAGAGTACAATCACAATGACATTGTGCAGAGATTTTACAAAGCCCATGATAGTAAAATTGTTCCATTGTAATTATTTTGGCTACCAAGAAAAATGAACATATTTGTTAAGTTGTACAATTATGGAGGGATAAAAAATTGGTGATATTCGAAGGGTTGGGGTGTCTAATGTAGGAAATTTTGTAATATATAAACATTGCAATGTTGTTGGTTTTGAGATATTTGTCGAGTTTATAAGCAAAACAAAACCTATAAGGGGTGTGATGTTTCCAAATATGTTGTTTGTTTAAAAAAATTATTCTTGCTAAATATGTACACAATTATTTATTAATATTTAAATAGTATCACACATGCTACTAAAGTTCTAATACATACACCACATATTTTTAAGGGTTCCAAATAATAAAGTCTTGAAATTAGAAGCCAAGAAGTGGCGGGTCACAAGAAACCAATACAAAACATTCATTGTCCACTTTGAAATTTTTTCCATCAAAAATTTGGACAAACATCTCATAAAGGTACAATACGGAATAATAATTACTTTGAAGAAGTTGTCTAATTTAGAATTTCACCCATCACGTTTTACACGTGACAATGTAATGGAGAAATTGAATTTCACCCATCACGTTTTACACGTGACAATGTAATGGAGAAATTGAATTTCTTTGATCGTTGATTCATTGATACATGTTGCAACTTTCCATTGAGTATTGACGTTGTTTCACTAAATACAACAAACATGTGTCTAAAAAAATAGATTACGATAAAATTTGATGGTTTTATTAGTAAAAATCTATCCTTGTAAGTGAGAGAGAAATTTTCCTTAAAAATATAAGATTTTTTCTACAAACTTTGTCTAAAACTTGATCGATAGATAAAATCTACCCGGTGCTCCTATGACCAATTGTTGAAAGGGCTCAATTATCGTTGATTATTCATTCCTTGACTAATTTCCTATAATTAGTTGAGATTAAAACTGAAAAGGGGGATATAAAGTGCAATAAGAAGCCATTGTGGTTAGGTTTCGAACTTGGATTTTTTTGGACTTTCCTATTTTTTATTTCGCCCTATTAAGCACAAATTTTCCTCACATAAATGATGCAAGCGGAATTGAGACAATAAAGTGGAGCATAGATAGAAAACATTATTTAGTTTGGGACAATCTAAGATGTGGAATATGTATGGGACATGCCATTATTTAATTCCCAAATTTAAGTCCCACATTTTTATTTCAAACTAATAATTTGGGGAGAGATTTGAACAAAAATACTAACACAAAAATAATTTTTGAGTATATTATAAAACAATATGAAGGCTATTATATAGCCATAACAATAGACAAACAAATTCCTACAAAATAGGAAGTTATACTAACAAATAGTTCATAAGCTTACAACTAACTCGTTAATAGATTTACGAGATATAATAATTAACATAGGTGAACTAACAAACTAGTAAGACTTATTTACCACACACTAAATATAAATAGCTCATATAATGAGAGCACTAACCATGAATTTATTAACATTCCCCCTTAGTGCAAACATGGGCAAAACCTACCTTTGACTTGCACCTACTCATGATATGGTGATTTTGATAGGACGATCACAAACCTAAAGGATGGCTTTGCAAACGGTTGACCAAAATCGAGAATGGTGGTTTTGGAATTGGTTTACCATAAACCACAAGGTGTAATGCCCCGTTCGACATTACCCCACCCTTTCTCTGACGACCCTGTTGATAAGCAGGGGTAGGTGGTGGGTGTGAGTTTGTTGATTGCTTTGGTCGACCTCACCCGTGTGTCCCGAGAAATGATTAGCGCCCTTCCTCCTTGTCTGGCCTTCTCGTGTCTACGTGTCATTGCCGATGTGCTAGTGGAGGGCCTCCATGCGCCCTTTTGATTACCTTGTTAAGGAGAATCTCGTTCTCGAATTCTATAGGTGGTTTTAATGTTGTCTCGTTGTTGTTAGGGCGTGTCCAGCTTGAAGGAACATCTACATAATAATTATTATATTGAAGTGTCGATTTGTGCGTATTATTATTTTACTCAATGTTGTTGGGCGGTTTAGGGCAATGAAGGGGGCTCCTTATGGTTTGTTGTTTTTCTGTTGTTTGTTGAAGGAAGATTATTAATTACATTCATAAAAGGAAAATTAAAAATAAATAAATATATGTCATAGACTAATTAAGCAAATGCATGGAAAACACATAAGCTTATATAGTTACTTAACCCAATAAAAATACATTTATAATTTAATATAAAATAAAATAAAACAAAATGGAGGGCGAATAAGCTCAAAAACGTTTCTGTTAGGGTTTTGGTTTTCTTTTGTGTTTTGGAATGGGCGAGTTGGGGCAGCGGCAGAGCAAAACCAGGGAATTTTGGACATATGGAGTGACAAATCTACTGCAAAACATGGACGCACAGGATAGGGTACGTGTGTTGGGGGACCAAAATGCCTGAAGGAAAATGTGGTTGTAGTTTTACACAAATCTATGTGCTTTGGCATTTTTGTTTTGTTTCGAAGAAATGCCTCGCCATCTGATCATCTCAGGGAGTGCCAGGGTTTTGTGCGGCCTCCTCCCATCCATGCCAAATACCCATGTGGATAGTCTCAAAACATAAAATGGAGAGGCATTTTGTCAGATGTTGTAGTTGCAATGTGTTGGGGCGCTATTGTAGGGTTTGACCAAATGAAAGAACTAGACAGACTTCTCATGGATTTTGGGGATGGCAATATACAAAAAATGTGGGGGTTTTCCCCTCATAAGGCAGTCACACCGTTTCACCATGCAACAAATAGGTCTCCAACCTAATCAGTTTACATTGCCAACGTATCTCCAGCCTATGCAAAACGTGGAAGCTTTGGAGCAGGGTTTGAGCAATAGAATCTAGTTTGTTTGTAAGATTTTGTTCTTACAGTGTCACAACTGAGATGCGTGAAAAATGTGGAAGTGTGCTATAGTTGGTATGTATGAAAAATGTGGAAGTGTATTCAAGGCATGTGATTTGTTCGACAAAATGCCTTAGATATTTCATCTCATGGAATGCAATGGTTTCAGGGTATTCGTAGATGAGCTTGTTGTAAAGGCCTTTGAAACTTTGAAGGAAATGTATTTGGCAGTGGTAAAGCAACACTTAACAATTTTTTTCAACACCCTCTC
Organism: Taxus wallichiana var. yunnanensis; assembly: GCA_018340775.1. Lineage (NCBI taxonomy): Eukaryota > Viridiplantae > Streptophyta > Pinopsida > Cupressales > Taxaceae > Taxus > Taxus wallichiana. The sequence continues at coordinate 181,351,312 of CM031236.1, read as the reverse complement.
AGCTGCGCCAAAATAAGCGTTTTAAATTGGGATATGCGCAAAATGGACTTGTTGAAAAGGCGTGTGATCTGTTTGACATAGAAAATGCAGTCTCATGGATCGGGATGACTACTTGAAAGCACCAAATGGTTTTTTTTTATGAGACATGGGGGCACAACGAATGGTTTGGTTTGCATGTGATTATCTGGCATCATGTGGCACCAATGGTGGTCTCAACGGATCGCGAGTGTAAGCCACTTAGAGCACCTTATCCCGTTTCGCTCATTATTTCCAGGCATGGTTCATCTTCCCTTACCTCTCATAATTCTCGTGCTTTAGTTCTCTTTTACAACGTAATATAATTTTAAAATATTAGGATTTTAATACCGTTAATGTTTATTTCAACTTGTTCTAAAAACAATGAAATGTCGTGTCGAAACTCACGAAGTCAAAATAAACCGTTTGCATTAAAATATGACCTTCCACCCTCATTCTGAGGTGATGTAGAAAACTTACTACCCAACTGGTTCGCTACAACATTGCTTTATCGACAAGATGAGATTGACTTCCCAGTAATAATGTTGACCTTCTCCTTGCTATTTTAAATAGTTAATTTTTGCATTTTTCAGAGACTCATTAAGTACCCTTCGGAACTCTGAAAACAAGATGTTAGGTTTCATTTGTGTACCTTGTTATGTGAGGAGTCACCATGACATCTGGATTTACCCCGAATGAACATATGTGATCTTTTTGACGCTCTTATAGGAGCCCTGTTACACTGGTTTATAGCAGTAGAAAATTGTTAAATCTAGAAAGTTGGCTTTCGTTTTGAACCGCCATTTGAAACCTGGATAGAGAAATTATTTCCCATCTTCGCAAACCTCTAGTGATTATACTAGAAAATTGCATGGAACATTCAGTTTAGGAAAAACACTCTTTTAGATAGTTTGGCAAAGCCATTTTGTAGACCTCTCTCGCCACACGATTTGAGGTCAAACTAGACCAATTTTGACTTTTCACCCCATAAAACTTGTCGCCGTTCGAAGATTATTTTCTAGTTCTGAGTTTCGTCGACTCTGATGAATTCTCCTTATAGAGGGGAACTTGTAGGAAGTGTCTCGTTGCATGCTCATCCATCGAACGTCAGTCTATGGACGTGGTTTTCTGGGCACTCGAACTAACTTTTGTTCATTTTGCATTGGGTCAACTATGATCAGTAGCCCCGAAAACTAGCCGCCAAACGCAAACCATTCACTTTTTCCCAATTAAATGTCAATTCTTTATGAACTCTTGGCATATCCGGGAACACGAAAGTTAATCGTGGTGTGCATTCTCATCGAAGATAACTTTTGGAAGCGGTTTCTTAGCCTCTGAGCCCGTTTTGAACATTTTGTAGCTAGTGAGAAAATGTAAAAATAGAAAGCTGCGGGACCCTCATAGGATTGCCAAACCACCCTGGAAACTTTAAACACATGCAAATAACTGTTTAAAACTCTATAGTGTAACTTGTTGTGTGAATTAGAACTTTTGACAAAATGGTGTTTTCTCTCTCTTCCCTTCTCTTTCTCTCTCTCCTGGGTTACAAAGTGAAGTGAAATGAAATGCATTGAATACATGTCTCTAAACCCTTTTCTTTCATTTGTAAATTGTAATTATTATCATGTGTAAATGGGAAAACTGAAAAAATGATAATTATGTTAGATTAGGGTGGATGCCATGCCGCGATTTATCACTGATATCATGCTCACGTGGGTTTTGCAGGATGGAAGAATGACAACAAAAGGCAATGTTTAATTCATTAATTATCGTTGTAATTTATATAGTTCATTGTTAAATGAATAAATGTATAATGTAGTCTCATGTGACAGAAGGTTATATTTGATAATTTGTTGATATGTATGAGATGCTAGTGTCAAGGACATCTAGGAAATGTGCATTTAGTCATAGGTTCAATTTGATTTATAGTACACATGGTAAAAAGGTTTGATATTTATATAAGGTAAATGAATTTGAAGTAATATCTTGTGGTGCATTTTTAGTGTTCAATAAATGGTTAACGAGTCATCTTGTACACTCATACTTTGGAAATGTAATAAAGAGATTAAATCGAAACACTCTACCCTTGTGCATTATCGGGACATAACTTGTTTCTCATGTGTGATTCTCCTTACCGTAGAAGACATTGCAAACCATAGGATGAACTTAATCTTTGCTCTCGATGGAACGTCCTAATTTAGGAAAATCAGAGCTCAAGAATGGGCTTATCATCTTAGTCAGTATGTTTAGTGGCATTGACTTAAGCCCGTCTGATAGGAGTGACACAGTCAAAATTTTCTTGGAGTGTGTAGAGCTAACTCCTCCTTCGTAGCCTAGCGGACTACCTTGTCATCCGAAGATAGAATTAAAATCAAAGTTTCTTCATCGAGTGAAAACCCTGTTGGATCCAGATGACATGGATGGAGGTTGTGACTTAGTTGTTCTAGGCTTTAAACTCTTGTTAATGAACTCCTTAGCTCCGCTCAGCTTAATGTGTTACCCTAGTTTCTCTCAACGTAACACCTTGGCCCTTTCTGAAGGTGGTTTAGCATAAATAGGTCCTCTTGCTTAAAGCGCATATATAGTTGAGGGGTAGACCCTTATGTGAAGTTGGAATTAATCTAAAACTCAGTTGATTCGGATGTTAACTTGGGTTCGTGTGTAGCTACAAGTCTTCTAATCCTTTATGTCTTCAAGAGGTTAGACAAACACTTCGTAACTCCTTGTACAAGGCAATGCTAAAAATAAGGCCATAGTGTGACGTAGAAAAATAAAGCATAAAGAGTAAAAACGAGAATTGAGGTTAGGGATATTGCCACTCTTGGAGACCTTATAACTCAATTAAATATATATTCCTTTGTATCAAAGAATATGAATTGCCTTGTTGTGATCAAACTACGAGAAAGTAAAAGATATATAGACACAAAAAAAAAAGTCATTAAGTCATTGATTTAGAATTACTATGGTAGGAAAATAACTTTTCCGTGATCAAGAAATGTTTTTGGTAAAAAGCTACCTTGTATCTAAATCTCCATTAAATCCTAATATCACCTTTTGGACACCAAGTCACATCCACATGAGTTGTAAGAGTAAAAGGTAAACAATGAATATATGTTCGAGAAGAATTTTCCTAACATAATAATAAGATAATTAAGTACTTTATATGCATTTGAATTATGCCAAATAAGTATGCAAGTTATGGAAACTTTTGTAAAGAATAAGAAAACCAACTTAAAAGGGGTGAACGGTAACTTAACCGTGGAATTTACTTAAGAATCTGTAGGTGGCCAATCGAGAAAATTATCCTTGTGAAATAATGTTCTTGGAGGGTTAACCGTAACTAAAATACAAATAAAGAAATGATGTGTTGTGGGTTCACCATTCCTGAAGTCATGTTTCTTGTGGTTGGGTCATTACTAGTATTTGTTCATTGGGAAAAGTGTGGCATCGACATGCCTATGTCGTTTTCATGTGTCTATGTGAGTCGATGACTTATGTGTATTGTCGTATGCGAATCAAGTTTCTGTACTTGAAGCCCATGCTTTGTGTTGTGTGTAGTGAGCAATGTAAGTCAAAAAAAATTATCCTGGTATTTTACCGATGTATTTGGGTGCGTAAAATGGTGGTCACTACACAAGGTGATGGTTTTGTGAATGGTTTACCAACAACCAAGAATGGTGGTTTTGTAATTGGTTTACCACAAACCACAAATGAAGGTTTTCAAGTGGTTTACCTACAACCACATCATGATGTGCCAAGTACTATTATCAACCCTCATCACATTTCACCACAGGGAATAACATAGGAAAATATGTTGCTCACACATTACAAATTGAAAACTGAAATGGAACATTGGATCTTGTTCCCCCTCAATGTGAATTTTCACTTATTGAAAACAATAACACCGCATATTGGAGCATACCACACACAATCGAAGCAAATGCACAATCAACAAAATGTGCCACCAAAAATTTGACGTGGCCTCGTTGTTAGCATGACGAGAGGTCATGGATTGACCACAACCTCCGTTTGCATCCATCCTCTAATATTATGCTACTAGCTCAGGTGAATTTAGATTTTGAGGATCAATGGGCGCGTAAAATTGTGACACCAAATGATCTTGACGACATGACATTTTATAAAACTATTGATAAACCTAATAAGATATGTGAAAAAATGCCATGACATTTTCAACATACTTTATTGACATAAAAACAACTCATAAAGAGCCAATCACTAGTGATTATGTAGTGGTTTCAAATCTCAAAGAATAATGTAGGAAGTTTTGTATGCATATACCTTGTTTGTGGATGAATGCTACAGGTCTTGATTTGTGTGCATGTATGACAATACTTGCACAAGGTGATACATAAGTATTATTGAAGACTCTTGATGATTTTTAATATGAACTTGCGTGACAAGATTCCCTGCGTGCCTTTGATAGAGCGAAGTTATTTCATATAACCCCGATGAGTGAAGGGCTACGCACATGAGATAGAAACTCAAAAGCTCGGACCGAAATTTGTTTGCTGATGTCACATGGGCCTTGACCCATGGTTTACACACATGATAACCCAAGCTCAGCCTAACGAACTACTGTTCCCCATCACGTCAATCGCGTAGCAGAGGGAAAAACAAATGTTTTTATTTAAATTTTATTGTATCTGCAGATAACTGCACATATTTCTATGAATATTTGATAGAGATGGTGACAGATTTTTTGTAAGTCCGAAAAAACAGTGGAAGAGATTACCGAGAGCCTTGGCTGCACAAAAGCTGGAGGTCAAACGCAGATGCTTATACTCTACAGGGGCTTTAAGTGCGCTAAAGCGTGCTTTTGCATTGCATGTGCTTGAGGACATAAGTGAACTGTGGCTTGTGATGCGTGTATGGCTAGTCAACTTTGTGCTAACTTGACTGTGACATATGACTTGAAGGAAAATTATTAAGAACTATAGTGAATGAAATATATATGAGAATTGGTGTTGAGAATGATAGAGTATATAAGAGATGATTGCATTCAATCTTAGACCCAAAAATGAGGCAATCGTTAAACCCCAACTGGTATGTATAGTTTTATATGGAAGTCTTGCAAATAATATGAGTTTAATGAATTTTATAACCTCCACTTTCAAGAGAATTACGTGTTTATTTATGATTTTGATCTTGGTGCAAATATTTAGGTTGAAAAGCTAAGATTTAAGCATTTTAAAGGTATCGGTGTAGTGCCCACACTTTACACACACAAATACAACAGTAAAATACCAGGATAATTTTTTTTTTTTTAAAACTTACATTGCTCACTACACACCACACAGTAAGGGCTCCAAGAAGGAAAACTCGACAACATATACGATACTTACATCAGTCATCAAATCACATAGACACATGACAACACCATATACATGTTTATACCACACTTTTCCACATGAACGAATACTAGCAATGACCCAACCACAAGAAACATGACTACAGGAACGGCGAACCCACAACACATCATTTCTTTAATTGTATCTTAGTTACGATTATCATTCTAGGAACATTTTTGTGGAGGTATAGTTTTCTCCTTTCTCCATCTACAAAATCTTAAGTTCATTCCATTTTTAATTTACAGTTCAACCAAGTTAGGTTGGCTTCCTTTATGCATCACGGAAAATTCCATAACTTACTGGCTTATTTGACACAATTCAAATCACATATACAGTACTTAATTATCTTGTTCTTATGTTAAGAATGTGTTTCTCAAACATTTATTTAATGTTTAAAATTTACCCTTGCTACACAAGTGGATCTAACGTGATGTCAAGGTGAAATCTTGGGATCAAGGAAGACATAGATTTGAAATAGATTTTTTCCCAAGAACATCCATCGATCTCGGAATAGTTATATCGCTACCATTATTATTATAGTTCAATAGCTTGTTAAATTCCAAATTTGATTTTTTATAGGTATATCTTTTGTTTTCTCGACGTTTGGTCACACCAAGGCAATGTATATTCTTTGTAACACATGAAGATGTTTAAATTAAGTCATAAGGACTCCCAACTGACATTATTCCTAACCTCAAATTTTGGTTTTTACTCTTAGATGATTTACCTTTGCGTCGCACTAGGGTCTCATGATGACTATCGTTTTAAACAAAAGCGATACGAAAGCACTTGTCTGACATCTTAAAGAAGTACATGGCTAGGAGCATAATAAACTACACATGAACCCAAGTGATCTATGTACATGAAGATCCCATGTCTCTGCATTTCACGATTCCGCATAAGGAATATTCTTTATTCCTTAATGCCATAAATGACATACAAGGGATTTTGGGACAAGGTTTCATTTTCTAAGGTTCTCTAAAACCAACATCTTTCAAAACAATTTCGTATGCAAGGAGTTAGGTTGTAGTTTTCTACCCACAAGTTAACGTCCTACTCAACTAGGGTTTTAGTTTAATTCCAATTTCCATGTAGGGATTTACGCTCTATTATAGATCTGAAATAAGATTCAAAACATATTCACCCTATAAACCCTCCGTAAAGGATCAAGGCACTAAATTTTCACAAGCCAAAGACAAGACATTTATCTACGAAGGACAAAAGAGTTCACTAACGAGAATGCAAGACATAGAACAACTATAACATGATCTTCATTTAGGTCGTTTGGATCCAATAGGGATTTCATTCACTGATGAAGTTAATTTTCTAGATCTAATCTCGTAAGGCCCGAAAATCCAATAGGATACAAGGGAGTAATATCTCTACCCACTCCACAGATGGGAAGGTTACACCGCCTAGTCATTCCTTCTAACAAGGACTCATAAGGTGACTTCCAAGGCGGTCTTCACCACTCCGCCTGGTGTCGGGCCTGAAGAGAGGACATTCTTCTCACGATTACCAAAACTAGAAGGAAACCGCATACTCTAGGTAGGTTGGACCATGTCATTCCTAAAATATGGGTTCACGACAATGTCGCTAAACCTAATGACTACGACGGTAAAATCCGACTGGGTTTTTTTATTTACCTAACCTAAAGTGTTCCATCGAGTGCAAAGCTTAAGTTCATTCTTCGGTCTTAAATTTCTTGTATGGTAAAAAGGATCACACATGCGGGCAAATTATGCACGAATATTTTATTAAAGTTGAGTGTTCCCATTAAAACTCTATATTATGTTTGTAAGGTAAGAAGATAACCCATAAATTAATTTAATCGTTTGTTGAATACTGAGAAGGTACTACAATATATTAAATTCAATTTCAAATTTACTTTATATAAATCAAACCCCTTTTTTTTTTGCCATACCCAACTAAGAATCAAACTGAACCGGTGATCAGATGCACATTTCCTAAGTATCCCTAAAACTAGCATATCATGCATGTTAACAAATCTCAATTATAATTTTTCGATAACAAGAGACTACATTACACAGTTATTCATTTTACAATGACCTATAAGAATTACAATAATAATAATTAAATTGCACATCGCCTTTTTTCATCATCATTCTTCCATCCTGCAAAACCCACGTGAGCATGATATCAGCGATAATTCGCTGGCATGGCATCCACCCTAATCAATCATAATTGTCATTTTTCAATTCCCATTTACAAAAAATAAAAATTACAATTTGCAATCGAAACAAAAGGGTCTAGAAACATGTATTCATTGCATTTCATTTTTCTACATTTTATAAACCCAGGAGAGAGAAAGAGAAAGGAAGAGAGAGAAAACATCATTTTGTCAAAAGTTCCAATACACACAAGTTTCATTATAGTGTTTTAAGCAGTTATTTACGTGTGTAAAAATTTTCTAGGGTGATATGGCAACCCTACGAGGTCCCGCAGCTTTCTATTCTTACATTTTCTCACTAGCTACAAAATGTACAAAATGGGCTCGGAGGCTAAGAAACTACTTCTAAAGGTTATCTTCCGATGAGCACGCACATCATGATTAAATTTCTATGTGTCCCCAGATATACCAAGAATTCATAGCAACTGACGGAATTGAAAAAGAGCACACGGTTTGCGTTTGGCGGCTAGTTTTCTGGGCCACTGGTCGTAGTTCACCCAGTTGTAAACTGACAAAAGTTAGCTCGAGGGCCCAGAAAACCGCGTCCAAAACGAACGTTCGATGGAGGAGCATGCAACGAGACATCTCCTACTCGTTCCCCTATATAAGGAGAATTCATCAGAGTCGACGGGACTGAGAACTAGTAAACCATTTTCAAACGGCGTCAAGTTTTCTGGAGCGACAAGACAAAATTGGTTCAGTTTGACCTCGTCAAACTACGACCGAGGCCTACAAAATGGCTTCACCAAACTATCCCGAAAAGTTCTCTTTCCTATACTGAATGTTCCATGCATTTGTCTAGTATAAACGCTAGAGGTTTGCGAAGACGGGACGTGGTTTCTCTTTCCGGTTTCAATTGGTGGTCCCAAACGAAAGCCAACTTTCTAGTTTTAACAGCTCTCTACTGTTGTAAACCGGTGTAACAGGGCTCCTAAAAGAACATCAAAAGGATGTCATATGATCGTTTCGGGTCAAACCAAAAATCAAGGTGACTCCTCGTATACCAAGGTACACGAATGAAACTTCACATCTCGTTTCCAGAGTTGCGAAGGGTACTTAGTGAGCCTCCGAAAATTGCAAAATTTAACTATTCTAAGCAGGAAGAAGGTCAACTTAATCAATGGAGAGTCAAATTTGTCTAGTTGATAAAACGATACTGGAGCGATCAAAAGGGGTAAGAGTTTTCTAGATCATCTCGAAGCGAGGGTGATAGTTCCTGTTTTAAAGTAGGTGAGTTATAATGGCTTCGAGAGTTGCGACACGACACTTTATTGTTTTGCAATGAGTTGAAGGGACATTTAACTGTATTAAAAGTCCTAATGATTTAAAATTCTATTTAATTGCAAAAGAGAACTAAAACACGAGAATTATGAGAGGTAAGGGAAGAAGGACCATGCCTGGAGAACGAAGTCGGTCGAAGCCGCAGGCTTGGGTTCAGTCTCTTGCTTGGGCACTTCGTCAACCAGTCCACGAGCGTCCTCAGCTCCACCATTTTGCATACACGTCATCAAGCTTATCTTTGCCTGAAAGAGCCTCATCCATAACTGGTAATGAAACAAACAAATTGGTTGAAAGATTTCTGAGGATTGTTGCAAAAAGAGTGCCTATTCCACTGCTCCGACCAGCACACCAGTCATTCCAACTTCCCATCACCGTTGATGACCATATCCTTGGCAGCTCTTAGAGCAACATGGAGCATAACAAGGTTCTCTATACTGATTAAATGCTCTCCATTGTACATTCTGTAAATCATGGCACTCCAAGAGACCACATTTCTTTGAGGCATTCAATCAAACAGTTCACATGCCTTGAATACACTTCCACATTTTCACGCATATCCACTATGCCGCTTGCAAGAACAAAATCCTACAAATGAAAACCAGATTCTATTGCTCATACCCTGCTCCCAAGCTTCCATCTTGGCACACGCTGGAAGCATGCTGGCATACGCAACTGATTTGGTTGGTGCCCTGCTGCAAATGAAGAAACATCGTGACTACCTCACGAGGAGGTCCATGTCTTCTGTACGCTGCAATAATACTATTCCATTAGAAGTTGTCTCGTTCTTTCATTGGCCAAATACAAACACCAGCGCCCAAGGCACATTGAAACTACCACATCTGACAAAATTTATTCTCTCTTTTCTGCTTGATGGAAGTCCATGCGCTGTTCTAAAGCTCCCATTTTGACACAGGCTGGGAAGATATCAGCAAAGGTTGTGGATTCTGGCTTTACACAGACCAAATGCATTTGCTTGAAAGTTTCCAAGGCCTTTTCAACAACCTCATTTTTTGCACATCCTGCCATCATTACAGTCCGTAAGACACATTTCTTTCAGGCATTTTTGAACAGTTCACATGCTTCCACGTTTTACATATGTATCTACTAAGGCACTTGCAACTGCAACAGTTTCTCTGCCTTTTTGCTTTGATGGAAGTCCACGGGGTCTGGGGCTCATTTTTTTGACACATGCAGGGAGGATGTCGGCACAGGTCGCAGCCATAGCACTCCCTGAGAAAGTTGTGTCTTTCTTTCCTCTGGTCAACATTGTAACCCACGTCCCAAGGCATTTGCACTACAACAGCAGCCAAAACGTCTCCCCCCCCTTTTTGGCGCTGAGGATGCCACGCAGGTCTGGCTCTCCCCTCACACATTCTCCAACAACTGTTGGTGCGCAGAGTTAGACTGGAGCTTCCCCATGGCGTGGCGGCGGCAACACTTCCTCTCTCCACACAAAACCAAAGCGATGGAAAAAAGATCCAATCTTGCCCTAAATCCGCCCCAAGAAAAATATCACGGCCTTTTAAAATTTTTATTCTTTTATTTCATTTATTTTATTATTATTATTTTTTTATAATAAGAGGGGCCATGACAATCGGGTTATTCGGTGTCACCAAGCTAGGGTTTGAATTTCGAACCTTAAATCATCGAATTTGGACCTAGAAATTGAAACACAATACTTTGAGGGGGATATACTTAAAGATTTTCAAGGAAAATTTGTGTTTCACCGAGATGAATTTCGAGCTCTCTTTAACAATATGTGGTTACATAGATGATCACAGAGAGCAAGCCTAATAGTGATAGGCCCAATAACAAATAAACCAAGGTTGATGATTGGAATTGGGTTATAAATCCTTGTGTCCACTTGCAATAAGATAGTGGGTGGTTAAAAATAATTTTATTGAATTTTGAAATCCTATACAAATGCATATAAGTCGATAGAGTTCAATCTCAGACCTAGAAGGAAATCTCAGTCATAGGAAGGCAAAAGTGAGTTTGAAAGGGAAGTATAGGGAGTTGGATCATCAAATTGAGTACACACCTTGGCATGGAAAAAGAAATACTAATGAAGTTGAGAAATTTCTCAAGGCACTATTAGATCACACCATTTATGATTTCCATAAGCATGATGTCTCAAGAGAATTTAGTAAGCAAAGTTGACCTAGAAGGGTAATATGGGATTTTGGGTCATTTTTGAGTCTTTGTGTTGATTTAGTTGAGCTTGTTTGGAGTGTTTAAATAGAGTGTAGGTCCTGTGGAGGCAAGTAAAAGAGGCAAAAGTCCACATTGAGTAAAGAATTAGTGAAAATGCCCAAGAGCTAGTGAATGTAAGGGCATATAGAGTAATTGAAATAGGTTATCTACACGATTGAATGGGCACATAAAGAAGGTGAGAACGTAGAGTATAATGTTGGTATAGATTTATTTTGCTTGAAGGACCTAAATTTGCAAGTCTAGCCTTCTAAAAAACTAGAATAAGACCTATAAAATAAAGAATTGGCCTAAATAAGTGCTAGTGACTTGGATTATGAATTGAATACATGGAATTAGTTGTTAACAAGGCCATGAAATGGCAAATCCTGCCGAAGCAAATACATTTAAGGGAAAGAATTGAATTGATGACGAATTGTATTTTATGAATGAGTGTGTTTGCATTGATGGCTAATAAGAGTGAAATGGCTATGTCACAATAGTTGTAGCCCATGAAATCACACTAGATTATGTTGTCATAGATTTCCATGCCCTGTTCCAAAGCTCTAATTTTGGTAGAAGCTGGGAGTGGATTTTCGTACCCTCTTATATAGCATAGACGAACTTTTTTGCAAGATCAAAAATGTAGACAATGAGAAAGAGTTTTTTATGAGTGAGATATTAGAGGATGGCACATGGAACAAGGTTAGAGAATTAGATAATCCTTGAAAAAATCATTTTATGCATATCATGTAATCATTGTTGTCAATGAGAACACATTTTCTTGAGGTATTTTGTCAAACAGTTCATGCACCTTGTGTATGCTTCCACAATTTGCATACACAACTACAAAAGCATTTGCAAAAACAACATCAAATAATAATTGGATTTCAATTATGCTTTGACGGATGTCCATAAATTGTTCTAAAGTTGCCATATCAGTGGAGGTTGTTCTTATAAAAGAGTAGGGGAATAACTCTTAAAAAGAAGTAAGGGAAAAGCTATGAAACCAATCACTGTTTTGATGCTTCTTGCCACAGCTAGGCTTGCGAAATTTTTTTGTTATATGTCTTACATGGGACTGCATGCTGCAAAAGAATAGAGGGAAATTATATATTTTACATTTTTGTTTTTGGCCAATTTTCATTTTGAACAGATTACATGGGGAGTGGGACTTCTTGCTGTAAGGGACCAGCAGCAGTAGCCACTAAAATGGCACCCCTATGTAGTCAAGTAGTTCTTTGGGTTTCCATTGAAATAAAAACTAGAAAATAAACGTAAAAAATAGATTATTTTAAAGATTACCTAGAATTGCAATGTGACTCAGGGGTAGGGTCCCATGGACAAGTCAAGTGACATAATAGTTATTGCAAAATTGGAAGCTAGATAAACTAACCAGGGCTGAAATGCAACTCTATAAAGAGATGGGATACTACAAACCAGTTGTTATCTATGAAAATCCCATTTATTCTCTGTGAAGACATGGGATACAAATTTACAAACTGTAAAATACATTTAAAACACAAACGAAAAAACATCCATATTAGTGGAAGAAAATAGAGGAGGGAGAGTCAAGATTGACAGGGAATAGCTTGGATAAACGACACAGGAAGACATTTACAAGAAGTATCAATAGACTCAAAATATGTGGCTCAGAATTTGTGGATTGGAATTAAGTGAGTGGTAGACAATTCCACGTGGTTTAGACCATGACGCGGTCATCACGAGAGTCTTTTTATCTGCTCTCGTTGCTCGGTTATCAGAAACTTGCACTTTTTATTCCTTTAATTTTTCTTCAGGTTTGGAAGGATATTGGAAGCAGTGTGAGAAGGGACACGGGTTTCCAAGGGTAGCTCCACTTTTACAAAGATGCCTACAAAACGTATACGGATGTGAAGATTTTTGAAGATCTCAAAGAGTGAGCACTGGACGCCCTCCCCAGTGAGGGCTTTTCCCTCCAGTTTTTTCAGGATATAACCTCCTGTTTCCTCGATGTGGACTAGAAAATTGCAAAGCTTATACTAGAAAACAAAAAATATATTTGGAATATGCCAGATTTGAAAGAGATCATTAAGGAATATTTTGACAATAGTCTCGAGACTTTGAGATTCTGTGATGAGCTGGAAAATTGCCTGAAAAACGTGAGGAGTGAGCAACTTAAACTTCAGATCACTTCGCAAAACATAACGCCTCAAGGATCCCCTCTCTGGAAGGAGCAGTACACCAAGATTGTTGAAAAATTGAATGATTTTAAGACGGCTCCGAACCCGTTTACACCCTCCAAACATGACACTCTTAGATGTTGGAGACCCTCGATGCGAAAAGAATGCAACTAGAGAATAGGTGTTGGTAGATCAAGTGTTTGAGCATTATTTTTGGTGCCACGTTTGTTGTTTCCGTCATTTTATGTTGTGCAGTGTCCATGATCGTGCCAAAGTTAGCCAGCTTGGCTATCACTCACTCCACGACGACCAATTCCTTTTCCTTGATAGCTTCATTTCATTCTGATACATATAAGGAACAACTCAAGATTTTGAAAGAAATGGTAAACATGACTTTTGCCAAGCTTGAGGATCTGAACGCCATCAGGTTTCATGTGGAGAGCCTGGTGAACAGTCACCATTCAATTCGGGAGAACTTGGAGTTGTGTTTGGGGGATGAGCATGCTCTGCTCATGCAATCACAAATGAAAAAACAATCTTTTTATTGAATAGATCACAGGATACTATGAAATCATGTGCTGATAAGGAGAGAGTTAACGAATGATAGTAACGCATTCAATGCCGTACTTTGAACACCACAGTCATTAGCTCAAATGTCATTCACATCAGCCTTACAGTCGCACGCATCCACTAGCAAATAAATGTCATAAATAAGATTTATATGATATTGTCAGAGTATTGGTGTAATGACTATGATATTTATGACATTTATTGTCTTTTCTAATGTTCAAACTATAAAAAGGCAAAAAATTCAGAAAATCTTGTTTTTTTAATGTAAAAATTCTAAAAGGCTTATAAAATTAATTCAGCCAATCAGGAAATTGAATTAGATGTTTTAAAAAGAATAAATAAATATACATTTATGGAAAACTATACAATAAATATATAAAGTGCCATGTGGAATAGTGTAATTGGTTTCTTCATACAAATGAAATGAATTTTTGGTGCCTATAAGACCTGCCGTAGGCAGGATAATAACATGATGAATGAATGAGATGAGTATGGAGCTATGCATCAACCATATAAATTTTTTGATAGTTAATCAACCCATCCATGAATATTCAAAAAACTGGACTGGAATATATGTCAATTCAAATACGTATATCAAGGCGCACAGTTAGCGTACAGAACACCGTCCGTTAGAACATGCAAACGTTTGAGAGACCTGATGCGAGTGAAAACTGTGGATGTGTTGTTGTATTGGTAGCAGTGGTGGAAAACTGAAATGTAAAGGTGTCGATGTTGTGAGCTTTGAGGAGAAGCCTGGACTTTGTTGCAGAGCCCAAAAATTAATTGATGCCACCAATGATTTGAATCAATGCAGAGCCACGTAAAATACACGACATCTAAATGGGTAACAATTATGATCCGCAGATCTGGGATCGAATTTCAGTGTTTAATATAATATTTTAACAAGCTTGTCTCCTACGCATATAAGAAATATGTCTCATTCAATTACTCCAAACGCCTTAGGGGTGCTTCCACTACAAATAACAAATCGACTGATCCAACTGTGAGATCAGGGGTGAAAGAAAACGAATTGAGTTGAGCCAAATTCAACAATACTCACAAACAATTATTTAATCTCTCATCTACAGGGGTGAGGCAAATTACATCTCCCCTTAATAAATTATTATGCTTCCATGGAATATATTATCCGCTCTGATACCAAATAGTAATTTGGTGAGAGCTTTGAACAGAAAATACTAACACAAAATATTTTTTGGTACATTATAAAACAATATGAAAGCTATTATATAGCCATAACAATAGACAAACAACTTCCTATTTAGGAAATTATAATAACAAATAGCTCATAAGCTTACAACTAACCAGTTAATAGATTTAGAAGTATAACAAACTAACATAGGTTAACTAAGAAACTAGTAAGACTTATTTACCACACACTAAATATAAATAGTTCATATAATGAGAGCACTAACCATGAATTTCCTAACAATAACTTTTCATTCATGTATTTGTCTTATCTACAAGATTAAATGTCATATAATTGAAAACTTTGACATGGTAAAAAAATAAAATAACAAATCCCATGTTCCCCATATTTTGTGTTTCTTTTAGTTGTATAAGGGTCAACTATCGGCGCCTAGAATTGACAGAGACAAGTTAATAACGTTGATTGAGCGACCCCTATAGATGGATAGTAAAATATGCAATACAATGTTATTCTTAAGATCAATAATATTAAGTGCATTTAATGTTTAGTTTATAATTGAATAATTTAGAATATAGTTTTATATTCTTAATTATTTAATATAAACTTTAAATTATGTTTATTATTTATTTAATAACTAATTATTTATAAACCGTATCCATGATTTTTTTTTTTGTGCTGATAATTTATTTATGCATTTACATTATGTTAGATGATTGTTAATTTAATATGATTTTTAATTATCCAATGGGGTGTTTTGATTTGGATGGTTAGATGGTTATTTCGTTGGAAAAGTGTCATAAATACCCCCTCCTCTTTGGGACATAGTTTTTACCAAAAAAGGTGCATAGGTGGAAAAATCTTCCAAAAGTTATTTACTTTCGAGTGAAATATTCTTGAGTGAAAAAACTTGGGAAAATCAAAATATCTATAATTTGTAATGTGCATGCAAAAGTAAATTGTGAGCTTAAAAGAAGTAAAAACAAACTACAAGGTCTCCCATGAGAGGGACAACATTCCTTGAAGATAGTTGTTTAAATTTTCCTATTGGTGCGGTTGAATACCCATAAAATGGGGCCCACAACAATGTATTTAAATCCCTAAACTAAAGTTTCTAGCCTAAGTTTGTTAAATCCTATAGCCCGAGCACTCCAAAACAATTCGTAACCTATTTATTATATTGGTCTAAGACTATTTATAAAGTTTTGTAAAGGGGTTTTATGTATACCTAACCACTTTTAATATATCCTAAGCACAAAAACATCTCTTAACTTTATATTTTAAAACCATAACCTATAATCTTATTCGGGACTTTCTATATTTTACAAAGTTTAATTTAAATTTATGGTTAATGCCTTTGGATCTCAACTAAAGTGCTTGCATTATTATGCAAGGAAAATGAGAGAAACCACCAATGGAAGAGTTGTATCCACATCCACATGGGAGGCCCCCAGTCGTTCGATTACAACCCCTTTCTGGATTTTAATGGAGGACTTCCAAGTGACGAAGAAGCGAGTACGATGAAATCAATGGAGGACCATGGATTTTGGTAGAAGATATCGATATGGAGTGTGGAGTAGACAAATATGAGAAAGCATTGAACTGCTTCAATAGCACCGATAACTTGTGGAGCTCTCACAATTTTCTGTATCAACAAATATTCAGCGCACTCCCCTCACCAGACAAAGATCGGAAAGAGCGGCGGTGGGGATTTTGCAAATAATTCTCCAATTGGATGTCTCCAAGATTGAGGATAAGACTTTTTCATATCCATATATATTGCAAAAAAGGCCCAGAAATGTTAGCTAAATTGATGATGGCACTGAAATCTCTTTCCTTGGATTTTCACAATGTAAATCTTATGTCTTTTGGTGGTTAGATTATCAAAACCTCCACTATTAAGATGAAGAAATGTGAGGAGACGATGGATAGCGACACAACAATACGAGTCATATTAGAGGTTGCGTCAAGGTGTGGCTTTGACTCTTAATGACGTTAATCGGGGTTTCAAAGCATGGTTAATGTTTTCTGCTTTGTTTTTAAAGAGCACTTAACCCAGATTGGTGGTTTGTCGACATGGGTCTATTTTTCCCACCAAATTTTATTTTATTTTCAAATACATGGAGAAACAAACAATAGATACAATTCATATCATATATTTTCATCCGTTTATCTAAACGACGAGCTTCTAAAACTCACATCGGAGAAATCTCTCGTCTTCCCCTATAAACACCCTATAAGAGGCTTTCCTGTCACCTTTAGATCAATAAATATTCACCCACAAGATGCTCAAATTGCAGAAATCCCCACCTACCTTGAGATCTTACAAAGTGACATACAATGATAAGCTTCAAAGAGTAGACGATGTTTTTGTTTTTCATTAGGACATGATTGTACCACATTGTGGCCTCTCGGAGCAATGGAAAGGATTTATAACCGTGTGTCAACCTTATCAAATGTGACCTCGATCACGGCTATCAAATATTTTTTTCACGAGTCCCTCAGGCTCGGTGCTCAACTCATTGCATTGGCTTGGTTATTTAGGCTTGTCCATGTTGACTCGTACATTAAACTCGACAATTGGTATGTATGGAGAGTTGGTTAAAAATTAAAATTGTGGAAATTTCATTCATTTCTCGGAAAGACCGAGCTAATGCTTTAAATTTATAAAGGAGATACACTCCAAATATTTTTTATTGTATATTTCTTTCATTTTTTTCATTTTTTTGAGTTTTTATCTAATAGTGAAACTTTTATTTTTCTTAATTTTTTAATTTATTTTGTTATCTAATAGTGAAAAATTTGTCAAAAAGAATCTTTTGTATAAAATTCTTTTCAATAATTTCAAAATAAGTAAATATACTATTTTTACGACCGATGTCTAAATCATTGCTTTCGTGTAAAACTAATAAACAATTCACTTACATTTCAACTAATCAATATTATTGGCAAGCTAATCTATTTTTTTATAGTATTTGTTTGACAGTCAAATTTGATGTGAACAAAGGTAAAATCTTCAAAATACGACTGACATATGCACTTAAACGATAGGGGATTGCTATTAAACTATTTTTGTAATGTTTTTTCCTCCATAAAATTCAAGTTATTATAAAAATTTGATTATACAAGTCGTAATAATCACAATATTTTTATAACAAAGAGTTTTTTTTGGTTAATTTTAAAGGAGTAAATTAAAAATTGTGTTTGGCATTGAGGGCGTTGCCCCTCAACCCACTGGGCTGCCACCCCCGATTCCTTCTCCATGATCCTGTTTTTAGTACCTTTGGTGAACAAATCCTCACCTATGTGTATGCAAGAAGTATCAATGGATGATATTGAATTTGATTTCTTGTTCTTAGCTAACTCAGAATAATTATAGTATAATTTTTTTATAAGATAAATGAGTTAGATGTTACTAGCTGAAGGCATACACAAAATGACTTATATGTGTTTTAAGATTTTGCTTCATTTTTTCTCGTAGTTTATTCAAAAATGACTTATATTGTTCCTTTTTGGTTTCATAATATTGAGATCATCTCTTTAGGATCATGTATGACATGGCTTAAATGTGTAAAGGGTGCTTACATGGTAAGCTATCACCAAAAACCCTTCCTCAGTCATTTATTGAAGCAAACTTCACATAAATCCATGGGATGTGTCCACAGTTAGTGGATCATTTTTCAGTGAATATTGTGATTATTCTTGTATGATTTGATTATCTGTTTAGATATATTATCTATTAGTCTTATCACCTTTTTTAAAGGGCTTAGAATAGATAATGAAGATATATACATTGTTGATAAAACATTTCTTAGTATGTGATTACTAAAATATTATTATATGCATATCAAATGACACTTGGGGACATCTTTGTGTTTGTATTAGAGACGTCCAATACATTAACATCTAATATATATTTTACAAAAGTAATATGCTGAAAATTTTCAACATATTTTAACATGGTTTGTTGTTAAGCATATTGTTATGTTAGTTGTTATACAAATAATGTTTTGTTGGAAGCAAAATATACTTGAGAGGGGGAGGGGGTGAATCAATCCTTACAAAAATTCAAATCAGATTTCAGATTTCTTATTCAAAACACATAATCACTTAACCATCCATTAATGTGTGCACACAATCAAATACCATACATGCTATAAACCATGAGCAAGAAAATCAACACAAGACACAAGATATAAGTGGGAAACCCTCAAGGGAAGAAAACCCACATATATTTTTTTCTAATATTACACACAACAAAGACTCAAGTGAATATTACACATCACAAGAGATTTATTTAGTGAGGCACCAACCTCATAAGGAACATTAACCCCTAAACCCTTGTTGATATTAATCACAACAAGAGACTTGCATGAATATGAATCATCACACAATATTTTGTTGAAATATGACCACTGAAAATATAATGATACCACATCTGATAGTGATCCAAATTTTCAGCTCCAAAATCTTCCAAACCCTTACTCAAACCCTAGGTTTTCACACTTACACAAACTAACACGTTCTTCACATCGTAAGTCTTCCAACCCTTGCACACATGCTTTATGATATTCCTTACCCTGTAAAAAAATTGATCTGATATCAATTCATGCTTCAACTCCTGAAAAAATATCTCACCTAGGTTGCACTTCTTGCATACAACACACACTTCCTCAACTAGCTCTAAAAAGCACCCAAAACAATGCTTTTATAAGCTCATTTTCATTTCAAATTCAAACACAACCATTTTCACTCCTTTGGATCAACCCATTCATTTTAAAAACATCAAAAATTCAAATCATAACAGTCATAAGTGACCCAAGTAGGTTGGCCTAGCCAAAAACATCATTTCATGCTCCAAAATACTCAAATCCCCATGGGCACAAAGAGAAAATGCCATAACATCAAAACCATACTTATTCATGACCCATAAATCACCACACATGTTTAAATTAACATTTAAAAATCATACATGGTTGTAATTTATCTCAACCAATCAAATTATTTCGTTTAATGGGCCCAGTGTTCTTTTTACTTCTCAAAACAATTGTTTCCTACACCCTTTAGGTCCTTGAAAATATATTTATGCCACTATATCACTAAAAACATCCAAAATATGTCATGTGACCACTCAATTGAAATGGAATAACCTGTATAACAGTTCTAAGTAAGTTATAAGTCATGAAAAAATCACCTTCACAAACCTCAACCACTTTTGTCTTCACCAAATCAACTCTGCCCAAAAAGTTGTTTTCAAATATCAACTAGTTAACACCTTTCCTGGAACAATAAAGACCTATAAATGGATTCATTAGATGAAAAATTCATTCCACGTCACATTCCAAGTGATAGAAAGCATCACCTAATCCATCTCATGCTCCAAACAACTCAAAACTTTCAGCAGATCCTGCCTTGTCTGCACTGGAAAAAATATTCATGTCCAAAGAAAGATGTGTAAACCTTAGAAAAACTCATCATCATGATAAAAACATCATATAAGTGGAAATATATATTAATCCTGTTTAAAAAAAAACTTTAATCACATCTTAACTCCACATGTAGCTCTTTTTATGCTCACTTCATTGAGACTTATTTTTATTGCCTCAAAACTACCCTTTGACCAGTCAACTGAATGAATCTCATTTGACCATGTAACTGCATCAACATGTCTTGAAACATCTTTGGATATTAGTAAAAATCACATACATTCCACAATTTCAATTTAGCATACAAATCCTTTAAACAACCTTGTCCCAA
Organism: Taxus wallichiana var. yunnanensis; assembly: GCA_018340775.1. Taxonomy (NCBI): domain Eukaryota; kingdom Viridiplantae; phylum Streptophyta; class Pinopsida; order Cupressales; family Taxaceae; genus Taxus; species Taxus wallichiana. The sequence goes on along the minus strand of CM031236.1, from coordinate 181,330,612 downwards.
AACACTCTTCTCTGAAACAAACCTTTTTGAGTGAGGCCCACTCATCACCGTGAACTCTACCATACCTTTATGGAAATATGAAGAGTCCTCTACATGTTTCAATAATCATCTATGCACTAGGAAGAAATTATTTCCACTTAGGAATCATTTCTTGCATACCACTTTCAAGCTAGGGTTTCAAACTCATAAATAGTTGTTTACCTTCTTAACATTCGTTCATAAAAATGTGACGATTAAATGACCTCATTATTTTTTTGAAACCTTATAAACTCAGTATAGAAACTTCCTTGGAAGCGTAAAGGTCCCATAAAAATCCCACAATTTAGGGTGAGCATCAGAAGTTCCCATTCGAAGTGGAAATGCACTAGTTATTGACCCTGTTCCATCAAAACTGATATAACTTGCAAAATTCACATCCTAACATCCTTAAATTTTTCTCAAATAACCATGAAACATCATACTAACATATCCAATCATAATAAAGTTATCACCATCTATAAATATTTCCATCCTATCTCATTTGCATAGCTTCACCTTAGGGTTTTACAATGTAGATGCTAGGGTTTAACTAAAAAACATTATAACTCATCATAAAAGCACTCAAAATGGTCCAAACATACATGGTACACCATAATACACCTAAGTACATGCATCCATGAGCTCATATAGCTCCAAATCTCATTCTCATACCCCCTAACATCCATACCTGCTCCAAATGAGCACTCAAACATGGTCAAGCACTTGTATTTGCACCCTGTAACTAATGTGAGTGCCAAAGCACTCTCCAAACCTATTGTCCATCATGCCAAAATTATTCTCAAGTAACCAAGAATCTCATACCACCATGTAACATCACCTAGGTACCTGAATAAACTTGTAAGAGCAAATAATCCGTATTGAATCTCCTTGTATCATCACAAACTCACCTGAACCATCATGTCAACACCGGCATGACATAATCGACCCTACTTCATTATCCAATTTTTCATTAATGTGGTTTTACATCAATGAAAACACCTATATGACCACATGCCAATGTGTTTAACTTTTACGAGATGGTTAAAAGATAATAAATAAAGATTTATACTATGCTTATTATGATGTTTATATGGATATTATGACTCTAACCATGTTGATGTTGTGTTGGATATAAAATATACATTTGGATTTGTGTTCAATTTTTTTGGTGCAGGTGCCATTACTTGGAACAACAAAAGAAACCAACAGTCTCCATCTCTTCTACTTAGGTAGAGAAGAGAAGTGCAACAAAAGCAACGAAGAAGCCATGTGGTTGAAGCATTGTTGGAAAATTTACACATGGAAGCTAAAGGAAGTATTCCTCTTCTATGTGATAGCCAGAGTTGTATTTCTCTTGCTAAAGAATCCAGTTCAACATCAGAGAATGAAGCATATAGATGTTCATATGCTCCTTATCCGAGAGAATATCCTCTACGGTGATATAGATCTCCAATATTGCTTGTTTGAAGATCAAGTCACAATTATGTTTACAAGCCAATGCCTCGCCGTAAAATGCTACAAGTTATGTGTAATGCTTGACCTTTCAGAGTTGCCATTGAGGGGGAGTGTACATGGCAATGCCACCTAATGGCTAACCAGTTGATATCTCCTTCTCGTATATAATTCTTCTCCATTGTAAAACATTGTAAAAACATCTTTATGATCTTTGTAAAATTATAACTCTAAGTTTATGGTGTACAATCCAGTGTGTTACATCTATTTGTAAAGGAGGTCCTTGTGTTATAAAATGCTCCTAGAAATGCGGTTTGAGATATTTTTGATGAGAAACCGTGGGATTTAGTCGCACAAATCATGCTTACCGTTAATCATAACTTCAAATTTATAGATTCCAAATACTTTTGTACCAAAATGTAAGTTGAGCATGATGAAGGTGTTATAAATCCTTCAAAAGTGATATGTTAGCCTAAACCTTCACTAATGGTTTATGGATTTGTAAATCCTATTGTACAAACATGTAATGTTGGCATATGGATCCCCACTTAATATTAAGGGGAGTGTTAGAACATAATATTAAGTGCGTATAATGTTTAGTTTATAATTAAATAATTTAGAATATAGTTTTATATTCTTAATTATTTAATATAAATTTTATATTATGTTTATTATTTATTTAATAACTAGTTATTTATAAACCGGGTGCACACCCCGTCACTTAATGTGTTCGTAACCCTTGGGGTTATTTAAATATGGTCATGGGCCATATTTGTGTGAATTCACTTCGAGTGAATTTGATGGAGAGAAGTGAGGTAAATGAGATTTCTTGGGTGTAATGTTTCTCTTATAATTGGAAAATTCTCATTTGTCCGTGGTTTTTTCCCTCGGGGGTTTTCCATGTAAATCATGTGTACATTGTTTTTACCATGTTGATTATTTATTTATGCATTTACATTATGTTTGGTGAATGTTAATTTAATATGATTTAATTCGAATTTATAATCCTCGTCCTAACGATATTCATGAATTGCTCACAAAATATTTCTAAAATAACACCAATGTCATGTTTTGCAAATTCAAACATCATCTTTTATCCCCAAAATATTAAAATGAATGGACCCACTATAGTGTATTATTGTTCATGCTGACCTACACATTGAAAAGCCTTTGAAGAAAATAAAATAAAAAAATCCTTTGTTTGGGTTTTCTTTTTAAATTAAGAAAATGATGGTTTTATGATGCCATGATCTTACTCATTAAAGGATTTCATGCCAATCAAACATGTTCCGCTCCAATATATAGTGAAGAAAAAAGGTAAGTCTAATTATTCATTGAACTGGAATTCACACTCGGATGGTGCTCTAGAGCCATCGATAGGGAGGCATTGAAGAAGTGAAAGTTGAAGGAGAAAAATTGGATGCATGAAGAGTCATGATGATGAAGGGGATCGAGGGAGGATAATTTTTAGGTTGGGGAAATTATTGAAGGGAACATAAGTGCTCCTCATTTTTCATCTGATAAGTCACATATGGACTGCATGTCACTTATTCTTGAAATGGCCACATCGTTTATTTGATGCAATGTTTGTTGAACATTAAATTTATCTTAATAGCCACAAACTTGAAAATCCCTACTTTCTATTGGATTTACAACTTTTAGGGATTTCTACAATCACATTGTTATTTGTTTTGATAACTTCTAGATGGAAAAAAGGAAAAGTCGTGAAAACATGGTATACACTCCTCACAAAAGCACTAAATCAAGGGCTTGGGCATCCATCGTTCCAACGATGAGGTTGAGTGGTTTTATTGATTTTATGTTGTTTCTTAATGGCGAGGATAAGATGGAAAATGAGGACAAGATGGGGATGATGAGGATAAGACGAAGGACGAGTTGGGAAAGAGAAGAAGTGTGTCATACTCAAGCACATGCAGGCTTCCTTTCTGCATGAGGTGGCGAAGGAGACTCTGTAAATCCTATCTGGTTGGGAAGAATGTGGATGTCAGGGTCAATAACTCGAGGCTTTCCCTTTAGGCATGGGTCATTGTAGTCCCTTGATATCCATCAAAGATCTTGCACCTAGAAATGGGTTAGATATTTCAAGATTTTGTAGCCTCCTCTTACTAGGCATGTGCATTGCATGAATAATTATATGTTCATGTGGGAATGTTCTTTGAGCTCATGCACGATATCTCATGGATTTGTTTGAGGTTCACCATCTTGTGAGATCGTATCTTCGCTTCATCTTGTTATGTTTTATGATTCCATTTGGCCCTTTTTGACCTTCACCACCATCCTCCTAGCTTCATTGCTCCTCTTCCTCCTTGAATGTTTTGCTCTCTCAAGTTTAACTTCTTCCCGCATCCCCTTCAGCGTTTCCATGACACATTTGATCCGAGGGCTAAATGGGGTCCCACCCTTACAATAAAGAATAATGCATATACAAAAAGAGGTATGTCAACCGGATGGAAGCTATATAGATGAAGATAGCAAAACAGAGGCAAGATATACAATTAACCTCAACACAACAAGGAAAAAGAGATTACAAACATGAAGAGCTAAAATTAACTATCGAAATCTCCACAATATCCATGGGCTTAGTTTCAATCGAACAACCTTCCACCCACTTCTTTGCGTATGAGCCAAGTTTAGTGATCCTCATAAGGAAGAAATAGGAGGAGCTTGTCGTCGCTCAAAACATTTGAATCCTAGCAAGGGGAGGACCAATGAGTTCATATATGTGCGATTGCTAGTCTTACCCTATTAGTAGTTTGTGGTTATTGACAAGGAAGGGTCATCTTTTTAATCTCTATATACCAAATCTCTTCCTCTTCTTATATCTTATTTTGTTGAGGTATAGTTATGCCTTTAGACTCTTATGACTAACATTCACACAAACAATTTACACAACTAATAATACTTTAATATTGACACTTTAGTACCATATAAACTACTCATATTCCTAATCACATTTCAGGTGTTAGTAGTGTGCACTAATACTCATCTCAGTGGTGTAGATTTTGATAACGACTTCGTTGATTACTGTACTTAATGATTTTTAGAACATCTTTATCGGTGATTTGTGTATTTACGATAAAGGATGACAAACTTAAGGATGTTCATTGATATAATGTAGGACAACACATCGGTTGGAAGGCATAGTGTTAGCCAACACATCAATGAAAAGTATTTTTATGCAGTTGTTTGTCGATGTCATGTCTAAGACGATAGAGAACTTTAATTCCTTGTGTATGCGTGAGAAGAGTACACAAAAAATGGGGAGGCCCTTGCAATGGAAGGTTTTCACCATTGACAATGAAACTTGTGATGAGTCCATTTTTTGTGCCAAATATGCACAAGATAACTTTTAAAAGAAATGTATGGGCATTTCAACCCTTAAACACTTTTTCCCCTTTTTTAAGAAAATAATTATGATCAAACTTGAAAATATATTGTTACCTTGTCATACTCGATTGAAGCAACTCTGAAACTGGAACCAACATACTGCCACAACTAACGACAAAATCACCTTAGAGAGGATCATGCCTCAGGGGGATTTGAACACGGATGGGCAAGCACACAATCGGGAAACTTGACCGCACCACTCCCACCCCATCGACTAAAATTAGTAATTGTTCATAGATAGATTAATTCACCATATGGAACCTCACGAATATAATCAAACTTGGATTTCCCTCGCATACTATTGTGGCGTATGGTCTCTTACATTCCTTTTTTCCCCTCTTCCTAACACTTCAATTTGTTTTTGTTTTCCATTGTATTTTCCATTGCACCTCGGACAATATATCTGAAGACAATGACCACATATGAGAGCCGTTTGAAAGCAAGCGCACCAGAAAAAAGCAGATGAGAGCCGTTTGAAAAGCACACCAGAAAAAGCAGATCTGTACCGTTGCTGATGAGATCCGTTGTAGGTAGAGATGTATAAATAGCCCTGCCCTCCCCTGACCTTTCCCTGTATTCTTTTCATTTCATTTCATTCCATTGTTTTAATTGTTGTGTTGTGTGGCCACTCTGTACTGTGCTTGTGTAGTCCTATGTACCGTGCTTATGTAACTGTCTCTGTGTTTTGTGAATGGAATGAGATGATACCGTAGCATTGCATTGGGACAGGGAGGCTGAGTTTCCAGGAGGAGCGTTGCATTTCTTTGCACAAGTTTACAGGAGAAGCCCTGTTCCATTTCTCAAAGGCCGGGTAACCTACTATTTACCATTTTATTTCATTTGCTTGAAATGCAATGCATTCATTTCGTGTTCCTTTGTTGCCCGATTGATTTATAGTGACTTATTTTCAGTATATAATCAATAGTACAACCTGCAAATCAATTTAGTTTAACATCCCCTGTTCAAGATCCCTGGAAACCCTTACAGTCTATTATAGAAGTTTAACTGCCAGAAATTGTTTCTCCTAGTGAATGAATATGTCAGAAATCAGATGGGTTTCAACACAGCAACCAATTTTATTACTCATATACAGCCAGACATGTTGAATTCCCACATACCAAAAACAGTGGTGGTATCACGAAGCCAAATACATGAGATGCCCTGTTTAAATTAGCGTATTTCATTTTCCGTCTTCCTTTGTCCCAAATTGGACTCTTATGCGTTCTTCTCGATATTCTGCTTCCATTGTTTTCCTAGGAATTGCTCCAATAATTTGTACGTCTTTGTAGTCTTTTAGAGAATCCAGCCTTGGGGTCATTTTCAGGAACTTGGAATCAAGATTATTGAATGCATAATCTACCTTTACCTTCTGAAGGCCAATGTGAATCAGATGCCAATTTGAAATTTAAAAGCTTGCAGCCTTTTTGGTAAAATTAGTACTTCTGGCCTCAACTTTTAGCACTGCCTCTAAGCAAAAATAATCTTAGAATCAGACGCTAGCTAGTTTTACACATTTCTTTTCTAACTCTGTATTTAGGCTTGTGATCAGTTGCACAAATTAGTACTTCTGACCTCAACATTTAGCACTGCCTCTAGGCAAAAATGATCTTAGAATCAGACGCTAGCCAGTTTTACACATTTTTTTGTAACTCTGTATTTAGGCTTGTGATCAGTTGCACAAATTCATTAAGGTTCTTCGCATATCTTCTTTTACAATATGGCATTCACTTCCTTGTTGCAAGTTTCCACTCTAAGTGTTCTAAGATTATCTAGTGTTATTCCATTTTTGCCTGTAGAGTATTGTGTTGGTTTTCAGTTTCTGATTAATCACATGATTGCAAGCTATATGGGTTTGCAGATTCTCACAATCCTGCTTTAGAGGGTTGAACATAAATTCCAAGAACTTGTGTGTTCATTACAAAAACCGAGTCTTCAATTAAATGCAAAATTTGATGATGTTCTTTTTGATCGAATGTTTCTAGAACATCAACATAATAGAACTTTGCATTACATCACAAAATCAATTCTCCCTTAACAATTATTCTTCTAGGTGTTGTTTCAATTTTATACACTGGTCTTCCATTTTTGTCTTTAGGGTACTGAGATGGTTTTCAGTTTCTGCCTCAATCACTTGATTGTAAGATATACAGGCTTGCAGATTCTCACAATCCAGATTTAGATAGTCGAACATAACGTCCAAGAATTTGTATGTTCATCACAGAACTGGAGTCTTCAATTAAATGCAAAATCTGATGTTGTGATTCGTGATTTAATGTTTCTAGTACATCAACACAAAAGAAATTTGCAATACGTTGCAAAATTGATTCTCCCGTAATTTCTTTATAAGGTTCAAGAATTCCATAAGGTTCAAGAATTCCAAACTTTAGTTTGTCAACATGGCTTCCGAATGTTCCTTCAAGTTCTTTATTCATCTAGTAGAACCCAGCACTGCACTTCAATCAGATGCAAAATCTGATGATGTGATTCCTAACTCAATGCTTCTAATATGCTAACAATAACAAAAGTTCACAGTACTTCACAAAATTGATTCTTCCTTAATTTCTCTATAAGGTTCAAGAATTTCAAACTTTAGTTTATCAACTTGGCTTCTGAATGTTCCTTCAAGTTCTTTATTCATCTATTAGAACCCGACACTGCAATCAGATGCAAAATCTGATGATGTGATTCCTAACTCAATGCTTCTAATATGCTAACAATAACAAAAGTTCACAGTACTTTACAAAATTGATTCTCCTTTCCAAACTTTAGTATGTCAATTAGCTTCAAAATATTCCTTCGTATCTTTTATTGGTTTGTTAAAAATCAGTTTTGTTATGCTATTTGTATTTTAAAAGGCAACAAACCCGACTACTCAATAAAGAACCACATACCACATTCTTTTTCTTCATAAGCTCCTAACAATGGTAAAAGTGTTGTTTTTCTTCAAGTTATGACTACTGCTTATGCGTGAGCTTATAACTTATGTTTTCAAGAAATGTACTTCAAGCGTCAGTAATAGCTGTCACATCCTTCGGGAGGTGCAAAATAAAGCTTAACTAGGTAAGTTGTTCCCTTCAATAACCAAGGATAAAATAGAGTGATAACAAAATCCCACACATCCCTAACCATGTCTGCACAAAATTATCTCAATGGTCTCAAGGGTTAAAATAGAAGTCTAAGTTAATCCATGGCATCTATTGTCCCTTTCCCTATAGTTCTTTTCCTGCATAACTAATTCATATTTATGGATCCCATTACACTAACCTTTCCTCTAATTATTTCACATTGTTAGAGCATAATCTCAAAGAGATATCGGTTTACCTTGTTGCAAGTCTTCATAACAATATTTTTTATAAGGATGTTGGTAACGAAGAATCATTCTTCTTAAGCATGTTTCAAGTATTACTTTTACCTCATGTTTCAAGTATCAACCTGGTCTTCACAAATAAGTGGCAACCAACATGATTTTCTTAAGATACTTCAACTACATTATTTAACTGTGTTCTGACTTGTAACTCTTGAACACGTAGGGTTTTTCCTAGAACAGTATGGTCTCATTTCTATTTAATGGGTATTGCATCCTTATTCATCTATCCGTGAAGATACACAAGACACTAGAAAAGGGTTTCCCTATTTTAGATGTCCTAAACAGAACTGGCAGATGGTTTGTACGAGTCACAATTTCTAACTCAACTTAATATTTTCAGTGTCTTTTAGCAATCCTAACTACCTTATTCATCTATCTGTGAAGATCATCAAGACACTAGTAAAGGGTTTCCCTATTTTGGATGTCCTAAACAGAACTGGCAGATGGCTTGTACGAGTCACAATTTCTTACTCAACTTAATATTTTCAGTGTCTTTTACCAATCCTAACTGCCTCACTTCTCATACCCTGGTGACATCCCTATTATTAGGCAGAGTGGGTCTTGCATGCAGGGCACAAGGCAACATCTAGGGTAGTTGTATTGAGTTGTCTTCCCAACTTCATACATATATAAGGGAAACCTGATTCCTAGTTATTTATCCCCACATTACCATATCAGTCATTCAAAATTACATAGGTGTTGATCTGAAGTCTTGTCATGACCAGAGGGAAACAATGACCTCAGATATGTGTTTCCAATTTGGTAAGTACTGCCCAATTAGATTTCAGAAAGATCCAACTTACATTGTGATGCTTCACAAAGACCCTATTTATTACAAATTTATTATTGTGTAGGATAAAAGTTCATATCTTGTAGAATAAACATGATATGCCAAGCCTTCTCAGTCTGCCCTTGTTTCATTGTTACTGGAGTATTGGTTGGATTAAGGAAATGATTCATGATCTGTGAGCAGCCAAAAGGGCTTTAAAGTGCAGGAATCTCATAGTCACCACTATAAAATCCTACAGTATATTTGACAAATCATGTGAAAGATGAGATCAATTTGATAAGAATGAATTCCACCTTCCTCATCTTTCCCTAGTTAAATGAAACTAGAGAGTTCATTATCCTAAGTGCCTATACACAGAGTTGCTTCATTAGCACTCAATGCAATTAAACATTTTGTTCAAGATTGTAGCAATAGAAGTGGATATATTGTAGAAGAAATGCTATATACCGAGCGTTGTCAGTCTACCCGTTTCATTGTTACTGGAGTATTGGTTGAATTAAGGAAATGATGTCATAATCTGTAGCAATAAAAATGGATATATTGTAGAAGAAATGCTATATACCGAGCCTTGTCAGTCTACCCCTGTTTCATTGTTACTGGATTATTGGTTGAATTAAGGAAATGATGTCATAATCTGTAAGCAACCAATAAGGCTTTAAAGTGTAGGAATCAATAAGGCTTTAAAGTGTAGGAATCTCATAGCCACCCCTATAAAATCCTATAGTATATTTGACAAATCATGTAAAAGATGAGATCAGTGTGATAAGAATGAATTCCACCTTCCTCATCTTTTCCTATATATACGAAACTGAGAGTTCATTGTCTAAAGTGCTTACACACAGTTGCTTCAGCAGGCTAACTAATGCTCAATGCAATAATTTTTTTTGTTCAAGACCGTAGAAACAAAATTTTATATCTTGTTGAAGAAATGCAATATGCTGCGCCTTGTCAGTCTACCACATCAGTCAGTCAGTAAACAACCAAATGACTAGACTGCTGGAATCTTTATTCAAGACCTGTTAAAGTTGAGGATTACAAGGGGTGAGCTCAACTAGTTAAATTACTTTATTTTTTTGAATCTGTTCTATCTTAGATATTACTATGTAGACTATTTGGAATAATGCTCGGGTTGAATGCCAGTTTCATTGTTTGTAATAGATTTTATATTGGGTATTTTTGCCTATATCATATGCTATAGCCTATAATTGTTCCCTTGCAGATTTTGTTTTAGGGGTTATAGGGAAAAAGAATTTTTATTTTTCAAATAGATTTTATCTTTTGGCATAGTTTTACATCAATATCAGTTACATTTTATTATCGCTATGTGTAACATACTTAACAATACCCAAGAAGACCTATAATTTTTTATTGGCACAAAATACATGAAGCTGTAATTTCTCTATCAGTTTGCCTAAATTTTTGAAGATCTTATTCTTTAACCCACTCAAAATTAGTTAATGGAAGCCCAGGGTGATCTAGTAGCCACAACATTTCTGCAATATAGAAATAGGTTTTCTATAGGACTGTCCATTGGTCCAAAAATTAATAGTAACAGTTCTGTTTACAATTGAGCAGCCATGCCTATTGGGGTTTGTAATGTCCCCTTTCCCTCGCCACAGGCCTGAGGGCCAGTACGGGTCCTAACCCTAGTCATGCCCAAGGGGTTACGGACGCTATGAGCTATTGGGTATGAATATCTAGTCCAGTTGTTATAATTTTCCGTTGACAGGTTTATAAAGTGCTTTCGAAGGGACTAGATGTTATGTTTTATCGTTGGAAGGGGCCACTTAACTCCTAATGTTCTAATTTTGCGTTGGGGTCACCTTTTTGGACCATGGCGACTTGAAAAGGAAAAAGTAACTTTAAGTTACTTTATTATTTTGGTCTTCCCTAGGGGAAAATGTGACTTGGGCTTTTTAGGGTTCTTTGGCATGGGAAAAGTTATAAAAGGAGAAGAGGGGTGAAAGGAAAATTTTCATGCATACACTTATATTTTCTTTCATGTGCAATTGCTGTTTGCAAATATCCAGCTTGTGGAGTAAGATCCCACGGGAACCCTAGCTTCGGTGGTGAGAGATTCATCCCTAGCTAGTAGGGCACTCTTCGGTGGTGAAAGATCCACCCTAGTTTGTCATTTTTGGAGCTGAAATGAGGGTTGTTCTTCAAAGATATTTTTGGAGGGTTTCAGTGAAGGGTTTTGGAAGATTTTTGGGTTTTCAGATCTGATTTGCTATTGTGGAGTTTATTCGATTGAGTTGTCGATTCGAGTTTTAGAGGCTTGCTATCCAGTTTCAAGTCCAGAAAGAGAAGACATCCATATTCAAGAAGAGAGATCATTTATTTTATCAGTGGAACTTCTTGTCATTGCATGTTGATGCATGTTACATGCATGTCATTGCATGCTGATGCATGTTACTTGCATGTTGCTGCATGTTAGTTTAATTGCAATAAAAGTGAAGATATTGGTTATTTTTGGTGGTGAAAGATCCACCCTAGTTTGTCATTTTTGGAGCTGAAACGAGGGCTGTTCTTCGAGATATTTTGGAGGGTTTCAAAGTGAAGGGTTTTGGAAGATTTTTGGGTTTTCAGATCTGATTTGCTATTGTGGAGTTTATTCAGATTGGGTTGTCGATTCGAGTTTCGAGAGGCTTGCTGATCCAGCTTTCAAGTCCAAAAGAGAAGACATCCATATTCAAGAAGAGAGATCATTTATTTTATCGGTGGAACTTCTTGTCATTGCATGTTGATGCATGGCATGTAATCGCATGTTACATGCATGTCATTATGCTTTGATGCATGTTACTTGCATGTTGCTTTGCATGTTAGTTTAATTGAATAAAAGTGAAGATATTGGTTATTTTCTGATTTTATACCTTGTTGCCTTAACGTGCTTTCTTGCTGTCATATTTTTCTATATATTGCTGTCATAAAATCAGATTTTTATTTGTGAAAAGTTTGGTTGAAATCTTAAATATAAAGTAAATCCGGAAAGGGATATTTTAGTGGTATCGAGCTGTTGTTTCTCTAGCCTGTCGGGGTTGAAAGATGGGAGACAGAGAGCAGAGCAGTGAAGAGATGGGCGTAGATCTCGATGAAACAATTGTTCACCAATATGGTGAAACAACAGAGACTACCAATCTCTATTTGAGCCACTCACCGAGAGGTTAGCACAGGCGAGGCGATTAAGGCTCATACGGAGAAAGGAATATGGGACAACATGGTAATAGAGGTGAGAGTGGACATTCAGGACAAGGGTCCCCTCATGCTTCTACCAAGCCCTTGGGACTCCACGAGCCTTCTTTTTTGAAGGATCCGGAAGTTTCGTAGACACGACAACCCGCAGACATTGTGGATGATGAATCTTGTTGAGAGAAGTACCGGACATTGAGTGAGGGTCTCCGCAACATGCCATTTCGTGAGTATTGTAAAATGAAGATTGGTAGTAGGCCCGGAGAGATTGCAGGACACGTACAGTTTCGAGAGAGATTGGGACAAATCTCTATTCCACACTTCGATGGCTCTAAGAAGTGTACCGTGCAGTCTTGGATTCAGAAGTTGAAGACTTACTTCGACTTGAATCCCATGCGTGAAGAGGATGCAATCAAGTTTGCTATCCTACACCTCGAGGAGATGCTCATTGAGTGAGGGTCTCCCTGGACAACATGCCATTTCGGAGTATTGTAAAATGAAGATTGGTAGCAGGCCTGGAGGAGAGATTGCAGCACACAGTACTGAGTTTCGTGAGGAGATTGGGACAAATCTCTATTCCACACTTCGATGGCTCTAAGAAGTGTACCGTGCAATCTTGGATTCAGAAGTTGAAGACTTACTTCGACTTGAATCCCATGCGTGAAGAGGATGCAATTAAGTTTGCTATCCTACACCTCGAGGGAGATGCTCATGACTGGTGGCATCATGGATTGATCACACAGGGGCACATGCATATCACTACTTATGCAGATTTTACATAGAGGTTGATGAGCAGATTCGACAGGAGGGACCCAGATAGGCACTTCAGAGAGTTGACTCACTTGAGGCAGACAGGTTCTCTAGATCAGTACATTGCAGATTTTCGAGGCTATGGTTGAATGACGCTTTAGCAGGATTTGTGAAGGCATTTGAGCCTTCCTCCTTACATGAGGCTATTAGGAGAGCACGTGATTTGGAGTTGTCCACTCCAAAATCGAGGTTTCCCCCTCGAATTCAGCCTAAGGTATTTCCTTCGAGAGTTGATGGTTCACAGCCGAAGGGGCCCCCACCTAGGCAGGATACAGCAAGGAGACCATTTGTATCGAGAGAGGACAGAGAGGAGTTGAGGCGAAAGAAACTATGTTTCGATTCTTTTACACACCATGGGTTCCGGACATGATTTTAGAGGAAAAGGGAAGGCCCAATTCATAGAGGTCTTCGAGGAGAGTGAGAGCGAGGAGGAGCGGGACGCTCGGGAGTTAGAGGATGAAGATGGAGAGACATTGGATCGTGTAGGCGTTGAACAGAGGAGACTTTTCCCCATGAGACTATTGCTACCGTGTCGAGTACCCCGAGGTACAAGGCATTCGGAGTCGGAGAGAGTAGTAGTACTCATTGATAGTGGGGTAACCCACAACTTCACCGATGCATCTTTGGTAGAGAAGCGAGGATTACAGGCGTAAGACTTTGAGGGCTTCAATGTAGTGGTAGCTAATGGTGAGTCCATGAGATGCACGCAAAGAAGTTCCGTAGTTGAGTATCACCATGGGTAACCATATAGTTACCAATGACCAACATGTGGTTGGTATTGGAGAGACCAACCTTGTGCTTGGTGTACGGTGGCTCCATTCTCTTGGAGAATTTCGGACTAACTTTCGAGACAATGGAACTCAAGTTCAAGTCCGAGGGAAGAATGTAACCTTGAGGGGTTTATCTTCGAATGCACCTGTGGTTGTTTCAACAAAGAGGATTGAGAGGATTCATAGGCACAATGGGGTTGATTGAAAGCGATGCGGTGCTTGGTTTCTAAAAATCGGGCGATGGACAGCCAGTATCATGTGGATATACAGGGCTATTGGATAAGCACAATGCAGTTTTTAGTGACATATCACCATGGGTAACCATACGATTACCGATGACTTCTATGTGGTTGGTATTGGAGAGACCAACCTTGTGCTTGGTGTACAAAGGCTCCATTCTCTTGAAGAATTTTGGACTAACTTTCGACGATGGCTGCTCCATTCTCGGTTGATTGAAAGCGATTATAGTGCTTGGTTTCTACCAAGAAATCAGACGATGGACAACTAGAGTATCATGTGGATATACAGGGGCTATTGGATAAGCACAATGCGATTTTTAGTGACATATCACCATGGGTAACCATACGATTACCGATGGCTTCTATGTGGTTGGTATTGGAGAGACCAACCTTGTGCTTCAGTGTACAAATGGCTCCATTCTCTTGGAGAATTTTGGACTAACTTTCAGACGATGGAACTCAAGTTCAAGTCCGAGGGGAAGAATCTAACCTTGAGGGGTTTATCTTTAGATGCACCCAGGGTTGTTTCAAAGAAAGAGGATCAAGAGGATTCATAGGCACAATGGGGTTGATTGGCGATCAATGCTTGGTTTCTACCAAGAAATCGAGGATGGACAGGATAACCGAGTATCACATACCACCCGGTGTACGTCCGTATAGGGGATTTGAGCATGTGATTGAGCTTGAGGACACTAGACTAGTAGTTACTACTCCTTACCGTCACCCCAAACAGTTTAAGGATGAGATTGAGAGGACTATCCATGAGCTTATTGACATGGGACACATTAGGCCGAGTTCCAGTCCTTTTGCTTCTTCGGTGGTATTGGTGAAGAAGGATGGGACCATGCGGATGTGCATCGACTCACCGGGCATTGAACAAGAAGACAATCAAGAACAAATATTCAAACTGCCACGTATTGATGAGTCATTAGATGAGCTACGAGGGGGCACCCTATTTTCTAAAATAGGGGATTTGAGCATGTGATTGAGCTTGAGGACACTAGACCGAGAATTACTACTCCTTCACTGTCACCCCAAACGGTTTAAGGATGAGATTGAGAGGACTATCCATGAGCTTATTGACATGGGACACATTAGGCCGAGTTCCAGTCCTTTTGCTTCTTCGGTGGTATTGGTGAAGAAGAAGGATGGGACCATGTGGATGTGCATCGACTACCGGGCATTGAACAAGAAGACAATCAAGAACAAATATCTAGTGCCACGTATTGATGAGCTGTTAGATGAGCTACAGGGGGCAATCTATTTTTCTAAAATAGGAGATTTGAGCATGTGATTGAGCTTGAGGACACTAGACCGGTGAATTCTACTACTCCTTACCGTCACCCCAAACAGTTTAAGGATGAGATTGAGAGGACTATCCATGAGCTTATTGACATGGGACACATTAGGCCGAGTTCCAGTCCTTTTGCTTCTTCGGTGGTATTGGTGAAGAAGAAGGATGGGACCATGCGGATGTGCATCGACTACCGGGCATTGAATAAGAAGACAATCAAGAACAATATCCAGTGCCACATATTGATGAGCTGTTAGATGAGCTACAGGGGGCAATGTATTTTTCTAAAATAGATTTGCGATCTGGATATCACTAGATCAAGGTTAGGGAGCAGGATGTGCATAAGACCACTTTCAGATGCCATTATGGACATTTTGAGTTTCTAGTGATGCCATTCGGACTGTCTAATGCACCAGCTACATTCCAGTCTTGCATGAACCACGTGTTCAACCGCCATTTGCGGAAGTTTGTATTGGTTTTCTTTGATGATATATTGGTCTACAGCAAGACTTGGGAGAGCCATATCCGCCACCTTGATGAGATATTGGGAATATTAGAAGCTAATTTGCTATATGCAAAAGCTTCTAAATGTGAGTTTGGCATGACAGAGTTGCTATATTTGGGATATGTGATTGGTGGAGGGGGAGTAAAGGTGGACAGAGAGAAAATACAGGCAATTTTGGATTGGCCGCCACCCAGGACATTGACACATCTGAGGGGATTCTTGGGACTGTGCACCTATTACAGGAGGTTCGTGAAGAACTTCTCATGGTTGACTGCCCCATTGACAAATTTGACAAAGAAGGGAGCTTTCGCTTGTCGAAGCAACAGAATGCAGATTTTTGATCATCTCAACGAGGTGATGAGTTCTGTCCGTCCTCGCATTACAGATTTTTCTTGGCCATTTGTTCTAGAGTGTGATGCATTAGGTGAGGGGGTTGGATCGAACTTCTCACGGTTGACAGCCCCATTGGCAGATTTGACAAAGAAGGGAGCTTTCCCTTGGTCGAAGCAAAGACAACATATTTTTGATCATCTCAAGGAGGTGATGAGTTCCTGTCCCGTGCTCGCATTACCAGATTTTTCTCGACCATTTGTTCTAGAGTGTGATGCATCAGGTGAGGGGGTTGGATCGGTGCTTATGCAGGATAGGCATCCCAATGCTTATGAGAGTCGGAAATTGAGCCCAGTGGAGAGAGGCCATCATGCATGCCTTGGCCAAATTACGAAAAGGAGATGTTGGCCATCATGCATGCCTTGGCCAAATTCAGACAGTACCTTGTGGGCAGCAGATTCGTGGTACGTACAGATCACAATAGTTTGAGGTTCTTTTTGGGGCAGAAGGATCTCAACGACCGCCAGCAGAGATGGGTGAACAAGGTACAAACATATGACTTTGACATAGAATACACTAGAGGTAAGAATAATGTTGTTGCTGATGCTTTATCTAGGAGGCCTTACCTTACTACTATGCTGAGTTCTATGTCTGAGATTTCAGCAGATTGGAAGGCTCACATACTTGTTGAGTACTCCAAGAATCAGTTTGCATGTGAGATCATGGATGGTATTATCAAGGATGACCGATACAGGGTGGTAGATGATCTCATTTTCTACAAGGATCGGATTTTCCTTGTACTGGGGTCTAAGATGAAGGACAAGATCCTTCGTGCAGTACATGATACGCCATTAGCTAGACATCCCGGATATTTCAAAACATACAGTACATCAGAGAGAGATTCACTTGGAAGGGGATGAAGGACGATGTCCTTAATCACGTTAGAGAGTGTATGGTTTGCTAGCAAACCAAATCGGAGCATTCTTTTCCTGCAGGGTTACTCCAGCCTCTTCCCATCCCCGAGTAGAAGTGGGAGAGCATATCGATGGATTTCATCACAGGACTCCCTATGGTGCATGGGCACAATTGCATTTATGTGGTAGTTGATCGATTGACCAAGTATGCGCATTTCTTTTCTCTACCTAAGAAGCATGAGGCAACTGACGTGGCTCAGGTATTTTATACAGGATTTTTAGGCTTCATGGTTTGCCTAAAAATATTGTCAGTGACAGGGATAAGATCTTCATGAGCACCTTTTGGCAGGAGATATTCAGACTTGCCGGTACTGAGTTGACTCCCAGCACGAGCTATCACCCTCAGACTGACGGCAAACGGAGATTGTTAACAAATGGATAGAGGGCTATTTGCGGAGTTATGTGACCGGACATCAGCAGGCATGGATCAGATGGTTGCATATGGGTGAGTATTGCTACAATACCACATATCAGATGAGCATCGACATGACTCCTTTCAGAGCTTTGTATGGATACGATGCCATGTCATTTGCTGATTTGGTATTATCAGATAGTCGGGCTCCCAAAGCTCGGGATTGGTTACAGGAGAACCAGGATATCCTGCGAGCTCTTAAGGAGAACCTCCAAAAGGCGCAGAATCAGCAGAAGGTTTATGTGGATCGGCACAGGATAGACCTTCGAGGCAAGAGATTTGGTATTCCTACGTCTGTAGCCATACAGCATCGTCACTCAAGTAGAAGGGAGCAGAAAAGCTGAAACCACGGTTTTATGGTCCATACAGGGTAGTCCGGCGAGTGGGTGCAGTTGCATATGAGTTGGATCTTCCAGAGCACAGTAAGATACATAATGTCTTCCATGTGTCATGCCTTAAGAAGGCACTGGGACAACATATTGTACCTTCTACAGAGTTGCCACCATTGGACGAGGAGGGGAAGCTGGTTTTAGAACCAGACTCTATTATTGAGGTCAGACAGAGGAAGCTCAGGAGTAGAGATATTACAGAATACTTGGTACGGTGGAAGGGTTTGCCTCTTGAGGATGCTACTTGGGAAGGAGAGCAGATTCTACAGCATCCTAGTTTGCATTTGCTTGGGGACAAGCAAATTTTGGGAAGGGAGGACTGTAATGTCCCCTTTCCCTCGCCACAGGCTTGAGGGCCAGTACGGGTCCTAACCCTAGTCATGCCCAAGGGGTTACGGATGCTATGAGCTATTGGGTATGAATATCTAGTCCAGTTGTTATAATTTTCTCATGTGAGGTTTATAAAGTGCTTTCGAAGGGACTAGATGTTATGTTTTATTGTTGGAAGGGGCCACTTAACTCCTAATGTTCTAATTTTGCGTTGGGGTCACCTTTTTGGACCATGGCGACTTGAAAAGGAAAAAGTAACTTTAAGTTACTTTATTATTTTGGTCTTCCCTAGGGGAAAATGCGACTTGGGCTTTTTAGGGTTCCTTGGCATGGGAAAAGTTATAAAAGGAGAAGAGGGGTGAAAGGAAGATCATTCATGCATACACTTATATTTTCTTTCATGTGCAACTGCTTGTTTGCAAATATCCAGCTTGTGGAGTAAGATCCCACGGGAACCCTAGCTTCGGTGGTGAGAGATCCATCCCTAGCTAGTAGGGCACTCTTCGGTGGTGAAAGATCCACCCTAGTTTGTCATTTTTGGAGCTGAAATCAGGGCTGTTCTTCAGAGATATTTTCGGAGGGTTTCAGTGAAGGGTTTTGGAAGATTTTTGGGTCTTTTTGTGGAGAAAAATCAAGGGTTTTCAGATCTGATTTGCTATTGTGGAGTTTATTCAGATCGGGTTGTCAGATTCAGAGTTTCAAAGGCTTGCTGATCTAGTTTCAAGTCCAGAAAGAGAAGACAACCATATTCAGTAAGAGAGATCATTTATTTTATCAGTGGAACTTCTTGTCATTGCATGTTGATGCATGTTACATGCATGTCATTGCATGCTGATGCATGTTACTTGCATGTTGCTGCATGTTAGTTTAATTGCAATAAAAGTGAAGATATTGGTTATTTTCTGATTTTATACCTTGCTGCCTTAACTGTACTTTGCTGTCATATTTTTCTATATACTGCTGTCATAAAATCAGATTTTTATTTGTGAAAAATTTGGTTGGAAATCTTGAATATAAAATAAATCCGGAAAGGGGATATTTCAAGGTTGCTATGGCATTGCCACTATCATCAAAATCCTTGCCTTCTATATTAGCCTTCTATATTAGACCTGCTAATAAACAAGCAAACAAAACATTGAGAGCCCAAAAAGTTATGCATTCGAGATGTGTAATACTACACTTCCATCATAGCCTAGTCCTGTTCCTCCACAATTCCTGATTGCCTCCTCAAGTTTGCTTTCCAGTCGGGCCATTTCATCATCAATCCAAGTGCAAATTTGATCTTGGAAAGCTGGCATAGTATGAACCATGCCGTTGGAAATCTGCCCTTCTGCGATTCCATTAATGGGTTTGGAAGCAAGCCATGTTAAGACTTCCAACCACACATTTGTGAGAGCACTGTGAATCAGCCCCTCAAAACGACTGACCAGCTTGTCTTCCATGATCCTAAATTCCTCAGCCATCCTAGCATCATGACTGTTTTTCAAGAATGGGATGGCCAAATTGACCATGTCACTATTTTGCAGCGCATTTCTGCAATTGTGACTGTGAACTCCTCCTTCCTCACAGTCCATATCTTCTACTTCCTGCTGCAGGAGTGTACCCTGCAGAATTGTTGGTCGGTGGTCCCCATACCTGCTCTGTTTTCTTCTCTCAAAATCACAACACCATAAAAAATTCAAAGAATATAACTACCAAACAGAATGACTCATCGTCACTTTGTACAGGTTCTGTATCATTACTATGTGTGTAATAACAGTACAAGCTGCTTCTTGTAACTGTGAAGGGATTCAAGTCCCATTGCAGAAAAAGAGGCCTTATCAAGGTACAAACGCAGTTGCTTCACATGCAAAGATCATCTCCTTTGTTTTTCATTATTAATCCATCATCATTTAATATGGGATTATATAAGGGTTTGAATCTAAACCCCTGCTGCTTGTTCTTAAAGACCGTGCAATGTCACGTCACTTCCTATAAGACAGTAGCAACTGCCACCCATGTGACCAGAAGCCTACTGTAATTTAGGCGAAGTTGCTTAATTGCTCCCACCATTTATATATTTGGTGTTTCTGCAGTGCATCATTATGTAATATCATTTTTGAATCAACTGCACAAGTTTCAAATCAATCTTCATGATCCATATTTCGTGAGTGATAATGGTTTGCAATAACCCATCTCTCATGAGCATGAATGGTCCACTAGGCCCTCGGCACTCATTGCATTGAGGTGATGCTTAGAGAGGGAGTGATGATGCATTGGGACTTCCCCGGGTAGGAGTTCATCTATCCCTATACTAAGAAGCTTTCCAACTATGGGATTAAGAAGCTTTCCTGCGTTGATACTTGATACATTAACCTGATGCTTTGGTATAATAATCAAGAAGCTTCTTGAAGCTCGAAGGCTTTGGATTCTTCAACCTTATCCTTGCCATAAATAATGCATGAATTGATTGTGAGTTTGGGATTAAAAAAGAGCATATTTTGAGGCCATAGATGTGCCCGAGTGTTTGATGAACATGAATTGCCCTGCCCAAACTTCACCAGCAAGATGAACATGTAAGGAGAATGAGGTCTCCTTCTCCAATACTAAGAAGCGTTCCAATTAGGGGCATTAAGAAGCTTTCCTGCGTTAATTAGGGGCATTAATCAAGAAGCTTTCAACCTTATCCTTGCGTTAATAATCCATGAATTGATTGTGACATTGAGCTGATGGTCTGTTTGATGTTTCCCTGCCCATAATAATCAAAAGAGAATGAGTCTTGAAGGCTTGGATTCTTCAACCTTATCCTTGCCATAAAGAATCCATGGATTGATTGTGAGTTCGGGATTAAAAAATAGAGCATATTTTGAGACCATAGATGTGCCCGAGTGTTTGATGAGCATGAATTGCCCTGCCCAAACTTCATCAGCAAGATGAACAGGTAAGAAGAATGTTGAAGGCTTTGGATTCTTCAACCTTATCCTTGCCATAAAGAATCCATGAATTGATTGTGAGTTTGGGATTAAAAATATAGCATATTTTGAGGCCATAGATGTGCCCGAGTGTTTGATGAGCATGAATTGCCCTGCCCAAACTTCACCAGCAAGATGAACAGGTAAGGAGAGTGAGGGTCTCCTTGTTTGATGCCTATGCAGGATCTGAAAGAGCCGGCAGCACTGCCGTTGATAAGAAATGAGAATTAAGGGGAAGAGATGGAACTGTTATCCCTAGCATACCAATCATCCCAAAAGTCAAACTTGGCAAGGATTTGGAGAAAGTTCCAATCTACTCTATCAAAGGCCGTGCTGATTCAAGTTTCCTGACCATAGCCTGATCCTTTCTAGCTTTGAGGAATGGAGGAGTTCATGAGTCATCACTGCTCTGTCAAGAATTTGTTTGCATTCTAGAAACCTTCCTTGTTCTGGAGAGATCAGAGAAGGGAGAATAACTTCCAGATGTTCTGCCATGATTAGGGAGACTAAGCTTCTAGATATTATTACAAAGGGAGAAGTCTCCAAAGGATTTGACTCCAGGATGAGAGCCAATATGGTACAATTTCAATCAGACAACATCTTTTTGACTTATGAAATTTGTTAATAGCTTTAAGCACATCCTCTATGATCTCCTAAATTGCCTGGAAAAAATCTGCTGGGGCCTTATCTTTCTTCATTTTGAACAAGGAAGCTTTTGCTTTGTTAGTAGAAATAGGGCAAGAAGGGAACTATTTTGTCTTTTCAGAGATAGAAAGGTATGTTATGTAGGAAATAGGGGTACAAGTCCAGCGAGTTGTCTCTTGCTGAAGCAAAAGAACATTAGAAGAAATTCACAGCCTCCTATTTGATATCCCCAAGATCAATGGCTAAAAAGAAAGGCTTTATGTGGAAATAGACAAATTCAGGAGATCATGTTGAAGCATATGTCTCTCCAGGAAGAGGTGTATTGATGATGAAAAACAGGGATTTCATGGGACTTCTACAGCCAGAAGGTCTCCTTTTGGCTTGCCTTCAAGGAGTTTTTCCTCTAGGATAGGATCTGATCTGAAAGACTATTCAGGTGCAAAGAAGCATAGATATCCAATTCTAAATTTTGTTCCAAATGTTGTCGAAGGAGGTTTTATTTCAGTCCTTAAGACAACTTACGATAAACTTGAGTTTTTGTCATAGTTGGAACACCTTTGATCCAATAATGCGAGGCCTCCATTTCTGAATAACTAGAGAGACCACTTCTAAAAAAATGACCCTGACCTGATCAATTGTCGCAGAATATCAAGAGGAACCACTTGGTAAGCAATCTGAGTTCTTTGAAGTCTCCCTAGTGCTTATCAATTGAGAACTTTGTCTCTTTTTTTATTACTGGATTCCAACAAATTGACTAGTTAGTGCTTTGAATGACAGATGATTGATCTCAAGAGCAAGAATCTTGTCCTCAATGAAAATCTTCAGTTTATCTGAGGTGGTGTTTACAAATCTAGGTAGCTGAAAGTCTTTGGAATGAGCATGCTGTTCACCTGTTTTGTCTTGTGTGTCCGGATGTTTAGTGGATGCCAGAGGACCTGCATGAGTCCTTCCTGGCCCTAACTTTATGACAAAATAGTCTGACCTGCAATCTGTATTCATTTATTCCTTCCCTTCACACAGTCTTCTCGCTGCCCTGCTTTTCCATTCATGCCCTGTTTTTGATTATTTGCCTCCTTAGAGACGCGTATTTGTTGATCAACAGCTTTAAATCCTGAAGGGTTATATGCTTTGAGTTCCTACATAGATAAAGTGAGTGTGGTCTTGAAATAAAATATTGACTAAGTAATTACAACCATCCAATAGGGAATAAAGCTTTCTTTATATAAAATTGGTAAGATGACTTCTATGTCCATGGTTCAATTCAACCATAATCTCTAATACATATTAAAGTGGCTTTATCCAACAAATTGACTAGTTAGGGCTTGGTATGATAAAGGATTGATTCTTAGTGGAGCCAGAGGACCTTCATCATGAGTCCTTCCATGGCTACATGAACTTTATGAGTTTCCCTTTTGTCTGACCTGCAATCCTGTGTATTTCTTCTTTTCCCTTGACACAGTCTTCTTGCTGCCTTTTTCCATTCATGCCCTGTTTTTTTATTTGCCTCCTAGAGACGGTTATCTTTTAAATAAAACCCTCATCTTCAGAAGGGTTATATGCTTTGTAGTTCCTACATAGATAAAGTGAGTGTGGTCTTGAAATAAAATATTGACTTCGTAATTACACTAAATAGGGAATAAAGCTTTCTTTATATAAAATTGATAAGATGACTTCTATGTCCTTCAATTCAAAGTAATCTCTAATACATATTAAAGTGGCTTTATCCAACAAATTGACTAGTTAGGGCTTGGTATGATAGACGATTGATCTCAAGAGCAAGAATCTTGTCCTCAACGAAGATCTTCAGTTTATACGAGGTGGTGTTTACAATCTAGGTAGCTGGGTCTTAGGTAGCATGCTGTTTACCTGTTTTGTCTTTTTGTGGATGTCTAGTAGAGCCATAGGACCTGCATGAGTCATTCGTGGCCTTAACCTTATGGGGCGAAGAGTCTGACCTGCAGTCCTGTGTATTTCTTCCTTTCCCCTTGACACAGTCTTCTTGATGCCCTGCTTTTCCATTCATAGTCTGTTTTTATAGGAACAATTATTAGCCTCCTAAAGATGGCTATCTTTTAAATAAAAGAAGTTTATACATTTTATAGTTCCTACATAGATAAAGTGAGCATGGTCTTGAAATAAAATATTGACTTCGTAATTACACTAAATAGGGAACAAAGCTTTCTTCTTTATATAAAATTGATAACATGACATATATTAAAGTGCCTTTATTTTTGGATTCAAAGTAGTCGCTAATACATATTGTTTGTTGTAACATGCTTTGTTAGTAAAGAAAGGCATATAATATTATGGACAACCCTATTCTAGATGACCCTTTTAAAACCAATCAAAATTATTCAAGACTTATTCTCATTTTATTCTAGAGTATGTGATGCTTTTAAGGGGATCACTTCTCTTTCACAATCTTTCGGCTTGAGCCTTTGACTTGGCATATTGTTCTTCTAGGAGATTATACTTTGCTACCTGCAATATTCACATAAACTTGACAGATTGTTCACCTTAAAATTCTATTTCAGCTTTTGATTATTTGCCTCCTTAAGATAGAAAATTTGATATTTTCAACTCTATTCTTCTAATAGGCAACTTATTGTAAATAACAAACTTTTTGTAATTGTGACTTTATGCCATATTTAGGCACATGTGATGCTTTGAAGGGGACCACTTCTCTTTCACAATCTTTCGGCTTGAGCCTTTGACTTGGCATATTATTCTTCTAGGAGATTATACTTTGCTACCTGCAATATTCATATAAACTTGACAGATTGTTCACCTTAAAATTCTATTTCAGCTTCAAAAGATAGAAATTTTGATATTTTCAATTCTATTCTTCTAATAGGCAACTTATTGTGAATAACAAACATTTTGTAATTGCGACTCTTATGCCATATTTAGACACATGTGGAGACAATGTTGCCATGGAGAGCACTTCAGGATACTCATTATCAATTGGGAGAGTGCTCTTTGCACTGTAAAGAAGGTTTTAGTCTAGATTACCTGCCAATTGGACATCAAAATGCCCTTTGGTTTGGGCTGTGGCAATGACAACATGAATTATTTAGGAAACAGTCATTATAGAAGTGACTTCTAGGAATTAAGTATCAATTGGGAGAGTGCTCTTTGCACTGTAAAGAAGGTTTTTCTAGATTACCTGGCAATTGGACATCAAAATGCCCTTTGGTTTGGGCTGTGGCAATGACAACATGAATTATTTAGGAAACAGTCATTATAGAAGTCGTTAGGAATTAAGTATTAGTGCTTACATTATAACATGCTTATATGTATGTTATAATTCTTCTAGGAGATTATACTTTGCTACCTGCAATATTCATATAAACTTACAAATAATTCACCTTAAAATTCTATTTCAACTTCAAAAAGATAGAATTTTTGATATTTTCAATTCTATTCTTCTAATAGGCAACTTATTGTAAATAACAATTTTTTTGTAATACGACTCTTATGCCATATTTAGACACATGTGGAGACAATGTTGCCATGGAGAGGACTTCAGGATACTCATTATCAATTGGGAGAGTGCTCTTTGCACTGTAAACAAGGTTGTTCTAGATTACGTGCCAATTGGACATCAAAATGCCCTTTGGTTTGGGCTGTGGCAATGACAACATGAATCATTTAGGAAACAGTCATTATAGAAGTCGTTAGGAGTTAAGTATTAGTGCTTACATTATAACATGCTTACATGAGTTGTTTCAAACTTTCAACAACTCACTAACATTAGATTAAGGGAGGTTATGTAGGATTTGCAGTTATTAAGAACTCCTATCTTGAAGGAGATGTAATTGCCTATATAATGGGATGCTTATCTGTTGAATAATATAGAAGCTTAGTATTATTTTGTGTCATATTCTTGCATAAATCTGGCTCTGCTACTTCAGAAGTTGCATTCAACCTACTTCATAGGCACACTAGATGGGTTCCTCCTCTTCCATGGGGTATAGGTTTGCCAAAGTTGGTGCAAGCCATTTCTCCCACTTGACCTGCTCAAGACGTGCACGAAAAAGCTTCAAAATATGTATGTTATAATTATTGTTGTGGGTTGAGAATAATTAAATATAATTGTGGTTACATGAGTTGTTTCAACAGCTCACTAACATTAGATTAAGGGAGGTTATGTAGGATTTGCAGTTATTAAGAACTCCTATCTTGAATAATATAGAAGCTTAGTATTATTTTGTGTCATATTCTTGCATAAATCTGGCTCTGCTACTTCAGAAGTTGCATTCAACCTACTTCATAGGCACACTAGATGGGTTCCTCCTCTTCCATGGGGTATAAGTTTGCCAAAGTTGGTGCAAGCCATTTCTCCCACTTGACCTGCTCAAGACGTGCACGAAAAGCTTCAAAAGTTTGGGCTTTGAAAATGACACAACATGAATCATTTAGGAAACAGTCATTGTTATAAAGCTGCATTGTGAACCCACTTCATAGGCACATTGAATGGGTTTCTCTTCCATGGGGTATAGGTTTGCCAAAGTTGATTACAAGCCATTTCTCCCACTTGACCTGCTCAAGACGTGCATGAAAAGCTTCAAAAGTTT
Source organism: Taxus wallichiana var. yunnanensis (assembly GCA_018340775.1). NCBI lineage: Eukaryota > Viridiplantae > Streptophyta > Pinopsida > Cupressales > Taxaceae > Taxus > Taxus wallichiana. Next base: position 181,304,162 of record CM031236.1, on the reverse strand, counting down.
GGGCTTTGAAAATGACACAACATGAATCATTTAGGAAACAGTCATTGTTATAAAAGTTGCATTCAACCCACTTCATAGGTACATTGGATGGGTTTCTCTTCCATGGGGGATAGGTTTGCCAAAGTTGGCGCTAGCCATTTCTCCCACTTGATCTGCTCAAGACATGCAAGAAAAGCTTCAAAAGTTTGGGCTGTGGCAATGACAACATGAAAAGCTTCAAAAGTTTGGCTAAACAATGCATATATGAGTTGTGAACCCTTACATAAACAATGCACATACAACTGGCAGAAAAGGTTGAGGCAATCAGCCTGATGACAAGGATCTGCCTCACATTATTGGTATTATTGCTCCTCGTGCTGTTTATTGGTATTGTTCATCATGATGGACACAAATTTACAGTTCTTATTGGTATTTTGCTTATTAGTGGACCAATTGTTTTATAAAATACAATTCTCAAGATTCGTGCCCAATATGAATTTAGAATGTGATACCTTTTTTACATGTATTTTTTGTGATATGTTGTATTATTTTTTCCCAAGTTGATATAACAAAAAAGATTGTTTCTATAACTATTTAGTTAAAAACAATCAAATTTTGATACATAAATTTTGTTTCTAAAAATATCCTTTTCTCTGTACAAATTAAGAGTGAGGGATTGTCTGGGGGTGGTAAATAATATAATATAAGATGACTGACTTTAAACATCTTTAAGGTTAAAGTAGTCTTCAAAACCTATTTTTTTGATAAAAGCTACATTATATAATATAATAATATAAGATGACTGACTTTAAACATCTTTAAGGTTAAAGTAGTCTTCAAAACCTATTTTTTTAATAAAAGCTACATTATATTAAAGAGAAATAGTTTTTCATCAGACACGCTTAGAATTTTTGAGGATATAAGATGACGGAAAAATTCAGGTCTGATTTGAAGGTGCTTTACAATGCAAGGGCCTGAGAACCAAAATAAATACAAAGGTAGGCTGCAGAAAAAACAAACTACGTAGAGCATACTAAGAACTACTTATACTTTTGGGCCCCAAATTTTGACCAAGTGTTTTCATGCCACATGGCTATATTGAATGCGTGGAAGGAGAACCTTTTTGAAGTAGGGTGCACACAAACTCTTTTTGAAGCAAGGGCGTAGGTGCATGTGAGGAGGAGACAAACAACACAAAAGAGGGGTGCGTGTGAGACCCGATCAAGAAACAAGACACTTGCGCATGAGACCCAAACAACCGCGTACGAGACTTGCATAGAGATAGGGAAAGCAAGAAGTGGAACATTGGTTACACGAGAAGTGGAGTGAGAGAAGAAGAAGAAGAGAATGGGTCAAAGCAAAATCAAGGGCACCACGGGAAATATGACCGAGCAGATGTTGCTTTTGCAACATGGATCTAGTGTTTTGTAGTAGGAATCTAGTTCTGAAGTGGATTGCATGAGAAGTGGAGCTAGAGAAGAAGAAGAGATTGGGTCAACGCAAAATTAAGGGCACCACAAGGAAATACGACCGAGCAGATGTTGCTTTTGCAACATGGATCTAGTGTTTTGTAGTAGGAATTTACAAGTGGATAATGGTTATAATTGTGTGGACCCATTCCTACGGAAAAGCTATTATGTGGTAGTGGGGCAATAATTGTTGTAAACTGGTGAGAGTAATACCCTGCTAATATAAATACCCCTATACTTTATGTAACGGTGGGTTGTTGAGGGTTATTGTTGTTGCTGATGTTGGTTATTATCGTTGTTATTCCAAGGCTATTGCTTTTAAGCTTTTATTGAAACTCATTGTTATTGTCATGGTTGTACCTTGTTGTTGAGCTGTGGGATATAGTTGGCTATTGTTCTTTGTTTTATGTTATGGGCCATTATGATTGTCATGTGATGTGTTAACTTGTGTTGGATGATGGAAGAAGTCATGGATGTAGCGGTCTTTATTTTCTTTTATTGTCAATGGTTGTTCCTTGTTGTTGAGTTTGGGATATAGTTGGCTATTGTTCTTTGTTTTATGGGCCATTATGATTGTCATGTGATGTGTTAACTTGTGTTGGATGATGGAAGAAGTCATGTATGTAGCGGTCTTTATTTTCTTTTATGATAGTTGATATGGTTGCATGTTTATCACGAGTTACCTAAGTCTTGGGGACGGGGTTTTACGGGATAGCGAAAAATTTCCCAAATTTTGGGAGCGATAGGGGGACGACTTTTGAAATAATACAAAAAAATTAATATTTCAATATTTTAACTTTTTTCAATGAATTTGTGGTATTAGAGCTGGTTATTTTCTTGTTTTCTAGTTTCGACCTTGTATTATTTCTCTTTGTTGCCAGTGTTTCGTCTACTTGAATCTCTGAATCCCGTAAGACGCGCAAGAGGGAAAGCGGACCTTTTTTTAGCCCGGGTGAGGCGTGTGTGTGGTCATATACTTTCCAGTAAGACGCGGTGAAGGACAGAAGATTACTACAGACGACATGGACACTGAGGAATGGGTTGCGTCGACTTACGACGACAAGCCGATGATGGCGATGATGCTTTCATAAATCATCGATTTGATCCCGGTAAATGAAGAAACAGACATCACAGAAGAGGAGAATCCGCTTCCAGGTTGGAAACTCCTAAACTCCCTTACAATGAAGTCTATCAGAAATCAAAATCTTTTCAAATCTTTTCATTTGATTGCCAGTACTGCTATAAGGTCTAGAGAGTCCTGTATACAAGTTAAAACGTCTGCTAAATCAGAATACGATATTCCATTAATATCTCCAAAAGATTTAGCATATCTAAAGAAGCAGTCTACATATAAGTTTGTTCATATAGGTTGTGTGCAGATCGGGATAACCCGTTGTTTAGACAAGGCCTGAATGCTTCAGTTTTATATTGTTTGCTTGAGCTTTTATATTGTTTGCTTGACACCCGCCATGAGAGCTTTAAAGATTGTCTGTTAGCTGCTCTGCAGACAAGTCTTAGCAATGGACCAATACATTTTAATGTTTTTCCAAATTATCCCGTGTCCATAGAAACTGACAACTTGTTGGATCAAGTGCTTAAGCTCCACCTACAGACTACGGGTCTTAACATGAAGCCAGGGTCTTCTCCCCTTGCTATTTTTTATAGGATAATTTTTAGATTAACCAATACTGCACATCCTGCTATAAAACATGGTCCCTCACAAGGGAGCAGTGTTGTTATGCATGCAAGTTTGACAACCCAAAAGATTGAACCAGAGGTTTTCAGTTGGGATAAAATCCGAGTACCTAGAGAATGGACAATTTCCACTAAGTGTGTCTCTGCAGCCACTTCTTCCGTCCAATCTGCCTCCAAGGTTATAGAAGATAAAGGCAAGGCTACTATTTCATTTAGAAAATTTGGGTCTTGTAAGCCCAGACTCTCTACATCTTCTTCCTCTCAGTCTTTCATATCAAGAAGAGGAAAAGTCCTGAACATGAAATTCCTCCTTGTAGCCATCCATCACTTGTACACGATCCCAACACTGATTGTTTATGGTGTGAACAATGCCAAGTCTTAGTTCAGCAGAAATACATTCCCAAGAATGGTCCACACATAATATGAATAGTTGTTCTCCGTGTTCTTATTATCAGACTTTAGCACAAGCCAGATCTCCCTTATGAGCCAAAGTATCAATGGATTCAAAAGAAGCAACGTCTTCTCAAGCTGACAACACAAACTTTCTAGTCGCCAAAGACTTTGAAGTCTACACAGAGGATCGGCAACAACGCCGACAGTATTGGTATCAGCGTCAACTGGATTCAAAGATTGAACAGTCTGAGTCTGCAAGAATGCTCAACTGGAACAACAGAGCTACCAAAGCCATTCATGATCAAGTTCTCTCCCAGAACGAAAAACTCAAACGTATGCAAGATACGTTAAAAGCTATTGAGCTTCGACAACAGGGAGACCTCCATTCTGTTGTTGCTCTATTAAATAAAAAGGTAGATAGTTTATCTACTAATGTTAATTCTTTGTCCTCTAATTTAGAGCAAGTTCCTGATAAAGTCAGTAACAGTCTTCAGTTGCACATACAAGATTCTATACATGCTTGTTTCTGAAGGAACTGAAAAGAAGGTTATTGACAGTATTCAGACTGTCAATAATAAAGTAAATGAGTTATGTTTTTCTGTTTCTGAGCTTGAGCAGAATTTTCCTGCTCTAACCACTACTGTAAATAAAATAGAAAGCTCTCCGTCTGACAAAAACAGTATATCTTCGAGTTCCCAAGACCCGATCTGATTGGTCCAAAGCAATTACTTGGGCTCAGGTTGCTGCGATGAAATCGCCTCTCAGTCCAAAGAAGGACGACGATAAGAAAATTGGCATGGCAAGATTAACAGAGGAAGCTGCTGAAAGCTTCATGGATACGGGAGAAAGTTCGACACCTCCTCTACAAGGTACTATAAGAACTCTGAACTTTCAGCCGAATTTTTATAAGATTGAATGTAAATCTGCTGATGAAATCAGAGAGATGATACATGGTATGATTGGATGGGCCAACACCCAAGTACTACAATTTGGCAAGCATGATAAGGATATTGCTGGCATTATTGCTAATGGTTTTGTCGGCATTCTCAAAGAATGGTGGGATGTCTGTTCCTGCCCGCATGAAAGACCAGATCATCAATGGCCAAGGAGAAGAAGGAGCTGAACGCGTTGGTGGTGGAACGGCTAGTTTAACACGCCATAATCGCAGAATTCATTGGAACCGTTGACGATGAAAAACGGCTAAGTACTCTTGAGTTTCTAAGAGCTCAACTCTGCGATATGTCCAAAGTTAAAGAGTACCAATGCTACATGCGAAGCTTCTTTACAATTCAGGTACTCCTTTTAATTCCACCATGAAACTCAGATATGTTGAATCTTTCCCATCCTACTTTTCTAATGAATACAAGAAAGCCATGCATGGAGACACTGATGCTGATCTAACGTTTGGGAAAATTAATCAGATTATAACTGAAACTAATCAACGTCTATGTCTTGAGAAAAAAGCCCGAAAAGAGGCTATTAGAGCTGAGAAACTTCTAGGCGTTAAGTTTTGTTCTGCCCCGAAATAGACAATCGGTTTGGTTATCCTGCTCTAGTTTCTCTCAAATAAAAAATATACGAAGCATTATAAACGCTTCAAGAAATCTAAGAACCCTACCAAATGCACAGATTGTGCCTCAAAACCTTTCAAGCCCCAAAGGAGATTTTTTCGGAAGAAAAAATATTTCCCTAAGTCTAGAAACATTGAATGTTTTATATGTAAAGGAAATCATTACAGTCGGGATTGCCTAAGAAAGGTCAAAAGGCCTATCGAAAGGTCAAAAGGCCTATCACAAAGGCCAAAGTCAATTTTGCACAGGAGCATCTTCTTAGTGAAGATACCTATGTGTTCATATCTGATACAGAAAGCTATGAATCAGATATTGAGTTCAGTGAACTCACCATTGCTGCTAATCAGTTAACAGAGTCTTCCACAGAAGATGAATATTCTGACTCTGATCAAGGCTATGATTCGTTGCCAAGTTTTCATTGCAGCATGATCAGAAGCTCTTATGAACACCCTTTTATTGCTCCTAGTTCTATTGTGCTCAAACAGAAGCTAGACACACTCAAGCAAGAGCTAGCTACATGTCCTCCACACATGGTCAACCGCTACTATTCTCTGCAATCTCAAGTTTATGAGTTGAAGAATCAGTTGGATGCTAAGATCCAACAAGAGAAAAATGAAGATCTTCAACTTGCTTCTCGCACGACACCCTCTCCTGAGACTTCTTTTGCTCCTTATCAGTTTTCTCTTCCCCCCGGTAGAGGTCGCAGACGAAGCTATCCTTCTTCTAGTCTTGGTCGTGGTCGTGGATCTAATAAAATTCAAACTTTATTCATGTAAGAGCAAGGCTCCATTACAAATTTTCTTGTTTCTCAAAAGATTGCTCAGACTCAAAACTAGAAAATACAACTTCTAAGAGCTATACAAAAGATTTTCTAAACCTGAGTTTAGATTACACTGATAACTTGCCTAAAAACCCGACTCTAAGACACACTAAATGTTTAGACTAAAATCCGATACATAAAAACCCGATGATCTTGAAGAAGCTCAACCCATCCTTATATAGGAATGGAGAGGAGGAAATCACCGGAAACCTAGAAACCTAAAGACCGGGAACCGGTATCACAGTTACCCAAAATATTCCCACTAACGAAAAAGGACGAGTACATGCCACTCGTCATAACACCTTTAGAACGTGGGGAGGTCCACTTCTTTATTAAAGTGATGACAACATGCCTGTCATCTAGCATTATGGGTGTAAAAAGGACACTAGGTCCAACATCATCATCTGAGGATGAGGAGGAATCTTCGTGTTGTGTTACGGGAAAAGTTGTCGTGTATTGCGCTCATACCACAGACGTGAGACAACACGGGAACCATCAATATCTCTACGAAGATATTGTCGAGTAGGGAATAGATACTGATCTGGTATCCGTAGAGAATATCCCCAGGTGCAGGGAGGAGGTACATTCATTGTATGGTGGATGTAGAATTTCCTCCAGAGTTCTCCATTTGGATTTGCATGATGACCCTGCATGGTGTTAGTACGAACATAATATTTCATTTTAACATACCAGGGAATCTTACAATTGATAATGATATTTCCGAAACGAGATATCTGATCGGGACCGAGTAAGGGATCAGAGACGACTTAATTAGTAGGCATGAACTTAGATAAGAAATATTTGAAATGATTTGCAATATATTGCTGATCTCCTGGTCTGCTTGGGCGATTCCATGCATCATTTTGTAAGGGTCACCTTCTGGCCAGAGCCTTGAGAATTCAAATCGCCACATAGTATTAGGCCTTGGAATTAATTGACGAAGACGAACTCCTTCAATAGGTCTGTCATCAAGAGGCTCTGTGAATCGAGAATGGCGCCATTGCCATCGCAAAGTACAAAAAACCATAGGATCCTGGATTGTATGGAAGTCAGAGGTTGGAATTTCTGGATCAACAAACCTACAAGCCACCTCTGTCATTTGATAAGGAGATACAAAGATTATTTCTCTGGATAATAGCAGATGTTGTGCCTCCCAAGACATAACATTATCACACCGTTCCTTTGATTTTACAAAGTTGGAACATGTAGAAGTATTCCAAACAGGATGGAGGAATTCATGAACAATCTGCGTAACACTTATGGTTTTATGTTGAACAAGCTCTCTGCTAGCAAAATCTGCAAGAGCATTCTTTTTTCCTGAAATATGTTCAACATCAAAATCATAGCCATCAAACCATTGAGCCCATCTTTGCAGACGACCATAAGTTGTTTTATTTGTAGGATCTCCTTTATACAATCTTCCTTTGAAATGCTGCAAGTCTGTTCTTAACAAAAACTTCTCATGCTTTGAATAAAGAACAAAAAAGCTTGGATAGCTCTTTTAGCAGCAAGTATTTCTTTGTGACTAGAATGATACTTGAGTTCGGGACCGTTGAAGGATCCAGAAGCATACCTGCATATTTGTTACTGTATCATCTTCTTTTTTCTCTTTGAGGATTGCTCCCCAAAATTCTTTAGATGCATCTATCTCAATAATTTTGAATCCTGTTCCAAGTAGAGAGGCAGAGAAGGAGATTTTGGCAACTTTGTTTGATTATTTGAACCGCTTTAGTCATGTGGGAATTCCATCTTTGGAGCATTAGTGCGAAGCCTTTTATTGAAAGCAATGAACTTTGTCTGCTGCAACAACATTTTATAGAATCCTGCAATATAATTAACACAACCCAAAAATCTTTGTAATTGTGTCTTATCAATTATTTCATCAGGAACAAGCTTATCTTTGAGACAATGTGCTCTTGCAAAAGTATGGCTCCATCTTTAATGGTGATGCCCAAAAACTGAATTGTGTCTTTGAATGCTTCCATTTTGGTAGGACTGAGACAGAGTCCATTGGCATACACTGTTTTATAAAACTGTTCTAAATGCTCCAAATGATCTTTAGTATTCTGAGAAAATATCAGAATATCATCTATGTAAACAATTAAGAATTTGGACAAGTGACCAAAAATTTGATCCATTTTCTTCTGAAAAATGGATGGTGCAGTCTTTAAGCCAAATGGTAAAACTGTCCATTCATACTGGCCACCAGAATACTAAATGCGATCTTATAAGTATCTTAGGATTTAAGAAGATGTGCTGAAACCAGATTTCAAATCAAACTTACTATAAACCTTGCTGCCATTAATCCGAGTCAACAAATCATCTCGGCTTGGAATTGGGTGTTGTACAGGCAAGATATACTTATTGAGAGGTTTATAGTTCACAACTAATCTCTTTTTACCTCTAACTTGTTCACTCCTTTTATTGACATAAAAAGTAGGACATGTCCAAGGGGACTTGGATGCTTGAATAAATCCTCCTTTAAGCAAATTTTCAATTTCTGTTTGGCATTCAATTCTTTCAGAGGGAGACATGCCTATATGGTGTGCTTTGAATTTCGGAGGAGTGGTGGTCTGAAATTCTAGCTGACAATAATGTTTCTTTCTATGAACAAAAGCATGGGGATTGTCAGAAGAACAATCAGTCTTAATCTTAGTGATGAGGGCATCAATAATAGAGGCATTCATAGAGATAGATTTGTGTAACCAGTCAAGATTAGAAGCTTTATGTGGCTTAGGTGCTGAGGGCACAATAGACTGATATGACTAGAGTCTAGGAATAGATCCTTGTGGAAATCGGATCTCATTTTCACAAATAGTATAGGGCATATGATTATTCAAATTATCTGACCCAAGTAACATGTCATAGTGTAGGAGGTCAAACTGATGAACCTTAAACACAGTTTGTACTTGCCCTAACTGTACTTTGGAATATGGGCAGAACACTTAGAAATTACTCTTTTGGAATCAAAACTTACTTGCAGGAAATCAGAAACCCAACAATCTCTAGGAATAGCTTTTTCTTTTAATAGGCTGATTTCTGCACCAGTATCTATCATTGCGTCTAGAGAATATGGCTTCATATTTGGAATGCATATTTGGACTTTGCAAAACGGATTACAAGAAGTTCTGACTGTACTTACTTCTGCCTGATGTTCTGCTTCATATTGTTCATAGGCTTTCTCCATGATCAGCCTATCGACACTTTCTTCAGTATTATCAGCATTGGTGGTTGATTCTTCTTCTTGGAGCAGAGACTGAAATTCTTCAGTGGCTTTCTGAATAGCTCGTTCAAGAAGAGATAAACGTGCTTGTCTCCAAAATCTTCTTTCAGGTGTGCCTGGAGCAGGGACTGGATTGGAGACAGTTTGTTGTAATTCTTTGTGAGGCGCGATCTGGTCATACTCATGCTTTCTTCTCTATGTTCTTCTTCTTCTTCAGGGAATAAGAAAGGAAAATGTCGGGGTCTAGATCCAAAACTGTATTTAATGTATTTTAGGTATTTTCAAGATTAGAATTTGATGTTCTTGGTAAAAATAACATCTTTTTCAAAGTAAAATCATAAAACTTTTGAAAGATCTTAAAAAGTCATGGATGTGTTAACTTGTGTTGGATGATGGAAGAAGTCATGGATGTAGCGGTCTTTATTTTGTTTTATGATAGTTGATATGTTTGCATGTTTATCACGAGTTACCTAAGTCTCGGGACGGGGTTTTGCGGGATAGCGAAAAATTTCCCAAATTTTGGGGACGACAGGGGGACGACTTTTGAAATAATACAAAAAAATCAATATTTCAATATTTTAACTTTTTTCAATGACATTTAGGGATTTAAACTGTATTTAATGTATTTTCAAGATTAGAATTTGATGTTCTTGGTAAAAGTAACATCTTTTTCAAAGTAAAATCATAAAACTTTTGAAAGATCTTAAAAAAATTGGGGATGTCCCTTCCAAGTCCCTAAAACGTAAGGGACATCACCAAAATCTAGGGGATGCGTCCCCGCATAACAATGGGACTCACTTTATCATCTTACATTGTTGATTCCATCGCTGCAAAACTAGCCGATGGGGATTGATTCCATTGGGTGAGCACACAAGGATTCCCTTCCTTGTGTGATATGTAGGTGTGTGGGATTAGTAGATGTTAAGGGTGTGTGTAGGGTGCGTAGTTGGTGTGCGTGCGAGTGTATGTGACTAGCGGAAAAATATGCCAACAATTTGGTTATATTGTTGGGACTTGTTGAATTCTGTTGCCACGATGGTGTGACACGATGATGAACCATATTACTTTGGAGAACATTGAGTATTGGCTAGAGCAAGTGGAAGAGGCATTTGTGTTTAGGATTCCAAAGTGTTGGAACCACATGCCGAGGCGTTGGGTCAAAGCGCACTTGTACGCTGCTTTATATGAGACTTTCTTTGTTGAGTGTCTATACATTTGCATGCATTGTTGGCAACATATGATATGATATGAAAAAGCTTGGAACTTGGGATGAAAAAATCCCTAGACTAAGGAGTGCCTTTTGTGAAGTTTGTGCGACACTAGATTTTCCTTGGACTTGCACAATTGATATTTGGTAGAGTGGAATGCTTCACGACCCACGTATTGGAGTATCTTATGTCCACTTTCGGTTTTGTATGAATTGAAAGGATCCTTGTTGAAGCATCAATTATTCGAGATTAAGAACCTTATAGTAGACACTGGGATTGAGTACCAACTGATGGCCGGCTAAGTCCCTACGCATATGGCATATGAGTAGTGTGGAGGGTTGAGAAGGTTGGAACTTGGGATGAAAAAATCCCTAGACTAAGGAGTGCCTTTTGTGAAGCTTGTGTGACACTAGATTTTCCTTGGACTTGCACAATTGATATTTGGTAGAGTGGAATGCTTCACGCCCACGTATTGGAGTATGCTATGTCCACTTTCAGTTTTGTATGAATTGAAAGGATTCTTGTTGAAGCATCGATTATTCGAGATTAAGAACCTTATAGTAGACAATCGGGATTGAGTACCAACCGATGGCCGGCTAAGTCCCTACGCAAATGGCATATGAGTAGTGTGGAGGGTTGGACAAGGCAAGGGTGACATTGACCAAGGATTTTCAACATGGATACTTTAGATGAGCATGCTTCATAGCTACGTATTGGAGTATGCCATGTTCACTTTCGTTTTGTATGAACTGAAAGGATCCTTCTTGAAGCATCAATTATTCGAGATTAAGAACCTTATAGTAGACAACGGGATTGATTACTTACGATGGCCGGCTAAGTCCCTACGCATATGGCATATGAGTAGCGTGGAGGGTTGGAGAAGGCAAGGTCGACATTGACCAAGGATTTTCAACATGGATACTTTAGATGAGCGAGCACTTAGGCAACGTTGATATGAAGAGGCTTGGAAAAGGCAATAGCCGAGAGAGACTCTAGCTAGATGAGGGAGTTAGATGCTTTAGAAATGCCGTGAAGATCCATGGTGAGTGGGAATTGCATGAGGATGACTCTCGAAGAGGTGTGCACGGTGGAAATTAGGCGTGTGTCGCGGGGACGACAGAGCAAACATTGATAAATGTTGACACTCAAGGGAACCTTGGAGATCTCAATTCTCAACTTGATGCGCATGCTCATACGTCTGGGTTATTTGATACAAAGGTATTGTGAGTATTAAAGAAGGCGATAACGACAAAGATAGTGGAACCATAAGGAGGTTGGATAAGGCGAAAGATAAGGAGGTTTTGGATGGAGCAATGCCTTTTGTTTTATAGCAAGTTGCCCCTGCTGAATGGAGTACCATCCAAACCTTTAGTAATCCGTAGTAGCACACAAACATTTGGATTGATGAGTAGTGGGTTGACTAACCAAACCCACCGTGGTGTGCAAGTCAACGAAACAATAGTGCATTAACAACACAAATTTTGACCTCCCAGATGCTTTGGGCTCTGACGATGATCCCAAGCACCATGACGACGAACACTGCCGCTCGGTGGAAATTAGCAAGCTTTGATAAATGTTGAGACTCAACGAAACCTCGAGAGCTCGGTTCTCAACTTGATTGTGCATGCTCATACGTCCGGTTGTTTGATATAAAGGTATTGTGAGTATTAAAGAAGGTGATAGTGACAAAGATAGTGGAACCATAAGGAGGTAGGATAAGGCGAAAGATAAGGAGATTTTGGATGGAGCAATGCCTTTTGTTTTATAGCAAGTTGCCCTTCTGAAAGGAGTGCCATCCAAACCTTTAGTAATCCATAGTAAAGCACGCAAACATTTGGATTGATGAGTGGGTCGACTAACCAAACCCCTAGTGGTGTGCTTGGTCAAAGGAACCAGAGTGGTGCATCAATGACACAAGTTTTGACCTCATAGAATGTTTGGGTTGCGACAATGATCCCAAGCACCATGACGACTAATGCTGCACCTCTTGCGACCTCGTAAGCGATGGTGGAGCCGGTACCTTTGGAGTAGGCCGAGAAAGCCGGAGCACAAGGACAATGAAGGATTCCCACTAACCTTTGCGCATAAGCGGTAGGGAGCATGGAGGCGCAATTTGTTGTTGTTGCGACTCAGTTAGAGAAGTTGATTGCAAACAATGCAAATTACATGCGCAATGGTATATGGTGGTGCGTTGATTATGGTATATGGGAATGCACAACCCAATCGAGGACATGGAGATGGAAGATTTCCACCTCATACATGTCACAAATGTGGATCACCCGATCATCATTAATGTGACTTCCCAACCTTCCCCACTTGCGTGTATTACTCCAGTGAACACAAGGTTTAAGAGTGAGAAAGGCGTGAGCATGATTCGCATTGCACATGCGGTTGTAGTTGGATGGAAGCCGAAGCCCGGTACACTAATGACTACTTTGGTGCAACTTGAGATGACACACTTGAGCCCCCTTGCAATAGGTTCTCTTGATAAACAAAAACAAAAGGATATTCTCCATGAGACGATGGGACTTGTTGGAGAGCTCTAGGGTGAGATTGAGTTTTGAAATACGCTATAGATTATGCATGCGGTTATGCAAGACTTGATAACCAAATGATGTTGATAATGATGTTTTCCAAGAGCCCCCTTTAGAAACAATAAGGTGCTAGAATCCACCCCTTGTAATATGTTATCTTGATAGACAAAAAAAGTGGATATCCTCCATGAGACGATGGGACTTGTCGGAGAGCTCTAGGGTGAGATTAGGGCGAGATTGAGTTTTGAAAGACGCTATAGATTGTGCATGCAATTATGCAAGACTTGATAACCAAATGATGTTGACAAGGATGTTTTCCGAGAGCCCCTTTAGAAACAATAAGGTGCGAGAATCCACCCCTTGCAATAGGTTATCCAGATAAACAAAAAAAGAGGGTATCCTCCATGAGACGATGGGACTTGTCATGATGCACTTAAGACCCCTTTAGAAACAATAAGGTGCCAGAATCCACCCCTTGCAATAGGTTATCTTGATATACAAAACTAGATTGTGGAAAGAAGCTAGATTGTGGATGCAATTATGCAAGACTCCAAAACCGAGATGATGTTGACTGTTTCCAAAGAGCTATGCAAGTTAGTGCGCACCGAAGGGACCATTCCCTTGCTTGGATAATGGCTCACCCAACAAGTCAAACAATTAGTGGTTATCTTGATATACAAAACTAGATTGTGGAAAGAAGCTAGATTGTGGATGCAATTATGCAAGACTCCAAAACCAGATGATGTTGACTGTTTCCAAAGAGCTATGCAAGTTAGTGCGCACCGAAGGGACCATTCTCTTGCTTGGATAATGGCTCACCCAACAAGTCAAACAATTAGTGGTTAGCAAGCAACTTGTTCACACAAGAAGCCATGAGGTGAGATCTGCGTAGAGTATTGAGTATGAGAGGATGAAAACCCTCTTTAAGCTTAGGAAGAAGAACAAAAACTCTTCTTTCTTTTGAGAGGAAGCTCTACTCAGGGGTTTCCACTGATTTTCAAGGCTATATTTCAGATTTCCAGCAGTTGTTGAAGGTTAGATTTGCAGATTTATGTTGATTCCAGCTAGGGTTTGAAGGTGGAGTATTGTTGCTGAGTTCTACCTTTTATTTCTAGCACTTCCATAGTGGAGTGACCCATATTGTGTGCATTTCTGGGAGATCTAGGGCACATTGAGATCAGATTTGAGTTGCTGTTCCATAATCTGATTTTAGAAGCCAAGATCAGTTGAGTTGCATATTGTTTTGCCCAAGGAAATTCCATTTTCAGTCCTTTCAGTTAGCTGTCATTCTGCAGATTTATAAATAAAAGTCTAGCCCTTTAATTGATCCAAATATGGTATTTTTCTCAAGTTTTTGCATAAATAAAAATTGTTGATCTGTTTGGATAAAGAATAGAGTTATTTTACTTCAGTTTTGTGGATTTTCACTCCTAGATAAGATAAGATAAGATAAATATATTAATGTCCAATGAATGACCACAAAAGTAGATCAATGGGACTGCAGTCCAAACAATATACAAAGTGCAAGCGGGAAGACTCAAACGAGTTCCCGAGAACAGAAGAAAGAATAAGAGAAGAACAAGCAAAAACCCCAAAAAACAAAACCCCACAGACTGTCTAACTAGTAAAACAACTAGTCTAATTGCGGAAAACAGACTAATAAGCTTAATATTTACCTAGGGGGAAGCCTACGACTAAGATTACGTGCTTAAAACAACTAAGAGCTAGAGCTAGCAGTACTATCCTTAAATACTTCTCCTATATTACTCAAATTTTTTGGGTCTTTTTCTTGCTGGGCAAGTTTTTCTATAATATCTAATATTTCACTAGCTAAGGCTACATACTGAGCACTATAAGTTACTATATTGGCTCCTGAAGCTAATTCTAATAAAGCTAAACTTCATCTATCTTCTTCAATTTTAAAGCTAAAGTTCCTTGCAAAGTCTTTCCTGGCATGATAGTCTGCTAATTTATAAAATCTTATGGTGATTAGTCACAACCTAGACTTGGTATCTTATTATGGGCCCACTACACCTCTGCGGTGAAATCTTACCTTACTTGTGCCTTATGCTTCTTTGATTACTGCCTTCCCTATTTCTTCTATCAAGCTTACTAGAGGATAATCTGCTCAATACTACAACTATAACTAACTTTCGAACCTATTTACCAGTTCCTTCTCGGACTCGACTTCTCGCACTGAACCTTATTTCGCCAAAACGCCCTCACCGGCTCATAGGCTACTCTCTGTTGAACGATCACTTCGCCTTGATCTTCCTGGTCATAATGTTCTTAAGTTAATTAAAAGTCTAGTACCTATTTGCAGAAATAAATTCTAGTTTACAAGATATATTAAATAGTTCTGAACAAAATAAAAGATGCAGCGCACACAGAATGATTTCTTGCAAATATATTGATATAACAATATTACAGAGACTTTGTGTGTTTGAATGAACACATACCCAAAATTAAGAACCTTATCTAAGCTGGACTAAGATTTTAGCCAGACATACCTGGACTAAAGACTTGACTTTGGAACTTGCTTCCAATTGCTCTGCAACTTCTTTCGACTTTGCCTTTGCTCCGAATTCTTGATTGTTCCACAGAATTTTCTGTTGGTCCCAAAATTCTCCGTGTTTACAATGAAGCATTCGTTCTCATTTTATAGCAAATGAGAGGCAACCGGGTTACCTAGGAATCTACTTTATGACCTCCACATGCCGGTAGGTTCATATTGAGACTGACGGACTTGACACAAAGGCGCACTAAGGAGCGCACTGACCGACTTTTGATTGATGACTGTCAAATCATTTAAAGTAAAGATTCCTCATGCCCTACTGCTTTTACGACCAAGCATACGAGTTGGCACGTTTCGAATAATTACTTTTGATTGTGACTAGACCTCCATCCTATTTTCTAGGTTGTGGGTCTCTATGGAGTCCATCGAATAGTGGCCTGAATTGGTGGAGTGACCATCATCATTATCTTCATGGGTCCACGGCTGCTTTTCTTCCTCGATGTCTTCGTTGCCGACAATGGAGATGTCGCTGTCACTGTAACATTCAGTGGAATTATTTTCCAGCTGTCTTAGCGCGTTTGCTGTTTTGAAACTAGTGGGAATCTTTCCTGATGGAGTGACTGACGGAACTCGGTCACGCTGGTCCAGGGTCCCTCGATCACTTCAATGATTGTCCTTTCTCCTTGGGCAATGAGCCAAGAGTTTCTGACCTTAGCTGTAATTTGGTGCATAGCCATAATTACTTCTGCTTTTAGATCGTGCAGATGGGATAACCCATAGTAGGGAATCTTCTTTCCGCTTGGTTCTAACTTTGTGGGGTAGAACCTGACACAGTGCATTGCTGGGATAATGATGTAGCTTTGTCCCTCTGGTGATGTCATCTGTATCCACTCGTGTGGAGTACTCAGGAACTTGATCCTGCAGGCGAAATCTCTGGTTCCGAACAGGTTTCTGAAGCTGTTCATTAGGAATGGTGGAAATCCCTTGAGATCTTTCAAGGTTTGTGTCCACAGATTCTTGATGAAGACTGTCAAGGTCTCTGCAAAAATTAGCCTGTTCTCTGGATCTTCTGCTGTATCTAGGCAGAGAGCCATTGATTCATGAAAACCCTTCCACGCAGTTTCTGTTAAACTGTCTATTGGGACTTTTGCTGATTCTGGTAACAGGATCAGTTCTTTTTCTTTCTTTGGAGTAGCTGTTTCTGGTTGCTTCTCCTGTTTGTTGCTTTGCAAAACTGCAAGCTGTTCTGCAAGAACTCCCATTGATTTAAGGAATTCAGCTTTATCTTTTTGTTCAAAATTGAACAAAAGATTGTTACAAATTTGTAGGCACTGGAAGCCTATTCTTTTGTTTGTTCTGTACTTGAGGGTACTTGAACTTCTTTTGACGTTCTCCAAAGATCGTCATCGGGAGTGCTCACTCCCTAAGCTGTTCTGGTCTTGGCACCAGTGTATTTACCTGTTTCCGAAATTATCGGATCCCTGGTTTCAGAGTGTAGGGATGCCTATTGGCAGCTTTAACTAAAAGCTCATCGACTGAAGCCGATGTTTTTCCTGGAAGAAACATTGTTCCCTGCCTTTCTGAGACATTGCTAATTTGTATTAGCTTTATTCCTTTTGTAAGGAATCAACAGTCAACGGATTTGGTAAGTCTTTACCAGTAGCCGTTTGCTCTGGACTAGCTATTCCTTTTCCCGGGAATAGTCGGTTTTAGGAAACCTTGCGGCTTCACTCAAGCTCCTGCTTGATTGTTGTTCATTACTGAACTGTGCTTTGGACTTAGCCTTTTCAGGGCGCTGTCCCATAGTTGCACTTGGTGAAGAGTCCATTTTCTCTTCTGTTATTTTGGTCACCTGCTTAACCTGAAACATACACATTTTGCGGGTTAGAGCATCTGGTAGACTATTTTTCGTACCTGCTATATGTTCTACGTTGTATGAATACTTGTAGAAGCAGTTTCTCCATCGTAACATCCTGCCACGACTTGTTAGTTTATCAAAATTGTTCTTTTTAAAAGTTAAAAAGAACTTACAATGTGTTCTAATCAAGAACTTGCTAGATAGATAAATCTCTGATTTTTCTATTGTTCTTTTTATTGCCAATATTTCCTTTTCATATGTGCAATGATTATGTTCTGCCGGAGAGAACTTACCTGAACTGTATTTACACAACTGTTCGTTGTTCGTAGATACGTCCCTGCATTTAACAATTCCTGCCCAATGTAGATCTGAAGCATCTGTTTCAAGGATGATTAGATCGTTTTCATTTGGTAATTTAAGCAAAGGTAATTGTTTACATGAATCCTTAATTTTCTGGATTCTGTCTTCGTCTTCTTTCAAGAACATCCATTTACCTTTCTTGAACTGGTTATGGAGTATTCCTGTTAGTTCTGATAATTTAGGAATGTAATCTCTAGCGTAGTTTACACAACCTAAAAATCTTTGTAATTGCTTAGCTTCCTCCATTTTATTGGGGAACTGCTGGATTTTACAAGAATGTGTTCTTGCATTTTTACTGCTCCGTTTTCGATTTCTACTCCTAGAAAATCGATACGGTTTTGTTCGAGAAATACTTTCTTTTCTCCTAAGATTATACCATGTCTTATAATCTTATACCATGTCACCATATTAAGGTGTTCTAAATGTTGTTCTTTAGTCTGACTAAAGATTAATATGTCATCAATGTAGACATTACAAAATTTTGTAAGATCTCCAAATATTTCATCCATTCGTCATTGAAATATATTAGGAGCATTCTTTAATCCAAATGGCATAGCAAGCCATTCATATTGTCCTTGTGGATTGCTGAATACTGTTAATGGTATTGCTTCTTCAGACATCTTGATCTGCCAATAACTGCTTTTACAGTCGAATTTGCTAAATATCTTAGCATTCTTGATTCTTGATATTAGTTGATGTATATTTGGTATAAAATATCCATCACTAATTGTATAATCATTTAATTTTTGTACTTAATGACTATCCTTGCTTTACCTCTAAGGGTTTCAGCATGGTTTCTAACACAAAATGCTGGTGAACTATGTATACTTAGACTAGGGCATATAAGTCCTAATTTAAGTTGTTCTTGCAACTGTGTTTTGAATTCTATTCTATCTTTGTCAGAACAATACCTTGGTCTGACTCGTACCACTGCATGTGGATCAATAAGCTTGATGTTACATCTTGCTTTGTCTTTTCCCAAAGTAATAATGGGTTTATACTAATATTGTTTTGAAGCTTTTGCTTAATAATTGCTAAAGATAACTGTTTCTTTATTGCCTCAATATTAGCATAATGATTATTGATTTTGTTTATGATTTCTGTTTCATAAACTGTTTCTTTATTGCCTCAATATTAGCATAATGATTATTGATTTTGTTTATGATTTCTGTTTCATAAACTTTTTCTTGTTCAAATTCTAAAATTGAACTGAAATCTTGCTGTTCTTCAGCGTGATTTACTAGAATTAGTATTTTATCTTTTACCTCTTGTACTTTTAAACTTTCTTGTATTTTCCCACCAAGCTTCGCATCGCGAATACTCTGATGTTTCTGTAGTTTCTTTAAGAATTTATTATCTGTAATTCTATATGCCTGTTTTACAAGTTCTGTGTAATAGGTCTGGCTATCAACTTGAAGACTAACAAAATTCTTCGTTTGATTAAAGGGCGAGTATGCTAGTAGAAATTCATTTCCTAATAGTATATCCGCATTATGACATTCACATTGCCATATCATTTTTATAACAAATCTGCCTCTGCCGATTGTTATTGGTATGTTAGTGGCATAGGTATCCATAATTATACGATTACCTTCAACAGTGTTACCTGTCATGCTTCTACCACCTTTCTGCCAGAGTTCTTCTGGTATAGCCGCTTTAAAGCTAAGTTCATGCCTGCACCTGTATCTAGGTATGCATGTAAGTTATATGCTTTATAACCTTTGAACTTCCAGGTTGTATTTATATATGTACTTTGAGGTGATGTTACTATCAACTCAAAGTTTTCTGGTTATTCTTCACATTTATTAATATCTCTTTCATGAGATTGTTCTAGATAACAATTTTTACAAAATTCAGCTGTTTCTTTAGGATATTCTTCGCAATGAATACAAAGTTTTCCTAGTTCATACATGTCTTCCTTATGTTTAAGATCATCATACTCTGCTGATCTTTTACAAAATTCTTCTTCTTCTTGAAGATCTTCTGGGAGTGGTAATTGTTTTGGAATTACTTTAGGCTTAGTTTCTTTAGCCTTTTTGATAAATTCATCTCCGAATCAAACTTTATTATAAGTTTTCATTTCGGGATTTCTATGAAAGCTGGATTGCTCATAGTTCTTTCTTTTGAAATAATCATCTATTTCAATTTTTATGTTTTTTTGCAATCTCTTGATTTAGTCAGCTTAGTCATTAATGATTCAAAGAATGCTAAATCGTAGGTTAAGTTTTTGCTTTTATCAGCAAAACACAAACCTTCATCTTTAACTCCACATTCGTCGCATGTATGTCGAGCTTCATAAACTTCGTAATTTGCATTACTAAATTTATCTGATAATTGTTCAATATTTTGAACTTGTAGAACAAAGATATTTTCATCACTTTGTTCTGATGACGATTCTTCTGAATCTTCATCTTCTGATTCTAATTCTGAATCTTCATCTTCTGATTCTGAATCTATAGAATATACAGATTCTATTTCGCTATCTTTGAATTCTACGAATTCAAGATTCATAGCATTAGCTATTTCCATTTCTTCTAGTGTTTCTTCATAAAATGCTTTGGCTGCTTGATTTTTCTTTTTATTTGGACATTTATTTGCATAATGTCCTTCTTCCTGGCATAACCAACATTTACATTTTGGCTTACCTGGTTCTTTGTTTTGATTTTTCTTCTTAAAAAATCTCTTTCTTTTGTTCCATGGTTGGAACTTGTTTTTATCTTTCTTCCATTTGAAAGATTTGGATTTTCTGTATTTTCGTTTCTTTTGAAACTTATCCTTTCTCTTTTTCTTATATGGCTTCTTGGTTTCGCAACCCCATTGAGTAGCCATTTTGTTGATGCTGTAGCATTCTGCTCCTTTCATCTGTTTCTTGGCTTTCTTAGCCAGTTGGTTTTGCATGCAAACTTCTGCAAAATAATCTCTACAAAACTTAACTATTTCTCCTAGAGTAGTTAGTTTTTGTGCTTTCTCATAGACCCTTTCCTCTATGATCTTATTCCCGGGAGCTGGAAGTTTTCTAACGAATAACCTGAGGTATTCAGGTTTGTTGATTTCTCCTGTTGTATAGTAATACTTTTCGTATTCACTTACATAGTTTTCAAAATATCTTAAATTGCATTTAGACAAATTTATGATATTTCGTTTTGCTTCTTCCTTGGTTTTCTGACCAAGATGATGTATATCTCCACAGAATGTCTGATAGAGTATACTAGAAAAATCCTTTGGATTGCTGGTTTCTTGCATTTTTGCCTTCCATGGCTTAAATTCTTCTGTTTGCTCAAAGGCTTGAAAAAGTCTTTAGCAATCCCTCCGAGTGTCCTTATGTAGATACTTTTCGTATTCACTTACATAGTTTTCAAAATATCTTAAATTGCATTTAGACAAATTTATGATATTTCGTTTTGCTTCTTCCTTGGTTTTCTGACCAAGATGGTGTATATCTCCACAGAATGTCTGATAGAGTATACTAGAAAAATCCTTTGGATTGCTGGTTTCTTGCATTTTTGCCTTCCATGGCTTAAATTCTTGTTTGCTCAAAGGCTTGAAAAAGTCTTTAGCAATCCCTCCGAGTGTCCTTATGTAGGATTCATTTCTACTCCAATGTCTTTTTCTTTAAAGGCATAGGTTGATGTGGCGACATACATATTTCCTATCCAGATCGCTTATGGTTTTCTGTCTGTCTTTTACACGTCTATATCTAGCCATATACCCGTAGGATGTATATTTGGTCCCCAAGTTTCATCTTTAGGTCGATATTGTTTATTAAAGGGTTCTTTCCCTTTTCCTGTTGGTCAACGGTCAAAAACGGTCTCCAGACAGAAAGGTCTGGCGCCGAATTCGGCTAAAATAATCAATTGATGAAGCAGCGAAGGAGGAGAGTCTGCACTCTCTCAGCTGACGCCCAATTTGTAGCTAAAAGGGAGGGCCCCCAAACAACAGACCCATAGAGAATAGTGGGTTGGATGAGAGAGACCATGAGAGACATCTTAGAGGAAATGTCTTGAAAGTGGTGTCGGAAACATTGTTGCTCAAGAATGGCAAGAGACCCATAACCTTTGTTCACACGCGGTTGAAGGGCATGCCTCATACTAAATCTAGGTCCTGAGAACTGGACACCCAAATAAGTATATGCATTGGTGATTTCAACCTCCTGTCCCCTGAAAAAGAAATGGAGGAGAAGTCTTCAACCCGTTGAAGACCATGACCTTGGTCTTACCAAGATTGACAGTCAAATGCCGAGAGATCACAAAATAGAGCAAGTGCATCAAGTTGTCTCTGAAGCCCCTCGGGAGAAGAGGCAAGTAAAACAATATCATCAGCGAACAGGAGAATAGAAATCAAAACATGGTGAAGAAGGCACCCATCCCCTTCCTGAATATGATCCCGAAGAAAAGATTCTAATTCATCAATGTAGATACCGAAGAGAGTAGGGGACAGGGGGCAACCCTGTTTAACCCCAATGGTACTCCTGATGAAGTCCGACATCCCGAGAACAGTTCGGAGGTGACCAAGGACAGACTCATAGAGACGCATGATGGCAACAATAAGAATCTCGAAATACCGATGTCCCTAAGCCTCTGGAAGAGAGCCATGCGAGGTATTGAGTTCAACCTTGTTTAACCCCAATGGTACTCCTGATGAAGTCCGACATCCCGAGAATAGTTCGGAGGTGACGAAGGACAGACTCATAGAGACGCATGATGACAACAATAAGAATCTCAGAAATACCGACGTCCTTAAGCCTCTGGAAGTCCGACATCCCGAGAATAGTTCGGAGGTGACCAAGGACAGACTCATAGAGACGCATGATGGCAACAATAAGAATCTCAGAAATACCGATGTCCCTAAGCCTCTGGAAGAGAGCCATGCGAGGTACTGAGTCAAAGGCTTTCCGAAAGTCCACAAAGCAACAGTAGACCTTCGAAGAGTGGTGGCGGGCCTCCTCAATAATAGCCCGAAGGGTGAAGATGTGGTCAATAGTGTGATACCCAGGTCGAAAACCAGCCTGACCTCTAGCTCTGAGCTGTCTCTGCTCCAAATCATCAGACAACAACCTGTGGAGGACCGTGGCATAGAGTTTGGAGAAAGAGTGGCCCACCATAATAGTCCTGTAGTTATTCGGATCAGAAGTCGTTCCCGCTTTGTAGATCGGGTGAATGACATGATGAGACCAAGTAGGTGGGAAACCTCGGCGGACCACCTGGTTGAAGAGATCAGTCAAATAAACACCAATTGCCTCAGAACCCTGCTTGAAGAATTCAACCTGGAAGCCCTCTTCATCAGCCGCCTTGCCACTGTTCAAGGACCTGATTGCCTCTTTGATATTCCTGTATGTGAAAAGATTACCGGGAGGAGGATTTCCAATCTGGATAGACTGCTGCCCCGAGGATATCATAAAGGGTAGAGGTGTGGGAGAATATGGAGGTAGGATCGAGTGGTGGGGAAAGACAGTACGCCAGAAAGACGGGGATTAGACCGGAGGGAGGTAGAAAGGGTATGCCTGCGGTGGGAAATGAAGGATCGCTTCTTACGGCGAAGAAGGCACCGGTAGGCAGTCCTAAGAGTGGGGAAGGAGGGAAGAGCATGGGTAAAGGCATGACGGAGGTGACGGTGAAGGGATTTGCACTCTAAATCATACCATTGGTTCATAGGACAAGATTTTGGAGTCCAAAAGGCTGAGGGATGAGTGGTGGAGCTGGGAAAGGATAGTAGAGCGGCCTTCCACAGAGCAGAGGATAGGCATGTGTACTTAGCTTCCACACTCACAAGGTTGGAGAAGTGATTCTCAGAGGGGAGAAGGTCACGGATGTGAGCTGAGAAAGTGTCGTAACTCCCTTTATCAAACTGAAAGGAAGTACGAGGGGGGTAGCGAAGAGGAGGGGTGGTGGTGGGAGGAGGGTTGGTGTCGAGACAGAAGGATAGGACAGCGTGGTCGGCAAGGGGAATGGGGGAAACGGAGAAGGAACAGAAAAGAAGAGAGACATCCGGGTTGGCAAGGATATAATCTACAACACTGGTGCCACCACCATGGGGGCGGCAGGTGAAGAAGCGTGAATCCGGAAAGCGTTCAATCCCGTTAAGGATCACCATCCCCTGTGATTCCCGTTCTAGGGAAGGAACCGTCCATAGGCTGTGAAAGGACCGTCTGTATCATCGGAAATCCTATGCAAACCCACTGCTTCTGAGTCAATACTCTGTGTGCAGAATGTATCCTTAGAACGGTCATGAAGAGGGACCTGTAAGTGTCTGGTGCGGGCATTAAAATCGCCCAAGATAATAACCTTCCTGCTGACAGAGTACTGACTAATATTGTCGTATAAGTCAAAGAAGGGGTCACCATCGGGGCCATTGTGAATGGCGTACGGAGAGGAGGCAGGAGGAAAGTAACAGACAACAATATACAAATCCTAGAACCTCGAGCGACCGCTCTAATACGAATCCACATGTACCTGGCAGACACATCGGTGCCAACCACCGAGATCCTATCCTGGAGGGAGTCCCTATAAAGACAGGTGACCCCACCAGAACCCCTGACACCCCCCGAATCCCGAGTCTCTTGTCTGCAAGCAGAAAACCAAAGGAAGCCCGCAATACCCGGGAGAGGTCGAACTGGGCTCTCGTGTGTCTCTGTGATGAAAAGCATATCAGCAGCCCCAAGGGCATCTGTCATAAGACCGGGGGAAGACCAAAGTGAGCCATTACCATTCCAACATCTGATAGTCAGACCCCGACCCCTCTCTTGCCTGACCCGTCATTTGGAAACACCCTGTCGGGGCTCCCAACCGGGGAGGCGAATCCCTAATAACAGCCCGGAGGTTCCTGATGACCGCCCATTTACTTGCCTTCCTTGCTGCCATGACCTGCTCCCTAGAGCGTTTGAGCTCTCCAACCTGTGTCCTGGTGAGATCCTCATCAAGGAAGACCTTGTCTGGGCGAGAGAGAAGACACCTCTTAGCCCTGAGGGCTGTCAACCTGTCAGATGTAGTCCTGAAACGGATGAAAAGGGTGGAATCATAGCCGACCCAGGCTTTCTCTAGTGTAATGTCAGAGATCCCCAAAGTATTCGTGAGAAAGGAGTTACCAACCACCAGTGGGTCCTGTGTAGGAATGGTGGGTGGGAGACCCCTCACTTTGAGGTTTAACTCCCTGTCACGCCTAGTGCGTTCCTCAATTAATTTGGCCTGCACAACGGCCTCAACTGCAGCTAAAGGTGGAGGGACATTGGTTTTCCCGCAAACAACCTTGGTCCATGATTCTGTTTCCAGTTTTAAGGAAGCCTGGTTATTTCTGATCTCCTCCTGTTGGGACCGAAGGTCAACAATTTCAGCGTGTAAGGTATCATTAGGAGGGTTGGTATTATCGGTGTTGTTGGCTAGTTTCTCTTTCAAGATAGCATTCTCGATTCAACATCTGCAACCCTGTTAATAAGTGCACATACCTCACTCTGAAGTTGTTGATTTGCAGTTTCAATTTTTGGATACGGTTGAGAAGTTCCATTAAGATGTCAGCTGTGCAGTTGGGAGTATTGCCCAGGGGGTTCCCAATCGTGCCCCTGCCGGTAGGAGATTCGGGGCCATGTTTGCCGACACTTTGTGGGAAAAATAACCTGAAGAGGAGAGAGGATTAGTGGAGAATCAGATAACATAATCTGATCAAAACTAGCAGTAATTTTTGTCTCACTGCCCAAGGTTACAGTCCCAACTTTGCATTACTTAGCCACAAACACGACCCACTACCTCGAGCTACAGACCGTAGCCACGAAGAAACGTGGCCTTGTGTACAGATGGACAATCTACGAATCACGAAAAACTAGGAAAATGTGTCCTCGAAACACTAGAAAAATTTGCTTTTGATTTGCAAAAAAAAACTAGAGAACATAAAACCCTGCCCACGATTCTCGGAGAATAAAAAAAACGTGTAACAGAGGAACACCCACGATTTAGTACCCACAAAACACCCAGGGTATTGCACTAGAAAAACGTGCCCTCGATTCACGAAAAACCAGAGCTACGAATCACGAAAAAACGAATCAAAAAATCGTGGAAGCCATTCACGGTAGAGCAAGTCTCATTTTTTGCATAAAATTCAGATCTGCATAATTTATTTCAAGTACCTAGTCTATAAAATTGATATTTTGGATCGTATTTACTGCTATTTTGTTTGGGGTCAAAATTTGTCCATTTGAAGACACTACAATGGTATTAAAACGGTGATTCTCCCAGCCTGTGAAGAAGAAATCAATTTTGCATGGACACAGGTGAAGAGGGTTTTAGATATCACTACTCAAGAAGAACTCCAAGAAAAGAAGGAATGGGTGATAGAGAAAGACCCCCACCATCGATGATAGGCGAGCTATGTGAATGAAATATTCACTAGAGGTAACAGGGAATTGCAAAACTATTTGATGGAAGCTCATAGGGATCTAAGAGACTCCTTTGTAGGAGCTATAGCTGATTTGAGCAAATCTATACAAGGGCTGAGCACTACCAGACCGAACTCTCAAGGAAATCAAGGCAACCATGGTGAAGGAAGCTCTTCTACCAATCATGGAGAAAGGGTCTCAAGCAAGACCCCCTCTAAATTCTTCCGTGCCAATTTTCTACAAAGAACAGAGCCACAAGTGGAGATAGAACAACCACAAGCACTTGGAGTTGCTGAAGAAATGGATCTATATGGGGAAGAATATGCATCTCTGAATCACAACACAAGAGAGCTGCTTTCTTCCGGGACTTTTGCCAACTAAGGAGAAGCGAAGGACCAAGGAAGAATAAGGTGAGTCATCAACAAGAGCCAAGAAAAGATATCCAACATAGATTGGGTAAGATTACTCTTCCTACATATGATGGTACTTGATAAATGTTTTGCTAGGGCTTGGTTGCAAAAATTGGATACTTATTTGTCACTAAACCCCATGTATGAAGAAGAGGCCCTCAAATTTGTTCCTATCATGGTATAGTTACACAAGGACATGGTTCTATTACCACTCTTGATGAGTTCAGTCAAAGGCTAATAGAAAGGTTTGACAGAAGGATCTGGAAGTGCATTTTAGAGAGTTGGCACAACTCAAACAAGAGGCTTCGGTAGAAAGGTATGTTGCTGATTTTCAGAACTTGCTGTCATGGTTCCAGATGTAAGTAAAAGAAGGTTAGTTGTTTTGTTCATGGAAGGCTTGACCGAACCTCTTGGCTTGGTGAAGGCTTTTGAGCCTCCTTCTCTTCGGATGCGATCAAAAGATTGTTGAATTTGCAATCTACAACTGTTAAGAGTATAAATCTTCAGTCAAAGGCTAGAAAGGTTTGACAGGAAGGATCCGGAAGTGCATTTTAGAGAGTTGGCACAACTCAAACAAGAGGCTTCAGTAGAAAGGTATGTTGCTGATTTTCAGAAACTTGCAGTCATGGTTCCAGATGTAAGTGCATTTTAGAGAGTTGGCACAACTCAAACAAGAGGCTTCAGTAGAAAGGTATGTTGCTGATTTTCAAAACTTACAGTCATGGTTTCAGATGTAAGTGAAAGAAGGTTAGTTGTTTTGTTCATGGAAGGCTTGACCGAACCTCTTAGGGGCTTGGTGAAGGCTTTTGAGCCTCCATCTCTTCAAGATGCCATCAAGAGATCGTTGAATTTGGAATCTACAACTGTTAAGAGTAGAAATCTGCAGTTTGGACAGCAGCGAACAACATCTTTTGGGCAGCAAAAGGACTCACTTGGACAGCCAATGACAACTTCAAATAGTGAGCAAGGGACAACAACTTTTGGGCAGCAAGGTAAGGCAAAGGAATGGATAAAAATATGCCATCAAGAGATTGTTGAATATGGAATCTACAACTGTTAAGAGTAGAAATCTGCAGTTTGGACAACAGCGAACAACATCTTTGGGGTGGCAAAAGGATTAACTTTGACAGCCAATGACAACTTCAAATAGTGAGCAAGGGACAACAACTTTTGGGCAGCAAGGTAAGGCAAAGGAATGGATAAAAAACAACCAAGAAATAGAGGCAAGGAATGAGTTAAGAAGAAAAAAATTATGCTTCAATTGTAGGGACCCATGGACACCCAACCATCGTTGCCAAGGTAAAGGGTCAATCCACTACATTGAGGTAGTTTCAGATGATGAAGATGATGGAGATAATGTTGATCCAAAGAAAATTGAAGAGGAAGTGGTTATCACAGGTGCCACACTTGCTACATTATTTGTACCACCTAGTTTCTATGCATTCCGAGTTAGAGGAGATCGATCACTTTGTGTTGATAAATACTGGAGCTACACATAACTTCATTGATGATGGGATTGCAGGTGGAAGATTTCCAAGGGTTCAACGTGATAGTGGCAGATGGACATTCAATCTCATGTACAAAGAAGATTCCACAACTTGAGTTCACCATAGGAGATCATGAGGTAAGAGATGATTTTTATGTTATTGGCATTGGTGAAATGGATATAGTACTTGGAGTACAATGGCTACAATCTTTCCCTAATAAAACCTGTTTATTTAGGTCTAGCAATATTTTGTACCACTAAACAACATTTTTCATTTTTATGTAGTGAATCATTTTTTTTCAAAGCCCAACCCCAACCAGGATAACATATCGAGGATAAATGACCACTTGATTATGTCATAGGCTTTGTCGAAGTCCAACTTTAGTGTAAGTGAAATTTGGGAGGTTTTTCGAGCCCATTATGTGAATTCCCAAGCCAAAACCAAATTGTCTTGAATATATCTTCCCTAATAAAACCTCTAACAATATTTTGTACCACATCTTTAATAAGCAATGCAATGATTTGTAGGAGAGTGATGGGTCTCTAATTGGTGATACATCTCAATTATTCCAACCAGCATAACATATCAAGGATAAATGACCACTTGATTATGTCATAGGCTTTGTCGAAGTCCAACTTTAGTGTAAGTGAAATTTGGGAAGTTTTTCGAGCCCATTATGTATCTTCCCCTAATAAAACCTCTAACAATATTTTGTACCACATCTTTAATAAGCAATGCAATGATTTTGTAGGAGAGTGATGGGTCTCTAACTGGTGATACATCTCAATTATTTCTACCTTTGGGGATTAGATTTATCAGTCCTTGATTGATGAAAGTGCTAAGTGCCTTGAAGAATTCAGTTGGTAAGCCATCCAAACCATGACTTTTTTCATTTGCTATAGAAAAAAAGAGCATGTTCCAATTCCTCAAGACTAGGCAATTTGTCGAGATGATTAGGAAGGGAGGTCTTGAATAATGTTAATAGGAATGCATTGGCTCACTACTTTACTTATTTCAATGTAGGAAGCATCATGAACATGCTCATTAGTGAAGAGTGTTTTGAAATGGTTGCTGAAAACATTTTTAATTTCTGCAGAAGAGGAACAACAATTTCCATTGTGAACCATGATGGACATCATTTTTCTTTGTTTTTGTGTTTGTGATTTAAGTATTGAAAGAAAAACTTGGAACCTTTATCCCTCTCTTTAATCCAGTGAAGAGGAAATGTTTCTCTTATCCGACTTTCCATAACAGCCACTGCTTTTTTGAAGATTTTTGTCCAAAGGTGTAGAGAGGGGAGTTTACATCATTCCTCAAGTCTCTTCATTAGAGACCGTTCCCTTATTTTCTTAGTCCAAGCTTTTTTACCATAAGATTGTAGAAAAAAGTGCATCTGTCAAGTGCTTCTTGCCACCAAAGAATCCAACCATTCCCATCTTTGGGTTTGGTAACTGGATTCCAAAGAGCACCAAGAGCAGCTATACAGTCCTTGTTATTCAGGTGTAGTACATCGAGTTTGTAAGAGAAATTTGGAGATTAAAAGGAGATTATCAGATAGGGTAGCTGCAAGATCCAAATTCACCACTTTCCTTTGGAAGAAGGGTACAATTTGAAGATTTGAAGACAAGTAAAATCTGTCTAGACGGCTGAATTTTTTTTGTCAATACTGAATCTGCATTTTGACCATGTAAATTGTAAACCAATGTTCCTTATGAGTGTCACGTTTCCCATTTATGGAAGCTTTCTTGCAATATAGCCAAGCCCCACATTTAGATGGACATAGTCTATGACAGCCAGGCTAGCTTCGGTCTGTCTTATTATCAGTCATGTTAAAATCACCTCTAACAACCCATTCGGCTGATGGAAGTCATCCATCCATTGTCAAACTCGGGTTTGCTCATGTTGATCACTGAGAGCCTACACCAAGCAAAAGCCAATATTTTTTAAGGATAGTAAGACACCAGCGAGAAGGATCTTCCCCTTGTTGAACAATGAGATTGCTGATCTAAGGAGAAATACCGAGCACCACTCCACCAATTCCATCTGGTTGGGAATATTGAAAAAGGACGACTCTTTCCATATTTGCTTGAGGGAAAATTCTAATCTCTTAGCCCTCTAAGAAGAAACACAACATTTAGGGACCAAATACCATGAGTATTTTTAACTGAAACTTACGGGCAGGGATTGACAAACCCCTCACGTACGGCTTCTTGGTAGAACGTAAAAATCCTATTTAGAACCGGTAGAAGAAATCTCATATTTAATACAACAAAAAAATATCATAAGAGAGAAGAATAATGAATAGGAAAAATCTAAAGAAAATCAAAGAACAGATTAAAAGAAGCTGGCACATCACACAGGTTATTCAATAATTTAATAACATTTAGAAAGCTCACAGGGGCTCACATGGGGCTGCAGACCCCGCATGTCTGCATGCGGATGTTCACCAAATCATCAAATTCACCCCAATGCTCGGATCATCCAAAACTGCATATTGATGTTTCCAAATAATCAAATTCAGGCACCCACATGCCTGGATTAGAGCCTCCCTAATGCAAGCCCATTACTTCCCCCACCTGATAATGATTTACAAATAACCACCCTGTTAGCAAAAGAAAACAGAGAAGGAAATGAGAGGAAGAAAACTGCACTACCCAGAATGGACGTAACAGCAAGTATTTATTATGAAGTAAGGTGGTTACATCAGTTGGCGGTTAGAGGCAGATACAACTGCATAACCAATCAAAGAACCATATATATTCAACACCCCCTCTTAATGACTAACCTGGAAACAACACCAAGTTTGTCTCTAAACTTGACAAACAACGGACCAAGAGGTTGACAAATAATCAAATTCAGGCACCCACATGCCTGGATTAGGTCTCCCTAATACAAGCCCATTACTTCCCCCCTTCCGATAATGAGTTACAAATAACCATCCTGTTAGCAGAAGAAAACAAAGAAGGAAACGAGAGGAAGAAAACTGCACTACCTGAATGGACGTAACTAGTATTTATTATGAAGTAAGGTGGTTACATCAGTTGGCGGTTAGAGGCAGATACAACTGCATAACCAATCAAAGAACCATATATATTCAACACCCCCTCTTAATGACTAACCTGGAAACAACACGAAGTTTGTCTCTAAACTTGACAAACAACGAAGGACCAAGAGGTTGAAAAATAATCAAATCCAGGCACCCACATGCCTGGATTAGGCCTCCCAATGCAAGCCCATTACTTTCCCCCAGCTTGATAATGATTTACAAATAACCATCCTGTTAGCGAAGAAAACATAGAAGGAAAATACAACTGCATAACCAATCAAAGAACCATATATATTCAACACCCCCTCTTAATGACTAACCTGGAAACAACACCAAGTTTGTATCTAAACTTGACAAACAACGAAGGACCAAGAGGTTGACAAATAATCAAATCCAAGCACCCACATGCCCGGATTAGGCCTCCCTAATGCAAGCCCATTACTTCCCCCTGCCTAATAATGATTTACAAATAACCATCCTGTTAGCGAAGAAAACATAGAAGGAAAATGAAAAGAAGAAAATTGCACTACCCGAATGGACGTAGCAGCATGTATTTGTTATGAAGGAAGGTGGTTACATGAACATCGAGTTAGCGGTTAGAGGCGAGATACAAATCGTATATAATTGATCAAAGAAGTATATTATATTCAACACCCCTCTTAATGACTAACCCGAGAAACAATACCAAGTTTGTCTCTAAACTTGACAAACAACAAAGGACCAAGAGGTTTAGTCATTACATCAGCAAGTTGCTCCTTAGAAGGACAGAAATGAAGAGAGATATCACCCGAGTCAACCAACTGTCGAATATAGTGATGATGAATCTCAATATGTTTAGTGTGGGCATGATAGACAAGATTCTTTACCATCTTGAGAACACCTTGATTATCATAGAAGAGTGAAAGAGGTGTAGCAATAGCTTGAGGAAACTGTAAATCAATTAGTATCCGATGAAGCCATCTTTGCTTGGGCACCATCTCGCTTTACGCTTGATTTTATAGACCCATTTACTTGGTTGAAGCTTACTCGCCACAAAACAACTCCCGACCTAAGAGAGAAGTACCCGGTGGTAGAACGTCGGTATTTACTTGATCCGTCCCAATCAAAGTCCGCAAAATCCAATCGTCTAAAATCAGGGACCCTTTGATACAAAATGCCAAAGTCAAGAGTACCTTTGACATGTCTCAAAACTCGTTTTGCTGCACTCCAGTGAATGAGTTGCGGTTTAGCCAAAAACCGAAAAGATAGATAACAACAAAACATAGATCCGCTTGTGTAGTTGTGAGGTAGATCAAACTATCCACCAATTGCCTCGTCATGATGATTCATCGACCATTCTTGAATCATCATGAGCTAAAAAGTTTCAGCTCGACCTTCATAGGTGTAGAAGAAAAATTACAATCATACATCTGAAATTTCTGTAAGAGGTTTGTGGCATACTTAACTTGAGAAATGAAAATCAAGTGATCATGTTGCCAAAATTCTACACCAAGACAATAGTGAAGGAGGCCTAAATCAATCATGTCAAAAGCAGCACATAAATATGATTTGACCTTATGATTTTACTTCTGTGATGGCAAGGTCATCAACATAAACAATAAGAATCACAATGTCATCACCATCGCTTTTGACATAGAGATTCGAGATCAGAATGACTCCGTTTGAAGCCCGAATCTCTGAGATGTTTATCTATCTTAATATACCAGGCTCGAGGAGCCTGCTTAAGTCCATACAAGGACTTAATCAACTTGCATACCAGATGCTCACGACCACATGCCCGAAAACCCTCAGGTTGTGTCATATACACCTCTTCCTCCAAATTGCCATTCAGAAAGCACTTTTGACATCCATCTGATATACTTTCCAACCAAATTGAGCTGTAAAGGAAAGAAGTAACCGAAAAGCAACCATCTTCGCAGTAGGAGCAAAAGTCTCTTCATAGTCTATCCCCTCCGTCGAAAATCCTTTCGCAACAAACCGAGCCTTGTACTTATCCAAAGTATCATGTGCTTTACACTTGATTTTACACACCCATTTACAACCAATGGGATGGTTCCTGGAGGCAACGATACCAACTTGCAGGTATTATTTTTAATTAAGGCATCATACCCTAGTTGTATGACAATTTGCCATTCCGATGTGCCTTGTGCTTCAAAGTATTTCTGTGGCTCATGAATATGAAGGAGATTAGAAGCAAGAGCAAACTGAGCTTGCTCAGAATAATTAATCTTCTTACTAGTTCGTCGAAACACTTTGGCCATCTAATAGGGAGACAATTCTTCCTTCCGCATATCCTAAATAGTGTAGTAAAACCACTTAGACCGCCACCGAACCGAGGATGTGGTATCTAGTTGTGGTTGTTCAGAAGGCGAAACCAATGCAAGTTGATTTCTTAGAGACTCAAAAGTCTTAGCGGGAGAGTGCATAGATCGTATTGGAGTCTCAGTGTGCGGGAGTATGAGAAGGACTAGACTCATCGGTGAGCAAGGAAAGAGAACCAATCTTTGTTACTACCCCTGCTGATTGTTGCCCTCTTGTTAGTCCCCTTGCTGATTACATTCGAAGAAAGACTTTGTTTCTTTGACATCAACATCCTGACTAAGAATGATTTTATTAGTGGAAGTATCAATTTATCAATCAATCTATAGGCTTTAGAATGATCACTATAACCAACAAAGAAATATCTAGAACATTTGGAATTTAACTTACTTCTCTTACGATTAGGAACCAAAGTATAAACAATGAACCAAAAACACGAATGCTAATACCTCGGGTGTGATATTGGACCAAGCCTCTTCCGGTGTGATCTCCGGTAGGGCTTTATAAGGACTCCAATTGAGAATATATACCGCGGTGTTAACGGATTCTTCTTGGTACTTATATGGCACTCCTTGACCATCATCACCTTGCCATCTCCATGATGGTTCTATTTTGCCTATCTACCACCCCATTTTGTTGTGGGGTATATGCGGTATCAATTGTTGTTGGATCCCTTCTTCACCACAAATCTGCTAATTGTTTAGAGGTGAACTCATCCCCATTATCGGATCTCAAAGTCTTGATCCGCCGGTTGGTTTGGTTCTCCACCAAGGCCTTGAACTTGACAAAAGAAGTAAAACGATCAGACTTCTTCAAAAAATAGACCCACATCCATCGGGAATGATCATCCATTAACAAGAGAAAATAACGTGCAGCAAGGACCATGGGAGTCTTCCATGATGGTTCACACAAATCTGCATACACAAGATTCAAGAGCCACCGAAGCCCGAAGCACCTTTAGTGGGAAAAGGTTTCCACTTCTGCTTTCCTACAAAACAACTAACACACATATCTTATTTTTCCTAGAAAGGAGGCAAACCAATAACAATGTTAGCTCTATGAAGGCGGGACAATTAAGGCATGCAAGTTGATCGTGCCGGGATCAACAAGCCTATATAGATCACCATGCCTAATCTTGTAAAACAACCAACACACATATCTTGTTTTTCCTGGATAGGAGGCAAACCAACAACCATATTGTCTCTATGAAGGCGGGCTAGATATTGGAGGTTGAGATGTCCATATCTCTCATGCCACAAAATGCTGGTATTGCCTTCCACAATTAAGGCATGCAAGTTGACCGTGGTAGGATCAACAAGCCTATATAGACCACCATGCCTAATCCCCAAGGCAACGACTTTATTTTGCTTGATATTTGACACAATACATTATTTGTTAGAAAAGTTACAGAGATATTAGGGTTATTAGTTAGTTGACTAATAGATAACAAATTCTTATTCATGTTAGGCACATATCTAACATTTTTCACAAACAGTTTGGTGTTATCATTCAACACAATATGGACATCCCCAATCCCTTCTACAACATGTGATCTCCCATCCCCTAAAGTGATTGAATCAAAAGAACATAAATTAGCATGAAAATTGACACGCCAATCTCTCTGACATGTGAAGTGTCGTGATGCTCCGAATAAAAACTAACACCCCAACTAGGGTTGCCACCATCCGAGCAAGATGCCATGAGGGCATACTCATCTTCTGACTCGTGTTCAATTGTTGCTACATGTGCCTGCTATGAGGGCATACTCATCTTCCGACTCGAGTTTAGAGCATTTTGTCACTTTTGACAATCCTTCTTCACATGACCAAGTTTGTGACAATAGTAACACTTCACTTGAAATTTAGGAGAGGAAGTAGATGTATCAGCTTGTTGCTTCCACTTTCCTTTGCAGTGAGCAATAAAGGCCCTCTCGGATTGTCCAGAAGCTGGACTCTTGGGCTGTGTTTGTCTTTGACCTTGATTTTTAGCCATAAAATGGAGTGCCTCCAAAAATTGACTCATACGAAGAAGGTAAGTTGTTCGAACTAGAGCCACCATTTCATTGCCGTCCTCCTTTTTGTTGATTGAAGATAATTGGTCTTGGAGGTCTTTCATCTGAATTAGATGCTCGACAATGATCCACCTTATAACTTCAAAGAAAACAACATATTCTTTAGGTATAACACCCGGCTCGTGGTCTTTCATCTGAATTAGGTGCTCAGACAATGATCCACCTTCTTATAACTTCAAAGAAAACAACATATTCTTTAGGTATAACACCCGACTCTTCTCCGATGTCTGATATTTATCCTTCAAACTGGTCCACAACACATTAGCCACAGTGGCATTCTAGACCTCAGGTATCAAATCATTTGATATGGATAATTTTAAAAGTAATAAAGCCTCCTTATGACATTTGTCATAATCTGCGAAGTTTGTGCATGTCTTCCTTCGCTACTTGTGATTATCTTATCACAATCACAAAATTCTGCAAGTGTCAAAATTTTGTGGCTCCATACATTGAAATTTGTACTGTTTAACTTTTGCGTGTTTGGCAAGATGAGGTTAGAGATTTTCGCTATTTATTACTACTCCAAAATGACCGAAATAATATAGTTCCTGCTCAAACAATGAGGATATATAAATATGTTATGAACAACCGATTATTATGAAGCAACTTTATGCCCTGGTCGTGATTGGTAGAAAATAGATAGAAAATTCACTAGACATTGGAATTCGCGACTATGAAAAACGTCACAAAACAGGTATACTAGAAATCGCGATTATGAAAAACAATATGAAAATTGTCCTTTGTCTTCTCCTTTGCCCTTGCGACTGGAGTTTCTTTTGGTTACCTCTGCTGTGTTTTCAGAAAAAGGCTTTAAACTTCAATAGAATGTAAAAAACCCCTTTCACGACTTTCACCAAATGATGAAGTTTCGCAATTTTTAGTGCAGGCATTAAATGCCCAAATGCGACTTTGTTTTTCTCAAACGTGACCTTTTTTCCTCAAATGTGACTACATTTTCCTTCACATTCCGTACACATTCGTGCCTATTGAAAAGGCTTCCTTGAACTGTGAAACTCACGCTTTGATAACAATGTTAGCAGAAGAAAACAAAGAAGGAAATGAGAGGAAGAAATCTGCAATACCCAGAATGGACGTAACAACTAGTATTTATTATGAAGTATGGTGGTTACATCAGTTAGTTGTAAGAGGCATATACGACTGCATAACCAATAAGAGAACTATATATATTCAACACACCCTGGCTTGTATTCATTAATTTCTGTAAATTTATTGCAGTAACAAGGGTGTAAGCCAAACTAATAGTAGTGCAATGCACTCTTGCAGTAACAAGGGTATCAACCAAAATACTAGTAGTACTAAAAAGAGGAGGAAGATCAAAGAAGGATCAATAATATCATCTACTGTCACCATGAAAGGCACTGACAATGCACAGAGCTCTGGTGATTGTCTGATTTTTCCTGTGGAAAACATTGTTCAGTACCCTCTACTCGGCTATGTTGCATCTTTTTCATTGCTTTCAACTCTGATGATAAGCTCTTCAAATCTGATAGTACCTTGAGCAGAAAGATTTTTTCCTTTGTTCTTGCTAATGGGAATCAACAAATGCTTGTGAGTCCCCTTGGTGGGGGTTTTGATGAGAGCAACCCTGTTCACTACAGAGGTGTTTAGGAGGAAGAGGCTCAGATATCAGGTATTCAGTGTTACCCATATGCTAAGTCACCAGGTTTGTGTTCGTGTCCGGCGAGGATTAAATTCGGATTAAGTTCGGCAATGATAAAATTCGGCAAAAAAATTTGTGATTAAATTCGGCTGTTATAATTTTCATTTTAAAAAAGATATAAATGCACAATTTTTTCAAAATAGCTAAAACATTACTATATAAACTTGAAATCTATATAAAAAGATGTCTCTGTTACATTTATAAACCATGCAATGATAAAATTAGGCGAGGATTAAATTTGGATTAAATTCGGTAATGATTAAATTCGGCTGTTATAATTTTCATTTAAAAAAAAGATATAAATGCACAATTTTTTCAAAATAGCTAAAACATTATTATATAAACTTGAAATCTATATAAAAAGATGTCTCTGTTACATTTATAAACCATGCTTATCAAAGTTAAACTATGAGGAACATATGAAATCGTCAAAAAGTTACAATTAAGAGTCAAGACTCAAACTTCAAAAAAGTTCCAAGTCATCAAGAGCACTTGGTTGAGTTGATGCAGTATCATCATCACTAGATGCAACACTCAATTCATCATCAAAAAAGTCAGGCTCATCTGCATCCGTTGTGTTATCTGGAATTTGATGTTGCAAAGAAGAGGTGGAGTCTTTTGTTGCGTTGTTCATAGACAATTGTAAATTGCTACGAATATAAACAAGATCTCCCAATTTTCCAGACAACTTGTTCCTCTTTTTAGAATGGATGTGGTCAAAGCAGCTCCAGTTCCTCTCACAAGCTGATGAACTTGCTCCTTGACTCAATATTCGAATGGCAAAGCGTTGCAATTCAGGTGTTTGTGCTCCATAGGACTTCCACCATCTGTACCCAAGCATGTCAACTTGTGACATGTCATATTTGGCTGCTGACATTCCAAACATCCCTTCTCCTGCCTTGTATTTCCAACACTGCTTTCTAATTAGACTTGCGGTTGTCGGA
Source organism: Taxus wallichiana var. yunnanensis (assembly GCA_018340775.1). Taxonomy (NCBI): domain Eukaryota; kingdom Viridiplantae; phylum Streptophyta; class Pinopsida; order Cupressales; family Taxaceae; genus Taxus; species Taxus wallichiana. The sequence continues at coordinate 181,266,217 of CM031236.1, read as the reverse complement.
TCTGGTTCAAACTTCTCAATGGCTTCATAAAGCCCTGCCATAACCTCAAGATCACTATCTATCTGAAATAGCTTAGGCTCCAAATAGCATGTTGTTGCATGTAAAGGTGTGTGCATCATTTTCCATCTAGAATCAATTGTATTCCATATCTCCATGTAGTCTCCTTCCACATTATTTAGTGCTTTTTGAATAGCTTCCTTGCAATGGTCCATGCTCTCATAAAGCATACCGAGACAAGGGGTGTTGCCATCAACCATGCGAAGCACATCAACAATTGGTTCACACACATTTAGAACCTTTGTTGCACTTTCTCAAAAATTGCTATTTAAAACAATTTGTTCTATGGTTCTTCCTGGAGGACTTTTAGAAAACACAAATTTTTACCACTCATTGTATACAAATAACGAGACCTTAGAGTCGCTTTCTCTTCAACCACTCTTTTCAAAGTGATGTAAAATGAAGCAAACCTTGTTTCACATGGCCTCAACAACTCCCTCGATGCATGCTGCCTGTAGAGATTCAATGTGAGGCGGTGATTTCTGATGAAATTTGCAATTGCTCTCCCTCTGTGAATTGCTTCATGTATCCATGGAAATTTAGCCAAGTCATGTAACAACAAATCCAAACAATGTGCTGCACACGGGCTCCAATATATTTGTGGGTATTTCTCTACAATTAGCTTTCCAGCTCCCACACAATTTGCAGCACTGTCAGTAACCACTTGAACCACATTTTCCACACCTATTTCAAGAATGGCTTCCTCTAATATTTCAAAAATATACTCTGAAGTTTTCTTATGGTTCATGGTGTCTATCACCTTCAAGAACACAACACCTTGAGGGCAAGCCACCAAAACATTAATCAGTGGTCTCTGACATATATCTGACCATCCATCACTCAATATTGTGCACCCTGTTGCCCTCCAAGAGGCTTTGACCTCAGATAATTTCTCAGTCACCCTATCTTTTGACCTCTGTAAAAGAGTTGTTCTCAAAGCCTCTGAAGGAGGTGTGTAGCCTTTGCCAAACTCTGCAGCTTTCTGAATTGCATTTCGAAAATGTGGATTCCTAGCTACATTGAATGGAATGGCACTTGAATAAAATAGATTGGCTAATGCATCATCCACATGTTTTTATATTGGTTTCTGAAGTTTTTCAATGATCCTCTCCCCATTGATCCACCTATTGAGGTGTTGGGCATACTGGTAGAAGAAGACACAACAGATGTCGTGAACTTAGACATGTTCTCTTGAACTCTTTGTTTCTTTTGGGCCGATTGCATCTTTCCTACAATTGAAGAGGATTGTTCTTTCTCTAGAGCAGCTATAATATTTGGAGTCACTGATTCACATGGTGCAACCCCTCCTCCCGACCCCCTGAAATCCCAAGAGGTCTATTACTCTTGTTAAACTAGTTGTAAAAGCATGACCACACAAGTGACATTTGAGGTTATTCTTGTTGTGGCTCACATGTTTCCATCCCTCGGCACTAGATTTCAGGGTGACCCATTGAATTAAATAAAAAACATTGTATTAAATTTAAGAGTAAGTTTAAAAAATTAATTTTAATATTTACATTAAACATTAAAATATAGTATTAATAGAATAAATTTATAAATATTAAAATACAAATAAGTATATTATAAATTAAAAAAGTTAAATGTAAAATAAGATGTAAATTAAGATGTAAATTAAGAATTAAAAATTAAATATAATAAATTTAAATGAACACTTTTAAAATACCAAAATAAATAGATTTTACAAATAAAAATATGTAACATTTTTATATTTACAATTTAAAATATAATTTTTTTTTTTTAACTATTTATATACGTAATATTATATTATTTTTATAAAAGTTGAATCTAGTTGTTTTTAAAAAGTAAAAATTCCACTCATATAAAATTAAATGAATTTTTTAAAAGTGTAAAGTCTAAAATAAAGTCTAAACTTTTAAATAAAATATAAACCTTAAACATAAAGCCACGAAATAATAAAAAAAAAACTAAAATAAATAAATTAAATAAAAACTAAATACTTAAATACTAAATCGTAACCTACCTCTTTATGTCATCGCATCTCTTCCCGAACAACACTTTGCAAATCGGGTCGTTGTAAACTTGTAGGTCGTGAATGCTTTGTGCAACTCGTGAATGGCGAGATCGAGACCGCAAAACAACAACGCTAACCTTTGGCTCTCTCCACTTTGAAATTTTTGTCCACGTTGTCTTGGTTCGAACACTTAAATCTTTTCCCAATGATTCGAGTTCGAATGCTATATGCCCTTCTTTCCTCACACAGTCCTTCAAAACTTCAGTTCGAACGCACATGAACCGGTTCGAAAGCACTCACAAGTTTGTCTGCAACTCGTGAATGGCGAGGTCGAGACTCCAAACAACATACAACGCTAAACTTTGGCTCTCTCCATGAAATTTCTGCTCACGTTTGCTCAGTTTGAACGCTTAAATTTTTGCCCAATGATGCTAGTTCGAATGCTATAGGCCCTTCTTTCCTCACACAGTCCTTCAAAACTTCAGTTCGAACACTATGTAGGCACATGAGCGATTCGAAAGCACTCATTCTTGTTGTGACGGTATGATCAAGAAATGACATTTTTATAGAGCTTGGTTGGGATTTTAGGGTTTTTTAGCAACAAACCTAGAGGAATATTTGCGGATTTAATCCCACCTACTAAAGTTCGGCGATTTTCGAACTTTGTGCTAAAAATTTCCGAACTTTGTGACTTAGATTGCAGTGGATGTAGGCTTTGGCTACCATATGCCTACCAACATTGAAGTAAGATTTCTTTATACTATCCCCCTTCGCCCGATAACTAATTAAACACAAAATTTCTTTATACTATATCTATGGACATATTATAAAGAAATCCTACTTCACCTTATGAGGAAAATTGTTTGTTTAAGGTTCATTAGTCATCGGACGAAGTTGAACGATGTCTATAGATATAGTATAAAGAAATCCTACTTATACTATATCTATGGACATATTATAAAGAAATCCTACTTCACCTTATGAGGAAAAATGTCTGTTTAAGATTTATACTATATCTATGGACATATTATAAAGAAATCCTACTTATACTATATCTATGTACATATTATAAAGAAATCCTACTTCACCTTATGAGGAAAAAAATGTCTGTTTAAGATTTATGTTTGATAAGAGATTTAATGTTTCATTAGTTATCGGGTGAAGCTGGGAACGATGTCTATATAATAGTATAAAGAAATCATACTTCAATGTTGGTAGACATATGGTAGCCAAAGCCTACATCCACTACAATTTATGTCACAAGGATTGGCGATATTTGGGCACAAAGTTCGAAAATCTCCGAACTTTAGTGGGTGGGATTAAATTTGCAAATATTTGTTTAGGTTTGCTGCCCAAAAACCCTAGAATCCTTACCAAACTCTATAAAAACATCATTTCCCGTTCATATCGTCATAACTCGTGAGTGCTTTGGAGCCGGTTCATGTGGCCGCATAGCGTTCGAATCTGAGTTTTGAAGGACCTGTGTAAGGAAAAAGTTCTTACATCATTAAAATTGACATCATTGGGCAAATATTTAAGCGTTCGAATTGAGCCAACGTAAGCAGAAATTTTAGTGAAGAGAGCCAAAGGGTGAGTCTTGTGTGTGTTGTTTGGAGTCTCGACGTTGCCATTCACGAATTGCCCAATATACACGACCTCCATTCACGACTGGTTTGCAGAGCCGTTTAGGAGTACAAGCGGCGACATAAAGTGGTAGGTTACGATTAGTATTCATGTATTTAGTTTTTATTTAATTATTTATTTTAGTTTGTTTTATTATTTCGTGGTTTTAAGTTTAGGGTTTATATTTTATTTAAAAGTTTATACTTTATTTTAAACTTTACATTTTTAAAAATTCATTTAATTTTATATAATGAGTGGATTTTTCTACTTTTGAAAAACAACTATATTTAACTTTTATAAAAATAATATAATATTACGTATACAAATAGTTAAAAGTTTTTTTATATTTTAAATTTTAAATATAAAAAACGTTACATATTTTTATATTTGCAAAGTCTATTTATTTTGGCATTTTAAAAGTGTTCATTTAAATTTATTATATTTAATTTTTAATTCTTAATTTAAATCTTATTTTACATTTAATTTTTTTAATTTATAATATACTTATTTGTATTTTAATATTTATAAATTTATTCTATTAATAATATATTTTAATGTTTAATGTAAATATTAAATTTAATTTTTTTACACTTACTATTAAATTTAATACAATGTTTTTATTTAAATGTAGGTTGTAATTTAATGGGTCTCTCGAAATCAACTGCTGAGGGATGGAAACATGTGAGCCGCGATGGTAACAACCTCAAATGCCGCTTGTGTGGTCATGCTTTTACAGGTAGTTTAACAAGGGTAATGGACCACTTGGGATTTCGGGGGTTGGGGAGGAGGGGTTGTTGCATGTGGATCAGTGACTCCAGATATTAGAACTGCTCTAGAGAAAGAGCAATCCTCTTCGATTGTAGGAAAGATGCAATCGGCCCAAAAGAAACAAGAGTCCAAGAGAACATGTCTAAGTTCACGACATTTGTTGTGTCTTCTTCTACCAGTATGCCCAACACCTCAATAGGTGGATCAATGGGGAGTGGAACATTGAAAAACTTTTGGAAACCAATAGAAAAATACAATCGGCCCAAAAGAAACAAAGAATCCAAGAGAACATGTCTAAGTTCACGACATCTGTTGTGTCTTCTTCTACCAGTATGCCCAACACCTCAATAGGTGGATCAATGGGGAGTGCAACATTGAAAAATTTGTGGAAACCATTAGAAAAATACAACCGGCCCAAAAGAAACAAAGAATCCAAGAGAACATGTCTAAGTTCACGACATCATTGTGTCTTCTTCTAGCTAGTATGCCCAACACCTCAATAGGTGGATCAATGGGGAGTGGAACATTGAAAAACTTGTGGAAACCATTAGAAAAACAACATGTGGATGATGCATTAGCTGATTTATTTTATTCAAGTGCCATTCCATTCAATGTAGCTAGGAATCCACATAACAACTCTTTTATAGAGGTCAAAAGATAGGGTGACTGAGAAATTAGCTGAGGTCAAAGCCTCTTGGAGGGCAACAGGGTGCACAATATTGAGTGATGGATGGTTAGATATATGTCAGAGACCACTGATTAATGTTTTGGTTCTTGAAATAGGTGTGGAAAATGTGGTTCAAGTGGTTACTGACAGTGCTACAAATTGTGTGGGAGCTGGAAAGCTGATTGTAGAGAAATACCCACAAATATATTGGAGCCCATGTGCAACACATTGTTTGGATTTGTTGTTACATGACTTGGCTAAATTCCCATGGGTACATGAAGCAATTCACAGAGGGAGAGCAATTGCAAATTTTATCAGAAATCACCACCTCACATTGAATCTCTACAGGCAGCATGCATTGAGGGAGTTGTTGAGGCCATGTGAAACAAGGTTTGCTTCATTTTACATCACTTTGAAAAGAGTGGTTGAAGAGAAAGCAGCTCTAAGGTCTGTTATTTGTTCCAATGAGTGGGAAAATTTTGTGCTTTCTAAAGGTCCTAAGGGGAAGAACATAGAGCAAATTGTTTTAAATAGCAATTTTTGGGAAAGTGCAACAAAGGTTCTAAATGTGTGTGAACCAATTGTTGATGTGCTTCGCATGGTTGATGGCGACACCCCTTGTCTCGGTATGCTTTATGAGAGCATGGACCGTTGCAAGGAAGCTATTCAAAAAGCACTAAATAATGTGGAAGGAGACTACATGGAGATATGGAATACAGTTGATTATAGATGGAAAGTAATGTGCACGCACTTTTATATGCAACGTGTTACTAAGCTATTTCAGATAGATAGAGATAGTGATCTTGAGGTTATGACAGGGCTTTATGAAGCCATTGAGAAGTTCGAACCAGATCCAAAGAACCGCAAGTCTAAGTAGACATCGGTGTTGGAGATACATGGAAGGAGAAGGGATGATGTTTGGAATGTTAGCAACCAAATATGACATGTTATGAGTTGACATGCTTGGGCACGATGGTGGAAGTCCTATGGAGCATAAACACCTAAATTGCAACACTTTTCCATTCAAATATTGAGTCAAGGAGCAAGTTCATCAGCTTGTGAGAGGAACTGGAGCTGCTTTGACCACATCCATTCTAAAAAGAGGAACAAGTTGTTGTCTGGAAAATTGGGAGATCTTGTTTATATTCGTAGCAATTTACAATTGTCTATGAACAATGCAACAAATATATTGGAGCCCATGTGCAACACATTTCTTAGATTTGTTGTTACATGACTTGGCTAAACTCCCATGGGTACATGAAACAATTCACGAGGGAGAGCAATTACAAATTTGTGTCATCTAGAATTTGATGTTGTAAAGGAGAAGGGATGTTTGGAATGTTAGCAGCCAAATATGTCATGTCCTAGTTGACATGCTTGAGTACAGATGGTGGAAATCCTATGGAGCACAAATACCTGAATTGCAACACTTTGCCATTCGAATATTGAGTCAAGGAGCAAGTTCGTCAACTTAGATTTGTTGTTACATGACTTGGCTAAAAGACTCCACCTCTTCTTTGCAACATAAAATTCCAGATAACACAATGGATGCAGATGAGCCTGACTTTTTGGATGATGAATTGAGTGTTGCATCTAGTGATGATGATACTGCATCAACTCAACCAAGTGCTCTTGATGACTTGGAACTTGTTTAAGTTTGAGTCTTGACTCTTAATTGTAACTTTTTGACGATTTTATATGTTCTCGTATAATTTAACTTTGATAACCATGGTTTATAAATATAAGAGAGACATCTTTTTATATAGATTTCAAGTTTATATAATAATGTTTTAGCTATTTTGAAAAAATTGTGCATTTATATCTTATTTTTTAAAAAATGAAAATTATAACAGCCGAATTTAATCACGATTTTTTTTGCCGAATTTAATCATTGCTGAAGTTAATCTGAATTTAATACTCGCCAAAGACGAACACGTACACGAATTTGGTGACTTATACTGCAATGCAGATCCATCTAAATATGAGGCGTATTCATTAACAAATCCAAAACAGAAAGCAAAATAAAATAGATTAGGCAACATGCAGTTTGTATCTTGGTATTTTTCATGACCAAGGTTGAATGAGTCAAACCGTTGGTTGCCTCTTTATAAGGCCCATTGACTGAGCTGATTGGACATTACTGACTTTAAGCTTCACAACTCATAATGTTTATAAAGAATTAATTTTTGGAAAAATTGCATATAGCTACCAAATCCGGCCGGATCTGGATTTTTCAGCCAGCTTGGATAAGTTCAGTCTAGGCTGGCCCTTTTTTTTTTGCCTAAAATATTTTCAAATTTTGTTTTTTTGCTATAAATTGATACCCAACAACATCCTTATTTATTATTTAACATAAAATATATTAACATTTTATCTTATGCTACTTTTATTTTTTTGTTGTATTTTTCAATTTTTGCTAATAAATATGCTTGTATTTAATATGTATATATTTCACACTGAATTTTTCTAAATTTATTCAAGAATACTGGATTTTTAATTTTTCCCCCATCCCGAACAGATTGGATTTCCGGACTTGGTGACTGGTGAACATGCATTTTACCTCTTTTGGTAGTGGGATTCAAGTGCAACTCTCTAGGTTAATAGGCTCCTTTTAGAGACACATTTCCCATTCATCTCTTTTTCTTGCTCCCAATTCTATGTAATTTGCTTTTCTCTTCTACGTTCTTGATTCAATTCAGAATCTTTGTGTCTTCCAGGGTATCCTACAATTTTAGCTTCAATATGGTCAGCAAATAACTTGAACTTTTTTCCTTTGTCCGTTCTTGCTTTTTCATTCAGACACATCACTCCTAGAGTTGATCCAATCTGCTTCAAATATTCAAAACATGGATTCCTTGTTCTACTTCATACCTTTCACTCTTGTGGCCAAGCTCTCTTAGCTTATTTTATTTGCTTGACCTCGATATTCAAATTTCAATCAACTGTAGTGTGTTGTATCTGTGGACTGTAACCAGCCATTAAATTGGAGCCCCAAAAATTTAGCTTTAAATCATACAAGAACAAAGCCTAGGATGAATGTGTGAGGGCATGATGAAGTGTCAATAGACCCTTAATCCTTGCATCTCACCACCAGATGCAAGTGAGACAATGCTCCAATGTAGTGAAATGGAGCCCCAAAAATGCAGCTTTAAATCATGCAAAACAAAGCCTAGGATGAATGTGTGAGGGCATGATGAAGCGTCAATAGACCCTTAATCCTTGCATCTCACCGCGAGTTGCAAGTGAGATAATGCTCCGATGTAGTGAAATGGAGTCCCAAAAATGCAGCTTTAAATCATGCAAGATCAAAGTCTAGGATGAATGTGTGAGGGCATGATGAAGCGTCAATAGACCCTTAATCCTTGCATCTCACTGCCAGATGCAAGTGAGACAATGCTCCGATGTAGTGAAATGGAGCCCCAAAATGCAGCTGTAAATCAAGCAAGAACAAAGCCTAGGATGAATGTGTGAGGGCACGATGAAGCGTCAATAGACCCTTAATCCTTGCATCTCACCGCCAGATGCAAGTGAGACAATGCTCCGATGCAGTGAGGGCATGATGAAGCATCAATAGACCCTTAATCCTTGCATCTCACCGCCAGATGCAAGTGAGACAATGCTCCAATGTAGTGAAATGGAGCCCCAAAAATGCAGCTTTAAATCATGCAAGAACAAAGCCTAGGATGAATGTGTGAGGGAATGATGAAGCGTCAATAGACCCTTAATCCTTGCATCTCACCTTCAGATGCAAGTGAGACAATGCTCCGATGCAGTGAAATTCCTCCTGAAATCAATATTGATTATTGTATTTGTTTTTCCATCAAATTCCCATACCTGAGATTCGGTTGGAGCAATTTCACGAGCTGCATGAGGCAGATTGCACTTAATTTGTTGTATCACTGCAGGTGATTCACAGGCAACATGTCATTATGCTCCTGATTAAATTGAATAAGATAAATCTCAATGTTAACAAAGTTAACACCTTAGCCCATGGATGCAAGTGAGACAATAAATCACTGATGTTTCTCGTCAGTTTAGGAGAATTTGAGAGAGGATTTTTGTGCTGGAAGCCAAAAATCAGTGGCTTTTGGCAAGTTTTGCCAAGAGTCTTTGTTCTAATTTTAGCCTAAACACAATGCAGATCTTCTGCATGGTAAGTAATTAAAGGTTTACAACTCGTAGAAAGAGTACTCACCTTTTCTAACAGTTGATCTCACACCATGCATAGATCTCTACATTTTTTGTTTCCAACAAGAGTAAGAGCAATTTGAATAGCACATCTGTATAGCAAGGAAAAAATATCCTTTTTTGCTAATGGTAAATATTGCATTATATTGTCAAAAGACCAATGATTACAGTTTTGTATAAAATCAAGCAGCTATGCACGTCAGGGTGGCTTTGGTGTGACTACTCTTTTCAGAATCCTTACAAACCTTATAAAAACAAAAGTCTCCTATACATAGCTTAGCCTTGTCTACTAGGCTTGCTAATCAAAAGAGAAAACAGAACATTGAGAACCTAATCAATTATGCTTGCAAGATGTGAAATACTACACGTTCATCAACACCTCTTGGACCTTCTCCATACCTTACTCCTGATCCCCAACAATTCATCATTTGCCTCTGCAAGTCTGCTCGCCATTTGGGCCATTCCATCATCAATTTGAGTGAAAACTTGATGTTGGAATGCCGGCATAGTACGGACGATGCCATTGACATTTTGTGCTGCTATCCTTCTATTAATGGCATTGATAGCTCTATTAGCTTGGCCCTCTATGTGTAATGTCCCCAAATAGACAAATTCTGCCCCCAAATGGAACAACAACAAAGTACGATCTATAACAATTTATAGAAGGTACAGTTGACAAACATAATGCATATCTGAATTTCTACAAGGAAATGTAACTTGCCTTGGAGATGATTGATACTCAAAACTGATTGAAAATCATCTAAATCTTTAACCAAACAATTCAGAATTTATTATAGATGCAAAAACACCAAAAATATAATTTTTCAGATCAAGAAGAAGAGCTGGAAAATTATTAAAAGTTGCAGAAAATCAGCTTACAGACAAGGCTGAAAAAATGTTTCCAAAGCCCAAATCAGATGCATACAAGCTGAAAATGACCTCTAAAAATATGGCAATGAAGATGATCCGGATCAACCATGCCCTAGAATGTGTCAAACTCCACTCACAAGGGTGTAGATAACCCTAGATCTGGCTGGAAATGCATGCCAAAAATCAGCTACACTCTTCTTCTTCAAACCCTAGTTGGAGAAAATATAAATCTGCACCTTAGGGCCTTCACACACTGCTGGAAATTCAGAATTTATCCTTAAAACTCAATGGAAACCCCTGAATAGAGCTCCCTCTCATAAAGGATGAAGAGTTTTCGTTCTTCAATCCTTGGCAATAGAGGGTTTTCGTCCTCTAATGCAACACTTCAAAGGGTTTTCGTCCTTTGAGGTAAAAATGGAAAGCAATTAGCTCAACCAAAATTTCAGATATGAAAATATGATAAAAAGTGATGCCTTCTCCATGCATGGCGACTTGCTTTTATAACTTTCCCTTGGCCCTTTAGCCACACAAAGGACCAATCAACTCTCTTCACTTTATTTAATATTTTCCCTTTGCTTTCTATCCCCATATGGGTTGCCTTTTTCCACTAGGAGAAATAAAATAAAGCGACTTCTTTTTCTAATTTTATTTTGTCACTAATAAATTAATTTAAGAGCATATATTTTTTATTTTTCAATTTAAAATTAATATATTATGACTTAGTTTCCGTTTTCTCATCCCTTAGCCGTCGGGAAGCAATGAATGGGCTAAGGGTCTTCGACCATTGCTTAGGGTTTAGGGTTTTAGGGTTTGGGGGTTGGGGTTGGGATTTGGGGTTTGGGGTTTAGGTTTTAGGGTTTAGGGTATGTTCTGATCGGGGCATCAATCAATGGGGTATCTATGTGGAAACCAACGGTGTCGATGTATGCCCCCCAGTGTCTTCGACCGATTCTTAGGGTTTAGGGTTTTAGGGTTTTAGGGTTTGGGGTTGGGGTTTAGGGTTTAGGGTTTAGGGTATGTTCTACTGATCGGGGCATCAATCAATGGGTATCCTATGTGGAAACCAACGGTGTCAAGATATCTTTGAGGTCTTCGACCGATTCTTAGGGTTTAGGGTTTTTGGGTTTTAGGGTTTGGGGTTTGGGGTTTAGGGTTTAGGGGTTTAGGGTATGTTCTACGATTAGGGCATCAATCAATGGGTATCAATGGGTATCGGTATGCCGACGAGGGTCTTCGACCGATTCTTGGGTTTAGGGTTTAGGGTATGTTCTACGGTTAGGGCATCAATCAATGGGTATCTTATGTGAAACCAACGGTGTCGGTATGCCCCGACCAAGGGTCTTCGACCAATTGCTTAGGGTTTAGGGTTTTAGGGTTTGAGGTTTAGGGGTTGGGGTTGGGTTTGGGGTTTAGGGTTTATGTTTTAGGGTTTAGGGTATGTTCTGCAATGTCGGGGCATCAATCAATGGGTATCCTATGTGGAAACCAATGGTGTCGATATGCCCGGCCAAAATCTACTAGGTTAGCGGCATTTGCAAGGTAACCAGTACCCTCGGGAAGATCACAAATTTGGTTGAGTAATCTCAACACACATCTAGAACTAGCAGTACAGTAAACACTGCCTGGAATTAAATCTATTCCCCTAAGTTCCAAACATAACAAAAAAATGTGTATAATATTATCGTCAATTAGGGTTTGGGGGTTAGGGGTGGGTTTAGGGTTTAGGGGTTAGGGTTTAGGTTTTAGGTTTTAGGGTTTGCTCAGTAGTCGGGGCATCAATCAATGGGTATCCTATGTGGAAACCAACGGTGTCGATATGCCACCAAAATCTACTAGGTTAGCGGCATTTGCGGGGGTAACGGTACCTTCAGAAGATCACGAGATTTGGTTGAGTAATCTAAACACACATCTAGAACTAACGGTGCGATAAACAAACACTTGCCCGTAATTAAATCTATTCCCCTAAGTTCCAAACATAACAAAAAAATGTGTATAATATTATCGTCAAGAAGGCCAAGAATGAAGTTGGGTTGAATAGAACATCGTCTGTCACGATCAAGAACACCTCTAAATTGTGCAATGACTCCTTGTTCCCAATTTCGATTTCAAGCATCAACAAGAGAAGCGAAGTATTCAGCTTCAAAATCGTAATTCTAATGTGGGTCAATGCGGAAATCAATCTAGGAAAAGTGAATATGAAGATATTTTTGCCTATCGATGATCTACGTCCTCTGTTGTAATAAAAGGTGAAAACAGCAGGTCCGATACTTCCTGACCTTTGACAACAAGATTGACTTCATATGTTTTTACAACTAATTACATAGGGGGAACAAAACCAAAGGATTTATAGAGATCGACTGAGTAATCTTAGGAAATGTAAATTCTCCTTTCTCATTTTCAATCGATTCATGCTCTGTAATGAAATCATGTAGAGACGATCTTGATTTCCTACCGGATGTAGTAATAGATAGATCCATCTTAAACTTATTGCCACACAAGAGATTGCACCACTTACGATCGGGAGTATGGAAAGTTGTCGAGAGTTGTTGTCCGCCTTCGTGTTGCATGAGCGTCTCTTCTGCGCAAATTACGTCTCTCCCTTTAACGACTAAACGGCCTCTTTGCCTCAACACCTTAAACGGGATCCTGACCATGCTTAGACCTCAACAAGCTTCCTCCAGAAGATCAAGAAAAATGCCAACACCTTTGATAATATGGAAAGTTGTCGAGAGTTGTTGTCCACCTTCGTGTTGCACGAGCGTCTCTTTTGCGAATTACATCGCGCTTTTTAAAGACTAAACAACCTCCTTGCCTCAACACCTTACACGGGATCCTGAATAAGTTTCCTCTGGAAAAACATGAAAAATGATAACACCTTTGATAGTATGCGACTGCCACTAAATCTCTTTCTTAAGTCTTAATTTGAACTACGCTCTGATACCAACAAACGGGTGTTAGGGTTTAGGGTTTAAACAAATGCTAAACTTAAAACGTATTGGATCGAATTATTTAACACAAACAGGGGATCTTTTATTGATTTTGAAAAACATTACATCATAGAAACTCCACCTCCAAAATCCTCTACCCAAACCATCCTGGTAACTTCGCATATAATAAAGATGTTTGCCTTCGTCTTTGACGAGCATCTCTTTTGCGAATTACGTCGCTCCCTTTAACGACTAAACGACCTCCTTGCCTCGAACACCTTACACAGGATCCTCGACCACGCTTAGACCTAAATAAGCTTCCTTCGAACAACAGAAAACGCCAACACCTTCGATAGTATGCGAATGCCACTAAATCTCTCTTTACAAGTCTTAATTTGAACTACGCTCCGATACCAACAAACGGGCATTAGGGTTTAAACAAACGCTAAACTTAAAACCTATATGATCGAATATTTAACACAAACAAGGATCTTTTATTGATTTTGAAAAACATTACATCGGTAAACTCCACCTCCAAAATCCTCTCCCCAAACCATCCCCGGTGCCTCATGCATATAGTAAAAATGTTTGAGGCTTCACTCGAGGGAGGTAACATGCTAGTAATGCGGTATGCAATGGAATTGAGATAAAGGTCAGATTCCTATAATGACAAACACTTTACAACTCATGCATGTGACTAAAGGCATACTAGATTCATTGGTGGATTTTACTTTATTGAAAACAAGACATAAAGCAAGATTTTTACAAAAGATAGGCATTCTATTTCTGTGAGAGTCGAAAGTTGAGTAATATGGAGAAGTTGGCCATTTCGCATGTATTGGCCAAATTCAGGAAGTATCTAGTGGGCGATAAATTCATGGTTCATACGAATCACAATAGTTTGAGGTTTTTCTTGGGCGTAAGGATCTCATGATTGGCAACAAAGATGGGTGAACAAGGATTTCGAGGGCTTGATGTTGTTGTGGCCGATGGTGAGTCCATGAGATGTACACAAGGGTCCCATAATTGAGCATCATTATGGGTAACTATACAACTACCGAGGATTTCTATATTGTTGGTATTGGTGAGACCAACATAGTGCTTAGAGTATAGTGACTTGGCTCAGTGAGTTTTGGACTAACTTTTAGATGGAGCTGAAGTTTAAGTCCAAACGCAGGAATGTGGTCTTGAGAGGATTATCTTCAGATGCACCCAAAGTTGTCATGGCCGCATACAAATGGAGAGGATCGTCGAGCACAATGATGTGGTTTGGGCGATTCAATGCTTGGTTTTAACTCGAGTGTAGGCGCCGATAAACCGAGTATATGACAATGTTTCTCTGTTGGATCACCACTCATGTCTTCTTCTTTAGCTATAACTTTAATGTTTTCGCTATCGAAGTTTTGAATTACATAATACTGATAATTCATTCTGTTGATATTGTTTGTTGATTAGATTTCTTGTTCTAAGGATTCTAATGTTTCTACTTTGATTTCTTTGAAAGTTTTTACTACTTCTAAGTCATATTCGGTGTGTACTGTATTTTCTCCTACTTGAAAGAATTTGTTTTGACCAAACGTAAACTTACCGCACCTACCTCATCTTCGCAGATACTTGTAATTTCACTTGTTTCTTTCATTTTCTTTCCACAATCTAATTTCCATTCATCTGAAAACTGTATATCCTTCCAAGCTATGGCTTTAGGAACATACTTGTGGTTTCGGGGTGACTATGCATAAGAGTAGACAACGATGGGGTTTGTGTTATCCTAGTCTTAGGAGATAGTTGATTTCACGAGCTTGTAATATATTGAATATTCAAGCGCAACGATTTTAACATCTTCTTTCATACTGCTTTCGTGTGTTTTACATACTAATCTTAGACAGATAAGTTGCATTGTTTAGATGAGTTGTAAAGTCTGGTATGACGTTAAAATATGCTATTTGTTTATTTGAATTTGCTTGGACTGCTCCAAGTAGAGATTTCTCAAAACTTTCTGCCCTATTATCCCTTAGGACACATACTCTTTGAAGCACCCAATTCTTTTTGTGCTAATAATTTTATGCCTATCTCTGTATTGTTACGATATGCATAAATTTGTAGTGTTATTGCATTGCTTTATTCACACATTCTTTTGTGATAAGCAATATATCATTTGCGTTTAGTGGCTGGAAGTGTTAACTCTAATCCTCTAAACTGTGTTTAGTCATAGGGTTAAATGAAGCTTTTTGATAAAGTTCATTGAATTTCGATTGAGGATTGTTCCTTCTTTTGTCTCGAGATTCAATTTCATTTAATTCAAACTCTTCTAAGTTCTCAATATCTATTCCATTGTTGCGTTTAAACAATTTCATATTAGCCTTTTGTTTTTACCTTTTTGTATAAGAATAGGTTTGTTTCTTGGTTTAAACGTTTTCTGATGTGGATGCTATAGTTGTTGTAGGAACTATAACTTGTTTTACTACATCTGTTGCTAATTTGTTTTCGTCTATTTTCTCGCTTTTATCTAGCTGAGAAGATATTTTAGGTAAATGTGATTTCTGTTGTATATTGCAGCAATTGTCTAACTTGTTATTTAAACTAACTAATCCTGCGATTAACCAATTAATTTGACGAACACATGTTATAATGTTTTCATTCATCGTTGTTCCGTTTTAATATATGCTTTAACATCAACATATTTTTCATTGCTAAGGTAGTAACTGAATTTTTGAATTCAATCATCCTATTAAATCGTCAATTCTTTTTATTAGAGGTTTTATTTCCTCTTGTGTTTTCAGAACTTGTTGCGATATTTTTTTATATTTTCTCGAGTGTTCTTTTATCCTAAGATCGGTCGGACTTGGGTGATCTGGGTCGATCTACAAAGTTTGTACGATCCTCTCTATTTCCAAAGTTTTAGTTTCAAGTCTTTCTAAAACTTTGTGTTTTATCTTGTTGTCGATTGATTCTATTAGACGATCGGATAATCGTTTACGTTCTGCGATAAGTTTTTCTAACTTATTTTCGAACTTTGTTGTTTTTGGTTTGTTTTGTAAGTAGTCGATTTTAGATATTATCTTTTCTAGACATAATGAAATCTTTGATTTTTCCAAACCTTTGGCTTTACTAACCAACCAATTATTTTGACGAACACATGTTATAATGTTTTCATTCATCGTTGTTCCGATTTAATATATCCTTTAGCATCAACATATTTTTCTGTTGCTAAGGTAGTAACTGAATTTTCGAATTCAGTCATCCTATTTAATCGTCAATTCTTTTTATTATAGGTTTTATTTCCTCTTGTGTTTTCAGAACTTGTTGCAATATTTTTTTATATTTTCTGCAAGTTCTTTTATCCTAAGATCGGTCGGACTTGGGTGATCCGGGTCGATCTACAAAGTTTGTACAATCCTCTCTATTTCCAAAGTTTAAGTTTCAAGTCTTTCTAAAACTTCGTGTTTTATCTTGTTGTCTCGATTCTATTTAGATAATCGTTTTGTTCTCCGATAAGTTTTTCTAACTTATTTTCAAACTTTGTTGTTTCGGTTTGTTTTGTAAGTAGTCGATTCTAGATATTATCTTTTCTAGACATAATGAAATCTTTGATTTTTCCAAACCTTCGGCCTTACTAACCAACCTAGAAATCTGAGTTTCTATTTGTTTAAGATTTTCGGCTTTTATAATCTTCTTGCTGAGAAGATTTATCTTTTCTGTTAAAGCCCTGAATATTTCTCGGAGAATATTCTTTTCTTAAATCTTTCCTTTAAGCTGGTTCTGAGACTATCCTGTAGGTCGTTAATCCTTCTAGCTATATAAATATTAAGTCTAGGACTATTTTCTTCTTCTTGATTAATATGACTATAGTGTGAACATTTTTACTCGTTGTTTTTAAACAATGTTTTTGTAATTCATAATATCGTGAACTCATTTAACTAATGCTGAAAATTAGACTCTGCATATGTCTACGACTATACTATTTTTTTCTTCTAGATTAATATGACTACAGTGTGAACATTTTTCTGTTGTTTTTAAACAATGTTTTTGTAATTCATAATATCGTGAACTCATTTAACTACTGCTGAAAATCAAACTCTGTATGTCTACGACTATACTATAATGTAATACTCATTTCTTACTAATTTCTAAGACTCTTGTTAATTTTGGTTTTGACCTTTTATGCGCTCCGATACCATTTGTTCCTTGTATGACTTTTCCTAAATGGAAGGCTCAATTATACCTTGTTTCGACTTATACTAATGTTACTATTGAATGAAGGCTATTCTAGACGTAATATTATCGGACATCAAACGTTCTTGATCTAAACCTTGATTTGATTAAAAGAAAAGGGATACTAGAACATGTAAACAAATACATGTTTCTTCTTTTCTTTCGTTACGCACTCGTCGATCCTTCCAAATATCAACTATCAAATTCTCCAATCTAAGTTGGACATAGATCTTCTAGTTCACCTTCGGGTTAGTTTCTTCGTAACTTTGAACTGAGATGGCCTTTGACAATTGTTTCCTGCAAAAATGCCCACACTGGCAACACACAACTCCCGTAGTTATTCTTTTTGGAGTGATAAGAACTTGCATCCATCATTCCACAACATATTTGTATGAAACAATGATCATTCCCGAAGAATTCACCTCTTGAGATAAAACAATTTGATACACATGACTGTTTGCTGATTGTCAACAAAATAGTTTAGCATTATTTTTATCATCAAACTTGGTTGATATAAATGTGTTCATTGTAAAAGTTCAAACCCTAGTTGTGTTCCACAAAATCATTTCTCGACCAATTTAATACGTCCAAACAATGTTTTTGTAATTCATAATATTGTGAACTCATTTAACTAATGCTTAAAATTAGACGCTGGTATGTCTACGACTATACTATTTTCTTCTTCTAGACTAATATGACTACAGTGTGAACATTTTTTTGTTGTTTTTAAACAATGTTTTTGTAATTCATAATATCCTTAACTCATTTAACTAATGCTGAAAATCGACTCTGGTATGTCTACGACTATACTATAATGTAATACTCATTTCTTACTAATTTCTAAGACTCCTGTTAATTTTGGTTTTTACCTTTTATGCGCTCACGATACCATTCGTTCCTTATATGACTTTTCTTGAATGAAAGGCTCAATTGTACCTTGTTTCGACTTATACTAATGTTCTTTTTGAATGAAGGCTATTCTAGACGTAATATTATCCGATATATCAACGATCTTAATCTAAACCTTTATTTGATTAAAAGAACAGGATACTATAACATGTAAACAAATACCTGTAATAATATAAAGGCCCACCTCACTCGTCGATCCTTCCGAATATCAACTATCAAATTCCCCATCTAAGTCGGACATAGATTTTCTAGTTCACCTTCGGGTTAGCTTCTTATAACTTCCGAACCGAGCCGGCCTTCGACAATCATTTCTTAAAACGCCCACACTAGTAACACGCAAGTACTCCCACGATTATTCTTTTTGGAGTGATAAGAACTCGCATCCATCATTCCATAACATATTTGTATGATTGCATGAAACAATGATCATTTCCGAAGAATTCACCTCTTGAGGTAAAACAATTTGATACACATGATTTGTTTGTTGATTGTCAACAAAATAGTTTAACATTATTTTAATCATCAAATTTGGTTGATAAATGTGTTCATTGTAAAAGTTCAAACCCTAGTTGTGTTCCACAAAATCATTTCTCGACCAATTCAATACGTTCAAGCAAAACGTCCAAACAATCCAACGACGAAGACCAAAACATCGCACCGATTTCATTAGCTTGCTTCACCCAACAACACATCCACCATAGCTTGTTTTCGGCTATATCAAACTGATATTGAGTGACTGACATTCACTCCCCATATCGTCAATTGGCAAAACATCCTTCATAGCTTATTTCAAGCTATATCAAATTAATATTCGGTGACTTGTTTGAGTTCACTCATTACTTCGTCAACTATCACATTTATCGAAATCACGGCCGACACAAATCCTTTCATAACTCATTTTGAGTTATATCACAATCATATTGAGATTAACTTTGTTTGAATTACTCTCCCACAATCAGCGATCCGAGCTTGTTCAAGCCAAATCTACACAACGTGAAACAAATTCCCTAATAACTCGTCTCGAGTTATATCACAATCATATTGAGATAACTTGTTTGAGTTACTCTCCTTATCAGTCATCACGAGCTTATTCAAGCTAAATCCAAAGCAATCAAGTTCTCATTTAATCACACCTGCTCAAAATTCATAACCACTTTTACAGCTTAATCAAGCACACACCTATCTCATCATGGTATTCACACGTAGTCATAATCATGAAAATGATGATGAAGAAGTCGCGCAACTAGAACTCACCAATGAAGAACAAGAACAAGTAAATAGGGTGATAGAACAAAACAAGAACAAATATCTATTACACATCCTAGCCATGGGGGCAAAACTACCCTCGACTTTGGGACTGAAAATTTAAACAAACTTATCGACAATAGTGAATCAAGTTATCACAATGAAATACCAAACAATCCAAATAGCTCTTCGGCCGATGAGTTATTCACTAAAATCCAAGACTTAACAAAGAAACTTGAGGAAGCAACTGCTAGAGCTGAAAGGTTAAAAGACCCCAATCCAAACCCCAATACTCATGACATTCTTGATAACCCGTCCCCTGCCTCTCCATTCACACAAGAATGGAAACATATGAAAGACACCATTCAGGGACTACAAAAACAATCAAAACAATTCAACTTTGAAGAACTATGTCCTTATCCATTTGATACGGAGATATCACGCTTACCATTTCTGTCATCCTTCAAATCTCAAAATTTGATAAATACAAAAGTAAAGGTAACCCTCGTGAACATGTCGAAGGAATTTTACATGCGAATGTCGGGAAGTTGCTTATCGTGGCAAAATCCAATCTACTCGACATTTCATATCATAGTTGGCCGATAAGTAGCATCACTTCAACCAATTACTCAAGAAAGATGCACAATTTCACTGGAACCATGATTGTCAAGACTCTTTTGCTAAGTTAAAAGAATACCTCTCTTGCCCACCTGTTCTTATGTCACCAATTGTAGATAAACCCATGTTGCTTTATACATCTGCCATTGAACATGCCATAGGAGCTCTGTTAGCACAACACAATGATCAATAAAGCAAAAGAGTAGGCTGTATATTACCTTAGTCGAACACTTATTGAGCATGAGGTACGTTATTCCCAAATCGAAAAAGTATGCTTAGTGTCACCTTTACATTCCATAAGTTACCTTGCTTTGAATCACACAAGTAAGTTTATCGCCAAGATTGATCCTGTCAAGTATCTCTTGTCTTTACCCATTCTCATAGGAAGAATGTCTAGTTCGGTCGTACTACTTAGTGAATTTGACATCGAGTTTGTTTCGTAGAGGGCAATTATAGGACAGGCCATTGCAGACCAACTTGCGGAGGCACCCCTTCCCGGCACGAGATCTTCTCGCACATATAGACATCGCGCCAAATTGACTCTATTTTTTGATGGATTTTGTAATCTCAATGTCTCAAGGGCTAGTATTTTGCTTTTCACATTTAGCGGAAACGTCATCCCCAAATCATTTCAATTAGCATTCCCATGTACCCACAATATCACAAAATATGAAGCTCTAATTGTAGGATTAAAACTAGCTATATCGTGGAATCTTACGAGTTAGTTGTATTTGACGATTCTTTACTTATCATCAAACAAGTTCTTGATGAATACCAGTCATGGATGAAAAACGTATCCCATATAAGCGCATGGTGGATAGTCTTGAAGCTATTTTTGATTAATGAGCTTTGATTAAATCCCCTGAATTCGTAATAAATTTGTCGAAGTTATGGCAATCATTGGATCCGTGTTAGAAATTACATCTAGTCAACCCTGGGCACATTTTCTCGTAGAATATCTCTTAATGCCTCGCCTATGATCTTCTGAAAACACTATGGTATGTGAAATCCTGGTCCGAAACACCCTTGGTACCATGATCTTTATACCTTCATCCGTGATAAAACATTTCCTACCGACATGAAACCAATGCATCTAGTCAACCCTAGACACATTTTCTCGTAGAACATCTCTTAATGCCTGCCTATGATCTTCTTGAAAACACTATGGTATGTGAAATCGTGGGTCCGAATAACCCTTGGTACCATGATCTTTATACCTTCATCCGTGATAAAACATTTCCTACCGACATGAAACCAATGCATAAACGTGCTTTAGCACAACGTGCCTCTCGTTACACCATTTTAGCGAAACTCTTTATAAATGAGGATATGATGGCATCCTTGCTCCGATGTCTTAATCAGGAAGAAGCCTCGAGTGTCCTAACTGAAGTCCATTCTGGTATCTGTGGAGCGCACACGAACGGTATAGCCTTAGCCAAGAAAATCCTGTGAGTTGGATATTATTGGCCCACCATGGAAAGTGACGCATGCCATTTTGTCAAACGATGTCAAGCATGTCAAAAGCATGGAAATCTTATCCACGCACCTTCCCAAGCATTGCAATCAATAACCACACCATGGCCCTTCTCTCAATGGGGACTTGACCTCATTGGTAAAATCGACCAATATCGTCCAATGGACATAAGTTCATCATTACTACGACCGATTATTTCACGAAATGGGTGGAAGCTATGGCTCTCACCTATGTTACCGTAGCCAAATATCAAAATTCATTTTTAATAATCTCATCTCATCATTTGGTATTCCATGTGCTCTAGTCGCAGATAATGGCAATTCATTTAAAAACCAGGATGTAAAAGACCTTGCCAAACGTTTTCGCATCAAACTTAAGTTGTCCAATCCATACTATCCTCGTGGTAACGGTCAAGCGACAGCAACAAGACTTTAAATTTCATCATGGAAAAATCGTCAACACCCATGGCATACTCAAATTTACCCAGGCTCTTTGGGCTTACTTGTACATCTTATTGCACGCCTACCGGAGCCACCCCATTTTCCCTCGTTTATGGTTGTGAAGCCTATTGAGATAGAACTCCCATCCTTGAGAATATCTCTTAAAGATGTAATTAATGAGGATGAATACCGACCGTCACGGCTTCAAGAGCTTGAGCTTCTCGATGAAAAACGACTTAATGCCCTCAATCATCTTCAAGTCTAGCAAAACCGATTATGCAACACACTATCATAAAAGGTAAGACATAGAGAATTCAAAATTGGCGACCTCGTTTTAAAAGAATATCAAAAGAATACCACTAAAGAGTGAGGAAAACATGGAAAATTTGAGCCTAATTGGTTAGGACCCTATGTAATTACAACCAAATTTGGCTCTGGAGCCTATAAGTTGGCCACACAAGATGGTCAAGAACTTGATGAACCAATGAATGCAGTTCATTTAAAGAAATTTTATCCTTGAGGCGTTCACTATTCCGGGAAAATACAACGTGTTCACTATTCTCGGAAAATACAACGTGTATATTATTCCTTCAGATCTTACTAATCTTCGAATAATTTAAAATCATTCATTTCATTGGCAGATATTCTCATTATCACAATCATATCTTCATACTCATCATCATGAGACAGGTGCTAACATAGATCCTATTAAGTCTTGTGAGTATCATACTTATAATATCTTTCATTTTTCACGCTTTTACCTATGGTCATACCTATGTAATTACAACCAAATTTGGCTCTGGAGCCTATAAGTTGCCACCGAAGATGGTCAAGAATTTGAAACTAATGAATGCGCTTCATTTAAAGAAATTTTATCCTTGAGGCGTTCACTATTCCGGGAAAATACGACGTGTACATTATTCCTTCGATCTTACTAATCTTGAATAATTTAAAATCATTCATTTCATTGGTAGATATTCTTATTATCACAATCATATCTTCATACAAAAAGTGCTAACATAGATTCTATTAAGTCTTGTGAGTATCATACTTCTTATAATATCTCTCATTTTTCGATCGCTTTTACCTATGGTCATACCTAGAAGCTTACTAATGGTAATATATTCCCTTCAAAAATTCTCTTTCATAACAAAGCTCTAAACTTCTTTACCCAGTTTGTTTGATCGTCCATCTCAGTCTTCAGTGTTGAACCCTCGTGTCCTACTAGTCATGTGTGGTTAAGATTGGGGGCAAACATTTCTTCCCGAAAAAAAAAAACAAAGCATTGTTGTAAAATTCAATCAATTCAATAAATTATGAATTAGTCATTGTCACATCTTTCGTCCTTTATATTCTCTTCAAAGAAATTCTCTCTTTCATAACAAAGCTTTAAACTTCTTTACCCGGTTTGTTTGATCGTCCATTTGAGTCTTCGGTGTTGAACCCTCGCGTCCTACTAGTCGTGTGTGTGGTGTGGCTAAGATTGAGGGGAAACATTCCTTCCCGAAAAAAAAACAAAGCATTGTTGTAAAATTCAATCAATTCGATAAATTATGAATAATTCATTGCCACATCTTTCGTCTTTTATAGTCTTCGGTGATAAACCCTTGCCTCTTACAGTGGCACGGGGCAAAGCATAGAGGGTCATTCTCATAAAAGCATAAAAATATTGCAAAACATTCAAAATTCAAATTAAAAAAAGGACAAAAAGGAATTTTCTTGCCTATGTTTTGCCGTCGGTGATGAGCCCTTGCTTCTCCTTTGGTAGCATGAGGCAAGGCATGGGAGTCATTTCAAGAATACAAAATCTTATAAATCGGCGGTGCTTACAATTATAGAATCCCCGAAGTAATTTAGATGCCTAAGTGAAAAGAGAACTATCCCTTCACCTCATATCTTACCAATCAATGCAGCCATATAACCTGTTTAAGTCTAAAGACGTGACTCATACGGTAAAGCCATTTTTGAAACCAATTCAGTGACGTTAATAAGAATTGAGTCACAATTTTCTAAAGGGATTATTGTTCCCATTTGTCTCTATATTCATTATCTACCTTCTGCGTACTTGATTTTCGGTGATGAGCCCTCGCATCTTACTAGTTGTGTCGAGTTGAGAATGGAGCTGGACTTCTTTTCATCATATAATCACCAATATATCCTGCCAATGGAATGAGAATTTGTGTTATTCAGAGCATGAGTTACCACGAGGAACATGGTACATACGAACAATATCCTGGTTTATTACCTCTCAAAATAAGTCTGCATTCTGGTCCATAAATTGCCAACAATAGTGTAAAAATCCAAAAATCTAAAAACATTCGAAAATCGTCAAAAATTCAAAAACATTCGAAAATTGTCAAAAATCCAACAACATTAGAAGATATGTGTCACGATAAGCAACTTCCCGACATTGCATGTAAAATTCCTTGACGTGTTCACAAGAGGTTACTTTTGCTTTTGTATTTATCAAATTTTGAGATTTCAAGGATGACGAAAATGGTAAGCGTGATATCTCCATATCAAATGGATAAGGACACAATTCTTCAAAATTGAATTGCTTTGATTGTTTTTGTAGTCCCTGAATGATGTCTTTTATATGTTTCCATTCTTGTGCGAATGGAGAGGCAGGGGACGGGTTATCAAGAATGCCATGAGTATTGGAGTTTGGATTGGGGTCTTTTAACCTTTCAGCTCTAGCATTGCTTTCTCAAGTTTCTTTGTTAAGTCTTGGATTTTAGTGAAGAACTCAAATCGGCCGAAGAGCTATTTGGATTGTTTGGTATTTCGTCGCGATAACTTGATTCACCGTTGTTGATAAGTTTGTTTAAATTTTCAGTCCCAAAGTCGGGGGGTAGTTTTGCCCCATGGCTAAGATGTGTAATAGATATTCTTTCTTGTTTTGTTCTATCATCACCCTATTTATTTGCTCTTGTTCTTCATTGGTGAGTTCTAGTTGCGCGACTTCTTCATCGTCATTTTCATGATTATGACTACGTCCGAATACCATGATGAGATAGGTGTGTGCCCAGTTAAGGCTTTGTAAAAGTGGTTAGAAATTTTAAGCGGGTGTGATTAAATGAGAACTTGATTGCTTTGGATTTAGCTTGAATAAGCTCGTGATGACTGATAAGGAGAGTAATTCAAACAAATTATCTCAATATGATTGTGATATAACTTGAGACGAGTTATTAGGGAATTTGTTTCACGTTGTGTAGATTTGTCTTGAACAAGCTCTGGATCGTTGACGAAGAGAGTGACTCAAACAGGTTAATCTCAATATGGTTGTGATATAACTCAAAATGAGTTATGAAAGGATTTGTGTCGGCTATGATTTGGATGAACGCGATAGTTGACTAAGTAATGAGTGAACTCAAACAAGTCACCAATATTAGTTTGATATAGCTTGAAACGAGCTATGAAGATGTTTTGACATATGACCATATGGGGAGTGAATGCCACACTCAATATCGGTTTGATATCGCCGAAGACAAGCTATGGCGGATGTGTTGTTGGGTGAAACAAGCTAATGAAATCGGTGCACTTTTTTTGGTCTTCGTTGTTGGATTGTTTGGACGTTTTTCTTGGTATTGAATTGGTCAAGAAATGATTTTGTGGAACACAACTAGGGTTTGAACTTTTACAATGAACACATTGATATCAACCAAGTTTGATGATAAAAATAATGCTAAACTATTTTATCGACAATCAACAAACAAATCATGTGTATCAAATTGTTTTGGCTCAAGAGGTGAATTCTTCGGGAATGATCATTGTTTTATGCGATCATACAAGTATGATGTGGAATGATGGATGCGGGTTCTTATCATTCTAAAAGAGTAATCGCGCGAGCATCATGCGGAAGTACTACGTGTTACTTAGTGTGGGCGTTTTGTAGGAAAAGATTGTCGAAGCCGGCTTAGTTCGAGTTACGAGAGAAGCTAAGCCGAAGATGAACCAAAATATCTATGCCCGACTCAGATCGGGAATTTGATAGTCAATATT
This sequence comes from Taxus wallichiana var. yunnanensis, assembly GCA_018340775.1. Lineage (NCBI taxonomy): Eukaryota > Viridiplantae > Streptophyta > Pinopsida > Cupressales > Taxaceae > Taxus > Taxus wallichiana. The sequence goes on along the minus strand of CM031236.1, from coordinate 181,240,224 downwards.
CGGAAGGATTGACAAGTGCGAACGAAAGAAAAGAAGAAAACAACGGAGACAAGGTGGGCCTTTATATTGTTACAGGTATTTGTTTACATGTTCTAGTATCCTTGTTCTTTTAATCAAATCAAGGTTTAGATCAATATCATTTGATGTTCGATACTATTATGTCTAGAATAGCTAAACGCGAGATAGGAGAGCTTTCATTCGAGTAGTAACATTAGTATAAGTCGAAACAAGGTACAATTGAGCCTTCCATTCAGAAAAGTCATACAAGGAACGAATGGTATCGAGAGCGCATAAAAGGTCGAAAACCAAAATTAAAAAGAGTCTGAGAAATTAGTAAGAAACGAGTATTACATTATAGTATAGTCGTAGACATACTAGAGTCTAATTTTCAGCATTAGTAAAATGAGTTGAGGATATTATGAATTACAAAACATTGTTTAAAAACAACATAAAAATGCTCACACTTTAGTCATATTAATCTAGAAGAACAAAATAGTCCTAGACTTAATATTTATATAGCTAGAAGTATTAACTACATACGGGATAGTCCGAACATGTTAAGGGAAAGATTTAAGAAAAGAATCTTCTCCAAGAAATATCTAGGGCTTTAACAGAAAAGATAAACCCGCTTAGTAAGAAGATTATAAAAGCCGAAAATCTTAAACAAATGGAAACTCAGATTTCTAGGTTGGTTAGTAATTGATGTAAGAAACAAGTTATAGTTCCTACAACTATAGCATCCACATCAAAAATGTTTAAACGGTAAACAAACCTATTCTTATACGAAACGTAAAAACAAAAAGTCTAATAATAAAATGTTTAAACACAACAATGGAATAGATATTCGAACTTAGAAGAGTTCAAATTAAATGAAATTGAATCTTAGACAAAAGAAGGAACAATCCCTCAACTGAAATTTAATGAGCTTTATCGAAAGGTTCGTTTAACCCTACGAATAAACATAGGTTTAGAGGATTAGAGTTAATAGTTCCAACCACTAAAGGCCAAACAGATATATTGCTTATCATAAAAGAATGTGTGAATAAAGCAATGAAAGAACACTACAAATTTATTCACATCATAAAAATGTTCACACTATAGTCATATTAATCTAGAAGAAGAAAATAGTCCTAGACTTAATATTTATATAGCTAGAAGTATTAACTACATACAATATAGTCTAAACCAGTTAAGGGAAAGATTTAAGAAAAGAATCTTCTCCAAGAAATATTTAGGGCTTTAACAAAAAGATAAATCGCTTAGCAAGAAGATTATAAAATCCGAAAATCTTAAACAAATAAAACTCGATTTTTAGGTTGGTTAGTAATTGATGTAGCATGTTAAACAATTGCTGCAATATACAACAATGTTAACTAAAATATCTTCTCAGCTAGATAAAACTAAGAAAATAGATGAAAACAAATTAGCAACTGATGTAGCAAAACAAGTTATAGTTCCTACAACAACTATAGCATCCACATCAGGAAAAACGTTTAAACCAAGAAACAAACCTATTCTTATACAGAAAGGTAAAAACAAAAAGGCTAATATTAAAATGTTTAAACACCACAATGGAATAGATATTCAACTTAGAAGAGTTCGAATTAAATGAAATCGAATCTCGAGACAAAAGAAGGAACAATCCCTCAACTGAAATTCAATTAGTTTTATCAAAAAGGTTCATTTAACCCTATGACTAAACATACTATTAGAGGATTAGAGTTAACAGTTCCACCACTAAAGGCCAAACAAATATATTGCTTATCATAAAAGAATGTGTGAATAAAGCAATGAAAGAACACTACAAATTTATTCATATCGGAGCAATACGAGATAGGCATAAAATTAGTAAAGCACGACGAAAGAATTGGGTGCTTCAAGTAGTATGTCCTAAGAGATAATAGGGCGAAAGTTTTGAGAAATCTCTACTTGGAGTAGTCCAAGCAGATTTAAATAAACAAATAGCATATTTTAACGTCATACTAGACTTTACTGACTCATCTAGACAATGCAACTAATCTGTCTAAGATTAGTATGTAAAACACACGAAACAGTATGAAAGAAGATGTTAAAATCTTAGCGCTTGAATATGCAATATATTACAAGCTCATGAAATCAATTGTCTCCTAAGACTAGGATAACACAAACCCCATGAGTGTCTACTCTTATGCGAGTCACCCGGAAACCACACGTATGTTTCTAAAGCCATAGCTTGGAAGGATATACAGCTTTCGAGATGAATGGACAAGCTCATGAAATCAACTGTCTCCTAAGACTAGGATAACACAAACCCCATGAGTGTCTACTCTTATGCAGAGTCACCCCGAAACCACACATATGTTCCTAAAGCCATAGCTTGAAGGATATATAGTTTCCGATGAATGGAAATTAGATTGTGGAAGGAAAATGAAAGAAACAAGTGAAATTACAGGTATCTCTGCGAAGATGAGGTAGGTGCGGTAAGTTTACGTTTCGGTCAAAACAAATTCTTTGAAGTAGGAGAAAATATAGGTACACCCGAATGTGACTTAGAAGAAGCAAAAAACTTTCAAAGGAATCAAAGTAGAAACGTTAGAATCCTTAGAACAAGAAATCTATTCAACAAACGATATCAACATAATGAATTATTGTATTTACATAATTCAAAACTTCGATAGCGAAAACATTAAAGTTATAGCAAAAAAGAAGAAGACATGAGTGGTGATCCAATAGGGAAACATTATCATAGGGCCTGGACATCAACATGATACTGGGGTTATCGGCGTCTAAACTCGGGTCGAAACCAAGCATTGAACTGCCCAATCCACATCATTGTGCCTGAGAATCCTCTCCATTTGTTTGGCCATGACAACTTTGGGTGCATCTGAAGATAATCCTCTCAAGATCACATTCCTGCCATTGGACTTAAACTTCAGCTCCATCATCTGAAAGTTAGTCCAAAACTCACCAAGTGAGTGAAGCCACTGTACTCCAAGCACTATGTTGGTCTCACCAATACCAACAATATAGAAATCCTCGGTAGTTGTATAGTTACCCATAGTGATGCTCAATTGTGGGACCCTCCGTGTACATCTCATGGACTCACCATTGGCCACAACAACGTTGAAGCCCTCAAAATCTTCCTACCCAAGACTTCGTCTCTCCACCAAAGTGGCATCAATGAAATTGTGGGTGGCCCCACTATCAATAAACACTACCACACGTTGTCCCTACATGACTCCTCGAACCCTGAATGCCTTGTACCTGGGGGTACTAGACAATGTAGCTATGGTCTCAGTGGGAAAAGTCTCCTCTGCAGTCTCAACACCCGCACTATCCAAAGCATCACTGTCATCAAGCTCATGAGGTTCTACTACCTCCTCTCCCTCGTCATCATTGTCCTCAATGTAGTGGGCCTTGCCCTTCCTAGAGCAATTATGTCCACGTGCCCATGGCTGATGACACTCAAAGCATAGTTTCTTCCGCCTCAATTCCTCCCTAATCTCTGGTGCAATGTCTGGCTTCCTAGTCGAGTCCTGTCTCCCATTGTGTGGTCAGGTGGAGGCATTTTTGCTGAACTCTAGGTGGAAATATAGACTTTGCAGTAGACAACTCAAAATCTCGAGCTCGTGAGCCGAGTCCTGTCTCCTGTCATCCTGTCTAGGTGGAGGCATTTTCTGCTGAACTCTGGGTGGAAATCTAGACTTTGGAGTAGACAACTCCAAATCTCGAGCTCTCCTAATGGCCTCATGTAATGAAGGAGGTTCAAATGCCTTCACAAATCCAACCAAAGCATCTGTCAACCCTACTATGAATAATGAAGTCAACCTCATCTCAGAAATATTAGGAACCATCACTGAGAGTCTCTGAAAATCTGCAATGTACACATCCAAGGAACTTGTCTGTCTCAAGTGAGTCAACTCCTTGAAGAATCTATCAGGATCTCTCCTATCAAATCTGTCCTCTAACCTCCATGTGAACTTTGCATATGTAGCAATGTGCATGTGCCCTTGTGTCACTAGTCCATGATGCCACCAATCATGTGCATCTCCCTCAAGATGTAGGATCGCAAATTTAATTGCATCCTCCTCACGCATGGGGTTCAAATCAAAATATGTCTTCAGCTTTTGGACCCATGACCATGTGGTACACTTCTTAGAGCCATCAAAGTGTGGAATAGAAATTTGTCCCAAATGCCTTTGTAACTCAGGTACCAATGTATGATGGTCTCTCTTGGGCTTGCTACCAATCTTCATCCTGCAATAATCTGGAAATGGCATATTATCTCTGAAACCCTCGCTCAAAGATTGGTATTTTTCCCAACAAGACTCCTCATCAAGCACCTTTGTTGGCTGCCCTACATGTGACGCTTCAAAATCTTTCAAGAAAGAGAGGCTCATGAAGACTCAAAGGCTTGTTAGAAGAATGGGGGATTGCTGCCCCGAATTACTATTCTCACCTTTTTCCTTATTATTCCCAGATCTGATCTGATTCATGTTTTGTGTGAGCTGACTCAAGTAGAGGTTGGTTGTCTCTTGTTGTTTCACCATGTTGATGAACATTTTCTTCATAAAATCCTCATTGAGCTCTTCCACATTCTCTTCCTGATCTGCCATTTTGAGGTGTATTCCTCCTGGAATATACCTTCATTCACTACCCAATAGGTTGGAAGAAAGGTGGCTCTGATACCATTGAAATATCCCTTTTAGGATATCACTCTAAAACTCAGAAATTTATCAAAACCCACAAACTGTAATTCTGATTTTCCCGGACAACAAGGTACAAAAATCTAAAAAATTATATCTTCCAAAATAACCACTTCCTACAATACCCTAAGCTTCAAAAGATGTAGAAAAATATAGAGAACAATAAACTAAGAAATAATTTTTAATGGCCAACGCTGAATTTATTTTATTAATTTTATGACAACAAATGAGGAAAAAGTACAACTGACCGTAAACTCCAAAATATCAATAGAAAATGATTGGAATAATTTTCTTTGGCATCATATGACAACAATCTTCAGATCTGAAATCTCTGGAAACGGGCCACAGAAACCCTTCAAAATGCTTCCCAAATTTCCCAGGTAGGTCGCTCCACTTGTGGGAGACACCCAACAGCCCCAAATTTGAAAATAAGTGATAAGTTAGAGGATCAAGTTTGCAAAATGGAGTATGTGGAATCCTTGATCCAAATTTATGTTTATGAGCATCATGAGAGTTGTGTATTTGGGCAAGAGCTCTCTCATTTAACAGTACATGATCTAGACTATTGAGCACTATAGTATATTTTCTCTTGCACATGGCACTTCGGCCGAGTTACAATTACTTGAGGGAAAGCAATTTGGGGAAGGGAGGATTGTAATATCCCCTTCTCAAAAGCAATCGGTCGAAAGCAAAGGGTTTAAGGTTTAGGGTTTTAGGGTTTAGGTTTTAGGTTTTTGGGTTTAGGATTTAGGGTTTGTTCTACATTTAGAGCATCAATCAATGGGTATCCTATGTGAAACCAGCGGTGTCAATATGCCGGCCGAAATCTACTAGGTTAGCGGCATTTGTAGGGTAACGGATACCTTAAGGAAGATCGCAGATTTTGTTGAGTAATCTAAACACACATCTAGAACTAATAAGACAATAAGCACCGCTAGAATTAAATCTATTCCCCTAAGTTCCAAACATAACAAAAAAGCGTGTACAATATTATTAGCCTCAAGAAGGCCAAGAGTGAAGTTGGGTTAAATGGAACATCGTCCGTCATGATCAAGAACACCTCTAAATTGTGCAATGACTTCTTGTTCCCAATTTGGATTTTGGGCATCAACAAAAGAAGTGAAGCATTAAGCTTCGATTTTGTAATCAGTAATGAGGGTGAATGCGAAAATCAACTGGGAAAAGTGAATATGAAGATATTTTTAGCCTATTCAACGATCTACGCCCTTTTGTAATAAAAGGTAAAAACAAAGGTTTGATACTGACCTTTGACAACAAGATTGACTTTAGATGTTTTTACAACTAATTACATGGGGGAATGAAACCAAAGGATTTATAGAGATCGAGACGGAGTAATCTTAGGAAATGTAATTTCTCCTTTCTCATTTTCAACGATTCATGCTCTGTAATGAAATCATGTAGAGACAAGATCTTGATTTCCTACCGATGTAGTAATAGATAGATCCATTTAAAACTTATTGCCACACAACAGATTGCGCCACTTACGGTAGGGAGTATGGAAAGTTCAGAGAGTTGTTGCCCACCTTCGTGCTTTGCACGAGCGTCCTCTTCTCGTGAATTACGCCGCTCCCTTTAACGACTAAACGGCCTCCTTGCCTCAACGCCTAACATGGGATCCCGACCACGCTTAGACCTCAACAAGCTTACACCGGAACAACAGGAAAATCACCAACACCTTTCTTAATTCTCTCTTTCTTAAGTCTTAATATGAACTACGCTCCGATACCAACAAACGGGCATTAGGTAGGGTTTTAAAAAAAAATAATAAACTCAAAACCTATTGGATCGAATATTGAACACAAACAGGGGATCTTTTATTGATTTTGAAAACATTACATCAAGAAACTCCACCTCCAAAACCCTCTCCGCAAACCATCCCCGGCGCCTCCTACATATAGTAAAGATGTTCGAGGCTCTACCTAAGGGAGGCAACATGCTTAGTAATGCGGTATGCAATGGAATTGACATAAAGGTTAGATTCTCATAGTGGATGTGCACTTTACAACTCATGCATGTGACCAAAGGCAAACTAGATTTGTCGGTGGATTTTATGTTATTGGAAACAAGACATAAAGCAAGAATTTTTACAAAAGAAAGAGTAGTGGGGTCTAATGCCTACTTATGCAGGATAGGCATCCTATTTCCGTGAGAGTCGAAAGTTGAGTAATGATTCTGAAGATCAATTATCTCTTCTATCACTTAATTCTGTGGAGATGTTGGCCATTATGCATGTATTGGTCAAATTCAGAAGTATCTAGTGGGAAGTAGATTCATGGTTCATACGGATCACAATAGTTTGAGGTTTTTCTTGGGGCAGAAGGATCTCAATGACCACCAACAGAGATGGGTGAACAAGGTACAAACTTATGATTTTGACATAGAGTACACAAAAGGTAAGAATAATGTGGTAGCTGATGCATTATCTAGGAAGTATTGGCCAAATTCAAGAAGTATCTAGTGGGCAGTAAATTCATGGTTCATACGGATCACAATAGTTTGAGGTTTTGTTGGGGCGTATGATCTCAATGACTCGCCAACAGAGATGGGTGAACAAGGTACAAACTTATGATTTCGACATAGAGTACACAAAAGGTAAGAATAATGTGGTAGCTGATGCATTATCTAGGAGGCCTCACCTTACCTCTATGATTAGTTCTATGTCAGAGGTTTCAGCTGATTGGAAGGCTCACATACTTGTTGAGTATTCCAAAAATCAGTTTTGTTGTGAGATCATGGATGACATTATTTAGGATGATAGATACAAAATCTTGGATGACCTCATATACTACAAGGATAGGATTTTCCTTGTACCCGAGTCCAAGATGAAGGAGAAGATCCTTCGAGCAGTGCATGATACACCTCTAGCAGGACATGCTAGGTAGTTTAAGACCTACAGGTAAATCAAAGAGAGATTCACACCGGAAGGGTTAAAGGACGATGTCCTTAACCATATTAGGGAGTGTTTGGTTTGTCAACAAACCAAGGCCGAACATTCTTTTCTAACAGACTTCTACACCTCTTCCTATCCTTGAGTAGAAATGGGAGAGCATATCTATGGATTTTATCACAGGCCTCCCTCAGTGCATGGGCACGATTGCATTTATGTGGTGGTCGATTGGTTGACCAAGTATGCCCATTTCTTTTCTATGCCTTCTGGGCATAAGGCACCACAGTAGCTCAGACATTCTTTGTAGGTGTTTTTTTAGGCTTGTTTATCATGTAGTTTTGTTTCTGCAATTTATGTTCAACACTTCATGGCTTGCCTAAGAACATTGTCAGTGACCGGGATAAAATTTTCATGAGCACGTTTTGGTAGGAGATTTTCAGACTTGTAGGTACGGAGTTAACTCCTAGTACTAGCTATCATCCATAGACAAATGGGCAGACAGAGGGCTATTTGCGTAGCTATGTTGCAGGACATCAATGTGTATGGGCTACACATGGGTGAATATTGTTACAATATAACATACCAGATGAGTATCGACATGGTTCCCTTTCAGGCATTGTACGGATACGATGCCTCATCGTTCGTGGACCTGGTATTATCAGATAGTCGAGCTCCCAAAGCTAGTGATTGGTTACAGGAGAATCAAAATATTCTCGTGGGCAACGTAGTCATAATGGTGCAAAATACTCCCGTAGACTTTAAAATTTGTGCTTTTTTGGTGAAATGTCTTTGCCACGATCAAGGAATCATGTGGGAATGGATGGTAATGGAAAATGGTGAAGGAGGAATTTTCGAAAAATTTGACCGGAGTTCCGGGTTAAAATGGAGCAATGTGGGGAAATGGCGAAAATGGCTAAGTGTTGATATATATACGTGTGAGAAGGAGAGAGGAAGGAGGGTGCATTTTTTTGCCCGGATAGCAAAAGTGCGTCTTAGCCCCTAGTTGATAAGTGGCGGGCATGCGCGAGTGGAGGCGAGGCGGAAAATTAACAAAAAGTGCTTATGGAGACCTCCCATGGTTATGTGGTGGGTCCAAGAGCTCCAAGGTGGGGGCGCAATTTCTTGTCCCCCATGTCCCCTTGGAAAGGGACAAAGGGACACCAAAAGTGCGTTTTAACGCCATGGTGACAAGTAAAGACTGAAAATCTTATAACTGCGAGAGCATTCTTGATAGAGAGATTGAAAATGAAGTTGCCGGAGCTCCCGAAGGTCTTTTTGGGAACTTCTTTGTATGATTTTCAATGGAAACAACATATTGAGAAGAATGAGGTGGGTCTCAATGTCTGGTTTTGCCTGCAATCCCTTCAAAACGACCTTCTTCTTCTTGGAATCATCAAGTGTGTCCGCCAAAAACAAGCTCCCCTGAGAAGCGTCAAGGGCTTATGAAAAATATGAATATTCCATATTGTAGAGGATCCTCTTAGCTTTCCAATGAGTGCTTGTTTGCTCTTAACTCCTTACGGAGCTCTTGGAATCATCTGATGAAGATCAGGTACATGTTTTGATTGCCTTCTCCTCATAGGGGCTGAGATTGGGTCATATGAAAAACCATGTGGAAGCAAGGGGGGAAGGTGCATTTTCTTGTCCCCCTTGTCCCCCATGTAAAGGGACAGAGGGACACCAAAAGTGCGGCTTAGCCTGGTGATGACAATTGGCACTTTGTGATTGCGCGATGGAAGGAGCTAAAAAAATGCCAAAAAGTGCCTATCGGAGCCTCCCAGGGTCATATGATGTGTCCATGAGGCCTAAGGTGGGGGCACATTTTTCCGCCCCTTCGTCTCCTTTTAGAGGGACACCAAAAGTACATCTCAGCCTCATGCTGCCACGTGGGCAAACTTCGAAAACTATTGCTAATGACGGAGCTTGTACCTTGGGCGGTGACTTGAAAATGGCATATCTTGAGTTCCCGGATGATTTTTTTGACACTTCTTTATATGATTTTGACTGGAAAAGACATTTTGAGAAGTATGGGAGAGGTCTCTGGTTTGATTCTACTTTCAACCGTCTCAAAAATGGGCTTTTTGATCAAGATCCAAATTTATGCTCGCAAAGAATGAGTTGTGGAAAACAAGGTATGGGTGTTGTGCAAAATATGAGATTACCACAATGTAAGTAATAATAACAAGATAAGATAATTTTATTAATGTCCAACAAATGACCACAAAAGTAGGTCAATGGGACTGTAGAGTACAAAGCCAATGAACCCAACGAGAGGACCCAAACGGGTCGCCCAAAACAAGAGAGAAAAGAGAAGGAAGCAGAAGGGGCCACAAGTGCCGAGGAATCTAGAGAAGAAGAAGAAGAGGAAGACGGTGGGGGGGAGTGGAAGGAGCAACACCCCCAACAACATCACCTAACATTCAAGGCTAGCTGGAAGTGACTGGCGATGCGTCGATGTGTAATAAATCAAATTGTGGGATGTCCTGGAAAGTCGATGTCTGGAAGATCTCCGCATTTGTGGGGGGCTTGAGACGACTGAGCTGCCTTTGGTGTAGGAAATGGAGCTCCGAGTACTGACAGATCTGAACCAGGGATTTGTACTCGTGTCAAGATGCCCTCGCCGCCCACTCACCGGGGGAGCATCGTGAAAAATGAGGTGATCTATCTAGTATCCATCCATCTCGGGAAGAGGTTTAAGGAGCCTATCCCAAAGACAGAGGGCTCTTGCGAGATAAAGAGCAAGACATCTCTGATCATAGTATCTGAAGAAAGTTGCAAAGGAAGGACGCTCACGGAATAGGCAATGGAATCTCCCCCTAATCTCGTAGTAAATAGGGCACCGGAAAATTAAGTGTTCTTTAGTTTCAACCTCCTGGAGAGAGCAAAGCAGGCAATTCCGTTCTAAGCGGTCTAACTAGTGGCCAGTCTCCACACGGAGTCGATGAGAGCCCACTCTAAACTAACCAGTATCGGGAGATATACATGGGTTTGATAATGAGCCCGTCGCGAATCTCAAGAAAGTGTGCAGCGTAGAAGGAAATCTTTGGTCGTAACCCACACGAACGGTTGGTCTAAGTGTGCTGGATGAACTTCTTGTAGATATTGTCTCTGATAATTTTGTGAAGGTCCTGCTGGTTCGAGAGGAGATGGGCAAGGGCATCCAGGGAGCAGCTAAAAGGTGGGAGGCGATCTATTTGGATGCCAATGGATCCAAGAAGGCATTAAGCGCAGGCATACCAATAAATGAGATCGACCGGTATGATCAAAGAGAGCAATAGGTTCGTAAGAGCAAGAGTAAGGTAGATGTACTGTTCTCCGTCTGGAAGAATTAGAGAAACCTTGGATGCGGTGCAACATTAACACAAGGCTGAAGATAGTCTCCAATCTATAGGGGCGAGCCCCAAACTTAACAAGAATAATGTAATAAGGAACGGTCTCTTTGCACCTGATGATACACCTAAGCATGAGGATTTGGACACTCTCAATGGTAGCCCAATCGAGTCCAAAAGGGAGGGACCCCAAACCTCCACTCATGCAGAACCATGGGTCTAACCAGGAAGTCAGAAAGAGACATCTTGGAAAGGTTGTCCTGAAAGTGATGGCGGAAGCACTTTCTCTCAAGAATCGCTAAAGAACGATATCCCTTATTAACCCGGGGCTGAAGAGTAGGATGGAGGTTAAAATGTGGTCCAAAGAACAAAATCCTCAGGTATGTGTAGAACAGTGATCTCGATCTCCTCCCCGAAAGAAGTGGAAGTCCGAAGTCTTCAGACAATTGAAAACCATAACTTTGGTTTTCCCAAGGTTCACTGTCAGCTGCCTGTGATCACAAAAGAGGGCTAAGGCATCCAACTGCCTTTGGAGTCCCTCCACAGAGGAAACAAGGACTACGTCATCTGCAAAGAGGAGAATGTAGATCAGAACATGGTGTAGAAGACAACCATCCCCCTCCTGGATGTGATCCTTGAGAAAATCCTCAAGCTCATCGATGTAGATACCAAATAGGGTAGGAGAGAGGGGCAGCCCTGTTTGACTCCAATAGTGCTCCTGATGAAGTCGGACAAGCCTACAGAGGTGCGAAGACGGCCCAAGACCTCCTCATATAAGCGCATAATGGTTGTAAGAAGAATTTCGAAATACCTATATCTTTGAGCCTGCAGAAGAGTGCTTCCCGTGGTACCGAATCAAAAGCTTTCCAAAAATCCACAAAACAACAGAAAACTCTGGAGGAGCGGTGACGAGCCTCCTCGATAATAGCCCAAAGAGTGAGGATGTGATCAATGGTCTGGTAGGTCGGTCGAAAACCCACCTGTCCCCTAGCTCTGCAATGGTATTGATCAAGGAACTCGAGAGCAACGCATGAAGAACTATGGCATAGAGTTTGAAGAACGTGTGGCCTACCATGATAGTCCTGTAATTGTTGAGATCGAAAGTAGGTCCCAACTTGTGGATAGGGTGGATAATGTGGTGGAACCAAGACTCTGGAAAGCCTGTACAAACCACTTGATTGAAGAGGACCACAAGATAACTGAGGAGCGTCTTCCGCCCCTATTTGAAAAGTTACGCTTGGAAATGTTCCTCATCTCCTGCTTTGCTGCAACTCTTGGCTAGAATAGCATTCCTCATGTTGGTGTAGGTGATAATATGGCAATATGAGGGTGAGGAAACAACTTGGATTCGAGGCTGGCCAGAGATTTCATAAAGAGTGGTGGTGTGGGTGAACATGGAGTTGGGATCTAAGTCCAGGGGTAAAGGCGAATGACGGGGAAGAATGGTGCGCCAAAATGTTTGGGGGAGTGGAGAAGTGACTGACAAAGCTCCCAACATCTATGAGAGATAAAGGTGTGTTTCTTATGACGAAGGAGGCGATGATAGGCTGACTTCAGGGAAGGGAAGGAGGGGAGGGTGTGCAGGAAGGAAAACAAAGTTTCCGATGAAGAGCTTTGCATTCCTTGTCATACCATTTGTTCATAGGGCAGGTACCACGATGCAGGGTGGAAAGGGTGACGTGGGGAAAGGAGCTTGTGGCCACCTCGGGGATAGCACAGGAGAGGGTAATAAACATTTGGTTAGAAGAAAGAGAGGTAAAGTGGGAAATGGGGGAGATGCTTACAAAGGTGAAAGGAGAAAGTGTCGGGATCCCCTCCGTCAAATTTCCAAATGGTACGTGAAGGAGCAAGGCAGGGGGTGAGGTCATGGGGTGGGTGGTAACTTAAAGGGAAAAGGAGAGGGTCGCATGATCAACAAGAGGGATGGGGGAGACACATAAGTGGTGGATGTAGGGAATCAAGTCGGGAGTAGCCATGACATAATCAACCACATTGGCCCCACCACAATAAGTTCTGCGAGTAAAGTACCGAGAGTCGGGAAACGAGGAATGCCGTTCGTAATCAACAGTCATGGGATTCCCCAACCGGAGAAGATGCCGAATGTATGATGTCGAGAGGCCTTGTCGTGTCCTCTGAATCTCGCTGGAAGCCAACCAACTTTGGATCCACTTCGAGGCGCAAAGCACATCATCGGTCCCGTCGTGGCTCGGGACGTGAAGGAGCAAAGTGGGTGGTGAGGTCATGGGGTGGGTGGTAACTTGAAGGGAAAACTAAAGGTCGCATGATCAACAAGAGGGATGGGGGAGACACATAAGTGGTGGATGTAGGGAATCAAGTCGGGAGTAGCCATGACATAATCAACCACATTGGCCCCACCACAATAAGGTCTGCGAGTAAAGTATCGGGAGTCGGGAAACGAGGAATGCCGTTCAGAATCAACAGGTCATGGGATTCCCCCAACTGGAGAAGATGCCGAATGTATGATGTCGAGGCCCTGTCGTGTCCTCTCAATCCCGTTGAAGCCGACCAACTTTGGATCCACTTCGAGGTGCAAAGCACATCATCGGTCCCGCGTGGCTCGGGACACAAGATTTTTGGTATGTGTATTGAAATACCCCAAGATGATGATCTCTCCGCACTCACAGAAAATCGGGAGATAACCTGAAGGGAAAACGAAAGGGTTGCATGATCAACAAGAGGGATGGGGGAGACACATAAGTGGTGGATGTAGGGAATCAATTTGGGAGTGCCCATGACATAATCAACCACATTGGCCCCACCACAATAAGGTCTGCAAGTAAAGTACCGGGAGTCAGGGAAACGAGGAATGCCGTTCAGAATCAGCAGGTCATGGCATTCCCTCAACTGGAGAAGATGCCGACTGTATGATGTCAGAGGCCTTGTCGTGTCCTCTGAATCCGGTTGGAAGCCAACAAACTCTGGATCCACCTCAGAGGCGCAAAGCACATCATCGGTCCTGTCGTGCCTTGGGACTCAAGATTTCTGGTATGTGCATTGAAATCCCCCAAGATGATGACCTCTCTAGACCCAAAACTGGGAGATACCAGCATAAAGGTCAAAGAAGGGGTCTCCGTCTGGGCCGCTATGAATAGCAAATGAGGAGGAAGCTGGAGGGAAATATCGATCGTGATAAAGATGTCCCCGAGAAAGGAAAAATACGTTTGATCCAGATCCGTAGAAAGCAAGAAAACTCATCCTCAACAACGATATAAACCCTACTCCGAAGATGATGACCTCTCCGCACTCAAAACCTGGGAGATACCACTATAAGGGTCAAAGAAGGGGTCTCCGTCTCGTGCAGGCGGCCATGAATAGCAAATGAGGAGGAAGATGGAGGGAAATATCATACTATGATAAAGATGTCCCCGAGAAAGGAAGACGTACGTTTGATCCGGATCCATGAAAAAGCAGAAAACTCATCCTCAACAACAATAGAAATCCTACTCCGAAGAGTGTCCCTAACCAAACAAGCCACCCCACCAGACCCTCTAACACCTCCAAAACCTCGAGTCTCCTACTGCCGCAATGAGAGTCAATAATAACTATTGATATCTCGAGAGAGGGCGAACCGGGCTCGCATGTGTCTCTCGTAATAAGGAGGAGATCAAAGAATCCTAAAGCATGAATGCAAGAGGCTTGGAGAAGACCAAGAACACCCATTTACATTCCAACATGCGATGGAGATGTCGTTCTTTCGAGCCCTCTCCCGTCGAACCGTTATCTAGATTTGGATCTAGGAGCCCACCCGGGGGAAGGAATCCCGAACCACTGACTTGAGGTTACGAATCGCTGCCCATTTCCACGCTTTTCGGCTGCCATGACAATTTCTCGAGATTTTTTGAGTTTGGTGACTTGCTCTCTAGTGAGGTCTTCATCAAGGAAGATTTTATTGGCTCGAGAGCCAATAAAATAACTTCCGTTTGGCTCGAGAGCCTTGAGCCGCCATCAACAAATTTGAAGCGAGAGAAAAGAGTAGAGTCCATCCGAACCAGCTCTATCTAATTGCACTTCCCAGCAGCCCCAAGTTGCACGGGATCGAAGAGGGAGGAGTGGGCAATCCTCTAACTTTAAGATTTATCTCTCCGCACGTCTAACTCTTTCTTCCACCAATTTGTCCCGAACCACTTCTACCGTTATGGGAGGATTTTTATCCCTACCCTTCACCACACAGGCCCACATGTCTGTTTGTTTTTGAAGATTTTCCTGTTGAGTTCTGATTTCCTCTTGCTTGTGTTTTAAATCTGATATTTCAGCCGTGAGCTGCCTTTGCAAGGAAATGTTGTCAACCTCGACCTTTTTGACCGAGAAGTTAATTCAAAAACCTCGTATACAACTTGTGAGAGATGAAAAATTAGAGGAATGGGTATACAACTTGTAGGGATTTGAAATAGCTTTGCATTGATATCTTATTTGGCCTCCAACTCATTCCAGAGCTCCTGGAATCATTTCCCAAAGCTAAGGTGCTCTTTCACGCTCAAGCTCCTCCGGCCTCAAAACCCACTTTTGGCTGAGTTGGCTCCTAAACCTCTGGATCTTTCCAAAATCTTCCTAAATCACTTTCACAATGATCCTTGCTTATGAATACATCTCCCTGATGAATTTAGGACTTGAACTCAACTCGGAGAATATGCACCAGCCCTAGAAAGGCTAAAAATAACCATTCCTAAGCTTCTTTGAAAGATCCATCTTGAAAGACATTGCCTCAAAAGGATCTTGTGAGCTTGTTTTCATTTCTTCAACACATGGACAAGGGTGGGACCACAGACATGGATAATAAACGGATGGGGATAGGTTTGGCACATGGGATGGATGGGCTGACTTGGGAAAGTGCTCAAGGGGGACCTATACACAAAATTTTGACACTGGGTCTGTTGTCATGCTTGAAAATATGAAATTTTCATGTTGCACATTTGCATGAAAACATAAATCAATTTAAGTTCTTATAATAAAGTTTTATTTTTCACTTGAAATTAATTTATCATGACTTAGTTTCCCTTTTTCTCATCCCTTAGCCGACGAGAAACAATGAATGGGATAAGGGTCTTCAATCAACTGCTTTCGAGAAGGGGATATTACACCATGTTACCATTAATGGTGTTGGATGCCATGTTAATACTCCCAACCACATTTTTAGAACACTTTGAACCACCCGCTCAAAATGGCTATGTGATCTTCCATGCTCCTTTAATCATTAGTCATCTTATTATTCATGCACAATATTCCTAATTCCATGTTAAGCTTAGGAATTCCTAAATTCTAGATTGGCGAAAAATACCATCCTATATTAGCTATGGTTACAACTAACAAATTGCCTATTAAGTAGCCAATAGGAGATTGTGGTCAAGTAGCTGACTTGCCTATATTATCTCTTCCTTTCATGTATTTGATAGAAGATTAGAACATAGAGTTTTAAAATAGATGTGATATTTTTTCTTCCTCCTCTTCTCTCCTCTCTCCATCTTGTGTTTATACATGAGAGTTATGCCTCGATTCATTTGTGATCCTGGCTAGATCAGATTCCAATATGATATTAGAGCCATTGATTGCTAGCTTCATAGCATAGGTTTAGCTTTTGATGTTTTTTCAAAATCATGTTTTTTTAGGTCGTATGGCCTACCTGACACTTCTGCTGCTGCAAATACTTTTGCTATTTGAAATGTTTTTAGATAAAGGGGCTAAGGGGCTTTGAGGTCCATACAGTGTTTTAGCTGCTTTTTTCGCAGGTCAGATTTACAAAAGGTTTTCTTTGACGGCTCTGCCATCCATACGAGAACGTTTACTACCACCTCTTGGGCTTGAATCTATGACCTCTTCATGGCATCACCATTTCCTTAGGCGGATAGCCGTTCACATTTGACTGCACCTTGCCACTTATGCTGCTGCAAATACTGTTTGCTATTTGAAATGTTTTTAGATAAAGGGGCTAAGGAGCTTTGAGGTCCATACAGTGTTTTAGCTGCTTTTTTTTTTCAGGTCAGATTTACAAAAGTTTTCTTTGACGGCTCTGCCATCCATACGAGAACGTTTGCTACCACCTCTTGGGCTTGAATCTATGACCTCTTCATGGCATCGCCATTTCCTTACGCGGATAGCCGTTCACATTTGACTGCACCTTGCCACTTGTCTCCAATAAACAGGCATCTACTCAACGTCTGGGCCATTCTGACCCAGTTACAGTGCATAGATCAGTTCGTCCCCGGTTGGACCTTCACATCTCCCCAGTCACCACCAGCAGGCTTGGCTGCACACTCGTACCAGAGGGCAGCCCAGCTCCACCCGTCTCCCTGGCCATCGTTTTAGTCTCAGATCTCAGCAGGGAGGGCCCTCGCCCCCTCTTCGGATTGCCATTCCATCAGAGCTTCTTTTTGTCGGCCTCGAATGTTAGGAGGGATGTGGCTACCATTTCTAAGTAGACTATTGGTCCTTGTTTGCCCCCTCCTTCATTCCCTTCTCTGCTTCTCCCTTCTTTCTCCCCCGTTTGTTTCTTGCCCTCGCTTGCCAAAGTGGCTTCGGGGTTCTTGTTTGTTTTGGTTCTTTTCCTTTCTTCTGTTTTTGGGAACTCGTTTTGAGTTTTCCCGCTCGCACTTTGTATATTGTTTGGGCTGCAGTCCCATTGACCTACTTTTGTGGTCATTCGTTGGACATTAATATATTTATCTTTATCTTATCAACCATTTGGCTTACCGGATGTTCTAACATTGCTTGGCTGTTGGTCCTCTGCTGCACCTCCACCTGATTCACTTGTTCATATATCTGCCATTGTTTTGGCCTTGGGCCTTTTATATCAGCCATGTTCTTACCCTGGTACTTATATTGCATCCACCAACAAGTTCTCACACCGATCTGTGAGGTGACTTCACATCGACATATTCAGGTGACACATTCCTGTTTGGATATTTGTGGCATATCAGCCAGGTTCCTACCGTGGTACTTATGGTCAACAAGTTCTCACACCGGCCTGTGGGGTTACTTCACATCGACATATTCAGGTGCCAGATTCCTATTTGGATATTTGTGGCCTGAGTGCCATTCAGCATTGGCTAACCCGATGTTCCAACACTGCTTGGCTGCTTGTCCTCTACTGCACCTCCACCTAATTGTTTATCCACTTGTTCATATATCTGCCATTTTTTTGGCCTTGGGCCTTTTATATCAGCTGGGTTCCTACCTTGGTACTTATGGTATTGCATCCACTAACAAGTTCTCACACCGGCCTGTGGGGTTACTTCACATTGACACATTCAGGTGCCACATTACTATTTGGAAATTTGTGGCCTGTATTGCCCTCCACCATCACTGTCATTCAGTCTTGTCCTTTTGATACAAACCACAACCAACCCATTTCCTTTGCCTTATCCAAATGGCATTGCTGCCCTTGATAGTTCTCAGCCTTTTGGCGTCCCTCGTGACTCATCCTCCAAAATAGTCTACCATTGAATCGCTTTCATCTTTGTTGGGACCCCACTTTCAAATATAATGTTGGAGACTGCTTTCATCTTTGCTGTTTTGTTACCCCACTTTCAAATATAATGTGGGAACCTTGCTTTCAAATATAACGTTGGGGACTGCTTTTGTCTTTTCTGTTTTGTTGCATTTCCAATACACTTCTATGGAACTAAGTGTTGGTATCATTGAACTTTTTGGGTCAAGCAGACTATGACACGTTGACATCTTTCCAATTAGAACTAGATCCTAAGACTCTCTACGTTTTACATGGGATCCATGATTCTCAGACATATTTACATTGGATGAAACATTCTGCAGTTCGTTGCCATGAAGATGGTGAGTTTGGCTTATGGGGGAACAAGTTTTGCATACAATGGATTTCTATGTGGCTTGACATATCAATATGGGTCAGGTTAATGACTAGGGCCAACATTTGTCTTTGGTTCAATGCAAGCATTCACACAGTCCCATATTATGTTGTCTTTCAGGATTCAAACCCTGTGTGTGGCCATTACAAGTCATTATTTTGGAAAAATAAACATTGACTATACTGCATCAGCCAGTCATGGCTATCTCACATCTTTTCGTGTGGCTGTTAAATCTTATTGGGCTGACATTTCCAATCAACTTTGGGAATTTGGTCTCTTTAGATTTGTAGGAGACGAGAAATATCTGCGATGGCAGTCTGTTCATTTCTATTTATCAGTTTCTCTATGATGAATTTGACATTCAGTGCCTTCACGGATATGCTGCTCAGTTTATTTGCAATTCATATTTTCGTAGAGACAAAAAGACATTAGACTTTCTCCAAATCTGGCTTCACCAAAGTCCAAAACAAAACATACCGGGCATCGTGAATTGGGAGGGGTTTGTAGTAAACATGGTCATGGTCATGGTCATGTTTGTAGTAAACATGACCATGTACAATAAAAGGGGATGAATTTTGTTTGTAGTGTCTATGCATCCTTCTCAATGTTAAAATTCAATTGTGGCATCCACAACCAATTCAAAATTTTGAAGTCTATTCCACTCAACCAGCAGCTTTGTTAACATACAACCTTATCCATTTTCCATTGGGTGAAGGAAGTTTTCACTACGAGGCCTTGGTTGAAAACACTACCTTGCTAGGTATGTGATCTGCTATACATACAAATGACATAGGTTCCGCATTTTTTTTTTTCTGTAAAAGCTTTCATCACCTGAAGTACTTAAATTGAGATTCCCGATGTCTACAACAAGCAAACACTTGTGCTAGAAAAATAGCGTGCAGATTGAAATCCACTTAATCAACAAATAAGAAATCATCCCAACACAACTCTACCAATGATCACAAAGCAATACAAGGTATCGACATTCTCATTTTCTCTTCGTCGTGTGAAAACCAAAATACGGGAACATATACAACATACAACAAAATCAGGATGTTGCATATCTTGCTTTCACGCTTAAACAAAAGACACACCAGTCCAGGCATGCAAAATTTGTAAATAGATCCATTTCAACTTTAACACGACACACTTCACCGAGACGGCAAACAAGATACACTTGAGGTTGACTTCTTGTGAAACCATGCCTCACCAAAAAAAAATTCATTGTCCTTGTTCAAGAAGCTTGCTATATGAAACCTTGCCAAAATTTGCATCTCCACAACACATCCAAATGGTTTCTTTGCTTCCATTTTTCTGATTCTTTTTACCCTGAAGAAAGGCTAGTTTCTTCGTGTCATGCATTTGCACAAATCAGGCATTGTTCCCACAAATGGCCTTAGTTCAACTTGAAGGAGCAGTTATAAATGTTCCAACAAATGTTGACATAGTTCAACAGCATTGACACGCTATATAAAGGATACAAAAGTAATTGCCATTGTTCTAAAATGCCGTCTTGAACATAAAAATCCTTACCGATCGAGAAACGTGCGTACTAAAATCACTATGAATGCTCTTAAAGAATTATGCGAAACAACATTGTATCGCATGCAAGATGTAAATTTGAACCGTGATTGGGATCAATTGCTTCACTTGACATATGATAATGGTCAAAACAACCATGAACAAGATGTAAAAAGTCCCCTCGAAAGCTTTTCTTCTAGTGTGTAATGTCCCCAAATGGACATATTTCAACCCCAAATGGATTTTTTGCAAATCTCAACCACAATAACAAATTATAGAAGATATACAAAATTTTAAAAGTGCAGATCTGAAATTCTTCTAGAAAATGTGACTTGCATGGGGAAGGAATTCAACCAAAACTGAAGTAAAATAACCCTTTTATTGCTAAAATCAGATCAGCAGATTTTATATAGCCAAATACACAAAGAAATTACCAATTTGGACTTCAAATGAAGGCTGAATTATTTTATTAAAATCTGCAGACTGCCCCTTCAGACACAACTGGAAACACCAATTCTTTGACCCAAAAATTGCACAAATTTGCTGATTTGATTTCTAAAAATCAGCAGATGGAACAACAATATAAATCAGCTCCAAAACAGATCCAAACATCACAAATCAGCTCCTTCTATGGGTCGCTCCACCAAGAACACTGCTGGAAATAAAGAAGAATCACAGTGACAATATTCTCCTTCAAACCCTTGTACAAATCTGCAACTTTCAACCCTCAACACTGCTGGAAAACTATTGGAAATAAAAGATAACTCCTTGAATCTTGATCCACAATGGAAACCCCTGAATGGAGAATCCTCTCAACATAGAAGAAGAGTTTTCGTTCTCCTAGATCTCAAGAGGGTTTTCGTCCTCTAGAGATGACTTCAATGGGTTTTTGTCCTTTGAAGTAATTTGCAAAGCTCTCAAGCTCAGACAAAAATCAGAATTTGTATAAAATAAAAGAGATGCTTTACAAAGCCAAGTACACTTGCTTTTATAAACAATCTTGGTTTAATAGCCACTCACAACCACCAATCAAATACCTTTCCCCACATTTAATTCTTTTTTGGCATTTATCACCTTCCAACATGAGTCATATTTTTCCCTAGGGGAAATAAAAATATAAAGTGACTTCTTTTCTTTTTCTTTTCTAATTTCACTTTATGTTTTATTTTTTATTTTTATTAAGTTATTAAGTCATTAATATAAGTGTTTATTATAAAGTTTTTTTAATGCACTTTATAATAATTTATTAAGACTATAGATTCCCTTTGTATCACCCCTTAGCCACGGTGAAACAAAATTGGGTTAAGGCACTTCGACTAAGAAGGGGATATTACAATCCTCCCTTCCCCAAATTGCTTGCCCTCAAGCAATTGCAACTCTTACACCCAAGTGCCATATGCAATAGATAGAACATGTTGTAGTGCTCCACAAGTCTTGATCTTGTACCTGTTAAATGAGAGAGCTCTTGCCAAAATATATAGCTCTCCTGATGCTCATAGACATGAACTTGGATCAATGGTTCAACATACTCCATATAGTAAACTTCATCCTTTATCTTATCATGCTTCTCCAACACATGCTTATTAGTTGAATCAAGAACAATATGAAGGAAGAATGTGGTTGTCCTAGCTAACATACCTTGGAACTTGATTAGGGAATAATCATTTGCAACCATCCAAACATGTGCATGTTGTCCAATAGGATAGAAATATGGCAGCGGTATAGGAGAAATCAAAAAACTCAAAATATGGTAACCACTCTCATACCTTAGGATGCCAAAGTCATGACTACTCTTCGAATTCAACTCCTCTTCATTAACAACAGTCTGCACATTGTTTCTTTGAGAACTTTGAGGACCAAATGCCCCCACTAACCTCTCCAAGGTTTCCACCATGTAGCTGATATAAAAATCAGTCATGGGCCCCAATAATGAAGCTCTATCACCCCTCATTATGACTTATGTTATGGGCAGACCAACAAGCTGAAAATGTTTAAAAATATTCTCTTACCCATTTTAGCAATCAAAAAATCAACGTTAGTACCTTGAGAGGTACTCTCCCTTCTTACACCGGAGTCTCCAAAAAAGAAACCATGCTTGTTCACACTTGTACTCTCAAGAGACTATTCAAAATTCTTTCTTTTCCTTATGAAATTAGTCACGAAGTTTTCAAAATCAGAATTGACAACTTTTGACAAATGCAACATACTACCGTGATCCCATACTTTATAGTGTCCATGAAGGTCTTCGTCATTCTCTATCTTCATGATGATTTGACTTTGATGTACCAAATCCTTAGCATTCTTATCCACCACAAAGGCTGAATACCATCATGATAAAATTGTTGTAATGATTTAGGATGAAGATGAAGAAAGAAATCCTTGCTACTCCTAATCTCCTTATAAAGAAGATCATCAAAAGGTTTACCTTCTATTGCTAATTTAGAAACCTCCAAAACAACATCATCTCTATTGTGACACATAATTTCAGACATAACACAAGAATCAACATTCTTCACAATTTCATGCCCATCAATACTATGGCTTGGTAAATCCATTTCAAATAATACAATTACACATTTTATATAGCCAAATATACAGAGATATTACCAATTTGGACTTTAAATGAATGCTGAATTATTTTATTAAAATCTGCATATTGTCCTTTTAGACACAATTGGAAACACATGTTCTTTGACCCAAAAATTGCACAAATTTGCCAATTTGATTTCTAAAAATTAGCAGTTGGAACAACAATATAAATCAACTCCAAAACAGATTCAAACATCACAAATCAACTCCTATGGGTCGCTCCACCAAGAACACCATTGTTGGAAATAAAGAAGAATCACAATGACAATATTCTCCTTCAAACCCTTGTACATATTTGCAACTTTCGGCGCTCTGTTGGCTAGATTTTCTGCATAGCTGAAAACCTAGGCAGTCATGAGATAAATCTCCCTCATTTACCGGTGAGGCTCCTGTGTAAGATTTGTCAGTTAAATATGCTAGTATATATTTGTGGGTATTACTTTAACCATGCAGCTCATGAACCATAGCTATATAGTTTTGCGGTAAAGTAAGCAAATCAGTAAAAGAAATGAAATATCTCAAGAAGGGGAAAATAATAGAAACATAGGAATGAAAGGGGAAGATGTGCAACCCAATCAATAGATTACGAGTTGATTGCATGCACTGGATAGAAACAGATAGATATTAACTTACAAAATTATAAGCAAAGGAAACTTTTAGATCTAGATCCGTAATAACGCAAAGTTTATGAATAAATCTAAAGACAGAAAGTTAAAACAAAATGCACCGTAGACACAAAGTTCTCTTGAAATATGCTCCTTTCTATTCCTCTGCTTCAAATAGCTATCAGGGGTTTAAGCACAAAGTCTGGAACACAAGAATAGTGCTTACAAATTCTGATTTTTTAACCCGTAGGTTCTTCCTCTATTTATAGTGTATGGAGAGGAAGTTACAAATAGGAAACTATAACTGAACTGACACATGTGAAAGTTGTAAAGGTAACAACTGACAATCTCCCTCCTGGAATTTCTCTTTGCATGACATGCATGATTTATAACTGAAAATAGAACCTTCTATTTTGCATGTCTGCCACCTATCTCCAAGTAAATAACCTCTTCAAGTAATGGCTTTTAAACAAATCACTTAAGTTTTATAATTTAATTGATCGCTTAATTATTTTGTCGGAGAAAAGAAGAAGAAAGAGGAAAATAAATTAGAAGAAAGTTGCAACACTTCCAGTCTTGTTCTTTTTCCATATTTTGCATGCGGTTGACTCTTTTGTCTTTGATTCTCACCAAGTTGGATCTGGAAGCAGGTGACTGTGATTCGCTTGCGGGTATTGTCTTTGCCTTGTCTTCCCTCTTATCTTTGAAGCTTTTGCAATTCTTCTTCAGTACATGCAAAGTAAATTCGATGAAGGCTTCAACTGGAAGATTGGGAGCACATGCACAAGATCTTGGAAGGAATTCTCCATGCAATGACTTCTACATGGGTTGTGTCAGAAACAAGAGGATGACCTTTTTGCTGGAAGCCTTTACAATTATGAGATCCGGATCCGGGAGCACATGCACAAAATCTTGGAAGGAATTCTCCATGCAATGACTTCTACACAGGCCGTGTCAGAAACAAGAGGATGACCTTTTTGCCGGAAGACTTTGCAATTATGAGATTTGGATCTCGGGAGCACATGCACAAGATCTTGGAAGGAATTCTCCATGCAATGACTTCTACACGGTTGTGTCAGAAACAAGAGGATGACCTTTTTTTCAGAAGCCTTTGCAATTATGAGATCTGGATCTGTCAATTAAATCGGTGATAGGTTCAGGGCCTATGTTTGTATCATTGACTTCAGCAAATTTGGAAGCTATGCATGATTTTGCTGATCCCTCTCTATCATCACGCTTCATCATGGTTTGGAGCGAGTCTTTGGTTGAGCAATCTGTCTTTTTTATTTGGCGAAATTCTTTACAATTGGTGCAAATCTAGGCAAGCCTTTGCAATTATGAGATCTGGATCTGTTAATTAAATCGGTGATAGGTTCAGGGCCTATGTTTGTATCATTGACTTCAGCAAATCTTGAAGCTATGATGATTCTGCTGATCCTCTCAATATCATCACACTTCATCATGGTGGAGCATTCTTTGTTTGAGCAATCTTTCTTTTATTCGCCAAAATTCTTTACAATTGGTGCAGATCTAGGGATTTCTTGAGATTCAGAAGATATATTCAATGTATCGACATTGATTTAAGCTCCCTTTCTCTTATATATAAGCACATGTAATGAATACCTTCAATTAATTCGACAAAGACGGCAATCGAACAAGAACGTTTGATTTGTATCATAAAAATCTGCATATAAAGCCCATTGCCCTAAAATTTGAGGCTTTGCTTGCATGCAAAACAAGCATAAATATTTTCAACTTCACCGTGTACCAATATGCAGATAATTACACAGGCATAAAACAAGCTCCTCCAATCCTAGGCGCCAAACTTTGAAGCTTTCCGGCAGTGAAAAACACTTTTTTGAGCAAAAATCCTCCTCCTTTGGGTGCCAAAACTGCACTCCTTTTTGCTAAAAGAATTATTTAATCCATCATTATGGCAGCCCCTGTCTATATAACCTTCAACATTCTATAATTAATAATTGCCTCTCCTATTCCTGGCAATTAATTAATAAATAAACATGCTTTTTCTTTCAACTTGGGCGCCTAAACTTGCATGCTCATGGCAACCTTTAAATAAATTAATTTAATTTATTTTTAGCCTCCTTCCTTCAGTTCTCTTTGACTTCACATCATGCATTGACCTTCTATTTCTCCATGGCGCCAAAGTTAGGAATAAAAACTATTAATAAATGCCACAAAAAGCACTATTTATTCACCAAATGGGTCGCACTTTTTAGCATGCTTCAAGGCTGCATTAAATAAATTAATTTAATTTATTTTTAGCCTTCCTCTTCCAATCTTCTTTGACTTCTCCTCATGCATTGACTTTTCCTCATCCTTGGGCACCAAAATTAGGAAGAAAAACTATTAATAAATCACATTAAAGTTATTATTTAATGCCCAAAGGGGTCGCACTTTTTGAATAAGGCTGATTTCTTTATTTAAAAGTCATCTTTCATGGGATTATTCACCCTGTATGGCAGCTCCAAAAATTCCTTCATCCACTTAAGTTGTTTGACTTCCATAATAAGAATTTTTACATTGCAAGGCAGGTAAGAAATTCCTATCAATGCCTTAAGTGATTTTTCTTTATTTTATAATGGGAATTTTCGCCTGCAAGGCAAAAGTTAGAAATTCCATCGTAACTTAAGTGACTTTTCCTTCATGGGAAACAGTACCCTGCAAGGCAAGTACAAAATTTCCACTTGCCTGCTGCTACCAAAAATCCCACTATAATTTAAATCCATCCATTCCCAAAAATGCGACTTGCCCAGAAGAGGCTCTTTTGTGCATGACTTCGTCTTTTTAAAGAGAAGTTGACTTCCTGAGGCTGATTCCTTCTGGCATGGCGGCCGTAGATGATCTCCAGATACTCCAGGCAAGAAAACAGACTGTACTGGCGAAGGAATTGACCTAGGGGAATTTCACAGAGAAAAAACACGCAAAAATAATAAAAACGAAAAACGTTGCTAAGTCACAGACAAAGCCCAAGATCCATTCCTGGTGAAAACCCTACTGGTATATGTGAATATTGACATGCAAAACTTCAACAGGGCTAAACCGGAGCACAATTTACTTCAAACGGGGCTCTAAATAATTAAATAAAATTTTCCCGCAGACAAAACTTGACGAAGGGATAAAATGATTTTCGGCATCTGGGTATTTGTCGAAATTGGCTCCTATGATTCACTGGGAATATCTTGACGCAATACAAGCATCTTCTGGCAATAAAAACACAAAACGACCCGTTATTTTAAAAGTACGAAATTTTTAAATTGGGGTAGTCTCAGATTTCAGGTAAAATGCTGGGACACCATGCTCACAATGCTTTGGAAAACTCTTTGGAAAACACAAATAAATCCTTGAATCTTGATCCTCAATGAAACCCCTTAATTGAGAATCTTCTCAACAGAGAAAAAGAGTTTTCGTTACGCTTCTAGATCTCAAGAGGGTTTTCGTCCTCTAGAGATGACTTGATAGGTTTTCTTCCTTTGAAGTAATTTGCAAAACTCTAAAGCTCGCACAAAAATAAAAATTTGTATACAATAAAAGAGGTGCTTTCTTTGTAATGTCCCCAAATGGACATATTTGACCCCAAATGGATTTAAGGCCAATCCCAAACCCCCAAATACAATTTATAGAAGATGCAACAATTTATTAACATGCAGATCTGAATTTAATCTGAAAAGTGCGACTAGGGTAAAGTGGGAAACCCAAACAAATCAGCCAATAAAATATAACTTCTCCACTCCAATCTGATCTACCAATTTTATAAAGCCAAAATATGAAAGAACATACATATTTTGATGCACAAGAAGGCTGAAATTAATTTATTTTGAAACCCCAGTCTGCAGAAAATTATGGCAACTTCAAAAATTCATAACTCACTCAAAAATGCTCCGATCCACACAAATAAACTATGCACGGATTCAGAAAAATAGGGAGAATGCAATGATGTTACCCATTCATGCAAATGACCACCACAAGTGCCCTAAACAACCAAAACACCAATTCGCCCTTAGGGTTTTGGGCTGGAAAAATTCATAAAAACATGATTTATTAACAACAATCCAGATCAGATCAAAACCCCTTTAAATACCTCAAGAAGTATCCTTTGTACAATATGATAGAAGGCTGGAAAACACAGCTACAAATTTGCTTCAAACCCTTGATCCAAAAATCTACAAAAACTCCTTTATTCACTTTGTTGGAATAAATTGAAATATCAGTCTGCAAGTACAATGGAATCCCCTATGTAGAGATCCCTCACATACTCTTGGGGTTTTCGTCCGCAAGAGAGTACTCCTAAGGGTTTCCGTCCTTAGAAATAATTCAGACAAAGCTAAAAGCTTCAATTAAAAATCAGAATTTAGAAGATGATCAAATGTGTCTCCAACACAAGTCGACTTGTCCTTTTAAAGAAGGAAGTGACCCAAAGTAGCCACACATGAGAACCAATCACCTTTCCCTTCATTAAATGTTTCCACCAACCACTTTTCCCTCCCAATGCAAGTCGCATTTTCTAGAAGGAATAACTTTTGGCCCCTTTGCTTTTTGCCTTTTTCTATTTTACCTTTGCCTCCTAGTGCAAGTCGCACTTTTCCATGGATATTACATTTTTAATAAGTGTTTTTATCTTTTTGTTCACTTTTTCTATTTTTTATTAAGTCCATAATAATTTATTATAAGTGCTTTTATAATATTTTATTTATTTTTTTGCACTTTATAATAAAATAATAGAACTTAAGTCCCCTTGTGTTCGTTCCTTAGCCGTCGGGGAGACAAAATAGGCTAAGGGTCTTCGATAGGAAGGGGATATTACATTTACAAAGCCAGTACACTTGCTTTTATAAGCACTTGTGTTCGTTCCTTAGCCGTCGGGAGATAAAATAGGCTAAGGGTCTTCGACAGGAAGGGGATATTACATTTACAAAGCCAAGTACACTTGATTTTATAAGCAATCTTGGTTTAGTAGCCACCCACAACCACCAATCAAATACCTTTGCCCACATTTAATAACATGGGTCGCATTTTTCCCCAGGGAAATAAAAATATAAAGTGAATTTTTTCTTTTTGTTTTCTAATTTCACTTTTTATTTTTATTTTCATTTTTATTAAGTCATTAATAAATTAATATAAGTGCTTTTTATAATTTCTTTTTATGCACTTTACAATAATTTATTAAGACTCTAGTTTCCTTCTTATCACCCCTTAGCCATCGGGAAACAAAATTGGGTTAAAGGTCTTGAATTGGCGAGGGGATAGTATAATTCTCCCTTCCCCAAAATTGGTGGGAGAACACATTGCTCTGATACCACTGTAATGTCCCCAAACGGACATATTTCAACCCCGATTGGATTTTTGAAAATCCCAACCACAATAACAAATTGTAGAAGATATACAAAAATTTAAATGTGCAGATCTGAAATTCTTTTAGAAAATGTGACTTGCGTGGGGAGGAATGCAACCAAAGCTAAAGTAAAATAACCCTTTTATTGCTAAAATCATATCAACAAATTTTATATAGCCAAATACACAAAGAAATTACCAATTTGGACTTCAAATGAAGGCTTGATTATTATTTTTAAATATGTTGTTTGACAAGATTTCCGCTACTGCTTCTAGATTAGTGAAAACCAAATGAGAAACCAAGAAACCTTGAAATATGGGAGGGTTTAGAGAATCTCCTGATGTGGATGATGGTGATATGGTACGGGCGCACGGTAAATAATCCTCTTCACCGCGAGTCTTCAACCTGCACAATAGCAAAGGCTAAGCACGAAAAAGCATTAGTAATAGATAAGGTGGGTTGCTTCACAAAGTCAGCTCCAAGAAGCGCAAACTTCCTTGAGAGGATGTCAACCGACGTGATGATAACAAAGAATGATAATCTGATAACAAAATAGAAGTATGGATAACAAAATGTAAAAAAGTATCTAATAAGCTAAGCTATGTTGATGTGATGATTAACAATGGAAAATGCTAGGAGTCCAAAACAAACCACGAGTGTCAATGACGACACGAGAGCAGCGAAAAATGATGACGACCTAGACAAGACCGTGTAGAAGTGTGCAAAAAAATGACCAATATGAGTTATGAGATGCTTGTAACAGATCATGAGGATGCAGAGGATGGACGGATGTGCCACGAGGATGGATTGAATGCAAAGTTCGTCACATAGGATTCGATCAAGGTGAGTAGGAAGGATGACAGATAGGATTCAACAAATGCGGACTATGGGTCGATGGCGAGAAAAGTTCGTCACATAGGATTCGATGCAAGGTGAGTAGGAAGGATGACAAATAGGATTCAACAAATGCGACTATGGGTCGATGGCGGCCGGTCCGATCGACGGCTGGACGACCAGAGATATAATCCTAGCAAAAGAGATAGGATAAACTGTTGGATCTACTTGGATGATTGAAGTTGATTGGAGATCGAAGCAGCTCAACGAACACTTACAAGTACCTGCAAAATAAACAACCGCATGCACGGACAAAAGCTCTACAACACTCTCTAAACTCCAAGCTCTAAATGCAAAAGAACCACCAAGCTATCTGAATTGATGAGAACTCCAAGGATAACTCAGAAGGCAATATTTACAGAACACATAGGAGATTCAAGATTTTCCAGCCATTTGAGAAGAGGGCTAGGGGTGGTTAAATAGGATAAACTGCTGGATCTAAGGGATGATTGAAGTTGATTGGAGACTAAAGTAGAGCTCAACGAACACTTACAAGTACCTGTAAAACTAAACAACCGCATGCACGGACAAAAGTTCTACAACACTCTCTAACTCCAAGCTCTAAATGCAAAAGAACCACCAAGCTATCTCGAACGATGAGAACTCTAAGGATAACTCAAAAGGCAATATTTACAAAGCACACAGAGATTCAAGATTTTCCAGCCATTTGAGAAGAGGGGTAGGGCCCTAGGGGTGGTTAAATAGGATAAACTGTCAGTATCTAAGGGATGATTGAAGTTGATTGGAGACTAAAGCGAGAGCTCAACGAACACTTACAAGTACCTGCAAAACTAAACAACCGCATGCACGTACAAAAGCTCTACAACACTCTAACTCCAAGCTCTAAATGCAAAAGAACCACCAAGCTATCTCGAACGGGCGGTGAGAAGTCCCAAGGATAACTCGAAGGCAAGATTTACAAAGCACACAAGAGATTCAAGATTCCAGCCATTTGAGAAGAGGGGTAGGGGTGGTTAAATAATCCCGGCAGGTGACGGCGACCGGTCGATCATGCCGACGATCAAGGGGCGAGCATCTTACCACTTGAATGTTGGAATGATAATAGAGGACGAGAATAGACTTTGAAATGGTTAACGGGTTATTTTTAGGACTGCGCGCGTGTAGAAGGTTTAAATGAGTGTAAGGGGTGGTTAAATAATCCAGTAGGCGGTCAACGGCGACTTGGGTTAGTCGCCGGCGACCAGTCGATCGGCCGGCGACCAGGGTGAGCAAACCGCCACTTGAACGTTGGAATGATAATAGAGGACGAGAATAGACTTTGAAATGGTTAACGAGCTATTTTTAGGACCGTGCGCGTAGAAGGTTTAAATAAGTGAAAGGTGGGTGGAAGGAATCTTAGGAAGGGATAAAATGAGTGGGGGAATCCTAGGAAGGATTAATGAAGGGTAATAATGAGGGGTGGGAATCCCATGGGGATGATTAAATGAGGGTGATTAATTGGTTTAAGATTTATTTAGGATTAATGAAATTATTTTAGGTTTAATGGGATCAATGGGGATATGAGAATTATGGAGGATAAATGGGGAATATGTGAGATAATGGTAAATAAAAATGGGGTATGGGGAAAATAGGATAATTTAGGAGGGAAAGAATATACTTTGAAAATAAGAGGGCAAATTGGCGCGCTGAGCAAGGATGGGAGGTGAATGCGGGATGAAGGCACAAGATGCCAAAAATAAGTGTCTACATTCTGCCCTTTTTATTGAGTTTACGATAGCAAATAGTGAGACAAAACCAAGAAATGATTGATATACTAGATGACAAAAGAAAGAATGAAATCAGTCGGAAGTTTGAAAGATATGGATGAGAAGGGCGGTGGGGAAGGATGGGAAAAAGAGAATCCGAAGCATGATTCCCTAGTTAAGGAGGGTGTACGCAATAATAAGGATTGAAGTATGGCGGTGATTTTAAGAGTCACATTGGTAAGGAACAAAGGTACGGTCTACAGGTGAGACGACGACAATGTCCTACAGGGTTTGTGAGTTCAAAAAATCACTACGAAATGGAAGGAATCCAATGGGAATCGTCTCAACATGGATGTGAGATCTGTGGGGACCAACGGGTCATAGGCATACATCTAGATTTTGCGCAACCAAATGCGAACAAGATCCTTCATATATGAGGAATCAGGAGAAAGGTTTGCATCTTTAAATAAGACGAGGATGATGATGAAAATAATGATGTCCTAGTGAAGGGTACAAAAGAATGTTATGGGTGATTTTATTAGAAAAAAGTGAGGGGGAGTTAACGAGATGACGTGGATGGAGGAGTGTGAAAAATGTCAAAGTGGGTCAACGACGCCTTGAAGTGAATTGGCGGCGACCCTAACTCGTCGACGGCAACTAGGCCGGCGGCTATATAAGCCCGTGGATCGGCTAACAAAGGTCATTTTCACGCCCGAAAGCGATGATTGAGAGGTCTGGTCTATAAAAAGAGATTGACTTTTTGAGCAAAATGGAGGCTGGAGGAGTGGCGAGGAAGAGGCAAAGGACATGCTGGATGGTGAGTAACGAAAACTTTGGCTTTGTTTTTTATTGAGAGGTCTGGTCTATAAAAGAGACCGAGTTTTTGAGCAAAACAGAGGCCGGAGGAGTGGCGAGGAAGAGGCGAGAGGACACGCCGATGGTGAGTAACGAAAACTTTGGCTTTGTTTTTTATTAGTTTAATGTTTTTATTTATTTTTTT
This sequence comes from Taxus wallichiana var. yunnanensis, assembly GCA_018340775.1. Classification (NCBI taxonomy): domain Eukaryota; kingdom Viridiplantae; phylum Streptophyta; class Pinopsida; order Cupressales; family Taxaceae; genus Taxus; species Taxus wallichiana. The sequence goes on along the minus strand of CM031236.1, from coordinate 181,207,802 downwards.
GTATTTTTCAAATTTTTGTATGGGCGCCGGGTAAGATCAACAACGATCCCAGTGGCGATCATTGTCGACCCAACCTAAAAAGGCGGCGACTGGCTCTGAGGCATCAACCCGCTTGGTCGGCGTCGACCGGTATGATTTGTTAAGTTAACGATGTGTTTTGATTTTTGATGAGGGTTCGATGAAATCAATGACAAAGGAATTGATATTTGATTGGTTTATTGGTGATTGCAGGCCCGAGAGACCCTGTATTCGAGAGATAGACTCCCAACCTTATATGATCGGATCAGTGGATATAGCGGAGCCAGTGGGATTACTTAGCAGCAGTTTGGTTAGGGGGATTTAGACATTATTAGAGGATCCCACGAGATGTGGGATGTGCACACATGCACATTCGGGTTTAGGTTGGGTGAGATGACCATCGCCCTGGAGGATGTGTACCGCATTCTCGGGATGCCGATACTGAGGAGCAGAGATAGTTCCCATCACAGTAGATAACAAGCTAGCGGTTCGACACGATTGTTTGGAGCCGATGCACCACACATTACATTTACTTCAGGGGCATTTGCATATGAGATGAGATATGACCGCAGAGTACCTCGGAGTATTTTTTTGTCTATTGATGATGGCGATATCGTGTTATGCACTACTTGACTTAGGGGGAGCCAAATTTCCATGGATGCTAGTTGTAATGACCCTTTATGAGGGTTTCATCAAAATATTCAGAATGCTGGAATTAATTTGCAGCAGATTAAGATTTAAATGGCAGCGACTAAAATCTCCTTGAAAATTGTTGGAAATTCTTCACAAACTTCAATAAAATATTGCCCAATGAAAGATATGTTATTTTATTAATTTTCTAGAGCCAAATCGACTTAGGAAATGCAAAATACTCTGCTGGAAATATTCTGATAATCTGGAAATTGCAGCAGGCTGTAAATAATTCGATTTGACCATTAAATATGCATAGAAATCCGTGCAAATGCAGATTTGGCCTTTATAATGCAAGTCGACTTGGAATATTAATTTTATATGATGCTAATATCATCCAATAATTCAGAAATCTTACTAGAACAAGTCGCACTTTTTGGAATAAATGACATAAATCAGATTTGGTACAATTTGATCTTTAATATAATAATAATCTGCAATTATAAATTGTTTTAAGTCAAAAGTGAGAGGTTTTCGTCCCTCACAATGGACCTCACAAGGGGTTTTCATCCCAAGTGGAAGATAATGAGAGATCTCTCTCAAAATCAGATTTTACAAATGAAAGTCCATGCTTACAAATGAACCCTCCAACCCCTATTTATACTATTTCTAAGGGTGGCGCCAAAACTGAAAAGACATGACCTTTACCTTATGTCCATTTATTATGCCTTGACCAACCCTTTCAGTATTATTTTCTCTTCATCATGGCCGACCCATACTTTAATCTATGAACCCCTTAAAACATACTAATAAATAATAGAAAACATATAGTTGGCTTTCTCCTTGCATTCTTCTTCCGGACCATGGAGAAGGAATGGCCGAAAGATCCTTTTTAATCTGCGTTTTTGGAAAAAGGGACATTACCTTGGGGGGTTCGACATATATAGTGGATTACCGATCGTGTCTTCATTTGGGACAACGCTGCTGACACAGGTGTACCATAAGTTAGTGATGTACAGATTGGGAAGGAGGACGGACTGGATGTTGGGTTTATACTTCACCGTTGGGCCTATGAGCATATAACGATCATTAGGCCACCGGGTTGTCATGGGTCATGCGAAGATGACATCGAGTTGCTTGTGGGGTTTCGAGATGGTGGGCGATTGGTATGCGGATAGGCTCCCGAGTTAGATTTAGATGAGATTAGATGGTGGCCATATCGAGACTTCCCGCATGGCGAGGAGCGGATATTGAGTTATCGGGGATGAGGAGGACCAGGTGGGTACAGGTCCGCAAGCCAGAGATGATCGAGGCAGTGCAATTTGATAGGGTCCAATGACAATGCCCAAGGAGCCTATTTTCTATAGGTGGGAGAACATCAAAAAGCTCTGAACAATGCTTTTTGTGAACAATATGCACTGGAACCTTTTGGGTGTCCAGAACTTGAAATCCAATCTTCCCGCAAGAAATCTTCTTGTAAAGATTGTCTTTTTTCAAAAGGGAAGGGTGCTTGGCAGCAGAAAAAGAAAAAGAAATACAAAAGGCACAAAGATAAATACAGAGAGTTCAGAGAAGGAAAACCCAGAAAGAGGTTTAAATTCAGAAGGTATAAGCACCTTGGCAAGTCATCTAAATTCAAACCAACTTGCTACATCTGCAAAGAGGACCACTATGCAAACCAGTGTCCTCAAAGGCATACAGCAAAAGGTAAGGCTAAGGTAAACGCCTTATCTCTCAAAGGCATACAGGATGATGAATATGCTTTTATATCGAATCTTGATTTTTATCGTCGATATATCCTATGCCTCCATTGATGGTGAAGCTTGCAAATGCGATTCGCAAAAGCATCCAAAACAAAGATGCAAGATCGATGATGTGGGTATAGTTCTGCTTCCATCTTTTACTCACTTCATATTAATATGGTATCTAACTTTGTACATCCAATGATACCACCAAGTGCGAGATCTTCCGAGAAGACAGTAGAAAGTCTTGATCGGTTCACGACGATTGTCCCCCATGGGATACACTGAAAACTGTCATTAAGCAAAGAACTCGAGAGATCTACAGATCGATATATCGACAAGCAGAGCTTGAACAGAGTCAAGCACGAGCGAGCGAGCAGCGAGCGGTCGATGACCCTTTCAAGCATTTCCCATCGTGCCACCTTTCCAAAGAAAGGATCCGGCAGAGAGACAAGTCCCTACCAGAGGGAGAGCAGGACCTTGGCGTGGTCGTGGAAGAGGAATCGAGTCCTCCGGTCTATTCGTCATATGAACCTCGGGCAGTCCTCCACTAACACAAATGCTTTCTAAAGAGGTTTACGGAAATCTGAGAAGATCCGAATGAGCTACTTTGGAAAAAGTGCTTGCAATGCCATCAAGAATACAGCAAGTCGGGGTAGAAGAAGAAGAAAGTGAAAAGAAAGATTCCGAAGAGAATCTTGAAGAGACATACCATAATCTGCAATGCAAAAAGATCAGACAGATCAGGCAAAGGTATGCACTCTTAGCTGCACCCAAAATCCGTTTATTGCAATCACAATATGCATCCCCACATAAAGCCATATGTTCTTGATGCTATGATTGATACGGGTGCCGAAATAAGCCTAATCAGACAATATGCCATTCCCAGTGATTGTTGGGTTAACACCCATACGAAAATCAAGTTTGATAAAAGGGAAGTTGTCTGCAGATACATGGCTAAAGTCAATATTAATGTTGAAGGAAATTCTATGACATTAGAATTCTATCAACACAACATGGAGAACTATGATTGTCTTCTTGGGGTGGATTTTCTACAAAAATGTCACACATTCAGCATCTCCCAAGATGTTATAAGTTTGTTCAATCCTCCTGTTCAAGTCCCAGGAGATATTCATTCCAATCAATAGTTCCTTTACCAAGCAAGGTAAAGATCATTATACAATGCTTGATACATAAATCCATTTCTAACTGCTCAGTCAGCATAGATGAAATTGTATCCAAGATAAAGCAGAATATATGCAGTGAAGATCCACATGCTTTTGTTAACAGGAAGAAACACTATTGCTCTCTAGATCTGCAGCTAGTTAGAGATAGCAATGGAAATGAAATGGTGCCAAGATTCAAGGCACATCACAGAGGTATGCCTCCTGCAGAAAGAAAGGAATGCCATGGCGAAATCCAGAAGTTACTAAAAGCTGGATTTATCCAAGAATCTACTTCGCCCTGGTCTTGTAACGCCTTTTATGTTAATAAAAGGAGCGAGCAGCTGAGAAACAAGAAAAGATTGGTAGTGGACTACAAGCCACTGAATAAATTCATAGCTGCTGTACAACACCCAATACCTGCCAAGGACGATATCCTCAGAAGAATCAAGGGATCGAAAGTCTACAGCAAGTTCGATCTAAAAAGCGGATTCTGGCAGATATTCTTGAAGACTGAAGATATGTATAAAACGGCATTCATAGTGCCAGGTGGACAGTATGAGTGGAAGGTGCTTCCATTCGGTTTAAAGACAGCCCCATCCATATTCCAAAAGATTATGGATAAGATCTTTGGTGAGTTGTTTGAATTTTTGATAGTTTATATAGATGATATTCTCATCTTCTCTAAATCTCCCAAAGAACACTTAGTTCATCTTGAAAGATTCTATGAGACTGTCTATAAAAATGGGATCTGTCTGTCCCCCTCAAAAATGGAGGTCTTCAAGGAGGAAATTGATTTCCTCGGGATTAGAATAAGTTCTGGAACGATTACTATGCAGCAACACGTTGTCGCCAACATCCAGAATTTTCCTGATCAGATCCTGGAGAAAGTGCAGCTGCAGCGCTTCCTCGGTTGTGTTAATTATGTTGCTGGTTTCTACCGAACATCATTGCAGAGTGACAATCTTGCTCAACAAGAGATTAAAGAAAGATGCTCCTAGCTGGTCGCAGGAAATGACTGAAGCAGTACAAAGAATCAAAAGGCAAGTACAAGAGCTCCCAGCCATGTCTTTACCAGGACCTGGTAAGAAAATAATAGAATGTGATGCCAGTGAGCAATTTGGGGAGCTGTACTCAAAGAAAAGCCGAAGGTGATAAAGAAAAGGTATGTAGATTTGCATCTGGAGCCTTTTCTGGTTCTGAATTAAATTATCACTCTTCGCATAAAGAAATATTGGCTGCAAAGAAAGCAATCAAAGCTTTCTTATTTTTTGTTCAAAACGAAGCATTCATCCTTCGTTCAGATCTGAAAGATTTCAGAAAAAGGTTGAATGGCGGAGATCCAGCCAATAAAACTGCTTTCAATAGACTTCAGAGGTGGGGCCTCTGGTTTGATAACTTCGAGTTCTCTGTAGAACATATCTCAGGAAAACAAAATGCTCTCGCAGATTTTGTAAGTAGAGAACTCAACACTTCAAAAATATCAGTGTTACACAGGTAATCCATGAATCCCATGGAACAGTATGGGATCACAGGCATGCAAAGGAACAAATCAAGCATTGGTTCGTTGTGATAATGAGAATGTCCCAGGAAGCTCAAACGCTTCTTGTCTCAAGAGATTTGATAACAACTCAGGAGTATGCTATGTCCGAAACTGAATGCAAGTTTTATGATCCAGACATACCGGGCGAGAATTCCATACTCTCAAGAACCAATGGTTAAATGTTGTCTCCATTGGCAATGGAGATCATTGTATGCTGTTGAACAACCGGATTTCCTACCTGTCGAAGGTCTCAGGCTCAGACAACTGATACCTAGAAAGGACACTTTGTGGCGGTTTGAATTTTCAAGAATGTGGACGAAGAACACCCTTTGTTCTTTGATGATCTGTGGAATCGACCTCCTTCTCTGGGAGACAGGAAGTATATCTCTTCCCACTTTAAATACTTCTTGTTAAAATTTCTTCCCACTAAATTGTCTGACTCTCCTCTTCTCAATGTACATCCGGACACTGTAAGAAATATTTTGATACAATGCAAAATACCATGGTTCGTGAAAGTACATTACTATGTGAAGATAAACCACAGAAACCTTGTTGAAAGACCAAATGCTACTCTGTGGAGGAGAATACTATTACACCACACCATGGTGGTTAGGCCGCTGCGCACCAAATCAAGACTGCGGATACTAGACCACTATCTCATTTCCAACTGCACCGCATCTTAACCCAACAACGATGGAACTGCTCACATCTCTCGCGTTTGGTTAGAACAGCATGAACGGCAACTTCCAGGAGCACCTCAACGTCATGACAGACAACGTCATCTGATGATGATCCTGACCCTCCGGGTCCCTCTGTCCTCTTTGATTCTCCTTAGTGCGCTCCGCACTATCTCTGCTATAATGGCGTGCATGTTGCCATTATTCTTTGTGGATAAGATTCCATCTTATCCTTTCTTTTCTGCGTTTTTTTAGCTATCGCGAGGCTTGTTGTCGGTTGTCTTTTGATAAGATTCGTTCTTATCTCTTCTTTTGTCAGTGCGTGGTGGGCCCATGCATCTTTTAATAATGCTTTTGTGAGTAGGTAGGTACTGTACTCACGGGTCGCTTCGAGGAATCTTACCGTTACCTCCGCTCGGTTTCCGGTTTCCAATCTCTCGGTGAAAAGCCTTGGGATGCCTATTTAATAGCGCATTACCATCTCATTCACTACACTTGGAGATTTGGAGTAACACTAGGAAACGGAAGAAGAAAGAAGTTGGAGACTATCAACGAAGGAAGATTCTCGAAGATCAATGTTCTGAGTCTTTCATCTTTATGTCTTGTAAGTCAATGTTTAAATCACGTACATGCTCTTGTTCGCATCAATGGAGCTTTGAAATTTATAAATATTGATGATTTTGATGAATTTGAAGATATCTTTGAGAATGATGATGTTTTCAAGTAGTAGTTATGGTTTTAGTAGATTTGTTTGGTGAAGATGCGAAAATAGATATTCTCGTTAATTTTGGGACTAATTAGAGTTCGGGATGATCAACACTTGTTATTAGTGCTATACTAATCGTAGATTGTGAGTTTAAGTTGTTGATAATTGAAGAATTCAGTTTGTTTGAAGATCTGTATGAGACAGATGTAGTATTTGATATAGTAGTCAAGGTTATTCGAGAAGTAATGCCAGACGCTAATGTTAGAGTATTACATATGTATGGTTGGTAAATGTTATGTTCAAAGGTTCTTTGATGTTTGTATAGAAGTGATATCGAGCCTTGATGTGTTTTTGATAGAAATGGTATCATAGCTTTTGTTTATCTAGAAATGGTATCAGAGCTGTTTGTTTATCTAGAAATGGTATCAGAGCTGGTAAAAGAAATTCAGAATTAAGCTTTTTAGAGTTGTGTTAAAGATCTCCGAAAGAAAGGTTCAAAGTGATATTTTCAGCCTTTTGTAAATGCAAGTTCATATAGCAACTTCATAGATTGGCAGGTGTGGCTATCGCAACCGTAAGACGCCGTGTGTTAGGCGCAACAGTAAGACGAGTTTTTGCCCGAGGATTTTGTCAATCTCTGCTTCCTTGCTTGTAAGTCCCAAATGGCCGATCATTCTCCCGAACTTCCACTTTGTAGATTCGAAGACACTCCTTTGATAAACTTATCAGATGTCTTTTCAGTTAATGAAGAAATTAATGTTATAGATGAGTCGAGTCCCACTCCTGAGTGGAGACTTCCCAAAAAGTCATATAATGAGGTATATTCCCATCTTAATAGATTTCAGCTTTTAGCTTCTACCGTCTTTAAGACTAGAGAGTCTGTTATTCAGGTAGCCCAGAGTAACAATTGTGAATATAATATTCCCCTCATTGATAAAGCTGATGTTAAATCCTTAAAACGGCAATCCACCTACAAGTTTGCACATGTAGGATGTGTCCAGATAGGCATAACTCCCCTGTTCAGAAGAGGATTAAATGCTAGTATTTTATGCTGTTTAATGGATCTTAGGTTTGACAATTTTAAAGATAGTTTGTTAGCAGAAATGTCAAACCGGCCTTCATAATGGCCCTGTGTCTTTTGAAGTTTTTCCCAACTATCCTGTATCCCTTACCAAGGATGATCTCTTACAGGATGTTCTCAAATTGCATCTAGCAACAACAGGTCTCAATATGCGCGTAGGTTCTTGTCCCCTAGCCATACATTATAAAATCATTTACTGATGGTCAATACAATGAACCCAAATTGTTAAACATGGCGTGTCCAGGGCGATAGCGTGGTGACACACGTGAACTTAGAAACACAAAAATTGAACTGAGCTTATTTCATGATCGATATAAAGTCCCAGAGAATGGACCCTTAGCCAAAAAAATTTGTCCGTTCCAGGACCAAAGCTAGAAAATGCAACGGCGATTCTGAAGGTAGAGATAATGTTACACTAAGCTTTAGAAGAAATTAAATGCTAGTACATCTAAGAAACTCCTACCAGAAGTAATTCGTAGCCTCTACTTCTTCTTATTTCACTGTTGGAGAAACATCCAACCCTCAGAATGAAAAGAAAGAAGAAGAAAAATATTCTTGTGTAGCCATAAGTCTTTGACTCATGATCCATCTACTGACTTCCTATGGTGTTCAGATTGTGAGAAGTTAGTAAGTCAGAAATATGCCCCTGTCAACGGGCCTACAATCAATATGGCTTCTACAAGCACAAGAACTGCTTTCCCTCCTACAGATCAACATGAGTTGATCTCTCCAGATGAAACCCAGAAGGCTGTTTTCTGGTATCAAAGAGCAGTGAACAAAGAGATAGAGCCCTCTGAAAGCTCTAAAATGTTGAATTGGACCAATAAGGCCCTCTTATCTGTTCACGAAGAAGTAAGTTCATATTCGAGAAAAGTTTGCTAATCTGGAAAAAACTCTAAAAGCAATAGAGTTAAGAAAAAAGGGAGACACTACTGCGGCGCACTGCACTTGATTGTATTAAATCGAAAGTTGATATAGCAGAAAATCACGTGAAACAAGTAGAAACTCTTGTTCAAAATGTTTCTGTAAACATGCCAGAAACAATATCTCAAAGAATTACAGATTTTGTACAACCATTGGTAGACCATACTACCAGTCTCAAAAGTACTATCATCTCCAGATCTACACAGACAAATGAGATAATAGAATCAGGTATTTCACAATTGCAAGACGAGAATGAGAAGACTCATTCCCGAATAGATGAAATACAAAAGTGTCTGTCATCTGAGCTTCCACGAATTCTTCCAGGAATTCAAGCTCTGAGTCATCAGTTGACTCCCAGAAAAGAAGGAGATTGGTCTAAGGCTGTATCTTGGTCTGAAGTTCAGCAGCTAGCCAATCCTACTCCTAAGAAGTCTTACAAGGAAGTACTTGAAGAGTACAAACCTCTGTTTTTCAAAGATAAAGATAAAGAGGTTAACATGTTAAGTATAGAAGGAACTGAATCCCATATAGAGGATCCAGAGTTTCAACCTCCCATATTTGATGAACAAATGGGAGAGACAAGTGCTCCAGGCTTTCAAGCAGCCACTAGAATCCAAACTTTGCAGCCTAACTTCTACAAAGTAGAGTGTAAATCAATTGCAGAAGTTAAAGAGATTATTCATGCTATGATAGGATGGGGTAACACCCAACAAGAAACATATGGTAGATCTCCTAAGAACATAGCAGCCACCATAGTAAATGGTTTTGTTGGCATTCTAAAAGAATGGTGGGATCTTCTTCCCAACAAAGCAGCAATTCTAGAAACAGGATTCACAGGCACTCCACAAGCGGCCCTTATCGAGAGAATTCATCGGCAATATAGGCGATGACAAAATGATGAACACAAACATGTTCCTCCGTGCCCGCTTATGTGACATGACTCGCATCAAAGAATATCAATGCTTCATGCAGAAGCTCTACTACAGCTCCGGCAACATCAATGATGAGACCATGTGTCTCGTGTATATCGAAGTCATTTCCGCCTTTCTTTGCAACTCAATATAGAAAGGCTATGCACGGTATGAAAACTTCTGAACTCAGTTTTGGGCATATTAATCAGATCATAGATCAATGCAATGCTAAGTTGCATGTAAAGAAAAATGGGAGCAAAACAAGCGTTGAAACACGTAAAAGCTCGATAATGCTTTTTGTGAACAATATGCACTGGAACCTTTTGGGTGTCGAGATCTTGAAATCCAATCTTCCCGCAAGAAATCTTCTTGTAAAGATTGTCTTTTTTCAAAGGGGAAGGGTGCTTGGCGCGAGAAAAGAAAAAGAAGTATAAAAGACATAAAGACAAATTCAGAGACTTCAGAGAAGGTAAGCCAAAGAAAAAGTTCAAATTCAGGAAATATAAACATTTAGGCAAATCATCAAAGTTCAAGCCTACTTGTTATATCTGCAAAGAGGACCACTATGCAAACCAGTGTCCTCAAAAGCATACAGCTAAAGGTAAGGCCATGGTAAACGCCTTATCTCTCAAAGGCATACAGGATGATGAATATGCTTTTATTTCTGATACTGACAGTCTTTCGTCAGATATATCCTATGCCTCCATTAATGGTGAAGCTTGCAATGCAATTCAGCAAGCATCTGAAGAAGAAGACAGTACTGATGATAGTGGGTACAGTTCTATTCCATCCTTTACTCACTTCAGTATTAATATGGTATCTAACTTTGTCCATCCTATGATACCACCAAGTGCAGATCTTCTGAGAAGACAGGTAGAAAGCCTTCACTCAGTTTATGAAAGCTGTCCCCCATGGGACACAGCCAGAAAACTGTCACTGCATAAAGAACTCAGAGATCTACAGACATCGATATATCGAGCAGCAACAGAGCTTGAGCAGAGTCGAGCACAAAGCGAGAAGCAGCGCAAAGCAGTCTGATGACCCTTTCGAAGCATTTCCTATCAGACCACCTTTCCAGCAGAGGATCCGGCAGAGACAAGTCCCTACCAGAGGTAGAGCAGGACCTTGGCGTGGTCGAGGAAGAGGAATCAGTCCTCCGGTCTATTCTTCATATGAGCCTGGACAGTCCTCCACTGACACAGCTTCCAAAGAGGTTTACAGAATGGAGAAGATCCAGAATAGAGCTACTGGAAAAAGTGCTTGCTAATGCCACTGAAGAATACAGCAAGCTGGTAGCTGAAGAAGAAAATGAAAAGAAAGATTCTGAAGAGAATCTTGAAGAAACATACCATAATCTGGCAATGCAAAAAGATCAGACAGATCAAGCAAAGGTATGTACTCTAAGTTGCACCCAAAATCCGTTTATTGCAATCACAATATGCATCCACACATTAAGCCATATGTTCTTGATGCTATGATTGATACGGGTGCTGAAATAAGCCTAATCAGACAATATGCCATTCCCAAGATTGTTGGGTTAACATCCATCTACGACTTCAAGGTGTTGATAAAAGGGAAGTTGTCTGTAGAAGTTAAAGTCAAATTAATGTTGAAGGGCCTTCTATGAATATAGAATTCTATCAACACAACATGGAGAACTATGATTTCTTCCTACAAAAATCCTTCAGATCTCCCAAGATGTTATAAGTTGTTCTCCTCCTGTTGAAACCCGAGAGATATTCATTCCAATCAATAGTTCCTTTACAAGCATAAAGAGCATGAACAAAGAGATACATAAATCCATTTCTAAAAGCTCTAAAATGATGAATTGTACCAATAAGGCCCTCTTGAAGATCCATGCTTTTGTTAACATGAAGAAGTATGTTCATATTCGTAGAGAGTTTAGCAATGGAAAAAATGGTCTAAAAAGCCATCAGAGTTAAGAAAGAAAGGAATGCCATGACAATCCAAAAGCAGCTATTAAATCGAAAAGTTGATTTATCCAAGAATCTACATGCTGAAACAAGTAGAAACTTTTATGTTAAAAAAGTTTCGAAGCAACATGAGAAAAATATCTCAAAGCCATTAAATTCATAGGCTTTGTACACCCATACCTGCCCAGACCATATCCTCAAGAATCAAGGGATCGAAAGTCTAAATTCATCGATCTAAAAAGCGGATTCACAGATATTCTTGAAGATGAGATAATAAAATCGGCATTTATAGTGCAGGACGAGAATGAGAAGACTCATTCCCGAAAGATGAAATTCCAAAAGATTATGGATAAGATCTTTGAGCTTCCAATTTTTGATTCTTCCATAATTAACTCTCTACGAATCATCGAGTTGACTCCTAGTTTTAAAGAGAGGGCTAGATTGAAAATGATTCAAATGAGAATAAACTTCATTATAAGCTTGGTCTCAAGTTCCACTGTGAGTGGGATCCTACTCCTATAGATTTATTTCTTCATTCACGGAAGTACATCGAAGAGTATCAAACCTGTCTTTCTCAAAGATAAAGATAAAGAGGTTAACATGTTAAGTATAAGAAGGAAGCGGAAGATGAAAATCCTCAAATAGAGGATCGAGTTTCACCTCCCATATTTGGTGAACAATTTGGGACAGACAAGGCGCTCCGGTCATGATAGCCACACCACTAGAATCTAAACTTTGCTTATATAAACTTCTTTTGCAAAGTAGAGTCTAAAACTCAATTGCGTCAGTTAAAGACTAGATAAAAATCAAATCTGATTTTCTTTTACCATTTCTAGATTTATCAATTCACTTTTACCAAATTTCTCGATACCATTTCTATCAAAACAATCAAGGTTCGCTATCATTTACTAAAACATCAAAGAACTCTTATAAAACACAAAATAGCTTTCTACCAACCATACATATGTAATCTTCTGTAACATTTGCGTAGGCATTACTTCACGAATAACCTTTACTACTATATCAAATACCACATCCTGTTCATACATCTCTTCAAACAAACCGAATTCATCAATTATCAACAACTTAAACTCACAATCCACAATTAAGTATAGCACTAACAAGGTGTTGATCATCCCGAACTCTAATTAGTTCCAAATATTAACAGAATATCTATTTCTGCATCTTCACCAAACAAATCTACTAAAACCATAACTACCTACTTCAAAAACATCATCATTCTCAAAGATATCTTCAAACTCTTCAAAATCATCAATATTTATAAATTTCAAAGCTCCGTTGATACGAACAAGAGCATGTACAGATTTGAACATATTTACTTACAAGACATATAGCATGAAAGACTTGAAACATCTGATTTGAGAATCTTCTTCGAGTTGTTATTCTCTTTGTTTTCTCTTCAATCCCCAGTGTTACTTCAATCTCCAAGTGTAGTGAATGAGATGGTAATGCGCTATTAAATAGGCATCCCAAGGCTTTTCACCGGGAGATTGGAAACCGGAAACCGGAACCAGAGGTAATCGGTAAGATTCCTCAACCGACCCGTGAGTACACCTACTCACGAAAGCATTATTAAAAGATGCATGGGTCCACCACGCACCGACAAAAAGAAGAGATAAGAATGAATCTTATCAAAAGGAGTCCGACAACAAGCTTTGTCGGATAGCTAAAAAAACGCAAAGGATAAGAAAGGATAAGATGGAATCTTATCCGACACTAATGGCAACATGCCCGCCCATATAGCAGATAGATAGTGTGAGCGCACTAAGGAGAATCATAAAAGCAGAGGGGACCCGGAGGGTCGGTCATCATCGAAGATGTTGTCTTTGTCATGTCGTTGAGGTGCTCCTGGAAGTTGACGTTCATGTTGTTCTAACCAAACACGAGAGATGTGAGCAGTTCCATCATTGTTGGGTTGTAGATGCGGTCTGGTTGGAAACAGATAGTGGTCGAGTATCCGCAAATCTTGATTTGGTGCAGGCGGCCTAACCACCATGGTGTGATGTAGTAGAATTCTCCTCCACAGGGTAGCATTGGGTCTTTCAACAAAGTTCCTGTGGTTAATCTTCACATAATAATGTACTTTAACAAACCAGGGTATTTTACACTGGATCAATATGTTTCTTACAGTATCCGGATGTACATTGAGAAGAGGAGAATCAGACAATTTAGTGGGAAGAAATTTTAACAAGAAGTATTTGAAGTGAGAAGAAATATACTTCCTGTCTCCCAGAGTAGGAGTTCGATTCCACAGATCATAAGACAGTGGATGTTCTTCAGTCCACATTCTTGAAAATTCAAACCGCCACAAGGTGTCCTTTCTAGGTATCAGTTGTCTGAGCCTGAGACCTTCGACAGGTAGGAAATCCGGTTGTTCAACAGCATACAATGATCTCCATTGCCAATGGAGACAACATTTAACCATAGGTTCTTGCAGAGTATGGAATTCTCGTCCGGTATATCTGGATCATAAAATTTGCATTCAGTCTCGGACATAGCATACTCCTGTGTTGTTATTATGTCTCTTGAAACCAGAAGCGTTTGAGCTTCTTGAGACATTCTATTGTCACAGAGAACCAGAGCATTGATTTGTTCCTTTGCATGTCTGTGATCCCATACTGTTCCATGGGATTCATGGATTACCTGTGTAACACTGATATTCTTTGGAGTGTTGAGTTCTCTACTTACAAAATCTGCGAGAGCATTTTGTTTTCCTGAAATGTGTTCTACTGAGAACTCAAAATTATCAAACCAAAGGCCCCACCTTTGGAGCCTATTGAAAGCAGTTTTATTGGCTGGATCTCCTCCATTCATCCTCTTTCTGAAATCTTTCAGATCTGAGCGAAGATGAATGCTTCATTTTGAACAAAAAATAAGAAAGCTTTAATTGCTTTCTTTGCAGCCAATATTTCTTTATGCGAAGAGTGATAATTTAATTCAGAACCAGAAAAGGCTCCTGAGGCAAACCTACATACCTTTTCTTTATCACCTTCGTCTTTTTCTTTGAGTACAGCTCCCCAGAATTGCTCACTGGCATCACATTCGATTATTTTCTTACCAGGTCCAGGTAAAGACATGGCAGGGAGCTCCTGTACTTGCTTTTTGATTCTTTGTACTGCTTGAGTCATCTCCTGCGACCAGCTAGGAGCATCTTCTTTAATCTCTTGTTGAGCAGTACTCTGTCAGCTGCTATGTTCTGGTAAAAACCAGCAACATAGTTAACACAACCGAGGAAGCGCTGCAGCTGCACTTTCTCCAGGATCTGGATCAGGAAAATTCTGGATGTTGGCGACAACGTGTTGTTGCATAGTAATCATTCCAGAACTTATTCTAATCCCGAGGAAATCAATTTCCTCCTTGAAGACCTCCATTTTTGAGGGGACAGAGACAGATCCCATTTTTGTAGACAGTCTCATAAAACTTTTCAAGATGAATTAAATGTTCTTTGGGAGATTTAGAGAAGATGAGAATATCATCTATATAAACTATCAGAAAATCAAACAACTCACCAAAGATCTTATCCATAATCTTTTGGAATATGGATGGGGCTGTCTTTAAACCGAATGGAAGCACCTTCCACTCATACTGTCCACCTGGCACAATGAATGCCGCTTTTACATATCTTCTGTCTTCAAGAATATCTGCCAGAATCCGCTTTTTAGATCAAACTTGCTGTAAACTTTCGATCCTTTGATTCTTCTGAGGATGTCGTCCTTGGCAGGTATTGGGTGTTGTACAGCAGCTATGAATTTATTCAGTGGCTTGTAGTCCACTACTAATCTTTTCTTATTTCTCAGCTGCTCACTCCTTTTATTAACATAAAAGGCGTTACAAGACCAGGGCGAAGTGGATTCTTGAATAAATCCAGCTTTTAGTAACTTCTGGATTTCGCCATGGCATTCATTTCTTTCTGCAGGAGGCATACCTCTGTGATGTGCCTTGAATTTTGGCACCATTTCATTTCCATTGCTATCTCTAACTAGCTGCAGATCTAGAGAGCAAAAATGTTTCTTTCTGCTAACAAAAGCATGTGGATCATCGCTGCATAAATTCTGCTTTATCTTGGATACAATTTCATCTATGCTGTTAGAACAGTTAGAAATAGATTTATGGATCCAAGCATTGTTAACAGTCTTTACCTTCTGTGGTAAAGGAACTATTGATTGAAATGAATATCTCCTGGGGACTTGAACAGGAGGATTGAACAAACTTATAACATCTTGGGAGATGCTGAATGTATGACATTTTTGTAGAAAATCCACCCCAAGAAGACAATCATAGTTCTCCATATTGTGTTGATAGAATTCTAATGCCATAGAATTTCCTTCAACATCAATATTGACTTTAGCCATGAACTTGCAGACAACTTCCCGTTTGTCAAATCTAATCTTTGTATGGGTATTAACCCAACAATCACTGGGAATGGCATATTGTCTGATTAGGCTTATTTCGGCACCCGTATCAATCATAGCATCAAGAACATATGGCTTTATGTGGGGATGCATATTGTGATTGCAATAAACGGATTTTGGGTGCAACTAAGAGTACATACCTTTGCTTGATCTGTCTGATCTTTTTGCATTGCCAGATTATGGTATGTCTCTTCAAGATTCTCTTCAGAATCTTTCTTTTCACTTTCTTCTTCAGCTACCAGCTTGCTGTATTCTTCAGTGGCATTAGCAAGCACTTTTTCCAGTAGCTCAATCCTGGATCTTCTCCAGGTTCTGTAAACCTCTTTAGAAGCTGTGTCAGTGGAGGACTGTCCAGGTTCATATGAAGAATAGACCGGAGGACTGGTTCCTCTTCCACGACCACGCCAGGGTCCTGCTCTGCCTCTGGTAGGGACTTGTCTCTGCCGGATCCTCTGCTGGAAAGGTGGCCTGATAGGAAATGCTTGAAAGGGTCATCGATCGCTGCTCGCTCTGCCTCTGCTTTGTGCTTGACTCGCCAAGCTCCTGTTGTCGATATGTATTTGATCCTGTAGATCTCTCGAGTTCTTTATGCTTAATGACAGCTTTTACATTTGTATCCCATGGGGGACAACTTTCATAAACTGACTGAAGACTTTCTACCTGTCTTCTCAGAAGATCTGCACTTGGTGGTATCATAGGATGTACAAAGTTAGATACCATATTAATACTGAAGTGAGTAAAGATGGAATAGAATGTAACTATACCCACTATCATCGCATCTTCTTCTTGGATGCTTCTTTGAATTGCATTGCAAGCTTCACCATCAATGGAGGCATAGGATATATCTGACGAAAAACTGTCAGTATCTGATATAAAAGCATATTCATCATCCTGTATGCCTTTGAGAGATAAGGCGTTTACCTTAGCCTTACCTTTAGCAGTATGTCTTTGAGGACACTGGTTTGCATAGTGGTCCTCTTTGCAGATATAGCAAGTAGGCTTGAATTTTGATGACTTGCCTAAATGTTTATACTTTCTGAATTTAAACTTTTTCTTTGGCTTTCCTTCTCTGAACTCTCTGTATTTATCTTTATGCCTTTTGTATTTCTTTTTCTTTTTCTTCTGCTGCCAAGCACCCTTCCCCTTTGAAAAAAGACAATCTTTACAAGAAGATTTCTTGCGGGAAGATTGGATTTCAAGATCTGGACACCCAAAAGGTTCCAGTGCATATTGTTCACAGAAAGCATTGTTCAGAGCTTTCTGGTGTTTGAACGCTTGTTTGCGTTCCCATTTTTCTTTACACATCTTAGCATTGCATTGATCTATGATCTGATTAATATGCCCAAAACTAAGTTCAGAAGTTTTCATACCGTGCATAGCCTTCTTGTATTGAGTAGCAAAGAAAGGCGGAAATGACTCTATGTACCTGAGACGCATGGTCTCATCATTGATGTTGCCGGAGCTGTAGTAGAGCTTCTGCATGAAGCATTGATATTCTTTGATGCGAGTCATATCACATAAGCGGGCACGGAGGAACATCGCTGTGTTCATCATTTTGTCATCGTCTATATTGCCGATGAATTCTCTTATCAGTGCTGCTGTGAGTCCTGTGAATCCTGTTTCTAGAATTGCTGCCTTGTTGGGAAGAAGATCCCACCATTCTTTCAGAATACCAACAAAACCATTTACTATTGTTGCAGCAATGTTTTTAGGTGATCTGCCATATGTTTCTTGTTGGGTGTTACCCCATCCAATCATGGCATGAATGAGTTCCTTAACTTCTGCTGTAGTCTTACATTCTATTCTATAGAAGTTAGGTTGCAGCGTTTGAATTCTAGTAGCTGCTTGGAAGCCTGGAGTACTGATTCTCCCATGTGTTCTCTCATATGTTCATCAAACACAGGAGGCTCAAACTGTGGATCATCTATATGGGACTCAGTACCTTCTATGCTTAACATATTAACCTCTTTATCCTTGAAAAATAGAGGTTTGTACTCTTCAAGTACTTCCTTATAAGACTTCTTTGGAGTAGGATTGGCTAAATTTGTTGAACTTCGGCACTGTGATACAGCCTTAGTCCAATCTCCTTCTTTCTGGGAGTCAATTGATGACTCAGAGCTTGAATCCTGGAAGGATTCGAGGAAGCTCTGCAGAGACATTTTTGTATCTCATCTATACGGGAATGAGTTTTCTCATTCTCATCTTGAGTCAGTGAGATTCTGATTCTATGATTTCATTTGTCCAGTAGATCTTGAGATAATAGTACTTTGAGACCGGTAGTGTGATCTACCAAGTGGTTGACAAAGTCTCATACTTTCTCGAGAAACAACTTACGCAAATTAGTAGAAACATTTTGAACTAGAGTTTCTACTTGTTTCTGATGACTTTTCTATGCTATCTACTTTCTTATTTAACAATTGCAAGGTTCTCTGCAGTTGTCTCCCTTTTTCTCAACTCTATTGCTTGTAGAGTTCTTTGTAGACTAGCAAGTTTTTCGTGAGTGAGTACTTACTTCTTCGTGAATAGATAAGAGGGCCTTATTGGTCCAATTCAACATTTTAGAGCTTTCTGAAGGCTCTATTTCCTTGTTCACTGCTCTTTGATACCAGAAGACTGCCTTCTGGGTTTCATCAGGAGAGATCAACTCATGTTGATCTGTTGGAGGAAAAGTTCTTGTGCTTGTGGAAGCCATATTGATTGTAGGCCCGTTGACAGGGGCATATTTCTGACTTACTAACTTCTCACAATCTGAACACCATAGGAAGTCAGTAGATGGATCATGAGTCAAAGACTTATGGCTACACAAGAATATCTTTTCTTCTTCTTTCTTTTCATTCTGAGGGTTGGATGTTTCTCCAACAGTGAAGTAAGAAGAAGTAGAAGCTACAGAATTACTTCTGGTAGAATTCTTTTAGATGTACTAGCATCAGAATTTCTTCTAAAGCTTAGTGTAACATTATCTCTACCTTCTGTAACTGCGGTTGCATTCTCTAGCTTTGGTCGATGTCTGGACAAACTTTTTGGCAAGGGTCCATTCTCTAGGGACCTTTATATCAGACCATGAAATAAGCTCAGGTTCAATTTTTTGTGTTTCTAAGTTCACGTGTGTCACCACGCTACTGCCCTTGGACACGCCATGTTTAACAGCTGGGTTCATGGTATTGACCAGTCTGTAAATGATTTTATAATGTATGGCTAGGGGACAAGAACCTACGCGCATATTGAGACCTGTTGTTGCTAGATGCAATTTGAGAACATCCTGTAAAAGATCATCCTTGGTAAGGGATACAGGATAGTTGGGAAAAACTTCAAAAGATACAGGGCCGTTATGAAGGCCAGTTTGGACAGCTGCTAACAAACTATCTTTGAAGTTGTCAAACCTAAGATCCATTAAACAGCATAAAATACTTGCATTTAAACCTCTTCTAAACAGAGGAGTTATGCCTATCTGGACACAACCTACATGTGCAAACTTGTAGGTGGATTGACGTTTTAAAGACTTAATATCAGCTTTATCAATGAGGGGAATATTATATTCACAATTGTTACTCACGCTACTGAATAATGTGACTCTCTAGTTTTAAAGACGTAGAGGCTAAAAGCTGAAAACGATTCAAATGAGAATAAACTTCATTATAAGCTTTCTTGGGAAGGCGTTACAAGACCAGTGGCGAAGTAGATTCTTGGATAAATCCACTTTTAATAACTTTTGGATTTCGCCATGGCATTCCTTTCTTTCTGCAGAGGCATACCTCTGTGATGTGCCTTGAATCTTGGCACCATTTCATTTCCATTGCTATCTCTAACTAAATGCAGATCTAGAGAGCAATAGTGTTTCATCCTCATTAACAAAAGCATGTGGATCTTCACCGCATATATTCTCGCTTTATCTTGATACAATTTCATCTATCTTTGCCGATCAACAGCTTAGAAATGGATTTATGTATCCAGGCATTGTTAACAGTCTTTACCTTGCTTGGTAAAGGAACTATTGATTGGAATGAATATCTCCTGGGGACTTGAACAGGAGGATTGAACAAACTTATAACATCTTGGGAGATGCTGAATGTGTGACATTTCTGTAGAAAATCCACCCCAAGAAGACAATCATAGTTCTCCATGTTGTGTTGATAGAATTCTAATGCCATAGAATTTCCTTCAACATTAATTTTGACTTTAGCCATGTATCTACAGACAACTTCCCGTTTATCAAACTTGATTTTTGTATGGGTGTTAACCCAACAATCACTGGGAATGGCATATTGTCTGATTAGGCTTATTTCAGCACCCGTATCAATCATAGCATCAAGAACATATGGCTTTATGTGGGGATGCATATTGTGATTGCAATAAACGGATTTTGGGTGCAACTAAGAGTGCATACCTTTGCCTGATCTGTCTGATCTTTTGCATTGCCAGATTATGGTATGTCTCTTCAAGATTCTCTTCGGAATCTTTCTTTTCACTTTCTTCTTCAGCTACCAGCTTGCTGTATTCTTCAGTGGCATTGGCAAGCACTTTTTCCAGTAGCTCTATTCTGGATCTTCTCAGATCGTAAACCTCTTTAGAAGCTGTGTTAGTGGAGGACTGTCCAGGTTCATATGACGAATAGACCGGAGGACTGATTCCTCTTCCACGACCACGCCAGGGTCCTGCTCTCCCTCTGGTAGGGACTTGTCTCTGCCCGGATCCTTTCTTTGGAAAGGTGGCCTGGATGGGAAATGCTTCAAAGGGTCATCGACCGCTGCTCTGCTTTCGCTCCGTGCTTGACTCTGTTGAAGCTCTTGTCGTCGATATATCGATCTTGTAGATCTCTCGAGTTCTTTGCTTAATGACAGTTTTAAATTTGTATCCCATGGGGACAATCACATGAACCGATCAAGACTTTCTACTGTCTTCTCGAAGATCTGCACTTGGTGGTATCATTGGATGTACAAAGTTAGATACCATATTAATACTGAAGTGAGTAAAAGATGGAACATAACTATACCCACTATATCAAGATCTGCATCGTTGTTTTGAATGCTTTGTTTGAATCGCATTGCAAGCTTCACCATCAATGGAGGCATAGGATATATCGACGATAAAACTCACGATTCGATATAAAAGCATATTCATCATCCTCGTATGCCTTTGAGAGATAAGGCGTTTACCTTAGCCTTACCTTTTCTTGTATGCCTTTGAGGACACTTGGGTTTGCATGCATAAATGGTCCTCTTTTCTGCAGATGTAGCAAGTTGGTTTGAATTTAGATGACTTGCCAAGGTGTTTATACCTTCCGAATTTAAACCTCTTTCGGGTTTTCCTTCTCTCGAACTCTCTCGTATTTATCTTTGTGCCTTTTGTATTTCTTTTTCTTTTTCTGCATTAGCACCCTTCCCTTTTGAAAAAGACAATCTTTACAAGAAGATTTCTTGCGGGAAGATTGATTTCAAGTTCTGGACACCCAAAAGGTTCCAGTGCATATTGTTCACAAAAAGCATTGTTCAGAGCTTTTTGATGTTTGAACGCTTGTTTGCGTTCCCATTTTTCTTTACACAACTTAGCATTGCATTGATCTATGATCTGATTTATATGCCCAAAGCTAAGTTCAGATGTTTTCATACCGTGCATAGCCTTTCTGTATTGAGTAGCAAAGAAAGGCGGAAATGACTCGATATACCTGAGACGCATGGTCTCATCATTGATGTTGCCGGAGCTGTAGTAGAGCTTCTGCATGAAGCATTGATATTCTTTAATGCGAGTCATGTCACATAACCGGGCACGGAGGAACATCGCTGTGTTCATCATTTTGTCATCGTCAATATTGCCGATGAACTCTCTGATAAGGGCTGCTGTGAGGCCTGTGAAAGCCTTCAAGTTTCAAGATAGTATCCGCTTTTATTGGGAAGAAGATCCCACCATTCCTTCAGAATACCAACAAAGCCATTGACTATTGTGGCAGCTATATTCTTAGGTGATCTGCCATAAGTTTCTTGTTGGGTGTTACCCCATCCAATCATGGCATGAATGAGTTCCTTAACTTTTGTCTTTGTGGTCTCGCATTCTATTCTCGTAGAAGTTAGGTTGCGGCGTTGGATTCTAGTAGCTGCTTGAAGCCCGGAGTACCCGATTCATCTATGTGTTCTCTCATATGTTCATCAAACACAGGAGGCTCAAACCATGGATCATCTATATGAGACTCAAAGACTTCTTATGCTTAACATATTAACCTCTTTATCCTTGAAAAATAGAGGTTTGTACTCTTCAAGTACTTCCTTATAAGACTTCTTTGGAGTAGGATTGGCTAGCTGTTGAACTTCAGACCAAGATACAGCCTTAGTCCAATCTCCTTCTTTTCTGGGAGTCAACTGATGACTCAGAGCTTGAATCCCTGGAAGGATTCGAGGAAGCTCAGAAGACAGACATTTTTGGATCTCATCTATTCGGGAATGAGTTTTCTCATTCTCATCTTGGAGTTGTGAGATGCCTGATTCTATGATTTCATTTGTCTGTGTAGATCTAGAGATGATAGTACTTTGAGACTGGTAGTGTGATCTACCGTGGTTGTACAAAGTCTCATACTTTTTCGAGAAACAACTTCTGGCAAATTAGCAGAAACATTTTGAACTAGAGTTTCTACTTGTTTCTGACTGACTTTTCTATGCTATCTACTTTCTTATTTAACAACCGGTGCTTGCTCTGCGAGTGTCTCCCTTTTTCTCAACTCTATTGCTTGAGAGTTCTTTGTAGAGACTAGCAAGTTTTTCGAGTGAGTACTTACTTCTTCGTGAATGATAAGAGGCCTTATTGGTCCAATTCAACATTTTAGAGCTTTCAAGGCTCTATTTCCTTGTCTATCGCTCTTTGATACTGTAAGACCGCCTTCGAGTTTCATCAGAGAGATCAACTCATGTTGATCTTTTGGAGGAAAACAGATTCTTGTGCTTGTGGAAGCCATATTGATTGTAGGCCCGTTGTGAGGGCATATTTTTGACTTACTAACTTCTCACAATCCCAACACCATAGGAAGTCAAGTAGATGGATCATGAGTCAAAGTCTTATGGCTACACAAGAATAACTTATCTTCTTCTTTCTTTTCATTCCGAGGGTTGGATATTTCGCCAACAAGAAAATAAGAAGAAGTTGAAGCTTGCAAATTACTTCTAGGTAGAATCCTTTTAGAGATATTAGCATCGAATTTCTTCTAAAGCTAAGTGTAACATTATCTCTACCTTCTAGAATCGCGGTTGCATTCTCTAGCTTTGTCCGGATGTCTGACAAACTTTTTGCTAAAGTCCATTCTCTGGGGACTTTTATATCGCACTCATGAAATAAGCTCAGGTTCAATTTTTGTGTTTCTAAGTTCACGTGTGTCACCACGCTACTTGCCCTTGACACGCCATGTTTAACAAATTTGGGTTCATGGTATTGACCAGTCTGTAAATGATTTTATAATGTATGGCTAGGGGACAAGAACCTACGCGCATATTGAGACCTGTTGTTGCTAGATGCAATTTGAGAACATCCTGTAAAAGATCATCCTTGGTAAGGGATACAGGATAGTTGGGAAAACTTCAAAAGATATAGGGCCGTTATGAAGGCCAGTTTGACAGCTGCTAACAAACTATCTTTGAAGTTGTCAAACCTAAGATCCATTAGACAGCATAAAATACTTGCATTTAAACCTCTTCTAAACAGAGGAGTTATGCCTATCTGGACACAGCCTACATGTGCAAACTTGTAGGTAGATTGACGTTTTAAGGACTTAATATCAGCTTTATCAATGAGGGGAATATTATATTCACAATTGTTACTCAGGCTACCCGAATAATGTACTCTCTAGTTTTAAAGACTGTAGAAGCTAAAAGCTGAAACCGATTCAAATGAGAATAAACTTCATTATAAGCTTTCTTGGGAAGTCTCCACTCAGGAGTGGGACTCGACTCATCTATAACATTTATTTCTTCATTAACGGAGAAGACATCAGATAAGTTTATCAAAGGACTGTCTTCGGAATCTACAGTGGAAGATCTAGGAGAATGATCGGCCATTTGGGACTGACAAGCAAGGAAGCAGAGATTGACGAAACTCCTCGGGCAAAAACTCGTCTTACTGTTGCGCCTGACACACGGCGTCTTACGGTTGCGATAGCCACACCAGTCAATCTATGAAGTTGCTATATAAACTTGCGTTTTCAGACGGCTGAAAATCTCACAAACTATTTCGCAGATCACCGAACAAATTCTCTCGAACAACTTAATCAAATCTGATTTTCTTTTACCATCTCTGATTTATCCGATTCACTTTTACCACTCGATACCATTTAGGAAAACAAGTGAAGCGGCTCGATACAATTTACTAAAACAACAAAGGCTCGATATAAAACACCATTAAATAGCTCTGCATAATAACAGCTACCAACCATACATATGCAATACTGTAACATTTGAATTAGGCATTACTTCACGAATAACCTTTACTACTATATCAAACACCACATCTGTTTCATAAATCTCTTCGAACAGACTGAACTCATCAATTATCAATAACTTAAACTCACAATCCACAATTAAGATAGCACTAACAGTGTTGATCATCCTGAACTCTAATCAGTAGTTCCAAATATTAACAGAATATCTATTTCTGCATCTTCACCAAATAGATCTACTAAAATCATAACAACAACTTCGAAAACATCATCGCATTCAAAGATATCTTCAAACTCATCAAACTTATCAATATTTATAAATTTCAAAGCTCCGTTTATGCGAACAAGAGCATGTACAGATTTAAACATATTTACTTACAAGACTCATAAGACCGAGGACTTGAACACTTCTTGTTTTTGGAAACCTTCCTTCGTTGTATTCTCCAATGTGTTTCTTCGCTGCGTTTCCCAGTGTTACTCCTCAATCTCCAAGTGTAGTGAATGAGTTGGTAATGCGCTATTAAATAGGCATCCCAAGGCTTTTCACCGAGAAAAGGAAACCGAAACCGGAAGCGGAGGTTAACGGTAAGATTCCTCAGCGACCCGTGAGTACAGCCCACTCACAAAGCTTTATTAAAAGATGCATGGGTCCACCACGCACCGAAAAGAAGAGATAAGAACGAATCTTATCAAAAGGAGTCCACAACAAGCCTGTCGGCTAGCTAAAAAAAAAGAAAGGATAAGTAAGAATCTTATCCGACAAAGAATGGCAACAAGTGAAGCGGCTCGATACCATTTAGGAAAACAAGTGAAGCGGCTCGATACCATTTACTAAAACAACAAAGGCTCGATATAAAACACCATTAAATAGCTCTGCATAACATCTACCAACCATACATATGCAATCATATGCAATCTTTTTGTAACATTTGAATTAGGCATTACTTCACGAATAACCTTTACTACTATATCAAACACCACATCTGTTTCATAAATCTCTTCAATGTGATCAATTCATCAATTATCAATAACTTAAACTCACAATCCACAATCAAGATAGCACTAATAAGGTGTTGATCATCCCGAACTCTAATCGGTAGTAGTTCCAAATATTAACAGAATATCTATTTCTGCATCTTCACCAAATAGATCTACTAAAATCATAATAACAACTTCGAAAACATCATTGCATTCAAAGATATCTTCAAACTCATCAAACTTATCAATATTTATAAATTTCAAAGCTCCGTTTATGCGAACAAGAGCATGTACAGATTTAAACATATTGACTTACAAGACTCATAGCACTGAGGACTTGAACACTTCTAGTGTTTGGAAACCTTCCTTCGTTGTATTCTCCAATGTGTTTCTTCTTCGTTTCCCAGTGTTACTCCTCAATCTCCAAGTGTAGTGAATGAGTTGGTAATGCGCTATTAAATAGGCATCCCAAGGCTTTTCACCGGGAGAAAGGAAACCGGAAACCGGAAGCGGAGGTTAACGGTAAGATTCCTCAAAGCGACCCGTGAGTACAGCCCACTCACAAAAGCTTTATTAAAAGATGCATGGGTCCACCACGCACTGACAAAAGAAGAGATAAGAACGAATCTTATCAAAAGGAGTCCGACAACAAGCCTGTCGGCTAGCTAAAAAGAAAGGATAAGCAAGAATCTTATCCGACAGCAATGGCAACATGCCTGCCATTATAGCAGATAGTGCGGAGCGCACTAAGGAGAATCATATAAAACAGAGGGACCCGGAGGGTCAGTGTCCTCATCAGAAGATGTTGTGCTGTCATGTCGTTGAGGTGCTCCTGGAAGCTGACGTTCATGTTGTTCTAGCCAGACGCGAGAGATGTGAGCAGTTCCATCGTTGTTGGGTTGTAGATGCGGTCTGGTTGGAAACAGATAGTGGTCTAGTATCCGCAGGTCTTGATTTGGTGCAGGCGGCCTAACCACCATGGTATGGTGTAACAGTATTCTCCTCCACAGAGTAGCATTTGGTCTCTCAACAAGGTTTCTGTGGTTTATCTTCACATAGTAATGTACTTTCACGAACCATGGGATTTTACACTGAATCAGAATATTTCTTACAGTGTCCGGATGTACATTGAGAAGAGGAGAGTCAGACAATTTAGTGGGAAGAAATTTTAACAAGAAGTATTTAAAGTGGGAAGAGATATACTTCCTGTCTCCCAGAGAAGGAGGTCGATTCCACAGATCAAAGAACAAAGGATGTTCTTCTGTCCACATTCTTGAAAATTCAAACCGCCACAAAGTGTCCTTTCTAGGTATCAGTTGTCTGAGCCTGAGACCTTCGACTGGTAGGAAATCCGGTTGTTCAACAGCATACAATGATCTCCATTGCCAATGGAGACAACATTTAACCATTGGTTCTTGCAGAGTATGGAATTCTCGTCCTGGTATGTCTGGATCATAGAACTTGCATTCAGTTTCGGACATAGCATACTCCTGAGTTGTTATCAAATCTCTTGAGACAAGAAGCGTTTGAGCTTCTGGGACATTCTGTTATCACATCGAACCAATGCTTCAACTTGTTCCTTTGCATGCCTGTGATCCCATACATGTTCCATGGGATTCATGGATTACCTGTGTAACACTGATATTTTTTAAGTGTTGAGTTCTCTACTTACAAAATCTGCGAGAGCATTTTGTTTTCCTGAGATATGTTCTACAGAGAACTCGAAGTTATCAAACCAGAGGCCCCACCTCTGAAGTCTATTGAAAGCAGTTTTATTGGCTGGATCTCCGCCATTCAATCTTTTTCTGAAATCTTTCAGATCTGAACGAAGGATGAATGCTTCGTTTTGAACAAAAAATAAGAAAGCTTTAATTGCTTTCTTTGCAGCCAATATTTCTTTATGCGAAGAGTGATATTTTAATTCAGAACCAGAAAAGGCTCCAGATGCAAATCTACATACCTTTTCTTTATCACCTTCAGCTTTCTCTTTGAGTACAGCTCCCCAGAATTGCTCACTGGCATCACATTCTATTATTTTCTTACCAGGTCCTGGTAAAGACATGGCTGGGAGCTCTTGTACTTGCCTTTTGATTCTTTGTCTTGCTTGGTCATTTCCTGCGACCAGTAGAGCATCTTTCTTTAATCTCTTGTTGAGCGAGCTCATTGTCACCGCAATGTTCTGCAGTAGAAACCAAAGCAACATAATTAACACAACCGAGGAAGCGCTGCAAACTGCACTTTCTCCAGGATCGATCGGGAAAATTCTCGGATGTTGGCGGCAACGTGTTCTGCATAGTAATCATTCCGAACTTATTCTAATCCCGAGGAAATCAATTTCCTCCTTGAAGACCTCCATTTTTGAGGGGACAGACAGATCCCATTTTTATAGACAGTCTCATAGAATCTTTCAAGATGAACTAAGTGTTCTTTGGGAGATTTAGAGAAGATGAGGATATCATCTATATAAACTATCAAAAATTCAAACAACTCACCAAAGATCTTATCCATAATCTTTTGGAATATGGATGGGGTCAGTCTTTAAACCGAATGGAAGCACCTTCCACTCATACATCCCACTGCACTATGAATGCCGTTTTATACATATCTTCGCCTTGAAGAATATCTGCTGAGAATCCGCTTTTAGATCGAACTTCTTTGTAGACTTTCGATCCCTTAATTCTTCTGAGGATATCATCCTTGGCAGGTATTGGGTGTTGAACAGCAGCTATGAACTTGTTCAGTGGCTTGTAGTCCACTACCAACCTTTTCTTATTCCTCAGCTGCTCGCTCCTTTTATTAACATAAAAGGCGTTACAAGACCAGGGCGAAGTAGATTCTTGGATGAATCCAGCTTTGAGTAACTTCTGGATTTCGCCATGGCATTCTTTTCTTTCTGCAGGAGGCATACCTCTGTGATGTGCCTTGAATTTTGGCACCATTTCATTTCCATTGCTATCTCTAACTAGCTGCAGATCTAGAGAGCAATAGTGTTTCTTCCTGTTAACAAAAGCATGTGGATCTTCACTGCATATATTCTGCTTTATCTTGGATACAATTTCATCTATGTTGACTGAACAGTTAGAAATGGATTTATGTATCCAGGCATTGTTAACAGTCTTTACCTTGCTTGGTAAAGGAACTATTGATTGGAATGAATATCTCCTGGGGACTTGAACAGGAGGATTGAACAAACTTATAACATCTTGGGAGATCTTTGAATGTGTGACATTTTTGTAGAAAATCCACCCCGAAGACAATCATAGTTCTCCATGTTGTGTTGATAGAATTCTAATGCATAGAATTTCCTTCAACATTAATATTGACTTTAGCCATGTATCTGCAGACAACTTCCCTTTTATCAAACTTGATTTTCGTATGGTGTTAACCCAACAATCACTGAAATGGCATATTGTGCGATTAGGCTTATTTCGCACCGTATCAATCATAAAGCATCAAGAACATATGGCTTTATGTGGGGATGCATATTGTGATTGCAATAAATGGATTTTGGGTGCAAATAAGAGTGCATACCTTTGCACGATCGATCCCCGATCTTTTTGCATTCCCGATTATGGTATGTCTCTTCAAGATTCTCTTCGGAATCTTTCTTTTCACTTTCTTCTTCAGCTACCAAATTTTTGTATTCTTGATGGCATTGCATGCAAGCACTTTTTCCAAAGCTCAGTTCACCCGGATCTTCTCCAGGTTCTGTAAACCTCTTTAGAAGCTGTGTTAGTGGAGGACTGTCCAGGTTCATATGACGAATAGACCGGAGGACTGATTCCTCTTCCACGACCACGCCAAGGTCCTGCTCTCCCTCTGGTAGGGACTTGTCTCTGCCGGATCCTTTCTTTGGAAAGGTGGCCACGATGGGAAATGCTTGAAAGGGTCATCGACTTTGCTGCTACTGCGCTTTCTGTGCTTGACTCTGTTCAAGCTCTTGCTGTCTGATATATCGATCCTGTAGATCTCTGAGTTCTTTGCTTAATGACAGTTTTCTGGCTGTATCCCATGGGGGACAACTGTCATGAACTGACTGAAGACTTTCTACCTGTCTTCTCAGAAGATCTGCACTTGGTGGTATCATGGGATGTACAAAGTTAGATACCATATTAATACTGAAGTGAGTAAAAGATGGAACAGAACTATACCCACTATCATCGTCATCATCCATCTTTGTTTTCGAATGCTTGCCGAACCGCATTCAAACTTCACCATCAATGGAGGCATAGGATATATCTGACGATAAACTGTCAGTATCTGATATAAAAGCATATTCATCATCCTGTATGCCTTTGAGAGATAAGGCGTTTACCTTAGCCTTACCTTTTGCTGTATGCCTTTGAGGACACTGGTTTGCATAGTGGTCCTCTTTGCAGATGCTGAAGTTGGTTTGAATTTAGATGACTTGCAAGGTGCTTATACCTTCCGAATTTAAACCTCTTTCTAGGTTTTCCTTCTCTGAACTCTCTGTATTTATCTTTATGCCTTTTGTATTTCTTTTTCTTTTTCTCGCTGCCAAGCACCCTTCCCTTTTGAAAAAAGACAATCTTTACAAGAAGATTTCTTTCGGGAGGATTGTATTTCCAGATCTGGACACCCAAAGGGTTCCAGGGCATATTGTTCACAAAAAGTATTGTTCGAGCTTTTTGATGTTTGAACGCTTGTTTGCGTTCCCATTTTCTTTACACAACTTAGCATTGCATTGATCTATGATCCGATTTATATGCCCAAAGCTAAGTTCGATGTTTTCATACCGTGCATAGCCTTTACGTATTGAGTAGCGAAAGAAAGGCGGAAATGACTTCGATATACCCGACGCATGGTCTCATCATTGATGTTGCAGGAGTGTAGTAGAGAGCTTCGCATGAAGCATTGATATTCTTTAATGCGAGTCATGTCACATAACCGGGCACGGAGGAACATCGCTGTGTTCATCATTTTGTCATCGTCAATATTGCCGATGAACTCTCGATAAGGGCTCGCCGTGAGGCTGTGAAGCTGTTTCAAAGATAGCCGCTTTTTATTGGGGAAGAAGATCCCACCATTCTTTTAGAATACCAACAAAGCCGATTGACTATGGTGGCAGCTATATTCTTAGGTGATCTGCCATAGGTTTCTTGTTGGGTGTTACCCCACCAATCATGGCATGAATGAGTTCCTTAACCTGCTTTGTGGTCTTGCATTCTATTCTCAGAGAGTTAGGTTGCAGCGTTGGATTCTAGTAGGCTGCTTGGAAGCCTGGAGTACTGATTCATCTATGTGTTCTCTCATATGTTCATCAAACACAGGGAGGCTCAAACTGTGGATCATCAATATGAGACTCAGCTACTTCTATGCTTAACATATTAACCTCTTTATCCTTGAAAAATAGAGGTTTGTACTCTTCGAGTACTTCTTTATAGGACTTCTTTGGAGTTGGATTGGCTAATTGCTGAACTTCAGACCAAGATACAACCTTAGTCCAATCTCCTTCTTTCTCGGGAGTCAATCGATGACTCGAGCTTGAATCCTGGAAGGATTCGAGGAAGCTCAGCAGACAGAGACATTTTGGATCTCATCTATTCGGGAATGAGTTTTCTCATTTCGTCTTGGAGTCATGTGAGATTCCCGATTCTATGATTTCATTTATGCATGTAGATCTTGAGATAATAGTACTCTTGAGACTGTAGTAGTGTGATCTACAGGTGGTTGTCAAAATCCTGTTACTTTACGAGAAACAACTTACGCAAATTAGTAGAAACATTTTGAACTAGAGTTTCTACTTGTTTTACAGACTTTTCTATGCTATCTACTTTCTTATTTAACAACTGCAGTGCTCCTGCAGTGTCTCCCTTTTTTCTCAACTCTATTGCTTGTAGAGTTCTTTGTAGACTAGCAAGTTTTTCAGAGTGAGTACTTACTTCTTCGTGAACAGATAAGAGAGCCTTATTGGTCCAATTCAACATTTTAGAGCTTTCTGAAGGCTCTATTTCCTTGTTCACTGCTCTTTGATACCAGAAGACGCCTTCAGGTTTCATCGAGAGAGATCAACTCATGTTGATCTGTTAGAGGAAAAACAGTTCTTGTGCTTGTGGAAGCCATATTGATTGTAGGCCCGCCGGGGGCATATTTCGACTTACTAACTTCTCACAATCTGAACACCATAGGAAGTCAGTAGATGGATCATGAGTCAAAGACTTATGGCTACACAAGAATATCTTTTCTTCTTCTTTCTTTTCATTCTGAGGGTTGGATGTTTCGCCAACAGTAAAATAAGAAGAAGTTGAAGCTACAGAATTACTTCTAGGTAGAATCCTTTTAGAGATATTAGCATCAGAATTTCTTCTAAAGCTAAGTGTAACATTATCTCTACCTTCTGTAACTGCGGTTGCATTCTTCTAGCTTTGGTCTGGATGTCTGGACAAACTTTTTTGCTAAAGTCCATTCTCTGGGACTTTTATGTCAGACCATGAAATAAGCTCAGGTTCAATTTTTTGTGTTTCTAAGTTCACGTGTGTCACCACGCTACTGCCCTTGGACACGCCATGTTTAACAAATTGGGTTCATGGTATTTACCCCAGATCTGTAAATGATCTTATAATGTATGGCTAGGGACAAGAACCTACGCGCATATTGAGACTGTTGTTCTTAGATGCAATTTGAGAACATCCTGTAAAGATCATCCTTGGTAAGGGATACGGGATAGTTGGGAAAACTTCAAAAGACATAGGGCCGTTATGAAGGCCAGTTTGACAGTCTTTCAACAAACTATCTTTGAAGTTGTCAAACCTAAGATCCATGAGACAGCATAAAATACTTGCATTTAAACCTCTTCTAAACAGAGGAGTTATCCCTATCTGGACACAGCCTACATGTGCAAACTTGTAGGTGGATTGACGTTTTAAAGACTTAATATCAGCTTTATCAATGAGGGGAATATTATATTCACAATTGTTACTCTGGGCTACCTGAATAACAGACTCTCTAGTTTTAAAAACTGTAGAGGCTAAAAGCTGAAAACTATTCAAATGAGAATAAACTTCATTATAAGCTTTCTTGGGAAGTCTCCACTCAGGAGTGGGACTCGACTCATCTATAACATTTATTTCTTCATTCACAGAGAAGACATCAGATAAGTTTATCAAAGGACTGTCTTAGAAACACAAAAAATTGAACCTGAGCTTATTTCATGGTCTGATATAAAAGTCCCAGATAATGGACTTTAGCAAAAAAGTTTGTCCAGACATCCGGACCAAAGCTAGAGAATGCAACCGCTTGATTCAGAGAAGTAGAGATAATGTTACACTTAGCTTTAGAAGAAATTCGATGCTAGTATCTCTAAAAGGATTCTACCTAGAAGTAATTCTCAGTAGCTTCAACTTCTTCTTATTTTACTTGTTGGCGAAACATCCAACCCTCGTAATGAAAAGAAAGAAGAAGAAAATATATTCTTGTGTAGCCATAAGTCTTTGACTCATGATCCATCTACCGACTTCCTATGGTGTTCGATTGTGAGAGAGAAGTTAGTAAGTCGAAATATGCCCCTGTCAACGGGCCTACAATCAATATGGCTTCCACAAGCACAAGAACTGTTTTTCCTCCAACAGATCAACATGAGTTGATCTCTCCTGATGAAACCCAGAAGGCATGTCTTTTGGTATCAAAGAGCAAAAACAAGGAAATAGAGCCTTCAGAAAGCTCTAAAATGTTGAATTGGACCAATAAGGCCCTCTTATCTGTTCACGAAGAAGTAAGTACTCACTCTGAAAAACTTGCTAGTCTACAAAGAACTCTACAAGCAATAGAGTTGAGAAAAAAGGGAGACACTGCAGGAGCACTGCAGTTGTTAAATAAGAAAGTAGATAGCATAGAAAAGTCTGTAAAACAAGTAGAAACTCTAGTTCAAAATGTTTCTACTAATTTGCCAGAAGTTGTTTCTCAGAAAGTAACAGACTTTGTACAACCACTGGTAGATCACACTACCAGTCTCAAGAGTACTATTATCTCAAGATCTACACAGACAAATGAAATCATAGAATCAGGAATCTCACACTCCAAGACGAGAATGAGAAAACTCATTCCCGAATAGATGAGATCCAAAATGTCTGCTCTGCACGAGCTTCCTCGAATCCTTCCAGGGATTCAAGCTCGAGTCATCGATTGACTCCCAGAAAGAAGGAGATTGGACTAAGGTCGTATCCTGTCGAAGTTCAACAAACTAGCCAATCCTACTCCGAAGAAGTCTTATAAGGAAGTACTAGAAGAGTACAAACCTCTATTTTTAAAGGATAAAGAGGTTAATATGTTAAGCATAGAAGGTACTGAGTCTCATATAGATGATCCACAGTTTGAGCCTCCTGTGTTTGATGAACATATGAGAGAACACATAGATGAATCAGGTACTCCAGGCTTCCAAGCAGCTACTAGAATCCAAACGCTGCAACCTAACTTCTACAGAATAGAATGCAAGACCACAGCAGAAGTTAAGGAACTCATTCATGCCATGATTGGTTGGGGTAACACCCAACAAGAAACCTATGGCAGGTCACCTAAGAATATAGCTGCCACCATAGTCAACGGCTTTGTTGGTATTCTAAAAGAATGGTGGGATCTTCTTCCCAATAAAACAGCTATACTGGAAACAGGCTTCACAGGCCTCACAGCAGCCCTTATCAGAGAGTTCATCGGCAATATTGACGATGACAAAATGATGAACACAATGTTCCTCCGTGCCCGGTTATGTGACATGACTCGCATTAAAGAATATCAATGCTTCATGCGCAGAAGCTCTACTACACTCGCTGAACATCAATGATATGATGGATTCGTTGGAGGAGGCTCGCGTCTTGGGATGATGATGACGACATGGGAGTGGGAGTTGGATTTGTGGATTGGATGACTACTACACATGGGCGCACGGGTAACATGAGAGGGAGTTGGATTTGCGGATTGATGACAATGTAGTGGAGATGGAGGTAGATGACGAGGCAATCTGTGAGGTGGAGATGGTGAGCGAGGGAGTTTGCAGAGATGGTGTAGTTAATAGGAGAGGGAGGAGAGAGGGATGACGATGTAGTGGAGATGGAGGTAGATGAGGAGGCAACCGCTGCTGCAGGAGGTGGAGATGGTGAGCGAGGGAGTTTGTAGAGATGGAGCAGCCGTGCGAGTTGGCTCGAGTGGGGATAAAATGAGATACTTGCTCAAAGCGAGAGCAAGATATAGCTCGTCGGGAGGCACAGAGCTTTCGACAGGGAGAGACGCGCAGTGACTCGGGAGAGGGATTGAGCCATCCAGGGTAGAGATCGATACCGAAGGCGAGAGGGAGGCGTCAAGGCTAGATTTAGGGACGTCACCTCCAGACTAGCATCGAGTCGGTAGGTGGTGCTCTGCGGCATCATAGGGGAGCAGGACAAATGGCGCCTCCCGACATGATATCGATGGATCGGTATAGAGCATCGGCTGCAAGGATCGATATTATGAGCGAGATAGTGGTAAATAAATTACCACGAACACTGCGATATTGGGAGCATGTGTAAAGAACAAGCGGTGGATGGAGCAAGGCCATCCGGGAGCACAACCAGTGTAGCTCAGCCACCTCGAGGCGAGGGACATGGTGGAGGAGACGAGTCCTAGATGCGAGACCGAGGACTTGCCCCAGAGGGTAAGATCCGAGACTATCGATGTTGCTTTTACTTATTTTCATGACATCTCGGCTTTGAGAGGGCCCTTAGAGGCCAATGATGTACCGAGATAATTTTAATGATATATATATATATATATATGATTTTGTCGAGCATGTGTTATTCGTATTATTTTGGATGATTGTATTTGATGACTATGATGATGGATGGATGAGTATGTGTTTGCTTTTATATTTGATGATGATGGTTAATGTAGATGTGTGACTCAAACATTAGATAGATGATGTGTGATGAAAAATAGATATGAAAGGAAAGATGATAGGGATATGTGGTTTGATAGATGATCGAAATAAATGAAAATAGGATTAGATGTTTAGATAGATGAAATATATGGCATAATTAATGTTATGGTGGTAAAGCAAAGAGGAAAAATAAATGATGATGGCGATAGATAGGGGAAAGCAAAATAATCAAGGATGCGACTTGATGAGTGGTAACCTATGGGTACAAATGACGCTACGCCATGAGCGAACTCACGAAGATATAATGCGTCCACTACATTGGAGGTAAACAATAAATGGATTCGGATAAAGCAATGCACTTGTAACCAAAACAAGTGTTAGCACATAACCAATGATAATTAGTCATGCCAAAGATCAAGGGGGAATATGGATGAATGAGCTTATGCACCTAGGGTCGACACGACCAAGGGGTGTAGATGTAACTTGTACGCGGGAAGAGGGTTCTCCATAGGTGGTTGAACTAGGACTATGCCCCAACTCGGATGAGGGGAAAAATGCAAACCGATCAATGTGGGAAGCTTTCTTGGGATGCTTGTTTTTATTTTTAATATGTAACTTGTATATGGGAAGAGGGTTCTCCATTGGTGATTGTTCCTAGACTATGCTCCAACTTTGGATGAGGGGAAAATGCAAACCGATCAATGCGGGAAGTGTACAATAGAGAAGAAAGCTAATCAATGTGGGAAGCTTTCTTGGGATGCTTGCTTTTGGTTTTTAATATGTAACTTATATGCGGGAAGAGGGTTCTCCATAGTTGGTTGTTCTGGACTATGCCCCAACTCTAGATGAGGGGGAAAAATACAAACCGATCAATGTGGGAAGTCTCGCAATAGAGAAGAAAGGTGATCAATGCGGAAGCTTCTTGGGATGCTTGCTTTTGAGAATATAGAAGGCTAATCAATGTGGGAAGCCTTCACTGCCATGATATAAGATCCTTCAAGGAATGGTCTACTTTTTCTTCTTTTAATTTTCGATTTTGCTTTTTAGATGGCAGGATAAGATATGCATGATAGTTGTCCTTCGAGGGGTCAATCTATTTTTATTTACTTTATATGCATAGTTATCCTTCGCGAGAGCAGTCTGCTTTTCGAATAAGATAACATGAAATATGAGCATCTAGGAGTTTGAACTTTTTTATGGGGAAGAGCTAGGTATAGCTAAGTAAACCACTTAGGAGGGGATGAAAAGATGTACAAGAGACACCTATGGACACTTAGCGTGCTTCCAATAGGTAGATAAGAAGGTGATGGATGTAATGATTAAGGAGTTCTCACCAAGAAGGGAGAACCCATCCATAAGGAATATGCTATGAGCATAGTTGTGGTGCCCATATTTAAGGTCGAAACTCGGAAGACGACGATAATTCCAAATCATTATGATGATAGATGGAAGAGGCCAATGATAGAGGAAGGATCATGGATATGACTAAGTGTACATTGGTAGGTATGCTAACAATAGAATGGTCGCAAGTGCAATGTGTTAAGAGGCTCCGTTTCTGGTTTACCATCAAGGGAGGCCAAACGATAGGCTCCCGATCCGTATTTATGTGTGATGATGTATGGTCCAACCCTGTTGGGGGCAAACTTTCCACTTTGGCTCCTCTCTAGAGTAGTGACGTTCTGATTTTCTTTAAGGACAAGGTCATCAATATTGAAGTCGCAAGGCTTACGGTGTTTGTTATAAGCACGATTAATTCGATTTTGGTACACTTGATGGTGTTGAAGAGCGATAAGGCGATGTTTGTCTAACAACTCAAGTCAGCTGCATATGCTAGATGCTTCGACGATAGTCCATGTCAGAAATAAAGTCGCGAAGGTAAACACACAAGGAAGGAATTTGAACCTCGAGAGGAAAGACAACTTCAAAACCGTAGACAAGAGATAGAAGCTTCATCCTAGCCATTGGCTTGAGGATAGTAAGGAGAGGAGAAACTAAGTTTGATGTTAAAGGTGTCTCTAAGCTTCTTAAGATCTTTGTTTTTAAAGGACTTTCCATTGTCCATAACGTGCTTAAACAGGATGCTGAAACGAAAAACAATGTGCCGATAGATGAAGTTAATGATTTGGTTGGCTTTGATTGAATTGAGCGGAATAGCTTCCACCCATTTAGTGAAATACTCGGTTGCGGTGATGATTGAATGATGGCGTTGAGAAGAATGGGGATTGATGGTGTCAATGAGGCCGAGCCCCCATTGTGAGAAGGGCCAAAAGTCCTGAGCCGGTTGTAAGGCCTGACTAGGAATGCGAATAAGATTGGAATGTTGCTTTGGCAT
Organism: Taxus wallichiana var. yunnanensis; assembly: GCA_018340775.1. NCBI lineage: Eukaryota > Viridiplantae > Streptophyta > Pinopsida > Cupressales > Taxaceae > Taxus > Taxus wallichiana. The sequence continues at coordinate 181,170,455 of CM031236.1, read as the reverse complement.
TTAACACACTTCTTAACATACAACAGTCTTGATTAAGAGTAGGCCAGTAATAGCCCAAACAAAGGACATGCTTAAGGCATGCTAAGCCACTAAAGTGTCCACCACAAACGTCGTCGTGGACTTCTCGGATGGCCTGGATAGATTCGAGAGGACTTGAGGCAACGAAGGAGGATACCGTCAAATCCACGTTTATAAAGGATGTCGTCAAGGATAACATAGTTGGTTGCGTCTTTGAGAAAGAGATTCCTACAATTTTAGAAACATTGAGGGGATCTTTGATTAGGATAGGTAGTCAAAGATCTGAGAATACCAAAGGTCGAAAAATTGGTGTCAACATGGTTGACATGGGGAAGCTCATGGGCATGAGACGGCTAATTGAGATGATGAACAACAACTAATAGTTTGGATTCTTCCATTTTGCAAGGATAAGGGAGGCAAGGGAAGCCATAGTGTCTACAAAACGATTAGATGATCGAGGAATAGCTTGGATAGAATAAGAGTCGAAAGCTTCGAGAAGGAAGATGATGACGTCCCTATACTTCTGAAGTAAGTCGTTTTTATTGATAGGTCCCTATGAATTGATTGACAATGAGTTGAGAATCACCATAGATATCTAATATTTGCACGCCGAGAGGACAGCGGTTTGAGGCCCTAGGCCGATTATTGGTACATTCAAAGTTAAGCTTGTAAGCGCGAGAGATAGGGTACCCGAAGAAGGAATGATGATGACGCCAACACCTACCCCTTGTTGACATTTGGATCCATCAAAGAAGAGGGTCATCTTAAGAGGGAAAATTCATGATCAAGGGTAAAGACAAACTCATCCGGAAATTGTTCATGAGGGAGATGAGTGTCTGGAAGAGGAACTCTTCAAGTTGATCGGAAATAGTCCGACCCTTAATGGATTTTTGGGAGATAGACTCAAGGTCAAATTCTGTCATGAGCATGAGCGAACGAGTGATGTGATCGCTATGATAGGGCTTAGAATGCATGGTCTTAAGAACATGGAAGTTGGAAATGATGAAGGTTTTATGATTAAGAAGATAATGACAAAGCTTGGAAGTGGCGAAGAAAAGGGCACAACACATTTTCTCAGCTTCGGTGTAGCGGGTTTCATAATAAAGAAGAGTACAACTGATATGGTAAACAGCCTGCTCCCGACCTTGCTCATTGCGGTGTGCCAATATGGCACCGAGAGAGCGATCGAGCCAGAGATGTAGAGGTAGAAAGGCTCCCTCTCATGTGGAGGTGTGAGCACGAGTGGAGAAAGAAGTTAAACTGGATGTGTTTTCGAAGAAGGTGATGGAAGGGTTGGCAGTGGTTAGCGAGTTGCGAAATGAAATGGCGGATCGACCGAGACGACCTTGAGACTACGAAGTTGAGTTAGATTAGAAGGGGGAGGCATTTTGAGAATGGCCTTGATTTTTGTGGGGTCAACCTCAATGCCCTTGATAGAAATGATGAAGCCAAGGAGTTTTCTAGTTAGGACTCCGAATACACACTTGGTTGGGTTGAGACGAAGAAGAAAGCGGATAAGGCGGACAAAAAGATTTCAAGGATCAAAGATGGTCGTGTCGACGCTTGGATTTACCTAAGATGTCATCGACATAGTCTTTGATCGCTTTTTATAGATAAGGTCACGGAAGATATAGGTCATTGCACGTTGGTAAGTGGCCCTAACGCTTTTCTAACCGAAAGGCATGATGCATAACAAAAATTCACCAAGGGGTGATGAAGGAAGTCTTATGTTGGTCTTTTGGAGCGATGAGGATCTGATTGTAACCAGAAAAACCATCCATAAGAGAGCATCTCATGGCCGGCCGTGAGGTCAACGAGCTCATCAATGTTGGGAAGGGGAAAGTCATCCTTGGGACAAGCGAGATTAAATCTTAGAAGCCGGTATAGATGCGGAGCTTTCTAGAAGATTTAACGTGTACGATATTGGAGACCCATTGCGGATAGTCGATAGGTTGGATGAAGTTAGCGAGAGAGGTGTTGTAGCTCTTCTTATATAAGAATGGCTATGCGAGGATGCATGCGACGCAACTTCATCCCGACCGGTTTGGCATCGGGATGGTGACGATGTTATGGACAACGATGGAGGGGTCAAGACCCAACATGTCGAAGTACGAGCATGCAAAAGCGTGGCTATGTTTGGATAAGGATGTGGGGCTCCCGGGAGTCCCTATATTGATGTCGATGGTGGATTCATTTAGAAGGGAGGAAGTGTCAGGAGGAAGGGACTTTTGGATATGAGAATCCGCAGCCCCATGTAAGACATAATGGAGTTGTCATCGCTGCATTGGAGGATGTCGATGGTAGGGGAATCTTCCCCTATCATTTTAGGATGCTTAAGAGGAAAGGACCGGATTTCATTTTCAGCCTGATAAGTGACCGGTCCAAGGGAAATGGTGGAGACTAAAAAAAAAAGTCATGAGCGATAGATAGGGTATTATTTGGATTTGTGATATAGTCGGATGGAGAGAAGGGGGGTGACTCAACATTGATGTGAGAGGAAGAAGAAGTGGATGGAGGAGGAGCGGAGGGATCTTGGTATCCCAAGCCAAATTTTTCATGTGGTTCGCGGGGTTGTTTAAAGGGAAGGTCATGGACACCCTACTCATAACGTCCCAGTCGTAGCCTTTTCGAGCACAACAATGAGAGTAAGTATAGGCATAATGGATTTGTTAGAGAGGAAGCCAAAACCACTAGTATATGGTTTGGTGTGAGGGCGATCTTCAGAATGAGAGGAAGGGCGATCAAGGCCGCCATAGACTAGATTGGTTTTGAGGAAAGAGGGGCAAAATGAGATGATGTCCCCAACGTTGGATTGATACATAGGGGCCTTATCGGGCGGCCGAGGCGGTTGGGAGAAGGAAGAAAATTTAGAACAAGGAGTTGGTATTCCCCCAGGGGAAGGCGTTGCATCACATCATCGACAAATCCATCATGGGATAACTTGGATGCAGGTGCAGAAGAACTAGTGGATGCTTCGGAAGAAGGGTTTGATTTAGGGATAAGCACGTCATTTGGTTGATAAGTCATATGACGTGCTTGGAAAAGAGGGGAACTAGCAAGGAGAGTGAATCTTCCCTTCATATTCATATTTACTACAGCAATGAAGGATAGATGGGACACAATGCATGGCGCAAATCCAAGGGCGTCCAAGCAAAACATTATACTAAAACTCTGTTTCTACAATGTAGAAGATCTCATGGAGTTAATGGCCGACACGAATGGGAAGGATAATTGTTCCCAATGCGGGGCAACAACATCATCGAAGGCACGAAGAACGACATGGGATTCAACAACAATGGTGTCAGAAAGAAATTATGTTGATACTAGCACCATTGTCAATATGGATTGACGGATGAATGTGTTGTTGATGCGGATCATGTCAAGAGAGGAAGATCGTGGTCTTTGGGAAGAATGTCGGGGAGTTCAGAATCCTCAAAGGATATGGCGGTGGAAGCTATGAGAGCGTCAGCTAGAGCCGTGAGGAGTTGAGGCTCATCAGACGATACAAGGATGCGCAGTAGGGCTTCAATAAGAGCCTGTTTGTGGTTGAGAGAGCTTTGGATGAGCTCGTAGAGGGACATCTTAACAAGAGCTTGATGTAAAGCTGTTTCTGATGGTCATTCGATGGAAGCGGGGTTCAGCAAAGGAGGGGAACCAGCAAGGAGAGTGAATCTTCCCTTCATATTCATATTTACTACAGCAATGAAGGATAGATGAGACACAACGCATGGCGCAAATCCAAGGGCGTCCAAGCAAAACATTATACTAAAACTCCCTTTCTACAATGTAGAAGATCTCATGAAGGAGTTTATGGTCAACGAGAATGGGAAGGATAATTGTTCCTAATGCGGGGGCAACAACATCACTGAAGGCACGAAGAACGACATGGGATTCAACAACAATGGTGTCAGGGAAGAAATTATGTTGATATTAGCACCATTGTCAATCATGGATTGACGGATGAATGTGTCATTGATGCGAACTGTGATGAAGAGAGGAAGATCATGGTCTTCGGGAAGAATGTTGGGGAGTTCGAATCCTCAAAGGATATGGTGGTGGAAGCTATGAGAGCGTCAGTTTAGAGCCGTGAGGAGTTGAGGCTCATCGACGATACAAGGATGCTTGCAATAGGGCTTCATAAGATCCTGTTTGTGGTTGAGAGAGCTTTGGATGCGCTCGTAGAGGGACATCTTAACAAGAGCTTGATGCAACTATTTTACGATGGTCTATTCGATGGAAGCGGGATTCAGCAAAAAGGAGGGGAACCAGCAAGGAGAGTGAATCTTCCCTTCATATTCATATTTACTACAGCAATGAAGGATAGATGGGACCTGACAACGCATGGCGCAAATCCAAGGCGTCCCAAGCAAAACATTATACTAAAACTCCCTTTCTACAATGTAGAAGATCTCATGGAGTTAATGGACGACGCGAATGGGAAGGATAATTGTTCCCAATGCGGGGCAACAACATCATCAAGGCACGAAGAACGACATGGGATTCAACAACAATGGTGTCGGGAAGAAATTATGTTGATCTTTTGTGAGCACCATTGTCAATCATGGATTGATGGATGAATGTGTTGTTGATGCAAACTCGTCTTTGAAGAGAGGAAGATCATGGTCTTTGGGAAGAATGTCGGGGAGTTAAATCCTCAAAGGATATGGCGGTGGAAGCTATGAGAGCGTCGAACTAGAGCCGCGAGGAGTTGAGGCTCATCGAGGCATATCTGAGATGCTTGATAGGGCTTGATAAGAGCCTGTTTGTGGTTGAGAGAGCTTTGGATGAGCTCGTAGAGGGACATCTTAACAAGAGCTTGATGCAATTGTTTTACGATGTTCTATTTGATGGAAGCGGGATTAGGAGCAACCAGGATAGACACCTTAGCCTTCGAGGAGGAAGGAGGTAATGGCAGAGGATGAGCGGTGTTTACTGGGAGGAGCATCGATGACGACCCTGGATTTGGATGAAGTGGATGGTTGGGTCTCATAAGGGCGAGATCTAGTAGAAACACAGATAGCGTCTATGTAAAGAGGGGGATTTTCTTTGGCAGAAAGAGAAGCTGGAGGTGGAATAACGACAAAGGTGGACTTAAAAGCCTTGGATTTACGTCGGATTTAGATGAGGATGGGCTAGGGGATGGAAGGGTTTCCTCCTCTTGACAAGGAGGTCATCTTCTTCCATAAGGCTATCGATAAGAGTGTAAAGGGCCTTGCAATGCTCGGTAGTGTGGCCAGGCACACGATGATAGGCACAAATAACATTAGGATCAAACCAAGTGGGTTTTGGCCTGCATGGGTCAAAGGGTTTGATGGGAGGAAGGGTGATTGCGGATGCATGGAGAAGACATTGAAATACCTTAGTATAAGATTCGATGGATGGTTTGGAGGTTGATGTTTTAGGAGTAGATGGGTTTGATTTAGAGGAAGTGGATGTAGGTTGAAGCGAGGTCTTATCCTTAGGAGTTTTGACCACTGATTTTGATGTGGAAGGGATGGTGGTTGTTGATTGAGGTGGGGGTATTTTAGATGATGACTGTGTAGAAGTGGTGGTAGATGATTTAGATGTGGCTTTAGAGGAGCGGGTGATGGATTTGGATTTTGGTTGAGTGACGATGGGCATTTTGGATGAAGGGTTAGGTCCTAAAAGTGAAGGAGGGAGTCCTAAGATGGATGCTTGAATCTTGGGTGGTTGGGATTGAGGAGTTTTAGGGGAAGGAAACTCCAATTTCTTATGTGGATGGGTGAGTGATTTTTGGATGGGGGCGCCAAGATTCTTAGATTTATGTTGTGGGTGTTTACTCTTGGCGGGGATGATAAGAATCTCGACTGGGGGGATATTAGGAGAAGTGGATGAGGGATTTAAGGTTAGAGACAAGGAGGGTGTAGAAGATGAAGGGGATGTTGATTTGACGGAAGAGGATTCAGATGTAGAGGAAGATGATGAAATAGGGATATTGTTTGAAAGAACATCCAAGGAAGATTAGAAGTAAGAGAGGGAGTAGGATCGAGATAGAGGAGAAGGGGTGGATGTTGATGGGTCGTCAAGATGGTAGAAGGTGTAGAGGACGAAGTAGCCGAGGATCGGAGTGTGGAGATGGGCCTAGGCGGATGAGAAGGCGGTATGATGGATATGGGAGGAGTAGACTCGAATGTGGTAGATATGGGTGTGTCGGGCTCGAGGATAGAAGTGGATGAAGTTGATGAAGTGATCAAGGAGGATGATGTAGGAACATGACTTAAGGTGTTGATGGTGTGGGCTTCAGGTGTTTGAGATGTGTAGGGGCATTAAGATTACTCACTTGAAGGCCCCCTTGATTGATAAGCCGTTGAACAAGGTCCTTAAAGGTACGACACTTCTCAATGTCGTGCCCATGGACTCGGTGATGTTTGCAATAAGCGTCCTTGCGATACCAGGAAGGCGAGCTTGGCCCGTGATTCGTCTAAAGGCCGAATAAGAGGTAATTGGATGAGATTGGCAGCCATAAGCTTATCAAATATGGAACTATAAGACTCCCAGAGGGGTATAGTTTGGGGTAGGGCGAGGAGCTCTTTGTGAAGGCTCGTTTTGGAAAATGGAAGAAGAGGAAGATTTGACAACAATAGCATTTGCCGCACTCTTGGATTTATCGTGATGAGAAGAAGAAGAGGAAGATTTGGTGAACTCTATCTTGGGTTTGTTAGATCTAAGTTTGACATAGCCTTGCTCGAAGGCGCGAGTTCTAATTTACGAGCCATGGCGAAGTCGTCATCGAATCTTAGAAATGATTGAATCTGGAGACTAGAAGAAATGTGTTTAGCACGAGATTGGGAAAAGAGCTCAATGAGCTATGTCTGAGGAAGGAAAATGATAGTTGGTTGATGATGCCACGCCACCTTTGCAACAAAATCCGAAATGGATTCGTCCTCAAATCATTTAATGGCGTATAGATTAGTAATGGTGATTTTCATGCGAGCAATATTGTCATGGGAAAGGTCCTAAGCATGAGGTCCTGGTCATGGGCTATGAGATAGCAAGTATGTCAGAAAGCTCGGAGGTGGTGTTGAGGATCCTCCTTGCTATGTTGAATTTGGAGAACTTAGGAAGTTCCTAATGAAGAGGATAAGGTTTGACTGGGACGGAAGGATGGATGGGCTCATTGCAAATTTGTTCGTATGTGAATGAGCTTTTGGGACCCAAAGTAGCGGCCTCCAGATTGGCCAATCTACTCAACAATGTTTGTATGGGGTCGCTAGAAGTAAGTAAAGGAGATGTCAAAGGATGAGGTTGTTGGGCGTCAGAAGTGGACGGGATGGATTTAGGCTAAGGCTGTAGAGGATATATAGGAGCCTGAGGAGGTGGTTGATAGCGAAGAGAATAAGTGATAGGTTGAGATTGGACATGCTTGAGAGATGTAAGTAGAAGGATAAGATTGAGGGATCTGTTGTATGACAAGAGGATTGGTTTGAGATTGGGTGTGATGAGGAGGTTGAGATGTTTGAATGAGATGATGATAGAACATATGCTGAAAAGTAGTATGAGGAGGGGGCTGATATGTATTAGTGGGACCTGAATAGAGTGGTTTTGAAGAGACCACATTAGCATGAATTTGAGACGTGGGAATGGAGACCAAGCTGCGGGAAGATGCTCAGTGTAAAGGGAAGGAGACGGATCCAGGAAGGGGTTGAGTGAGGATATCAATGACTACGGTGGGCGGCAAATGTGATGGGCACGAGGGAGGGAGTAGTGTTGATGCGAGGAAAACTAGATAGGATGGGGACCACCAACTGAGTAGATTGATGCATGGATGAATCAAGGGATGCGTTTCACGTTGTCTTATATGGCCAATTCATTCATTGCTCAAGGGAAGAAGATGACAAGTTTAGATGTTAGGACACAGGTAAACTCAGTTTGGGAATGGGAGGCATATATTTGTTGAAGGTAATCATGGAGTGCAACAGATTAACATCTAGGAGTTCTTGGAACTCCATGCATCCGCTGAGGATAAAAGGGTCAAAGGCTTCAGCGAGTGGTGACTGCAGGGTGTGACTAGTTGGGAAGGGATCGAATGGTGATAAATGGAGAATTTGTCTCAACATGAGCGTGAACCATGGGTAGTTCACTAGAGAGATGGTAGGGGTAATAGGCTGGGTGACCACGAGAGGAAGAGACAACAAGAGGGACACTTTAGAAGAGATGGTAGGGGTAATAGACTCGGTGACTACAAAGGAAGAGACAACAAGAGGGACTGATGTCTGTGTAAGAGAAGCTAGAGGCGGGAATGTTGGATGAAGAAGTTTGTTCCATTTTCCTTATTTGTGATCAAGTAAAACGGGCATGAAACAAGAAAGCAAAACCTATGCTGATTAGTTACTACAATAAGCAATACAGACATCACAATTTATTTTGATCATGATTACTTAGAAAATATGTGAAAAAGAAAAGAAAAGGGCTTATAAGGGATCTAGGAAATGGTCAATCTAAGTTTGATTTCAGTATGTTGTGTCTTTGGAGTCCTCGATATACCTGAAGGTACGTGAGGCCCGATTCTGTGATAAAATTTATAACACGGCCAGAACACCGTGGCAACTTTCCTATTGGGTGATGAAATCCCAATAGTTCCACCTAGAAGGAATGTTTATATGTGTGAATTAATGCGTGATGTTTGGATGTGTGTGGAAAGGAGTGAATGCAAAAATATTACCCCTAGTTATACTATGTGAGCAAGCAAATAATGAGGGTGTTCTTTTTAAGATCCGAAAATGAAGTGTGATAAGATAAAATAAGATAATTTTATTAATGTCCAACAATTGACCACAAAAGTAGGTCAATGGGACTGCAGAATACAAAGCCAATATCCCAAAGGGGAACCGAAAGGGTAGCCCTAAACACAAAGAGAGAAAAGAGAAGAAGAGAAGGAAGCAGAAGGGGCCACAAGTGCCGAGAAACCAGAGAAGAAGAAGAAGAGGATGAGGATGACGGTGTGGGGGGGAGCGGAAGGAGCAACACCCCCAACAACATCACTTGACATTCAAGGTGGCTGAAATGGCGGTGATGCGCCAATGTCTAGTGACTAAAACTATGGAATGTCTGGAAAGCCGATGTCTGGGAGAGAGACGGTGCCTCTGCGTAGGCTCTGGTGGATCTTTTTCTATGTGGGGGCCTCGAAACGCTCTTGAGGCGAGGAGAGCCTCACGGTGTAGGAAGTGGAGTTCGAGTCTTGAGATCTGACCGGGGTTACGTATTCGTGTCAAGATGTCGCATGATGCCCCTCTGTGGGGGAGCACCAACACGAATGAGGTGATCCGTCTAGTATCCATGTCTGGGAGGAGGGTGAAGGAGCTTGTCCTGAAGCTTTGAGGACTGTTAGGAAATAAGGGATAAAATATGCGGAATAATCCCTCACAGAATCGCAACAGTAGAAACTAATATGCATAAATTATTACAGATCTCAAATAAAATTGCAGAATAAAATAACACAACACAAAGAGACAGTATTTAATGTGGTTCACCCAATTTGGGCTACGTCCACCAAGAATCACTTGCTCAGATTTTATTACAAGCCACCGCTCTCTCAATACAATACCCAGATCCGTTTGGAGCTATGCTCAACAAACTCTACAAAATTCACAGCCAAATTCAAAACACATCTGCAATACATTTTCTTGTCCATCTATCATATGCATAAGACCATATAAATAGACAATCGCTTGCAGCATTTTACAAAACTGTGGGTATCAAAACCATGGGCAAAACCCGTCCCATAAACCTATGGGTCAAAAAACTCGCCCATATGAGAAAAGCACGTTTCCCGAACCCCGGCGAGGATACATGAAAAGTGTACAGTACTCTTAGTGTACAGTCTTCAACACTTTCACACATGAAAAATAGGCTCCACAACCTAACAATCTCCCACTTGGAGACTAGTTTTCCTCTGAGCAAGCTTCTCAACCCTTCACTAGTTTCTGTGAAGACCAACCAAAGCTGAACACAACTTCAGTTTTTCCCTTGTGACCACCTTGGTCATCATGTCTGCAGGATTCTGACTGGTATGAATCTTCTCCAACTTCAACTTCTCTTCCTCCAAAGCTGTCCTGATGAAATGGTACCTTAACTATATATGCTTTGTCCTAGAGTGGAAAGCAAAGTTCTTAGCTAGGTGTATAACACTCTGACTATCACTATGCAGCTTACATTCCTCCTGCTTATGCCCCAACTCCTCAAGCAATTGTTGTAACCAAATCATCTCTTTGCTTGCCTCTGTGGCAGCAACATACTCAGCCTCTGTGGTTGACAAAGCCACCAGTTTCTGTAGTCGTGAAATCCAGCTCACTGTTGTCCTACCTATAGTGTAAATATAACCTGTCGTGCTCCTCCTGCTGTCTACATCTCCAGCCATATCTGAATTTACATAACCACATAAAGTGGTGTTTGATCCACTGTAGCACAAAACTGTCCCCATGGTCCCTCTCAAATACCGAAGGATCCACTTTATTGCTTGCCAATGCTCTTTATCTGGATCACTCATAAATCTACTCACAGCTCCCACTGCATGGGCAATATCATGCCTAGTGCATACCATGGCATATATCAAACTGCCAACTGCTGATGAGTAAGGTACCTTAGACATTTGGTTTCTCTCCTGCTCTGTCTTGGGACACTACTCCTTTGATAACTTGAAATGGCCCTGCAAAGGAGTCCCAACCGGTTTAGCATCCTACATATTAAACCTCTCCAAGACCTTCTTAATGTACTCTTCTTGAGATAAAGTCAACTTCCGTTCCTTCCTATCCCGAGATATCCTCATACCAAGGATTTGTTTGGTTGCACCCAAATCCTTCATAGCAAATGATTCACTTAGTACTACTTCTTGAGTACTTTTATTTCTGCATGTTTTTACTGCAACCAATGTCATCAACATACAAACACGAGGATAATATAACTTCCATCCTCAAATTTCTTTGTATACACACAATGATAGTCGAATGACATCGATATAACCTTGCTCCATCATGAAGCTATCAAATTTCTTATACCATTGACGTGGAGCTTGTTTGAGGCATACAAGCTCTTCTTCGATTTGCACACCATCTCCTCTTTACCTTTGACTTCATATCCTTAAGCTCTGCTACATATATAGCTCCTCCTCCAAATCGCCATGGAGAAATGCGGTCTTTACATCTAAGCTGTTTCTAAGTGCAAGTCTTCTGCTGCCACTATTCCAAGAACAATTCTAATAGAAGTCATTTTTACTACAGGAGAAAAAATCTCATCAAAATCTATACCTTTTTTTTGTGCAAACCCCTTGACCACCAACCGGGCCTTGTATCTTTTCTTGCCTCCTTCCTCTTTGACTCTAAACACCCACTTATTCTGTAATGCTCTTTTTCCTTCGGGTAGCTTTACCAAATCCCATGTCTGGTTCTCCATGAGAGCCTGATGCTCCTCATCCATGGCTTGCTCCCACTTCTTCCTGGCATCTACCTACATTGCTTCATCAAAGCTCTCTGGTTCTCCACTATCAGTGAGTAATAAATAATAAAGAGAAGGAGAAAAACGTTTAGGTTCTCTTCTTACCCTAGAAGACCTCCTCAATATAGGAGTTTGGGGTTTCACGTTGGGGTTCTGAACGATTCATGTGTCACTTTACCATCCGGAAGATCCCCTACCGCTGCGTATTCTTTCTTGGATTTTCCTTGTTTTCCTATGACTCGCTGCTTATACATGACTTTCTCATTAAAGACCACATCCCTAGATCGAATGATTTTCTTGTCCTTAATACTCCAACATTTATATCCAAAGTCATCACCACCATAACCAATGAAAGTACATTTTTCTGATTTAGCCTCTAGCTTAGTCCTATCATCCTTGTCTATGTGAACAAACACTTCACATCCAAAGACTCTAAGAAATGAATAATCAACTTTCTTACCATACCAAGCCTCCTCAGGTATGCCTCCATCCAAGGCACTTGAGGGTCCTTTGTTTATCAAGTACATAGATGTGCTCACTGCTTTTGCCCAAAAAGAAAGAGGCAGTCCTGCATGTAACCTCATGCTCCTAGCACGTTCCATTATTGTTCTATTCATCCTTTCCGATACCCCATTCTGCTGTGGAGTTCCTGGAACTGTCTTTTGCCTATGGATTCCATTCTTAGAACATTAATCATCAAATTCATTGCTGTGATACTCCCCTCCATTATCTGACTTGAGACATTTTAGCTTAAGACTTGTTTCATTCTCTACCAAGGCTTTCCATTTAACAAAAGTGTCAAATACATCAGATTTGTTTCTAATACAATAAACCCAAACTTTCCTTGTTGCATCATCAATAAAAGTAACATAATAACTTGAACCCCAAGAGATGATACCTGAGTTGCCCCCCACACATCAGAATGCACTAGCTCTAACTTACTCTCTTTCTTTGTAGGTCCAACCTTGAGAAACCTTACTCGCTTCTGTTTCCCATATATGCAGTTCTCACAGAAATCGAAACTTGTTTCTGTATATCCAGGCAAATTCTTCTTTATGATATTCATGCCCTTATGGCTCATATGACCGAGCCTATAGTGCCATAATGTTGTATCTGCATCTGAAGCCACAAGATTACAATCATTAGTACTATCAGTGGTTAAATACAAGGTTCCAACCTTCTTACCTCTTGCCACCACAAGAGCACCCTTGGTAACCTTCGAGAGTTTCTTTGTAAATATCACGACTGACCATCACTTCCCAACCCCCTTACGCCGATATTAAATTTCGTCTTAATGTAGGCACATGTCCGACATCCTTGATAGCCAAGTATTCCCATTCTACGCATCTTGACACGAATGGAACCTTTTCCAACTATGTTGCAAGGCTCATCATCACCAAGAAAAACATGCCCAAAATCTCCTTGAACATAATCAACAAAATAATGCCTATGTGGAGAAGCATGGAAAGAAGCCCCTGAATCTAAAACCCAAGATTCAGTAATATTGTGCAAAGAAAGAATCAAAGCATCCTGACATACATTACCCGTTGCCACATTTGCCTCCTTGTTTTCTTCTTGTTGTTTCTTCTTATCCCGAAGCTCCCAACAGTCCTTCTTTGCATGCCCAGGCTTTCCACAATTCCAGCATACAATCTTGTTCTTGGATTTTGACCTTGCCCGATCTTTTGATTTTCCACGGTTTCCTCTATTCTTCTGTCTCCCTCTAGTTTCCCTTTGTCAAAGCATTCCACTGAAGTAGATTCCCAGAGCTTTTTCTTCGCATTTCCTCGCTTAGAATCACCCCTACACATCCTCAAACTTGACTTGAGTTAGGCTGGAACCGAGTTACTTACCGCCATTACCGGGCTATTCTAACTCTCGGGTAAAGAGCACAAAATTAATAAAGCCCTAACTTCTTCATCAAATTCTATTATGTGAAGCTAGCATATTCACTACCGTATTGAAATCATTTAAATGATCTCTACTCTTGAACTATTCTCGAGACATCTTCATATTAAACAACTTTTTCATTAAAAATATCTTATTAGAGGTAGAGGGTTTTTCATACAACTTCCCTAATGCATCCATTAGATCTTTTGTAGTCTTTTCCTTTGAAACATTAAATAATACCGAAGATGCAAGACTCAGCCGATCGTTCCAAGTGCCTTCCGATCCAACAAATCCCATTCCGCATTTGTCATACTCGAGGGTTTGTTCATTTTCTCAGACAACGGAGTATAAAGATCCTTCTGATAAAGGTAATCTTCCATCTGCATCTTCCAAAGACTGAAATTCTGCCCGTTGAATTTATCAACCCTAGATCTTCCTTCATCTGCCATAGCTCCCACTCAAGCTAAAAACTTTCCCTGCGATTCAACACTTCAGCAAACCAAACCAAAACCAGGCTCGATACGATTGTTAGGAAATAAGGGATAAAATAAGCGGAATAATCCCTCACGAGAATCACAACAAAAGAGAAACTAATATGCGAAATTATCACGGATCTCAAATAAAATTGCGAATAAAATAACACAACACAAAGAGACGATTTAACGTGGTTCACCCAATTTGGGCTACGTCCACCAAGAATCACTTGCTCGGATTTTATTACAAGCCACTTTGCTCTCTCAATACAATACCCAAATCTGTTTGGAGCTATGCTCAACAAACTCTGAAATTCACGGCCAATTCAAAACACATCTGCAATACATTTTCTTGTCCATCTATCATATGCATAAGACCATATAAATAGACAATCGCTTAAGCAGTTTTACAAAATCGTGGGTATCAAAACCATGGGCAAAACTGTCCCATAAACCTATGGGTCAAAAAACTTCGCCCATATGAGAAAAGCATGTTTCCCGATATATGAAAAGTGTACAGGTACTCTTAGTGTATGCAGATCTACAAACACTTTCACACATGAAAATATAGGCTCTCTGACCTAACAAGGACCTCCTGCGAGATAAAGAGCAAGACATCTTTGATCATATTATACGAAAGAAAGTTGCAAAGGAAGGACGCTCACACAACAAATAATGGCATCTCCCCTAATCTTGTAGGAAGGACACCGAGAAAATGAAGTGCTCTTCGATTTGACCTCATGGAAGAACAAAGCAAACAAGTCCGCTCCGAGCGGTCCAACTGTGGTCGGTCTCCACGGAGTTGATCGAGCCCACTCAAAGTGACCTAATCAAATATGAAGGACTGTAACTAGTGTCGGGAGATGTACATGGGTCTGATAATGAGCCCGTCGCGGATCTCAAGAAAGTGTGCAGCGTAGAAGGACATCTTCGGATGTAACCCCCTCGGAGGGTTGGTCCAAGTGTCTTTGGATGAATTATGCTGTAGATATCATCTCGATAATTCTGCAGTCAAGTTATGTTGTTCGGGAGGAGATGGGTAGGGGCATCTAGGGAGTAGTTGAAAGGTGGGAGGCGGTCCATCTGGATGCCAATGGATCCAAGAAGGCGTGAAGCGCAGGCATACCAGCAGCGAGATCGACCACTATGATCTGAGAGGGCAATAGCTTCAAAAGAGCAGTAGGCAAGGTAGATGTACCTGTTCTTGTCTACGGAAGAATCAAATAAACCTCGAATGTAGTGCAACATCAACATAATGTTGAAGATAGTCTCAATCTAAAGGGAGGAAATAAAGACGGGGAATACACAGTATTCGCTTTTCCTTTTTATTTGAATCTAGAAGCAAATAACCACACGGAAAGGCAAATCCAAGCAGCCCACAAGCCAACATGAGCAAGTAAAAGCGAACTCTTACTGCCTTTGTTAGTAGAAAAGAGATACGGAAAAATATGAAATGGAAGAAATGAAAAACAAAGAGACCTCACCAAAGGAAAGGGGTCCCACCGGACATGCCAAAATGTTTGACAATATTTTTGTAATGTCCCCTTCTCAGGACATTTTTAAAATGGAAGAACTGAAGACCCTCAACCCATTTTCTCTCTTCATGGGTTCGAGGAGGGAGCTTGAAGATGGTCCTAAGGTGTCTGTTGTCTACATTGTAGCCCTTGGTATGCCTCGCGCTACAAGGAGTCTTTAGTTAGTTTTTAAAAAAAAGTGCACATAGGCTAGTTACTTCTTTATTATTTAATTAAAAATAATAAAGTGCACTTAAGTGGGTCTTTTTATATTTTTAATTTAAGTTTTAGTGGTTTTCCCTCCCAAAAGGGAAAGGTCGGTCATTTTGAATGTTGCACCCCTTAATTCTATAAAAGGAGGTTGCATGACCTTTAGTGGGTATGTTGATTTGATCATTTATGTCTCTCCATGCTTGGAGAAATGGGATGTATGCCCTAGCTCTTCATTGTGCTCTCTCTCTCTCATTCGATTTGGAAGTGAAGTAGATCTGATTTTGAGGACTTTGTCATTGAAAATTTGAAGACTTGATATTTATTTTTGCCATTTTTGGAAAGTGGCGACTTGGCTGGAAACTTTTGTTGCATTTTTGGAAAATTCTGTTGGTTGAAATTTGACGAAATTATGTTCATTGGAAAGTTCTTTGTCTAAGCTTTACAACAAGGGTAATTTTGTGTCAAAATTCCAAGTATTAGTCAAGATATGAATTTATGAAAAATTTTGTTTTCGAAATTAGGGAAGCGACTTGTTTTAGAGTTTGAGGTGACTTTTTAGCATGGCATTCGTGGTTGGAAAATTCAAAAATTGATCTCATAATTTTCCTTATAATTTATGCTTCATTGTGAGCTATGGTTGATAATTTTTGGATGAGTATTTTGCAAGTTATGAGGGTTTGATGCTGCAGCTGTATTTCGGGATTTAAAAATCAGGTTTTCCGTATTTCGGTTGTTTTCTTGCATGGAAAGTCGCTCCTAATTAATATATATCATTTCCCTTTCATTTCATGCAATTCAAAGTTGTAAATCAAAATTTATGGAATTTTGAATATTTCAGCCTAGGGTTTTGACGAACTTACTATAAATAGTAAGTTCTAGATTTCAGTGCTTTTGTTGAGGGTTTATGGTTGAAATATAAGATTCAGATATTTATTTTCAGATTTGGCTAATGTTTGGAGGCCGGGAAAGTGCTGGAAATTTTTTTATTTATTTTTCTCAGCCCTAGCGCCTAGATCTGGAAGTTTGGATGCTATTTTGGTGGGGTTTTAGTGCTAAAAAAATCTGATCTTTAGTTCATTGGAAAGGGAAAAATCCCAAGTTTATTGTGCACTTTGTTTCATGCAAAAAGGAGTATATGTGAAGCTATGAATTTTAGAAGTTTTCAGCTGTCTGCAAATTATTTTAAATTAATATTTGCTGCTAAAAGAATCAGATCTGGAAAAGGTGTGAATTCCAATTTATTCTTTCATCTCACCCATCACTTCGGCTACTTCCAACTCCATTTTGGGTTGTAATTAGCCGATATTGGGTTATTTGAGGTTGAATCAAAAAAATCTAATCCTTCTTGATTTGATTTGTGTTGAAGTTTGTTAAAATTCCCATTTGCCCAAAAAAGGGGACATCACAATTTTTGCCCTACCTGTTCCAGATTAGTGAAAACTAAACGGGAAACCAAGAAACCTCGAAATATGGTACAGGGAACCTCAGGATGTGGATGATGGTGATGTGGTACAGGCGCACGGTAAATGATCCTCTTCACCGCGAGTCTTCAACCTGCACAATATCAAAGACTAAGCATGGAAAGGGATTAGTAATAGATAAGGTGGGCTGCCCGACCAAGTTGGCTCTTAGAAGCGTAAACTTCCTCGAGAGGATGTCAAACCACGTGATGATAACAAAGAATGATAATTTGATAACGAAATAGAAGTATGGATAACATAATTTGAAAAAGTATCGAGATTAGCTAAGCGAAGTTGATGTGATGATTAACAATGGAAAATGCTAGGAATCCAAATCAAACGCGAGAGGGTCGACAACGACCGAGAGCAACAAAACGATCGGTGACGACCTAGACGGAGACATTGCAAAAGTGTATAAAACAACGACCAATATGAGTTACGAGATCTTTGCAATGCAGATCATAGGATGTTGCGGGATGGACGAAATGCCATAGGGATGGATTGAATGCAAAGTATGTTAGATAGGATTCGATGCGAGGTGAGCGGGATGGATGGCGAGATAGGATTCAAAAATGCGGACTATGGGTCGACGCCCGACTAGGTCCGATCGACGACAATGGACTAGAGATATAATGCTAGTAAAAGAGATGGGATAAACTGCATTGGATCTAGGGGATGATTGAAGTTTACTGGAGATTGAAGCAGAGCTCGGCGAACACTGCAAGTACTGCAAAACAAAACAACCGCATGCACGGACAAAAGCTCTACTACACTCTCTAACTCCAAGCTCTAAATGCAAAAGAACCACCAAGCTATCTCAACTAATGAGAAGAACTCCAGGATAACTTAGAAGGCAATATTTGCAAAGCACACAGGAGATTCAATATTTTCCATCCATTTGAGAAGAGGGGTAAGGGTGATTAAATAATCTAGGGCGAAGTCGACGGACGGCCGGGTCGATTGCCGGCGATTGGGGCGAGTGGACTGCCCTTGAGCGTTGGAATGATAATGGAGGACAAGAATAGACTTGAAATGGTTAACAAAGTTATTTTTAGCACTGTGCGCGTGTAGAAGGTTTAAATGAGTGTAACGGGGTGGAAAGAATCTTAGGAAGGGATAAGATGAGTGGGGAAATCTAGGGAAGGATTAATGAAGGGTAATAATGAAGAGGGGTGGGAATCCCATGGGGGATGATTAAATGGTTTAGGATTTATTTAGGATTAATTAAATTATTTTAGGTTTAATGGGATTAATGGGGCTATGGGAATTATGGAGGACAAATGGGGAATATGTGAGGTAATGGTAAATAAAAATTGGTTATGGGAAAACAGGATAATTTAGGAGGAAAGAACATACTTTAAACATAAGAGGGCAAATGGGCGTGCTGAGCACGGATAAGAGGAGAACACGGGATGAAGGCACAAGGAGGTGCCAAAATTAAGTGTCTACATCAACAAACTGCCCTTTCAGTCACACAGCTGGAAACACCAGTTCTTTGACCTAAAAATTGCACAAATTTGCTGATTTGATTTGTAAAAATCAACAGATGGAACAACAATATAAATCAGCTCTAAAATAGGTCCAAACGTCACAAATCAGCTCCTCCTCATGGGTCGCTACACCAAGTATACTGCTAGAAATAAATAAAAATCACAGTGACAATATTCTTCTTCAAACCCTTGTTCAAATCATCAACTTTCAACCCTCAAATCTGCCGGAAAACTACTGGAAAACATAGATATCTCCTTGAATCCCTATCCTCAATGGAAACCTTTGAATGGAGAATCCTCTCAAATAGAAGAAGAGTTTTCGTTCTCCTTCTAGATCTCAAGAGGGTTTTCGTCCTCTAGAGATGACTTCAATGGGTTTTCGTCCTTTGAAGTAATTTGCAAAGCTCTAAAGCTCAAACAAAAATCAGAATTTGTATAAAATAAAAGAGATACTTTACAAAGCCAAGTACACTAGCTTTTATAAGCAATCTTGGTTTAGTCGCCACCTAACCACCAATCAAATACCTTTTCCCACATTTAATTCTTTTTTTGGCATTTATCACCTCCCAACATGGGTCGCATTTTTCCCCTAGGGAAATAAAAATATAAAGTGACTTCTTTTCTTTTTCTTTTCTAATTTCACTTTATCTTTTCTCTTTTATTTTTGCTAAGTCATTAATAAATTAATATAAGTGTTTTTATAAAGTTTCTTTTTTTTAAGCTCTTTATAATAATTTATTGAGACTATAGTTTCCCTTTTATCACCCCACCGGGAAGGGGATATTACATAGTGAGGACAATGATGACGCACAATGCTTGTGACACTTATTCATCGGTTTACGGATCCTATGACTATTCATGCTCTCAAAGACAAGATAATACAAATTGTCCCCTCTCGAAAGCTTGAAACCACTTGGCATTTTACAAGATTTTTTTCTAAAGAAATGAAATTTCCCATGTTTTCTAGAGAGGGTCGCAACACAACTGCA
This sequence comes from Taxus wallichiana var. yunnanensis, assembly GCA_018340775.1. Lineage (NCBI taxonomy): Eukaryota > Viridiplantae > Streptophyta > Pinopsida > Cupressales > Taxaceae > Taxus > Taxus wallichiana. The sequence continues at coordinate 181,150,957 of CM031236.1, read as the reverse complement.
ATGAGAACAATATCATATCAGAAAATAGCTTGATGGGAATTATTGGATCATAGATTTGCTTATCACATAACCAATATTTTCTTTAAGGAAATAAAAATAGTTTTTGAACAAGTTGGGTGCTGCATTTGGTTAGGATTAGAAAAGGGGAACTGAAAGGCCGAACCTTGAATGTTCTTAAAGAATTATGCAAAACAATATTGTATCATAATACAAATTGCTCCCTTTGAAGGCTTGAAACCACTTGGCATCTTAAAAGATTTTTTTGTAAAAAAATGAACTTTCCCATGTTTTACAAAGATCCTCGCAATGCAACTGCTATGAGAACAATATCGTATCGAAAAAAATCCTAATGGGAATTATTGAATTCTAATCATAGATTTGCGTATCACATTGTTGGCGAAATAATTTGTCGCAAGGGCAAATTAGTGAGTTTTCACCAATGCTTTGGGACTAAGTCCCTCCTCTTGGTAATGGGGAGGCTCCCATTTATTGAATGTAGAAAAACAAATCAGCGGGTGGCCATAAAGTGGGGATCACACAGGAATACTCCACTAGACTTGTGGCAAATTGCTTGCACTTAGTGCAAGGGAAGAATTTTCTTAGTGAAAGGAGGTAGAGGGGAGTAAGAATATAGTGAAGGAGGGTTAATTTTGTGAATAGGCACTTACAGATTTTCACAACATTAACCGAGGAAATCTACACTCAATTAGAGGAATTCAACCTTGCAAACAACAATAAGACTAACAAACCATAGACATAAAATTCTATTGATTTATTCATCAAAGACATCAAGTCCTTTCTTGGTTTTACAAGATCATCATGCTTACAAACTAAGTATGCAAGGAATAGAGGAAAGCAAAAACAAGGAGGAAATAGATAAGATAAGATAAGATAATTTTATTAAATGTCCAACAAGTGACCACAAAAATAGCTTAATGGGATGTACTACACAAAGCAGATCGGGACCAGCGAGAAAGCCCAAAACGGGTCTCCGAGAACAACAAAAGAAGAAGAAAGAGAGTACAAAGAAGAAGAAAAGCCTCGACACCAACCCTCATGACTGTTGCCCAAGGCCAGTTGGAAAGAATCTGGTGATGTGCTGATGTCTAGTGTTCAAAAGCGGAAGTTGTCTGCAGGGACGCCTCATGACTCAAGTTGCCCAGGCCAGCTAGAAAGAATTTGGTGATGTGCTTATGTCTGGTGTTCGGAACTGGAAGTTGTCTGAGACGCCTATGATCCGTGGAGAGTCGAGCTTTCTGGATGAGCTCTGGTGGTCTGATGCCTATGAGAAGGGGCCCTTGGCCGGGTCTGAGTCCATAAATCTCTAGCCTGGGAAGAAACACCTTTGGTTCTGACAGATCTGGAATGGGGTCCCCACTAGGATCAGGTCTCTGCTTGGTGCCCCTCTCACCCGGGAGCACAACAAAGAAAGATGTGATCCATCTAGTAGTAGTCTCCCTGGAAGGTGGATGGAGGACCCCATCACGGAGCTTAAGAGCTTCCTGTAGATAGAGAGCGAGACACCTCTGATCATAATACTTGAAGAAGGTCGTGAACGTTGGACGTTCACGAAAAAGACAGTGAAACCTCCCTCTGATCTCATAGTAGATGGGGCATCGGAAAATGAAGTGTTCCTCTGTCTCAACCTCTTGGAGGGAGCAAGCGGCGAGATCCTTTCGGCTAATCCAAGCGGTGATCGCTCTCGGCCCAAACCACCGTGAGAGCCAACTCTGAACTGGCCCAGGGAAGATGCGAAGGGCATGCATCCAATGCTGGGAGATATAGGTGGGTCGAATGATGAGTCCATTGTTGACTTCGAGGAAGTGATTGGCGTAGAAGGCCATCTTCGGGCGTAGCTCATCACGGGGGTTGATCCAAGTAGTTTGGATGAATGTCAGTATATATCATCTCTGATGATTCTGTGCAGGTCCTACTTGCTCGGAAGGAGATGAGCAAGAGCATCCATGGAGTACCTGAAAGGGGAGACGATCCATGTTGATCCCAATGGATCCAAGGAGACGAGAGACCCCGGCATCCCAGCCAGAAACCACGACCACTACGGTCGAAAAAGAGCAATGTCCTTAGAAGAGTGGTAAGGTGGATGTACCGTCTCTTCTGTGGGAGAACCAGAAAGTCCCCTGGATACGATGCAAGAGTGAGACGAGACCAAAGATGACCTCCAGTCTGAAAGGGCGAGCACCAAACTCAGCAAGGATAATATTATGAGGAATAGTCTCTTTACACTGATGATCTGTTTGAGCATAAGGATCTGAACTCGCTCAATAGAAGCCCAATCTGACTCGAGCAAGGAGGGACCCCAAACCTCAGAACCATAGAGAACCGTGGGTCTCACAAGAGAGTCCGAGAGAGACATCTTGGACAAAGTGTCCAGAAAATGATGGTGAAGCACTTGTCTCTCCAAGATCGCAAGGGAGCCATACCCCTTGTTGATGCGGGGTTGAATAGCCGGGCGTAGACTGAAGCGAGGACCAGAGAAGAGAACCCCCAGATAGGTGTAGGAGTTGGTGATTTCCAACTCCTCTCTGTAGAAGAAATGAAAGTCAGAGGTCTTCAGCGCATTAAAAACCATAACCTTGGTTTTACCTAGGTTGAATCGTAAGTTGTCTATGATCACAAAAGAGGGCTAATGCATCGAGTTGTCTCTGTAACCCCTCCGCAGAAGAAGCCAAAAGGACCACATCATCCGCGAAAAGAAGGATGTAGATCAAAACTTGGTGAAGAAGACAACCGTCACCGTGTCTGTATGTGATCCCAGAGAAAATCCTCCAACTCATCAATATAAATACCAAACAGAGTAGGAGAGAGGGGCAACCCTGTTTGACTCCGATGGTGCTCCTGATGAAGTCGAAAGCCCAACAGTTGTACGAAGGCGACCCAAGACCTCCTCATACAGCCGGGTGATGACGACAAGAAGGGTTTCGAAATGCCAATGTCTCTAAGAAAGTAATCTCTTGCTTATATTTAGTAGTGCAAAGCTATCTACTAGAAACTTGTAATTGACAACCCCTTTAGAATGGAGAGGCCATTCCAATTTATAAAATTACAAAATGTCTTTTCATCTCCCCCCCACATGACTTTTCACCTTCCCTCATCATTTGTGACCTTTTATGTTCCTAGAAACAAAAGTGAGCCTTTTTCTCATTAATTAAAAAGAACTCTTACAATGTTAAACTAAAGGTCACTTAAGTGAATAAGACGAAATAGTGAAAAGTACCTCCTTAATGAAGAATTAGAACATGGAGAGAGAAGAAAGGAGGAAGGAAGAAGAGAAGAGATGATCACTCCGATGAAGACGAAGCCTCTGCTGATGAAGAATTGACTGCTGGGGAACCTTGGGAGAATGCTCCTGGAAAGATTTCTTCGCCCTTGAATTCTTTATTAAACGGGCAGGCAACAGGTGCCACTTTATCCGCTTGTGGAATATGAACGAAACTCAAAGCATTGATCCAAGTTTCAAGAATGTTGCCGATGGTCTTACATTGGTTGAACCAAACCTGATGATCCTTCACAGTATTAGAAATTGAACTTCTAATCTTTGCGAGAGACTCCAAGGTATCTTCATTAAATGAGAAGGGATCTCCCACCTCTTTTTGACCAACTCTGGAAGGATTTTAGGAGCTCTTCAATTGATGAATTTTTATTGATTGGAGGTGACCCAAGCTTCCACACACTTGTAGTGATACCTTCTAAAATCTGCTCAACGATAACATCATTCAACATGTCATACCGAACACTCATCGTGTGAGACCAAATAGGAGACAAGTTATCAGTCATGGAAGTGAACACATTTTTACTCACCAAGGAATGGGAATCTAGATTTCTCATTTTAGACACCAATGGAAACACATTGTCCCAATGGGCTTTCTCTTCTCAATTCTTCCTTGGTCATCTTCATCTTAGAAAATGTGGCGAGGAAAATTTGAACAATGAGAGAATCTCTGGCAATAGTGCCTTTCCTTTCTCGAGAATCTTTTCAACCCATCTATCGTTAGCCCTTCCCTGCATTGTGTAACCTTGAGCTTTCTTGATTGTTTCGGGGTCAACGCTACTAATAGGAGTGGTGATGGCTTCTGCAGGAGGAGGTGGTATTGCATTGGGATCCAAGAATGATTGCACATAAGCAATGAGAGTTCTCACATGCTCCTCCAACTGCTCTATTATTTTTTTATATTTCTCATTTTGAGAAAGCATGCGAGCAGATTCCTTAAACAAGTGTGCATCACCTTCGTGTGTGGCTTGACCCAAAGAAATCCTTGTCATTTCATAATCATCCTGAGTCATTTATTCCATAGGTTTTACAACCTTTGGTCGGGCAACCTCTACATATTGGACACCATAAGCCCCATTGAAGAAACAAGAGGTTACTTGTGCCTTCTTGCAAACCTTCTTGCCTCGCTTGGTTTTCACAATTTTTGAGATAACCTCAAAGTTAGGTTTCGTGGTATGTTGCACCGTCCTTGAATCACTTCCAAGCAACTCTTGAATCCAAAGGAAATTCTCTGTCGAGGGTGGGCTCAATGATAGGCATAGGTGCACTTTCAGTGCATGATAGGGAATTACATCTTGCACATGGTGGGATGACTCAGTTGTCGAAGAAGATACACTTGGGAGCCGACGAAGAACTGGAGACTGTGAAGGGTCAATTTCACCTTGCTCAAGAGTTTCAATGGGGTCTTCAATGACCTTAGCCTTCTTGCAGAGCCTTTTAGGGTGAGATTATTCAATGTGCTCTTCCTCCACAATCTTTCTCTTCGAGGGTTCTTCTGAATGAGTGGAGCTCATGGTCTTCTCGGATGTCTTCGAGAGAGGAAGTGTGAGATACCTGCCTAGATAGGGCTAGGAGGCCACCGGACTCAATGAAAGCAGTTTTTTTTCTCTTGAACCTGTCTCTTAATCTTTGAATTACCATCGTAGTCATTTATCACCTGATTCTCTAGTGTTCCATGGGATCGGAGGAAGGGGTGAGGATTTCATTTCTTAATACTCGGGGTCAAACAAGTCTACTCCATCATCTTCAATTCCCTCAATGAACCAATCAAAATTGAAATCTCTCATTTGGTCAATTGTCATCTGCATATAGTGCCTTTTCCTTACTTCAAGATCATCAATGCAATTACCCAAAGTAGTCTTGATTTGAGGTGTGTGGTGCAATCTGGAAGGCGAAAGTTTCAAGATTTCTCCCGATACCAAATTCAGGCTGGATGTGTAAGAGTAGAGATTGAGGGAAGCAAAAGAGGCTTCAATGTTCAGGATTTCACTGCCTGATACGCAAGGTCAAACATGTCTGCTCCATCGTCTTCAATTCCCTCAATGAACCAATGAAAATTGAAATCCCTCATTTGGTCAATTGTCATCCGCATATAGTCCCTTTTCCTTTGAGATCATCAATGCAATTAGCCCAGTAATCTTCAATTTGAGGTGCGTGGTGCAATCCTAGAAAGGCGAAAGTTTCAGGATTCTTCCCGATATCAAATTCAGGCCTAGATGTGTAAGAGTAGAGATCGAGGGAAGCGAAAGAGGCTTCATGTTCGGGATTTAAGCGCTTCATATTTGGGGTCAAACAAGTCTGCTCCATCATCTTCAATTCCCTCAATGAACTAATCAAAATTGAAATCCCTTATTTGCTCAACTGTCATCCGCATATAGTCCCTTTTCCTTACTTCGAGATCATCAATGCAATTAGCCCACTTGTCTTCGATTTGAGGTGCGTGGTGTAATCCTGGAAAGGCAAAAGTTTGAGGATTTCTCTTAATATCAAATTCAAGCCTAGATGTGTAAAAGTAGAGACTGAGGGAAGCGAAAGAAGCTTCAATGTTCGATGCATCCATGAACACTCTTACATGAATAGATCCCTAAAGAGATGGGAAAATATACACCTTTCTTTTTGTTGTTTGTACACCGAGTATGTACATGAGCTAGTTTCTGCATAGTTCAACATTATGATTTTTTCACTCAGGTACTGAGTAGGCGACGAGGGGCAAGATCATAGCTTGAGATTCTGATGTAGGTGAAGGTGGAGAACTGGATGAAATGGCTCTCTTATTTCTCGATCAGCGCAGCTACTTGATAACAGATCCTCAATTTTGGATTGCCCTCGAGGAGTTTGATGATGAACATGGTAAAATGATAGTTGCTTTCTTTGTACGCGAGTTGTGGATACTTCTCATAGGTAATTTTGAGATACATTGAGAGCAACAAATCAAATCCTGAAGGATCTTGTGAAGGCAAGAGCATATACTAGGTAAGAAGTCATGGTGAACTTCTTGGTGGAAGGTAAGCTCAAGCAACTACGATGGATATGCCCCTAATCTATCACTTGGTTCCCTTCGGTAGCAACAAGGATGAACTGAGCCATCCAATCCTAGAATTCTTTTTTCATTTCCTCTCCCATCACCCTGCTCAGTAGGATAATGACATCTGAATAACCTTCATGGAATTCACTTTTGGAAAAGCTCTTGGGAACACGAGAAGGTTTTCTTCCTTGTTTGAGCCATGAACCGAGTGCTAGGCCTTGCAAATAGGAATCACTCTTCGTCCACTCTTGCGATGCAAATTCCTTGGTAATGATGACCATCTTACTGCTAGTGGGAATCTGTAGACATTGAGAAGATGCCTTTGGGAGTGAGGACTGCAAGGACTAAAATGTCAACTGCTCGAATTATCCTGGAATTAGCTTCGTAGTGTTGTGCATAGGCCATCACTAGTTCAGTGCTTTGGACAGACAGTGGGTGGCCCCCTATTGGGAATAACCTGCTCGAGAAGATTTTCTCCTCCATTGGTTCACGAGGTTCGCTGAGCATCCAATTTTTCAAGTCTTCCAGATCCATCTTAGTGACATCACTGTCTCCCACACCAGGATATTTGGTGATCAGGGTTGAAATGGATTCTAGATATGAATATGAACTTCATATTGTTGAAAAGCACTGAGATAGACAGAAAGGGAGTTGCCACAAGTTTTTTGAACTCAATTACAAAACTTTATATTTTTAGTAGGTCCTATCCAAGAGTGTTATTTTTAGTAAATTTTCACCATTTACTCATTCTGATGTTTCTTGCTCATTTGGAGTGTGCAAATGTTGAGGGTTTACTATTTTTGGAAACTTTCTATTTTTAGACATGCACGTGTCTTTTTGCAACGAAAACACTATCAAAATTTTCCATTTTGCTCTAGGGTTCTCTGCTCCAATTTTCAAGGTTTTTCGTCTGCCGGATCTCCGTAAATCTGAAAAAACAACTTTAGGGCTTTAAATTTTTCAGATTGCTGCTGTAAATAATACAGAGCATCAATGGATTTGCTTTTACAACCAGCTCAAAGGTATTTTGGAGAGGAAATCCACTGACAATATTTCGTTGGAAACAGGTGCACGGTTGAGGAGTTATGAGCAATTCTTTTTTTTTTTCAAGTTATGGAGGTCTGGTGAAATTTGAGCAGCATCTTTGGTTAAAAATAGAGGTTGTGAGGGTATTTCAACAACACTTTTCAAAAAATGACTAAGTGCATTGGAGAGGTGGAGAGTTAATTTGATTTATGTGAGTTTTTAACCTTCTTGTGACCACAATTGTGTAACCGGGGTTGGAAAAAGTTTCATGGTTAAGGAAGGTCTCACTTTTGTGTCCCCTTTGCCCCTTGGGGGACAGTGGGGACACATGAGGTGAAGAAGTGTGACTTGGGCGAGAGAGGGGGTTGGGAATAAACTCCGAAGGGATGAGAAGAGGTTCTATGGTGACCAGGGGCTGAATGGAGAAGGGGATCGCACTTTTGTGCCCCCTCTGTCGCTTAGGGGATAGTGGGGACAGCTAAGGTGAAAAAGTGCGACCTAAGGGTCAACCATCATGAAAGGGGTAAAGTGGTAGAGTGAAGTTGTGCAACCTAGGGGCAGAAGTGGTGAGGAGTAAGTGACGAAAAGTTGGCATGACAAGGGGGTCGCACTTTTGTGTCCCCCTTGTCCCCTTTGTCCCTTGGGGGACAATGGGGACAACTAAGGTGAAAAAGTGCGACTTGGCCACTTTTGGAAAGTTGGGATTACTCACCGTGTCCAAATTGGGCTCTTTTGGGAGTGAAATTTTCACCCTGAGAGCATAGGAAAGTGTTTTGGGGTCAAACCTTATATGATTTTGACTCCAAAACACTTGATAAGATCATTGGAACCATTATTGAGACCCAATTCTGCCTGCAATTTCAAATTTAGTTCAATCTTTGACCAAGAGGAGTAGTTGTGTTCTGAATTACCTTAGGAAACCTTTGAGTCTTGGAACAAAGTTTATGTTTCTATCTTGTAGAGGATTCCAAGAGATTTCCGTTGACTATTTGTTTGCCTCTTAACTCCTTTGGAACTCCTGGAATCATTTGAAGAAGACATCTTTCACCGTTAGTCCTTACACCTAGAATAACCCGATGTTGAACAAATTGTTACTAAAATTTCCTAAACTGCTTTGGACACCTTCATTGTCCTCCGACACTTTAGATTTTCCCTGTACGCTTCCGGAGGGTGTTTACTTAGTTGTAGAATGGCCAAAAATGACATTTTTAGGTCTCCGGAGAAGTTGTCTTTCATCGAATCACAATGAATTCATCGATCATATTAGGCACTCTTCCCTACACACTGAAACACACTTAAAAATCTTGTTAGCACTTTCCTCTGAGCCTGAGTGAGGGTTGAACTGAGGGCAGGCTAGCCAGAGGAAGGATTCACAGTGACAAGAAAAGATAATTTTCAATGTTGGGCTTAGTTGTCGTGCTCAAACTTTCAATTTTTCATGCCAGACATTTTGCATGACAACACACATAACCAATATTTTCTTTAAGGAAAAAAAATACTTATTGAACAAGCTGGGCACTGCATTTGAGTTAGGATCAGAAAAGGGCAATTGAAAGGCTGAACCTTGATTGCAAAAGATGTCAAATACAAGCCCAACTTAGAAAAAATTCTAAAGGCTAACATCGGTTACATTGATTTAAAGAAAATTCAAATCTCCCCTGACTATTTGTAGCAAACCAGAATAAAAATTGTTCGCCATGATTTGACAACTAGGCCCACCAACCTTTTCTAGTGCAAAACATTGTTGGTTGTCCCTTACTACAACCCCTACAAAGCTATCCAAATGTTATCAACATGCCCTTCTAGTGGTCAGACCTAAACCTTCTATTCTCCATGATGAGAATTTTTCAGTGAAGAATGCCCTACAAAGTTATACAAATGCTATCAACATCCCCTTCCCGTGGACATACCTCCTCCGCCTTCTAATTTCCATGATGATTTTTTTAGTGAAGAATGACCCAATCACTTGTACTTGTTATTACAAATGCAGATTAAATGCATTGAAACAACTACTTTGCCAATATAGTTCTTTATTTGAAGAAATAGATGACTACTTTTGGATCACTGAGTTTCAGAATAGAGGAAACGCCTGTAGCCATTGGCTGATATGGGTGAAAAATGCCCCCAGCTATGGAGATAGTGACAATCAAAGTATCGATACCTTTGTGGACAAGTACATAACTTGTAGCACTAACGTGTTTCCCTCAGATATAACAAAATTGCAGCAATATCACCACACTAAAGCTGCAACTTTTTAACCGAGAATGCAGATACAATTTTCTGTAACCGCCAATGAAACAGATGAAGATAATTGAACCATGTGAACAAAACAACCCAATTGCTACTGCAAATGCAGTCTCTATTTTTACCACTCTTGGAAACATGAGATACGAAATATGTGTTACATTTGATAAGTTCCTTGAAGATCTTGGCATGGGCGAACCTAACTACATACAAGTTGTTGGCAGAATATTTTGTACTTGATAATAAATGGGAATTGCACGACAGTTCAGGAGACATTTTATTTTGAAGGTATTACATATAAACTTCCTATCTTCTGCAGTTACAAACTCATTCTTATTACACACCTGTTTGTTGATTTTAGGTCCCTATTAACCAGTTTAGAGGGAAATGGGAAAAATGGGAGTGAATTTGCAAACACAAGGGCAAATGGAAGTACAAGAAGAGGAAATGCTCAATATAACAAAACTAGCGATGGAATTACTTATAGAGACTGATGAAGCTCTTGGTAAGATGTTCCTGTTGGTGAATTCAGATTTGAATTGTAGGATAGAAAAGTGTTTTAGAGGTAAAAAAACTGTTAGGGCAAGCGGGTATGTTGGTGGGCAGAGCTCAAATTTCACTTGGGCCGTATTCAAGTGATTTAGAAATGGTTTAACTTTCACCTTATAGTACCCCCAAAGATTATCGATGAATGAGGGAACCTGTGGAACTTTGTTTTATTAAAAGGCTTGATTTGGGTTCAATCGGCTCATCGGCTCTGTGATGGAACCACAAAAGGGTTTCATGAGTTCCATTGGGAAGCGATAAGGCCAATGCCTTTTTTAAAGTGTTGCTATGTCGCTTGGTCAGGTTTGGGATGGAGCTTTGGAACTGTTCCAAGGGTTCCCACTATGGTTTGACTTCGTTGAATAAAACACAAAACAATGACCAACTTTGCACTATCGGCTAAGTCACTTGACTGGGGCATAGGAAGAAAGAGAAAAGTTCCATATGTTCTGATAGCGGCCAACATAGCTGATGGAGATTAGCTAAAACATTGCCCAACTCAAAAACATATCAATTGGCTTATGGACTCTGACTGGGAACAAGGGAACAAAAAGAAAAGTTCCACTTGCTCCTCCCGAGAGGTGACAAAGCCGATGAAGGGCACAAACTTCAGATAAATGACTAAGTCCCAAAGTAAATTTTGTGAAGTGGAGAACCAAATCTACTCAATGAAACTTTTTTTTGAAAATTTGGACAGAAGTTTGCAATATTTTTCCTATGCGACAACACAAGCAAATCCAGAAAACCCTGAAACAACCAACCTTATTCATGAAAAGAAACCCCTAGTCAATCATGGACTAACATTTTCACAAAGCAAATGCACTTGCTGTGGCAAGAAAATATGAATGCCCCATTTGTGCTTAACACATATGCAACAACAACATATTGTTCCTCGTATATGAAAAAGATTGACTGATCTATGGCAAAAGCATTTAGAAGAATTCGTTCTGAACTTCAAACAATGCATCTTGGCGTTATTCAAATGATTCGAGCTTTGGTAATGAAATGTTGAATGCACAACAAATGTTTGCACAACAAGCAACTCTGAAGATCCAATGCTTTCATAAACACTTCCAATGTTGAAGCTCGCACATTCATTTTAAAACCTCCAACAATGTTGCAGCAAGAGCCAGACTACTTTAAAAATATGATGTGCCAATCCATCATACACCATTACAGGGCACACCCACTTTCCATAACACATCATGTGTTTGGTTGAATTTGCTTCCATGTATAACAAAAGCGCTAAAAAATACAGCCCCGAACTAAACTATGTATCATACAGTTTGTCAATTACAATAAACATTTAGACATTGACAACCATTGCTGCAAGAGGCTTATGCTTTACATACTATTTGCAAACACTGAAGAATCGCTAAAAATGGGGTTTTCAACTTGCAAAGATGCATACACACTCCATCAAAAAGCTATCCCTTTGAATGAGTTCACATTTTGTTATGTCATCAATCCAAAATGGGGAGACATGGACTCAACTCTTCATGATTTGGAATCTGCTGTTAAAAACAATGACAAGTCAGCCTCTTTCTATAAACAAGAGCCAAACCCTCGCGAAGACTATGACATACAACACAATTTGCGTTTATGTAATCTTGTACTGCATCAAACACCAAAAAAAGGAATTTCGAAACAGGAAAAGAAACTTACGTACAAGACAATGCAACATGTTACAAAGACATGCGACTGTTGAATAAGATATAGTTGGCCATTGTAAAAGATATTTCATTTAAAAAAATTAAAGACCTTTCAACTCCGATTTACATTTTTTTGACTAGTGGTGCTGGCACATGAAAGACCTTCGTTGACATTGATATTTGAAACCTTGGTGCACATCTACAATAGGTCAATGACTAGTGACCCCATAAAAATTAAAGGCTTAAATCTTGGCTTTCACAAGAAAGGAAGCTTACAATGTTGGTGGGATAACACTCCATTCTGCTTTCCTACTGCCTTTTAATGGATATGGACTCCTTCCACTAAATGGTGAGCGTTTAGATGCCTTGGTGAAACATTATGATCAATTGCAACTTGCTCTTACAGATGATATCTCCTTGGTTGGAGGCCAACTACCATACTTCATAGACAAACGGCATAGAGAATTTAAACAGATGCCAACTTCCTTTGGTGGCATTGACATGGTCTTTTGTGTTGAATTTTATCAAGCACAACCTATTAATGATTGCCTTGTCTTTGAGAGCCCAAGAATTTCAAGAGAAATAATTGTATATGACTTTTGGAAAAAAGTGTCACAGTTTTTGAACTGACTGAAACCATGCACCAAAAGGACCATCTATTTGTTTCTGTAATCAACAAAATCTGTATTGAAACACACTCTGAATCCAATCTTGCTTTCTTAAATGATTCTTGGAAAAAAGTGTCACAGTTTTTGAACTGACTGAAACCATACACCAAAAGGACCATCTATTTGTTTCTCTACTCAACAAAATCTGTATTGGAACACATCTGAATCTAATCTTGCTTTCTTAAATGATCCTTGCATACATCCTGTGCAAATGATCCAACATTCCCTTTTCTCTTCTAAAAATTCGGATGTCGACAAACACGATGACAAATATGCTTGCACTTGCTCTTGGTGAGAAGATTGCCATCTATTCAATTGACGAGCAAGAAACATCGTGCGAAGAGACTCAACACTACTCCAAGACAATAGAGCTGCCAAGAAAAATAGAGCTAAAGAAAGGCATACTTGTTGAACTGTTTGCTAGCATCTACAACATTCAAGATGGCTTTGTTAAGCAGCCGCATCTAACTAACTTGATATGGATAAATTTTAATGACTTTGACTTGATATGGATAAAATTCTGACTTTGATTTGATATCAATAAACTTTAATGACTCGAGCATCGGCCACCACCAAATATCAAAATGTGCACACATGTGAACGTCTCAAATTGCACTTGGTTGGGTTCCAGTTGTTTGTATCGCTAGACCTTTGCGTAAAACATCATACAAGACACCTGTCACAATTTGAAAAGAGTTTACTGTTCATATTTGTTGCACACGCACAATACATAGAGCCCAAGAGCTTACTTTGTTGGAGTGGATGGACATGGTCTGGTAAATTTAGCTCTTTTGCATGTGAAAAGCATTAGCACCTTGTATTTGTTATTCTCTTTAACAAAAAGGATTTCAACATTAAACCAATGATTATTACCGAAATGGCTAGTCTCTAACACGAAGTGAAATGGAATCTTGACAATGACTTCCCCTCTATCGTATTTCCTCATGCATTCTCTTTTCCTCACTAAGTACATGCAATCTTCACATTCACAAAGAAGACACTGTTCATGAGCATGGTTTAATGCAATCTGATAATCTCTATTTGCAAGAAACTCATATGACTTTTCCCATTCCAAATGACTTTGTTCCAAGCTACCAACGTTTCTCTACATACCATGTACATGGACTCACACTTTGTGCCAAGAAACATATACCTTTCTTGCAAACATTGCAATTCCAAAATGCAAAGGTAAAGGCACTCTTCACAAATACATTACTACATGGATAGTGGGTAACAGTCATAAATGTCTACGCCGCACCTAATGCAAACTCGCATAAAATATCCTTGTTGTTCTAGACGAGGCTTTGCATAATGTCCATGCAGATATCCCTGCTTATGTTTTTGGAGATTTCAATATCGATATGCATAAACACACAAACAAATCAATGCTTCTTACATCATACATGCAAAAACTACATGAACGGTGCATAACACTCATAAATGTCTATGCCACACCTAATGCAAACTTGCAAAATATCCTTGTTGTTCTAGACGAGGCTTTGCATAATGTGCATGTAGATATCCCTGCTTATATTTTTGGAGATTTCAATATTGATATGCATAAACACACAAACAAATCAATGCTTCTTACATCATACATGCAAAAACAATTTTTTTGCATTGAACAATCAAGTGCATTCTTGAAAAACATCAACCACATATGGTCAAACTCAGAACATTACTCTTGCCAATCATATGAGAGGCTTGTGTATTGGAGGGTTCATCCCACATTTTTCCTTATTCTCACAAACAACAAACAAAACATTTAATAGTAAGTCTCCCACATTCAACTCATAGATACTAATGCAAACTTACAAAATATCCTTGTTGTTCTAGACGAGGCTTTGCATAATGTGCTTGTAGATATCCCTGCTTATATTTTTGGAGATTTCAATATTGATATGCATAAACACACAAACAAATCAATGCTTTTTACATCATACATACAAAAACACAAATTTTTGCATTGAACAGCCAAGTGCATTCTTGAAAAACATTGACCACATATGGTCAAAGTCATAACATTACTCTTGCCAATCATATGAGAGGCTTGTGTATTGGTCATCCCACATTTTTCTTATTCTCACAAACAACAAACAAAACATTTAATAGTAAGTCTCCCTAATTCGTTCCTTTCTTCCCTTACACATTCAACTCATAGATACAAATGCACTTTATTTATTTTTTTCAATTGCTAATTTTTTCTTTTTCTAGATTTTGTGGTCCATCTAAATATGCAACCAACTAAGAAAAAAAAAAAAGAGCTTACTGATAGTACGGATCCTTCTCAAGACAACACATTGTCATCAATGCAAGGCCATAAACATCATAACATCGGCATTGGACAAACTGGATAAGAAATTCAACCAGCACTGCATCAGACCTGCAAAAGGTATTGTTTTCATTCTATTACACAACTGTACATCTAATTACTGCAGCTATCATATTTGTTTTTTGAGAAGAACTTCTATTGCTTATTTGTTTTTCCGTGCTATTTTCAAGTCTAAATTCCAAATATCTAAAAATTGCAGGTTTAAACTAGACCCAAATTGTCCATGCCCAATACTTGAACTTTGTAGAAGAAAACCTAGAACTATTTTTGAAGGAGACGTTTCGGTCATCTACAGACCTGCGCATGCAAAAAACGTCTAAATTCCAAAAAACTAAAAAATTGCAGGTTTAAACTAGACCCAAATGGTCCATGCACAATACTTGAACTTTGTAGAAGAAAACCTATAACTGTTTTTGAAGGAGACGTTTCGGTCATCTGTAGACCTGCAGATGCAAAAATGCTTCCCCATCAAAAATTGAAATTTTGGATGCATACCTTGTTGACAAAAATGGCGAAATGACTGTTACGCCCAACATTAACAATAACTTTGTTCAATGATTTGCAACAAAAGTGGTACAAGCTTGGGTTTGCATATTACAAACTTTGTTGTCAAAGAAAAGTCAAATTATGAAAGAGGTGATGCAAATTGTTGTATTACGGTAACTGCAAAAACTACGATGGAAAATAGTCCTATTGTTTGCAAATCTTGTAGGATGACTTTTGACAAGACAGTACGAGATCTTATAGACTCGTCTGCTACATTTTAATCAATGCACTTAATGTTCGAATAATTCATTATGATCTCCAAATAATTTGTTCCATTGTTTGACAGTGTGCAACTCTTCTTTTAGGCCCTTCAGCCAGCTCTGCAAAGGCTTCTTCAACATGCATAGGCTTCAACAATTTGCTCCTTAAGTGACTCTGCCTCCAGCTGTTTTAGTACTGTTTACATTGTCTTTTGATTTTAGAATATACACATTTCTAACAGTTTCACCTGTACTTGCTATTGTTACACTTTGAAACCTGGTTTTACCACTATTGGAAACTGCCAAACTTATGTTTATGCATTCCCCTTTGCTTTCTGGAATATCATGCAGATACATATTTGTACCAGACTTTTGTTTTTATAGCTTCTTGCATTTGCTGTACAATGTTGCTGCTTTACTTCTGCAATAATAAAGATGCATTTAACCCCTGAATCTATGTTTAATAAGATTTCCTTTGGCGAATCTATGTTTGAAAAGGTTTCTTTTGGCTTTTCAAAATAATAATTGCAATGCATGTGTTGTGAGAAGATTTGTATAATTCTCAAACTTTACATGTTACATGTATTTGACACAATTCAAAAAGGAAAAAACAAATGAGTCGATTATGTTTACTTTTTAATTCAGGACAGCTAAATAAGCCTCACAAAAGAAACTAAAAAGCTGTCTTCAGCTAAAGTTGAAGTCTTCATTATCAGATTAAACTACTTAACAACATATTTTCTTCTGCTGCATTAGCTTCATCTTCAGCTTGATTAAGAGAAACTGATAAAAATTTTACATCTTGTTTTACTGAGTTTGCCTCAGATTCACTTTCTTGAAGAGAATTTAGCAGCAGTCTATTAATATTTCTTGATACTTTTTGTGTAGCTTCCAAAGCAGCTTTTCTCCAGTGAAACCAAATTGGCTTTCTTTTTGTTTATAGCGTATCCAAATTGAGTTTCTTTGTTTGTTTTCAATGTACCCAAATTGGCTTTGTAATGAGGTTTTCATACTTTTGACTGAAGAAGTTTATTTAGGGGCTGAATGATACACAGGCATGCAGTATCACATATTCTGAAGGAATGCCCTTCCTCGGCTCATAAGCAATCAACAATAATGAAGCTGGCATTCCGAGTTCAATTCATTGCAGCTATGTTATCAATTTCAGTTTTGCTGCCAAATTAAGAACAACATCAAAACCCATATTGCTTCCGAGCTTCATCTCACTGTTTAGATTGTAAACTCAGTCAAAATAGAGATCTGTATGCCCATTGTACCTGCTGTTATGCTCCAAATTGCAAATTCAATTGGCGTTGATGCTGGTTGGAAGATCAAAAAGTAAATATGGCTGTATTTGAAGGACATATCTATAAAGTATAACCCATGAATAATGATGGTTGCCTGTATTTTTAATCATTAACATCATTTAATTTGTATTGATATGAATGTGAATGTTGTTGCAATGCGGCACAAAGTGTATGAAGCATATTTTTGCATCAACAAAGTCATGTTACAACAAATATTAATTCTTATAATTTGTTAAATTTGTGGGATTGCTATTTATTTTATTTGATCATTTAAAGGAAACATTCACTGATAAACACAATCTCAAAATGTCAATTATATTTTATATAATTCCCACAAAGAAAACTCTTTTCTATTTAATTTTAGAATCCATATATTTCTTAATTGTACCTTTAATTGTAAAGGATACAAGAATTAGAGAGTTTTCAAAGTTTATAGTTTCGTTTCTTTTTATTTCATATTTTCGAAATAATGTCTTAAAGATATGTTGTGTATTTGACATTATTATGTAAATCAGGTGTTATTTGGCAGGTTTGTAAATTGTCGATATCCTTCCTTTCAACCCCCAACTATTTTATTCTCGCCTCTATATCCCTAAAACCTTGAATCCCTATGCCATTATGGTACCTAGGCTTGTGAGGAATGTCAGTAACATTCATAGTTTTGTGACCCACGTGGTTAGCTTGCTCGGCCTCGACTATCGCTTTAGGTGGTCCACGTGTAGTTTTTGGAGATTTGTAGGAATTCCTCCCAATTTGGTCATTTGGTCAAGCCTAATAAATGTAAGTAGAGTTTCTTCTAGCTTGATAGTTTGCCCTCCAAGCATGTTTAAATTTACTAGCCTCTTGTCAACGGATCTAATCATATTGTACAACTGCTCTATTTATGTGGCTTGTGAGGAATGTCATAACATTCATAGTTTTGTGGCCCACGTGGTTAGCTTGCTCGGCATCGTCTATCGCTTTAGGTGGTCCACGTGTAGTTTTTGGAGATTTGTAGGAATTCCTCCCAATTTGGTCATTTGGTTAAGCCTAATAAATGTAAGTAGAGTTTCTTCTAGCTTGATAGTTTTCCCTCCAAGCATGTTTAAATTTACTAGCCTCTTGTCAACGGATCTAATCATATTGTACAATCGCTCTACGTTATGTGGCTTTGTACCCATCGGTTACTTGATCCATCGGAATCCAAAATGACTCTACTTCATTAGATCAGTCAACACGAAGAAGGAAAATAAATACACGGAGGTTCTGTCTTTATAGTAACAGACCGCCACTCTGTAGAGCGGCGGTTCTGAATTGCCGCCAACCAGACGGCGTCTGTAACCGCCACCCAACTAGGGCGGCGGTCCTAAGAACGTTAGTCTGCATTGGGCGGCGGTCATGGCTCTTTCAAACAGAAAATAAAACATGAAACAAACAGCCTCAGAATTTGAAAGGTTGTCCGTGTCTCTTCTCCTCCATGACCTTTCTCATTCTCCAGTGCACGAGAGGACATGAGAAAGACTATAAATACATGTTTGTAGAAGAGAATAAGATCATCGAAGCATGAAAGAAAGTGAGCAAGAAGTTCTTAGTGTTGGAATTGTGTTTTGTAGAAGAAAGGAGTGTTAAGACAGAGCAAACAAGTAATTGAGAGGAAGTGTGAGATATTATCTACTTCTCTTTCATACTTATTCTAAATTTTGTACTTGTTATTTGAATTGGCCAATAAAAAGTGGGAAGAAAGAGCAATTGCCCTTCCCGACTGGTTTTTCCTCTAGAGGTTTCCAGGATAAAAAGTGTTGGTGTTTGTGAGTTTGTATTCTTTCCTTTCCTGCAATTGTTGGTTCTAAGCATAAGCAAAATTCATTCACTAGCTATCTCTTTCATTTTCTAATCGAAAGTAGAACAACAATGTTTAATTTGTGATTATGTGGATAATTCCAAAGTTGAAGAGTTTACATATCATTTTGGTATCAAAGCTAACAAGTATCCAAGATTGTGGTATTCGTTCTTGGATTTGTATGATAGTGACAAGGTCTAAAGGCGAAGAGGCTTTACCTCATGATTTAGAAATTTCTACAAGAAAGTGGAAACAGAGAATTCGGGGACAAATGGAGGAAGAGAACTTTTTCCGTAGAATTGAGATGCCGGAGACCATGATGGATAGAATGTTTAGAAGGCAAGAAGAACTTGTAGATTTGCGGAAGACATGCCTTCTGCTAAGCAAGACTCCATGGACTCGCTGGTTTGAGGCTTAGCTGAAAAGTTTGGCATAGGAGGAGCCACCATGAGGAAGATTATGGGGAAGAACATGAAAAAGAGACTTCAAACGCAAGAGAAAATATAAAATCTGATCATACTCATTTTAAAGTTGAGATTAAAGCTTTGAAGGACAAGTAGATACGAGTTGCTTGATAAATAGTTAAAACATTTAAAAGTCTACTTTAGTGTCGAGAATGTCGTGAGGCACATAGGATCACCTTTGCACGTCTCAAAATGGAGGGACACGCTCTAGTTTGGTGGGAAACCCATCTAACCACTTGTGAAAAGAAAAATGCCCTATTGTGAAATCTTGGCAAGAATTTAAAGAATTACTTAGAGCTAACTTCTATCGTATTGACCACAAGACTGACCAAATGATTAAATGGTAGTATTTTAGACAAGGCAGTGGTCAAAGTGTGCAGGACTATACTATGGAGTTTCAGAGGCAAGCCATATTGCTAGACATGGACTTGGAGGATGAGGATATTCGACTAAGTACTTGAGAGAGGACTTCACACTCACCTTCAAACAAAAGTCATCTCCACAAAGCCCAAAGATCTCAACGAAGCATGTGTACAGGCATACTACATAGATGATGAAAAAAGAAGCAAGGAGAAGCAGAGCTAAGGGCAAAGCAATGACAAATCAACGAAAAATAGAGTATAAGCAAACAACTAACAAGGGTAAGTGGAAAGGAAAGGTAAACAAGTTGCCACTACTTCAAATACTTGTAAAGATCCCAAGAATTTTTACAAGAACTCGTTATATCAATGGTCATATTGACGCCGCATGTTGGAAGTTGCATCCGGAGTTACATCCGAAAATCGAACCAAAGACTCAAAGAAGTCTATGATGCAGTGTAAAAGCAGAGGGGAGGTGGAAATCGAAGATGACTACGATGTAGACGAAAGACTTGAATGCACGACCACCAACATGGACAACCAGGAAGAGGAGATGAGTAGACTATTCCAAATCAAAATCCAAATCAAGAGAATTAAGGTAAATGCTTTGGTTGATATCGATTCTCAGTCTAACTTGATTTCTGAAGCAGTTGTAAAGAACCTTGGTCTTGAAATTTACGAGCATCCACACCCTTATCCTTTGGGTTGGGTGAAGAAGGGTGTTGAAATTCAGGTAACAAGAAGATGTAAGGTCAAGTTTGGGATAAATTCTCAATATATTGATGTTTTGGAAGCTTACGTTATTCCACTTGATGCTTTTGATGTTGTATTTGAGAGTCTTTACTTGTATATTAGGGATGCTATATTTATGAGAAGGGAATTCAGGACAGATAGGTCAAGGATGGGATCAACTACAACATCCGGGCACACTAACATAAAACACAGGTTACTATGGTGAGTGCTAACCGAGAAAAATGACTTATTCAGCAAATCATAATCAGTTTTGTTTACTTTTGTTAAAGGATAAACAAGATGGGGTAGAAGTTTCAGAGATTTCTAACCAGGGAAAACATGATTTGGATAATATTATTCAGTCTTTTCAGGAAGTATTTCAGGCTCCCAGTGGGTTACCACCAAAACGGGAAGTAGAGCATGAGATTCAACTATTGCCATAATCCCCTCTACTGAACATCGAGTTGTATAGGCAATCCTTGCTTGAGAGTACTGAAGTAAAGAAATAACTCCAAGAGCTACTAGACCAAGGGTGATATGTCTAAGCACCTCAACATGCGGTTCGCCTATTGTGATGATTCCAAAGAAGGATGGTTCTTAGAGAATGTGCATCGACTATCGCGCTTTGAACAAGATCACCATAAAGAACAGATATCCACTTCCCCACATAGATGATCTCTTGGACCAGCTTCAGCATGCCAAATTCTTACAAAGTTGGATCTTAAGTCAGGTTATCACTAAGTCAGAATGAAGGAGGAGGATATATGGAAGACTACCTTAAAGACAAAACATGGTTTGTATGAATGGTTAGTGCTTCCTTTTGGTTTATGTAATGCACCTGCTACATTTATGAGATTAATGAATGATGTATTGCAGGATTTCATAGATTCATGTGTCATTGTATATCTAGATGATGTCTTGATTTTTAGTGCCACATGGGAAGAACATCTAACTCATTTACAACAAGTCTTGCAAGTTCTCATGGAGAAACAATTACTTTGTGAATTTTCCAAATAGTCACTTGTCTATCTTGGGCACATGGTTAGAGGAGGAGAGCTATGAGTGGATCCAAAGAAGGTGGAAGCCATCACCAATTGGCCAACACCAACAAGAGCCACAAAGACTAGGAGTTTTGTGGGAGCAATAAAGTACATGCGAAAGTTCATTCCGGGCTTCTCCGTGATTACATCACCTCTACACACAATGGCCACAAAGAGTAAGGGTTTTGACTAGGGTAAGGAACAAGACAAATCCTTTGAGTTATTGAAATACAAGATTAGTCATGCTCCAGTACTTGCTCTTCCTAATTTGTATCAGCCTTTTGAAGTAGAGGCAGATGCTAGTGATTACGCTATAAGCACAAAGTGTTGCTTCAAGTAAACTCGTATGCTATCATTTTGAACCTTTCACTTCAAAGCAGTCAAAGGATATTCAATATATGATAAGGAAATGTATGCACTAGTTCAGACAATTAAAAAATGAAAGCATTATTTGTTGGGTAAAGAAACTATTGTGCACAATGACCACAAACCTCTCTAGTATTTACAAGCACAATTTAAATTACAGCAAGAAAGGCACTACAAATGGATGGGATTCCTTCAACAGTTCCATCTGGTGATCAAATACAAGAAGGGTAGTACAAATTTGGTGGCAGACATGTTTTCTAGGCCACCCACACAGGAGAAGTTTTCCTATTTGACCACTATCTTTGAGATCGAGCCCTTCACGAAGGAAGCTTACGGAGAGGCATATGCCCAGGACAAAGACTTTGGGGTGACATTTCAGTAGTTGCAGTCCTAAGGGACTGAAAGGACAAGGATCAAGATTGTTATCTCAAGGATGGGATGCTCTACCAATGGGGGAAGCTTTGTGTCTAAAGAAGAAAGACTTCTATTGATGAGGGAAGCACATACCTCCAAAGTAACGGGACATTTCGGTGTTGGTAAGACCCTAGCCCACTTACAAAAGTACGTGTATTGACCCAATATGCAAAAAAGTATCAAAATTTATACGTGGATGTAAACTTTGTTGTACCAACAAGCCTAAGACTAGGAATGAGGGTTTGTATATGCCTTTGTCAAGACTACTCGTTCGTGGGAGGACATTTCTATGGATTTTGTAGGAGGATTACCTATGTTTAAACATGGCCATGGCTATCTCTATGTTGTTGTTGATAGATTCAAAGAAGATGTGTATTCTTATGGCATGTAAAAAGATAGTAAAAGCACATGAGGCGACAGATCTTTTCTTTGCTAATGTATGGGTGCATTTTGGTTTACCAAAGTCTATTGTTTCCGACAGGATTCCGGTTCTTGGGAATTTTTGGACTACCTTGTGGGACAAGATGGATACCAGGTTACAAAGGAGCACAAATTTCCATCCACAGATAGATGGACAAGACAGAGGTGGTGAACAAGACTTTGGTACAATTGATCAAAGGGTATAACAACAAATACCCAAGGACTTGGGATGATTTCTTAGCTTACATTCAAAGCATTCCTATAACCAGCAAGGTACACATCCACTATGAAGTCGTCGTTTGAAGCATGCTTGGGATATCTACCTACAAATCCGTTGGACATAGCAGTTGGGCAATAGGATGAGGAGGAGACACGAGACACATAGGTGACTAAAGAAAACAAATTCATTGAGAGGATCCGACAAATCCATCTCAAAGTCAAAGAACAACTAGAGAAATCTCAAGCCAAGTACAAAGCTAGGCATGATCAACATATGAGGGAACATAAGCTTCATGTTGGAGATAGAGTTTGGCTTTACTTGAGCAAGGAGAAATTACAAGGTCAAGCACGGAAGCTCAAGCCACTTCGATACGGGCCCTTCACCTTATTGGAACAAGTTGGAGAAAATTTCTTTCGACTTGATTTGTCATCATTTATGAGGATGTACTCATTAGTAAACTGTGAGAAATTGCACCTATATGAGCCATCCATGCTAGATGAAGATGAAGGACTACAATTGCTACCTTCCATTGAGGATTGCGTTTTGGACTCATGAGGTGAATTGGAGGATAACGTAGTGCTACGGTAGAAGGTCGAGAGACTAGGAGAGGTCCGCAGGAGTCTTGGCAGATGGGGTGACCGAAAGGAAAGACATCGATCACCAAAGCACGAAGAAGGAAAATAAATGCACAAAGGTTTTGTCTTTATAGTAACATGGTCACCGCTCTGTGCAGAGTGGTAGTTACTGAATCGCCCCAACCGTGGCGGCGGTCCTGTGAGACCATCGATCTGCATTGGGCGGCGGTCCTAGCTCTTTCGGACATAAAATAAAACATGAAACGAATAGCCTTAGAATTTGAAAGGTTGTCTGTGTCTCTTCTCCTCCATTACCTTTCCCATTTTCCAGTGCACGGGAGGACATGAGAAAGGTTATAAATACATGTTTGTAGAAGAGAATAAGATCATCGAAGCATGAAAGCAAGTGAGCAAGAAGTTCTTAGTGCTGGAATTGTGTTTTGTAGAAGAAAGGAGTGTTGAGACATAGCAAGCAAGTAATTGGGAGGAAGTGTGAGATATTATCTACTTCTCTTTCATACTTATTGTAAATTTTGTACTTATTGTTTGAATTGGCCAATAAAAAGTGGGAAGAAAGAGCAATTGCCCTTCCCGACTGTTTTTCCTCCTCTAGAGGTTTCCAAGATAAAACTTGTTGGTATTTGTGAGTTTATATTCTTTCCTTTCCTACAATTGTTGATTTTAAGCATAAGAAAAATTCATTCACTAGCTATCTCTATCATTTTCTAATTGAAAGTAGAACAACAACGTTTAATTTGTGATTTTGTGGATAATTCCAAAGTTGAAGAGTTAACAGATCATTACTCGCAGACTTGTGTTTGTCTTTAATTAGTCGACCGGTCTTTTGCCAAATGGGAGACAATTAATAAAAGGGACAATTTTTGGCAAGCTACATTTTTATATCTTATAGGACGACATTATCTCGCCTTAAAACCTATAGAAAGTGCTGCCTTTTTTATAAAAGCAATTCAATGTCTATAGATATGTTCAATGAAACTGTGATATTTATATGCCACATTCTGTCTTATAGAAATTTAAACACTGCGTGAACATTATCTCTAGAGTTGAGGCCTCTTTGTAATCCTTATTTTGGTAGCATTAGTTATACATCTCATGTTAGATTTTGCATATGTAGTATCTAGAGTTTTGTGACATCTCGGCACATTTGTTGCTAATACCTAGGAATGTTCGGTGTTTTGTCTTGTGGCGGCTTCAACATATACAAATGCAACATCATGTCCATTGAATGTTGGAAACATCGCATTTCCAGCTTATGGAAATCAACAAGAAAAGTGTCTTTGAGTGTTCTTTCTTAAAAACTATCCATTCATTTACATATAAACCACCTTATCTCGCTTGGAAATGCAGTGAAGCTAGTGAATGATGGACTTCGCAATGGACTAGATGTTCTTCATGTGCTGAAGATAAGTTCAGTGATTTCCAACTATCGACGTTAACAAAAAAATTCTAGTGTTGTCAAATCACTTATTTTTGATGTCACAAACAGGGATATTGTCTGCATGGTTTTCTTGTCAAAAATCGATTAATTTAATAAAGATGTAACTAATTACAAAATAGATGTTGAATCCAACTTAGTTCTAGAGAGTTTCTTGGTGGCCCTTATGGAAAGAAGGGAGGCACTAGTCACTACCATTATGGGAATACTTTTTCATCCTTGAGGTCACTTTGGAATGCAAGTTACAATCTAAGCTTATGTTTGAAAGAAACAGTAGCATCTATTCATAATTATCCAATGTTTAATGATTATTCTCTTTATAGGGAGCAGTTTAAAGCCAACTTAAAGATTTTTAAAGTTAATTGCTCTTAAATCCCTTATGATTGTCAAGGTGTTTCATATACATGTGATTTCAATTAGTTTTATAAAAATCATTTTATAGTTTTTCGCTTTCTTTTCCCTCATAGAATTGTTTCCCTCCCTCACAAAAATACATAATTTTGGCGGGGTTTGCCATATCATAGCTTTGTTAATACCAAGATTTCCTCAAAACACAATTAACAATATAGTTTGAACGAATCAACATCCTCCCTTTTAATTTATCTCTTAAATCTTCTAACTTTGTCACTTCTACACCCTTTATTCCATTGTTAATCATATTAATGTTGGCTCCATTTTTAAAGCAATATTTTTTTGCATTTCAAAGGTTTTTGTTTAGTTATTTTTTCTTTATTGGAACCTTGGCAATTATTTTACTATAAAAAGAGGTTACAAAAAAGGGGTGGTTAGAAAGAGTCGCGGTCCTAAACAACTCACCAAAAAGGTGGAGTAGATAGCTAGTGAAACATTGCATCACAAACATCTAGGCACAAGCGGCCACAACATTTGGTGGAGGGGGAGGATCATCACGGGGAGGAAGGGTGCCAATGGCAGACAAATCATCATCCAGGGGGTCCTAAACAAACCAATCATCCAAGGGTACTAAGTAGCCAAGAAACCATAATCCTCCCCCAAGAGACAAGGAGCTCACAATAGGCACTACATGTGTAGAGAATAGACCACTCACATGTTTCTCCCGTGAAGGTCGTGGACTCCATCCCTTTTGCCACCGAAGTGGTGGGGATTGAAAATGACCATGACCCAAGGAAGGATGACGACTTTGCGAACGCCTCAACCGATGTCAAACAATTGATGGTAGTGAACCAACTTTGAAGCGGGTCCTAAGACACCCGGCTCATAATGCAAGGGGCACTCCCTAAGTGTGCGAGTAACTCTTGAAAATGTTGGAACTCCAAAACCACCTTCTCAGTCTATGCCTCAATATGACGGTAAGTAGTAGAAATAACATTAATTCTATCATTACATTCAAAGTGGTTAGAAATAGTATCATTATTAAAGATAGTTGCATTTCTAGCTTTCCATAATTGAAAAAGAATGATAGCTCTAAAAATTTTCCACAAGAAAGCAATGTAAGTAGGCCATTAAGAAGAGTCTCCAAATAAGGGCATCGTCCGGTTAAGAGGCTCGAGGTGATAGGGCTTGAACAATGAGTGTATCCAAGACCATGCAACTTGAGCACAAGGGCAGAACCAAAAGATGTGTTTGAAGGTCTTAGGGCTACCACGAGCAAGACATTTAGGGTTAACAACACCAAGGTGTTTAATCCTTTCACCAAGTGAGAGGCTCGATGGACAAGGCACCACATGTAATGGGTGATCTTGGGTTCAAGTTGGGAATGCCACATGATTGAGGTGGAACAACCATGTTCGAGGGGAGAAATTGAGGTTCCATCTAGAATTAAGCTTACAGATGGCGATAGAAAAAGGGCTCATAAGCTAATAGAGCAATCTCGATGAGTAGTGTTTAAAAGTAGTATCCAAGTTCCATCTTCGTATGGTGGAAATACCCTTCCTAGAAAGCTTTGATATCCATAGTTTCCGCCAAGGAATGCAATCTGCCAATGATAATGGGAGACCACCATATGTTATGGTCATTAAACGAGAGTCCAAATATACCCATCTCCGACCCAACACAAGTATGGCTTAATAGTCTCATAAGCATGTCATAAGCTATAATAAACAAAGGTGCCTTCAATTTGGACTGGGGCCAAGGTGATCAAGATGGAGTGGAGACCTATATTCCTCCAACCCTTCTTGCCATAAGGAGTGCATGTTGAGGTACATTGCCATAAAATAATTTTGCATGCTTCTATCCTTTGATAGCTTTAATAATCCTTTTAGCATATAGATTAAGAGATTGTTTGAAAACATCAACGATGCACATGCCACCTTTCTCCCCTTAGGTGCAACACACCTCCAAGCCACATGGTAAAAACCTCATGTGCTTGGCATTGTCCGATAAGAAATCCCAAAGCAATTTGGCCAAAATTTTTATAGGAAGCCTTGGAAGGCGCCTAATAGGAGTAGTAAACATGGATGGCGACAAGAATCTTGGTGCATACATGAAATTTTCTCGAAAAGAGAGTGGTTTGAGATCTAGAAATATATTTTTTTCAACATGATCCGAACATATTGTCAAAACACCTAAGGAGTGCAATCAAAAGCAAAGGGGATGCCCAAACACTTGGATTGCTCACCTTGTTGGAGCCAATCTGGCATGGGGAGAGTACTTTGTATGTAACAAATGGTTTTTCTCCAAAGCGTAGATGAGCCAAAAGCTAGGCAAAAGATCTCAAGGCAATCTAACGCTCCAATGAAGGATCTTTCAATTTTCGAGAGTGTTAGAAAAGAGTCATCTGCAAAATGCCCATTGATAAGTTGAGTGAAATGGTTGGGAAGAAAGATGCCCCAAACTAGTCCTAAAGAGGCCCGTTGTGCAAGCAGATATCCAAAAGCCTATGCAACAAGCACAAATAGGGTCGAAGCAAGAGGGAAACCCTGCCGGATTAAGCGATACAGACCAAAGTTGGAATATTTTTTGTCGTTACTAGTAAGGTAGGTAAAGCATCAAAGAATAATGTTTCCACAACTTAAAGGAAAAAAACACCAAATCCAATTGCATGTAGCATGGCTAATATGAATGGCCACTCTATACAATCATAAGCCTTGTCAAAATCTAGTTTGAGAAAAAATAGTTTTTTGTCAAGAGGCTCGAGTCCATTCCATACCTTCCGCAACCAAAATGATGTTTCCTAGAATGTATCTTCCTTTAATGAAGTCGGTCTGCTCATGTCTAACAATCACCGAGAGAATGTGACAGAGACGTAACGCCAAAGCTTTGGCAAGAATTTTATAAGAGCGTTTAAGCAAAGTAATCGACTCCAATTGGTGATAAGCTCGTGGTCACCCATCTTAGATATGAATTTAATATTGCCCTTGTCAATAAGTTCTCCCAAGGAACAATTGAATAACGCTTCTTTGTAAACTTGAAGTAGATCCAGGCCAACAAAGTTCCAGTGTTGCTTTATAAAACTCACATGGGAACCCATCAATGTTTAGGGCCTTCTCGTTTGCCATGCATTGCAAGGCAAAATATAATTAATCCAAAGTAAGGGGGAATCACACTAAATCTTGGTTTCTGGGATAGTTTGCATGGAACAACATCTAGGCATTTTTGGAGAATGTAACGACGTTCCCAAATACAAGGATTGAGCTTGAAACACTAGTTTGTAGTGCTTCACAGAGGCATTGGTGATGTCGAGCAAGTTGGTAAGCTGTGTGATTGAGCAATTTTGATGGCTTTGATTTGTTCTCTAGGTTGTTTTGCATGAATATATTTTAAAAAAATTTAGTCACTTGATCCCCAACTTTAAGTCAATGTAATTGAGCTTAAATTTGGGCACCTATGGCAGAATAGGCTTTGATAAGCTTGAGGTTGTGTCTTAAACCAACCTCTTCGGAATACAACAAAAGATTGAAGGGATCATTTTCCTAAAGCAATCTGAAACTCTTTAGAACTCAAGTTGAAGAGCATTGTTAGCTCACATTTGAACCTACGCCACTGTTTCCAAAGTGGTGGAGGAACTTGGCATAGTACATTAGATGGCCTCGTTCTACCACCCAATCTAGCTAAGCAACATATGACGACCTAGGTGTCAGGGTCTAAATCTGCGCAATGAGCTGGATAACCCCTACATGTTGTAAGATTGATTTGTTCAAATAAAATTGATTGCATGGCACTTTAAGTAGAGCTCTTCCCAAAATGATTTGAAAGGTGGTGAGGAAGTGGTAAGAGAAAATACACTCGTGATGAATAATTATTAAGGAGCCACCCATGTTATTGAAGGAGAACATGTGTTGTTAAGAAAGTCGGGCACGATCCAACCCTTTTAAAATTATGTCTTGTTGAGCTTAAAAATTAGACCATGTGAACAATAGTTGCATAAATGTCTCATGCACGATGAAAAGAAGAGCGTCCACTAAGCTCCATTTATTTTTGAAATAAAACCAACTTTCATGCTCTCCAACACATCAACACATTGTCAAACCACCTTCCTAATCTTCAGAATGCTCAATCATATTGAAATCTCCACAACTTAGCCAAAAAGCAAGCGACAAGTTGTCAACAAGCCATTACCATAAAGTTTCCCTTTAGGCCATCATTTGAAGCATAGATATTAACAATACCAAGAGCATAGACATTGACATTTAATAAGACCCATATGGCCCGATGGGAAGGATCTTCCCCTGAGGCAACAATTAAGGAGGAAAATTAAGGAGATATGGAAATATTGGCACCACCACAGTTTATTAGTATGAATCGTGTGGAAATGAGTGAAATCACACAAAGTATACTTTAATGCAACCCGCAAAAGAAATCATGAAATCTTAACTTCCTATAAACAAATAAAATCTAATTTTCCAATTTTACATGTAAAGTGCACATAGATTTTTCGTGAGAACTCTAACATTCCAGATATGAAATTCATGAAGAAATTTCTTCCACGGTAAACTCCCCTTGTCCATCCTGCAAGTCAAAAACATCATCTAAAGCAAAGAAACTATTAGACAAAAGAGGATGTTCGTTTGGCTTGATAAAATCCTCTAGGAAATGGAGTGGTGCTTAGCTCTATTATCTCCCCTTGGCCACTTGTCCCCACTCCTAGATGAGCAGCTATGAGAACATCAAATAGGTTGAATAGAGATCCCATCTTTTGACCCAATTAAGTGGTTGGCATTGGGCAATTGCAACAGATGCAGGCATGTTGTCAACATGGCAAGAAAAAAACAGAGGATTTAGGGAGCGGCATTAAACTAGTTTTAACCCTTGTGACCCCTTTTTATTGGTTACAATTGTCTAGTTCTTACCGATAACCGAAGCCTTAAGCTTGTTCTCTGTGACTTGTTCATCAGCTAGCTTGGGTCTAGCCATAAGCGAACAATCTTAGATTATGTGGTTAGGGTCTAGCGTCGAAAACAAGTGTTGGGTAGGTTGAAATAGACCATTTTCTGAGAAAATCTTTCAGAACCGACTTGTAATTCTATGGTCTCTTTTATTCCTTAGTTAGATCTACCTCAACACACACATGTTTGTTGGGTTGAGCTAAATTAAAATGGTCCTAAAAAAGATAACCCACCCAACTAGCTTGATAATATCTAGAATAAAGGCCCGGAGAGGGAGGGAAGGACTGAGAAGCTTGACCCAAATAAGGACTTTAAGGGAAACTTGGCCCCAAGACTTTAAGGGGAGATGACAAAAAGAGTATTACATAAGAACCAACAACATGATTTATTCAAAAGGGCCTAGATCTGGGAGGGTTCTTTAAATGAAAATAATAATAATAATCGTTAGATTCATTATCCTAGTGACTGGATATCTTGAGAGGTTCCCAAAGGATTCTAATCCAAGACTTGAGGGAATCTTCCAAGGGGGTACAACCAACATATAAGCTATAAGATAATAATTTTCATACCATTTTATGATAGGTTTAATATAGCAACAATATTTAACATAACATTAGGGGTTAAATCAATTTCATTACCTCATCGTGGACCTTTGGGACAAATTTCCTTGTGCGTTTGGGAGCCATTTTCATCGATTCCTACAGCCAAAGTTGTGGAAGGAAAAATCAACACCATATAAATAGGCAATCGACCCAAAGGGAAGCGAAAAAGCTAAACTTTAATGCATGCAGGCTTTGAACACCCAATGCATGCGAAAGGAAAGGCCAAGGGGGATTGACAAGACAACATAATAATGCGACATGGATGAACAAAGGGACATCTATTAGAAAATTAGAAAAAGATAAATTTAGTTATTTTTTAAAATTAATCAATACATACTTTTAAAATTGTCTTACGCTTGGTTGGACACTTGGTAGTAGTGGTCTTACTTGGAAGAGTAGGTAGCTCCCTTTTGCCATGCTTTTTAAGTTATGGAAGGAAAATTCAACATCATATAAATAGGCAATGCACCCTTGAAGGGCGGTGAAAATCCAAAGTTTAATGCTCGTTGGCTTTGAACACCCAACGTGTGTGAAAGGAAAGGCCAAGGAGGGTCGATAAGATAACATAATAATGTGACATGGACGAACAGAGCAACATCTACTGGAAATTTTGAAAAGATAATTTGTTTAGTTATTAATTTGTTTAGTTATTTTTAAAAATTAATCAATACATACTTTGAAAACTATTTTATATTTGGTTTGACACTTGGTAGCAAAGTGGCCTTGCTTGGAAAAGTAATTAGCACCTTTTTGCCATGCTTTTTAAGTTGTCTAACGAGTTGCTTATAGATGGGCATACCATACCATATGATAAATAGGTAAAAACTGAAAAAAAATTCCCTAATTGGTGTTGTAGATATAGCAATCTAAATAATTCCATATCAATGGCACTCATTGGAGTTCAATTGATAATAGAAGAAAATCGTGTACTGCCTTTTACCACACCCAAATTTATAATATTAGATGGTTTTACAATTGTTGAATGTAATATTTAAGTCAATACATGGGGATTCACTTTGTAAACTTATGGCATATCAAATGTGTTTGTATGATACTAGGTAATAATCCTATTTCTATATCTACCTCTAAATCTTCTATTATTAACACCTCTCTCCCAATACATATTTTCAACTATAAAATACCTTTTATTTTACTATATATCTAAACTATACATCTCCCTATAACATTTTTATACCCATATATTACATATTCACATAATTTAATTATATTTCTCTTTAGACCCTACTTAAAACCTGATGAAATTCACATTGGACTCAAAAATACAAACCCTCGGTATGTGTAATTTTTGTCTCTGCTCCTTTATTTTCTATTTATTATCACACTAATCCAACTTATTATAGTAATGTGAAGGGTCATGTGTATTGAGACCATACTTTCTATAGTTTGACCTCATTCATTGGGACATAAAAAATCAAAACACAACTTTGATTTAATTTTCAATTTCATGGACAACATATTACATTACAAATTATTAATTATGTGTAAATGAAAACAGCAAACCAAACCAAATGAAAATGAACCTAATTAACAAATATGATAATTTAATTGTTTGAAATCTTATTAAACAAGTTTGGTAAAATTTGATAAGTGGTGTGAAGCTACAAGACTCTAATTTCTACACTCATGTGTCTTCCTTATCATTCCACCTACCCTACCCCTAATGTATTTAAGTTGATAGACCTATTTAATACTTGATACAAAGAATAGAATGGAGATACCACTAGTAAAAGTATTTTGGGACAAGTTTGTTGCCCCTTTTCATTCGTTGTGTATCAAATGCGCATAAAATTTACTTGATGTCAAAATTTCATGTGAATTTGTTTAAAAGGAAGAGAGATTCTTCAACAACTTAGAAAACATTTGTCCTAAAAAAGAAAGTTGATTGTTTACAAAATCTAACATAACTAAAGAAGAACTTCTTTTGAAAAATTGACTCTTGTGTAAATGACAATAAACACAACGCACCATCTTGAAAATAGTGTGTGCAATTAGAATGAATGAATGAATGAAAGATTTTAATAACGTCCACGAGACTGAAGAGTCTATGGGACCACAAAAACTGAGATTTTAATCATATTTCAGACTCCTTTCAATATCTGCTCTTCGGCTGTGAATCTTGAGGATGAACCCCGCGGTCGCTTGAAGCTTTGTTCCTTTGAAGAGTTCCTCTAGTCTGTCCACCTTCAAGTTGTTTTCATACTGAATACGAATATCATCATATGTTGAACACTCCATGATGAAATGCCATTCTGTCTCGACGACCCCTTTGCTGCAGAAAAGACAAATTCTCCTTTCCCAATCTTCCTTTGGAATAGTCCATCTACCAGTTTCGCATCGAAGATGATGCGATCCGGTCCTTAACTGAGCCACTAGAATCCTTGCTTTACCCCTGATAGCTGCCCCTAGATAAGCTTTTTCATCATGTTCCCCATTGGGATTGAATTCTCTGATATAATGTGCTTTCTTTCGACCAATCTGACCCGTCCACATGGCAGTCCTGAACTTTTCTGTCACATAATTTTTTATTTCCCTGTTGCTGTTAGGACATTCTTGCAAGTTGATGTCCCATTTGTTCATCCATTTAAAATTCTGATTCATCCAAGTTTTCTTTCTGCGTTCCAAAGTATAGTCCACAACTATTTTGGGCCAGCGAAGATTGTCCATGCTTTCAACTTTTTTCAGATAGCTTATCATCCGAGAAGGAGTTGTTTATTCTCCATACAAAAACGTGGATTGTCATAATATAGCCCATGTTACATTCATACACATATATAAAAGAATGTCGCTTTCCAACTACTTCCCAGTAGTTGACAGTGGTACGTTATCTCCCGATGTTTGTGATTTGGAAAGTTGGAAAGTGGGTCTGTTCGAGTTCTTCGTTTGATAGTCCATCTAGTCAACAATCCTATTTAGTTGAGTTTTTAATGCTATGTTTTTAATACGGAAGAAGGTAGGTGAATGAAAATGTAGGGGGTGGAAGTAGTTTTAAAACGGAAGGAATTGTGCATGCACAGCAAAAAAAAATGAAATAGAGTTCATGCGGATAATAGATGAGACGTCAGAGAAGTCAGGATTCTTTTTAATTTTCCATGATTCAGGCGAGAGCAGAGGACACAGAAACAAACACGATAATCATGAAGAGAATGTGGCTGCCCCTTTTTTGTTCCTTGTCTCAAATTATATTGTAATTGGCAGTTCAGTAAAATAATTAATACATACCAAGAAGACAATATAATGTGTGTATTTTGACAAAGAAATGAAGTGGAAAAGAGAAATGGATGATTTTTTTGTTCTTTTTTTCTTGCTTTGCATACCAAATATCGGTTTCATACCTTTGTAGTGTTTTGTTGGTTGAATGAGGTAGGATGGGTTGAAAAGTAAAAACAAATAACACTATTTAATATGAAGCAGACCTCATGAGAACATTCCATAATAAAAAAATCAATATGATTAAAACCACCATGTGAATGTATAAAATGCAACAAGCAAACATTTTCGCAGTATAGTGAAACCCACAAAAATTATATTCTTCATTTTCTTGTGTATGCATTCTCGTGAAGAAAAAAACAAGAATAAAATAAATTTTATGTGTTTTCTCATTTAAATCAAACTTTGTCATGCATTAATGCCCATTATCACAAAAAAACTCGTTATTGATTGACTGTCATATAATTCTTATAAATCTTATAACCAAAAATGGTTGAAAAACATAGTTTATTTTTCAATCATGTGTGTTTAAACTTGATTTTGTCATGTATTTTTGGGTGTATCCTACCAATATTTCAACACTCATATAAGCAAATCCCTAACAATTTAATTGAATGAGCAAGGTGGTCATCAACCTATCAATTATTTAATTTTTGAGTGGTTGTGTTTTTCTACCATGTTATCCAAGCCGTTGATTTTTATTACTTAATCTTGTAAATGTTATATACATTTCATTTTCTTTGCTATTAAATTCATGACCAACTCTAAGTAAGGTCAATACAGGGAAATAAAGAACCTACACATATCTTAAATAAATCTATTTCATAAAGGATGGAGATAACTCAAAGTATTTAGTTTGTATATTTCATAGACCATTATTACAAATTTATTTTCCCTTATGCCATAGTTTCGTGAGTAGTGACAAATGGTGTCATTATAGATACAATAATGGGTGATACTTGAAAATAATTTTGTAGCAAAAACGCTGTCAAATCCACCATGTATACAAGTTGTTTGGTTTTCTCTATTGACATTTTAAAAACCCAAAACTTTCAAATGACTGTGAAATAGAATTCAAATGCAAACTTAGAGGTAAAAGTTATGTTTTTCTACCAATTTTGAATTTGAAGCCATCGATATTATTTGATACTCTTTTAAATCTTACCATGGAAAGTGGTTGAAAAACATATTTTTTTCAATCATATGTGGTCTTTAGTCATTTATCTCTTTTGTAAAAGATTTGTTTGTTGGAATGTTACAAATATGCAAACCTCCATAAGACCAAACCCCTAACAAGTTTGCAACCAAAAAGGCTCCCAAATCCACCGTATAGACAAGTTGATCTATTTTTTTATCAACATTTTCAAAAACCAAGACTTCCTAGTGATTATGAAATGGAAGTCGGATGCAAGCTTATAGTTAAAAGTTATTCTATTTTCTCTCTGTTGTTTTTTAAAAGCCATATGGTATTATTGCTTATTTTCTAAATATTACTACCAAACCTAGTTGAAAAACATTGTATTTTCAACCTTAAGTATTTTTTAACCATCTTTCTCATCCATAAAAGGTTTGTAGATCGTATATTCTTGTAAACATGTTTATCTATTTCTAAAGGTTTTTTTGTTGCATCTTACAAATATTTAAATGCACATAAAACCAAACCCGTAACTGTGCCAATTTATTTTTCAAGCCGTTGTGATATTCTACTAACTATGTTTTTCAAGGCAAACACCGTGATTACTTTAGATTGCTAAACTTACAACTAAAGTTAGTTGAAAAATACAATGTTTTTTTCAACCATATGTGTTTTTAACCATGTACACTAGTTGATATGTTATTCCTACCAACATCGTAGAAAACCATTACCACTAAGTGACTGTGTAATGGAAGTCAAATGCAAGCTTGATGATAAATTTTATTCTATTCTTCTATCACCTTTGTGTTTTAATCCAATCAAGTATCATTTCTTCCTTTTGAAAATGTTGCACCCAATGCTAGTAAAAAAAAAAAAATGTGTTTTTCAATAGTATGTGTTTTTAGCCAATTTTTTCTTTTGCATAACATTTTTTGGATGGAATCTTACAAATATTTTAATCCCATGAGACCAAACCCGTAACTAGTCCACAACCAAAAAAGGGCTCCCAAACCCACCAGATACACTAGTCGATATGTTATTCTTGTCAAAGTTCTAAAAACCAAACCTTTAAAGTTAGTGTGCCATGGAAGTCAAATACAAACATGTAAGTAAATTTTATTCTATTCTTCTACCATTTGTATATTTCAACCTAGCCAATATCATTTCTTCCTCTTGAAAATGTTGCACCTAAAACTAGTTGAAAAACAATTTGGAACAAATTTTCATGTATAAACAATTTGGAACTTGTATGAAAGTATCCATGTGCCCTTTGTAACTCAAAGTGTTCTTCATTCTATCACAAT
Organism: Taxus wallichiana var. yunnanensis; assembly: GCA_018340775.1. Classification (NCBI taxonomy): domain Eukaryota; kingdom Viridiplantae; phylum Streptophyta; class Pinopsida; order Cupressales; family Taxaceae; genus Taxus; species Taxus wallichiana. The sequence continues at coordinate 181,114,685 of CM031236.1, read as the reverse complement.
TTTCACTATATTGTTTAGGATGACCACAAATATGTCATGTTATACCATGATGCATCAAACTTGACATAAGACCATTTATTTCAACATGCTACCAACAATGACAACACATTTGAAATGATGTAGTAGGAAGAAACAAATCCACAAGAATTTCATACCTTTGGTTTTCCACAACTTGCTCACCTTCCTTTGTTGGATGAATAATGATTGAGATATCTTCCACACCTTCATCCTTGTGACTAAAAATTTCGAGTTGGGATCATCATTCTCCTTCCTCTTAAACTCTTCACATTCAACAAGTGAATCCTTTTCCACCTTGACTTCATCCATGCTTTGTTGACACGTGTATTTCATAATTCTTGCTAGATTCATGAACACCATTAACTCTATCCTTATAGGTTGTTCTAAAAATTTTAGCCATTTGAAAATCAACATTAGCAACCGGTAAAGTTATTTTCTCTTGTTCATGCCCTTTAACATGGTCTTCTTGGGACTCCACCTCAAAACCCTTTTTCAAATATGATTTTTTTCTTTTGTCTAGTTCATGCCCCATGATTTCCTCCTTGACCTCTTAAGGTGTCGATGCACCTACTACCTTTACTTGGTTTTTCGCTTCTTTCAAGAGAAACCCTTTTGGATTTGGCTCCTTGGCATATTCTTGTGGTCTAGGGTTTAACTCTAGCATATTCATCCATGAAATTGGTGTCCCTTGTTGGAACCATCAATTATGGAGAGTGTCAATCTCTAAGGCATGTTGAGGATCCTTCAGTGGCACTTGAGATCTAGGCTCAAGCTTTGACCTACCCTTGTCTACTCTTATGATCTCCATAAGTGAAATAACATCAAAAATATTTTTCTGAAGAGCCCTATATTCTTCATAGTTGGCTACAATATTGTGCCCTACTAAATGTCATGTATCAACCTTCGAACGACTTCTTCCTTAGGAGTAAGGTAGATTGAAAAGGCCTAGCAGTAGATCCAAAATTTGACCCTTGGGGTTGTCCTGCATTGTGAACCCCTGGCGAACTACCCTTACCATTGCAAAGTCTTGGCTCATGAAGTTTTTGCAAGGTTAGGGCTAGCAAATCCATCGTGTCCACAACCTTTCTTGCCCTTCGATGAGTCTATCGATCTTGGCCTCTTCAGAACCCTTGTTGGCCATGTTAGGCCCTTCAAGTAGTTGATTTGATTTCTTTCTCTCTCCTTTGATAAGAGACGTATTATTTGACACCGTCTTTTGCATGAATGCCCTTAGAGCCGAGAAGATATTTTCTCCGATACCATCAGAATAACCCTTTTCCGAATGAAACTAAAAAATCAAAGAACTTGCACAAATCCAAATAGTAAATTGAAGCAAACTGAAATTAAATTCCCAAACCCTAGTAGCAGGTTGTAAATATATATTTTTATGATAGAAATCAGCTACAAACTTGTTGGAAATAATTTAGAAACCCTTCAAAATAATATTCTTCAAATCTAGAAATGATTGCAAGAGAAAAGCAACAAAAATATATCATTTTTACCAATTTAATATCGATTGAAATTAATTAATAATAATAATGAATACCCTTACAAATATGGCTGGAAATGAAGGATTCCAAGCCCCAAATTGAAGTACAAATGAAGATTCTAGCTGCTAAAAATAGGAGGAACACAATGATGGTTGAATTTGAAGTTGTCGTGCCCTAGAATACCCCAAAATCCACCTTAGGGCAAGTTACCACCCTTGGGAAGGGCTAGAAATGCCTTCAAAATTGAATACGACTCTTTATGAGATTGCCCTTTTGCAAGCTTGAGGGTTTTTGTCCTCAAACTAACCCACTATTGACTAGTTTCGTTCTCAATAGGTCTTCCAAGATGGTTTTAGTCTCAATGGATGAGAAAGAAAGTAAAATGTTCTCCAACTTTAAGAGAATAAATTCCAAAAGCAAGCATAAACATCTTCCAAGCCAAGTGACCCCTTTAAATAGCTAGAGGTGGTGCCAAAAACCAAATAGAATTCTCTTAAGGAAGACTGAACTCCTTGGTGACACAATAGTTCTTTTTTTTACTTTTTCATTGGTCTTTCACCTTTTTCTGGCTAACCAGATTCTACCTAGAAAATTACTTAAAATTAATGCAAACTTCACAAATACAACTAAACAAAAAATCATGACATTAACTTCCCTTTCTTATTCCCTTTTAGCCCATGAGAAGTGGAATGGACCCAAGGTCTTAAAAGATAATTATTGTTGAGAAGGAGACATTACATGCCACCTAGACACATTATATACTAGAGCTCCTTTTTGAAAAGTGATAATGTTTGTAACGAATGATTAAAATGAAAAGAATGATAAGAAGATTGTTCCAAGCCGCGATCTCAGATGATAATAGCACACCACATTAGATTTGCAAAACAGAAGAGCTAAAATACAATATATGAAAATGCATCATAATCCATAATGCTCAATAAATTACAATACAATGACTTAAATTAATCAATAAGAAGGATGTACATATAGGAGGAGGGAAGTGCAACTACTACCTAAATCAGTGGTGAAGAAATCTCACTAACTAATACTAGTAGTTAACTCCACAAGACTAGTACGCTAACTCCACATAACCGAGAAACTAACTCAACACAACTATTATGCTAACTCCACACAACCAAAGACACCTAAGCAAGTTAACCCAACAAGTGTAGGGCTAACACAAGTGTAAGAATTATCCTAATAAATAAATAAAAGGATAAATAATAACCTACACTAACACCCCCCGTAAGCATAGCTTAGGTAGGTGGGAAAGAAGGTGGCTCCCGACAACAAGGCTTGATGAGGCACCCACGTACAATAACTGGGAAAAAGGGACATCACAAGGTACCCAAAACCAATAAGAACAAAGTAAAGAGTAAAATATTACCGCAAGATATCCTAAGAAGCTCGGCTCCAAAAACTCGTATAATGTTGAAGAATTTTGGTGTTCACTATGGTCTGAATCCACTTCTCGATCATAGAACTCAAAAAAAAATGACACTGGGCTTCACTAGAATAGCTTCATGCAAGGAGAATGTCAATGGAGTGATGTCGAAAGTGTAAAAAAACACCAAACATAATCGATCAACTACTACAAATAGGTGTGTCATGATCCAAGAATAATAACCAAGGAAACAAGACAAGGACACAAAATCCAAAGAAATTGGAGTGCCATGATCCAAGAAAAGCCAAGATAATAAGGCAAGAACACAAAACCTAAAAAATAAAGAGCAACTGCTACAAATAGGTGTGCCACAATCCAAGAACAATAACCAAGGAAATAAGGAAAGGACACAAGATCCAAATGAATAGGAGTGCCACAATCCAAGAAAATATAAAGTAACAAGACAAAGACACAAAACCCAAAGAAGCAGATCAACAAGTAACAAGGCAAGGACACGAAACCTAAAAAGAAGCAAGATTAACACCACACCTTCTCATATTGTTGAATGGGTAGAGTGACACCACAAATCTATATGAGTTGCCAAAATCAAGTACTTGAACACCGACAAACTAACACCGGCTTCACCAAAATAGCTCTCCCACAAGTGAGACAAGTCAACATGCCAAAAAAGCATCGAAAATACAAATCTAAAATATCTCAACAAAAAAAAGATATAAATGTTCACACTTTATAGTTGAATGTTTGTTACAAACATGAGATTTCAAATGTTTAGTTTATTTCTCAAAATAAACAGTTCCAGTGGAACAAGCATGAAAAAACAAGAAATTTTGAAAAAAACGGCACTCAAATCCGAGTTATCGATCAAAAGATACAAATTTTTCAAGTTTGTGCTTTAATATTTATTATAATAAAAGATAAAATGCCCTGCAGACTTTGATTTATTTTCTGGAAAAAACTTTCCAATTCTATATTTGCAAAATGGAAGAAGAGAAAGAAAACCTAGTAGCGAACGTGAAAACCCCAGAAATGGTTTTTCCAAATTTTCTTCCTCTCCGGCACTAATTTCCAAGATCCCGAAAAGTAGCACGAGATCTAAGGGATTATCAAATCCTCGGCACACAGAAAATTTGCAAAGTCAAGAAAAACACTCATTACCGAACGCAAAAAACCCATAAAGTGTTTTTCTGGATGTTTTGCCTCCTCGACACGATTTCTAAATGGATCCATAAATCTTCAAATCCTCTCCACACAGAACTCTGCAAATTGGAAGAAAAAAACCCATTACCGATTACAAAAAACCTAGAAAAACCCAGAAACTGTTTTCTGGACTTTTTATTTCCCAATGAGAAATTTCTTCCCCTTGCGTGAAAAATGTAATATTTATAATTCTTTGTCAAAGAAAAACTTTGAGAAGTGGAAGGAAAAAACCCATACCAAATGCAAAAACTCGGAAAAACCTCCAAATCGTTTTTCTGGATTTTCTACTTCCCCAATAAGGATTTCCCCGAGAAAAAATTTGTAAGATGTCCAGATTCTCACCAAATAGGAATGTTGCAAAGTGGAAGACAAAAATCCAATACCGAACGCAAAAACCCGTAAATCGTTTTCTTGATTTTCTACTTCCCTAGTAAAAATTCCTTCCTTGGCATGTATTTCCAATTGGATTTGTATGTATCAATTTTTTCCTCTGCAAAACCAAAAGAACTCAAAAACAAAATGTCTCCTTCAATGGCCAAGTTTACACTTGTTTCTAGGGTTTTGTTACCTTCTGAATCTAATAGATCCCTCTGTTTTATGTAAAAATGGATGATGCAATAAAGTGCTAACAAATTCCAAAATATATGAATACAAAAAACTTTTTTGCAAATAAAATTACAGATGGATGTCTACATCATCTACCACTCTTATATCATGAAAGGAACGATAAGAAGTTTTTTCCAAGTCAGTAATCTCATATGATAACAAAGACACCACATTAGATTTTCAAAATAGAAGAGCTAAAATACCATATATGGAAATGCATCATAATCCATAATGCTCAATGCATTACAATACAATGACTTGAATTACTCAATAAGAAGGATGTACATATAGGAGGAGGGAAGTGCAACTACTACCTAAATCAATGGCGAAGAAATCCTACTAACTGATATTGGTAGTTAAGTTAACTCCACAATGCTAGTAAGTTAACTCCACATAACCAAGAAACTAACTCGACACAACTAGTAAGCTAACTACACACAACTAGTACACCTAAGCAAGCTAACCCAACAAGTGTAGGGCTAACAAAAGTGCAAGAATTATCATAATAAACAAATAAAAGGATAAATAATAACCTACACTAACATAAAAATCTATTGAGGATGCACATGTCCATTACTTTCTTGGAGAATTAATGCGGTATTCACGAATGCTTTTATAAATATACATCTTATTCTAGTTAAATTTATTAAAGTATCATGATTTTGGTTGGTTTTATATGGAAATAGGTTGTTAAAATATATATAACATGTGTTTTGAAATAGGATCCCCACCCATTAAATATAGGCAAAAAACATGTTGCTTGAAGATAAAAATATATTGACTTGGAGATCCAATGCATAAATTGTTTTTACATCAGGAAAATTTATATAGAAAAAATAATAATATTCTACAAATGCTTAACTAACAAGGATTGTTTCCATATTCATAAACATCGGAATTACTACAAAAATCAGAATTCATGACAATTAAAAACAAAATCATTATACAAAGCATACCCATTCGTAACTAAATCAACTTGATGCTACTAGCTTAGAAAATTTGGCATATTTGCAAAGCATGATTTGTCCATCTCCAACAATCATTCCAATCAAAGGTATGATGCCTTTTGTTAAATAATTCTTGTTCTTTCTCTTGCAAACCCATTTTGAAAGCATGTATAAGATAACAGCCAAAAGTATTATATCTTGTTCCAAAACTGAGTTTGTCTTTACACTTGTGAACATATTTTATTGAATATGATTTGTTGTTGGTTCTTCAAGATCCTTAATTTCTTTCCATGAGACAACATTTCATTGAGATAAATTGGAATTTAATTAAGCTAAATGTGAATTTTATGCCTAATTTGATTGCTAATGTAGCGAAAGAAATGAATATACAATTAAGTACGAAATTAACCCAAGAAAACTAAGTAATAAAGTAAAAACCCTAAGTGCAAAGAGAGGGTAATAAGCCTCAGCTGATTTGCAAAAATCCTAGAGGTGTAAAAAGTTGTAAAACTAGAAAATAAGAAGCACTAACCGTTGCACCAAAGCTCGAAAAATGCATATTTGGAAGAATAAGTCGACTAGGGTGCCCGGAGAGGGACAAGGATGCATGTGGGTTCCCTAGGCCTATTTCTGGGCACCTGGGTGTGTGGAAATTCTCAGGAAACCTCCTCTGAGTGGTCACAAGGTATTCGTTGTTCATCTCCTTTGGTCACTATGAGTCGTACAATGATCACCATAATCGCTGGAAATATGCAATGAAACAATGACCTACAAAACCCTCAAAGAGACATCAAATTCTACAAAAGAAAGATGCAAAATGAGGATTTGGATTGTCCTCAACTGTCACAATGGTGAAATTACGACTGAGCATTATACTACATCTCATACCCAATGTAGTTGTGTGTGTGTGCGGAATCATGCCCTAGGTGGCTCTTGTGCGTGTCGCACTTGATAGTGAGCAAGTAAGCTAGATGTAAAGAAATGTAGTAGATGTGTGCATGGAATAGAATGAAATTACCTCCTATGAAGTGTATGTAGAATAACCATCCCTTGTGTTCCTTATATGGTGTTAGATGGATGCAATGGAGCTCTTAGATGCTTGATGGATGCAACGTTAGGTGGTGATAGCTAATGTTTAGTGCTTGGTCCTTTATTATGATCACATAAATTTTTATTTATATGATACCCTTGCTTAAATTTCGTAATTAAGTCCTGAAAAGGAAAACCAACAAAAAGATGAGATGCTCAAACGGTTAGAAAGGACCCAAAAGATGTGAACAAAGTTGTATTAATGTTAGATGCACCCAAAGGAGATGAGGCGCCCGGCATTGATGTCATGGTGGGTGTTGGTGTCCGTGGATGATAAATGTTGAGGTATGAAAAGGCAGACTGAGAAAGTAATAGTGTAAGACCAAAAGAAAGCAAAGAAAGGTTCTAAATACATGGGTTAATTAGTAATTTTCTTACTTATGAATCATATTAATATTAGCATGTAATCATGACTAAATAATTACCCAAAGTGCATGATTTTTTGTCTACATTTGCCACCACTTTATGTTGGTTAGCAAAAGCTCGAGAACATAAAATAGATAGATATGTGTACACGATAACCATGTATATTGATGTAGAAACAACATGATGAGGGACAAGACAAAGCGTGGAGTTATAAAAATGTGTAAAGGATGCTAAGGAGGAGAAAATGCAAAAAGTGATGATGAAAATGAACCTAGGGCGGAAATGCATGTGTAGATGTCGTGATGTGCATGTTGTTGATGTCGTTTGTTTATTGTTGTTGATGTTGGGAATGATGTTGACTACTACTTCCAATATGGACGGACATGCAAAAGAGAAGAATGAAAAAGTAATCAAATACACATGTATATGATCAAAATGTGTAAAAATTATGTAATGAAAGTATGTAAAATACGAAAATGTGAAAAAGGAACATGTGCACTTGATCCATGATGAGGAAAGAGTGTAGAAAGGATCCTGAAGATGTTGTAGATGAACAATTTTTTCAAGAGATCTCGCACTAGTTACATCGGCCACGAGTTTTTGGGGTGATCTCACGCTAATGATATGGATGAAGTGTAGGGAGAAAATTATGGTGTTATCCTCCATCCTTTAACTGCTTCCCGCAATATAGGACACCATTACATTGCAGATTGTGTGTAAAATTCTATCCAGTAGCAAAAATACTAAGGATTGTATGCCCTGTAAAAGCCGATGTGTGGAGTTCTGTAGACTATGTTGAACTACCAAAACACTATGTAATTTCCCCTTGGTTATAGGTGTCCAAGAAGGGATGTGATGTGCTAAGGATCCAAGTCTGATTTTGAGCCCTAAAACTGAAAACTGTGTTGTCTTGGTAAAATGATGTATTATGTAATGACTATAGACTGTTAGTATGGGGTGACTGATTCACACAAATGATTCCCCTCTTGTTTTGGGTGCATACAACATTGTTGAAGTAGTATGCAGCCCAAAAGAGGAATGAATGTTGTGTTGAAACAATGCCCCAGGGGGGAGAGAATATGGTTGGTAGAAACCAAGGCACAAGTAAAAAAAGTGACTAGGAGACAAGTATTAGTACAAGCAAAGAAAAACACGCATGTAGAAGACAAAATGTAAGCTAAGAAAACAATGTGTAAGCTAAGACGCAAGAAGACAATATAGACCACAAAAAGTGGGTTGAAAACATGGGACACCACTAACGATGTCGCAACACAATCAAGGCCGACGCCAGCTAATAGCAAAAATGTGCACACAAGTCAAAGAGAAAAGACTACAAACAATGGGCATACAAAGAGAAAGAAATGACAAGTAATGTAATAGACAACCATGGAAGCAGATAGTCCTGCATAACAAATGTTACACATGAAGCACCTATTAGCATGTTAAAAAGATAAAAATTATGTCAAAACGTGTATAATCCGATAATGTAATGTGATATGAAACAAAATCAAATAATAACACCTGTAATGTACGAAAGTGGATGCTCCTAGAGCCGCTATGGGATCGGTACTAGTACTACGCCAAACCTTTGTGCTTTGCCAAGTGGATAGATAAGTCATAGAACCAACACATCACATACTCTTGGAGACTGCAAGGAAAGAGATTTGCTAAGATAGTGTGATCATCCGCATAGTAGAGACATGTCACATGAAATTCTCGAAGATGCTCTTATGCGAGTCGCCATGGCCTTTGAATATTGGCAACTTATGGGAGTTGAAATTTGGTGGTAATGAGTACACATAAATGACGGGTGAAAAAGGAGTATGAAGAATTGAAGTGGAGTCAAGAGATGTAGATACACGAGAAGCGATGAGGTGTAGCTGGAGAATTTGTGTCTGCAGATCTTTATATAAAGAAGTTAAATCGGAGTATTCGAAGAAGAGCCATGTTGTGCATTGGGATTATTATGTTGAATGATGGGAGTGGTAGTGGTAGGAATGGAAAATGGAATATGAAGAGGTTGAGTGGAGACCATGGGAGCCAAAGAGTGAGTGACAGGAGGTGTTGAAGCAACATCATGATTATTTTTAGCAGCAATCAAAGCATGCAGAATATGCGGAAGATGAGTGGGATTATTACGCAAATCTTTTAAAAATTAATAAGTGTGTTTAATTTCTCCTGATCGAAATTAGTATATTCATCGTATGAATTTTCATTATCAGATTTTTCTATTTTGTTAAGGGGAACATTACGAGAGTTAGCAAAGGAATTTTTAGTTACAACCATTGATGTAGAGACTTCAACCATTGATTTGGAAACCCTACGGGAGGATGGAGGAAGCTCGAGATGCTCAAGAGACCCAAATCGACCACTACGGGTGATGGGCATAAGAATAAAACCCTAGAACAATTTGGATTTGATCGATGGGTTCCCAAAATGATTAAGCTAAATGTGAATTTTATGCCTAATCTGATTGTTATTGTAGTAGTAAATGAATATACAATTAAGTACATAAATTAACCCAAGAAAACTAAACAATAAAGTAAAAATCCTAAGTGAAAAGAGAGGGTAAGAAGCCTCAAGTGACTCGTAGAAACCAGAGGTGTACAAAGCTGGAAAAATGGAAAACATGAAGCACTAATCGTCAGTAATCAAAGCTTAGAAAAATGCAAATCTAGAAGAATAAGTTGGACCGGGCGCTGAAGAGGGACAGGGGCACATGTGGGTACCATAGGCTTGTTTCGAGTGGTCTGGTCTACAAAAATGCTCAGGATACATCCTCTGAGTGGTCGTGAGGTATTCATTGTTGTTCACCTTTGGTCGCTATGAGGTCACACAGCGATTGCCGTAGTCAGTGGAAACCTGCAATGAAACGATGACGTGGAAAACCATCAAAGAGACATCAAATCCTAAAAATTTAAGATGCAGAATGAGGGGTTGAAGTGTCCTCAGTTGTCACAATGGTGAACATACAACTGAGTGTTGCATTACATCTCAAACTCAATATAGTTCTATGTGTGTGTGTGTGTGTGGAATCGTGCCTAGGTGGCTCTTGTGCGTGTCGCACTTGATAGCGAGAAAATAAGCTAGATGTAAAGAAATGTAATAGATGTGTGCATGGAATAGAATGAACTTCCCTCTTATGAAGTGTATGCAGAATAACCAGCCCTTGTGTCCCTTATATGGTGTTATATGGATGCAATGGAGCTCTTAGATGCTTGATGGATGTAACCTTAGGTGGTGATAGCTAATGCTTAGTGCTTGGTCCTTTATTATGATCACATAACTTTATATTTATATGATTCCCTTGCTTGAATTTTGTAATTAACCCTGAAAAGGCTGACTACCAAAAAGATAAGATTCTCAAATGGCTAGAAATGACCCAAAAGATGTGAACAAAGTATACTAAGGTTAGGGCGCCTAGAGGGGACGAGGGCACCTGGTGCTAGCATCCTGGCTGGGCACTGGTGTCTAGGATGATAAATGTCGAGGTATAAAAAGGCATACTAAGCAAGTAAGGGTGTAAGACCAAAAGAAAGCAAAGAAAGGTGGCCAAAGACATGGGTTGATTAGTACTTTTCTTACTTAGGAATCATATGAATAGTAGTATGTAATCATGACTAGATAATTACCCAAAGTGTGTGATTTTGTGTCTACAAATTCAATTTCTTATTTCAAATGGATGGTTGCACTTGCTCTAATATCCCACATCGAAACCGAAAGAGATAAAAAAATTGTATGTATAAAGGGAGAGCAAATTAGTTTATAAAGCACAACCTTAATTGAACAGGATCTATTCTAAAGGTTGTACAACTTGTTCTGCATAATATATACAAACAAGCACACAAATCTGGAGGAGGAATGATGGCTCTTCTACTTGAGTATGATTACTAAGACTGATGATGGAAATTTCCATTAATTTTCTCTCGATGAACGTCCCGACTACACATTCCAAGCATCCAAAGTGAAGTCCTTAGACCATTCTGACATATTACACTAAACATTCAATTTTTATTAGTATATAAATTGGATATTTTAAGCTATTTAATATTTATTGCAAATTAATATTTTCTTAATTTTTAATTTAATAAAGTTAAGTGAATTTTTTTATGTTTTTACATCTTCAGGATCGTATTTAATTAACTATCACTTTTTAAATCTACTTTAGGTTATTTGTGTCGATTTTGGATGTGTAGACACATAAATTTTTCAATTATTTACATGATAATGTCAAAATCAGCCTAACTCCTAAATCATGACTTGTGTTCCTCTTCCAAACCTAACGTTTTTTCAAATTCCTAAATAAATGAATGTAAATTAAGAAATGTAAAAGAGATGTTCATTGGTTGATTATTCTAAAAAATCAATAAACGTTGACCATGCAATCCAAAATAAAACTTATAGTACTTGCAAATATGATAAAACAATATGACAATTGTTGAAACTACACAAATGGATAAATACTCAATTACATAGAGTGGTACAAATATGATTCGGTTGTGCAAAATGAGTGAAATATATCTTCTAGATATGAAAATTGCTCATGTGTAGAACCCCGCAACTCTACCTAGAGCATGGTATTGTCTTGGATATTTCTACACAGTCTTGGACATGTACACATTATGGTTCTACAACTTCGGTTTCATGTAATTAAGGGTTGTTTATTCCTAGCACTCACACAACCTTGACATCACTTCTAATAATCTACAAGAAATAGAAACCCTAGACACCTATAAAAAACTTATTGAAAACATTAGATAACAAAGGAGATATCAATATGTGGGGGAGGCTAGACTAACATTTTCGGCTCAAACCCTTTTGAACCAATCCAAGTGTTGCACTATATTCCCCACAAGCAAGAGAAAACCTTGTGTATTTCTCCTAGTGTAGTAACAAGTGTGCATACATATTTAATCTAACCCCTATTGGTTCCCTCATGTCTCTTGGCACAAAATAATAGGATAATTAAAGAGTTAAAAATGTATCTAACAAAGTGATAATGTGATGTGTTGTGCTTTAGATGCTTAAACTATTCCATTTTTTCCCTTAAAGATCTTTGACAATGCTTAGAGTGACTTGATCTTGCTAAGACATGGCTCTAGGACCATTGTATGCTTAAACATAGAAGAAGTTATATTTTTTAACCTGGTATGAGTGTTTTTGACATGTGTGGTGGTTTCTCTAACTAATGTGTAACTTATTTAGGAAGATTTAGGAGGAGCTTGAGTGTTTTAGTGTTTAAATTTGAGTGTCTACGTTTCCCCTCCATTTAAATTTGAAATTGAAAATTCCATACTTAAAATAAAAGCATACATTAGTGTGCACACAAACTTTGCCATTGCTCGATTGTTGTTATCTTTTGCGGTGGTGTTGGCACGTTCCATGGTGAAAACTGTAACACAAAGTGTAGTCAAAGTCTAGCATGAGATATTGTATTGTGACTCAAATGTAAATAATGCTTGTAACTCTACAAAAATAAAATTATGCATAATAAAGTTAAGAGATGTAAAAATGGAAGGAATACATTTGTTCATTTTGTGGAGGGAGGAAATCATGTTCTACTCTGACATGTGTCGTCATTGTTTGAATATTTACTAGAAGTCTATAAATTATTGTAAAAATATAATAATGTTGGATTTTGTGTGTAGAATCTTATGCTTAGAAGAAAATGTCCAATAAGATGCCAAACCATACAACATTCTTTTCCGTAGTCACCGTTCTAGATCGATGTGAATTCTATCATTTTTCTATACTTGTGTTTATTTCTTTTAATCTACTTATACCTAGCGTAGATGTAGAATATACCCAATGAATGACCCCTTTTTCAACACACGTATGATAAAGTGTTTGAAATGGTGTGTACCAATGTTGGATAAGTTTGATAATCTATGTTGGATCACATGGAAAGTTTTATTGGTAGCCACCATTAAGATCTTTCCCATATGAAAGGGGTGTGCATGGTGGAGACCATAGCACACAAAGAAATAAACACACAAAATGCAATAATAAATAGTAGCAATAGTAAATATGTAAATAAGAAAACAAGCGCAAAGGAAAAACAGTAGTAAATCAAGATAAGATAAGAAATAACTTGTAAAGAACGTGTATCAAGCCATAGAGTCGTAAACATGGGACACCCACATTTTCACATGAAAAACGTAGTTAGGAAGGGAAAAAATTAGTGGAAACTTTTCAATAATTCATGAATATTTGGATTTTTATTATTAAAATTTGGTGATTTGAGGAGTGGTACAAAGCAACGTTTCACCTAAAATATTAGGATGTAAGTTACTTTTTTAGGGTTGGCTCGCCTAGAGTTTGAAATAAATTTCATACTTATGAATATATATCCCCGCTACCTCAAAACTCAAATTGGGAACATTCGCTAATATATACCTATAAAAAGCAATATTTTAGCTATCTTTGTGCATAAGTGCCATCTACGCACCACTAAAACTATTCGCACCCGCATGAAAAAGTTTCGTGATTTTTATTGTCGCATTTTTACATAGTATGTATGGTCAAACATATATACTCACTTAATTCATAGGAACCACCTCAATAAATTATATTGTAGTCATGTGTCGCATATGAGGTGTTCATCCACAACCTATCCCTCTTTTGCAACAATCGCTCGCACTCTTAGGTTTTTTCACAACCATTTGACAAGATTATGTAGTTGCTTGCTGAAATCAAATAAAGATTTGATCGCCTCTATTGAAAATAAAAAGGTGATAGGTGTAGACATTAAAGTGTGCACTTGGGTACATTTCTAGGTCTTGATCACATATTACCATTCATATGACTCCTACGCAAGAAAATTGTTAATTGAAATCTATCTTTGGCCTCTTTCTTTGCTTTCTTGCTTTCTCTATGGTCTTACACATCCCGCTACCTAGTCTCACCTTCATTACTTTATCTTTCTTGGATCTGACACCAACGCCTAACCAAGATGCCGGCGTCCATGCGCCCTCATCCCCTCTAGGTACCTCTCCGACCTATTTTTATCTTGCTCGCCCCTTTTGGGCCTCCTTTATCTTTTTGCATCTTTTTTCTTGGTGGTCGAACTTTTTATTTTAGGTGTTAATTGCGAAATTAAACCAAGGGAATCATATAACTATAAATCTATGTGATCATAACAAAATACCAAGCTCTAAGAATCTACTATCATCACCCAAGGTTGCATCCAAAGGAATTTAAGAGCTTTAAAACATCCATCGAGATTCATTCAAGAGACAAAGGAATGTTAAATATTCATACACGTATATGAGGGGAAGTTTATTTTGTTTCATCCACACATCTATCTATATTTATACATCTAGCTATCGCTCTCTATCAAGTACACCTTGCATAGAAGATTTTTAGGGCACTATCCTACACACGCACACATAACTACATGTAGTATGAAATTTAGTGCAATGCTCTTGGTCATAATTTCACTTAGTCAGGTGACCACCGGGGTCAATTTGACTCCCCATTTGCATATTTTATTTTTAGGATTTGATGTGTTTTAGGGTTTTACAAGATATCTTTCTCTTTACAGGTTTCAAGAAAATTCTGCAGACATCCACCGACACTTGCGCGACACCATAAATTTCAAGTTCTGAGCCACTGCACACTCACAACCACCCAGATAGGGTCTCTGGCACCTAGGATCCCTAGTACCATTCCAGAGAGCCTTGGTCAAACTTATTCTGACATATCTACATTTTTCTGCTTCCACGGTTACGACATCTTTCCCTCCTGTTTCAGCAATTTTCTATTTTGGCATACCTTAGATTTATTGTGAATCAACTAAGTCTTATATTCCCTATCTTACACTTATGGTTTTAAGTTCTATTTACTCATTGCTTGTGTCATATCTCGCGCTCTATTGTTATATCATTACATGTGACCACTGAAATATCCTCTAAATTTTAATAAAATCAATATTTGTTGAATCATTGGTGAACCCATCCTTGCTTCTAGGAATATTTGCAATCGGTTTATCATGGATACATCTTATGGACCCTTTATTTTAGCCCATATTTGTGACCTCAATGAGCATATTGTTGAGCATCTGCAAGATCTAGATCTACTCATATTCATTTCTCACAAGGAGGCTACCAATTTCATTGAGCTTAATGGTACTAATTCCACTCTGCCTCTATTCCTATTATTACTCAGCCTCCCCTTATACCACTCCACCTACTTCCATTTTTCCTACCTCCATTCATATTCCTAGCATTTCACTCCACCTCTCACTTCACATACACGACAAGTTTCCTCTTCCTACACTCGGGATCTAGCCTCCCTCTATCAAAATCTTCAATTTCAAATCCATCAACTTTATTAGGATACTTATAATGCCTATCCATCTCTTAATTCCACTTTTCTCCTCCATACCTTTCACACCCACCATTTCCACATATGCACTCCCTTCAAATTTCATAGTTCCTAATCTCCCAATTTTTAATGGCCATGGTGAACCTCAAGAGCATGTTCGATTTTTCCATGTGGCATGTCTAGATTATAAGGATGATCATACTCTATTAGAGAATCTATTTCCTAGAAGTATCCAAGACTATGTTATGTGTTGGTTCTATGATCTACCTATTCATTCAGTAACATCATTCACACATTTAGTTGATCTTTTTCTTTCTCATTTTTAACCAATATCACCAAAGATATCATATGATCAACTCACGCAAATCAAACAAAGATCTAATAAACATCTAGCGAGAATGATGAATCTTATATTTTGGAGCACTATTTATGGTCATAGTGAAGAAATGGTAATTCATTTATTTCTCAAATATATAGATGCTATGATTAAAAAATTTAGTAAGTTTGTAGAGATAAAAGGATTTGAAATTAAGTTCTTTTTGCAATAATATTTACGTATGTCTCAATCAACACATTTTTTAATTATAATGATTGATCAATATTGGTATGTGTTGTTGCTTGAAGTTGCACCCTTTGTTGAAGCTAAGCTTAACACCTCAGTGAAACATGGAAAGACCTCCAAAGTGTGGGACAATGGTACCTTTGAGGTCAATTTTCGATAAGACTCACTTCCTTCTATCATATCCCATTGTGACTAACTAACCAATTCTACACTAGATATATCTAATCTTATCCTAATTATTTCAAGGGACCAATATTGAAAGAGGGAAATACTGAAAATAAATAATGGCGATGAACCAAACTAAAATAGGGTTCAATTATGGCTCCAAGGACACATATATAACAATACATATAGATATCCAAGGAAGTGCACATATAAATTTAGAAGAAATACATAGAATAAGACTGAAGGAAAGAAAGAGGATCAAAATATTCACATTAAACACTGATACATTCAAATGAAAGAGATCACACTTGCATATAATATCAAGAACTTATCCATTTACAATTTAAAAAAGTTAAGGCATGTGAAATCTTCACAAGGCACCTCATAGTAGATCTCATGAGTAAAATATTTGAGCTCAAAAGGGAAAATCTCTTGGAATTAGCATAAATCAAACCCTTTACATGTGTTTTCACACTTACATTTATAAAAATTAAGAGAAAGAGGAGAGGGAAATGATCACATCCAATGATTAATGAATTCAACCACCCTACCAACACTAAAGAGTAATCACCATTGATTTCACAGGTTTGGTTTGGCACCCCATGAAATTGATCCAATTCACATGCCATCAAATCGCCAGTGTCGGAGGACAACATTATTCAAAATTAAATTCTGGTTTTTGGAGTGATTGGGCACTTGGTTTAAATTAGGTTTAAAAATGCATGCTTCAAAAACTTATGATGTTTCACCACCTTGATCTTTCTTTCGTGGATTTCTATTACTTATTTCCGCCTTGATCTGCAAAACCCACTTCGACTCTAACTCTTTTCACCACTCACGGCCTAATCTTTCTTCATCATGCATATTATGCAACATTCCACATAGTTTTTGTGTCTTGCGGTATTTACTTTGTATCAAGGACTCCTTGTTCCATGAATTTGATTGCCTTGTTTCATGGATGACCATTTTTAGTTATTTTGTGACTAATTATTCCTTCATACACGAGGTTTATTGATATGTGGGTTTTTCTTATCTACAGAGTTCACCAACTTAGGTTATTTTTTGATTTAATTGCAGACTCTTCTCCTACTCAAACTTCACGTTTCTTCCCTCATAATGCCACATAGCCTTTTTCCTTTGTTCCATTGCATATTTCCCATGACGATGTTCCTTTATTACATGGCTTAGAAAAATCCGTGGAACACTAAGTTTCTATGTTCCATGGATTTTCAAACAAAAAGCGCCTAAGTCTTTAACTTAAATGAAGTTGTCAAAATAGAATGAATGTTATTTTAGACAATAGTTTGGTGACTTTTGGGGAATATCTTCTCGCTAAATTGGTCGATCAAGAGCTTGAAATATACATTGGGCATAGATTTACCATTCAACTTAGAATTTTTGTGAGATCAAGTTACTCCTTTATCCACGGTATTATAATTTTACTTGTCACTTCATTCCGTAGAATAATTTTTCCTAACGTGGTCTATCACTTTTCTTCACACCTCTAACTTGAAGAATGAAAAAGGAACCAAGACATGTAAAAATCACTTATTCAAATGATCACCAAAAGGATCAAGGAAAAGGATCTCAACGAGTGATCACCACACAACAAAAGGAGGTACCCTCTAACAATAAGGGAAAAAAGCAAAAAAACAACAATTATTTACAAGATGCATGCAAAAATAGATTCAATGTGAAGGTTTGAGATAAATATCATTTACCAGGAATTTAAGGGCCTCCCCATCTATCTTGGATAACATAAAAGAGTTAGCCTACTTATAGGATGTAATGATATATGGCCCACTCCAAAGTGCATCAAACTTAGACTACCGCCCTGGTTTAGCTCTGTTTGTGTCATATTTCAGACCAATATCTCCTGTTTTGAAATCTCATGCTTTGGATTTCTTGTCAAATCATTGTTTGGTTTAACTTTGATGTTCTTTTAACCTAATCATTGCAGATTTTCAATCTTCAAGTTCAACCAGCTCCTCCAATCTGATTATTCATTTATCTTTACCCTCCAATTCCATCTAATGCACTTGTTCTAAAGAAGGAAACTCATGAGATAATGGGATCCTAACTTCTCTACCATCTACAAGGGGAAGGGAGAATTGTCAATTTCTCTTTTGGATGTGATTATGTCAACCCAAAGAGTATTTTTTATCTTTGTATGCCACTATATTTGATTCATCTCCATTTTCCTCTTCATTATTTTGATCTTTTTTTGTTTGTAGACTCAACTAAGACATTACCATGAGGGTAATAATTAGAAGAAGTATTTAGGTAGATTTCATGTTTGAGACCCAAGTTAGAAATTTAATAGCCTAAGAAGGCTTTAGAATTATGAGAAATAATAGTTTGGGAACCTCAAAACTTGTTATAATATCTTCTAGAAATCAAGGATAGCTCATTTAGTTGCTTCTTTAGGTGCCACAACTTTTTCACCTGGTAAAGTAATCAATCTCTATTAGGACCCATTTGTGACCCACACTTGACACTAGATTGATCATGTTAATAAAGTCAAGTCCCCATTGAGAGAAGGGTTCATCTTCCTGAATTGGATGAAGTGGGAGATATACCATCTTCTTCTTATGACCACTGAAAAGAGCACACTCTTTTAATTTTCTATCCCATTGATGAAAATCCACAAACAACATGGGCTAGAAGTATATTTCTTTCAATATTTTGATTGTTGTATCCTTTGTAGAAAATTTTCCTCCAAAAAAGCCATTATGGAATTTCGTCAAGGTCTTGTTCACTTTCTCTCCTTCAATGCACCTTAGTAATACTCCATCCAAGTTCTTTCTAAAAATAACTCTAATAATTAATACATAAGGAATGGATTGCAATCTGAAATGCCACCTCTTAGTTTTTATCAAACCAAGAGGATATTTTCCAAGAGATAATAATCTGCCATGTTATTTATCCAATTATTTTAATTAGGTGAAGCTTACAACATATTTTTGTTTCTCTTCCTCCATGAGATAGGAAACTTCTTGATCATTTTCATCATCTAAATCCAGCTTACTCACATAGTCCTCTCCTCTAACCAATCTTGTAGCCTTGATAGTCACATCATACTCTATGGTTTTTTCACTCATCCAACTCTCTTTTAACTAATTTTAGCTCCCATAATGAAGTATCCCACACTGGGATGGGAGACAAATATCTTAATGTGGTTTTTTGCGAGCATACATTTGAATTTCTTAAGATTTCTCATGATGGAAAAAACTTGTTTCTCCACATGACTATATTTCAACTCATAATCCTTCAAATTCTAATCTAAGAAGACCACTAGTTTTTCCAAACCTTTATCAGTTTTTTTGACAATATTGTGGCAACACTAGCTTCATACATGGCATATAAGATGAATTCCTTTGAATAATATGGGTTGATGAGAGTGGGTTCTTGAGTAATTTATTTCTTGATGTTTCTAAATATTTTCTTTCCTTCCTTGGTCCATTTAAAATACACATCCTTCTTGAGCATCAAAGTGATGGGCTTGACAAGTCTTGCAAAGTTAGGAATGAACCTCTTAACAAAATTAATCTTTCCAGGAAATATTATAATGATTTCTTATGAGCTAGCAATGAGAGATATAGAATGGCTAAGATCCTTTGTAGGTTGATTGCAATACCTTATTTTGAGATAGTATGACATAGAAGTCTTCCTACAAAAATGCAAAAATTCATTTTTTTGGGTTGAGTGATACTCCAAACTCTCTACACCTTTCAAACATTTTCTCAAGATGTTTCATATGATCTTATCCTACTATTGATAAAATTGTGATATCATCCAGGTAAATAAGGATAAACTTGTTTATATAACCATTGAATGCAATATTCATGGCTCTTTGAAAGTAGCACCAACATTGGTTAGACCAAATGAGATATTTTCATAAGCATATGTTCCCTATTTGGTTGTGAAATTTGTCTTATGTTGATCCTCCTCTTTAACTCTGATTTGATTGAAGCTGGAATAACCATCTAAAAGGGAGAACCTTTCAACTCCCACTACTAAAAAATTTGTTCCATAGAGGGCAAAGGTAGTGATCCTTCAAGGAGGCTTTGTTTAAATCTCTTAAATCCACACATAGCCTAATTTCTCCATTCTTCTTCCTAACATGGACTAAATTAGCAACCCAAGAGGAATACTTGATGGGAATATGATTTTAGCCTCTATGAGTTTGGATAATTATTTTCTCATAAGGGGCTCTATTTTGGGATTAAAAGCCTTTGCCTTTGTCTAATTGGTTTGAAATTGAGGTCAAGATCTATAACATTTTGGGAAATATTTGGATCAAATCCTATGATATCTTCATAACTCCAAGAGAAGACATCATTAAATTTCTGACACAAGGAAATGAAATCCTATTTTTCAATTTCATTACATACATTTCCAAGCAATAACTCTTTGTCTTGAGTGATGATGACTAGATAGTAGTCTTCCTCCTTTTTTGTTATGTTCTTCTTTTCCCATTTTTTGAATGAAGATATATCTTCTAGGAAATTTATTTTATTTCCTCAATGGATGGTTTGATCACCATAGCTTTCTTGCAATTCAAATTGTAAGTTTTTGAAAAAAATCAACTTCATTTTGGATGAATTGGAAAATTTTTACTCGCCACTGTAAAAAATATTCCATCTGACTTCATTATCTAGAATTGATGGCCCCACTATCATCTTAACATGTTTCTTGTTACCTTGGAAAAGGCCCTCATGGGAGAGAATTGTGATCAATATCCGCCATCTAGTTTTCTTTTTTATTCAACTTCCTTGACACCACTTATAAGATGATGGTGACATATATTTCCATGAGATCCCATGCTCTATTTCTATAATATTTTAAAATATTATTATGGGCAATACATATTTGTCTTATTTTATGAATAACCATCTCAGTGTCCCCAAATACTTGTAATGCCTTAATATGCCTCTTTTCTACCAATAACAATCCATGAATCAAGGCCTCATATTCCTCTACATTGTTAGAGCATGAAAATTGCAACATATGAGAAAATAATAACTTATTTTCTACTAGAGATAAAGAAATAACTACACACCCTGAACCCGATTTCTACTTCTAGAGCCATCAAAGAACATTTTCCATAAACCAAAAGCATCATCTTCTTCTTTATGTAACATGGGGATGTGAATTCTTCTTCATGGATGCAATAAATGCCCAAACCAGTTTCATGAGCTTGTATCATAAATAACGTAATTCATAATTCTCCTTGTCCCATTCATCTAATAAAATATTGGGGAGTGAACTAGGAGGAGTAGATTGTTGTATTGAAACTATTTATTCTATTCTTCTTGATTTTGCAATTAGAGTTGAGGGAGTAGAGACATAAGATTCGATGTGATAAGAGAAAATTGGCTCATCTCTAATGGTAAATATTATGCCATATCTAGTTTTTAAAAGCATTTGAGACTAATCAAAGAGACAAATAACACCCACTTTGGTTGTGAAATCCCTTGAAAGGCATATGGAAAAGAAAGGAGGTAAGTCAATGAATGAGATATCTTGAGTTATGGTTAAGCTTAGACAAACATGAAGGGTTAACTCAAGATCTTTTATAACTCCTAATATTTTGACAGTTGAGCCATCAAGTTGTAGGACTCCTTTAAAATTTGGGTTGTACTCAATGCCTAAAATGTTTGTTATTTTCTTGGGCATTACAAAAGTACTAGCACTTGAATATATCATACAATTATGTATTAGGTTTTTCCCACAATTAGAGACATGTAGAAGGGTGGAGGATTCTTAGCCTTACTTACTTGTTCATCCTTTGGTTAACACAAGTTGACCATGGAGTTTGGCTTTTGTAGAACTAGACTCAGATTGTGGTAGCTTCTTTAAAGCTTCTTGTAGGAGATCCCTTTGAGATGGGATAGATAAGGCATCCCACATAGTCACATTCAAATTTTTCTTCTTTATTTCCCCAAAATGTTAAGAGGAATACTATGGTCTATGTATAAATGGTGTTGAGGTATCTCTTCTGTCCGCTCAATCAAAATAAATAGCACTTTGGATCGTATACTTTCTTTGTTTTATGGGTTTTCTATCGACCACATATTTTATTCCATAAAGGCACTCCCATTAGATGAAGCCACTTGTGTGCTTCCGCTTAAGTCCACAGATTGCTTTTATTTGATAGGTAGACTTTAAACCAAAGGGGATGGAGTAGACATAATTATCCATCTCTTTTTTTCTTGTATTATCCATGACATGAAGTTGTAGTTTGTTTAAGTTATATGTAGCTTGATTAACTACACAAAATTATTCAATAGTACAAAACATAAAGTTGGATCCCACGAAATCTTGTTGCATTGTTTCCTCATGGAAATCATAACTTCCATCAAAGGTACCTACTTGACTTAAAGATTATGTACCATGAGGGTTTGTACTTGTATACCATTTGCACAATTATTCTGATTATGCATGGTTGATTGCATGAAAAACACCATTTAGCCTCTCATAATACATTGTTTTTGCATTGGTACAAGATCTTTACTAGTTCCTATAGTATGAAGCGGTTGTGTTGGAATAACCATTTCAAAAGTTAAATTTGGACTATATCCTTGGATTCTATTTGTCTAATTATTTTGGTAATCTTTGTTGTTGATAAACTTGATTAAAAATTTGACCATAAGATTTCCCTTGATTAAAACTTGGGTAATTCCTAAGTATCTAAGCTTGATGCTTCTTGAGGGAACAATTTCATTAGTTATATTATTTTTCCAAGCTCTATGGTCATCACTATCATATTTCTTATGAGAGGAATAAGATGTGGAGGTAGATGATGAAGCATTTGGCTCAAGGGATAGGAGTAAGATAAGGTTGAATATTTTGAGGTAATTTAATAAATAGAGGTATAGGTAAATCTAGGGGCTATTTTTCCATCTTGAATTAAATAATTTTCATCCCTAATAGCTATTGTATATGCATCAAGAAATGTTATAGCTCCCATAGATTGTATCATTACAATAATATCATAATTTAGAGCTCTTAAAAGTTTAAGAAAGCACCTTGAGGGGTTAGTCTCAAAAGCTGGAATTTTGTCCCATATTTTCTAAAATGTGAAGTTGAAATGTGTCATGAGCTCATTAGGGGACATTTTAATTTCTTTCATTTGTTATAATAGAGAAATATGTCTACATTTTCTTCAAATTGTCTACAAATTACATCTCCAAGATCATCCATGAATGGATTGAAGCAGGTCATAAACTTTTATACCATTACAAAGCTTTTCCTTTTAGAGAAGAAGCTAAAATTCTAAAAACTACATTATTATCAGTTACAACATGAACTGAACATACATTTGTAACGTCTTGAATATGTTGTATGGGAGTAGTATGATTTTTCACCAATAAAATGTGAAATATTTTTAGAGAAGTTACTTATGATATCATTATGAGTTGTTAGGGCTAAAGGATTACCTCCATTAAAGGTTACAAAAGGTAAGTATGTTTGATGTGCTATGAAGGGAATAGGTCTTAAATTTCTGATGGAGAAAGAGAAGGATCTACTTGGAGGAGTGGAAATACTTCTACTAGGAGGTGAAGGAGACATTTGAATTGATCTTTCTCTTCTTCTTCTAGGTGAAAGATACAGATAATCAAAATATTCTCTTCTTTCTACGCTCTATCTTGTTTGTATCCTTCTCATGAAAATGGGTACTAGACTACTTGAAAATAGTAGATCTAAACTTAGAAGTGTCCAAATGAGAAGAAATATGACTCTATAGGCTGAAATCCACTTAGAAACACATAAATTTTAGGTAAATATGATAAAATTTGAGCTATAAGTGGCTCAAATTATCCCACTGGGTGTGTCAAAAATAGTTATCACCTGAAGTTGTACCCTTTACTAAAGCTAGGCTCAACACCTTAGTGAAACATGGAAATACATCCAAAGTGTGGGACAATGACACCTTTGAGGTAAATATCTAGAGAAGTCTAGCTTCCTACTATCCTTTCTCATTTCGATTAACTAACCAACACTACACTAAGGCTATCTAATCATATCTTTAGTATTTCAAGGACCAGGGTTAAAAGAGGGAAATACAAAAATAAAGAAAGGTGATGCACCAAACTAGAATAGGGTTCGATTCTAGCTCCAAGGATAGATATAACAATACATATAGAGATCCAAAGAAATACACACAGAAATTTGAAATAAATAAATAGAATAATATTGTAGGTAAGAAAGATGATTGAAATATTCACATTAAACAGGAACGCGTTCAAAGGAAAGAGGTCACACTTACATATAATAGTAAGAACTTATCCATTTACAGTCTAATAGAGGTGAGGCACATGAAATATTCATAGGTGCATCACAGGGGTCTATGAGAAAAATATTCAAGCTAAAAATGGCATACCTCTCAAACTTAACAGAAAAGAAAACCCTTTACATGAGCTTTCACACTTACATTTATCGAAATTGAGATAAAAAGGAGAGGGAAATGATCACATCCAATGATTAATGAATCCAACCACCCTTCCAACACTAAGGACCAACCACCAATGATTTCATAGGATAGGTATGGGTGTCTTACATTACTCTAATTAGCATACGAGCATATCGCCAATGCAAGAGGACGACGCCATCCAAAATTAAATTATATTTGTTAGAGTAGTTAGGCACCTAGTTTGAATTAGGAGCGAATTTTTCATGCTTCACAAAATTTTGATATTTCGCCATCTTGATCTTAACTTCTGCAACTTTGTGTTACTAACTTCCACCTTGATCCATGAATAACTGTTAACTTCACAACTCTTTTCACCACCCATAACCTAATCTTTATTCATCTTGATAACACCCTAAAATTTTGCAATAAGAATAACTAATAAAGGCTAACACCATAATAGCCTAGAGCCAAGCTTAAATCTTAAGAATGAAACATCAAATATCAAAGCTTAAAAGCATGCATTAATGGAAACTAAATGAAATTAAACATTCAATCTACAAACATCCTTACTATGTGAGATGATTACTAATTAACATATACCTAATTAGATCTAAGGGCAATCAAATTATGTTTGTTGTTACTCCACAAATGGTGAGAGGATCTCTCTAACACAAGACTACAATTCCATGTTATATATCCCTCTACTAACCAATATGAAGATTGGATGCAAATATTGAGCAAACTAATCCTAGAAGGAAGTAAGCCTCTTTACATGTATTATGTAATTAATGTTAATCAAAACATGGTGTAAAATTGGAAGGTAGGTGCTTAGTCCTATTTATAGTTTTTCCTTTGAGGAAAAATTTCATCTTGGTGCATGTGGGACTAAAAAGATAAAGTAGATTAAGGCTTGTTAATCATGATTAGTGAATTAACAAGTGATTAGCATGTGAGGAGCCTTAATTAACCACTTAGGGTCAATTAAGAGGCTAGGATAATCTTTTGAAGCCTTTTGAGATGTCTTAGAGGGAAATGGGGTGATTTTGAATGGTTGGAAGAGGGGTATTAGCCAATAATAGGGTTTATTGATCAAATACAAGGGTAAATAGGCTTAATTAGCTAATAATCGCTAATTGTTTGCTTGGAAGAGGATTATGACTTACAATGTGTCATAAATTGGCATCCGGAATGTGATAGAGGTTAGTTAATCAACAAAGTGTCATTAATTAACAAAAATAGAGGGAAACATTATTTAATTAGTGGAAATCACTAATTATAATGGAAATGGTAAGAATGAGGGTAATTAGTGTGCTTTTAGCAATAAAATTGTGTAAGCGGAAATTTAGGTGTCTACATTTGCCCCTGTTTGAGGTGAAGTAAGTGACATCACTTCAAACATAGTAGACAAGCATAAACAAGTAAATTTTGGAAGAAAAATTAGTAGAATGAAGGATTCCCCCTCGAGTGTCGATGGGGTGATAGAAGAAGTCAATCGACGATCAAAAATATGATCGAAACGGATAGAAGAAATAGGATAGGCATAAAATAATTTTTATTGCCCTAGGTGTTTTGGAAGAAAAAAATGAATAGTGATAAGATATGATAGTGAAGAATATAGGAATAGCTCTTGCATCCAATCTCTCATTTTAAGCAACTTTGTTTCATCACGTTGCCCCTATGATCTAAAAATAGGTCTTTATTAAAATAAACAAAAGTGTAAAATAACATAAAAATCTATATTACTAACATTTGTTTATTGCTAAAAATGTGTAACTCCATGCAACATACATAATGCAATGCAATACGAGAAAGTAAACCAGATAACCTAATATAGAAATAAGTACAATCACACATACTCAAACAAACAACATTCAAGACAATTACACTAATGTTTTTGTTATCAAGCTTCAGTTCCTCGAATGTTCGTGTTTTAACGACAAGGGTTAAAAATGGTGCCCCAAGCAAGGATACATGTAAGGGGAATAACGGAGGACAAAAGTAGTCCCATGAAAAATTATTCATACACTATGACACAACCTCCGGAAACTCATTATTGCACAAGAGTACCGACATAGTAAGCAAACCAACTTTTGTTAATGGAGGTAGATCACAATGATCTACAAGTCGTTTGAGACAAGAACAAGCAAGAACCTAAGAAAGATATTTTTGTAGGAAAAATTTCGATGTTTGAGGATAATGAATTTGATATAGGCTTCAACTGCGTGCATGTTGTTTACGAATTTTAGAAAAAAATTGAATTTTTACAAAAAAATTAATGATTTTACCACTTTTTTAGATTTTTTGAAAAAAATTATATTGTTTTAAATATTTGAATTTTGGGAAGAAAATATTATAATAGAAATGAAGAAGTCATGGGACATCACCAAAATACGCTGGAAGGAAAAAATATGCCCCATGTAGCGTAAAGGGTTACTAAAAAGCAAAAGCAGCCCCAACATAGAGAAAACGGGCCAAAAAAATTATATATTAAAAATAATCATTGCGGCGAGTGCTAGAAGAATATAGAAGAACCATGATGGTCTCGGGGAGCTTTGAGGGCGAGAGACACGATGCGGGGTCAAAAAAGGTACATAGACCATGCCACAAGGGGGATCAAAACCATCGCGCGCCCATTTGCTACCCACCTTTACTATTTTACTGCTGATTTTTCTCTGACCTACAAGAAGAAATGGCGAGGGTGCAAAACTAGAAACACCATGCAGATCACGTTTGAGATTACATGAGACTTCCCGGGGATGGCCCGCAGGTACACAAAGCCAAAATTTTCACCTTTTTCCTTTTGTAGTGTATTTATTAGCATTTAAACATATTAATTAGGGTAGAAAACCCGTGCGAAAATTTCAGCATGGCCCTTAGGATGCGCTTGCGTGGACGTCACACAAGCACATCCATGCTAGTGCCATGGAGAGCGCGCTCACGTGTAAATTTTACAAAAAGCACATACACTTGTGCGTAGGCATGAAAAAGGGTGTGTTGGCATCATAAGATACGCGCTCACATGTGCTAGAGGGTTGGGGGAAAATAGGGTGTGCTTGTGTGTGAATGTAGGAATTGACGTGCAAAAGAGGGCGCTAGTGCTTTGAGGGTGTTGGCATTGTATGGGGCAACTAGAAGAATAAGACCCTAAAAAATGACTTGACTCACTTTGCAGTAGGATCCGGCTTAGCGACCTCAGAGACGCAAGAGTGACACGGGCGAGTTCCAAGCTTACCAGGTGACCTTTCACCAACAAGATCACATCTATTTGGATAAACTACTAGAGGTGATAGGTCTTTCATACATGGCTTGAATGCCACATATCACCTTAGACAATGGCCTACTCATAGCCTTAGCTAACATATAGTGTAGCGAGAGTCGACATTTCATCTTCCAACAAGTGAGATGAGTGTGACTCTAGAGGATGTTTGGAAGATCATGAGGGTACCCATTTAGGGTCACCGGGTGACATATGAAGGCCATTGTAAATGTAACCTTCGTGAGCATTGTTGTCATATTTGGAGTGGTAGACTTACCTCGGCAGGGTATGTCCATGGACATTCTTGCATGTATGTCGATCATGGGCTTGGAAGACTTCATGTATACCTTATGGATTTTTTCACCGTCTGTTGCTTTACCTAATAAGACCGGTGTTCATTTTTCGTTGGGCTGTATAGGATTTATAAAAGGACTTGTCGGTGAGCAAACTTACTACTATCGGTGTCGGTGTGTATACTAGCTTACATATACACCTATCTCGCACTTTATAGCTTACCGCGGTCGAAGACCGTGGGTCCCGTGATCTCTACTTTAGATATGGTTGTGGAATCACATTGTCATAGGGCATCCAACAGAGAAATGCAGGCCGTGTTTCTTGGCGAGCCATCATGGATGGGTTAGGTTCAAGATGGTGATGATATTTTCGGTCACATGGGGGACACATCATACTACGAGAGATTTTTATGAGCTACAACCTCACATGATCACATGGTGACCATACATGTTATATCATCGTAGGTTAAGGACATTATTGGGCTTAGCACAACTACGTTCGATTATTTTTATTTTTGGTATCAAGAGATACATGTTGGAGTGGTATAGGGTGGAAAAGGTCCAATGACAGGTTTGGTCTCATCCAGGGATTCCCGAAATGAGATGTGGTATGCACGAGGTCCGAGAGACCTTTGACATTGGGCAATGGGTCTAATTGGTACGATCCCATACTAGATTTCTACAGTGTCTCCACATCCTTGAGTATAATGAGCGCAGATAGTCAAACCAGGGGACTACATTGGATTACGCCACTTGGTAGGCTACAAGTGTTTCCATGATGATTGACAATACCGTAGGTAGTATTTGATGTGGTAGCGCAGGGATTCAGGTCCTAGACCCACAGGTACATCTGTAGGCACATATGGATCCACAAGCAGGGAGTCATATACTAGAATGGCCACACAAATAGGCTCCCCATGTATAATAGGTGTTAGTTTAACAAGTAGGTGTTAGTGTAACAACATTTTGTTGTATGACGGCCATAGGTACATGAACTACAGATGCCCCTTCACGTTCCATTACGGACCTTGTTGCAAGCACCTCCATCACCCCCATATGTGATTCCACCACATAGTCCACCAAGAGGTGGAGGAGATGGAGGTGGAGATGAGATGGAGGAGGATGTACAAGTTGGTGGAGAGTTAGTTTCCTTGAGGCAACAGTTGCAGCAGGTAATAAGTCTATAGCTCCAAGTAATAGCTTGGAGAGATTAGATAGCTCGTGAGAGAGAATAGGTGACCAAAGAGTGAGATAAACTTGGGACAAAGCGAGACCGATCACTACAGAGTGGGATCGAGATAGCCATAGAGAGAGCACAACTATAGGCCAAGAGGGATTAGGAAATCTCCGAGAGGGCACATCTATAGGCCGAGAGGGATCGGCCCGATTAGATAGATCTCGATTGCGTAAGTAGAGTTAGCAGCGATAGAGCGGAGTGATATATGCTTCAACATGGAGGCACTCCTTTAGGAGTACATCTTTTATTGGTCGAGTGTTGTCTTGCAACTAAGGCCACCTATTATAGGATGCAATATTATGCGTCGTTCGGTGAGCAAAGAGTTCAAAAGTATAGTCGATAACCAATGCTTTTTCACGGTCTAGTTCATAGAGGCCATCACGATCGATCACAGGTCCTTCGGCGAGAAGCAGGTCTCAGAGCAACATGGGTCAGCATAGCATGGTGCAAAGTGCCTTCTATGTGACCATCACATCGATGCCCCCACCTAGTGGCAGACCTAGACTAGGAAGTCCTAGAGAGGGTGAGATTCATGGTTGACTCTCTTATTGATGTATATTTTTGGTGTATGCCTCGATATGAAGGCACACTTTTTGTACGATGTATATGTATTGTCTTTGGATTATGCCTCATGATGAAGGCACATTTTTGACTCATGGCCATGATGGCATTTTGTATCTAATATGTATCGAGACATATGATTTTGTACATGGACATTTGTTATTTACGGATATATGATGATTGATGGATTACGATGTATCACATTTTGTTTATGAGATTTCGTGCTTAATCTATATTTTTGTGGCTCTTTACATGTGTATCAAATGTTGTTATATTTATGATGTAGAATCTGATGATATCATTTTACATGTTGATGAGATACTATGTGTTTTACTTATCACATTTTGTTTATGAGATAGCATGTTTAATCCACATTTTTATTATGGTCTATGTTTGAGGGGGTAGAAGGTGGTCCCTCTTGCCCCTCTTGGTGATATTATATGATGTTAGCTTAGCATACATTTTTATTTTCATGTTCATGATTATGTAGCTTAGCCTTTATTGATATATGATGTATAGATGTGATTATAGATGATATGATGATGAAATGACAACAAACTATACAAGGAAATAACAAGCATAAATTAATAAAATCTAATCAAAACAACACAACTATATACAAGTATGCAAGATAAAATGAACCCAATGCAATGCATAATAGATTAAAGTAACACTCAATCTAAGTAAGCAAATGAATCCAATTTTAAAGCACATAGTACAAAAAAGTAATGCAATCAAAACCATTAACAAACCAACAACTAAAGTAAGCAAACTACTAACTTGTTTTTGTGGGACATTTTTGAAACATTTTTCGTTGTTTTGGTATTATCTTGAGACAATGTTTTTTTTTTAGTTTTCTACGAAACGTATGTGAATGTTTTGATTTTTTCAACTAACATATCTGAATGTTTTGGGATTTTCAAAAAGTTATACGAATTTTTTTATGTTTTCTAATAAGTTTTCCAAAACTACATGCAAGGAAACAAAGAAACATGGATGCCCCTAGCATTAGATGGGATGTACAAGGGAAGAATTCCATGTGTTATGTGCAAGAAGTGACAATGCAAAGTTTCCCCCAACGTTAGATGGGAATATACAAAGGTAAACTCTTTGCATTCAAAATTAGGGTCATCCGGATCAAGGCCAAGAGGGATAGGCTCAAAAGTAACTCAGATGTAGACGAAGAATAACTCAGAATAAAGCTATCACAATCCTAGACCTGAAATGCTTGTGAACAACGAACCCTCCAATGGCTCACGAAAACTGGTTTTCACCAAAGGACTTGTCCAAAGTGCCACCATTGCGTGGTTTTCACTGTTTGGACATATTTATTTCTCTTTTTATTTTTCTATTTTTATACTTTTTATTTTTCTGATGTTTTGAGAGACCCCAGACTTAAACGTAGAAATGTTTAAGATAAATTACGTTCATGGGTTCCCAAAGTTCCTGACCATCCGAGTAAGCAAGCTTGTAGGCTCCTGAACCAAACTTAGCAACCACAACATATGATCCTAACCAGTTAGGCTCAAATTTTCCCTTCTTTTCTTGGTCCTTGGTGGTGTTGAACTGATTTTATTTTAGTACCAAGTCTCCTACCTCAAATTGACGAGGTATCACTCTTTTGTTGTAACTTCACCACACTCGATCCTGATACACTTTAAGGTGATCCAGAGCATGAAGCCATTTCTCATCTAATAGCTCCAACTCTATCAGTCGAGCTACTTTGTAGTCCTCCTCTTCATTCAGGTAATCTCTTAGCTCTATACGCAAAGAGGGGATCTCGATCTCTAGAGGTAGTACAAATTCTGTGCTAAATACTAGGGAATATGGAGTGGCACCCATAGGAGAGCATATAGATGTTCTAAAAGCCCAGAGGGTAGGGTGAATCCATAAATGTTAGTTAGTACCTGTGGTATTCACCATCTTCTCCATAATACGGACAAGGGTTTTATTAGAAGCTTCGAATTTCCCATTACCTTGAGGGTAATAAGGGGTTAAAAACTTGAGAGTGATTTGAAAACATTTGCATAATGATTTCACAATTTTATTTTTAAAGGACTTACCATTGTCAACTACAATGGCATAGGGGATACCGTATCGGTAGATTATATGGTTCATTATAAACTTGGATATTTGCACACCTTTAACATAGGTAAGAGGAACAACCTCTACCCACTTTGTTTGAAATATTCGGTGGTAGTGATAATGAACTTATGTCCATATGAGGATGTAGGGTTAAGTTTACCTATAAGATCGAACCCTCACTTTGAGAAATTCAAAGGTGTAGTGATAGGTTGTATTGACGACCTTGGCGCATGTATCAAAGTGTTGTACTTCTGACATTGCAAAAATTTCTTCACATATTTGCAGCAATCATTCTCCATGGTAGACCAATAGTAACCTACTCTGAGTATCTTCTTAGCTAAGATGATCTCGTTCGTATGTGCCCTCGCAGATGCCTTCGTGCATCTCATTAATTGCTAGGATGGATTCATCTAAATTGAGATAGTGTAAGATTCCCATCACATCCTCGATTGTAGAGAGTGCCCCCAAATAGGGTATAGTGGGCTATACGTGCATCTCATTAACTACCTTTACGATGGAACCTTTCTTGTAGATTCCCACTTCACGATTTTCTTTCTACTCCTTATCTTATTGGGGCAATAGTGCCCCAATTGCAAAGTGCATGGAAAAAATGTAGAGTAAAAATTTATTTACTTGTTGTGGGTGGCATTAGAACAAGGGGTTTAGCCAAATATTTCTTGAGAAAATCAAATACTTGCTATTGTTCTGGACCCAGTGAAAACTGACATCTTTCTTGAGAAGATGTGTGAATGTGTGACACTTTTCTGCAAGCTGAGAGATGAATCTTCTAATTGCTTGGATCTTTCCTTACAAGCTTCACAGTTGTATGATATTCGTTGAAGGAGGAATTTCGGTTATAGTAGTAACCTTTGCAGGATCCACTTCTATTCCTCTTCATGAAACAATGAATCCTAGTAGTTTTCTAGATAGCACACCAAAGACACACTTCTTTGGGTTAAGGTAGAATTTTTAGTCCCTTATACGCTAAAAATACGTCATAAGATCTTTGGGTGATCTTTCTAAGTCATGTATTTTGCCAATATATCATCCAAGTAATCCTCTATGATGTCACTGATCATATCGTGAAAGATTACAATCATTTCCTATTGATAGGTTGTGCTGCATTCTTGAGGCGAAGGGCATGACTTGATAATAGAATGTTCCCCATGGGGTGGTAAAATTTGTCTTATGTTGGTCCTCCTCAGCAATTTTTATCTGGTTATATCCTGAAAATCCATCCATGAGTGATAACATCTCATAACCAACTATCGAATCGAAAATCATGTCGATGTTGGGAAGAGGAAAGTCATCCTTAGGACAAGCTTTATTGATGTCTCAGAAATCGGTACAAACTCTAATACCGACAGGTTTCTTCATCTTTGGGATAACAATAGAAATCCACTATGAATACTCAATATTCCTGATGAATCCTACTGCTAATAATCTTTCTAGCTCTACTTTAACGAATAATGTGACGTGAGGATGCATCTTCAGAGATTTTGTTTTATGGGCTTGGTGTCTGGGTGTACAACAAGATTGTGTACTACCAATGCAGGATCAACTCCTGGCATGTCTATATAAGACCAAGAAAATATATCTACAAATTCTCTTAAAATAAATACAAATGTTTTATGTTCTTGAGCCAAGAGTGAAGCTCCCAACTTGACTATTTTGGGCAATTCCTTCGTGTCAATATTGACATCTATTGTCTCCTCCACCAGTAATTTGGACTCATCCTCCATGTGCATAGGATCATGGGGAGATTAATATCTTCATCTTTAATCAGTCAACTATTTTGTCTGTTGATTGTGCCTTTTGTTTGTCTGCAAGCGCCTTGAAGAGGTTTTCACTATAGGACTTGGAATTTTTATTTTTACAAGGCTTTTCAGTGGAACTTTTCCCTTGCTTATTTTTTTCCTTAAATGACCACACAACTCAGCCTCCTCCCCAAATTACACGCATGCGTTGAGCTGAATGGAGAATCCTTTCTTGTGGTCATTTATTGGATAACTGTCACGGATACCAAAGAACTCACCAATAGCTTCTTCATTCTAAAATACATCGATTGGCACATATTTTTATTGGTCACAATTCATGAGTTATGGGTAAATAAGGTTTAGTTTAGGAACGGTAGGGAGTATAGCAGGAGTTATATTTAAGATGGCTACGTCAAAAATAGGTTCGTGGAGGCAAGGTCTTCGTAAAGACTACATCGGGAATTTGTTTTACTTTCACATTTGGAGGAACTATTGTCACATTTAGAAGAGGTATCCTTGACCTCTGAGGGATGAGGCCCATATGGATGAGCACCGATACCATATTTACCCTCTCTGAATGAGGTATTGAAAGAGCCTCTAGTGTACCTTGTTCATTGCAGCTGCAACCACGTCCTTTGTATCCCATAGTAAGCATCATTCGATTGGGAATAACATACTTATGTGATTAGTAAAATAGAGCCATTTCATCATCTTTAAGATGAAATACAATATCTTTGAGTATTTTTTCATCTTCTAATAATCCACTAGGAATGAAATCGTCAAAAGGGAAATTTTCCTGGAGCGTTGAAACTTGTAACACGGCCTACCATGCACTTTGGGTGATAGGGGAAGGTTGTGAACTAGAAGGGCTTGCTGAAGATCATATTCTCCACAACCATTTTCTCTAACCTTCATCTCCCACGTAGCAAAAGGAGACTCTAATGTAGAAGCACCATTTTCATTGGGAGATAAGGTATCTGGATCTACTCGTGAAGCGAGGGCCTTCGATTGAACTAGAATAACTATCTCTGTAGAAGGAAATTCGTAAATGGTGGGGAAGTATCCCAAAAATGCTTTGTAATGAGATAAAATTTTGGGATCCCCTCGAATAGTGATGGTTTGTCCCTCATGGTGTAACTTTAAGCATTGATGATATGTGGAAGGTACGGCTTGCATGGTGTGAATCCATGGGCATTCGAACAATATATTATACAGAGCTCCAAGTCTAGGGCATGGAACTTTATA
The DNA here is from genome assembly GCA_018340775.1 of Taxus wallichiana var. yunnanensis. Lineage (NCBI taxonomy): Eukaryota > Viridiplantae > Streptophyta > Pinopsida > Cupressales > Taxaceae > Taxus > Taxus wallichiana. The sequence goes on along the minus strand of CM031236.1, from coordinate 181,079,665 downwards.
TCCTAATTAATAGGGCCTACCTCCAATGATAAATTTATCATACCATCTCGACTACCACTCTTTTTGTCATACACCTTGATAGTGATGACCTTTGTTTCTAAATCTGCTTTCAAGACACACGAGTTTCCTAACTAGCTTCGAGTTACAAATTTTTAAACCCGACCCGCCATCCACAAGCACTCTTTTTACCTTCTTACATTTGATTATGACTTCAATATGTAAGGGTAAATTATGAGAGGGATTCTCTTCTTGGATTTCTATTGGACTGAAGGTTATATGCTCCATAAGATCAATCTGGGCTACCATTTCCTATAAGTGTGTAGGATCTACTTCAACGGACACTCATGATCCCTGTAACATATTACATAGGACGTCTTTATGAACGCTAGAAATTTTAAGAAGTTCTAGTATTGAAATCTTATCTATGGCTTTCTCTAATACGTCATAATGACTATTTTAAGGAGTAGAGGAGGAGGTTCTGAAATAACAAGGCGAGCTCATCACATTGCCATGGTGCACTCCCTTGATTTATTATTGATTGTGTTGACATGCTCAATAGGTGGACTGAAAAACCTATTAAAGCATCAAAATGGTTATCTAAGTTTGACACTTAATTAGCATTCTTATTTTGAGAAGACTACCCTTGATCCACTTTGTCCCTTTATTATTGTGCTTTGGGAAAGGCTCTTTGAAAATCCCCATGTTTTTCATTGGGAGATTTTCTTGTGCGGTGGAATCCATTTCCACATTGCCACTGTCGATTAAATCCTGAATATAGTGCTTTAATTTTAAACACTTATTGGTCTTATGACCTTTAACATGGTGAAATCCGCAATATTCGTTTTCCTAAACCATGATGGCTTACGGTCATCAACCCCATATGGTGTAGTTTCAGGATATCTAACCATATTAATCACCTCTAACTATTTTAATATTGACAACATAGAGTTAGAAAGAGGGGTGAAGTTACGACGTTTATACTCTGTACGTGGATTTCCCTTTATGAGTTTCAAGGGTGCATGGTTTTGAACTGCTTTCACTCATTTTTTTTTTTTATTCCATCGCCTATGAAGTTTTTTTTTTATTGGAAATAAAATTTTCTTGTCACTAGGTTTGGAATCATTATGATCTTAGCCACACAAAAGGGGTTTTAAGGTCCCTCTAGCTAACAACACTTTTTCTATTTGACTACCCTTTTTGATCACCTCTTCAAACATGTTACCACAATGCATTTGTAAGTGGAATGTAATTTTAGGGTGGAGGTTGGGTACAAATATACTAACTAGTTGTTTCTCTAGTATCGAGCAAGGGAAGTGGCTAGCTAGCCCTTGCCATCGTTGTAAGAAACTAGTGAAGTTATCATTATTTCATTTTTTTACATTACATAAATCTAACATGGTGACATCATTCTCTATATTAAATGAGAAGTGACGTACAAAATGTTCAACTAGTTCTGGCCATGTAGATATAGATCCCTTAGGGATGTGTAAAAACCATTCTAACGCTTGACCTCCCAAACTTCGTGGGAAGAGGCGAATGAGATAGTTATCACTATATGTGACCTCTTGACATGCCATATAAAAGTCCTTAATATGGTCTTTGGTTCCCTTGTATTTTTCAAACTTTGGATAGTCAAAATGATGTGGGAAAGGTACCTGTAACATGGCTCTATCAAAGGGATATGGGCATAACTCTTCAAATTGGTACTTTTGTTATTGCATGTTTTTCCTTCTTGTAAAGCTATAAGGGCATTTTTCATGGTTGACCACTCTTGATTGAAGAGTTGGTCTTGTGTGGGTGGTGTAGGCCTATATAAATGGTTAAATCTAGTTGTATCCCCACCTTTTTTTACTGCAAAAATTCCTTATAAGACTCTTTGTGTGCTTCTCGACGAGGAGAGTTGGTACTAAATTCGTGATACGAAGCTTTTGGTTTAGCTTTTGGTATAGCTTGTTTCAAGGTTTTGGTTGTTCCTTATTTACATGTGAAGCTAAACTAGCCAATTGGTGAGTGAGGTCTTGCACATATTCTTCTAAAGTTACCTCTTTGGTGGGTATTTCTTTACAGCTTCTCATAAGGAGGAGGTTGATCATGGTGAGAATGCTCATCATGGTCCTCACAATTAACTTTAACATTAGGTATACGATAATCACCATCATTTTCAAAAGGTACCTCCTCATCATTCCATCGTCTAGAAGTAGAGGCATGAATTGGGTTTATTATGTCGTTAACATTCCAAAAGGACGTTATGTTTCCTCTTCCCCACGAACCATACCAAAGCAATGAGAGAAGTATCAATTACGAGAGGGTAAATTTTCTCCTAGATCTACGACATGCGTTAAACCCTCTTGGCTTTTTAGTATATATAATCATCAAAGTGGGTGGGATGAAGCTCCATGTCCGCACAAGGAGAATTCTCCTCACCACCACTGTGATCGACCATGACATTTTCCTCCAAAAGTGGGTTGTCACTTCCAAAGGGACCTACTTCTAGTTTTCAATACCCCATTCTTGTAATAGGGGCATAACACAAAATTTTCCACTAAGGTTGATTAAAATGGACCCTAGGTAGATTTACGCAGCATAACGACGTTGATTTGTCACAAAGAATGTTGAATAACAAACGCTTACAAATATAAAGGATCAATATGAACCTAAGGATGGAAAAGAATAAAGAATGACAACCTAGAAAATTTTATATATATGACAATAATTTCTTAGGATAAGAAAATTAAGCACAAATCTATAAATCCAATCACAAAAGGTAGTTTACTCCATACATTTTCCAAGATAGGTTTAGAGCAAATAGTGACAACACAATATCACCACTTAGGTCAAGTTTAAAATAAACAAGGCCTAAATGCTAAGAAAGTTTTGACGCGATCCTCCAAAAAGGTATACTAAAACTATTTTTAGACACAAACAAAATCTAAGTCTTTGAAAATGGAAGTTACCAATGTGAGCAACATAACAACACTATTTGGACATGTCAATCAAGCTTTGTAAGAAAATCAAGATTCTAGTATCAAAATGATGTTACCACAATGCTAACAATGTAACATCAACACCCTCAAAACCTCAAGACAATGTTGGAATCAAAAACTAATTCTAAGTATATCAATAAGTCGTTATGAGTTATCGAATTGGGGGTGCGAAAAATGGAAGGAAATTGTGTGAAACATGTAAAAGAGGGAGGAATCGTTGGGAAGAACCAAGAAGGGTTGTAGGTTATGAAATGGGAGCCAAGTGGGGCTAGGTAGGGGTGTGGAAGTATTACGGCCCAATGGAGGAGAGCAGGTCATGGTGGCCGGAGAAACCGGGCGAGAATCATGCCCTAATCCTAGGGTTCCAATAAAAAATGTGACTTTGGTCGGGACATGTGGGCTTAGCAATGGTCATTGCTTGGGGAAGATTGGGGGCGGGGTTTTAGGAATTGGAGGTTCAACTCAGCCCCATATATATTCTTCATTCAAAGAGGTGTTAGCTAAAAATATGGTCGGTTCCCTTGCAAACAAGCATCATGTACCCAGAACTACCTGGTCGATTTGGCCGAGGTTGTTCCTTCGTTAACCATCGTGAACCCAGAAGTTGAGGAATACTTCCAAAATTTATCTCGGGATGCTTTGTGATTGGTAGGTTTAATGGCTTTTGGCCTTCCTCCTCTACCTTGTATCAGTGGGTCTTCGAAAATGGACCAATAAATGTGAAATCTCTCTCTATTCCAAGGGATTTTTTTGTTCATTTTAGGGAATCTGAGGATTATCAACGTTGTTTGATAGGTGGTCCTTGGTTCTGGGGACATGCGGGTTTATTTTTAACTCCATGGTTTCCATATTTTGATCTCGAATACTTATTCGGTGGCCAAAATGCCGGTTTGGGTCAGACTTGCCTAACCTCCCTTGCATCTGTGGTATGCCCTAGAAGATATTGGAAATGCTCTGGGAAAGTTTATTAAAGAGGACTTAGATAGAACACATTCAGGTCTGTGTTCTTATGCCCGAATGTGCATGGAAATTGATTTGAGCAAAGGTATACCTGACCGCATTAATCTTAAATTTGGTAATTTTCAGCATTCACAGATTTTAGACTATGAGAATACTGCATTTTGGTGTAGAGTATGCAGAAATACGGGCCATTTACAAGATTCTTGTCCTTTTAATAAAAACCAGAAATCTGTAAAAATAATGGATCGACGTCATCTAGTGGTTGGGGTTACTGTAAATCTGGATTTGGTATCATGTTCTCGAGAGGAAGGAATGCAGGAAAACCACTTGGTTGTAGGGGAATAAAAGGGGACATACATCTGAAAGTTCATAATCAGATCGAGATTCGATGTCAAAGAATGTGATGGTTGTGGTGAACTCAAGCGACCTGGCGATGGTGATTTCGTCTGACCTTGGAAAGTGGAAAGAAGTAAAGAGGAGGAAAAACAAAAAGGGACGAATGGGAAGCATTGAAGATTATTTTCCATCACAGGATGGGAAGTAATTCTAGTTTAATCTTACAGTATGGTTAGCTTTTAGTTTCTAGATACATTGGTAAGCTGGAAAGTAGCTATTGTTGTTGTTATTTGTTTCCAACTATTATAACCTGTAGTTTTTTTGAGGTTTTGGCCTCAACTTTTGAATAGGAAATGAGTCCCTTTAACCCGACTTATCAATTAAAAAAAATGGTGTGCGTGCGAGCAGCGTAATAATACAATATTGAGACTTAAACCAAGTTTCACAATGGAAATAAGACATAAGTATCACAATTGTATGGCTATAATGCGTGTAGTGTAACACCTCAAAGGAAGACAATGATGAAATTACCTAACTAGAATGATAATAAGTCTCAATATGGGTTTGAGACAAAGGGCATACTAGAACATGGGTATGTACCATTCACACTTTCAGCACTTGCATTTCGGCATTGCAAACTAGTGATGCAAGTAGACTAAAAAAGTGGTGGACACGATTATTTCTAGTGGTATCCATGTATGTTGTTCTTCTTTTATCCCCAAAATGGGAAACAAGAAAAATAATAGGTAGACCAAATGGTGATGAAACAAACTAAGTATGACTTTTCCAAAGCTTCACCTTACCTTAGGGAAATTGAAAAAATAGGACAAAGTAATACATCGTAAGTCTCATGATGAAATAAGACGCAGTTTCAACTTTGAGATATTCTTCCCCTTATTCAAAAAATAAGAGTTTGAATCCAAAACATTTGTCACTTTGTGAGAGCTCTTAAGTATAATAGCTAAGACAAAATTGGCTCCAATCCGGCAAGCTTCCTATTAGTTCTCTCACCTAGGTTGTCAAAAACTACCTCTGCGAGCTTGATTTACCAAGAAATTCACACTAACTAGTCTTGGAGTATCTCGGCTTTACTTTACCCCCTTCAATACAATGAGCAACGAATTGTGTTTAGTTGTATTTTCACTGGGGTCACAATGGAGGTAACTTTGACTCTAATCTTTCAAGGCATACTAATCAATTGGGTAGTGGAGCACTTTCCCATTTTGTTCACAAGGTTCCCTCTTATGTGAACTACTTTGGGGTTCCTAGGAGCATTCCTCTTGTTATCTTAAGGATTATGCCAAAGGAAGTTTCTCCTAGTTAAGTGGATGAGATTTAGCTCTTAACCAAACCTACACATACAATGTTTTGCAAAGTGGTGTATTTTCTTATCTTTTGGATTAAGAAATTTGGTTTAGACCACCGTTTGAAACCTACAACACACATGTATGATAGAGATTTGTTTAGATTCTCCTTTCTTTAGTAAGCGTTAGGTCCTACACACAAATAGTTAGTAGTTATCCAAAAATATCTACAATATCATAAAAGAGGATTCAACGTTGTTTTTTATTTTCAATATTTTTCAAGGACGCGACAAAAGAGCATACACAATAATAAATCCAACTAGATAACAATGAAAAAACTTGTAAATCAAATAACCACCATAATGATTTGTAAATAAAGGTTCATTCCTTATTAAAGGTTTGTTCCCAATTAGTCCAAGTTATTTTTAGTGAATTAAAAATAAGATTTCCTTTAATTCTCAAGATCACACAAAGTGGTGCAAGAGAATAGCATACACAAGCCTTAGTTTTTTTATTTTACTAAATGAAAGAAAATCAAAGGATCATATAAATGCCATATAAAAATTGTATTCCCTTAAGCAAAAAAATGAATAATGAAGTTTCTCACTTACTATAATGTTAGCAAAAGAAGGTTTAGAGCTGCTTTTTATTCTCAAGATCATGTAAGGTGCAAGAAAAGAGAATAAAAAAATATATTCTTAACTCATACAAAGCATGAAAACAAAATTATTCACCAAACCCTAAGCAATTTTCTTAGAAAACCTACTCTAAATCAGAAAATCTACAATAACAATACCTAAAAACCCACGGAAAGTGACATAAATACAAAAACCGTGTTGAATTTTTTTAATTTGAGCCAAAAATTACCTTAGAACGTCACGCACCCCGCACAAAGAGCGTAACCTAAATAGTAGCAGATGCCTCAAACAAAACTAGCACAAACTTTATAGTAGCAGGTGTCTCTGTCAAAACTACACATCCAATTAACATGAGCGTGGCCGAGAGAAGCATGAGCGTGCACCTAGAATCACCAACGTGACCAACACACATTGGCTCAAAAATCAATGGAACACATGCACAGCCAAAGAAGCATGAGCATGGCCTTTATAGTGTGAGGGTGGCTTTGAGAGCATGAGCGCGTACTTTGAAATGTGAGCACGGCCTTAAAGACGTGATCGCGCCTCTTTCCTATAGGTGGTCAAAACATGGGTTTTGACAAGAAAAACTAATAAAGCTCAAATCTTTGACATTCTAATGCAATTTTGACAGCACTTTACCTCCTTGATCCTACAAAGAACATAAAAACAAAGCAACTACCACTAATCTAGCTAAGAAACTTCACAATTATCAAAACTAATGCAAAAGAGGTTAGCAAAATCAAAACTTTCCATTAATCTAAAAAGAAAGCTTGAAAGTAATCTAGAAAACTTTGAAACTAATCTAGAAAACTTTGAAACTAATCTAGAAAACTTTGAAACTAATCTAGAAAGCTTAAAACTAAATACTTTGAAACTAAGTTAAAAATCTTGAAAAAGAATGCAATGGGGTTTGACTCCCACCGGACGTGCCAAAATGATAACACCCTAAACTTTTTCAATATGACTAACTAGTAAAGGCTAACACCATAATAGCCTAGAGCCAAGCTTAAGCTTAAGAATGAAACATCAAACATCAAATCTTAAAAGCATGCATTAATGGAAACTAAATGAAATTAAACATTCAATCTACAAGCATCCTTACTATGTGAGATGATTACTAATTAACATAGACCTAATTAGATCTAAGGGAAATCAAATTATGTTTGTTTCTACTCCACAAATGGTGAGAGGATCTCTCTAACAATGGCTACAAGGCCATATTAGATATCCCTCTACTAACCAATATGAATATTGGATGCAAAGATTGAGCAAGCTAATCCAAGAAGGAAGTAAGGCTCTTTACATGTATTATGTAATTAATGTTAATAAAAACATGGTGTAAAATTGGAAGGTAGGTGTTTAGCCCTAATTATAGTTTTTCCTTTGAGGAAAAATTGTATCTTAGTGCGTGTGGGACTAAAAGCACAAAGTATATAATGGCTTGTTAATCCTAGTTAGTGAATTAATAAATGATTAGCATGTGAGGAGCCTTAATTAACCACTTAAATTCAATTAGGAGGTCGGGATAAGCCTTTGAAGCCTTCTCGAGATGTCTTGGAGGGAAATAGGGTGATTTTGAATGGTTGGAAGAGGAGTGTTAGCCAATAATAGGTTTTATTGATCAAATACAAGGGTAAATAGGCTTAATTAGCTAATAAACGCTAATTGTTTGCTCGGAAGAGGGTTATGACTTACGATGCGTTGTAAATTGGCATCTAAAATGTGATAGAGGTTAGTTAATCAACAAAGCTTTTATAATTAACCAAAATAGAGGAAATCGTTAGTTAATTAGTGGAAATCACTAATTATAATGAAAATGGTAAGAATGAGGGTGATTGGTGTGATTTTAGCAATAAAATTGTGTAAGCGGAATTTAGGTGTCTACACATCCCGTGAATTATGTTGTATTCTCGTGTATCTTTTTTTATATTGCAAAATTTCCTTTATATCACAAACTCTTTGTTCTACATATTATTTTACCTTATTCCACAGATGACTGCTTTTTTAATTTTTCCATAGCTAACTATTCCTTTGACCCATGGGTTTCTTTTATATGCGGGTTTTCTTTGATATGCGAATTTTACCGCTTTATGTGGATTTTGATTTTATCGCGGACTCTTCTCCCACTCCACATTTCAATTTTCTTCCTAATAATTCCGCATAACATTTTTTTCTTTGTTCCGCAATATATTTCCCCAGTGTGAATGTTCCTTTGTTTACACAAGTTAGGAAAACCCAGGAGCACTATGTTCTGATTTCCATGGAACACTAAGTTTCTTTGTTCATGGATTTTCAAACAAAAAGAACCTAATTATTTAACTTCAATGGAGTTTTGAAAATATAATGGTTTCTATTTTGGAAAACAATATCTAGATGAAACAACTGAAAATGATGTTATTACGGTGGCTATGGAAAAACTATATGCTAGTAGTGTTCTCGCATGAAAATATTAGTGAATATGTATTTGTTAGTGTGAAATCACAAAGACTCCCAAATGAGCTCTAAAAATTTGCTTTTCTAAGGCGACTCATTTGGTGTGATTTTCATAACATGGGACCATCTCTCAAGTCAGGGACTTGTGGACTTGAGATGGCCCTCCGAAGAAAGCCGGCTTCTTCTTCCATATCCTAATGTTAAACTACTCCCGATGCGTAAAATGGTGTCTAACTACACCTATCCTAACAATGCCAAGGAGATAGGGAAAGAGAAAGTGCATAAAGAGGGAAATCCTACACTAACGAGGTGATAGCACCAAGAAAAGGGAAGTGCTGGTCACAATCTCAGATGCCTGAAGTGAAGAGAGGTGAGCAGAGGAGAGGGTGGACAAGATGCACCATAGACCAGAGATAGATTTCACATAGAACACCACTTCAAAACCCATTAAACACAACTCCCATACCTACAAAAAACATCAGAATATGCACAATATACCTTGCAAACGACAAGAGGTAAAGAGAGATAATAAAATAAGCAAAGGATGGACAAATGCATCACAAAATATAATTTATTGCTCCAAAAGTTCACACAGTACATCGTTAGTGGGAAAGAGGCAAGATAATGCCATTACATATCCGTGTAAAGAGGTTCAGACTCCATTTTTGACCCTGGAGAAGAAAAGAAGAGGGGAGGCAGAGAAGAAGAATGAACAACAACTTTTACAATGAATCTTGCCCCTATTTATAGATTTGATCAGAGAGAAGAAGAGAGAGAGAGAAGCGGAAAATCAAGTTGAAGCTCAACCACCGTTGTTAATGCCTCTGATGAAATATTCCCTAAATCCTTCTTTACTACATGATTCTTTGATTTGGTGCCTTGAAGGAAGAGGAAACAGAAAAATAGATCAAATTTGATCTGGTTGTTGAGACAGATGGATTCTGCATTGAAGTCCTGAAGATGTTTCCTCCATTTTCCTTTACCTAACCTCCTCAAAAATTAAGTTCTCGACTTCCATGGCATAAGTGAGGTCGAGATATTTTCAACGGCGTCATATTTGTAATATTTCGAGCCCTGAGTCGAAAGATATGCCTCTTTGAAGTTTATATCGGGTCCGTACAGGAGGTTAGGAAAACAACTTGAAAAATGGGTCCCCTTTTGAGATGGGACACGTGGCACCCCTTTTAGAGAAAAAATCAGACTCGTGGGTCCACAATTTATCTTTTCCCCTTTCCTCTCGATTCCCTGCTTTGGCTTGACTCGAGCTCAAATGCTGACTTTTTCCTTTTTTATTTTAGAGCTTACCCGAGTCTATCAAATAGATTTAAGACACGGATTCACGTGACATATCCATTTCTTCTCTTTCTTCTCACACAGGGTCGTGACCAATCCAATATTTTTCCGGGGGTGAAATATGGATAACAATTTGGTGACTCATGGGGACATCTGTCTGCTAGATGAAGAGACTAGTGTCCTTGAAGTATTCATTGGGCATGGAGTCTGCCTGATAAACATGAAACTGATCTGAACTCTGAAATTCAAACCTCTCGAGCCTTTTGAAACCTCATCAAACTTGGAGTTGGACTTCACCAAAAGCCAACTGAATGCACTGTGCAAGAGCAATAGCACCAAAAACTATGTACAAACTAAAAATCATACATGCTCTAAATGGAACATGCAGAGTGTGTAAAAGCACTTCTTCTGCTGAAAACAAACCTACCTACTCTACTCTAACCAAGAGAAAAGGGAACTCAAACAAAACCTACAACTGGCAAGGGAGAAATAGCTTCCCTTCCTCAAAAATGATAGCCATGCAATTGATTTGGCACTGAACATGGCTGGTTGGATGAGTGAAAAACTGACAATAAGCCGGTCCTCCACCCAAATCATCAAAGTATCAACATTAATGGAAAATACCTCCTCAAGCTGACTTGCATTAGACTCCTGGAGGTATTGATGATGACCCTTGGTACTTTGATGCTCATCCTCATGCCCTGAAGTAGGCGTGACTGGTTTTGGTTTCTCCTTTGGCTCCAATGAAGCCAAGTACCTGATTGGGCACACCGATCCTTTGATGTGCCCATTTACTCAATTTCAACTCTAAGAATGGAGTCTTTCTTAGACCTTATTGAGTGGATAGTGTGAGAGAGATGGGGACATCTTCCTGCTTTTTCTCTTCCTTCTCCTGTGAAGAACATGGGAGAGTCATGTCTTCCAATCTTGGTTCTAGAGGGTTGTTATGAAGTGCAGGTTGTTGTTCCTGAATGTTCTCCTCCATGGCAGCAAGCTCATGTGCTTGGGATGTGAGAGATGGAGGAAAAAATGATGTGATCTCCATGGGTTCCCCTCCATCAAGGCAATCCTCCAAGTCAGACAGGTAATCTACCTCCTTGTTGTCCTATTGCAGGTGCTCAACCTCCGTCATGGTGTCCTTCTAATCTATAATTGACTCACCATGGTTCCCTTCATCCTCAGACATGAAGTTTGAAAGCTCAAACTCTTCTTGAACATCAAAGCTTGAAGGGGATGAAGTGGAAGAGATGAAGGTTCTTTTGTGGCCTGCTCCACACTTGGAGCCTCTGAAACTGTATGGTCCTCCTCCATAGCCGGAATGTACTCCTCTTCTTTTGGATTAGGAGTAGCTCCTTCTTCCCCTACTTGTGTTGTAGCTGGAGCTTCCACCACTTTCGGCTTGACCTTAGCCTCCTCCATAGGCTTAACCAACAAGGGAACCTTTGAAAACTCAAATTTAATAGCCCAACTCTTAAGATTTTCTATCATTTCTTCTCTATTGGGTTCCTCTATTTGATGTTCTCCTTGGCTGGTTTTTTATTATTTTCTTCCCAACATGGGTTTGGGAAAGTAGGAGGAAGGATGGGTTGATTTACAACAAAATTTGCAATTGTTTGTGGTGTAGGGGAAGGTATTGCTTTTTGCTCTTATAGAGGGGGATTGGGTTTGGAAAGGAAAAGGGCAGAGAAACTGAGGTGGGATGGAAGACTAGGGGATGGAGAAATGAAATTAACACTTGGGGTAGAAAGTGAGGGGCTTGACTCTTGCTTTGGTTGAAATGATAAAGATTGAGGGAGAGAAAATGAAAGGTAGGGAGCTAGTGATTGACTTACCCATTGACAAGGTTGTCCCGCACTTTTCTCATAAGCCCCAATGTCCTCAATCCACTACGTAAGTTGGGGCAGCATTCCAATCATGAAGTCCAGCTTCTCCTGAGGGTTGTAGTGTCTTGGAAAAGGGCCTTCCCATGGACAGGTGCCCTGAAACCAATCTGAAATGCCTTCATTTGAGTTGTTGCCCTTGATTGAACCATGCTAGCCTCTATTTTTCGAATCTTCTCTAGTAAACCAACATCCTCTACATAACTATCACCATTATATGCGTCCCCTTGTCCTTGATAAGCTTCATAGTCAAACTAGTTTTGACACTGCTCATATGGGTAAGCATAATGGTTATGGATTTGATCATAATGCTGATCTGGAGGAGTTGGGAAATACATTGGAGGTGGATTGCATTGTTGTAAGTGTGAGTTCCATGAAGGGAATGAAGTCATGATTGCACAACCTCATGGAATGGAAGAAAATGAAAGAGATGGAAGAAGAAAATGGATGAAATGAGTGGAAATGGATGGAAAAGGTCTACAACTCAGAGAATGGGTTTTTGACCAGATGGAGTCGCCAGATGTGCTTGAAAGTGCCTCCAAAGGCTGAAATCTTCACCAAGAGCACATCAAACCTGATGAAGTGAAGTGGTAAGGTGCTTCAAACCTATCCCACTGGGCGTGCCAAAACTATTAGTGCAAAATCACAGCACCCCCAAATGAGCTCTAAAAATCTACTTTTCTAAGGTAGACTCATTTGGTGTGATTTTCATAACATGGGACCATCTCTCAAGCTGTGGGACTTGCAGACTTGAGATGGCCCTCTGAGAAATTCAGCTTCTTCTTCCTGATCCTAATGCTAAACTACTCCTAATGCAGAAATGACGTCTAACTACACCTATCCTAACAATGCCAAGGAGATAGGGAGAGAGAAAGTGCATAAAGAGGGAAATCCTACACTAACAAGGTGATAGCACCAAGAAAAGGGAAGTGTTGGTCACAATCTCAGCTGCCTGAAGTGGAGAGAGGTGAGCAGAGGAGAGGGTGGACAAGATGCACCACAAACCAGAGATAGATTTCACATAGAACACCACTTCAAAACCCATTAAACACAGCTCCCATGACCTGCAAAAATCAGAATATGCACAATATACCCTGCAATGACAAGAGGCGAGGAGAGACAATAAAATAAGCAAAGGATGGACAAATGCATCACAAAATATAATTTATTGCTCCAAAAGTTCACACAGTACATCGTTAGTGGGAAAGAGGCAAGAGAATGCCATTACAGAGCCATGAAAGGAGGTTCGACTCCATTTTCAACCCTGGGGAAGAAAAGAAGAGGGGAGGTAGAGAAGAAGAATGAACAACAACTTTTACAATGAATCCTGCCTCGTATTTATAGATTTGATCAAAGAGAAGAAGAGAGAGAGAGAGAAGCAGGAAAAGCAAGTTGAAGCTTAACCACCGTTGTTAATTCCTCTGATGAAATATGCCCCAAATCCGTCTTTACTACATGATTCCTTGATTCGGTGCCTTGAAGGAATAGGAAACGGAAAAAGCATCAAATCCAATCTAGTTGTTAAGACAGATGGATCCTGCATTGAAGGCCCGAATACGTTTCCTCCATTTTCCTTTACCTAACATCCTCAAAAATTAAAGTCTCAGAATTCCATGACGTAGGTGAGGCCGAGATCTTTTCAACGGGGTTAGATTTGCAATATTTCGAGCCCTGAGTCGAAAGATATGCCCCTTCAAGTTTGTATCGGGTCTGTATAGGAGGGTAGGAAAACAACTTGAAAAATGGGTCCCCTTTTGAGATGGGACACGTGGCACCCCTTTTAGAGAAAAAATCGGACTCACAAGTCCGCAATTTATATTTTCCCCTTGCCTCCGATTCCCTGCTTTGGCTTGACTCGGGCTCAAACGTTGAATTTTTCCCTTTTTATTTTAGAGCCTGCCTGAGTCTATCAAATAGATTTAAGACATGGATTCGCACGACATAGTCATTTCTTCTCGCACAAGGTTGTGGCTGATCCAATATTTTTCCCGGGGCGAAATATGGATAAAAGTATTATTATATGAGAATTTCCAAATAATTATTTTGGGATCCATGGAAGATGAAAGGGTCTTTAGTGCATTATATTTTGTTAAATCAAAACTTCAGAACAAATTAGATAAAAATATGGAGACATGTTTGAGATTGTATGTTTCACGTTATCCTATGGACGTGTTTCCTATGAAAGGGAACTTGTTATTTAGAGTTCACTCACTGAAAGAAGAGGAGTCACTAATATAACGATCAATAAAGATGATCTTATTGATCCTATAAGTAGATACTCATCTAAGACAAGTAGATACGAATGTAATTTATCAAGAAAGGGTTTCTCAAGGATTGTTTCAGCTCCCCGAGTTTTAGCATGGTATGTATTATAAATAATTATTCTCATATCAAATTTAATATGATTTTTTACAGCTATATATTTGTGTTTTTTATTTGAAAAATGATTTTAGTATCCTTATTTTGATTTACAAATTTGATATTTATTTTGACATTTTTATGAACTCAATAGTTATATTAATATAGAGCAATCAACACCAATCTATTTTTATTTTGACATTTTTATGAAAAATAAAAAAACACCATAGAAGTTATGAACATAATATTTATATTAATAGTGCCATGGAATGTTACATAATCATTTACAAAACTTCAAAAATATCACCGATATTTACAAAAAAAAATTAAAGGATTACAATATCAGGATACATAATCATTCTTGTTGGGACCGAGGAATGCCTATAATTGTTTCAATTGTAGTAGATACTACCTCTAGTCTTGTGTCATCTTTTACTGCTCCTAATTTGAAAAAATCCTCGATTCTGACATTGATACTAGAAATATTTACACGATCTTGATTGATTACACCACCTCACGAAAGAAAACTAGATCTCGCATCATATTTTTGCTTCAAAATATTTCTAGATCCATGTCGTGCTCCTTAATTATTTATTCAATGTGTTTTTTTTATTTAGGAGCACAATTTTTTCCTTCAAGAAAATTGCAACATTCAGCTTTTGTGCGCATTTTTCAAGTGGACATCTAAGACAAGTGCTTCATTCTCCAAATTTTCATTTTTTTGATCGCATTTGAAAAACAATTTTATAAAAAATAAAATGTAATTGCAAAAAAAGATTACAACTAATAACAACCTTATCTTTTTGGCATTTACAATGATAAAAAAATATATTTATCTCTAGCCCATTTGTTAAAGTTTGGGCTTCAACATTTAAATTCTCCAACCTGTTTAACATCATCATTGTAGTCATTTCTTACGAAATGATACCTAATACAACTTGATTCACTAATACATCAAGCTTTTCTGGTTGATTTTTAACTAATGAATATAAATTGTTTCTTTGGGAATGGTTGTGAAAATGAGAATTTATTTCCTTCATCAAAACTTTATCCCGAATTCCCATATTTACAAAAAAATTATCTCTAGAATAATAACATCATTAATAGTCATATATAAGCTATCAACTAATAAATTATTCAACAAAAATGTAGTTATTTTTCATCACTCCCTAGATGGTGAATTGGGTGTCGGTGAAACCATTTTTGTATAATATGGTGTGGCTAGGGAACTTGTAAAATTTGAATTATATCATGTGGATTAAAAAACTCATTAGGGCCCCACTCTCAATCCCCAAAAATCATCATCAAGATCAATTTGTTTTAAAATTGTGGTGTATGTTGCTCTATGGACACCACCAATAGAGAGATTGGGAACTCTTTTATCATCAATCACCATGCCACCACTTTTGGCTAAAACTATATCGGTTTACCCCTAGTCCGAACATTGTTGGGTGGCAATGGTGATGACATTTTTTCCTCTATGAATGGTGAACTACAAAAACAAAACATCATCAGAAAATGGAAAATAAAAATGAAAATTCAATGTTAACTTAAAATATAACATAATAAATTGGTGACGAGATGTAACATATATTGTTGTTGAAGAAGACTATATTGTTCCCGATCATTGTTTGTTAAAACCTTAGGATTTGTTGATGTGGGGAAACTTGATGAAAAATGTTTGAGGATGTTATAAATATTAAATGTGTATGTAATGAACGGTTACACCAAAATCTTGAGGCATTAGTGAAATACATGATCATATCATCCCACCATGTTCCGTAGCTCGGACTTTTTGATAATAGACCTACTTGACACCCACTCCACTCCACTCTATGAACCCCCTTTGGGAACTAGACTATGGACTCTATGTTGAAGACCTCCTTATCACCCACTTTGTGACTCAAACCTAAGTGGTTGCTTTTATACCAAATGTAATGAACCATTACACCAAAACCTCGAGGCATTAGTGAAATCCACACACCAAGATCATATCGGTGTAATGATTAAAAGTAATAAAGTAGAAATTACAATTTGAAATAGTGTATATTATTTCATTTTTATAGCTTGATAGTATGAATACCAACAACTAATGAGAAATTTTGGTGAATGGGGGAAAAAATAACTCCTCATTGTTTTTGTCTCATAAATGTAACATGAGATGATTGTGCATCCATGTCCGAATATGTAGAGCACTCAAGAGCTTCCCACCTCTTGTAGTAGTTTGTCTTATTGTGTAAGATGTTATGGACCTCTTTTGTAAGAAGCAAAAAGAATATTAGTTATATTAATACCAAAATAAATACACATACTCATTTTGGAATAATTTTATTTAAAATTACCTTCTAAGTTGTAATTGAAAGATAATTCACTTTTATATTTTCATTGATTTCATTCAGAATATCAGTATTCTACAACTCATAAAATGCCTCATAATATAGTGAAATTATATAATTGTAAGATGAAAGTGTAGCATTGTCATTGCAAATAGCATATGACAAATCACTTATAATCTTGTTAGATAAATATGTACACCAATCATATTTTTGGCCACTAAGAGAATGGAGGGTGTAGATAACAACACGTATGAGATTTCATCTAGTTTTCTCGTAGGACTATTCTAGGATAAAAAAATTCAATCATTGCTTACAGAAATGTGCGTGCAACAAATTGCACATATAGTCCCCTTTTGATTGATTTTGGTTAGTTGTACAAAAGAAAAAAACTATTATTGAAATTTAAAAATAAAGAAAAAATATTGAAAAAATTAGAAAGAAAATATTACCTTCGATCTATATCCCGTAATGGGACTCTAGATACTTTTTGTCTTGATCAGACAACAAAGATTTTGTTGTGACATGGTTCACATTCAAATGTGGTAGCCCTATTAAGTGGTGGATGTCTTTTGAAATTTTTTCAAATGAAAATTACCATGATGTGAGCGTGATGGTGAACTTTTGACTCTAAACAGTCATAGTTGGCTAATAGAAAACTCAACAAACTGGTATCAATATCATATTGAGGCATGTAAATAAATGCTCAACAACTACATTTTTCCACCCAGTTGTTGATTTTTTTCTTGAGTTTTAGTGGGTTGAATATTTGTGAGCGCATGAGGTTTTTCAATTGTATTTTTGGTTGTGACATTTTAGAGGTGGTTTCTAGTTTTGGTTGTAATGGAAAATTAGGAAGGATTTGTTTGCACTTTGCAGGTTGCATAGGTCTATTAGGTAGTAAAGTACGAGCGATCAAGGAAAAACCTTTGGAAAAGTGACAAATGGAGGGATCTGTATATATTTATATAATGACATGGACATGTGGTGATGTCTCAGTGGCATGGGTGAATAAGAGCATAGGAACATGAACAACTTTCTGGTTATAACACAGTCGATTGGCCACATATGCAACCGATCGGTGGCGTATATAATTGGCTAGCTGAGCATACAACCAACCAACAACATATACAGCTGGCCAATTGAATATGTAACTAAATTATAGAATATAAAGTCGGTTGGATGCATATTTAATTGATCAATGGCATATGTATCCGATCAGTTGAATATATTGTCAGTCAGTTACATATGCATTACAACCAGCCAGTTAGACTCCAAGATGGTTAGTTGTAAAGTAAATCTGGTCGTCTGTAGAAAATATTGACCATATGAAGATATGTTCACATAGATGTCCATCTGATTTTTTTCATACAAATGTGCATTTGTCATGCCATTTTAGTCGTAATTGCCACATTCTCCTTCTATTTTTTGATTCAAAATTTGATTCTTTTGTGTGACTATATAACTTTTACACTTATATGCCATGAATTTGAAACCTATTTTCACATATTCACAAAAACAAATTCGAGGAGTTTGGTAAAGGCTCTTAACATTTTCCCTGTAATAAGGGCACATAGGTTATATAAAAAGAAGTAAGTTCATACCAAAAATAGAGTCATAGAGCCACAAATATGGTACACCCATGGTTTCCTCTCAAGATAATCAAGGCATTGTTTACACCATAATTAAATTATGCTATAAAAATTAAACAACAATATATGATGTAAGGATGTGTTACAAGAGACTATTTTAATCTAATTAATTCACAATTCACTATGCATAACTAGAATAATGTATTAACACTTGTAATAATGATAAACAATGAAATGATAACACAAATACACAAGAGGAGATTAAGGAAATGTAGATGTGAAAATATGTGGAAAAGACATATCGAAACTAGAAATTATTTGTTATTGATTATGGAGTCGAAATGAGTCGAAGATAGGATCATAGGAGTCTTGTATTTACCCAAGCTTAGAGTTTAATTGTCCCGAATATAAGTGTAAAGTCTTGGACCCTTTGATAGTTGAAGTTTTCAAATTCATGTGTGTTTTTCTTTCTTAGAAATCTCCTTCATTGTATGTTACTCTGGTTTGTACAACCTTCGGATGACATGTAATCACCTACAATAAAGTGGAAACCCTATAAACCTAAAATACCCTTTATCAAAGCATTTGATAACCAAATGGAGAAATCAAGTGTGTGGTGAGGCTTGACTACCCTTGGTGTTCAATATTTCAAAGCAAATCTAAGTATTACACTACATGCCTGCATGTGGTATCAAGTCTTATCTACTTCTCTTAATTTCAAGTATGAGTGTGAGTGTGATCTAAGATAACCCCTTATGAGTGCCCTTGTGTCTCTTCACACAAAGATAATGGGATAAATATATAATAGATAATGTACCCAATACAATAGTAGTGTGATGTAGTGTGCTTCATTGCATGACCTAACCTTTTTTCATTGAAACCCTTTCACGATACTTGGAGTGACTTTTCTCTTGCTAAGACATGGCTCTATGAACTTTATATGCTTAAAATGGAGGAAGCTAGATCTTTAACCTGGTTGAGTACTTCGGACATACAATAGGGGCTTATCTAATTCATGTTCCACTGATTTAGGAACATTTTGTAGAGCCTAGAGTTTTTTGAAGTGATATTTGCAATAGTATCTTGTAAGAGTGTTAGGTGAGTTATAAAGTGATATTGACTTGCTTATATAGCCTTATGCAAGTGAAATATTGTGATAAGTCCGACCCTAGAAAGATGAAACAAAGTAATAAAGATATTCAAATTGGAATCAAAGTCATAATATAAGGATAACCAACACCATACAAGTTGGTTAAGGCCATATAAAAAAATTATGACCAAATTATATGGTTTAGCAAAGGAAGCGTGTAATGTAAAATAAAAATTTATAGAATGACACTCAAGGATAATTTATTACTTAAATTGATTAATATGTCATATGTTTACAACAAAGCAAAGTGTAAAGATGATAAAGTCATGAAATAGCTAGAGATGTACTAATTGGACTTATAATGTGAGTATTTTTGACAAAAAGAGTATATCCACACTCACCATTTTCAAATATCAAGTTACCAAATTTGAGTGTCTATATTTCCCCTCCTTAAGTGTTTAATTGAAAATTGCACACTTATAGGAAATACATACCCGAGTTTTCACAAACAATTTTTCTTTGCTCTATATTTGTATTCCCATGTATTGGTGTTAGCATGTTTCATGGTGAAAACTATAACATTAATTGTAGTCAATGTCTTTGATAGAAACTAAGTTGTCTCTAAAAGTATAAATAAAACTTGTAACTTTTGTAACTTTAAAATTTCATAAAGTAAAGTAAAGTAGATGCAAAACCTAGAAGGAATACACATGTTCATTTTATGGATGGAGGAGATCCCATTATTATTGTACTTTAGATATTTGGAATTTTTGTTGAGATTCTAATGAATTGAAGGTGATTATTCCCCAATTGTGCTAAAAGAGAAACATGAGTGTTGAGCACATGCAACCTAACAACAAAGGAGAGAGAGGAACCAATGTACTAGTTAAGAGAGAAGATCACATATAAGAATTTTTAGTAACCTTGATATATTCCCCTTTAAGCTTTTGATAAGAGAGGAAGTATATCCTACAAAGAACTTAACCTCTTTGATACCTTCTACAACCCCATGGACCACACCGTTATAGACAAATCTAGGTCCAATTTTGTAATCTTGTTGTAATTGTTGAGTAAGATTTTGTAACTAAAATTGCATAGTTGAATAGTAATGGTCTTACCATGCCCCCACTATGTGATGTACTATTGAAAATGAGTTTATAAATTATATAATAACATAGAGGAGATGAAGGTTTATGCCCCCAAACCTTGTTATTACAACTCGTGTATGAGCGAGTGTAGAGGAGAATGAATGAAGTAATCATGCCCATTGTATATTACTCTAAAATGAGCAATCTTTGTCTAAAATTGTATGAGAAATCTATAGATATTTGATATAATATGATAATACCATGATTTTATGAGATTATGCCCCATGTCCAAGAATGTCAAATGGGGTTAGGACCAAACCACTATATTGACTAAGTTGTATGGTTTTGACCTATATTGAATTTTGTCACTTTTTAGTATATATTCTTGTTCCTGAGGATTTGGACCCTATAAAAACATGCTCTTGTGTCCAATAGTTTTTCTCGTGTGTATAAAAATATATCCTAATGAATGGCCTCTCTTTTAAGGCATGTGTGACAAAGCATTTGAGCTCGTGTCTCAAAAGAATAAATGTGTAACCCTATTAGATAAGTAATATAATATACATAGGATCACATAGAAGGTTGGAATGGTGGCCACCATTAGGAACATGTAACAATAAAATAGGCATCACATTGTGGAAACCATGGTGCACATAGAAATCAACTTGCAATAACCAATGATACATATGTATGGAAATAGTAACTATAGTGTGGAAAGATTCAATAACATCAAAATATATAGTAGAAATAAGATACAAATAGAGACATCAATTTTGTAAGATTCAAGCATGTCATAAGCCAAAGTAGTAATAATATAGCAATATATACATCAATGTCAAAAAAATGTATTCAATAATTTAACGTAATAAGGACTATTTCCATATTCATAGGCAATAGACTAATTTCCAAAACTAGGAGTTCATGATATTTAAAGACATGATCATTATACAAAACATGCCCATTTATATCTAAATCAATTTGATGTTACTATCTTAGAAAATATGAAAAAACCAAACATTCGTAGAGAAATAAGACATCAAGCTTCTTTCAAAATGAAGTTTGTCATCTCTTAGGGTTTTATATGTCATATGATTCATACATTTTATCTTGCATCTATGTATTCTATGACACACACAAAATTGCAGGCATATGATAAAACATCAAAGGAATATTTGCAAGCATGTTATTTCCATCTCGAACAATCATTCCATTCTAAGGTATGATGTGTTTTTTCAAATAATTTCCTTTCCTTCTCTTACAACCCTATTTTGAAATATTTTTTCGACATACCAACCACACATTACTTTACCTTGTTCCGAAATTGATTTTATATTTACGCACACCAACACTTTTTATTGAAAACACTCCATTGTTCATTCCTCAAGCCCTTGGAGATCATAGCTTGCAATATATTCATTCCACGAGACAACATTTCATTGAGCAAAATTTTAATTCAATTGTTATGCCTTGTGCTAGCTTCTACATTTCTGCAAATCCATATATTAGAATTCTTAGCAATCCCAAATCCAAGAGAATCCCCCATTAAATTATTTTTGCACGCATTAATTCAACTATTGTTACATTCATTGGTTGTTAGGCTTGGTCTATGCTAACATATAAATTGCATTATTTGATTATCATTATGGCAATGGGGGTGACGCCACAATGGAAGTGGCATTCCTACTAACATAATGGTTGATTGGCTACAAAATGAGTATGTTTTTTTCTCATCCTTCTCTTCTCCTCCTTTGCGGATGTATAATACACATGATTTCAAATATATGAATAGAGATTTGAATGTTATTAAAAGGGATAAGAAGCATGATTTTAGAAATATGGACAACATTGAATGTAAAAGAGATGATAAGATACATTATCTCGGGACATATAGACAAATAATTGAATGTGTAAAAAAAGATAGTTTGAGTATGATTTTAACGAGATTTGAATGCTTAAAAATGTTGGCATTCAAATATAAGCATGATATAGGATATTTAAATATTTAATTGAATGTAAGAAAAATGTTGGTGTTCTAATATAAGTGTAAAAGAGAAGAGACATATGGATATAGATTTGAATGTAAAATAGAAGAGAATCGTGATTTTAGACATATGAACAGAAAATTGAATGTAGAAGAGAAGATAAGAAGCTTGATTTTAGACATGGACAAAAAATTGAATGTAAAAGAGTTGGCAAGCATAATTTTAGACACACGAATAGAGAATTTAATATTAAAAAAATAAGAAGCATGATTTTAGATGGATAATTGAATGTAAAACACGAGAAGAAGACATGTGGATAAAGAATTGAATGTAAAAGAGTAGAGAAGAAACATGATTTCAAACATATGGACATAGATCAAAGTATGTAAAAGAGAGGAGAATAAACATAATTTAAGACAACCCAATACATTTGAAAAAAATCCACACCCCAAAAAATGTACACATTAATAAAAACAACTAAGGAGGGCCTCTCGGAAGAAAACAAAATTAACATGAGTTTAGGTCCCTACTTCTACCCTACCTCCATTTTTATTTCTTTTTAAAATGAAATTAACTTTATCTGGAAAATGGAAAGAAATTCCATCATAGGGATATTGATAACAAAGATGGTAATTTATGATTTATAATGTCCTTTGGGTCAAATAAGTCTTTACAACTTAGAAAACTCTATATATTCATAGTTGTCTAACTTCATCGTAAATTCTCCAAAAAAAAATTAATTGTCTTGAGTTACGGTTCCATGTATTGTATTGCAATTGGAAATGTCTTTATGGTCGAGCCCAATATCCTCATAAAGAGGAAACATTCAATCGAACACATTATTTCATCATCTTCATCATTAAAACCACGAGACCTTACAAACTATACTAGGTTATTAAATACCTAGTAATTTAACACGCATGAGATACATAACCGTCACATGTTGGATAGTTCCCCAAAGACATTTAATACAAAACTATAAGTGATGATGTCACTACCCTACAAATTCATATAATATTGGAACGCAATTTCACTTTTACCTAATAGAAATTCACATAGGCCATGTCATCGATCCCCATAAGGTCCTAATAACATTGCATTGATTCCGGAGTTGATAGTTGTGGCTAGGCCTATCTCTCACGCAAGTTCGCACAATAGGGAAAAAGTATTTTCCGTCACGTCGCCGTTAGTTTTGTCGCGTCGCCGTTAGTTTTGACGGAAAAGGAAACAACGTATTACGTTGTTACCTATATAGGTAACAACGTAATACGTTGTTTCCTTTTCCGTCAAATTTCCGTTTGTGGTTTTTTAAAAGGAACCGGCGCCATATGGTTTCATACGTGAGTGCGCAGCAGGATGGTGGGGCACGAGAAATAGGGCGCGGGGTCCTGGTTCAAGTAGAAGGTCAAAATTTTGTGCAGGTTCGCATTGACTGTGAACCTGCGTGATAGATAGGCTCATCGGATAGTTGTTATCTTGCCATCTACTCTCCCATTATACAATTAGTTGTGATATTTATAGTAATATGATTTATAAAAAATCCTAAATCACATATTCTCAATGGTCATGAAAGGTGTAAGGGAGATTCTCAAGTAATTAACTCCTCTTCATGAATAGATTAACCATGGCCGACCCAATGTTTTCAAACATATCCATAGTTTCCAACCCCATGGGCACGTATGGTATCCATGTAACTTGTATTATATAACACAAAGAGAGGGATATTAATCATTGAGAAAATATGTATAGTTTTGTGTTTACACACATGAATTCATATTTTATTGTAAAAACACTATTAATAATAGGCTCGACAATCTTTTTTTGTGAAATTTACAACATGTTGCACTATTTGCGAATTTAAACTCTTATACCTCCAAAATTCAAGGAAACCTTTAACATTAGTCTAAATATCTACGTAGCATGTTGGTGTGAGGTATTTGCCTTGTCATCTCGGGAATTTTCCACCTCACATGGTGAGTCATCTCACTTAGGTGAGGTCATAGGTCTTTAGGAGTTATATGACATATGACATATTTTGTCATAGAATCTTTCATTGTCATATGCGTCATTGGCATCATACAAGAGTTACATTCCATCTTGGTAATTGTAACTATTTTTCCTCATGGGGAATGATTTCCAGGCACCGGAGTTACACAACACTCTCATATGTACCCTCTTATTTTGATCTATGAGTATGAGTAGATTGTTTTTCCTTATGCATGATTCTTGTTGTTTGATTAATCTCTTGTTGATTACTTAGAGCATGTTTGATTCCATTAGAGTGCAACCTTGTTGATGTGCATGGGTTTCCATTTTGATCCTCGTTGTCCAATCTCACATGGTATCCTATCTCTGCGATTCGAAAAACGTGTACTCATATTTATTAGTTGTTAAATACTTCTGGTTTCATTTTTTATCACTTCTCATGTAAGTTTATTAATCATTTTATTGATTGTGCTAATATGAATTAACATCTTGTTTGGATTTTTTGTTTGTAATTTTTGTGTGCATGCGCTTTTAAGGGTTTCTCTCGCTAGATTTAGTTGGTTGAACTATCTTTGGCAAAATCTCTATTTTGGAGGTATTTTATGGTTTATTGGTTTTTGTTGAAAAAAATTAGTTCATTTTTTGAAATATTTCTCTTGTTTTCCTGCAAACCAACCTCCTCCATCTCCCTACCCCGCTCGGCTCCTAGACCACCGGGCTCCTCCTTTCCCATCTCGGTCAGCTATATTCTAGCTCGACGAGATACATATGTGGCTCCTCAAGCTTCTCTCTTGACTGAATTGTAGGCCGAGCCACCTCAAGCTCGACCCCAACTCACTCCCCCTCTCTTGAGTTGTTTTTTTTTAACCCGTTGTGTCGAGTTTAGTCAATCTCGTGAATAGCTATATGTCATTCAAGCTCTACATCTCCTTACCAAGCTTATTCACTGTCATCTATGGCTCACCCTCCATCTCTCTTCCATGGTTGGTTGTCGTGGACTTATGTCACCATCTTTGGCTGAGATCTTACCTTACACGAGCTCTCCTTGAGTTTTTGAGGATCGAACTCCTTCGGTAGAATCTTCTCTCTCTTGTCCTACTCCTTTTTTTATCGTCTCAGCCCTATATCCTCCATCTATCTCACTTTGTGGGTAGCCTTCCTTGGCTTCCATCCACCTTATTTTCCCTATTTGGTATCGACTCGGTCTTTTTCCGCTTACCCTAGCTCTGTCTTGGTCATTGGAACCCTCGACCCTACATGCGTTGCAAACCACTCCGCCTCCTCGGTCCATTTCAATCCATCATTTGCTTTTCTTGTTGATTCAAGCTCGGGGTGGACTGCCTCAAGCCCCCATCTTGCCACGTGGCCTTATGTCCTCTTGTTAACGTACTTAACATTGTTCCCTCATTTTTAAATATTGAGACCGCTTTTTTATTATTATAATCTTTGTATAAGTTTTAAAACTTAGTTTTTTAATTATAACTTAGCTTATTTTATTATATTAAGGGTAAATTTATTAAAAGGAAGAATTTAATCTTTAAGTATTTCAATTAATCTTTAATCAAGAGGTTATCTTTTTTTGTCAATTAAATCCCTTTTAATTTCTTAATGATTTTAATAATTAAATTAATTGGGAAAAATATTTGCAAAACTAGCATTATTGGGCATTTCGATCGATTGCTTGTGAAGGGGTGTTTTATTACTTTTTGGAGGCTATTCTTGTGTTTCGAAGTCTCTTGGCTCGTTTTGAGTCATTTTCTCTTTGTAATCTAACTTTTTTTGCTTGCAAGCTAGTAAGTACATCCACAACAGCCTTGTGCAAGGGAGTTCCTCACAATGTGAGATGTTATTTCTCACACAGGACTTAGTTTTTCTCCCTTATTCTTATTTTTACATCGCTTCATGCTTTCTTATAGTGTTAAATTGTTGTAATCACTTGAAACTCATTGTTGTCTCCACAATTACACATTTTTATGCCAATTACAAGGTGAATGGCTAGTTGTTTCATGACGTACAATCACATATGATTGTAATCAACGCATTAAACTATAAAGTTTCACAAATAAGGGGGTTAAAATATTGTTATGGGGTGTGTGTGTGCTTTCTTTCTTTCTACATTCTCTCTCTTCACTATGGATGCTCTTTCTATTCCTTTTCTCATGGTGTTTAACTTCTTTTAATGGAGATCAAAAATGGCTATGAAATTATAGGGTAAAGGGTTATTTTGTATCACTATGGGAGTGGAGAAAGAACCAACATATGAACCCAAAAAATCTAGGTGGTTTAACCAATGTGACCAGGAGTTAATCTTAGGTTCATTCTCCAAAGCGTGTGCTTCATGTCATCTTATCAAAGTTACTAGGAAATTTCTTCATTCTTCCACATTGAGTCTTCCACAACACCCAATGGAGCCTAGAAAACTCTTGATGATATGTTTGGAAAATAAGATGACATGAGAGCACACGATTTGGAGAATGAATTGCTAAGATTAACTCCTAGTAACTTTGATAACCTAAAGGATTTCTTCTCAAAGTTTTTCCACACTATATTATTTTTAAAGAATGTGGAGTTGATAAAAAGGATTCCCAATTGATCTTGTTGATTCTTTCTAAGCTTCGCCTCGAATACTTTGTCTTCATTTCTACCTTCCACGCCACAAAAGAATCTCTAGGGACTTCTTTGGAGATACCATTATTTGACAAATTTTCATCCCAAATCATTCGAGAACATAATAAGTTGATTCAAATGGGAGCACTCAAATCTAAGTCACATGCCCTTGTAGTAAATCTAGTAAAGGAAAGGATAAGAAACATGAAAAGAAGAAAGAGAAAAAGGACCAACCTAAGAAGGAAACCAAGACCAACCAAACCCAAACCAAATCTAACACAAATGCTTCTACTTATAAGCCCAAAGAGAAGAAGGAAAAGTGTAAGTGTTCCTATTACAATAATATTATACATGAGGAGCATCAATGTATGAGAAAACAAATAGATCACCTAACTCATTTACTTGAGAAGAATAATATTTGTATTCCTTAATATTTCAAATAAAATTCTCCGAAGTCTGATTCTTCCAAATCAATGAAGTCCAAATCATAGTAGAAGAATAAAGGAATTACCCTTGTAGCTAAATTTATTCCTTCATCAACGTGGATTATTGATTTCGGTTACTTACACCACATGGGCTCTTTTCATGTTGATTTTTCCAACATTGAGCCCTGTGGCATGTCCTAAATCACTTTGAGTGATAATACTTCGGTGTCGGTTTTGATAGTGGATCGGTAGAATTAGAATGTGGAACATTTAACCATGTGTTGAGTGTTCCCAATCTCTCTACCAATATCCTATCGGTTTACCAAATCACTCATCTTGGTGAAGGAATGCGGGTTAAATTTAATCATAACTATTGATTTTTCATGAGCTTTGCAATGAGTCTAAGGTGGCTGAGGGAAAGGTGGATCATCGGTCAATATTGACACCTTTTCCCACTTTACTATGATTCAATGCCCATATCCTTTTTCACTCATGCGCA
The DNA here is from genome assembly GCA_018340775.1 of Taxus wallichiana var. yunnanensis. NCBI lineage: Eukaryota > Viridiplantae > Streptophyta > Pinopsida > Cupressales > Taxaceae > Taxus > Taxus wallichiana. The sequence goes on along the minus strand of CM031236.1, from coordinate 181,051,877 downwards.
GATGAGGTAAACAAGCTATGACATGAGCATTTTGTCATCTAAGTTATTATTACCTTGACAATTGAGCCAAAATGAGATGGTCAATAGTTTACCCCGCTTCAAATTTTTAGGGCCTTTATGAGGGTTGTGCCCTCTGAAGCACTCAAGAAATTTTTGGCAAAGGAAAGGCCTGGAGATATTCTTTTCATTTAAATCTTTTCATAGTGACATTTTTATCCTTTCCCATCTCCTTCACTTAGTTTTTACTTACTATATCTCTATGTACTTACCTTCATGGATGAATTTTTGCATTACACTTGGTGTATTTTCTCAAACATAAATATGAAGTTTTGATCACTTTCAAGACTTCAAGGATCTTGTTGAGAAACAAGATGAAATATATATCAAGGTTCTTCGAACCAATAATGGAGGCTAATATGTAAGAAATAAGTTCAAATATTTCTGTACCTTTGAAGGGATTGCTTTGCAACATACAATTTCTTACAACCCTTTGCAAAATGGAGTTGTGGAAAGAAAGAACCAAACACTTAAGGAGATGGCCACTTGTATGATTCACTCTAAATCCCTTCCTCTCGTAGTATTGGGCCAAAGATGTGAACTATGTTTGTTACATTCATAACCATGTTTCACACAAGGTAGTGATAGGGATGACACCCTTTAAATCTTGGTATGGACACAAACTTGATGATGAGAACTTTCACGTATTCGGATATACTACTATAACTTAGTTACCCAAAATATACGTAAGGCCTTGGAACCAAAGTTTAGACCTTGTATCATTGTAGGATATCCTGATGGTGTGAAGGGTTATAGATTGTTGAACCATACCACTCATCAACTTTATATCGAGAGAAGTTTGAATTTTGATTATTCATCTTCTCCTTCCAGATATACACCCGATGAGGTCCTTATAACCCTCTTTCATTCTAATTATGATTCTTCCGATGATGATATTGTTAAAACTTGTCATCCTAATCCTATTTCTCCTCCTACTCCTTATGTTCCTCATGCTTAAAAATATTCTAATTATGATAGTAGTGATGATGAGGACTTTTCCTTATCACTCGAGTGATGAATCTATAGATTTTGAGCCTGACTCTTCTCCTGGACCTTATTATCTCTAGGTAGACCTTACAGGGTGTTGTAGATTGGATAGGGGATCCTTCAAATGAGATAAAAACTCATTTAGGGTTCACTGTATCCCACGCCTTCTTCACCTCCGCTTCTAACCCTCAATATTTCTAGGAGGCTTCTAGGATTCTTAAGTGGGATTCTTCCATGGATGAGGAGTATTCCTCACTCATGAAGAATGATACTTGGGATCTCACCCCTCTTCCGAAAGGAAGAAAAATAATTTAGTGTAAGTGGGTGTACCAAAAAAATTATGGTGCTAATAGGGACATTGAGAAGTATAAAGCCCAACTTATAGCTAATGGTTTCTCTCGGTGTAGTTTGGGTTGATTATTCGAGATACCTTTTCTCTCGTTGTGAAGATGAATTCCATTCAACTGACTCTCGCCATCCCTATTGTGATCAAATGGGAATTCCATCAAATGAATGTTAAGATTACCTTCCTTCATAGAGACATAGAAGAATAAATCTATATGGAACAACCCTTGAGTTATTTCCATGATTCCTCCCTAGATTGTAATTTAAATAAGTATCTCTATGGCCTTAAACAAGCCCCTCATACTTGGTATGCTAAGATGGACTCCTTTCTTCTTGCATTAGGGTTCACTAGGTATCACTTTGACCCAAATGTTTACATTCTACATCAGGATGACTCCATACTCATCCTTGTTTTGTATGTTGATGAATTATTGATTACGAGTAGCTCTTCCTCGATCATTGATTTTGTGAAGACTTCCTTAACCAACAAGTTCTCCATGACTCGACTTAGGTTTTCTTCACTAATTTCTTAGGATACAAATTTCCCAATCTGACTCGGGAATTGTGATTGCACAACCTATGTATGCCCTTGATTTGTTATCTTTTCACATGTCCGATTGTAATCCATCTAGTACTCCTTTTGTTTTCAAGGTTAATTTAGTTGTTTATTACTCCACTCCCTTAGTCAATGGTACCTTTTATCTCCAGTTGGTGGGGAGCTTGATCTATCTAGACTCACACTCACCGATCTTTCATACTTGTTGGTATCATGTCCATATTTATGTAGGAGCCTCATGAGCTGCATTACCAAGAGAAACAAAGTGGATCCTTCACTCCATTTGTGGCACTCATATCGATGGAATTCACTTATGAGGAGGGAAAACATCGATCTAGTTGATTTAAAATTATGATTGGGTTGGTGATCTTGATCATCAGAAGTCTACCTCAAGCTATAGTTTCTCTCTTGGTTTAGGTCTTGTTAGTTGGTCAAACAAGAAAAATAATGTGATTGTGATATCTTCTACGAGACAAAATACAAGAGAGAAATCAACATCGATGTTGTCCAAAATAACTCCCCAATTATTTTTACAACTTAAATCATCATTCTAACTTTGAGGTTCAAGACTCCAAGTTGTGCGCACACTCTAATTGTTTCCTTAGCATAGTGTTTTATTGTAGTTCTTACGCACACCCTCACGTGCCCTTCCTTCTCCATTCCCCTGTCTTCTTCCATTCTCCATGTACGTGCACTCCTTGCACACCCACTTTCATTCCCAACTTCATGCACTCCTTACACGCACATCTACAAGCTTTCCTTCCAATTTGGCTAAGCCCCCTGCATGATTTTTCCACGCTCTTTCCCTTTCTTTTTACGCCACCACTTCTCATTTGAATATTGTGCTCCACTTGCATATTTATATATGTTTAGGGTATGCATCTCATCTTCCCACTTCTACGCACACACCTTTTTACACACCCATCCTAAGTAGTCTCTCGCTTCTTGCTCACACACGCACCAAGTGCACTCTTTTATGTCATTCATTGTGCCACGTCACAATCTGTCAAAATTGATTGTGCAACATGTAACCTATCAAAGCGTGCCTCTCGGGCATCAAATTCTCGTGAGCAAACTATGTGTGAAACGTGGCATAAACAACAAAACAAATGAACAATTGGTTGATCCTTCATCCAATCATGACTTGCCACGTGTCATTGTGTGTTCCACTTACATCAGATTTTAAAGCATCATAAATTTTGCTAATGGGCCTGGATCCGTGCTCTCTTGATTTTTTTGGAAATTATTGACGTGGGTTACACTCTAGATCATTCAAAATCAGATTTTTGTGGGATTTGGTAGGTGAGAAATAGGGAAATGCATACTAACCATTAATACACATGTTTAGTCGACCCAACCACCTAGATTTGATCCAATTTTCCTCTTTCCTTCTTCCATAAGAAAAATAGACATGGTTAGGTGCATCCGATAGCTTTACAAGTAGATTTGTAGGCATTCAATGCTTGTTGTTGTGGTTGAATTTCAAATATGATTTTCCTCTTCTTTCTCCTCCTCTTCTCTCCTTCTTCTAATAAATTAAAGAACAATGCTCATTGTAAAAGGTTAGACCCCTTTAGTTTTCCAAGAGCTTTGGTTCTTTGTATTTTGAGTTGTAGGCCTTTAGATCTAGCTCTTTGCATGTGGATATTAGTCTCATCCACCATTGTAATAGACTGGGCATTTTATGGAAGCAATAAAATCTTTTTTTTTGGTTATTTTTGCCTTGAATCATTTTTTATTACATCTTCTCACCTCTCTTTTGCATTGTATGTTTGTTGTGATTTCTCACATCCCTTGTAGGTTCCTTTTCTAATTGTGCTCCATGAAAACAAGTGTGTGAGTATGTTTCAGACTATGATATGCATGTGTTTATCCTCTCTATACATGTTTTCCTTTATTTTTGCTTTAAGCTAACTATGTTCATCCCCCTCTTTCTGGTATTATCACCTCTTTTAGCTTAGTTTCCCCTTTTCATGCATTTCCTTCTAACCTTGGTCCCTTTGATTCTTATAGTAGTGGTAGGTAGTTTTATTTCCTTTCTATGATTAGTTTCAATAGTAAAATAGGTAGAGGAACCGGTCTTCTCTGGAGGTTTGTATCAAGTGTGCAAGGTCCCACAATTTGGAGACACCCCATGCTTCCTCAAAATCTTAGTTCATCCTGATTTGGGACAGGTGTAATTTTTAGCTCCAACAATTTTTGGCATGTCTGATGGGACCAACATTGAAATCTCATATTTCATTATTGTTGGATTTTGTTGTGTGACCTAGTGATTTCCATCCTTTGAAGGCATGTTTCGACACATATTATGACTCCCAAACTCAAATCTATTGTTTTTAGTTGCCTACACACATTTTTCATGAGAAGGATACATAATAGATAGAGCGCAAAGCAGCTAAAGATTCCTTTGAGTACCTTCATCTTTCTCTAAGAAGAAGAGGTAGAAACAATTACACGCCCATCTCCATCCCCAGGTCGCGTTGTAATTTCTACACCACCTCCTAGTGGCCTTCCTTACTGACCTTCTAGAAATCGATACCTATCATAATAATGGCAATACAAAAAAATCAACCATTTGTTAATTTTACTAGTAGTAGTCCTCTTTCTCTTAATTCCCAAAATCCTATTCCAGCATTTGCACTTAAGAGTATCCCTTTCTTCACTGGGAAAATCAGACCACTCTAGTAGACCATATTCAAGACATTGCCAATGTCTGTGCTATCCACCAAATTTTTTAACAAGATATAGCAGAAATTATTAGCTTCTTCATTCAAGGGAAGATATTTGTAATGGTTCAAAAGTCTGACAATAAGATAAATCACTAATTGGAATCAGTTGGGGACATCCCTTTGCAATGAATTTGGAGAAAATCTAGATAACCTCTCCTTACCCGAATAGAGGACAACCATAAAAAGAGCTCCCAATGAGCTCATGATAGATTTCAACTTTAGATTTCAAAAGACCTGGGAGAGAATTCCATCCCTTGTAAGACCAACTCCATAAGGTGTTTTCCTTTAATTTTTAAGGGCTTTAAATTCTGATATTGTTTTCATGATCCAATCCATGGGAGGTGCAATGTTTCTTGGGGCCTATGCATTAGCCATAAGGGCTGAAAATTGTCTAATACAAGAAAGGAGTTAGCCCCTAGACTACCCATTCCCTTATTTCTAGAAATGCCTCAGGCACCTCAACCTTCCATTTCCCCTATTCCTAAGTAGAGCACTCAACCCATTGCCTCCACGTCCTATTCTCCCCTGTAGGAAAAGGAGGGTGAAGAAATGAAAGCCTTGATTAGAAACTTGTCAAATAAAATCATATCCTTAGAAAAACAATAGGCGCAAGCTCTTTCAAAAACAATTCTAATCAAGTATTTAATCAGAGCCATCATCCCTTCAGAAATCAATATCTAAATCAAAGATATAGGCAGAACCTACAAAAAAGATAGATGGCACGCTAATGAGCACCTCCCGCTTCAGAGTGTTGCCCCTGCGCAACCCCTTCCAATGCTCACTTCAATTCAAGTACTCGTTCTAGTTCAGAAAAAGTTGGTCCAAGAGACAGAGTGGTGTTTTCCTTGTAACATGCCTCATAGCTAATATAGTTGCGCCAATTCCTTACATGTGCATACCTACAGGACTCAAAGTGCTTCAGGTTGTGAGCCCTCCACTAGCGCAGTGAATCGGAAAATCAAGAAGTACCGTGAAGTTGGTCTTAAGACAAACCTTATTTTATTTGGTGTTGAAAACTTCTACACAATGCATCAAGCTATGGATAATGCAAATGTGTTGTGCACACATATCGCTAATAACACAAGGTACAAGAGGAGAATGCTTGACTTTGGTGTGCAACCTCTCACTCCTACCACGCAGCTGATTCTAAAAATAAAAGAGATGCATCTCACTTCAAACCATCAAAGGATGTTAAAATATCTATTTTCATGGCGCACAAGCTTGTGCACGTGAAATCCCATGCAATGATCCAACTGAAGTGGCACGAGTTCCTCCTTTGGTAGGTCAGGCCTCTACGCAGCCCAAATCTTTTGTCTTCTTTCCTAACAATCAAGAAAAGAGAATGTTGTGCCTCAAATGCAAAAACCCATAGGCCTTCCATTCAACATTGTGGACCAGATGAAGAAGAAAATGTAAATATCACAATGTGGGATGCCTTGGCCATTCCATCTCAGTGTGACCTGTTGTATGAAGCTCTAGCATAACTTTTGCGCATCACCAAGTTACCTAAAGACCCCAAGTTGTTGTCAACATCTTTCAAGAAGAGGAGAAGAAAGTAAGAAAGGTTGTCAAAACCCCACCCTTCTATATGTCCTTGATAGTAGGAAAACATCTTGTGCACAATTATATGATTGATTTAGGGGCTAGTACTTCTGTTATGCCAAAGAAAATTTTGATGTCTTAGGCCTTGAGTACACCCCCATGTCTAAAGGAGTCTTATAACTTGATGGCTCAATTGTCACCACTCTAAGAGTCATCAAGGATCTTGAGTTAACCCTCCATGCATGTCCAAGCCTAACCATAACTCAATATGTGTCAATTATTGACCTACCTCCTTTGTTTTCCCTTTGCATATCAAGATATTTCACTACCAAAGTGGGTGGCTACTTGTCTTCTAATTGGTCTCATATATTACTTAGAACAAGGTATGGTACCCAATTTACCATACAAGTTGAACCTATATTTTCCTATCATGTTGAGTCATATGACCCATCACCTCTCCAAGCCAATTGCCTAATCCAAGAAGAAGGCTAAGAATAATATTCGGCTTTTAAGAACAAATTGTTTCTCCTCCTATGCCTGATATGTTGCTTGATGACTGCGCAAGAAGCAATGTGAATTTGATCCTTATGATGCAACCCTTAAGCTTTTGAAATTGGTCTTGGTACTTATTGCATCCTTAAAGAAAATTGTGTGCTACCTACCATGCTCAAGGAATAACGAGATGATGATCCTTATAAATTGTGGTAGATGTATTTTGATGGATCTAGAGGTAGAAATGGTGCAGGCACAGGTGTTGTTCTCATTTCTCCCAAGAATGATAAGTTATTATTTGCACAAGATGTAATTTTCATGCTCTAAAAATGTAGCAAAATATGAAGTGTTGGTGCATGGTCTTCTTATTGCTGAAAACAAACAAGATTATAACAAAGATTTTTCATAGAAAATTAATCAATTCTTCTTTGTCTATTTCATACGAAATGATGCATACATTTTATAGTTTAAGCTTCTATAAACAAGGAGGTATCTCTAACTATTCTCCTATATGCATAAGTTATTGAAATAACTCATAACAATATTATTTTCTACCAACTTAATGGATCACTAATATATTATATTTCCTAACATTCCCTCCCTTAGTGCGAACATGGGGAAAACTTGTCTTGTACTACAACATGTCGCTTCGTAGCCTGCTCATGATCTGGATGGTTTCTAGGAAAATACCAACAACCTCTGGATGGTTTTCCAAGTGGTTAACCAACAACCACACAACATATGGTTTTTAAGATAGATCCAACAACCTCTGGATATTTTTTCCAATGGATTACTAACAACCACAATATCATGATGGTGCAATAGTATCATTGGCTCTTATCACATTCTTCCTTTAGGAGATTGCATAGTAAACAACTTGCTTATTACAACAATAGAATAATATAACATATACTAGAAATATTCCACATTACCAAGGTTTGAAGAATTGTAATGTTCTTAGTTGTAGCCATTGTTATCGATCATTTCCACTCGATCTTGAACAACATAGGAAACTACCACTTTCACGCCCTACCTGGAAGCTTCCTTCAACTTTAGTCGTTTTGGGATCATAATGGAAATGGAACATTGGTCTCATGTTTCCCCCACAAAGTGAAATTTCCACACATAAACACTAAGAAGTAAATTGTATTAAAGTACATGCTACTGACCGGATCTTGCTAGTTAGATCTTGTTGCACATGGTCACCATTACAAGTGAACATATTCACAAGCGAGACCATCTTTCAAAAAAGTATGGTAGTCAAAGGATCATTGATAGTCATCTGCACTCCAACACAAGTCTTTTTCCAACATCCAGAACCACATAAAATAGGAACTCTGAAAAGAAACATACTACAAAAATTGAAAGTAAATACTCACACCACACATATGTCACCACTGTTGATATGCAGCCCCGTCGTTGGTAACTAACGAGAGATTTTTGAATGATCTCCTTCCTTCGTTGCCTCCATCCTATAGTTATGACGTTGCTACCTTAGCAAAATGTGACCATGAACCTCGAAAAACATGCCCTAAATAAACATCGGATTCCACTAAAAATACATCTATAAGACAAATTTTTTTTATTTTCGTACTTTTACAATGACTAACTCTATTATTATTTTAGATTATTCCACTTGAGTATACCTAAGCAATTGAATTAAATCTCAAACTAAAGCTAGAGACTAGATTATACTCTAAACGCTAATAAAATCCCACACTTTTATAAATATGACCTGGTAGTATATGCGGTGGCATGCAGTAGCTTGTGGATGAATAAGATCCATGCATTTGTTGTTGAAACTCGATTATTGTTGCTTTGACCAGAAAACTTCATCACACAGTCGATTCAAGAGAGAATGCGAGATATATTGTATGTAATTCCACTAATATAATTGAGGTAAGAGACATATAACAAATCTAATGACAAGTATGGTGGACTCGAGTGCTCGGCGAAAAATGAGATCTGTAGTGATATGACTTAATCGTTGAGATGATCATACAATCAACCACTCATAACGATGCTTACGAGACTAACCGAAGGTTGTTTTAGGCATAAGTGATCAATGCACACAAACAAGAGGATAAACTCCATAGAATAGTGCCCACTCTTGGTACATTCAATACGTGATATGCCATGAACACTCATCAATGTTCCAACAATCCAAGAAATGCTTGACAAGATGCACACACGTCGCAATTCACATGATCTCATACAAATCACATTAGAATGTATTTAGACAACATGAAGACTCGCAATATGCCCAGGCTAGCATCGAACAAATCTCCCAATATTTAAATCGGTGTGTAGGTGAGTATCTTGAGCATAAAAATTATTTTAAAACCTCCAAATTACTTTATATGCTGACATAGACTAAATTCATAGGAGCACAAATGTTATTGCTCAAATCATGGCATACATAGTCGATTTTCCCACGTAATTTTGATTCCTTCTACTAATGCCTAAAGTGTTGTTATTGGATCTTATATGGAGGCTACATTCCTTGAAAAATAAATTAATCTAATTCTGCTTCTCACATACATCAAACAATTTTTTGAAACTTGCAAATGATTTCGAAACTCCCACACAAACATGGAAGTAGATAGCGAGAACAATTCAAAGTCTGCCAAAGGAACTTATGGATCCTTGCAGCTAATCATTATTGCATCTCATGGAGATCACTCTAATACCAAATATTACAAAGAGCATTTTTACACGTAAAAAATAATCAATTCTTCTCTATCTATTTCATACGAAATGATGGATACATTTTTATAGTTTAATCTTCTCCTATAAACAAGGAAGTAGCTTTAAATATTCTCCTATATGTGTAAGTTGTTGAAACAACTCATAAAAATATTATTTTCTACCAAATTAATAGAGCACTAATATATTATATTTCCTAACAAATGATTGAGGCGCTGTAAATTTTTGGGACACTGAGTTGGTTATCCACTAGGTCACAAACAAGTGCACAAAAAATAATAAGATTCTCAAATATTATAAACATAGAGTTTGGGACCTCTTAGAGAGCTTTGATGCTCTAAATTTGTAGGTGGTACCAAGAAAATTGAACAAGGAAGCAAATCAAATGGCCACGCTCGGTTCATAGTTCTCACTGCTGAGGATTTTATCTAAGGCAGCAACAACACATCAAGATGGTGATCAAGCCATCTCTTCCGTAATGAAACCAATTGGCAAGTGTTTGAAAATGATGCACAAATTGTCTAGTTCATTCAAAATGAAACTTGATTTCTCTTCAAGCATGCAAGTTGACTTACATGACAGCTATGGTGACCAAGTGATCCAACTAAAGACAAACAAATTTCCTAAAGGGTTGGTCACCTTAGAGCATATTTTCAACCCTGATGATGAGTTCAAGGGTGAAGAAAATAATATGCGCACATCACAAGAAGATTATACCCCAGTCACTATTGTGCATGGCAAGGAATTTCTACTTGGAAAAGATTGCACGCAAGATGAAAAATAGGCCCTCGTTTCTCTCTGTCACAAAATGCGTGATATCTTCTCATGGGAGTATAAATACCTCAAAGGATGTGATCCAAGTGTTCCTACACTCTCCATTGACCTTGATCCTAGCATCAAGCCCATCATGCAAAATCATAGGCCCATCAATCCTAAGATAAATCCCCTCATGAGGAAAGAATTGTCTAAAATCATTGAGGCAAAGATAATATTCCCTATCAAGTACTCTACCTAGGTCACGAACCTTGTTCAATGTGCAAAATGATAGTGAAATCAGGCTTTGCATTGATTTCATAGATTTGAATAAGGAATCCTTGAAGGATCATTATCCTTTGCCTTCTATGGAGCATATTTTGCGAGACATGGTCGGTGTGTGCAGAGATTTTCCATGTTGGATGGGTATTTGGTTTCAATCAAATTATGGTCAAAGAAGAGGATCAATTTAAAACAAAATTTACAACCAAATGGGGAACATATGCATATCAAAAGATGCCCTTTGGTTTGTCAAATGCAGGTGCAACATTCTAACAAGCCATGGACATTACCTTTAAAGGATATATAAATGAGTTCATCCTAGTTTACTTAGATGACATAATTGTCTTCTCAAAGCATAGTGTGGATCACATGATACATCTAGAGAAATTCTTTGAGAGATGCAGAGAATTTAGGGTATCTCTTAACCCCAAGAAGTGTAAATTTTTTGTTGCATAGGGAAAACTTTTGGGCCATGTGGTCTCAAAGGATGGAATTTCCATTGATCCTGAGTGCATTTTAGCCATCCTTGCTCTTTCTTTGCCTACGCACAAGAAATCCTTGTAGTCATTCCTAGGAAAAATCAATTTTGTTAGGAGATTCATCCTAACTTTGTAGGACTAGTTAGGCTCATTACCCTTATGCTTAAGAAGGATGCAATCTTAAAGTGGACATCGAAGGAAATGAGAGCTTCGATAAAATCAAACATTAAATTTTTGTGTGTCAACAATCATCAATCCGGATTATTCCAAGGATTTCATCTTTTATACTTATGGGCTGATGCGAGTATTGTTGTTGTCTTGACACAAGAAAATAAACAAGGACTGGAGTACCAATGGCTTTCTTCAGTCAAACACTAAAGGATTATGAATTAAAATACATTCACATGGAGAAATAGGTCTACGCTATCATGTGTGCACTCAATAAGTTCAAAAGTATGCTCGTCATGAATCACATCAAGGTGTTAGTATCACACTCAGGTGTGAGAGACTTCCTCATGGGAGCATAAATCACCAAGAAAAGATTAAGATGGGTGAACAAAATCATGGAGTATGATGTAACTATCAAAGCCACTAATTTGATCGGAGGCGATGCGCTCTCTAAGCATCTTGCGGAGGATGCACAGAATGATCAGGAGACTTCATTGTTTCGGATAAGTAAAACAAAGACCAAACCTAGTAAAACAGACCCTAGGTTGGATTAATATCATGTTCACATTCATTTCCTATGGTGTGTACCCTCATGGTTTGAACAAAGCAAAGAGAAGACATTTGAGGCTACATTTTGTTCTGTATGCACTCATTGATGGCCTTCTCTTCAAAAGAAACATTGACTGTGTGTTACTGAGATGTATTGACGGCATGCAGATTGAAAAAGTGTTAACATAATTTCATGATGAATTCTTTGGTGGACACTTCTCTGCCAAGGAAACAACAATGAATATCATCAAGGAAGGATAATTTTGGCCTACACTATTTATGGATGCACACAAGTGGGTCATGAAATGCAAAGAATGCACTTTCTTTGCAGGAAAGAAAAAAATTCCATGCTTCCCCTCTAACCAATCTAAACAATCAGCCTTTTGCATAATGGGACCTAGAATTCATTAACATGATCAATCCTCCTTCAAGTGCATGCCACAAATGGGTTTTGATAACTACATATTACTTTATGAGATGGATAGAAGATTTCACGCTCAAGGAGTCAATCGAGTCAACCATTATTGAATTTCTTGAGGGAATTATAACAAGGTTTGGCATTCCTCAAACCATTATCTCTAATAATGCAAAATCATTCTTTGGTACAAAGATTTGTGACTAGGCATTTAGCCTTGGAATCTATTTGAAGACTTCTTCTAACTATTACCCCCAAGGTAATGGTTTGGTTAAGTCTACCAATAAGAACTTGATCAAAATCATGAAACAAACAATGGATATCAACCAAAGGCAATGGCACGCTAACGTCTTGTGCATGCTCGGGTAGACATAATCATGGGGAAGGCAATAGGCACTTCACCTTACAAGTTGGTTTATGGTAAGGATTCTATACTTCCTTTGTCTCTTGAATTTCCTTCATTAGATTTTTCCCAGTTGTTAGAGTTTGAGGACATGGATCAAAGAGAAATCAAAATGGGAGAGCTTGTCAAATTTGAAGAATTGAGAAAATATGTCATGATCAAGTTATAACAGCATCAACAATCGACAAAGAAGTGGTTTGACAAAAAGGCTAGACCTCAAGCTTTCAAATTTGGTGATCTAGTCTTAAAATGGGATGTTAACAGAGCTAAACCTAGGTGTCATTCAAAGTTTGATGCACTTTGGAGTGGCCCATACACTATCAATTCTTACAAGGAGGCTAACTCTTTTGAGTTGTCTCACCTTGATGGAGGCACGTTACCAATCCTAGTTAATGGGATTTATCTCAAGCACTTCCATTAAGTCTTCGCATCATTGTACATATTAGAATAGTTTCAGTTCCTCCAAGTGCGCTCTACGCACATGTTATGTTTATATATAGTTATTTCCTTTTGTGCACTCCTTATGTGCTCTCTTTTGTTGCTTCTAGGATACCATTTTGGTTCAAGAATATTCCAATAGTTTTCAGCGAGTTTTTATCGGTGGCTCAATACTGAGTTGAGATAATGCTTCAAGTGACTTCAAGGGTTATTCTTCAAGTTGAAGATCATAATTTCATGTTTTTCAAACTAAATCCATGCCAAATGGATACTCCAATGCTAATAATATCATTGATCTAGCAAAAGATGGCCCCCAAGTCACCAAACTAGTTTCCAAAATAACTCCCCTAGTTATTTTGACAACTTACTGTAGACACCTATTTTTGGTATAGCGCCTCTCTGACATCTTATACTCATGCAATTTCCATCCCCACTTCTCTTTATCTTAAATTAAATAAAATCTTATCTATTTGTTCATATTATTTGATTGATTATCAATGGGCTCATATGGACCCATTTGATAATTCAATTTTGGCATCATCCCCATCCTTCACAAATTATTTAATTCATAATGCATATCTCCGACACCTTCTTTTAAAAATGAAATCTTTATCTCACCACCCATTCAAATCATGTCCCCCACTTTGCCTAATAAGTCAAAATATGGGACCCACATGATCACATCACATCCCTAACTCAAGTTACTTTACTACACCCTGGGTATCATCTAACCTGCAGTTAGTCTCATATCTAAGCTATAAATATGGGGTTTTCCCCATATTTCAAGGAGAGATTTTAAAAGACCCTGGAGGATAGAATACTTAGAAGAAGGAGAAATCTCTGACAGTGTCTCTTATCTTGCCATCTTGATGCCCAATTCATTTCCATAGCAGGACATAAGCTAAGTACTCTTGTTATTTCAGTTGCTTGTCATTTTTATTTTTCGTGATCTATTATTATCTTGTCGACACGGGGTCTACATCCTCCAAGGGTGTTGAGATCCTCTCTTAAACCGGTACCGCTGGGGCAACCCCGCATATTGTGTTCTAATCTTATCTGGTTTAGTTTTTGCAGATCTAGCTTCTTGATATCATGCATCTGCTTTCTTTCTTTGCACCCGTATCATCCATCTCCATCTCCAGGTACTAAGCCCTTGTGTACTCGACGTTGTCTCGTGTTTCTTGATTACTCGTACACTCACCCTGGACAGAAGAAGATGGAAATGCGAGATCAACATTTGCACTCTGGTGGGACCAGATCCAATATTTGGTCGTTTCATTTGTTTTTTCCTTTATTTATCTCATGCGGTATTATAAATATACGGTTCTCTGTGTCGTTGTTTTCAAATATCTATGATAAATATTTCATCTTGTGGACTCACGTTTTTGCAAGATTTGGTGTTATCTTCATCTGTATCAGAGGTTTGTGTCGCCTTCAAGGTAAGTACTCTTTTTGTGTTTAACCGGATTAGTATTTAGTTTCAAGTTTAGTTTTATTATTAAATACATAATCATACTCAAATAAAAATAATAAAAAATCATATGTTAGGTTCTACTCGCATGGGGAACAAATCCAGAAACTAATCTTATTGTCTTGCTTTTATTTGTGATCTCAGTTGTATAATAGATATAATTTTTTTCTTTTTTTTTTTTTCCTTTCAATGACCTTTGCTTTGACCTAACAAAATATGTCTATATATTCATCTAGATCTTAATTTCTAATTATGTATAAATCTCACATTTCAAAGCATACTAATCTATGGTTACTTGTTTAAAATATAATAATCTATAGTTATTTATTTTAAAACATAATAGACAATATTGATTTATTTAAAAATAACAAGTTAATTAAAAACATTATGAAATAACATTGAATTAAGTTATCATAATAAAAAAAAATATATTAAATTAAATTATGTCATTCAATATTGAAATGTAATCCACATCCATGGAATGTCAACACCATAGTTAATTGTATATGTCTCGTTTAGTTCTCTTTTCCATGTGATTCACTTTATGTCATCACACATGTAAAAAGTTGTGTCCATGTGTGGTATGACCCACCAATTTTAATTCACTCATCCTTTAGGTAGGTTTGATGAATCATCATTTTATTAGTTGGGCTTTTTAGTCATGTCATTTTATTAGTTGGGATTTTTTTAGTCATATCATTTTATTAGTTGGGATTTTTTTAGTCATGTCATTTTATTAGTTGAAGCTTTTATAAGTCATATCACTTTATTAGTTTAGCTTTTGTATAAGCTATTATTTCATTAATCTAATTTATCTTTTTGACTCAATTGCTTCCTTTATATTATTTTATAGTCTATCGTTTAATTTTTGTCACTTATTTACTCAAATGAAATAGGAACATTAAACTACAATTTTGTTAATTAATTAGATTAATTAATTATTTTATTTTTATTTATTTACGACGACACCATTTGTAAAATTTATAAAGCCATTTTTTTAACTACCTTAACTAATAGCATTTATTATCTTCTTGCAGGATAATGTCTATAACCTCACGACAACAACATTACACTTATCAAAGACCAATGTTTAAATCAAACACACCGCACAAAACACTTTTACCGACCTTATCTGCAAACATAGACGGTGTCATTTTAGGTTACTCGGCGTTCTTGCCACTGATCGTCACCTCCAAGTACGCCATCATCACATGTGATCAAATAAATAGAAAAAAAAACATTATCCGATCCCCTTTCCAGTTGTGAACGATGCACTTTTAAGGTCACTAGACATTCTAGGTCCGTGATTAATACCTCTAAACACGTGTAATCAAATAACCAAGAAAAGTGACTCTCCAGGTATTCCTCATTTTTCTTTATTTTCTCTTTTTGCATTTAAATTTCTCTTTTCTGAGTGACTGTCTACATCGAATATCACATTTCATTTTGGTCTAAAACGAACCTTCTACATCCTTCCTGATCACATAGCTTAAGTAAAGGATTTAACCTCTGCATTTCACTTATCACACACTACCTACAACGGACAAACATAATTAACACGTCAAAACTCTCCTCTCACCTGGTTAATTGTTTGGGACTTAAACACCCAACAGGAAACCGTCTCAAACATCTCCCAAATCCATAACTTCCTGAAACCAACTTTAGATTCCTTTAAGCACTTTTATTGCTAATTTTCTTTTCTGTTCACATCCTCTAAATTAATCATGATGCTACAAAAATTATTCTTGATTTATTTTTCAACAACATACATAAACATATGTTTCTTTACTTCACACCTATTGTATCTCTCTCCCAAATCGAGACAATCAAACAACTACTCCATCCAATAAAGTTACTTCCTCGATAATCTCACTCAACATGATTTTAAATTCAAAACCATGCCTTCACCACCCAATCTCCAGGTCTCTATGGTTTCATCTCATGAGAACCATGTCATACAAAATTCTCCCCACCTTGACACCAACCCTCCTATCCCCGTCAAGCCAGTCTTCCTAAATCAATCGTACCACCATCTCCTGCTCCTCTAGATACACTCAAATCTCCTCCTAACCCCATATATGACTTCTTACTCCAAAAATATCCTATAATCTCTAAATCCTCCCAATCTCCTCAATTGGTGGATCACATTCCACCCACATCCCTTTTTGTCAATTCTATTTCATCCACCACTAGTATGCCCATCAAACAATCTCAGCCTTTGAATACCTACATTCCTATCCATCCTATGTTCCAACAATCTCAACCCCTTAACACTCATATCCCCGCTTTATCGTCATGCCCCTATTGCTCAATACACCATATTTATGCCATAATCCTAACTCGTGATACATGTCAGTCTTTGCCAAACAACTCCTCCAACATCTACATATCCACAAATTAATCATATGTCTTATCAAACCATCCCGCAAACATCCTATCCACAAACTTATCAACCACCTTATCAGACGCTTCACTCAACACCCACAAATAAATCATTTACCTTATCAAACTATTTTTCAAACCACACAGCCGATCCAATCTCAACTTTACAACACCTCGAGTGATTCAATTCACACCTTAATGAATCGGTTAGCCAGTTTATAAACCCTTACCATACCACCCAAGAATACCTTATCCTATGAACAAATTTGTAACGAACCGATTCATCCGTCGGTTCCAATCAAACCTTATCCCCCTCATTGGAAACTTCATGCATTTAATAAGTTCAATAATAAAAAAGATCCCCAACAACATCTCCTTCCATTTAGACACACATGTTGTCTTATTGTGCATGATCATGATTTACTTCTTCGCACTTTTCCCATGTTTTTGTCTGGTCCCGCATTGGATTGGTATCACAGTATCCCATGACATTCCATATTCTCTTTCACTCAACTTGCATAGTTGTTCTTAGAACACTTTTCTATCAATATCACATGCAAAACCACTATCGCTGATTTATATACCATTCGACAATATGAAAACGAGTCCATCACCGAACTTTGTCGCATGATGGCATGATGTTATAAATCAACTATCCTTCACTATCCCACAAACCGAACTCATCGACTTATTCTCACGTTCGTGTGCCAAACATATATCATCCACTTTGCAGATCCAATCATTCCAAACCTTTGATGAAGCTTTCACAATGGCTTGCAAGCTCAAAACCCGTGCCATTGAGCAAGATCATCTTAAACTAAGTTCAACTAAATCAAAAATTGAATCCACCAAACCATTTACACATAATGACAAATTTAAAGGTGTAGCCCACACTGTGGTCATTGAACCCTCATCCCCATCTACACCAAGCACATGGTCTCAACAACGATCTCCTCAATCAACAACCAACTACACTCCTTTAGGAGAATCATACAGTTCTATATTTGATAAGTTGATAAGTGTAAACTCTATCCAACTTCCTCCCATGTGACCCGTAGACAACTCGCAAGCCAAGCCTATTTGGTATCGGGAGGCCCACTTTTGTAAATATCATTGAGTCCAAGGTCATAACATTGAGAGATATCATTCCTTCAAAGATCATGTCCAACAACTTGTAAATCAAGGGGATATCCAAATTGACACCTCCACTACGCAAACTAATCAACCACTAAAAATCACGTCATCCCCTTTACATCTCGACTATCAAATGCTTGTATGGTTGACACCGCCAATTAAGATCTCATCTTATCACCAACTCCGAATCTTCCCATAGTGGACACTATTCCCATCCCTTATTCAAAACCTACCGCACCTACATCAACTTTCACTACCTGTCCTGAACCTATACCTTCTACTATCCTTGCCACATCCACATCAAATTCAGCTATATCATCCATTTCTGCCACTTCAAATACATCCCAATCTACCACATTAGATTCATCTTCAACACTTATTTTGGCTCCACTCGTATCCACACATATCCCTATATCTCTCACACCTATTCATTCACTGCATCTTCATCAAATACACCTGTTACTACACCTACATTACTCACAACCATCCCAACTAAACTCAGTTCTACTACATGCACCCTTACAACCCCATCTTTGACATCAACCCCATTAGCTAACATATCATTCTTACCCTTGAAACATTTATGAAACAACTAGTCTCTTCTACTTCTACACCCGAAAATGCTCCTGCATTTGTTACATTACCCATACCTATAAGGTCTACTCCATCGGTTATCACATCACTCACATCTCCACATATTCCAAAAGTGCCTACATCTTTATCTCTCCTAACGACCCCTATATCTATTACACCAACAAGTCCACCTATCCCGACCTTGACATATGTACCTATATCTTCGCCCATGGCCACATCACCCAGTCTACCCCAATATTCTTTACCCAATCCTCCTATCACACCAACCAAATCCTCTCGATCTACAACCTTACCCAATATACCCCTTGAATCACCTATTGAACCAACACATCCACCTCGATCAAATAAATATGTTTTACCTTCTCCCTCTAAAAATCATCTCTTTCCATGCCCAAATCGAAACAATCCATGTCTCACATAGATATCATTAATCGCATCATACAAACACCTATATCTTCATTAACATCTTCATCTTGTTTTAGAATAGTTTCTCCATTAATAACCACACCACCGCTATCAGATCCTCCAGTTGAAATTATTGTCATCCCTGCTAAAGGTAAATCTTCTAGGTCAAATTCTAAGGCTCAGGGAAAACATCCCCGATAGTCCCCTATGCATCCATGGAAACATTCGGTTTTCCCTCTTCTCAACAATCTAATGCCACAACATCCATGTCAGGATCAATTTTTCCATCTACGACATCTTACAATAATCAATCCACATCCAAACAATATCATCCTTTAACCAAATTTGATTTGTCCTCCAAAACACGAAATTCACCCATCCAATCTACATCTACATCTTCTCCTAACTCCAAGCTGAGACATCCTATCAAAACCCATAAGAGTTACCTTCCCCATGACACTTCAATGGGGTCTTACGCAAATATCTTTTGACATTTAACTCAAACATCTTCCATCAAACTTCCTCCTATTAAAGCCTTCAATCCATATGGTCCCAAGCCATCATGGTTCAATCCTAATTATAGTTGTGCTTATCATCATACCCCAGGTCACGACATCAAACATTGTAAGGCCTTTCAGTCAATCATCTACAACCTTATTGAGAAAGATGATTTCCTCATTTAGGGGAAAGTTCTTTCTCCATCTACCTTGAATCCAATCCATATCCCATCTGTCAGAAATCTCCCATGATCCCTCCATCCACATCATCCCTTAATATCCATCCATCCCATGTCATTCCTCCTAAGGAATGCCCTCCATTGTTCATCAATGTCTACTTATCTTACTAAGCACACTTGTGGTCTCCGATCGTTTACCCCATCCAAATCTAAAACAATCTCATCTAAGCTCTTTCAACATCCTTTACCTCCTTCACATTTAACTTGGGAGAATAACCTTCCCTCGCCCTTGAACACATCATCTGTACAAATCCCTTATTACTAGGGGACTTCACTCTTTGACATTGTTTTGTTTACTTTCTTCACATCCAATCTAAATTAATTATATCCAAATTCTCATCTCATTATGAGTCCTCCTTTGAGGTCATATTTGTTCTTTTATGTTTGTGCTCCTTTTGGGGGTATCATATTTTTCATTGAAGCCCTCCTTTAAGGCCATATTTGTCTCTCCATTGAGGGATCCCTTTTCTCTAAGTCCACCTTTGTGGCTATATTTGTGTCTCTTCTGGGGCACCATCTATTTCGAAGTCCACCATTGTGGCTATATTTGTGTCTCCTTCAGGACATCATTTATTTCGTAAGCCCTCCTTTGAGGCCATATTTTTTCTTTTTATGCTCCTTTTGGGAGTATCATCTTTTTCATTAAAGCCCTCCTTTGAGGCCATGTTTGTTTCTCCATTGAGGAACCTTTTTCTATATTTATGTCTCTTTTGGGGCATCATCCTTTTTCTCTAAGTCCACCATTGTGGCTATATATGTGTCTCTTTTGGGGACACTTTGTTTATTTCATCAAGCCCTCCTTTGAGGCCATGATTTTCCTTCTATATTTATGCCTCTCTTAGGGCATCATCATTTATTTTCATCTAAATCCACCATTATGGTCATATGTTAGTTTTATTTCCTACTTGGCTATCATCTCATCTTATTGCAACTACATTGTCTTCTCTCTCATGGTGGTAAACCAGAGACAAAATCTCTTAATGCATTGCACTTGCGACCAATCTATTGTTAGCATATCTACTAATGAAAACTTAGTTACATCCTTAGATTGTTCTGCCATCTTTAGCCCCTTCCATTTTTCATTGTAATAATCTGAATTATGTAGTCCGCCTTCACTACTTTGATGTGATCTCATTACCATTACATCCATTACCTTCTCATTCTCCTATTGCAGCCATGCGAAGGGTCAAGGGTGTCTCTTGTACATTCCTTATCCCCTCTTAAGTGGTTTACTTAGCTATTCCTAGCTCTCCCCATGTGAAGCTCAAATTCAAGTATGTAAAGGAAAATCAAAGTTATAAAAAAGACTGATCCCTCGAAGGACAGTTGTTCATGCAAATAAAAAAAAAGTATACAAATCAAAATCCAAGCAAAATCAAAAGAAATAGACCGATCCCTTGAAGGATGGCTATCATATTATTCTTGCCATCCATATTATGTGTAAAGTAGACCATACCCTTGAAGGATGGCTACTCTGTTATTATGGCATCTGGAAGGTTTTCCGCATTGATCAACCTTCATTTTATCAACATTTTTCAAAGCTTCCCACATTGATCAACTTTCTGCTATTGCTCTTTCCCTTTCCCGAGCTGGGGGCATAGACTTAAGGAACACCACCTTTGGAGATCCCTCTTCCTGTGTACAAGTCACATCTTTGATCCCTTTGTCATGTCAATATTAGGATTACGAGCATCTTTCATCCATATTTCCCTCATGATCTTTTGGTATAATTAACTATCGTTGGTTATGTATTAACACCTGCTATTGGCTACAAGTGCAATGCTTTGAGTGGCCTCCTTTCTTGTTTATCTCCAATCCAGTTCGAAACAGAGTTTCCCTATACACCCTTGCTACAGCTATGTTCCATTCATCTCATCTAAATCATTTTTTATGAAAATCACATCCAATTTCACACTATGAATTTTATATCTATCCATCATCTCCATGAATGTGTTTACAAATACACTCTTCGGTTTGTGAATTCTACTTGATCACTGTTGCAGTTTGTGAATCCTACTTGAGGGTCCTTCTCAAGGCAAGTTCATTATCCTGCTCCTTATCTCTCAACATGTTCAATGACATCTTTGATCCATTACTCCTCGCTCTCCATGTCCACTCATCACCATTTGTCTCCACATCATCCTTCTCACCTTTCTGTCCCCTTGCACGATGCTAGATATCTTACTTGTCTTTCCTCTTGAGTTTCTCTTTTATTCTTCCACTTTCAGTTTGACAATCTTGCTTAACCATCCATATAGCCAGAGAACCTTAGTTAAGGTATATCTTCTTCCTTGGATCCTCCTGTTGTAGAAGCTTCTCCACCATTTCCTCTTTCAACAAACGACAATCACCACCACAAACGTCTTTCCACTTCTCCTTTTCCACTTAACACTCTTGCATCATCACTACCACCACATGGGCATCCCAGTTAAGGATTTCCCTTACACTCTCCATCTACACACATATATTCCTCCATCCATTCATGTCACACTCCTTTGTTTCCTTGTTATCACATTGTTATCACCTCCTTTCATCTCTTGTTCCATTTTGGTATACACTGCTCTAGTCTTTTCATCATTCTTCTTCTTCTTCGGTTTGGTGATCCTACTTAACCATCCCCATCGCAGGCAATCTTACTTAAGAGTTTCTCTTAAGAATGGTTTCTCGTCTGATCTTTCCATCTCCCATCATCTCTTCCTCATCTTTTGTATTCTGCCTCTCATCATACTCATCTATTCCAATCAACCCTTCCACACCTGCATCCAATACAATGTTGTCTTTCTCCTTCCATATCGTCACTACGGTTTGGTGATCTTACTTAAATCCTCCTATGGCATGGCGATCTTACTTAAGAGTCTCTCTTAAGCATGATTTGTCATCCTGCACTCCCCCACTACCTCACATTCTCTCCATCTACATTTTCTCGACATTCCCATCATCACATCCTCTCACCTCCTCTTTCATTCTCGCAAACACCACTTCCTACTAGTCTCTTTTTCATCTCCATCATCCGTCATTGGGTAATCTTACTTAATCGTTGCTTCTCCATTCATTTCATGTCTTGTTTCTTCATTTCTCTCTCATTCATTCTCATCCACTGCATCCTATCCTCTTCTTCACCTTCCTACACATTGTTATCCCTCCTTTCTTTACTCTTTTCACTCCATCTTCTAGAGTTCTCCCACATATCTATCCCCATACTTACACGTCATTTTCATTGATCTTCTCCTAACATTATTTCATCATATCCTTTCGTTTCTGCGCTAGTAATTATCGGTGGAATTCTCCTAAAAATCACTTGTCCCCATTCCACACAGCCTAAATCCTTTCCTTTGACCTCCTCCATTCTATCTTCATTCCTTCCTTCCTCTGTGTCCTCTGATCATTATCGGAGGACTTCTCCTAATGTCCCTTCATTGGCGTTCCTCCTCCCATTCTTTGTTTACTTTCTCCCTTGTCTTATCTTTTGTCCCATCTTTTCCTACTGATCATTATCGGTGGATTTCTCCTAACATCCATTCACTGGCATTGCCTCTCCTATCCCATCCTTTCTTTTTCCTCACCACCTCTCCATCTTCCATTCTTCCTTGCCAATTTCTTCACTATCTTCATCATACACCTTCTCTCTATTTTCTCATCATCAGCATATCCTCATCTCATGCATCTCCATTTCTTTTCCAATCGATGTCACTCCTTCCCTAAAGTTTCTCTTTATGTTCCTTATGCTTCCCACTCTTTACCAAATATCTTCATTCTTGGTTCACTTCCTTCAACATAATTTTCTTCGTTGTCTTCTCCTCCTTTCTGATCTTCATCTTATTTTACTTCCTCTTTATCATCCTCCTCATTTTACCTCACACTTCCTCCTTACTTCCCCGTTGAAAACCTGACTCTTCAGTGTTATCCCATTTCCTTTATCATCCCATCATCCACATGCATTTCCATGTGGTCAGTTCCATATTCTTTGCCTTGGATTTCCTCACTATGATCTATTTCCTTCAATTTTCTTTTCTCTATCATCTCTTTCATTTTCCATTACCTCTCTATTTTCCTCTGCTCCAATCTTCATCACATATTTCATTTTAAATAACTCTCTCCCTTTTTCATGATTTCATCCTCTGCTTTGTTCTTTTCTTGTCTTCTCTTTGTTTGTCCTTCTTTATAATCCTTCTTTGTTATCTTCTTCCTCCCTTTTACTCTTTATTTTCTCCTCTTCCGTCTTTGTCCCTCTATTGCATGTCCTTATCACCTTCATATTCAATATTTCTTGCTCTTCTCATAATCAACCAATCCTCTTGTCTATTCCCTTTTCTCTTTCTCGACATCCCTTACATCTGGCATTCACAGTCAATGTCGATGTTTCTCTGTTTATGTATCATTATCCATCCCTTTCATTACCATTCTTGTTCTTCTCTTTACCACATTGACCTCTTCTCTTTTTAAGAACCCTATCATATCTTTTATCTTCGTCATTCCTCTCACAGGGACATCATCATATCCATTTCTAAGAATCTCTTCCCATCTTCTTTTGACATTTTTGTCTTGGAAGATACCATAACGGCCATCACCTATCTAATCTTGTTCTCTTCCTTGAATATTTTCTCTACTTTTGTTTTGTCGCAAAAGTATCTCTATCACACTTACCAAAGAAATGAGACTTTTTTTCTTCTTCACCTTCTAATTTTCTAACACTTATGCATTGTTCCTATAAAACATGATTATCATCATATTTATCACACCTTTAGGTCATTTTATCCCAACTTTCTATCCTATCTTCTCATCATGTGCACATTTATGATTTTTCCCCATGAGGAATTTTATTTACACATATCTCCCATTATGTCATCTTTGTGCCCTATCATGGTGCACCCTTTTCATCCTTGTACTTATCAACACATATAACTCACTTTTTGTCTTTCTCATGCCCTGTGTTAGGAATATTTATCTTCATCTTCGTCCCTTTTGTGGATGCATGATTTTTTACGATTCCTCACAAATAAAGGATTGCGCACATCTTTCGCATTTAGTTGCACATATTTTGATGTTTCCTATGACCCAATGGTCATCTTGGTTTACATCCATACTGTAATGGTCTTCACCCACTCACTGGTCTATAGAACATTGTCGTCTGTCTCCGTTGAGACCACAATTGTCCTCTACCGATGTGATATTGAAGTCACCGCCATACCTTTTTTATTTATTGTGATTCTTTTTTACCTAGGGCATCTTTCCTTTGGTCATGTCTTCATCCATCCTCAGACACATCTTTCATCTAACCCTTTTTGTTTTTCTCGTGGCTTGCTATCACAAACCACTCAACAAAAAGGGGCAAATGTAGACACCTATTTTTGGTATAGCGCCCTCCGACATCTTATATTCACACAATTTCCATCCCCACTTCTCTTTATCTTAAATTAAATAAAATCTTATCTATTTGTTCATATTATTTGATTGATTATCAATGGGCTCCGTATGGACCCATTTGATAATTCAATTTTTGGAATCATCCCCATCTCTCACAAATTATTTAATTCATAATGCATATCTCCGACACCTTCTTTTAAAAATGAAATCTTTATCTCACCACCCATTCAAATCATGTCCCCCACTTTGCCTAATAAGTCAAAATATGGGACCCACATGATCACATCACATCCCTAACTCATGTTACTTTACTACACCTCGGTATCATCTAACTCGTAGTTAGTTTCATATCTAAGCTATAAATACGGGGTTTTCCCCATATTTCAAGAATATAATTTAAAATACCATAGAGGAAAAAATACTTAGAAGAAGGAGAAAGCTCGATAAGTGTCTCTTACCTTGTCATCTTGATGCTGGTTCATTTCCATGGCAAGACATAAGCTAAGTACTCTTGTTATTTCAGTTTTTTGTCATTTTACAATTGTTCATGATCTATTATTATCTATTCTGACACGGGGTTGACATCCTCCAAGGGAATTTAAATGTTCTTGGAACCGGTACCATCTAGGTGACCCCCGCATATTGTGTTCTAATCTTATCTAGTTTAGTTTTTGTAGATTTAGCTTCTTGATATCATGCATCCGCTTTCTTTGTGTCTGTATCATCCATCTCCATCTCCGAGGTACAAATCCCTTGTGTACTGACATTGTCTCGTGTTTCTTTATTACTCGTACACTCACACCGACAAGAAGCTGAAACGTAGATCAACACTTACATCCTCATTCTCGACTCCGAGGTTCAAGACTCCAGTGCCGCATGCACTCTAATTATTTCCTTGGCATAGTGTTTGGTTATCATTCTTTAGTAAGCCCTTCCTTATCTATTCCTTTGTCTTCTTCCATTCTCCCTTTACGTGCATTCCTTTCACACCCACTTTCACTCCCAAATTTTTACACTACTTGTGCACGCATCTCGCATACTTACCTTCCACTTTGGTTATGTCCCCTTCACAATTTTCCCACACCCTTTCCCTTTCTTTCCATCACGTGCTTCTCATTTGAATTTTGTGCTCTACTTGCATACTTGTATCCATTTCGAGCATGTACCTTGTCTTCCCACTTCCGCACGCACACCTTTTGCATGCCTGTCCTATGTAGTCTTGTACTTATTCCTTACACATGCACCAAGTGCACTCTTCCACACCAATCATTGTGCCACATCACAATCTATCATACTTGAGTGTGTAACACGCAACCGATAAAAGTGCACCAACTTGGTGTCGATTCTTCGCAATGAACCATTACATGCCACGTGGAATAGACAATTAAAAAAATAAACAATTTGTTGATCCTTCAACTGATCAACACATGCCACATATCATTGTGTGTTCAAGTGTTATCCAAAATTCACCCCTCAAGGTAATTTTGATAACATGCATCAAATTCTTTTGTCCCAAGCAAATAGATTGAGTCAGGGCAAAAATTCATGTTTCTAGGGTCCCCTCATATTTTTCTAACTCCCCTGTCCAAGTAGAAGAGAGAAAGTTCTGAGGAAAGGTAAGAAAAATTGCAAAAACAGGCTCGGGCCAGAAAAAATCATGAAAAATGGCTAAGTCCTAGTCCTCGCAACAGTCGGGACAATTGGGACAAAAGGACGCGAACCGGCCGAAAGGCCGCCAGGCGGTCTGCGCAGCATTTGGGACAAAGGGACGCGCGGGACGCGGAAATCCGAACTGGCCAAAAAATGGAAAAAATTGACTAACTGCATGAAACCGCGCAGATCTGGGACATCTCGGCAATGAGACGCGAACGGCCGGATCGGCCGGAATGAGTCAAGGCAGCCCGAAACAGTTGGGCCGAAGTATGGAAATCATGAATCGCCGGATCGGGGTTCCAAATGAGAACTTTCGGGCCGGGACGTGCGGGACAAAAGTACGCGAACTGGCCGAACCGGGCGAATCGGGAAAATTTGTCCCAAACAACCGGTAAATGGGACATGGGTCGCGAGTATGCGAACCGGCCGTTCGGCCAAACAGGGAACTTCAAAGATCGGGCCAAATGGGACAAAGGGACGCGCGGACGTGAAAAGCCGAAGGAGCCGAAGCCAATCGATCACGCCACGTGTCATCGGCGAAAAGGGACGTGGAAGCCCATTTCAGCGGTTCGGAAGAATTTGTCCCGCATGACTAGGACATTTGGGACAAAGGGACGCACGCGAAAATCCGAAGCGGCCGAAGGAGAAGAAGAAAAGTCAACATTTGGTCCGGAAACTTCAAACGGCCATAACTTTTGACTCCGAGCTCCGATTTTCACAAAATTGGACTTTCTGGAACGAGCACGACATCCTCTACGCCACAAAAACTAGATTTCTTATTTTTGATGAGGGTAGATATATTTAAATAAGAGAAATATATTCGGCTCCAGTCAGTTAATGCTCATTCCCGTCAAATGACAGAAAACGCCTGCCAGGCCCAAAATAGCTGCCCGCACTCAGAAGGCCATAACTTTTGTATTTCTCAACGAAATCACACAAAATTGGTACCGTTGGAATCATGGTTCCGAGCCTGATGCACAGAAATCAAGAAATTCTATATTTGATTAGAAATTGATTGAGTTTTTAAGAAAACGTGGCCGGGTTTAGAACAGTGTTTTATTTGGTAGCTGGGAGTGCATTTAAGAGGCATGGTCATCCTTTTTTCTCTCACAAACACATGGGATAGTATGGGGAGCCTTTTCGTAAGTAATGTATAATCATTTCACTCAATTTAATGCCTCTTACAGTGTGGTTGAAGGACGGATTTCGGGATTTCCATTTTCCTTCTCTTTTCCTTCTCTTTTTCTATAAATTGGAGTGTTGGGCTCATCAGAAGGAGAGAGTTTTTGGGTAGCAAAGCTCAACAAAATTGCTTTATGAAGCCAAGTATGTTGCAGGCCCTTGTAGTGGACTCCTGCATGGTGATCCAGGCCCTTATCTTGTAATAGACTAAACTGTGCATACCAGGAAGCAATAAAATACAAGTTTGTGGATGTATCTTCCCCTGCTGTGTTTTCTTGCATTCTTCTTGCCCCTTTTATCTTTCTACAAGAATATTGTGTCTATTATTATGTTCTTGCAGGAATTCATTATCATTGTGTGTGCTTGGAATATTGCTGTGAATGCATTTTGCTAGATTATGGAGAATTGTCATCACCTCTTCTAGTGTGCACTTTGCCTCTGTATTTCACACATTTGGAGACTACTCTCATCCTCCTTTTCTGGTGTATCACCGCTTTAGTGTAGGATTTCATTTTATGCATTCTCTCTCCCCGGTCCTTGAAGTTTAGATTAGAATAGTTAGCTTATCTGCATTAGAGTAGATTGTGGCAGGTAGTTTAGGAGAAAGAACCAGCTTTCTCTGAGGTCTATCTCAAGTAGCAAGTCCCACAACTTGGAGATATTACCCATGTTATCCAATCACACTGTGAGTTCATGGTATATGCACAGGGGTGCTGTGATTCGGTGATAACATTCGGCTTACACTGTATATTTTGAAGTTCCATAACTTCGCTACAGGCCCAAATCCATGCAATCTTGGTCTTGTTAGAAATTTTATAACCTAGGCTATAGTCCGAGATCATTCAAAATAAGATTTTTATGAGATTCGGTAGGTGAGAAACACAAAACACATTCCATCCATTAATGCATAGGTCCAGTCGACCCAACCACCCAGATTTGATCTGATTTTCCTCTTTCCTTCTTCTACAAGCAAAACATACATGGGAGGCACATCTAAAAGCGTTACAAGCATTCAATGCTTATTGTTGGTGGTTGAATTTCAAATCTAAGTTTCCCTCTTCTTTCTCCTCCTCTTCTCTCCTTCTTCTTCTATAAATTAAAGAACAATGCTCATTGTAAAAGGTTAGACCCCTTTAGTTTTCCAAGGACTTTTGTTCTTTTCATTTTGAGTTGTAGGCCTTTAGATATGGCTCTTTGCATGTGGATATCAGCCTCATCCACCATTGTAATCAACTATGCATTTTTTGGAAGCAATAGAAGCTTTGTTTTGTGGTTATTCTCTTCCTTGGCTCATTTTTATTGTACCTTCTCACCTCTCTTTTCATTCTTTGTTTGTTTTTCTTTCTCACATCCCTTGTATGTTCCTTTTCTAATTTTTCTCTATGAAAAGGAGTGTTTGAATTTGTTTCGTGACTATGATACGTGTGTCTATGCTCTTTGTACAAGTTTTCCTTCATTTTCACTTAAAGCTAATTGTGTTCATCCCCCTCTTCTTGTTGTTATCGCCTCCTTTAGATTACTTTTCCCTTTTCCATGCATCTCTTTATAACATTGGTCCTTTAGATTCTTAAAGAATTTTTAGGTAGTTGAATTTCCCTTCCTAGGAGTAGTTTTAGTAGTAGAAATAGGTAGAGGAATTGGTCTTCTCTATAGGTCTATCTCAAGTGCTCAAGGTCCCACAACTTGGAGATAGTCCCATGTTGCCTCAAAATCTCAGTTCATCTTGATTGGAATGGGTAAAACTTTGAGCTCCAACAATTTATAAAAAATTTGTTTGGTTACATAGAGGATTCTAACAAAGTTTAGTATTCATTTTCAGTGGCCTACTATCATTTATTGTAAAAACATGCTCACTATCTTGATTTTCCAAAATCTAGTTCAACATCATGGGTTAAAGTATATTGAGATCCACATGCACTTCATACTGGAGATGATTCATGGATACATCATCAACATGCAGTATTTCCGGACTTCTTATCAATTTGCAAACATCTTTACCAATCCCTTCACTAAATCCAAGTTCCTTCACTTGCACTCTCTTCTTGGGGTGAGGTCTTTTGCAACCTCTCACGTTCTTCGGTCTTTCTATTCCTCTTCTCCTCTTCTTATTTTCTATAAATATTGTAGTTTATACATGGGTGCCTCACTACGAGTTTAGTTTTTAGGACTCATACGACACATATTTTTAGTTGTCTAGGGACTTATCTTTCTTTTTTGGCTTACCATCCCTCTACCTCAGCTTTGATGAAGGGGTGTTGGTGTGAGGTATTTTCCTTATCATCTTGGGAATTTTCCACCTCACATGGTGAGTCATCTCACTTAGGTGAGATCATAGGTATTTAAGAGTTATATGACATATGAAAGATTTTTTCATAAAATCTATCATTTTCATGTGTGTCATTGATATCATACTCGGATTTATATTCCACCTTGGGAATTATAACTCTTTTTCCCCTTATGGGGGGATGATTGTCCAGGTATTGGAGTTACACAACACTCCAATATGTACCATCTTATTTTGATCTATGATTTTGAGTAGACTATTTTTTCTTATGCACGATTCTTGATGTTTAATTAATATCTTGTTGATTACTTGGAGCATGTTCAATTCTACTAGAGTGCAACCATGATGTACACAGGTTACCATTTTGATCCTCATAGTCCAATCTCACATAGCCAATAATATTCTATCATGAAAAGTAATTTTTTTAGAGGACTTACCTTTTAAAACTAATCCAAAAGCCTACAAAGGGTGTACTTAATCTCATTTTCCCAATCTCTATCATCACAATGTAGATACCCAAGTTTGGCATTTGATAATGTGAATTTTTCCATATACATGTTATATATGACTTACATACAAAAATAGAGCTCAAATGAACTATCCTACACTTTCCTAAGGCTTACAATCATTTATTCCAATGCTTAGAAATCTACATAAAATCCTCTATTAGTAAAAAATCCTATTATATCTCTTATGCATACTTATCCAAACCATAAGTTGAGCTTTATGCCCCATTAGAAAAAACCATCAAGTAAGGATATGATCAACTAGTATATTATGTCCTTGTTGGTCGATCTTGTCCTTGGTCTTATAATCAAATACTCTAATGGGCATCATATTATGAGTCAAATGTTTTCCTCTAGGTCAACCTTAGTGTTAAAAATTACCCTTGGGTTCATATAAATATAAATCAAACATATCATTTAATCATATAGCATTCACCTAGCACTTACCGATATATCCTCTAGAAATATCTATCAAGCATCAATTAAAATTACCTTATTCTTCCCTATTTCAATATTAGAGGCTAGGAGTAACCCTTATACAATTTTGAAGCACTCTAAGTCAAGTCAAGAGAAAGAAAACCAAGTAAAATCCATGTAAAGGCAATTATTTTCAAGTGTTCAAGGAATGAATTCCATGTAGTTAAAAGGAGCACATTTACACTTCCACTAGTTGGGATAATTACATTTGAGCTTTCATTCCACACGAGGCTATGTAGGTAATATAAGGGTGTTTCAACTTACATATTACCCTAATCGTAGTACCCGATATCATCCCAGAATTATAGAGTGGTTTTACATAGAAAAGGATATAATATATTGAGATAAAGGTGCATTAGTTGAAATTGAAGTGCAAAAACAACCAAGACAAGTCTATGTAACTCTAAATAGGTTTTGTTTTCCAATATTGAATTATGATGGTTAATTATGTCCAGAGGTGAGTTTTAAGATATAATTTTGAAGATAACACAAACATAGGGGATTTACATCTTATTCCTACCAATTTCACACCCATATCAATCATTGGAAATTAGATCATCTAAGTACATTATCCTCTTGTCAATTTTTTATATTTAGCATGTGCCCTATTGTATTTTATTCCATAAATCATTTGATTCACTTTTATGTTTGTGCATGAATTTTTAATTTATAATATGAATGTGCATAGTTTCTATATTTTAATCCTAATTAGATATAAGACTCTCTTTAGGCCCTCCGATCATTAAAAATAGGGTAAATCATTTGGTGAATCCGCTATTGATGGAACATGCTTAATATTATTTTTCAAAATGGTCCTTTTAATAAAACCCCTAACCAATACTATTAGGTATTTCATCTTGAATATATTTTACAATTTATAATATCTTATTATTTGCAATGAATTTTGTGTTAGTAATGTCTCTTCCAATGAATATTAGTCTCTCAATGATGAGTGAGGCATACCAAGTCCTCATTTTATTCCTCTTTCAATTATTACTATAATAATATTTAATATGAGGATATTCCCATCACTTCCTTGTAACATATAGTGTATCCATTTGTCCCCCTCCCCCTCAATCTCAAAATTGTACTAGCTACCACCTTTCCCCATTATTCTCCTTGATCTTAAAATGGGACCTATAGTCCATGTTATCAATACAAGATGAAGAAGACACTCAATTGGGGAAACCAACCAACTCCTTCACCAACTTATGCTCCTCTCACTCAACAAAAAGTAGTTATTTTCACCCTTTTGAGTTTGATTATGGCTTAGACACTATAATCAAACAAGGAATGAAGTAAATTTAGAGGGAGTTATTCTAACAAATTAACTTCCAATACTAACCATTTAATATCATAATAATACATTAATACTTGTAACAAATGTACACAATACAATAAAACTAAAAATACATAGGATTGAGTTCACTTGGATGATTACATGCGATTTTGGGAAACTCTAGGTGATTTGGATGTTGAAATAGGGGTATCTGGACCTAAGAATACTCTACAACTAAAACTATGACTTGAAAATCTACCGGTGTAGGATCGTACATCGGGGTCAAGAATGTGTGTATGGTCTTGACCTATTTATATGGTTTAATACCTACTTATGACTATGACCTATGACTTTATTGATTTTACACTTGTTTGTTCATCTTTGTCACTCTTTTTTCATCATTTTCGATCACAATGTGAGGATCCTGAATAATCTACTCAATCTTTCAAAACCCTAACCATGGATGAAGTCCTATAAAAAAAATATTATTGGGTTATGGGCACCCTCATGCACCACCAATGTTGGCACTATTCTGAAGAGGCCTTAAACCACATTTTGTTCTCCACCTAACATGTGATATCTAGTTGTAGTGTAATCATATTTGACATCCTTCATTTGAAAATGTTTGACTTGAGTTTCTCTCTTAAAAATCTAGTAAAGTGAGTGACTTTGAGTTCTTACAAATTTGGGAATCATTCCCTATACATATTTGGAATCTTCATACCTATACATAGTTATTCCCTAATGAATGTACAGAGGTATTTTAATATTTTAGGAGATTTGGGTTCCTTTTGTTCTATATTTTGCAATAAGATTTTATACGAGTGCTAGGTATTAAATGAGATGAGTTTCACTTTTATATATATTACTTCCAAAGGTATTTAAAGTTGAAAATTTTGACTAAGGAGGAGTAAGTGACCCAAATAATAATGTGTAATGGATAATTTGGAACAAAAGTAAGTAAAAGGTCAAAATCTTACACTAAGGTCAAGAGTGTATAGATGTTCCTACCCCTACTATATGTTTTTGACCTAAGAGTGATAATTTTCAAGGTGAATTTTGGAAGCTAAAAATTGGAGTTTCTTACTGTGCTTCATGCATTTAATTCTTAGAAACTGTCAAAAATGAGTGTGTAAGAGCAATCAAGCTAGGAAAGAGACCTAGGGATGTACCATAACAAAATGGGTAAAGTGCACTTGTTTGAGTAAGAAAGAAATGTCAATAAAAAAAATTCAAAGAGTGAAATTACCAAATTTGAGTCTCTATATTCTCCCCTTTTAGTGTGAAATAAAATTACATGCTTAAAGGAAAAGATACATGAGTATGTAGACACACTTTGTCTTCGTTCGATGTTTTTTTGTAAGATCTTGTTGTATTGGTGTTGGCATGCTCCATGATGAAACTTGCAACATAGAGTGTATTCAATTTCCATGATAAATAATTAAAATTTAACTCAAATGTAAAGATATAATGTAAATTAAATATAATTATATACATAGTGAAATAAAGAGATGAAAAACATAGAACGAATATACCTATTTGTTTTCCGAATGGAAGAGTTTCTTGTTCTTTGTTTGTGCTTGGAGATTTAGATTACTAATCTTTTCCAAAGAATTGGGGGTGATAAATCACCAATTATGCCAAGGATATTCTAGAGTATTGGTTGTATGGAATCCAACACACTAATTTCAAGAATAAAGAAGAAGAATGAGGAACCAAAGCACCTTAAAAAGAAATAATACCATGTATCAAAGTCATTTAGCAATTTTGATATCTTCCCCCTTAGGTGTAATACGCGAGGAATGACTTCCTAAAAATAACTTCTCCACTTTGCTACCTTCCATAACCCCACATACCACACTTTGATTTAGAAAAATCTAGACCCAATTTTGCAAATTAGGATACACAAGTATAAAAAAATGAATTTTCCCCCATACTTTCTCCATGTGTCACACAAGTAAGTAGAAACTAAATAGAAATAAAATGTGTTGAAATGTAGCTAGAGAAAGGAGATCGTGCCCCATATATCCCTAAAACTAAAACTAATCTAGGTGTTGTGGAGAATAAGGAATGGAACCTTGTATGCGCCTTAAAATGATCTAAACTGAGTGATATGAGTTTGAAATTGTGCAAAAAACATATACTTGTAGGTAAAATTCTGAAACTGTAGAGAAATTTGTTCTAACTTCCCCTAAGAAAAATTGTAGAAATGGGTTAGGAACGTTTGTATGTTCATGACCATACTTGTACATTTTTTTTACCATGTGGTTTCCTTTCTAAAGTGATTTTTCCTACTCATGTCCATGTCTATTCCTAAATTCTATTTGCATTTGTCGTAGGTCTAGAATATACCTTGTTGAATTCCCCTATATTAAGGAAGGTGTGATAAAGACTTTGAGCATGCGACTCAAAAGAATAGATGTGTAAGCTTGTTTGATAAGTCTAATAATCTCCGTAGAGGACATATAACGGGCTGATGTGGTGGCTACCAAGAATAAATTGTACCTACAAAGAGGATTTTCATGATGGAGACTATTATGTGCAATCAAGAGAAACAATAGTAATAAGAATAATAATAAAAACAATTTC
This sequence comes from Taxus wallichiana var. yunnanensis, assembly GCA_018340775.1. Lineage (NCBI taxonomy): Eukaryota > Viridiplantae > Streptophyta > Pinopsida > Cupressales > Taxaceae > Taxus > Taxus wallichiana. Next base: position 181,016,920 of record CM031236.1, on the reverse strand, counting down.
AACAAGAGAGCTAGTAGTAATCAATAGTAATAATGCATATGTAAGTGAAAAGATAACAATGCAAACAGTGTCATGTAAAAGGCTTAATGCATGTAAACATGGGACATCCACGTTATTGCAAGACAATCGAGGCCCTTAGGCTTGCAAGTAAGAGATGAAATATCACACAAGTAAGGCATGATGACGTAACCATGGGACACCCATAGTGTCATAAGACAAACAAGTTTGTTAGGCCACAATCAAAGTAGAAAAAAACGACTACATGCACAACTAACAAGCATGTATAGAAAACTAGAGTATAATAATGTGATGAAATGACATAGCAAGTGATATAAAAGAGCATATGAAACAAAAAACTGTAAACACCACACAAGACACATGTTTTAGTCTTGTTAGTGTAATGTAAATAAAATATAGTATGTATTTAATCAATAGTAATGAGGAATTGAAAACAATACTATAATGAAATAATAAAACTGGATTGTGTGGAGGGATGCCCCAAAAAAATATGTAAGGAACTGTAATATCTCCCATAATCATGTATCGATATGTATGTCATATATTATGCTCAATATACCTCAAGAATGTATATATGTAGAGAAAGAAAAATGTTATCTATTAGACCAAAAGGATAAACAACATGTATAATGTAAAGTGCTAACAATGTATGTTAGATAAACAGGGACTGAGTTATGTGTATTTAAAATATTTGAATGATTTTTTTGTTTTGTTAATATATGAAAATTTTGTTATTTAATAATGCATAGCTATGTACAAGAAAGGGTAACACAAATGATACCAAATTTCATTGAGAAGATCATTCATGGTGAGGTGAAAGCCAACGGGTCCAAGATCGCCATGTTAATAAGTTTTTGAAAACGGAGTCAAGGAACAAGCAAGTCTCAAAAAAGTAATGGAGTTCCATTATGTATTCTTCATCAGTATAATTAAGATCTTGTATTTTCATAACATGAGTCCAATGTGTCATGTTAGGTTGATAATCAATGAAAGATTCATTGTAAATATTAATTGTTCTTGTGGTCAGGAAAAGTGATGCTTGTATTATGTTCATTGAGCATAGTATATATACATTGTAACCAAATATTCCAAAGGCCAATGGTCTAGGTTGAGGATCAAGAGTAACTCAAAGTGTAGTTGTAATAACACCTAATCCATAAGCTATTATGAGCATAACATATCCTTGAAAATTTATCACACGATTGAGAAGAGGTGTGATATAAGATAGTGTGAGTCCCAAAGTGCGTAAATCCTATAAGTATAAATTTTCTTATTGATATTGATATGTAAGGGGACTTGTGTCCAACATCAGTTTTGAATATAGACTATATTAGTGAAATTATCGAAATGATGTTCCCAATTGGAAGGCGAGGATGTATTTTATAAGATAACAACATGGTCACTTGCTTTAAGAATGTGGATTTTATCAATTAAGGCTTGAAAATGATTTGTATTGTTTCCTAAAATGTAATGAGTAATTACAAAATGGATGACCATGCTAATGAGAAATATTATTAGTGGAGAGATAACACTTAAAGGTAGAGAAAGAAGTCTTTAATACGGAAAGATAGAAAGAACTCATACATTGTGTCAAGAGAAATGAGTAAGAATTGGAATAGATGTGACATGTGGTGAAGCATCTAAGGTGTGGATTGCGTTATGCATAAGATATGGATGAGTATTATTAGGAGAAATGTGATTAGAAGGGGTAGAATTTGTAGTACCATAGGTGGTGTCCCTAAATTGGTAATGTCTATGATGAATGGAGATAGAAATAGAATGAAAAGTAGACCCATCTTCATCAATAGGATTAAAATTAAGTTTCTGCATGTTTCCATCTATTAGTGCAATTGTTTCATCATCTCTATTAATAATATAACCATTTGTATCATAAACTAAGTAGAATTATCTAATATGTTTGGATCAAGAATTGGTGTTGAAGTAGATGATGGAGGTATCGTGGAGGTAACATCAATGAGTTCCTCGAATGTGAGGGGGTGTGGGAGAATCGAAGTATAACTAACTTCACCAACAACACATATATCTATATTTTCCATTTGAATAGGTTGTGATGGGTGGAGTGACAAAAGGGACTCAATGGATTGGACATATAATCGGCAAAGTAGATTTAGTGGACACGCTTTCCTAGATTTGCCCAAAATCATTACGATATAGTAGAAGACTTAGAGATATTTCGGTCACCTATTGGAACATGTGAAATAAACTCCATTTGAGCAAGATACCATCTGTAGAAGTTTCCAATTGGAGGAGAAAAAATAGGGGCAGCAATCCAATTGGAATGCGACACGTGGTAGCATAAAAAAAAATAAAATGGTAAAGTGTTTTTGGTTTTCACCTTTGGTCTTTGAAACTCCATTTCGACAAGTGAACTCCACTATTTGCTAGCTGGGGGCCCTTGTTTAGAGTTGACACACTCTTTTTATGGAGGGTCTCCTTTTCCTCTGTATATTCATATTATCATTGTCAAGTTTTTGAATTTAAATGCCACATATTTTATATGTATAGTGCATGTGTGATCTATAAACTCTTCAACTTTGGAATTATTCACAAAATCACAAAATTAATCATTGTTTTTACTTTCTATTAGAAAATAATATAGATATCTAGTGAATGAATTACTATTGTGCTTAGAATCAAGAATTGTAGTAAAGGAAAGAATATAAGCTCATAACACCAACAATTTTTATCCTAGAAAACCTCCAATGGAGGAAAAACTAATAGAGAAGGGCAATTGCTCTTTCTTCCCATTTCTATTGGCAATTCAAATCAACAGTGTGGAATTTACAATAAGTAAGAAAGAGAAGTAGATAATATCTCAACACTTCCTTTTAGTTACTTGCTTGTTCTCTATCCAACACTCCTTTCTTCTACAAAAATACAATTTCCAATACCAATACTTCTTGCTCACTTGCTCCCATGCTTTGATGATCTTCTACACTTCTACAATCATGTATTTATAGTCTTTCTCATGTCCTCCTGTGCACTAGAGAATGGGAAAGGTCATGAATGAGAAGAGAAATGAACATCCTTTAAAATTTAGAGGTTGTTCATTTTGATTTTAGTTTTCTATCCGTAATGGCCAAGACCGCTTTCCTGTGCGGACTAGTGGTCCTAAGATTGCCACGCCTAGCTAGGTGGCGGTTATGTAACCACCTCCTATACATGAGTAGGAGGTCATGTTACTTAAAATACATAACCTTTGTTTCATTGTTTTCCTTCTTTGTGCTAATTGTTTCTGATGAAGTAGAGTTATTTCGGATCCCTATGGATCACACCTCCCCTTCTTAGGAGGCTTTTGGTCCCACAAAATCTTAGTGGGGGAGTAGATGAGGGAAAATTCCCTCACTTGCTCCTTCGAGTACCACCAGGCCTACCTTGGTGTCTTCCCTTTTAGTCCAATCTACCAAGACTCCTGCGGACCTCTTCTAGTCTCTCTGACCTTCTGTTGTAGCACTACATCCTCCTCCAATTCACCTCATGAGTCCAAGACAATCCTCAATGGAAGGTAGCAACTGTAGTTCTTCATCTTCATCCAATGATGAATGGCTCATATAGGTGCAAGTTCTCACAATTTACTATAGAGTACATCCTCATGAATGATGGTAAGTCAAGTCGAAAAATCATTTTCCCCAACCTACTCCAATATGGTGAAGGGTCCATATCATAGTGGCTTGAGCTTCCGTGCTTGACCTTGTAGTCTCTTCTTGATCAAGTAAATCCAAACTCTATCTCTAACATGAAGCTTGTTTCCCTCCTATGTTGATCGTGCCTAGCTTTGTACTTTGCTTGAGATTTTTCTAGTTGTTCTTTAACCTTGAGATGGATTTGTCGGATCCTCTCAATGAACTTGTTGGCTCTAGTCACCTCTGTGTCTCATGTATCCTCCTCATCTTGTTGTCTAACTGCTATGTCCAACAAATTTGTAGGTAGATATCCCAAGCATGCTTCAAATGGTGACTTCATAGTGGATGTGTGTACTTCCCGGTTATAGGAATGTTGAATGTAGGCTAAGGACTCATCCCAAGTCCTTGGGTACTTACTTTTATACCCTCTGATCAACTATACCAAAGTCCTATTTACCACCTCTGTTTGTCCATCTATTTGTGGATGGAAATTTGTGCTCCTCTGTAACCTGGTATCCATCTTGTCCCACAAAGTAGTCCAAAATTCCCAAGAACTTGGAATCCTTGTCAGAGACAATATACTTTGGCAAACCAAAATGCACCCATACATTAGCAAAGAAAAGATATGCTACCTCATGTGCTTTTACTGTCTTTTTACATGCCATAAGAATACACATTTTACTTAATCTATCCACAACAACATGGAGATAGTCATGTCCATGTTTATACATAGGTAATCCTCCTAGAAAATCCATAGAAATGTCCTCCCATGGACGAGTAGGTATTGTAAAGGCATATACAAACCTTCCTTCCTATTTTTAGGCTTGTTAGTACAACAAAGTTTACATCCATGAATAAATTTTGATACTTCTTCTTACATGTTGGGCCAATATACATACCTTTGCAAGTGGGCTAGGGTCTTACCAACACCAAAATGTCCCTCTACTACTTTTGAGGTATGTGCTTCCCTCATCAATAGAATCTTTCTTCTTTAGGCACAAAAAGTTTCCCCGTCGATAGAGCAGCCCATCCTTGAGATAATAATCTTCAATCCCCATCTTTTCAGCCCCTTGGGACTACAACTTCTGAAATGTTACCCCAAAGTCTTTTTCTTGGGCATATGCTTCTCTGTAAGCTTCCTTTGTGAAGGGCTCGATCTAAGAGATAGTGGCCAAATAGGAGAAATTTTCTTGTGTGGGTGGCCTAGACAACATGTCTGCCACCAAATTTGTACTACCTTTCTTGTATTTGATCACTAGATGGAACTGCTAAAGAAACCCCATCCATTTGTAGTGCATTTCTTGCTGCAATTTAGACTGTGCTTGCAAATACTGGAGAGGTTTGTGGTCATTATGCACAATAGTTTATTTACCCAACAAATAATGTTTCCATTTTTTAATTGCTTAAACTAGTGCATACATTTCTTTATCATATATTGAATATCCTTTAACTACTGAAGTGAAGGTTTCAAAATGATAACATATGAGTTTACCTCCTTAAAGAAACATTACGCCCATAGCATAATCACTGGCATCTGTCTCTACTTCAAAAGGCTGCTGCAAACTAGGAAGAGAAAGTACTGGAGCATGAATAATATTATATTTCAATAACTCAAAGGATTTGTCTTGTTCCTTACCCCTACCAAAACCCTTACTCTTTGGCCACTGTGTGTAAAGGTGCTTGTAATTACAAGAAACCCATAATGAACTTCCGCATGTATTGTACTACTCCCACAAAGCTTCTAGTCTATGTGGCTCATGTTGGTGTTGGAAAATTTGTGATGGCTTCCACCTTCTTTGGATCCACTCGTAGCTCTCCTCCTCCAACCACGTGCCCAAGATAGATAAGTGATGTTTGGAAAATTCACATTTCTTCATATTACAAAGCAATTGTTTCTCCCTGAGAACTTGCAAGACTTGCTGCAAATGTGTTAGATGTTCTTCCCATGTGGCACTAAAAATCAAGATATCATCTAGGTATACAATGACACATAATCTATGAAATCTCACAATACATCATTCATCAATCTCATAAATGTAGCGGGTGCATTGCATAATCCAAAAGGAAGTACTAACCATTCATACAAACCCTGTTTTGTTTTGAAGGAAGTCTTCCATATATCCTCCTCCTTCATCCTAACTTGGTGATAACTTGACTTGAGATCCAACTTCGTGAAAAATTTTGCATGTTGAAGCTGGTCCAAGAGATCATCTATATGGGGAAGTGGATATCGGTTCTTTATGGTGATCTTGTTTAAAGTGTGTAGTCGATGCACATTCTCCAAGAACCATCCTTCTTTGGCACCATCACAATAGGTGAACCGCATGGTGAGGTGCTCAGACATAACACCCATTGGTCTATTAGTTCTTGGAGTTGTTTCTTTACCTCACTCTCTCCAAGAAGGATTGCCTATACAACCCGATGTTCGGTAGAGGTGACTCTGCAATAGTTGAATCTCATGCTCTACTTCCCATTTTGGTGGTAATCCACTAGAAGCTAAGAAATACCCAAAAGATTAAATAATACTATCCAAATCTTTTTTCCTTTGTTAGAAATCTCTAAAACTTCTACCCCATCTTGTTTATCCTTTAACAAAAGTAAACAAAATTGATTATGATTTGATTAAATAATCCATTTTGCTTGGTTAGCACTTACCATAGTAACGTGTCTTGCATTGGTGTGCCCATATGTTGTAGCTAATCCCATCCTTGACCCATCTGTATTAGATTTCCCTTCTCATAAAGATAGCATCCCTAACATATAAGTAAGGACTCCCAATACCACATCAAAAGCATCAAGTGGAATAATGTCAGCTTCAAAAACATCTATATATTGGGAATTTATCCCAAACTTGACCTTACATCTTCTTGTTACCTGAATTTCAACACCCTTCTTCACCCAACCCAAAGGATATGGGTGCGGATGCTTGTAAGTCTCAAGACCAAGCTTCTTTACAACTACCTCAGAAATCAAGTTAGATTGAGAACCAGTATCAACCAAAGCATTTACCTTAGTCCTCTTGATCTGGATTTTGATTTGGAATAGTCTACTCATCTCCTCTTCATTGTCCATGTTGGTGGCCATGCATCCAAGCCTTTCATCTACATCAGAGTCATCTTCAATTTCTACCTCCCCTTTTGTCTTTATAGCTGTCATGGACTTCTTGGAGTCCTTGGTTCGGTTCTTTAGATGTAACTCCGGATGCAACTTCCAACATGTAGTGTCAGTATGACCATTGATATCACAATTCTTGCAAAAATTCTTGGGATCTTTACAAGTATTTAAAGTAGTGGCAGCTTGTTTACCTTTCCCTTTCCACTTACTCTTGTTACTTGTTTTCCCATAATCCTTTTTCTGCTGATTTGTTGACTGCTTTACCCTCGGCTCTGCTTCTCCTTGCTTTTTCTCATCATCTATGTAGTATGCCTATACACATGCTTCATTGAGATCATTGGGCTTTGTGGAGATGACTTTTCTTCAAGGTGAGTGTGAAGTCCTCCCAAGTATTTGGTCAGAATATCCTCATCCTCCAAATCCATGTTTAGCAACATGGCTTGCCTCCGAAACTCCGTAGTATAGTCCTACACACTTTGACCATTTCCTTGTCTAAAATACTGCCATTTAATCATTTGGTCATTTTTATGGCCAATAGGATAGAAGTTAGCTCTAAGTAATTCCTTAAATTCTTGCCAAGATTTCACAATAGGACATTTCTTATTTTCACAAGTAGTTAGATGAGTTTCCCACCAAACTAGAGCATGTCCCTCCATTTTGAGATGTGCAAAGGTGATCCTTTGTGCCTCAGTGACATTATGGATGCTAAAATAGACTTCTAACTATTTCAACCATTTATCTAGTAATTTTGCATCTACTTGTCCTTCAAAGCTTTTGATTTTGACTTTAGTCTCAACTTTAAAAGGAGTATGTTCAAATTTTACCTTTTCTCTTGTGTTAGAAGTCTCTTCTTCATGCTCTTCCCCATAATCTTCCTCATGGTGACTCTTGCCTATACCAAAATTTTTGGCTAAGCCTCAAACCACCAAGTCCATGGAGTCTTACTTGATGGAAGTTGTCTTCTACAAATCTGCAAGTTCCTCTTGCCTTCTAAACATCCTATCCATCATGGTCTCTAGCATCTCGATTCTACGGACCAAGTTCTCTTCCTCCATTTCTCCCCAAATTCTCTGTTTCCACTTCTTTGTAGAAATCTCTGGATCGCAAGGTAAAGCTTCTTCACCTTTAGATCTTGTCACTATCATACAAATTCAAGAATGAAATACCATAGTCCTGGATACTTGTTAGCTCTGATACCAAAATGATCTGTAAACTCTTCAACTTTGGAATTATTCACAAAATCACAAATTAATCATTGTTGTTTACTTTCTATTAGAAAATAACAGAGATAGCTAGTGAATGAATTACTATTGTGCTTAGAATCAACAATTGTAGTAAAGGAAAGAATATAAGCTCATAACACCAACAATTTTTATCTTGAAAACCTCCAATGGAGGAAAACCAATCGGGAAGGGAAATTGCTCTTTCTTCCCACTTCTATTGGCCAATTCAAATCAACAGGTACAAAATTTACAATAAGTAAGAAAGAGAAGTAGATAATATCTCAACACTTCCTTTTAGTTACTTTATTGTTTTGTCCAACACTCATTTCTTCTTCAACAAAATACAATTTCTAGCACCAATACTTCTTGCTCACTTGTGCCCATGCTCGATGATCTTCTACACTTCTACAATCATGTATTTATAGCCTTTCTCATGTCCTCCCATGCACTGGAGAATGGGAAAGGTCATGAAGGAGAAGAGAAATGAACATCCTTTCAAATTCAAAGGTTGTTTGTTTCGATTTTAGTTTTCTATCCGTAATGGTAAGAACCGACCCTATACGCCACCCCGGGACCGGATGGCGGTCAAGCGGTGGTTTGTAACTACCACCTACCTATGCAGGCGGTGGTGGTCTTGTTACTTAAAAGATAGAACCTCCGTTTCATTGTTTTCCTTCTTAGACTATTTCTGATGAAGTAGAGTTATTTCGGATCCCTATGGATCAATGTGGGACTAATATTCCCATTATGTTTAATTATGTAATTATTTAAATTACTATGTAATTACCACCACCGACCGGTTCTAATTTTGGTGCACTATCCCTACCAACTTTGGCGCTAACAATTTTAACCAAGCCCACCATATTAAGTTTGAAAATCTCTACCAATCGCCCACATTCTAACCTTAGCACTTCACTTTCTAACCTTAGCATGATTTATCAATTTCACGTCTCACGTGGACATTGTAAACAAGGAAAAAAATATTATGTGTGTTCAAGCCACATGATACATGGGAAACAAAAGGCTTTATTTATCCTATGTTCATTGCCCACCCACAAAATGTGGGATTAATTTTTATACAAGGAAAAAAACCAAGAGGTGGGTGGTTGGGGTGGGTCAAACCCCCAACCAACCCTTTCTTGAATTATGTGTTGTCTGTTGAGACACATGGCTTGTTAAAAACTATAAATATGTGAATTGAATCTTATACAAGGTCACTGTTGAGGCTATGTATTATTTGTAACAGGGCATTTTTGCAGAAAAAAGAATTTTTGAGCAGTTAAGGGGAATTTTTAGATCTTGGTCTAAACTAAAAATTGTCCAAAATTCCAAGATGCTCCTAGTGCATCTATCATTTTCCCAATTTGGAGTCCTTTTGATGTCATTTTAAAGTGTGAAAGTTTCTTATTAAAAAAAATGAAGGGAAGAGACTGTGCAAGTGCTTCATGAAAGTGGAGGATGAACACTAAGCATCATCAAAGTCTTCTGAATGTTTGAGGGCATGAATTTTAGGTTTTGGATCCATATTTGTTTATTGTAAGTTTGATTGTACTTGTAATTTTGACATATTTTAATGGATCATTTTGAATGAACTCAAAGATGTAAGCGATTTCCAAACTCCGTAAACAATTTTGGTGTCATCTTTTTATCTTATTTATGCATTCTGATTTCGATATTTTTGTATTATTCGAGAATATTTTAATTCAAATATACATATTTAAATCAATTAATGGTATTTAGGGAAATTGGTAAAATTGAAATTTGGATGGTTTTTTATTGAATCAGGTAAAGTTGAATTTTGGGAATCATAAATCAATTCTAGATCAGTTTATAACATTTAAAATTTAGATTTTTAATTAGTTTTTGATTCATACAAATCACGAAAACTGATAATTTTAATTGATCGTGTTGTAAACAATCAAAATATTAGGGTTTTATTGATGTTTACAGATCAAGTTTTTGGTATCGATTCGGTTGAATTCGGTGGTTTACTTTTAGTTTTCATTTGATTTCAACTTGGTTTTCCAAGTCCAACATATTTGTAGGCATTGTTGGCTTGATCTTCCATTTACAGTATGTATTTTTGGGAAGTACAAGTTGTTTGTAAGTAGCCATGGGTAAATCCTTGAAAAGAGAGGATAGAAGAGCTTGAAAGCATAAACAGAAAGATACAGGAAGAGAAATGTTTTCCTGAGATGTAATCTCTATTCCCTTGAAGAGAAGATTGAACATTTGAAATCAAAGTTAGAGAGCAAGGATGATCTCTTGATCAAATTGCAGTGTGGTGAGAAAAAGAAGGATTTTCCTTCCACTTCATATGCATAAACTATGATAGATGATTGCACTTGTAATTTTATCACCATGTTGTTCTTCCTCCCATTCAAATTTAGATTCGATTCAAGTAATTTTTTTGGTGAATTTGAAAAACATACTAAGGGCATTGGATCTAAATTATTTCTTAAAATGGGATTTGATGGAAGAGGCCTTGGTAAGAATGGCCAAGGTATTTCTAACCCAATACAAGTAGAGGATCATCCTCATTTTGTAGGTTTGGGTTATTCTAGTGTGGGAATGGAAATTGGAGAGTGCTCCAAAACTATTGAAGGGAGACAAGCTTTCGATAGCCAAGTGATTACCCCACTAGTCCTGCAGGAAGATTCTTTGCAAGAAATTGTTGATTCATCATCAATATTGATGAAGGATTGGGTAAGAAATTTTAGAGAAGAGGTAATGAGATTCCACCTCCTTTTTCTTACACAAATCATAATCATAAACATAAGGGAAATTGTAAAACTTCTGATGATGCACTCTTTCAGTTTAAACAATATGGTTTTGATATACAAAAATGATGTATGATTTTTCATGCATGTTTTGTGGGTTAAGTAATCATTTTGTTTCCTTTTGTTGGAAGAGAAAGTCTTTTTGTAGAATTGGTTTCTGATCAGCTCAAGTGTTAAAGACAAACCTCTTTGTTCGAGGCAAGAAATGGAAAACATTTTTCCTCTCCTAGGAAGAGGAATTTTTGCACTCATTATCATATGAGTGACACCAGGTTGAAAAATGTTGGAAACTTCATCCATCACACCATCAGAGTCATGGTAAGACAAAAATGGTTTACATTCCTATTCATGAGGATAGGAAATAATGAAGTTGTTAAAACACCAACTATTTAGTTAACAACCCAGGATCAATTAACTGAGGAAATAAAACCAACTAAAAAGGAAAATCCATTAAAATGGGTTGGTAAACAATTCCTTAATTTTATGTTTGCATAGCTGATGATTTTTGATGGCATGCAAATAATTCAGAGCATTTGGTTATATGGGATTCCTATTGTATGTTGAAAGGAAATTTTTCCCATGATTGTTTAGCTTTGATTTTGGAGTTATTAGATTCATGAGAGGAACTAAGAGACAAGTTCATCATGCTCGGTTATAAGAAGATATTGGAAAATACTCCATTTGAATCTCCTATTTAGCATTGGGTAAAAGGAATTAAACTCATATTTTCATATTTGGATATTTTTAAAAGCAATTTACGCAAGTTGTTGGGCATATTGGCAATTTTCCATACTTGCATTTTAGAGTAATTGTTGTTTTGTGAATGCATCTATTTTTGGCATGTATATGTTGGATGCATTTTAAGACCCATATTTTGGGAAGTGTTTGTAATTGTGATCACAATGTGAAATCTCATTGTTGCCATACTTTTAAATCACATGTTTTATAAGACCCATGTGGGCAATAAATGTGATTTCTAAATATGGTTACAACATTAGAATGCATTTTTATCACACTAAAAAAACATATTTGTAGTTGCAGTGATATGACAGTTTCACAAGGTCAGTGGACATTAGCCTAGTATTTTTGGCATTTTGGTGTCTATTTATTACTGATCTATTTTGGGTGAGATTTTATTTGTAGAGATTGGCCATGTCACAGGGAATCAGTTTGATAATTTCCTCTTTTGGCATTTGATTGTCTATTTTTAAGATGATCAATTTTTATGGTTTAGTTGTAGTCACTATGGTTTGACAATTCTACAGGGATTCAAATTAGACATTTTCTTATTAGTGTAATTTTTTTCTTTTCAAAATTGATCTATGTTGTTTTTTGCGAGATGTTGGAAGACTCACAGCGTGGAATCAATCAAACTCTAGCCTCTTATTGGCATGTAGATTGTCCATTTTAAAATTGATCATTTTGGTGATATGTTTTTCAAAAATTTGCAGTAAATTTTTTTCCTACAATGTTATTTATATGGATCTTGTGTGTTTGTGATATGTAGGAAGATGATTGGCAGTTTTAGTGGGTGAAAACAACTTTTGTGGAACAAAATCCTTCTCAGTGGGGAGGTGTGATCCGAAGGCCAATTTAAAGTGGACGAGTTTCCTAGATCTCCCAAAATAATTAGAGTACAATACAAAATACTCTAAGAACTTTTTGTCTCCTATTGAAAACATGAAACAAAACCTTTTGAGCAAGATGTCATCTCGCAAGTTTCTAGTTTGAGGAGGAAAAGTTATAACAACAATCCAATTGGAATGTGACACGTGGCAGTGTAAAAATAATAATAAAATGTTAAAAGGTTTTTTTGTTTTCACCTCCAGTCTTTGACACTTAATTTTGGACAAGTGGGCCCCACTATTTTTGGATGGGGCCCTCATCCTAGGGTCGACACACTCTTTTTGCAAAGGGGTTCCTTTTCCTCCATATCTTCATATTACCATTGCCAATTTTTTGAATTTAAATGCCACATATTGTATTTTTATGGTGCACTGGGACTAATGTTCCCATTATGTTTAATTATGTAATTATTTAAATTACCATGCAATTAGCACCACCGACATGTTCTAATTTTGATGCATTATCCCTAACAACTTTGTTCTAACAATTTTAACTAAGCCCACCATATTAAGTTTGGAAAATCTCTATCAAGCGCCCACATTCCAAAGAGTTCTTCACTTTCCAACCATAGCATCATTTATCCATGCCACGTCCCATGAGGACATTGCAAAAAAGGAAAAAATATTATGTGTGGCCCAAACCACATGATACATGGGTAACAAAAGGTTTTATTTAGCTTTGTGTTCACCACCCACCCACAAAATGTGGGATTAATTCATGTCTGAGGAAAAAACCAAATGTGGTTGGTGGTTGGGGTAAGTCAAACCCCAACTAACCCTTTACTAAAATATATGTTGGTTGTTGAGCCACATAGCTTGCTCAAAACTATAAATATGAAAATTGGATCTTATACAAGGTCATTGTTGAGACTGTGTATTATTTGTAACATGGTAGTTTTAAAGAAAATTGAATTTTTGAGCAGCTTAGGGGCATTTTTGGATCTTGGTGTAAAGTAGAAATTTTTCTAGAATTCTAAGATGCTTTTGGTTCATCTATCATTTTTCTAATTTGGATTTATTTTGATGTCATTTTAAAGCGTTAAAATCACTTCTTAATAGAGAACGGAGAGCGAGACTCAAGTGCTTCGAGAAAGTGGAGGATGAACAATGAGCATAATCATAGTCTTCCAAAGGTTTGAGGGCATGAATTTGCAGGTTTTGGATCCATATTTTTATTGTAATTTTAATTGTACTTACAATTTTGACATATTTTAATGGATCAATTTGAATGAACCCTAAAACGTAGGAATTTTCTGAACTTCGTAAACAATTTTGGTGTCGTATTTTATCTGATTTTTACATTTTGATTTCTGATATTTTTACATATTTATTAAGCCATGTTTTAATTTGAATATGCATATTTAAATCAGTTAATGATATTTAGGGAAATCGGTAAAATTGAAATATAGATGGTTTTTATTAAAATGTGGGTAAAGTTGATTTTTGGGAATCATAAATCACTTCTAGATCAATTTATAACATTTAAAATTCAGATTTTTAATTAGTTTTAGATTCATACAAATCAAAAAAATGGATAAGTTCAATTGATCGTGTTGTAAACAATCTGAGAAGTAAGGGGTGTATTGTTGTTTACAGATCAACATATATACCTTACTGAATATTGATAAGGGCTTGAATCATCAGGCATGGTAAGCTCAATTCCATTATGTAAAAATTATATGCAATGATGGAAATTAGATGAAACAAATTACATATCATGAATCCATGGATGAACCAAAAGTAAATTATATTGAAGATCAGTGTCTATGATATGAAATGTATTATGTTTCATTTTAGATCCAACTAGAAGATCAAAAGTAATAGTTCCTAATGTAGAGCATGTAACATCATCAAAACCTCACACAATAGTAATGTCATGATTAATTACAAGAGGAGAAATACCCATTTTTATGAGAAGTGATTTAGGAAAAATGTTAAGAATATATCTATTGTCTACCAAAACCCTCTTGATGAAGAATCCTTGGATGCGTGTTGTAATAAATAAGGGTGGGCATTTGTCCATATTAGCATTTGAAGGAGCATCATGTGGGCAAAGTAATGGATTTATCAATATCTTTAAATGTATTTATAAGTGAAGAAAATTTTGTTGGATGAGTATCATTGGCCAAAATGAAAGAGCACAAGTTGTCTTGTAATATGTATTTATAAAAATACATTTTTGAAGAAACTCTAAGAGAAATATCTTAACATGTGTGTTACTAAGTTGTTCTAATAAATCATACCCATTATATGGGACAATAGTTGTATCTATAAGATTATTTTGTAGGGGAGACAAAGGTGGGTTCCCCCAATAGGTTAATTATTATGTCTTGTGTTCACTACATTAGTTGTAGGATTTAATGGGGTATAATGTATATCAAGATCATATTGTATATCAAGATAAGTAGGATCCATGTCATTCATTTAACACTCAGATCAACATAAGAAACTTCATTCATATGTGAAGTATAGGTGAGGACACAGTTAGATTGAAAGTATCCCATACCACGATGTGGATGTGAATCCATAGCCTTAGAATATATATTAAAAATTTGTGAGGCAATGACATGATGATAAAAAAATAAGTATGAAAACTGCAAGGAATAGATATTTTATTACCCCAAAGGGTTGGTATGTGATGTTGGATTCAAGATTTGGATTCATCAAATGTTTTCACCCTTTTAAGTTTGATTAGGGTTTTAACCCTATAATTAAGAAAAGAATGAAATAAATGTTATAGGGGGTTATTCTAACTGGTTAAATTCCAACATTAACCATTTAATATCATAATACATATTAAAATTTGCAACAAATGTACATGATACAATAAAAACTCACAAATACATGGGATTGAGTGCACTTAGTTGATTATAGGTTATTTTGGGTGATTTGGATGCTAAAATAGGTTTATCTAGACATGATAATACTCTACAAATGAAATGGTGACTTGAAATCTACTCGGTTAGGATAATATAGTAGGGATAGGAACGTGATATGGTTTTTCATCTTCTCATAACTCGTGAATTTAAGGGTTTGTCTCGATCCTTTTGTCTCTCTTTTTTGGTCACTATTAATCACACTACAAGGGTCTCTGAATACTTTTCTCAATATTTCAAAACCATAATCATGGATGATGTCCTATAAAACAAACATTAGATGAGTTGTGGGCACCATCATGCACCACCAACATCGACACTACTCCAAAGAGGCCTTAATTAACACATCATTCTCCACCTAACATGTGATGTATAGCTATAATGCAATCAAAATTGACATATTTATTTTAAAAATTCTTTACTTGTGTTTATCTTTACAAATTTAGTTGAGTGAGTGACTTTGAGTACTTATAAATGTGGTCAAGCAGTCCCCTAGAACTAGTAGGAAGATTTATACCTATAGATAGTGCTTCCTAATGAATGTGTAGAGGTATTTTTAGAGTTTATGGAGCTTTGGGTTCCTTTTGTGTTCTCTTTGCAATAGGAGTTCATAAGAGTTCTTGAGAGTGTTAGGTAATGAATGAGGTGAGTTTAAATTGTTTATATATACTTCCAAAAGTATTTCAAGTTATAACTTAGGTTGACTTAGGAGGAGTAAGTGACCCAAAGAATAATGTGCAGCACAAATTTTGGGACCAAAGTAAGCAAGATCAAAATTGTACACTAGGGTTAGTATCGTATGGACGTTACATACCTCTACTATACATTTTGACCTAAGATTGATAATTTTCAATGTGAAGTTTGAAGATGACAAGTGGAGTTTCTTATTATGTTTAATGCATTCAATTCTCATAAATTTTTGACAAATGAGTGTGTAAGAGAAATCAAGCTAGACAAGAGACCTAGGTATGTACCAGATGAGCATAGGTAAAGTGTATTTGTTTAAGAAAGAGATAAATGTCAAGATCAATAATGTCAACAAGAATAATTACCAAATTTGAGTGTCTACATTATTCAACAAAATTTTTATGACATATTGGATCAACTACACAAAACCTCCAACCACAACTTCTAATTTAGACTTGTTAAATACAAGGACAATTTATATGACACACTATGGAATACAACTATTCCAAGTGACACACAACATCTTGATTTCACTTCTATTATGAATATATCAAGATCATCAACAAGGCTATTATCTTTGACCATACACATTTACCTCCTAAGAACATATGTGATCAATATCAGCAATTACACACCATGATCTAGATTCAAGGTTTCTTAATCAAAAGGATATCGATAGATAATGGATTAGCCCTTGATATTTATCCTAGCTATTTGTTACAAAAATGGGAATTCGTGTGAGTTTAATTTAAAAACTTTTCTCATATTATCAAAGGATTTGAAAATATTACATGACCCATAATGGGTAAGATTACATTAGATGACCCATAATGGGTAAGATTACATTACAATATTTTGTTATTGGCCTTGGATTTATGATATGGAGAAAAGACCATATAAATTCCATGGATGTATCAAATTTAGACATGTTGGACATGAGTACACTATCATACTAGGTGATGAGCCTTTTAAGTATTATGGAATTGAACACCCGTCCTCTCAAGAGGCATTTATTATACCTCCAAAATCACCCATTGAAATTGATAAGCTACACACTTATGATGTGTACCAATGAAGTAAAACAAATTATAGTTGGTTCTTATGCAATCAAAAAAGATAAATTATCACAACAAAAATTTCAAGTCAAAACTACTACATATAGTGTAAACAATGTCACAATTTTTCTCAAGTTTACATCTTTATTTTTGTTTGTATAGTGGAGCAACAATGACACTAATGGGTGGTATAAATTTTGCACCACATTTACACCACCCCTTAGTGTCATTATTGCACCACTATATGAATGAAAAAAAAAAAATGATGTGAATTCAATAAAAGTAGCTTCGTACTTCAATTTTCCCATTTTCATTTAATATTAAATTTTGGCACAAAGTTTCCACGTGTTCCTTCACTTGTCCACAATTTTGATCATGAATTCGTTTGGAAGAGAATCGGCTCCTTGACCTCAAATATTCTAATCTATTGAAATTTTCAAGCACAAGGGTCTCATCTTCTTCTTCTAGAATTTCAATGTAATATACCTTCACTTGTGAACCATTCATTTTGGGAGATATATCATACCATTCTCGGTGTTTGGTCATGACATTTGAAATCTAACTATATGTACTTCTTCCTCACATTTTCCACCACTTTTTCCCAAGCATTTATTTTTCTAAAAACAATCTCTACCCTAGTTTCACACACAAAAGTGTATTTCAAATCATAATTAAATTTAAGAAATCTCTTAGGCATACATGTTCTAAATTAAATGTAAAGTTGAGCATGGCACCATTTTTTTAAAATATTCATTGGTAGTAGTCATTAATATTCAAGTCCATCAAAAGCATGTAGTAGAATCTCTCTCTATTAAAAATAACATTGTTTCATGTAGAAATAATGAATTGTAGTCAATACTAAATGGAAATAGTATGGGAAAAATGAATGGTAATAAAGGAAATAAATACGTTGTGGCAACCTCTCTCATATTTGTAAGAAAAATTACAAATCCTAGAGAAAAGTAATTACAATTAAAATAAAACTCAAGGGTTAGGAACTTGGACTTCGTTACTTTTTAAAGGTGATTGAAAACATAACCAACCACACTAATCAACAACTTTATTTTCCTTATTTAGTAAAAAGGTTCAGCCCTATCTATCTATGTCTCGACTGAATCGTGAGTCTAGCTGGCCTATTTATGAATTGATTCAGCGAGATATATATAGATAGGGCGACGCTTCATAGTTAGAGACAGTCTTGGTGTTCTGTCTTTCGTCCCTTCGGGACTTAACGAGACCACCTTTGTTTTGTTTGTGTTGTCTTGTCTATTGGACTTCGACAAGAAGTTTCTACTTTGTACAACCATATTGTGGAAGTTTTTACATTTTTATGACTTTCAATTATCTTTAATTAAGTGGAGATTTGATGTGGCTTTTCCTATTTGACATTTAACCGGGGTCGGAAGTGAAATGTAGAGGGTTGCCATGCCTTTTCAAGTATGTTGTGAATTTTCATTATTATTTAAATATATAAAGGGTGTGTGGTCATAGTTATTGCAAAGCTTGAACTTTTTTACATGAGACAGTGTAAGGACTTGTAGATTGAATGTCATGGAATCACATGAATAGAAGCAATGATGGAGTTTGGCATGTTCTTTCATATTGAAATAAAATTAGGAACATAGAAATTGTGGAAAATAAAAATAATAAACCATATTCCAAGGGGTTCTATAGAAATAGTAATAGAGAACACAATCAAGAGTGTGATCTAGATTAGAATCTTTTAGACATAACAAAGGGTAATATAACCCCAAAAGATGTGGTAAGGTTGTGGTGAAATGAATCCAAGGTACATTGTGTAACCCAAGTACATTTAAAGTGTGACCCAAGTACAATCAGTGTGCTTTAAGTTTTAAATGAGTATATTTGGGTGTATCCTGGCCTAAATGCCAAAAATTATAATAGGTTCTTAGGTCAAATCATGTTAAAGGAAAAATAAAAACATTACCCAAAAATAAAATAAACCATGAATTTATTTCCATGAAGTGTAAGAGATGTTTATGAGTTCACAAAAATTAATTCTTAGTATTCACAAAGTAGGTTGCACGTATGAAAAAATAAAATTAGCCAAAAATAAATAAAAACTCAAAACCCATAATCCTTCAAAAATTGTATTTTCTATAGAATTATCACAACACACTACAAACTAAACTAAACTGCTACCTTCACCATGCATAAAAATAAAACCCTAAAATAATTAATTTTATGTTACTCATAAAATATTTAACCAAAAAATATGGAATATAAGCTAAGTAACACATTCTTTTAAAGTCTTGTGAGAATAGTCGAATATGGCACCAACAAGATCATACTTATTTAGTACTTTAAAATTTTGCCCTCCTCCTCTTCCTTCCCATGCATGTTTATGTCATCCCTTATTCTTTATAACATCCACATATAATTTTTCCTTCTATCCCCATATTGTTTCAACAAAAAAATTCTAATGGGGTTTATAGGTATAGTAATGAAAAATACCATATGAATATGATGTGAATCGTAGCCTAAAAATCAAACCAATTAAATAGTTCAAAATACCTCATAAATATATTCTTCTCCCCTTCTTTAATTTCCTACCTTAAATACTTATCACATCCATAACTTTTAAAATCGAAATGTTGGATTTGTTAATGATTGATTAAGCGCTCAATATTAAACTTATGAAAATTTATAGATATGTAAATGAACTTATACCAAAATTTATACAAATTGGGATGACGAATAGTACATAACCATTCGATTTATAGGTGAAATAGTGTTGGTGGGGGCCTTTCCCATTAAAATTTTAATAGAAAATAATGGAAAATGATTACAACATGTATTAGATCCTAGATCAAATGATAAGAAAGATTCAATAAAATGAAGCTAGAAGGAATGAAATGAACCAAAATAGCAATTAACTCACTAGGAATATCCTTGAGTCAAAATTAGGAAAGGATCAATAATTATATTCAATGCATCAAAATGGGAACCCAAGCTTGAACACGAAGCCCAACCAATTCAAGAAGTCTTGACTTTTCATTTAGAAGTAATATATTTATTCCCCTCACTCAAAAATAATTATAAAATTCTCTTCGATACGAAAAATAGAGATAAATCATTTCCCCATTTCTACAAGCACCACTTTTCAACATCATCTCATAGTTCTCATTTTTATATGTATTTAAAAATTAATACAAGCTTAGAAAGTCGATATGTCACCATGGAAATGAAGGAACCATAAATTTATACCTAAACTAGATATTCTCTTCTTATAAGTAAGCTTTCCATCATTGTGAATAGGCTCACATTCCACTTGCATATCACCAAGGGGAGAATCTACAACTCTAGTCTCCTTTGTTATCTTGATCAACCCTAATTTGTTGTTTTTGTGTCTATCACAAGATTCATCATCGTTACATCATTTTCGTGATGACACTAAACTAATAATTGTTAAGAATTAAGGTAAGATGCTAAGATACACCCCGATAAAAGTTGTTACAAATATGGAACAAGTTACTAGCATTAGGGTGCTCGGGATAGATACAATCCATTGATTTTGCTAATAAAATCTTTGTCCCACCGAATTCACCATCAACCTTCTTCCCCCTATTGGTCTTGCATCAATGTTTCCATCCATCCAAGGTTCAACATTTGGAGATAAACATCTATCACTAAAGAAATATTTCCCTAATTGGTTTTTCCTTAATTACTCCTCCATGTCTACTCTTTTGTTACATTGATCGTCATTTTCGCTTCTTCTCTTATTTTCTCGTAGCTCATCACCATCCTCCTTTGAGGCACCAATCAACCATCTTATAATAATAATAATACTAATATAATAATATAAACAATATTATAGCTATATAATATTTGTATTTATATAATATTACTAAATAATATAATAGTAATATCAATTCATATATAGAAACTAGAATTGTGTTTAATTAAATTTACCTCTAAAAAAATCATGATGGTGACATGAATGTGACAAAAACTTATGTCATGTTTGTGCCACATGACAACCTAATATAAAAAAATGAAAAACATGTGGCCTGCACTTAAAAGCCAAACAAACTTCCTTTTATTTCATTTGGAAAGTGATTGGAGGAAAAACAAAACAAAAAAAAGGAAAATTAGATTGTGAAAGGAAAATGTAGAAATTTGAGGGAAAAGGAAGAATGACAAACCTAGTTAGATGAGGTGGCCAAGAAAGACCTCCAATGTACCATATAGGCCTAACATGATAGAAGGGTGAGAAAGGAAGAAAGAATATTTTCCACCTCTGGGAAGAAAATCGAGCGAAAATGTGTATGTTGATTTTTCTTTCAAATGATGCAAAGTTTTCTTTTAATCTTTGAAATTCAAATATAATTTAAAAACCCTAGGGTAAATTACTAAACCTCAAATAATAAACCCTAGAGTAAATTGTATAAACCCTAGAAGAATTTTTGGAAACCCTATGATAGATTTTACGATAAATTATTTAAACCATAAATAAATTCTAAAATACTAAAGGATTAATTATGTAAATTATAAGATAAATTCTAAAAACCTAGTATCAATGAGAGTGCATCCTACCTCTTGCATTTCTTTCAAAACCAACTATAATTATGTGGGTATGAAACTAAATTCCCTTATGTAGATCTTCAATATTGGCATAGGTTGTGAGTATACTCACCATCATGAAGTGGTTTGGTTTCAATATTTTCCCACCATTCATACCAAATTTGAAAGGATTTAACACTATGTCTATGTTGGGCATACCAAACAATCATAACATTCCATAAAATCCCATCCTTTTTAGGAATTTAGGAAAACAGTTGGTATGCATCCCCTATGGTGTCATATTTGACATACATTATAAAAGGAGCATCGTTCACACTCACATGTGAATCAATAACATAAAAATAGACTTTATTTATTTGTCGAATAGCCTTCATCTCAACACATGCACTTATAATAGTAGAAGAATTAAAATGATCAAGATCAATGCATTTATCTCACATTTCACAAAAAAATCGCAATGCTTCCTTACTTGACCACATAGGCCACACCCTAAAATGATGGTACTCCACGAAGACCAAAATAAGGGAGGTGAATGAACATAAAACCATAGGCCAAAAAAATCACTACAAAACAAAATCATGTGAGTTTTTTATATTATTTGAGGTTTTATAGGCCCACAACCATTCTAAAATAGAAGTTTGTTTCCATCCCAATAGAAACGTTTCATAACTAAACACAAAATGGCCATGTTTTTCCACAATGAAAATTTTTGTTTACGAATGGGTTTTAAGCTCTAAAAATGTGAAATGGGGTAGGCCCACCGTATTTTTTTACACCATGGAGTTAAATTGTGTAAACCACAGGAGAAATAATATAAATTGTAGGAAATAAATTACTTATTATTAACAACAAACAAAATGTGAAATAACTTGCAAAATAAAATATTTATGAAAACACATTGACAAGAAAAAATCTTTCATCCTAAATATATTTTTGAAATCACAAATTTTTCTCCTTCTTTTCCAAACTCCTTAAAATTATAGATGTTTCCCACCCAAACTATAATTTAGATTGAAACCTTCTTTTCAACTTAACCAACACAAATAGCTCCACTCTCATTGGGGTCTTGAATACCACAAAATACCCCCTAAAGAATAATGGTAAAAGTAATAAAATGATGACATCCACCCACCCCATTGAAATAATCATGAGATGATAGAGGCATTTCCACACCCCTAAAATCTATATCACCACATGTAGTAAAAATTGTATACATTACAAAACTCATTAAGAAACTTACCAACACATTTTTGGAATACCAAAAGGAAATGGATGGTCAATCATAGAACCAACTATACCCCAACCAAAATGGAATGAATGGTGGAAAATGTAGTTGATATTGAGATTCATCCAACTCATAACTAAAAACACCAAAATTGTTCTCATTAAAGGGTACAAAGGCTACAACAATAAGGGAATAGTCATTTGGATGGGCCTCGCCTTTGAGTTCCTTCATACTAACTTATGTCCCACCTTAAATTTTTCCTCATAGATTGACCCCTATGTTTTTTATTTATTGTTCCTATTATCACCAAATTACAACACCCTCTGATTTGCTTGCATGTAAATGAAATGGGCAATCAATGTAATTGGGTAACATTGGACCATCTCTCAAGTTGTGGGACTTGCTACTTGAGATGGACCTCCAGAGAAGGTTGGTTCCTCTACCTAATCCTAACACTAAACTACTCCTAATGCAAGAAAAAACCTATCGAATCCTATCCTATCAATTCCAACGGACTAGGGAGAAGGAGAAAGGGTAAAAGGGGAAATCTTACACTAAAAGTGGTGATATCACCAAGAGAAGGGTGTGAGACATCCTGCTGAGGGAGAAAGAAGGATGGAAATGAAGTTGGGAGAGGCCAAAACAGTTGTGACACAATCTCAAATCTCCATTCACCATCAAATCTCCATGAAACACAACAACAAGGACCTACAAACAAAAAAACATGCACAAAATAGACAAATAATAATGGAGAGGCAAGTGAGAACAAGAAAACAAATACAAGGGTTGAGATAACACCAAAAACACAAATTTAATTTCTCCGAGTAGATGCACATTCCATTACATATGAAGATAGAGGCAAAAATACTTTCTACAGGCCCATGTGAAGGCTTACAACTCAATGGAATTGAGAAACAATTTTGCAAGAGTTTCCCATGCCCTAGAATATCTCCCCATTTTTTCTCAAATGAGAAGTTTACAATATATAGAAGAAGTGAGAAAAGAGAGAGTAAATCTGAAATTAAAGAGCCCAACCACTTCTTCAACCACCCAAGACCAACCAACATTGAAGTTTGCAGACCCAACATGGGCATCATTAATTTTTGTAGATCATGCACTGAAAAATGACCCCGGGTTAGTTTTATTACATTTTCGCACCATTGAAGAACTTTAATGTGGACAATAAATGTATTAATCATGTAGTACTCTTGAATACCTTTCTGATGATATAAATTTTCCTTATTTCATTACCTAGATCAAAAGTTATGAGTGTCTGAAGATTGCACATTAAAAACTGTGATTACGCAAAAGTTCCCATGTCCAAAAATTTGCACTTTGCAAAAAAGTTCCCTGGCCTAGTGCACTTTGTAAAAATGTTTCTGGCTGGCCCAGAATATGCACTTTAATAGCCCATTTTTCATATTTTTTCAAATTTCTCCATTTTTTCACTAACTCCTTCAATTTTTCTTGGGTTAGGGAGTTAGGAAAAAATGGAATGAAGTTCCCCAAGCCAATTTTCCCAATTTTATCCATTTTGAACCCAAAATTGGCTAATTTTGATCTTGAAACCTCTAGAAGAACAAAAATACACTAAAAATGCTTCCTAAGTGCCCCAAAACATGAAATTTACCTAAAATCCCAAATTCATCATTTGAAGACCCAAAAAAATGCTCAAGTCCAATTTTTTCAAGTTGTTTAGTTTTTTTGCGAAGGGGCAAAATGGACAACATTTTTGGTGACTCATAGGGGCCATCTTCCTACTAGATGAGTTGATCAGCGGCCTTGAAGCATCCATTAGGCATGGAGTCGGTCTAATAACCATGAACCGATCTAAACTTGAAATTCTTCCCTTGAATCCACTTGAAGCATTGTTGAACTTAAAGCTCGACCTTGAATTCCCAATCTCATTATAAGAATTTTCTAAATTAAGATTTTATGAGAGTGGAAAATTATTTTGAACCTAAAATTTCACCCTCTTTCCTCTCAGTAATCGATCGATGGGATGAATAGTACTCACTCAAATTGTCCCAAAATTTGATTTCTGCCAAGTTCGGAAGAAAATTGAACTAAATTCTTGGCAAGGATGAAGCATTGCATATTTATGAATCACTTGTTGATTTGAAGTGCACTTGGAACTTCTTGAATACCTGATTTCCCCATGAACATTGCCTTCTCCAATGGACTATGCAATAAAGAGCAAGACGAAACAAAAATATGTACAAAGATGGAAAATCATATATGTTCCAAGTGGAAACATGTAGAGTGTGCACAAGCACTTCTTCTATTAAAAACAAACCTACCTACTCTACTCTAACCAGAGGCAAAGGAGGCTAAACAAAACCTACAACAGGTTGTGAGAAGTAGCATCCTTTCCTCACAAAATGTGTCCATGTGATCTGTTTGGCAACAAAATCACATGGTGGAAATGCAAACATGCCTTGCACTCCCAAATTCTTCAAAGTATCAGCAAAAAAACAAAATGAATACCTCCTCAAGTTGTTGTGCATTTTTTTGGAGGCATTGTTCTGACCTTTTGGTACTTTGATGATCATCCTCATGCTCTGTAGTGAACATGACTAGTTGTGACTCCGGTTTTAGCTCCAAACTGGAAAGGTATCTGATTGGACATGTAGCCTTTGAAACTAATGGGATGATCCTCATGATTTTCCCATCTCTTTGAATCTCAACTCCATTAATGGATTCCTTTTTTAGATTTTCTAGAAAGGTGGTTGTTTTGCAAGATGATTTGAATGTTTCTTTGCCTCTACAAACAACTTTGTGTCCTTCAAAATTACCTCCTCCAAGATGACTGATTTAGCAATGGTGTCATCATCTTTATTCTCCTCCTCCTCAAGCATGAATTTTGAGAGATCAAACTCATCTACAAAATTTGATTCAAGCAAGGATGGAGTGGAAGAAGGATATGAAATTTCACCATCAAAAGAAAGCAAGAAGCTTCTTATGATCTCTTCTTCGTCCAAGGATTCAAAATCTAATTTTTCCACCTCCATGGCATGAAGCTCCTCATGAATGGTTGCAGCATTTGAAGATATTATTGGTGGATCAATGCAACCTTCTAAAAGTGTAGTAAGTTCTAAACATGAATAGCAATGAGGATCACTACATTCCATCGAAACATCTTGCACACTTAGGAGCCTCTCTTTCTTTGTTAACTCTTATGGAGACAAAATATCAGCCTCCATGAATACGGTGCCATCATGCATACTACATTCAAAACATAGAGACTGGTCATCATCTTCTTCTTGTGTTTGTTCTTACTGCAAATTCAGCTTCCACCTTTTTTTCTCAAACTCCAACTTCTTGTAAAGGCCTAGTCATCGGTGACATTTGATTGAAATTGAACTTGGCATCCCAATTCCCAGATTATGTGTTAATTCTTCTCTACTAGGAACTTCATCTTTTTGTCCTCCTTGACTGATTTTCTTATTTTCTTCTTCCCAAAATGGGTTTGGGAATGCAAGAGGAGGGGTGGGTTGGGATTCAACTAGTTTTACATTTTTTTAGGTGGAAGGGGAGGTTTAATTTCTTCTTTCTACGGAGGGGAAGGAGTTTTAGAATGGAAAAGGGTAGAGAATTGAAGGTGAGATGGAAGGGTAGAAGATGGAGAAGAGGGATTTTCAATGGGGTAGCATGAAAGAAGCTAGGGATGTGAAACTCAAGCTGAGATGGTGTAGTTTAGGGAAGAGAAATGGGAAGGTTGTGAGGTGGTAGTATAGGATTTTCCCATTGACAAGGTTGCCTAACACTAGACTCATAATCCTCTATCTTCTCAATCCACTTTGCAAGTCATGGTAGCATCTCAACCATGAAAATTCAGCTTCTGTTGAGGGCTAAAACATCTTGGCATAGGGCCAACCCATGGACAAGGGACCCTAAAACCAATTCTAAATGCTTTCAATTGACTTGTAGCCCTAGTCTACACCATATTTTCCTCCATCCTTTAAACTTTTCTCTGAAAACCAATATCTTCAGTGTAGGATGGCCTCCATAATCTACATACCCTAGTTCTAGAATAGATGCATAGTTTAGTAAATGGCCAAACTGACTTGTATCTTTCTCGTGGGAATATGCATATTGTTGATTATCATCATAAAACTAATCTAGAGGTGGATTGTAATAACATGGAGAATAATTTTGTAATTTTTGAGGTGAATTAAACTAGTTCTATTATTGCAAGTGATAATTCCATGATGGGAATGAAGTCATGATTTCACAACTTCATGGGTGGAAGGAAAATGAAAGGTATGGAAATAAAAACGGATGGAAATGGGTGGAAAGAAAGGTTTGCAACTCAGAAAATGGGTTTTTTTGGATCATTGGAATCACTAGATATGCTTAAAAGTGCCTCTAAAGGCTGAAATCTTCACTAAGAGCACATCAAAATTGATGAAGTGAACTAGTAAGGTGCTTCAAATCTGTCCCTCCGGCATGCCAAAAATATTATCACCAAATTACAACACCTTGGATTTTCTTGCATGTGAATGAAATGAGCAACACTGTAATTGGGTAACATTGTACCATCTCTCAAGTTGTGGGACTTGCTACTTGAGATGGACTTCCAGAGAAGGCTAGTTTCTCTACATGATCCTAGAACTAAACTACACCTAATGCAATAAAAACACCTATCTAATCCTATACTATCAATTCCAAGGGACCAGGGAGAAGGAGAAAAGGTAAAAGAGGGAAATCCTACACTAAAAGTGGTGATAGCACCAAGAAAGGTGTGAGACATCTGCTAAGGGAGAAAGAAGGATGGAAATGAAGTTGGAAGAGGCTAGAATAACTATGACACAATCTCAAATCTCCATGAAACACAACAACAAGGACTTAGAAATGAAAGAAACATGCACATAATAGATAAATAATAATGGAGAGGCAAGTGAGAACAATCAAACAAATGCAAGGGTTGAGAGAACACCAAAAACACAAATTTTATTTCTCCAGTAGTTGCACAGTCCATTACATATGAAGATAGAGGCAAAAATACATTCTACAGGCCCATGTGAAGGCTTACAACTCAATGGAATTGAGAAACAATTTTGCAAGAGTTTCCCCATGTCCCAGAATATCTCCCATTTTTTCTCAAATGAGAAGTTTACAATATATAGAAGAAGTGAGAAAAGAGAGAGTAAATTTGAAATTAAAGAGCCCAACCACTTCTTCAACCACCTAGGACCAACCAGCATTGAAGTTTACAGACCCAACATGGGCATCATTAAATTTTGCAAAGCTTGTACCTAAAAATGACCCCAAGTTGTTTTTTGAAATTTCACACCATTAAATCACTTTAATGTGGACAATAAATGCATTAATCATGTAGTAATCTTCAAGACCTTTCCGATGATATAAATTTTTCCTTATTTCATTACCCGATCAAAATTTATGAGCGTCTGAAGATTGCACATTAAAAACTACGATTGTGCAAAAAGTTCCCCAGGTCTGAAATTTGCACTTTGCAAAAAAGTTCCCTGGCCCGATGCACTTTGCGAAAAATTTCCTGGCCTGGTGCACTTTGTAAAAAAGATCCTAGCCCGGAATATACACTTTAATAGCCCATTTTTCACATTTTTCAAATTTCTCCATTTTTCACTAACTCCTTAGATTTTTCTTGGATTAGGGAGTTAGGAAAAATGAAATGAAGTGCCCCAAAGCCAATTTTCCCACTTTTATCCATTTTGAACCCAAAATTGGCTATGTATGATCTTGAAACCTCAAGAAGAAGGGAAATACACTAAAAATGGTTCCTAAGTGCCCCAAAACATGAAATTTATCCGAAATCCTAGATTCATCACTTTGAAGGCCCAAATAAATATTCAAGTCCAATTTTCTCAAGTTGTTTAGTTTTGCAAGGGGTGCAAAAATGGACAACATTCCTCCAATTTTCCATATCAAACCCTCCTCCCATTGGTCTCTTCTGTTTCTCACATAGATTAATAACGTTAAAATTATACTCAATATTAACATACTAGATATGAAGTAATGTAAGTATACTCTCGAAACTTAGTTATGATACACAATCGATTAATTTCTATGGTATTAGTATATTTATGCATTTATAAATATGTCTTAAATAAACCTATTTAAAAGACATGGAGAGATATCAATCTTGTTGATTTTATATTGGTTTTTTCATGTTTTCTTATATATATTAAAGATGGCGTGGAGTTGTGCGTTGTTTCATTGAAATAATTATGTATGGAGGATATAACATTCGAGTTTTAGCATGACATGTGGATTATTTGGATGAGCCATCCCAATGGCCTTCCACATTGACACATCCATTGACCTCCACGCACCCACTAGAGAGATACAAGTTTACAATTTATTTTGTAATTTAAAAATATTTGTTCACATTTATAATTTTTAATCATATAACTTGATAACAACATGTCTACTAGTTATTGGGCCCCTATTTGTAACACTTTGGACATCCCTCAACATCTAGGGACCGACCATGGAGATATGAATTTATAGTTTTTATATACATTCTTATTTCATTTTATTAAATACATTTCCACTATATTTTAATCATTTCTAATCATTTAAAAATAATAACACTATATTGTGATAGGTCTATTTCATTTATAGATTTGGAGGAGGATGAGGGTAATAAGAGTACATGCCCTTTCAATTGCAAATAGAAGTCACTAGCTTAGAGGTATATTCTTTTGTTTTGTTTTTAAATTGATTTTAATTAATTTAATAATGACAACTTAAAAGTTATTACAAACACTCTTCAGGTGTGTGACCCTCTTATCTTGCTTCACTAAAACAAGAAGAGTAGAAGGAAAAATATCACCCCATCTAGCCTCAATGGCATAATCCCAATGCATTGAAGGGGTAAAATGAGGATGAAAATGTGCTAACCACCACAACTTCGGATGGTGATAGATCCTCTCACCTTATCCATGATAGGTATCGACACAAAGTGAGAAGGGCATTGGAAATGACCTTTTATGTAAATAATGTTGGCAATATTTTAGAGTATACTTGGGAAAGTATGTATTTTAATGTGGTATTTAAGTGTCTTAATTAGTTTTATTTCAACTTATCACTTACTAGCATTTAGGGAATTTCAATTTATTTATTTGTTCATTTATAGTTTTTTTAGATAAGGTAAAAAATGGTTTTAAAGGGACCCAAAAAAAACCTATACAAAAAAAGAAGCCGAGATAGCGACAAAGCCACCAAAAAGAGACCAAATACACAAATTCAAACAAACTTGACCAAGCAACCCAAAATATAGCATGACCAAG
This sequence comes from Taxus wallichiana var. yunnanensis, assembly GCA_018340775.1. Taxonomy (NCBI): domain Eukaryota; kingdom Viridiplantae; phylum Streptophyta; class Pinopsida; order Cupressales; family Taxaceae; genus Taxus; species Taxus wallichiana. Next base: position 180,986,851 of record CM031236.1, on the reverse strand, counting down.
ACGAGGCTACATAGTTACAATTTGTTCATTTATAGTGATTGATTAAAATATAATATATTTACCTTTTTAATGTTATGGTTTTAGGTATTATAAGAAAATCATTCTCGATTGAGCACAAAATCTATTCAAATCATATTGGCATAGGAGTTGAATGAAATCCTAGAAGAAAAATGCAAAAGGCTAATTGAATTAACTCAAGACAATTTTGTGAGTGCCCACTATAGAAGAGGATTAATTCAAAAACTTGTGGTACAAGGGTTTAAGAGAATGAAGAATTATATCAATGTTATTTCATTGCATAAATAGATCATTTTTAAAAAATACATACTCTTTTGCTAGTTTTTTAATATTTATAATTAGTAGCTTGAATATGAATTGAACACTAAGGTGAAGAAGAGAATTCTTTGACCTCTCAATGTACTTGAAGAAGCTTGGAATGGCATGTATGAAAACTAACTCCAAGAAAAGAATAATAAGGTTGGGGTTAGTTTACCAAATTAATGATAAGTGAATTTTTCTTTTTTAATTAATTAAATATTTTACACATTATAACTAATGCATGGAGGAAAAGTAACCAATGATTAGGTTATGAAGCATGAGTGAGGAAAGAAATATAATTGACCTATCGAAAGGGACAACACAACTTAGTGGAGTTAATAAAAATTAAGTTCTATATAAGTTATTGTACAATTATATTTTTTTGCTTGTATAAATTATTAATGCACACAATTTCAACATATCACTTTCATTTGTAGGAAACCCACTATAATACACCTACAACAAAAAAATGTGCACTCAATGTTATAATCAATGGGATGGGACACAATTGTGTTCATCAACTAACAAATGAAAATGGATTTGTGCCGCTAATATGTGCTATTTAATTAGTCGCCAATCATGTAAATTTTAAATTAAAACAATTGTAAAATTTTACCATTATACATTTACAAGTTGAAAGACAATGGGAGTTGAAGAGGAGGAAGGGGAGTGGAATCACTTGGATGAGTATGACAACAAGGATGATGACAAGAACCACACATATAAGGAAGATGAGAGGAAAACTATAGGTTAGTAGCACTCACATTATATGAGCTAATGATATTTACCATGGAGTAAATAACAATTACTAATCTGTTACTTTGCCTAGGTTAATTTGTTGCACCCGTAAACTAATTAAACGGGTTATTTGATAGTTGTTAGCATGTCTTCCTATTTAGTAGGAAGTTGTTTACCTATCATGGCTATATAATAGCCTATGTACTATTCAAATATATGTTAATTACATTATTATTATTGTGTTTATATTTCTACAATATGACCCAAAATAACATTTGCTATTGGTCGCCCATGTGGATGAGAACCTATGTAGAAGATGTTTGGACATTTTGATCTGCATTGATCGATTCTATATGTGTGCATCAGTCATATCAATATTTTATCTTACGGTGTTGCATGCTCTATCCTTATCCTGACGTCTCTATGCAACCAGATCTATATAGTACAAAGCCTCCAATCTTTGATCTGTTCAAAGGTTCGAGCTTTACCTGTATCTTTAGTCGTCTCCTCAGTCATCATTCAGGCCTGCACGTCCAATATCAGACCAGTTTTTACTATATCCATTCACTGCAAAACAATCAAATCAAACTTTCATGTGTATGCAAAAGAATGGTTCGATAGCATAAACCTTGGATAGATCATTGGAGATCATGTTCAACATTGTATTGGTGTTTCATTGTTCCAACTACGCCTGTTGTTAATCGTTGCATACCAAGGAGACATGAATGCATGTTATGTGACCCTGTTTTAATCATGTATTGACTCGTGCAAAATCCACACTAATCTCTAATAACTTGGCATTAATATCATCACATGTACGTTGAATTGGTATTCAAATCTGGACAAGGGATTAGATATATAACAACTCCCAATATGCAGCGTATTTAGCATGTTGTCTCCATGGAAGCCTCTTATTAACGTGTCTATGATATTGGAGAATAAATACGTGCTCTGTTATGTTGTAACCATCCACATGCAAAGTACCTTGAAAGTCTGCGTTCATGTCTTGCATACATCTCATCAGCGAGTCAGTTTTTCTAGTTTTAGGTTTAATTGTTATCATTGTAATTATATAGTCTATAGTGCTCTGAAATAATTTTGTGTCATCTTGTTGTAAGTCTTTAGTCCTAATTTAGTTATTGGCATCTTTTTATATCAATAGTTTGTCATCATCTGGTTATTGTCTGTTTTGTGTCTCAAAATTTCTTGTAGTTAATTATTTTATTTTTATTTTTAAAATATTTTTTAAATATTGTCATTTTTGATAAAAAAATAATTGTGTCTAGTCATTGTAATGATTATCGATAGAACCAAACAAAAGTCGTATTTACGTGTGGAAATCGCCAAGTGTCATTTGTGACGAGTTACAAAGTCGTATAATTATTTGGTGTCATTATCGAGTGTTATGTTGTTTCACGAAGTTGGTCAAAGTAAAAAAGGAAAGAGTCAAAACATTATTTTAAAAAAAAAAATTGCCTTACGGATGCATTATCAATTGAAACCAACGCTAATATGTAAAGTGCCAAGACAAAAGAATTCAAATAAACTTCAAAGAAGCAAGATTTAAGGGAGATACTGAACCAAAGAACTTTCAACCTCAAAAGGTTGGCGTTTGACAGCACGCGAATACATAAAGAACCTCAAAGCCAAATCTAACTAAGTTAGCATATTCAGATCAGAGGATGGAGAAAAACAGAGGTTGGAGATCGATCATTGACATCTCATCGACCGCCAACGATGGGGCCGCATGAAGGTTTGGTGGCATTTTTCAGAGTGTATTTGCTTTCAGTTGAGTGTGGTGTGATTCAGGGGTAGTGTTCTTGATTGTTTGGTTTGCTGAATAAGTGGAAATTTCAAGTTGGGTGGGGACATAATTTCCTATGTTATTCCCTGAGGTAAGATGTGATGAGAGATGATGAGAGTATTGCACATCGTGATGTGGTTGTTGGTAAACCACTTGCAAAACCATCATTTGTGGTTTTTGGTAAACCACTTGTAAAACCACCACTTTTGGTTGTTGGTAAACCATATGTAAAACAACCATCTTTTGGTTCATGGTAAACCACTAGTAAAACGACCTTTTTGGTTTTTGGTTAGCCATATGCAAAACCATCATTGAGGTTTGTGGTTGTCATTTGAAATCGCCGAATCATGAGTAGGTGCAGATACAAAATAGGTTTTCCCCATGTTTGCACTAAGGGGGGAATGTTAGGAAAACTATAGGTTAGTCTTAACATTGTATCGGGGGCGTGTCTTGCCCTAGGCAACCTAGGCAGTTGCTTAGGCGGACAAAACAAAGGGCGCCAAATTTTCAAAAAAAAATTCTAAATTTGAGGTCCGGCAGGTCGGCGACTCAAGGGCCTAGGCAGTCGGCTTTAAAATTTTACCAAAACAATTGCTATTAAACAAGAACGGGTCCGAGGAATAATGGAATGATGAATCTCAAATTTCAATCGTTGTTGCCTGTTTATACTTTCAAATTCAACTTTTAGCGATCGCAGACTCGAGGAGTCAGTGCATGCAGACTTCACTACAAAGTGACCACCAATAGTGCTCTGAGATCAAGTTCAAATCGCTGTTGGCAATACTGATGTAAGGATCAACACCCGTTTTTTTTAGATTTTCATAGCCACGTTGATTGCGAATACACACCGTTGTGTGAAAACATATGGCATATATTTGCATGACATAAATACATTGGAATAGACTCTCAATGGAGTGTTCGTGCACAAGTATATTGACTGCACAATATATGCACATGATGAACGACTCAGAATAATATATTTGTGCTCAGTCTTCAGATTTACACATTCCTAGCAATAATAGATGAGCAACTTGTTAGTTGTTACTTCAGACTTCTGAGTCATTGTCAGTGTTGAGTCAGAGTGAGTTGACAGTTGTTGTAACAGTTAACTGAGTTCTAAGGTTCTTAACTGTCAGTGTTGAGTTAGTTGACAGTTGTTGTAACAGTGTAATCTCCTCAGGTATATCTGCACCAAATTTTCAAAAGATAGACTGATAGTAATACAATTATCAGTGATAGTGATCACGATTCATCAATATCATTCACTGTTGGTCCGCTGAAGGGATTCGGGAACTAAAATTTATCAAGTATTACCATATTAAAATTTCAGACTTTAGTTGGTTCGGAGTGCCTGGCCACCACTCGCCGGTGGGAAGAAGATTTAATAAAATGTGTCAAGAGTTATACTAAGTCTATAATTGTTTTAAAAAAATTCATATACAAAGGTGGTCGTAGGTCCCGGGTGGGGGCGCACACCCGAGTACGCCTGTGCGCCTGAAACCTTAATTCGGCCTTGCATTGTATGAGCTAATAATATTTATCATGTGGTAAATAACAATTAGTAGTTTGTTACTTCACCTAGGTTAATTTCTTACATCCATAAATTAATTAAACAAGTTGTTTGTTAGTTGTTAGCATGTCTTCCTCTTTAGCGAAGAAGGTGTTTATCTATCATGGCTATATAATAACCTATGTAATATTCGAATATGTGCCGAATATATTATTATTAGTGTTTATATTTCTATAATCGACCAAAAATAACATTGGAGGTAGATGAGGATGAGAAGGAGGGGGGAGGAGGATGCAAACTAGCTAGCCATATATATTTATTTGTTTTGTAATTTGGAAGGGAATTGGTCCCTTTTTGTCATTTGCAAATGTATATATTATACATTATTGTATACAAATCATGATTTATTATAACTGTTTGTATTCCAGGTTTAATATATAATACATTCCAATAAAATTGGAATTTAAATTGTCTTTTTCATTATTTATAACATTTGTTTGTTTTACTTTTCATATTTGAATAATATGATATATTGATGAGTTTTAATAAATTTATTTCATTTTATATTAAGAATAATTTATATATATATATATATATATATATATATATATATATATATATATATATATATATATATATATATATATATAATAAAAAAAAAATTAATTCAATTTAAAATTATATATAATATAATATACTATAATTATTAATAGATAAATTATTGTATTATTATTTTATTTTTTCGAACGTAATTTACGTCATTTTTTCCACACTAAAATTGCACAAAACCCAATGGTGTGTTTCTTATAGATGGTGTAAAAGAGGTGTTACTAGTGAGTTACAACCTATTATGTGTGGATGGAATTATCTCTTAAATACGCTTGATGATGATGATGATGATGATGATGATGATGATGATGATGATGATGATGTGTATATTTATACATGCATAGGAACATAATGAATTAATCCTAATTTTTCTTCTACAAAGTATCCTCCTAGTATAGCCCATATCCCCATTAACAAAGAACATGAAGAAAATTTTCACGGATATTACCAATTTACCATTACTAACTATCAATTTTGACAACAGAGATGACTTTGATCCTAATTACTATGATAATTACAATGCAATTTTTGATATGTGTGATGAACATATATGAAAATTAAATTTCAATAATATTGATGAAGAAGAGGATAATGTTTCAATAGATGTGTTACATATTTATCAACAATTAGCCATTGAGCATCTAGTTGCGCAAAGAAAGAAATATTTTATGCAACCAAGTACTACAATTAATATTCCAAAGATCAAGCTATCTATTATCCCACAAATATTTAAAAAGAGTGCATCTTCGAAATCTAGAGTGGCCATGCATGCCCTATTTGGTTAGCTTATCAATGACAACACATCACTTGGACTTAGTCGCACTACTCGCCATTGGTCACCAAATATTTACCAACAAATGATCCCTTCTCAAATACTTGGGGGCATATGAGGATCTCCCTTCCTTCTTTCTTAAGAATAGGTTTTCTCCTATGCTCCCATGTGCTTTGGTAAAGGTGATAGTCTTGATATTTATGTTAATACTTCTAATACTACCCCTACTCATCACATGTTATATCAAACCAATCTAATCACGTTATATGTCACGAACGAATCAAATTCACTATAAATAAAATTCAATATCATGTGAAATCCTTCACTAATGAAAATATTAGTCAAAATTATTCTACTCATACTAATCCTCAAGGGTCTATCCCTCTTCGCTTTTTATTACACACATTATGACTCCTCTATGATTTATATAGGATTATTCTTATTCTACTATGACATATTTGAGGCCTATGCCTCCTTCACCTTATGGGTCTACCCCTTTCCTATGTATAGATATTTACAAAACAAATAAAAATGTTGAAATAATCATATAATATTAAAACATTCACATATTTGTAGAAATACAAAATTGAGACATGTTTATGAATTGATTGGCTAGCTTGTGAATTTATACATGTTGTTTATCACATTGGTTTGATTGATAACATATATTTTCTATAGGTTCTTTACACGCATGTGTTCACGAGCCATATTCAGCTAGATGCATGACGCATATAGGATGATACATGACGACATGTGTCAGCTTGGTTCCTTCCCATTGATGCTACTGTTTAGGGGAATCTCTAATACTTTAGAGGTGTTTTTATTTGATCACAATTATTTTATACTTCCTCATTATGCTTGATTACATACATAGTGTCTATGTTATATTTAGAGATAACATGACTAAAACATGTGTCTTGTGTAGTGGTAACCTATCTTTCTATTTATGTTTTTACTATCATTTTTATATATTTCTTGATACAATATCATAAATCACTGGGGGTGAGTGCACCAAGTTGGGGGGGAAAGGGGGTTTTAAGTGGATGCATTTTTCTGAAAAAAAAAACTTCAACTTATACGAGTTTATCGAAATAGTTACACTCAAAATTGGAAGATGTTGTAGAAATATGAATCGTAGCATTTTGAGTCTAGTTTCTAAGCTACTAAATTTTATTGAAAACGGATAAGTTTAATTGGGTAAAACAACTAAAATACCAACAGATGCTCTTGTTTTTGTTGAAAAACATAATAGAGTGACTTTCGTGCCCCCCACCATTTTTTGAGCACCATTTAGTATTTTTTAAAACCCTTCAGTAAAAAGATAGCTAGGAGCATCTAGTTTGGGCTCCATTTTTTTCAGATTTTTTAGTGAATATTTATTTATTTATGATTTTTCTAGTACAGAAATTTTATGTTTTGAAAAATAACAGAGCTCCGACCGTGCCCCCCAACTACCTCAAAAATATCAAAAATAGATTTTTTTAATATGTATAGAATTATGCCTAGTTTGGGCTAGTATAAAAAAATTTAAATTTCAATCACCCAAAAAAAAGATACACCATGAAAGATAGACATATTTACACTTCAAAAAATAGCTATAAAAAGGCATAGTTAGAAAATAAATAATATGGAAACCTTATATTAGTCAAAAAAATTGAAAAATTATATTTTTAGAAAGAAGAGACTTTGCTCTATGTCGTGGTATAATTTTTTTAAAATGGATCGATTGTTTTATTTTTATTTATCATATAGGAAGTGTTATTTTTACATTTTCTTGTAAAAACTCATTGTTTGTTGTGTTTGTGCATGTCCATGCCTCGGGCTTGGGGATCCAAACCAGATCCCAAGCCTTGAGGCATGGCTTGGGAAAAGAGAAAATGCAAAACGCGTACACGTTACATAATGTGTACTCATTTTGTGAAGTATAAACATAACGTGTACACATTCTATGTAGTATAAGCATTATGTATGCTTTTGACATGCTTGTATTTACATAAATAAATGTTTAAGTATAAGTTTTAGGGTCACTCTTTAAATTTATTTATGTAAATATAAGAAATTAGTCTCACGGAATTAGTCTCACAACTCCATGAGTCATGGTTTAGGAGATAGTTTTTTAAAGTATAATTTGGTCAGTACATAGGTAATTTTTTAGGATTTCAACATTCAACCTAAATATTTTAGCATTTAACTTCTACAATCAAAACCCTAAACCATAGGCCATAAACCTAAACACTAAACTATAAACCTTGAGCCCTAAACCCTAAACCCTAAACCTTTAACCATGATCCCTAGACCCTAAAACCTAAACCCTAAACCCTAAACCTTAAACATTTAGCCCTTACCCATGAGCCCTAAACCCTGAGCCTTAAGCCCTAAACCCTAAGCCATAAGCCCTAAACCCTAAACCCTAAACCATGAACCATGAGCCCTAAATGCTAAACCCTAAACCCTGAACCGTAAAAACTAAATCCTAAACCCTAAACCCTGACCCCTAAACCCTAAACCTTAAACACCGAATCCTAAACCCTAAACCCTAAGCCTTGAACCCTACACCCTTATCCCTGAGCCCTAAAATCTAAACCCTAAACCCTAGACCATATACCCTAAGCCCTAAGCCCTAAACCCTAAACCTTAAACCCTAAACCCTAAGCCCTAAAACCTAAGCCCTAAACCATAAACCCTAAACATTAAATCCTAAACCCTAAACCTTGAACCATAAACCATAAACCCTAAAACTTGAACCGTAAACCATAAACCCTTATCCCTAAACACTAAATCCTTAACCCTAAACCCTAAACCCTAAACCTTAAACCCTAAATCCTTAACCTCGATCCGTAAACCCTAACCATAAACACTAAACCCTAAACCCTAAACCCTAAACCTAAAACCTAAATCCTAAACCATAACCCTAAACCTTGAACCCTAAACCCTAAACCTTAAACCTTAAACCCTGAACCATGAGCCCTAAACCCTAAACCCTAAACCCCAAACCATATTTCATCAATATTTCCTAGTCTCATGCCTAGAACCATCATTGAGTCTACTTATAGAACTAACTTTTTTATGAGAGGTAGGACAAGTAACTAAATGGATATGACATCTACCTTGTGCCTTGTAATGGATTTATTACACATCTCTTCCAAACTTGTTTCTCCCCACATATACTTGCGCTCTTGAATGTAAATTTATTCACACTTTGAAACAAATTTAACATTTCTCATATTTCCATGTATGGTATTATGCAAGCCAAGATGACCCATTAGAAGCTAGAAAAAATAACCATCACAACAACAAAAATTAATATTAAAGGAAAAAAAAGAAACATAGAGAATATATCAATGCAAAGGTGTAGGATCATAATTGAATTTCCCGTAGTATCGATAATAAAGTTCAAGTGCTCTATTGAATGGATAGTAAATTTGATGAGAACTTCCTAAAGTGTTCAAAATAAGCATAGAAATAGGGGAATGGCTAAGAACACTAGGGGTTATCAATCACCTAGTAAATCTTTCTTGTTTAGTTCTAAATCGGAGTTACCTAGCCTAATACTTAGTGACCTTCCATTCATTGATAATTCCTTATATGATAAACCCATGGATGTCTTTAAATCCCTCAAACAAAAAGATATGGGTAGTCATCAATCCTAGTGAAGAGTGTGATGTGATTTCCAAGCAACTTGAAATTCATATAGATTTAGAGGTCATAACACGAATTTACAAATATCTTCATCATTATAAATGGAAGCCAAAATGTTGTCTCCCTGTACATCCAAGGATCGAGGACTACTGGGGTCTTTGAAAGGATTGGATAGTCAGGAATATAACATTTCCCGCCTTCAAAATATCAATAGATGAAAAACATCAAATTTTGATGACTCTCTTTGAATGTTCTGCTTACAAATTCGATGAACCTTGAACTCTGTGACCTAAACCCTTAACCCTCAACCATGAGACCTAAACCCTAAAACCAAAATAATAAATCCTAAACCCTAAACACTAAATATTAAACCCTAAACCCCCATAACCCTAACCCTTGACCCTAGACCTTGAGCCCTAAACCCTAAATACTAAATCTAGAGCCCCGAGCTCTAACCCCCAAACCTTAAACCAAAGAATCTATGAACCCCGAACCTTAAGCCATAAAACATGAACCATGAACCCTAAACCCTAATCCCTAAACCATAAACCCTAAACCTTAAGCCTTGAACCCTACACCATAATCCTTGAGCCCTAAACCCTAAACCTTAAACCTTGAGCCCTAAACCCTAAATCTATAGCCCTGATCTCTAACATCTAAACCTTAAACCCATAACTAACCCCTAAACCTTAAACCCATAACTAACCCCTAAACCTTAAACCCCAAGTCATAAACCTTAAACCATGCCCCTTAAACCCTAAACCCTGATCCCTGAACCCTAAATCATAAACCCTAAACCTTAAGGCCTAAATGTTAAATCCTAAAGGTCCCTAAATCCTAAACCCTAAACCCTAAAAACTAAATCATAAACCCTAAACCCTGACCCCTAAACCCTAAACTCTAAACCCCAAGCACTAAACCCTAAACCCTAAGCCCTAAACCCTAAACCCTAAACCCTAACTCTGCGACCTAAACCCTTAACCCTAAAACCTAAACCCTAAACCTCAAGCCTTAAACCCTAAACCCTGAACCCTTTACCCTAAACCCTGAACCCTAACCTTTAAACCTTAAACCCTAACTCCTAAACCCTAAACCGTAAACCCTAAATCCTCAACCCTAAACCTTAAACCCTGAGCCCTAAACCCTGAACCCTCAACTCTCAACCCTAAACTCTCAACCCTAATACCTAAACCCTAAACCCTGAACCCTTTTCCCTAAACCCTAAACCCTTACCTTTAAACCTTAAACCCTAACTCCTAAACCCAAACCATAAACCCTAAATCCTCAACCCTAAACCTTAAACCCTGAGCCCTAAACCCTAAACCCTATACCATAAACCCTAAGCCCTAAACCCTAAACTCTAATTCCTAAATCATAAACCCTAAACCCCGACCCCTAAACCCTAAACCTTGAGCGCTAAACCCTAAACCCTAAGCCCTAAGCCATAAGCCCTAAGCCCTAAGCAAAACCCTAAACTCAACCCTCAAACATAAACCCTCAACCCTAATCCCTAAACCCTAAACCCGAACCTCGAGCCATAAACCCTAAACCCTCAACCTCGACCCCTAAACCCTAAACCTTGAACCTTGAGCCCTAAACAATAAATCCTCAACCCTTAACCCTTAACCATAAACCCAAAACTCTAAACCCTAAACCCTAAACCCTAAACCATGAACCCTAACCCCGAGCCCTAAACCCTAAAATCAACTATGAGCCTTAAGCACTAAACCTTAAACCTTAAACTCTAAACCTCGAGTCCTAAACCATTAGCCCTAAACCCTAAACCCCAAGCCCTAAACCCTAAATCATAAACCCTCGCCCAAAGGAAATTCCTAAAAAGATCGGTCAATGTGTTTTAAAGTGTGTAGGAATAGCGTTTAAGGTGATCGATCGACTCATTTAGTTTTTCCGAGAGACTACTTCCTTTGAAGGCCTAAAAGGCATTTTTGGCCATTTTGTAGTTAATTAAACACCCTTCAGAACAAGCTAAAATGAGCTAGTCATGTCACCGAGTTATCAAGGACCATTATTTGTGAAGTATTAAGGCATCGTTTTTCTCCATAAGAGACATATGAGCAAAAGCATGTATGAGAATCATGAATTTGATTCCATGAAAGGATGCTTTTAGAGCTAGGAAAGTTGAAGGGATGATCTTTATATGGAGCACCATATTTCTAAGAATGAGTAATCATCTGAGTTCGCTTGATGCAATTCACTTGGTATTATTCGTAACAAGTCATTCAACACCTAGTAGTGTTATCACACCTTAAGGAGGAGGCACATTACAATCACCTCATTTTGGTCATAAGACAGAATCCCATTCGTGGAACAATCCTCTATCTACAAAGTGAGGATCTCTTTTTAGTAATAAGTAGACAAACATCATAGAGTTAATTCATGGTCACTAAAGTGAATTATGGACCAAATTTAAAAATTAGTACCAATTCAAGTAGTGTTAGGGCAAAAATATATTTTAGAGGGTCAAAAAACCTACAAAATGACTATATGCTTTCACAAAACAAAGACCGACTACAATATATATGCCCTGAAAGTTTTAGGTCGTTTGCTGAAATCTTGAAAATGAGTAAGTATTGACCAAATTAGATTTTGAAAAACTATCTTCTAGATTATAACTGTTGAGCTACGAGACCACTTCCATAAGGTGTAGAGTGACCCTAATTTCTTATATTTACTAAAATAAATTTAAAGTATAAGAAATAATAAAAGAAATCTTATACTTAAAATGTGTATGCATTACAAAACGTGTACACGTTATAACACGTACGCGTTATAGTTCGGTGATTCCCAAGCCAAACAAATTAAAACGCTGAGCGCGTTTTGGTTTTTTTTTCAGATTCTTGTCCACTTTTTGGCCCCCAACTTCGTGCACTTACCCCTTGCTTATACAGATTATTTGTTTGTTTTACTATTGTTTTATTTGAATTTTTGCTTATGATTGACCATTGAATTGGTTACACTTATATAATAATTTACTATATACGGCATGAGTTCTTTGATAGTCTTGTGACATCGTGAATGTCTTATGTTTATGGCTCTATGTTTATCTCTGCATGTATACGCTTGCTTCTCTATATACAACATGAGTTCCTTGATTACCTTGTGATACCGTGTGTATCCCATGGGTCTATGCGTATTTTGTTGTATACACTTTCTTATTTGTATGCATCCTACAATACCTTCTATTGTGATTAACTTGTGATAGGATGTGTGTCCCATGTTTGCATCTCTATGTCTTTGTGTGACTATGTTTCTATTAATTGATGACTTGTCTATATTTTATTATTTCTATTACAATAACTAATGCTATTTTGGCTTATGAAACAATTGAATCTTCCTACATTGATGTTTCTCTTGAGATATTAATACTACTCGGATTATGACATGATTGACTCTTACAACACTTGTGTCTTTATTTCTATATTATCGCTACTATAGATTTTGACGTTATCGACTCTTTCTATTTCTCCTAAATCTTCCTCAAGAAGTTGCACATCAATTAGAGAAACCACCACACAGGTCAAAAGCACTCAAACCAGTTCAACAATCTAGTTTCCTCCATTTCTATGCATACAATGGTCCTGTAGTCGTGTCTTGCAGCAAGAGCAAGTCACTCTAAGCATTGTCAAAGGTCTTTAAGGGACAAAAAGGAATAGTTTAAACATCTAAAGCACAACACATCACATTATCACCGTGTTGGATACATTTTCAACTCTATAATTAGCCCTTTATTTTTGTGTCAAGATACATGAGGGCACCAATAGGGGGTTGGCTTAATTATATATGCACACTTGTTCCTACACTAGGATAAATATAAGAGGTTTGCTCCTGCTTGCGGGGAATGTCGTCCAACACTTGGATTGGTTCAATAGGGGTTGACCCGCCAATGGTAGTCTAGCCTCCCCCACATATTGATTTCTCTTTTTGTTATATAATGTTTTCATGAAGTTTTTTTACATGTGTTGAGGGTTTCTATTTCTTCTAGATTATTTCAAGTGATGTCGAGGTTGTGTGAGTGCTAGCAATAAACAACCCTTATTTCTAGGAAACTGAAGTTGTAGAACACTAATGTGCACATGTCCAACACTGCACAGAAAGATCCAAAACAATACCATGTTCTAGGTAGAGTTGTAGGGTTCTACACATGAGTAATTTTCATATCTAGAAGATCTCTTTCGCTCAGTTTGCACAACGTAATCATCTTTGTATCGCTCTCCAGTGCAATTGAGTATTTATCCCTTTGTGTAGTTTCAACAATTTTCATATCATTTTATCCTAGTCAGTAAGTATTAAAAGCTTTATTTTGGATTGCATGGTCAATGTTTATTGATTTGTTCGAGTAATCAACCCGTAACATCTCTTTTACATTTCTTAATTTACATTCATTTATTTAGGAATTTTAAAAAACGTTAGGTTTGGAAGAGGAACACAAGTCATGATTTAGGAGTTAGGCCGATATTGACACTATCATGTAAATAATTGCCAAATTTAGATGTCTACACATCCGCAATCGATACAAATCACGTAAAGTAGAATTAAAATAGTGATAGTAATTAAATACGGTCCTGAAGATGTAAAAACATAAAACTCACTCAACTTTATTAAATTAAAAATTAATAAAATATTAATTTACAATAAATATTTAATAGGTTAAAATATCCAAGTTATATACTAATAAAAATGAATGTTTAGTGTATTGTCCGAACGCTCTAAGGCCTTCACTGGCTGCTTCGAATGTGCATCAAGTTGTACAACCTTCAAAACAAAACTTGTTCAAGTAAGGTCGTGCATTATAAGTTGTTGCTCTCCCTTTATGCGTACAATTTTTATCTCTTGCTGTTTCGATGTGGGCTATTAGATCAAGTGCAGCCATCCCTTTGAAGCCAGCGATTGAATTCCAATTTCTCTCAATAAAATGTTTGTCTCATGGAATGAACTCGAGGAGCTTGAAGAACCAACAAGAGATCATATTCAATAAAATGTGTTCGCAGGTGTAAAGCCAAACTCAGTTTTGGAACAATATACAATAATTGTGGCTGCTATGTCAGACATGCTTTCAAAATGGGTTTGCAAGAGAAGGAACGATAATTATTTGACAAAAGGAATCATACCTTTGACTGAAATGATCGTTAAAGATGGACAAAACATGCTTGCAAATATGCCAGATTTTCTAAGCTAGCAGCATCAAGTTGATTTATATCTGAATGGGTATGCTCTGTATAATTGGTAACTCTGACAATTGTCCCATTGAATGTTCTTAACAATCCTAAAGAAAGTTCCATCTTCTCGCTATGGTGATAGAGTAACTCCTCTTATGCATCTTTAAGTGCAGGTCTTGTATTTGGAATATACTTTGTTTCCAAATACAATTTGCCCAACGGTCCATATATCTCATCTATTTGTGGGTGTGCTATGTTTTCCATGTAGAAAACATGTTTCGTTTTGAAGATTTCAATCCAAATGCATCCAGAAATGTTTTTTAATTTTCTATCTTTCATCAAATTCCTTAGCTTTGGAATGTCTTCACACCTTCCTACTTCTAAAGATAGCCAGTATGACCAAGAAGGTTCACAATGCATAGACAATGATCCCATTAAGTAAGATGCAATAAGAATCACTTATTTGCTTGAAGAATTTACAATCGGCATTCAAATGGAACTTGTGTGGTTGGGATTGGCTAGCAAGTGCTTCAATTGTGAAAGAGTCTTGAGGACATCTTCACTATAACCATGCATTGCATATCCTATAATCATTGCATTTGGTGAGCCCCCATCTAGATGATGCATTTCGTCAAACAAATTGTTCCCCTCATAAATACCTCCATGTTTTGCATACATGTCTATCAAGGCAGTCCTATCAAAGTGTTTTCCAAGATCATTGGGTCAACAATTGCACTAATTCAACGAGAAAAACAAGAAAGCAAGTGCACGAAGTTGTTATGAGTAGGAAATCAAACATGAGAATAATGTAGAAGCTTGTATTCCAAAATCAGCTTAGAATAGCTTTACAATAGGTGTTACAAATAGGAGGAAGAAAGTACAACTGCCACCTAGAATAGTGATCAAAGATCCTAGAATAGAAATGTAACTCCCATACCCGAAATAGTTGGTCAAATAGTAACTCCCACTAGCTAATAACGGTGGTCAAGTAACTCCCTAAGACCAAGGACACCTAAGCAAGTTGAATCCTCATGTGCAGGAATAATCCAAGTAAATAAATAAATGGAATAAACAATATCCTACACTAACACCCCCTTAAGCGTAGGTTAGGTGGGTAAAAGAAATGGGTCCTAGAAATGGGGTCTGATGAGGTACCCAAGTACGAAGTAACTTTCATAAGTGGACAAAAAGGATAATCCCCATATGAAAACTTCCCCGACCCCTCGTCTCCCCAAAAGAGGGAAAATACCCTCTCCCTTCCCCATAAGAAATGGAGAGAGAAAGAATAAGAGGGCTAGAAGGCCACCTTAAAAGATGATGCTAAAACATCTCGCAACCTAATAAGAGCTTGCAATTAAAGATACTTTCTCTCAAAGAGTTTGGTGAAGATGTCAATAATCTTCTCCATCGTTTGACAATATCTCATAAATGCAAAGACTTGTCCACAAATAAGCTCCCGATGAAATACATGTGAATCAAGTAATATAATTGGTCCATCGATGTTGAACCAGATTCCTACAAATCTAAATAGCACTCTGGTTGTTGCAGAAGATGACCATGGGATTCCTAAATTAGATGCCAAACTTTGTGAGAATCCCTTAAAGCCAAATATCCTTAGTATTAGCATTAACAACTCATTTATATTTGATTATCCTTAATTTGAAAATATCTCTGGGGCGCAATCCGATCGAGATTATCCTAATCAATTAGTTTCCAAATTTAGTTGCAAAAATATCACAAATAACCATTAAGCAAAGATGAATAACAATAGATAAAGCACTTGCAATAAGAGAGAATATGACTTAGATGATCTCCTTCTCTGTATGATGATTTGGGTTGGTTTGATGACTGGAATATGATAGAAATGACCTAACAGAAGCTTGTTGTTGAAACTATGTCTAGAACTATCACGGACGGACTAAAGAAGATGGCATGGGCCAAAGCATACCTCGCTCGGCCCTTTCCATACATTCTTGTACCTTCATATCCTATGCTTTTATTTCTTTCTGTGTTTGTTTCTTTCCTCATGATCTACTCATATCCGGAGTCCGGATACTCAAAACTATGCAATGATCGCTATGTAACTAATTTATCCTTCAAAACCCTAGATAGCCAAGAAGTCCTGTAAAACAAACATTAGGTGGGTTGTGGGCACCCCCATGCACTATCGATGTCACCACTACTCTGAAGAGGGCTCAAACCTCACGTCATTCTTGCCTAGCATGTGATCTCTAGAATATATACAACCAAATAGATAACCATGATCTTGCAACAATGAGATTGTACTTGCACCTTTTCCCTAGCTTGAATTGGAGTGATGATATGTTCCTTGCATTTGCATATTTGAGTGGATGACTGCCCTAGAATGAGTATGCAAATTACATGAGGCTCAAGGGAGTCTTGGGATGGATTTGTTTGTGTTTGCTCTTAGTGTATGCTCATGAGGATATTTGGGTGTCAAGAGTGTCCAGGATATCCTCTTTGATAATGGATGAAATGACTAACTTATATATGTGTTTCAGATCTGAAACCTCAAATAGGGTTACTAGGAATGACCCAAACAAATTTGAAATAGAAAAAGTATCGTTACATGAGGAGAGACCAAAGTTTCCATCCAATTGCTCCAAATTTTGCTTGTGCCAAGTTACTCGGGAGCCATGTATGCAATATAATTGTTTGCACTAAAAAATCAATATGATTTTGGATTTCCAAGTCGCCCATATCATATAGCGAGGGATGACGCTTTGGTCCTCCCTATCCGCTATGGTCCCAGATGCTTGTGTGCGTGATTTGAAAGTTAAGATTGCAATGTGCAAGGGTATCACCTTATTTAATGGAGTAATACGACATGTTGTGTAAAAACATAGGTTGTGTGTGCGAGTAAGAATGAATGAGACATAGCTAGGGATAACCTAATTGATCAAGTTGGATAAGTGTGGACTAGTGCAAGAGTGTTGTACAATTTGTGTTGTTACAAGACATGAATTACCAAAATGAGTGTCTACATTTTCCCCCTTTAAGTATGGAATTAAAAATTGTGTGCTTAAAGGAAAATTCACATGAGTGTGTAGACACACTTTGCCTTTACTCAAAGCCCCTTCTACATGTGTTAGGAATTTGTCCTTGTTCCAATTGTGTTTGTTTTTCTAAGATATGTACCTTCAGAGAAAAGAATGTAGTCAATGTCCATAGTATAGGAAATCAAACTTTAACTTGGGAAACTTTGGACTTAGTATAAAAATAGATATGTGTAAAGTAGAAAAGCAAAATAAATGAAAGAGTACACCTTTTTTTTTGCGAGAGGGGAAAAGAGTACTCCCACCTCCATTGCCATGGAGATTTGATGAACTTTGTGTTGGAGCTAGCTAGAAGGACTTAGGGATGATCGGTGCTTCCAAGGAGAATAAGAATGATCCAAAACTCAGGGGTTTTTGGATTAAAGGACAAAATAACAATTATGTCAAATGTAAACAAGAAATCTCACTTTTTCACCACTACAAAAATTACATTTTGACGACTTTAGAAGCATATTTCGGGGGTAAAACTATTCCAAAAAAATGTACTCACCCTTTTACCATATTCTACATGTTTCAATCTTTTTGACGCATTTTTATCGAATTCAATCAGAGATACGATGCAGAAGTTATGACTCCCGAAAGTTGCCCTACTAGAATTGCTTCCTAGATTATTGTTTGGATCATTCCTCCCTCCTTCAAAAGTAATGGTCCCCATTGTGCCAAGGAGTCCCATCAAGTGTGGAAATTGTTTCTTGATTTGGTACTCAGTGATCCACTCACCTTGATGACTGAACTTTCCTTTCTTGATCACCTGATAGAGTTGAATAGGACATCCTTTGGTGGTCTTGGTCCAAGTGTCCACAATCTAATCTTCTTCAACGGAGAAAATATTTCTGGGTTGAGTTCAGATATGTCCAACTATTCTGCTATGACCGAGGTGTCCAATAGAGGTGGGTGATATGGTTTGAGGAGGTCCACATTGAAGATAGGATGCAAACCAAGGTAGGGTGGAAGATTCAACTTGAAAGCATTTTCTCCTACTTTCTTGGTGATAGTGTAGGGACCATACCATAAAGGTCAAATTTTCCTATGTGGACCTACAAGTCTTTCCTTTTAAAGCCGCAACCAAACCTTATCATCGACCTTGAAATGATGTGGAACCCTGTGTTGATCATGGCATTGTTTATACTTTTCATGCATCTTCTCAGAAATATCGTGGACATGTTGCAAAAGTGTACTGAATCTTTTCAATGAACCTTATTACCTTTTCTTCTTCAGTTTTTCCATGAGGTATGTATTCCATTGTATGCCCTAAATTACATACATCACTAGGTGTTATATGTTGAAATATGTAACAAACTTGAAATGGAATGTGCTTGGTGGAGTTGTGTCGGGCCCGATTGTATCCATGTCATATGTAGGGAAGGGCCTCATCACATGTATATGGGTATTTGAAGTAATACATATGAAGCATATGGACAATCAAGCGGTTCATGGCCTTTGTCTATCTTTCAAATCTTGGTGGAAGGTCAGTGGTCTTCATCAATGTGGTTTCCATCATTCCCATGGGGTGGACCAAAAGATGCTCAAGAACCTATTGTCTCTATCATAAACGATAGAGTTACGAAGCCCAAAGGTGATCCATACATGACTAAAATAAATTTTAGTAGTTTCTTCATCAAAAGTATTCTTCTTATTACTCAGATTTCACCCTCGAAATCTGCGACTACCCTATTCAAAAAAAAAAATTGTACTTTTAAAATAATGGGTCGCTTTATGTTTTTATGGCCTCGAAAGTTCTTGATTGCATCAAGATAATCCCAAAGAGCCATATTAGCCTTTTTCGCCAAATACCCGATGCCCAAAATTGTTTTATTCTATCGTCGGGATTTGTCTCATGAAATTTGTATTTAATTATTTTCAGCCCGTATGAGGCTATTTGCTCTGCTTTTAACTCTATTATGAGCGAATATGTTATTATTCTTATGTGCCAGAAGGGTTTTAACTTGTTTTAAGTTTTGGGCTTTATTTGTAACTTTTGGCAATTTTTCGTGTTTTTGTGGTGTCCTGTTTCGTTTTCTGTGAAATTTCTCTGGAATAATTCCTTTGCCGGGTAAGCCCGATTTTTGGCCTGGAGCAGCTGGAAAACATATACGCACATTATGCCCGAGGAAGTCACCATCGAGGTTCCGATCACTGGGAAAAAGCGAAGTCGCATGTAAAAGCCCCCGTGGGATGGGCGCATTTTTGGAAAACAAAGGATTTAAGTCACGATGGGAAAATATAAGCCGCAGTGTGGTGGGAATTTTATACCGCCAAGCAGGTACTTTTTCCCGTGTTATAAAAGTCACTTAAGCTGCAGTGGGAAAGTTAGAGGCCGCAGGCAGGTGGAATTTATTACCTACCTTGCAGGGTGAAAATTCCCATGATAAAATAAAAGGAAAGTGACTTAAGTGAAATCATGGGATTTTAGTGCCTCGCCTTGGGTAGGTAAATAATCCCATCAAAAGTCAAATCACTTAAGTGGATCACGGGATTTTAGTGCCTGCCTTGCAGGGTAAAGAATCCCATTGTGAAAAAATTCTTAAAAATAGAATTACATGTGCAAAAAAGTGCGCCCCCTTTGGTGAGAGAATGACAGCCTTAAATTGATTATTTTAATTAATCTATTCTCTCAAAAAGTGCGCCCAAGCTTGGAGGAAGTCAACAAGTCAAAGTTGAAATAAAAGAAAGGATTTAAAAGCATTAAATTTAATTTATTTAATGGCTGCCCTCTTCCTCTCAAAAAGTGCGCCCCATTTGGGTATTATTTAATGTTTTTTAAGGCATTAAAACATTAAATTAATTTCTATTTTCAGTGGCTATGGTCAAAGCACACTGTGAAGCTTAAGTGAAGTGATGTGTGAAGGATTAAATTGGATTAATTTAATTTATTGGATGGTTGTCCTTAAACATGCTATTTTTAAAAGAGAAAAACATGATTTTTAATTAATTAATTGCCTTTAATTGTTAGGGCAATTATTAATTATAGAATTGTGAAGGTTATATAAGCATGGGCAGCCATATGGGTGAATTATTCAAATCACAGGTAAAGAATTGCAGCCAAGTGGAAAAGTGCGCCCCATTGAGGAAGGATTTTGCTCTGCATAAGGTGACAACAAGGTTAAAAGCTTCCGATTTGGCACATGCTTAGAGGAGGTTGATCTTTGTCTCATAATTGTTTCCACAGTGTTACAGAGCTCGTGTTGATTGAAAAGGATTCATGCTCTCTTTATGTGCAAATTAAACACCATTTTTGGGGCAAGCAGTTTGAAAAGTGCAGATTTTTACAATTTAAATTCACTATTCATGCTCTGTGGCCATTTTTGTCTGAATAAATTGCAGAAATTCATTACAGGTGCTTTACAAAAGAAAAGGAGTTTTTATCAATGTCCAACACATCGCAAATATCCTCCGAATCTGAAGAATTGTCCAAATCTGCACCAGTATTGAAGAAATCCGGCCAAGTAAGAAGAAAAAGAATTATTCAGACGAAGATAGATAAAGCTATGGCGAAAAGAGATGAAAAAGAAAGCACGATGGAGTCATGCATTGCTTCCAAACTTGCAGACATAGGAGACACAGATCTAGGCCCGGAACCTCTTGCCGATTTGATAGATAGATCCAGAGCGGGAAAGACTTCACTCATGCGTGCGGTCAAAAGCAAGGGAATTATCCGAGCCGTAGCTTTTCCATGTACGCATGCCCCAATTGCCAGAGTTCGTGATGGAGTGTGCTAGATCTTATCATCCTTCATCCAGATCAGTACGTGATGCTTCGGAAAGACAATAATTCGTTTGGACGCAGAGTTCATCAATTATTGTTTGAAGATTCCAGTGCGAAAGGTGGTGACTTCTATTAGCATTCAGGATGCTGACAGTAGATGGGAGAAGCATAGAGCTGATTGCATTAGCATCATGAATAGCCGATACATGAAGAAGCCTAGATCTCCTTCAAAGTTCCCGAGAACTCTTCCACGGTCCAATTTGGTGCAGGAGGTAGATGATGTCGTAAAATTGCTATGCAGGATGAATGGCGAAGCGAATGCTTACACTTTCCGTACATGGATGTATGCTTTCATCAGGACCATTGAAATCAACAAGGTTGATTCTATAATCAATTGGTCGGAAATTATTAGCAACAACATCGGTGAGCAACTCCGGAACGTGAAGCGTACTTTCAGCTTCAAGATGACTTCATACTTGGTATATGTTACAGCCTTTATAGGCGTCTTTTCCAAGCTGGATAGATGTGGTGTTCTTTCCAAGGACCCCATTTTCGAGTGCTACCCACAGCTTACTGCACCTACATGCGAGAAAGACTTCAAAGTGATCAACGATGACTTCTTCTACGATTTCATCTGCAGGCTAGACAAAGACTTGAAGGCCAACAGGGTAAGCAAGGAAGCGTGGGAAGCCGTGTCCAAGATTGGCAGTCTATTCATTCAATTTGTAGATTTCACATACCTCAGGGTTATGGGATTTTCTGGAGAACCAACAAAGATGCCTAGGTATCCGAATGATAGATTGATCGCCATGGAGCTGAGCAGGAAACTTGTGGAGTTACACGACCTTCAGTCAAAGCGGCACAAGTCTACGGGCTTCTTCCCAATCACTGTGGGATATTACAGCTACATTAGCATTCACAGAGCTCGAGGGATGGAAGCGCAAATGTTATCCGAGTATGAGCAAGAGTTCTTCCCTACACGGCTGAACTTCGATCCATTTGGAGTAGCCAGGAAGACAATCTCCCAGCAGTACGCACATGTGCCTTCATTAGAAGATTTCTAGATGAAGTGCAAAAGTGAGTACGAGGTTAGAAAGAAAGATTTCAGCAGCTATCAGAAAACAAGTGTTCGACTTTGGACTAGTGTGGATACTTGTGGATCTTAAAGATGATGGGAATGTGGTACTTGACACTTACCATCAAATGGGAGAAGATAAAGCCATACCGCAGAATAACATAGAGGTCCGCAACACAATCAAGAAAGGTCGAGAGTCGTGTTGGTGAATACTTCAAACCGGTCATTGATTTAAGGGATATTGCCTTGATGAAGCATCGATGAATCAAGTCACGGCAACTTCGCACAGAGATTCCTCAAGAAAAAGCACGAAGGAGAAAGCAAAGCAGAAAGTCGAGAAGTCAAAATGCATAAAGATCTCAATCCAAGGAGAGGATCACTTCTACGACCATGACTTTAACTCCAGCTTTCTCCAAGACTCCAATGCTTCACCAACTATCGCACCACAAAGAACAGGATGCTTCCATGCCTCCACTAAATCTAGTGACATTCATCTTCTCCCCTTAGCCACTTCGTTCAGCGCCCATTCCAGAGGATACGTTGAAGCTGCAGATGGCGGAATTCGAAAGGGCTTTTTCCTTGGATGATTCAGAAGATGGCAGCCATAACACTGTGGCACTTTCTGACGGAGAGGATGCAGAGCGGGAGATGGTAGTGCACTCAAATGACTTCTCACTCTCCGAGAAGTAATTTCTCGAATGGTTAGCTTTGCAGCTTGTTCCGTGCGAGAATGGAGATGAACTTAGAGGAGCACGACTTGCAGCCTACTCCAGATCCGAGCAGAAGAGCCAGGCCTAAAGTTGCTAAAGCAACTTCTAGGTTGATCATCGAGGATTCGGGAGAGAAGTTTGCTGAGATATCAATTCCGGCAGAAGGAAAGATAGAAGAGGAGCTCACGGCAAAAGATGTGACAGTGACCAAAGTACCACTCGGTCAAGCCACCACTGAAGGATCAAGCAGACACGCAGCATATCGATAGATGCTTTATTCCTTAGGCTCGACAAAGAGAAGGCGGAGAAAGAAGAGTCAGCAGGCAAGCAAGTATCTCAATTATGTGAGATCATAGCCAAGGTTGCTAAACCTTCCATTCAGCCCATTTCAGAGCAGGTGAGTGATCATCTTATGCAGGAAATGGAAGATGCAAGCAATCAAGTAAAGGCCATTGATGAATGGAAGGATTTGATTATTCGTCAAGCTTCTGTACAACTTGGGGAAGTGCCAGCCCGCCTAAAGGTTATGAACGATGCAACGCAAATCAACTAAAGCAACTGATGGCAAACATAGAAGGCATGAATACAGTTGCAGAGAGTAACCTGAGTATTTTGGCCGAGATCAACAAGCTACCGGGAGATGTATTGATTGTGGAACAAATTGTACCGGATGGATCAGTCGAGAAGGGGAAGTAGTTAGAATTTGCAGTATCTTTCCGTTTGGAAATCTGCAGAGTTTTGCTGAAAAGGATGCAGGCACTTGAAAGTAGGACGTCATCCTTACCCGACAGTATCATTTCTTTCACTGAAGAGGATGTGGTCGGAGGTGTTACTTCTTACGTGTGAATTGTTTCTAACGAGGTGCCTAATTCCCTGGAAGGTTCTCTTCTGATGGTACAAAAGAGAATTGATAAAGCTACCAAGCCTTTCACGATGAATTCTATCAGTAGACTGGTGGCGCTGCAGGCAGACATTGCAAGGTTTGGGCCGAGTTTGGAAGATGTGGAAGCGTGCATCAAAGTGTTGAATGAAGGGTTGCTGCAATTCAGGACAGAGAAAGAAGCAGTGGCTAAAACAGATGGAAGAATGCTGAATTATATGTTCGACAAGTATATCAGATATCAGAACAAGAAGATGTAGACATTACAGCTGGCATGACTTCTTCTATTCTTTCTTCTTCTATTTTCTATGTTCCCGGATGAAATTGTAAAACTTCTAAGTTATTGGTTTTACAACCATTACTTGAAGTCATGTGGAACCATTCTATTAGTTAAGTGATACATGTGTCACTTAAGAAGAAGTTAGTTGAGGATGATTGCCAAATGTCATCTTTACTTGTTGTTCATGCTTTAGTTCAGTTTGAGTTTTCCATTTGTACTTTCCCTCCTACATTCTATAAGTAGGAGAAGAACCTCCGGTTAATGATGGATCAGAATTTGTAAGCAGCAATCCTGTGTTCTAGACTTTGTGCTGAACCCTTGAGAGCAACTTGGAGCAAAGGAATACAAAGGAGCAGGTTTCCGGAGAACTTTGTGTCACGGTGTACTGTGTTTCTTGCTTTTAAATCTTAGATCTCTTAAGTAAACTTTGTGTTATTATAGATCTGGATCTAGAGCTGCCTTTGTTTTATAATTCTATGTGTTCATATCTATTAAGTTTCTTCTATGTGCATGCAATTAGCTCTGCTATCTACTAATTGGGATGCACATCTTCCCCATTTCTTCTCTGTAATTCCTTTACTTCCTTCTTCTATAACTTTCCTTTCTTAAACAGCTGCTTACTTGCTGCAGAACTTCTTAGTTATGGTTCATGAACTAAGTGGTTAAAGTAAAACCCCTGATAGATAATAACACATTTTTATTAACAAATCTGAGACGGGAGCCTCACCGGTTAAATGAGGGAGATTTATCTCATGACTGCCTAGGTTTGATGCTATGCAAAAAATCTATCCAACACAATCATTTATCCATTTTAGAAAATCGATCAACTACAACAAAAACACAATCATTTATATGTTTCGAAGTTGGAGAACTTGAGAGGAAGTCCATTGAAATGGAGGCCCAAGGCTTGGTTGGTTCTTGAAATGGCATATACAATCCTTATTTCTTGTTAGTTAGTTTATTAATTGCACAAGGAGTTCAATATTTGATGTACTTAACCACATCATTCCATAGGTTGGGGAAGTAAAAGTTATTTTGAAGTACGGCCAATGTTTTTTCCATGCCAAAGTGTCTACATGTAATGCTAAAGTGTGTCTCTCATATCATACTTTGTTGTTCAATAGTTGGAACACAAATGTGTCCCATGTGGCGAGAGGAGGTTATTATATAGATATAAATCAAGAACATGATTTCCTCCTGGAGGGCTTGACGTGTATCTGAAAAATTTAGGATTTGTCTCATACAAAGTGCACCAACGAGAAGTCTCATGTCCGCAAAGATTATGGATAGTTGTGAGGGAAGCATTAGAGGTTGGCTCAAGAAATTTAGTGTTAAATTGGCTCTTCACTTCTTATGTTTTATTATCAAGTGGAATTGTTAAAAATATGTGGCCCACTTCTGGTGTCTTTCATTCCTTATCGTGTTCTGCATCTGAAGGAACTCCAATGCCCTGTGGTTTTTGTGGATGATTGTATCCTTCCCCAAAATGTAGTGTTTACAGGAGTGGACGATGGCATAAATCTCCTTATCATATGTTGGGTACTTCCCGACTCTTTCATTTAATGTTTCATTATGATATACAACAGATGGCCATGTTGCATGAAAACCGTTCCCATGGCATACTCTGATATATCCATCATCAATTCAAAAGGTTGATGTAGGTCAAGTAAGGAGAGAACAGGGGCCAAATATAATCTTTCTTTCGATATTTTGAATGCTCTCTGTTACACCTCCCCCATCGGAATGTATCCTTATTTCCTCCTTTAGTCACTTGGTTTAGTGGCCAAGAAATATGTGAAAATACCAAGACAAACCAGCAATAGAAATTGGAAAGACCCAAGAAGCTACGGAGTTCGTAAAGAATCTTTGGAGTAGATCATTTCGAATAACCTGGATCTTCTTTGGGTCAACATGGACTCCTTCATCTACAACGTATCCTAGATACTAAACCTTCCTCATTCCAAATGTGCATTTTAATAGATTTGTATGCATCATATGCTTATTAAGGATTTGAAGTACTTCTCGAGCATATTGCAGATGTTGCTCCCACTTATGACTAGAGATGAGTATATCATCTAAGTAGACAACCATGAAGGAATTGATGTAGGGCCACAGGATGTCATCCATCATCCTCATGAATTTCATAGAGCATTAGTTAGCCCGAAAAGCATGACCAACCATTCAAATAGACCTTACTGAGACTTAAATGAAGTCTTCCATACATTTGTGGGATCGATGAGAATCTAGCGATAGCCATATTTGAGATCTAGTGGAGTTGGTCCAACAAATCATCAATCCTTGGAAGGGGGTAGTGATTCTTCACAGTAATTTTTTTCAAGGCCCGATAGTCGATGCAAAGTTTCCATGTTCCATCTTTCTTTGGTGCCATAATAATTGGACTTGCACGAGGTGAAGCGCTCACCTAATGTGTCCCTTTTGAATCAAATCTTAGAGCTGCCTTTTGATCTCATCACTTTTAAGGACTCGACATGTGATACACATGAGTGTTGGGTAAAGGAAATCGTGAGACCAAATCAACAACATGTTTTACATCGCATTAAAGTGGAACTCCTATAGGTGACTGGAATAGATTGTCACACTAAGCTATGATTTGGTTCATCTTCTTTTTTGTTGCACTAAATGCATGGTCAATGTGGCAAAGCAAAAATTTTCTTGGTGGTTTGTGTCCTAATCATCAAGAAAGTGAAATGTTATGTTTTCTCCACCGCTTTCTTACAATGTTTGGCGTTGATGACGGAAATAAAGTTATAGGGGATCACCTTGATATCTAATAGCGTTGACTCCCAATGCTAACAAAGGGCCCTTCGAGGTGAATCATAGATGTCATATCTCTCCCACATGAATGGCTAGCCTAGAGAACATTAAAACATATAATGGGACAACGTCACACAAGACTTCATCATGGAAGGGTTTTATTGCATATGGGAGGATACATTGTTGTGTGACACAGAGATCTCTTCTTGGGTTCAACCACTCAATACTATATGGCTATGGATGCAACTTTACAGGAAGGTTCAAGATTTTCACAACATCAACAGAAATTAATTTCTTTTGACTTCCACTATCAAGAATAAAATTCAAAGGCTTACCCTTTACCCAAAATTTGGAGAAATATCCTTTCCTTTTCATCCACCTTCTTGACTTACGAGGTGGAAATGATCACATCCAGTTCAACATCTACAATTTCATCTTCTTCATCTCTGACCTTGGGGTGTGCCACAAGTGGAGCAATGGGTGTTGAAGATGGTGACTCAGCGAGTAAGGACTTGATGGCTTAACATTCATCCCTGGAATGAAAATTTGTCTTATGGAGGTCGTACCACTTCCCCATCTTCTCTTTGTGTGGCTTATTTCCTTGTGATTCCTTTTGTTTCCAACCTTGACCTCGGGTTTGACCTTCCTTATCAATTTTCCCCCTCAGAGGTTGGTTCTTTGTATTTCTCTTTCTATGTTTTTGTTCAATCTTGATCATGAACTTATATGCCTCGCCGAGGGTATGAAATTGAAATAGGTCCATGTCCTCCCATATGTACCATTATAGGTCGTTGTTATATTTGAGGATCTTGTGTTGCTTTATGGCTTGAATGCCCAATCATACAAATAGATAATGAAAAGTATCAATATAATCTTGAACTGATTGGTCCTTACCTTGCGGAATTGTTGCCACTGTATGTACAAATCATCATAGGATCCAATATGGTAGTATTCTTCCTTTATGGCATCCACAAAATCATCCCATATGGGTTCCTCTGTAATTCCCAATTCATCCTTATTGAGTCCATTCTTGTACACCCCCACCAATTTTTGACAGAAAGTGATGATTTCAAAAGAGAAAATGTTATCTTCTCTTTATCAATGAATTTATTGACAAAAAAATAGGAGGATAATTGGTCCAACTAGTTTTTATTGCATCATAATTTATTTACCCTCAAACTAGGAATATCAAAATTTATTTGAACCTTGAAGGGTGTTGGGGCACTTGAAGATTTGGCTCATGAAAAGAGGAGACATGATTTCCCATTTATAGTTGTTAAAGGATATGGGTGAATTGTTGTAACTTCTGCTCCTTTTCTATATGAGAGCTTCATTCACCATTCGATTGAGATGATCATTTTCCTTAGTGTTGTCTATCATTTGAAGTCACCTAAAACAAGCAACCAACCATTTTGAAGGATCTTTTGGGGACCACCCAAGCTTCTTATATCCCGACCTCATTATGGGAATCATACACTCTCAAGAAAATTCGCTCTAACATCACTAATCCAAAATGCATGAGTTTTGGTATTAAATTATAAAATAGCAATTGTGCTAGATGTAAACAATAAATATGTCTTTGAAAAAGAGATGTATATTATTCAAAAGACTGAAATTACGATAGCTATCTCTGCAAGGAGATGTGTGTCCTTCCCTCTTGGGTTACATATACTTATATACCTAATTATAGAAACATGAAGAGACATATAGAAGAATTTTGAATGTCACTAATATCGAGGGAGATGAGGTGGTTCACCTTCCATGAATTACATATGCAAAAATTTTGTGAAATTACTATTTTTAGACAACACTACAAAAAAATGCATTTTGAGGCCTTAAGAAGTATATTTCAAGAGTAAAACTTTTCCAAAAAAATTTATGCACCCCTTCACCAAATTCTACACGTTCCATTCTTTCTTACACATTTTGAATGGAGTCAATCGGAGCTACGATGCAAAAGTTATGACTCCGGAAGTTGCCCCACTAGAATTGCTTCCTAGATTATTGTTTGGATCAAAGAAGAAGTGCAAATGCAGCCCGCATTATGAAGAGAATTGTATGGGGAGAACTCTAGTTGTTTTGCATCCCTTCACAAAAATATGAGTAACAGAAGTAAATCCTACAAGGATAAGAGTCACCTCGACACTTCCCAAGACCCACAAATAAGCACCATTGTAGATGAACACGAACCCAATTGATTTTCATATGATGACTTAATGTGTCGAGGAAATGCTAGCTTGCACTTACCCTTAGTGCCACCATAATCTAAACTATTCCATGCAGATGTCATTGAAATTGAGTAAAGAACCCGTAGATTTTATTAAAAACAAGACTACCAAGAAAATCTATTGAATATGCCCCTAGGATGGAAGCGTATGGAATGGGTCATGGAGTCCATATGCTATGGTCCCTGCAGTACATTTTTGTTTCGTATTTTTAGACCCAAGTATGTATCTAAGTCATTTTTTGAACCTTTGTAATGTCTGATTTTGTACCTGTGATTTTTGTTCCCTGGCTTTGAGTTGTTGTGAGGATGAAATATCATTCCATGGTTGCCCCATTGTTTGAGGTGCGTGAGATAGAGCAATGTGAATGCGGCCCAAACAAGAGGACATATAGTTGATGTACAAATGTATTGCAAAATCCTTGCAGGGGAATGAAGTGTGCTTTGTGTCTACTTGTGATGCATACACAATAGTATAATAGAAAAGCTAGCAAAGTGTTAATGACAGAAAATAGAAAAACAACACAATATATGTAAGCAAAAGCATGCAAGGACACAAAAGTAAAATAGGAATGAAAAATAATATGTCGTATACATGGGACACCACTCAGGATGACATGAGAAAATCAAGGCACTCAAGGCCAACAAGCAACAAGCAAGTGACATTTCCCGCAAACAAGTCAAAACACAAAGCAAGAATGTAAATCAAAAAACAATCCATAGAATGAAGATGAGCTCAACTTGAAATGACCTACAAAATGGATACTATACATAAAGCACCCATTATCATGTTAGAGTAATAAATAGTATGACATGATGTATGTATTGAGTAAATAAGGTAAGAGGAAGTAAAGTAGTAAATATTGAAATGATAACACATGTGTAAGAAAGTGTAAAGTGGATGCCCCCGTTGGCACATAAAAACTGGTAAAGAGTGGTGTCAAGCATCCTACATTGTGTAACAATTTGTGTGTATCTTGCATTCAACTCAATGTACCACGTGAATGCACATGTGTATAGAAAAAGGATATAGCATACTATGTATCAAGCTAACATGATAAGTAAAGTGCAACATGAAAAGTATAAGTGTGTAATAGAAATAACCAAGCAAGAGCAATGTAAATATTTTTGAATTTTTAGCATATTTGAATGTTTTTGGATTTTTAGCATATTTGAATGTTTTTATATTTTTAGGCCCCCTAAGGGCATAGATGAAAACCTATTCTTTGAAGATAAGGAAGGGTGATCTAAGAATGCCCCAAAGAGGGGAATATATAAATTTTTAATACTTTTGATGAATTATAGAGTGTGTAAGCAAAGGTGGGAAAGTAAGGTTGCCCCCAATGTGTGTGTGCAAAGTGAGGTTCGGGTGTGTAACCTCTCCCTCAATAGTCAAGTTGAACCTATAAACAAAGTATGTCATTAAGAAATGAGGGGGGAAGAGTTGATTGCCCCCTAGTGTGAGTAGCATAAGAACTAGGCAATGAATATATGGGCGAGGCCCCACTATCTACCGTTGTTAAGGAAGGAAACATATGAACATGAATCAAGGGTTGAGTCTCATGTGATATTGGTTGTATGAGTGTGTGTATAAGAAAATTGTGTCCTAAAGGATTGTGTCTTGTATAAGGTGAAACAAACCGATTAGAAGACCGAGTTGTACAATGTGTACTATGAACCTTGTGTGATGGCTTAGTCCTGTATGGTAGATAATGAGTCTTAGAGATGCGTCGAGAGTGAGTGATGGGAATTGAAGGTTGAGGAGAATGATGCGAGCAAGTGGACAAGGTGAAAATGTGGGACTAGTACTAGGAATGTGTGGAAAAATCGTAAGAGTAACATCGTTAATTGTAGGAGTAACTGTGATAGCAAGTGAACTAGGGGTAATGCTAACTAGAGAAAGAGGTGCACTAGTGGTAGGGACTTGTGAAGCTTGAGAGAAAATAGGTAACGAGGTCTGAGGTGGAATACCCAAAATAGTGAAGACTTAACACTCATGTATGAATTTGACACATTGGTGTATAATAGATGGAACAATCCCAATGGCCTTAAGCCAAGAAAGACTCAAGATCATGTCACGGTGCTTGATTATGGATACTACAACAAATGGAAGGAAGATAGTAAGAGGCCCAACTGTGATTGGAAGAGTAATATGGCCATAGGAAGTAGGAGATTTGCGTGTGAATTAAGATAATGGAAAGTCAATAGCATGCATGAGAGGAAGTAAACATGTGTTATGTTTGAAAGTAGGATTGATCATGACATTATTGAGAGTTTGATTTTCAATGGATGCAGCAATGTGAAGCATGGAAATACGCATTAGTAAAAGCAATGGCTAGTGGTAGAGTAATAGTAGTACCAACAAGAAAGTCTAGAGGATTATTGGTAGATTACGGAGGTAGAACTATGCAGTAAGCATGATTAGTAGTTGCTTCAGATGTAGCCTTTTCGTGCTTAGGAAGCGGGTCATTGAATATCTTGAGCTTATCATTATCATTGGTAGGTTTGGATACGAGAGGCTCATCCCATTCAATTACATCAAAATCAATTAAGTCTTGGATCACATGTTTAAGCTTAAAGCATCGATCGGTGGAGTGTCCATTGCATCAATGATAATCACAATATGCTTTTTCGTCAAAGTTTTTGCCATGGGAATGACTAGAATCCAACTCGAGAGGTGGAGGAAGAGAGATAAGGTTATTATCAAGGAGTTGTTACAACACTACTCGAGGTGGGATTGGAAATTTAGTAAAATGTCATCGAGGAGGTTAGATTTGGAGCTTCGTAGGTTAAGACATTGCATTAACAAAGGATTTAGCCTCAACTCCGGCTCGGTGGGTTTGCTCTTGAAGGTATATTTACTTGGGAATTTGGCATTATATTGATTAGAAGTATGATCATAATATTTAAGCTTGATCATGGAAATTAGCTTGTCTTCATGGTCTTTGAGGATATGACATAAGTGATCAAAGGAATGAAAGGTACCAAAGATGACTAACCCTTGGATATGAGGCAAAAGACTGTAGAAATAGATCTTGCAATTCAGAATTAGTTAAGATATTGTTCATTTTAGTAATATTAGTCTTATAATGTAGAACATAGTCACTAAGGTAATCATTGGGGCCTTGTTTCGTTTTAGCCATTTCGCATTAGATATTTTAATTCCAATATTAAGATAAAATGTGCTAAAAATTGATTTACTAATGGAGTAAAGGATCATACATAATGAATAGGAAAATCATAAAACCATTGCAATGTATAATCTTGTAAAATTCTAGGAAATAATGTATCATCGCGAGCATAATCTAAAGCAAGCGGTATGAAAAGATCTAAGATGCTCTTGTAGGTCTTCTTTACCGGTGAAAAGAGGAAGCTTAGGTGAAACAAAACTAGGAGGAAAGGGATAAGAAGCACCTCGGACCCTATTATGGAGACTACAATAAATAATCTTCCAAACAATCAATCATGTGTAATTCCACTTAGTATTAAATTTTAAATTATAATTAACAATTATCAATCCTACAAAATCTTAAGGTCTTACTTGAAGGAAGGTGTTAAGTGGGAACATGTTATCTAGAAAGGAGTGTACATGATGTAATGATACGCTTCAAAGTTTAGATTGCACTTGAAAACATTTCTCTAGATGCAATAGCAAATTGAGATTGATATTGTGGGTGGTATGAAGTATATCTATTTTCAAGGACAAATTTGCCATGATAGTTTTTGCCGGGTTAATTTGATATCTTTACCCTATGTCATTACTTTGACTTGGAAATAAATTTTTATACAAACTTGTTAACGTAAAACATGTTTTTTTGGGTCAAATCTTAGTCTATGAAGGGAAGATGGTTAATGAGTAATATACATTTTTATCGGCTAAAGAGTAACGCCTCTGATTCATAAATAGAGCACAATTTTTGTGAATTTCCACTTGGATAGAGCTTTTTTTTTGGCAAAATTTCACTTGGAAAGTATGAAATTCGTAATTTAACACTTCAAATGAAATGTTAAATGAAATGTCACTATTGAGGAATGTTAAATTTATGTCACTATTGAGGAATTGAAGTGCTTAGCATGTTTAAATTGTAGATGTGTGTAATTTATGTATTTTACACCCAGTATAAAATAATTACAAATTAATGTGTACTCCATGATATAGAAATAAATAGTATTTATCATATTTGAAATATAGCAAATGGATAAATGGATGTGGTCTAAAAATAGTACAAAGTGATGTTGAATGGAACCCGGTCTGTTTCTACAAATTGATTGAGTGCGAGAGGATCGCAAAAGCTGTAAATGAGCTCATGCGACAGTTGTTGATAACTCTATAATTTTGATGCTCTAAAAATATGCATGAGACTGTTCAATCAAAATCTAGACAATATCATCAACAAAAGTTTCTATAAACAAAATTGTGCATAAAATCATCCAAGGGACTATAAAACCTTTCTCAATTACTCTAAATGGCCTAAATTTTTAGGTACAAGTTTACCTTTGTCTTAGCTTCCAGATCTTGGAGTTGTGAGGCCTATGCAATGTGATGTGATGATATAAAACAGAGATTTTCTTTGTCCAAACCCTAACAAAGCTTTGAACAACAAAACACCATAAAATATCCTAAGCGCTTTTGGGTTTTTAGAACCTTTTAAGGAATTTAATTTAAGTTACCAATTATTGAAATGGCATTTACATTTTGACTTTCATTTTTGATCTGTAATACAAATATATATCCACTTATTTTAAATCATATTTCTTTTATTTGTTTTCAAAAATAGTTCTAGACCTTTTCACATCAGTAATAGAGATTTTATACACATTTATTGGATATTGTTCATTCAAATTTTAGCAATTTAATATTTCAAAAATAAAGCCAAAGACAACCATCCTCACAACTATGGGGGTAATGCTCAATGAATGGCTCCTCTACCTTAATCTTTCCAGAAATATTGATTTGAAAATGACCCACGAAATCTTGAAGTACTTGTGTAAATGTATGTATGGGAAAATGACTCTCAACTCTTCATTAAGGCAATTAGTTCTTTCTTCGCAACTCAGACATGCACAAAAGTTTGACTAACAAACCAAACTGTTCTTACTTGCATAAGATATCGAAACACAACCATATGAAATCAATGAAAACAATATTCAGGTCTTCAACAAATATGCCCAAAACCACAGAAGATATATATTCTCTTTCGTACAACCATCATATTCAACGGTGCTCTTATATTACGATGACAAGACAGTTACCTGTCCAAGCGCTATAATTAATTATTATGTGCTAAAAGGAACAAGTAATGAACATGAAGTTGAGTAAAACAACAATCTCACAAAATAAGTGACGTCTGTGAAGCAACAGATAAAAAGCATAGCACAAATGCTAACTACCATACCATGTCCCTATATTCACAATTGCCTGACATCCAATTTGGACTGAACACTTTGGTTCTGCCAATACCACCATACAATTCACATAATTCAGTCCGAACACTGAACTTGCATTTGTATTCCAATATTTACACTAATGTAATGATACATTTGCTTATCTTGCCATAGAATTTTCCACCGTGAATAGGGCACACCCAGTAAATTCTAATAGTAGATACAAACAGAAATGAATTTATTTACAACCTTGCAAAGTGTTTGGAAGCCTAAACAAATTGCAGGTAAGTAATGTAATAATCAAATGAGGCATTTTAAGCTTTGTTGTTAAATAGTTGATGAAGAATTAGAGACACCCAAAAGATACACTTCTTGTTTGCGTCATCAAACGCTGCTACTTCAAAGTTCTCTTTGGTGCTCATGGTTTTTTTTAGTACATGGTGAACGGCTCAAATGAAAGTTTTAAAGTGCAGCAGACATGAGGAATGCGTGAATTCTTTGCAAGAGTTCGGCCTTAACACTATCAGGAACTGACGCTGCAAAAGCACATCAAATCATTATTAATTGTCTTTATATATGAAAGGAGCAGGAAAATAACTTTATATACAGAACCCTAAAAGCACGTTAAAAATAATATAGACCAAACAGTTTGCAATAGTAATACGCACACATCCAAAGGCTTATGCATCCAATTGTTTTCCATACTACCCTGATACTGTTAGAAGAGTATTTCAATAATAATTCTAACATGCAAGGAGTAATCAATCTAACCAATATCATGAAAAAGTAGTGGCTCTTTCTTCATGTTACTGCAAAAGCACAATTCTACGCAGGAATTCATTGCCCATAACTGCAGTAGAATCCATTAATACCTTGTGAACCAAAATTTAGACAGACTATTAATAATTATTTTAGACAACACTCGAACTATAAACTAAAAGGGCTAAACTCCAATTAGTTCTATCTATTATCAAAATCTCAATTGAGCCATGCCTCCATAAATCTTCTTGTATATCACTTTTGGATGATCAAACAAATCATTTCTAACCGTGTAAACTTCGTCTATGTTTTAGGACTAGAAAAAATATCTTGAATACATCTATTCAAGAAAAACATGAAGAGAGATCAATCTCAAGGCCCTTCAAATTCCCACTTACATTCCATTACTTTTTCACAAATTTCCCACTGACTGGTGACAAATGGCATCAATCTAGCTGCACCATTGTGTTGGGCTGGAAAAACTATTTGTGGAAAAAATGGGCTCCAAACTCCACCATGTGGACAAGACATCACGATTTGTCAATTGACTTCTCCAAGAAAAGCAACAAATTTTAAAGTGACGGTCAAATGGGCATCAAATTTATGATCACAAGTAATTATTGACAATGCACAAACATTACAGTCCACAGCCACGACCCCTGGCTGCCAATGTAGAATTCCTGTCAGCGTAATTATAATAAATTTTGTGGTTCAATCTGCTCAGTTAATAAGAAAGAAAGTGAATCTAGCAGGTGAAGATAAAGGAGTCTCTGAAAACTGAACCTAGCTAGCACAATTTTTGTTATAATAACAATCATGGTAAGGATTATAAGTTATAACCATTATCATAAATGGTCTACTACAATTATTATTATAATTATTAGTTACTACACCATATAGCATGTGTGACCCCTCGCAAAGTTTAGTAATCTTCATCAAATGCCAGAGTAGATCAATGGGACTCAAAAGTAACAAATCATGATAGCAGTACAAGGGAGAACACACAGCACCTCCTCCAACCAGTGTTTTTAAAACCGGTCGAACTGGAACCGAACCAGCCGGTTCGACTGGTTCAATGTTTTTTTTTTCAAACCGGTATACAAACCGGACCGTGGACTGGTTTGCTACCGAACCAGCCGGTTCCATAAGGAACAGGCCGGTTTGGTACCAAACTGGTCCAACCGATCTGGTTTTGCTCTGAACCGCCGAATCGGAAAAGCGCTGTAATACAACACTAATTTTGCAAAAAAACAATTTTTTAATTAAAAGTTCAGCTTTTTAGCTGACCTAAACCCTAATTTTGCTATAAACACCTTTCTTACATGTTATATAGTATATACATGAGCAAACTTTGCATATTTTGTGTGTAATTGTTGGAATCATGGTTTCTAATCTTTCAAATATATTGTTTTCATTAATAATG
Organism: Taxus wallichiana var. yunnanensis; assembly: GCA_018340775.1. Taxonomy (NCBI): domain Eukaryota; kingdom Viridiplantae; phylum Streptophyta; class Pinopsida; order Cupressales; family Taxaceae; genus Taxus; species Taxus wallichiana. The sequence goes on along the minus strand of CM031236.1, from coordinate 180,949,991 downwards.
TGATTTTTAATGTGTTTTTTAATAAAACAGTTCATAAAGTTTGAACCAGTCCGGTTCTGGTCCAACCTCGACCAGTTCCGAGTCTGGGTCCAATTTTTAAAACTCTGCCTCCAACAAAGGCACTTGAATAGTTGCATAAAACAATGTACCAAAGAAATGTGAACTCAAAAAATTTAGGTGATACAATAGTATATATGGCCATATCTACGGTAGTCCATACCACATGAGAGATATAAAATGAAAACCCTTAATTGCCTTAAGTAAGGGATGGGGCACATAGAGCTATCAACCACCATAAAGTGACCTAAACAGAGTCTAATAATGTACTCAGGAGAGTGACCAGTGCTGAGAGGAGTAGGTGGAGTTATCCTCAAAGGTAGCAAATAACTTATGTACGGACATGCAATGATCTCCTAAAGCTCACAAAACTGGTCACAGTGGCGTGGCTATGAAAGCTGGGCTGTGCATGGAGAGGTAAACAGTCAGCCTATCTGATGTAGCACTGCAAGTAGAGGTACATTTCCCGGTAGGACTTCTACCATCAATGTTGAAGTCAGGGGACCATGAAAGATAATTGATGCTGATAACATACATTCAACCAGAAATGTTCTTTTACAGCTTACGTAGTAAAGTAAATTAGTACAATACATCAATATGACATAATAATTAAATAACAAAAAATAACAGCAGGGCACAATCAACCACATGTGAAAATAACAGTAAAAGATAACAATAGATTTGTATAGCTTGATCTAGCTTGACAATTTCCTAACTTGGTATGAACTCACTCATATGTATATAAGGCCATCAACAAAGGTATGATATGTTTTCAGTATACTAAACTTAATTAGAATATGTTAAGCCACTTAATCAAACTGCATGTACTTGGAGCTCAACTTTGGACTAAATGTACCCAAGCGCATCTTAATTTGCTTACACATGCCTATGCTAACTAGATAGTTTGGAAGAACAATTTGATTGGGTTAACAGACTTGGAAGGTAATTTAGGAGGTATACAAATTCTACTAGTCTTTCAATAGGTAATAGTTATGTCACAAGGTTCGTGTTCTTGTTCAAGTTCAGCCAAGATAAAATTCGTATTAAGCTCGGCAAACATAAAATTTGACAAAAATCATAATTGAATTCAACAAATATAAATTTGCAAAAAAAATAATATAAGAACTACTAAATTATCAAAATAGGTAAGCATTACTGAATAGATTGGAAATCTGTATAAAACGATGCCATTTTTAGAAAGCATGATAAACTTATCAAAGTTGGACTACAAGTAACATATGAAATCGTCAAGTAAGTGACAAATAGCCATTAGGGTTCAGCACTCAAACTTCAAAAAAGTTCCGAAGTCATCAAGAGCCCTTGGTCAAGAGTTGGTGTAGTATCATCATCACTAGATGCACCACTCAAATCCGCAACACAAAGGAAAGAAAAGGACACGCGACAAAGTCAAGTGAAGGTCAAGGACCACATGGCGACATTCTGACAGTTTACAAAGCAAATGTATTTTGCAGACCTCAAGTCCGCAGAATACGCTGAGTTCAATAAAGCATCGGGTCCAGGCAAAGCACAAAGGCAGAAGTCAACAAGGTCAAAAAGGGGATAGGTGGCACATTTATTTTGAAGGAAATAAGTTTCTAATTCATCATTAAAAAAATCAGGCTCATCTGCATTTGTTGTGTCTTCCGAATTTGTTGGAGTTGTGAAGAAAAAGTGGAGGCTCTTGTTACTTTGTTCACACACATTGTAAATTACTGCAAATATAAACAAGATCTGCCAACTTTCCAGATAAAAATTTGCTCCTCTTTTTAGAATGGATGTTGTCAAAGTACCTTCAGTTCCTCTCACAAGTTGATGAACTTGCTCCCTGACTCAATATTCGAATGGCATCTGTTGTTGTAGTTCAAGAGTTTGTGCTCCATACGACCTCCACCATTTGCACACAAGCATGTCATATTTGACTGCCGACATTCCAAACATCTCTTCTCTTGTCTTGTATTTCCAACATTGGTCTCTTATTAAACTTGTAGTTGCATTTAATTCAAACCTCTTAATGGCTTCATAAAGCCCCGCCATAACTTCACAATCACTTTGTCTATCAATTTGAAATAGCTTAGGTTTTAGATAACGCGATGCTACATGTAAATGTGTGTGCATCTTTTTCCACCTAGTAATTATATCCCATATGTCCATGTAGTTTGCTCCCACATTATTTAATGCTTTTTGAACAACTTCCTTACAGCGGTCCATGCTCTCATAAAGCATGTCGAGACAAGGATTGTCACCATCAACCATGCAAAGCACATCAATAATTGGTCCACACACATTTGAAACCTTTGTTGCACTTTCCCAAAAATTGTTGTTTAAAATAATTTATTTCTATATTTTTCCCCCTTGTTGGAACAAATAACAGATCTTAGAGTTGTTTTCTCTTCAACCACTCTTTTCAAAGTGATATAAAATGAAACAAACTTTGTTTCACACAGCCTCAACAACTCCCTCGATGCACGCTACCTATAAAGATTCAATGTGAGACTCTGATTTTTTATCAAATTTGCAATTATTCTCCCTCTACGATTTGTTTTGTACCCGTGGGAATTTAGCCAAGTCATGAAACAACAAATCAAGGAAATGTGTGTTGCACATAGGCTCCAATATATTTGTGGGTACTTCTCTACAATCAGCTTCCCAGCTCCTAAGCAATTTACAACACTGTTAATAACCACCTAAACCGCATTCTCAGCACCTATTTCAAGAATGGCTTCCTCTAATATTTTAAAAAGTACTCTTGAGTTCTCTTATGGTTCATGGTGCCAATCACTTGTGAGAATACACCTTGAGGACAAGCCACCAAAACATTAATCAATGGTCTCTGACATAATAAGAAAACTTGGCGAGTACTTGCAAAAAAAACAAGCAACGAATATTCGCGAGTTTAACTCGCAGGGCAGAACTTTCGGCGAATATTCGCCAAGAATATTTGGCAAATATTTGCCAATATTCGCAAGTTTTGTTCTAAAACTCATCATTCACGGAACAAACGCTGAAATGCGGAAAAAAAACGCTGCAAATACACTGTTTTTGTCTTTTTAAGGCACCAAAGCACTTCATTTTCAATCACACAGCCATTGAGCATGCATTGCATGAGTTGAATGGATTTTATAGCGAATTCGAAGAGCAAATTTGAAGAATTGCATTTGGAGGTAAGTTTTTTTTTTATTTTTTTAAGTTTTCGCAAATTCGTTCTATATTATTTAAATTTTATATATTCATATTGTAATTTTAAATGCATTCAATTTAATTGCAAATGATTTTAAATTTTTAATAGTCATTTGGAGCCGGAGGTAAGTTTTTTTATTCTTTTCGCAAATTCGTTCTATATTATTTAAATTTTATATATTCATATTGTATCCGAATATGTTTTGTAATTTTAAATGCATTCAATTTAATTGCGAATGATTTTAAATTTTTAATAGTCATTTGGAACCGGAGGTATGTTTTTTTAATTCTTTTCGCAAATTCGTTTAATAGTTATTAATTTATTCATGTTTGTTATCGTGGATTCGTGACATCGTCATTAATGAATGAAATTGCCGGAATGTATTGTTGTAATTTTGTAAATGTTATTTTAATTTCTTTTTTAGAATGTATTCTTGTTCGTAGGATTTACAATTTTAAATTTGAAATTACGGTTAAATAGGGTTATAAAGCACTTTTTTATTTTTTAAATTTTAATTAAGTTTACGTTTTTTAAATGTACATTGTGTTGCAAATTAGAGCTTACCAATGGCATCAAGCTTGGCATCAAGTTCGGCATTTGGGTCAAGCATCACTAGCAGGAACTGTTCCCGCTAACGCCCATACCATTGCTTGGAAGTATGGTGTACGTGGAGTAGTTCAGGGAACCGTGGTTTGCAATTTCTGCGGCAAAACATTTTCTGGAGGCATCAATCGCTTGAAGTATCATCTTGCATGTATTGTTTGTCGGGACGTTGTGGTATGCCCCAATGTTACAAAAGAGGCAAAACGAAAGATGAAAGCAAAGTTGACAAAGCTAGGAGAAGAAATTAGAGAGGGAAAGGATGCATGCAACCATAGCAGAAGTCGTTAGACCTAAGATGGCAGAGGATTCAGAGGACAATGTGGCAACAATTGTGGGCTTTACTCGTGGTCCACGCATACGAACCGGAAGAGGCACATCTGCTTCATCAAGTTCAAGTAAAGGGATACATAGTTTTTTTGTACCAAGAAACATACTTGAGCACAACCTTCGCTGCAAGGTACAGGCTAGAACAAGGATGCACACAAGGAAGTAGATAAAGCATGTGCAAATTTTTGGTACTACAACAACTTTCCCTTCAATGTGGCAAAGATCGTGTACTAGGAGTACTTGGCCACAAAGATCGCATTGGCGATTACTGGAAAAAGGTACAAGGCACCCTCTTCAAAAGGCTTTAGTGGGAAATTGCTCAAGGGTGCAATTGCAGATGCAACGACAATCCTAGAAGATTGAAAGAAATGGCAGAAATTTGGATGCGCCATTCTTTCGGATGGGTGGTCGGATGGAAAGAAAACCACACCCTCATTAATTTTTTTCGGCTTCAAATGGTGAGATGGTGTTTTTGAAATCAATTGATGCCTCGACATAGATAAAAATGCGGAGAATTTGGGTCTTATGTTGGAAAAAGTCGTATTAGAGGTGGGTATCTAGAATGTTGTGCAAGTTGCCACGAGATAATGCAACAAGATATGTGGCAAAGCTAGGAAACTATTACGTAAAGAGGCATCTATCACTCTTTTGGACTCCTTGTGCGGCTCATTGCCTTGACCTTCTTTTGGAGGACATAGGCAAAATTGATTGGGTGAGGCCGGTTATAGAAGATGCAAGAAACATAACCAAGTACATATATAATCACCCTTGGGTTCTCACTTGATGAGAGAACACACAAAGGGGAAAGAGCTTGTGTGAGCCGATGTCACAAGGTTTGCAACTAACTTCTTGACGTTGCAAAGTATTTCTAGTTTGTTGTCATCATTGAAGCAAATGTTTGTGAGTCAAGCATGGCTAGACTCACAATATTCAAATAAAGTTGATGGAGAGAGGACTAAAGTTTTTAATGATATCTTTGCAAAGAGAGCTATAGAGATCATCAAGGTAATTTCAAACTTCAATTTATATTTCAAGTTGATTCCTTTATTTTAATTTGTTAAATTATAAATATATTGTTATTTACTTATTTACTTTATTTGTAAGTTTGTAACCTTAAATTTTAATTTGTGTGTAGGTGTCGAGTCATTGGTGAGGGTTTTGCACTTAGTTGATGGGGAGCCTATGGGGTACATTTATGAGGCCATGGATAGGGCCAAAGAGGCTATCCAAAATTATTATAGGGGTACTATTCAACTCCACCAAACTATTCATGTTTCATGGGGTACTACCTCAAACCAAAGTTTTTCTTCTCTGATGGCTTCACAGATGTGAATGGGGAGGTTATGGAGGGCCTTTCAACATGCATTGAGAGGATGATACCAGAGGTTGGGAGGAGGGACCTCATTATTTTAGACCTGCAAAATTATAATCATATTAGGGGAGGCTCTTTTCTTCGGCGTTAGCTATCCGAGGGAGAACCACGCAATCACTAGGTAATAAAAATTAGAATGTTTACTAAGTTACTTATATGTTACAAGTTACAAATTTAATTTTATTAATTACTTATAAACTTTTGATTATCTTGTTTGTAGGTTCTTGGTGGGAGGATTGGGAGGAAATGCATCGCATCTTCAAAAGCTAGCCCTCATATTTTATTTCAACCTTGTAGCGCTTCTAGATGTGAACGCAACTAGAGTTTGTTTGAGGCCATTCACACAAAGAAGCGCAACAAGTTGACTCAAAAACACCTCAACGACTTGGTTTTTGTACAATACAATCTTCGGCTTTGCACAAGAAAATTGCAGCCCGCATCACAAGAGCATATTGATTTGGATGAGATAGATCCATACAAAGAAGTGGATTGGGCAAGAAGAGGAAATCACAGAGGATGAGATTGCTTCTTTGAGGGAAGCTATGGATGGAGAAGCATGTTGGCATGTGTGTGCGGCGCTCCCCGCAAGTTTCGTGACATGGACTAACCGCCTCTCGTAGATCCTAACTCGCGCGATTCAGAGCAGAGATCAATACCTATGGGTTTTGGTCTAACGGCAATTGTGGTCCAACAAATGGTATCAGAGCGACAGGTCTTGAGTTCGAAACTCACTTGGGTAACGCCGAGAGGGAGATTGTTGGCATGTGTGTGCAGCGCTCCCCGCGAGTTTTGTGACATGTACTAACTACCTCTCGTAGATCCTAACTCTAGCGATTGTAGCAAAGATCAATACCTATGGGTTTTGATCTAACGGCAATCGTGGTCCAACAAAGCACTAGCGGGGTGGATGACATCTTTGAAAGTGATGTCGAACATGCAATGCAGAGGACCGCAATCTACTACCAGTTGGAGCCGCGATGCAACCTTCAGGACGAGCGAGGAGACGTGGCCCGGTGTGGGGACTAGTAGAGGCAATAGACCCTCTCTCCAATATTTCTCTAGAACGGGAAAGAGGAAAATGTAAATTATTGTATATTGTAACTTGCATAGATATGAAATTTATGATGATAATTTTCAATGACAATCATCATAAATTCATAGCACTTATCACCGATTGTTGTATTCGCATGATGATGCGATTTTGTATTGTATTTGTATTCAAATCTAATAGAAAACACTTCTCCAACATTTTATAGACTCATTTGATACATTTTGTAGCTATATTTTGCATAAAATTTATATTTTTAAAGAAATTTGAGCATTTTTAAGTTGTCAAATATTCGCCGAGTCTTGCCGAGGCAAATTTTTTTGGTTTGCCGACCCAAAAAGTATTCGAACTGTCTCTGACATATATCTGATCATCCATCACTCGATATAATACAACCTATCCCACTCCAAGAGGTTTTGACCTCAACTAATTTCTTTGTCACCCTCTCTTTTGACCTTTGCAAAAGAGTTGTTTTGCTTTGAAGAGGAAGATGTGTGGCCTTTGCCAAACTCTTCAACTTTCTGAATTGCATTTCAAAAATGTGGATTCCTAGCCACATTGAATAGAATGGCACTTTTCGAATAAAACAAATCAACTAGTGAATCATCTATATGTTTTTCTCTGGTTTCCACAAAATGTTCAATGTTCCACTCCATGTTGATCCACCTATTATGGCCTCTCGGAGGAAGACACAAAAGATGTTGTGAACCTAGACATATCCTCTTGGATTCTCTATTTCTCTTGTGTTGATTTCATCTTTCCTACAACCAAAGAGGATTGTTCTTTCTCTAAAGCAGTTCCAATATTTGGAATCACTCATCCACATGGAGCAACACCTCCTCCTCGACCCCCTGAAATGCCAAGTAAAATGTTCCATTACCCTTGTTAAACTTCTAGTAAAATGATGACTACACGAGCGACATTTAAGGGAACCATTAAATGATAAATTTGGTCGAGATTGCACAAGAATACACAATAATGATGCTTCATTAATTGCTCATTATGAAAATAAGGTACACATAAATAGATTTATTTATCTCCTTCATAGGAGTGAAACCCTACATTCACGCCACATTACTTTGCTTACATGAGTTGTTGTAACTCACATATCCACATACAAACAATAATATAACGCACTACATACTAACATATCAGCTCATTAATGAGAGCACTAACTCCTAACATTCCCCCTTAGTGCGAACATGGGGCAACAACACATCACAAGAACTGAAAACAAAATTATATGCCTATGCATACTTTTAGGTCTGCATATTGCTAACTAGATCTTGTTGCACATGATCACCTACATACGAGAACTTATCCCGCTTTCACTTCCAATGAATGCTCTTTCACCGCCGATCACATTTCCACCAATTGATGAATAAGTACAGCAGTCAAAGGATCTCTATAGTCAATTGCCCTCCTATACAACTATTCACGATGTCAATGATTTGCACATTCTACTCTTTTCAATCTTAGCAGGGATTAATTACATCTTTTTTTCACACCACAAACAACTGAAAATAAAAATGCCACTACTGCAGATATGCGGTCACGTCGCTAGTGGCTGATGAGAGTTCATTGATCGACTTCCTTTCTTCGTTGCCTCCATCCTCCGATGATTGTGTTGCTTACTTAGCAAATGCAATCTTGAAGCACATTTGTTTCCACATTGTGATTATTCTTTTTCCCCCTTACAACGTGAAACACTTTAATTTGCAAGATGTGGGGTTACACCAAAAATGTGTCTGTGAGGCAATTTTTTTATTTTATTTTCTGACCCTTTTACATCACACGATTACACTTGGACAATGACGATCAACTTAAATCATATTTAAGTTTTATTTGGACTCTATATGATATTTTTAAGACTTGACTATAATATTACATTGTATAGGTATAAGCTACAGTAATCTTCAATGGCTTCCTCTATAGAACTGAATTCTAGACATGGTGTCTTTGAAGGGTTAAATAACCATATTTGGTTTTATAGAGGCTAAGCATTAGTTTCCAGTGATCACAAAAGTGGGGCAAAAGAATCAAACTGTCTCTGCAGGATTTCCAAAGGTTAGACTAACACATCACAACATTGACAGAAATAAGCAGGAGATAAAAACACCAAGGATAAAAGCATCGTCACGGATCTAGGGAGCAAGTTAAAAATATTCTTTAGTCTAAATACGCAGATATACATCTTCAAAGGCTTCTGCCCAGCTTATTTGAAAATGGCCCATAGAATGCCAATATGACCTATCCTCTGGTTATCTTTCCTGAAGCCTGCTTGATTTTTCTGGATGTATATTAAGAACTGTAACATAGACTTTAGCTAAGATTTGAACTAAAGACGCTTTTCACTTCCATATCAAACCTGTATGTCATGTATACAAGAGTACATTTGGAAGAAAGAAATATTTAGGTTCAGTTAGATAGTTTAGGAAATCTTCCCTAATATATGTATTTTGACAAATTATTGATTTAAAAATGTTATAGAAATATAATAGTAGTAGCAAAAGCTACAGAAATATTTATAACGTATAAGACAATTATGAAGGCTAAAATCCAAATCATACGATGCTTAGCAATTTTAGTAGAGGGAAAACTCTGACAGCTTAGTGCCAAAGAATGACAAATTGAAAAAATCGACATTTAAACTTATGCCACTATACAAACTCAAATGCAGAAGCAGTACTTACATCGGCCCTTTGGGGTGATTGCATGCACAAGCTCATCCACAGTGACATTGCTTCTTCCTTTTTCCTCGTAAATGCCCTAGGAACCAAATTAACAAAGAAATCACAAATTTTGAAGGACATTCATGTTTTTTTTAAATAAAGAATCACAAACTGCTTCCAAAAAAGAACCATAATTCATGGCCTTGGAGTAAAAATTTAGAAAGTTGGCGATTGATGTAAAAGCCTCGACCCTTGCTATTTATAATATTATATGATGTATAATGATTGAAAGATGTCATAAAATCTACAGCCAAAATATTTAATAGATATGGCAAAGGACCTATAAAGTCTTGTGCAAATTAAGCTAGTCATATCCTAATCCCTAGAGACTCTAGGGATCTAAATAGCAGGAGTTGATCTATAGGTTAACAAATTTATAATAATATTATTCATTTTTGTGGGATTTTATTTGCGTGTTATATCCTAATCCGTAGAGACGCAACAAATGTAAATAACATGGGTTGATCTAAATATTAACAAAATTATAATAAAACTATTCATTTTTGTGGGATTTTGTTCGTGTATATACACTATATCAGTCATCTCAAGATGATCTCCATGAGTAGCCACTATCCTAACAATAAATTTCCTCATATATTTTTGGTAACAATCACAAGGCAAAGGGCCCCATTAAGCTCACAAGCACCATAAAGCACTTGTTGGTAGGAAAAAGGAACAAGGCAAAGATTTTGGAGCATGTAATTCCTTATAAGTATACAACAACTATGTCTTGGTCCATACCGCATTGCATAATTGGGATTTGTGCTTTGTCAAGAAAATTTTGTTTTTTGTTATGTATGGTAATGTAAATCAATTTATGATCTTCAAAATATTAAAGCAAAGGTCACACGGGGACGCCCACCCCCTTTTCCAGCTTGTCCCGGATGTTCGACGCGTCCCAAGACTTGGGACGGAGATGGGGACGGGGACGGGATGTTCCCCTGATGTCCCGAAAATATTTTTTAAAAAAGAGGACGTCCCCTAAGGTTAGAGGATGCACCCGAGGCATCCTGGGTGCTTCCGGGATAAGGGAACAGCATAGGGGACGTCCCCGGGAACGCGTCACAACGTCCCCTATGTCTTCTCTCATATAAACATTTTTAAAAAACTTAAATTTCATTGCTTTATTTTATTCTTTTAATCAATTCTAATATGGCATTGCTTTACCCTAACCCTAAAAGCCTCTAAAAAACTTATAAAAAGCACATCTCACACTCATTGTAATCACACAAAGCAAAGAGCAAGAGTAAAAAGAAAGAGAAAGAAAAAGAAAAAGTGAAGGAACAAGGAGCAAGTGCAAGAGGTATGTACAATGACCCTTTGCTTAAAAAAAAAAAAAAAAAATCCATTGTCCAGATGCAAAGTTGAAAGTGAGATAAACAAGGGAAGGCATTGCTTGTTTTTTATTTTCAAATTTAAGTGTATTCATTTTTTTTTGTTTTTTTCTATTTGGATTAGCGAGGGAGGGAATGAGATAAACAAGGGAGGGCATTTCATTGCTTTTTTTTAATTTCTAAGTGTATTCATTGTTGTTTTTTTTAATTTCCAAATGAGAAAATGGGTTAAACAAGGGCATTTGCCATTTGTGCATTGTTGGTTTTTTTAAAATGCAAGCATGGTTAAAATTAAAAAACTTAAACAAGGATGTTGTTTTTTAATTTTTTAATTCTAAATGCAAAGTGTGTTAAAAAATTATAATGTATAGTTATATTGTTTTATTTTTTAATTATTGCAGCCCCAAAATGAGTTTAGACAAGTGATTATGAAGTTGAATGTGAGGTTGAAATGGGTGATGAGATGGGTGTGCAAGGAGAAAGAAGAACAAAAACACCTAATAGTTCACATGGGAGTGTTGACAAGTTCAGTTGCCCCCACAATGTTGAACAAGTATGTTAGAGGACCTTTTGAAAAGAAAAAACCTTTGAAATAATTTGGTCAAATTATTGAGGGTCCCAGATCAAACATTTCACGGGAACTAAAACATGGAAGTGCAACATATGCTCATTATCTTGGTCAAGGACCATTCCTAGGTTGAATGCATACGTATTGCACATCCCGAGGAAAGGTGTAGGCATATGTGGACAGGTATCCTTGAAGAGAGGGCAGAAATGGTGTGGTTATATAATAGAGATATGACAGAAAAGTTCTAGAAGTTCATGTTCACCATGTTAGTGGCACCCATTATAGTTCTCACTCTCTGAGAACTAATACTAGTTGCTCAAATACTATAGGTGCAACATCTTATGAGGTGACTGAAATGGATGCTTTTGGTAGTAGGTGGAACAAGAAGGTCGTGGCCTCCAATCCAGATTGTGGACATGTATGATACAAAGACTAGAGAAGAGGCTCGCCGATGCCAATGGAAAAAAATTGCCACTACCATCCCATTTCATGTTGCTCGTTCTCCTTATTACAAGGAGGATATGTCTAAGGTAGCCAAAGCAAGTGTAAGTTATGAGCCCCCAGGAGACACGAAGTTGAGAGCCACAATCTTGATAGGAACTATTCCAAGGTTAACTTATTGATGGGAAGAAATGAGGTGCATGCATATGGGTCTCTCACACAGTTGCAGCATCGTCATAGATGGGTGGACGGATATCAAACACCACCACTCATAAATATCATCGTTTCATGCAAAGAGGGTCCTTACTTTTAAGGGCAGTTGATTGTTCAGAAAGAAGAAGGATGCAGAGTTCCAACTCACCTTTTTCGAGATGTCATTAAGGAGGTTGGCCCCGCCAACGTTGTGGAGGTTGTCACAAGTGCACTTACGTGTGTAGGGCAACCAAGAAGTTTGTTGAGGCTCATTACAGCCATATATTTTGGACCTGTGTTGTGTGCATGCCATGAACAATGCACTCAAAGACATTAGAAAAATTGATTGGGTCAAAAATGTAGTGGCTAATGCTAGAGATGCGCAAATGTTCATCTGTAACCACCATACATTAGTGGCATTCTTTCGTAACTTTTCGAGGAAGGAATTCCTCAAACCAATGGACACATGTTTTGCATCATACTTTATTTTGTTGGATAGGATGGCTAAGTTGCAAGAGTCATTACAGTGTATGGTCATGTCATCAAAGTGGTCTAGGTGGGATGGATCCAAAACAGAGCAAGGGAAGAAATGAAAGCAATTGTGGTGAAAGAAAGTTTTGGACAGATGTGAGATATATCACATCCATAGTATCTCGAGTTTTCAGTGTGATAAAATATGGGGATTCTAAGGACCCTAAACTTGGTGAGATATATGAATGTATTGATAGTACACTTGGCCAGATGAAGGTTGTTATTCGAGCAAGGGACCCCACCTTGGAGTTCTACCATCACCATATTCAACACATCATTAAGCGGAGATGGGAGAAGTTGAACACCCCTTTACACGTGGCTACATATGCACTAAATCCGAAGTGGTATACTTGAGAGGCCTGGTGGAGTTGCCCCTGTAGATGATGAGGAGATGAGGAACGGTATTATGAAAACCCTAAAAAATGCATAATGCAAAGGATGATTCATGAGTCAAAATTGATTGGCTCAAGTTTGCTTATTTGGAAGGCTACAAGAAATCGGCAAAGATAGACAGGAACACATTGGCACAAAAGAGTCAAGTTAGTTGGTGGCAATTGTATGGACCCGCAGGATTGCTACGTACACTTGTTATTCGTCTTCTTTCTTAAGTTTCTAGTTCCTTTGCTTCTAAGAGGAATTGGTCAACATATGGGTGGATCCACTCTCTCAATTTACCTCTCGAGAGCAGAGAAACTTCTTGTTGTACATAGTGCCTTGTGTTTCATGGATCGCAAGACACCTACGTACAAGGAGACCCCAGCATTATGGTGGAATGTGGATCCTGAGGATTCAAGGCAGATTGACAAAAATTAGGAGCAACGAGGATTGGTTGATATCTCCTTTGCAAATGTAGATGATGCTGATACAGATACTTCTAGTGAAGAGGAGCGGTTCGCGAGTGTTCCTTCAAGAGGACTCTGATAGTGATTATTGAGTTGCCATTTTGGTTATGTAATATCATATATGTACTTTTGAGTTATGACTATGAGTCTATGACATAATATTTAATAACATATGTAGTTGTACTCTTCTCATGTTGATTATTGAAGACTTAAAGTTGTTTTTAATTTTCATTGTCATATTGAACATTGAATATATAGCATTTTGGGCCTTGGCTTATGTGATGAATAATTGGATTAATCATTAATGGTTTCAATCTTCAAACTTTCAGTTTTAAGTCTTAGTTTATTGAATTATTCATGTTATATTTGTTATATATATATATATATATATATATATCAGCCGTCCCCTTGTCGTCCCCCAAGCCCCCTCCCCTGTCCCCAAAATTTGAAAAAAATTGCCATCCCAGAAACCCTGTCCTGGAGTCTTAGGTAACTATGTATTAACGTTTCTTTCTATTTCCAGTTTTCAAACAACAAAAGAAGTTAAATTTCCCAACCTTCAGCAGTTCCAGATTTAGTTCCTGATTTGAATATTTGCAGGTTCAGAGTTCAATCAATAGGGCTTTTAGTTTTTTCAAATTTTACAACATTTTTCAGAAGCTTCTGGTTTCATGTTTAAGTTTCCAGATGTATGTGATTATCTATTCGGGTTTCATTGTTCAAGGAGATGTTATATTTACAAATAGATGTACATTATTAACTATTCAGGTTTCATTGTTCAAGCAAATTTTAAAATTATAAATTTAGCTGTTTCAGTTTCATGAATAATTTAAGTTCCAAATTCGTAGCAACTTGAGATCTCGGTTGAAAGTTCAATTTCTTCCACTTTCTAGTTCAAATTTCTGAAGGCTGCAACAATTTACAGCAGTGACCAATCTATGATCGTAGCAGTGGCATCAGAGCACTTTTCTGACTTCAAAGTTGGACACAAACATTATGGAAAGCGTATTAGCAATGGCATTGTGGATGACATTTCATTGATTCAATTGAAAGTTCTTTCAGTGGAAGCACAAGTCAGATAAGTATTATTGCACATAACATGTGGAGGAAATACAACTTGGAGGTAAGAACCTTCTTGGATCTAGAAGAAGAATGCTATAAACAGTATAAACAAATGCCAGAGGGGGTTAGGATCTATAAATAGAAACCTCAACATACATTAGAGATACAAGCTCTATGGCTCAACGTTCTGATAAAGATTCAAAGTCTGGACTGACATGGAAAACTGAAATGGCAAACAAGGATCTCACTTGCCGAGGAGGAAAAGTTTGCAAAAAAACCAAAAATACAGAATTCTTGAAAAAGTTCGAAAAACCCTGATCTGAAATATACATACATACATACGTATATGAGCATAATTTTATAAATATGCAAATTTGACATATACAGTGAAAAATTTAATAATGTAATACAAACTGTTAATATATTTAATATTATATCATATATAAGGTTGCTTCATGTTTTTGTTTTTTTTTCTTGGCGAAAAACCAAAAAGGGGCTCACCCAAACTGAACTAATCCACGCCGCTAAAAATCCGGATCCAGCTGGATCTTGTGCAGATCTTGCCGGATTCAGTAACAATTATGGTTACCGAATCCAGCCAGATCTGTTAAGTGTCAGCTGGATCTTGTGTAGATCTTTTTAAGGTTGACATAATTGAGGTTAACAATTATGTCAACCTCAAAAAGATCATGTTAGGTGTCAAAGGTCTAATGGTGATACTGCTCTAATTGCACGGTCAAACAAAATGTAAAGATGCTTGCATTAATTGTAGCCAACTAGGTGAAACTTGGAGGAAGATGATGCGTTGCGATCAGAGCATTGATGAAGCTTTGACAAATTTATTTTTTAGGCTTTTTGTCTAGTTGCAGAAGTAGAAAATACATTGGGCCTGGTGGTGGAGCTATTAGGGAGATGACCCCATAGTTGTGCATGTACCAAAACATGTACATTGGATTTCACCATAACTTGATGGAAAAAGTACCAATAGTTTTTCACTTTTTCATTAATGGTACTTTTTAAGAGCCAACCACAATATGACACATAGGGCGCTCAGTTATTGGTACACTTTTCAAATGCTTTATAAAAATATTTGTGTACTAAATCAATTTAAAATCCACTTTTCCTCCAAATAAATACATGAAATGAAAATAGTGATGTGACACAATCATATGCTACACAATGATATTTTTTTGCACTAACAAGGCCTCTACATAAATCTATGCACCCCTAAAGTTAAGGTG
Source organism: Taxus wallichiana var. yunnanensis (assembly GCA_018340775.1). NCBI lineage: Eukaryota > Viridiplantae > Streptophyta > Pinopsida > Cupressales > Taxaceae > Taxus > Taxus wallichiana. The sequence goes on along the minus strand of CM031236.1, from coordinate 180,934,463 downwards.
TGCGGTTATGGGGTCATCTCTCTTATGGACTTAGACAACTCGATCAAATAAATGGATTTCTGCCCATGTGTTCTACACTCGAAGAGAATGAATGTTTGCAAAAATCACAGTTACAAAGTTGTGGGGTTTGGCATTCACCAGCATCTAAAATCGCTTTAATTGTGGACATATGACAAGATTAAGCAATCCTTAAAATCATTGGATCTGTAACACTCTAAATTATAAAATCTTAAATTTTAACGTACATAACAAAATAAAATGCGAATTTTATAGTCCATATCAAAAATTACAATGATGACAGTAGAAATAAGTTAATAACCATAAGCATAATATTGCTAACATACGCACTACCAAATCAGTCTAATGGGCACACTTTTTTCTATCATTTAACCACATTACCATAGGTGGCTGGTGTTTTCTACAAATAAATAATGGATTAGAAAAACTTGCTTTAAAGATGATATATTTTAGGGTTTTCTTACATTGTAATGTGTTTTAAAACTGTTTTTAATTTTTTTCCTAAGTAGCCGATATGTTTTGGATACGGGTACCAATAAGGAGTATCCGATACACGGATACGGAAAAAAAAAAAAATGGAGCCGGTTACGGCATTGGAAAACAAAACAAACTAAATAACCACAACAAATTACTCGTACATTCATAATTTCATTTGTCCCTACCATATCTAGTTGAGGTGTTTATTACATTTATGATTTATCTCATACATACTATTTTTATCCATGTTTATGATGGCTTGTATTTAGTACCTTCTGTAGAATAATGGTGCTGTGAAAACTGTAATTTCTGCTGTAATGATTTATTAAATTTAAATTGTACCTTCTGTAGAATAGTGGTGTTGTGAAAACTGTAATTTCTGCTGTAATGATATATTAAATTTAAACTAGAAAAAAAAATTTAAAAACACAGTTTTAGGCCAGGAAACGCCAGGATATGGCCAGGCAGGTCCAGATGTTAGGTAAACTAGGTTAATTATGCATTGTATTACCTTAAGTAATTAATAATTCACTAAGGTAATTAGTTGTTGTATAATTGTTACATGGTTATGTTATTATAACCATTATATTTGTCATTTTATGAAGTCTCGTATGTATATTGTTATTTGGTTATATTTCTATAACCATATTGTTATTCATGGTTGTGTATATTGTTGCACCTGTACAACAATCATTTTGTTTGTACTCAGTTGTACAATAGCTATAAGTATTGCAGCCATCTCTACTGTACTTGAGTTTTATTGCATATCAATAATATTAGTGAGGCTTCCGTCCCTCTTCTACATTTGGTACCAAAGCAAGTTGGAGCCCCTGTGAATAGTGAAGGTGTGCAGAGAAAGTGTAGGAGAAATAGAGGAGCTTGGAGAAGCATTTGCAGCAAATGAGAGCCTGTGCAGCCTCCTGCAACTTCCCAGCCCCATCCCTGCATCCCCACAACCTCTTGTTCAGTTCCAGTGTTTGGAACGCAAAAATTTTTTTGGCAGACTGGTGCGGGGGCACCAAGCAAAATTTGTTGCAGAAAAAGAATTGAAAAAAATCAATTTTTCCCCATTAGGGGTTATGTCACTAAATTTGGTGACCGTGTTGGCTGTAACTAACATCAGCGGTTCTGCTACATTTAGAGGTCTCTACACAGCGCGAGCTATCCACCGAGTTAGCCATCGAGCTCATACAGAGTTGTGCATCGAGCCACTTGCAAAATTTGATGCGAGTTGATTTTTGCACTTGGATCGGGCTATTGGGCGAGTTACTTTGTTTAGGGGTGAGTCAAGCATCGAGTTGCATTGGCGGGTTGGATTTCTCGCGTGCGGTGGGAGTGTTAATCCCTGCTCCCCCCACACCATTCGGACCGAATTGAACTTTGTTCTTTGCATTGTTTGACCCCAGTGCACATGTCGGTCTATCACCTTGGTGACATCTCCCACCAACCGAGCCCTTCTTTGTATTGCGTTCACCAAATCGTGTTGCATTTGTTGAAGGCCGAGCCATTCATTGGTTGGCGAGGTTGAGGCCAATCCACCGACCGAGCCGAGTTCCCGGAATGGGTTGATCGGCTTTGCATTGTGGAGCCACCCCGCTCCACAAGTTGGAGACTCCTACATAGCAAGCTAATGTTGGCGGATATGTTGACCAAGCCCAACGTTGAACAGTCAAGTTCCTCTAACCGAGCCATCCCTCCACCCACTCCGAGCTTGAAGCCCTACACAAGAACCATATACAAAAGCACAACAAACAATAACACAACGGCGGCGCCTCCAGAACAAAACAAAACAGCGGTGAACAAAATCAAAAACAAGCAAAACCACGGTGGCGAACAAATACAACGCATAAGGAGAGATCCGGTTTCGTGGAAAACCTAATCCTCGGCCCAACCCCCATGCCATGTGACCCTCTTGCCTATTGTCCCACGTTTTTTTTTAAAAAGGTTAGTTCTTTTTCTTTTACTTAAATATAAGTTGTTTCACTTATATCCTAAGCGCTAAAAGCGTCGTGTTGGATATATGAATAGTTTTGGGAAGGTAAGGTTTGGGGTTCCACCCCACCCCAAAACACTTTATTTTTAAATTGTTGAAAATAGCGGCGATTTAGCAGAAAGCCACACTTAGCAACAAAAAAGCCCACTAAACCTATTGTTTGTGACTAAACCGCAAAAAACAACTAAAAAAGTAGTTTTCGAGATGTCCCCTTTAGAAAATGTTGATTAGAATGAAAAAAATGCAAAATGGGAGATTTTTTTGGCCCCAAAGTCATAATCATGTTCACAGTGTCTAATGAAGTGCAACCCCACATTCGAGATGCCACATCAGCGAAAGAAGTGTGGGATAAGTTGAGCACAATGTATGAGGCCAAAAATAAGAACACAATATTGAATTTGCAAACTCAGTTACATACACTGAAATTCAAACAAAATGAGAAAGTGGAAGCTTTCTTGCGAAGAGTTGTAGAATTGAGGGCTTCACTTCTAGCCCTAGGAGAGGAGGTTACTGATACAACTCTTGTTCCCATTGTTCTGAGAGCACTCCCTCCTTCATATCGCATTTTTGTGATAACACTCAACTTGTCGGATCAGACAATTTCTTTTGACAAGTTAGTGAATCTACTGCAACAAGAAGAAGCTATGTATAATAAAGATGATGAAGAGGAGCAGGCATTATCTTCTCATCGAAAGGAAAAGGAAAATCTCATTCCTCTCAAAAGTCCCAAAATCAGCATCAGCATGGGGACAAGAATAAGAATATGTCGTATCTGCAACAGAGGACATGATGTAAAAGATTAGAGGTACAATACATTCAAGAAAGGTTCATCAAGTAATTCTGGACCTCAAAATCAACAATCTCATAAGGGATAGTCACACTACAATCAAGGGTAGAAGAAGGGGAACTGGTGAAGAAAACCCCATCAACAAGGAAATATAGCTAAGCAAGAAGAACATTGAACATGAGGACTTATTGTACACTGCTCGTTCCAGTGAACCATCCACGTCATCTAGTGTTGTTTGGTATGTTGATTCAGAGAGCCACTCGACACATGACCTAGGACACAGAGACTGGTTTACCACAATGAGGGACACGCCTTCGAAAAATCATGTTTCGTTAGGTGATGATTCTTCTTACACAATATAGGGGATTGGGAACATTTCTCTACCTCTTGGTTCACGAAATTGTAGATTATCAGATGTACTATATGTCCCTGGGTTAACAAAGAATCTACTATCAGTAAGTCAGCTTCTAGATCACAATCTGAAGATTGACTTTGATAGTCATTCCGATAAGAAAGTGTGTTTGATTCAAGACAAATCACAAGGCTCGAAAATTGTTGCAAAAGCCTCCAATGTGGGATGTATGTTCCAACTTGACTTTGTCCACAGGGATGATCAGGCACTTGTGGCTAAGAATTCTTCATCAGCACAATTGTGGCATCGGAGACTTGGTCACATTAGTTTTAAGTATCTCGAAACACTTCACCAGTACAACATGGTGAGAGGTTTGTCATCTCTCCAGATGGATACGGATAAGTGTCCTCACCGCCTAAAGGGAAAACAACACAAAGCTTCATTCCAGAAGAGTACTTATCGAGCTCATGGTAAGCTTGATCTGGTTCATGTCGATCTTTGCGGTCCAATGCAACCGAGTCATTCTGGATTTTAGTACTTCATGTTTTGTGTTGATGACTATTCAAGGAAAATGTGGATATATTGTCTTCGTAAGAAAAGTGATGCTTTTGAGAACTTCAAAAGTTCAAAGTGGTCTGTAGAGAGAACGAGACTGGTCATCACATCAGATCTCTCCGCTCAGATCGAGGGGGGGAATTCACCAGTAATGAGTTCAAAGCCTACCTTCAAGCTCACGGGATTCATCGACAAATGCCTCCACACACACCGCAACAGAATGGTGTTGTTGAGAGAAGAAATCATACTATCATGGAAATGGTGTGTTGTATGATTGATGATTCTGGATTAATGAGGACATTTTGGGCAGAAGCAGCAAAGACAATTGTATATTTGTTAAACAGAGTGCCCACAGTTGCTCTTGATGGAGTAACGCCACATGAAGCATGGTCGAAGAAGAAGCCATCTATTGCACACCTCAAAGTATTCAGCAAAGCAAGCATGCACATACATACCCAAGTAGAATAGAAAGAAATTGGATATGAAGTCACAAAAACTCATCTTCATTGGTTATAGTGAAGAGACTCTTGGGTACAAATTGATGGATCCAAATACCAAAAAGTCTACACCAGCAAAGATGTTGAATTCTTTGAGAAGAAGGAAGCAAAGACTCCTCTGGACTCACCTAATGTAGATATTTCACCTATTGTGAAAATAGAAGTTGATGTTCCCGCTGATGATGATAGTGATGATGGGGATGATGATGATGATGATCGAAGGAACCACAACCCACAAGAGTAGTACAAATGAATGTCCAAGTGGTATACTAACATGATACGAAATGCAAAATTGGATGCTCCACCTGGATACATCCACCATTGGACCAAGGACTCGCAATAAAGCACGAGAAGTAAACTTTGCTTTGATGAGTAGAGTTGTTGAATCTGTTGATCTGTCTACTATCCAGAAGCCCTACAATCAAAAGCTTGGAAAGATGCCATGGATGCTTTGAATATCAGTCAGTAATGAAAAACAACACTTGGCAGTTTGTCGATCTTCCACCGGGAAGAAACCCATTGGTTGCAGATGGATATTCAAAACAAAGTACAAAGCAGATGGGACCATAGACAAGTACAAAGCAAGACTAGTAGCAAAGGGGTACGCACAAAAAGAAGGCATAGACTATGAGGAGACATTTGCTCCCACAGCTAAGATCAAAACGATCAAGATGATCTTTGCTCTAGCTTTGCATAGTTTGGTTGGAAAGTCCATTAGATGGACGTAAAAAGTGTCTTTCTGAATGGAGATCTATAGGAAGAAGTCTACATGACTCAACCTGAGGGATATGTTGTACCTGGAGAAGAAACAAAGGTATGCAGACTCAAAAATCTCTATATGGCCTTAAACAAGCACCCCGAGCTTGGTACATCAAAATTGATGAGCATCTCGTTCAACATGGATTCGTCAAAATCCATATGATCCCAATCTCTACCTCAAAAGCAAGGGGGGAGATTGTGATTGTTGTTGTCTATGTCGACGATCTAGTCATCACTGGCAGTTCAGTGAAGATGATTGATGCAACGAAGAAAGATCTTAATCGATCGTTCGACATGACAGATCTCGGGCTCATGCACTACTGTCTTGGATTGGAAGTATGGCAGAAGGAGAATCACATATTTGTTTCTCAGTTGAAGTATACCAAGACAACGCTCGAGAAATTTAGGATGATGGATTGCACACCTATGGAGACGAGACTGCAGTTATCTCGTTCAGATCCATCTCCTGTGGTAGATGTAACTCTCTATCAACAATTGATTGGGAGTCTCATTTACCTCACATACACTAGACCAAATATCGCTTTACAGTAAGTTGTCTTTCCAGGTTTATGCAGGAACCCAAAGTTTGTCATTGGAAGGCAACAAGGCGAATCTTGAGATATCTCAAGGGAATAGTAGATCTTGGTCTAGAATACAAGAAGAATGATCAATTCTTCTTGATTGGATATTCGGATTCAGATCATGCAGGTAACATTGATGACAGAAATCCACTTCGGATTTGTATTCTTTTGGGATCTAGACCAATATCATGGGGAAGCAAGAAACAACACTTTGTTTCTCGCTCTTCTACAAAGGCCGAATATTGTGCTGCAGGTGAAGTTGTTTGCGAAGCGATATGGCTACATCGCATACTTGGAAGGACTTGGAATACCACAAGACAAACCTACCACCATGTATGTAGACAATGAAGGTGTTCTCAAACTTGTTCGCAATCCAGTGTTTCACAAGAGAACAAAGCACATCGAGGTACAAGTTCATTTCATACACGAGCATGTCTTGAAACACAATATACAACTTCAGTTTTGCCCAACAATTGAACAACAAGCAAATATCTTCACAAAGTCACTTGCACGTGACAAGTTCGAGTTGTTCAGAGAGTTCCTCTCCTCATCCCTTGAGACAATGCAAAATTAAGGGGGAATGTTAGGTAAACTAGGTTAATTATGCATTGTATTACCTTAAGTAATTAATAATTCACTAAGGTAATTAGTTGTATAATTGTTACATGGTTATGTTAGTATAACCATTATATTTGTCATTTTATGAAGTCTCATATGTATATTGTTAATTGGTTATATTTATATAACCATATTGTTATTCACGGTTGTGTATATTGTTGCACCTGTGCAACAATCATTTTGTTTCTACTCGGTTGTACAATACCTATAAGTATTGCAGCCATCTCTACTGTACTTGATTTTTATTGCATATCAATAATATTTTGAGGCTTCATGTCCCTCTTCTACACCAGATACAACCAGATGTACCCAACCGTACCGTTTCCGGGCACATATTTGGGCCGCACCGCACCGGGTACAGTTCGTACCAGTACCAGTGCCCTAGGGGTGTCGTATCGGCTACTTAGTTTTTTTCCATTTCCTAGATTTGCTAGTCTGCAAAAAGTCTTGGAACTGGAAAACTAGTGATGCCCTACAAGTCTCTGTCAAACTCAGTGAGTTAGCCAAGAAAACAGAAAAACTTGCTGCCTCTAGGTGGCTTCAGAAAAACTTGCAGGGTCTCATAACATTGATATGAATGGTATCGGTACAATGTAGTTCCCAATAGTTGAATTTTCATATTCCTACACTACATACATAAATCAAAGTCATGGTTGGGTGTAAGACCTTTCAACCAGGGGTCCTAACTTTATTATCCATGATGCGTTGGAGTCCCATCAACCTTTTTTATTAAGGCTACCACATTTTTGCTCATACAGAAGTGGCCGAATAAACTCATTTGGATAGGCCTTTTTTTATCATGGAGGATCATCCAAGACTTCAAGAGTTGAGTGTTTTTGTCTCACTCACACAACCCCAAGCTCCTAAGCCCTCTGGACTCAAGCCCCAGACCTTATACCTAGTGGAAAGAATTTCTAGGGCTCTGGTTGAGCACTAAATTGGTGTAAGTTTACTGCTCATAACCCAGATTTGACTCCTAGGGTCCCTTACAAGCTGGGAATCCTCAGAGTTACTCCATCAAATTTCAACCAAACTGCCCAGCAAAAGCTGCTTACCTCTAACACCATCAATGGGGTTCACCATTCAACCAAACTGCCCAACAAACACGGCTTACCTCTTACACCTACACATGTGGGCACAGTGGCACGCACACGCGCCAGCCAAGGTAGATGGAAGCTGCTAGACTGGTGAGTAATGCATTTCATGTCCAACAAGCGCGGCTTACCTCTAACACCTACACATGCAGGTATAGTGGCACACACATGCCTGCCAGAGTAGATGGAAGTTGCTAGAGTGGTGGGTGATGCATTTCATTTTTTTGGTCATAATTTTAAAATACATTTGGAACTAATTTAAATTGAGCGTTGGAAACTTATTTTGAATGTAAAAATTATTTTTATTTGTTTGTACTGCATAATCCTCTCTTGATTCCAAAGTATGGAAAATCGATTGCCGCATAGAAGGGGGATGGGTAAAAGTAAAGGTTGTTTTTTTGGTTACCCCCAAGCGAGATACCAATTGGTGTATGAGGCCCTTTTTGAAAGACTGTAAGGGGGTTATTTTTTCTATTTACTTTATATATAGTTCAACAAGGTGTACAACCCTGCCCCTTGGTTTCAACCTAAACCTCTTCTCCAGAAGACACAATTTTTCACCACCATACCAACTCAGGCTGTACTTAAAAGGTAGCTTTTGGCCACCACCACAAGAGATACACATTTGGGGCATGAGACCCTATTTGCAGAAACCCACAATAGGATTGTTTTCTACAGTTGTACAACCCTTAATCTTCTCCATTTTGAACCCATTAACTCTATTTTGGAGGACACATATCTTCAATATCAGGCCCACTCATGTCTATTAATATATACCTAATTCATGAAATTTTGAAAATTCATTCTACAACTAAAAAGTAGTACAAAAACAATTTTCTACCCAGGGAAACACAGTTGATAGGCCCCATACACCCTTTTGGCCATTCTACTTTCTTAAGCCTGGATAATTGAAAACTAGAATAAAAGACTGTCAACGTCAGCTTCGGGATTGTTTGTTACCTGCATTGAGCCTTCATTTCATCCTTCCACCCACATTCAATGAGCCTTTCCCTTAATAATTCTTTGAGCTTCTCCTTTTCGCCACTTTCAATCATCTGAAAATTTCAACCACGGAAATATAAATACGAAAATGGTGTTTTTTATCGGCTATTTCTCTTTTTTCATTTTGTCAAGTGGTTTTCACCAAAAAAAAGAAATTACAAATAAGATTCGCCGTTGACAAATTTCATTAAATAAATGAATCGCCTCTATAAATTTATTAAACATCGTCAAAATATGCATTCCACGATATCATTCTCGTAACTCTCACAGCCTACAATCGAATATTTATTTTTATTTTTAAATCCATTCCTTGATGAGCCAGCAAAATACATATCCCAAACCCTAGACCTATTCATTTTCTCCACCAGATAAAATCCAAAGAAAATGAAAACTTCAAAGGCTGAAACACAAAACACATATGAATTCCAACAAAAACAACAGAAATCAAACCCTAAGATTAAAAAGAGTATTTACCTTGATGTTAATAATTTCCTGAAGGGTGGGCTCTGCTTCTGCCTCATCGTCTACGTCAGGCGTTGGCGGCCTGTTGATGGAAGCCCTCCTGTATAATATGTAAAACCCGACATAATCAATTATTATTGCTGACAGCAGAATTTATTCGCTTCAAGAATTCCTACACAGTGACATACATTTTAATGCACAATATAAATATAAATATCAATTTCGATATCGATATCGATATCGAAATCGACGTCGACAAACACTCGCTAATATGAGGAATTATTCCCCTGGGGTAGCGGAATCCTTCCGAGATTATTATTGATCCACTTAATCTGAAGGTTGTTTCTACATTTCAAACTTGTTATAAATTCGTACATGATTACTTGTGATATCGTTTTCGATAGTTAATCAATTTTATAGTTGATGTTGTTAGTTGTGCATTGGTTGTTCAGTTGGTGTTTTGTTGGAGAAACATTTATTATACAATTGATAATGTGTGTGATTGATAGTTGTAGTGTAGGACTTTAGTTGAAACATTACATTGTAATGTTGTATGTGTACATTTAATTATGTTACAGGTTTGTACTTTTAAAGTTGCATACCATATTTCCAAACATAAAATAAATGTAGGTATACGTACACGTAATGAGACATGTATACGTTTGCAGTATTTATATCATGAGTGGTAGCCTTTAGTGGGCAATTTTAGTTTCAATAAACTTGATTACATTTGATATCCCTTGAACGACCTTGCCGCTTTCGATAGAAGAAATGTTGAGTATAGTAGTATTTGAGGTGCTATGAAAGCAGAAGCTAGTATTTACGATGGGTTGAGTGATAGTAGTCTTGCTTCCTCCTTTCTTCTTGCTTGAGTCTTTGAGTACGTGTGCCATATTTGAGTATCTCTCGAATGAAAAAGCGGGTGAAATGCGCAGATTTGCAAGCGAGGTACTGCGGAGAAAGGCTGTGAATGTCGGACCACTGCCTTTCGGTGGTTCCCGATGTCGGCGGTTGCTCTGTGCAAAGTAAGTCCTGCGACTTGTGGATAGTTAATCCCAGGCCATTTTAATCGGCAAGCTGTCTTCGATTCCCTCTGGAAATAGGGGTATGGGAATATGTAAGGGTTGGAGGGATCCCACATGGGCCGTTGTATCTATCAAATTTTACAACAACAAATAAAGGTAATCTTGGTGGTTGCATTGATGCGTCGTAGACAATGTACGTGATTGTTCTGTGGCACCATTCACGAGGCTGCATCGACCCATAGATTTGCGATAAGCATGATTTTTGTTGTTTGCATAACGAAACGTTGTGTTGCGGTGATCATCATCGGGATTTCTGGTCGATCCGCTTTGTTACTTTCGTGATGGATTGGGCGATCGGAGCGTTGATGCCTTGACATCGTAGGGTTGTGGCATGCCACTTGATCATTTTTGCAAACAAATGTGGTGCATCCTTAAAAATGTTGAGCTCTTGCTGAGTTAGGTGTGTGTCTGTGCGAGACATCAAGAGTTCCCAATCCTCAATTAGAGGGGTTGAATCTCGCATGTGGAGCGATAAATTCGGAATGAAACACATGCATTGGTTGTTCCTTGTTGCGAAAATATTGTTCATGATGTAATGGAAGATTGAAATCCCTTCGAAGGGTTGCTCCGTAGGAATTTCTTGCGTAAAGAGGACTGTCCAAAACCGGCGGTAATTGCCCGAGGTCACCGAGGAGGATGACTGATCTGTTCCCAAATTCAGATGTTCTTGAGTGTGGGAAAGCTTCGCGGAGCCTACTGTCAATTTTGCTTAGCAACTTTGGCCCGATGAAACTCATTTCATCAATAAGAACATATTCTATATGTTTCGTGATTCTTGAAAAGACGATAATGCACTACCTTGAGGGTTTTAGTTCTTTGATTGGAATACGCATGGCTGCGTGGATTGTGGATGCGAGAGATGTTGAATCTTTGAAACACCGGTAGGGCGAGCACAAGTAGAGGAGAGGGAGATATGGTTGATGTTGTGAATGAATTCCAGATTTTATTTATCAGAAATGATTTTCCTGTGCCAGTCGTTCCTTGAATTATCAATCTTAGTGGAGGTAGAAGGGATTTGTTTGTTGAATGGTGTAGTATGGTATCAAGAGCTATTTGTTGTTCTGGAGACAAAGGAAGTGTGGAAGATGGTGGTGTGGCATGTATGTTGTTGTTAATTGTGTCTGCCTTCTCTCTCTCGATGAATGATGAACCAATTATCTGCAAATCATGGGGAACGTCGTGTATGGTCCAATTATTGTGTATGTCAAAATCTCGTTTCCCCAACATTTCAAGACTGTCTAGACCCGTGTTGTTTAGGGGTGAAGTTGTGCAAAGACTTGCCATTCTTGTAATGGTTCTTGTTGAATACTGCATTCGGGCTCTGAGTCAGAACTAACATCTGTTGCAAGTCCTATGTCTGCGGTAGTGCGTAGAACATGCCACGGTCTGTAGTTGTGCTTGTACATGTCCCAAGTGACATTGATGTCATGTGGGGTTGAGCCAAATTCAAACGTGATATTTCTGAAAGGCTTGTATAATAGGAGTTCTGACCAACAGAAAAGGTCATATGACGTTGATTCTTGAGCAGGGACATCCACAAATCTCGGGTGGACCCGTACAATTGCTTGTATCGGTCGTTTTTTCCATTTATCACCTTTACGGTGCTTGTTGTAGCTCCAATCTCGAGCAACTTGAATAAGTGGTAGGTGTTCCATGGTTGTTGGGCCGAACTTTATATGCATCCAAGAAAGCGGTTGTTTGTTGTGCATCGGCGTCACTTTCAACGACACGTCTCAAAATCTTTTTCCAACATTTAATGATACGAATGGATGGCTGCACATAACAAGTGGCATTTTTTGCAGCATGTGGCATGTTTCTTGTGCGCTTATGTCATGTTCAACAACGCTTTCTGTGAGCATTTTACGGATCGCGATATGTGCTGGAGAATCTGCGTCTGCATCTCTTGAAACTCTGGATAGCATTTGGTGATATGTTTCTGAACGTTGCTCGGCTTTTGAAGCATATTTTGCAATATACTTAAGAACGGCATGGCGGGAAAGTACCGGTTGGCAATCGACATTTGCTCTCCATATGTATATCATTGTTCGATTGTGGATGTTCAATCTGTCATCGTTTCTGGAAGGGAGGTACTTTATTTTCCTGTCACCTTCAATGTGTAAGGAAGAAGTAGGTTGCATGGCCCAAGGAGCGTTGTACCTGCACTGCAGCTGTGATTGCTTTCTACGCAGGCATGTCTGCTCTGAACATTTAGTGTGGCGCTGAACTCGATTAAGTAGTTCTTCAAGGTCCGCATGCGGGGAGGTGGATAGAATTTGTGTTGTATCTAGCAAGCAAGGGTCATCTAGGAGTGACCTGCGAATGAAATCCAAGCGGTTGCAAGCCGGGCGGGGGTTCCAGGCAGACACGAACTTATCAAAGTATTGTTTTGTCGCCTCAATAACTGTTGTGTCCTCCCAGTCCAGTTCGTCTACCTTTGGTGCATTCTCGAGCCACAATAAACCGTGGACATGTGCAGAGCCTCTATGTTGCCATTCGTACCTGCGAGATGAGGGAACATAAATATTAGATATGTAGTTTGGGAAAAACTTTAAAATAAGTAGATTTGATTACCTGTACCAAAAGTCTCTTGCTCCAGTTCCTTCTGCAATATTTCTTCCCGAAATATTGTGAATGCATGATGCGGGTATGCGATACTCGATGAGGGTTAGAGACATGTTAAGTGTTCTCCAACGTTGGGCGGCTCGAGGATCATTGGGCATTCACCGGACATAATATTGTGGAGATCGGCCATTTAGTGTCTGCGGCACTTAGAGTGAAGAATAAGGTTGGTGTCCCTAATTGTTCCACCATATCTGAAAGCTCGCTTCTACTTTTTGCCCAGAATGAACGTGTCCCTCGAAGGCTCGATCCAAAGCGCATTAAGCTATCTGGGAGGTTGTCTTTGGGGCATTCCAGTAGTTGTCTTCGTAGCTCTCTAATTGTTGGAGGGATTCCAGTTCGGTGTTACATTTCATAAAAAGCTATTTGCCGTGGGTAGCTTACGTGTCGCATTATGAGGTTTAGAAGGAAGTAAAAATCTTGGGTGGGAACAAAAAACGCCCATCATGGTAACGCATCAAATGAAGTGCGTATTCATGCATTGGAACTTCTTTAATGCGGGGTTGTTGCCACATTGCTTTTCCTGTCGGAAATAAAGTTGGGAAAGCCATTGAGAATAGGCCTTCCGTATTATATTCATTTATTGGCGAAAGCCCAAGCTCTAGCCATGGCATGGTAAATGGAGTGTTACCATCGTGGTTGAGCAAGAACTGTTTCGATTTCCTCTTCTTGTTCTGTATTGTGAGGTGTTGGCACGAAAGACGATGAGTGTTCATATGTTTCATCAAAGTGGGTGGGAACACCACTACCATGAGTTGTAGAGCAAGTTTGCATTTGGGACAGTTCCATTGTGGTTGTGTTGAGAGAGGAGGAAACATTTGACGACTCGGATGGTAGTGAGGAAAGGGCGTCATCGTCGATTAAGACATCTTTGTAATAGGGATCGTGTTGGATTTTATATTGCAAGGCTGCACAAACACGAGATCTACTGACGTAGAAATCATAATTTTTTAAATTAGATCCTTCCCTTTGTATGAGAACTATGTCCAAATCTCCAAGGCGGCGGGGTAGGGTCTTTGCTATTGAAGTAATGTTTTGCGGGAAGCTTATGGTGTGTCTGAGTATTTGTATTGCCCGCCACGTACTTGGGCGACTTGCATGAATGGATTAACTCGTGCGATAAGCATCTCCTCGATTTGGGTTAAAGACGCAAGAATGATAGGTTGTTTTTCAGGGTCCATGTTGTTCCATGAAGAGAAAGCGGTGGCCTTGTTTTCACTTTTGCATACATTACGAGGAAAGCCTTCGGAAAAAATTGTTTTAATTCGGGGTAATTTTCCAAACAGATTGAGCAAGTTTGGATGTTCGCCAACAAATCTATTCTTTTGCGAAACCGACGTTGGGCTTCTAAATTCAGTGAAGAGAGCGGGGATATGGGAAATCTCTGTGTATTAGAAGGGGTGGGGTGTTCTGTTTCAGTCGTTTGTGGATTGCAAGGTGGAAAGCAGTCTGAAGGAGAGGAGAAACCGGTTGTATATGTGGGATGAACTGAAGAGAGGTCAGTACTTGAGACAGTTTCATGTGGCATCCCAGACATTTGGGGCAAAGTGACGGTTCTAGCAAAGATGGGTTCGTACGGAAGGAAGTGGCATGCTCTTGAAAGGTTTTTTCCATGGAAGTTACATGCGGAATGTTGGTTGGCAATTCTTCATTAGTTGTATTTGATGGCAAGATTGGAATGTTAGGGGATCGTAGGTTGTTGGTCGTTGTAAGTTGAAAGATATTAGAGATTTTCGTTGTTATATGCTCTAATTTACGACGCGTTGCTCAGCAGTTATGTGTACTTTATTTTTTGCGTAGTTTTCTCTTCGTTGGGCTCGTTTTGCGAGGAGTCGACATGATTGCGAAGTCACGGGATTATGGAGTACCACTGTTGGATAAAGATCATTTTGGGTTAGCGAGCGATACATAGTTTGATGACAAACAAATGCGAAAATAAGTGAAAATGTAAAACTAAATTCAATTGTAATGCATGTGGAGTTCGATGGGAAATACGCATAAGAGGTAACAATTTGAGTTTTGAGAAACTACTTTTTTTATTAAGGAAAAGAGTATTAGATATATAGAAACATACAATGTGTTCACATACTACAGAAGGATGTAAATACGTACATAACAAAATTGCCTTTTGTATATTTATTTTCTTAAAAGTACTAACAATCCACATAATAGAAGGAGACAATAGTATGTCAGTGTATAAGGGAATTCAACAGTTTTCTTTTGAAGCAGGGAAAAAAGTGAAACATAGATATGAAATAAGAAACATAGCGATGATAGTTCAAAGTATAGAATGGGATGAGTGAGGTGTAATGTTTGAAGGGACGGGTGGGTTGGAAATCCTTGCGTAAAGGTTATGGAGGAGTTGCACTATTTTACTTTCTTTGAGCGAGGATGACACATTTCAATCTGTTGTTTCCATGATATGTCTCTTTTTTCGGTGAAAGTGTGAAGCGATATTCGTTTAGATGACATTACTTATAATTTCACTAGTCGCATCTTCGTCTATAGTCGATATATGGAGGTCATTATTTTCATGACACCCATGATTAACTCAACTATCTCATCAAAAGCGGTAGCGATTGAAGTTCTCTGTTGGGTCCTTTAGATCGATCCACGAGTGCATATCTATAATCATAGTTTTGCACTTGTCTGTTGCAACTTGAACATAACCATGAACCATTACCATTCTCTTTCACCTTTTTCCTGCATTGTTTGTCACCTTTTTGAAGAGGACATGCCTTGTAAAAAAAGTTGTCCATGCTAATATTCGTGATTTCTGCAATAACCATGGCCCATTCATTTCTCTCAGTGTTCCCCATATTTAGTACCTCCGAAATCGTCGTTACAGAGGTCATGCTTTTTGGAGGGCCTAGAAATTGGGTTGTGATAGAGGGCGCCGGAAGGAAGTAGTCATCGGAATCAACCCAGCCATGAAGTGTATTTGTTTATAAAATTTTAGGGTTGGTAACATTTGGTTCTTGAAGCAGTGTCACTTGAGCTTCCATTGGCTGGAGACGCGGGCAGCTTTGAGCGAGGACCGGAAGAGGCGGTATAGAAAGCATGTCTTGAAGTTAGTTCGTTGCTTATATCATCTAAGTGATGTCCCCATGATGTGACACTTACTGCTGAAACCCGACATGTCCTTTAAGCTGCGGTGTTCTTCTCTTTGTTTCAGACTTGTCATACCGACGAATTGTTGAGCATGGTGACATCGTAACAACAATTCCAATCAAATCAAGCTGTAGAACCTTCAGTGCTTGCAAGTAATTCCTTGATTTTGGTGAAGTGAAAGTTATGGGAAGGTATTGTATCTTCATTTGCTATATGAGTGGAGATATGGTTGAGGAAGGTTGCGGGAAAATCTCCAAGCATTGTTCGAATGGTTATAACATAGCTTTGCATCAACAATCCTCGCAATCCTCCCATTGGAAATTGTATATAGCTTCCCATTCTCAATCTGCTCATAGAATGCTTCCAGCGGCCTCGTTGAAACAAGTGATGTGGATTTCCCCTCCTTCCTGATCAACAAAATCAAACCCAAACACGGATCCATTTCCCCTTGCATTGTGATATTGGCGAAGGGTTGTTTTTGCTAGGGCACGGCCCTCTACGGACCACATGTGCATAGATGTATTCAAAGCACTTATTTTAGTTGGTGTTCTCGTAAAATATTTGTTAACCCGATTTGCACTTGCATCTGTTTGTGGCAACTGAATGTGTTTGAGAGCATTTGTTGGTAGTCGGATTGGAGCACCGATTACCAAATGTGTTTAACAACAACATCCATTTGATGATAAGAACGGTGCTTTATGATGGAAAAGAAAAACAGAGGATATAATTAGAAGCCGAGCAACGGATGGAAAAAATAAATAGAATTAAATTTTAATTGATATAGCGAGTTTATGTACATTGGTAATTGAGCAAGAGATGAAGCTTACAGTTCACTTTTGATCATTCTAACGAGGGATTTGTGTAAGCACACGATGGAGCCTTCTTGTATTGAATTGTCGGTTACACGACTTGCAATTTGGAGGGTAGAAGTCTTGTGTCGAAAATGTATCCCATCTGAAAGGTCAACACGATGTTGGGCTCCCGTGTTGAGAATGGACCTTAGAGAGCTCAAGTGCAATATCTGAAATGTGGGGTCAACATTGGAACCACCCTCAATCAATTGAGAAATGCCTTCGTGTGTCAAAGTTATTTCCATGGCAACTAAAAGATGCTCGAGATTGTGAGAATTCTGCAAATATATGGTGGAAAATGTAAACTTGTAGGGCAGTCAATCATGAAATGAAGGATTTGTTCAGGAAATCATGCATTTGTAAAGAATGAGAACCTTTAAAGTTGACTTCCTTATTATTTCATATTTTCTAAAAAGTGCAAACATGAAGTCTAACCCTTTAACAATTCAATATGCAAAAAAGTGATATAATGTACAAAGCTTTGGTTGAAAACAACTAAAATTTGTATGGTTGTTTGTCGGCATTTTAAAACTATATGTATTTGTGTGCAAATATTATGAAGTACACATTAAAAATGCGTCGTTGGTTTACATAAAGAAGCGAGCAATTGTATAAAGGAAAGATATAATGAATAACTCATTAAAAATGTGTTGTTGTTGTTGTTGTTTGTTGAAAAGTTAGATTAATGCCCCATATGTTCCGCCGCACTTATTGTGATATATCATGAAATGAAGGATTTGTTCGAAATCATGCATTTGTATTTGACTTCCTTATTATTTCATATTTTCTAAAAATGAAAATGAAGTTATTTATTAATATGCAAAAAGCGATATAATGTATTTGTTGAAAACAACTAAAATTTGTATGGTTGTTTGTCACATTTTAAAACTATATGTATTTGTGTGAAATATTATGAAGTACACATAAAAATGGGTTTACATAAAGAAGCGAGTAAATGTATAAAGGAAAGATATAATGAATAACTCATTAAAAATGTGTTGTTGTTGTTGTTGTTTGTTGAAAAGTTAGATTACAATGCCCCATATGTTCCACATGATATATACATGCATTTATTTGAAATGAATTACATATTATTATGTTAAGCAAACATAATGGAATACAATAAGAACAATATGTACACTTGAAGTGAGAAGACTATAGGTATTTGTATGGAAACACAAAGATAAAGAAATTAGGAAAGCATAGTTGTTGGATAACAAAAAATGAACATGTGTTTGATAAGTTTGATTCTCAATCGGATATATACTGCTACAATACATACATGGAATATTTGGAACGAGTTACAGTTTATTTCAAAAATACTTATAAACAAACACTTATAAACTAACCACTACTGAAGCTATTTTTAAAATCAAATTTCTTGCTTTTTGCTTGTGCGATTTTTTTGCACGTTTCTTGTAGTTTTGTCGATTGCGAGATGCCTCGATTGGAATTCCCATTCTCCTCAATTTGTGGGGTGGTTCATATTTCAGTGCATCTTCGTTCGAATCATAAATCAAGCAAAAGCCTCGTGAATGATCTGCAATCGTTCGGATTTTGGAGAGAAAAATTGGGGATGTTGGCATCGGTGGAGCGATCTCACGATCATTTCAGCTATCAACTTTGTTTTAGGTGGTTTTGGTTGCCTACAATGCAAAACATTAACAACACATTGAATACGCTTAAAATTTTCCTCCCTCTGCAAGTGAGGCGTAGTTAATGTCAATCCCGTTGTGGGGAGGGGAATTGTGTTTCTAGTCTGCATCATATTAAAGCTGGAGAGGAAAATAAGTATGTTAGTCCACCAAGATGTTCTTAGGTATGACGGGCAACTTTAAAAGCCTTGTCGTTGATCAATCTAACGTCCAACTTGGGACGCTTCGAAATGGCCTCATTGGGGAACGAACCCCTCAGCACATAACGAATCCTGTCATTGACGAAGGCACGTGCCCCCACATGTCACTTCGGAAAAAGGATTGGAGTCTAAATATAAATGTAACAATCAAAAGAATATAACATGAAAGCTCTCTACAATAATTTTTTAAACCATAGCATGCAATAAACGAAACAAATGAATAAGCACTTGAATCAATATTAAAACCCACCTCAAGTTTGTTTAGAGACAACGCTCTTCTTTACCGCGGGAGAATGAGAATCACAAATAACCTACAAAAAAGTGAAAAATAAGTTAATAAAACTAAATATATCTACACTGCCAATGTCATATTCACTACATAACGCTACCACTCATGATATAAAATTGGTAAATGTATATGCATGAATTTGTAACAAGTTAGAAATGTAGAGATAGAACATTTAAAACATCCCAATATGTATATTCATTATCACGATATGATAGTGGATCATTTTCTTCTCCCAATATGTGTTTAGGATTTTATTGTATAGTTCTTTAACTACTATTTGACTATTCGCACATGTATTGCTGGGCATTAGCAATTAAGGATTCTGGCAATGGTAGACAATCAGCCAAGATGTTTCAATTCTATTCTCTTTACTACAGTATTTCATCCAACGTGGTAACAGAGAAACACTGCGAATTCTGGGAAGTAGTCTACAAATCCTACGAAAAATCCATGGAAAAAAATCCATATAACCGGCCCTATCCGGAATGGGTAAAGGCCAGAAATTTTCTAACAGAAAATGGGTGGGCAGACATGGCCTACTATTCCAAAAACTGCAGAGATAATCCCATCTATACAACCATGCATGATATAATTTATGATGAGCTTGAGAAATGCCGAAGCGATGGAGACTCACAATTTTCAACAGACAATAGAAAAAAAATAAGCAAAGAACGAAACTCAAAGTAAGATGCAACAATATAATAGTAAAGATTGTAGCAAAACAAACATATTGAAATTGAGGACAAAATATATGTTCCCAATTATTTAAAATTTGAGTTCTCTGGGTTCAATTCTCAAGAATTAGCAGTGGCGACCGATTTCAAATGGAGTTGAATCGAAATTGAGAACCAATTATTAGATTAGTTCTCTTGATTCCATTTATTAATTGGTTTTGAAACCAAAATTCAAAAGGGGGTATGGCGTGTCACAAAGCTGTTACAGCAAGGGAAGCAGCCATTCGGAAAACCAAACAGTTATATATTCCACCAGGGATCATCAAACCAAGCATTCAAGGGCTTGATGGGAAGTGTTTGAATAGAGTTTTCATCTGACTATTCGAATCTACGAATTTGGTTGCTTCTGCTACAGCAAAGAAAAACATATACACTGTATATCCTTTCGCCCGGTTGCCTCTGCAGCTTCAAGTGCCCATTGTTGGGCTTGTTTCTTGTTAATCACTTGTTTTCATAGTACACTGCGTAATACAGACTGCGTATTGTTTTTCCTGCAGCCACGCCAGTAGTCCGTCAGCACATTAAAATACCGCTTAAAAAGAGCACATGACTTGCAAATAATTCCCCCTTAATCGACTTGATTTTCTTCAACTAATTACCACGCTTTCGACGTGAAAAGATATAGCTTCTGGTGTAATTAAATAAATAAACCTAATTGATAGAAAAGCCCATATGTTGATAAAAGCGTAATAGGGGGTTGAGAGAGTCGAACATGCGACCTCTCCCTCTTGAGTACTTGTTAGCTATTCGGCCAAACCCTAACCTTTCAATAATCATTGATTAATTATGTTTTCCCAACCAGTTTTCAACTATAGACCAAATTTAAAATTATAACAAAAGAATAAGGCCAAGGGTCAAACTCGATACCTCTCGAACAAATTCCTATGGATCTAACCAATATGACATCGCCTTATATTTATATACAAATAAAGGTATTTTATTGTTAAGCAGGATTGGGGAAAACTTTGGGTATTAGTGGCTTTGGAATTTTCACCAAACATGTTATATCTTCCACGGGGATCATCAAACCAAGCATTCGAGGGCTTGATGGGAAGTGTTTGAATAGAGTTTTCATCTGACTATTCGAATCTGCAAATTTGGTTGCGTCTAAAGGAAGGAATCATCAATTAAATCTCCAGGGAGTCGTATCAACACCAGGAAAAACTCAGACTTAAATCTATTATTTGAGTAAATCCAAAACAGAAATTTCTAACCTCTGCGGAACAGAAACGGCGGAACATAAACGGCGAGTAAAATAAAAGACGGTGTTCTTCCACTGCGGAACAGAAACGGCGATCGTTCTTCCAATAAAAGACGGGCGTTCTTCCACTGCGGAACAGAAACGACGATCGTTCTTGCAATAAAATAAAAGATATCGGATCCCTCTTTCACGAAAAACGAACTGATTATTTGATGAGATAACCAATACAAACTCCTTATTTATAAAACAGGGCGGAATCTAAAAAACAGGAGTTAAAAATAGGATTTTAAAAATAGAAACTCAAAAATTGCATGCAAAGTAAAAACGACATGCAAACAGCTGTCAAATTTAATCCCGTTTGAAAAACGTCTAAAAGGCTGTCAAATTTAGGACAGTCGTAGAAACGTCCGGAGGTCCTCTACCATAGGGGGAACGCCTTCGGCGTAATTATATAGATTAATTCACAAAAACATATGATCTTTATACACATGTTTTCTAATTTTCAAATTATAAATATTTCTCATACATATTATAGAATTATCGTTATAATTATAGACACCTATATTCACATACATATTCCCAATACTATCTCAGTTCACTCCTAGTTCATCCATTTAAGATTGATTGATTAAATCGATTAAATCATACACATTGTACCCCTTTGGATTAATTAAATTAATCCTTATTACCTCTTTAGCTAGTTTAATTATCATTTATTAAATAAATGATTAATTAATTAGTGTGCACATTGTAGCCCAATCAACTTAGTTATCTAATTAAGAAAATACACTTATTTTCCTAGTCAATCGCCACTTTGGACCCCACTTGGACTCCACTTCCACTCAACTCCACTTGGATTCCACTTCACCTGGCCAACTCACCTTCTGAATCCTAGAAAGGTGGGGGTATTCAATTACACTCACAACCACCTTTTCGAATGCAACTTTTGCCAATTATTTCTTTTACTACCCCTCAATGGCATTTATTCTTCCCACAACCGTTCACTCCCCTCAACTGTTAAAAATAACATGTACATTCAACTATCTCGTAGCCAATTTCCAACCACTATTCAACCTCTATAAAACACAACTTACCCTCTTACAAATCCTCTTGGATTTACATCACAATTACTCTGTCATTTTTACTCTCCAATATCTGCATATTGGAAGTTTTCCTATTTGTGTTCGTAGGAATTTACATCCATTCGGAGGCCATTCAAGAGCACCCACAATCATTTACGAGGTTATACAAGTTAAGCTTCCACAACCTTACTCGAGGTTTACAACGAAGAGCTACAGAAGGTTTATAAGTTATTTTGTTTATCTTTTATTTAGTGTTGTTTTTCATTGTTCACATTTTGCCACGCCAAAGATGGGACTCGCACCCATTTTCCACTCATTTTTGTTTCCCATTTCATTAATTTGTATGTGGATTTATTTGTTTCATATTTCTATTTGTTTTGTTTTTGTTGCTTTGTTGTGTTTGTGCAAGTGTTGGGAGCATCTCAAGCAAGAATCGAGCTTAGAAATTTAAAAAAAAAAGCAAAACTTTAGTTACATTGTTGTTTTACATTTTTGTGGTGTCTTTACTGGGGCTTCTTGCAGCTTAGGAGCGAGAAATTTGATTTACATCAAAAAAATTTACTTTTAGTACTTTTGTAGCTAATTTAGTTGATTGTTTAGTTACTTGATTAATTTTAGCTCTGTATATCAAATTTGGGGGTGGGTTTGTTTGCATATTTTTATTTTTGAGAGGCAACAAAAAATTTGGTTATATGATCTTTAATCCTGCCAAACACAAAAAAATCGATTTTATTTCAACAAACAAAGGAAAAAAATAGAACCCTAAGTCTCTACCTCCCCCCCAATATCTACCAATTACTGCGAGCTACTTGTCGAGCTACCCCGCCAACCCTCTCTCACATCCACCCCGACTATATCCTACTCGACCCCTCACCTCGCAACTCACACTCACCTTAGATCCCACCCCAACTTTGGCGAGCTCCCTCTCACATCCCTAACACTCACAACCCCGACCCTTACCACTCGATACTCGTTGCCCAAACCCAACAACCCCCCGACCGAGCTACCCCACTCGACACCCCACCCCGCCCCCACGCACACGATTGACACTCACCTAAGTAAACCATCCCTCTGCCCACCTCCTACAGCCCCCGATGACCCTCACCCCCTTGGTTGTCCCTTCCTCTTCCCAACTCGAGCTACATATGTGAGCTCCCACCCCGCGCTCCATGTCCAATGCGGTTTGCCCTCCACACCACGACACCGCTCACTCTGGATCTCCCTTTCACCTCTCATATCCTGGATCTCCCTCAACTCGAGCCATTCAAGCATTGCGATCCTCCACACAAATCCACAACGCGGTTGCCTTCATACCATACCTGCGAATAAAAACAATCAAGAAACAACCTAATCAACCATTCCTACACAAGATTCACCGTTTAGGTGAAATAACCCTAAACTTTACAAAGTAAATTACATGACTAAACAAGAAAGGCTAACACCATTGCCATCCATATAATTAAGGCTCTAAGTCTAGGAATGTAACATTAAGATAGAAGCTTAAAAGAATGCTTAACTAGTATGAAAACAATACAAAATCTAACTAAACATGTGTTACTAATATGCTTGAATTACCTAACATGGGCCTAAATAGACCTAAGAGGGCAATCAAATGGTTATGGTTGCTACTCCAAACAATGGTGAAATGACCTCTCCAAATGACTTGTTAAGTCACTTTAGATTATTCATCTACTAACCTTGTTGAAGGCTTTAGGCAAGGATTGAACTTGGCTATATATCATATTTATTATATGAGATGCAAATCAAAGCATGGTGTAAAGTTGGAAGGTAGTACTTAGTCTTATTTATAGTTTTTCCTTTGAGGAAAACTTGCATCTTGGTGCATGTGGGACTAAAAGTACAAAGAAGATTTAGAATTGTTAATCATGATTAAGCTTTAATCATAATTAGTGAATTACCAAGTGATTAAGAGGTGTGGAGCCTTAATCAACCACTTAGGGTCAACTAGGAGGCTAGGATAAGCTTTTGAAGCTTGCAGAGACGTTGTGGAGGAAAGTGGGGTGATTTTGAGTGGTCATAAGAGGGGTTTGAGCCAATATTAGGGCATATTGACCAAATCAAGGGCAAAATAGGCTTAATTAGCTAATAAACGCTAATTGTCTGTTTTGAAGAGGATTTTGACTTACGATTCGTCATAAAGTGGAATCCTGAATGCGAAAGAGGTTACACAATCAACAACGTGGTGTTAATTAGCTAATTTGGTAAGGAACATTAGTTAATTAGCAAAAACCACTAATTATAACATATTAGGCAAGAATGAGAGTGATTTGTGTGCATTTTGGCAATAATTACAAAAATGGAATTTATGTGTTTACATTTGCCCCTGTTTGAGGTGAAGTTAGTGACTTCACTTCAAATATAGTAGACAAGCATAAACAGGTAAATTTTTGAAGAAAAATTAGTGGAATGAAGGATGCCCCCTCGAGTGTCGAGTGGGTGATAGAAGAAGTCAATCGACGATCAAAAATATGATTGAAATGGATAGAAGAAAATGGGTCAGAACGGGCGTGAAACCCTTAGGTATTGAGAATGAATAAGGATAGGGATAAACATGGTTGTTTATTGCCCCAGGTGATTTTTTAGGAGAAAAATTAGTAATGGTAATAAATGATAATGGAGAAGAAATGATTAATGGAGAAATATAGGACAAGCCCAATATTTGCATCCAACCTTTCCATAAGCAACATGTTTATATCATTTTTCCCCTAGGTCTACATCATCACCTTTATTTAAAATAAACAAAAGTGTAAGATAACATGAAAAGCTAAATTACTAACAATTGTTTACTACTAAAAATACGTAACTCCATGTAACATATATTATGCAATGCAATACGAGAAAGTAAAATGATATTTAGCTCCATGCAACATACAAAATACAATGCAATACGAGAAAGTAAACTAGCTAACCTAATAGAGAAACTAGTACAATCACACGCGCTCAAACAAACAACGTTTAAGATAGTTGCACCAATGTTTTTGTTATCAAGTTGTAGTTCCCAAATGTTCGTGTTGTAACGACAAGGGTTAAAAATGATACCCCAAGCAATAACACATGCGAGGGAAAAATGGAGGACACAAGTAGTCCCATAAAAGCTTTCGTGCACTACGAACAGTCTCTAGACAACTCACTATTACACGAGAGTACTAACGTAGCATGTAGTCGAGCTTTTGTTAATGAAGGTAGATCACGATGATCCACAAGCCATTTAAGACCAGAAAAAGCAAGAATGCTAGAAAGATGGTTTTGTAGTACCAATTTTGATGTTCGAGGATGATGCAATTAACACAGGCTTCAACTGTATGCACGTTGTTTACCAATTTTTGAACAAAATTATTTTTTGCAATTTTGGGGATTTTTAATGATTTTATTAAAAAAATTTAAATTATTGTTTTAATTTTTATTTTATTTTTACGGAAGAAAATATTATAGAAGAAATAACGAAGTCATGAGATAATGTTAAAAGTGACCACGAGGCAAAAATATGCCCCAAGTAGTAGAAAAGGTTATCGGGATGCAAAAACATGCTCCAGGGAAATCAAACGGGCGTTAAAATAATTATTTATTAAAAATAATCATCACGACCAGTATTAGAAGAAATTAGAAGAACCACGATGGTTTCAGGGCACCTCGAGGGCGAGAAATGCATCGTGGGAGGTAAAATTAGTATATAAGCCATCGCGGCCAACTCATTTACCACATTCACTTACCATTTACCGTTGATTGGAGCTCTGACCTATGGGAGAAGATGGCGAGGGTGCGGAGCTAAAAACACTATGCGGATCACATGAGAGAGTACATGAGGCTCCCAGTGGATGGACCCTAGGTACACAAAGCTCTCCTTTACCCTTGTGATTTATTAGCATTTAATTTGGATTATTTTTCACGCATTTTTAGAGTATATTTAGGGTGGTTTAACATCGAAAATGTGCAGTGTGTGCCCTAGGGACCCTTTGTGCCGTGCTACATTGTGCATGGGCGCGTATGTGCTTATACATAACATGCATACACATGTGCAATAATGGCTCTTTAGGTAGGGTGTGCATGCACTGCATGTGCAAAAAGGGTGTGTCGGTCTGAAAAATGATACCTTGGGCATGGGCGTGCATGTGCGCTGCGTAAAAAAGAGTGCACCAATGTACAAAGGGGCGCGTTGGTGCACAAAGGGTGCATAGGTGTCTTTGTGAAGGGCGCACTAGTGCACAAAAGTCACTTTTAGGTGCTTTTTGGAAGAAAACCAAGGTTTTAACAAACCCTAGTTGTTAGGAAAAGATGATACTTGTATAAAAATAGAAGAATAATGTGGTAAACTAGAAAAATTAAATGATAGAGTAGAAGAATAAATGACATATTAGAATAGAAGAATATGATCATAATTAAATGACCCGATTGGTTTTGCAGGAGGACCTAGATAGGCTAGAGATGCGGGAGTGACATGTGCGGCTCCGGGCCTACGAGGAGACCTTTAGCCGACGTGACCAGATTTTTCTAGAGATCACTTTAGAGGTGACTGGGCTAGCACATGTAGCTCACATGCCCTAGATTACCATAGACCACAACCTGCTCACAACCTTAGCTGAGAGATGGCGGAGCGAGAGCCAGACATTTCGGCTGCCTACTTGGAGAGATGAGCATTACTTTAGAGGATGTGTGGCGGATCTTGCGGGTTCCTATCTAGGGATGTTTGATCACTTACGATGGTCATCTGGACCGGATTAAACGCTATACAACCATGACTTTTGGAGTGACAGATATACCCCGTCGGGGTATGACAATTTTTGTTAGGAGATGCATGGCCGATTAGCGGCTAGGTCGAGTCCTCGTGTTCTTGTTAGCTCTTGTTAGCGGCATACTACTACCTGACAAGATAGGTGCTCGATTTCCCCTTGGCCTCATTGAAGTTATTCATAGCCTTCTACAGGGAGACGTTTACTGTTGGGGTTAGTGCATACTGGCTCACTTATAAGTGTTTCTTCATCTCGATAGTCTATCATAGATAAAGGGTCATCGTGGGTCCTACTACTCTATTGTAGATATGGGCTTGGGACCATATTGCAATCAGCCACCCTATGGGGAGCTTTGAGAGCTTGAGTTATTGGAGAGCCTTTTGTTATGGGTTGGGTTCCAGTTGGAGAGGATATACATGGCCACACAGGAGATACTGATTATTACAGGTGTGAGTTTGATGAGCTACAACCCCATATGATTACATGGTAGCCATATAGGTTATATCAGTGGCTTGAGGATGTTGTTGAGTTGTGCACTGTGCGATGGCAAATCATTTCCTTCTTGGGAGCAGGAGCCACATTATGGAGTGGTATAGAGTATACCAAGTTCAACACCAGTTTGGGCTTATTCAAGGGATTCTTGGGGCTAAGATGTGGTATGTCTAGAGATACAAAGAGGTCTTTCACATGGGGCCTCAGATCAGGTTAGGTCGAGCTTGTGCCAACTTTTTACAGGTGGTTTTCCATCCTTGGGCATAGCGCGCATAGATAGTTGATCCTGGTACTACATAAGACTATGCAGGTTGGTATGCCATAGTGTTACCTCAACGTTTGACTATTCTACAGGAGGTACTAGATGTAGCGGTATAGGGATTACAGGTCCCACCTCTTAGGCACAATAGCACGGGGCCGTAGTAAATCCACCGGGAGGACAACCGCAGTACCAACACAACAATTATTTATTTAGCGGTGGGTTTTAATGCAACAACAGAAGTGCTGGTGTGGCCACATGTAGTAGTGTGGCAACATGTATTGATACCCCAAATGCCCCTAGAGGCTCCATTATGGGCACCCTTACAAGCACCTCTATCACCCCCCCCACGTGAGTCCACCACATAATCCACCGAGAGATGGAGGAGATGGCGAGGGTGGAGAGCGACTAATGGAAGAGGACATACTAGCTGATGAGAAGGTAGCTGAGTAGCCTATGGATGAGGATATTCAAGATATATTGGCTAGTGGACATGCACCACCTTGCAATAACAAGAGCTACAACAAGTAGTAGTCATATAGCTCTAGGCCATAGTTGAGAGAAACTTGGTGATCACTGAGAGAGATTAGCTCATTGTCGATTGGGTCCAAGCCATGGCGAGAGAGGATACGATGTCTATGATAGAATGAGATCGGTGATCACCGATAGCCTATAGCTACGGAAAAGAGGACCAGGTTGTTGCAGAGTGAGATCATCTACAGATTCATTAGCAACGCGAGAGCGAGCAGCGCGATGTGTTGCAGCAAGTCGGCAAGACGCCTCAAGTTTGCACATTTGATTGGACACGGTGTTACCATGGCGGCAGTGAGGTGACATACTACAGGATGCAGTATTATGTGGTCATATTGGCCAATCAGAGAGTTCCTAAGTATAGTTTGATAGCCGATAACTTGTCTCATGCTAGATCACGAGCTAGTCGTGATCAACGCGATCCAGTATAGGGTCCTTCAGACAACAGGCTTTAGAGCAACACACGGTTTGTACAATATGGCACAACACCTTCTACACGTCCAACATCTCGATGCCCCCCTAGTGGTAGATCTCGCACCACGCAAGTCCCCCAGAGAGAGCTTGAGTCATAGCTGATCTTATTTATTGATGTATTAGATGTATATTTTTGGTGTATTGCCTCGATATGAAGGCATACTTTTGTACGGATGTATATGTACTATTTTTTATCATGCCTCGTGATGAAGGCACATTTTTTTGTATAGATGTACGATATGTATTATTTTTTACTATGCCTCATGATGAAGGCACATTTTTTTGTATAGATGCCCATGATGGCCCATTATATCGGATGTACTTTTGAGACACATTGTTTTATATACGAGACATTTATATTTGATGATGTATGATGATAGATGGATTACTGATGTATCACATGTTGTTTATGAGATATCATGCTTAATCTATATGTTTTATGTTTGTATCACATGTTTGTTAATTTATGAGATAGCCTTAGTTGATGTCATATTGCATGTTGATGAGATACTTTGAGTAAAACATGTTTATATTTTTGATATTGGTGTGGGGGGATAGATTTGTGATCATGCGCAACCCCTCTTGCCCCATTGATGATATGGTATGTGATGATTAGCTTTAGCATACATGTGTGATGTAAACTTAGCATTTTTGATATATGATGTATAGATGTGATGGTTTCATGTGATATGATGATGAAATGATAACACAATGTACAAGTAAAAATTAACAAGCACAAGTTAACAATCATAATCAAAGCAACACATTTATTTACAAGTATGCAAGATAAAATGAACTCAAAGCAATGAACTACATATTAAACAACATTCAATCTAAGTAAACAGTGAATTCAATCTAAAACACACAACATGAAAAATCAATGCAACTAAAAACCATATAAACCAACAACTAAAAGTAAGCAAACTACTACTTTGTTTTTGCGGTCCAGTTTTGGGTCATTTTTCATTGTTTTTGGTTTTATCTCTAAGACAATTTTCTACTATTTTGGAGTTTTCTACGAAATATATATGAATGTTTTGGTTTTTCCACATATCTCGTATGTTTTGGGATTTTTAACAATTATACGAATGTTTTTGATGTTTTTCAACATTTTTCCAAAGCGAATGTGTAAGGAAATGAAGAAACGTGGATGCCCCCAGTGTTAGATGGGATGTACAAGGGGTATAGTGCCACACGATATATGCCGAAATGACACTACGAAGGTGCCCCCAGATTATATGGGTTCATTCAAAGTTAAATTCTTCGCATTCAAAAGGTAAGATTAGCCGGATCAGGGCAAAGAAGGATAGGTAAGATTAGCCGGATCGGGCAAAGAAGGATAGGCTCGTAAGGGATTCGATGAAGATAAAAACCAACTTAGGACAAAGTTTTCGCTCTTAAGGAATTCGGTTTTCACCAAAGGACTTGTCCAAAGTGCCACCATTGCGTGGTTTTCACTATTGGATGCACCTATTTATTTTTCTTTTTATTTTTCTATTTTTATAATTTTTTTGCTTTTCTTGATATTTTAGAGACCCCATACTTAAGCATAGAAGCACTTAAGATGCATTGTGTTCATGGGTTCTCAAAGCTCTTGACCATCTGCATGGGCTAGCTTATAGGCACCTAAACCGAACTTGGTAACCACAACATATGGTCCTAGCCAATTGGGTTCAAATTTCCCTTTCTTTTCATGGTCTTTATTGGTGTTCTTCTGATTCTCTTTTAACACCAAATATCCTACCTCAAATTGACGAGGTATGACTCTTTTATTATAGCTTCGCCAATCGATCTTGATACACTTTAATGTGATTGAGAGCGTGAATTATTTTCTCATCTAATAGCTCCAACTTTACCCTTATAACGTCACAAATAAGGGATCTTGATACACTTTTAGCTACTCTGTAGTCTTCTTCTTCATTCAGTAATGTAGTCTTCCTCTTCATTCTCGATACGCAAAGAAGGGATCTCGATCTCTAAAGGCAATACGGCTTCAATGTTGAATACTAAGGAGTATGGAGTTGCACTTGTGGGGGTATGGATAGAAGTTCTGAATGCCCAGAGGGCAGGGTGAATTTGTAAATGCCAGTCATGACCTATTTTGTTCACCATCTTCTCCATAATGTGAATTAGGGTTTTATTGGAAGCCTCACTTCCCATTACCTTGAGGGTAATAGGGGGTCAAGAACTTAAGGGAGATTTGAAAGCATTTACAGAGTGCTTTCACGGTTTTATTCTTGAATGGTTTACCATTATCAATGATAATAACATAAGGGATACCATATCGACAGATGATATGGTTCATGATAAATTTAGAGATCTGGGCACCTTCAACATAGGTGAGAGGAACAACCTCTACCCACTTTGTAAAGTACTCAGTTGCAGTAATGATGAATTTATGACCATCTGAAGAGACATGGTTAAGTTTCCCTATTAGATCGAGACCCCACTTTGAGAACGACTAAGGGGTTGTGATAGGCTACAAGGATTATGCCGATGCATGTATCAAGTTGTTGTACTTTTGACAATCCATGCATTTCTTCACATGGTTACAATAATCATGCTCCATGGTAGGCCAATAATAGCCTACTCTAAGAATTTTCTTCAGCAAGAATGATTCCATTAGTATGAGTCATGAAAATTCCTTCGTATACCTCTTTGATTTCTTGGATAGATTCGTTTGAATTTAAACATCACAACAGATTCCCGTCATAGCCTCGATGGAAGAGGGTTCCCCAAGTAGGGTATAGCGGGCTATACGCTGGATGAGGGTGCACTTTTTAGCACGGGAAATGTTAGTGGGAAATGTTCCATCATGAAGGTAATTAAATATTTCAGTGTACCACGGTGAAAAGGGACCAACAACCTCGCACACCAAACAGAGTCTGTATGTCATATGCTATTGTTCTGAGATTTTTGACAAAGAATGACATGTCATTGTTCCCTGGCGGAATGCTTAACATAGATCCTATCGTAGCCATGACATCTATTGCTCTGTTTTGGGCTCTTGGTATCTACTCAAATGTTATCTTCTTGAAGAATTCTTTCAAGGAATCGACCATTCTTTTATATGGTAGCAATTTTTCATCCTTGACCTTGTATTCATCTGACCTGTTTGATAATAAGCATTGAATCACCAATGCATTTAACTCATCTGATATCCCACTTGATGGCTAGCTTCATCCCTGCGATGAGAGCTTCATACTCCACTATATTATTCGTGTAGGGGAACTTGAGTCAAAATTCTTGGGAATCAAGTCTCTTCCTAGGATTAATTAACACAACTCCGACACCTGAACCATGAAAGGTAAAAGAGCCATCAAAGTATAATTGCCAAACAATAGATTCCTCAAGGTACATGATGGATGCATCTGGTAGCTCCAGACTCAAGGGTTCGGTACCTAGTAGTGGAGCTTCTGCTAGCTTATTTGCTAAGACTTGTCCTTTTACTGAATTTTGATGAATGTACTCAATTTCAAACTCACTTAATAAGATGATCCAGTTAGCCATCTTTCTAGTTAGTGCAGGTTTTGACAATAAGTATTTTAGTGGATTGACCTTTGAAATAAGCTTGACTTTATGGTTGAGAAAATAATGGCGTAGCTTCTGAAAAGTAAACACTATGGCTAGGCAAGCCTTTTTGATATGTGGATAGTTGAGCTCATATGCTATCAATGTTTTTCTCAAGTAGTATATAACCTTTTCTCTTTGCTCTTGATCATACTGGGCCAATAATGCCCCAATCACAAAATGTGTAGCAGAGATGTAAAACAACAAGGGTTCTCTTGCCATGGGCGACATGAGAATGGGGGTTTAGCCAAGTATTCTTTCAGTAAAGAAAATGCTTGTTGTTGTTCGCCCCAGTGAAATTAACATCCTTCTTAAGAAGATGTGTGAATGTATGACACTTATCTATCAGTTGTGAAATAAACCTTCTGATGGCCTGAATTTTCCCTTATAAGCTACGCAGTTGTCTAATATTTTAAGATGAGGCATTTCTATGATAGTCGTGACCTTTGCAGATCCACCTCTATTCCTCTCCTTGATACAATGAATCCTAGTAATTTCCCAGATAACACACCGAAGACACATTTCTTCGGGTTAAGGCGGACTTTGTAGTCCCTTAGATGTTGAAAGATACACCGCAATTTTTTTGGGTGCTCCTCTTGAGTTTTAGATTTAGCTAATATATCATCTACGTAATCTTCCATAATGTCACTTATCATATCATGGAAGATTAAAGTCACCGCCCTTTGATATGTAACACTTGCATTTTTTGATATGTCGATGTTAGGGAGAGGAAATTCATCCTTGGGACAAGCTTTGTTAATATCTCTAAAATTAGTACACACTCTAATACCGACTGGATTTTTCTGAAGTGGTACCACATTAGAAATCCACTTTGAGTAGTCAATAGGCCTGATGAAGCCTACTTCTAATAACTTTTCTAGCTCTACCTTTACTAGTAAGGCGATGTGAGGATGCATCTTCTGGAGCTTTTGTTTGATGGGCTTGGCATCTGGATGCACAACAAGGTTGTGTACCACTAATGCAAGATCAAATCCTTGCATGTCGGCATAAGACCAAGTGAAGATGTTTGCATACTCTCTCAAGATTCCTGTGAATGTTTTATGTTCTTTGGCTGAGAGTGAAGCTCCCAACTTAACTATCCTTGCAACTCCTTTGTGTTGATGTTAACATATATTGTATCTTCCACTAGTAGATTTGACTCATCCCCCATGCGTGTAGGATCGGAAGGAGATTTATATGCTCTTCTACAAAAACTAGTTCAGGGAGGTGATCATCATCTTTATATGGGTACACTATCTTTTCCATAGGTTGTTCTACTTGTTTGTCCACAAGCGCCTCAAAGAGGTTTTCACTATAGGACTTCCCCTTTTTATTTTTGTAAGGCTTTTATTTGGAACTCTTTCCCTTGCTCACTTTTTTACTTAAGTGTTCGCATAACTCTACTTCCTCTCCGAAGTACACAAACAAATTAAGTTGAATGAAGAACCCTTTTTGTGATCATTTCTTGAATTTTGTCTCTGATGCCTAAGAACTCGCCAATAGCCTCATTGTTTTGAAACACGTCAATAGGTACGTGTTTTTGTTGATCCCAATTCACCAGTGATGGGTAGATGAGAGTTAATGTCTGATTTATAGGGGATATGGTGGGTGTAATAGGGGTTATGGTAAGGGTAAACATGTTAGAAAATAGCTTCAGAGGTGAAGTCTTCGTAAAGACTACATTGAGAATCTGTTTCGTTTTCATTTTCAGACAAACTATCCTCACTCTCAGAAGAGACATACTCATTATCTGAAGGGTGAGATTCATACAAATGGACGCCAATACCTAATTTACCCAATATGCGACGAGGTATTAGAAGAGCTTCTAACGGACCTTGTTCTCGGCACCCGTAACCACGTCCTTCGTATCTCATGGTAAGCATGATTCTATTAGGAATAACATACCTAGATGACTTGTAACATGAATTCATTTCATCATCTTGAGGATGAAATATAATGTCGTTGAGGATTCTTTTATCTTCTAAAGCAAGCCGTAGGAAGTGAAATTATCAAAATGGAAATTCTCCCTCGATCTTTATAATTTATAACATGGTCTACCATGTGTTTGGGTTGATAGAGGGATGTTTTGAACCATAAGGGCTTGCTGAAGATTATACTCTCCATAGTCGTTGTTTATGACCTTCATCTCCCATATAGCAAAAGGAGATTCTAATGTAGCTGTACCCTTGTCACTAGGAGTCAGGGTGTTTGGATCCACTCGTGAAGCGAGGGCCTCCGACTGAACAGGGACAACAATTTCTGTAGATGGACACTCATAGATAGTGGGAAAGTAACTTGACAATGCTCTGTAATGAGCAAATGGATGGGGATCCCCTGGTATAGTAAGTGTATGTCCTTCATATTGTAATTTTAGACACTGATGATACATTGATGGCATAACCTGCATGGCGTGAATCCATGGGCGATCGAGCAAGATGTTGTAAGGGAGCTCCAAGTCCAAGACATGGAACTTTGTATCATGGGTTATAGGACCAACTTCTAAGGAAAAAGTGATCATCCCAGTTGATTGTCTTTCTTCATTGTCATACGCCTTTATGGTGATGACCTTTGTCTCTAAATCAACTTCTGTGCCACCTAGTTGTGAACTAGTTTAAGAGTACAAATGTTAAGACCCGACTTGCCATCCACAAACACTCTCTTGACCTTCTTACGCTTGATTATTACCTCAATATGTAAGGGTAGGTTATGGGAGGGATTTTCAGTTAAGGCTTCATCGGACTAAAGGTTATGTGTCTTACGGGAGTGATTTATGCTACCATGGCTTATAAATGCGTAGAGTCAACATCAATAGATACTCCTGATCCCTATAGGGTTTTGTAAAGTATGTCTTTATTGACGTTAGAAATATTTAGAAGGTCTAAGATTGAAATCTTAGTTGTAGTCTTCTCTAGTTGATCTAACACATCATAATGACTCTCTTGAGGAGGAGGGGGAGTAGGTTTAGAATTTATAACAAGGCGAGCTCATTGCGTTGCTATGACACACTCTCTTGTTTTAATTCTAATTGTATTGATTTTCTCAATGAGTGGGTCAACACAACCTATCAAGGCATCAAAATGGTCTTTGTTGGACACATAATTAACATTCTTATTCTAAGATGATTGTCCCCGATCTGGATTTTTCCTTTCGTCATGATTGGGAAAAGGCTCTTTAAAGATCCCTAAGCTTTCATTTGGAGATTTTGCAGCGGCAGCGGAGTCTACTTCAATGTCACCATTATCGACTAGGTCTTGAATATAGTGTTTTAATCTTAAACACTTGTCCATTTTATGACCCTTTACGCAGTGAAACCCACAGAATTCATTCTCCCTAAACCATGATGGTTTAGGTGTGTTGTCCCCATAGGGTTGTGTTTCAGGTACTTTACCATGTTTATGGCCTCTAACTATTTTAGTATGGACGATATGGATTCAGATAGAGGGGTAAAAGTATGTCGTTTATACTCAGTAGGTGGATTGCCCTTTGCAAGTTTCAAGGGTGTGTGGTTCTGAACGACTTGTACTCACTTAGAGTCTAATATCCCATCACCAATGATGTTTTTGTTTTTATTATGAACAAAATTTGGTTTGTTGTTAGACTTGGAATTGTTTTGATCATGGGAGAAAGGTTTTAGAGTCCCCTAGCTAGCAATGCTTTTTTCAATTTGACTCCCTTTTTCGATTACCTCTTTGAACAACATGTTGCTATAATGCATTTGCAGTGGAATGAAATGTCTGGATGAAGGTTGGGAACAAATATTCCTATCAACTATTTTTCGAGTATGGAACAAGGAAAGCTAGCTAATCCTCTCCATCGTTGTAAAAATGTAGTGAAGTTTTCATTATTTCTTTGTTTGGCATTGCAGAGATCCAACATGGTGATGTCATTTTCTATATTAAAAGAGAAGTGTCATACGAAACTTTCTACTAGTTCTGGCCATGTTGATATGGATCCCTTAGGGATGTGTACAAACCATTCTAGCGTTGTTGCTCCCAAACTTCATGGAAAGAGGTGCATAAGATAATTGTCACTTTGAATGTAACCTCTTGGCATGCCATATAAAAATATTTAATATGGTCACGAGGGTCACCTTTTCCCTTATATTTGTCAAATTTTGGAAAATCAAAGTGTCTTGGGAAAGGTACCTATAACATGGCTTTGTCAAATGGGTAGGGACATAACTCATCAACTGGTACTTCTTGTTATTATTACCAGTTTGGCCCTCTTGTAACGCTTGAAGGGTGTTCTTCATAGTAGACCATTCTTGGTGGAAGAGTTAGTCTTACATGGGTGGTGGTGTGGGTCTATACAAAGGGTTAAGCCTAGGTGTATGCCCACCCCTATTTTCAGTGAAAAATTCCTCATAAGGATCCTTTTGTGTCTCTCGTCGAGGAGTGTTTATTGGGAACTCGTGAAACAAAGCTTTAGGTTTTGTCTTTGGTATGGCTTGTTTCACAACTTTTGGTTGTTCTTTTTGTATATGTGAAGCCAAACTTACCAATTGACAAGTGAGAGCTTGGACTTGTTGTTCTAATGTAACCTCTTGAATGGGTATTTCGTTATGATCTTCGTTATGGGGAGGTTGTGTAGTATGAACATGTTCTTCATGGTCTTCGCAATGAATTTTAATAGGAGGTAAACAATAGTTTCCGTTGTTTTCAAAAGGTACTTCCTCATTATTTTGTCGTGTAGAAGTAGAAACATGACCTAGGTCTAATATGTCATCTATATGGTAGCGATGACGTTCCACATCCTCTTCCCCTAAAACCATTGCGGCAATGAGAGAAGGGTCCACCATGGGAGGTAACCTAGCTCATAGTTCCATAACACGCATAAGAACCTCATGTTTGTTTTGAAAAATGTAATTGTCAAAATTGACGGGAGGACGCTCTATGTTCAAATAAGGAGAATATTCCTCTCCACCGTTATGGTCAACCATGAGATTGTCCTATAAAAGAGGGTTGTCACCTCCAAATATAACGGTTCCTAATATTTGGGATCCCATCCTCATAGTAGGCATACTCGAGATAAGAAATATAATGTGAAGAATTTCCACTAAGGTTTACTAAAAAGGGACCTTAGTCAAATTTTTTGCAACATAACGACGCTAAATTGCCAAAGCAAGGTGACTATAGAATAACCACAAAATTGATAGATCAAAGCAAACATGTGAACTAAAGAATAATGAACAAGCTACCCTAGCAAGGTAATATATGACACAAGTTTTCCTTAGAATAATATAATGACGTACAACACTCAAAATTTAGTTACACCAAATAGTTTACTCTCTAAGATTTCGTCTAGATAGGTTTGTAACCAAATAGTGACAACACAATATCACCAGTTAGGTCAAGTTTGCAACAAACAAGGCCTAAATGATAAGAGAATGTTGACGCGATCTTCTAACAAGATATACTAAAAATCCAGTTTCTAAACACTAACAAAGTCTAAGCTTTGTAAAATGGATGATATAAATGTGAGCAGCGTAACAATGCTATTTGGACACGTAATCAAAATTTATGAGAAAGCAAGATTTTAGTATCAAAATGACATTAT
Organism: Taxus wallichiana var. yunnanensis; assembly: GCA_018340775.1. Lineage (NCBI taxonomy): Eukaryota > Viridiplantae > Streptophyta > Pinopsida > Cupressales > Taxaceae > Taxus > Taxus wallichiana. The sequence continues at coordinate 180,896,811 of CM031236.1, read as the reverse complement.
AGTGATGTTAACAAAGTAACCTCAACACTCAAAAACTCAAGACAAAGCTATGGTGTAAAAACTACATCTAAGTATATCAATAAATTGTTATGTGTGCGAGTAACGTAACCCTACAATATAGAGATTTAGGCCTAATTTCATAATGGAAACAAGACGTAAATATCTCAATTGTATGGCTATAATGTGGACTGCGTAACAACTCAAAAGAGGACAAGGATTAAATCACCTAACTATGATGATAATAAGTCTCAAATATGGTTTTTTGAGACAAGGGGGCCTACTAGATCGTGAGTACGTACCATGCACACTTTCAACACTTGCGCTCTGACATTGCAACCTAGTCGCGCAAGTAGAGATAGAAAAGGCGGTGAACACGTGATATCTAACAGTATCTGTATATGTTGTTTCCTTTTGTCCAAAAATGGGCAACAAGAAAAACAAGGATGTAGACTAAGTGGTGTTGAAATAAACTTGGTGTTATTTTTGCAGAGTTTTGCCTTGTCTTAGGACAAGCGAAAAACTAGGACAAAATGATACTAAGTACATTTCATGATGAAAATCACGTGGTTTCAACTTTAAGAGATTCTTTCCCTTGTTCGAAAAACAAGAGTTTGAATCTAAAAAAGTTGTCACTTTGTGAGAGCTCTCAAGTATAACAACTAAGACAAAAACAATGGCTCCAAGTTGACAAACTTCCTAGGTGGTTCTCTCTCTAGGTGTCACAAGATATCTATAGTGAGCTCGATTTACCAAGGTTTCCCAAGGAGTATCTTAGCTTTACTTTACCCCCTTCAGTATAATGAGCACCGAAGTGCGTTTAGTTATACTTTCACTAGGGTCGCGATACGGATATCTTTGACTCTAATCTCACCAAGGTGTACTAGTCAAGTCGGTAGTGTGGAGCACTTTCCTGTTTCGTTCACAAGGTTCCCTCTTGTGTGAACTACTTTAGGGTTCCTAGGACCACCCCCATTATTGTAGCTTAAGGCTTATGCCAAAGGGGTTATGTCCTAGTTGAGCAGACGAGCCGTAGCTCTTAACCAAACTTGCAATACGATGTTTTGAATATTGATGTATTTTTATCTTTTGGATTAAGCAATTTGGTTTAGACCACCAATGAAAACCTACAACACATGTGAATGTTAGATTTTGATTTTAAAGAAATCCCTTCTTTCTTTGACAAGCGTTTTAGGTCCTTCACACAAATGATTAGTAGTTTCAAAAAGGTTCACAATATCATAGAAAGAGGATTAAGTGTTGTTTTTGTTTCTCAAGATCACACTAGGTGCAAGAGAAGAGCATACACAACAAATAATCCAACTAAATAGAAATGCAAAGCTTGTAAATCAACTAACTACCATAAAAATTTACAAAGTAAGGTTTATTCCCAATTAATCCAAGTGTTTCTTAATGAAAGACTAAAAATTACTTTTGGTTCCCAAGATCACACTAGGTGCAAGGGAAGAGCATACACAATTTTTTAGCCTTGATTCTTTATTAAAGCTCTTAAACTAAAAGATCAAGCATATGAATGAATGATGAATGATGAGTAAGGAGATGTTATCAATGACATTTACGATCATTGTGTGACATACTAGTGATAAGAAGAGAAGGACAACGAACATCTCGTGACCCTACGAAGGAGGTTTTCGAGGGTTTGAGCAGCCACAAGTGCCCAAAGCAATTTTGTAGCACCCCAAGCACCCCTAACCCATTCTAGGCACCCCACCCCAAAAATCTTTCACCACACACAATTTTCTAAGGATCTATCTTCTCCCTCTCTGTACATCAGTTCATCACTTTGTACCGCCCAAGATTAATTGTGAATCAACTAAGTATTTTCATCTCCTCTTTACAACTAGGGTTTTATACTTTCTAGCTTAATTTTCTTTGGTCAAATTCTACACTTCATTGCATATTTAATTTACAATGTTGTTACATATTTAGATTAGGTATTTTATTCATTTTTCAATACTTTGCTTAATCATTTTGGTGAACCCGTCACTCGATACACCATTCCTCTAGGGCTCTTATCCTCTTATCACTATTAGGGTCCTCATTATTCTCATTTATTTTCATTTTTCTAGGATCTATTCCTCATGGATATTTCTATCCATGATTTCTTCCTCATCAACCCTGAATTAAGAGCTAAAATCACTATTTCATTGGCTACTACTCACATTCCTTCTGACATTAATTCGGATGTAGTATATAACACATTCACATATGCATTTTCTCAGCACATTTCTTTTCCATCTAATCCTAATGTTGATCTTGCTATTTTTGACAATGATCCACCTTTATACATCATGATCCGCATTTATAATGTGGGTGTCAAGTACACCATCGTCGATAATGGATTTGAGCTCAATCTTTGCACTTTGTCATTCATTAAAAATCTCGGTCTTTCTTATGTTAATGTTAATCCCTCATCTATTTCTCTTCATGCACATGATGGCTATGTTCATTCATGCATAGGTCACCTTAGTTTGCATATCATTGTCGGACCAAAAACTCTTCCTACGGTTTTCTTTGTCATTGAATTCTCGATCCAATATAATTGTTTACTTGGTAGGCCATGGCTTCATGCCATGCAAGTAGTACCTTCTACAGTACATCAATGTGTTAAGTTCTTACATGAGGGCGTAGAATATACAATCCCTAGCGATCGTCATCAATTTAAATATTATAGCCACAATCCCAACACTATACTTCCTACTCCAACATCTTACTATTGATGAACCATAACCCATGGATACTCCAACTCATTTTGCATCACTTGAAGGTGTTATTTGCATGTTAGATGTGGTCTCACCTACATCGTTGCCTCCTCCCCCGCTTCTACTAATGTTATAATTCTTTATCAGGGGCCTATCTAAACATTGGACATCGTTCAATCTCCTTCACCTTCTCATGAGCAACCTCCATTAGCACGTCCTCCATTTACATGTACACTTTTCATTAATAAATCATATTGGGAACACATTCCATTTGATCTTACTTGCTCCGATTCTATATGCATACATGATGGGTTGACTCAGCTAGGATTTACAAAGTGAGACAACGTCTTTCGCCACCTCATGATCCCCATCTATACCATGGATTTATCTACATTACTGCTACTTATGGTCTTCACGTATTTCATCTCGCATTATTTCTTGCACATGTTCCTCGCACATCTCAACTTACACTTAGACAATCTTGGAATGGTTGCATTGGGGGCATGTTAGATCCTCATCATGCTAATATATCATTCCCCATGTTTTTTGGTCGTGTTTTTATTTGTAATGACTCATTTCTCAACTATTCACAAAATCTTACTCACTAGTATGCACATGGTTGTCCACTACCTCCTTTCACCGATGAAGAATACGCTATGGGCATGTATAATTTACGCCTCAATGGCTCCTTACTTGACCAACCTGACATTATCGCTTATCAAGTCTCAAATGCTTCACCATTCAATTTTGACCATGACAATGATGACCTCTTAGATGATGTTACTTGATCTCTCTTGTCACCACACACTTGGGGGTCATCACACTATTTCTCCTCCCCTTTCTAGCATCGACACACATCTCATACTCTCTTCACTTCACATCTAGTATCTCACATACAACATAAACTTCTTGATACATTCGTATTATCATTACCGATGACACACTCTCGTGCTTTAGTTCACACTTGACTGTTGAGGGCATCTTATACACATGAACCTCACACACTACACGCTACATACTCAACACACTCACAATACATTCTCCTCATGTATATCTATCAATACAAACTCAACACAATAACAACACATACTCTTCATGCATATTCAACACAACATACTACACACTCAATGCTTTCACAACATACCTCTTTCACACATCTCTCTTCCGTGAAGTCAACACAACACATTACACATTCGATGCTTACATGATACATCTCTCTAGCACACATTCAACACATCACATTACACACTCAACGTGTTCACAATCAATATCTTTCACAGACATTCAATGCAACATACTACACATTCAACATATCTCTTGAACACAACACACTACCCTATGACGCACTCTAGTTCTGCGGTTCATACTTGACTACGGAGGGTTTATATTCAAAAATGAACCCCACCACACTCACTCACTCATGCATTCTCTACGCCTCTGCGCTTTGACGATCACATCTTTCTAGTGCACACGTTCAAATCATTTCCCAATGACACACTCTTGTTCTATGGTTCATTCTCAACTACTAAGAGGGCATATATAAATGAACCTCATCTCATGTATACAAATTCACACTCACTTGGGGCATGCTACTCCTAGCACACCCACTCTACATTCCATTCCATCTCATCCACAACATACTACATATCTTGGTCGTATTTACACTGTTTACTTATGCTTACATGTACACTTTATTACACATGTTAAACAAATACATTGTATGTCATTATATTATCATATACACATGCACATTCACTTACTTTTTAGTTGTGATCGTAGATTCTACATATCGATACATGTAACACAGATGTTTGGTGCAGTAACTCATACCAGTCCCATAACGGCTCCTAGGGGCATCTACTTCCATACAGTACAGATGTTATTGTTTCATTTTCATAGCACATTACTATATCAGATTATACACAATTTGACATACTTTCTATTTTTAACATGTTAACATGTGCTTCATGTGCAACATTTGTCTTATAGGTCTAATTGCTTCCATGGTTGTTTGTTACTATTTGTTTTCTTTTATTTATCATTGTATGCCATTGTTTGTGGGATTTTCCCTATGTATTTCTTGTTCTATGATTTTCTCTATGCTTGCGGCCACTACGGCCTTGATTGTCTTGCGACATCATGAGTGATGTCCCATGTTTGAAACCCACTTTTCACGGTCTATATTATCTTCTTGCGTCTTAGCTTACATATTATCTGTTTGTTTGCTAGATTACATTTTACATGCGTGTTTTTCTTTACTAACACTTGTCTCCTATCCACTTTGTTTGCGTGTGCCTTAGTTTCTACCAAGCACACTCCCTACCCCACCACAGGGCACAATTTTAGCACAACGATCGGTCCTTCTTTGGGATGCATACTTCTTAACGATATCAAATGCACCCCCAATGAGGGGGTATCATTTAGGTGAATCGGTCACCACCCCATACATATTAGTTCATAGTCACCACACAATACGCCTCGGTATTGGTAAATCATAGTCATCGAGTCTCGGACATAAGGCTCAGAATTTGACTTGGGTCCTAAGCACAACACAAACACTAACGCCTAGACTGGGATAGTGACGCATGGGCACCCCTAACCTTTCTTGGACACATGTGACCAGGGGGAAGATACACATATTTTCTCGCTTCAACACACCCTCAGTAACATTTCACACAACAACTTTTACATGGCACATAGTCCTTAGCACTCAACATGCATGCACTACACAACATTTTTAGTTTCACGTTGGATCAAAATTGTTTGAACCGATCATATTTTTACACACCATCTGTAGTGGTGTTCACATTTGCAGAAGTAGTTAAAGTTTGGAGGATGACACTAGACTTTTATTCCTACACTTCTTCCAGTTCTTGGCATGAGATCACCCGAAAAACTTTCATTCAGCACAACTAGCGCGAGATCGCCCAAAAAAATCACTCTTCTACAACATCTTCATGGATCCTTTCTACACTCTTTTACTCATCATGGATCAGGTGCACTTATTCATTTTTCACATTTTCACATTTTACATATTTTCTTACATACTTGTTAGTGCAAAATCATAGCACCCCTGAATGGCCAAAGATGTGAAGTGGTTAAAATGGGGCATTCGGTGTGATTGCATAACATTGGATCATCTCTCAAGTTGTGGGACTTGAAAACTTGAGATGATCCTCTAGAGAAAGTTGGTTCTTGTTCCTAAACTACCTGTGACGAGCTACTCTATGCGGCAAAAACTAAACTATCCTAATCTAACCATTCCAAGGAACTAGAGAGAAAGAGAGGGTGAAAGAAAAGCCTACACTAAAGCGGTGATACACCAGAGAAGGAAAGGGGTGAGATGCTCTGTTGAGGGAGGATGAAACAGGGGAGAAAGGAAGATGGGAAGGTCAAAGACAAGTGACACAAACCCAAACCCTAATCCATGATCAAAACTCCATGAAACACAACACCCTGCACCTGTAAATGTGAAATACATGCACAAAAATAGATTTGAAAGGGAGAGGCACGAAGAGACAAAAAAACAATGCAAAGGGTTGAAGAAACACCACAAAAACACATTTTATTGCTCTATATGGGTGCATAGACCATTATGTTTCTGCTTAGAGGCACAAAAATGCTTTCTAGGCATAGGAGAAGGTTTTCAACTCAAAATGGAGTTGGGAAACAAATTTGACAGAGTTTCCCTATGCCCAAAATAATCTCCCTTCTCAAATGAGAAGTGTTATAATATATAGAAAGAATAAGAGAGAGAAGAGGGAAAAGTCGAATCCTATTTCAACTACCACGGGATATGCATTGAATCCTGCCTTGAAGACTCAACTACTATCAATCAATTCCCCTTTCAAATCTGCCCCAAATATGTTGATTCTGGCTCCCTCTGTCTGTCCAGCGTATTGAAGAAGAACGGCGGATCAAATCGAATCAGATCTGGTAGTTGGAGAAATCAGGCTTTGTATTAATGTCCTGGAAGACATTTTCCCATTTTTCACCCACCAAAGCCTCTGCAAAAATTATATTTCATGTTTCCAAGGCATAGAGGGCATCGAGACATCTCTAAAAAATCTTCTCCCATCCAAATCTGAGTTCTCAGTCAAAAGATATGGTCATTTGAATTTATGGGTCACGCGCGTAATATTTAAATGAGTTTGTTTGTATTAGGTCCATGTGGCAGCTCTGCACTTGTTTGAGATTTGACTCCTTCCTTCACTCTTGGAATAGCACCCATGTGACACGTGGCGACATCCGCAGGTTTCCTATTTCCTTTGTATTCTTCCTGAGTCTTTTCTCGCGGGCGGAGGCACTATATCCGACCCAAGACACGTGGAGGCTTTGCGCATGTTTAGAAACTACCCCAATTTACCTTTGGAGTAGCATGAATACGACACATGGAGACCTCCATGGGCCTTTGGACTTTTCAACGGTCACCCTCACCTTTTTGAGCTCTGGGACATGTGGTGAGCTGATGCTTGTTTGAGATTTTCTTTTGGACTGTGCCTTTGAAATGGCACCGTGTTGACACTTAGCACCCTCCGCTATTGGCCCACCTCTGCTTTGACTATTCAAACTCGACTCTCCCCCCCTTTTTGGACTCTGAGACATGTGGAAGGCCCGTGCTCATTTGAAAACCCACTCAGGATTTTACCTTTGAAGGAGTGTCGTGTTGACACTTGGCGCATTCCACCTACACTCTATACTTAGTCATTTTGGGCCCGCTCTCCTTTTTGACCTCTGTTGACCATTTTCTACATGGAGGGCTGACGCAAGTTTGAGACTCTGCCTTGGGCTCCCATTTTGGAATTACGGTGAGCCGACACTTGGCCCCTTCCATCAAGTCAGACTTTTCAACGGTCGGTGTAACTTTTGGAGCTCTAGATGTGTGGAGGCTTGGCACTTGTTTGAGCCTGCCCCTTTGGTTCTAACTTTTAGAGGTGCTCCGTTTGGACACTTGGAAACTTCTGTTGTCTCCTCCATACTTAGTCAATTTCGGGGTCTTTTGAACTATTTCTTGTGAGCCCGAAGACTTCGAATCTTTGTCGTTTCTTTTCCTTCTTGCTCCTAGCTATTTTGACACTGCTCCTCCTTCCTCGACTATGTTGTTCCATTTTGAGCCTCGCCTGTAACTGTTTAATGGATTTAAGGCATGAATTCACTTGACAGAGCTATTATTTGAATTTCTCCTACGCAGGATGTTTGATTTTTAAGCGGCACCGCCATTTCCATTATAGAGTCTTCCTGTAACCTGTTTGTAGGATTTGAACATGATTTTTCTGGTTCTTTCTGTGTAGGGTCGTGGTTGATCCAATATTTTGTTGGGGGCAAAATATGGATAATAGTTTTGGTAACTCGCAGGGGTATCTACCTGCTAGATGAAGAGACCAGTAGCCTTGAAGTGTCCATTGGGCATGGAGTCACAATTAATGGCTTGGTACTGACCCTTCCTTCAAAATGGACTCCCATAACACTTTCTATGTTCTACCTATCCTTGATCCTGCCTGTGCGTTTGCACTCTCAATTTTCATAAGAAAATCTTGAAATGGAGTTTCTGAGAGTAGAAAATTGTATTGACCTAGGGCTTTCATTTTTCCCTGAATGGACTGACTTAAAAAATGTCCTTTGGTTACTCTGCATTTGTTTTATTTTTGGAACTAGTAATTGCTACAGACAGCTATTGATCTTTCTGTTGTGAATACTGAAGAGCTTGGCCTTGGTTTGTCCCGAGAATGGACTGTTACAATGATGTTTACCCGAGGCACATTGGACTTCGTAATGACATAACCTTGGAGCAACAAAACACAACAATAACACCATGTACAAAGAATAAAATCATACATGCCTCAAATGTGACATGCAGAGTGTGCACAAGCACTTCTTCTACTGAAAACAAAATCTACTCTTACTCCTATACTAACCAGAAAGAAAGAAAAGCTTAAACAAAGCCCGCTATAGGCAGGGAGAAATAACTTCCCTTTCTCAAAAGGGGCAGCCATGCAAATGATTTGACACTAAATATGGCTGCCTGGATGAATAAAAACTAATTTTAAGCATGTCCTCCACCCAAATCATCAAGGTATCTACATTAACTAAAAATACCTCCTCAAGCTGGTTGGCATTGGACTCCTGGAGGTGTTAATGATGACCCTCGGTACTTTGATGCTCATCCTCATGCCCTGAAGTAGGCATGATTGGTTTTGGCTTCTCCCCGGCTTCTCCTTGGCTCCAATGAAGCTAAATATCTGATTGGACAAGGTATGGTCCCTTGAACCTACCCATGGTTTTGAAGTCTGACTCCAAAAATGGAGTCTTTTTGTGGACCTTCTTGGATGGATGGTGAGAGAGAGATGATGACATCTCCTTAATTTTTCTCTTCCTTCTCTTGTAAAGAACATGGAGGACCATGATCTTCCAACCTTGGTTCCATAGGATGTTATGAGACACAGGCTGTTGTCTTTGAGTGCCATCCTTTATGGCAATAAGGCTCATGTGCTTGGAAGATGGATGATGGAAGAGAAAATGATGTGATCTCCATGGGATTTTCTCCATCAAAGCAATCCTCCAAGTCAGACAGATAATCTACCTTGTTGTTGTCTGTTGCATGTGCTCAACCTCCTCCATGGTGTCCTCCTGATCTGTAACTTGATCACCATGGCTCCCTTCATCCTCAAACATGAAGTTTGCAAGCTCAAAATCTTCTTCAACATTAGAGCTTGAAGGGGATGAAGTGGAAGGAAGAACTGAAGGTTCTCTTATAGCTTGCTCCACATTTGGAACCTCTAAAATTGCATGGTCCTCCACCATCATAGGTTCATCAATCAAATCAGGCCTTGAAATGAAAGTAAAAAATATTCAATGATGCCTTCTTCATTGAGTGGCCTCAACTCTGATTCAATCTCTCCTAGCTGCTCCTCTTCAATGGGACTTGGAGCTGGTTGTTCTTCCTCTTCAACTGGTTGTGCAGCTTGATCAGCTCAACATCCTCTTTAGACAAAGTGCCATCATGGACACTGCATCCGGAGCAACCAGACTGTTGATCTTCTTCTTCTTGTTTTTGTTCCTTCTCTGCTACAAACTCAATCTCAGCCACCACTGGCTCTTCAACTTTGACCTCCTCTATTGGCTTGACCATCAAGGGGATCTTTATAAACCCAAATTTGGCAGCCCAAATCTTCAGATTGTCTATCATTTCTTCTCTATTGGGCTCCCCTTCTTGTTGTTTTCCTTGATTGGATTCTTGAGTCTCTTCCCAACATGGACTTGGGAAAGCAAGAGGAGTGATAGGTTGGGGTTCAACCAGCTTTGTAATTGTTTTGGTGGGGAGGGAGGTGAAAATTCTTATTTGTTTGGAGGGGATGACTGTTTGGAAGGGAAAAGGGTAGAAGAACTGAAATGGGGTGGAAGACTAGGGAATGGAGAAATGGAATCAACACTTGGGGCAGCAACTGGGAAGCTTGGAAATTGGAGCTTGGGTTGAGATGGTGCTACTTGAGAAAGAGAAAAAGAAAAGCTATGAGATGGTGGACTTACCCATTGACAAGGTTGTCTTGACTCCAACTCATAAGCCTCGATCTCCTCAGTCCATTGTGCAAGTTGGGGCAACATTTCAACCATGAAGTCTAGCTTCTCCTGAGGGCTATAATGTCTTGGAAAAGGGCCTCCCATGGACAAGGTGCCCTATAACCAATATTGAATGCCTTCATTTGTGCTATGGCCCTGGACTACACCATGCTAGCCTCCATTTTTTGAATCTTCTCTAGCAGACCAACATCCTTTGTGTAGTTGTTACCATTGTATGCACCCCCTTATTGTTGATAAGCTCTATGGCCAAACTGATTTTGACCCTGCTCATATGGGTAAGCATAATGGTTCTGGATCTGATCATAATGCTGATTTGGAGGAGTTGGGAAATGCATTGGAGGTGGATTACATTGTTGTTGCTGCAAGTGTGAGTTCCATGAAGGGAATGAAGTCATGATTGCACAACTTCATGGAATGGGAGAAAATGAAAGAGATGGAAGAAGAAAATGGATGAAAATGAGTGGAAATGGATGGAAAAGGTTTGCAACTCAGAGGATGGGTTATTGACTAGATGGAGTCGCCAAATGTGCTTGCATGTGCCTCAAAAGGTTGAACCTTAACAGGAACACACCAACCTACTAAGATGAAGTGGTAAGGTGCTTCAGACTTGTCCCACTCGGGCGTACTGCAAAAGATATTAGTGTAAAATCACAACACCCTCGAATGGCCAAAGATGTGAAGTGGTTAAAATGGGGCATTCTGTGTGATTGCATAACATTGGATCATCTCTCAAGTTGTGGGACTTGCAAACCTGAGATGATCCTCCAGAGAAAGTTGGTTCTTGTTCTTAAACTACCTAACACGAGCTACTCTAATGCAAGAAAAAACTAAAATATCCTAATCTAACCATTCCAAGGAACCAGAGAGAAAGATAGGGTGAAAGAAAAGCCTACACTAAAGCGATGATACACCAGAGAAGGAAAGGGGTGAGATGCTTTGTTGAGGGAGGATGAAACAAGGGAGAAAGGAAGATGGGAAGGTCAGACAGAAGTGACACAAACCCAGACCCTAATCCATGATCAAAACTCCATGAAACACAATGCCCTACACCTGCAAATGTGAAATACATGCATAGAAAATAGATTTGAAAGGGAGAGGCATGGAGAGACAACAAAACAATGCAAAGGGTTGAAGAAACACCACAAAAACACATTTTATTGCTCTATATGGGTGCACAAACCATTACGTTTTTGCTTAGAGGAACAAAAATTCTTGCCAAGCGTAGGAGAAGGTTTTCAACTCAAAATGGAGTCGGAAACAAATTTGACAGAGTTTCCCTACGCCTAGAATAATCTCCCTTCTCAAATGAGAAGTGTTACAATATATAGAAAGAATAAGAGAGAGAAGAGGGAAAAGTTGAATCCTGTTTCAACTACCATGGATATGCATTGAATCCTACCTTGAAGACTCAACCACTATCAATCAATGCCCCTTTCAAATCTACCCCAAATCATGTCGATTCTGCTCCTCTATCTTCCGATGTATCAAGAAGAATGACGGATCGAATCGAATCAGATCTGGTAGTTGGAGAAATCGGGCTCTGTATTAATGGCTTGGAAGACATTTTCCCATTTTCACCCACCAATGCCTACAAAAATTATATTTTATGTTTCCAAGGCATAGAGGGCGTCGAGATGTTTCCAAAAATATTCTCCGCCCAAATCTGAGTTCTCAGTCAAAAGATATGGTCATTTGAATTTTTGGGTCACGGGCATGTAATATTTAAATGAGTCTATCTGTATCGGGTCCACATGGCAACTCTGCACTCATTTGAGATTTGACTCCTTCCTTCACTCTTGGAATAGCGCCCATGTGACATGTGGCGGCGTCCGTAGGTTTCCCTATTTCCTTTGTATTCTTCCCGAGTCTTTTCCATGGGCGAGGCACTATATCCAACCCAAGACACGTGGAGGCTTTGTGCATGTTTAGAAACTACCCCCGGAACTTACCTTTGGAGTAGCGTGGAATTGACACGTGAGACCTCCGCGGGCCTTTGGACTTTTCAATGGTCACCCTCACCTTTTCGGGCTATAGGACAAGTGGCGAGTTGGCGCTCGTTTGAGATTTTCTTTTAGACTATGCCTTTGAAATGGCATCATGTTGACACTTGGCACCCTCTTCTACTGGCCCGCCTCTTCTTTGACTATTCAAACCGTGACTTTGTCCCCCTTTTTGGACTTTGAGACACGTGGAAGGCCTGCTCCGATTTGAAAACTTGCTCAGATTTTACCTTTGAAGGAGCGTCGTGTTGACACTTAGCGCCTTCCACTTGCACTCTATACTTAGTCGTTTTGGGCCCGCTCTCATTTTTGACCTCTGTTGACCATTTTCTACGTGGAGGGTTGGCGCAAGTTTGAGTCTCTGCCTTGGGCTCCCATATTGGAATAGTGGCTTTGAGTGATACTTGGCCCCTTCTCAAGTTGAAGACTTTTCAATGGCCGGTGTAACTTTTTGGAGCTTTGGAGGTGTGAAGGCTTAGTGCTTATTTGAGATTGCCCCTTTGGTTCTAACTTTTGGAGGTGTACCATTTGGACACTTGGCAGCTTCCGCTGTCTCCTCCATACTTAGTCAATTTCGGGGTCCGTCCTAAACTATTTCAGAGCCTAAAGACTTCGAATCTTCGTTGTTTCTTTTCCTTCTTGCTCCTGGCTCTTTTGACACTGCTCCTCCTTCCCGACCCTGTTGTTCCATTTTTGAGCCTACCTGTAATTTATTTAATGGATTTAAGGCACAAATTCACTCGACAAAGCCATTTTTTTAATTTCTCCTACGCAGGTCGTTTGATCTTTCGCAAGCCCCGCCACTTCCATTGTAGAGTCTCCCGCAACTTGTTTATAGGATTCGAACATGATTTCTCTGGTTCTTTTTGTGCGGGTCATGGCTAATCCAATATTTTTTCGAGGGGGAAAAATATGGATAACAATACCTTTTACTCGTTTTGATCATATACATGCATATTTGACTACTTGTTCATTCTTCTATTTTGTAGGTCCATCCTTATGGGAAGTGACAAGAACATCCTAACATCATCACATCAACAAAATCAATCACATCAACATTGACATCAACAACAAGTAAAATCGCTACATCTATGCATACACTCTCACCCTAGGGTCATCATCATCAACTTTTTGTACTTTTTCCTCTCTAGTTTCCACGCCCCACATTTTTATCATTCCAGGATTTATCTTGTCTCTTGGCACATTTTTTACCATCAATCTACATGGTTATCAAATATGCATATTCTATCTACTTTATGTTATCGATATTTCACTCAACAACATAAAGTGGGGGAAAATGTAGACACTAAATCACACACTTTGGGTATCTATCTAGTCCTGATCGCATACTACTATTCATATGATTCCTAAGTAAGAAAAGTACTAATTAACCCATGTTTTTGGCCATATTTTCTTGCTTTATGTTGCCACTTTTGGTCTTACACTCTTTTTAGCCCATTCTTTCTTTTCATACCTTGACATTTCTCATCCAAATCACCAAATACCAAATAGGACACTAGCGCCATACGCTCCCACCCCCTATGTGCGCCCGACCTCTTTGTACTTTATTCACATCTTTTGGGTCATTTCTAGCTGTTTGAGCATCTTATCTTTTTGGTAGTCAACCTTTTTGGGGTTAATTACAAAATTCAAGCAAGTGAATCATATAAATATAAAGTTATGTGATCATAATAAGGGACCAAACACTAAGCATTAACTATGACCACCTAAGATTGCATCTAAACGAAATATCAAGAGCATTCAAGCATCCATATAACATCCACACACGGGAAAGATTCTTCTACATACACTTCATAGGAGGGCATCTATTGTTGACATGCACACATTTATCTACATTTTCTACATCTAGCTACTTGCTCACTATCAAGTGTGACGCGCACAAGATCCACCTAGGGCACAATCTCTTCACACATGCACTTAGAAATACATTACGTTTGAAATGTAGTGTATCACTCAGTCATAAGATCACTCATTTGACAACTAAGGATAGTCCTACCCCTCATATGCATTATTTTCTTTTTGGGATTTGATGTGCTTTTGAGGGTTTTGTAGGTCATTTCTTTATTGTAGGTTATTAGCAACATCTGTGATCATTGTGTGACATACTAGCGATAAAAAGTGAAGGAAAACAAACATTTCATGACTATGAGAAGGAGGTTTTTTTAGGGTTTGAGCAATCATAGGTGCTCAAAGCAGGTTTGTAGCTCTCGCAGGTGCCTCTGACACATTCCAAGCACCCCAACCCAAGAAAATATTCTAGTCACATAATTTTCGTAGGATCGTGTGACACTTCTCCCTCTCTGTTCATCAATTTTTCACCTTGCTATTACCGGGATTAATTACAAATCAGCTAAGTCTTTTCATCTTCTCTTTCGCAACTAAGGTTTTTACTTTCTAGCTTAATTTGGTTGGGTCAAATTATGTATTTCATTACATATTAAATTTACAATGCTGTTACATATTTAGATTAAGCATTTATTCATTTGTAAATACTTTGCTTAATCATCGGACAAACTTTGACCGGTTCTTACACCTTCCAAAGGGATCCATCTCTACCTTCGGGGACCTCTCAGAGAATTTTGTTAAACATTTTTCTTTCAATCTTGACTATGAGGTCACGATGATGGATTTGTGTAATTTCAAACAATGAAAAAATGAGAGCTTTGTACATTTTTTACAACAATGGCAAGGAATCACAAATCGGTTCATGTTATTCATTTTTGCACCCCTTGCAAAATTGGACAACTTGAAAAAAGCTGGACTTTGGCAATTTGATGGGGTCTTAAAAAGAATTTGAGAAATAAGGTATTTTTCATCTTTTGGGAACTTGCGATTATTTTGATGCATTTCACTCTTTCTCTCCAAGCTTAAAAAGTTCCAACACTTAAAATTTTTTGAGAAAAAATGGAAAAGGGGTCATTTCTAATGTAATGTAGAAATGCGGGTGGCAAGCAGAACTTATGAACAATTCCCAAGTTCCTTCGGTTCCCCGATTTCTTGATTTGGCCAAAAAAAAAATGAATTTGACTAAGTGTAGTGTATTGTGGATTGGTGAAGGTTTCTAGGAACTAAGGTTGCGAGATGGAACTATTTATATGAGAAATATTTCCACGCGAGAGTGTTTTGGCCACAATGCAAAGGGGTTAAGGTGAAAATTTCCAGTACCAAGGCACCGAGCGAATTAGTTCTTTTGGGTCACTTTTTCCTCGCATCCTCGAAAAAGCCACAAAGTGAAGGAGTTTGAGAGTTAGGTTTAACTTAATGCAGAGGTGAGTGTTATGCCGAGAACCATTATGCAGGAGGAATGGGTTCCACAAGAACATGATTTCCCATGGAGGTATATGGTCTGCAAAGAAAAGGGCGTAGAATGTGGTGTGGAAAATTTGAGCCATAGGAGAATAGGGATTGCGGGGAACACATTCCCGTAGAATGTTGTTCCTCACACTAGATGCAAATCCACAACACAAAGGAGATAGAGTGGGGTGTGGGTTATAAAGGCCACAAAATAACTAGGAACAAGTTGAACCAATTCCTCCAATCAACGAGTTCCCTGCAAACCCATCCAAACCGCAACCAAAGGGGAAATAAAGGATTAATGTAGACTGTAAAAGGTACAAAGAACTCGTGTTCCTCACGACACCCCCTGACTCGCATGACCATATCTTCCTTCTAGAAACTCCAAATTTAGTAAAATTTATATCATTGAAACATATTTTCATCCGCTACAGCTTTTGGCACTCCCATGGGACAAGTCTAAAGAGCTTTACAACTTCATACCAACAAGATTGATGTGTTCTTGATGGTATTCAACCTTTGGAGGTATGTTTTCAACACATCTGGCAACTCCACTGATTTAACCAACCCATTATCTCATTTGTAGACCTTTCCCTTCATTTTCCATCTATTTCTTCCTTTCCTTTCACCCTTCCATTCATTTGATGTTTCCACTTCATTCATGGCTCTTCATGGAGCTCTTCCATTTTCACATTTCAGTTCTTCTCCCCTTCACTTGCAGTAGTGGGATGATATCCCCAAAACAACCCTGATAAACTTGCCTCTTTTCAATGGAAATGGAGATCAATCTCCTATTGATCATATTCAAGACATAGTCAACCATTGTTCCATTCATAATGCTATTGAAGAAAATGTTTGTCTCAGACTTCTTGTTCTATCATTCAGAGGCAAAGCAAAATATTGGTTCAATAGTTTGGCTCCTCAATCCATTTCCACTTGGGATCAGCTGGGAGAACAATTCTATAATCGGTTCAAGGAGAATGCGATGTCATTTTCCTCATGGAAAATATCAGCACAATACAATGGGATTCAATGGAATACATCTCATATTTCAACATCAGATTCGAGAGGACTTGACATAGAATTCCTCAAGAATTCAAACCCTCACAAGGTATGGCATTCTTGTTTTATTTGAGGGCCTTTGATTCTGATTTGGCTATATTGATACAAGATCTAGGAGGAAACACTCTTCCTCAAGCATTTGACATTGCTATAGTAGCTGAGAGGAGTCTCATTTAGGCTGGGAAAAGGAAATCCATTCTAATGGCCCCCTTTCTTCCATCTTCTTCCACATCCTTTGTGTCTAACACTAAAACTAAATAACAATCCCTCACTTGCGTATCATCCCCAACCAGTCTCATCATGTTCGATGATTGTAGAACTATTGAAGAATGGTATTAATTTGATTGGGAAGATGAGATTACACAGAGTGAACAAGGGAGGGCATCTACTTCAAAAGGAAGTCAATTAGGCTCAGATAATGTTATTTTGAAGGAGGCAGAGTTGTTTTTGGAAGCAAAATAAAGTTTAGACCAACTTGCAAACATCCACCACCTTCCAAAAAGTTCAGGATGATGACCCCATTCATGGGGTTGAGCTTCAAAGAAATGGGTAAATCACAAGGACCAGTCTATTCCCAATAAGATATTTGGCTAGGTTAGAGCCACCTAAATAGTTCAGAACCACCATGCTCAATTAGAGCATGAGAAAGAGCTACAACACACCAATGGTCGATAATAATTCCTCTCAAATCCAAATGCGAGTAACTAATGGAGATAATCATTTTGTTTTTTGTTATACATTGAGAATAAGGGTGGAAAATCAGCTACAAGATATTTTTTCACTCTTATTAAAGACCATGTCCATTATAAATTAGTTACATGGTCTAAATTTGTAAGGAAGGAAGTTGCTTCTCCTACCTCGCTGCTGAGGATTTGTTTGAGTTTCCTTTGCCTCTGGTTAGAGTAGGTTAGTGTAGGTTTTCTTTTAGCACATTTGACACAAAACACAATGTACATCAGAATAATTTTGTGAATTTTTTTATAAAAATTGAACACCATGGAAAAGAAACAATTTTTTAAAAAGCAATGTGAAAAACCACAATTTCAATTTATATGTAATCTCTAAACACTTAATGAGTTCCATATCCAACATTCAACAAAAAAAGATGATGGCTCAGGGCCTCGGTTAAAACTTTCCTACCCATGTGATTATATTACAGTTTTGGGGGACTTTCTACGTAGGGCAATCAAGGGGAAGCAACAAAAGATGATGGCCCATGCTTAACAATATAACAAGTTTTGGGGCTATTATTTTAAATCAAACCCATATTAAATGGAATTCCTTTGGAGGGAAACCAAGTGGAGCTAAAAATGAAATTTGGTATGGTGAAATTGTTGGCCTCATATGTTATTTTCATAACCCTATAGCCTTCCCATGTTACACGCTTGTCCATCTTTCCTGCTGAAACGAGATCCATGCAACCTCACCCATGATCGTCCTCCTCCAAATCCAATTCAACATCAATTGTTGGTGCAGTGATTGGTGGGGACGTTGTTGCTTTCGATGCTTTTTTATTTTTAATGTGGCACAGATAACGCATGTTTCGATCAACCCAAATGAGTGTGGATTTTACTACGGTATACACAAAAAAATGTCTAAATGGTGGAGGTGTTATCAAAGTAGAGACTAGTATTTACAATGGACTGTTTTGGTTAATTGAAATTAGTCTTAACTCCTCCTTTCTTCTTGCTCAAAGTACAATTTAAAAGACAAATACTACAATTTTACCTTTTGGTGGCTCAGAGTACATTCCACAAAGTGATCGGGATTTCACAGAAGTGAGGGAATATTATTATTTGCATAAGTTAATTGATGATATCCAAAACCCTAAGAAATTTTTTTGTTGGTCCGCATAGAAAAGTTTTGGTTATATCTACACCTGTCTAGAGGAAACCTTGAAAAGTTTTTAATGATAGGAAGAGGTTTTTGTAAAATAAATAGAGCCATTTAAAACATCATCTATTATTAGGGAAAGATAATTAAATTTACAAATCATATCTTTCAAAACTTCACAAAGAAACATGTGGAAGAAGTTATCCTCACAATGTAGAAAGGGTGAAATAGTTGGCTAACTACAATGACACTTCCCCTGATAAATTGTTATTTTTCAATATCCTGCATATGATCCATTTCCAATATTATTTGAAGATCAAAACAAGCCCACAAAATATAAACAACATAGATAAGCCCACGCACAAATCGGTGTTGTTGGTGTTTAAACATTTAAATAAAGTCTCAAATGCACACTCTGCATGTATCCACCTAGAGCATGCATGATTTTCCATTTTGTACATAGTTTTTGTGGTGTTTTTGTCATTTCATAGTTCATTTAGAGGAAGTAGTTTTCACGGTGGAAGCAAGGTGTTTGGGGCAATTCCAAGTGCATCCATCATTAAGCATGTCATTCATAACTTTGTAATGTTTCATACTTGTCAAGAAATCAACATTTGGGTCTAGATTTAAACAGTTTTCAACTCTCATTAGGGACCAAGTTCTTCAATTTCTTCAAACTTGGAAAAATCAATTTGTGACAGATCTTTATGATTCATTCATTCAACCCAAATAGATCAAAATTCAGGATCAAAGTGGTATGCATTTGAGATGGGAATTTCTACTTTTTCCAATTTCTTCATAGATTGCAATGGAAATAGGGTGAAATTTCTGATTCAAAACAATTTTCCACTCTCATAAAATTCAATTCAGAAAATTCTTATAATGAGATGGCAATGCAAGCTTCAAGTCAGCCCTAGGTTCAGACAGTGCTTGGTGGATTCAGGGGTGAGTTTCAAAGTTTTGGATCAGTTTTCATGGTTATCAGGATGACTCCATGCTCAATGGATGCTTCAAGGCCACTGATCGTTCAACCTAGTAGGAAGATTACCCCTTGAATCACCAAACTTTTATCCATTTTTGCACCCCTTGCAAAATTGGACAACTTGAAAAAATTGGACTTTGGCAATTTGATGGGGTCTTGATGAAGAATATGAGAAATCAAGTGTTTTTCATGTTTTGGGCACTTGGGATTATTTTGATGCATTTCCCTCTTTCTCTCCAAGCTCAAAAGGGTCCAACACTTAGAAAAAAATGAGAAAAAAATGGAAAAGGGGGTCATTTCTAGTGTAATGCGTAAATGAGGGTGGCAAGCGGAACTCATGAGCAGTTCCCAAGTTCCTTTAGTTCACCAATTTCCTGATTTGACTTAAAATCAAATGAATTTGACTAAGTGTAGTGTATTGCAGACTCACTTTGAATGTTTTCGAGAACTAAGGTTTTGAGATGGAACTAGTTCTTCGAGAACTAGTTCCACGCGGGAGTGTTTTGGCCGGAATGCAAAGGGGTTCGGGTGAAAGGTTCAGTGTATTATGGGTTCAAGGTGAGTTTCGGTACCAAGGCGTTGGTCATAACTAGTTCTTTTGGGTCACTCATTCCTCGTATCCTCAAAAAAATCTATAAAGTGAAGGAGTTTGGGAGTCGGGTTTAGTTCAATGCGGAGGTGAGTGTTATGCGGGAACCTGTTATGCGAGAGGAATAGTTCCACGGAACATGAGTTCCCGTGGAGGTGGATGGTCCAAAAAAAAATGGTGTAAAATGTGGTGTAGAAAATTGGAGCCGCTGGAGTATAGGGATCGTGGGAAACACATTCCTTGTGGAATGTTGTTCCTTGCACTAGATGCAAAACCGCAACACAAAGGAGATAGAGTGGGGTGTGGGTTATTAAGGCCACGAAAGAACTAGGAACAAGTTGAACTAGTTCCTCTAATCAAAGAGTTCCTAGAAAACCTTTCTAACCTACAACCAAAGGAGAAATAAAGGATTAATGCATACTTGTGATAAGGTACAGAGAACCCGTTTTCCTCACAACACCCCCTGACGCGCATGGCCATATCTTCTCCCGAAACTCCAAATTTAATAAAATTTATATATTTGGAAATGTATTTTCATCCACTATACCATGGAGATAGTAAATCTAGAGTTAGGTGAGAGTAGGTGGGTGAAAAAGAGGAAAAATTCCCAACATTAAATATGCACAGTTTTAGGTAGCTGAAAAATCAGATATGATAAGATTTGGTCCCCTTTTCTTCTTCCACAAGCAAAAGATCATGAAGGATGGTGTTGAAGATTGCCCATGCCCCTTTTCAAACTATTTAATGTATCTTGTTGGTGGGTGGGAGCAGAATTTTGAGTTTCCCTCTTCTCTCTCTTTCACATTCTTCTATATATTGTAAAACCTCTCATTTGTGAGGGGGTGTTCTAAAATGTAATGGAACTCTGTCAAAATTGTTCTAGAGTAGTTTTGAGTTGTAGGCCTTAGATTTGGACATCTTGCATGGTGATCCTTGCCTTTTATCCTTTAATGTAATGGATTGTGCATATTTGAAGCAATAAAATTCATGTTTTGTGGCTCTTATCTCCTAGCTTGTGTTGTATTGCATTTCCTTTCCTTTCATTGCATTTACAGGTATATTGTGCATATCTCATTCTCCTTGTAGGGTTTAAATCTATTGTGCTCCATAGAAATGGTGATTTAAATGTTGTTTTAGACTATGGTACTTATGTCTTCTCCTCCATTTTTCTTCCATTTTCACTCATTGGAATATCTCCACCCCTCTTCTTGGTGTTATCACCTCTCTTTAGATTAGGATTTCAGTTTTATGCATCTCCTTCTCACCCTAGTCCCTTGGAATGATAGAGTAGAGTTAGATAGTTGCATTTCAATTCCTAGGATTAGTTTAACATTAGGAATAGGTAGAGGAACTAGCCTTCTTTGGAGGTTTATCTCACAGTTCAAGTCCCATAACTTGGAGACAGTCCCATGTTGCCTCAAAATCTTGGGTTGTCTATGACTTAGGGTAGGGTGTAATTTTGAGCTCCAACAGTTCCCATATTCAATCCCTAAGAAAAAAATGGTTCACATATTCATAACAAACCTTAATGGCGAGTGGTCCTTTCATATGCGATGCACCACCTCAAATTTTTTTAGGAAGCTATAAAAAGGGAACTCAAATCGAAAAGGCCCTCATTTCTAAAGGATTGATCAAGCCTCATTATAAAGACAATGGGCATAATCATCACAACAAAAACAACCCTAACACTTATCATGATAAACCTAGGTACATCAATCACAATTATAATGTTGTCATTAATGGTGTCACGAATAATTGCAACATGCACAACTTATAGAACAATCAATCAAAACAAATTAAGTTTAAACCATCCGTCACCATTCCAAAAAGAGAAACTTTATCTCCTCCTCGTGACTACAAATGAAGAAAATATGTCTTTGGGGTGATCTCTTTCAAGCGTCTTGAAACAACTAGAAAGTGCTAATATGGTCACTTATCCTATTATGCAACCCTTCCTTGAAGGTGAACCTAAGCCAGGTTGGTATAGACCTAACACATATTGTGATTTTCATTGCATTGATGGTCATCAAATAGACAGATGCAAACAACTTCACAATTACATCCAAGACCTTATTGACAATGAAGACATAGTGGCCGAAGACCTACCATCTACCAAAACACCCAACGATAATCTAAAGGTGTTTTCTAATCCATTTCCTATCTATGGTACAAAGGTAAATGCTCGTGAACATGGTGGATATTTGAACAATGTTGATTATAAATCCATCATATCATGTATTTTAGACACTACTCCATGCATCATTGAACGTCAATTTACACCTCTCGGAGAAAGTCTATCTAGTGCCTTTCAACAATTAGTAAAGGCTAACATGATTTAATATCCAACTACGAGACCCTTTTCTAATGGGGAACCCAAGCGTATGTTGTATAATGCATTTGAATATTATGAATTACCATCACATGGATGGACATTTTATTGATCATTGTACACCTCTTCGTCATTATGTCCAAACTTAATGAACGATAGAGCCATTTCTACAGAGCTTGATGATGAAGCTCTCGTAACCAATGACACGTCAACTTCGACAACTTCTAACAAAGAGTTAACTATTGTCCCCACTTCTATACATACTGACATTCAAAGAGATCATGAAAAAGGTTGAGTATCTATCCCTCAAAACCATTCGATCTCTTCTCCAAATTTTCTTCCTTAAGTCCAACCGGACATTGAACCTGTTTTCTGCACAAAAATTTCTAACATCAAATGAGATCTTGAACTTTTCAAGAATTCTTTCTCACCCTCGACACCTTCTATCAATCCATCATACACCAGGATTAACAATGTCCCCTCTCCATGGAACTCTTTCAGAATGAGGAGATAATCCAAGATTTTCTCGGGACTCAAGACACTATTCCCTTATCGAACCACATGTAGGGATTTGATATAAACCTTGATGCCTTTGCTAATTTTGGCAAGGAATTCGAGTGCTCCAAAACACCAAATATTCAATACTACCTTTTAAACATTGATATAATTATACACACTACAGAAGAGGTTCCATCATCAAGCACTTTTGAGCTTGACTCTATTCTTCCACTTCTGGCTCATATGCCTAACATCTCTAGTCTTGTTGTCAAAACATAACCACAACAATCTTCGACACTTGTGATAACACAACATCATGTGTCCATTATACCTCACATGATCAATCTTGCAGGAATATCATCAATGATGGTTCCTACCCATCAAGACCTCTACATGCGTACATTCTTTGAGGTACATATACCTTGGAATATCCTTACACAACCTTTTCACGCTTTAATTGTGAATCTTTTGTCAAATCAACTAATCCAAAACCTCGAAGGAGCAACAGAGAATATTTTCTCTCTAAAACCTATAAGAAGCCTTGGGTGTACATCTGGAGATCAATTCTTTTTTCCTCACACTCTTTCGATCACATGTGAATATGAATCTTAGCATATTCCTTGCATCGACAATATTCCTCTAACATCACATAGGTCTTTCGATCTCATCAAAGACTTATCTAATCACACATCCTTTGACTTGGATCTTGTCCACCCAAGTCTCATAACTCAAGACTCATTGAATCATTTGATTCACTCCTTTGAATTGGACCTCATCTGCCCAAGTCTCATATTTCGGACTTATCAAATCTTTAGATTTCCTCCTTTGACTTGGACCTTGTCTGCCCAAGTCTCGTATTTTAGGACTTATCGAATCTTTCAATTCCCTCTCTTGAATTGGATTTCATCTTCCCAAGTATCATATTTCAGGACCATTCAATTTTAATAAACATGGACCTCTTTCTTGATGAGTCCATTTTAAATCTTCATCTATCAAAATTCGTGAAGCTTAAAAAGCATAAAAAAGAAAATAAAACTTTGTATCAAATCATTCCTTAAAGAACTATTTGCGAATCAAGTAGAAATGTGAGTACAAATAATAGTAAGCATTCCATCTATTAGAAGATATCTTAATCATACCGTTATCATATATTCACATTCTTCATCTATTGGGCATTTTAATGTTTCCATCTTTTTTTATGGTTTTTACCATTTGAGCTTTTCACCTACGGTTTTGTCTCGAATCTTACTTGATGGAAAATCCTCCATTCAAATAAGCCCTCTTTAATAGAAAGCTCAAACTTCTTTACTGGTCCTTTTGACCACCCATCTTAATCTACAACGTTGAACCCTTATGTTCTATTAGTCGTATGGGGCTTTGAGAATTGGGGGTAGAATGTTCCTTCCCAATAAGCACATTATAAACATATAAGGAGAAATCAATCTAAAAATACAAAAAGAATCAAATCATTACACCTTTTGTGCTTTAGAGTCTTTAGTGATAAGCCCATATTTCTCACTAGTAGTATGAGACTAGGAATAGAGGAAGATGTCCTTACTTGCCTATATTTAGTCTTCGATGTTGAGCCCTTGCCTTTTATCGATGGCATGGGGAAACATTGGTGTCCCAGGAGTTCACACTGCTGAAATCTAGGACTATCCCTTTTTAATTTTTCATTAATTTTAAGTGAACGGTCATGTATCTATGTTTTGTTTTGCCTGTAGTTGCTTATGTTGCTCAAAAGTGTCCTCAAGAAGTTATAAAGCCATGATTGCCAAATACCAACATGCTAAATCTCACTCAATTCCCTTCCCAGACTTAGTCTAATTTTATAAAAGTGTTTTATTTATTTATTTTTAATAAAAATAAATAAAGTTCTTTTAAAAATAGATTGAGCTAAAATTTGAGAATTTGGGTTATATAAGTCACTTCGCCCCATTATTATTACCATAGAGCATTCACCTGGGAAGATTTTTTCAGACTAGCTAATTGGAGAATTAGTTTCTAGTAATTGCATGACTTTTTCTAGGGTATTTTTTTTTTTGTGTTTTGGTTTTTCGTCTTTCTCCATTTTTCAACTAATAATCCCCGTAGTCTATTCTTTCTTCCTGCCAGACCTTTTCTTGGGCCTAGGGTTTTGAAAAGCTATCCAGTGTTTTTAATTGCCAATCAATTTATCTATCAAAGCTTGTATTTGAAGGTAACAGAATCAAACAAGAGGAAATCTCAAGATTTTTGCCTTGTCTAAGGGTTTAATCCAAGTTGAATAATTAAACGAGATCATGGATATGGAAGAGTTTTTTTATGGATAAGGGCTATTTTTGAGATAACGTGTGGAGCACACATAGGGATGAAGACTTACACTACACACAATGATATTTTGGGAACGAGTGGCTGATAAGTGCCATGCATGGTTTGAGCTAATAATAGGATTTGCTTCTTCTAGTTAACTATATGACATCTATTATTAGAACACTTACATGTATGCATGCTATTGTAAAGGTGCATGGCTATTATCAACATGTGACCTATTTTGAGAAGTGCATAGGTAGGTGAAGGGCAAGTCCCCACCTCTATAAATATGTATTGAACTATGTAGTTTAGGGGACTGAATTATTGTAGAGTTATGTTGTTGGATCTGATGCACGCATGACTTATGGATATACTTATAATGTAAGAAGATTATGTGTTTTACAATGTTTAATGTAATGGAGTATATTGGCTAGATAATGGTGTTGAACATAACTGAATTTGGTTCATGTATGGTTAATCTTATTATAGTTATTGTTTAATTCATGATTCTCTAAGATCTAGATCTGGATTATGCATTGTGGAATGTTTATGTTTAATTATGGATTTGAATATGTTTTATCACCATCACACTAACATCCTACACAAGAACTCTAAAGAGGGGCTTGGTACCTTTGTGCACTTTGGGTGAGCGCTCAACTCAGGTTGGTGATGTGTGTTAAAGTGTCCTGGTTATTCATAGTAGATTCTAGGCTGCATCATTGGTTCCATTGTTGGGACCTCTTTTTCAGCTTGTTTTCAGGATGTTTCGTGATGAAGACACTGCAATGACCCTAGCAAGTGTTGAGGAGTGGATAAAAGATCTGGAAGAAGAGTACGCTCGAGGTTCAACATTGGATCTGAGTTTGACGCACGCACATGCATGGGGAGAAGAATTTGTATGACTTTTTGTATGAGAGATTCTTTGATATCTTTCTGGTAGAGTTGTACGAGTGGTTGGTTGCTTATGCATCTAAAAGGAATTGAGGTATCACACACTTGTCTAGATGTAGGAAGAATTTCAGGCCCTCTATGATGTTGATCCAATTTGGACACACTGGATACTTGGTTATGTGGTGTTCTCAATAGCTATATTTTAGAGTACTCAATTTCCACTTACTCTTGCCCTAGAGGTAGCTAAGTTCCAGTTTTTATGGTATCCTGGGGAACTTATTTGCAAGGCATTCCACTAGTGATCAAAATTTTGATGGTAACCCTGAACTTGGAAGAAAAGTCGATGGCTAGCTAAACCCACCACGCATGGGGGAAGAGCAGGTTTTGGTGAAGGATGACAGGACCTAGTAACAGAGAGAGGAAAGAGAAGAAAGGTGTATTAAGTATAATGAGGTGTGCGAGAGGGAGATAGAGAAGTAACGTGATATTGCAAAATGGATGGCGTTGAGGAGAGAGATGGCTCGTGAAGGATTTGAGCTCACGTAGAAGGCATGGAGCCAGAGCATCTGAACTCCCCATTTGGGAAGCATGATAGGAACCCTCCTCAATCTCATATGGGAGCGCAAAGAGAGACACATGGGCCATGCGGCATGCATCTCTGAATCTACCTGAAAACCTAGCCCTTGTGCTTGGTTTTCCAGTATCTAGTACAACCAGTAGTCAACAAGCTAGTTTGGGGAGTAGAAGAACAAGAGTAAATCAAGTAGAAAGTGCATCTATGGCTGGAAAATGTCTTCTTTGTTATTTAGAGGTACCTTTTCAGTGCATCATCGCACAAAACTCAAGCGCACATAAATTTTGGACTCACTTCTGGGAGTAGTACCACCTCACAGACTGTAGGAGTTCAGTTTAGTACCACTGTTGGGACACAGGGCAAGTACATCCACTGGTCCACTTCCTACTACAGGTGGAGGAGGATCAGGGGCATAGTGGCTCTAGTTCTGGATCTGGTGGGTCTGGAG
Source organism: Taxus wallichiana var. yunnanensis (assembly GCA_018340775.1). Lineage (NCBI taxonomy): Eukaryota > Viridiplantae > Streptophyta > Pinopsida > Cupressales > Taxaceae > Taxus > Taxus wallichiana. Next base: position 180,869,700 of record CM031236.1, on the reverse strand, counting down.
GCAGAGGTAACACAAGAGGTTCTGGATCGTGGGCATGGTCCTCACCAACCCCAGAATATTTACATGGAGATGTCACTTCATCTTCCAGAGTATAGGGAATAGAAGATGTTGTTGAGCATGTGCACATGTGTGAGATACTTGTGGCACACAAAAGGAATCATGGCACTTCGAGCAAAGGAAAGTTAGTTTTGTAACTACATTAGAGGATGCACACATAGTTGGTACAAAAGTTTGACCCTGATCAGACTTGCATAGATTATGCAACATTATGGGATGCTTTCCTTAAAGGAGTTTTATATCCTTGAGTTCGAGAAGAAGAGTATAAGTGTGCTCAAGGATATTAAGCAGGGAACTACTAAGAGTGTTCAGAATATGATGCCCATTTCAAAACACTTTTGTCTAAACTTTCATATGATATCCATGCAAGCCAACATGCACAAGTGGTTCGTTGGGGCTTGATCACACCATTTAGGAGGGCATGTCACATAAGACATATATGGATCCATGCGAAGCACTTGAAGTAGCATTGCACACATGAGAGGCAATCGAAAGTATAGACACTGGAGTGAGCCCATTCCTGGAAGCACAAATTGTAGCTATGGCAAAGTAGTTGGAGAAACTATCGGCCAATTCAGCACATGAGACATGCACTGGGATTTGGTGTACAAATTGTGAAGTGGAAGGGCACACTAAAGATAGTTTTCCCTGCAGGTCAATACATTCATTATTGCTAGACTACGAGATATGTCATTTAGACCATGATGCAAGCTATTGCCCATTATTACAACAATGATAAGAAAGAATGTATCTTGCTATTGTAAGATTTTCTAGTCCACGAACTCACAATACAAAAGACTACAGTTGATTGGTCAGATCCATGATGCTATAGATATTGGTGTATGAAAGATAGAGTATCGATAATTCTAAAAGTAAAAGTGAGCACCATGATCATGATCACACTCAAGGGCACTATGATCGAAATGAAGGGTGCTTTGAAGGAAGTCATGGCAGAGGTCGAGGATACCATGGTGGATTTGGGGGTCGAGGCCATGGTGGTGGGCGAGGTGAGTTTCCTCATGGAACATGTTTTACATGCGGATCTCCTGACCACTACAGGTGAATGCCCTCGAATATTACTTGTTCCTTTTGGGAAGAATCATAACTATGAGGAATTCCCAGACTTATATGAGCATCTTAGCAAAGCAACATAAATAGGAAAACAAGGGCGCAAGGATGGTTAGAATACAACACCATAGAAAAATCAAGTGGATGCCAAAGTTGGCACCGGAACCTGAGGTAATACTCGAAAGATTACTACATGCGCATGAAGTTACATGCACAGAGAGACGTTACAACAGAAGCCTACCATTACTAAGGAGGAGGTTTTACATGCAAGATATCCAGATCCTACACATCAGAAGGAGGTTTATCAGGAAACCATGGAGGTACTTAAAAATCTTTAGGGTGAAATACAATGTTTAAAGGAACAATCACAAAAGTTGGAAAAAAAGAAGGCAACAGAGATGGTCCAATCAGATGTTGATGATTTGAAAGAGGTATGCAAGATGTTACGTGTAGAGAATATTATTCCATTACTAGGGAATTGGTTAAAGGGGAACACTCCACACATAGGTATTGAGAATGGACAACAGATCCTACATGCTAATCTTCCCCCTCATAGCTTGGATTATGACAAGGAGATCACTTTGAATGTTGTTGTGGATGGATGGATTTTGAGCAATATATTGATTGACACAGCATGGAAGTGAATGTGCTTACTTTAGATGCATGGGTACAGATGGGCAAGACCTCCATTACAACCATCCTCTAATGTATTGTTTATGGCTAATCAAACTAAGGCCACTCCAATCAAGGAGTTTTAAAGGATGCATCCATTACTATACAAGGGGCCAAGTTCACTGGGGACTTTGAGGTTTTAGCACTTGCAGAAGCAGATAACTTCCCAACTCTACTTGGGTGCCCTTGGTGTTATGTAAATAATGTTGATCTATGGTTCAACAAGGGGTATATAAGTTTTGAGAACAAGGAAGAAAGAGTTATTATCCCTTTGACAGATGGGAAATCTACACCTTATGTTGAACCTTTGAGTGAGGAAGACCTTGAAAAAATTTTATGTGTGCGCCATTCGAGATCCGAAGTACTTGAGCCATCTAAGGAAGGAATCCTCTAATGGGAAGATGCACAATCTATTAGTGATACTACAAGTATTTCTTGTGATAATTGGGCACATGACACCTATGAGATGGTTGGGCATGAAGTAAGAAGCATTTATCATGGAGGAATAAACCTCATTGTATTAGGAGGATAGGTAACAAACTCATACCCCATATACACTGGAGAAGGAGATCCTATGGTATTCCTGCACCATGGAGGAGTAATGGATGGATCAAGTGGAGAGAAGAAATATGTTAGTATATACCCTACGTGGGATGGCAACACACTGGTGGATGGTTCACAAGGATAATCTCATAGAATGGAATGAAGTAAGAATTTCTCTAACAACCCGGTTTTTCAGAGCAATGCACCTACTCAAATATACATATATCATGGTAATCAACCTGTTCAACACCACGTTCAATAGTGTGAGAGACTCTGGACAGAGGGGCAGGAAGCTTTACCACCTTCACTTTGGGTGCACAAAATTTATTCCACTTTGCAAGGTTATGCACACACTTGGTATGTTTATGCGGAACTGCATAGGGAGACTGAAATTGGCAGACTTGATTGCAAGAATGACCTAGAATTTTGACTACTTCTCTACTAAACCTCCGTGAGAGAGGCATTATGGGTTATGGAGCACTTGACTATGGGAGACAATGCAAAGGCTGAAGAACTCATTCAGAGTTATTTGGTGAGGAAGAACCAAGGAGCACATTTTTTGATGAAGTAGATGAGACAAATGTCGAACTATTTAAGTGTTTGCTTTGAGAAGGAGAAAGGAAAGATGGTCTACATAGTGGATGATGAAGAAGTAGAATATTTGGACATAGATCATTCAACAGGTACACGCGTGAGGTTTTAGATAGTGTAGATAAAAATATGCGCGCGCCTATCATGAACCTATGAAGACCAAGAAAGTGAACATTGGCACAAATGTTGAACCTAAAGAGGCCATAATTGGGATTATTGGTCTGATTCTGAAGTAGCAAAGATAATTGAGTTACTACATGATTTCCAAGACTTATTCCTAGGGGCTACCATGAGTTAAAGGGGGTGCATGAGTCATTAGGCGAGATGAAGATTAAGCTAAAGGAAGGAGTGCACACGGTCAGGTCAAGAAGAAGACCTTACAGATGAACCCTAACCTACACGTAAAAGTTAAAGAAGAAATTGACAAAATGTTGAAATCTGGCATCATTAAGCCCCTAGAAGAATCAGAGTGGGTTAGCCCCATGGTAATCAATATAAAGAAAGATGGTCGGATTAGGATTTGTGTGGATTATAAGGAGCTGAATGTTGCATGTGTGATTGATCCTTTTCCTACACCTTTCACTAAGGAAATATTAGAAGGCGTTGTGGGCGTGAAAAGTTTACTCTTTCACAGATGGATTCTCAGGGTATCATCAGGTTAGAATTACACAGAGAGGATCAAGAGAAAATGACTTTCACCACTGAATGGGGAAGTTTTCATATACTGTGATGCCCTTTGGTTTGAAGAATGCGCCTACTGTATTTTTTCACGCATAGTTGTTCAAGCATTCCAAGATTTTATTCACAAATTCTTGCAGTTTACTTAGATGATTGGATGGTATATGGGCTTGTTAAGGATCATTGTGACAACTTGTGCTTAATGTTTGAAATATGTAGATAGTTAAGCATCTCTTTAAATATCAAGAAGTGTGTGTTTGCTACACCTTTTGGAACTCTGTAGGGCATATCATCTACAAGGAAGGTTTGTTAGTAGATCCAACTAAGGTTACAGTTATCATAGGCCTGAGAGGAGCCTACCAGTCAGAGTGAGGTGCATGGATTCTTGGGCCACACAAGGTATTACAGAAAATTTATCAAAGGATATGCAAAGATTTCCACACCCTTGAAGAGTTACTCAAAGGAAAAGGGACATTCTATTGGGAGAACCACAACAACATGCATTTGAGGCATTGAAGGAGAGACTTACTACAACGCCTATTCTAGTGTTTTCCTCATGGAACCAACCATTTCACGTACATGTGGATGCCTCTGGACATGACCATTGGTGTGGTGTTAGCTCAACCTGAGAAGGTATTATAGATCATCCTATCTATTTTTCTAGTAGAAAGTTGACTCCTACAGAAAAAAATTATACAACTACTAGAGCGCGAGGCCTTGTCAATGATCTACGTGTGCTACATAAGTTTAGAAAATACTTTCTAGTAACACCCTTTTTTATTTTATATAGATCACATGGCATTAAAATACTTGGTAAATAAGCCCATTTTACAGGGGCACATATGTCGATGGGTTCTCTTATTCCAAGAATTTGACTTTATAGTCATGGTAAAACCAGGTAAAAGTAATTCTGGCCTGACCACTTATCAAGAATTCAATCAGGAGAGGACATGCAGACAATTGAAGATACAATGTCGATGCACAATTTTATAGGTTACATCACACGCCTTCTAAATTGGAGGATATTGTTGTCTTTTTACGCATAGGTATGGTGCCAAAAGGAATGAAAGCCTTAGAGAAGAAACAAATTACAATTCACGTCGCACCCTTCATGTTGATCAATGGTGACTTATACAAACTAGGTCGAGATGAAGTATTACACTGATGTGTATTGAACATGAGCACATATATCATGGAAGAGGCTCATGGGGGTATTGCAGGTGGGCACTATGCAGGTGATGCCACCACACGCAAAGATTCTACTCACTGGAAGATTATGGTGGGAGACCCTGTATAAGGATTGTAAAGAGTATTGTAAGGTGTGTGATCACTTTCAATGCCTTGGAAAACCTAGGAAAAGAGATGAAATGCCTTTGAGGCCTATTACTAGTGTAGAGCCATTTGAAAAATGGGCAATAGACTTTGTGGGTCCTATTTCCCACCACGCGTAGAACCGAATCATCACACTACATCATCACTTGTACAAATTATCTTACAAGGTGGGTAAGAAGCAACACCTACAAAGGATTATACAATGGCTACAACAACAAGGTTCTTATGGGAAAATATTCTTACTAGGTATGGATGTCCATTGAGTTTGACAAGTGATAGGGGCACACACTTCTTGAATGAGACAATCAGGATATTATTGGATGAATTTATGGTCACGCACCACAAGACTACACCTTATCACCCTCAAGAAAATGGGACTACTGAGGCCTTCAACAAGATATTGAGCTAGACCTTAACAAAAATTTGTGATGTTGGAAGGAAATATTGGGATGATAAAGTTTATGCTGTACTTTGGGCATATAGAACAACCTACAAAAGGTTGAATAAGGCCACACCATTTCAGTTGGTGTTTAGCATAAAAGTAGTTCTTCCCATGGAATTCATGTTACCTTCTTTGCTGTATTGTGTGTGGAGGTCTAGCTGATGAGAAAGCATTAGAAGAAAGAATTGACAAGTTAATACAATTGATGAGAGGCACACCATAACACATTGGAGTCAAAAGTAGGAAAAGGCCAGAAGGCAAGGCATGGCATGACAGACACATCAGGAAAAAGAAGCTTGAGGTTGGACAGATGGTACTTCTTTATGATTCCAAGTTTCTACGCCATCTAGAAAACTTAAGGTGCATTGGTTGGGACCATATGTTATCACTCACATACTTGAATCAAGCACTTGTCAATTAGAGGTGCTTGATGGAACATGGTTACCTCGTTTACTTTAACGGGAGTAGGCTGAAGCCCTACTATAAATAAGTCTTCTTGGTGTTTGTAATAAGGTAAGTATTTCCATTTAGTATAGATTTCCTTTCTATATTTCTTTTAATGTATTTCCTTCTTCATCGCTATGCTTTGTCAATTTAGTTTGGTGTTTTTGTAATAAGCACGTTTACATGCTGCTAAAGCTAATTACAATCTGAAGTATTTTTATGTGCAGAGGACTACACATACCATTGGTGTGGGGTGGTTGTTATTTGTTATTCAAAAATGGGTACACATAAGAACAAACTATTACAGTGTATTCAAGTATGGAAAGGAGTTGTTAGAAAGAAGATTGCTCCTAGAGAAGACCATAGATGGAAATAAATGAATGAACAATATAACGTGAGGTAAGTACAATCATGTAGAAACTACTAGAGGAAGGCACAATGGTGAGGTACTTTGGCACATGGATGCGCACAGAAGGAGGTCTGTAGCTAAGGTAGGAAGGCATGCTAGAAGGTTATAGCTAGGGGGTAGGTGTAGGTGTGTCACGAAGAAGTTGGGAAAATGGTCAATTAATGAGAGGATCGGTGGTAGGTAAAGGAGCAATAAATGCAATAAATTTTCAAAAATCTATATAAGGATGTGATGTGGTTCATTTTTACCTTTGTAATCACAGTATTCGAGCGAGCGAGCTAGTTGTGACCAGCCAAGTGAAAATATTGAGGTGTGAGAGTTGTGAAAAGACATGTGAGAGAAGATTTGTGCATAGAAGTGGCTTACATCCCCATTGGAGAAGGGTTTGAGTGAAGTAGAAGCATTAGAAGGAGTTAGGGCTCATGGTTTCAAGCTAGGGCATGGGTTTTGAGCTAGGCATGAAAGCTTACTCGATAGAAGAAAAAAAAAGATATTTTTATAATGGCACCGAGGAAGGCACCTACAACAAGTACAAAGGGGAAGAAGAAGGTGGAAGTCGAAGGTCAAAGTTGCTCCCGAGAAATTTTTTCAGAGATGCAATATCCAGAAGGAGTGATCATCAGACGGGATTGGGATTCCCATATCCACAGATGCAAAGTAAGTGATTACAACCACCACACCACCGACAACAAGGGAGAGTTGGATGCTTTTTGAATAAGAAGACCAACAAGCACACAAGGTGGATGACATGCCAATATATGATGATGCTGGGGAGAAGTTTTCTCAAGAAGGTAGGGGTGTATCAACTATATGAACTCCCATATTTTGGAAAACCAGAAAGTTTATACCAATGGCTTATGAGCAGAGTCCATGAGGACTTCTTCTATTTTGTTGGACGGAGGGTAAGGATCACAACGACCCTTTGATTGCTACATCGATCAAGATCAAGGGCACATGGACAGATATTTATTAGTGATCTAACTGATAAGGAAGTTGTTATAGCCACCAACAAGGAGTTAGATACTCCAAGGGTCCATGGAATGGACATCTATAAATTAAGGAAGTACCTGTGGTGCAGGAAGCTGCACATCTACTCACTAAGTTGAATGATCAAGAGAGATGGTCACAGTAAATACCATGTGGCTACATATTGCAAAGAAAATGTCACAAGGAGAAGTCTACAACTTAGTTGGCTTCATAGTAGAAAAAATTATTGAGGAAGCACACGCATAGTGAAAAGATAAGTTTTGGCACTATCCTACTATCTCTTGTGTTTGTAGAAATTGAGTGCCCGATGGGCCAAAGAACAAAATTTGGGAATACCCCATGGAGAAGAAGTCCCTCACAGAGAGGTTTGAGAAGTATTTGTGTGAAGGAACAATGAGTGGCCCATTCAAACAAAGGGAAAACTATGGTATGATTGACTTCATGTGGCCTTTGAGGAGGAATGGCACATTCCAAAGGAGTTACCCTCAGTAGTGGGTAAGGCAAGTACAATTCACGGTGTATCAACATTTTTTACATCACATGGTTTTGCAATGAAGGATGGGACATGGAGTCCCTGGTGCAAACTACCCTACACCTTCACAATGCACTATTTCTAGGCAACTACAGTTTACATAGGTTTTTATGATGCACTTTAGGTTGAGATTTAATGCGGATAAGGTAGATTGTGACTACCATACTCTCAAAAAACTTATGTTTATCTAGGTCGGTCTGCCTACATTGAGAGGCTCATTTCAGATGTTATAAATATGAAAGCTGGTAAGTTTGGCTATTGGGGACAATGGAGCCATGCTTGTCTATCTCCAACTTAAGCCTAGGTTGGAAAATAACAAGTACATGGAGAATGAGTTCATGCTCCTAGGGCCACCTAAGGGAAAACACACAGTTGAAAATGTGGCAGCTCCAAAGCCTACCTCGACCATAGAGATAGACAAAGAAGAAGAACACAAGGATAGTGGAGGCTTGGACCATAGAGGCCGGAGGCAAGCCCATAGACAAAGTGGAAAGTGAGCGTGCAGATACTCCCCCACATGCGCAAGGAGAGGAAGACTTGGACGTAGATGCAGTCCATGAGGAGCACCAGTTTAAGAAGGTGTTCAAAAGAACCAGACCCAAGGCATAGAACATCACAACCTTTATGAAGGTCACCTCGACTCTCCCCTCAAAAAGAAGCACCAGAGAAAAAGAGAAAGAAGAAATCAAGCTTAACGAGGAGGCAGAGAGGAGTCCAAGAGAGCGCGCTCAACCCCGGTTCAACTAAAGATGTGGAGGAACCCCGAGATGAAGAAATGAGAGATGAAGAGGAAGGGGTGAAAGAAGGAAAGAAGAAATTGTGCAATAGCAATCCAACGGTGCTAGTTATAACTCAGGTAGGAGAAGGGATAACTCCAGACCTTGGCACCCAGGTTCCTAAGGGGCCAAGGACAAAGAGAAGTGAAGAATATGTTGTCCCTAGTATGGGCTATGCTGAGGACACAAGAAAAATCATCTGCACCTAGTTTTAAAGTATTATGGGGCCTTAAGGAGTTATATGGGTGGGAGCTGATGGATCCAGATATGGCCACTATGCACAAGGAAATAATTATCCTGTCCATGCAGACTCATATGGATGAACCAAATTTTGACGTGTGTGAGGAGTCCTGTGTCTCACAAAGAGTGAAGAAGGCACCCTAAGCAGCACATGACAATAAAACCTACTCTAATGTCTGATGAGTAGGTCAACAATGCCTTGGTCAAGGTATCTACTGAGGTGGCATGGAGAAATGTTGATAAGGCCACCACCATTCGAGCGCTGATGGAGGATAACAAAGATAAAACTATAGAGATAACACACTTAAAGGAAGAGAAGGAATGAGAATGGGAAAAGAATGAGGCTTTCATTAGCATGGCTAGAGGAGATTGGTGATCACATTCTAAAAACAAGGCCTCATCTAGAACCTAAGGTACCTAAAAATTTCCTTCTACTATGCATTATGTGCGCACTTTGTTGATTTGGTGTTAGAGGATGGACCAATTCAAATGCCCACACCAAAAGATGTTGAACAAGAAGCAGAGAGAGCATGGGCCTCTATGCTTAGAAAAATTTCAACTTACGAGGCATTGCTCCAAACTTTAAAGGATGAATTGAAGAAAGTAGACCAAGCTCTTAATTTTTGTGTGTGCACACCAGAGGTAAATAAGGACCAAAAAACTCTAGTTGAAGATAATGAAGTTCTGACAAAGTGATGAAAGATGAGACTTTAGGGTGCACAAAATATTGACACTAGTGAAACAAAAGTGTGAAGCCCTCACAACAGCCCAAGATCCACATAAAGAGAGGATTGATGAGATTGGGAAGCTCATAATGCATAAAGATGGATCTCATGGAAGGAATGATGTCAGGTATGGCCAATGTTTTCCGAGTACTACAAAATGAGAAAGAAAAGATTACTCAGATGAACTAGATGCCATAGCCACAAATATTCCAGAGAAGACAAGGACTATGCTAGATGAATGGCAGACATTGAGGCTGAGATCAAGAATGAATATCCAGAGCTAATCCTCCCAATTGAAGAAGAGGGAGTCTGCAGAGTAAAGATTCATTCTTTTGTATACAATGATTCTTTAATTATTTCAATACTTATTCTTTATTATTTGGGAACATCAAAAGAATTCCCATTTTCGGATGACAAAATGTACTTTAGTGTGGGGTAATGTTGAGTAGAAAAATGTTTCTCTAAGGAGAAGACACACAAAGGATGCATGCATGCAAGAACAAGGCACATTTTAAGGCGCGGAAGGATAGGGAAGGAAACACACCAAAACACTTTGGCTCAGGACTTAGCCATTTTTATGGATAAGGGCTATTTTTGGAGATAGCGTGTGGAGCACACATAGGATGAAGACTTATGCTTCACACACAATGATATTTTGGGAATGAGCGGCTGATAAGCGCCATGCATGGTTTGAGCTAATAATAGGATTGCTTCTTCCAGTTAACTATAGACATCTATTATTAGAACACTTGCATGTATGCATGTATGCATGCTATTGTAAAGGTGCATGGCTATTATCAACATGTGACCTATTTTGAGAAGTGCATAAGTGGTGAAGGGAAAGTCCCCACCTCTATAAATATGTATTGAACTATGTAGTTTAGAGAGACTGAATTATTATAGAGTTATGTTGTTGGATCTGATGCGCGCATGACTTATGGATATACTTTATAATGTAAGAAGCTTATGTGTTTTACAATGTTTAATGTAATGGAGTATATGCTGATAATGGTGTTAATCTAACTAAAATTCTGGTTCTCTATGTATGGTTAATCTTATTATAGTTATTTTACCACCATTAATTCATGATTCTCTAAGATCTAGATCTAGATTATGCACTCATGGAATGTGCCAATTATGTTTAATTATGGATAGATTGAATATGTTTTATAAGTCACTTCACCCCATCACACTAACATCGGTTTCGAGGTTCTTGTTTGCAAAAATCAAGTTGCTGCCCTCCTTCAATTTCCACGCCATTTTTTAAAGAAGATTTCCAAGTGCAAGTCGTGGTTTTTGGAAGCAGAAGTCACTTAAGCAAATCGTGATTCTTCCATGTTGAGTCTTCTCTTTGCAAAAATCCTCTTCCTCCAGTTTCAACGCAATTATTTTAAGGAGCCAATGCAAAGTCATTTAAGTACAAATCGTGGTTTTCTTGTGTCTTGTCTTCTTTTGCAAATAATCCTTAACTACCAAAATTCATGCAATTCCTAATGGGGGAAAAATCACTTAAATGTTTGTCGTGAAATAGAGCAACCCAGTCTTCTAATTTCAACGCAACTTTTAGAAGAGAGAAGTCATTAAGTGAAATCATGAATTTTCATAGTCTTTTCTTCTAATTTGCAAATCACGAATTTCCGGCATCCAGTCTTCCTAAAATTCACATAAGTCTTTAAAATTCACTTAAATTTCTTCATGAATTTCCAGCATCCAGTCTTCCTAAAATTCACACAAGTCTTTAAAGTCACTTAAAGTTTGTCATGAATTTCCAACATCCAGTCTTCCTAAAATTCACACAAGTCTTTAAAGTCACTTAAAGTTTGTCATGAATATTCAAAATCCAGTCTTCCCCAAATCCACGCAGCTTTTTGGCAAAGGTAGAAATCACTTAAGTTTTTGTGAATTTTGGTAGCCCAGTCTTCTATTTTCCACACACTTTTTAAAAGGATAATTCATTAAAAGGAAATCATGGATTATAGAGTCTTTGTCTTCCAATTTAAAAGCAACCTTATCTCTTCAAAATCCATGCAAGTATTAAAAGAAAGAAATTGCAAACCAAATCATGGATTTCCAACATCTTGTCTTCCTTTGCAAAACAATCCATGACTGGTAAAATCAACGCAGCTGCCCCTTCTATTTTCCACGCAATTTTTAAAGGCAAAAGAAACCATTTAAAGGAATTGCGTGGGTATTTGTGACCTTGTCTGCTGAATTGCAAGCGTCTTACTCCTCCAGTTTCAACGCACCACTATAAATGCATGCAATCCCTTAGTTGAGCCCACTTCTCTTTTCTTGCATCCGGAGTAATTCCCAGAATTTACGGCTGCCAATATAAAAATATAAAAAGGAGGATGAGTTGAATGTTTGTCTGAATTCTTTCCTGGACAATTCACTTGTGCACATACTTGTGAAAATTAAGCTGAGGTTAATGACAAATACATTGGAGATATCTTCGAATCAGGGGAAGCAATTGTAGCTTCTGCACAAATAGATCCAGCTCTCACAACTGCAAAAGCTTCAGGAAAGGGTGGAAAAGGGAAGTCTCAGACAAAAATAGATTTAGGCAAGGTGAAGTGTGATTACAAAGGTTATCTGAAAAATCATGCATAGTGTCCAGGCTTGTTGAAGTTAATAAGGCATACGTGGGGCACGTCTATCAGTGAATTAATTGACAGATCAAGGGAAAGAATGAAGTGTTGTAGCTGGAATTATTTCTTTCTTCTTTCTTCTTCTCCTTATTTTCTTCGACAAAAATTGTAAAACTTAAGTAATTGGTTAAAATCCATTACTTCAAGTTGTTTGAAAAGGTCCTTTAATTAAGAATAACTAGTAGACATGCAAGGCATTGATTTAGTCCTTGGTTGTAAATCATGCATGTCATGCAAAGAGAAATTCTAGGATGAAGATTGCTAATTGTTCCCTTTTATAGATTCCACATGCGGGAATTCATTTGAAGTTTCCTATTTGTATTTTCCTTCTATGCACTATAAATAGGGGAAGAGCCTATAGGTTAAAGGATCACAACTTGTTCATCAGAATTTGTTTAGCAGAGCATTCTTGAGTTTTCAGACTTTGTGTTGGATCCTTTGATGTGAAAGTTGGGGATTAAATAAAAGGTAGATTTCCGGAGAACTTTGTGTCTACGGTGCTTTCTTTGATCACTTCTATTTGAGGTTTTAGATGAACTTTGTGTTATCTTAGATCTAGGTTAGAAGCTATTTCTTTCCCTTACTGTTGAATGTTGTGAGTTTTCTTTGTTTATTTAATTTGTGTGGATGAGACCAACTTTGATAGCTATTGGTTAAATCAACGCATCTTCCTTTCTTCTTTCCTTACTTCTTTTTCTTCCCACTTCTACAAATATTCCATCACAACTGCTTACTTGCTGCCAAATTGCTTAGTTGTGGTTCACAAGTTGTAGTAATTAAAGTAAAACCCTTGAAAGTAGTTATTAGGATTCACCCCTACAGAATAGATAAACATCTTACATGGGAGCTTCACCGTTAAATGAAGGAGATTTATCTCATGACTACCTAGGTTTTAAGCTATGCATAAAATCTAGCCAACAAACATCTAGGGGTCTTTAATAAAAAAACAAAAATAATTAACCAATAAATCCTTTAGAAATCTTAATTAAAAACATACTAAGAAGTTGCTTATGTTAAAGAGAAATAACAATTCCTTTAACTAGATTTTTTTAATTAGTAGGCCATCTACGAATGTAAGTGGAATCATCTTGGAATCGGTCAGATAATCTTGACTAGAGATGAGTTATATTTTTCTCATATGGATCATTGTTACACCATGTCTTTGCATCCATCATCTTCACTTTCATATCACTATTCACCTCATTTTCACATCCTTCTTGGCTCTTGGTGATGATCCCTCACATCTTCCTAGTTGCATGGATTCACGAGCGGAGTGAAACACCATATCATTTTATCATTTACATTTCTGCCAATGGAATGAAATTCTTATAATTATTTACACTTACGTTCAAGTAGTACACCCTTTTACTGAGTTGTAAAATACCAAAAACATTTTAAAATGTTTCACAAAACTTAAAAACATTCAAATATGTTTCACAAAATTAAAAAAATAATATAAAATTGTTCAAAATATAAAAACAATATAATTTTTTTACAAATCTAAAAACAATATAAAATGTCAAAATCAAAACATTCAGATAATGTTTGACCAACTTTTAGAATCGGATAACACAGCTTCAACAAATTTTTCCATTTGACGACGCTCCTTATGATCGTGTTTATCATCTTTCAATAATCATCTTTATTGCATGTGGTGTATATCTATGCTCGAGGAAATTATTTACCCTTTCATAATATAAATTTTCTTGGGGCACATTTGGATTTCACATTTTAATCCAATACAGATCAAACTTTAATGGGATCTGACAAGAGTATATTTTGGAGTATCTAAGTATCACTCCGCTCTTCGACCCGATCCAATCCTCTCACGTTCTAAGCTATCACTTGGGGGCATTCATATATGTCTAGCTTTTCAATTTGGAACACATTCGAGTGTCATTAAATGTCATTTTTGCAAGTTGTGTTGTACTATTGTGGTTTGTCAACATTGTGATGATGCTTTTACTTCTTTTAGTTTGTTATTTTGTTGTACTTTGTTTACCTTTACTGTAGACCAATTGCAGGAAATTTATTCACATCTTAGTTCACATATAACTTTGGTGTGGTTCCTTCATGTTCATATTGGGTTTATTTGTAATGCTTTTTTCGTGTCTTTTTATCACTTACACGTGTTGTGTTTTTCCTCTTGGTTTACTAAATAAGCCATGGAATGTTTTCCTTTTTTTTGTGTATTTAGGTTTGTTTACATTTCTTTACATTTGTATTTCAAATTTTTCAAAACTCGCAAAAATAAAAAAAATTATATATTTCCAAAATCCAAAAAAATCAAATATTAAAAAAATTCAAAAATTATAAAATTTTTGAACAAACATTCACTTATCACAGAAATCCTACAATTGGAAAACCTTTGAAGTGAATCTTTCAACATTTCAACATAATCTTGATAAATTCATACCTTTATCTACTACCCTAGTGATCGTTCCAATCTTACAACTATCACTTTCTTCCCTTTGCATGATAGCTAACTCTGCTTGGGGCAAGTCACAAAATTGTTTTTTCCTTCATGATATAACTTTGCACAGGGCAATTTCAACTCGATCATTTGCACAATGGATCCAATAAGAGTGTTTTGAGGAGTACCTTTACTCCGTTCTTTAGTTTGATCCTATTCCCACTTTGGGAGCATTTGCATCTAGCTTAATCATCATTGTGGCACACATTAGGGGCATAACTGATTATCTTCTTTTTTTTAAAATTTTATTGCATTGCTGATATTTACTTTTGGACCACTTACAAGTAGTGTGATTACATCTTGGTTCCTTTATAACCCTAATGCATGCACCTACTCTGTATATTGGTTATGTTTTCCTTTTTTATCTTTTCTTTGTTGTGTGTGTGTGTGTTTGTTTACGCGCATTTGGGTTACCCATCTTGATTCTTTCATAATCATGGTGAAAACTCTATTGTGCAACAAAAAAATAAGGTTTCTCTAAATTTATTCTCCAAATGATGTTCATGCTACAAGCACAATCCTTCCCATCCTTGTTCTAATCCCTTGTTTTCTTCCTATCAAGCAGTTGTCCACCGCTTTGTTGCATCGCCCACTCACTTGAGGGGCATTCCCTTACCATTCTACTTGTTGGGGCATCCAAATTCTCTATTGTCTTCTCGATCTCGCATGCGTATACTATTACATCGCAATAACACTTTAAAGAGGGGAAAATGTAGACACTCTAAATTCACATACTTATTCCCGCACTATCTAAGTTCACTCCATAGTTCACCCCATAGTTCACCCCTTTATGTTTGATTGATTAAATCAATTAAATCATACACATTATACCCCTTTGGATTAATTAAATTAATCCTTAGTACCCATTTAGCTAGCTTAATTATCATTTATTAAATAAATTATTAATCAATTAGTGTGCTCATTATAGATAATTAAATTAGTTATCTAATTAGGGAAATACACCTATTTTCCTATTTAAAAACCACTTTGGACCCCACTTAGACTCCACTTCCTCTTCCCAGTCAAATCAACTTAGACTCCACTTCACCAAATCAGCTCAACTCAGGTTCTAAAATCCTACAAAGGTGGGAGCAATTCAATTGCATTCACAACCACCTTTCTAGATGAAACTTCTACCAATTAATTTTTGTACTACCCCTCAATGGCATTTATTCTTCCTGCAATTATTCAGTCCCCTCAAATGCTAAAAATAACACGTGCATTAAACTATCTGTAACCAACTTCTAACCACTATTCATCCTCTATAAAACATAGGCTTACCCTCTTACAAATCCTCTTGGATTTACAACACAATTACTCTGTCAAATTTTCTCTCCAATATTTACATCTTGAAAGCTTTCCTATTTGTGTTCATAGAAATTTGCATCCATTTGGAGGCCATTCAAGAGAACCCACAATAATTTACAAGGTTATACAAGCTAAGCTTCCACAACCTTACTAGAGGTTTACAAGGAAAAACTACAGGAAGGTTTGCAAGTCATTTTGTTTGTCTTCTGTTTAGTGTTGTTTTTCATTGTTCACAATAATTATGTAGAATTAATTCATGAGAACATATGTGCATGTTTATATATATATATATATATATATATATATATATATATATATATATATTCTAGTTTATCATTCCTTAAAAAAATATTATGTCGTGATCCATGTTTAATAAGAATGAAGATTTTTAGAGTCGAAAGAATTCCAAAATACACTTAAGAGGTTGGGTAAAACCTTCTAAATGCCCATTTACGCAGATTTTGTTTTTATCAAATTCTATTACTTTCAATGAAGAAAGTATTTATAGTGGTGGATTTTTCTTATCGTTAGAAATCTCATTCACTTTTCCTAATTTTATTGTGAATCACTATAAAATGTTCTTATTCAAAACACTTATCTACTTCCAAGACTCTATAAATAAATTTAAACAAATTTGAATATCCAAAATTAATCACCCAATAATTACAAGTAAAACAATAATTTTTTTAAATTATAATTTATTAAACATCAAGAGTCATATACTAAAAAAATATTTTATTTTATAATGTCTCATATAGAAAAACCAAAACAATTTTCAAACAATGGAAGAAGTGACCCAACCATGATTAGATACTTAAAATCAACCGAATATTTATTTGTCAATTCACTCACATGCAACCTTTGTAATTTGAACCTAATGTTAATTTCTAAATTTATATATTTTATTAATATAATAATCCGAGAGAGAAACAAGTAAGTAGCAAGAGAAACAATAGTTGACAACAAGATCTATATAATTTGTTCCTTTTCTTTTCTTTTAGACCTTCTACTACAAGGAATAGAAATTTGTAGTGTTAACAAGGGTAGCAATGTTGTTAAGTATCAGAGCAACTAAAATGACAATATATGGTAGTAAAAATGAATTGATCATTTTAGACATTTGGTGGTTGCATTTGGGGGTTGCATTTGTGAACCACTGTCAATGCTTCATGAGGATGCCCAATACAAATTAAAAAAAATTACTCCATCCTACTCCACTCGAGTAATTTGTGCTTTATAGTTTTGAGTATTTATTATTCATGAAAAAATCAATACAAATCCAAGCCAAAATGTTTCCTAGTTTTTACTAGTTAGGTTTTTAAATATTTGGTTTTATCAAGTTAATGAGAGTGGATTTTAAAAATCTGATCATGTAGGAGGAATTAATTTTGTTTATGGTTGGAACATTTGCACTACGACCTCCACCAAGGTGTTAGAGATATGGGGAAGTGTTTCAAAGTTGGTGAAAATTTTGAAAAGAAAAGAAGATAAGGGAGGGGCCCAAGAAGTGGGTCCACATTATGGGGATGTGTTAATTAATAATAATAAATGTGGATAAAACCAATTAAGTGAGTTTCTTGGTAATTCATTTTTGGGTTTTGTTAATGGTCAAATTAAAATATTCGTGCATGAAAAGTGATTATACGGTCCTTAATGGAACTAAAAATGGCAGGCATGTATATGTATTTTACTTAATAACAATAATGTTTTTGGTTGGTGTATGTTGGTTGAGTGGCACTTACAACTAGCAATTGTACCAAAAGGTCCAATGGTCATGCCAATAAAATGACAACATAAGTGAATAATGAACACCCAAAAATAAAAATGTTAAAATAAATGTACATCAAACCAAGTTATTTTCCAAGACAAGGAGTCCCCTATTTAACCAAACACCAAAATATATTGTATCTAAACTTTTATTGGAATGGGACAATATGGCTTAATTGCCTAAGGTGATATAGCATCACGGTTAGGTCCGGGCATTGAACTTGGGCTTATTCCACTACAAAATTTGAATTCCATAAAGCAAGAGACTTTTTTCTTAAACATGTTGAGCATCATCCTCATTTAATATTTGTAGACTAAACACACATAATTATGTGGCAACATAATGGGCACCAAAATTCACACCTACCTCTTCACTAGAGAAGTACATAGTCATCCCACTATGAAATATCATATGTGATCTATATTACATTTTAAAAAAACAAATTTAGTGCATGTTGGGAGATATTTTACTTGAAGATATTTATTGGGAAATAAACAATGAAAAAATCTTGTATGATACACATAAAAAATATGTCATCTTATGATAGTTGTTCCAATGACATGATGAAAAAAAGGGGTAGACAAGACATATAAATTTGTTGTTAAAAAGGAGATAGAGTATACAAAATACGATTCTTATTTTAAGGATTTATTATAAGCATAAGCCTTGTGAGATATCAAGAAGCATACAAATTACAATGATATCTAGATTCTTGCAAAGTGTTTTTAAAAGAGCCACTAATAGGCAATCAAATAGGCCCAACAAGTTTGCCATATAAGAAAAACTCTCGGATAAACAATAAAAAAGAGGATTTTGGATGAGTCTAATTGAGAAACCTTGGTGTGAGAAAATATTTTCTCATTAAATAAAACCCAGATAACTCTCTTTCAATACCATGTTGTCAAATAAAACAATCTCTTGAAGGCTCTAATAAACTGTTATTTTTGTTTTATATAATAATTGTAAATTGTTTACTTGAAATATTTGTAGGGTAACATCATTTTAAACATCATGTTAAATTTGAATGAATGTGGCTTACATAGTTTATCATTATAGTCTCACAAAGATAATTGTTATAAACAAAGTATGTAATAATTAAGATATTTAAATAAACTATATACTTAAAAATGCCACCTACTTAATGGCACATATTATTTTATATGTTTTTTGGTCATATTATTAACTATAAAATAGTTTGAAATTTCATTATATCTCTCTGTCGCTTTTAACAAATGGATTTAAAATGCAACACTATAGAGAAAAACACACACATATATATATTTCAAAACCAAATTATCGCCCTTATAATATTTTTTAATTATATTATTTTTCTCCAAATTTTGAAGAGCAATATTGAAAAATTGCCCACAACTATGCACATAAAATATTAAAAATTAAATCCCCACTACTAATATTAGTGCCAGTTATTCATTGAATGTACTCGTGGTTGGTGAAATAATTTTTCATAAGGAAAAATTAGTGGATTTTCACCAACTCTCTGAGACTAAGTCCCTCCTCTTGGTAATGGGGAGGCTCCCATTTATTAAATGCAGGAAAAAACAAATATGTAGGTGGTCGTAAAGCCGGGGATCACACACAACTACTCCATTATACCTGTGGTTGATTGCTTTCACTGAGTGCAAGGGAGGAATTTGATTAGGAGGTGAGGTCAAGGAGAGTAAGAACTTAGGAAAGAATGGTTAATTTTGTGAATAGGCAGTAGCAGAGTTTCACAACATTAACCAAAATTAATCCATACTCAATTATAAGAATACAACTTTGCTTCAACAAAACTAGTAAATCATAGACACAAATTCTATTGATTCATTTATCAAAGGCACAAACACCCTTCTTGGTTTTACAAGATCATCATGTGTACAAAGTTGAACATGTGAGGAAATAGAAGAAACATATAGAAAGGAGAAAATAGAAGACTATAATATCTTGCTTGTTTCTTGGTAATGTAAAGCTATCTACTTGGAAACTTACAATTGACAACCCTTAGAATGAGGAAGTCTTCCAAATTTATAGCTTTACAAAGAGTCTTTCATCTACCCCCACATGAATTTTCACTTCCCCTTATCACTTGTGACCTTTCATATTCCTAGGAAACAAAAGTGGGTCTTTTCTTATTAATTGAAAAGAACTCATTACAAAGTTAGATTATAGGTCACTTTAAGTGAATAAGACAAAATAGTGAAAAGTACCCCCTTAATGAAGAATTAGAACATGAGAGAGAAAAAGGAGGGAGAAAGAAGAGGGGAGATGATCATGCTGAAGGAGATGATACATCTACCGATGAAGAGATGCTTGGTGGTGAACTTTTCAAGAATGTAACTAGAGATATTTCTTCACCTTTGAATTCCTTGTTGAAGTGTGATGCCACAGGTGCCACTTTCTCTACTTAAGGGATATGAATGAATCTCAAAGCCTTGATCCAAGTCTCTGAATTATTACTTATGTTCTTGCACCGATTGAACCAAGTCGGATGATCCTTAACAAAGATTAGAAATTTCACATTTGATTTTTTCAAGAGACTTCAAGGTGTCCTTGTTGAATGAGAAGGGGTCTCCCACCTCTCTCCTAACTAATTCCTCAAATGGCTTCAGAAGGACTTCCATTGATGAATTTTCACTCATGGGAGGTGCCTCAAGCTTCCGCATTTCATTTATTATATTTTCTAGAATTTGTAAAGTGAGCTCTTCACAAGAATCAAGCTCTTTGAGAGCATTATTCAACATTTCATATCAGACAACCAATGTTTGATACTAAATGGGAGACAAATTCTCATCTATGGAATTGAATACAATTCTACCAACCAATACAAAAGAGTCGAGATTACCCATTTTTGTCATTAATGGAAACACTTAGTCCCAATGATCCTTTTCCTTCTCAATTTCATCCTTGGTAATTTTTACCTTCGCAACTGGGAAAGAACAAAATTAAATAGTGAAATAATTTCGAGACAACACAATTTTCCCTTTTGTAAGAATCTTATCAACCCATATGTCATTGGCCCTTCCTTGTATTGAGTAGCCCCGAGCTTTCTTGATTGTCGCAGGTCAAATATATTGATAGAAGTAATAACCTCGACATGAAGAGGTAGAATTATTCTAGGATCCATGAATGACTGTACATAAAAAGTGAGGGTTTTCACATGCTCTTATAATTGCTCAATTGTCTGTTTATACTCCTTGTTCCTTGAAAGCATACATGCAACAAAATCCTTGAAAAAATGTGCATCACCCTTATGTGTTGCTTAACCCAAAGAGATTATTTTCATTTCATAGTCTTCCTGAGTCATCTCCTCAATGGGATTTAACACTTTTGTTTTCACAACTTCTACATATTGGTTACCAGAAACACCACTAAAAAAGCAAGAAGTTACATGTTATTTTCTACCTCATTTGGTCTTCACGATCTTTGAGATAGCTTAAAAGTATGGTTTTGATGCTTATTGCAATGTATTTGGCTCACTCCCAATCAGCTCTTGGATCCAAGGGAATATTTTTGTTGGTACAGGTTCAACACTAGGAATGATGACACTTTTGGGTTCATGACAAGGGACCACATCTTGCACTTAATAAGCTGCCTTAACGAATAAGGAAGAGACACTTGGGGGTGGTGCAAAACCAAAGGTTGTGAAGGATCAATCTCCTTTTTCTAAATATCCTTGATAAGATCCTTAGTGGATTTGGATTTCTTATGGAGTATCCTAGAGTGAGATCCTTTAGTGTCCATTCTTTTTCTCTCGTAAGATACCCCTGAATGAGTGGATCTTATGGTTTGTTTAGATACCTTCAAGGGTGAGAGGTGAGATGCTTCCCTTGAGAGGGTTAGAAGGCCACTAGATTTGATGAAAGTAATCCTATTTTTCCTAAGCCATTCCTCCATCTCTCGAATCAATGCCACGCTTCTGTCATTGATGTCACCCGATTCTCAAATGCTCTATGAAATAGGTGGAAGAGGTGAAGATTTTATCACTTGATATTCTAGGTCAAACAAATTTAATCTATCATCTTTCACTCCTTTAATGACCCAATCAAAACTAAAACTCCTAATTTGGTAAATAGTCATTTACATATGATCTTTTTCCTTACTTCAAAGTCATCCATCCAGTTGACCCAATAATGCTCAATTTTGGGACTATGGTGAAATTCAGGGAGAGTGAATGTTTCAATATTTTTTCGGATGTCAAAATTATACCTGGATGTGTATGAATAGAGGCTAAGGGAGGAAAAGGAAGTTTCAAGATTTGATGCATCTCTAACACTTTTACATGAATAGATTCCAAGAGATATGGGGAAGGACATGCCCTTTTTCTTGTGATTCTTACATCTATTATGGACTTAAGCAAGATATCTACATAACTCAAACATTATTTTTTATCAATAAGGTACCAAGGAAGTTTACGAGGACTAAGATCGAATCTCAAACCCCGATGTAGGTGAAAGTTAAGAACTGAGTGAAGAAACACCCATATTTATCTATTAGTGTTGAAATTGAAAGGGTAACCTAAGTTCCGTGTTGCCTTCCGGAAGTCGATAATGAACATGGTGAATGCATCATTCACCCTGAAAAAGAGATGGTTACTCTCCTTGAGCATGGGCTGGGATACCTTTTGTAGGCCAAATTTTTGTGAGAAGTATTTGAGTGACAATCAAGCCTTTGAAAAGTCTTGTGCTTGCAAGATCATATACTAGATACAAGGTCATAGTGAACTTTATGGTAGCATGCAATTGGAGTGGTTGATAGTGAATATTGTCATTTATGATCTGTTCCCAATCCACTACATGGTTCCCTTCAATGAAAATAAGGATGAATTAGGCCATCCAGTCTTGAAAATCCTTCGTCGTATCTTCACCCATCACTCTTCTCAACAAAGATGATACCATTTGATTAACCCTCTTAGAACTCACTTTTAAACAAACTTTTTGGCATGCGAGAAGGCTTCTTACCTTATCTTATCCATAACCCAAGTGTGAGGCCTTATATGTATGATTCAGTCTTCACCCATCCATGTGATGCAAACTCTTTGGTGATGATGACCATACTTGTTGTCGATTGGGATATGCGAACATTGGGAGATACCTTGAGAGTAAACAATGTAAGAATTGAGTTGTTATTTTCCCACACTATCCTCGAATTAGGTTTATAATGTTGTGCACATGTTAGGACTAATTATGTACTTTGAAAATATAATAGATGACATCCTGTTACAAACAATTTGCTCAAAAAGTGTTTCTCTTCTACGGGCTCTCTAGGTCCTCGAGAATCCTTTTTTGGGCTTCAATCTCCACGTGAGTGACATCACTATCTCCCACACTTGGATAATCAACAACTAGGGTTGAAATATGCTCAATACCTAATGCAAGAGCATCTTACTCTCCATTAGGTAAGAATGCAATTTTGGTTTGAAATAGTAAATTTTGGTTTTTGTTGTACCTAGGTTGTCTAGTTGTCCTAGTGAAGTCTTATTGTACCTTTACAAGCTTTGAATGTAGCCTAGAACCTTTCAAAATTCAAATTGTTTATTTTCTCTCGAAAATCAACATTTGGATCTTTGAGGGCAATGAGTGCTAGAACAAGTTGTAAAGGGTTATTTTGAAGTGGAAAATGTTTGAATCATGTTGTTTTAGAACATGTCATGCTTAAGGAGGTCCTAGATAATAATCAAATCTTGAATTCATGCAACGTATGCTTAAGAGACATGGTAATTCTTGACTAAACAAACTTAACTAAGGTTGAGAGCTAACTATAGAATGGTAGTTCAAATAGAAATTTCTCATGGAGATATACAAGACAAAATGTAACTAATTTTATCATTATTCAATCAAATACAAGCAAGAGAAAGGGTCTTTAAGAACCTGTTATGGTGTTTTCCTAGCATTCTCGTGATTGTTTTAAGCATATAGAAATCTGTGAAAAAGGATAGTAAACTATTGTTTTGGTTTACAAACATAGAATGTGTGTTGTGTAAATGTCTTATAAGGGTATAATAAAATCATTGCAAGGAAGCAAACTTCATTTATTTGAATCTTTCTTGCATGAGATTGTAGGTTGCATAACTTTCTTGTTCTAGATTAGTTTTATTATTCTTATGAGAAAGCAAGAGGCTTAACAAAGTTAAATAAGTAAAGGAAGGTATTCTCTATGAGTTTTCATTGTTATTGGGAAGTGAAGATACATTTATTTAACCCACACTACATAGGAATTGGATTAGGGAGAAATTGAAAAGTTTTCATTTACATCTACAGTCCAACTGTGAAAATGGAGACTGTATTTCGAATATTAGAAGGTCTATACAAATTGTTTATAAAAAATTAGCTACTGGAAAAACTTCCTTATAGTTTTACAGTCCTCTAACAACTCATGGTTTCAAAAACAACTTCAAATTGAGGAAGAAACCATCATTTTTTAGCCCCGGGTTCATTACGATCGATTAAATCCTGCAACTAGGGTTACTGTAGAAGGAAAAGTGTGATATCTTCAAATTTAACCAAAAAAAGAAATCTAAAATTTTGAAGAAAATACTCGCAAGGGGATTACACATCTAATGTAAAATGAATTAGATTGAATGATTGTGTATCGAAGAAGAAAAAATAGCAAAAATCTCAAAACACATATCATTCCCCCAGAGTTAGTCTATTTACAAAATTAGAAGAAGATACTAACTGTGTGGTTTTGGAATCTTCAAGGAGTTATAAATAGTTACGTAAAGTTTGAAATTGTAAGAATTTAAGTAAGAAATTCCTTTTATAAGGGGAATTCATAGTTACAAATAAGCAGTAGAACCGTGATATAGAGGCAAAGTAGTGGGAAAGGGATGACTCACAAGATTTTTGCAGAAGAGGAGAGTGTATTAAACCTTGAACCTCCTTAGGTTAGTCAAGAATCTATTAGAGATTATAAATAAACCTTTCGAGAGCATAAATCATCTTGAGAATGACAGGGGACCTACGGTGTACATGAGTGATAGGCCTACTAAATTAGAGACATACAAACAAGATAAGGAAAACAGTGACCTTAGAGACCTTGTGGGTTATTAGGGCTACACCATTTGTGGTATCGAGTATAAAGACAAGTTTGAAATAGAGAGAGAAGGAAAAATTAGTGTCAAGAATAAGGAAGAGAAGTGTTTGACAAAAAGAAGACACCATGCCTCCAAGAAGGAATCCAGAGAGAGCAGCAATAGAGAGAGAAAGGGAAACCACCTTACAGATGGGTGAGATCATTCTTCAAGAGATAAGAAACACGAGGATTAGCTATGATGCTAGGTTGGTAGTAGTTGAATCCAATCAAAGGAGAGGAGTAGAAACAGGAGATGTGAGTGATAGAGAAGAAGAAGTGGATCAAATACCACAGAGAGGAGAAGAAGAAAGAGACCCAAATGAATTGAGAATGGAGAGGTTGTTGAAAGTAGTGAAGAGTGAAGGAACTAAGCCCAAGATGGAGCTTCCAATGTATGCATGGATTTTGAATGGAGAAGAGCTATTGGATTGGATAACAGAGTTGGATAAGTATTTTGATTTTGAAGGCATACCTAAAGATCAAGTAGGTCAAATTTGCAAGAAAAAAATTAAAGGGACATGCTTCTATTTGGTGGGACTATGTCCAGGAAGAGAGGAGGAAGAAAGGAAAACCCAAGATTAAAACTTGGAATAGGATGATAGATAAATTGAAGGGAACATTTTTTCCTAGTGACTTCATGACCAACTTGTATAGAAAATTATATAATTTGAGACAGAAAGAGATGAGAGTGAAGGAATACACTGAAGAGTTCTACAAGTTGAGCATAAGGTCAGGCCATATAGAGGATGATACAGACAAATTGGAAAGGTATCTCAATGGGTTAAGGTTTCAGATACATGATGAGTTAAGCTTGGCAAGTCCTAGGACTTTAGAGGAGTGTTATCAACTTGCACTCAAGGTAGAAGAGAAGCTACAGAGAAGACATAATCAACAAGGTAGAGGAAGAGGAAGGAGCCTAAGAAGCAGAGGATATCAAGGAGGAAGAGGACAACCCCAAAGAACACAAGGTGAGTCTAGTTCTTCTCAAGAACAGACAACTAGTTTTAGAGGTGGATTTAGAGGAAGAAGGCCATATTTTAGAGGTGGTTATAACATGAGAGGAAGAGGAACCAATGGTTTTACAGGAAGGTGCTATAAATGTAATAATTTTGCAGGTCATAGATCTTGGGAGTGTCCAAAAGAAGCATCTACAAGCAACACAAGGGCTGAAAATAGAAATCAGATTGCATAGGCAATAGAAGAGGAAAGTGCTAGTTCTCCATCACCTGGTGAAGGTATAGAAGAAGGTGAATCATTGCTGATGAGAAGGGTGTTAATCAAAACCTCAAAAAGAGAAGGAGCCACCTCAGAGAAAGTCTCTTTTAGGACAATATGTAAAATCCAAGGTAAGTGTTGTAAATTGGTTATTGATTTTGGTAGTATGGATAATCTGGTTTTAGTAGAGATGGTTGAAAAATTAGGCCTAAAGAAGATACCTCATTCTACACCCTACAAGGTTTCTTGGTTAAATAAGGGTCAACATGTATTAGTAAATGAACAAAGTTGGGTTGAATTTCAGGTTTGGAGGTATAAAGATAAAGTCTTATGTGATGTCATACCTATGGATGTGTGCCATGTGCTTCTTGGTAGGCCTCGAAAGTATGATAGAAAAACCACACATGATGGAAGAAGAAATGTGTATATTTTAAAGAAGGATGGAGTGAGCTATACACTTTGCTGCCCTTAAAAGAAGAAGGTAATGAACAAGTAAACACTTCAAATGTGATTATGCTAGGTGAAAAAGAGCTTCATAAAAACAATGAAATAAGAAGGTTTGGGATTTACTTTGGTACTTAAACGAAAAACAATAATAACAACAACAAAGATGGATGATTTTACTATAGAAATATAGGATATGTTGAAGGATTATGTAGATATAGTGGTAGATGAATTACCAAATGCCTTGCCTCCGGGAAGAGAAATCAACCACCATATTGATTTTGTTCCAAGAGCTAACTTTCCTAATAAGGATGCTTATAAGATGACACCTAGGGAGAATGAAGAGATCAAGAAACAGGTACATGATTTTTTAGATAAAGGAATAATCAAGGAGAGATTGAGTCCATGTGTAGTTACTACGGTACTAGTGCCTAAGAAAGAGGGTGATTGGAGAATGTGTACAAATTCTAGATCCATCAACAAAATCACAATCAGGTACATATTTCCACTTCCTAGGATGGAAGATTTGATGGATTGTTTGTGTGGTGCTAGTTACTTTTCAAAAATTGATTTAAAAAGTGGATATTATCATATCAGAATAAGAGAAGGAGATGAATGGAAAACAACGTTTAAAATAAATGAGGGGTTGTATGAATGGCTAGTCATGCCCTTTGGGCTTTCTAACACTCTAATACTTTCATGAGGCTAATGAATGAAGTTATTAAGCCCTATATTGGTAAGTTTGTAGTTGTTTATCTTGATGACATTCTGATTTTTAGTCATACTAAGGAGGAGCATATGCATCATCTTTATTTGGTTTTGAAAAGGCTACAAGAGGAGAAAATTGTTGATTAACCTGAAGAAGTGTGAGTTCATGAAAATTGAACTGTTGTACCTAGGATTTGTGATCAGCAAAGGCATGTTGAAGATGGATAAAAACAAGGTGAAAGATATTTTGGAGTGGCCTACACCCAAGATAGCAGCAAAGGTAATAAGCTTCCATGGTTTGGCAAGTTTTTATAGGAAGTTTATAAGAAATTTCAGTGAAATTTGTGCTCCCATTGTGGATACCTTTAGAGGTGACAAAAAGAAGTTTGTGTGGACTCAAAAGGCTGATAATAATTTTCAGTTTTTGAAGAACAAGGTGACAGAGCACCCATATTAGCTTTGTCATATTTTAATAAGGTTTTTCAGGTATAATATGATGCTAGTGGAGTAGTTATAGGAGCTATTCTAAGTCAAGATAATAAACTTATAACATACTTCAGTGAAAAACTTAATGATTCTAAAAAGAGGTACTCTTCTTATGACTTGGAATTTTATGCTATGGTACAAACACTAAAGAAATGGAAATATTATTTACTACCTAAAGAATTTGTGATCTATACTAATAACCATGCTTTGTAGTTCATCACTAATCATCCTAAATTGAATTAGAGGCATGTAAAATGGGTTGAATATCTAAAAAAATTCACATTCACTATCAAGCATAAGAAGGGACAAACTAATAAAGTTGTTGATGCTTTAAGTAGAAGGGTGTTGTTGGTGAATGAGATACAGTTGGAAAGTGTGGGAATAGATTCATTGAAAGAATTTTATGAAGAGGATGATGATTTAAAGAAGCATATGAGGCATGTAAGCAGCCCACAAAAGTAAACATGGAAACATGGTTAGACTATCTCATATTCAAGATGGTCTACTTTTCAAAGGAGTGCAGTTGTGTGTTCCTAAGAGTTCAATGAGAGAGAATTTGATAAAGGAAAGCATAGTGGTAACATGATGGACATTTTGGCAAAGATAAGACATTAGAACAATAACAAGAAACTATTTTTGGCCTAGAATGCAAGAAAATGTGAGAATATTTGTGGAAAGATGTACTACTTGTCGAGAGAAAAGGGTAAGAGCACAAATGTAGGTCTATATCATCCATTACCAATACCACATAGGCCATGGGATTCAATTAGCATGGATTTTGTATTAGGCTTGCCAAAGACACAAAAAGGGCTATGATTCAATTTTTGTAGTGGTAGACAGGTTTTCTAAAATGGCTCATTTCATACCATGTAAAACTACAACTGATGCTACTCATGTTGCTGATTTTTTTCAAGGAAGTAGTTAGACTTCATGGTTTTCTAGGTGAGTATAGTATCGATAGAGATACTAAATTTCTTGGTCATTTTTGGAGGACCTTGTGGAAGAAACTAGGAACTAATTTGAGTTTTAGCTCAGCCTATCACCCTCAAACTGATGGCCAAATGGAAGTGGTGAATATGAGCTTAGGAAACTTGTTGAGATGCTTATCAAAAGATCATCCAAAGTAGTGGGATTTGGTGCTACCACAAGTAGAATTTTCCTACAATGATTCCGTTAATAAGAAGTATAGGAAAACATCATTTTCAGATGGTCTATGGGATGCAAACAAGAGGAGTTTTTGAATTGAGGAATATCATATCTATGAAGAAAAAAAGTGCAAAGGGAGAAGAGTTTTCTACAACCATGCAGAGGTTCATGAATAGGTAAGGAAGTATTTGCAAAATAGTGTGGAGAAATACAAGCAAAAGCTGATTTGAGAAGGAGAGAAGTGAGTTTTGAAGTTGGAGATTTGGTTATGGCTCATCTGAGGAAGAAAAGGTTTCCAAAAGGTGAGTATAATAAACTGAAAATGAAGAAAATTTGTCCTTGTAAGGTGATAAGGAAGTTTGCAAACAATGCCTATGAACTAGAGCTACCTAGTGGGGTAGGAATATCACCTATCTTCAATGTTGTTGACTTGTACCTCTTCAAAGAAGGTGAAATAAGTGATGCTACAATTGGAGATTCATCTACAATAGTGGAAGAATGGGAAAAGGAGTTACCACAGGTCCAACATGAAGAGATTGAATGCATCCTTGACAAGGAGCTTAAAAGGACCAAAAAGAAGTAATATTTTCAATATTTGATCAAGTGGAAGGGAAAGCCACTTGAGGATGTAACTTGGATGTCTGAAAATGACATCAAGAAGTATGGGAATATCTTGGAAGAGCTCATGGGCAATAAAATTTGAATCTTTTCCTCTCCCCAAGGAGTATGATGTAGGAGCATCTTTTTCTCCATTAGGTAAGAATGCAATTTTGGTTTGAAATAGTAAATTTTGGTTTTTTGTTGTACCTAATTTTTCTATTGGTCCTAGTGAAGTCTTATTATACCTTTACAAGATTTGAATGTAGCCTAGAACCTTTCAAAATTCAAATTGTTTATTTTCCCTCCAAAATCAACATTTGGATCTTTAAGGGAAATGGGCGGTAGAACAAGTTGTAAAGGGTTATTTTGAAGTGGTAAATGTTTGTATCATGTTGTTTTAGGTCATGTCATTCTTAAGGAGGTCATAGATAATAATCAACTCTTGAATTCATGCAATGTATGCTTAAGAGACATGGAAACTCTTGACTAAACATACTAAACTCAAGTTAAGAGCTAAGCAGAATGGTAGTTCAAATAGAATTGTCTCATGGAGATATAAAATCCAAAATCTAACTACTTTTACAATTATTCAATCGAATACAAGCAAGAGAAAGGGTCTCCAAGAACTGTTATGGTGTTTTCCTAACATTCTCAGTGAATGTTTTGAGCATATAGAAACTGTGCAAAAGGATGTTAAACTATTGCTATGGTTTTCAAATAGATAATGTGTGTTGTGTAAATTTCTTATGAGGGTATGATAAAAGCATTGGAAGGAAGAAAACTTCATGTATCTAAATCTTTCTTGCATGAGATTGTAGGGTTGCATAACTTTCTTGTTTTAGATTAGTTTTATTATTGTTATGAGAAATCAAGAGGCTTAGCATTCTAAATAAGTAAAGGAAGGTCTTCTCTACGAGGTTTCATTTTTATTGGGAAGTGAAGAGACATTTCTAGAACCCACACTAGATAGGAATTGGATTAGGGAGAAATTGGAAAGTTTTCATTTACATCTATAGTCCACTTTGTGAAAATGGAGACTTTATTTTGAATAATTGAAGGTATGTAAAGATTGTTCATAGAAAATTGGCTACTAGAAAAGCTTCCCTATAGTTTAATAGTCCTATAACAACTCGTGGTTTCAAAAACAACTTCAAATCGAGGGAGAAACCATCATTTTTCAGCCTTGGGTTCATTATTGTCGATTAAATCTTGCAACTAGGGTTACTAGAAGGAAAAGTGTGATAGATTTGAATTTAACCAACAAAAAATCTAAATTTTTGAAGAAAATACCATGAGGGGATTATGCATCTAATGCAAAATGAATTAGATTGAATGATTTTGTATCAAAGGAGAATGGATTAGTAGAAATCTCAAAACACATATCACTCCCTTGAGTTAGTCTATTTGCAAAATTAGAAGAAAATACTAACTATGTGGTTCTAGAATCTTCAAGGAGTTGTGAATAGTGTTGTAAAGTTTGAAATTATAAGAATTGAAGTAAGAAAGTCCTTTTATTAGGGTAATTCATACTTACAACTAAGCGAGAACCGTGATATAGAGGCGATTAGTGGAAAAGGGATGACTGTCAAGTTTTTGTAGGAAGAGGAGAGTGTATTCAACCTTGAACCTCTATAGGTTGGTCAAGAATATATTAGATATTATAAATAAACCTTTGTGAGAATGTAAATCATCTTAAGAATGACAGGGACCTATGGTGTGTAAGAGTGATAGGTCTACTAAATTAGAGACATACAAGCAAGATAAGGAAAATAATGACCTTGAGAGTAACATCGTTTTCCACAGAGAAAGATGGCTAAAGGGAAGCGACAACACTTGTGGACCGAACGGTCATTTTTTTCAAATCTCATCCTTTGTAATGGTCATATGGCCTCACCTCCCGTGATCTCGCGATGGTGCCCCTCGCGGGCTAGGGCTTGTCGAAGCCTTGCAAAAGTGTCTGGGTCCTGCATTTCACCCACGTCGGGTAGTGTGCTCGAAGGTAATGGCAACAACAGTCCTGGTCAGAAATGCCCTCCCTTGGATTCGTCCAACTTCGTCTTCATGTCCCTGGAGGATTCAGTAGATTTAGCCGCCCAAACAAACCTTCTCACAAACAGAGCAATCTTTGCAAAATTTGTAGGTCATCAGCTGACTGTGGAGGGCATTCAAAACTGGTGTGAGGTGCAGTGGGGTAGCGGCCTGAGTATCCACTTCTTGGAAAGAGGTTTTTTTCTGGTTATCTTTCGCAGTGCCGCTCAAAAGAACGATACCATGGTGAGGAAAGACTTTCTTCTAGCTGACTCAGGCCTGGAGATTCGCGAATGGGAGACTCATTTTGATACGGCTAGAGTGGAAATGGAAGGACTACAAGTTTGGGTAAGACTCTATTGCTTTGCCTAGTGAGTTTTGGTCCGCCCCATTCTCAACAAAATTTTCTCTAGTCTAGGACGCATAGTCCGCATCGACCCTGTCACCCTAGAAGGTACCCTCTCATCCTTTGCTAGGATTTGTATTTCCATCGATTATAAATAGAAGCTTCAGGATCTTATAATCATCTCCACCCAATCCGGGCTCTGGGAGCAAAAGGTTGAATATGAAGGAGTCTCCAACAACTGCTTTAAATGCAAACAACCTGGCCATTTTCAAAAATACTATAAAAATCCCCATGTATCAAGCAAAATGGCTCCTTCCATTCCTGCTCACTTAAATAAGTCACAACCCTTAAGTGAGGATATTAATGACCCCACCCCTGCTCTTGAGTCCATATCTTTGGATCCGAGTACCATCTCTTTGGTTAAAGAAACGACTGCAGTGGTAAAGGACTCAACAAGGATTTTATCCCTTTTTCATGATGGTATTTCTCTCGGCCTGGGAGGGAACGCCATTTCTTTGGAAAAATGGGTGAATGAGAAGGATGAACTAATCCAGTCTAATGATGGTGACTCCAGTGGTTCTCTGGAGATTGTCCCTGAGGAACAATCTTTAGATAACATGCAGATGTGTCCGATTCTTGACACCAGCACTTCTAAACATGGATCTAGGACCGAAAGGCATACTGGGTCATCCATCTAAGAGTAAAATTTCCCTCAAAGAGGTTGCAACAGGGAAGCAACTGCAACTCTCGTTCCTTTTTCCCTCTATGAGTAGGAGAGGCGAGTCCTCTCTGAAGCTCAAATGATCATCTTTTCATGGAACGTTAGGGGCCTAAACGCCCCTAACAAACAACATATTTTAAGATGTTATGCTATTGATGCTACCGTTGATATTTTCCTTCTTCAGGAAACTAAGATGTCTAGTGGAAGGTTGTAAGAAAGGATGGTTTCAAAATGGAAAGGTTGGGAAGGATGCTTTTCTGATTCAATAGGTGCCTCGGGAGGCCTAGGAATTATGTGGAAATCCAGCTGCTGCATTCTTGAACCTCTCCTCGTTGATTCGAATTTCATTTGGTGCAAGGTTTTATCAAACACTCTGATGAGTCCTTCTTGTTATGCAATGTTTATGGTCCTTCTAATCCGATCAAAAAAGAGATCTATGATCTAAACTTCATGCGGTCCTTGATTCGACTTGTCAACTCCAAGATTGTAGTCGCTGGCAATTTCAATGCAACTCTTTCCGACCTTGATAAGCGAGGAGGTATTCAATGGCAGCCACGTTCTCAAGTGGACTTTACCTCCTTTGTGTCTTCCACCAAATTGGTTGACGTGGAGCCAAGTTTGGGTTGGTTCACGTGGAATAATCGGAGGCCTGGGTTTAGTTCAATGGTAGTGCATCTTGACAGATTTCTTGTCTCTGAAATCTGGCTGCAGAACAATTTTCTTCTCAAATGCTTTGTTCTTCCCCTTTCCGGCTCCGATCATTTCCCAATTTCTCTTAACATTTCCTTTGACTTGCCCCCTCGCCACTCGCCCTTCAAATTTGAAAACATGTGGTTGTAGGATCCTTCACTCAGGCCCCTAATTAAATCTTGGTGGGACTCCTTCAAAGTCAAAGGGACCTGGATGTTCAAACTTTCCAAAAAGTTATCTATCTGAAAGATAATTTACGTAGCTGGAATATATCATGCTTTAAAAATATTTTTCAGGAAAAAGCAAGTCGAGAAGGAGCTCCGTATTTTGAATCGAATCTATCCTCTCACAAGGGATGCTTCAGGTTGATTTCTTCAAGGAAAAATTACTTCTCAAGGAACTTGGCGATCTTCTTCTTAAAGAGGAAACTTATTGGCGACAAAAATCCAGGGAAGTCTAGCTGGCTGACGGTGATAAAAATACTAAGTTCTTTCATGCTTCAGTCAAAGCCAGAAGAAATTTCAATTACATTTCATCCCTCTAGCTGGATGATAATTCTGTGTGTCCACTCAATCATAGATCAAATCTGAAGCAATGTCTTTCTTCAATAAGATTTTGAATGGTGATTCGGCCACCCCCTTGGAGATCAGTCTTCTTTCTTTAATCAGATCCCAGCCTCGGTAACGGCTGCTGATAACGACATGCTTCTCTCCCCATTCACCAAGGAGGAGGTTCAAAAATTGTTTTCTCAATAAATAGAGATAAAGTGCCCAACCCGAGATGGTTTCCCTGCCTCTTTCTTCCAGGACTTTTGGGATGTCACTGAAATTTAGTATGGCATGCGGTGGAGGAATCACGGCTTACGGGCAAGATTTTAGGTGCTCTCAATCACACCCTCATCTGTATGTTCCCCAAAAAATCTCCAGTCGAGTCTCTAGATGATTTCAGACCGATTTCCCTTTGTAATACGTCATATAAAATCATCTCCAAAGCTATTGCAAATAGATTGAGTCCTCTCTTGTCCAAACTGGTGGCTCATGAACAAATCGGTTTCATTCCTGGGAGGTCTATTTCAGACGGGATCATTATCTCCCATGAACTGATTCACACTCTCCACTCCTCCTCTCGGGCTGGCATGATGTTGAAACTGGACTTTAGTAAAGCCTATGATCACGTCAATTAGAGATTCCTCATCA
This sequence comes from Taxus wallichiana var. yunnanensis, assembly GCA_018340775.1. Taxonomy (NCBI): domain Eukaryota; kingdom Viridiplantae; phylum Streptophyta; class Pinopsida; order Cupressales; family Taxaceae; genus Taxus; species Taxus wallichiana. The sequence continues at coordinate 180,835,356 of CM031236.1, read as the reverse complement.
AGTCTCTTCAAGCCATGGGTTTCTTGGAAATTATGTAATTGGATTTTCAACTGCATTGCCACCCCTCGATTCTCAGTCCTGGTTAATGGTTCGGCTGAAGGCTTCTTCCACAGCAATAGGGGATTGAGACAAGGCGATCCCCTCTCCTCCTTTCTTTTTATTTTGGTCACAGAGGCTCTTAGCCGAAGCATCAAATCTGCTATTTTGGATGGATCCCTTAAAGGTATTCAAATCACCTCCAATCTTCCAGCCCTCTCGCACCAACAATTCACGGATGACACTTTCCTTTTTGGTCAAGGTTCTATTCTAGAAGCAAGGCGCCTCTCTTCTATTCTAGATTCTTATTCTTCAGTGGCGGGACAGTTATTAACTTTCATAAATATGTTATTTTCTTCTTTAATGTTGCCCCAAGATTACAATGATAGGGATCAAAGCAATTCTTGGCTTCACCGTGGGTGCTCTCCCACACAAATATCTAGGTATCCCACTTTTCCATGGGAATGGTAAAGCACATCTTTGGGACGGGCTTATAAACTCCATCTCTACTAGACTACTCTCATGGAAAGGAAAATGGCTTTCCTTGGTTGACGAGCCCTATTAATTAATTTAGTTCTCCTAGCCATTCCGATTTACATGATGTCATCTTGCAGATCCCTAAATCTATTTTGCTCAAAATTGAAAAGATTGTCAGATCCTTCTTATGGCAAGGAAATAATGAAGAGCGCAAATTTCACCTTGCAAATTGGGAAATGGTCAAACTTCCTAAACGCCTCGGTGGGTTGGGAATTTTGGACCTTGCTCTTCAGAATTCTGCCCTCGAGCAAAACTTGTTTGGAACTTCATCTCTGACGCCAAACGACTCGCATTCCAAGTTCTTTCCCATAAGTATCTCGGGGGGGTTGCCCCCAAGCTATTGTTATCCAGCACAAAGCTCCCCAAAGGATCACATATCTAGAATTTCTTCTGTAAGTCCAAATCCTTGATTGTTGAGTCGGTCTCTTGGAACATCAATAATGGTCAACTCACCACCTTCTGGGAAGAAAGTTGGAATGGATCCCCCCTTAATCTCACACCTGAACTCAACAGAGTAATGAACATGACCAAGATTTCTTGGGGATCTTTGGTTGCAGACTATGGCAGTCAGAATCCCGATGGCTCACCGTCTTGGCTTTGGAAAGATGTCTCCAATATTGGGGCTAATGCATAGGAATCCAATCTCCTCAAGGGTGCCTTATAGGATAGAAATGCACACTTCCTTAATGATGATGATCATATGATTTGGCTTGGGGATGCAACAAGATCTTTCTCTGTGAAAGCAGGTTATAATATTCTCATCTCACGGTTTGGCCAAGGTCTTCCATGTTCCTATGGCTGTTGGCATCCTAGTATCTCTCCTAAGGTGGAAATTTTTGGCTGGTTGGTTATGAAAAAGAAAGTTCTAACTCAAGTTAGGCGGAGATCATGGGGTTACACCGGTCCATCCAAGTGTGTACTCTGTGGTGCCGCGGAGGAAGATCTTGATCATCTCTTTCTATTTTTCCCATTCGCGTCTAGTTGTTGGGGTTGGCTCCTGAGCAAATTAAATCTAGCCTAGGTACCTTGTAATAATATAGGTGAGACACTTCTCTCTTGGCCGAGATTTAACATTAACAGCTCCCTCAGTTCTATTTGGTACATAGCCCCTTCTTCCTCCTGTGGCATATATGGTGGGAACGTAATCTTCGTCTCTTCAGGGAACAATCTACCTCGTTCAAGCTTTTCTCAACAAGCTGGAAGTGGCCATCTCTGAGAGAGTTAGTGTTAATCTGTTTATCACAATCCACTTTCTCCTCTAGGGATTTCAATATCATGCATTCATGGCCACTCATAAAGCAACTCGGCCTGGCTCTATAGTTAAAAAAGGCCTCACTCAAGTTGAAAAATTAATTCGTAGAAAAAGGGCAAGATGGCGACCCCCTCCGAAGGGCTCATGGAAACTCAATTTTGATGGTGCTTCTAGAGGGAACCCAGGTAAATCAGGTGCAGGTTGTATTCTTAGGGATGAATATGGTAATCTCATCAAAGCAGGCTCCTACCCTCTCAGAGATGGTTCGTGCAACGCTGCTGAAGCCCAAGCACTTCGGAAGGGGTCAAGATGGCTGCCCAGTTAGGTTGTTCTCAATTATTTATCGAAGGGGACTCCCAAATTATCATATGTGTAGTTTCTAGAGGCACATCCCCTTCGTGGAAAATCAACACCTTTATCCCACAAATTCTTTTTTGGTTAGATAAAATTGGCTCCTGGTACATTACCCATAACTACAGAGAAACTAACCAAGCGGCTGATTTTTTAGCAAACTATGCAATTGATTACCCTGCCGCCATCGTCACTTCAGGTACCGATCAAGATTGGCATGGGCTGACAAGCCTAATCTCCCATGAGTGGGCCAACTCGACTCAACAGCTTGGATGTGGCCTCACACGTGTGCAATGCTCCATTTAAGTGTGATTGTTGCCGACTTGCTACTTTGTGTCTCTCGATCTCTTTTTCTCGTGCTGCCAACTCTCCAACGTCTTTCTATGGAATTTCTCGATTTCCCTTTGTTACTCTTCACAGCTCGGTGTCGGATGTCACCTCAACATTGGAAATTGATCACACCCATCTGTCTGGTGTCTTCCATTATTCTTCAAACCAGGAAGTCAAGCTATAGAGACTATTTTGGGCGACTCCTATCGGTTTTGCTCTCGCCAGGCACACACAAATGCAGACATCATCGCTGCCTTTGTATCCTTCTACTTGCTTCTGGAGGAGGATTTGGTCATCATGGAATTCCTCGCCAACTCTGTTGTCCTTCCCACCCACCATGTCGGCCTCCGTGATGAACTGGCTAACTTCTCCCTATCGGATCCACTCCTCTGGGTTGAGGAGGTCGATGATCTTGCTATTGGTTCGGGGCATGACATCAAATGGATATGTGGCCAGTATAGGGACCTTCTCCACCATGCACAAAGTGTCAACACACTCTTCACGTCGAGTAGGCTTGATCACCGTTTGCTGCCCGAAGTAGATATTGAGGCCGCAAGCTTCCCTGTTTACTCCGCTATCGATCAGTGGAATGCTCTCAAGGATTGGGCTCGGAGTGCTTACAGGATCCTTCTTCACGAGTCAAACCGTTGCGGCACCGCACCGACTTTGGTTGATGCGAGAGGCTCCCGTGTTTCACCTTTTTGGCGTTGTTTTGTCTTGATCCTGCTCGGGTTCATGTTTTTAGTTTTCTCGCCATGTCATTGACTTCTCGCTCCTCCTTCTCCTTCTTTCTTCTTCTTTCCTCTTGTCCCCTCCCCTTTCTTCCCTTCTTTCTTTCTTTCCGATTGTAATGTTGGGGTCCTTCCCTCGCTCATAGCTTCATCAAAAGCGTTTTAAAAAAGGAAAACAATGACCTTAGAGACCTTGTGGGTTATTAGGGCTACACAAATACCTAATTATTTTAACTTCATATTTTCAAAAAGCACTAAGATGAGTGAAAATAGAGCTACCACAAACTTTCTGCACATAAATCTAAAACTTTTTATTTTTAGTAGGCGGGGTCGGGAACTACTATTTTAGAATCTTTACACAAATTTTGAATTCTAAAGATCCTAACTCACCTAGGTTATTGTTACTAATGAGAATTTTCTATTTTTAGAAATTTGTTATTTTTTAGATACCCATTTTTTCCAAACACTACTATTTTTAGAAAGTTTCTCAAATAACCCTTTTTTCAATGTTTCTTACTTTTCCAAGATATCTCAAATGTTAAAAGTGTGGCACTTTGGGAAACTTACTATTTTTAGTAACCTAATGTTTAAATCACCTTCTATTTTTAGAAACTGGACTTACCAATGTCAGATGGTAATGAAACCACCGTCAAAATGTTTTGTTTTGCATCAAGATCTTCTACTATGAATTTCACCATTTTATGTCTGTTGAATTTTTGGGAAACTGAAAAAGTAGGATTTAGGGTTTAGAATTTAAATTTTTTGTTACAAAAAGATATGGAATTTATGAATATGTTGCTACAATCTTCCTAAAGGCATTTTGGAGAGAAATATTCTAAAAAAATTTCACAAAGTGATCAAACTTTCAGTTGGAAAGATATGAGAAAATATTTGTTTTCAGAAGCTATGGATGCCTGAGAAAAATTTGGAAGCACTTTTGGTAAAAAATGGAGTTTTTGAGGGTGTTTTAGCAGCATCCTGTGAAGGAATGGAGACTTGTGTGGAAATATTAAGTTGCAAATGTGTTTTAATGAACTTTTAAATCACCTTGTTAATCATGTTTTGAACTGAGTTAGAGATGGGTTTAAATATGGTTAAAATCTAGTAGAATTGGTACAATTGGGAAAATAAGGGTAGATAAGTGAACCTTAGATTAGGAATATGACAAGTGGCAACATGGGAGGAAAGGTGGATGGGATGAGGGGGCTAGGAAAAGCAATTGCGGAGCCGGGTGAGTTTGAATGGAGGTTTATGAGCTCCAAATTTACATGGGGTGCACTATATTGTCCCCTTGTCTCCTAGTGGAAGAGGTGAAAATTAGGACACAAAATTTCACCCATGGTGAGGGAACACTTTTTTGCCCCACTTGTCCCCCTTGCACTATGGGGTAATCGGGACAAATGGGACGATAGGGACACACAGGAAAAAAAAATGTGCCTTAGGGAGAAGGACGAGGAAAATTTTTGTGTCCCTCATTTCCCCATTGTCCCCAAGGAGAAAACTAGGACACAAGGAAGTGAAAAGTGTGCTTGGATCAAGAATGGCAAGCCTGATTTGTACTAGATGTCCAAAAATAGCTAGGATACTTACCTTTTTCACTCTGTAGAGGCTTAGGGTAATGTTTTGGGGCCAAATATTATATTATTTTGACTCAAAACACATTATAATATCAACAGAATAAATTTTAGAACTTAATTATTCTATAAATTAAAAATTGAGGCCCATTTTTGTTCAAGTAAGAGAGAGGAAGATGTCTTGTTTGGAAATTTTCAAGAAAATTTCAAACCTCAAATAAAAATGAATGTTCCTACCATGTAGATAATTCTCATATATTTTTGATGCATACTTTTTGCTTGTTAACTCATTATGGAGCTCCAAAATCATCTAGAAAAGTTAGGATTCATCCTTAGAGTATATATTCCTTGCACCTAGAAAACCCATTGTTGAACAAATTGTCCCCGAATGAGAAAACCTTTCCTAAATCTTCCTAAATTTATTCCAACACTTTCAAGACTCCCCCACACCACCTCCAAGTGTTTAATATTTTTTTGAACTCTTGTGAAGTGTGTATACATGCTTCGAAATGAACAAATTTGGCCTTTATAGGATTCTAGTAAGACTAGTCTTTCACTAAATTACACTGAATCAACTCATGGACCCCATTACACTACTTTACACATTGAGACATGTTTGGACACTATATTAAGACCATATTAAATCAAAAGATGATTATTTCATAGGAGACATGTTGGCTAAGGGGTTCGGGAAGATTGGAAGACAAAAATTTACATTGTGACTTAATTATCATGTTTTAAATTTAAACTTTTTGGTTAGTCAATTTACATGACAAAAATTGGCACTAACTCGGGGACGTTGGACCATAATGGGTAATAGAGAACCTCATATTTCTCTAGGTGAGAAAATCAATGTTTTTTCACATTGGACAATAGAGTCCTTTGATACAAGAAATAGATACAAATGGACGAAACACACACACACACACACACACACACACACACACACACACACACCAATAAGGAAACACACCAAAATGGAAAGAAAAGACACACACAAATGAAAGGGAAATTGTGGTACACTGGTTTGGGATGACCAACATAACTATCTATAGAGTTTTATATGTTTCTCGTTATGATAAAAATTTAATGGGGTTCCATCAAGGTAAGTCGTAGTATGTATTTTTCTATAGAAATGTTTGATCTTTAATGGGCCGAGATAGAGTGAATAAAAACTTATATGACTTCCCTTGGGCTCTCTCCTTTTGTCATAGAGAAGGACATAATATTCATTTTGGAAAATTCTACCTTGTGTCTTTTGATCAAAGATCCTTTTCACCTTAGACTAATGTCTTTTCAAAGTGTCAATTGCTACTAATCTATCTTAATTTAACTTTTCCAAGTAGAAAATCCGTTTATCAAGAGCATTATAATAATCTCCATTTTCTACTTTTGCCTTCACAAGTCAGCAAGGTAGGTAACTCTTGAGAGATGGGGATTTTAGCCTCAATCCCGTATAGCAGTTGGAAATGAGAGATTCCAATAGATTTTTTGGGTGTGATCCAATCAGACCATAAGGCATCATATAGTTTCTTATGTAAATCCATTTGATTGACATCCAATAACTTACAAATGATTGTGACAATATTTTTATTGCTAGATTCCACTTTTCCATTTCCTTGTGGGTAGTAATCAATAGAATGAGACAAGTAAATACCATTATTGTAACATAACTCCATCATCTCACTTGAAGATAAGTACGTGGCATTGTCAGCTATTAGCTTTCTCGACACCTTGAATCTAACAACAATATTCTCTTTCAAGAAGTTGCACATACTCTTAGAGTTGGCATGCTTTGTTGGAATGGCTTCTACCCATTTCATGAAGTAGTATATAATAATAAGGACATAGATGTGGCCAAAGATAGAGTGTGGGTTCAATACATCGATTAAGTTTAGACCCCATTGTTGGAAAGGTTCTTCAAAATCACGAGCTTGAGGGGTAGAGTAGCAAGCCTTGGTATTCCCACAAACTGTTGGAATGGATCACATTTTCAGACCCATTTGTATGCATCATGGAAAAGAGTAGACCAATAATAACCACCCCTTAGGATCTTGTGGGTTGTAACCATTGTGGATAAGTGAACTCCACATGCTTGATCATGATATGGCTTGAAATTTTTCATTTGATGTTCTTCTTCTATGCACCTCAAGAATGTGCCATCCAATCCTTTCTTGTACAAAACATTCTCCCAAATGATATATTTTGCTACTTTGTGAGACAAATATTTCTCATTTTATCCTAATCAAGACCAATAGCGTAATCCATGTATGTCATAAAATAGGTTATGTGAGCATACTAGGGGTTAGTGGTACTCATAAAGAGTACAATAGGAATATCTTTGATCAAGTAGGCACAACACTTGGAGTAGTCTTGTCATTATTCTTGGGGAATAAGTTCACATAAGACTTTACCTTGCACCAACTTAGAGGGTTTGATTTTAAAAACATATTCTTGTACCTTCGATACCCAATTTCCTTTCTTTGCATCTAGGTCTTGCTGCATCGAATAGATTTGACCGGACTTGGGACCATAACAACATCACGAGAATTTAAAAGATAGAACTTGAAGTTCTTCAAGGATCTTACCACTAAGTAAGCGTGTTTTTCATGTTGTGATTAATATCTCATGTGCCTTCGAGGGGCACTCATGGATGTGATGGGTGACGAGAATTTATCTTCATTTTATTGCACGAGAACAACATAGATAGTATTCTTGGAAGCATAAAAATAGAGAATGGACTCCTTACCAAAACGAGGGCATACCAAAGTGGGTGCTTTTGCAATGACACCTTTGATAGACTCAAAGAATTATTTTCCTTATTTGATCCACTTGAAGGATTATTTATGTTTCATCATGTTTACAATATATTTTGTGAGCTCGGTAAAATATGGGACTAACCTTCTCAAGAAATTGACCTTACCAAAGAAAGAATGTACACCTAGTTTTTGGTGGGTAGAGATAGTATTTGAATAGCCTCCACTCTCTCTGGATCAATCTTGGTGCCTTCTTTTCTCACAATGTGCCCTAGGATATTTCCCTCGAGTGACCCAAAATATTAAAATTTTAGGGTTAAGGGATATGTGATGCCTCCTGCAACGGATCAAAACTTGTTCAAGTTGTTGCAAATGCTCCTCTCTTTTCTTGGAGTATACCATTAGGTCATCAAGGTACACAACTATGCAAATTCTCTTCAAATCATTGACAACCAAGTTCATGGCTCTGTGAAATGTAACACCTATGTTAATCAAACCAAATGATATACGATGGTAAGTGAAGGTGCCCATGGGGTGGTGAAGGAAGTCTTGAACTGATCTTATTTGGAAACTTCAATTTGATTGTACCTAGAAAATCCATCAAACATAAACATCATCTTTGAACCATTAACTGCTTGCAAGATATGATCCATGATAAACGATTGATAATTTTCCTTGAAAAAGGATGGTTTAGGTTATGAAAATCCACACGAGATGAAATTTTCACCACTCTTTTTCTTACTAGTACAATCTTGGCTATTCACAATGAGTGGTCATGTAGTCACAAAATCATGCACTTTAGGCAATATTTATCCCGGTCTCATACTACTATTTAGAAGGTTCTTGAGTGAAGAAATTACTAATTAACCCTTTTCTTTTGGCCATCTTATTTTAATTTACTTTATCATTCCCGCCATTTTTAGTCCACATGCCTAGTTAGTTTCAGCCATTTCCCATCATTTTAGCCTTAATCGGCACCCATGGGTGCTTTGGTCCCACTTGGGGTGGCTTTGATCCTTCTCATAATTTCCACTACTTTTTGGGCTCTTTTTGGCCGTTTTACATCTTTATTCTTATGGTCGACCTTTTCGGTGTTAATTACGAAATTAGATCAAGAGAACACTATAAATATAAAGTTATGAAACCATAATAAAGGACCTAGAACCACTTACTCCTATCACTCCATCTAGAGTTGCATCCATCTATTGCATTGGAGATCACTTCCATCCACATAGCTCCATCATCAAGGAACAAGGCTAGGACATATGCATCACACTTCATAGGGGAGGGATTCTATTATATTCCATTCACACATTCTATTACATTTTCTACACATAGTTATTGCTCGTTACTTCACAAAATGCGAATGGTACAAGAATAACCTAGGGCATGTTCACACACAATTGCACATAGGACTACATCAGGTCTGAGATGTAGTGCAACACTTAGTAAGTCCACCATTTTGGCCGCTGAGGACAGTCCAATCCCTTCATATGCATTATTATTTTTAGGGTTTGATGCTTGTTTTGGGGTTTCCCAGGTTCTTCTTTCATCTTGGAATATCAATGACATTTAACACATGACAATGAAGTTGATGCGACACACAATGAGGGTTTTAGACCACCTTTCGACCCTGTACAAATCACTTTCGAGTTTTTACACGAGATCGGGGTGCCCATATTTCATACCAAAGCACCCATGGACACCCTAGTCCTCCCCTGCACCCAGGTCTAGCTAGATCCTCCAGATCCATCCTTTTGGGGCTCCCGCACATTTGTTCATGCTCCCGATTTTTCTAGTCATCTCCTCAGGACACTCTCGATAGGCATCTATTATTCAACTAAGTTATTTCCTCTTCCTTCTTACACATTAAGGTTAGTGTTTCTTTGTGCATAATGGTTTAGCTTATTTACATTCTTATTTACTACATTTATTTACTTTAGTACAATTGTTCATAGCTTAGATTAAATATCCACATACTATCTCTTGTAGCCAATTTTAGTTAATCATTTTGGTGAACCCAACTTGCTTTCACGCTTAGGATCCTCATCTTTCTTCTATCATGGGTTGTAAATATCATCAAGTTCCTTTGTTTGAGTTTCTTAAAATGTATCCCTGACCGTCACGATGTTCTACAAAGAGAGTTAGACTCCATAACTTGTCCTAAAAATATGCCACCTAATGAAATAAGTCCTATCTTCCATCGTCTATCTGACGACTTTAGTTCTAGTGATGCTCCATCTAATCAAACCTTATTAGAATCCATTCAAGCTTTACATGCTTTATTTCAAGACAAATTTACGGATATGGAATCCATGATCACATCTCTTAGATCTAAAATTCAATAGCTTAACAATGCTTCTCAATTGCATGTTTGTGATCCTTCTACATCTTGTGTGTAATCTATGTCCACTACATGTCATCTAGTTGAACCTCAAGACATGCCATTTCTTGAGACTCTCATATTTGAGCATAATACTATGCCACATGATATTCTTATTCAACTTATTAGTCATCAATTGATCACTCTACCGCCTACTCATTACTATTCTCCCTGTCGGTTAGTGAAGTATCAAGGTCGTCCATATTGAAATTATCATCAAATCAATGGATATAATGACAATGATTGCCACACTTTACCACGAATAATCAAACATATTGAGCATTAGGGTTTTATCTCATTCAATGCACAACATTATGTTGCATGCCCATCTACAACTGCTACACCATGCTCTACGACTAATAGTGCGCCTCCTTCTAATCTTTCTAAGGAAGTTATAGATGATTCCCTTATTCATTGCATGCTTGATATCGATGATGATTCACATGTGCATAATTATTCTTCTACTAGTCGACAAATACTATAGTTCCACCCCACGATTCTCCTATTTCGATGTTATTTCTTCTCCACTTAATGAGCTTTTTCTCATGCGCCTTATTCAAAATTACCAAGTCAAAATGCACAAGCACCTCTCAAAATCAATTGACATTTTCCTTTGATAACATCATCAATACCGCCAAAGCTTCCACCATTCCAAATTTCTCGCCATCCTACTCCGCTTCCATTTTCTAATCATTGTGTTAAAGAAAATACCCTCTACACAAAGTTTGTCGGCAACATTACCACCTCAGCCCCATCAATTTTGTTAAGGAAACTTCTCCTTATGAGGATCCACTTAGTGTCTTTTGACTAGACTTCCATTGCTTATATATTTGGGGGCATAGTATTTACACTCTCCCACATTCTAACATATTTACATAATACTACATCACACTCTTAACACTTAAACATACTCATTACACACTTTAGTGTCGTTATTACTCTGATGACGTACTCTTGTGCTTTAGTTCACACTTAACTGTTGAGGGATTACTATTACACTGAACCCCACACCGCACTATAGAAATTACACATTGCATTTCATCCCACATTGTGTGTCAAACACCATACATTCTACATTTAGTCTACACCATTTTGGCATTTGTACATTTATCCATCACATATCATACTAGTCTTCACCTTACATATACTATCTTCATATCATCCATATGTTCACTATCATACACTATTCATCCTACGTATTACATACCCTGTTAGGATATCTACGCATATCCTATACATAGTCACATACCTCACATCATACACTTCATGTCTTCATATCATACATTTTCTACATACTATACTAGTATTCATCACATATGAGTCTAGCATTACATCATCCTAAATACTACATTACTAGTCTATATACACCTCTCGCATTGCATACTCTACATTACATCCTATACATTCTACATTACATTTTACACGTCGCACATTTACACATTCTATTCATCTCATGGTTGTTTATTCTCATCATACATACTACATGTATTTTATGTGCTACAATTACCACCCTATGACACACTTTAGTTCCTCAGTCCATACTCAACTACAGAGGGTTTACAAATCAAATGAAATTTACACTCACCATGCGACATTTCATCCTATGACATTCCTAGGCTAGTGACATACACTTTACACTAGATCGTCACTCACTCTTTCTATCTAGTAGTGGTATATGCTTTAGGCTAGATCACCACCTCTATTATATCATATTGTAGTGGTATACACCTTAGGATACATCAACACTCCTTACCAATCATTATATCGTGGTATACGCTTAGGGCTAAATCATCACTTATTCCTTTCATATTAAAGTGATATACGCTTAGGGCTAAATCATCACTTGTCCATTCATCATATAGTGATATACACTTAGGCTAAATAATTACTCATCCTTTCATTGATTCGTGATATATGCTTCGGTTATAGGGTTCAAGCAACATACTTTCTATATGTTGCACTTCGTTATTAGACATACACATTCACCACAACATGAGACATAACAAACACTACTCAACCATTTCCATATGACGCACTCTCGTTTACGTTTCATTCTTGATATCCGAGGGGGAAAAAATTAACCTCATTGCATACACGTCCATTCACTTAGAGGGCGCATGGATCCTATAATTCTATCTTGCATTTCATTCCATCCATCCACGACATATTGTATTGTCTTGGGGGCATTTACTCTTGTTTACTAGTGTTTTACATAATCACTTTACTACACATGTTAGATTGATTTATTATATGTCATTATCTATATCATCCACACATGCGTGTTCATGCCTTTGTTTAATGTGATCACGAGATACATGAATCTTACACGCGACACGTATGCTCACCCTCTACCCTTCCTACACTAGCCATTGTGGGCATCCACATTTGTCTCTTTCAGTGTTATTGTTCCATTTTATATTTAACACTTTATATTTGGTTATCCATGCTTTGACATATTGGTTATTGCTCTAACATGCTAATGGGTGTTCCATGTGCAACACTTGTTTACAGGGATTATATGTTTCCATTAATACTTGTTTGTTTGTTTCAAATTGTCTACCATTGTTTGGTATTGTATGTGGGCTTTGCCCTATGTTTGTGTGTACACGCTTGTTTTTTACGACCATGACAACATTACATGTCTTGCAACATCGTGATGTCCCCTTTTTGCGCAACCCGTTTTGTATGACTTAATTGTTTTCTTGCATGTTTACATTTACTACATTATCTGCGTAGCTTACACATGTCTTCTATATGTATGCATTGTTTGTTTACACTTGTTTTTGGCTATCCTTCTTGTTTGTGCGTGCCTTGGTTTCTACAAAGCACTTTCTAGCGTTCTAACATGCATGCATTTGGTACTCTTTTGGGGCTGCATGTTTCCTATTCAATGACGTCACATGTGCCCCCAAAGAGGGGTTTTTTTACATATTAACAAAGAGATTCTACACCGACACGATTCAATTTTATACAATGAGTGGGTTCAAACCAGTCTACAAACCCCATACACAATGAATTTTATAGTACATGGTGTCCTTAGAATTTTGGGAAGCAGTTACAGGCTTGGAGGTTACAGTGGGTGTACCTCTCTACACTACTTTGGCCAATGGCGTCAGATTTCCCAAAAAACTAGGATGGTATAGAGATCTCTTCACACACATTTCAACAGAAGCGGTTAGAACTTGGAGTACACATAACATTTCCTCCCTACACTTCTTCAGCCAGGGTGATGTGAGATCACCCAAAAAACATGTAGTTCAGGATATCCTTCTACACTCTTCCTCTCAACATGGATCAGGTACACATGTTCCATTTACACTTTTTCATTTTGTGTATTTTACATTTGCATATTTTTACACACTTTCATATACATGCATATTTTACATAGCATTTTAAAACTTACATATATACATATTTGACTACTTGATCATTTTCTCCTTTCATGTCCGACCATATGAGAAACAAGCAAACAAATTGGGGGTAACAACATCAACAACAACATTCTGCAACAACACATGATTTACTAACCATGCAGTGTACATTACACACCGCAATGTGACCACACACACGTTCCACCCTAGGTTCAATCTCATCATTTTTTCTTTGCGCATTTTTCATCTTTAGTTTCCACACTCCTCCATCGTTCTTTTTCATTCCATGTTTTTGTTTGGTTCTTCGGCGTGTTTCTACTACACTCGCCATGAACATCATGTACACACTTCTAATTAATTTATGTTACTGAGCTTTCATCTCACCAACATAAAGTGGGGGAAAAATGTAGTCACAAAATCATGCACTCTAGACAATATTTATCTTGGTCTCATACTACTATTTAGAAGGTTCTTGAGTGAAGAAATTACTAATTAACCCCGTCTTTTGGCCATCTTATTTTATTTTACTTCGTCATTCCCGCCATTTGTAGTCCACACACCCAATTAGTTTTGGCCATTTCTCGTAATTTTATCCTTAACTGGGGCGCCCATGCTAGTGTTGTCATTGGCACCCTGGTCCCACCTGTGGCACCCCAATCCTTCTCAAACTTTCCTGCCTCTTTTTGGGATCTTTCTATCCATTTTACATCTTTATCTTTCTTGTGGTCGGCCTTTTTAGGGTTAATTACAAAATTAGATCAAGAGAACCCTATAAATATAAAGTTATGAAACCATAATGAGGTACCTAACATCACTTACTACTATCACTCCATCTAGAGTTGCATCCATCTATTACATTGGAGATCACTTGCATCCACATAGCTCCATCATCAAGGCACAAGGCTAGGACATCTACATCACACTTCATAGGGGAGGGATTCTATTCTATTCCATGCACACATTATATTACATTTTCTACACATAGTTATTGCTCATTACTTATCGTTGGGAATGGGTCTATGCGAAAACATTTGCAACTATAGAATATCAAATCCAAAACATGTAAATATGGATCTAACAATCCCCACAAAATCTATAGCAGTGAAAGAGTAAACAAGAATAATCCAAATCACAAAAAGTACACACACATAACACATCATGTAGCATGGTTCACCTAATGTGGGCTACATCCACCAAAGATATAGATCGCATATATATAATATAACAAGAGATTACAAACCAGCTCTTCTGCATAAGAGCACATGTATCTCTATAAGAGTATCTCTTCCTCCTAGATCTCCAACCGGATCTACCTGAGTACACTAAATTGTGCCTCCATACCACCACCTGTGTCTCCTCCAGATCTCTAATTGGATATACTTGAGTGCACTACAACCGTGCCTCTGAAACACCGCTAAGATCTCACATACTTGAAGCTACCCTACATCTACCACTATACAACCAAGCTCTCATTGTATTGTGAATATGCAAACAAGACCTCTAGAAGGGTCTACCAATGTGCAACCGTAACTGTGCACCAAGAAATAAGTCTCTCCATCATCACTACATCAACATGTGCAAACATGAAGACAACTTCCTCTACAATACTAGATTCTTATGGATCAACAATACATCATGATCTCATGGATCTGTAATACAATATCTCACAACATGTGGATCTACAAGAATGACTAATAACAATATCTTACAAAACCTCGTGGATCTAACAAGAAGAAACACTAAGTTCTTTGCATACTATGCAATCCATTACATGAGACTAAACAATACAAAGGAAATACAATAGAAGATAATACCATCTTCTCACCAACAATGTACCTACACTTTCCTTCTATTCAACTTCTCTCTATGAAAGCTCCTGTCTTCATGCAATCGCTTCTTCTTCTTCATCATCCTTTCAACCAAGGATAGCTCAATTCTTCTATTTTCTTATTGCTATAGTTCTAACCCTAGTTTTATAGCTTATATAAGCTTAGAAAAACTTAGGGAACCTTAGCTATGCATTTACAACCTTTAAATCAACTTTAAAACAAAAGATAGATTAAATTCCCGTGAGTTAAATATAAAATTTCACGCATAGATAACCGATGTCGGTTACTCTTACCAAAGGCCGGTTACCCTCGACCGGTCTTTGGTTACCCCGATGTTAACCGACACCGCTTATCTTGACTAGCGTTAGTTCTTTGTGTAATCTAGTTACTTTGTAATGCATGCTCTAGTGATGCTATTTAGCTCTACAACCTAATAGTTACTTTACAAAGTGTGACCGACACAAGAGAAACCTAGGGCATGTTCACACACACTTGTACATAGAACTACATCGGTCCGAGATGTAATGCAATGTTCGAGTTAGAAAGTCCACCATTGTGGCCATTGAGGACAGTCCGACCCCTTCCTATGCATTATTATTTTTTAGGGTTTGATGCTTGTTCTGGGGTCTTGCATGTTATTGTTTCATCTTGAAATATCAATGACATTCAATGTAGGAAAACAGAGTTGATGTAACACATAACTAGGGTTTCAGACCACCTTTCGACCCTATAAAAATCATTTTTTGAGATTTTACACAGACCAAGGCACCCATATTTCATATAAAAGCACCCATGGGCATCTCAGTCCTCCCCCAAGTGCCCCAGTCTAGCTAGATTCTCCATGTCCATCCTTTTTGAGGAGCCTGCACAATCGTTCATTGTCCTGATTTTCTAGTCATCTTTGCGACATTATTTGATAGGCATGTGTTATTCAACTGAGTTTTTCCCTCTTCCTTCTTACACATTAGGTTTAGCATTTACTACATTTATTTCCTTTAGTACAATTGTTCATAGCTCGATTAATTATCCCCATACTACCTCTTGTAGCCAATTTTAGTTAATCAGGTGGCTATGAAAAATAATGAGCTCATTAAACAAATTCTCAAGCTCCACTTTGATGTTCCCAATAATTTTTGGATTATACTAACTTTGCTTTTTCTAGAAGGATTTTGCATCGAGGATTCGGGGGATAGAGTGTTGCATTGACTATGGTTGGAAGGAATTCAAATAATTGTCGAGTATCCAAGCACATCAAAGTAAATTTTCCGCAAAGCTTAGAAGTTTCTTTATTCCTCGTGTGAATTTTTTACCTACATTCACCATCCTCGGTTACTCACTTGTTCTAATGTCAATTTTTTCATACTATGATAAAGATGTAGGTTGATTCTTGACTTTACTATGGATGAGCCTACCATGTTTTTTGAACAATTCTTCTAGTGACACTAGTCCTTTTAGAATTGTGTTACCTTTTAACTGAATTACTTCATATTTATCCACCTAATCAACTGAATTATTGCCATTTTCATTAGTAGTAAACTCCCGTCGGAGTGAGTTGATTACTTCAAAATACATAAAACTGAAATATCCATCTGCTATAAGGAAAAAATTTGGTTTTCGTCATTAAATAATCTGAATTGTCTAGCACACTTGGCCAAAAGACCATTTCCACTAAGAAATTTTCTCCTTTGAAATTAGGGTGTGGAATCATCAATGATGCGAGATATTGTCAATGATGCGATATATTGTCAATGATTCATCTTTGGTATTCGATCTCTAGGGATTTCTTTAATATTAAATGCATCAAAGGCTTTAAGACAATACCAAACCCTATTCCTATTTGAAATATGTCTCTCACTTGTTTCACAATTAACTCAACATCATCTTACATAATGAGCTTCTTGATTCCCATCTCTTCGATGACCCTTAATCTGAGAAAAAAGCTTCATATTTAGTAATGTTGTTCATGTTGGAGAACTTGAAATTGTATGCTAATGGGAACAAATATATTTATGGAGAGGATAAGATAATGCCTCGCCCCTAAGCAAGTTATAGAACAAATCCCATCAAACTCCATGTTTCGGACCTCATCGACAATGTTTGTAGGCCTTTCCTAGAGAATGGGAAATTATTCACTCCATTCAAAACTCATGAAGTAGTTCTAATTTCCTCTTTCCTCATATGGAATTTTCCTTGATTTTTTGAATGAGGAATTTCCCAACTCTCTTCTTTAGAAGAGAATGTTAGCCCTAGGGTCATTTGACTTCGTACTTTTTACTTCATCTTTGGCCATGGAAGGAGTTTCTTCATCTCTCTCTGACTAGTATTAATGTAGAAGATCATTCCATTTGAATTTCTCTTCCCATCTATCGGTGGAAGCTTCTACTTGAGGATAATTCCATAAGTAGTCGATATATCTCGCCACTAGGAATGTTTCTTTTACATGCTTCTCTAGATAGGCTACGAGAGCCATCACTGCAACTTTGATTCTCCCGATGAGTGGAACCTCCTTTGTTTCCACAAAGTAACAATGGAAAAATGCCGGAAATACTCAAATTGAGGGGTTTGAGTGACCTTGTGGGCATGAAATTGTCGAGGAACTGAAATCAATGATATAATTATTCATCGGTACCCATTAATCAACAAGGAAACATAGAAGGGCTCAATCTTACTAGTGGAGGAAGGGGTAGAGGCTAGGATATTTTGGCTTGGGATAGGCTCGTGAGTAGGAAGCAAGCCTTTGGAAGTGGATGATACTTTTGAAGAGGATGACACTTTGGATTTGGAGCTTCCACCTTTGATGAATTTAACAAGTTTCTTAAACTACTCAAGATGGGTTTGTAAGTATTCAAACTCTGAGATCTGGACCTTAGCCTTTTCACATGGTCAATGATATCAAAGTTTAAGGAAGGATTTTCAAGAGCATGTGAAACATTATCTTGATTTGATTTATATGAAGTACTTGTTGATTTATCATCATTCCTATGACTTGCAGAAGTAGAAACATCATTTATTGCAGATTTGACTTACCTTGTTTGGAGGATGTCATACAAGGGGGCGTAACTTCAGGATTCTTCCTTTCCAATTCCAAAGATAGAGGAAGAGGGGATCCTCTCTTTGTTATTATTTTTGTCGAAGTAGAATCATCGAGTTGAGGATCTTCTCTCTCCTTATCTTTATGCTTGGATGCTTTCTCTTTCTCAAGGGTATTTGATCGAGTGAAAACAATAGAAGAATGACTATTTGTATTAGCTACAAAATTTTCTTACTCATCCTTGGAAGAGGATGTATATTCACGTAAACCCACATGCGAGATCCAACTTCCTCAATCAATAGCTCATCTTCTTCTTCTTCACTTTTTGAAGTTGTTTTTTCTTTAATTTATTCATTTGATTAGGTCCCACATGTTGCATTCACGGGAGGGGCTTCAAGAGCAAGCGTTTGAGGTGGGGGACCAATTATTTGTTTGTTTGAGAAATTCTTCTTAGGAATGTCCTTATACATGGAAGTTTTAACAAGTTACTTTTTGAGGGAAAAAACATCATTGGCTAATTTTTACACTAACGAGCTCGTAGTTCCGAACTTGAACTTTGAGTTTTTTCCTTGGTGCCTTATTGAGTTTTCCGAGGCATTAACAAATCATCCTCTACTTTAACTATAAGTGCTTGCATCTCATCCAAAGTCTTGGGCTATCTTCTTCTTAACATGAAACTAACTTCGGTAGTTGTGCATTGTCAAGAACCATAATTGATTATCTTCCGTGGTCCCGACAACTTCAATGATCTTATAGAGCATCCTATCGAATTTGGATACAAAATATCTCATGGGTTCATAAGGTTCTGTTTTTAATTGAGACAAGCGGGTAAGAAGAGCATGGACATCTTCAATTGGCTTAAACCTAGATTAAAATTTAGATTTCATATCTGCCTAATTTGTGATTGATCTTCTTGGAAAATGGTAAAACTAATCCACAATGGCATCTTGCGGGGACTCCACAAACAAGTGGAAAGCATATTCGTACTCCACTCCTAATACCCCACAAATTTTTATGAACACTACGATATGATTATCAAGATGTTGTTTTCCATCTCCTTGGAACTTAGGAAAGTTCTTCCTAGATCCCTTTAGTACTTCATTCGATGGAGGGTTTAAGGCTAATAAGCAAGTGTGTCTATCCCCATGACACACTTAGTGCAACCATTCTTGGTTCTTCTACCTCTAGTTCTTCTTATAGAGGGATGAGGTTTAATGAATCTACATCGGCTCTTGAATGGGACCTTCAAGAGGAAAATTAGGATCAAACTCAGGAAAATACTCTTGACTAGTTCTCCTTTCTAGTTGAATAAAGGGAAGTTTGAAATTAGCTTATTGTTTCTCTTCAAATGTTGGATCAGTTATGCCACTAACTCAGAAACCCTTATGTATATTTGTTCTTCCATTTTGTAGGATTAAAGTATAGCTCAAAATATAATTTTATCTAAAATCTTCTTCACTTGATTAGGATCTTGTCTTGCTTGCACATTACATAGACCGAATCGTATGATAGTGATTAAAAATTTCTTTGTTGTTCCAGATGTAATTCCTCAAATAATCTATGATATCTTCTTAAGTATCTTGGAAGAAAAGAACATTAGGCTATAAAACAAAAGCATTTCGAGGATAGTCATTATGGGAAAAATGCAAAGAAGACATCAAGGTTGTCGGGATTTTTCGCTTTCTAAATTTTATTTTTGAATTTTCATACATGCTTTTTAGGATTTTGTTGTTTTAGGAATAATGCGAAACAACAAAATATGCCCCATGGTGGGCTCCAAATATTATTGGAAAAATAATTTTTCGCAAGGAAAATTAGTGTATTTTCACCAACACTCCAAGACTAAGTCCCTCCTTTTGGTAATGGGGAGGCTCCCATTTATTGAATGTAGAAAAATAAATATGCGGGTGGTCGTGAAGCCAGGGATCACACAAGACTACTCCACTATACTTGTAGAAAATTTCTTACACTTAGTGCAAGGAAGGAATTTTCTCGAGAGACGAGGTAAAGGGGAGTAAGAACTTAAGTAAGGAGGGTTAATTTTATGAATAGGCACTAGCAAAGTTTCACAAAATTAACCAGAATTAATCTACACTCAATTAGAAGAATACAACTTTGCTAACAATGATAAGACTAATAAATCATAGACACAAAATTATATTGATTCATTTATCAAAGTCACAAACACCCTTATTGGTTTTAGAATATCATTATGTATACAAAAATTAAAATGTGAGGAAATAGAGGAAACATAGAGAAAGGAGAAAATAAAAGAGTGTAATCTCTTGCTTGTTTCTTTGTAGTGAAAATATATCTACTTAGAAACTTACAATTGACAACCCTTAGAATGAGGAATTCTTCCAAATTTATAGATTTACAAAGAATCTTTTCATCTACCCCTAAACAAATTTTCACTTACCTTTATCATTTGTGACCTTTCATATTACTAGGAAACAAAAGTGGGACTTTTCTCATTAACTGAAAAGATATCATTACAAAGTTAGACTATCGGTCACTTTAAGTGAATACGAAAAATAGTGAAAAGTACCTCCCTTAATGAAGAATTAGAACATGAGAGAGAAAAATGAGGGAGAAGGAAGAGAGAAGATGATCATGCTTTGAAGCGTATGATGCATCCACAATGAAGAGCCACTGTTGGTGAAATTTGCAGGAATGTACATGGAGAGATTTCTTCACCTTTGAATTCCTTGCAAAAGAATGTTGTTATGGGTGCCACTTTCTCTGCTTGAGGGATACGAACAAAACTTGAATCCTTGATCTAAATCTCTCAAGTATTACTGATTTTATTGCACCGATTAAACTAAGTCCATTGATCCTTATCAGTATTAGAAATTTCACATTTGATTTCTATGAGAGATTCCAAGGTGTCCTTGTTAAATGAGAAGGGGTCTCCCACCTCTCTCTTGACTAATTCTTCAAATTTCTTCTGAAGGTCTTCCAATGATGAATTTTCATTCATAGGAGGTGCTCCAAGCTTCGCACTACATTGCTTATATTTTCTATAATTTGTGAAGTGAGATCTTCACAAGAATCAAGCTATTCGACAAAGATTATTCAACACTTCATATCAGAAAACCAATGTTTGAGACCAAATGGGAGACAAATTTTCAGTTATAGAATTGAATACATTTCTACCCACCAATATAAAAGAGTCAAGATTATCCATTTTTGTCACCAATGGAAACACTTGGTCCCAATGAGCCTTTTCCTTCTCAATTTCATCCTTGGTCATTTTTACCTTTGCAATGGTGGTAGGATCAAACCAAATAGTGAAAGGATCTTAGACAAGATATTTTTCCCCTTTTCAAGAATCTTGTTAACCCATCTATCGTTAGACCTTCCCTACATTGAGTAGCCTTGAGATTTCTTGATTTTGGCACGGTCGAAGCTACGATAGGAGTAAAAACATCACTAGGAAGAGGTAGAATTGCAATAGGATCCACAAATGACTATACATAATAAGTGATGGTTTTCATGTGCTCCTCTAACTAATCATTTGTTTGTTTTTACTCCTTGTTCTTTGAAAGCATACACGGAGAAGACTCCTTGATCGAATGTGCATCACCTTGATATATTACTTGACCCAAAGAGATTGTTTTCATTTCAGCCAGTCAGTCATCTCCTCAATAGGATTTACCACTTTTGGCTAGGAAACTTCTATGTATTGGTTACAAGAAACACCAATGAAAAAATAAGAAGTTATTTGTGCTTTTCTACCTCATTTGGTCTTCATGATCTTTGAGATTGGCTTTAAATTATGGTGTTGATGCTTTTTGCATTGTCCTTGGCTCATTCTTAATCAGTTCTTGGATCTAAGGGAATATTTTCATAGGTGAAAGTTCAACACTAAGCATGATGACACTCGAGGAGTGGTGCGGAACCGGAGGTTGAAAATTATCAATATCCCCTTGCTCAAGATCCTTGATGGGATCCTTGGTGGATTTAGATTTCTTACACGAGTCTCTTTATAGTGAGATCCTTTGGGGTCAATTTATTTTCTCTTTCTAGGATCCCCTAAATGAGTGGAGCTCATGGTTTGTTCAGTATCTTCAAGAGTGAGAGGTGATATGTTTACCTTGAGAGGGATAAAAGGCCACCAGATTTGATGAAATAAATCCTCTTTTTCTTGAATCACTCCTTCAATCTCTACGAATCATCATTACAATTCTCTCATTGATGTCACCTAATTCTTGAATGCTCCATGAGACAGGTGGAAGAGGTGAATATTTTACCACTTGATATTTTAGGTCAAATAAATATGATTCATCATCTCCTACTCCTTCAATGAACTAATCAAAACTGAAACTCTTCATTTGGTCAATAGACATTTGCATATGATATCTTTGTCTTACTTCAAATTCATACAAACCACTGACCCAATAATCCCCAATTTGGGAAATATGGTGCAATTTGAGGAGAGTGAATGTTTCATGATTTTTTCAGATTTCAAAATCAGACCTGAATGTGTATGAATAGAGGCTAAGAGAGGCAAAGGAAGTTTCGAGATTTGATGTATCTATAACACTTTTACATGAATAGATTCCAAGAGATATGGGGAAGTACATGGAATTTTTCTTGAAATTATTACATCTATTATAGGTTTGAGAAAGCTACATACACAAATCAAACATTACTATTTTATCACTATGGTACTTGAGAAATTTGCGAGTATCGAGATTGAAGCTCGAAACCTTGATGTAGGTGAAAGTTGAGAACTGAGTGAAGAAACACCTATATTTCTTGATCAGTGCTACAACTTGAGAGGATAACTCAGCTCTCTACGTTTCCTTCCGGAAAGTAAGATAATAAACATGGTGAATGCATCATTCACCCTAGAAAAGTGATGATTACTCTCCTTGAGCATGAGTTAGGGATAATTTTCATAGGTTGGGGATTTTGAAAAGCATTTATAGTGGTAGTTAGGCCTTTGAAAGGTCTTATGATTGCAGAACATATACCATATATGAGGTCATAGTGAAATTTTTGACAGCAGACAATGGAAAACTGATGGTGAGTATTTTTACTTATGATCTATCCCCAATCCACTACATGCTTCCCATCATTGGAAATAAGGATGAATTGGTCCATCCAATCCTAAAATCTTTTGTTGTCTCTTCACCCATCAATTTTCTCAATAGGATGATAACATCTTATTAACCCTCATGGAACTCACTTCTAGGAAAAAATTTAGGCACACAAAAAGGAATCTTGACTGTCTTAGCCATGAACCAAGTACAAGGTCTTGGAGGTATGTATTAGTCTTCACCTATTCATGTGATGCAAACTCTTTGGTGATGATGACCATATTGTTGCTGGTTGGGATCTTCAAACATTGCTAGATATCCTTATGAGTAAGCACCTTGTAAGAATTAAAATGTTATCTATCCTCACTATCCTGGAATTAGGTTCATAGTGTTGTGCACATGTTAGGATCAATTCTATACTTTGATGGGATAATGGATGACCTCTTGCTTCAAACAATATGTTTCAAAAGAGTTTCTCTTCTACGGGATCTCTAGGTTCCCCGAGCATCCTATTTTTAGGTCTTTGATTTAATATAAATGTAATTAAATATGATTTTAGAGTAACTACTATAATTAATGATATAAAAATGATATAATACATTACATGGACAAGCAATAATATGTAACCCTAAGAAAAAGAGAGAAAGAGGGTGACTTAGCTGATTTCACACAATCCAAAGATGATATGGGTAGGGGAACTTTTGAAATAGACTGAAGCAATGTTATCAAGGCTCATTGGAGGTTCTCCGAAACTCGAAATGTGCGGGACGAAGCACCCACGGGAAGGCAGGAGCACCGGCGCTAGTGAGTGATCTAGGTGCTAGTGTCCAGTCAGGTGCCTAGATTCTGATATTTTTGTGTAGGAGGAGCTTCACTATTGATCTCTATGTTTTGCTTTGTATTTGTTTCAATGTCATTGTTCACACTTGTAACCTGAAAAATAGATACCTAGCTGCACATACCCACAAACCACATCAAACCTAATAAATAAGATACATAATGGGGAGCCAAATCCGACCTCAACGGTCACTCGAAGAGTGATCTTAATACTGAGCACTATACTACATCTCGGCTCTGTGTAGTTTCTGTGTAAATGTGTGTGTAATGATTCCCTAGGTTGCCCTTGTGTAAGTTTCACTATGATAACGAGCTAGATCTAGAATGCTCCAAGTATGTAAATGTGTGAGATGGAATAAAATTAAATTCCCCTCCTATGTTGTGTATGTAGAGTGATGAAACCCTTGTACCTTGTGTGGATGTGTTATATGGATGCTTTGTAATGCTCTTTGTGCCTTTGGATGTAAGCTTAGGTGATAATAGATAATGCTTAGTGTTTGGCCCTTGATTTTGGAGAAGTAACTAAGTATATATATGATTCCCTTGTTTTAATTTCATAATTGACAACTAGAAGGTTGACCCAAAAGGTAAAAGACACCAAAAGAGTGAGAAAAGGTAAGAGAGTGTCAGAAGTGCCTAGGAGGGATAGGAGTTCCTAGGCACTGTTTTCCTGACTAGGCGTTAGTGTCCGAGGTCATAAAAGATAAATAAGTTAACTTCCAACAGGGTTGTAAGATGTGTAAGAAAAAAAAAAAAGATAAAAGATAAAGTAAAGAGGCCAAAAGGAGTTTTCAAACACCAATTTTATTGCTTAGGAATCATGTATACATTAATATGATTTAGGACCTAGAAATGTACCCAAGTGCATAGATTTTGTGTCTATAGTCTTCGAGAACCATGTGAGTGACATCGGTGTATCCTAAACCTAGATACTTCATAAATAGGGTTGATATAGGCTCAATACCCGAGTATATAAACTTCACCTTTCCAAAATCACCAAGATGAGTGAAAACAAAGCTACCAAAAACTTTCTACACCAAAATCTGGAACTTTCTATTTTTAGTAGGTAGGGTCAGAAACTAGTATTTTTAGAATATTTGCACAAATTTTAACCTCTCAAAGCTCCTAAATCATTTAGGTTATTATTCTCGATGAGAATTTTATATTTTTATAGAGTTGTTATTTTTAGATACTTGTTTTATGCAAAGACTCATTATTTTTAGAAAGTTATCTAAATAACCCTTTTTGATGTTTCTTACTTTTCCATGATATTTTGAATGTTGAAAGTTTTTCACTTTGGGAAAATTACTATTTTTAGTAACCTATTGTTCGTGAGCACCCGCTATTTTTTAAAACTAGAATTACTTGTGTCGATTGCAATGAAACCACTTTGTTAAAATGTTTTATTTTGCATCGGGATCTTTTGCTTTAAATTTCATCATTTTCCATTCGCCAAATTTCTCTGGGAAACTAAAAATTAGGTTTTAGGGTTTATAATTTCAGTTTGCTCTCACAAAAAAGTGAGTGCATTGATGAATATGGTGTTACAATCTTCCCAAAGGCGTTTTGGGGAGGAATATTATGGAAAATTTTCGTAGTGATTAGACTCTCGATTGGAAAAATATTAGAAAAAAATTTGTTTTCGGTAGCTATGGATGCTCGAGAATTTTTGGGAGAACCTCTGTAAAAATGGAGTTTTTGAGGGTGTTTTAATAATATTAAGTGAAGGAATGGTGACTGTGTGGAAAGACCGAGTTGCAAAATGTGTTTTAATGAACCGTTAACACCCCGCTAATCGTGTTTTGAACCCGAGTTGGAGTTAAGTTTAAATTTTGTGTAATTGGGAAAATTGGGACAATAAGAATAAATAAGTTCACCTTCAAATAGGGATATGACAAGTGACATTATGGGAGGAAAGGTGGATGAGGTGAGGGGGTTGGGAAAAACACTTGTAAATCTAGGTGAGGTCATATGGGGGTCCATGAGCTCCAACTTTGTATGGGGTACAATTTGTCATCCCCTTGTCTCCTGGGGAAGATGGGACACAAAATTATGCCCATGGCGAGGGAGTGAGGGTGCACTTTTGTGCCCTATTGTCCCCTTTGCACTATGGGGGCAATCGGGACAAATGGGACAATAGGGATACACATGACTTAAAAGTGCACCTTGGGGAGGAGGATGAGGGCACACGTTTGTGTCCCTTATGTCCACCTTTTCCCAACGGGACAATTGAGACACAAGTAAGTGAAAAGTTGTGTTTGGGCCAAGAATGGAAAGACATATTTGAAATAGACATCTAGAAATAGCTAGTAAACTTGCTTTTTTCACTCCTGAGGTGTAGGTGATGTTTTGGGAATAAATATTATATGATTTTGACTCCAAAAAATTATAAGATCAATGAAACAAATTTAAGAACTTTAATCTTCTTGAAATTAAAAATTTAGGCCCATTTTTGTTCAGAATAGATAGAGGTAGATGCATTGTTTGGAATGTTTCAAGAAACCTTTAAGCCTCATTTCAAAATTGATGATACCACCATGTAGACAATTATTACAGATTTTTAATTCCTCCTTGTTTTCCTCTTAACTCCTTATGGATATTGTGAAATCATTTGGAGAAGTTAGGATTCACCATTAGAGTGTTTGTTCCTTGCACCTAGAAAACATGTTATCGAGCAGATTATCCCTGTATGAGAAAATCTTTCCTAAATCTTCCTAAATTGCTTCTAAAACTTTCAAGACTCCCCAACACCACCTCTGAATGCTTAAGATATTTTTGAACTCTCCCGTAGGGTGTATATAGGCTCTAAAATGACCAAAATTGGCCTTCCTAGGCTTCCAAAGAAGACTATTTTGTCACCAAACTTAATTAAATCCACTCATAACCCCATTATAATCCTTTGTACATTGAGAAATGTTTGGAAGCTGTAATAGGACCATATTCAAGGCTAGGATGATGATGTCACAAGAGGTAGGCTGACTAGGGGATTCAGGAATATTGGAAGGAACAATTTCACATTGTGGCATATTTGTCATGTTTTGAACTTTGAATAGTTTGGTTAGTCAATTTACATGACAACAATGGTCTCATTTCAAACTTGCATTTATTATCTAGGCCATTTAACCAAGGGGAAGAAAAATACTTTTTTAACAAACTAGATTGTTTTTTTCATTTTACCATTTAAAAAAACTATATTTCATTGAAGTATGAAGTATAGCTATCCATATAAGTCATTTATATAAATGATAAGAAGAGCTACATAAGACAATCAATTCAACATTTACAAAATATTCATATAATTGGGTGAAATCTCACCAATTTTATTATAATAACTTCACTTCTATTGGAAAAGAAGGTGAATTCAATTATTCTCATTAATGTATATCCATGTATTTTCAATGTATTTTTGTTTATTTTCAACTCAAAACACTATTATAAATATAGCTTTGAGTGATTGTAT
This sequence comes from Taxus wallichiana var. yunnanensis, assembly GCA_018340775.1. Classification (NCBI taxonomy): domain Eukaryota; kingdom Viridiplantae; phylum Streptophyta; class Pinopsida; order Cupressales; family Taxaceae; genus Taxus; species Taxus wallichiana. The sequence continues at coordinate 180,807,833 of CM031236.1, read as the reverse complement.
GTTTAGTCATTTTATAAGAATATTTCAACAACATTGAGAGAATATTGATATAATATTGACATAAAGTTGAGACACATTTCAACAAAATAACCAAGGTATGTGGAAGAGGTGTTGATATTTGTGTTGTCCCTAGACAATAGAGGATGGACATGAAATTGGAGTTATATTCATCTTTGCTTTTCACCTCACTTAGTTTATCCATTTACATGAATATTGATTCAAAGATTCTAAGAAAGTTTAAAGTTTAAACCTAAAGACCTTTGAAACATGCTAAGTTTTAGGAAACCAAATAAATTAAAATTGACCTATTCGAACATAGAATAACCGTCTAGAGTAGAAAATATTCTATCATAGAATGGGATATCAATAGTTGAATATTTGGGTGTGTTGTTAGGTATCTAAATGTATATATGATATGGAAAACTATTATCAACACCAATACTTCAGAGTATATAAAATAAGCAAATAAATGAGAGATATTGAGTCCATAAAATGAGTTCATAATGAAATTATATGCTTGCCAATGTCATATTTATTGACCCTTCATTTTTATGCACTCTCTACTATTAAGGAATTCACAAATCTTAACAAGAATGTTGGAACGAATCTCGATAGGGGAGGTTCCAAAACATCTTTGTTCAAGCCAAAAGAATTTCTTGAGATGATGCAAATCTTACAATGCACTATGTGACGAACACAAATGAAGATGATGATAAGAATGTGAAGTGATGCATCAAGTGACATACCGAGTTGACAAATAAAGGATGAAGTCATGGGATGTGAAGGTGAGATGATACATATACTTGGAGGCCCAAGAAAAATGGTGTAACCTATTATTTATCTAAGCCCAAGAAAAATAAGTAATCGTGGAGGTCAATGATGTAATGCATCATGTGCAATAAAAATAATCGAGCCCTTGACCATCCACTTTGTATATGCAAAACTAAAAATAATTAAAAAGAAAAATGATAAAAAAATATATGTATGAAAGATATGGTGTCTTTGTTGTCAAATAAGAACTCATGCTTAATTGGATAGCCTAGTTCACAAATGAAGGGAATCCACACATCCTTAATTTTTCGTGGATACCTATTTTTCCATAGATCCAAAAAATCTACAACCTCCTCTTTTTCCATGCGTCCTAGTTTCCCACAGCTTCCTTCTTTTCCATGCCTCCTAATTTCCCACGGCTTCCTCTTTCACTACAGGTCCTAGTTTCCTGTGGCTTCCTCTTTTTTTGCGGGTCCTATTTTCCTGCAGCTTTGTTAATTTTCATGGGTCTTAGTTTCCCACATCTTCCTTATTTTTCACGGATCCTAGTTTCTGTGGATTCTTTTTAGTGGATCTTAGTTTTCTATGGATTCCTCTTTTCCCGTGGGTCCTAGTTTCCTGTGGCTTCCTCTTTTTGTGGGTCCTAGTTTCCCATGAATTCCTCTTTTTCGTGAATCCTAAAAATCCACACTTCCTCAAAATTTTCAAAACAAAAGGAGACTCCAAGATCCAATAAAAAGTTAACATGTCGATAAGAGAGACCCGAAGGTTAAATTTGAAGGCCACGTGGCCGTCAACTGTGTGGATGACATGGGGATCTTTAATTGATCATAAATTCTTATCAAAGTCACCAAATAAGACAAAATTTATATAATTGGAAATGTTTTGAGGATTAATACATGTTCATAGTAGTTTTGATTTACAAAAAGTATTTTTGGGGCCAAAAATGTAAAAATAAACTCATGGTCATTTTTCAAGTATGGGTTCTACAAAATTCTTTCTTTGCCCATGTTGGGTCTACACACTTGAATGCTAAGTGGTCCTTGGTGGTTGTAGAAGTGGGTGATCTTCTTGATTTTAGATTTCCTCCCCCTTCTCCTTCTTCTATATATGTAACTCATTTTCATTGTAAAAGGATCCTCTCCTAAATGCAAGGTTATGTTGCCCTTTTGTGTGGCCAAGTATTTTGAGTTGTAGACTTCTATGTTGGTTTTATGCAATGCACTCAGTGCCTTCTCCATTATTGTAATAAATTGTGCATAATATAATCAATGATATCTTGTTATTGTGGCTCTCCTTCTGCCCTTTAATTTGTGTTATTATATTCTTGTCTTTCTATTCTTTTATGACATGTTATGTGTGAGTTATATTTGCATGATTTCCATCCTTTGTGTCACTTATGCAAAGAATCAAAGTTTGGTAAAATTATAGGGTCAAAAGTGTCTTATTTATGCCCTCTTGGACTTACATTTTCCCTGTCATTCTTCATCTTAAGGAGAGAGTCCATTTCTATTTTGGTGCATCACCTTATCTTTTATTCAGTATATTATCTTTCTGAACCCAGGTTCCTTAAAAATATTAGATTAGAACTAGTTAGTAGTAGATTATAGAACTAGTTAGATTAGTTATAATGAATTAGAGTGAAAGGAACCAACCTTTTCACCTAGATATTGACCTTGGAGGAGCCATTGTCCCACACTTTGAAGGTCTTTCCATGTTTCATTGAGGTGTTGAGCCTAGCTTTAATAAAGGATGCAACTTCAAGTGACAATTTTTTTGGCATGCTCGATGGGACCATTTGATCTATATACAACTCAATTTTGATATAATACATTGAAATTAGTGTGTATTTCAGTGGTAATTTGTCTTTAGAGGTAACAAGCAACATCGATGCTTTGACTCCTAACTTCAAAGCTACTTGGTTTCGTGAGTGAAGTGTTTTAGTTTCATGAGACGAGTGTGTACAAGACAAAACATAACAAGAGGGGAACCTTTTGAAGATTTACAAATTTCACCAAGGAAAAGAGTAAGACCTATTCAAATAATTTCATCCCCGCCACATAGGGTTCACTCAACTCCCCTTTTGTTAGGCCCGATCCTCATCTTTGTAGGAAATTTTATCCCAAATTTGCACACCCCGAAAAATTTGGATAACCAATTCAAAATTTAGATTTGGGTATGTGACGTGCGGATGACCATCAAATTTAAAATCAAGAACCAGGTTTGGATCAGGTCGAGTTGTATAAGCTACGGGAAAATTTTGGCCCCGCTAACATCAAATTATGCTATCGGTTGGTAGTATGTACTGACGGATGCTATAAGCCGGTAGCATTTTCATGCTATTAGCCAAGAACACGAAAGCAACAATGAGAACTAGTCGAGACAACAAGTGTGCCAGTAGCAATTATATGGATGCTACTAGTTGATAATGGATTTTGCACTACCGACCGATAGTGGAAAATGAAAGGTTCATGTAATGGTAATGCAAGATGTTGGTAACAATGAAACATGCTACCGAACGATTACATTTATGCAATCGTGTCGACAACAAAAGAACAATGTAATGGAATGCGACGATCGACGGTTGAAAAACTTGCTCCCAACCGACATCAAGAAATGTATGCAACCGAAAAATTGAAGAAACATCATTTGCAAGTTGAGCATTAATGGCGGTAGTTCATGTAGCTTAACTACCTATCAGGGAATTAATGAATGGTAGGTAAGGCAAATTTGCTATATAATGTAATCGACCCCTCATTTTTCGGGGAGATTTTTTTGAATTGTAAAGGAACTCTTTCAAAATTGTTCCAAAACTTATGAGTTTCAAGCCTTGAATTTGTGCATTGTGCAAAGAATTATTTCCTTGTGTCTACCTTGTAATGGATTGTGTATCCTTTTGAGCATTAAAATTTGTGCTTTGTGGTTTTTCCTTCCCTAGCTCGAGTTATATTGCATTTCTTTCCTTCTATTGCATTTGCAGGTATATTGTGCATACTTTGTTCTTCTTGTTAGACTAAAATTCATTGTGCTCCATGAAAATGGAGATTTGAATGTTGTTTGACTGTGGCACTTATGTCTATACTCTCATGCTTCATTCTCTTTCTATTTTTGCTCACTAGGAATATCTCCACCCTTGTTCTTGGTGCTATCACCTCCCTTAGTTTAGGATTTTATTTTCATGCATCTTTCTCTCTCCCTGGTCACTTGGAATTGTAGGTTAGTGTTAGGGTAGTTGCATTTCATTTCCTAGGAGTAGTTTAACATTAGGAATAGGTAGAGGAAGTCGATCTTCTTCGGAGGTCTATCTCAGTTCAAGTCCCACAACTTGGAGACAATCCCATGTTGCCTCAAAATCTCGAGTTGTCTATGACCTAAGGCAGGGGTGCATGTTATGTGACAATTTCCCCACATTAAGAAAATATTAGATTTCTAAAAGTTAGTGATTAATCAAAATAAAATAAAGTAATTATTATGTATTCTATAGTTATTTAACAAAGATAGAATATTATTTAATTTGAAAATGAAAATAGTTATTATAAAGTTATTTAATCAAGAGAAAAGATATAAATTAAGTTTTAAAATGATTTTACAAAGATTAATTTTAAGTAAAAATATAAAAGAAGCCCCTTTTTAAAATAGGGTGGGGAGTTATTTATATGGAATCCCCTTTAAAATGGGAAGGAATAAAGAGTTAAATAAGTTCTCAAACTCCTTTTAAAATGGAGGGATTAAAATTCATAATTATAGACCCATTATGGGGTTATATAAATACTTAAAAATTATTTTTATGAAAATGTGTGTTGGTTGGAAAACATGCCCTATGAAAGTTATTTAAACTCGTGGTGTGGGTATTTAATACATACATAGGAAAATGTGTGAGTATAACCTAAGATGGTTCTTGGCAGGGCAAGAAGATTATTTAATAACTATTTCCTCCTGATAATGTGGCCATAGCTTGAGGTGTTGAATCTCGGTATCACCCGGAAGTTGCTTGAGCAACACATAGTCCTCACCTAGGTATGCTAAAGCACTTCTTTAACTTTAGGATTTATAATTGGGAAGAAGTTACATTACATTTTGGTATCAAACACTAATAGATATGCAAAATTACTTCTTTAACTTCATGATTTTTAATTGGGAAAAAGTTACATTACATTTTGGTATCACAACACTAAACCTTAGAAAACCTAGATACTTAATTTTTATTTTAATGCTTTTCACATTAGACTTACATTTTATTTTATTTATTAAAAAAACTATATTCTAAGTTTATATTTAAATTAAAACATATGACCTGGTTTGGCCCCGTACTTCTATTTTTTACAACTATATGGTTAGAAATAATATTTACTTAGATATATGCTAAGTTGTATATTCCTAACCTATGGTCTAAACCAAAAGAGCTAAGTTGTATATTTAAACTAAAAACTTATAACTATATCCTAACTCGTTTTAAAAGTTCTAACCACTTTAAAATATTAAACTTACCTTTATATTAAAATCATCCTATTTAAGGGTGGGCATTTATGTTTTAAAAGACATTACATTTTGGATACTTATTTTTAATTTAATACTTTTTCACATTGTATTTATTTAATTGTTTTGTTAGTGTGTAAAGATGTGTAAAATTAATTTACCTAAGGTCTCTTAGAAGGAGACAACACTCCATAAGAATATTTTTTCCTATTGCCCAGGACTAATTTCGTGTCCCGGTATTGTGTTACAAATATTTCATCTATATTATTAGAAAATAAAATTTTCTGTCTTATGACCCATTTAATAATGAGAGATGGAGTCAATTTAAAACTATAGTATATATATTATTCAATATATATTAAATACTATAGCCTAATTTTTTTATACTATGATATATCATACACTATATACTATATAAAAATACTATGGTTCAATACTATAGTCCTATATATACACACAATGATTTAAGAACACTCATAATTAAATATAAACAAGTGTCAAACTAAAGAACCCCACGATGATAAGCATATTGATAAACACAAAATATTAATAGTGATGATAATAATGAAACTTTACGAACAACATACCAATTGAACTAAATTTTAATAGAAATATAAAAATGATAATTTATTTCCTCTCATCAAGTAAAAGAAATGAATGTTCAAATATAGTTTTACCCATTTTTAAAATAAAATTAATACTCCCCCTATAAACTTAGGATCATCAATTCTAAATAGCCTATCATAATTGGGAATCTATATAGGGGCATCACCATATTATGGTAAATGTGAAATCATATATAATAATTAGTTCCACATTATATACTAAAATAAAATAATTAATTTACTTATGTGTAGATAACTTGAAGAGAAAATAAATAATTTACTAGGAAAGAACATTAAAAAAATGAAGAGAAAATTTCATTTGTTGGTCAATACATTCTCGAGAGAATAACATGAAATACTATTAAATGAGAAACTTAATTAAATATTTGATTTCCTTCTCATAAAATATATGCTTAATCTCTCACACATAACATTTCTTTCAAGACTTTTTCTTCTTTAGAAGTTATTAGTGCTGGAAGGCAAAGATACTACTATAGTCTTCATATTTGTTTAAATGGTTATTATCATTTGTACTTTTTAACCAATTACAGATTGTTATTTTTTTTATAAACAAATATACAGTTCTCATATTATTAAACTTACGCAATTTTTAACAAAATTATTATAAAAATTCATTTATCTTAAATTTGATTGACCTAGAAATTCAGATGTTGTTGGAGCCTTCATAATTTCGAGGAAAATAATACGTCATAATATTTATTGTAATTTATTTACACTTTACTTTTTTACCGTTGGAATCCCATGACAATGATCTAGTCGTTAAATGTACCACATATTTGGTGGCTTCCAGTGGCAAGTCTCTTTTAACCGTGAAAAATTCAATGGACTCTCTTAAATGATCGACCATAAATTTAATCTTTCCATTCTAGATCTCAGAACTGATAACCTTTAAATTTCACCTGGTACGGTTGGGAGAGAGTTGAAAGGCAACATATTCCAAACAAGTAGATTTGATGAGGAATAAAAATGTGGTCTCATTAACGGTCTTTTCAAGAAGCGGTTCACCACTAATATACAAGCTAACCCTAGTTTATTAGCCAACACACACACACACACACACACACACACATTACATATATGTCAACCGATCTCAAAGGTTTTTCATGACCCGCACTTTTGATTATTGTTCTGATTCCAAATAATAATAAGTGGTTATGGAACAAGAATTGCTTTTTACGTTTGTTTTAGGAGATAATATTGTATTAAGTGAAAACAGGGATTTGTTGAGTATGGTGGAACATTATTATTGAAGCTTATGTGCGTAATTACCTCGAATACCCTCGCAAAAATTATAAAGCTCCCCCAAACACTCCACAAAAATAAGAGGAAACAATTTGTTTTCCGTAAGTTCCAGTACTGACTTGAAAATTATGTAACTATGAAGGAAATTAACAATAGCTAAAAAAATGAGCTTATGTATGTTGGTGCTTTGGGAACCAACAATGTAAATGATCAAGTCATGCTAATGGCCTCTCGATCCATCATTGAGTCATCAAAAGCTTCACCGACACTGCTTTCTTAAAGTTTCATGTCCATTGTTTGAAAAATGAAACTGCTGCGCCACCTCACAAATGATTTTTGTCCATTGTCTGAAAATTGAAACTGTTGGGCCACCACTATTTTAGATCCCTTCATTTATTTTCAGACCGACATTGTTCTTCAACCTTATTATTATCATCTACCATTTCCTCTCTCCCCTGTTTCCAAAGTCGGCAAATAACCTTTCATTTGGATAATCAAAGATCCATTTGGGGAAAATTTAATTCCTGTGATTTTCTACCCGAAGGATTCGTGGAAGCAACGAAAAATAAGTGATTTCTAATCCACGGATGGGCTCCTCAACTGAAAATTCTGTCACATCCATCCACTACATGTTTTATGAGTCATTATGAATGAAATTCCACATTAGAGAGCATCTTTGCTGGAGTTCTGATGGTGGTACGGTCAATGGTGTTGGATCAGTTCATTGATGTTAAAAAAATGGAAAAGACATGGATTTAATCATAACAAGTTAACATTATTTCACTAAACAATGAATATATTTCCATCCCAATCAATTCACCTTTTCCAACACACTACCAACTAATACATTACATTTTTTGTTGAGGCGGTGATTTCAGCAAAGATTCTTGCTTCTTGTTAATTAGGGATTAAAGTTTGAATTATTATGCTTCCATAAATTCATTCTTTTGAAATAATATTAAGGATTTATTCTCCTAATTTTAAGCAATCGTGACTCTTCACACAAATAAAAACCAATAATTTTAATAATATATTTTTTATTACCTAATGCTATTATCAAGAAAATATGGAAACAATTATTACAAAAGTAATTTAGCTAGGATAAAGATGATTGAGACATTCATGAGAGAAACTTTTAAAGGAGTACACCATTTCACGTGGGAATTATGGTATTTAAGATTAATTAATAATGAATTTAAGAGATTATTATAATTTGAATTTTATATTGTATTTTGTGAGTATATTAGGAATTATGTATATGGGTGTTCAACTAAGTGTGAGAAGTAGATATTATGAGACTTTAGAAATAGTTGTAATACGACATTAGTACAAATGCCTTAAATACATTTAGGTAAAAGTATAAGTAAAAATAAATATAAGCATGTGATTAAAGTAAATAGGAAGGTAGGGATTAAATGTTAATTGTTAAAATATAAAAATAATAAGAAAGATAATTAAGAAAATATTGGCTTTTTTTTCAAAAGTTGTGTTTTGTATTAGATAAGGAAATTTTTGATAATTTAATTTAAATAGAAAAATAAAAGAATTAAAAAGAGAAAAATAAAGCTACTGAGGTCAGCAACTGATTTAGGAGGGGAGAAATGTTATGTGACAATTTCCCCACATTAAGAAAATATTAAAGTTCTAAAAGTTAGTGATTAATCAAAATAAAATAAAGTAATTATTATGTATTCTATAGTTATTTTACAAAGATAGAATATTATTTAATTTGAAAATGAAAATAATTATTATAAAGTTATTTAATCAAGAGAAAAGATATAAAATTAAGTTCTAAAGTTATTTTACAAAGATTAATTCTAAGGAAAAATATAAAAGAAGACCCCTTTAAAATAGGGTGGGGAGTTATGTACATGGAATCCCCTTTAAAATGGGGAGGAATAAAGAGTTAAATAAGTTCTCAAACTCCTTTTAAAAAGGAGGGATTAAAATTTATAATTATGGATCCGTTATGGGGTTATGTAAATACTTGTAAAATTATTTTTATGAAAAGATGTGTTGGTTGGAAAACCTACCCGGTGAAAGTTATTTAAACCGGTTGTGTGGGTATTTAATAAATACATAGGAAAATGTGTGTTCATGTAAATTTTTATGTGATATCGAGCGAATGAAAGTGGTGGGAATTGGAGAAGGGCACTCTAGAGGGGTGTCCTAACTGGGTACGTTGAGTATAACCCAAGATGGTTCCTGACTAGGGAAAGAAGATTATTTAATAACTATTTTCTCTTGATAATGTGGCCATAGCTTGATGTGCCGAATCTTGGGTATCACCTAGGAGTTTCTTGAGTAACACATAGTCCTCACCTAGATATGTTAAATTACTTCTTTAACTTTAGGATTTTTAATTGGGAAAAATTTACATTACAAAGTGCAATTTTGAGCTCCAACAGAACCTAAGACCCATACCCTTCATGGCCCATCAAAAAGTCAACCTTTATGACCTTTAATGATGGCATTCCTTTAGCTTTGAATGCCTAACTTGACATACCAATATCTTCCCTAAAGAGCATTCCATTCTTTACTAGTGAAAATTCAACTACCCCTATAGAGCACATATTACATAATGATAATGTTTGTTCATTTCATCTTATTATATCAAGATGATGTGGCATTTAAGATCTTGGCCTTATATTTTAAAGGAAAAACATTACAGTGGTATAGAAGTCTACAACCTACTTATATTCATACATGGGATGAACTTGGGGATAAGATTTTCAAGCATTTTGGAGAAAAGTGTATCACCACATAGGAGTACCATATGACAAAATGATTTAAAATGTAAAGGTAAGGTACGTGAGGAATACCTGGAGGTCGTGAAGAGGTTGCACACCGTTGTTGAAGACCAAGCTAATTTTAGAGAACTCTTTTTTTCTGGGAAGGACTACCTGAGAAGCAAAGCAAGACCACAAAATAGAGTTAATAAAATAGGTCGGTGGATTTCCTAGCGTGAGCTAGATCCGGGAAGCGGGTGCTTCCTCAAAGGTTGTCAATCCACGTCTTAATACAAATTAATGCTTTGATAAATATCATGAAATAGAAAGTCCTACTTTGTAGTTATATGATTTGGGTATCTCACACAACACAATAGTCTAAATCTAATCTAAATGATGAATATAAGATTAAATCTAGATGAATGGTCGTTGTCAGGGTCTATAGGTATGATAGAGGGAAGAAAGAAGGTCTGGGTGAAGTCTTGGGAGGATTTAAAGAGTTTTGGGTGGAGGAATAAGCTCATTGGTTTGAGGGGGAAAATTCTAGACATAGAGACCGATGTTGGTCACTAATTATAGTTGTGATCGGTTAGGTAGACGATCATGGTAGGGGAAATTGGATTTTAAAGGTAGAAATAAGGTTGATTTGGGCTCTCTGTGATTGCACAAAGTATTGCGAGGTCTTAGGTAGGGTGTAGGAATTTAGGTGAATACTCAACAAGGGTAAAAGGGGTGGTTAAAAGGGAAGAGTGGTTCCGGTTGGTAGGACGTCAGTGAATGGGCTACGAAAAGTATCTAGGAGAGGAAGGAGGTGATTAGAAAGAGATAAAGGATCTAAAACCAAAGCTAATGAAATCAATAACCTGGTTAAGAATACTTATCAGAGATCCAGAGATTGGTAGAAGGTGGTGGTTGGTGGGTGTACATAGGAGAGATGATCCAAGATCCAGTGCCGCGGTAGTGAAGGTTGAGTGCTTCTTCATGCCAATGGTTTAGGCTTGTGAATCCGTAGGTTGGTTTCTGGTGGAGAGTTTGATGCTTTGGTGCTTAGTTGATTATCAAGGTGTCGATTGAATGCCCAAGATGTGAGATCAAAGAATGCCAACTAAAAAGGAGAACCCGAGCAAAGATTTGAAAATGTTTATTTAAAGGAACCGATGGTAGTTCCTTGACTAGCGCCGCCGAGGAATAACTCGGCATCGGTTAGGGAGAAATAGTCTTATTTTCTAAAAATAACCTTTTCTCTCCCTTTTTAGTGTGAGTCAAGAATGGTTCTGGGTTAGGAGTCTTGATTCTCATTAAATCACATGGGAAATTGGTGGGAGAGGTAGTTGGAAATTAATATTAGGTTTAGAATAAGTCTCAGTTGGTTAGGGGGAGTGATGACTCGAGTTAGTTATTAAATGGAATTGGAATGGGTCTAAGGTGAGGTGGAGAGGTGAGGTAATAATTAATCTAATATATGTAATTAGATTAACAAAAATAAGTGAAAGGGGTCATGGTAAGGGGGTGTATAATAAAAGGGTACCTAGAGGGTGTCATCCCAATTTCGAGTGTCTACAAAAAGGTAGATAAATTCTCTTTATTGGAGCAACTAATAACTATCAAAATGGCCCCTTGTGAGCTAATGATTGAATTTATTTTCAGGTTTCAACGGACACGGGAAATATTTCCACCCCTCCTAAGGCCATCTCCTAAGTCACATTTTTGTATTTTTTAAGAGCTCTTAATTTCGATATTACAGTAATGATTCACTCAATGTGAGCTATGAATTTTCTTGCTTCTTATTAGAAAACTATTCAAGTTGAGAATTGTTTGGTTTAGGATGGCAAGATAGCCCCTAGACCCCCAAATCCTCTTTTCCCATAGATGCCCCAATAAATTTGACCTTCTCTGCCCCAACCCTTAAGTCTAAGGCTATTCTATGTGCTCCTAGATCTAGTTCTTCCAATGAGATAGATGATCTCAAATCCTTGATCAAGAATATGTCAAATGAGATAGTTTCCCTCAAGAAGCAACAAACCCAAGCTCCTAGGCCCTACCAAAATCAAAATCAAGGGTATCAACAAAATAATTACTATCAAAATCAGGGGTATGGGTAGAATTACCAACAAAGTAGGTTTCAAGATGTAAATTCTAGCTTGCCCCTTCAAACATTACCTCCTCCACAACATGCACCTACTCCTAGTTTGAGCAAAGTTATTGTTCTAGTTCAAAACAATATGGCTCAATGAACTAGATAGTGTTTCCCATGTAATTATCCCCATAATAAAAATTCTTGTGAAAATGGGGTGAAAGGTCGGGATTTTATGGTGTAATGTTGGGCTTAGAAAGTGGCTAAGTTCAAGCCAAGTACGGAGGTTGAAGACCACACACAAAAGGGTGTGTGTGAACCATGAAGAAGTTTCAAAGGGTAAGTATAAGACAACAATGTGCGAAGGTGCACATGTGAGATGGAAAGACATCACGGTGCAAAGGTTTGTGCATAGAGGCATACTTAAGGAGTTAGTCGATTTCGTAATGGGCTAAAAATAAAGAAAATAAGAGTTGGTGTGGTTGGCAAGGAAAGTCTAGAAATATAATCAATGAGGATAAGGCATTAACAAGGGATAAATCACATGTAAGATGGACAAGGACTATGATTGGAAAAATCTAATTATAGGACGAAGAGTAAAGAAAGAGTTCAAAGGAACACAATATATAATTAGGGAGTCTATTATTAGAACTAAACCTTGTAAAAGGTGAAGGGTAAATTCCCACCTTATATATATGTGTGTGTCAAATTACCTTGTATGGGGGATTATGATTATGATTATTATGCTTTGAGAATTTCCAGAGATCCGAGTTAGTGAGTGGAGGTCTATACATGTATGAGTGCATGATGTGCATACTATATGTGAAGACTTATGTGTTTGTAATGGATAATATTGTATGGATTTCCAAGGTTAGAAGGGATGCATGTGGAGTAATTGGAATTCAAATGCTTCTACTAATTCTTTATGTTAATGAATGGATGATCAAAGCTTCTTATTTATTATTGATGTCATGGTTTCTAATTCTATTGTCTTCTATTATATGATACACAACGGTTTATACTAACTACACATCTTGTGTGATCTAACAAAGCGAGAGACTTTGTAGATTTTGTGTGCTTTGGGTGAGCACTTGAATATTAGTACAAGTGATGTGCTTTGACATACCTAACTAATTGGTGTTGGTAAGTAAAGACTACATTTTGGTTCCGTTGTTAGGACCTCTTTCAGATTTGATCATCAAGATGTGGCATGTACATGGTATTCTAATTGTCTTTGGAGAATATTATGCATTGGGTGTGTTGGGATTAGCACAATCGGTTTAGTCTGCAGACAATATATCATATCTAAGCATACATGCAAATAAAAATGGATATTCTACCAAAAGAAATATACAAAATAAGAGACATAAATCAACACCAGATTTAATGTGGTTCACCCAGTGTGGGCTACATCCACCAAGAAACAAGCCAATCTATTATCCAAAGCTTTGACAAGATATATAATGAAGATTTACAATCTTCCACACCTCTCAGATGTACAATACTTTCTTTCTCTCAAGCTTTTGCTTCATCACCAAGAATTCTCTCTCACCAAGTTTTTGCAATTTCTTTTTCTAATTCTTGCTAAGCATACCTTCTAAACCCTAGATTTTATGCTTATATAGTTGTTTATAGATTTAGGGTACTTAGCCATGCAATTACAATCAATAGATATACTTTAATGCTAAACATAGATTTAATTCTCGAGTTAATTAAAACATCCTTGCACAAGTAATCGACGCTAGTTAGACCTAACCGCTGCCGTTCCTCCCTTTCATGACCGATGCTCGGTCATACATGACCGATGCCAGCCTTGGGTGACCGATGTCGGTTCCCCTAACCAATGACGGTTACTGTATTTTCCAGCTAGTTTCTATTGCATTCTTAACTGAAGTAATTGAGCTCCACAACTCAACAATCTCCCACTTGGAGATTAATTACTGCACCATGCATGTACAACGTCATTCTTGGATCCTTCCTTAACTTTGTTTCTTCCTCTTCAAGTCTCAAACTCGAAGACTAATAGAAGTGGAGTGTAGCTCTAACTTCTCATTTGCTAATGGCTTCGTTAGCATATCTATAGGGTTCTTGCTTGTATGAATATTTTCTAGATTCAACTATCCATCCTCCAATACTTGCCGTATGAAGTGATACCTCAACTGAATTTGTTTCGTTCTTGAATGAAACACTGAGTTATTTGCCAAATGAATTACACTCTAACTATCACTGAACAATTTACAATCACCTTACTCCTTTCCCAACTCTTCCATGAACCTACTCATCCATATCATCTCCTTGCTAGCCTCTGTAGCTATAACATAATCTGCCTCTATAGTAGACAAAGCCACAACCTTCTGCAATCTTGAAATCAAGCTAACTGTCATTCCACATACTATGAAAATATATCCAGTAGTGCTTCTCCTACCATCCAGATCTCTAGCCATATCCGAATCAACAAAGCCACGTAATGAAATATACGAACCTCCATAAGCATAACCGCATGTTATATGTCCCTTTCAAATACCCGAGTATCGATTGACTGCTTTCCAATGTTCTTTACTTGGATTAGCCATATATCTACTCACAACTCCCACTTTGCCTGCAATGTCCGGGTCTAGTACAAACCATAACATACATGAGACTTCCAACTGCCAAAGCATATGGCACTCATGTCATGTATTTGACCTCCTCATGTGATGAAGGAAACTGATCTTTGTTCAATTTGAAGTGTCCAGCCATAGGTGTACTAACAGGTTTTACATTCTGCATGTTGAGCCTTTCTAACACCTTGTAGATATAATCCTCCCGAGAGAAATACAATTTCTTATTCCTTATGTCTCTATATATTTACATGCCATTCTTTTTGCACCTCCTAAATCCTTAATAGAAAATGTGTGAGCTAGCTTTCCCTTAAGCTCACCAATGTCCTACATACTAGATCATGTAATAATCATATCATCCACATACAATAACAAAATAATATAGCTCCCATTTTCAAGCTTCTTGAAATAAACACAATGGTTAGATTCACATCTCAAGTAACCATGCTCATGCATAAAACTATCAAACCTCATGTACCATTGCCTTAGAGCTTGCTTGAGCCCATATAGGCTCTTTTTCAACCTGCAAACTAATTTCTCCTTACCCTTGACTTCATACCCAAGCGGTTGCTGCATATAAATCTCTTCATCCAAATTACCATGAAGGAAATCCGTCTTCACATCTAGTTGCTCTAAATGTAAATCTTCTACTCGCAACTATGTTCAAGATAGTACGAATAGAATTCATCTTAACAACATGCGAAAAAATTTCACCAAAGTCAATACATGCTTTCTGTGTAAATCCCTTTACTACAAACTTTATCTTGTACCTTTTCTATCCACCCTCTTCTTCCTTAATCCTGTAAACCCACTTGTTCTATAATGTTCTCTTACTGTTGGCTACTTAACCAAATCCCAAGTTTGGTTACTGTTCCGTCCATCTCCTCATCCATGCCATACTCCCACTCAAAGATGAATCTTATCCCGCATTGCTTCTTCAAAGATCTTTGGTTCACCATTATCGGTTAACAATAAATAAAATAGAGAAGGTGTAAATCTTTCTGGAAGTTTACTTACCCTTTGAAACCTTCTCACAAGAGTTTGGGGTGTCGGAGGCTCAATCTGGACCTCCTGGACATTCCTATCCAAATTTGACAGTGGTCGACGCCGGTCACCTTTGATCGACACTGGTTCTTCTAACCGATGCCAATTTGGATCCTCTCGTAACCGATACCTCGTTAAATCGACCGGTGCTAGTCAGGGGTTAACCGACACCGGTTACTATGTAACCCTATCGATAATTCTTTTAAATCCGAGAGTTCATTTTCATTCACAAACTTCTCAATCGGTTCATCCTTGGGTACCAAAATTTGATCCTTGTACATTCTCTTTTCATTCCATTCAACATCACGACTCCTAATAATTTTAGAATTCTCTAAATCCCAAAAACAAAACTAAAATCACCAGATCCATAACCAATGAAAGTGCATCTTTTTTATTTTTCATCCAACTTCTTCCTATTTTCCTTATCAACATTCACAAAATCTTCTCTCAGACCAAAAACTTTAAGAAAATAAAGATCTATCTCTTTTCCATTCCTAGCTTCCTCTGGTATTCCTCCATCTAGTGAACTTGAAGGCCCATGGTTAATCAAGCAAACTGTTGTATCAACTCTTACGCCTAAAACTCGCAAGGGTGATCCAAAATGTATCTTCATACTTCTAAAGACGTTCCATGATTGTCTGTTCATTCTTTTTGCAACACCATTCTCATGTGGTGTTCTTGGAACCGTTCTTTCTCTACGTATCCCATTCACTAAACAATAATCATTGAAATCCTTGCTACAATATTCACCACCATTGTTAGATCTAAGGCACTTTAACTTAGAATTTGATTCATTCTCAACAAGGGCTTTCCATCTTTTAAAAGTCTCAAAAACATCAGATTTACGTTTAATACAATAAACCCATACCTTTCTTGTAGCATCATTAATGAAAGTAACATAATACTGGGATCCTCCATGAGAAGCTACCTGAGTGGTCCCCACACATCTGAGTGTACAAGCTCCAATTTTTACTCCTTCTTAGTTGCCCCAACTTTGAGAAATCTCACTCTCTTTTGCTTTCCAAAGATACAATGCTCACAAAAATTAAGATCTAAATATTTCAAATCTGATAACTTACCCTTAGCCTTTAAGAGCTGCATTCCTTTTTAACTCATATGACCCAACCAGTTATGCCACATGCATGCATCTGAATCTAAAGTAGATAATGTTGAAAAGGAATCAGTAATACAGGTAGATAAATATAACGTTCCTACCTTCTTACCTCTTGCCACAACAAAAGCACCCTTTGTGGCTTTCCAAGAGTCTCTGTAAAAGTAACCATGCAACCAGATTCACCTAGTTGCCCTGCAGAAATAAGATTCCTCCTGAGGATTGGCACATGCCTCACATCTTTCAATATCCATGTATTTCCATTCTGCTATTTTAGATGAACTTCCCTTTACCAATAATACCGCAAGTTTCATCATCACCCAAATAAACATGCCCGAAATTGCCCTAGACATAATTTCTCGAAATAACCCTTATTAGGGGTTACATGGAAAGAAGCTCCTGAATCTAAAACCCATGATTCAATTCTACTATCTAAAGAAAGAATAAGAGAATCTTACATTACCTCTCGATGCAACGAGATTTGCTTCTTTACCTTTGTCTGGTGTTGGGTCTCTTTGTCCTTTGACCAACACTATTTCTTTTGATGTCCTTTATTTCCACATTTCCAAAAAGTAATTCCCTTACTTTTGGATTTAGATCTACTATCCATTGACTTTGATTTCCTATTACTCTTACTCTTGGATCTCTCCTTCGCCTACCCCCGCTTTCTACATTCAAATCATTTCCAGATGATGATTCCTTTGTACTCTTCCTACAAATTTCTTTATTCAAGATTATACTAACCACATCATCAAACTTCAAAGTATTGTTAGCAGATGATATATTACTAATAACAATTACAAAGTTATCCCAACTTTCAGAAAAGAACATAAGAATAAAAGTGTTTGTAATTTATCATCAAATGGTATAGCAAGAACGATTTTAACTCGATTTACAATAGATCGAAATCATTTAAATGACTAGATGTAGATCCACCTTCATGCATCTCGAACTAAATAGTTTCTTCATCAAATAAAACTTATTTGAAGCACTAGGTTTTTCATATAAATTAGCAAGAGATTTCATTAAGTACACCGTAGAAGCACTTCGTAATATTGGAAGCCATGGATGTTGTCGCTCAATCTTATAGATCCCAAATCCTTTACTGTCAAGAATCCTCCATTCTTCATCAATCATCTTCGTAGGTCTAGACTTCTCATCCAATGGTAAATAAAAATCTCTTTGATACAGAAAATCCTCAATCTGCATCTTCCATAATTGATAATTTCAGCCATAAAATTTCTCTACCTTGTATTTGTTTTTTTCTGCCATTGTTATAGCTCCCACTCAATCAAAAAACACTCTGTGAGTAAATCTGTCAACACACAAAACCCTCAAAAAAAGTTCTAATACCATTTGTTTGGGTTAGCACACCGGTTGTACAGATAATATATTAGATCTAAGCATACATGCAAATAAAAGTAGATATTCTACCAGAAGAAATATACAAAACAAGAGACATAAATCAACACTAGATTTAATGTGGTTCACCCAGTGTGGGCTATGTCCACCAAGAAACAAGTCAATCTATTATCCAAAGCTTTGAAAAAATATACAATGAATATTTAGAATCTTCCACACCTCTGAGATGTACAATACTTTCTTTCTCTCAAGCTTTTGCTTCATCACCAAGAATTCTCTCTCACCAAATTTTTGCAAGTTCTTTCTAATTCTTGTTAATAATACCTTTTGAACACTAGATTTTATGCTTATATAGTCATTTATAGACTTAGGGCACTTATCCATGCAATTACAATCAATAGATATACTTTTATGTTAAAAATAGATCTAATTCCCGAGAGTTAATTAAAACATCCTCGCACAGGTAACCGACGCCGGTTAGACCTAACTAGTATCGGTTCCTCCCTTGTCCCGACCGATGCCGGTTCCTCCCTAATCGATGACAAGCCGATTCTTGTATTTTCCAGCAAGTTTCTATTGCATGCTAAACTGAAGTAATTGAGCTCCACAACTCAACAGGGTGCACAATGACCAAGATGAGTTTTCTCAGAGGTAACAAAATGGCTACAATTTTGATCCACACAAATGGGTAGAAGATAATTTATATGATTCATTATACGATACATTCTTCAATTTCTTCTCAATAGAGTTATATGAATGCTTAGCAATTCATGCACAAAATAGAGGAAGTTAGATGGTAAAGAAGCAAGTTTGGAGCCAGGATAAGTACCAAGCACTTTATGATTTGGATGAGGTGTGGAATCCAGTTTGTAGATCATTGATGTGAAGGAGTGTTGCATAATTTTACCTTGGAATACGTAATTTCAACTTATTTTTTCCTAAAGAAAACAAAGTTTAGTTTTTTCACAAGAAAAGAGGATTGTATCTACGTGTGTTACCTTTAACCACGAAGATCTTGATGATTGAACTAGGAATGGAAAATTTACCCATGAATGGATAAATTCTTTCCACGCACAAGGGGGAGGAATGTGTGTGGAAGGATGGTGTCGGTCCAAGTGAAAAAGAGAGAAGAGAGAATTCAAAAATATAATGATGTGCGAGAGAGGATAGTTGTAGAGGCGCTAAGACCGAGAGGAATGGGGTCATGTGGAAGTGATGATAACCATGTAGAAGGTGAGGGGCCATAGGACCATGTCCCTTACATATTACTGAAGTGCAATAGAAGAACCCCTTCGACATCAAATGAGAGCAAGTATGATGAAAGGGTAAGAATCATTGGTCCAGTTGTACCCAACCCGGATCCCTAGCCCTTGTGCATGGCATTTGAAATCCTGAAGTTGTTATAGAAGATCATCATGGTGACGGGAGAAAGAGGGTAATTAAGTATCACCATGTTTGGTTAGAGATATAGGTATGCATGTCTTAGTATTAACACAAGAGGCACAACAGTTAAGGGTGTGCACAAAAAGTTTGTTTGGGAATAGTCTAATAGGTGTAATGACAAGACAAACTATTAGTGCTCTACTTAGTGGAACTAATCCCATTGGAGGAATATCAAGACAACCAATTGGTATGCGGTTTAGTTACACTACCACCACCTAGACCAGCTTCTTCGAGACCACTTATTTTCTTCGATAAGAGGCTTTGGAGGCTTTGGTCCTCCTTGAGTGGAGGAAACCCTAGTGGAGGCTCGGGGTCGGGATTTGACACACCGCCACAACAAGCCCTAATAAATTTGAGACAAGGAAGTAACCCATCACCACAATATCCCCCCAGATTGTTTTTGAGATGTCACTTCATTTACTATAATACAACGGTGTGGAGGATGCAACAAAGCATGTGCACAAGTGCAAAATTTTATGGAGAGCTAAGGGAATAACAACTTTAGATAGGAAGGTAAGTTAGTTCGTGACCACATTGCAGGGCCGCGTGCATAGTTAGTATAGAAAGTATGACCCTCACCAAACAATGGTGGACTACAATGCATGGCCCGCCACTTTTTTAGCAGAATTTCACATCCTAGAATTTGAGTAGTAGAGCATCAACGCGCTCAAGGATATAAATTAAGGATTTTAAGAGAGTGTTAGAGAATATTACATGAGGTTTAAGACTTTATTGTCTAAACTCTCTTATGATATCCATTAGTTCTAGCATACACAATGGTTCATAGGTGGTTTGCTAACACCATTTGGAAGGGTGTTGTCACATAAGACATTCACCAACTTGCACAAATCATTAGAAGTAGCTCTTGATGTAGAATCAATAGGAAGCATAGTGAGCCCATTCTTTGAAGCCCATATTGCAGCAACGAGCAATCAGCTAAAAAAATATCTACCAATTTAGCACATGAGACGTGTAGTGGACTCTGGTGTACTAAAGCTACCGCAATGTAGAGGGGAACAACAAGGATAACTATATATGTAGGAATGCACGCACACTACTTACAACTTGTGAGATTTTCCACAAGAACCATGATGTCTATATTTTTCCACTTTTGCAATATGCCACACAAAATAATGTTTCCTTATATTGCAATATTTGTGATGCGTACACATATGACACAACCAAATGTCATCGATTGATTAGATCCATGAGGCTTGTAAGATAGTGGTGCGTCGAGACTAGTATAGAAATCGTTCGCAGTGCATGATGGATAGAATATGATGGGTGAAATAATGGTAATGGAAGCTTCAGAGGTGGATATCATGGAATAGGTTGTGATGGTCGTGGATTCAGGTTCACTTTATATAGCATGTTATATAATGCAAATGTCATAAGAACTAGTATTATGCATACTGTGGGAAGGCACATAAGGTTGAGGATTTCCTAGACTGTATGCCCATATGTGTAAAAATAAAAGGATAGAGGAGAAGTTATGATATAGTTTGAGTGCTCTAAGAAGGGACATTGAAAACCTAAGACTTTGTCTCTAGTAGGACAACAAAAATTATTGGTTACAATCATGTGTAGAAGATTCATGCACACATGAACAAGGGAGAACAAATATACTCATTAGATGGGATGATTATATACAACCAAACAAGTATTTGGATGCAGGGCAACAAAAGGAAGTTTTCTAGGAAACTATGGGATTGATTAGAGAAGCTGTAGGGGAGATACAATGTCTAAGATAACAAGCACATGGCATGTAGTGTGCCTACCAAACTTAGTTAGTTGAAAAAGATGTGGATGACCTCAAGGAAGTGTGCATAATGCTTAAACAATATAATATCATCCCCTTGTTAGGAGAATGGTTGTTGGAGAAAATATTACACACATTAATAGAAAGGGGTAGGCAAATCTTACATATTAACTTACCACCTTAGGACCATGATTATGAAAAGAAGATCACTTTAGATGCGATTATAAATGGATGGTTGGTAAGTAACATTTTGATTGATACAGGTGAAAAGTCAATGTAGTTACACTTGATTCCTCGAACTAATTGGGAAGGCCATAATTGCATCCATCTTCAAGTTTGTTGTATATGACAAAAAAAAAAGGGTCGTGGCCATTGGACTATTGAAAAATGCTACTATTACCATACACGAAGAAAACCTCACAGGTAACTTTAAAGTGCTGGACCTGAATGAAGTAGATAATTTCCTTGCACTACTAGGTCGTCCTTAGTGTTATGTTGATAACACATATTTAGAATTTGTAAAGTGTTATGTAAGTTTTGAAAACAATGAAGAGTGGGTTGTGATCCTAATGGATGACTCGAAAGCTATGCCTTACATAGAACAAATAAGTGAGGAATACCTTAACTAGATCTACGTGCATATGGTGTGTGACCCATAAAATGTTGAGCCATGAAAGGAGGGCATGCTTTAGTTGGGGAAACACAGTCAATAAATGACACTATTAGTGTTGCTTGTGATAATTGGGATCACATAGAAATTATGAGATGGTTAGACGAGTGTTTCGGGGAAGATTAATTAGAGTGATTAGATCACAGTCAATAAGATGGATGAGAAGGACTAGCTTTCCGAGGTTTACCAGGAGGAGAAGCTCTAATATTTCTTACATGAAATGAAAACATAGGTATGGAATGAAGGGGATAGAAGAAATATGTTGGTTTACTCCCGAAAAGGATATCGATGCACTAGTGGGCCGTACATAGAGACAAATTGCTAGGTTGACAAGAAATAAGAATTGTTTTCTTGACAAGGTTTGTCAAGAATAATCTTCCTTCACAGATACCAGATTATGATGGGAAGACCTCTCCCATGGCACACATTCAACAATATGAAAGGATTTGTATGAAAGACAAAGACGTGTTGCCACCATCGTTGTGGGTTCATAAGTTCTATTCTACACTTTGCATGGATGCGCACATGGTATATACATTTGGAGTTAAGGAAAGCAACCGTGAGATGACACAACTTAACTTAACTGGTATCATGCACACACTTTTGATTATTTTTCTACTAAACCCCTATCAATGAAGCTCTACAGATAATGAAGTGCATCACTCTAGGAGATGAAGTAAAGGTAGAAGAGCTTGTACCCCGGTTAAGAGTTGATAATCCTCTGGGCGATGGCGTGAATGCTTGCGACTAGATGAATTCTAATGAACAAATCATGGGGTGTGTCATGGTAGGAAAAGGAAAAGGAGAAGAGCATATATCTTATTGATGATGAATAGGTGAGCACCCGAATATAGATTATGTAAAAGGTGAGCGTGAGGTTTTAGACACTGCAGATGAACACGCACGCTCATATAATGTACCATTGAAGACCAAGAAGGTAAACATTGGGACTAAAGATGCGCCAAAGGAGGCGATAATTGTTATGAGGGAGAGGTTTCAAAATAATAAAAAAATCTCGATTTTCCATATCTATTTCCAAGAGGATATTACAAGATAAAGGGCGTTAATCTATCTTTAGGTGAGATAAATATAAATCTTAAGGATGACGCGCGACCGGTTCGTAAGAGGCCTTACTGGATGAATCATAATCTGCACATCAAGGTAAAAGATGAAATTGAAAAATGTTGAAGGAATGCATTATTGAGCCCATTGAAGAATCAAAGTGGATCAGTCCAATGGTTATCAACATCAAGAAGGATGGGAGGATAAGGATTTGTGTTGACTATATAGTTTTAAATGCTTCATGTGTCATTGATCCTTTCCCCACACCATTAATGAAAGAGATCTTAGAGGGTGTTGTAGGGTGTGAGATCTATTCTTTCATTGATGGATTCTCAAGATACAATCAAGTTAGGATCGTACGTGAAGGCCATGAGAAAACAACATTTACAAGTGAATGGGGATGATTTTCCTACATAGTTATACCTTTTGGATTAAAGAATGGACCAATAGTGTTCTTTCATATTGTTTTGCAGGAATTTCAAGACTTCATACATAAGTTCCTTCAAGTTTATCTGGATGATTATACAATATATGGCCTAATTAGGTATCATTGTGATTGTATGTGAATAATTTTTGAAAGATGCAACAAGCTTAGATTATCCTTGAATATCAAGAAGTGTATTTTAGCGACATTGTTTGGTACTTTTATTGGACACATCATCTATAAGGAGCCTTGTTGGTGGATATGAGAAAATTAGCAATTATATTGGGATTGGAGGAACCAACCAATCAAAGAAAAGTACATGGATTCCTTGAACATACTAGATACTATAGGAAATTCATTAAGGGTTATGCTAAGATTTCTATGCCACTAAAGGAGCTACTGAAGACAAAAGGAAATTTTTATTGGAAGGATGCACAACAACAGGAATTTGAGACTTTGAAGGAGATACTAACAACCACGCCCATCTTACACTTCCCTTTTTAGAATCTACCATTTCATGTTTATGTAGATGCCTATGGAACAACCATTGGAGTGGTATTGGCCCAACCGAGGGAAGGAAATTTAGAGCATCCTATCTATTTTTCAAGCTAGAAGTTGACACCAACCGAAAAGAGATACACAAATACAAAGTGTGAGGCATCATCAATGGTATACGTGCTTCATAAGTTCCAAAAATACTTACCGGTAACAAAATTTATATTCTACACTAATCATATGACACTTAAGTATCTGGTTAACAAACCAATATTACAACGGTGCATCTATCGTTAAAAACTCTTATTCCAACAGTTTAAGTTTTCTGTCAAAGTCAATTCAAAAAGCAACTTGGGACCGAACCACTTGTTATGAATAAACTCTAGTGTGGACACACAAAGCATAGAATACACTATGTTGGATGCTCAACTATTCATATTACAACATGTGTCAACTGATTTGGAGGACATTGCAGTATTATTGCGCACATGATTTGTGCCCAAGGGAATGAAGACATTGGAGAAGAAGCAACTCGTTATTGACATGGTACCCTACCAGTTAGTCGGAGGAGACTTATACAAGATGGGTAGAGATGAAGTTTTACGTAGGTGTGTTTTGGAGCATGAGTGCAAAGGCATCATGGAGGAAACACGTGGTGGGATAACACAAGGACATTATGTAGGTGAGGAAACAATGTATAAGATATCACTTGTAGAATTATGGTGGGAAAAACTTTATAAAGATATCAATGCCTTTGTCAAAGCCTACAATCATTTTCAATTAATAGGGAAACCATGATACCATGATGAAATGAAATTATTACCTATAACAAGTGTTGAACCTTTAGATAAGTGGGAAATTGAATTTATTGGTCTAATAGCACCAAATCGTGCTAAAAACAGGTATACACTACATCATCACATGAAAAAAATATTTAACAAGGTGGACATAAGCAAAGGCCCAAAAAGGATTGCAATGTAGCTACAACAATAAGATTCTTATGGGAGAACATTATTAATAGGTATGGATGTCCATTGAGCCTTACAAGTGACATGGTAACTCATTTCTTAAATGAGACAATCAGGATGATGTTAGCGAGATTTGATGGTAGCTCACCATAAGACTAGCCCCTATCACCCACAAGCCAATAAGATCAGCAGAATCTTTTAATAAGATATTGTAGCATACATTGACAAAAATATGCGATGCAGGATGAAAGGATTGGGATAACAAAGTATCAGTTGTTTTATGGGCGTATAAAACTACTTACAAGAGAGTGAATAAGGCCAAACCCTTTCAATTGGTGTTTGGCGTAGAGGTAATTTTTCATGTGGAATTCATTTTACCCTCCATGTGTATTACGCGTGTTGCAGGAGGAATTACTTATGGGAAAGTAGTAAAAGAGCGAATCTATAAACTAATGTGATTGGATGAGTGACATAGAATTGCGTGATGGAGTCGGAAGACGAGAAAAATTAGGACAAGAGGCATGACATGACAGGCATATTAAGAAAAAGTCTTTTTTGGTTGATAGGATTGTACTTTTATATGACTCTAAGTTTGCAAACCACCCAGGGAAGCTCAAAGTTCATTGGTTGGGACCAAAAAAAGTAACCAAAATACTAGAATCAGGGGCATGTCAGTTACATACACTGGATGGCACAATGTTTCTTGGTTACTTTAATGAGAGTAGGATAAATCCCTACTTTAAAAATATTCTTTCATTATGTTTGGAATAAGGAAGTCTTGCCATTTAGATTAGGTTTCCCTTTCATTTTTTGTTTTATTTTTTGTAATAAGTGCATTCGTGCGTAAGCGCTAATCAATATGTTTAGATCGATGCATAGAGGACCGCACATGCTTTTAGTGTGGGGTAAGCGAGTTAAGGTGTGTGATAGAAAAATTTGAAGGTGCATGATGAAATTAAAAAGAACGATAAAGATCATACCTAATCATGAAGAACTCGGATGCTAATTAAACACCATGCTCAATAAGATGAAAGTAATTTTCCGAAAAAACTTTACATAAACCTTTGTAAACAAATGAGTAGCAATATCATGTATTATTATGGAAATCAATGAAATACAATGAGAATGGATTTTGCTTCTATATGCAAGGAATATCAATGTAAGAACCAGTCAAGGTAGTAGATCAAGCCATAAATCAAGGAAAAAACTAGTCATCAAATAACTAGATAATATCTTCCTAATATTTAAATAAGATAAAAATAAATATCCACACACATAAGTGGTGAGGATAAATACGATAAAGGTAAATAAAGTTCCTAGGTGAACATGAGCTAAGGTAAATACCTACTCTAACTCCTCCCCTAATCAAGCTAGGGGCTAAAAATAAAAGTGGCATATACACTATATGAGTCCCAAAACTAGGCCGATAAGGTACTAATGTATAATATATCCATGAATAAATCTTGAACAAAAGTAGGAAAGAATCATGTTAGAAGGAAAGAGAAAGAAGAAGGAAGATGTTCTCATGAACACCCCCAAGAACAACTTCTGAAACCCCAAACATGCCACACAACTCAAGGTAGCGAGGTGATGCAAAAGGCTTCGTAAAGATGTCAAAGAACCCACTTCGAGTCAAAATGTACTCCAAGAAAATAAATTCATCTTGAATGTGTTGACGAATGAAGTGTATGTGTATCTCAATATGCTTGGTCCACTGGTGCTCAATAGGGTTGCGAGAAATGTGAATTGCACTTTGGTTATCACACCAAAGTACAGTCGGTGAATCCTGTGGGAATCCAAACTCTGTCAATAACTGTCGAAGCCAAATAATTTACCGACTCACTGTAACTATTGCCCTATACTTTACCTCTAAAGATGAAAGTACAATAGCCTATTGCTTTTTGCATGCCCAAGAAAATGGAGAATAACCAAGAAAAAAAAGATAGCTAGAAGTGGAATGCCTATCATCAATAGAACTTACCCAATTTGAATATGTAAATCCAACCAACTGAGTAGAACCCCTAGTGTAGTGTAGTCCAAAGTGGTAAGTTCCCTGCAAATAACACAAAATCATTTTAACAACTTGTCAGTGACTACTATGAGGAGAATGTGTGAACCGAGATACAATCCCTACTGCAAATGAAATATCAGGGTGAGTATGGATCAAGTACATGAGACTTCCAACCAACTGCCTATATAATGTAGGATCACAAATTGGAGTGGTACATGTGGAAGTAAGAGTAACCCCTAAGTTGAAAAGGAGATGGACTTGGCTTGCAATCATCCATATCAAAACACCGAAGAAGATCATGGGTGTACTTGTGCTGACTCAAATGAATCCCTGAATATGTCTAAGAAATCTGCAAACTAAGAAAATAATGTGATAACCCAAGATCTGTCATGTCAAAATGTGTAGAAAGAGCCCTCTGAATAGTCTGAATGTGTGAAGAAGAGATTCCAAGTAAGTAACAAATCATCAACATATAAGACAAATATCATAATATCCTCACCAAAATGTTATAGATATATTGTAGGATCGAGTGATAGTGAAAAAACCAATAGATAGAAGAAAAGAATCCATCTTCTCATACCAAGCCCGAGGGGCTTGTTTAAGACTCGTAGAGAGACCTTCGGAGTCTACAAACAAGAGAAGAATCCTGAACAAATCTAGTTGGTTGCTCCATGTATATTTCCTCTTGTAAATCTCCATGTAAGAAGGCACTCTTCACGTCCATCTAGTATATGGGCCACCCCTGTGATGTAGCAATAGAAAGTACAAGGCATACAAAATCCATCTTGGAAATGAGTGAAAAGTCTTATAGTAATAAATACCTTCAACTTGTGAAAACCCTTTGCAACAAGATGAGCCTTATACTTGTCAATGGACCCATCAGCTGCATATTTGGTTTGTTATACCCACTTACACCTAACCATCTTTCTTCCTTTAGGAAGAGATACCAAATCCCAAGTATGATTCTTCATCAAAGAAGAATACTCAACCGCCATCACATCATCCCACTCGTGTATCCCATAATCCTTTGAAAAAGACTGTGGATACTCGAGACCGCCTAACACAAAATTCTAGAACTGGTAGAATGTGTGTGATGATGCCTAATGGGTGGAAGTTCTGTATGAAAGGTGCTACCTCGAAAACTTTAGTACGAATCCACTTAGGCATACCGACAACATCGGTGGGAATAGGATCCTCATCAACATCTATACCCTCCTCAGCAACCTGCTCAAAGAAAGGATCCTCAATATTAGATAAAGAAGAAGTAGGCATGGAAGAAGATGAAGAATCATGAGGTGTGAAGTACTCATCAAATTGAACATGTGTTTGAAAAAGAACATCATGAGTATCAAGATCTAAAATTCGATAAGATCTCATGTCATCACGATACCCTACGAAGATCAGTTGGCATATAGGCCTAATAGGTGTTGTCATTGATGCAAAACCACATTAATGACAAAGTGAGATGTTGTAGGATGATGGTATGATGATGTTTGAGATGCTAACATACAGGTTCAGATGTGTTTGAGCTGCTAAAGGGAGATTCAGTGAGGTATGCTTGCTCTAGCAAGCCTATACACATGCCTAGAAGGTATATTTTGACAGTGAGAGCTTCTTAGATGTTGGAGAAGCATGTTGACATGATTTATAGTAGGTTTGGAGGATTCAAGAGGTATGCTTGCTCTAGCAATCCTATACAGAGTGCCTAGAAGGTATAGTTTGATAGTGAGAGATTCTTGGATGTTTTAGAAGAATTTTGACATGATTCATAATAGGTTTTGAGGGTTCTTGCGCACTAATAGCAAAAGTGGTATGGTATAGATACAGGTAAATATCTATGTTACAAGTGTTCATTGGGAGCAGTGTATGCTTTCCTGGAGGTGTGACATAGTGACTTGGAGCTATATGAGCTCATAGAAGCATGAAATCAGGTATATAATTATGTATGAGGTATTTTTGGGTCATTTTTAGAGATTACTTGATGATTTATTTCATTATTTCAGTTAATCCTAGTTGTTACAGTAAGAATCTTACATGCAAACATAGGTAAGTCTTAGTGACTGGAGATATTGAGCAATTGAATTAAAATTCTGATTATTGGAGATGCTATAGGAATGAGTGATGATTCTTTAAACAAAACAATAGGTGCACATGATGTGAATTTTGCAAGATATGATAGAATATGTGAGATAGGGTCAAGAACATGTGAAAATCAAACTTAAAGTGCAACTTCAAATGCTCGTTGTGAATCATGTGCTTTGCATGGGAATTTTTGGCTTTTAAAGAAGCTTATAAGGTTAGTATAGAATGTTTCAAAAAAATAATGAGGTCATTTCCTCGTCATATTTTTACGAATGAATGTTAAGAAGGTAAAGAGGTAAAAACCCCAATTAAACTATAACTAAGAGAAATTTGAAAAATATGATGTATACTGACCCAATTTTGATTGCAAGTGAAAATTTGATGATTTTATGTTGTGTAAGACTCTAAGATATTTCTAAAAATGTAAGTTTTAGGTCATGGTGATGAGTGGGGCCCACTTGAAAATCGTAGTTTTTGAAGAGTTCCAGTTTGAAGAGAAAGTTGCCAAATGAGGTATGGACTAAATTACCATTATGTGATGTATGTGAGTTTTTATAGATTTAAATGGATGTTTAAGATCAACTTCATGTAGGTTCATGAGGTTTTGAAGTCCAAACAGGTTGATTGGTCAAAGGGTAGTTTTGGGGTCTCAAATAGTAGAGTTTAGTGTTTTGGCCATATCTTGAGCTATAGGTTGAATTTTTAGTTGATTCAAGTTTTTTTAGAACGTAGATTCAGATATATTTCCATTGATATATTTATTTACTCATTATGAGGTCATATGACAAGATTTATAGGGCATTCTTTCAACATGAAGGTTTTTGGAAGTTCAGGACAAGATTTATTTTTGTGGAAGTTTGATGTTGTTTGAAGAATAATTTGCATTTGGTGATGATTCCTATCACCTAGAATGTGAATAGGGATGAATTTTTCATCCAATGAATCAACTTGGAGGTATTTAATTCATTTATATTTGATTTTATGAGCTAACATTTGGAAACAAATGTTTTGGCAGGTTGATTTGGTGAAGGAAAATCTTGTTGTGGTTTGAAGAGAAAGATGTTTCATGAATTATAAAATTCTTAGAAGTGTTATAAAGGTTCTGAAATTTGTTTTTAGTGGTCACATGTAATTTTTTATTTCATTTTAATTCATTCGGTGTCATTATAAAGTTTCGAGAGTCTTTGAAAGGTGAAGGAAACAACTGTTTTAAGAATTGTAAAGGGAACTTGCCCAAGAAATGAAATAATTTGATTGGTTGATATTAATTGTGACCATGTATGAATGTTTTATGATATTTTAATCATGTATAAGGGTTCATGGGTCATGAAAAAGTATGGGACTCATGCTAGGGCTTTTTTAAGTTTGTGTCCATGGGGTTTTGAGCCATTTTTGTTACATGTAATGAGGTTTTTGGCTAAGACGACCTATATGGGTCATATGTGACTTTTGTAATTAATTTTTTTGAATTTTCTATAGTTTTTTGGGTCACATTTATCATGAAGGGCCGACCTATTTTTTTTTGAAGGAAGAAAAACATATTTAAGTGTACATATAAGCACCCTTTATTACATTTACCTAGCCATGACCCCCTTCACCCCACTAATATTAATTTAATTAATTAAATTAAATTAATGCATTATCCTCACTATATTTATTATTTAAATATCTTATTTAAATAATATCTACACATATAGTTCACTTAGACACCTCACCAAGCCAACTCAACCTAATACCTACTCTTAAGCAAGTTACCATAACTAACTAAGACTTACCCAAACCCTAAAAATCAATGCCTACATTCCCTATAACCACATTCCCACATGCTCACAAGAGGCTCCGAGTCTAATCCATGGGATAATGACACAAGATCCAAGAAAATCAGGAGGATCTCCCTAAGTTTAGTAAACCTAGGAAATCCCACCTTGACCGACGCGCGCCTGCTACCCCTAACCATCACCGCTTAAGCCGACCACCGCTCGCTTACCCCTTTTAACCCAAAACAACCTTATTCTCAAGGTTGAAAGTTGGAACTTGGAAAACATTGGGAAGAAAGTTGACGAGAAGAACACATCTCAGAGAGATAACGCATCTTCAGAGAGCCAATTCCAGTGAAAACTCACATCCAAGGAAGGAGATTGAGCATCTTCTCCTACACAACCATCCCAGCCACGATCTGATCTATCCAAGCAAAGAGGAGTGTGCATGCAGCCCATGCAGAAGATTTTTCTTCAGTTGGTGATCACTTGCAGCCTTCAAACCCATCATCAACACCTCCATCCTTCACACACAGACCTTTAAGAATGAAATCCAAGTAAGTATAACATCATACTTTCTCTGTTTATTTCATTTCATCATTATTTTATCACCCATTGTTTATCTTGCTCCCTATTGACCTTCTCCAACATTTTCACCTCCATAGACCCATTAAAACCTCACAAAATCCTACTCCAATCACCCAATACCTCATCCCGACCAACCAAAATCCTTTGTGCAATCACAAAGGAGACCAAAACCCTATTCTGTGACATTTCCAGATCTCACAAGAATCGCACCGCTTATACCTAACCGCCGTCTGGCCACCCCACCTAACGACACCGCCTCTCTGTTTTCCCACACAACCTTAAACAGAGACCTACCCACCTAATTTTACCTCACCCTCACTCACCTGTGACCTACCCGAGACCTTTATCAGACTTGCAGAACCCAAAACCAATCATTTGACCTTTGGATTCTATTCTAGCTTAGCCTGTTAGATTAGATCTATTTTCTTATTGTGTTTTTAAGTGAGATACCTAAATCATTTTAAAATAACAATAGGATTTACTTTGTTTACAACATTAATTTGTTTAAAATAAAGGATCGACAACCATCTAGAAGTATCATACTTCCTGATCTAGCTTACGCTAGGCAGTTCACTACCCATATTGTTTAATTCCTTTCTGGTGGTCTTGTTTTCATTATAGGTAGTTCCTCCTAGCCAAAAGGAAGCTCTCATGATCAGCTGTGGATTCGAAGTCATACGCGCACAACAACCCATCAACCGACATTTGAACAGTATTCCTCCTACGCCCATTACCCTATCTGTTTTCATCAACACTTCAAAGAAACAATCTAAGAAAAAGGTGAAACATTTTGGCACGCCTGGTGGGACCCATCCGGGGTTCCTTGCATTTCATTCATTCCTAGGAAAAAATTGTGTGTTGTTTCCTTCTAAAAAGCATACACACTAATTTTCTTCCCTGGTAATCCACATCTCCTTTTTCTATTTTCTCTAAAGGAAACTTTTCTTTTGGTGTAATTAAAAGAATCATTTCTTCATGTTTTCTAGCATTATAGTGAAAGAGCATCCCTCTTCCTCTTCATCTTATTGTGTCATCCAATTTCACATTTTCGATTTGGGTTTAAAACAATTGCATTCCATTCTGATTTATTGCATTAGCTCACATTAATTGAGGGCAACCTATATGCTGGAAGTCATGACCAACTGATGGTTGACAAACGAATCGTAGAAAAGCACTTCTATCCTTTTCTTTCTCTCGAGTCTTACCAAACCACACAAAAATTCAAAATACATACATTCTTAAACAACATCTTACCTGGAAGAAGTCAGTAGGTGATCACACGATCACGACATAATGGGCACCCAACTCACTACTCTATCGAGTCATACTTCAGAGCGAAGCCCGCCCCCACCATAACATACCTGAAACCTCACCTTTAGATCTCCTTCTTTGTAGGAAGCCATCCTCACCAAAAAATCTATTTCACAATTCATGTGTCAGTCCCTAAATAGCATAAGCTAAACAAACATAATAGAAAGGGCACTCCTAGGATCACATTTTCTTAGTGTTTTTCTTTTTGCTTGTGTTTTGAGGTGAAAGATCACGTTCATCACTTTTTTTTGTTCATCCTTACATGCTCCTCATCATAGCTGGTGTATTCCGCTTCACCTGAGTGTGCCTGGGCCATATCATCATCATTTCTAGAATTCTGGGTCTGATTCTACATCAATTTTAATTCACAACCACTTTCTTTCATCACTGTTTCAATTTCACAGTAACCGTCATCGGTTACCTCTGACCGCCATCGGTTATACCCAACCGACGTCGGTTCCAGGTCCTTTTGCTAACCTACTCAAAAGGACATTTTCACTTCACTTTCTTCCACTTTCCACAGTCTCTGTCACTATCATTTTTCCCATTGACATTTTACACATCCCCAGATTTGGCATACTTGTCATATTTTACCTTCTACCTCATTGTTTACTCACTATCCATTTTCTACAGTGACCGAAAATGGTTACCCCCGACCGACGCGCAGTTTTCCTAACCGCATCGGTTAGCCTATTTCACATTCCACCCACCATTTTTACTTCATCCATTTTTTATCACCAGATTCACTTGCTTTCTCTTGTTCTCTTCTCAGTATCATTTACAGAGAAGTAGCCTACTTGATCAATACTAGTTCACATGGTGCTGACCAAGACAAGCAAAGTGCCCTCATGTTCCACGCCAGTTGCCAACCACTCCCACCTAGTCCTTCACCACCTTCTATTTTATCACCAGCCATGGATCCCATCCAACCTACTACTATCACTACTGGAGATGAGGAGTTCACACGACTCCTTGACTAGAACCCTACCGCCTTGCAGTTTTACCTCTCCCACTCATCCACTCGAGATGCCTCGGGTCAGTTGATATACGGCATGCCCGTATCTATCCCCCCGACTCTCACACCCACTTCCGCATCGCCCCATCTGGCTCCATGCTACCCGCATCCACCTTACCCCCAGTCATTTTGTAGTTAGGTTCTATACCCGCTATGACTCCACGCATCTGTTACTCTCTATGGCACCCATTACATCCACCATACCCTCGACGACTACCCCAAACACAACCTCATCCACCCCTAATGTCTCACACATACCTGTAGCTACATTCCCACCTCCAGTGTCGGTGACTCCTACCCCATTTCAAAACGTGGTTCTTTCCATTCCACAATCATTAGCCCCTATTACCACTAGGGTTACCACGACCCTTCCACCCCCATATACATACTACCAACAACCACTTGTTTCATCTATTATTCATTCCGGGTACGTACCCCCTATTTCATTGCCTTCTTCTCCACCACCTTACATGGCAGCCCCATACACTGGAATGCCACCCCCATTATATGCCCAAAACCAACCTCCTCACGCTATAGGAGGCATCCAATCATCACAACCCACCAATGACCTAATTAAATTGATGTTGGACAAGATGCAGACACTGAGGCATCGGTTTCTGGCTCCCGCAACACTCTCACCTATGATGAGATTTGCAACGAGCCTATTCACCCATCCATTCCTATCCATTCATACCCTTTGTGCATTGGGAAATGCCTAAATTCAACCGCTTCAATAGTAAGGAAGACCCACAACAACATTTGCGCTCATTCAAACACGGGTGTTATCTGATCGCTCATGATGATGCCTTACTTTTGAGAACCTTTCCCATGTCCCTCACTGGACCTGCATTAGATTGGTATAGTGGGTTACCCAAACACTCTATATTTTCATTCAATCAGGTAGCCCAAGCTTTCTTGGATCATTTCTCTATCAATATCACCAAGAAGGTTACCATGACCGATCTATATTCCACACGCCAGTATGAGGATGAATCTATCATAGATTTTGTCACTCACTAGCAAACCTTGATCAATCAACTTACCTTCCAACTGCCACAAACTAAACTCATCGAGCTCTTCACACGAGCTTGCACTGATATATCTCCCTCACTCAGTCCAAACTTTCCAACATTCGATGAGGCATTCACTATGGCACAAAAGTTAGAGATTCGGGCCATCGAAGAGAAGAAAATCCAATTACGAAATAAGAATTCGGCATTCAAGTCAAATGAAACCTCTTCTTCTTCCAAACCACCAACCAATTATTCAAAGGCTAAGGGTACCACTAACGCAGTGGTACTCAAGGCCAGCCCAACTCATCCATCCAATCAAGCTACACCCTCATCTAATCTATCACCTATCCAGATTTTTGATTCAGACAAGAGCAACGAAAATATACCCCAATTGGGGAACCTTACTCTTCTATCTTAGAAAATCTTATCAAAGCTGAGCCATCACCCTTCCACCCATAAAACCACACACTAGTTTTGACCCTACTCGCCCCATGCCCGCATGGTATAAAGAGCATGATTTCTATAACTATCACCGAGTGAAGGGTCATAGTGATGGCAACTACATCACTTTCAAGAATATTGTCCAAGAAATGCTCGAGAAAGGTGAGTTAACTATGGATAATCCCAACGCCACCCCCAACCAAAATCTACAAATCTTCAAAAACCATTTCCCAATCATGCCCCTTCATCCAATCAAACCGGTGAGACATCCACTCACGATACCCATACCCGTGAGGTTCACGCAATCTTTAACGAGGTACCTGTCACCTCTCAATTACCTCACATCCCTTCCATAGAGGAAATCCTAGCCCAAATCCTCCTTCCACATTGGAACCAACCTCCACCATTCCTTCACCAATAGAGGAACACCTTTCATCTCCTTCATCACCAACGGAGGAGTCTTCCACTAACATCGAGCCCCTCTCACCCCTAGCTTCACCACTTAGAGAACCTTTACCTACCATACCTCCTCCACCCATAGAGGAGCTCCCATTACCTCCTCCACCCATAGAGGAGCACCCACTACCTCCTCCACCCACAGAGGAGCACCCATTACCTCCTCCACCCACAGAGGAGCACCTATCCATTCCTCCACTTATAGAGGAGCTCCCATCATCTCTTCCACCCATCATAGACCCAATGGAGATACCTTTTCCTCTCGCGAGCATTCTCCATTAGCTACCCAACATCCAATAGACCTACTTTCAGCTCTCTTACCCACGGAAGCTGAAGCTAGCCAATTCCCCATCTCTAAGATGCATTTTACGGGAATTCCCATTAGGTCCTCACCAACTCCACCCACAAACATGTCGTTCTCACATTTGGCCGATCACTTAGATTATGTGGATAGGGCTTTATTATGGGGGCACCTCTTACTCCTTGTCTCAACACAGATGCAGAGATCCCTCGATGACACCTCCACTATCTACCCAAACACATTTCCACCCATCAAACCAAATACAACTACTATGTCACAACCCCTTCCACGATACCCATTAGCACTCACACCACACCCTTACCCATAACCCGACCTATACCTAAACCCAAACCCATACCCACAACATTTACCTCCACTAAACCTATTACCACTTTAGGGGTCACCCCACCACCAACCTTACTCATCCACCTATTAAACTAGATTTAGCTACATCCTCCAACATCAATACCACACCTACTCCGACACCCAAACCAAAGAAACAAACTCATCGACCTCATACCCCACCACACCAATCACACCCACACTTGTCCCATCTACCTTAAGACCTCAACTTTCCCAACATGGTCAAGCACCCTTCACCCATCCATAAACCAATAACACAACAACCCATTCCTTCCTCACAAACCTCTAACCTACCTAGGCACACAACACGACTTATACCCACACCTGCAGTCTCTTTACCACCAATACCTCCAATACCTTTAGCTATTGCTTCACTACCCACTACACTTCAGTCATTTTCCCTCACACCCCAAGCACGACCCACATCATCTACCTTTCATAAAGACCCCCGTATCCCCATGGGTAACTCACCCTCTTCCTCCATCTATTTTCCTTCTAGACCTCATACACCCACATCACCTTTACCCAAGAAGGTGCAACCCAAAAACAAAACCCCACTACCCCACAACAAGGTAGTCAAAACAACCCCACACCCTCCTACCCATCCATCTACTGTACCCCTACCCAAACAAACCCGACCGATACCTCAAACCACACCGGCACCTAAACCCATAGCTCAACCCATTCCTACTCTTCCAAAAACAATTCCCCGACAACCAACCACACCTACACCCAAACCCACATTCACTTCCCATTGTGATCCACTAAGCAGGTCCTATGCCAAAATTTTAACCAACCTCCTCGAGACTTCTATCACATTACCGCCACTCCGACCTTACGACCCCCTCAAACCCAAGCCAAAAGGGTTTGATGATACTAAAATTTGTGCATACCATCATGTGCTAGGGCATGATGTGGAGAACTACAAGGCCTTGAAAACCATCCTTATCCAATTGTGTCCACTAGAAACCAACTTTGATGATGATGACCTTCTCGACGAGGATCCTACTTCACCAACACCCATTCCCACACTACCCACTCAACAACCACAACCTCCACCCTCACAACTCCTAGAGCCACACACAAAATTTGAAATTAACATGGTTCACATCAGAGAACTTGCCACGCCACCACCCAAATGTCATTGCGCCCAACTGACCTCACAGGGATTTTTTTCCTCCAGTAGGTTTTTTCCCTTCATGTCATTATACCACTCACCCTACACCTTCTCCATTTTCCAACTTCCCTCAAATCAACATGGTACACATCACTACACATGCATGCAGAAGGGAAAAGAAAAGGCAACTGACCCACCAACCAATCCTATACCCAACATACCATCTACACCCATACCTAAAATAACTATCTCACGGCCCCACATACCCCATTTCTAATGGCATCACACATCGCACCATGCTCAAACAACTACACCAATCTCCCCTCAAAATGTCCTTATACGACCTCATCCAAACCTCGGAATCCCATCATCAAGCTCTCATGGAGGTTCTTCAATCTATTGAGGTTTTACCCAATGACCCTACACCCGTAGCCTCCATTATCACACCCCATCATGTAGCCTCTCTCACCAAATTACCACCTTCATCCTCACCTCACCTTGTTCACCAAGTGGCCTCCCTTAGCTTCTCAGAGGAGGAGATCACCACACCAAAATGATGACCTGACCCAACCCTCTTCATCTCTATCCACATTGATGACATACGGGTACACCGTGTGATGATTGATGGAGGCACTAACATTAACATCATTTCATCCCATGCATTTTCTCAAATGCGCATACCTAAAATTACATGCATAAACATCCAGTCATGTTGCATTCATTCAACGATGCTATCACCTCCACACTAGGCACTATCATCCTTCACATTCACATGGGCCCCCGCACTATTCCAGAATTGTTTTATGTTTTGAGGGGGAATTCCAATATAACTTGCTTGGTAGACCCTGGATCCATGTCATGGGTTGCATTCCTTCCACTTTGCATCATTGTGTAAAGTTTGAACACGAGGACACACTTATACCATTCCAACTGACCCATCACCTTTCAAAACATGCAACATGCTTTACCGACCCAATGATGTGCTCATACCTATCAAGCCATCTACCTCCGCAACCACTACCACTTCACCTACACCTCCACCTACCAGTACAACCACTGCTTTCACCACACATACCTCCTCTATTCCTACCACTACTATAACCTCCACGGCTGACCCATTAGCTTCCCAATCCATTAACTCCACCTCCGCATCGACCTCTCGACACATCATCCATACCAGCTACCTACATACCAACCACTGATCCCTTGGAAGGTGTTTTTCAATGCCTCACTCTGGGGGAGTACCGCCTATATAGTGTCAACACATTCCTTACTCCACACGAGTATGGAAGCCTTCACCAACACCCTCGCTATGATCACCATATAGGAGAATGCCTCCTTTATGGTCCTCCTCATCTTCGTACTAGTCTCACCTATGGGGGACTTGATACTACCACTTACACACCTGAACCACCATCACAACCCCACCCATTTTCCACTGACTTCCAATCACTTACCAATCACCATTTCACCCACACCTTCCTACACCACTATGTGTGGAAGGGTTTTGGTTTTGGCTTTTATGAGCAAGGCCACCATACCATTATTCCATGTACCACCCACAAACATAATGACCGTAGTGGTATCGGCTTCCCCAACCTCCTACCAAACAGCCCCATTGAACTCATTGAAGACCCTAGCCCTTCTCCACCTTCATCATCATCACCACCCTCACCGATGGAGTCGATGGATCCTGAATCTATCCCTCCTAACTTTTTTTTTCATAAACACCATTTCCTTGGGGCCTTTGACTTATCAACGCGAAGGCGAGGCCCCTTCCACTCTCCCATTCCTATATCCTGAGATGATCGATGATGACACACCTACCATTAACGTTGTTCAATGTCAGGATGATGAATCCATACTCACCTACCTTGGTGCAGAAGACTCATATATTCATCGGTCATTACCCTCTGAGACACAAACCATGTTGAATGAATCGACTATCGAGATCAACATTCATACTCAGATGACCCCGCACATCCTAAAGATCGACAATCTTTAGATGCTACTAACAACAGAAGCCATCACTTCTTTTCTCCGAGATCATAACCACGCTTTTTCTTGGTCTTACACAGACATGCCCGGTATTGACCCCACCATAGTGGTCCACAATATCGTAACCATTCCCGATGCCAAACCTATCAAACAAAAGCTGAGGAAAATGCACCCTCGCATTGCTCTTCTCATCAAAGAAGAACTTCAACACCTCTTTCTTTCCTTCATCTTTCATCTTACCCATTGATTATCCTCATTGGATTTCTAACATTGTCCCTATTACTAAAGCAACAGGGGGACTCCACATTTGCATGGACTTCCGTGACCTCAACCTCACCTACCCGAAAAGATGACTTTCCTTTCCCGGTATTGATCAACTAGTTGACCTCACCACTGGTCATGAGATGCTCTCACTCATGGATGGCTTCTCGGTTATAACCAAATTTTTCTTGCCCTAAAAGATCAACACAAGACCGCATTCATTACCCCTTGGGGAACCTTTTTCTATCGAGTCATGCCTTTTGGCCTTAAAAATGTTGGTGCTACATATCAGCGTGCTATGACTTACATCTTCCATGATATCATGCATCACATATTGGAAGATTACGTGGATGATCTCTTGCCAAATCTAAACGTCACACCGAGCACCTCACCATCCTCAAAACCATCTTTGACCACCTCATTAAATATTACGTCCGCCTTCAACCTAAAAAGTGCATCTTCATGGTTCTCTCAGAAAACTCCTAGGATTTATTGTTTCCCTCCGTGGTATAGAAGTTGACCCTACTAAAGTCAAGGCCATTCTAGAAATGCCTCCACCCACTAACCTTAAACAACTCCATAGCCTACAAGGTAAATTACAGTCCATTCACCATTTCATTTCACAATTATCTGATCGGTGTCAACCATTTCATCATCTCTTAGGAAGGATGTCTCCTTTAAATGGGATGATGACTATCACAAAGCTTTTGAGGCCCTAAAACAATACCTTCTCCAAC
This sequence comes from Taxus wallichiana var. yunnanensis, assembly GCA_018340775.1. Classification (NCBI taxonomy): domain Eukaryota; kingdom Viridiplantae; phylum Streptophyta; class Pinopsida; order Cupressales; family Taxaceae; genus Taxus; species Taxus wallichiana. The sequence continues at coordinate 180,767,526 of CM031236.1, read as the reverse complement.
CACCCATACTCATTCCACCTAAAGACGATCAACCTTTTTACCTATACATATCAGCTACCGATCATTCCTTGGGAGCCATGCTCGCTCATCGCGATGAACAACACAGGGAGGAGCAGGTGGTTTATTACATAAGCCATACTCTTTTGGACTATGAAACCCGATACAACCATCCAGAAAAGCTTTTCTTAGCCTTAGTTTTCATTGCCACCAAACTCCGCCATTACCTACTCAACCACAAAACCTATGTCATGACCAACACCGATCCTTTACACTTCATGTACGCCAAACCTTATCAAAATCAGCATGTGCACGATGGCTTATGCTTTTAGCTGATCTTGACCTCAAATTCATTCACCAAAAGTCCATTAAGGGCCAGCTATCACCAACCAACTGGCTGACGCACCTATTTCCGGGACCAACCCTCTAATTTTGACTTTCCCGATGAATCCATTGCTACTCTTTCCCTGGATGAACCCCCTTACCAAATGACACTGTTCTTCATGGTTCCAAGTGTCAACATGGGGGGGGGCTGGTGTTATCCTCATTCCTCTGGATGGAGAACCCATGCCTTTGTCTTTCAAACTAGACTTTGAATGCACCAACAATATTTCCGAGTACGAAGCACTCATACTAGGTCTCCAGCCACCTATGCCCTAGATGTCAAATCAATCCACATCTTTGGTGATTCACAATTGGTCATAAACCAAGTCAATGGTATGTACCAATGTCATAATGAGATACTTCAAAAGTATAAACATCATGTAGACATACTTTTGACCACCTTTGATCGTTACACCCTTCAAACCATCCCACGTTCAACCAACAAATTTGTAGATACCATGGCCTGCTTAGCTTCCCAAATACCCACTTCCCCTACCGATTCCAAAATATTTGTCACCGTACAATGCCTCCATTCACCTTCTTATTTACCTCATGATGTTTACTCAATCGAAATGACACCCCTGACCCGAGTGACCTTTGGTATAAACAATACTCCAACTACCTTTCCTCTCCATCTTACCTCCTGATCTCACCCGTAATGACAACGCACCTTCCTTAAAAAGGTCTCCCATTTTGTTATCCTGGGGACTCCTCTATAAGCACGGCTTTGATGGTATTCTCTTACGATGCCTCACAAGTTCTGAAATTCCTTATACCATTAAGGAGGTTCATGATGGCATATGTGGAGGTCACTTTAGTGGCCTTGTTGTTGCTAAGCGTATTCTTCACCTAGGCTATTACTGGCCAACCCTTAACCATGATTGTTGTGACTATGTCAAACATTGTGTGAAATGTCAACAACATTCCAACCTTCATCATACACCCAGTCATGCCTTACAGTCACTCATGACCTGCCCTTCTCTCTCTCATGGGGTTTGATCTTGTCGAGAAATCAATCCTCATTCTTCCCAACGCCATCAATGGATCATAACTGCTACCGAATACTACACAAAATGGGTGGAAGCCATACCACTCATCTCCACAAAAGCCGAGAAAATATGTGAGTTCATTAACCATCACATCATTTTCACTTTGGTGTCCCTCATCACCTCATCACTGATAATGGAAAACAATTCAAAAACAAAACACTAAAAAATTTGTGATGCCTTTGGCATTCAACTTAGTTTCTCATCACCTTATTACCCACAAACCAATGGCCAAGCCAATCCACTAACAAAACCCTCAACAAAATTCTCATGAAAGTGGTTGATGATACTAGAAGGATTGGCATACACACATTCCTTTTTCCCTATGGGCATACCGCACTAGTATTCACACTTCCACTGCGGCCACACCCTTTTCACTGGTCTACGGTACAGAGGTTGTTCTACCTCTCAAAGTCCAGATCCCCTCACTCCACATTTCTCTCCATGACATGCTTATTGATGATGACTTTCATCAGGACCGCTTAGCACAACTAGAGTTATTAGATGAACGTCATCTTAACGCTCTGGATCACCTTCAAGTTTACCAACAACGTATCAAACGTGCTTATGAAAATGTGTTCATGAACGAACCTTCCAAGTCGGTGACCTTGTCTTGAAAGAAAATCAACACGTAACCAAAGCAGAAAAAAAGTAAACGGGGAAAATTCACTCCTAATTGGCTTGACCATACATCGTAACTCATACCTATGGATCGGGTGCCTATCATTTGTCCTCACTTGAGGGTAAACCCAAACCTGAGCCCCTTAACGCATTACATCTTCACCATTCTATTGTTGACTCATTGTCCTACCTCACCCTTTGTCTCTTTACAGCTCATCCCTTGAGCACTATCCACTCCATACACCTCCCTAACGATTAAACAAGAATCATGTGAGTACCCATCACTTGTTATCTTCTCTTGAATATGTGTACCACGGCACTACACATAACATGATTCTCATGGATACTTTTCATCTACCTTTAGATGAGATCCCATGGTCATTCCACCTTGCCTTTTGAACAAGAGTCCTATCCTTCACCTTGGTCTTGTCCATGATTTCAAAGACCTCCAATGGGACCAAACTCCTTGAGTCAAACTTCTAATAAAAAAAATGACTCCCTCAAAAGGACATCTTCCTCTCACCAAATTGCTACTATAAATAGATTGCTCCCTCAAGGACAACTATGTGAAGCTTTCAAAAAAAAGAGAAAACGAAGCTTCCCGCATCGATCAACTTCACGAAGACCTCAAGGAGTACCATATTATTTATCCCATATAGACTTCCCACATCGATCAGTCTATCAAAAAAAAAACACTTTTTAGTCATGGACTTGCCCATTGTGACCTCGACCTCTTGCCCAAAAGACCTGTCACTCTCAAACATATACAATTAACTACCTTTCACCCACCTTACCATTTCCACTCTCATTTCCTAAATCACCTCAAGGGACATCTTGGAATTTCAACATTTGGTGATCCTGTGACTACTTTCACCATAGAACAGTTAATCGTGCAATGCCTTTCGGTCTTGTGTTCATCACCCCCTCTCAAGGTATGATCTACTCGGTATGATCCTACCCAATCAGGTGGCTTTATTTCCCCCTCTTATCTTTTAACCATCTTTGTTTACATTTTGATTACCTTATACAGACTTGGTCCTCGACGCTTACCTTTGGGGTAATCCTCCCCTTTCACCATAATCACCTTCACCTACATCATTTTACCTATAATCTACCCACACCTATTAAACCTAAACCCACAACATGCCCAAAACCTACCAACTCATTCTCATATTCTTCCCTAGCTCATGGGAGAACTACATCGCCCGAGGTCCCTTTTCACCGGACTATGTAGGCAACACTCCGAGGGCATGGGGCCCTTGGAGGTTAGCTCGCCATTCTCTACCCTAAACAATTCATCAACCATGCCTAACTCACCATTTACCCCACATTTCACTTAGTTCCCCTTTTCTAACAAAATTGGAAATTAAGCCACATACATAACAAGTTGTTTACCATTTTATACATTTATTACACCTACCATCTCTCTATCATCACTATGCATAGATTATACAACATTTCACATATGACCCATAGTATCATTCATTACAAACCATAATGAATCATGCCTAAACCAACTCAATCCATGCCTAAACCTAACTCACTCCCATGCCTAAAATCCATGCCTAAACCACTCAACCATGCCTATAACCAACTAATGCCTATAACCTAACCTCCATGCCTATAACCAAACCCACTCAATCCATGCCTATAACCTAACCTACTCATCCATGCCTATAACCTATACTCACTCCATGCCCTATAACCTCGACTCGATCCATGCCTATAACCTCCATCCATGCCTAACCCACTCCCTATCATGCCTAACTCACCTAATTTCCATCCATATCAAAATAACAATCCATATCTCATCTAACACAAGCCATAAAACCAATATCTCATAAACATATTAACACATCACAAAATACCATGAATCTCATCATATAAATCAATAAATGTGTATCTCAAAATACATGCCTATCTCATCATGGCCATCATCTCAAAATGTCAAAGCATGCAGCAAAGATATATACAATACAAAATGTCATCGCACGCAGCAGGTCTCATATATACACAAAATGAATGAATGAATCAATACAAAAAAATTTCTAGAGGACGCAGCCGGTATATGCTCACAATATACAAAAAATCACTCATACATCCTCACTATCTTCGGCACGCAGGCCGGTATGTGATAAAAATACAAAATCTTCTACGCACAGCATATATATATAAAAAATAATCACTACTATACATCAAAAATCAGGGTGGCCGCATATCAGACATCTCACCGATGTCCTCCATCTCTGTGTCACCTACACCCTCGGCCTCCTATGTCCCTACTAGCACATCACCTCACTCTAGGTCATCATGTGCACTGGTGGCCTCTCCCTGATCAGGCCTCAGAGCTCGCTGCCCTCCTGTGCTCTCCACACTATGTGTGTGTGTGATCTCATCCTCTCACCGGATGCCTCCTATGTGCCCCGTACTCTCCGTAAGAGGGAAGTCTATCCTGCTGCCATGAGCTGGTCCCGATAGTATCATCGCACTCACCTAGGGGGCATCCCATAAGCCTAGATATAGGCATGGTCTCGTGGTGGTCCCATAGGTCTCGGCCCCTCGTATCTACCCTACGCTAGCCTCGTGAACTGGACCAGCTCCTCGCTACTGTGGTGGTGCCTCTACCCCTGCCTCGTGGTGGTGCCTCTATCCTCGTGCCTATATCTCGGGCCTCGTAAGACCCCAATCATGTCAGGGCTATGGCCAAATGAGCCCTATAATCCTACCACCACCTGAGCCTCGTAAGGCTGCCACCACCACCATCTCTTGTCTCCATCTCCTCCATCTCCTCCACCCTCTCCTCCACCATCTGGCCTCAGATCGCCACCTATACTCATAGCTCCACTACCTCTACCTCTCGACCCCCTCCAGCTATGTCTATAGTATACCTATCTACATGTGATCAACATCGCTACTACCCCTGTAGGGGTCTCTCTGCACTATCATGGTAGCTAAATCTGGCTACCCTGGTCTAGGGGTATGGCTCATAACTGAGCCACCCACCACTACCTATACCTATCTGTGCATCTAGCATCATCAATCCACCAATCCACTGGCTACTCCTCCTCTCCTAGTAGGCACTGTAGGCTGTGGTAGAGGGAGAGGCCTCTCCACATCATCTCTCTGATACTGTGGGAAGGGCGGAGGAATATCTTATACAAGCCCAAACTACCGCTATCGACCCTCTGCCACACCGGATCATCTCATCCTCCCCGACGGACCCCGATATCCACCTCTCTAGCTGAGCTCAGCTAGCTCCTCATGCATGTGCCTATATGAGGGGAATCCCACATATGGCCTCCAGATAATGTCCACTCTGACAACCCTCCAACAACTACCAAAAATGGGCCACATCATATGTCGGCCTATCTGACCTCCACTCTCCTAGCAACCGCACCCATCTCCTATATCCCAACCACACACATCTCGGTGGGAATGCATCTACTTCGGGGCATCCCTATAGGTCAAACACAAACTATGTGCTCATAGGCCCAACAGTGCAGTATAAATGTACAACACAAGCTAAACCTACGCAACCGCCCATACGCCCACAACTCTCTATAAAGCTACACCAAGAATGTTGGTGCCTGTGAAAACATGTCTCATGCACCATCATATCATGGAGCACCCCCATCAATGATCAGGGAAAGCATCCACCCTCTGCATCAGGTAGTGCATAGCAACACACTACCTCCATCAATAAAACTACTAGCCTCGTCTCATCCGATGGGCTAGGTACATCTCACCATAGCTCAAACTGGCACTATGGAAGCTCAACTCCACCACCCCCTCACCAAATACGGTCCCGATCAGCTCCTCTGAGGCCTCGAGGAGATAGAGTACACCTGGGCCCCCAATATGGGTAACCTCAGAATCTGAACACGTCCTCCAGGGTGATGGTCATCTCACCCATCGGAAGGTGGAACGTGTTGGTCGTCAGAGTCCCATCTATCGATGAGCATGACCATCAAACTAGGCTACCAAACAACATGTCGGTAGTGTGCCAATACCACTCAAGCCCACTACCTCCATGTGCTGCAGCTCCAACGGGCTCGCTAGGCCACATGCAATGTCACCAATAGTGGCGGAACCCTGTCTCGCATGTGTAACTGCGATCGACCCTGCATCCAATCCAAAGCACAACATTAATCTACCTTTACCATGACCTTATTCATCACTTATCATTACCCACCACCCTATTTTTACCTTACCCATCTCAACCACCTAACCTACATCATTTTTTGGACCCTTTTTGCCTAAAATCCCGACCGGTGCCGGTTCATCCTAACCGACTCCTGGTCACCCTTAAACCGGCATCGGTCACCTATTTGGTGACCGATACCAGTTCAACTTGACCGACCACGTTACCACGTAACTAGCATCATCACACCCTGTTAGGTGACCGATCCTGGTTCTACCCGACCGACACCGGCCAAGCTTGACCGACGCCGGTCACTATCATGGAAAAAATCCGTGACTTCCCAAACCCCCTTTTTCTAAAACCCTCCCACCTATCCCTTTTACCCCACCTACACTGACCTACACTACCCCAAAACCCCTACCCACCCCACCTATCCAATTTCCTACCCTCCCCCCCTCTTTTTTTCCCATTTTTCCCCCATACCCGATTTAACTTTTTTTTTCCCACCCACAAAATACAAAACCCACCCAAATCCAAAAATAAACAACTATTACACCATCTACTCTATCTAATTAACATTAAAGAGTTAGGTGCTTACCTCATCACTCACCACCGCCATCCATCTCTGGGCACATGTCTGGCCACTGTGCTGGTGGTCCACCCGATCCCTCTCCCACCTCTTGCCATCACCAATATCTACCCACACACTCCAACCAATCAAATCCCTCGCTAAGATCTCATGGACCCGCTACTCACCAACCCAACCACCATCAACTCACACTGCCAGCTCACTATCCCATTTCCTCCGATGCTTTTTCTCACTTTTCTCTTTTTTTTTCTTTCTTCACTTCATAATTCACAAATGAATAATAAAAACATGTGGATTTTTTTTTTTTATACCAAACCCGACCTAACCGACGTCGGTTCCCCTCGACCGACATCGGTCTCATGCCCTACCTAACCATCACCGTTTTCCTATACCGACGTCGGTTATCCATGACCGCCATCGGTCACCCTTACCTACACATTGCCCTTACTTTTCCATTTTACCCCACCCTCTACCTTGCTCTTTACCCCATACCTTTACCCAACCCATTACCTTACCTTTCCTGACCTCATCATTTACTTCCTACCTCCATTTTTCCTCCTTTGGGGACTCATTATTTTACCCTTACCTCGGCCTTACCCATGCCGTGACCTAGATATTTGACCTGACCATCGCTAGTGACCTTTGACCTCATGTGTTCGCTATACCTTGCAGCACTATTACCTGTGTTGATTGACCCAATGACCTTACCTAGCCTATTTCGTCGTGACCATTTATCCTGACCCTACCTTTGGTGTACCGAACATACCTAAACGTTCCTACACCTAACCTACATTGTGTTTCCTGACCTTATCCTATACCTTGGATACCGGATTCACTTCAACCTTGTTTGGATAAACCTATCGACCTTAGACGATGTAGAGTTTTCCTTCTCTTCAACCCGTAGCGTGTGCATAGTTTATACGTGTGCGTGCATTTGACTGACTGCTACCTTTGACCCTGACCCATTACCTAGATCACCCGAGTAGACCTTTCACCCCTTTTTCCCTATCCCATTTTCCTTTTCTTCACATTTACCTTTTATCAAACCACTCACCGCTTCAGCCTACTACCTCATCAGTTCCTGGTTTGAGGGGGATCACCTTCACCCTCACATGGGGCAACCACATCTTATTTTTGTTAGCATCACTTACCAATACAAGCTACGCAACAAAAAGGGGCAAAATGTAGACACTAAAATTAGGTCACACTCCCCTTTTGTCCCTCGACATATAAGCACCCTTTATTACATTTACCTAGCCATGACCCCCTTCACCCCACTAATATTAATTTAATTAATTAATTAAATTAATGCATTATCCTCACTATATTTATTATTTAAATATCTTATTTAAATAATATCTACACATATAGTTCACTTAGACACCTCACCAAGCTAACTCAACCTAAGACCTATTCTTAGCAAGTTACCATAACTAACTAAGACTTACCCAAACCCTAAAAATCAATGCCTACATTCCCTCTAACCACATTCCCGCATGCTCACAAGAGGCTCCGAGTCTAATCCATGGGATAACGACACGAGATCCAAGAAAATCAGAGGATCTCCCTAAGTTTAGTAAACCTAGGAAATCCCACCTTGACCGACGTCGGTTACCCCTAACCATCGCCGGTTAAGCTGACCCACGCTGCTACCCCTTTTAACCCAAAACAACCTTATTCTCAAGGTTGGAACTTGAACTTGGAAGTTGGAAAACATTGGGAGAAAAAGTTGATGAGAAGAACACATCTCAGAGAGATAACGCATCTTCAGAGAGCCAATTCCAACGAAAACTCACATCCAAGGAAGGAGATTGAGCATCTTCTCCTCACATACCATCCCAACCACATGATCTGATCTATCCAAGCAAAGAGGAGTGTGCATGCAGCCCATGCAGAAGCTTTTCTTCAGTTGGTGATCACTTGCAGCCTTCAAACCCATCATCAACACCTCCATCCTTCACACACAGACCTTCAGGAATGAAATCCAAGTAAGTATAACATCATACTTCTCTAGTTTATTTCATTTCATCATTATTTTATCACCCATTGTTTATCTTGCTCCCTATTGACCTTCTCCAACATTTTCACCTCCATAGACCCATTAAAACCTCACAAAATCCTACTCCAATCACCCAATACCTCATCCTCAACTAACCAAAATCCTTTGTGCAATCACAAAGGAGACCAAAACCCTGTTCTGTGACATTTCCAGATCTCACAAGAATCGCGCACCGGTATACCTAACCACATGCCACACCCCTGACCGACACCGGTCTCTTTGTTTTCCCACACACCTTAAACAGAGACCTACCCACCTAATTTTACCTCACCCTCACTCACCTGTGACCTACCCGAGACCTTTATCGACCCTACAGAACCTATAACCAATCATTTGACCTTTGGATTCTATTCTAGCTTAGCCTGTTAGATTAGATCTATTTTCTTATTGTGTTTTTAAGTGAGATACCTAAATCATTTTAAAATAACAATAGGATTTACTTTGTTTACAACATTAATTTGTTTAAAATAATGGATTGACAACCATCTAGGAAGTATCATACTTCCTGGATCTAGCTCACGCTAGGCAGTTCACTGCCCATATTGTTTAATTCCTTCTGGTGGTCTTGTTTTCATTACAGGTAGTTCCTCCTAGCCAAAAGGAAGCTCTCACGATCAGCTATGGATTCGAAAGTCATACGCGTGCAACAACCCATCAACCGACATTTGAACAAGTATTCCTCCTACGCCCGTTACCCTATCTGTTTCAACACTTCAAAGAAACAATCTAAGAAAAGGTGAACATCCATTGTGCTTCTAACAAGATCAAGGGTTTTCTCTTCCTATCCAAGGCTTTCCTTTTCTTCTTTGGCACAAAGTCCCAAACATGGCTCCCAAAGACTCAAAAAAATGAGACATCTCACTTATTGTTAGACCAAGCTTCCTCTGGAGTCAAATGGTCAATTTATTTGTGTGGTGTATGATTTCGAATGTAGTTAGCACAATTAATTTCTTCTACCCAAAGGTAGATAGAAGGTAAATATCTAGAATGCATCATGTAGTTATCCATTTCCTTCAAAGTTCAATTCTTTTGTTCTTCTAAGCCATTTTGTTGTGGAGTATGAGGAAAAAAATGTTGGTGAATAATTTCACGCATTTCTAAAAAATTAGAAAACTCATTGCTGAAGTACTCTCCCCATTATCAGTGTGAAGGTTCTTTATGAAACTAGAAGATTATTTCTCGACCAAAGCCTTGAAGACTTTGAAGTGTGAAAAAACATCAGTTTTGTTCTTGAGAAAATAAACCCAAGTACACGTCGAGAAATTTTCAATAAAGGTAAGTGCATACTTATCTCCATTGAAAGAGGGGGTAGGAAAAACCGTCAAGTCACTATGCACAAGCTCAAGTGGTGAAGAAGATCTCTTAGAAAAATTCATAGGAAATGGATCTTGGTGTTTTTCCTAATGCACAGCCATGACAAACTCCATAAAGACAAGAAACTCTAGGAATACCATCAACCATACCATGAGTGCTCAACTCCTTCAAATATTTGTAGTTGAGATGTACAAATCTCTCGTGCTAAAGATTACTCTCTCGAATCTGCATGAGAAACCAATCTTTTCCCTATAAAGGAATTGTCATAAAACCCCTCAAAGTGATATATTCTAGAACTATGATCAAGAATACCTTGAGAAACAAGTGAATGTGGCTCCAACAAAGTTCGTACTTCTACCCCATGTGGTGTAAAATTCAATATTTTTCCTTGACTAGAATGATAAAGTTGATATACAAAAAGCAAATTTGTGGTGATGTTAGGAACATACAATTCATCTTGCATACTACCACCATCAAGGTGTATATTACCTTTTTCATCAACAAAAAGAAAGGAAAAATCTCCAACCTCAATTTTGGAAGTATAAATCAAACCTAGAGATACAAAAGAATCCTTAGAAGAAGACATGTGATGAGAAGCACCAAAATCTATAACCCAGTTATTTGCAAGTTGTTACTAAGATCTCCCAACAATATTAAGTGTTTTTCCATGTTGATTAGAAGGATGTGGAGTGGAGATATAAATTCTTTCTTTCTTGACTACATCCTCTAAGGCTTACATTTTCTTATAACACCTATGTTCTTCATGACCAATACCCCCATAAAAAGAGCATGAAAGGCTAGACTTATTCTTGGATTTAGAAGACTCCTTGGGTTTAGAGTTGTTTTATTTGGGTTTAGGAGCACTTTGAGATGGAGAAGGGGCGGATTTGGTTTTACTTTTGGTTTTCCCTTGCCCTTAGGATTAGATGTAACTAATGTCTTTTTAGAGGTGGAAGAATAAAGGTTAGACAATTTAGATTATTCCTAGTAAGTCTTTTACAAAATGTTTCTAAGTCAGGGAATTTTGAAGGTGTCACCTAAGGCATCCATGCTAGAGAAAAGGCAGAAGAAAATTTTGGAATGGTCCTCTCAACTTGGAAAAATCAAGTAAACAAACTCTTCATCTTTCTTATCTCTTCCACTCCCCTTCAACTATGTCAACAAATGCTTGAACTTGGTAAGATAGTCTATAAGTGATAGAAAATATTTAGGATTAAGAGAGGTGATGTCAATTTCAAGTTACATGGCTCTCATGTGATCCACTTTACCAAATAAACCCTTCATTTTCTGCCATATTTTGAAAGGAGAGTCACATTTTTCCAAATGAAACAAAATACTATCACTTACATAAGTTCATATCAAATCCATACACTCATCAAATTTGCACTAGTACTTGAAATTTATCATATTCTCTAGTGAACATTAATTGTTTTAAAGAAGTTAAATCCCATTATCCTTTCTATTTAACTATTGTTTCCATTCTTGGTTTCCATGTCTGTAATTATGTGTTGTTAATGGCTCAACATGATCTAATGTGGAAGTAGATAAATATGTCATTCTAAAAAATCACCAAAAAATATAAGACCCAATCAATGTAACAAGACCCCCAGATTTTTCACCTTATAATTGAGTGTGTTTACAATATGAAACTTTATATTTATAGTGTGTCTCTCAAAATAAACAGTTCCATGGAACAAACACAAAAAAACAATAAATTTTGCAATAAACGACACTTAAATCCGAGTTATCAATCAAAAGATACGAGACTTTTGCATTTTATGCTCTCTATTTATTTTAGTTGCCACTAAAATAAAATAAAATGCTCTTGCTTTCACCACACAAATAAAATGAAAGGGAGATGAATTTAAGTACATACTAGTAGGAATCACATGATTAACCCCTCATATGACCATACCGTATGACCATGGGCCAATTATTTCAATGGGTGTTTGCCTTCGGATACAGTGTGAAGGCTTTGTTTTGCATAAAAATGCAAGCAACAACAAAATATGAACAAATCCCAAATATATTAATATACAAAAAACCTTATTTACAAAATAAAACTTACAGATGGATGTCAACAACAATCTCCAGCTCTTATACCATAAAAGGAACGATAAACAGATCGTACCAAGCCACAAAGAACTCAGATGCTAATTAAACATCACACTCAATAAGATGAAAGTAATTCATTAGAATAACTTTACACAAACCTTTGTAAACAAATGAGCAACAATATCATATATTATTATGGAACTCAATTAAATACAATGAGAATGGACTTTACTTATATAGGCAAGGAATATCAATCTAAGAACCAGTCAAGATCGTAGATCGAGTCATAAATTAAGGAAAGAACTAGTTATCAAAGAACTAGACAATATCTTCCTAATATTTAAATAAGATAAAAGAAATATCCACACACATAAGTGGGTGAGGATAAATACAATAAAGGTAAATAAAATACTTAGGTGAACATCACCTAAGGTAAATACCTACTCTAACATAATGTGTTCACGTGGTTGGATAGTAAAGGTGTGTATATGCTTAAAATTTGTGGAATTACTCACGACTCGTGTAAAAAATTGATGAATGGAGCAAAGGTGTGTAGTGTAATGTAAGGGAGGTAGTGTGGAGGAAAACTACTTGGTAAGTGGCACAAAGGAAGAATAGGTATGACATAAGAAATTGCGTGCGAAGGGGTCTCTGAGATTGTGAAGTAGTTGCATACCCAGAAGGTTATGGACCACAACGCGCGTAAGAAGTTTCTGGGCTAGAAAAGTGGGAAAATGCAAGAAAAAGAGGGAAAAAGTGGGAAAGCTAAAAATAATGGTAGGTGAGTGTCATTAATGTTATATAAAATTAAATATCTATAAAAGGATGGCACAACAAAGTCATTCTTACCTTCTTTATTGAGAACTAGTGTGCAAAAAAGAGCTCTTGCAAAACTAGAGAACAAATGTGAACAAAGAGCAAACTAAAGACACGATGAAAGAAATCTGAGCATAGAACTTTCAAAATAGATAAATATCTCCTTGTGAGAAGTTACAGTTGTGAAGTGGAAGTATTTGAAGGGAGAGTTGGGGAAATAAGGTTGCAAAGTTGGGTTTCAAGAAAACATGTAGGGGTAAGCGGCACGAAGTGATTTAGAAGTTCAACTAGGACATAGGGTTGAAGTATCAAAGTGAGCACGAATTGAACACGAAAAACCATATTTTTTTGGCACCTAGGGCATAAAATTCATGACTTCACGAGTTAGAACAATTGCGAAACATTTTACAAGGGAATATGTGCCAAAGAAAGTACGAAGGACCAAAAAGACCACTAAAGAATCTTCTGATTAATGGTTTTCCAAAATGCAATATCCATAAGAAGTGATTGTGGGAAAACCATGGGCATCACAACTATGGAAATGCAAGATTAGTGAGTATAACCACCACGCACAAGGACATGAGACAAACATCAAGAATGATGTGTTGAAGGAAATGAGACAATGGATGACAAAAGGGTAGATACTTGTTGATGACAAGTTGTGCAAGACCTTGGAAGGGGTGGGAGTAATATAGGTATCTGAATTACCCTTCTTTGGTAATATCGCACACCTATACTAGTGGTTGATGGTGTGTGTTTATGAAGATTACTTCTACCTCGCATGTAGGATGAGTTTATCTGCAAAATTAATCAACATAGTAAATGGGTTGCACAATATTGGAGAAGAAATATATCTTGACCTCTATGATGAGGCAGTGATAGAAGCAACAACCATAAAGTTGTAGTATCAAAGAGGAAGTCATGCCTTCAACATCAAGAAAATTTTTGACCTAGGAACTAGAGTGGGTGCACGCTTGATAAGTTATAAATTGGGTGCCTCTAAAAGACGGACAAAGTGATTTTCATTTTTGCATATTACACACAAGATGGCGCACAAGACTCAATATAACATTTCCCTATTTATAGTTGAGGGAATCATTGATGAAGCAAAGACCTAAATGGAGAAAGGAGATAAAAATCACACAGGGTTCTATCCTATTATTAATAGTGTTTTAGTAGATAGGAGTGCCAAAAGGTATAGAAGATAACATGTGGGAGAACCGATTAAGAAGAATTCTCTGCAAGCGTAGCGATTTGCCAAGTACACTTGTAATTTCATAATTTCTAATCCATATAAGGTGCACCTTGAAAAATGGTATAAAATAATGTGTGATGCCTTTGAAAATTAGTGGCACATACCTAGGGAGTTTCCACTAGTATCGATTTGGATAGGAAGAGTTTATTGAAATGTAACACTTCAGCCGTGGTAGATTTTCACTAAGCAATGGGGAGATGTGACCATGGTGTAGATTTTAGTTTTCATTCATCGCAAAGTATTTCAAAAGCACAATAAACATGATAAAGGATGTACAACAATTAAATTTCAACATGGAAAGGGTAGATTCGGACTATCATACATTGAGCAAGAGACATACGGTTACGAATCAAAGACACCATATGTTGAAACCATGGAATCATATAATAGGGACCTGAACCCCATTATGACCTTGGTGGTTGGTGTGGAGGCTTAAAGGGTCTACATTTATCTATGGCTAAAGCTCGAGGATGGGAAATTTATCAATGTGCATGACATAGAGCTTCCACACCCTCCTCGGAAGACGAATGTGAAGATTTCTAAGTGCGTGCATGAACAAACTCCTCCGAAGAGGAAGAAGAAGAAGAAGAAGAAGAGGTAGAGTTTACACTTGATCATAGTACAAGGAAGAAAATACAGAGAAAGGCACCAAGAAGTAAGCATCTCACGAACCCTCAATTTTCTCCAGGAAAAATATGCACGCAGAAACCCGGTTCTACGAGAGGAGGAATAAGCTCATATCATTCATAATGTTGATGAGGAAGACTTGGAACAACCCGTGCATAAAGAGAAACATCAAGAATAGCTAGAGAAGGAACATGGATGAAGAGCACAAGTATGGAGAATAACATGAAGATTTGCATGGTGAGGAAGAAACCCAAGAGCAAGGAAGTGGAGAGGGAAAGGCACTAAGAAGGAGACAAGTCATGCACAATATAATATTGTGCAAGAGACACTTTGGGTAGGAAACTCACTTGGGGAGGAAGAAAAGGAACTCTCCACAAGCACCTAAAGTTTCATACATAAATGATCCTTCAAATCTCTTAAGGGAAAGGTTTTAGAGTTCGATCCCACCAAATATCTATTTTTTTAGGGCATGTTTGATAAGGTTGAATCCCATCTAAACACTAGGAAGATTCTCTCTTAGAGTTTGTAGACTCATATGGAGGATCCAAAGTTTGAGGTGAGAAAAGATTCAATTTTGGAGTTAAGGTTGAAGAAGGAACCGAGAGCTTTCTCGATAATTGACTCTACCTGAATCTTAGATGAGCAAGTGAGAAATGCTCTGATTAAGATGGCCACTGAGGTTGGAAGGAGAAATATTGATAACGGGGCCACAATAAAGAAAATTTAGAAGGACAGAGTGCAAGATGAATAAGATTCATTCATTGACAGAGGAATTGAGTGACGAGAAGAAGGAGGTGGAAAGTGTATAACATAAATTTGTTGACCTAATAAATAATATTACATTCGTGTGCCCATATGTTATAAGCGCGAGCAGACTAGACCATAACATAAAGATAGAATATTTTGAAGAACTAGTACATTTACTGCTCGTGAAGGTGAATAATTGGCAAGGGCCTACAATAGAAGAGATGACTAGTGTGAATAAACCTAAGATCGAAGAGAAGTTGGAAGAATCCAAAACACTTGGTGAAAAATTGAAGGAAGTCGTGTAGAAAGCTAAAATATTTTTCTAAATTCTAGGATATCTTAGTGATTCTAAATGCACACACTATAGAAGATGAGGTAGAAGTGAAGAAACTCCAGGACCTCATTGTTGACAAAAAAATCTGAGTGCAAGAGGGTTTTACAAGAAGTTAGTGAGAAGAAGGAAGCAACAAAGGCTAAGCGTGACACGATTGAGAAAAGGCTTGGAAAAATCTAGGTAATGGTGATGTGCAAGGTAGATGGATTGGAGGGCATCACCACAGAGTTAGATGTCATACTAAAGGAGCTGCGGGGAGAAGGCTAATGGGTTGACCCTAGAGGAAATTTTAGACATTATTGAGGTAGTCCCAAATAAAGTGTCCAATGAGTTAGAAGAGTGGAAGCAGTTGGAGAATGGGATTAGCCTAGAGTTTCCAAAACTCTTGTCATCACCATAGACAAAATTTAGATGCGCTTTGGGAAGCCATTCTTTATTCTTTATTTGTAGGGATATTACCACATTCTTCATACATTCTTTTAATCATTTTTAGACTATTCTTTGAATCTTTATATTGCCGAGGATAGACAATACTCCTAGTGTGGGGTAATGTTAATATTATAAAGTGGCTAAGTTCAAGCCATGCACGAGATGTTTGAATGTCATGTGCGAAAGGCGTGAGTGAACCATGAAGAAGTATCGAAGGAAAGTATAAGACATCAATGTACGAAGGTGCGCATGGGATACATAAAGACATTAGGGCACGAAGGTCCATGTATAGAGGAAAATTTCGGAGGTAGTCAAATTTCAAAATGGGGTAAAAATAGAGAAAAGTAGAGTTGGGGAGGTAGGTAAGAAAAGTCTAGAAATATACTTAGAAAGGATTATGCTCCAATAAGGGATAAAGCACATGCATGATGGACAAGGACTATACATGGACAAAGCTAATTATAAAATGCGGAGACATGGATAAGATCAAGCTATTTATAGTGTGGATTGGAGAGTAAAGTAGGAGTTCAAAGACATGCGGTCTATAATTAGGGAGTCTATTGTTAGAACTAAAGCATGCAAGAGGTGAAGGAAAAGTTCCCACCTTATATATATATGTGTTGAATTCCCTTGTATGGGGGATTAGGATTATGATTATGGTTATTATGCTAATAGTTCCTAGAGATTTGAGTTAGCGAGTGGAGGTCTATGTATGTATGAGTGCGTGATGAACATAGTATATGCAAAGAATTATGTAATCTTGAATGGATTTCTAAGGTTAGAAGGGATGTGCATGGTGTAATTGGAGTCCAGATCTTGCTGTTAATTGTTTATGTTAATGAATGAATGATCAAAGCTTATTGATGTCATGGTTTCTAATTCTATTGTCTTCTATTATATGTTGCGTAATGGTTTATGCTAACTACACATCTTGTATGATCTAACAAAGAGGGACTTGGTAGGTTGCGTGTGCTTTAAGTGAGCACTTGGATATTAGTCCAAGTGATGTGCTAGCACGCCCAACTAAGTGGTGTTGGTAAATAAAGACTACATGTAAGGTTCCTTGATCAACACAAATCAATGATGAAAGTTTCAAATACAAATTTTGAAAAGGTTCAAGAGGCCACCTCTGAAGCCAATTTTATATTGTTTGGGTATGATGAGATTTGTGCAATCAATAAAACAATGGGTAGTTCTAATAGACCTCAAATTCATGTTGCTTACAATACAATTCTAAGAACATAATATTGGATACTCAATCTTCATCTTCTTCAAGGCAAGACGATCCTCTTCGCAAAGAGAAGGAAATTGGGCTAGATTTAAGTAAGAATAGGCTACCTGATGTTTCTAACAGACCTAGCCCCATAAAGGATAACGTTCTTTAGCCAAGATCATATCTTGAATTTTGAGTTTAGGGCAAGACCCTTCACTTATCTACTCCTTATGTTATAATATTTTATTGGGTAATAATTGCATTGATCAACAATTATCTATCTTCCTTGGAAGGGATTTATCCATCATATTTTCTTATCATCAAAGGTCTGAAGTACTCAAAATCATGATTGGGTAATTCAAAGTAATGAGCCATATCAATTTCAGCATCAATCTTAAGAGGAAGATAACACGCCTTCTTTACATTTTCCCAAAAATCACGAACAGTTTTAGCACATACAAGATTAGTAGATGTTGCTCCTTTTTCAAAGTTTACTTGATGATCTAGCACACATGCATCATCAAAGTCTAATCTAGTAGCATCATCCTCCAAGATTGATTATTCACAAGGAACATGAGGTAATAATCACTTATAACACTAATAAATGATGGTTTCTTCTTTAACAATTGCAACTCTTTCTCCCAATGGGTCATAAATTCCATGTTGTCCTAGGTGGATGTTACCTATCATTTTAACCCATATGTCTCTTTCCTCTATCATTTATTCTATGATATCCTCTAGATCTAATTTGATTTTTATTCTAGTTTTGAAATTAAGGGCATAAACACAACTCTTTCTCGAGATCTTTCTAGCTTGTAGGATATTTCTTTAACTACCCCTACCAAGGTCTTAACCACCTCTTCTAGATTTGTAGACTTATTTTCATTTTTTTTAGGATTGACAAGTTTAAGTCCTTCCCTTTTGGATGGTTTTCAACCATCCTTGATGTCATTTTTAATTTTAATGGCCATCTTAAATTCTTGTCTTAGATTTATGGGGTTCATATCTCTTAAGTAATAGGATAACTTTTTATCAAATGCATCATAATATTTGATCAAACAAGAATCATCACTGGGTCTCAAATTAGTTTGCAGACTCATAAAAGTCTTGTTGAATCTTGTGTTGATATCTTACACATATTCATTGGGATTATTCTTTATGTGTTCAAACTCGAGAGAGGAGGAATCTAGGTCTAATATTGCCACCATATTGAATTATAAAATCATTCATCATTTCTTCCCAATAATTAATTGAACCATGAGGCAAGGAATTAAACCATTCTCTTGCATATTATTCTAAAGTATGCACAAATAATTTCAAACACACATCTTCATATTCCATTTCATAATCATCCATAATGTTTTGGAATAACTTAAGATGTTGATCACCACTAATAGCATTATTTCCTTGGAATTTAGGAAACCTATTCCTGATTTCATTAGGCACCTCATTTGGATACCCAATCATGCCTTCAAAATTCATAGGTCTGAAATCATTAACCTGAAAGGGGCACATGGAGAAGGATGGTCCATATTGTTATTAACAAGATTATCAATAATAGGATCAACAATATTATGGGTAGTAGGTCTCATGTGAACTAAATGAGGAGAAATTTTATCTTACAAATTTCTAAACTGGGAACTTCCAACAATTGTAGGCTCGAAGCTTGTTCAAACAAAATATGAAGTTGGAAAATAATGATGCTTTGAAGCTTCACCCATTATGAGAACTCAAATATTATCATATCAAAGGAGAATCAGCTAGATTAGATGTTTGTATGTTCTTACCTTGTGAATTTTGATTAACTATTGGTTTCAGACTTGTATTCTTCTCCTTTGTAATATATCTAATCAAGAAATAATTCTTTCGCATGATGTATTCTAAATGATGATATTAATATTTTCATATTTATAAATGTATAATCACGGGAAAAATATAATAGATAATATATCACTTGTCAAACCCATAACTCATAATGGATTCACCACTAGAGATTGCACTCTAGATATGATATATCGACTTCGAAACATCTTGAATCATACTCCATAACAACAAGAAAATTATGGCTTGATAAAAATTATTAAACCCTAGGAATAGATAAATCTTACCTCAATTCCATAGTAGCGAAGTGCCGATTTTGTGTTGGTTCCTAATCTAACACCCCCAAAACAAGACTGAAATGATGATTTGCATGAGAAGAGAACAAGGTAGAACAATACACTGCTATTTTTTCATTTATACTCGTGGATAGATCTATATTCTTATGATGATTAAGCCTTGTAGGGATGATAGGGAGGAAATTTACTAAGGGTGTGGTTTTTTTCCTATTACTTTATGGCTTTACATGGGCCAAGGTGAGAGAACATATGGGGTAGCTTGAAAGAGAGAGGGAGATAAGATGTTTTAGAACCTCAAGCTTGTTGTAACCTCAATCGAGATCAAATGCAACCAAAAAATCAATGTTCATTTGAAAGAATGGTCACACAAGCATTGCAAACATCGATACATTAGAAAAAAACCACTAATGAAAAAATGGATGTGATCACAAGCATCATTGTGAAAACATTTGTTGACAACTTGGATTATAGTGATACTTGAGATGTTAATCTTCAAAATTCATGGAAAATGCACTCAAAATATGTAAGGTAAATGTGATTTTCAAGTAGATATGATATTATATATACAAAGGGAGATGAGATTTTTAGAGGTTGGGGTAAAAGGATAGTGTGAATAAAAGTGAATTTGGATGGGAATGAGGGAAAGAGGATCGGTGAGAGGAAGTAGATGAATTCACCTCGTTGTTTAGATAATTCCTCATTCGTTCACACCTAAAATCAAAGAAATATCACACCCCAAAGGCTTATTATCTTCATAGACACCCAAATAAGGAAAGCTATGAAAATTAACCTAGATTCCTCAACACAGACACATGAGAATGAATCCTCATGTACTTACCATACCAAATTTCTAAGTCCAAAGGACAATCTAGAAATGGCAGACATAATGCATTTACATAAATTGTAGAAAGGAAATTTATAATTGACACAATTACACTACAATGCACTAAACCTTTCATGTTAAATAAAACAAGTAAATGTAGAGTGATTCTCTATGATGAGACCAAAATATGTCTCATTATATCACCAAATAACACTCTTATTCTCTCTCTTAAAATCAATCTTTCAAGTGAATTTAGATGTACTTTTAATAACATATAGCATATTTAAGGTATAATATAGTATTTATCTTATCATCTCTTTAGAAATCTATTTTTAATATAATTGTTGTTATTTATTGATATTTCTTCTAAAGTTAGAATGCAATAGTGTGTACAAAACATGTCATAAGAAACTCTACTCCAAGTTCATAGATTACTGCGACTACCGAAAGTCTTCACGCAACTAAAACGCCTACTACCGAAATTCTTCTCGTAACTACCAAACACCTAGCTAGTGAAATTCTATTGGTTTGTTCTAAAGTAATGTAAAGGAGCACTGAACTATTCAACCCACTCTTTGCTTCCACGTCATCAACCAAGAATACAAATCCAAACATTTGGCAATCCAAAGTCATGTCATGCGTGTGTGCCGTTCGAAGAATTCAAATTCGTGGAATTAGTACTCCTCCATTTTCTCTCCATGTTTTAAGGATGAGAAAATAATGGAATAATATTAGGAATGTTGAATAATTACTCTCCCACTTTGTGTTCCGGGTTCCTAGATTAAAGCGATGATTTGTAGAAATATTCTCCACAATAAGTGGACTATTGTAGTCAAGTTTTTTTAGGATTTATTGCTTTGAATAAATCCGCCCAAGAATAGGTAGTTAGTTCTTGGTGTGTGGACTAAGTAAACTAGGAGTAATGTCTATAAATACCTCTTCCATATACTTGGAAAGGGGGCATATTTTGTAAATCAATTTTGAATCAATACAAGTGCAGTTCTAAAAATTAATTGTAGTTGCTCCAAATTTGAAGGGAAGAGAATGGCCAAAAGCCACTCTTCCCCAAGGAGGAGGATTTTTCTATTATTTCTTAGCATAGTTTATTTACTACAAATTTATTTTAGTAATTTATTTTTGCGTGTTTCCTTTTCATGCATGTTTAATTTCATTTTGTTTTCTTAGGAAGAAGTACTGTTGAATAAGATTTTATTTCTCCTTTTGCATACAACTTTAGACACCACCTTGGTTATAATGACACCAACTTGTCTATGAGTTGGTTAAATGACTGGTAATACAATGACCCATCACTCTAATGTAATTTGACACAATAAACATAGCATTACAAAAGAGAATGGAGATTCATTGATTTCATTTTTTACAATAAGAAACAAAAAATTTGTACATGGTGGAATGATCTTGTGTATTGTTTATAAGGGAGACAATGGAAACATGTAAAAATTAATATCAAAGCTTGTTGATGAATGTACAACTACAACCACCTTAGCATGAACCCTAAATGGAACCACTAACAACCAATTATCTATTAAAAAAATTATCCCATAAGAGAAACCTTGTATAAATTTTAACAAAATTTCACCAGCCCCCTCAAATTAAGAGAAACCTTCACTTTTATACAATAATATCTCAATCCTAGAATACTATGCTTCATATGCCAATCCAAATGCTACAAGCATGCTCCTTGGTGATCCGTGTGCTAAGGGATAAAATCAATGAAAAATTGTGCAATCAGAAGAAGGATGAAGAAAATGTTGCCAAGTTTTCAATTCTTGATGTTCGATCATTCATTCCTCATTTGGTGGGGTCCAGATAGGCATATTGTTCTTTTTGAAGCATCCATGAGTGAAGGAGGGTCAAAACAAAGCATCTCTAACCATTTTGATTCTGGAAATGACGTGTAGTAAAAATACTTCCACCATTAAAATATCATGAATTCCTTCATCATTTCTTATAACATTGATCTCTTTGGAAATCCTTCCCCAAGATGTTCCCAATGTACTTGATTTGAGGTGAAAATAATGTCTGATTTGAAAGTTACGAGTAGAAAATAAATCCCGACACTTCCGTGAATTTTTTTATTCCTCGGATTTCATGAAAATTCTCCATCATTTTGTAGCATCTACTATGGTTTGGGTACTTTAAATTATCTATGGCTCTGTTTAAGACACCCACGAATAACTAACACTTGTAACCTTGCCTTTAACCTACAACCTTAATTTTCTCTCTCGTGGAAATTTTTGTTTTTTCCTTGTTTCGTGACTATTTTGACTTTATGGTAATTTTCTTCGATCCTAAAAA
Source organism: Taxus wallichiana var. yunnanensis (assembly GCA_018340775.1). Lineage (NCBI taxonomy): Eukaryota > Viridiplantae > Streptophyta > Pinopsida > Cupressales > Taxaceae > Taxus > Taxus wallichiana. The sequence continues at coordinate 180,744,640 of CM031236.1, read as the reverse complement.
CATTGAGATTTTGGAATTCTACATAACACTTGAAATTCAAAATCTGTGGAACAATAAATTCTTTGTCATACTACTTTTGATCTTAAGTACTTCATAACTTTCTTCTCCATGTCTCGTGGAATCTCACGACATGCTTATTTTTGCATGACAAAATCTTCCTAGTAGGATCTTCCCTTTTTTCATGACAAATATTAATTCCTAAAAAATCATCTCCTTCAGTCTAAGTAAAAATTGATTTCCATGCCACCAAGGTTTGTCTCTATTGAATTTCTCGCTTAAGTCCCGAACTCGTTGTCCTTTGTTTCGAGGGTTAGGAGAACCCAAAAACACTAAATTTCATTATTTATAGATCCGGACCAATGCTCTTTCTATCTCCAAACCAATGTTCTTTCCATCTCTCGAACCAAGTCTAAGGCCATATCTAGACCAAATCGAAAACCCACCCAATTCCAAACTATTGTTCCTTTTATTCTACGGGTTAGGAGAACCACAAAACTCTACATTCAAACATTTAGCAAGAGACTAACTTCTTCACCTATTTTTTCAGTAGATTTTTCCATCGTTATTCAATCTATTTTACAAGTTACTTGGCGCCTCTTTTATCTAGAATACCTTAATTGTATCACGATCCAGCCTTACAACATGGTTTTCAACTTACATCTTAATGTTTCCTTAAATATTTAATGTTTTGACAAATTTGTAGTTTTCTAGAGAAATTCAAAAAATGTACATAACAAAGAGGTGAAGAAATTAGTCTTTTGCTAAGTGTGTGAAGTGTTCACCTCTTTGTTCTAAGGAAATTTAAAAAATGTACGAAACAAAGAGGTGAGGAAGTTAGTCTTCACCTTTGTTCTATTCATTTTTGAATTTCCACAAAATACTTTATGAACTTTATCAAAACATTAAATATTTAAGGAAACATTAAGATGTAAGTTGAAAAACATGTTACAAGGTTGGACTGTGATATAATTAAGGTATTCAGGGATAAATGAGGCTCAAGTAACTTGAAAATTAGATTGAATATGAGGAAAATGGCAAAGTTACTTCAACTCACTTTGAAGGGCCCAAAAATATGGTTCCACGAAACATTTGGATCAAATGGGAAATAATACGAAGATGAGGATGATGAAAGGGATGAAGAGTTTCAGCTTGACACACATAAACCTCAAAAGTCCATAAGTGTGAAGTTCCAATAGGGAAAAGTGGAAAAATAATTATTTTCCTAGGAATGTATGAAAGCTTCATCATCTAAAATTCACTCCAAGAAATCATTCTCATTTACCCTAAATGCATGCACATAATATCCCCTTGTTAAGATAATTAGTGATTGAATAAACATGTTTCCAAAAAAGGAGGGAGATATGGTGATACTCATAGAAACTTATTTTCTTTACGAGACATGATAATGTAAGACACCCTTAAAGATTGCTAGGAAGTAGTGCAAGATGATATCCATAATATAAATGAATCTAGAATGCAAAGGGAAAGGTTGAATAAGATGTAGGTGGACCTTAAAGAAACAAGAACTAACTTGCACGACTTACGGTAAGAGCATAATGTCTTATAGGAGAAGTATGAGAGTCAATGTCTAACTTGAATTTATTTAGGAGATATGATTGTCTTCCATGATTGAGCTCATAAAAACCTACCCACTCATTAAGGGTGAGAAGGTAGATGAATTAGAGAAACTTCTAAAAAAATCAAGCAAGTTGAGGCTAACAAAAGTGGGCCAAACAACGTAAAAGAGATCAAGAGAACATAAGGGTTTTTGCTGGAAAAAACTTGAAGTATGTGAGACCCTCACCAAGAAATTATAGGAAATTTTTGTGCATGCCAAAAAACTACTAAAGGGATTTTTCATACACACCCGAATTATATGTGCTTTCATCCTTTGAAAATTAAATGGAGGATGATTTCCTTGATAAGGCCATTCACAATAAGTTGATGGAGGAGTATGAGATGGTTAGTGAAAAAGTTGCTAATAAATAGGAAGAGGTGAAGTAAATATTGGTAGAGTTAAGGAAGATCAATAATAAAGTTAAAACCAAGTTGGAAACTACACTCACAAAATCAAGCACAAAGTTCAAAGAACTATATAAAACAATTACAACTAGTATCAAATGTGCAAGGATTTTTATTGAGTTAGACACTTAGTTGGATAAGTTATCCCCTCTCTTCAAAAAAATCCATCTAAAACTAGTAAGTGCATGAATATGTGCTCAAATTTGAAGTGTTAGAATTGTTTGAAGAATAAATAAAAGCATTTTCCGATGATAGACGAGAGAATTATTATGGGGTAATGTTGGACCCTAAATTCTTTCATAATTTTTCCTCGAGTCCAGCAATAGGACTAAAAATTCTTTATTATTTAAATTCTTTGAAATATGTGTGGCACAATGAAGGAAGGTTACATGCAATAAGAAGAGGAAGTATGCACGATGACCAAATATGAGATCGAAAGGACAAAGAAAATCACACAAAAATAATGAAGAATACTCGTGCGTGTGAGAAATGGGAGAACCTCATAGAGAAGCTTTGAAAATATAGTCTAGAAAAGGCACAAAGTATTTTAAGGTTTAACATGCGGCAAGGACAATAGTAGACAAGGACATATAAGAGCATGAGAGGCTAGATATAGACAAATCAAGAAATAAACTATTATCTTAGGTTACGTGTATGGAAGCGTGAGAAAGGAACAAGTAAATAAGACTGGAGATAATAGTTTAGGGATAAATAATGAGGTGGATAAAGAAAGGATATGACTAAGTATATCCAAGGAACTATTAGACATACTCACCATGTAATATCTAGCATTTGGCAGATGTGGGCTAGCCACCGTTTGATGTAAAAGTTTACTAGTAGTTAGGAGTTGAGGTGGTAAAACTATCTCTTGGAAGACTAGTGAAGGATAAGTTGCATGACTAGTATTTCTACTAAATGAAGGGTCCATTGTAAGAAATTCAATTCAAGATAGTGGTGGTCATTATAATTCTTCATCTTCTTGAGTCTTATGTATCTATGTAATGATTAATAGAACATGTCTCAAAGCAATATTATTTTTTGAGCATCAATATGTTTAAGATACTTCTTTAATTATCCACGTTGTGTGTTAAAAATTATCTTCACTTCACTATGTTGAACTTAATGGAACCCAAATTCTTCCATGTTTTAGGTGAGCTCACTAAAGTTCCCACTTTGACATGATAGGCCAATGCGAAGAAATAAATATATTTGCATCCATCATTTCCCACAATTAACATGCATAGGTATGGATTAAAGGAACAACTATACACGTAACATACGTTGCCTCAAGGATATTTTCATTGTACCATCTTTCTCCTTTAATATTTTCACAAATATGACATGTGGTCTATATGCATCTCACTAGAAGAAAGTAGAGGAATCGCATATGTTCCCTCTAGAATATATTCCCCAACCAATAAATTATCCTTCCACAATCCCCTTCTTCATCACCCTCTTCCCTCTACAATGTTTCATATATAATCCTTCAACTTTAGCTTCTTCATTGCCTCCCTATTAGCATCTTCACCGCACCACTCAAGTGTAGATGCTAGTATTAATAAATTTTGTTAACTTTGAGATATATTGATCCATGCTCACAAAATAACATACACTTTAAAATACAAGTGAAAATATAAGGAGTGCCTCGTATATCCTCATGATACGATAATATATTACAATAGTTAGTGTTCATGAATTTTTTTGTGTCGATAATATGTCAAGCTAGAACTAAGAGTTATTGAGAGAGAACGTGTTTGATAAGGGCATAATTCCCTCCGATAAATATGCATACCCATCCGATCCCACATTGATACATGTTCATCATGATACCCATCAAGTTATTGGGTATAAATAAATTTGAGAAGACATATTAGGATATTAAATACTATCAAACATACACACAAACACATAAATACATCTAGAATGAATTGAGTATCTAAGGCTTGTATTTAACTAGTATTTATAGAATACCATGTCGTATTAAAATACAAATAGATAATTTTATATGGTTTTGGAATAAATATTTTTTTAAAATCTGGTATGTGGTCGAGTGGTATGTCTTAACCATGGTTGTTCACAAACTGTCCACATACATATTTTTCTTTTAATAAATTTATTCTAATACTCCCCATGAATTTATTCTTGTATGTTCGAACAAAATTTTTAAAAAATCTACTACAATTTATGGTTCTCATCTTCCTCTATAGGTCTTATGGCTATTGAGGTACTTCTGATCAGACCCAAATTTGCATGTGTTACATTGTCGAAAACAGTTCAAAATTCCCCAATGATGATTCATGTATTTCCCAAAGGTGTTCGAGCCCCTCTTCTTCATTGCATTCTTTTCCTTAGCTTTCCACGACATTTTCCCTTATTTTTGGCCTTTAGTTATGAAATTTTCGCCCTACCCAGGCGTCAATTATGCATCCATCGCCCTACCAGGGCAACAATTTCATAATTGCCACCCTACATAGGGTGTTGGTTTCGTGTGAATTTTCAAACTCTTCCTCTGTGATTTGGACATGTGTTGTTTCACTCTAGTTCAATTTTAGCGCATGTTTGTGAATCAATTTAGATAATTTTAGGATTGACTAATTTATACAAACCTCCTATTCCACTTGTGATTTTTGATTGAGTGTTTAACTCCCCCTTCATGCAGTGATGTGACACCCCATTGTTGTCAAATGGCTGGACCATTTCCTAGCCAACCTTCTATAAAACCATCGCTTCTTCTAAAGAAAATGGCTGAAGATTATTTGTGTATCTTGCTTAGTTGAGTTGTCACAATCTTGCTAGAAATTGCACAACCAAGCTTTGTTCTCTTGTGTTGTCTTTCTTCTTCTGCATTGTAACTGTGCCATCAAGTGGCATTGCTCCAACACTTTCGCTTCTTTACTTCCTTTGTATTCCCAATTCCTGGACTCAACCGGACACAAAAGAGTGGAAAATATAAGTGAGGGGAAAAGTGATACCACAACAAGCATTACCTCTACACTACAATTCCAAGTTAGAGATTGTTATTTGTTTCTTTATTTCTTCATTTATTTATGAACATACGCACAATTATCAACTAGAGTAGAAGAAATCATTTTATTTATTACAAATAGTTAGACCATTTTCTTCTGCAAATATTTCTTAGGATAGATAGCTTCCTTTTCTATCTCTGTAGATTTGCAAAGGAAGTGATTCTGGAAGAATCTTTTGCATAGTTTTAAGCATTCAAAATTAGATTCAAATTAGTCTCTGTTAAATCCCTCTTAAATTCCATCGGGGAAGTTTCAGGGGAAGTAAATCTTCTAAGAAGCTTCTAATTCTTCCCGTGACTCTGAGGTGTGTCTGAGGATTTAATCCACAATTATTAATTGGAAAAAAGCTTCATTTAAATTAGAATATATTTAGTATATTGTTGCACAGATAAATAGCTACATCTGGCTATTTATTTGTATAGGATTTGTTAATTAGGATTAGAAGCAATTTATTTCTTCATTTCTTTTGTATTGTTATTCCAAAAAATACAAAAATATTTCTTTTAATTAGATTAATTGCTTTGTATTGCTTTATTTATTTTATATTGGAAAATACAAAAACATAGTGTAGCTTTCATTTACTTAGATTATCTTGTTATTTACTTTCATAGATTAAAATTACACAAATGCACAAATAATCATTCAAGGACCACAATAAGCCAAGAACATACGGTAGCGATCCCGTGGTCCCCAACCAAACTGGCCCAAAATACTCACAGACATTGACATAGGCTTACGTATGTTGGTTTTCCGAACATCGCCACTACCACCTGATATTATCTTACAAATCGAACGTCCCGAATATCGAAGCCGAAAAATCTTACGAGTTCTAGATTGCCCCAACCAACCAAATTTAGATCTAGTGGAACCGTGTCTCTCTCGTTTATTCCATGACCTTGTTTGGAAATATTTATGAGGCACCCGTTGGTTTTCCACATATCCCACAACCATTAGAAATGATTTCAGAGAGCTCGAAATTGATTGGAGTCTTCATGTGGCTATTCTTTCGACCCATCCATTAGACCCATTCAAGTTAGAAGGCCTTCCTTGCCCTTGATGAGAAGATCCCAATATTACACATCAGGACATTGTTTTCCTTGATAGATTGTTCATCCCATTTCCACATATTTTTGTCCACATATCACATATTCACTATATTTTTCTACCCATAGCCATCCACTCATTCTACATCGGCTGTCTCCGACACGACCTCGGGAGGTCGAGTGTGATTGAAGGTCACGTGTTGATTTTCATTCGTACAAATTGGTGAACCCAATGTGAAGATATAGTCTCTTTTCATTTCCATTTCTTTCATCCATCTTCTTTCTCTCCCATTATTCTGTGGGTATTCATATACCCCCGAATATGTTGAGACAGAATATGGTCGTCCCTTTTGGGTCTCGAGGTATTACTACCAAATGGGTAGGCAACAGTCACCCTCACTATTTGGGTGGGTGGAAAACTACTCAACTAATCTCCCTTCATCTCAAACTCCTCCTCCTCAAGGGACCAAAAATGGCTCCTCGGTTAGGATTGAGGAGATTGATCAACTTACGCATGGGCCATAACCTGAACTCTCAAATTCTAACAATATGACATTCACCGGAGAGTCAAGATCCTCTCCTCGAGTTTTGTTCAAACCAAAAATTAGTATGCAATTTGATTCGCTCCCATTATTAGATGAGGAGTACCTAGCACGTTATGCCCGAAGTGAACAACGCTTCAAAAATATGGACCAATCTCTAGATAGGATGTAAGGATATGTTGATGTATTACTTTAGAATAACACCTCTACCCCTCCCATAATAGAAAACATTTCTAATGAGGGGTGGCCAAACAACGAACAATTCATAGTAGGATATCACACTCCTTTACAACCTAACAAGGTTCAACAATGTGTGCTAAAACAAAACACCATACCATCATCAAGTGAGGTCATATTAACATTGGTGGATAGGGTTAGAGAATTGGAACTTTCCCTGATACTCATGCCTCATCTTCTGCTAGGAAAGGAAGGATTCTCCATCATCCACAAAACTTTGGCCAAGTACCTACTATGCCAAATCCTCCTCTGGTTTACATGGGTGTTCCTATCCCTGGAGATCTCCTCACTTGATTGGGCATGATTTTTATTCCCCTCACACCTCGTATGGATACCCCCGATAGGCACCAAATGGAAGTGTGTTCTCAAATGTCATCCCAACTGGTAATGTGACGTTCCTTGGTTTCATGCCTCCCACTCCATACCAAAGTAATGTTCCCCCGTATTTACACATGTATTCCAAATCACCGCAGGGGGACATGTTCTCTTTTCCTAGCTCATATGCTCAGTCGCATGGGATGCCTTATACCCTATGAACATTTACACTACACCATATCAACCGCCTTATGCCTACTCCACCTCCCCATCAAGGGACGTCTATAGTAGAGTCCTACGCATTGGGTACATATGTCGATATCTTAAGGAGCCCTTGGAATTTGCTATATGAAGCTTAATGCTTCTACGACCTCTCCCTGACTTTCCCAAGTTTAAAGGGGAGGGGGATCCAAATGCACATATCAAGGCATATGCAACTGCCGTTCAAGAGATGCTCCCATGGGATGTAATTGTAGCAAAGATATTCCCTAAGAATCTTGAAGGAATCACTCTCGATTGGTATTATAGGATACCTGAAGCCTCAATACACTCCTTTAAGAAACTTGTATCTGAGTTCATTAAGGCATTCGACATGAATAAATTGCTAAGAATGAGAATTAGGGAATTCCTTCACATAAATCAAGAGCATAACAAATCTACTGCCCACTTCATTCAAATGATGGCGAAAGTTCCTCTAATCTTCAAAGAAGTGCTCCCAATATGGATCAGACGGAGCTTTGTGATCTATTCCTTCGTTCTCTTAACCGGAAACAAAGGAACAAGTCTAAAAATTCCCCCTTAGGAGATACAAGGAGGTACTAGAGGGTGCTCTCCGTATAGATCAAGCAACAATAGATAGCGGTTGAAAGACCTACGGTTTAAATGGGATACTGATCACTCCCTCCCGGGGTAACTCGAACTACCCCAAAAATTCCAATAACAATCAAAGAACTAAGGTCCTCAAAAAGAACATGGGTGTTACAACATAAGGTGTCACAGATTAGGTAAAGAAACCAAATGTTGTTAACACCTCAAGCACAAACAATGTCGTAATAACACAAATGGTAACAATTAGAGGAGTAACAAATTTGATCCTACGGTCAACGCGGTGGATTTTAATCATCCTACCCCTAACAAAAACAAGTTCGGCCGAATGCCTCATTCAATACCCAAAGCTACTATCAAAATCAATATCAAAACCAAGGGCAAAGGCCTCTGAACTTTAACTATAACAACCAACAATTGAACAACAACCAAACTTTGGACCGCAATGACAGACACAAATTAAAGACATCATGATTATCATCCTAACCTTTGTTGCAGCTTCCATAGGGTCTAATGGCATGATGTCGAACTTTTCATGACTCTAACAAGTTTATACATTTCCTACAAGAGGAACAAAGATAACTCTTCATCGAGATGTTCTTAGAAATCCTACAAGCTAACATAGAATACTTGCATGGGACCTGTTTCCCCTCAAACAACTCCTCTAAGGATCTTAAGTGACCCCCTTCCTACATGTCCTGAAAATAGAAAATTAAACCCCCATGGTACAAACAAGGGTAACCCAGTGGGAAACAATGACCACAAAGCTTCTACTTCTTCAAACCCATTGGTAGCGCCTCCACTTTAGACGGTCGAAAACAAACTAAGATCACGGGTCTCATCTAATTAGATACTAAACCTAAAATTAACACAACTACAAGAACCCATGATTACTCAACACAACCTATTCCCATCTACCCATATATGTCGATGATACTCTAGTAATTTTGAGGTTGGTAGGGGCATATGATTTGATTACGGATTTAACCAAGACCTTTTCTCACATCTCCTTCTTGTATTTATTGAAGAACTCCCTTGATCATCGAGCCACTTTGTTAGAAGCATTGGGTCTTGGTCACTTGATTAATGTTACCCCTCCACCGAGGCACAAGTAAACCACATAGACTTTGACGTCTATCCCTGGGTATCCTAAAATAGATGTTGGATTCATTTTTGACATCAGTAAGATGCCCACCGACACCGATTTGGCACATAGAGGTCACCCAACATTGTATTTACAAGTCTTTATCTATAATAATTATGTTAAGTGCATAATGATTGATGATGGGGAAGCTGTGAATATTGTCCCCTTCTCATTCCTCCAAAAGTTAGGCTACGGGGAAACCAATTGTTCCTCAACTAGAAATACACTAAGAGGTTATGACAGTCTTAAAACAACATCCATAGGAACCATATTACTTTTGATTACTCTTGGGCCTAAGACAATTCTAACCAAGTTTTATATTATATATAGGGAAACCAACTATAACATGATTCTTGGCTAACCTTGGATCCATCCGATGAAGGCAATCCCTTTAACACTAATCCAAGAAGACAAACTTGTGCATTTGGGAAAGTCTTTATCACTCAGGGTGACCCAAAACCTTTTGATATTCACCTAGCCAACTTAAAGAAGAAACCCGGGTACATTCTAATTTTGAGCTCCCCTGCAAATCAGCCAAACAAGCCTAAATATACAATGCCAAAGTCAAAAATGATTCCCATGATGGAGTTAGAAACTACCAGTTTAATTAAATGGATTCCTATAGTCAAAGATGAAACTATTGTTGTTGAGATAGTGTCAACGGAAACCATGACTAAGATTGTCAATTTATTGGAGAATGATTTACCTATTCTCCTTCCTTTCAACTCCTTGGGCATAGGACATGCTCTAGGACTTAGCTCTCTTCCAGCTGATGAGATTTTCATGGTCAAGGTCTCGAAGTGGAGGAAAAGAAACTAGAGATTATCAAATGTCAATTTTCCCTACCAATTGTTGGACACTCAACTATGATGGAGCGAAGTGTCATTTCGATGTTGGGGCGGACGTGATCCTCACTTCCCGGAAGGGAAGGTTATGCTTTTTCCATTTAAGTTAAATTTTGAATGCACTAACAATAGTTCTGAATATGAGGATCTTCTTCTTGGTCTCATTATAGCCAAGAGGATGGGTGCTTACAATATTAGATTTTTTGGTGATTCCCAATTAATCGCCAACCAAGTTTCATAAGATTACAAGACTAGAGTAGACCACCTGCAACTCTATAAGACTGTCGTGCTTAACTTGAGAAAGGATTTTGATTTCATATCCATTGAAGCTATCCCATGTGAACATAACCTTATAGTTGATTCCATGGTTACTTTCACTTCTCATTTTTGTCTAAACGAAGATTTCAAAGATATTGATTTCACTGTTTCAATCCGAACCAAACCCTAGTTTGAAAAATGCCTACCAATCCAATCCTGGCATACGTTGAAACTGAAAATGAGCTTGCCACTTTAGATTATGTGGATAATGATGAGGCTATACTAAGTTACCTCAATACATACACTGACCTTCATCCCACACATCATAAGAGGGGTTTTACTCTCATACCTCACTCTTCCTCCTATTTTGGAGATTGCACAATGGATCCTTCCTCATCGGAAATCCTTTAGATATATGAAGTAGAGGAGGAAGGAGAACTAGAACTACCTTTAGCCCCTCCCGAGTTTGAATAAGGAAATGCCTCTTTAATCAAGGGAACTATCAATATAAATATTAGGATGGAGGAAGACCCTAAGATATTGAAACTTGGTTCTTCATTAACTCTAGAAGAAGTGGAAATTCACACGAAGGTTCTCAAGGAACATTCCAAAGCCTTCACATTTAGCTACAAAGAGATGACAAGAATTTCTCCCCATGTCATAGTCCAAAATCTTGTAACCAAACCTGATGCCAAGCCCATCAAGCAAAAGTCAAGACCTATGAAGCCAAAAGTGGCTTTAATGATCAAAGAATAGATTATGAAACTCCTACATGTAGGGTTCATCAATCCTATAGATTATTCAATGTGGGTATCAAACATATTCCACGTTCTAAAAATGAATGAGAAGATTCGAATATGCATTACTTCCACTGTTACAAAGTGTGTCACAAGGATGATTTCCCATTACCTTCCATCGATTTCATTATAGACGTAATAAATGGATATGAATTGTTATCACTCATGGATGGTTTCTTGGGTTACAATCAGATTCAGATATGTGAGAAGGATCAGACAAATACCACTTTCACTACTCCTTGGGGCACCTATTGTTACGCGGTCATGTCATTCGGTCTTAAGAACGTTGGTGCTACCTATCAACGGAAATGACCTATATATTCCATGATCTTATTCACAAGATTGTGGAATCGTATGTTGACGATCTTATGGCTAAGGCCAAGAAGTGATGCGATAGCTCGAGGTGCTTCAGCATTATCCTCTCCCACCTCATCGAATATGGTGTTACATTGAATCCATAAAAATGCGTATTTGGTGTGATGGGAGGGAAGTTGTTGGGTTACATCATCTCTTCATGAGGGATTGATGTGGATCTGGAAAAAATACAAGTAGTTATAGAAATGACCCCACCATAAGATGAGTTGGGCATTAGGTCCTTTCTCGGAAAGCTTGGTGCAATCCACAGGTTTATACCTAATTTAACATTTGTTATTAATCTGATAAATAATTTATTAAAGAAGGATTTCTGCAACGTCTGGATGGACGAGTGTCATGAGGCATTTGAATCAATCAAATGATTCCTTATGTTGCCTCCCACGCTCATGCCTCCCAAATCAGATCACCCCCTCATTTTATACTCACGGGAAACAGATGTCTCGTTAGCCTGCATGTTAGCACAAGAAGACGATGACAAACATGAACATGTAATTTACTTCATCATCGTACATTGCTAGACTACAAGACATGCTATACGCAGGTGGAAAAGGAATGCCTTGCTATAGTATTTGCAACAAAATGGTTAAGGCATTACATGCTTAACCAAGAAACGTGGGTTATTGTCAAAACAAATTGTCTTCAGACATTCATAACACAGGGTTCTTTGTCCAAGAAAGTTGGACACTTCATAACCTTAATGGGATAATTTGAATTAACTTATGCCAAAATTCCATCAAAGGACAAATCAATATCAATTGGTTGGCATACAACCTGTTAGACAGTGGAGAATCAGTAGACCTTGAGTTTCCTCGATGAGTGTATATACTACGTAGAAATTAGACCTCCCATTGTTGTGTGTCCATGGTATTCAGATATTTTCAATTTTATTATGGACCACACATACCTTGAGGGAGTAACATTGTAGTAGAGAATATGGCTACTATCATAGCCATCAAGTATGTAATTATAGAACAAGTGCTCTATCATAGAGATTTTGATGGAATGTTGCTAAGGTGTGTCGATGAGGAAGAATCTGAAAATATCCTCTATGGAGCCCATAGTGGGGTATGTGGAGGTCATTTTAGAGGACATGAAACCACTAGAAAGATACATTGGATGGGATATTTTTGGCCCACCCTAGAACATGATGCAAAGTAGAGTACATACGCAAGTACCACAAGTGTCAAGAATTCTCTCATGAGATTCATATACCTACCCAAGATCTACAACTGATTGCAACACCTTGGCCCTTTTCCACGTGGGGCTTAGATTTGATAGGGAAATTCTCTCCCTCATCTACGGATGACCACAATTTTATAATTACGGCCACATAATATTTCACAAAGTGGGTTGAGGCCATGCCTCTTACCACCATCCCGAGTTTGTAATTGCAAAGTTCATCTTGAACTAGATCATTTGTAGATACGAGGTCCCATAGGTCATTATCTTTGATAATGGCACATCATTTAAAAATGAAGAGGTGCGTGAGTTGTGTGAAAAATTCAAGATAAATCACCACATAGCCTCTCTATACTATCTGCATGCCAATGGACAGGCTGAGGCAACTAATAAAATGATAAAGTTTATCCTCCCGAAAATGTTAAGGAGAACAAGCGCGATTGGCATTTAAAGCTATTCCCAACCTTGTGGGCCTATAGAACATCAATAAGAACTCCGACAGGCAACCCCATATTCCTTAGTATTCGGTTTTGGAAGTGGTTTTACCACTTGAAGTTGAGATACCTAGTCTCCGAATATCATTACAAGGAATCTTAGGAGAAGAAGGATATCGTGAAGCATGACTCATTGAGCTAGAAACTCTCGATGAAGCTCGGCTTAAATATGAGGCACACCATAGAGGTTACAAAGTGATTTGGATGTGTCGGTAGTCCAATAAGAAGGTATAAGAATGTGAAATAAACATTGTATATCTGGTATTGAGGCTTAACAGCCAAATAGACAAGAAAACCGATGAAGGAAGGAAATTCATGTCGAAGTGGTTGGGCCCATATCGAGTCATGGAGGACTACAAAAATGGGGCATATCCTCTCTGTGTACATTAGAGGGTAAAGAATTTGGTGAATCCGTCAAATTGCTTCACTTAAAATGTTTCTACGCATGATCCATTTGCATCCCCACATTTAAACTATTACATCCACATTACATTTCATCTACTAGATCACTTTGTGAATTTGTAATCAAAGAACTTAGTTTTCAAGCAACTTTCAAAACAATTTGGAAATATTGGCAAAACATTCAATCAAATGTCTTCAAATATCCACAATATTATCATCAACATTCTTAATAATTTCATTAGTTCAACAAGTTAAGACATAATTTTAACACTAATCCTACCAAGGCTTGCATACTTGGTTCTACTCATATTTTTCTTCTAGCTTAGGTGTCTTTGCCCATAGTATGTTCTAGAAGATTCTTGATGTCACATCTTTCCCAGAAAACCTCTTTGGTAGCAAAAGCATTATAAACATTTTACCCGGTTTTATTTTTCACCTATCTCACCTTTCAAGATGAGCTCTCGCATCTTATTGGTTACGTGGGGTTGAGCCTAGGGGAAATCTCTCCCTCCCAAAAGAACAATTCAAAGTTAAAAACAAAATAAAAATGCTATAAGCCATGTCAAATAAATGTAAAAATATTTCATTTACAAATAAAACTACACTTCCTTGCCCCACCAACTTTGGTGATGATCCCACACTTCTTATTGGTAGCGTGAGGTTGGGAAAGGAGGGAAGTTCCCTTACTCACCTATATCTTGTCCTCGGTGATGAGCCCATGCTTCTTATTGGTAGCATGGGGCAAGGTGTAGGGAGTCTTTTCAAATAAGCTAGTAAGTTATAAACAATTCATTCAATAAAAAGTGCTTTTAAATCTTAAATCTCAAGAAAGTGAGTTAGATGTGTATGTTCCAAAAGATTTAAAACCTTAAAACCATATTTTTCAATCATGAGGCCATCTACGAGTCTAAGTCTAGATAAACTTGCAAGTAAATCACATTCTAGACTGTGTAGTAAATTGTGTGTAGAGTTAAGTTATAGTTTTCTAATTGGATTTTTGTCAAAACATTTACGTCTATTAAAATCGAAACTCGCATCCTTTTTGGCTCTCCATGATGAGTGCTCACATCTTACTAGTTGTGTGGGGTTAGAAGTGGAGTGAGTTCATTTTATTATCAAATCATTCATCACATTTTGCCAACAAAAAAAGAAGTATCAAATATTGTTTGAAAAAAAAAGTTTCAACATTACATTGTGTTTTCATTAGATCATATAAAAAACAACAAAAATAAATCATTCATTATCATTTCATCATCCATGGCATGCATCCAAAATCATATAAAAATTGAAGGTTCTAAACATCGAATAGTACACACGTGAAGAAAACCATAAATGATAATTCAAGTCTGCATACAATGTCATCACATGTACGTGTGTGGTCTAAACACTCACAAGGATAACAAAATCACAAAAATGGCATTGAAGCAATAAAGGCCAATGGCCTATCGCTCTTTACTAGAACCCCGAGAAGGTGCATGACCGTGGTTGGGACTCTTGATGTGGCTCCTATGGTGTAAATGCAAGCCTCCCTAAACTGAGCGATGAGAATCACCATGTGATTTTCCACTAGTCATTGCCTCGCTACGGGAGTGACTCCGCTTCGCTATCCTATTAGCAAGCTCATGTGCAGTAAGCACGCCTTCTCGAGAAGACATGACCTCCACGGCCTTCCAAAGAGGAAAAAACACATCGGTGTGTCATCCAGGTCTGCATTGGTTGTCCAACATCTGCCAAAATCTCCTCTCGTGTCTTCCTGGTAGGGATGAGCAAGGTATCAACATAGATCCTACAAATAAGATATCTCCAGCCCTTAGTAGTGGTGTGAAACAAAGAGAAAACGATGAGTTAGAAAACCTTTGAAAATCAAAAAAGAGAAACACAATGCGTAGTCTTATAATAATTCTAGCTAACAAAGTTGAGAAAAGAGTATCTAAATACTCAGATCTTCAAGCATCCAAGTGGTGCAGCTGGTGGTGGTGGAGTCACTACAGGCATCTCCTATGATACCCCCTCTCTTGAGGCATCCCTCCGGCCCATCACAAATGATTCATTACCACCCCTCTCAGGAGATAGGGGATCCTCATAAAGAAGGGTCTCCTTTCTACCTATTTCTCTTCTCTCTCTCT
The DNA here is from genome assembly GCA_018340775.1 of Taxus wallichiana var. yunnanensis. Taxonomy (NCBI): domain Eukaryota; kingdom Viridiplantae; phylum Streptophyta; class Pinopsida; order Cupressales; family Taxaceae; genus Taxus; species Taxus wallichiana. The sequence continues at coordinate 180,729,010 of CM031236.1, read as the reverse complement.
GTCATAGATATCTTCCATGTGCCCCACCACTTTGTATCAATATCATCGTCCTCGTTTTGCTCCTCCTCTCCTCCCTCTTCACCGTCTCACCCTCAATCTCTTTCTTTGTATGGGCCTCCTCCTCCTCCCCACTGTGAGTAGGTGTGGACTTGATCTGGAGGAGTGCTATTGGCACTCTAGGAATTGCGACCACATCCCCCACAATGATAGGCACCCCGATGTAACAATCATCCAACCATGCATGCCCTTAGGGCCTCCCCGAGCCTCTTTGATACCGTGGTAAAAAAGGAACATCCGTAGTGCATCATCATATGGCTGCCCAAACTACTTTGAGGACTCACAATTGGAAAGACCTCCACCCTATCCATCCTATCCACTAACTACCTCGTAACCCTGTAAGCAAGTAGTATGGTATTGTCATCAACCCATATCCCAATCAAGCCCCGTAAGGTCTGGAAATGAAATCATCTCGTATTCAAAGTGGCTACGTGTTGATGCGCTCCTCTAGAGCAGCCATAACCATCCACCGGTGGCATTGATAGCCCTGGATCGATATGCCAACTCCTCTCAGTAGGATATGATTCTCTCATAAACCATAGACATCACCAAAGTAGGGTGTAGACACCAAAATTCTACACTCCCCCATCTTCAATAATTTGTCCCGTTCACATTTATAATCTATCACATTCATATCCATTAGCTTAAAAATATATATTATCATTTAGGTTATTATTTTAAAATTATCCCCTAATATGAAATCATTCTGAAACCCCTTTATCCCGACATATCTACCATGCACTATTTCATATACTCATAAGATCTTGTTTTATTTAAATATCCTAACATAATCTATTATTATTAGACATTATCCTATGATATATGTTTAATATATCTAACTAAACCACCTAAAATATATCCTAAACAAACCTAGGCTAAAATAGAACATAATCTAACTATTTTCTAAACAAACACAACACCTCATACGACAACACAACGCATTCAAAAACAAATTCATGATCTTATCCCTTGATTACACAACGAGTAAACTGAATTAGGCAATTGTTTCAACTATGAACTAAATAAACTCGAATAACCCAAAATCATCGATGTTTCAAGAAAAACGCCAAGAATTATATAAACATGTTTTGCGGTCTCATTCGAGGATCATTTGCTTACATCTTTGAGCATGTTCTTTACCATCCTTCCATATCTTCGATTAAAAACGTTTATCAGTCTTCGTTTAGCATAGTGTTACAATAGGATTAGCTCTATATAATTTTATATATTTATTCTCATTTGGAGAATCTTCTACATTGTTTCCAAGATCTCTCGAGTTTCCTGGTTGCACATCCTCCTTCGTTCATGGATCCATTCAAGCCTATGTGAGTGTAATTCATCTATGTCACTACATCCGCTTGTCATCCAACACCTACACTCACCATTGTTAAGCACGATCTTCACCAATTTGCAGATTTTTACAGCTTAAATATTCATTCAAATCAAGGTAAGACTTTAAATTTGCATCTTTTATTTATATATTCAAACATCCATTGTCAAAAATCCTTTTAATTTACATTATAATCGAAATCAAATTGATTAATTTGTTGTAAAATTGATCAATTTGTTATAAAACACATTATATTTCTTAATGTTTATTTTAACTCAGAAATGCTAGCGATTTATTGAAACGCATGTGTTTCCCTAAAATGTATGTGTTTCCTGTCAAACCTGCCTCTTATAGCTTTTATCATATTATTATTCATCCATTGCATATATTTCTCTATCCTTTCTAACATACTATCAAGAATGGATTTTGTAGATGGCTATAGGTGGCCAAGCTCATGAGATAACCAACATTAATTCCCTTCCAATTATTCGTCACCCTTTACATTGGGAGAAATATGATGTATTGCTCAATTTGGAACTTTGTGTTATACATTCAGCCCCTTTAGATCAGTTGTAAAGCATCTTCGAAACCACTCAAAGGATTTATGAGGCCACGGACCGAGTTTTGGGAGGCCTATTTCAAATTCTTTGCATTTGAGTTGATTTGGCCTAGTTCGAATATTGTTAGCAATTCAGATTTGAAATTGGGGACTCTGATGCTCAATGAACAAACCAAACTAAATTTATCGAACAACCTAAATATTGAAATATTTCAACTCTACATCTAATTATCAGTACGACTCAGAGAATGAGGAACCTAAATTCATCCCTAATTTCTTTAGAGACAAGCATACCGATGATTACAACTCCGACCTCTTTGAAGAATATGAGATAGATTATCTAGAGCTCACTTTTGAGAACCCATCATCATCTGAAGATTCTAACACTAAATTTGATTCATATTTCTAGGTTATAGTTTATATATCTAGGTTTTCATTATATGCTATAAATTTGTAATAAAGTCTGAAATTGTCGAACAATCATTATTTTTATCCATCCTATATCATGATTGGCCTTATGTATCGATTGATTACATAAAAAGTCAGTTGACATCCTTACGAGGAAGCCCTTTGGATTTCCAGGACTGGCCTTTGCTAGGCAGCCCACTTACTATTTTTACTAATTAAAAATTTGGTGCAGTGTCTTTGATTGCAATATCATTTATAGGATAGGAGCTCAACTATTTTGAACATGTGGTGCAACATCAACACAATCCATACACATCTACGGGTATTGGTAAACCCCGCCATTTCGAGGTTTAATTGAAGAGGTAAAACTCTTTTAAACTTTTTAGGATGCCTGGTGGGAGCTGTCCCTTGTTTATTTGATTTATTTTAACAAAAATAACATCTTTTTTTATTTTTAAGATTCTCTATGTTAAAAATCTCGTGTAATTGGGCAAATCACCTACGATTTCCCTGTATTTTTTCATAACCTAACAATTTGCAATATGCTTCTTGTTTGTTGCATTCTACTTTATGTTTTTTTCCTAACTTGTTCACAGGGTATTCATTCTTGAGAGCTCATTTGCTTTGGAATTGCTTGCTTTGCAAATTGCTAAAATAAAATAAAAAGGAAGCGTTATTAGAGGTGAGTCCTTATCCTTCTTTTTATTTTCTATACTGCATTTTTTTGCTTGTTTGTTCTCATCGAAAACAATCTTTCATTTTGGGTTTAAACAAACAAACATCCTTTTTTATCACATAGCTTTAATTAGGAAGGTAAATTGGCTGCATCCACTTATTCTTCCCCACACACAACCAAATCACAATCAAACATAATTTGCACTCAAACATCTCCCACCTAGGTGGATACCTACTTGGATTTGATCACCAAGAGGAGAAGTTGACTCGGTGTTTTGGCCGAGTATAATCTCCTATTTGTCGGTATATATTAGATCAACACCCGACACCCTTATTGTTGTGGGACCATGAAGTGAGGGGGTAGGCCCCAATACCACGCCCGTACTAGAAACAATACAGAGTTGGGCCTCACGTACCTTCAAGTATATCGAGGACTCCGCCCTTAAACATACCTCAAACCAGCCCTAGATTGCCATTTCCTAGGACCCTTGTTAACCATTTTACACATTTCACCTTATAATTAAATCAAGAAAACTTAAAAATATATCTTGTTTGCTTTTGATTATGTCAACCCATTTTAGTACATTTTTGATAATTTTTGTGTGTGTGTTTGCTTACAATGGTACAAACAAGACAACAAGCTCACAATCAAACTACTGAAAATATGTCTCAACCAATATCCACACCTTTGCAGCAACAAATTCCCTTATCCACTCCATTATCTACACCATTTTCAAGGCACCTTTATTTACTATCAGTATTGACACCATCATTTACTACGCCATTACAACAACAAAACCCATTTCATCAACTAATTGCATCAACTCCTCTAACTGATGATCAACGAGCTTGGAATGAAATAGAGGAACAATACAATGAAGAAATGAGGCAATGAATTTTAAATTCTGCACATCAATTTCACAGTCAGGATTTCAATACATTTGAAAAAGAAAACACTGAATAACCATATTCCCCTAGCTCACAATAAGAATCTTTCGAAGCCACTTTATTTGAAAGAGGAGACCCTATTTTCAAAGAAATGTTAGATTCAAATCCCATTTCCCTTAATTCCTATCTGGCAGCTAGGGGTGTTCAACTCTAGCCATTTACACCAGAACCATCTACAAACATTCTTGAACCCTTGTCTGGTTCCTCACAACAACTTGAATCTGAACCATTTTCAAGTGCTTCCGAATCTACACATCTTATCGATTCAAATCAACAATTTATATCCCAACCACCATCTTCATATGATCCTTCCTCTACCATGGCAAGATTTGTTTCAAATCAGGGACCTTTCATCCAACAAATACATTTGTATCCGCCTCTAAGTCAAATTGAAATGTCAGAAGTTGCATCCTTTGTTCCTATTTTTAGTCTTCATATGGTTTCTTCTCAGGACACAACCTCCCAACAACATACACCTAAACTTTCTACTGGTTCAATGCCTCCACAAAGCAATATTAGCACTTCATTATCTACCCCTCTAACATCCTCAATTACTCAAACACTTCCAATGAGTTCCATTGTTGCTTCTACTATTTTGTCTCAGCCGGCTAGCAGCATTCAAAATATTACCATGTCTATTCCGACATCAATTCCTTTAATCAATACTAGTGCAATTGCTACCACTCATCTTATTTCACAATATATACCACAACAATCATTACCATTAATCTCTATACCACAATCTTCTCCTACTCAATATATTCCACAACAAGCACCATCTTCTATGGCCTTTGCTATGTTTTTTCAACAACCACCTCCTTACTCACAACCCTTTCCTTATCAGTATATACAATCTTCCCAACCTTTGGCATCTCAACAATACATCCCTCAACAAAATCTTCCACAACAACAGAAACATCCCATCTCAACAATATATTCCTCAACAAACTTTTCCACAACAACAGAGCATCCCATCTCAACAATGCATCCCATAACAGACCCTTCCACAACAACAAAGTATCCCTTCTTAACAATACATTCCGTAACAAACTCTTCCTCAATAGTAGAACATTCATTTCCAACAGTATATTCCATAATACAATATTCCTCAACAAAACATACCCCAACAAAACATTCCTTCCCAACAATATATTCCTCAACAAAACATCCCGCAACAAAATGTTCCACAATACAACATTCCACAACAAAACATCCCTTATCAACAAAACATCCCTCAGAAATACCAGATATACTCACAACCTAGGTCAGTTTTCATTTCAACCTAGTCCATCTTCACAACAATCCGCACCAACTGACCCTCTTCAAGATCTTATGAATCGATATCAAGTCTATAAGTTGCCTCATCTACACCTAAAAACGTCTTCTCTTACGATCAAATTTGTAATGAACCCATCCACCCATCAGTCCCATACAAAGCATACCCTCCTCACTGGGAGCTTCCCAAATTTATTAAGTTCTACAACAAATAAGATCCCCAACAACATATTCGTGCATTTCATCATGCTTGTTATTTAATATCCCATGATCAAGACCTTATGTTGTGAACCTTTCCAATGTCCCTCGCTGGCCCTACTCTAGATTGGTACAATAGCATTCCATAATATTCCCTTTTCTCCTTCACTCAACTCGCACAATTTTTCTTAGAACACTTCTCTATAAACATAGCCCATGAAAGTCACCATCAATGACCTTTACACTATCAAACAATTTGAGGATGAGTCCATTGCTAATTTTGTTGCTTGCTAGAGGGGTATAATCAATCAATTATCCTTTAAAAAACCACAACCTGAATTGATTAAATTTTTCCATCGATCATGCGCCAAACACATTTTGTCAACATTACAAATTCAATCGTTCTAGACCTTCGATGAAGCCTTTACTATGGCTCAAAAATTATAACTGTGTGCTTTAGAAGATGGTCATGTTAAGCTTCGACCTAAGAAACCACGAACTGAGTTTCCATCTAAGTCATCCTCTAGTCCTGAAAAATCTAAATCAGCTGCTAATGTCATAGTAGTCAAGTTGGCTCCTAAAGAAAATCCTACCACTAAACGTTCCCATCCACAATGTAATTACACACCAATTGGAGAGACTTATAGCACAGTCTTTGACAAACTGCTCACCGCAAATATGATATCTCTCCCCCTATCCAACCTATCAACACATCTATATCTAAACCCTCGTGGTATCGGAAAATGACTATTATAAATACCATAGGGTCAAAGGACACGACATAGAAAGGTGTCGGATGTTCCGCAATGTTCTTCAAGATTTGATTGATAAGGGTGAAATTCATTTGGATAATCCTAATGCACCCCAAACCAAAACCTTGACATATTTAAACAACCCTTTCCAAATCATCCTCCATCTATTGATCAACCACAAACCAATGTTGTCCATACTTATCATACCATTAATGTCATTACTAAAGTAACACCTGTTCTTGAATCTGAAATAATACCTATATCTATTAAATCAACATCCACATCTATTGAACCAATAAGCATACATAAGGAAGAAACATCGACACCTACACAACCGGATGATAACAACGACAATGCTTATTCAACCTAAACTGTATCTACTTTGAATCCTTGTTTGTTATCTTGCCATTACTATCACAAGTAATTATCAATCCTATCTCCTTACCAATTCCACTCTCTAGTATAGATACCCCTATAACTCCACCCTCATTCGCAAACATAACTATGATACCTCTTGAAACATTCTTAACATAACCATCTCTGCCTAAACCAACTTTGGGCCATACTTACCCTCATCCTACAAAAACAATAATCCAAGACCAATACAACATACAAATCATTTAGATTACATTAACTACACAATTCAAACTCCTCTTCCTTCATTAGCATCAACTTCGATAAATACACCCACTCGTCCAAAACCTCAAGGGAACCCAATAAACAAGGTGTGGTCTAAGTCTTTAAAATTCCTTATTATGATCAAACATATTGTGTATGTGGCCCTCGGCATTTTCTTACGCCTCCTCATAGAAAGGCCATTTCCACTTTCAGTGATCCTCTTGCCATGCCAAGGCCTAGGCCTGACTATCAATTTCCCATTACAGAATTCATAAACAAGACACCATTCAAGATTTTAACAGCCCTTATTATGTTCCCCATATCAGAATCCCCTGCGTGGTCCTAGATCTCTTATACCTAGGAATCACCCCATCATTTCAGGTCCAAAACATGTCTATCAAATTGCTATGAGTGGCTCTCGTCCCTCATCCATCACAACACCCAAGAGCCCTTCATAACCAACAAAATGAAAACCTCTAGTCAAAATCTTACTTCCATTGGAGGATAAGATATCCGAAGCTCCATTGTCATTTGCATATGGACCGAAAGGGCGTTATGCATCTATTTTGGAAGACTTCCTTCAACAATCACTCATAACATTACCACCACTAAAATTACCTAACCCATGGGGATGGAAACCTGCTTGGTACGACTTCAACACCTCATGTAAATATCATAGAACACAAGGTCATTCTATTGAGAATTGTAAATCCTTCCACATGATTGCACAAAAATTGGCACATCCGGCTTCCTTACCAACATCAACATCTTTTCTTCCTTCCAAACCACATGCAACACTAACATCAACATCAACATCGTCCTTATCAAAATCTAAGGAACCTATGTCTGAAACTCCTTCCCATCAAGTTTATGTTGTTCATATTACTACTCATTCACAGAACTACGACACAGATCCATCTAGAGTCTAAAAAGATAAAACCTACATAGCAATACCTCCACCACCAAAAATAGTTATCCCATCAAATAAACCCAAATTATCCATACATGTGGCTCCTAAAATATCTGGCCCGACAATGTCACCTAAAACCAAGGTTTCTATCCTCATTACACCACCTTCAACATCCACTGCAATACAAAAGGTTGTCATTAAACAATTACATCAAGCTCCTGTCAAAATGTCATTATATGAACTGATACAAACATCACCACTTCACAAACAAGCAATGATGGAAGCCCTCCGATCAATAACAATACCTTTAGATGATCCATCATCTTTTACAAACTTTGTAGGAGCTCTCAAAGCATCTATTGCTATATCATTCAAACCATCCAAAATACCTTCCCTCAAACCAAAAGATCATGACTTACCACTCTTCATCACAACTCAAATTAATGATGTCTATATCAAAAGAGTAATGATTGATAGTGGTGCCACTATTAACATTATCTCCTCCCTTGATTTTGATCAACTTAAATTACCCAATATTGTTTTCACCCAAACACCAGTCTTATTATGGTCCTTCAATGATACTATCACACCCACGTTAGGCACCATCATCTTACCACTAAAATTTGGTGTAAAAACTCTCCCAGAACTCTTCTACATTATAGAAGGAGAGTTTCAATATAATATGTTATTAGGACATCCATGGATATGCACTATGTAGTGTGTTCCATGTGTTGTCTCAAGTACAAACATGAGGGTCAAACATTCACTGTTCCTACAGATCCGAATCCTTTCACCAATTATTACATGATGTATCATCCAAATGATGTACTTATTCCCAAATCTACGTCTAAATCATCCAATGAAGCTTCCACTAGCACGTTTATTCCTTCTTCTAAATTACCAGATGATTCTTCCTTAGTGATGTTGTACAACACCTCATGTTGGATGGATATTGTCTCCTCATGCTTAATCACATTCCTTCACCAAAATATTATGGTCACCCCAAAAAAACCTGCGTATGACCCTAATGTGGGAGATGTTATCTCTTACAGATCCAGTTATCTCAAAACAAATTTTTTCTATGGGGACTTGATCATCCTTCATCTGGTACTATTGATCAACACCATGTCATGCCCTTCACATTAGATTTCAAATCTTTAGATAATCCAAATTTCACTTGTATGTATCTTCACCGTTGTGCATGGAAAGGTTTTGGCCTTGGGTGTTATGAACAGGGAATACATGATGTGGTCATCCAATGTTCCCTTAAAACTTATGAAAAATACGGTTTAGGTTATAAAAAAATCAGTTCAGAAATATCCGAGGCCACCACATCAAAACCAGCTACATATGTGCTCATCACTGGATTAGACTCGTCATTGCCAACATCCTCTAAAGACCCTATGGACCTAGATAATATTATACCCATCCCACCTAAATTTTTTTAGTCAATACCATATCCTTAGGACCACTCACTTATCAATCTAACCACAATACTAAACAAATACCTCTTCTTTGGCCAAAAATGGTTGAGGAAGATTCACCTGTCATAAATATCCTTCAATGTCATGATGACCAAGATATCCTTTCACATATGGGAATGAAGATCACTTCCTTCGAAAAACTTACCATCTGAAACATCAATTCTCCTTAATGAATCCACCATCGACGTTAACTTAGGAACCTCTCAAGATCCTCGTATAGTTAAAGTTGGCCAATCATTGAGTCTATAAGAACTCGATGACTTCACTTCATTTTTATCCAAATATTATCAAGCCTTTGCCTGGTCATATATTGATATGCCTGGAATTGATCCTAATATTGTGGTACACAATATTGTCACATATCCAAACGTTAAGCCAGTTAAACAAAAACTTCGTAAAATGCATCCTCGCATAGCTCTTCTTGTTAAGGAAGAGTTGCAACATATTTTATCTACCAATTTTATCATACCTATTGATTATCCACAATGGGTTTCTAATATTGTTCCTATAACTAAAGCATCGGAAAGTTATGTATCTGCACATATTTTAGGGATCTCAATCTTGCTTGTCCAAAAGATGATTTCCCCTTCCAAACATAGATCAACTTGTTGACCTAACAGCTAGCCATGAAATGCTTTCCCTCATGGATGGTTTTTCAGGTTATAACCAAATTCTTATCGCTACTAACGATCAACATAAAACCTCTTTCATCACCCCTTGGGAACCTTTTGTTACCGTGTTATGTCATTCAACCTCAAAAATGCAGGAGCTACCTATCAATGAGCCATGACCTACATTTTTCATGACCTCATTCACAAAATAGTTGAAGATTATGTTGATGACCTTTTAGGAAAGTCCAAACGACGCAAAGATCATCTTCTTTGTCCTTGAGTCAATCTTCACTCGTCTCATCCAATATTGTCTTCATCTCAATCCCACAAAATGTGTTTTCGGTGTCCTCACTAAATTTTTTTAGGGTTTATCATATCTATCTCGAGGTATTGAAGTTGACCCAGATAAGGTTAAGGCCATCATTGAAATGCCTCCTCCATCTAATCTCACACTACACATCCTTCAAGGAAAGTTGCAGTCCATACGACGTTTCATATCACAACTCTCTAATCATTGTTAGCCTTTTCATCACCTCCTCTACAAGGACATATATTTTCATTGGGATTCTGATTGTCAAAAGGCCTTTGATAAAATTAAACAATATCTCTTATCACCTCCTGTTATTACTCCACCACGTGAAGGAGAGCCATTTTACTTATACATATATGCTTTAGAACAAGCTCTCGAATCCATGCTCGCACATCATGATAATAAGGGTCAAGAACAAGTCATATATTATATCAGCCACACACTTCATGAATATGAAACCCGTTACACTGAAGTGGAGAAGCTATGTTGTGCTTTATATTTCACCACTTCCAAGTTGTGTCATTACCTTCTTAATCATAAAACATGTGTTGTCGCCAGTTTCAATCCTCTCAAAGATATACACTCTAAACCATATCATAGTGATCGTATCACTCGATGGCTTATGTTTATGACTGAGTTTGATTTATAATTCATGTCACAAAAATCCATTAAGGGCAATCTATTGCAGATTAGCTCGTCGATGCTCCCTTACCAGAAAATCAACTTCCTCATGAGTATTTTCTAGATGAATCCATTAGTAATGTCGATGAATACAAATTCATCCCTGTCAAGATGACTCTCTTCTTTGATGGTTCTAAATGTCAAGAAGGGGAGGAGCTAGTGTTGTTATCATTCCTCCTTGGGGTATTCCTATTCCATTATCATTTAAACTCAATTTCAAGTGCACTAATAATATGGCAAAATATGAAGCTTTAATCATGGGTCTCACTACTACTATTCTTCTAGGTGTTCATATCTTATACATCTATGGAGATTCATAACTTGTTATCAGTCAAGTCAAAGGAGAATATCAATGTAAAAATGAAATCTTACAAAATTATAAAGCTAACGTGGAATTTCTCCTCGGCGTTTTTATCATTACACCATCCAAGCTATCCCACGATCTTCTAATAGGTTTACAGATACAATGGCCTCTTTAGGATCCCTCATCCCATTAGAAATAGAAGATTCAAAAGACAACACTAAAGTATTTGTCGTTGTTCAATGATTAGATCATCCTTCACATAAAAATGAACTTCCTCCTATCAATATCATTGATGATAATCCAACTAATTTATGGTATACTCAGATATACGACTATCTCACTAAATCCAAAATTCCATCTGATTTATCACATAACACTAAACAATCATTTCTTTAGCGTGCTACTCACTTTGTCATTATAGGTGGTATTCTTTACAAACATAGTTTTGACGGTATCTTACTAAGATGCCTTAAATCACATGAATCGATCAAATCCATTGAAGAAGTCCATGATGGTATTTTTGGAGGTCATTTCAGCAGAAATTCTGTCACTAAACATGTTATACGACTAGGGTATTACTTGGCCCACTATCACCAAGGATTGTTGTGAGTATGTTAAGAAATGTGTGAAATTTCAAATTCATTCAAATCTCATCCATGTCCCCAGTCAAGCATTATAACCTGCTCAGGACCTATGGCCTTTCTCTCAATGGGGATTAGACCTCATTGGGGCTATCAACCCCAAGTCATCTCGAAACATCATTCCATTATCATAGCTACTAAATATTTCACCAAATGGGTTGAAGCAATCCCCTTAACATCAACTAAGTTAGGACCGATTATCAATTTCATATATCAACACATTATATGTTGTTTTAGCATCCCACATAAGCTTATCACAGATAATGGAAAATCTTTTAAAAATAAAGAAGTTAAAAACCTCTGTGATACCTTCAATATTAAACTCATATTTTCATCACCATACTATCCTCAAGCAAATGGATAGGTTGAAGCCTCTAATAAAACACTCAATAAAATCCTTATGAAAATAGTAAACGATGTAGGAAGAAATTGGCATCTATAAATCTTGTTTTCTCTTTGGGCTTATCGAACTAGCATCCACACACCTATAGAGCAACACCCTATTCACTTGTCTATGGCTTCAAAGCCATTATACCTCTTGAAATCCAAATCCCATCACTTTGTGTGTCCCTTAAGGAATTTATCCCTGATGAAGAATATTGACAAGATCATTTAGCATAACTTGAACTGTTAGATGAAAAACATCTGATGGCCCTTGAACATCATCAATTTTATCAAGAACACATTAAAAAGGCATATAACAAACATGTCAAAGAATGTGACTTTAAATTCAATGATCTTGTGCTTAAATAAAATCAAAATGTCACTCAATTAGAACGAAGTAAACATGGAAAGTTTTCCCCCAATTGGATCGGTCCATACATCATTACTCATAAATATGGGTCAAGAGTGTACCGTCTTACTTCTCTTGATGGTGAACCTGAAGCAAAACCTTGGAATGCCTTGCACTTGTGGCCTTTCTATTGTTAAATGTTTGATTGTCATGACAGTAGTTATATCTTATCATTCCATTAAAACCATCCATCATACCACAATAGTGATTTGAGAGCATGTGGTTATCTGTCATTATCCTAAAACACCTTAAAGATGAGCACCATGACTCTATTCATTACATCTTTCTCTATGGATAAGTTCCTCTTTAGTAAGAACCTTGAAATCACTACATCCATTACCCATGTACCAATTAAAAGGGAACATAATAGGGGATACGAATGTGTAGATCATATGTGCACCTTTTCCCCTCCTCGAAACAAGTCTATTAGGGATTTACCCTCAAATAAAAATATATGTATTAAAAATAATTTGGATGCATTTCTCAAAAGACAAAAATAAATGGTAGACTGATCCCTTGAAGGAAAACTATCCATCATAGACTAATCCCTTGAAGGATGGCTATTCGTAAGAAAAATAAAAATAGCATAGACCATACCCTCGAAGGATGGCTACCCATAAAAAAAAGGCTTCTTACATTGATCAACCTTTTAAAATAAATACATCAATATCAAAAGCATCCAAGAAGGTTTCCCACATTGATCAACCTTCTTCTTATAGCAAAATTCTCGCATTGATCAGTTTGCCTCAAAATCAAAGTAAAGTTGGGGCATCTCTCTTTAGACCTATGGAAAAGGAGAATCTGTTTCCCCTCATTGATTTATGCGTGTTCAAACCCTTTTATGTCCTAATAAATAAGATCTCATTTAATCCCACATTTTATTAAGTATTGTGTAACTATCCATTGATGATCATATTTAACATTTGTTAAAGGTTGTAAGTGCAAGAGCATTCAAGCTTTCAAAACCCATCGTGTATGTACCAAATCCATAGTGGGATGATCATTTCATGTTTATCCTATTTTATTGAGCTACATTTTGATACAATTAAGATCACATTTTAAATTTAACCATGTTTTCCAAACACATAACATCATATCATATATTCATCTAACATCAACACATTCAAATTAAAAACATATACCACCATACATATTAAGATTAACACATGAAAGATAAAAACAATATAGATCATAAAACCTCATCATCATCATCATATATATCAATCAAATCCATATACATCAATATCAAAAATAAGCTTCTAAGAGCCATGTCAACAAAATACATCATACAAAAATTGGCTTCCATGAGCCATACAACTACATATCAAGAGTCTGTAAACTAAAACTCTCCAAGAAACTGGTGAGGAGGAGTTGTACTACCCTCTCTCCTTGTGCACCTCCACCTTTGACTTATCCTATACTAACCACATCACCAATATCTCCTCTAACCTCTCCTCCACTATCTCCCACTCACTTAGGTATCTAAGGTGGGTGACCTACACTCACACCACTAGCAGTAGGGCATGTCATCCTACTAATCAAACGGTCGGCATACAAAATTGTGTCTGGAAAATCATGAGTCACCATATCAATATAATATTGTAACTCAACCCACATTGACTCATAATGAGCCCTAGAAACTATCCTAGACCCCATATCACGTGGTCTCTCTGCCACTAGCCTATGGTCTCGCTCCATAATCATAGGTCTCTGCCACTTTGCCTTCGCTCTTTGAGCCATATCAGCTAACTCTGCACCAAAAATAGAAGGCCCGATAATCCCTAAGGCCTTCCTCATCCCATCTCTCTGCTCCCTTGTACCGATCTCTATCTGCAATGGCCTAGTCCAACCAAGCTCTATAATCCTCTCACTCTACTATCACATTGTCTCTCTCAGTGATCAAGCCATCCCGCTCAACAATCAATGTATCTCGGATACCCATGAGGTCATCCCTCTCCCTCCTAGTTACATCTCTCTCACCCTCAACTACGGCCTTCTCTGGTCGTCACTACTGTTATGGCTGCCACCAACTCATCATCACCATCCTCCTCACTATCACCCTCGGCACCCTCCACTACCTCATGTGTCATTACTCCTCTCACTTCCCGAGCTCACTCTTGCCTCGACTCTCTATGCTGATCTCTCTTAGAGACTCGATCCCTATCAAAGATCCTCAATACACAGTCCACCATGTTGTATAATCAGGATTCACCCCTACATCATCAATAGGAACAATTTGACCCTTTTCATTGGGACCCATGGCCCCGGCTGATCCACGATATCCTCAAGATCTATTACAAATGCCTCATGAGTCTCTATATCCCCATCCTCTCCTTTGTCTATACGTACATGCTCCACTAGCACTCCATGTGTCAATCTGAACTATCTCCTAACACGGTCAAAGAAAAGTAACTCATGTTCACCCAGTCGACGAGCCTCCACCCATATAGGTTGTTGTAAACTAACCAACTCACCAACAAACTCAGGCCAAACAGAAAATATAGGTATGGCCTCCATACCACATCACCAATCTACAGTCCAAAACAATAGCTCTCTATAATATCTTGATCTCCTCCTTCAACCTCTGGCCAACATCCTCCTCCATCTCATAAACCAATATGGGATGCATCATCAAATCACCCTGCCCCATGTACACAAATAATATGTGCTTGAAGGCCCAAGCCTAGTAGTAGAAATCCAATATCAATGCCATATCTCTTGTGGACCTTCCAAGCCCATAACTCTCTATATGTCTGAGTAAGTAGGGTAGGACCCCACTCAAAAATAGTCTGCTCCTCCATCATCTCGGCTATAAATCCCATCATCATCTAAAGAAATCGGACACCTTTTGATCTGGCAATGCATAGCAAAGAATGGCCATCATCATCATGTTGATTTGGGTACGTCTCGCTCTCTCAACTAAATATGATCTAGCATAAACAAATCCCCTGACTCCAGTATGATATCTCTTGCATCACCCCCATATAATCTAGTCATAGTATCATCTTGCTCCTCCTCAGTGATGAGATAAACACCCTCACCCTAGATAGGAAATCTCAGGATGCGATGAACATCCTCTAGAGTGATCATAATCTCTCCAGTAGGTAGCCAAAAAGTGTTGGTGGAAGGATTCCATCGCTCTAGTAAAGCTAACATAAAACTCCTACATCTGTGTAACCACTAATAATATCTCATACCACCAAAACCTACGGCCTCGACATGATCCCAATCATCCTCAGACATATCAGCTCTAACCTGATCCAAGATCAATGGTATACGATCCTGAATAGTCAATTTTGCATCCACCTGTAAAATAGAAATAAATTAACATCAATATCATCATTAAGAATATATGATTGAAAAATTAAAATCATCCACAACATATCAAAAATGAAATATCAACATCAACATCATCGCCTAAAAACATTAATACCAACAACATCTAAAACATTAAATAATTAAATAATGTTTCACTATTTATTTATTCCATATTCGAAAGCAAAAATAATAGATTGTGAAAAATTACTTAAACAAATAAAAATCAATGTCAAAAACAAAATTAATGTCCACATCAATTACAATATTGGAACCATAAACACCATGAAAAAACTCAAGACGTTTCTAAAAAATGACAATTGTTTGCATAGCAGGATAATCGCCAACGATTCATTATAATCGCTGGTGAGTTGTATAAATCATCGGCGATTCATGTGTTTTTTCCTAGGGAATTTGTGTGACCCCCAAAATGGAAAAATTTCCCTAAAACTATAAAAATCTACAAAAACAAGGATAAACACTCACCTCGACCATCGTTGGCTTTTTTGCCTACTCAAACTCGCCATTTTGTCAAGAAATTGCCTTTTTACCCTCGAAAAGAAGTTTTTCACCTCATAGCTCGCTCTAACAAATCGTTTTCACCGTATGGTAAAATGATCTCATGACAAGTTGGCTTTTATAGCCAAATTTTACATTAATGGAATCACTGGCGATTCCCCCAATCACCGGTGATTTTCCTATAGTCACTTACAAATCATACCTTGTTGGCATATGTGCCCATTTTTACCCTGAATCATGGAAATCACAATCTTCCACAAATGTGTCCAATTTTCAATGGACCCTAGTCCTCAAAATATTAAAACAAACAAAAAACTTTACATTAGGATCTTCATTCATCTATGGGACATGCGCCCTTTGCCCCCATCATTTGGCTTTCCCATTCTTCTAGCCTACCATTACGGATCATATGTCCATAGGTGTCGAACCCCTTGGTTCCCCTATCACTTGGTCCCTCGGTAGCACATCTTGTTTCAACATCCCCTCAGATTGGGGAAACTATGAAACACATGACACACAAACATAGGTGTTCCCCTGTATTGTGTTATGGCGAGATCACCCATAAATTATTCCATCGTTTTTGTCTGACACTTTGCCCTTAAGTTTTCAAACAAAAGGGGAAAATGTAGACACCAAAATTCTACACTCCCCCATCTTCAATAATTTGTCCTGTTCACATTTATAATATATCACATTTATATCCATTAGCTTAAAAATATATATTATCATTTAGGTTATTATTTAAAAAATTTCCCCTTATATGAAATCATTCTGAAACACCTTTATCCCGAAATATCTACCATGCACTATTTCATATACTCAAAAGATCTTGTTTTATTTAAATTTCCTAGCATAATCTATTATTATTAGACATTATCATATGATATATGTTTAATATATCCAACTAAACCACCTAAAATATATCCTAAACAAACCTAGGCTAAAATAGAACATAATCTAACTATTTTCTAAACAAACATGACACCTCATACGACAACACAACACATTCAAAAACAAATTCATGATCTTATCCCTCAAATACACAACAAATAAACTTGAATTAGGCAATTGTTTCAACTATTAACTAAATAAACTTGAATAACCCAAAATCATTGATGTTTCAGTAAAATGCCAACGATTATATAAGCATGTTTTTGCAGTCTCATTCAGGGATCATCTGCTTACATCTTTGAGCCCGTTCTCTGCCATCCTTCCATATCTTTGATTGAAAATATTTATCAGTCTTCGTTTAGCATAGTGTTACAACAGATTAGCTCTATATAATTTTATATAGTTGTTCCCATTTGGAGAATCTTCTACAGTGTGTCCAAGAGCTCTGAGTTTCCAGTTGCACATCCTCCTTCGTTCGTGGATCCATTCAAGCCTCTGTTAGTGCAATTCATCTCTGTCACTACATCCGCTTGTCATCCAACACCTACACTCACCATTGTCAAGCACGATCTTCACCAATTTGTAGATTTTGACAACTTCAATCTTCATTCAAATCAAGGTAAGACTTTAAATTTGCATCTTTTATTTATATATTTGAAACATCCATTGTCAAAAATCCTTTTAATTTACATTATAATCGAAATCAAACTGATTAATTTGTCGTAAAATTGATCAATTTGTTATAAACACATTATATTTCATATTGTTTATTTTAACTCAAAAACGCCAGCGATTTAGTGAAATGCCTGCATTTCCCTAAAATTTGTGTTTCCTATCAAACATGCCTCTTATAGCTTTTATCAAATTATTATTCATCCATTTGCATATATTTCTTTGTCCTTTCTAACATACTATCAAGAATGGATTTTGTAGATGGTTATAGGTGGCCAAGCTCATGAGATAACCAACATTAATTCCCTTTCGATTGTTTGTCACCCTTTGTACATAGGGAGAAATATGATGTATTGCTCGATTTGGAACTTTTTGTTATACATTCAGCCCATTTAGATCAGCTACAAAGCATCTTCGAAACCACTCAGAGGATTTGTGAGGCCACATACAAGTTTTGGGAGGCCTATTTTGAAATTCTTCGCATTTGAGTTTATTTGGCCTAGTTTGAATACTGCTAGAAGTCGGATTGGAAATTTGGGACTTTGACGTTGAATCAACAAACCAAACCGAATTCATCGAACAACCTGAATATCAATATTTCAACTCTACATCTAATTATCAGTACGACTTAGAGAATGAGGAACCTAAATTCATCCTTGATTTCTTTAGAGACAAGCATACCGATGATTATGACTCTGACCTCTTTGAATAATTTGAGATAGATTATCCAAAGCTCACTTTTGAGAACCCATCATCATCTGAAGATTCTAACACTTGAATTTGATTCATATTTCTAGGTTATAGTTTATATATCTAGGTTTTCATTATATGCTATAAATTTGTAATAAAGTCTGAAACTATCAAAACAATCATTATTTTTATCCATCCTATATCATGATTAGCCTTATGTATCGCTTGATTGCATAAAATAGTGGGTTGACATCCTTGTGAGGAAGCCCCTTGGACTTCCAGGATTGGCCTTCGCCAGCAAGCCACTTACTATTTTTACTAATTAAAAATTTGGTGTAGTGCCTTTCATGGCGATATCATTTGCAAGATATGAGCTCAACTATTTTGAACACGTGGCGCAACATCAACACAATCCATACACATCTAGTGGGTACTTGGTAAACCCTACCATTTCGAGGTTTGATAAGTTTTATTATCTTGTTTATTAGGTTAAATTGAAGAGGTAAAAATTTATAAACATAAGGTGGCTCAAGGATTTCCCCTATAGCCTCACAACATAGTATAGGTCATGGTATGTGTTCCCAAGAATGTCCACACACCAAGAAAAATCCTCTCGTGTTGCTTAATAGCCATAATAATAGGATCCCAATAATACAAGAGCTTGTCCCCGCTAGTGTCTCCCACCAAACGTGAGGCCAAGATACCAATGATGGCCTTACGGAGTAGGGATAGATGCGGAGGCAACTAACAATAGCCGCATACCCTACTTGGCACATATATTAGATGCCTCGTCATCCCCACAAACAATGCTCACCGTCTGTATAAACCGGACAACCTTTCTCTAATTACAACCCCTCCCAATCACAGGGAATACCCAAGATCCTGTAAACATCCTTAAAAGTGATAGTCGACTCTCCTTTGACCCCGGAAGCCGAAAGTATTCAGTCACCCGATGTAACAAGCCACTCTCCTCCCGGGTCGAATGATCAATAATACCTTATAACCAATCACACTCCTGCCCACTCCAACGAACTATAACTCCTTCTACATTCACCAAAATAAGAAAAAAAAGCGAGTTAGTAACATGTTTCAAAACATAATCTCATCAAAAATAATATAAAACAGCTTTGAAAAGTAAAGAAAATTCATCTAAGTTGGTCAAAATGAAGTTCTACCTCGACTATTACCAAATCGCCGCCTTGTGCGGGGTGGCGGTTACACAACCACCCCCTACGCAGGGTGGCGCCTCATTCAAATGGACAAGTCCTCCCTTGCAGACGGAGGTTTCGTAATCCGCCACCTGCGCAAGGCGGCGATCATGTCCAAAATGGACAAGCTGTCCCCTTTGACCTAAAAATGCAAAAAATGAAAAAATTGACCATTTTAGATAAAACAAAAGAGCGACCCACTTAGGTGACCCCCTAAGAAACATTTTAAACCCTAGAAATTTAAAAAATAACCCCCTAGGTGTAGATTCTTCAAATTTTACATTTTTAGGGTTCAGATAAATAAATGCAAAATATTAACCTTTGTCTTAACCACTCGGATCTCTCACTCGTGGGGTCATGATCACGATGTCGTGTTATTTGATCTAATTGTATCTCGTGCTCAAAATAGTGACAAGTGGTCCAAAGCTCCAAAATCACAATGAGAATATGTGTAAATGAATTTAAAAATGAATGGTTTTGATTATATATATGTTTGTTTTAACTTTGTTTTGAGTGTATATGCTTTACGGGGTTGGAGAGTCGACATAGGTAAATGTCTATCCTTGTGCAATCGGTAAGTCCTCTTGTCATTGTGTTTTAGTGTTTATTTTTCAATGTCATATCTATATGCACTTGAGTTTTACTTTCATCTTGCATGTAGCAGAGCTTGGATGGCGTCGCTCGGCACACGGGCGTGTCAAGTATAACTTCTAACTCCCCGCTTTGGGAATGCCATACTCGAACTCTACATTTTATGCCTCTTCATGGCTAAAACGCTTCTCCAAGGGGGCAATATGTACGTACCCAAATTTGCATGTGCTACATTGTCGAAAATGGTTCAAAATTTCATGTCTTTTCCAAAGGTGTTCCAGCCCCTCTTCCTCATTGCCACTTATATTTGTAGCTTAGTTTACCTTGCTTAGCCATTGCATGCTTTTCCTTAGCTTTCTGCAACATTTTTCCCTAGTTTTGGCCTTTAGTTATGAAACCGCTGCCCTACCCAGTGGCGATTCGCAACCATCGCCCTACCTCGGGTGGCGGTTGCAGAATCGCCACCCTACGCAAGGCAACGGTTTCCACGCGAATTGTCTCGAAACTCTTCCTGTGTGATTTATACGTGTGTTGTTTCACTCCAGTTCACTTTTAGCACATGTTTATGAATCAATTTAGCTAATTTTTGACTGAATGATTCGTATCAACCTCCTCTTCCACTTGTGATTGTTGATTGAGTGTTTAACTCCCCCTTCATGTTGTGATGTGGCACCCCATTGTTGCCAAATGGTTGGACCATTTCCCAGCCAACCTTATATAAAACCATCACTTCTTCTTAAGCAAATAGCCAGAGATTATTTCTGTATCTTGCTTAGTTAAGTTGTCACAATCTTGCTAGAAATTACACAACCAAGCTTTGTTCTCTTGTGTTGTCTTTCTTCTTCCTGCATTGCAACTAGACGCCATCAAGATGTCATTGCTCTAGCACTTTCTTCTTGTTGCTTCCTTTGCATTCCCAGTTCCTTAGACTCAAGTGGACACAAAAGATTGGAAAATATAACTGAGGGGACAAAGTGATACCACAATTGGCATTACCTCTGCACTGTAATTCTAGGTTGGGGATTGTTATTTGTTTATTTATTTCTGAACGTACGCACAATTATCAACTAGAGTAGAAGAAATCATTTTATTTATTGCAAATAGTTAGACCATTTTCTTCTACAAAGATTTCTTAGGATAGATAGCTTCCTTGCCTATCTTTGTAGATTTGCAAAGGAAGTGATTCTAGAAGAAGCTTTTGCATATTTTTAAGCATTCAAAATTAGATTCAAATTAGTCTCTGTTAAATCCCTCTTAAATTCCACCAGGGAAGTTTTAGGGGAAGGAAAGCTTCTGAGAAGCTTCTAATTCTTCCCGTGACTCTGAGGTGTGTCTGAGGATTTAATCCAAAATTATTAATTGGAAAAAGCTTCATTTAAATTAGAATAGATTTAGTATCTTTTTTGCACAGATAAATAGCTACATCCAGCTTTTTATTTGTATAGGATTTGTTAATTAGGATTAGAAGCAATTTATTTCTTCATTTCTTTTGTATTGTTATTCCAAAAATACAAATTTATTTATTTTAATTAGACTAATTACTTTGTATTGCTTTATTTCTTTTATATTGGAAAATATAAAAAACATAGTGTAGATTTTATTTACTTAGATTAGATTGCTATTCTCTTTCGTAGAATAAAATTACATAAATGCACACATGACAATTCAAGGACCACAACAACCAAGAACATACGGTAGCGATCCCAGGGTCCCCTAACCGAACGGGCATGAACTACTCGCAGTCATTGACACAAAGCTTGCGTATGCTTTGGTCTTCCAAACATTGCCACTACTACATGATATTATCTCACAACCGAATGTCCTCGAACGTTGAAGCCGAAAAAGCTTACGATTTCTAGATCGCCCACTAATCGAATTTAGATCTAGTGGAACCAAGTCTCTCTCGTTTATTCCAAGACCTTGTCTGGAAATATTTACGAGGCGCCGTTGGTTTTCCACGTATCCCACAACCATTAGAAAGGATTTCTGTAGATCTCGACATTGATTGGAGTCTTCATGTGGCTATTCTTTGTGACCCATCCATTAGACCCATTCAAGTTAGAAGGGCCTTTCTTGCCCTTGACCAGAAGATCCAAATATTGTGCATTGAGGACATTGTTTTGCCTTAATAGCTTGTTCATCTCATTTTCACATACTTTCATCCACATACCACATATTCACTATATTTCACTATCCATAGCCATCCACTCATTCTACATTGGCTTTCCCGACATGACCTTAGGAGGTCAAGTGCAATCGAAGGTCACGTGTCGATTTTCATTTGTATAAATTGGTGAACCCGACATGAAGAGCTAGTCTCTTTTCATTTCCATTTCTTTCATCCATCTTCTTCCTCTCCCATTATTCTGTGGGTATTCATATACCCCGAATATGCCAGACAGAATATGGTCGGCCCATTTTTGGTCTCGAGGCGTATTATCACCAAATGGGTAGGCAACGGTCGCCCTTCTTGCTATCTAGATGGCCATACAACTACTCAACTAATCTGCTTTCATCTCAAAATCCTCCTCCTCAAGGGACCAAAAATGGTTTCTCAGTCAAGATTGAGGAGATTGATCAACTTACACATGGGCCACAGCCTGAACTCTCTCGTTTATTCCATGACCTTGTCTGGAAATAATTACGAGGCACCCATTGGTTTTCCACGTATCCCACAACCATTAGAAAGTATTTCGTAGAGCTCGACATTGATTGGAGTCTTCATGTGGCTATTCTTTCTGACCCATCCATTAGACCCATTCAAGTTAGAAGGGCCTTTCTTGCCCTTGACGAGAAGATCCCAATATTGTGCATTGAGGACATTGTTTTGCCTTGATAGCTTGTTCATCCCATTTTCACATACTTTCATCCACATACCACATATTCACTATATTTCACTACCCATAGCCATCCACTCATTCTACATCGGCTATCCCGGCATGACCTTAGGAGGTCAAGTGCAATTGAGGTCACGTGTCGATTTTCATTTGTATAAATTGGTGAACTCCGATACATGAAGGGCTAGTCTCTTTTCATTTCGATCTCTTTCATCCATCTTCTTCCTCTCCCATTATTCTCGTGGGTATTAATATACCCCGAATATGCCAGACAGAATATGGTCGGCCCATTTTTGGTCTCGAGGCGTATTATCACCAAATGGGTAGGCAACATCGCCCTCGCTATCTCGGATGGCCATACAACTACTCAACTAATCTCCTTTCATCTCAAAATCCTCCTCCTCGGGACCAAAAATGGTTTCTCGGTCAAGATTGAGGAGATTGATCAACTTACACATGGGCCACGGCTGAACTCTCTCGTTTATTCCATGACCTTGTCTAGAAATATTTACGAGGCACCCGTTGGTTTTCCACATATCCCATAACCATTAGAAAGTATTTCGTAGAGAGCTCGACATTGATTGGAGTCTTCATGTGGCTATTCTTTCTGACCCATCCATTAGACCCATTCAAGTTAGAAGGGCCTTTCTTGCCCTTGACCAGAAGATCCCAATATTGTGCATTGAGGACATTGTTTTGCCTTAATAGCTTGTTCATCTCATTTTCACATACTTTCATCCACATACCACATATTCACTATATTTCACTATCCATAGCCATCCACTCATTCTACATTGGCTATCCCGACATGACCTTAGGAGGTCAAGTGCAATTGAAGGTCACGTGTCAATTTTCATTTGTATAAATTGGTGAACCTGACGTGAAGGGCTAGTCTCTTTTCATTTCGATTTCTTTCATCCATATTCTTCCTCTCCCATTATTCTGTGGGTATTAATATACCCCCCGAATATGCCAGGACAGGAATATGGTCGGCCCATTTTTGGTCTCGAGGCGTATTATCACCAAATGGGTAGGCAACTGTCGCCCTCGCTATCTGGATAGCCATACAACTACTCAACTAATCTCCTTTCATCTCAAAATCCTTCTCCTCAAGGGACCAAAAATGGTTTCTCAGTCAAGATTGAGGAGATTGATCAACTTACACATGGGCCACATCCTGAACTCTCACATTCTAACAATATGACATTCACCGGAGAGTCAGGCTCCTCTCCTCATGTTTTGTTTAGACCACCTCTCATTCAACCTATGATTTTTAGTCATATATAGTTTTATGATTTTCTTAACAACCGCTTCACGAGTCACCCTTTACAATTACATTAATTTTATGCCTCCAAGCAATCCTTAAACCAAGTATGAGTGTCTCACATTCAAAAATATTATTGGTGAACTCAAAAATTACTTGAAAGAAAATTTAATTGATCCTTGTTAGGGAAAATAGCAATATACCTGCTCCATTGACAAAACTAGAACATGCTCCATCAAAATAAATAGTCCAAGGAGTATTGGGGTCTTCTTGAGCACCAAGATCAAGGAGTTGATCATCAAATTACTCCTTATCCAAAAATTTAGCAAAGTCCACATTTGTATATAACACCTCATATGAAGCATTCATAGGGTCTTCTATCAAGTGTAATAGCTTTTACTCTCTATGTAGAGTCACTAATTTACCCTCCAAAGGAATGGTAGTATAACAAAGATCCATCTATACACTATCTCTTACACTTTTTCCCACTTCCTTGACAAAAGCATTCCCCATTTTTGTGAAATCCACAACAACCGCATTCATGGTTAAGTATTTGCCAAGGTGAGATTCCAACTACATAACCAATCCCTTGACACATCCAACAACATGAACTTCTCTTGAATCCATAATATAACATCTCCCATACGTAGATTTTATTTTTATACCAATTTAATTCATGACTACCAATGGAATAATATTGTAGGAAGCATCTGAGTCAAACATACAATTATGCAAGACCCAACCATTCACTATCAATGTGGTGTAAAAGGGTCCACATCTAATTGGTTATCAACTAGGTATGTGACCAAATTTACTTTAGGGAGGGATCAATGATCTCATGAGGTTATTCAATTTCACTTTCAATAACAAGGGGAGAGACATATTTGTTTACAACAACATTTTCAATACAACCCAAGTACTCAAATTCCCTATTTCTATGATTAGTAATCCTAAGTATTTCTACTAAAGGGAAAAATATTTTTACTTAGCTCATGATCTCGGGACATGTCACAAACATTGTACTTAAGAAGGGATGTGTTAGAAGGAGAGTGATCACTTTCTCATACGGTATACATTATTTGAAAATGGAAACAACAAGATGAACACTTGGAATTTTCTCAACAATAGACATTTTACATTGCATAATTTTCTTGGGGTTCCTTTAGGAAGATTCGTCAAGATCGGCATCCTGTCTTTTGAGGTTGGGGCAAGACCCTTCACTTCTCTACTCCTTAGGTTATAATTTTTTTATTGGGAAACAACGGCATTGATCAATAATTCTCTATCTTCCTTGCAAGGGGATTCTCCATCATATTTTTTTTATCATCAAAGTTCTCAAGTATTCAAAATCATGATTGGGTAATTCAAAGGACTGATTCATATATTTTTCAGCATGAATTTCACGAGGAAGAGAGCACGCCTTATTTACATTTTCTCAAAAATCAAAAACAATTTCAACCCATAGAAGATACGTAGAGGCTACCCCTTGTTCAAATTTTACTTAATGATCCAACACACATACATCATCAAAGTATGATCCAGTAGCATCTTCTTCCAAGGTTGATTGTTCACAAGGAACATGAGGCAATAAAGACATATACAAATCAATTATGTTTTCTTCTTCAACAACTACAACTCATGCTCCCAATGGATCTCGAACTAATTTTTTTTTCCATAGGTGGATGTTTCTGTCATTATGAACCATAGGTCTCTTTCCTCTATCATTTTCTCTATGATCTCCTCTAAATCTATTTTGATTTTGATTTTGATTTTGAACTTGAGGGCCCAAAGACAACCCTTTCTCAACTCTTGCTAGCTTGTAGGATATTTCTTTAACTTGCCAATATCAAGGCCTTAACCACCTCTTCTAGATCGGTACACTTGCTTGTTTTTCGAGATTGACAAGTTTAACTCCTTCCATTTTGGGTGATTTGCTAGCAACCTTGATGTTAATTTTAAATTGAATGACCATCGTGAATTCTTCTCTTAGATTCATGGATTTTTTATCTCTCAAGTAATAGGCTACATTTTTATCAAATGTATCATAATATTTGATCAAACAAGACTCATCGTTGGGTCTCAAATTAGATAGAAATCTCATCAAATTCTTGTTGAATATTGTGTTGAAAGACTATTCACATTCATTGGGATTCTTCTTTATGTGTTCAAACTCGGACATAAAGAACCTAGGACGATTCTTTGCCATATTAAATTCTAAAAACATTCATCATTTCTTCCCAAGAATCAATTAAACCATGAGGTAAAGCGTTAAACCATTCTCTTGCATATTGTTGGTCTTC
This sequence comes from Taxus wallichiana var. yunnanensis, assembly GCA_018340775.1. NCBI lineage: Eukaryota > Viridiplantae > Streptophyta > Pinopsida > Cupressales > Taxaceae > Taxus > Taxus wallichiana. Next base: position 180,702,169 of record CM031236.1, on the reverse strand, counting down.
AAACATGCATCTGCATCTTACATCCGGAGGATCAAGGTGTTTGAGACAACAATGGAACCATCCCCAAGTTGTGGGACCTTGTGCACTTGGGACGGATCTCGGAGAAGGCCGGTTCCTCTATCTATTTCTACTACTACTTTGCTACTCCTAGTGCTTTGAAAGGGAAACTAAGCTAATAAATGCCAAGGGACCATGGATAGAAGGATAACATGAAAGGAAACTACACTAAAAGGTGATAGCACCAGAAAATAGGGATGAACACTATCTGTTCTGAGCAAAAATGAGAGGAAATGCATAAAAGAAGGCTAGGAACGTGTAACACGACTTAAAATGTATTCACCATATCAGTTTCATGGGACACAACCAAATAAGGAGCTGCAAGGGACATGAAATGGCACAACCAACACACAATGCAAAAGAAAAGGAAAGAAGAAGGAATGCAAACACATTAGGACAAAGAATAGTCACAAAATGATGCTTCTATTACTTCTAGAAATGCACAGAATCACAATGGCGAAAGAGGCCGGTATCCACATGCAAGAGCCAGATCTAGAGGTCTACAACTCAAAATACATAAAGTATGAAGTCCTTAGCAAAATGCGTAAGGATCCAGAGTGTCCAACGTTAATAATGAGCCCAACTCTTACATTTATAGATGAATCTGTAGAAGGAGAAGAGAAGGAGGAAAACCCAAATTTGAAATATAACCACCAATAAGAGGCATTCAATGAATGAAAATCTGATTGAGAATTTGTCGAATGCACTTGCCTAGGTCTGTTTGGCTTGTTGGAGGAGGAAGGAGGGCGGACCATATCAAATCTGGTAGTTGAAGCAATCATATATGCTTCATTAATGCTCATAAATATGTTCTCCCATTTCTCACCTACTATATCCACCAAAATTTGAATTTGAATGTCTAGCATTGTGGTGATGTCAGTATCTCTCTGACAAGTCCATGTGCATGCCGATCGGAGCTCTGTGCAGAGATACGTGCTGCCGAAGTTTTTCGAGCCGTCGACGCATGCACGCAGACATGTGGCGCATGCAGATTGGCTGAAATGATGGCCAACTGTGAAAATATTTTTTCATTTCTTCCATTGTCACTCACTGATTTGTTGCAAGGATTTGGCACCCTGTTGGTGCTCTTTGATTGTTGTGTGTGGCACACTCAAGCATGTCAGAAGATGACCTAGCACAGAAGGGCGCAAAGGAGGACATGATGGAAGGGTGCGTGGAAGAAAATAGAGGAACACAAAGAGGAAATACATTCGAGAAAAACAAATTTGGGGAAAAACCAACAGATAGAATTCTTTCTGAGAAAATATCCCAAAGAATGTAAAACTTCATATAGAATTATAAATTTAGGGTCCACCAACATCAAAGAGACAGTGGGTCAATGATGACACACTCTCTTGAGAAAAAATGAGGTTTTAGAACATACATCTGAAAAAAAAAAACTTAAAAGGTGATTTATTTTTCAATTTGAAGGTTTTCTGCTATCATGATGAGTATTAATAAATGTGATGTTTCGTTCGCACAATATGTCATCGATATGTGCACTTCCCATTATTCATTTCAATCATTCCACTATACTACATTTCCTATTGTTAAGTATTATTGTTTAAAGTTTACAGTTCTGGTGTCATTATTGTTATTAATATGTTGTGTCTGACTGAGTGACTCTATGATCATTTGTCCATCCACACCTGTCACTACATAGTTTTTTGCATGCAACATAGTTGTTAACGCCAAATTGTTGTGTTCGTGGAGCAAAAGAAAATCATAAATCAAAAACAAATGGAGAAAAACTTTTACTTAGCTTTTATGGTTTGATGACAACCATTTTAGGATTACCTGCCTTGTTTGTTTACATTTCTTTTAGTCCTTTGTGTTTATTTCATTTTCATAACGTAGGATCTCATATACCCTAGTACTTCTCTCCGTAAGTGAATGTACTTTTCGAATCCCATTAATCTACTTACAGGTCATTTGTGGATATAAATACAATTTCTTTCCTCCCTCCTATCCATGGTTTTTTTGTTTTTCAATTTCAATCTGTCTTATTCAACATATTTTTCACTCTCCTGCTTTGTATATCTGACCATTTTATATAGGGCCTCATCTGAATCTAGTAATGGCTCTCTCTTCTGGTAAGGATTATATGCAAACAAAAAGGGACAGAACACCCATCCTTATTACTCTACCTCGTTGTAGCTCTCATTGTCTTTATAGTGGGAGAAATTTCTTATTTCTGATGATGAAATCAAAAAGGAGTTCACTGTCTGATTCAGAGTGACTCGTAAAGAGATTAGTGGCCAAGAAGAAAAATTACAACTTTTTTTAATTAGTTTTAAAACAGAAAATATGTGATTATTATTTGTTTTTCTTAATCATATATGCAAGAATGAAATAAATATTAGTAAAAAATCAATACAATATGAAAACATTGTAACAATAATAGATAGATTAGCATTTAAAATATTGAAAGAGTAATTTCAATCACATATTTGTTATTTACATAAACGTGCATACTGGCAAAAAACTAACTAAAAGTAAGTACATTACAAACAAACGGTAACTACAATAAGATATTTACATTATGGTTTTCAGCTTGTCAAAAAACTAACAAACGACAACTACAATATGATATCTACATAATGTATTTTTGAAGCCAAAAAAGAACATTTATAATGTTAAACATCATTTCTTTTTCTGAAAAGCTTTCTTCTTTGCATTGGGATTTTTTTGGCACGGTCATTTTTTTAATCCATTTTTCCCCTTGTCAACAAAGACACCCATCTTCTTCAATCTGTGGGGGCTCACACTTCTGGGCATCAACAGTTGTGTCATACACTAGCCCAAACCCTCTCAATAATGAATCAATTGTGCGGAATTTTGAAAGATACATGACATATTCCACTGGTAAGTGAAGGCGTGCCTGACCATTTCTGCAATCTGCGGTTTTTCTGGGCGTGGTTGTCTACAATGCAAGACATTCACAACAAACTGAGTTCTTTTAAATTCTTCATGTCTACGCAGTTGTGGTGTTGTCACAATAACACCAACAGGGGAATGCAAATTTTACTTCATGTTTTCATTAGCTCAATCTGAGAGGAAACAATAAAACATCAGCTATCATATACGTAAGCAAAACATGTTTAAAATAGTGAAGACAGACAGCTTAAATAGCCCTGCCAAAGCAGTCTGATGCCCTACTTGGGGCATATTGAAGTGGCCTCCCAGAGGATTAGAACCTCTCAGCACACTCCAATTCTTGACCTTGGCAGGGCACATGCCCCTATATGTCCATTTAGGTTAAAGGAAATGCAACAGTTACCATGAAAAATAGTATAATGTTTATCCAATGTATAAAGAAAACCATTATGAAAAAAACTCACAATTAATTTTAACAACCACAAACATAAAAAATAATTATGAACTCTCACAATTAGTATTGGTTTCACAATTTTACAATTAATTTGAAACTACTAATAATGGAATTTGAAATTTCATTATGAAAAAAACTCACAATCAATTTTAACAACCACAAACATAAAAATAATTATGAACTCTCACAATTAGTATTGGTTTCACAATTTTACAATTAATTTGAAACTACTAATAATGGAATTTGAAATTTCATTATGAAAAAACTCACAATCAAAACAACCACAAACATAAAAATAATTATGAACTCTCACAATTAGTATTGGTTTCACAATTTTGCAATTAATCTGAAACTACTAATAATGGATTAATGGATTTTGAAATTTCATAATTAGTCTGAATCATAACAAAAAATAAACTTCAATATAAAATTAATCATAAATTTAGCAATCATTAGAGACTGCTCATTTTCTTCAAAAGCAGAGTGCAAATACGGAAATCTGAAACCAATATTAAGCTCTAGGTTAAAATATCAAATGTAATTGATTAGCATCCGGTATAGTCAATTTAATTTACCTTGTGTCCCTTCTATACCAAATTGAAAAAGTTGGATTCCACATTTATGCAGAAACTCTGCACTGTCTTCAGGATAAGGCTTGGCACAAAGGTATCTGCAGAAAGAAAGTTGAAGACTTCCAACATTTGTAGACATCAACAATGACATATTGTAGAAATTAGCACAATAGCCCATAATTGAAGCACAAACTTAAACTGCATAAATGGAAATGCTAAATTTAGACTCCTGGATTGTTCGTTTTCACAACAGGTGCACCGTACATCATACAAGTTTTGGAAGTTATTTCATAGGAGCATTCCATTTACACGACAAACTGTAAATTTCATTGCAGTAGTCGTAAACAAAATTTCATAAATCTGTGCACCTATATGCTCTCATTGAAATAAAAGCCTTCTATCCTGCAACTAGTAAGATTATTATTTTTTAAATGATCAGCAGTAAAAGTAGACAACTTATAGATTGTCATTCGGTTAAAACCTTTTCAAAAAAATTCAGTGGTTGCTGTGAACATCTTTCCTCCCATTTTCATCCAACAAACCTCTGTAAAAACCAATGTAGACCTAAAAAACCTAATAAGAGGGATTTAAAAAACTAAAAGAAATCTAACAGCCGATTGAGCGATTGGAAAGTTGAGCAAGATGGTTTATCATCAAGCACCGGGAATATGCTGCGAGCTAAAGAATGGAGATCCCCTTGTGGGTGAATAGTAAATGCTTTCTTTTAGAAATTCAGGGTCTAGTATCCCTTATTGGTATCTTTATCTAAAGGAAATCCAATCAAAAACACACAAAAAAACTTTTAAAAGCTTTGAAAAAATATATATTCCATTATTCATCAGAGAAACAATTTCTGTAGAAACTAGTGCAAAACATTAAACCCCAATGGCATAAATTTGAAGAATAACAGTTAAAAAACATAAAAAGGAATTAATAAAAGGGATACTCAAAAATTTCATTTCCCTGTTTCATCGGACAACCATCCTCTCTAGGAACCAGAGCAAACAAATAACAGGGTTTTAAAGAAAACAACCTAAACCATATTAGCAAAATGGTTTTGAAATCTACCTGGGCCTGCTTGAGTGAAGTTTTCTCTCTATCAGGAAACCACCATGAACAGATAGCCATAGGAATCCAAACTGCAGGCATTTATAGCAACCCAAATTCCACAAACAACTGAAAAATACCACTTCTACAGAGCCCAAACCTCCTTGAGAAGCAAACCCCCTCTGAAATTTCTGCCATGCACAACATAACCCCTCCATTGTAAAATGAGAGACACTTACTTCAGGTCTACTTCGGCCCAAACTACGAAGCATAATAATCAATAACCGTCAAAGCAGTGCTGTGAGCATTAACGCATCATGTAATCTTCTAACAACCCTTGCAATCTTAAATCCACTCCACAGAAAGTAAACACATTTTTTTAAGCGAGCATGAACACTATTTCTCCATTTTCTCTCCATCTGTCGCGGGAAAGAAGCCTAGGGCAAATACAGCACCCGCATCAAACAAATTGACGGCCACTGTCACTTCTCTCACATCGAATGCCAAATTTTCTCCCAAGAAAGCACAATACCTGTGTTGCGTGTTGATTGGTTGTTTCCTCTGGGATCCGCGATTTTCTCCACAATATCCTTCGTCGTTTGATTTCAACGACAATGCAGCAACCTATAATAACCATCCGATCACTGAAAGATGTCAAACCCTACAAGTCTCATCTCACTACAAGAACGCTTAAGGACTTACGTCGTAATTAGTAGATATTATTTCCATTAAAGATATTCAAACCCTCATGTTATTGGAAGAAAATGGAACTATAAAAAGACCCAGTTGGTTTAAGACGACTCACCTCAAACACACTTTGCATCATTATCACAATAATAATTTTTTCAAAAAATTGCTAATATTTTATATTTTTGTTGGGTTTTTGGCAATCATACATGCAATAAACTATATCATACATGGGTAAAAAACCCAGACAAGATATTGATAATTTTGTTAATTCAAGCTAAGATACAAATACAATATACCTTCAAGATTATGTAAGAAGACTTACATAAAACATTCCACCATGTTCCATATGCAACATTATCAAGTTGTATACCAAATGTGTATCGAATAACCTCTCCTTCGATCCTATCTTGATTATGCTTTTGCTACCTCAATCAAACCACATCCTACTAGGTTTGGAAACGTGTATCTAACAACATCTCCTTGAACCATGTCTTGATTATGCTTTAGCTACCTCAACCAAAACACATCCTACTAGCACGGAATCGACGGTCATCCCTATCTCTCAACACAATAATCTATGATGGTTTGATTATTTATCTAGCTTTCAATTTACATTTTAAGAAATGTTATAAATTGTCAAAAAAATAGTTTTAAAGACTTCAAAATGATCAATTTTATAATTTGAATTACATTAAGATTTTCAACTAACAAAACTTTCAAAAGTTTGTTCATGAATATTTACATTTTGAACATGCAAATCAACTATGAATAAATTAATGAAGAGATAAAATTTGAATTGATGTTAAGAAAACATTTAGTTTTAATAAAATTATGCACCCTGATTCAATTAATGCTCTAGATCTATCTCGATTATATTCATTATAATTTTGTATCTATTTATATATAAATTAAGAATGAGATGCAAGTTCTCACGGAGTCCTCAAGAAATACTCTGTGAAAAAATCTTGTCAAATTATTGGTAATATTGATGTTGTTTGTTTACAAGAAGTTAAGATTACTTGGTTTTATGCTTCAAACCACTTTAATGTGTATTGCTCCTGATTATAAGCATGTTTATTCTTCGCATATGGAAGGAAGAGGTGGTGTTTCTATTTTTGTCTCTCCTATATTTTTGCTCTGATTTCTTCCATGGGGCATGATCCTCAAAATCATTCTGTGTGGATTACTTTAGAAATTGATGACTATTCTTTTGGTATTCTCAATATTTATGCTTATAATGATGGCACGAAAAGGACGGCATTATGTCATGGTTGGGAGATAACTTACCTTTTTCTTATTGGTTAGTTTGCGAGAGACTTTAATATGATTGAGCATCCCGAGGATAAATTGGGGTCTCTTCCCATGAGGTGGTGTATGGGGGAACGTGAGGATTGGTTTTATTTTAAAACCATTGGGGCCTTTATGACCCTCTTTCTAGATGGAAAAATGATTTCCCTTCTCAAAATTGGTTTACTTGGTCCAACTTTTGAGCAGGTACTGACAGAGTAGTTAAAAGGTTAGATCATGTCATGATCTCTCAGCAACACGCTTTTGATCAGTCGATAACGGTCATTCCCAATCATCGTCCTGGGGGCATCATTTTGTCTAACCACAACACCATTTCTTTCAAGTAAAATGGAGTGGGACCCCTTTTAAGGTGCCTAACAATCAATTTTATCTTAATGTTTCCTTATTGAGTCATGTTGGTGTCATCTCTCTCATTTCAAAAGTTTGGAATATGGTGCCACATCCTCCCTATATCTTTGTCGGCTAGGGTTGATTGGTGGAATGCCACCTTTCAACATACTACCAAATTTCTCTACCATTTTGGCAAACAAGTTGCTCGCTTTGAAAAATGGCGGACTCCACTCTTATTCAAAAGTTTCAGAGAACCTCTACTCTTCTTGAAGCTCAACCTTTCGACATCCCTACCCAGCTTTCGGTAGCCAAAATCTGTCACCAACTTAAGGTTATTGAAAATCACAAGGCCGAGAGGTGCTTAGATCCATGCCAAACTTCACTAGATTAAAGTGGGAGACAAAGCTTCCAAAAGCTTCTTCAAATCCCTTCGGGCTAAATTTTCCAAAGAAAAAATCAAAGCTATTCAGTGAGCTCATGATCATGTCACGAGCCTTCCAGATATTGTCAATACCTTTGTGGATCATTACACCTTGGTTTTCTAAACAACCTTCTAAAGAAAGTCAAGTTGTTCTGCAACACTATGTGGAAGTGGTTCCTTGCAAGCTGTCTCCTTAGGATATGAAACATTGTGATGCTCCTCTATCTTTGGATGAGCTTTACAATGCCCTCCTTTGTCTTGCTAATGATAAATCTCTTGGCATTGATGGTTTTCCGTGCAAGTTTTATAAGGCAACTTGGTCATGGTTGGTAATGACCTTCTTCAAGTCTACAAAGAAGCTTTATAGAACCATGTTCTTGGTATTTTTATTAATAACGGCAATATTAAGTTTATTCCTAAAGTTAGGAATCATGAGCTCATTATTATTTTGCGGCCTATCACTCTCCTTAATGTCTCTTACAATATTTTGGCTAAATCACTTGCTCTCCATATTAGTAACCTTCTTCCAAAGGTGGTTCGTTCAGAGCAAACTGGTTTTGTTAATGGTAGATACATTCTTGATAATCTCATTATTGTCTAGGACATTATGTAGTGGGCGAAATTTCACTACAACGGGTTATTTTCCTTAAAATTGATTTTGAGAAGGCCTATGCTCGGATTGAATGACCCTTTATTATTGTTATGCTTTAAGCCCTTGGGTTTGGACCTTTCTTTATCAATGTTGTTCAAACTTTCTTTTTGATGCTTCTTCTTGCCTCATTATCACTTTGGACACCACTCTCAAGCTATTGACCTATTTATGTCTATCGAGGCAAGGGTGCCCTCTCATTCCTTCTCTTTTTGTTTTTGTCATTGATGCCCTTGCTATCTCTTTATTGACATGGTGGAGCGGGGACACATCCGGGAATATTTCTCCCTGATCATGCTTTTCAACTTGTGAATGGGCATTTCACTTATGAATTTTGCCTCACTTTAGCTGAGAATGAATAAAACATCAAAGAATCTATCTCTTGTCTAGACACATTATGTCAAGCTTCTGACTCTAATGTTCAATTATCTACATTTTCTTGGTTTTTGACGAGTTCTTGCCTATGCTCGATTGGCGGGTAGCTTACCCTTTGATATGGATCAATCATGGAGAAAGATTCAAATTCTGGGGATTCCCTTTTGCCTTCAATAGCGATTATGCCACTCTTTGGCAATATTTCATTGATCAAGTGGAGCAAAAATTTCAGCGTTGGGTCTCTAGGCCTCTCTCATTGGCCGAAAAGTTTCAAGTCTGCACTAAAATTCTAGTTGCCACCCAAGTTTATTATCTTGCTACTGTTGGTGTCCTTCATGGGCATCCTTTGACAAACTTGCTAAACTATTGTGGGATTATCTTTGGTCTAAGCAACATCAGGGTGGCTTTCATCGAGTTGCTTGGGATATTTGTACCCTTCCATGTGATCAGGGTGGAATGGGAGTTATAGATGTTTACAAACAGAGTATTTCTCTTTGTGTTAAATGGGTTATCAAGATGCATAAATGGAAACCAATCCTGGAAAATCTTGTTATGACATTGCATTTCTTCAAGCTCTCCTTATGGAAAAAAATTGGGTTACATACCTTGATTATCACCAGAGTGTCGGTTAAAATTATAGGTACCTTTATTGTGAAGAGTATCTGGAAAGCTTTTGAAGTTGTTAAGATGCTACTTCACTGGATTGGGGATGACTTTCATACTAGGATTTCATTCAATGATCACATCATATGGTGGTATCTTATCTATACCTTTTATAATTTCCCATTAGCTAAGGTTCTTGGTGTTAAAGCACTCCGAATTTATCGTAAAGGCATCAATACCATCCGAGACCTTGTCTTCCTGGAGAGAGATTGGCTTCTTTGGCATGATTTAAAACAAAAATTTAATTTGATCAACTCTGATCTTCCGTATGTGCTCAAAATTCAGGAGTTGATGCCTGATGTTATGCTTCATAAGCTTGGTTTGCAACCTCCTACAACATGGTGGTGGGACTGGCGGTGGAATTTGGAAATCCCTTTTTTCAACTATACCAGTCTGGTGTGATTTACAATCTTATGTCCCCCTTGTCTCCTATTATTCACTAGCTCAATGCTCGTTGGAACCTTCTCTTTAGTATCCACTTGGCTTCGAAGGCTTAACAAGGCCTAGAACCCCAATTTTGAACCCAAGCTCAATTTCTTTCTTTAGTGTCTCATATATCAGGGTCTTCTTTGGGAGAATGGTTAAGTCACATTGGCCTTCCCAATCCTAAATGCCCTTTCTGTGGTCGACCTAAATCTTTCAAACATGTCTTATGGACTTGTTAGCATGCTCAATCTATTTGGAATTGGATACACTCTCTCTTCCTCCCCTTCCATCCCGAACTTTTTGATTGGAAAGTTGCTCGATTATTTTCATATGGCATTTATTTTAGGCCGATATTCTTTTTAGTTGGGGAACGATAGAAATAATGCTATTTTTCAGCAAAATGAGTTTACTTTGGAGTTAACTGTGAATAAAAAAGTGACTATTATCTCTTTTGTGACTATGTAGATTCAGGCCTAGGTGCGAGAAAGTGGCGTTGAAGTTCGTGCATTTACATCAGCTTTTGGATCACTGGAGGAGTGCTCCTTACACTATGACTCGGGTTCATCTAGATGATGCTCATACCGTACCACCCACCCATGTGCCATGTCGCAGAAGCCACTCTCGCAACCAACGTTCTTCTTCCTCGGGTCGTCTGCTTCGTCCCAACTCGGGCCGAACTAGAGTCCGCCACCTATGGGTAAGGTTGTGGCGCTTCTCCAACTAAAACTTTCCTCCAGGGGGCGATTATGGAGGCTCTCTACCACCGGCTAGGGAATCATGGTGTGTCTGAATATACAAATGGCGTATCTTAATGGTGGGCTATTGATTCGCCATTTAAGGAGCCTCTTGTATGGGGGTTCATCCCTCCAAAAGATAGTCCTCCTCCTCGACCTAGTGTTGTTGCCCCTTGTGCCTAGTTATCTACTTATGTGATTTTGTGTTTCATTTTTGTGTTTCTCGTGTCTTCGTTGCATTTTACAAGAATTTTCGATCAACCCGTTATTGTAACTCTTTTGTATTAATAATATAAAGGCAGATTCCAATAGTAAATAAAGAATATGACATATATATAATGAAAATCTACAAACAAAAAGAAAAAGACAATATCATAAAGTTTTTTTCACAAAAACTCAAAAAAGTTGAATAAATTACTATGAATGAAAATACTTTAATTTTAAAGATTATATAGAAAAAAATCTACCTTTTTTATATATTATATATATATATATATATATATATATATATATATATATATATCACTTGAATTTCAAGCAAGGAAAAAAATGTTTTAAAATATATTTTAATTTCATAACAAATATCATTTTAAAATATAATTATTAAAAATTACAAGAAAGATGGTAAAATATTGTATTTAAATATAATGAATATATACATTTTATTAATAATATAAATTATTAAAAATTCATTTTCTTAAATATATGATTTAAATTTTTTTAAAGGTTCTAAAATACAACTTGAATTGACAAAAAAACCCCCAAAAGTACCAAATTCCAAGTCTCATCCTACTATTAACTTTATTCAATATACAAAAGTAAACTAAAATTTACAACTTATACTTTAATTGATGGGTAGTCCATCTTTAAAAGTTACTTTTATGAAAAGAATCCACACTTTTTCCTCAATATTATTTTCTCTTATACCAAAATAAATATATAATAAATATTTAAATTCTCTCAAACTTAATTTACAAATTATGACATTTCTAACTCCAAAAATAGTCCAACGCCCCTATTGGAATAGGACGACATTACAGCAATGTCAAAGCTATGTCTTATTCCAGGTTTCAGGTCACGTTGTATTTAGACTGTAGTTCCTTCAATTCACTTGCAGACAAGGGAAGAAGCAAGGGTGCAAGGTCAAAATGTCCAACCTTTACAAAAATGCCCCTCATTACAATAGATTATCAACATATAGATACACATTATCAAAATGGACATAAAAAAGCATGTAGACCACTCTCAAACTTTCCGTCTACGTCTTCATCTTGTGAAGCTTTGGTTCTCCAGCCATTCCTCGTCAGCACTCAAACTCTTGATGATATTGTTGGCAGGCTCTGTTTTCCCAGGGTTCCATCGGCCATGGCCTCAGTCGCCCTGGTTTTCATGTTGAATATATAGCAATCGAGTTTGAGCTTGGCGAGGTGTTTTTCCTCCTGTATTTTGTCCTTTAAAAACCTGTCTGCCTGTCCTACAATTCTATCAACCTCGTCCCTGCTCAATGTCTGCCGTTGGCTACCATTAATAACAACCTGATTACTTATCCCTGTCGATTACAACTCCTTTCCGTCAGAGAATTGTCTAAGCAATTCCTGCACTTTTGGTACGCTGGAGGAACCCCCTATTAATACGACGTCGCTAATTTGGTGCTTGCCTATCTTGGAGTCTTCCAGGCATCGTTTCAGTATTTGCATGCACTTTTAAAACGATTCTGCGTTTAAATCTTCGAATTTGTATTTGCATGCACTTTTCAAACAAGTCTGCGTTTAAATCTTCGAATTTGGCTCTGGTAATCTGTGCGTAGAAATCGTTTCCTTGGAAGAGGCAGTCAATGTCGATAACAGTCTGTAGCACCGAGTCCACTCAATTTCAGTACCTGTCAACAGAGCCAAATTAAAGATTAGGAGCCCTCTAGGAGCAATTGAATTGGACATTTCATTTACAATTTTAGTTAATAATTTTTTCCCATCAAATAAATAAATAAAAGTTACATATATTATCGTATTTTAAAATTTTCATAAGAATCATAATAAATCACTAATTTAGAGAAATTGGTATATAAAAGGAATAAAAATATCTTATAAAATTATCAAATAAGGACAAGTTATAATCCATAATCTCATGAGGTCTTGGAATGCAAAAATACAAATTTTTATACGGTTGCTTATTTTTATTTACCAATATCAAATAGGTGATGGGACTCAAAACTAAACAAAGCACCAACAAAACAATTAAAATTCTTAATTAGCTCCCATGGTGAAGAGTGGTGTCTGGACCAAGCCTATTGATTCCTTCATAAAAAGAGACATTTCCCCCAAAACATTAGGAACAAAGAGTTAAACAATACCAATACCAATACCAATACCAACAATGGCTACAATACCAACAAAATCGTATGAGCTTACAAATATACATATTTTTACTTCAAAAATATTATGTTGAAACTATGTTACTTTATAATAATATCAACAACAAAAATTAATATTAACTTCGGTAAATATATATAAAGTTCTAATAATAGCCAAAACTAATGAAAATATTATGACTGCTAGTGCCTAAACGGTGGAAGAGCCTAATTCTCAAGCAACCTTCAAAATAACGGTGCCCACCTTTACACCACAACATTAGATGTGGTCACTTTTGACTTTTTTTCCTTAAATTGACCCCTTGCGAACATACATGAAAATTAGGCAAAACACTAAACACTTGCCTAATCTACCTAGAGCTTAATCCCCCTTGTACTGATCTCACTTTAACCATGGAAACATCAAAAATGCCTCCACCCAAATCAAAAATCACCACATATTTTGTTTCCATAGAATTGGATCTACCACTCTTGAAGCTCGCATACGTAAGTGCGGCCCGTTAGCCATCGTTGATAACCCGTAGGACATTAAGCCCGGTAAATTTAGCATTATCTCTGGTGGCTCTCTTTTGGGCATCATTAAAATAGGCAGGCACAGTAACTACGACATTTTTCACCTCACACATCAGGTACTGTTCAGCTATCGTCTTCATTTTAGCCAACACCATTGATGATAACTCTTGTTTATGAAACAACTTCTTCTGGCCTTTGTAATCAACTTCAATCACAGGTTTATCGTCATTCTCGGAAACAACACTAAACAAGCCACAGCTTCATGTCACCCTCTAGACAAGGGTTCGTGAATTTCCTTCCGATAATTCTCTTGACATCAAAGACAGTGTCATGATAATTAGATGAGATTTGGAACGCGGCGTCAAAACCACAAGTTTGTCATTGGAAGTGAAAGCAACCATAGATAGAGTGCTTTTGTTTCCCTGGTCGTTAACAATAATTTCAACTCGGTCGTCTTTGCCATACTCCCACACAACGTGTATGTGGTTCCAAGATCGATGTCAATCGCCTTATCGTCTACTCGCCTGTGCACCCATCTTACAATAATAGAAACCAAAACCATTAAGCTGGCGTTGCTTATCGATTCGAAATGCTACATACCGTCTTCGTCCCGCTTCGATCTCACCCCGCATGTCTACAAATTTCTAGTGCTTTTAGCTCCTAAGATCATGTAACAAAGTTTGGAAGGTTTTATCGGCCCTCCTTACAATGCATTCTCCTTCTATTTTCCATATTAATGGAATGACTTTTATAACTTCACTTGCATGGATATTTTTAAACCTATTTTTGGAAAATGATTTTTAACAAAGAATTTATGTATAATTTTAAGTTTTTATCCTCACCAAGGCTAGGATATTGTTTTCACCATTGCAATTAGTTATTTGCATTTTGTCCAATCAAATTTTGTCATTTGTATTTAACTGGCTAGAGCTAAAGTTCCATCCTTTGATTTTTTGTTTTTGGAAGGATTCTATTGGTCATCCCCTTTATTTGCTACTGTTGAGGGAAAAAGGGGATGTACTCCTGATGATTAAATGCATTTACTATTCAAACTTAAATGCATTTACTTGTTCAAACTTAAATGCATTTACTGTGCATCCTGCAGATTCGGATGGTTTTGTGTGGCTCGAGGCCAAGTATGATTTTTTTACAAATCTTAATCTGCAGTCTTCATCATCCTTATCATCCGGTTCGTGAAAAAAGAAGAAATGATGGCCACTCAAAAAACTAGAGCTTGAGGCTCAAATAATGGCGACAGAGAAAACGATAAACAAAGGGCATTTTTGGGACGATTGTTGTGATTTCAGGAGGGGAGTAATTGAGTTAATTTTTCTACAGTATGTTTGCAGGGTTTCTAAATTGAAATCCTGATATGGTTATTGGTTCCTAAATACTTCTATTGGTATGATTTTCGGGCAGGTTAATGGCTGTGCTGGAAACATGGGCAGAGAAGCGGGAGAAGCAGCCCTCTCTGCAGGTCTTCAACTTGTTCCTTTGTCTCTCACCAGTCCTAATCTTAACTTGTTCATTTTTCATTTTAACAGGGGTGATCGATTCATTCCCATGCGAAGTGCAGTTAATTTTGATGTGGCCAAATTTACCTTGAGAAGAGAAGTTGAGGAAAATTCATCACCAAAATTGTCTCTACCGGCAAGGTTTGTCTGAAATTTCCTCCTTATTAAGTCCCATTCAACTAGATTTGTTTACATCAATTTATTGAAGCTAATTTTCTCAATGCGGTTCAAGACTTTTGTCGGAAAACATACCTACCACTGGAAACAACTAGAAATTACATGTAGTTGTTTTATTTGCAAACAAAATGTAGACTGGAGATGAAGGAATTCCATGAAAATGACCTTCCCTCTCTATTCAAATTTTAAATGCAACTTGGTCTGTTTTGATTAGGGTTCAACAAATGGTTTTAAAATATATTTGATTTGGCTATGATTTGTGGTAGGAAACGTACAAGAGAAAACTGGTAGAGGCTTTGCTCCATGATTCAAATGGAATAGACCAAAAAAATTTGGCTTTCAAGAAAAGATCAAAGACCGCTTCTGAATTCAGTAAACATTTATTCTTGGATACATATATTGACGATGACAATTCAGTTTGTAAATCTTATCGCCATATTCCCGAGGTATGCAGATCACCACAGTTGAGGCTATTGAGTTCATATTTTCTTCTTTAATTCTCGATACAACAAAGAGTATCCAGTGAAATTGTACTATATAATTTGAAGAGCATGGATTGAATTTGGCCCTTGGGGATAAATTGTGTTTTACAATTTCAGTAATTTAATACAATTATTTGATGGGCACATCTGGTCTTTGCATGGATTAAATGAATTAAACTAAGAGAAAAAATATCATCTTCTAAGAAAGTGATTGACCCCTTCATGATCTGTTGGTTTTATACTTTATCATGCCATGAATTTTGTGGGCCAAATCATTGTTTCAGTTGGCAGTCCTCCAATTTGTTCATGCTTATGTGCTTTATCTTCTTTTTCCAGTCACCAGAGAGAGTCCTGGATGCACCAGATCTGTTAGATGATTATTACCTAAATTTGTTAGATTGGAGCTGCAAGAATGTTGTTGCTATTGCTTTGGGATCAACCACATACCTCTGAATGCTAGTAGTAGCTGTATTGAAATGTTAATGCAATCTGAATCAAGTAATGAATATGATTGCTTGACTAGTCTTGCTTGGGCAGATGATGGCATACACATTGCGCTTGGTCTGAACAACTCTGAAATTCAGCTTTGGGATGTTGTGCAAATGCGTTTGGTAAAATATTTACTTATGTACTATTATATTCATTCAATATAAACTAAACATTTTTCCTTATCTGTTTGTTGTTTTTACATACTTTTGGTCATTAATTTCCCCTCTATCCATGAAATGCATTAACTTCGATTGTAAAGAGCTTCCCATTCTGCCGCTACGGAAACTGCCATTATAATTTTCTAGGGTTTAGGCGACCTTGGCAGGATCAAGCACTGTTTTGGAAGTTAATTTCAGGAGTAGATTTTCATATTCGTTCGAAGATGTAAATTTTCTTTGATCAAAGATCTAAATTTTACAGTGGTAAGCTTGCAGGCATATAAAACTAACTTTGCACTTCGAAGCTATATTCAGATATACACTTGCAAAATTCTCTGAATATCAAGAACTGCAAAAAGAAATCGTGTCTATGATCAATGATCTAAAGTCTGTTGTCAATTTTCAGACCGTTTTCCCGCCCATACAACAATTTTGTACAGTTGACTGAAAAACTTAAGCTTTGCCAATCAAAAAACACACCTGGTACTAAGAATCCAAAACCCTTACATGAAAATAGATTTTTATACCAAAAGAAAAAAAAGAGTTAATACTTTGATCACACGTAGTTGATTCAGTAAATATGTTGCGAAATAAAAACTGTGGAAAATATTTTTATAAATATCTTCCATTTCGAAAAGTTTTGAGCATAGGTGAATTACACGTGATATGTTTGACAAAATGTGTATTAATGCATGTATGTTTTTGTTTTATTGCAAGTAATTGCTTCACCTTATTTTTTTATCGGTAAAGAGGAATTTTGTTGCAGCCCTCCACCTGAAAATCTGGGAATCAACGAGTCCAGCCTAACCCATCCCAATCTAGCCGAGTCATGAGATCATCATCTGGGAACCTCATTCCATACTTTTTGAGGCTAGAAGCCCAAAAAATAATTTGCATTAACACCTATTATTACAATCAAGTCTACAGAGGACATATTATGTAGGTTTATCCAGAGCTCCGATACTCTGACTAAGGCCAACCGATGAGATCACAATCCTGGGGCCTCATTCTCAGAATTTTGGGGCCATAGACTGTTCAACTAATATGGAAATAACACTTATAAATACAATCAAGTATCACTTGAATTTCCCTCCTTAGGCTTAAACCTGGGTGGATGTTATAACAACAACATGCCTTTACCAGTGAACTGTGCCCTTAATGGCATAATTGCTCAGCAAAATGGCCCGCTTCAAGTTCAAGAACGTGGTGTAGTGGCAGAGTGGCATTGGATTCGCCAAGGCCGAGAACTCGAAGAACATCCTACAGAGCATCGTGGCGCTCAACAATTTTCTTGATCACACCGCCATGCTGGAAACCCCTCACCAAATGTCCATCTCCTACTCCATGCGCATGGTTGTTGCATATTAATCCCATCATTAATTAAATTATATAATTCCTTTGAAGCTCTAGATGTTTTCAATCTAAAATATTCCTTCTCAGCTTTTCAAAATTTATGTTTTTCAAATGTATCACAGGAAATTTTTGCACACTTTGTTGTGTTATTGCATAACCCAATGGCAAGGGACCAACTTGTTGCTCACATTCTAACGGTGGCTATCTGAAAACATTTGTTGCTCTTTCGCATATTGTTGATAGCTGTGTTTATTTATTTTTCTAGATTGTTTTTTAGGACATTCAATTTCAGTGACATAATTCATTAAGTCGTTGTGATGACTGCTTCACCAAACATGTAATTTATTTGGTATGATTCTTAATATTATGAATTCAATTTGAGTGTCTATTAATGTTATCAGTTATCCTTCAAGTATTTTCTTTTTACCGAACCAAAGGTTAGATGACATCATATGTCATAATGGGAAGACTGAAGTTCACATTCTTGACAAACATCCACATGGGTATTTTCTTTATTTTTGTCAATATTGTAACATCTCAGACATTGTTTGAATATGTAAATATAGTTCAATTTTCATCTTTCTTCGCACATATAGAAGAAAAATTGTGCAAAGACAAAAATCAATTGTCTACAATTTGCAGGGTTTCTGTTTTTTCTTAGAGTACCTAGAGACTAATGGGCTTCAATTCCATTTTCGGGGACTTAGATGGGAAAACAAATATCTTTTTTGGCACATTTTATCACAGGAGCATTATTTTAGGGAGATTGGCCCAACAGTTCCAAGGTAGTAATCAAACCTGGGTTGTCATCGAGGCAATCACTCTACCTTATTGCTCTGTCACATACATTTTTATTAATGTTTTTGGAGAGCACAAAGTGCCCATTTTCAGGTACTTTTGTAGTCTGTTCTTTGTTGGTTCCAAATGCTTTTTTATTGTCATGTGCCTTCTTCGCACTAATATTATAGTTAAATTTCATTCCAGTATTGATAAAATTTTGTTCTTTCCGTCTTCAGTGTTGGAGCTTGTGTTAGATTGTTAGGTACTTGTACTTGCATTGCAAAAGCATCCATGCAACACAACCAAAATTGGACATTGACCCGAAATACATTCATACGCATTCACAAAGCGTCCACATGGAATTATCTTCTCAAATACCAAATGGATTTGTATATCTCCATTTTAATTAATTACATGAGGCACTTACGCAAATTCCACCTGTTGTTTTAAAGCATGCTTGAATATTTGTTCTGCTCCTCCACATCAAAAAACTTCATCTTCGGCAGGATTTGCCATATCATGGCCTTGTTTAATCAAAAATAATAATATGTTATTAATTTTTTTAATACATTTATAATGATAATATGTTTTTAAACATTTATTTATAAATTCATTATAAAAATAAGATAAATATTTAAAATTTTAACAATCGTATGAATAACCATCTTTTAATTTGAAATTTTCGGATATTTTATTTTATAGTAGATCTATTTTTATAATATAAATTATTTATGTTGAGAATTATAAATAGTTATTAGAATATTTTTATTGTTTTTAATTAGTACTAGAAGTTTTAATATACACTTGATAAGAATTTATTTTTTTACACATTAATAAAATTATCTCAAGCATTGATTGTGAGAGTCTTGAATTGTGCGGAGAGGAGGAAAAAATGTGACCCCTTTGCGAATCCCGTGAAAATTCAAATTTTTCGTTACTGAAGGGACTATTGAGCGAGCCGTTTGAATCTGCAATGATGCCGAAGTTGTAGCATCGCACGAGCAGGATTCCGCTCGGATTTAGTAGTGGAGAGGATTGGATCGGGCACAGCACAGCAGATGCTCACAGTGAAGGATGGGGTGGCTGCGTTGGTTAGGTCTTTCGGCCCTCAGGGCGGTCATTAAACTCCTAGTCTTGCAGCTAGGGTTCTCGGTGGTAAAAAAATTGCTCGAGGAAAGTGATCCAGGCAAAGGGTCCTCTTCTTCCAAACCATCGGAGAAGGAGATCCCCTCTTCAACTAGCGGTATGGGGGTGCGTGGTCCGTGCCCCTCGGAAGAATTCAAGGTGGGCGGGATCGAATTTAAAATTTCCAAGGATTCGGTTCCTGTCGATCTTCCATATGAAAGGAAAAAGGATTTTGTTGATATCCGTGAAAAGAGGGCAATTTGTTGTAAATTCATTGGTGCCAAGTTCTCTAGGAGGAAAATTAGGAATTGGATCTACTGGTTTTAGGGTAGGGAGGGAAATCTCAAGATTCTCTTTTTGCGGAACGACTTCTTTCAAGTCCTGTTTCACTCTGTGTCCTCTGTGGAAAATATATTTAAGGGTGGTCCTTGGTTCCTAAACTCCTCCAGTTTATATTTGAGACCTTGGTCCTCTGATTTCGATCCAAGGATGGAAATTATTCACAAAGCTCCACTTTGGTTAAATTTCCCAAAACTCCCCACGGAGTTTTGGAACTCTGCCTCTCTAAAATCTATTGCCAGATCACTCGGTTCTTGGGTGCCTATTTCCAACCCGTCTCTTCTCAAATGGAGAAACTCTTCGAGTGCACATCTGTGTGGATATGGACTTGTCTTCCCCCTTGCCAAGTTCTGTTCTGCTGCCTTCCCATAAGGGTCCCAGAGCGTCTGAAATAATCTATGAGGGTTGAGTTTTAAGTGCTTCTCTTGCGAGGCTTTAGGGCATTTGAAGAAGGATTGTCAGATCTTGGAAAAAGGTTGGATCCCTCTTTTCCCCTCATTCTGATGGTTTGAATTTGGCTCTGATTAAATCCTTGACCCCTTCCCTTTCTGGGTCTCTCATTGTTGAAGATGGTTCAAAGGGTTTGGCAGTCTCTCTTTTACCCCTTTTGGCTTTCTAGACAAAGCTTAAGTCCTCACTTATTGTTAAAGGAAATAGAGGATGTTCATAGAGATTCAGGTGCTCTTGTCTCCCTGATTAAGGAAGGTTTTGTGTAGGGGCAAGCCTCCTCGATGGCAACTCTTAGCGGGTGGATTTCAAACAACATCTCTCGGGTTGTGGATTTTCCCATCTCCGAAGCCGGGATTCTGGAAGAGGCGAAATTGCCCCTAAAGTTTTAGTTCCCGACCTGGTCCCTTCTAAATTAGCTTCATGCCAAGATTGTATGGGAGCTGTTATAGGCTGGCTCTACGGGTAAAAGGGGGAGAAAATCAAAGCAGGACCTGGCCCAATTGGAGGTCGATGCAGGGAAGCAAAAAACCCTAAATTTTGATCTTGCTGATTCCGGGAAGGTGAAACCCCTTCCCTGTGTACAATGAAGGTCTTCTCCTGGAATGTCAGAGGTCTTAATTCCTCTGACAAACAACGCTTTGATTAAGCGTTATATCCTCTCCTCGGAGGCTTGTCTGGTTCTTCTTCAAGAAACTAAGTTACCTGTTGCTAAAGTCGAATGCCTTTGGAATAAGTCTTTTAGAGGTTGGAAAGGAGTCTTTTTGGATTCGTTGGGTGCCTCTGGGGGCTCGGGATTGTCTGAAGGAAGGTGTTGTAATGGTGGAATTGCAAGCTCAATCTCTCAACTGGCAAATTGTTAAAGTAAGTTTCCGACGCTCTCAGCTTAATTTTCTTTTATTTAATGTTTATGCCCCTCCTAGCATTCTGGGTAAGAAAAACCTATGGGGGAATTACTACAATTAGTCTCCGCTATGGGTGATCAGATGTTCATTCTTGGCGGGGACTTCAATGCCATCTCTAATTACAAGGATAAGAAAGGGGGGATTACAAAAACCTTCAGTCCCAAAAATATTTCTGCTCCTTTATTAGAGAAGGAGCCCTTGTGGATATTGAACCTAAGCAGGGCTAGTATACTTGGAGTAATAAGCGTAAGGGTTTTAGTAATATTGCGGAAAGACTGGATAGATTTCGGCTAGTCCCAAGTTGGAATTTAAATGACATTGTGCTTGAATGTTTGGTTTTGCCTTGGTCTGGGTCGGATCATTTCCCGGTGTCCCTGTCTGTTAATCTCGATGTTTCCCCTCCTCGATCCCCATTCAAATTTGAGCTAATGTGGTTGAGGGATGCCTCTCTTGAGGGCTGGATCGATCTCTGGTGGAACTCCTATAATATTGAGGGTTCCAAGATGTTTGTGTTGGCTCAAAAACTGAAAAGATTAAAAAAGGACTTGCAGGATTGGAACGTCAAGTATTTCAAAAACATCTTTCAGGAAAAGGCCAGAGTTGAAGCTGAATTGAATGTCCTTAATTTAAAAGTTTTCAGTGATGGGATGTTCCAAGAGGATTATGCTCTTGAAAAATCTCTCTTAAGTGAGCTAGGTGAATTGCTTCTCAGGGAGGAAATTTATTGGAAGCAAAAATCTAGGGAGCTCTGGCTGAAGGACGGTGATCGAAATACTAAATTCTTTCATGCCTCTGTGAAAGCAAAAAGGAATTCGAATTTCATTTCAAAAATTAAGAACAGTGAGGGGGTTCATCTGGTGGATCAGCAGGACATCATTTCTGAAGGGATTAATTTCTTCTCCTCCTTGTTAGCCGGGGATGTTGCCTCCTTCGAGGCCAAGCAGACCTCCCTTTTGGATGTTATTCCCACTCTCATCTCTGAAAATCAAAACTCTGTGCTCTTGAAGCCTTTTTCCTTCCTAGAAATTGAGAAAGTGGTATTCTCCATGGAGAAGAATAAAGCCCCAGCCCCGATGGCTTCCCCATATTTTTTCGAAATTTTGGGGTATTGTGGGTTATGATGTATGGGCAGTTGTGGAGGCCTCTCGGAGGTCCCACTCGGTGCTCGAATGTTGAATAATACCTTCATCTACCTTTTCCCTAAAATGCTTCAACCCTCCTCCTTCGGGGATTTCAGGCCTATTTCCCTTTGTAACACGTCCTACAAAATCATCTCCAAAGCCATTGCCCTTCGGTTGAAATCTATTTTGGATCCCCTCATCTCTTCTGAGCAAATTGGTTTCATGCCTGGTTGTTCTATTCTTGACGGTGTCATTTTGTCTCATGAGCTGGTTCACTCTCTTTCTTCCTCTAAAACCCCTAGTATGATGCTAAAATTAGACATCAGTAAAGCTTATGATAAGCTCAATTGGAGGTTTCTCATCAGGGTCCTTCTGAAGTTTGGCTTCTCCAAGCACTTTTGTGAGTGGATCTTCAGTTGCATCTTCAGCCCCTCCTTCTCTGTTCTTATTAATGGGAGTGCTTGAGGGCTTCTTTGGAAGTAATCATGGTATTAGGCAAGGGGATCCCCTGTCCTCTTTCTTATATATTCTTGTGGCTGAAGCCCTTGGCAGGTCCATCAAATTTAAATTGGGGAAGGTAAGATTTTTGGCTTAAAGATTGCGGATGGTATTCCTCCACTCACTCACCAGCAATTCCCGATGATACCTTTCTGTTCGGAAGGGCCTCCATCCGGGAGGACAAGGAGTTAAAGAATTCTTTGGGAAGTTACTCTAGGGTGGTAGGGAAAGATGTAAGTGTGGTTAAATCCTACATTTTTTTCTTCAATGTTGCCTTGCAAACAGAGGCAAGAATCCTAAATATTTTCAATTTCAAAAAAGGGCTCCTACCTGTCAAGTATCTCGGTATTCCTTTGTTTAAAGGTGCAGGTAAAAATTCCCTGTGGAATGATCTTCTCAATTCTCTAACTATTAAACTGAATTCTGGAAAGGTAAATGGATCTCCCTTGCCGGAGACTTTTGCTGGTTAAATCAGTCCTTTGTGTTGCCCCTCTTGTATCTCCTTTCGGTCCTTAAAATCCCTAAGGGTATTCTTGATAAGATTAAGGGCATTTTGCGGAAATTCTGTGGTAGGGTCTATCCAGGAAAAGAAGCTCCCCCTGATTAGTTGGGATACACTTGCTAAGCCTAAAGAGCTTGGTGGTGTGGGTATCCTAAATTTGGGTCTGCAAAACATGGCCCTTGGAGCTAAATTGGTCTGGAAGCTTATCTCCAACCCCAACAGTCTTCTCAGCTTGGTCTTCGAAAAGAAATATTTGGGTGCCTCCCTTCCTGAGTCCATCCTCCGGTGGCAAACCCCCTAAAGGTTCGCATATATGGAATTTCATGATTGAATGTAGATCTCTGTTTGTTTTTTATGCGGACTGGAAAGTGGGTAATGGAGAGAAAGCTCTCTTCTGGGATGATCCATGGAATGGATACCCTGCTCTTGGAGACTCTCCTACTTTCTCAGATATTAAGAGGAGATTGCTTGATGATTGGGGCCCTTTTGTGTCCAACTATGGGGAACTGAACGATTCCCTTCCCTCCATGTTGCAATGGAAAAAAGTGGATCATCTGAACCTCTCTCCTAATTTAGAAGCTAATTTTTTATCTATTTTGCAGGAAAGGAATATTCTAATCTCAAATAAGCAGGATGAAATTGTTTGGACTGCATCTCCCTCAGGATCTTATTCCCCTCATCTTGGGTATCTTCTGCTTCATGAGGACATTGCACCAAAAACCAGTATGGAAAGATTTTTGGGAATCCCAATGCCCCCCTAAAGCTGGTCTTTTCACCTGGATGGCCTTTAAGGGTAAGATCTTAACTCAAGAAAGAAGGAAAAAAATTTGTTTTTCAAGGTCCCACTAGATGCCTCCTATGTGAAAAGGATGTGGAAGACAGGGACCATTTGCTTCTACATTGCTCCTTTGTGGTTGAATGTTGGAACTGGTTATGTGCCAACATCAACCTTCCATGGGTCCAACCTAAATCCCTCTTAGATGTTATCCTAGCCTGACCTATTAACTCTCATTCGGGGGCCCTTTCTTCTATTTGGTTGTGTAGTTTGTTACTTCATTATGGCACCTTTGGTGGGAGAGAAACAAAAGGCTTTTAGGGAGGAATATGGTTCAGTGAATTCGGTTCTCCTTCGGTTGGAAAGAGCTATCTCCGAAAGTTGTGTCTGCTAATTGGTCAAGATCCTGTCCTTTTTCTTCCCATGACAGACTACTTGAAAGAAGTTGGCCATTGATAATCAAGCCTATGGATGGGGATATGAAGTTTAACGTGTCTTCCTCCCTGGCTAGAAGAAAAATTGTCTGGGCTCCCCCTTCCTGTGGGTTTTTAAAATTAAACTTTGATGGGGCTTCTAGGGGCAATCCGGGGGTCTCAGGTGTTGGATGTATCATTCGCAATTCCTCTAGTAAATTGGTTATGGCTACTTCTTACAAACTCAAGGTGGGTACATGTAATGTTGTTGAGGTGCAAGCCCTTGGTTTGGGCTTACTTCTCACTGCCTCCTTAAAATTGAAAATCTGAAATTGAAGGGGACTCCATGATAATCATTAATGCCATCATTAAAAAAAGAGCTTTGTCATGGAAGCTGGATATCGAAGTTTAGAAGATTCTATGGTCATTGTCTAAATTCAAAAATTGGAGTATTAAGCACATCTACCAAGAAGGTAATCAGTGTGCTCGATTGGTTAGCAAATAAAGGTATCGATCAGGCATGTGGGGAGAGGGTGGCAAATAACTGCTCTGTGTGGGAGGGATTTCATATGATTTCTGTGAGGGACTCTGCCCAACATGATTTTGATGACAACTTCCCCATGTGTGAAGCATAAGGAACTTATTTAAGTCTGATTGGGTGGCAATCTTACACATCTCCCTCCTTTTTGCTATGCGAGATGGCACCCCCTCGGGCTCCTGTGTTGGCTCTTTCTTGTGATGTGAGGGAAATGGCTTTTAGAAATAGGGTTACTGATGGCAGGCTGTGGAAGATTTTCCTCATCTCATGTGCGGAGGACCTGGAGGTGATCAAATTGGTTTTGGGGCAGGATTTTCTAGATATGGAGGGATGGCCAAGGGTAAACAATAGTATTGCCTCCTTTTTGTGGAAAATCTATTGGTTTGCATCCTTCAAAAGTGGAGGTGGTTAATGTCGCGGCCCACTAGTTATGCCCAACCTTCTGCGGAAACCTTGCTTCGGAGGTGGTTAATCTAAACATGGTTTCATGGTCTGCTCAGGATGTCTCCCCGGGCTCATCGTGTGGTGCTGCCTCGGCCTTTCCAGATCTCGAGCACCACTTCAAAGTGTTGTTGGATTTTGTTGAGTCCCTCTATTCATACACTAAGGATAAAAATTAGGGTCGTATTTGTATATAGCTGCCCAATGTCAAAGCTCGGGGCTTTCTTTGGTTCTATTCTGTCTTGATGGGTTGATCTGTGTTCCTCTGTGGGTGATGACTTTGGCTACCTTTGGCACATCCGGCTTGATGCTAGCTCCATGGATGAAAGGTCTATAGCACGCCCGAGCCTGGTAGTGGAAGTGCCCAATTCAGGTATTAACATTTATGTCATGTAGGCACGTAAGCATAATTCGGGTATAAGTATAGTTATAGAATGAAATGTGGTTTTTGCTAAATCCTGCCACCCGAATATTTGTGGTTGATGTATAGGCTTATACGAGGCTATGTCTCCTTTTGTAAACAGGAATGGGTCCCTTGACCCACCTTAAATATCAAAAAATATATATACACTTGATAAGAGGTGGTTAGAATTGAAAACCAAAACATCTTGATTAATAATTGTCATACATTATTATCTAAATCGACAGAATAGTCATACAGTTCGATCCCTTTCTAACAATTATTTCCTTTAAGGGGTATACAATTAATTTCTCTTATGTTTATCTTATTTCACCCTTCTAGTTTACTTTAATGTGAAATTAAATTCAGTTAGGGAGGCGGGGACGGGGAGGTGGCGGGGGAGAAAGGGAAGGGTGTGTCTAAATTTCTTTGATGTGAAATTAAAGCAAGATATACACTCATTTACTCACATGATATTCTTAAGGGATCCTTTCGAAAACACTTATAAAGGATTGTGCAAAGTTGTCATAATATTCCCTAAAACAAGAGCAACCTCGTTACTGAGTAAGAAGCACTTTAATGTAGGTTAAGAGCATACACCACCACGTCGAGAACATATTAAAGTTAAATCAAACACTACCGAGCACCTACACATTAAATGGCACTTCATGGGGCTTACTCTAGTAATATTTATCTACAAGCATTTTATTGTGGCATTCTACTTTATAAATTTATTCAACAATCATGAAAGTTACATTATCAAGTATACATAGTCATGTCCTCTATTAGTGTTGAGGAATAAGGAAAAACATAAGGAGAGGATGTCTACATTTGCATTTACTCTTGCATGAGCAATGAGAGAACTACATGGAGTTTAAGCCAACCATTTAAGAAAATGTAGTGCGACTATGGATCAAAATCAATAAAGGGATTGACAACAAAGGGCAATCGAAATCCACCACGCACATCTTTTTGTTATCTAATGCTTAAAGGAAACTAAGGTTTTGATCATTATAGGTGCAAGCATGAGGATTCTTAAAGAAGAGAGAGTGTGGTAATTAGTATCTAAAGACAAAGATGAAGAGACCAAGATTGAAATAAACGCTAGTACCAAACATGACATAAGCTTCGAATGCTATTGTCCATATGTGATGTAAGTGTCAGTGACGATCTAGGGCTCTATTTCAAAAATAAATCACATTTAACCCTTGTGAAAACTTGTTTTTGTTTCACCCAATTATAGATCCAAAACATATTGTGAAACAAAAAATTAACTAATTTAACTCATCCCCATGTGTTTTACTATTATTAAGCACGAGCTCTAGTTGAGTGCTCCTTTAAGCCATTTTTCGGTACTTTCAAATATGAATGTTGGAGAATTTATTTTTAACCCTAATTACACATTTATACTTATCCTTGTCCCGCTTTAGTTCTCATCACCCCTTCAATTTAGAATATAGGGATTGGGGAAAGGTGGCTAATTAGCTTGTCGGGTGGTCTCCATCGCCATATAGAGTTCTATAGGCCATATATATATAGGGACTAACCATATCCTTTAATTATATTCACCCGAGTCGGAAAGAACTATAGGATTCACCCACCAGGCTCTCCCCCCATATAGAGAGTAGGGCATCTTCCTACCCCACCAACATCCATATCCATCAATATTTCAAACATAATAAGAACCGCCTTAAATTTTAATTTAGTGTAAATCATTTGGTGAACCCACTTATTGATCTTACAAAACCTTCCCTAGCCTTTATGTTTTCATATTTCTATCTTCTAGGGTTTTATTTAAGGTTTCCATTTTGATTTTTATATCTTCCATATAATTTTCTAATTTTTTCCAAGGGATTCCTCCTTGATATACCTATTCTAGGATTTACACATCCTTCATGCTTTATAGGGTCATAATGGGCCTTCTATCAAAAACCTTATATATCATTAGCATTTTTGTCACATATCTTGTACTTCTTACTATATCATCTCTTTCTACGGATCATGGACCCATTGTGCTATTATATTTGACCACATTGATTAACCCTCTAACAATAGTAAGGGCCTATAACAAACATTGTTTATTACTTTTCACGTTAATAATTTATTAATCAAGATGGTTTGATTTGATGGAGGTTTTCTTATTAATACATGTACTCATTCTTTACTTCAATAAATGGGCATCTCCATGAGGTATATTCAGCCATAACCCATAATTGTGAGGATTTTTGAAAATAATGCTTGATGCATAATGGCTAAACCACCGTAAACATATTATTTGTGCCCAAAATGACACCTACCTTTCACATATTGGATACCCCTCTACATTTCAATGTTTTATTGGCAAAACTATGGATCTATGCTATGACACTTCTATCATTTATATTACATATAGGTGTTAAATTTATCCACAAGGGCCATGAATGCACTATCTAATCGACGATGAGACATATATGTATAATTTATTTCTAAATATGAACTATGACAAACACTTTGTTATATTTTGTAGATATAATAATCCTCTTGATGAATCCAACATGACTATCATCATTGATCCCTTTCAAAAATAATTTAATCATGATAATATCAACCATGAGCATGGTGATCAATTGTCATACACTATTGTCTAAATCTAGACAAAATAGTCGTATGCAGTTCGGTCCCTTTCTAACAATTCTTTCCTTTAAGGGAGTAACAATTAATTTCTCTCATGTTTATCTTATTTCACCCTTCTAGTTTTATTTAATGTGAAATTAAATTCGGTTAGGGGCGAGGGTGAGGAGGGGAGGTGGCGAGGTGGGGAGGGGAGGAGGGAAGGGTGTTTCTAACTTTCTTTAATGTGAAATTAAAGCAAGTTAGATACACTCATTTACTCACTTGATATTCTTAAGGGCTCCTTTGGAAAACACTTATAAAGGATTATGCAAAGTTTTCATAATATTCCCTAAACCATGAGCAACCTCGATATGTAAGTAAGAAGCACTTTATAGTAGGTTAAGAGCATACACCACCACATAAAGGATACACCTAAAGATGTTGATTTGCCGAGAAATGTTCAAGAGTTGGAGTTGAGCATGTTGCATATATGGATTGAGAAGACAATGAAGGCAGCCTAGATTGGTTTTAAAGTTCCATATCTATGGATGGTCCCTTTCCCAAGTAAGTTCAATCCTAAACAAAAGCTACATTTTATAATCAAAACATTGACTCAAGTTGCAGAGTGGGTTAATGATATGGAGGATCATGAATCTAGTGTTGGGCAGCCCTTTCAATGGGTAATTCTCACACTACCATCTCACAACCCTCCTATTCCCATTTCTCAATCTACACCATCTCATCTTGAACTTCATTTCCCTAGCTTTCCACTGTTACTCCCATCGAGAATTCCATTTCTCCACCTTCTTCCCTTCCTTCCCACCTTCAATTCTCTGCCCTCTTTCCTTCTAAAACTCCTTCCCCTCTACAAAAAGAAGAAAATGTAAAACCTTCTCCTCCATTGTCGAACAATTACAAAACCAAGATGTAACCCAACACATCCCTCCTCTTGCATTCCTAAACCATTTTTGGGAAGAAGAAAATAAAAAAACTAGTTAAGGGTAGCAAAATAAAGATCTCAACAGAGAATAGATTGCAGAAAATTTAAAAAGTTGGGCTTGAGGTTTGGAATTGATAAAATTCCCCTCTTTGGTTAAGCCTTTAGTAGAGGCTAAGTTGGGCCATGAGCAAGAAGTCAAGGTGGAAGTTGATCTTGCGTAAGAACAAGCACAAAAGGAAGATGACCATCAATCTATTTGCTCTGATATTTAAAGCTCAATGACTCCATTAATGCTTTTCATGGTAGCTTCAAACCCAAACCCTCACCAGGAAAAATTTATTTTTTATTTCTAAGCATTCTGGCAAGCGATACACAATGAAATTTAGAGCACGAAATTGCGACAAAAGAGTAAAATATTAAAATAATGTTGTCATCGCAAACCGAGGTCATTTTTTTACTTTTTAAAAATAGCATATGTTATGCCCCTTTACATGCTAAAAATAGTAAGTCCCTCAATTTGCAAGCTTTAGACATCCAAAACACTTAAAAGCAGTGCATAATGGTAAGCAGGACAAAATTGTCAATTTTCCCAAAATAACAAGTCTAGAAAAAGAACCTGCTAAAAATAGAAAGTGGCTAAAAATAATAATGCATCATCAATAGAGGGAAATTGGAATGTGCCAGAAGGTTCAAGAGGTCAGATTTGAGAAAAATAGGTGATATGTCCCAAAATAGCAGTCTTGGTCTTACCTGCTAAAAATAGAAAGTCTTCATTTTGGGTGCGAAAGTTACAGATGGCTCCATTTTCACTCATCTTTCCACTTTTTGGACTCTTCATATGGTTATGAGATGATCTTATAGCTCAAATAAATAAATGAAACTTCCATATGGATCTTGGAAACATCATCTTGAGCTCAATTATGTCTAGAAGTAAGGTAGAGCATTGTGGGTTGTAGGATGGTAAATCCTAGGAAATTGTGAGGTCAGAAGAGATTCGAAAGATTTCAAGGACTCAATTGATTCACCACATAAAAGGTTAGCATATCTCCTTGGCCAAGTTGGATCCATCATCATCTCTTAGTGAGCTAAGTGATTTAAGCTCGATGAGCTAATTTGAGTCGGTAAGCTAGGTGAGTTGGTAAGTTAGGTGGTTTGAAGTGACTTAGTTGGAGTGAGCTCAGTGAGCTCAATGAGATAAGGGAGTTGATCAATAAAGAATCTAGAGGATCATCATCAACAAGTTCTTCATCAAAAGGAGCTTCTTCAACAAGTTCAATCAATCCGCTTCTCTTTTCCTCTTCTCTCCCTTTCTTTTAATTCTTCATTATATGTAATCATGGTATTTTGTCATATTCACTTAAGTGACAATATTTGTAATTTGTACAAGTATTCTCTCAAAATTATAGGAGAGATACTAAATTTTTCCCTTATAAGGGAAATCAAAGGTCACAAGTGGAATAGGAACATGAAGAGTCATGTGGGGAAGATGAGAGGTCAATTCACATTGCTATAAATTGGGATGGCTTCTCCATTCTCAAGGGATCTTGAATGTTAGTATTTTTAGTAGCAATTGTGGATTGTGACCTTGGTGTTGAGCTTTGTATCACCAACACAATAAATAAAAGCTACTTTTCTTCCATTTCCCTTTCTCATGTGTTCTTCTTTTTTCTTTTTATGCACTTTGCAAGCATAGTGTTGGAAAGGAACCTTGCATCCTTGATAGATGAATCTAAGGAACTGTGTGTCTTTAATTCATTGGTCCCATTGATGACTTCATTATTTCCTTCTTCTATATTGAATGTTTAACTACTCCGGTTATTGGGTGTGAACTCTGCAATTGGCCTACTCACAATAATAACCTTCCTTTGTCTAATTTCTCTCCTTTACCCCTCATCATTGTAATTTCCTCCCTTGTACCCCGTACAAGAACTTTTCCACATGTTTAGTGGAGTGTTCTTGTGTGATCCTTGACCTATTTTTCAACCCACAACATTTAGATAGGAATATATTAGTTTACATTCAATAATGGGAGTTGCACCATTCAATGTAGAGGGCATAGCCCTATGAGCGTTGGTGGAAACACCTAATTTTCCATATCAACAAATTATTTCACCAATAAATAGCAAATAATGGCAAGAAAAGTGTATCAAATAACCATGGTGGCATATAGTCCTGCAAGGAAAATGTTGCACATGAAGCACCCATTAGCATATTAGAAAGATAAATAGTATGTCAAAGCATGTATGTATAAGTGGAAAGTAATGTCCTAAAAAGTAAAAGTAGTAAATAGTGAGAAAATAACACTTGTAATGTGTGAGATTAGGAAAGTAGATGCCCTCAAAAGCCTCGGTGGGACTAGTAAAAGGTATAGTGCCAAGCATCATTGCAACGTGTAAGAACTTGTAGGAAGTCTGCATTAATAGCAAAAGACCAAGTGAATGTGCATGTGTATATATAGAATGATAAAGACATACTAAGTATTTGACTAGCATAATAGTCAAAGTGCATGATGTAAATAGTACAAACAAGCAAGAGTAAGTGCAACCAAGATGTGTAAATGTATAGTATGAGTGTGATGGAATGGTATGCAGTGTGTGAATGTGATAGGAGCATTGTGCCCCCAACGGATGTGTATGAGATGAGATTCATTTATAAAATACCCCTAAACAATCAAGAATGAACCATAGAACAAGAGTATGACATCGGGAAATGGTTTGAGATCGTACACTAGAAAGATATATCATGAAGCATAGAGCGTGAAGAGTGAACTTGGTGAGGTTCATTTCATATTTAGACCCTTAGCGATCAGTATGAAACCGTGGAACTAGAGTGTGTCATGGGGTGATGCTACGCCCTTAACCTATTGCTTGTATTAGGATATGAGTAGGTGACTTATGGCTTACCATATCATTATGTCATTTATACTTTCTAATTCTTAGTAGGTCGGCCATGGTGATGGCCATAACATAGGAATAGTATTTATACGATTGGAGGTAGTAGTTTATCATCATTCGAGCATTTCAGTCTTATTGTATGGTTTGGGGATTTCCCCCTAAAAGTGACGAAGCTATTTTAATTGCATATTGAGATCATTTATCTAAAATATTGTGTTCTTTGGTGTTCTATTACTACTCATAATCTGAATTATAGAAGTAATTTCATTACAAGTGGTATCAAAGTTGCGATCCGGGCCAAAATTAGGGTAAAAACCCTAATTTTTTGTTTCCGCTATATATTGCAAACCAGAGTGATTTGTCTGAGATGTTTTTACCAAAGTTGTGAATCCTTTCAAGTAATATTCCTTGAAAATTTCATACTTTTTTTCTTTATTTTGCAAAAGTTATTGCAAATTTAGGGTTTTTCATAAAATTGCTCCACTAGGCTGCGCAATTTCGTAACATTTCAAGTTCTTTACATTTTCGGAAAGCTCTCAAAAACTATTAGTAGTATTTTCTTTGTGTTTTTTCCTATTCGGAAGAATTTGTATCGAAACCCTAAACCCTAGAGTTTGACATCATGGCGGGGCCTTCCACAAAATCCAAAAAGAATATTGTCACTCCGGGTAAAACCCCAGATAAAGATGGGCTAGTGATTGAAGATTTGGAGTCAGAAGGGGTAAATACAGGTTCCTCAACACTAGGGTTTACCTCGGTCGATTATAAGGTGAGCCAACTCGAGTATGAACTACAAAATCTCCAATCTAAGATGGCATGTAAAGGAGACATAGACCAAATAAATCAGCGGTTGGATGATATCATGCAACATATAAAGGGTATATAGTTTGTCTCAAATCAGCCCCAACTCAACCTAGGAGGATCTTTAGTTAAAAATAATAGGCAAAATAACCATGTTGGATCACTTTTCCATCTTGTTGGTCGTCAAATAAGACTTTATGAAGAGCAACAATCGGGGACAAGAAGTCCCTCCTCTTTAATGCGAGAGGTTCCCTTATTCGAAATGAACCTATTTACAAATATACAAAACATGATTTTACGGTTAAACTTGGACATTACGAAAGTGTTTTCAATAAAGATCATCAATTACAAAAGGACCGAGGAATGAGAGTACGAGGATGAGCAGAAAGGCAACACTCAGAATTATAGATAACAGAATAATTCTTTATGTATGCGAAGTTACAGTGAATTGAAACAAGATCATTTGTATCATATAAATAAGATGGAATTTAAAGACACAAAGTTACGTAAATAACATCCGCGTAACACAAAGTTTCTTGACATAACACGAATAAATGATCTTCACAAAATTAAATGAAAGTCGGGGATAAAAGAGATTAGATAAACAAAGAATGAAAAGCCCTTCTGTATTGATTTCTTTATGATCTATTTACACTTTCAGAAAATAAGCCAAGTTCTTCCTCCCCTCAAAATGGCGTGGAGAGGCCATTATATAGCTTACAAATCAGTTATTCTTTGTAACTACTTCTTTTAACTAAAGATTAGTTAAGGATTGCCAACCGCAATACCTCAACTAATTACAATGAATCCGAGAAAAAGAATTAGAAAAGAAGAGAAGAATAAGGAGAAGAAGACAGGTGGTTATGAATGGGAGGGACCCACTGACTTCAAAATTCACTGCCTGAATCTCTTCAATGCCTCGGTTATGTCTCCACGCCACGAGGATTGACGTCTTTATGGTGAATCGAGCCCAGCCCAAAATCCGGGCACTTCTCCATTTCCTTATCAAACTCGACATGAGTATGGTAGAATCATCTGCGCCGTTGGTGTAGGGTTTGCATCAGCCATCCTCGACCAAAAAGTCACCAAAGTCAAGATGATGAGCTTCACTGTCCCTGACATTTGATCTTCAAATTGATAGTAATTCGGAGGGTAGAGCCGCACACTAAACTCGGGAAGGAATTACAGCGTGAAAAATGCATAGGGGGTTCACTCATAATATAGCCGTTTAGGAGAGAGAAAGATAATGAATGCGCATTTACCAATTTGAATAAGCAAGATATTCGGGTAGAGCGGGAAAAATAAGCACGAATGGCACTTGGTTCATTTGGGACATGTGAGACGCGAATGCGCGAAACACGCGGCTCGGGTGATTCGGGCGAAGCGGGGAAAAGACGCACAAATGTCTTTTGGGACATGCGGAACGAAAGTGCGTGAAGTACGCGACTCGGGCGATTCGGCCGAAAATGGAACAACTTGCCCATTTGAAATTGGGACATGCGGGACAAGTGAGACGCGAATGCGTGAAACACGCGGCTCAAGCGATTCGGGCGAAGCGGGGAAAAGATGCACAAATGCCTTTTGGAACGTCTTTGGACAAAGTCTGTGGCTCTGCCGCGACTTCGGCGGATCGGGTGAAAATGGAACAACTTGTCAAATTGAACTTGGGACATTTGGGATGTGAAAGCGCTGTGAAATCTGCGCGGTTCGGGTGATTCAGTCAAAATGGAACAACTTGCCCGATTGGACTTGGGACATTTGGGACGTGAAAGCGCGACGGGCCCGAAAAAGACAAACTTCGGGGAAACCGGCCGATCGGGGAACAGAGCGCCGTTTGAACTTGGGACACGCGGGACAAAAATGTCCGACAGGCCCGAAAAACACACAGAATGACCCAAAAAACGTAGATTTTCCCAAATTCTCGACTTTTAACATGGAGTACAACAGAGAAGACACCCAAACTCAAATTTTTAAAATTTTCACTTCCTTAAGAGTAGGGGAATTTTGAGTGGACAACACATCCCAATCGGAATCCAACTTATGCGCAACCATGAAACATGATGTCGAAAGTGGAGATACACAAATTTGATGGGAATGATCCACTGAATTGGATAAATCAAATGGAGAACTTCTTTGAGTTACATCAAACCCCATCAAGAAAAAATATGACCTTAGCATCCTTGTATCTTGAACCAGACCAATTCAGTATCGATGGTTATGTGCTCAAAGGCAGAAGAGTGGTCTCAGTGTCACTTGGACAATTTTTACTAAGGAGTTACAATTGCACTATAGTTCCAGTGTTTCAGATTACTACTTTAGTCAATTGGAAAGTTATGACAAATAGGATCAATCAAAGATTATGTGCATCAATTCCAAAACCTATCCTTAAGGGTGGAGAATATTACAAAAGAGAACTTGAATGACCTATTTCTTGGGGTCTTAAGGACCACATTGAGCATGAGGTACGTATGTTTAATCCACTCAAGCTTTCTGATTCTATTATCATGGCATATAGAGCAGAGGAAAAAATTCTTTGTAGTAGGAGGCAACCTTTCACTAACACCAGAGACCGTAGTACCCCTTCCCCATCATTCACTTAGCCAATTAGACTGACTCCTCAACAAATGGAAGAAAAAAGAGCAAAAGGATTATGTTTTAACTATGACAACAAATATGGACCGGGACACAAATGTGTTGAGAAGAATTTGTTCTATATTGAAGGAGGAAATGAGGATGAAGAGAAGCTGAAATTATAGGAGAAGTTGAGGAACTAGTAGAAGATGAAGTAGAGGATCACCAACCTACAATTTCTTGCCATGTGTTGTCAGGTATTAGTACTCCTCAAACACTCAAGGTTATTAGCTATCTCAAAAATAGAAGGTGATAGTGTTGATTGACTCAGGGAGTACTCATAACTTCATAAATAGTAAGTTAGTTGCCCACCTCAATTGTTTTATTTACCCAGCTCCAGAAATGCAAGTTATGATTGTGGATGGTGGGACAGTCAATTACACAGGAAAGTGTAATAGTATCAAGCTATCCATGGGAGACTATATGTTAGACTCACCTATGTTTGTCATTTCTATGGGAGGGGCGGATATTGTTTTAGGTGTCCAATGGCTCACAACCTTGGGTACTATAGAGATGAATTTTCCTTCATTTAGAAGGAAGGAAAATAGAATTGAAAGGGATGGTAGCTAAGTCTCCACAAATTATTAGCTCTCATTAAATGTAGAAGGTTCTCAAAATATGAGTAGATGGATTTGTAGAAAAGTTATTTTCCATAGAGGTACAAAATACAAAGTCTTCAATGTCACCCGATCTTGAAGAGATTGTTGATGCTCACTCGTTTGTTTTTAATGCAATTCCAAAGGGACTACCACTAGTTAGGGATCGTGATCATGCCATTTGGTTGATTCCAGGAGCCAACCACCTAACATCGACCACCATACAGACACCCATATTCTGGAAAAGTGAGATTGAGAAAATGGTGCGAGAAATGTTGAAGGCAGTATCATCGTGCATAGCGGAGCGCATATTCTTCATTAGTGGTCATGGTACGTAAGAAGGATGAAATATGGTGAATGTTTCCAAATTACCAAGAACTCAACAAGTATGCTATCAAACATAAGTTTCCTATTCCAATAATTGATGATTTACTTGATGAATTGCATGGTGCTTTATTTATTTCACAAAATTATATCTTCGTTCGGGTACCATCAAATTAGAATAAGAGAGGAAGATGTTCATAAAATGGCCTTTAGGACTCATGAGGACCATTATGAGTTCTTGGTAATGCCCTTTGGTCTTATAAATGCTCCCTCAACATTTCAAAGCTTGATGAACACTATTTTTAGGCCATTTTAAAGGAAATTTATATAACTTTTCTTTGATGACATATTGATTTACAGTAAGACATGGGAAGAACACTTGCAACATGTAGATAAAGTGTTGGAAGTTTTCGAAAAACATAAGATTTATGTAAATCCATCCAAATGTTCTATTGGTGTACAAGAGGTAGAGTACTGGGTACATTATATCCCATGAAGGTGTCAAAGTTGATCCTCAGAAGATCAAAGCTATGGTGGAATGGCCAAGGCCCAAAACTCTAAAAAATCTTCGAGGGTTCCTTGGACTAACAGGTACTACAAAAGATTTGTGAGGGGATATGGTAGAATCACATCTCCACTCACTACATTGTTAAAGAAGGATGCCTTCCATTGGATGAACACAACCACTAAATCCTTTGAGTAGTTGAAGGAAACCATGTGCACCACCCCATTTTTGGCTACTCCCAACTTCTCAAAAACCTTCATTGTTGAGTGTGATGCTTCAGGATCAGGATTGGGAGCAATTCTAATGCAGGAAGGAAGACAAATTGCATTTAAGAGTCGTCAATTTAAAGGAGAATATCTACTCAAAATTTTCCATGAGAAATAAATGATGCCTATTCTTCATACAAATAAGCAATGGGGACCCTATCTAATGGATAGGCATTTCAAGGTGAAAATTGATCATGATAGTCTCAAATATTTTTTAGAGCAAAGGTTATCATCGAGGAATAACAAAAGTGGGTAACAAAATGTTGGGTTATGATTTTGAAATCATATACAAAAAGGGTAAATAAAATGTAGTAGTCGATGCGTTGTCCAGAAGGGATACATCTGCAGATGCGTTACTATGTGCAATGTCCATGTTGAAGTCCAATTGGGTAGATGAAGAAAGATTGGAATGGGAGCAGACAAGGATACACAATCTCTAATACAAAATATCAAGCAAGGCTCTATAACATCTAATAAATTTGAGTGGAAAGCTAATACCCTATGGTACAAGGACAGGTTATACTTGTGCAAAGATTTTGAGTTGAAGCATAAGATTCTTACAGAGCTACATGCATCACCTATTGGAGGACACTCTGGGTTTTTGAAGACATATCATAGAATAAAAAGAGAATTCTTTTGGGAAGGACTCAAGGGTGATGTACAAAATTTTGTATCAGAGTGTTTGGTGTGCCAACAAAACAAAGGTGAAACCATTAAGACACCAGGTCTATTGTAACCATTACCAATTCCTAGCCAAAGATGGGAGGAGGTCTCCATGGATTTCATCACAGGATTACCTTTTTCAGAGGGTAAGAATGTTATTTTGGTGGTTGTGGATAGGCTCACAAAATATGCCCATTTTGTGCCCTGTCACACCCATTTGCAGCTAATACAGTTACAACTATTTTTTTGGAGACAATTCAAAAGCTACATGGAACCCCAAAGATAATTGTAAGTGATCGTGATCCTATTTTCATGAGTAATTTTGGAAAAAATTATTTGCATGTTTGGGTACTCAGCTAGCTCATAATTCATCTTACCATCCTCAAACTGATGGGAAAATGGAAGTGGTTAACAAATGCTTAGAGGGGTATCTATGTTGTTTTGTATCAGATAAGCAGGAACGTTGGGTTAAATGGCTACCACTTGCAGAATGGTGGTATAACACATCTTTTCATACCTCTTCTCAAATGACCCCATTTTTAGCATTATATGGTTACCATCCACCATCTATCACTTCTTCCTTGAGGGTACAAAATAAGGTCAGAGATGTTGAGGAACACATTTAGCATCAACAATAGGTTTTGGTTGATTTGAAGGAGAATTTGGCAATGGCACAAAATAGGATGAAACAACAATTAGATCAACACCATAGTGAAAGACATTTTGAAATTGGTAACTAGGTTTTTGTGCATTTGTAGCATTACAATTAGATGTCCCAAGCAATAGAAAAGGACAACAAACTTGCTCCTAAATATTATAGTCCTTATCGTGTTCTACAAAAAATTGAAGTGTTGCTTATAAACTAGAGTTGCCTCAATCTTCATGCATACATCCAGTATTCCGTGTTTCCTTCTGAAGAAGGTTATTAGACAGAAATTTACAGCCCAAACAGAGATACCAAAACTTTATGAGGACAGAAGAATAATTTTGGAGCCGTAGAAGATTTTGCAAACACGTACTAAGAGGCTAAGAACTAGAGACCTTAAGGAATATTTGATCAAGTGGAAGAATCTGAGCATAGAGGATGCGACCTAGGAGGATGAAGGTTTTATGGAGCAACATCCAGGATTATTCAACGTTGAGGACAACATTGGTTTGAAGGGGAATGGCATGCTACGCGCTTAACATATTGCTTGTATTAGGATATTAGTAGTTGACTTGTGGCTTACCATATCATTTTATTATGTCATTTATACTTTGTCATGTTTAGTAGGCCACCTTTGTGATGGCCATAACATAGGAATAATATTTATAGGGGATTGTAGGTAGTATTTTATCAAAGATTCGAGCATTTGAGTCTTATTGTATGGTTTGGAGTTTGCCCCTCGAAGTGACGAAGATATTTTAATTGCATATTGAGATCATTTATCCGAAATATTGTGTTATTTGGTGTTCTATTGTTGCTCATAATATGAATTATAAAATTAATTTCATTATTGGTGATGATGATATAATGTATGTATTAAAGGGCATGAAAGTGTGTAAGATTTTTGATATGGTGCACGGAGCGCAAAATGTAGTAGTAGGTGCTAAAGACAACTAATAAGAATAGAAGGGGAGAAAGTGTGATTCCCCCAGTGTGTGATGGAGATCTATGTGGTGATATGAGAAGGACCATGCCATGGTGGTGGAGTTTGAAATGTGTCCCAACCATTAATGTAAGGATTAGCTTGTCTAAAAAAAAAATTGGATGCTTAATTGAGGAGGTTGTAGAGGGATCTTGAATGGTGGTGGCTTATTTGGGATTGATAATGTTGTAGAAGACTTGAGAGGAGGAGGGGATGGACTGATTTTTAGAGGAGGTTGTTTAGTTGGAGTTGGTAAC
Source organism: Taxus wallichiana var. yunnanensis (assembly GCA_018340775.1). NCBI lineage: Eukaryota > Viridiplantae > Streptophyta > Pinopsida > Cupressales > Taxaceae > Taxus > Taxus wallichiana. The sequence goes on along the minus strand of CM031236.1, from coordinate 180,662,131 downwards.
ATTATAGAAGGCTTGAGAGGAGGAGGGGATGGATTGATTTTTAGAGGAGGTTGCTTAGTTGGAGTTGGTAACGTTGTAGAAGGCTTGAGAGGAGGAGGGGATGGACTGATTTTTAGAGGAGGTTGCTTAGTTAGAATGGGTTGGATAGGTTACTCTTGACTTACTAAAGAAGGAACATTAGTGATTATGGAATGATGCTCATTAGACATAGAAGGACCAGATTTAGGAGCCCATTGGGATTTAATAATTGAAGATGTAGTAGGATGTTGTGAAGCAAATGAAATAAAACCCTAATGCTCAAGGTGTTTAATTCTTCATTTTAAAGCATAGAAATCATTGTCATGATGTCCATTAATTATGTGATAATTACAAAATGGAATACCTGTGTACTTGGCAAGTGATAAGGAGGATAACAATGAGTAGTTGGCAAGTTGATCAATTGGTGAGTGAGGAGCTAAGGAAGAATATCATGTTACTTAGCATTGAGATCAAACTTAAGAGCATGGGTAGTGACAAGAGTTCGAGTTCACTTATATGAGCACATGTAGAAGACATAGAAGTAAAATGTGATGTAGAAAGAGAAATAACATGGACTTGAGAATACTCCTTGAGACATTGGATTTCAGCTTTAAGAGATGCAATGGTTGTTTCCATAACTTGAATTTTGCCTTGAAATAAACAATGTGTAATGCAAGAAAATATTAGTGAGTAGAAATGTGAGAAAGCAACTAAATTGCTTCCCTAATCTAATCTTCTAAAAAAACCTCAAATAGAGCAATGGATGGAAAGAAATGAGAGATTCAATAGCTACACTTACCTACAAGTTGCACAACTCCTTTAATGTGTTGGATTTTCTCTTAATTGATTGTGGATGGTTCTTGGGTTACTTGAAACTTGTTTGGAGTCACTTTAGTAACACCTCCCTTGATATTCCTTGGATTTCTTGATGAAGAGTTAATTGATTGGAGTGGATTGAAGATGGATTGATAGAATGGATGGATTGATTGATAAATTTAGCAGAGGTTTGATATGAATTTTCAAGATAGCTCCCATGGAGGATGAGTGCTTAATTTATAGTATGGGTGGAGGATTCAATGGATAAGATGAAGCCATGTTAGATTTGAATCAATGGTGGAAAGTGCATGTGAGGATTGGAGGATTTATAAATTTGAATTTAAAATTCATGGGGAAGAAGCTTCCATTAAATTAAAATTTCAATGGAAGGAGAAGGATAGAAATGCTTCTAGATTTAAAAGCCTCTATATTTAGACGTGAGGATGTGATTAGGATTAAAGTTAGATTAGGTTAATAAATGATGATTAGGGGTGAGGTTACATGGAAAGTCTACGTGTAGGGATGTGTAGGGTAGGTAAATGTAGGAATATTAAATTTCTAGAAAATGATAATATGATTAAAATAGGATAATAAGATATAATAAGGAATTAAAATTATTAATGGATTGAAATGGGATATGATAATGAAATAAGATGATTAATGATAAAAATGGGATAAATGATAAATAATGATAAAGGATAAATATGATAAAATGATAAAATGGACAACAATAATTAATCTTGCAATTAATTATTAGATAATGGTGATGTTGGGATGTTTTGCGAAGTAGATTAGTCGTGATTAAACATGTTGACATTTTAGATGTTTATATTTTGCCCCTCTTTGAAGTGTTATTGTGTAGCAATGACAATTCAAAGAAAAGAAGAGAAGATGTTAGGATGGTGATATGATGCCCCCTCAAGGGGTTAGATGGGGAGGAACAAGTCGGGTAACCACTCGAAAAGAGGAGAGGCCCAAGTTAGTTGATGAGAGAGGATTAGAAGATGAGAAGATTGAGGATTTAGAGGATTAGAAAATTGAGGATTTAGAGGATATGAGATAGAGGATCAGAGGATATTAGATTATTACAGGATGAGGAGATAGGAGAGGATATTAGAGGAACAAAAGGTTAGAGGATTTAAAAGATGTTAGGAGATTAGAGGATTTGAGGATTAGAAGATTAGAGGATTAGGAGATATTGGATTTTGGATTAGAGGATGCCCCAATCAATGATGTATGACAAGGGTGAAGATTTAGGATTTAGATTTGAGGATGCCCCAGTCAAGGGGTGAGGATTTTGGATTTGTGGCTTATAGGATGTTGGATTTGATGATGTTAGATTTTGGATGAAAGGATATTGGATTATAAGATGCCCCAACCAGGGGTTGAGATGTTGAGGATTCGGGATTTAGAGGATGTCCCAATCAATGATGTATGAAAAGGGTGGAGATTTAGGATTTAGATTTGAGGATGCCCACCAAGGGGTTAGGATTGAAGATTTAGGATTTGTGGATTTGAGGATGTTAGATTTGAAGATGTTATATTTGAAGATGTTGGATTAGATAGTTGGGTTTAATTAAAAGATTGAGGATATTTGAGAGAATGAGTATTGATTATTGATGATAGGATATTAATGATGATGATTGATGATTAGATGTGATATGATAAGATTTGGATGTGGATATTGATTGATTGATTAAAGGATTAACTTTTTAGGATGATGAAGAGGTTAGATAGTTAGTTAGATGATGATGAGGATTAGGTGTGGATGATGATAAGGTTAAGAGATGATGATAAAAGGGGGTGTGCTACCATAAAGTGCCCATCGTATCATCATCGCAGCGATCTATAATGTGGCATAGAGCAAGATGCATCAAGGTATAAAGACCATGATGATGTAATTTCCAAATGCCCTTGTCCTCATATCATTGGACAAATTGATATAAAAATATGGTCCTCATATCGATGGACCAATTTATATAAAAAATATGCTCCTCATATCATTGACAAGATAAAAGAAAATGAAACAAAATGGGCCTCGTATCATTGGCCAAAATGAAAATGCAGATAAACAAACAAATACAAGCAAAACACACATATTGTATTTTTGTATATTGTTTTTTGTTTGTATGGATTAAATGTTTTGATTTTTATATTTTTTATTTTGGATGTTTATATTATTGAATGTTGATGTTGAGATTTGGGATTTGGGATGGGGGAATGGTTAAGATTAGGTAAGGTGAAAGGATTTAGGATGGGATAGCTCGTGAGGATATGGGAAGGGATGTAAATTTCTTCTATTAGTCCCAAAGCATGTTTGGGTAGGATGAAAGGGAAGGATTGAGGGAAATTGGATAGGTTGGATAGGATAGGGATGGGTTGATTAGTTAGGATTGGATGGGATGTGGGATGGGAGATGAGATAGGAGGAGGGATGTGGTATAGGATAAAATGGGGGATACAAATTTCTCCTATATGTCCCAAACCGTGTTTGGGGTAGGATAAAAGGGAAGGATTGAGGGAAACTGGATAGGTTGGATTTGATAGGTTAGCATTAGATGGGATGTGGGATTGGAGATAGATAGATGGGATGAGAGAAATTGGATAGGTTGGATAGGATGGGGATTGGTTGACAGGTGAGGATTAGATGGGATAGGGGATGGGAGATAGATAGATACGATGAGGGAAATTGAATAGGTTGGAGAGAATAGGGATTGGTTGAGAGGTTAGGATTAGATGGGATGTGGGATGGGAGATAAATTGATGAGGGATGTATAGAATAAGATTAAAGGGATATGGAATATGATAAGATATTCCCCAAGTATAGGGGGATGGATTGAAGGATAGATGTGGTGTGCCCCAAAGTGGAAATTAGGGTGCCTATGTGGATGGATGAATGGGCTTGATGTGCCCCTAGCTATAGGATGGGATGGGAAATGAGGGGTATCTAAAATGGAAGATGCCCCGGCAGATGGTAGTAAGGTTGCCCCTAATCATGATGATGACGGTTGAAAAGGGACATGAGGAGGATTAGATGAAAAGGAAATGGTTATCATATTCCCGTATATGTTCAATCCATGGGAAAAAGGATGTGCATATGATGGATAGTAGGAAAATAACACTAGTGATGAAAAAAGATGAGCCTAACAACACATGTTGTAAGGCAAGAGTGGACTTAAACAAAAGTGTGACCAAAGTATAAAAATACCTGGTGATATGCAAGCCCTATGTCTCTGTGAGATCAAAGTGTGTATGATTGTGATGGTTAATTACCGCTTGTAGTGAAGACATAATGGGTAGTATGTTAAGACAAACTAGCCAATGTATATGGAGTGATTAAGTCAAGTAGGTTGATGGAAGGCAAATCAAAGGTTAAGTCATGCATTGCTCTGCTACACATGCCGTGCATCCATAGCCCGATGGAGATATATATGATTATTGTCACAAAATGCTCTACTACCAACCGTGACATCCATAGTCATAGTAGAGTTGTTGGAAACACACCTAGAGAGAGTCTTGAGGTGGATTTTATGATATATTTTTAACTTTGATATAATTTTTTGTTTTTTGATATTTGGATTTTTTTGCATAAAGGTGATCCACTCTCTTGAGAACTCTCAAGGGGTTAAGAATCACTAGTAGCTTGATGGGGGGATGGAGATGAGTTTGGTGATGACATTGGATAGAGTGTCAAAAGATGCACCCAAGGGTCTTCACCACAAGTTGATTAAGCATGTTAAAGTGTGTGGATCTCTAGGAGGAAAATGGTGTTGGAATGTTGGAGGTAATGATAGACCAAGGTCACACACATGTAGTAGGTATTATTGGCTTACAACATGTGAGAGCAAGCTAGTCAATTTTTCAAATGAATGGATTGGAAGAGGATATAAATAGATGTGATAATAAGAATGGATGAGATGCAAAGGGATTTGGATGTTGGATGGAAGGAGGATGAGTGGGAAGGAAAGAACATCCATGCGCAGTGACGAATTATGTGCTCAATCCATTTTTAGGTGTTTAGTATTTGTAGGGGGATGAAATGATTTGTGATTGGTTTGAGTCGTTGGGATGGAAGGATCAATAAGAGGAGTGGTGGAAATGGGTTGTGATGGAGTAGTGGAAGTGACGTCGTTAGGTTTATACCTTAAATCTAGACGACTTGAATTTTGAGGAAGTGAAATCGGCTATCGAATTCCTTGTTCATGGATGCCTAAGCCTTTGCCTTGATGTTTCATATTAGTGAACATATTTTGGGCTATAGGATATAAAGTGGATGGGGAAGATGATGTGATGTGCTCATAATGAGACTCGTAGTTGTAATTTTATCATCCACCAAGAGGTTGGACTTATCAAAGGATGCAAGGTGAGATTTGTTTTGGTTTTTGGTTGGTGAGGGGTGTTTGGATATACAATGAGATTTGGATGGTTGATGATGTTTGGATGTTGAGTAGGATTTGGATGGTGGATGATGGTTAGGGATAGGATTGGGATGGAAATGTGGTGGATAAAGAGGTACAAGGATAATAATTCTTTGGTTAATGAGGTGTTGGACATAAGACCTAAATTACATGTAATGATTGGTCGAATGTCCATGGGTGCAATGGAAGTCACAATAATAGTTTTCCCAATACCAATATGGTTTGGGAAAGTTTTGATTGTGTGATTTGAGTGTGGGATGGATGATCATGTTGAAGTTTTTCAGAGGATGGAAGATGGTTGTCAAAGATTCTCCTAAAGGAATGAGGTGGTAAATATTAAATGGTTTTGGGGGAGTAGGAAATAAAAGTGCAAGATTACGTGGATTAGGAGATGTTTTGGTTGATTCGGATTTATGATTTGGACTAGATTGTTATGGCTTAGAAGATGAAGGGGATGGATTAGTCCTGGGGCCAAAGTGGATGGTTTGGGCTTGGAGGTTGAAGTATATTGGGTTGATTTTGGATGGGTTAGAGTATGTAGTGTTAAGGTAGATGGTTTTGGCTTAGGATTAGATTATTTGTGAGTATTAGATATAGATAAAGGGGATGGGTTAGATTTATATGAAAGGGATGAGTGTGATACAAGAGTCACATTAGATGTGGGTGATGTTTGGGGGAGGGTGTGCTATAAGAACTGTCATCACCAATCCGCACTATGATAATTCTTCACCAGAACTCCTCGTGCTATGATTATTTACTAATGCACACCTTTAGTTTGGTGGATGTAATCTGAAACAAAACAACAACATAACACAAGAATACCATCGACTATGATAAGACAGAATGATGACAAATCAAATATCAAAATAAATTATAATATTAACATGAAACTGTTACAATCTCACCCATGGGGTACTTCAAGTGTTATTGACTTCACTTGCCTTTCACCAAGACTATGGGAGAAACTTTACAATTACACCTCTTAATGGCTTCTTCAACACACCTTTAAACTGATGGCTTCCTTCGCACACTTCCTACAATATTTCTCACTACTTCCTTCTATGCTAAATGAGGGGGTAGCCTCTCTATTTATAGAACTTCCAGGCTTATCCATCTTATCTCTAAGATAGGATAAGAAATCCACTCTGACGAATCATATTCCATACCTTAACTCTTATCTATACATGTAAGCTTATCTTCTAAGATAAGATAAACCTTATCATTTTACATGGGTTCCACATTTTTAGACTTTTTACAAATAAAATACACAAAATATTTATGACCTCACTCCTTGTCCTTATTACCAATATAATATTTCTAATTCCTAATCACGTAGACCCTACTTCTCTAATTACCCAAACTTTGACATTTTAACATTACCGGACCAATTACGACAAATATTTACTTTTTACAACATTCCTATTGTACTTTGACTGTTACCGTACTCCACATTATCAAGCGGCACTATACTGACGGCACCGTTATCTTCTATCAGACGCTACTACTAATTATACTTAACAACATCCTATTCCTAATACATACATTAATGAAATAGAAATTACGGAGGAAAATTTTAGTGTCGACATCTTCCCCCTTCCTAGCTTCTACTCCGTCCTCGGAGTAGACTATTCTGGTGCTTGGAAAATCTTCAACTTGTCGTGGTTGACCCATTTCGTAATGGGAGTGCCATCCAATTCCTCCAATCAGTACGTACCATTTTCATGCACAACTGCTATTTTGTAGGGCCCCATCCATTTTGGAAGAAATTTTCTCTGTCTTCTTTTTTGTATCTGGAATCATATACTAGAACCAAGTCATTCACATGAAATGGAGACCACCGGATCTTTTGATCAAAGTATTCCTTCTGCTTCATTTTCTTCTTATGGCTTGTATCCTTTGCTATTTCTCTCATTTCCTCCAAGTAAATGAAGATGTACCAAACCTTTCTTTTCTTGAATCACTTTCATCCATCCTTTCATTTTTCATAACTCTCACGGGGGAATATCAAACTCAATAGGAAGAATCGGATCAATGCCATAGGCCAACCGAAATGGGAGTATCCTGTTCTTTGACTTTGATGTTGCCCTATATGCCCACAATGCCGCATGAATCCTTTTATCCCACTTATGTACTTGCAAGGCCGCATCTTATGCTAGAATTTGACACAACACAAAATTTGTTCGCTCCACTGTCCATTTGTGCTTGGCTTGTATGTTGTTGCATTCTTGTGCTTAATAGAAAACTTATTGACTAGGCTTCTACCACCTCATTAATGAAGTGGCTTCCTTGATCTGTTACAATTTCTAATGGGCAACCAAATCGGTGAGAATGCGTTCATACATGAACCTTGCCACTTCATCCATGGAAGTTGTTTTCAATGGCCTAGCTTCAACCCACTTGGTTAAATAATCATGCATGCAACTACAATATACTTATTTTGGCGTGATGTAGTTGGAAGTGGACCTACAATGTCTATTCCCCACTTTTCAAAGGGACCAAGGGAAGAATAGGACATAATGGAGTGATGAAGTCTTACGGTTACCATGTGTTTGACAAATATCACATGTCTTACAATAATTATAACAATCTTTAAAAAGAGTGGGCCGGTGATAACTCGCATCCAAGATCCTTCTTGTTGTAAGTTGTCCGTAGAAGTGCCCTCCACATGTACCATTGTGGAATTTTTCTAGCAGCTTCCTTCCCTTGATCACGTCCAACCGCCCTCTTCAGACGTCCATCGTGTCCTATTCAAATAATACTCCATGCGAAATAGAATATGGACGACCGGCTTGAGTAATCTTTCTCTTAGTCTTTGCATTGACACCATCGAAACTTGAATTCATTCGGATAATTCCAAATATCTATGTATTCACTAGGATTGTGTCAAGGATAACAATGCTTTGCATCGGGAAATCATCATCATCACAAGATGATCCTAAACCATCATAGGCTCGAGAGAGTGCATATGCATTGACATGCTTCTTTCCCGCCTATCTATAATATCAAATTCAAACTCTTGTAGCAAAATTATCCATCTTGCTATCCTCCCGATGGGTTAGGCTTATTTACAATATATTTTAGAGCCGATGATCTGTCACATAACTAGAAATTTTTGCCCTAAAGAAGTAATTTCTAAACTTCTTTACAAAGAAAATGATAGCAGAGCCTCTTTTTTAGTTACAAGATAATTTACCTTAAGACTCGCTCATTTGTCTACTCCCAAAGTAAATTGGATGTTCATTCCCATTTTCATCCTTTTGGCTCAAAGTACTTCCTAGTCTTTGCATCTCGAGGCATCAGTGTACATGAATGGCTTGCTCTAATCTGGATTCTTCAAAACAAAGAAGACACCAGGGCTTCCTTCAATTGTCCAAAAGCTTCATGCGCCTTATTTCTTCTATTAAGAGGAAATGGTAAATCTTTGATTTTTGAAACTTTATCAGGATCAGTACCAATACCATCTATGGATACAACATGCCCTAACAAAACGCCTTTAGAACATCCAAAGACATACTTTGTAGGGTTTAGTGAGGCTTGTGTTTCATCTAACCTTTGAAATGTTGTCTCCATTTGGTGCGGTGTGGTCCAACTTGCTCCCATAGATGCAAAAATCATCCATAAATACTCTGATGAAGGTCCCAATGTAGGGTTCAAACACCATATTCATCAAACGCTGGAATGTTGTTGGAGCATTACATAACCCAAAAGGCATAACTCTATAAGCAAACGTTCCCCAAGGAGTGGTGAACATGGTCTTCAACTGATCTTTCTCTGCTATACGAACTTGGTTGTAGCAGCTATATCCATCAAAGAAACTATAGCACTCTGCCAGCCTACTTCGCCCAAGATCTCGATCTCAAAATGGAAGAGGGTAATGATCCTTCTTTGTTGCCTTATTGAGCTTCCCGTAATCAACACAAATGCGTAGCTTCCCATTCTTTTTTATTGAGATCACAATGGGAGAAACCCATTCTGAATTCTCCACAAAGAAATATGAATCCTACATCAAGCAACTTATCTATTTCTTCTTTTACGCTTAGAAAAATTAGGATTCATTCTATATGGCATTTGCTTTATGGGCTTAAGACCATCTACCACTCAATACAATGTTCTACCTAACTTACTTGATGGAGTTCCTTGTAATCAAAAGTGAATAGGTGTATGTACCTTCAAAAGAGCCGGAGGTAGGATTCCTTCTCACTCTCCATCACAAAGATCACCAATCTTTATTTGTTGGAGACGATCATCAACTTCTTCTTCAGATAATTTTATGGGGTCATGAGTTGGTGTGACTGGAAGGATATCCATGACTGAAACATCCACCTCGCTTTCTTCATCTTCAGTGTCCACTTCACTAGTACTAGAGTAATTAGAGGATGTCCAATCATCGGTTTCATCACTTGAATCCACGTGTTACTGCTTTATGATGTCGAGGATCATGTTTATCTTCACCCTCTCTCTCTACCACGTCCAAGTGTCATGAAACCTTCATTCCAGTAGTTTCTTGCATGAACCCTCCTTAGCCATGGTCTTCCCAAAGAAGCATTGGGTACGCAATGCATTACTATTTTTCATCACCCGAAAGTCTACTACACATACAACACCCATAATAGATATTGCCACATTTGAAACTACACCTTCGGTTTAGTTTTTCCCTTATTTAATGACCTTAACATAAGTGTTGAAGGGCGATCAATTTTAAACCCAACATATTCATTACTGACTTGGTCATTACATTAACTATAACACCTCCATCAACTAAGACATCATGAATTGAAATACCATTACATAATATCTCAGCTTGTGGAGCATAGGGATCCGCCTCTGCCTCCAAAACAGCAGGGGACCTCAACCTCCTTCCTTCATCGAGCATTGAGTCCACCTCGCAACTCCCGCCTCTTCTCGAAGACATAGCCAAGAGTTGACCATATGTAATATTTGCGAGCCTTTTGGACGGATCTTCCAAGATGGAGTATGGTCCTTGCCCCCTGTGAAATCGAGAAAATCCCGCACACCCAACTTTCTTCTCCTATGTTTCTTACTAGTTTCTTCTTTCATCTTCTTAGGATCATTTCCATCTTGATTATCTTTTTCTTTCTTTGTTTTATTACAAACACATCTACTTCATTATTTCTGCTCTTATCTACTACATCAAAAGAATTCACAGTGCTTTTCCTTTATCATTATCTCTTGTACTGCATGTAGAAGCTCTATCCGACAATGATACTTATAATGACCCTTTTATAACAACCATAACATACAACTTCGAAATATTTCTTTTGGACCTCTATCTCCTCCATGAGAACTAAATTCCTTTCCTCAAGAAGATTAATAGTTAATCGGCCCATCTTCCTAAGCGAGATCTTCATATTCGGTAGATGTACTAGGAGAAATATTTGTGCTCACTCGGGAGTGGTTGTGGATTCTCAACCAAAGGTGCTTTGGTGTAGGCTCTACTTTAGCAACAATTTCTTTGGGCTCCTCTTCCATGCTTTCTTCTTGTCTTCTTGCAATCTCCTTTACTTGTTCAATGGTAGCTGGGCAGTCATACTTCACTCGTTGTCTGATCTCTGGCTTCATCCCAAGAATGAAGTGCTTACAGAGGAGATTATCCATGCCATTCATCAACCCATCCACTAGTCCTTCCTTTCGGATCTGGGCATCGAGCTTCCTCCTTAGCTCTAGAACACGAGCATGATAATCCCTTATCTTCTCCTTCTCTCCTTGGGATAGCTTTGTGATCTCGATCATGAGATCTCGCATATTTCATTGTTCACCAAATTCTTCAAGAAAACTTTCGCTTAATAAATCCCATTAATTTTTCACATTATCACCTAGTGTTTCAAACCACCTACGTGTTGAACCATCTAAAAGGTAGGAAAAATTCAGTCCATTGTTCCCTTCTTATAAGGCCATTACAAATACAAGATCGCTCAAACTCTTGAATGAAATAAGAAGCATCTTCATTAGATTGAAATGAAAAAATAGGAATCTTTCCCATTTTCAAAAGTAACCACCGTGAAATACCAACTCACAAGTACAATCAACAAGACTTATGTGTACAAATAATTAGAATCACTATACTAGAAAGTGACTTTACACCTTTTACAAAGTAAAATAGAAATGACCACGGTAAACTATGGTAAAACTTGACTTATCATGGTAAAAGCGACTTTACTTGTGGTAAACACTATTCACGATAAAAAGTGAAGTTATCATGTAAATACTATTCACAATAAAAAGTGACTTTATCATGTAAATACTATTCCCAAAAAATGACTTTACCATGGTAACTACTATTCATGGCAAAAATGACTTTACCACAGTAACTACTATGCACAAGATAAAAACAAGGTTACCCTCCAATTGATTTTTGACTAAGTGGGAATATCTCTCCGTAAAATCCACCAACGAGGAATGGTCCCAAAGAACGGAACCAAAATGTCATCACCAATCCGCACTATGATAATTCTTCACCGAGAAGTCCTCGTCTTTATGATTATTTACTAATGCATAGCCTTTAGTTTGGTGGATGTAACTGGAAACAAAACAACAACATAACACAAGAATACCATCGACTATGATAAGACGAGAATGATGACAAATCGAAATATCAAAATAAATTATAATATTAACATGAAATCATTCTAATCTCACCCATGAGGTACTTCAAGTGTTATTGACTTCACTTGCCTTTCACCAAGACTATGGGAGAAACTTTACAATTACACCTCTTAATGGCTTCTTCAACACACCTTTAAACTGATGGCTTCCTTCGCACACTTCCTACAATATTTCTCACTACTTCCTTCTATGCTAAATGAGGGGGGTAACCTCTCTATTTATAGAACTTCCAGCTTATCCATCTTATCTCTAAGATAGGATAAGAAATCCACTCTGACGAATCATATTCCATACCTTAACTCTTATCTGTACATGTAAGCTTATCTTCTAAGATAAGATAAACCTTATCATTTTACATGGGTTCCACATTTTTAGACTTTTTATAAATAAAATACACAAAATATTTATGACCTCACTCCTTGTCCTTATTACCAATATAATATTTCTAATTCCTAATCACGTAGACCCTACTTCTCTAATTACCCAAACTTTGACATTTTAACATTACCTACCAATTACGACAAATATTTACTTTTTACAACATTCCTATTGTACTTTGATTTATACTGTACTCCACATTATTAGCGGCACCATCAGATGACTTGGCACCAAGTTATCTTCTATAAGACGCTACTACTAATTATACTTAACAACATCCTATTCCTAATACATACATTAATGAAATAGAAATTACGGAGAAAAATTTTAGTGTCGACGAGAACCACATTAGAGTTGGTTGATTTAGAGGATAAAGTAGATGATGGTGGCGTAGGATTAGTATAGGATTGGGTAGGAGATGGGGTGGGGAGAGGATTGGTTTTAGATTTATTAGGTTTAGGATTCGGGTGGCTTGGGAGACATGTTAGATGTTTTTGGATTGGGGATTGTTTAGATGAAATAAGATTAGAGGATAGGATAGTGTTAGGTTTAGGTGATGAATGAGGTAATATAGGATGAGGTGTGGATGAAGATGATGAGGGTGGCATAGGAGACACGTTTGATGGTTAAGGATTGGGGGTAGAAGGGGATGAGGGTGACTTAGAGTCACAGGATCAAATAGTTTTGATAGGATTGGGGGTATGGGATGAAGGGGATTAAATATGCTTAGGGGATTGTTGGAAAATCTAGGAGAAAGTTTGTAAGATTGGATTGGGATGATAAAGATGACAAGGATGGAGGACTAATATGGGATGTGGGAGATGATAATTTTGGGTTAAGTTGTTGGGGTTGTTGTGGATATGTGAATGGGACTTGATGATAGGTTTGATGATGATTGGATTTAGGAGTTGAGGTTTTGGATGATGGTGGATTATTTATATGATTATCGATGAGACAAAGGTGTAGGTCATGATGATTGATAGGGGATTTGGAGGTTGGGGTTTGGGATTGGTGGTTAGATTAGCAAGGACATAAAGGAGGTCCTCTTGGTCTAGGTCAAAGTTAGTGAGGTGGTCAAAGTCAATGTAATTGGCTTGTGAGGATAGTGATTTATGTTGTTTAGGTCGAGGTGTGGATTGAGATGATTTGGGTTCCTCAAGGAGGAGGTCAATGGGGTGAGTGGTAGGGATATTAGGAAGGGAAGATTGTGGATGGGGTTGGTTAAGAGATGGGGAGTTTATAGGGTGATTTTTGATTGAGGATTGAAGATTGGATATTTTTTGATTAAGTTGTTGAATGGTTTTTAGGATGTTAGGATCAATATGGGATGGTTTATTTAGATGGTAAGGATCAGATTGGTTGAGGTAGGATGTGAGATTTGAAATTTGTTGATTAAGGTGTTGGATGGTGTGTGGGACTTCATGGTCAAAGTGAGGGGATGATGGGATAACTTGGTTGATGGATTTAGAAAAGAGATAGGGGTTTAGATGTTGGTTTGGAGAGGATGGGGATTTAGGATCAAAAGCCATGGTTTGATAGGATGTGTGGGGATTAGTTTTGGATTAGGATTGTGGATTAAGGATGGTAATAGGATTAGGATTGGGATTGTGTGATTAAGGATGGATGATTATGATAATGTTTGATTAATTAAAATTTTAAGCAATGGGATGGTTAAGTGTGTTCACAAACGAGCAACAAACATGCAACACACACTTAACTAGTCAAGTGGAATTACAATCAAGATATATCCCACTTTCAATACCACACACTGATGGTAGTGCCACAAACTATCTCTCCACCTATGTGACAATATGGGGTCGGCTAGTGAGTGAGATTTTGGAGTGCGGCCTCCTTGTACTATAGCTCAATATGTGGCCAAGAGGTTGCCTAGTCTAGGATGCACGAGCTCACTAGGGGAGTCCCCAATATACCTTGCAGTACGTGGGGCCCAAGTCCATGTTGCAAGGATGTTGTTTGAGGCCTGGGTATTGGGACATGGAAGCCCCTCACTTCACGCTACTCTTAAAACAAGAAAGTGTTTAGCCAATAACAATAGTTGTCCTTGAATTTATATACCCCTTTGGAACACAGGGGTGTGTCTACGTGCGTGGAGATGAAGCCCATGGTCATGAGACCCTAGGACTATGAAAAGTGCATGGATATCACTTCCATGTCACATTGCCCCTAAAAAATAAAAATGGGAAGGCTAGCCACTTTTGATCCTCAAGATCGTCCTAGGACGCGAGAGGAGAGAATACACGGTTTTGCCTTTGGGATGAACAAGCAATAAAGGAAAACACACAAAAATGATGATAAATGCAAGATAAAATGATTAAAAATTATGTAATGGGGTCTTCAAGAGGAGGCCCTACAAAACAAATATTAGTAGTTTGATTATAACCCCAAATGTCTTGGACTAAACGAGTGTAAAATAAAAAGATTAGTAGTTTTAGATTGATTTTTATCTTTGGTAAGCATAGGAAGCTGCACACAAAGTGTTAGTAGTTTGGAACAAGAAAAGATAACTTAATGTGTAGTTAAAATAACAAGATTTAGGAAAATGAAAACCATGAATAAATTATCTTCCAAAATACTAAATTAACACTTTGAATGCATAGATCTTTTCAATACATTTACGTGAAAAAATGAATTCATTTCGAGTTCATGATCAAAAGTTATGACTCTCGGAAGGTAGGCAAAAAAAATCAAAACAAATGCGCGAAAATACAACAAATGCGCCAATTCAGGACATATGCGCCACTTTACATGCAAATGCACCACTTTACCTGTAAATGCATTGTTCTGTGTGTAAAGTAATTGTTCTATATGCAAATGCGTAGTTTTGTGTGCAAATGTATTGCTCAATGTCTCAGTAAATGCGTTGCTACGTATGCAAATGCACGTACGGGTAACTTTTATGAAAAATTCAAAATTTTAGGATGCAAATCTCAACAATTTTTTTGAAATTTAGACAACTTATTTTTAACACTAAATGCTAATAAAATCAATTAAAATTTTGGGGGGTAATCCCTACAAAGGGTGCCAAGATGTAATGCAAGAAAAGATTAGTGAGTAGACATGTGAGAAAATAACTAAATTACTTCCCTAATCTAATCTTCTCAAACAAAACTTCAAATAGAGTAATGGATGGAAAGAAAGGAGAGATTCAATACATGCACTTACCTACAAGTTGCACAACTCCTTCTTTGATGTGTCAATTTTTCTCTTGATTGATTATGGATGGTTCTTGGTTTGCTTGATTTGTGTGGAGTCACTTCGGCAACATTTCCCTTAATCTTCCTTAGATTGCTTGATGAAGGATTAATTGATTGGCGTGTATTGATAGAATTGATGGATTGATTGATAGAATTGGTAAAGGTTTGATATGAATTTTCAAGATAACTCCCATGGAGGATGAGAGCTTAATTTATAGTTTGTGGGTGGAGGATTCAATGGCTAAGATGAAGCCATGTTGGATTTGAATCAATGGTGGAGAGTGCATGTGAGGATTAGAGGATTCTAGAAATTTGAATTTAAAATTCATGGAGGGAAGAAGCTTCCATTGAATTAAAAATTCAATGGAAGGAGAAGGTTAGAGAGGCTTCTAGATTTAGAGGTGAGGATGTGATTAGGATTAGAGTTAGATTAGGTTAATAAATGATGATTAGGGGTGAGGTTACATGGAAAGGCTAGGTGTAGGGATGTGTAGGGTAGGTAGATGTAGGAATATTAAATTCTTAGAAAATGATAATAGGATTACTGATAGGATAGTAAGATATAATAAGGAATTAAAATGATTAATGGATTGAAATGGCATATGATAATGAAATAAGAGGATTAATGATAAAAATGGGATAAATGATAAATAATGATAAAGTACAAATATGATAAAATGATAAAAGGGATAATAATATTTAATATTGTGATCAATTATTAGATAATGGTGATGTTGGGATGTTTGTAGGGTAGATTAGTCGTATTTAAGCATGTTGACATTTTATATGTCTACACAATGTAAAGCTTGAATTGACTCTAAGATGGGTTGATTGGATGGAGGATTAGGAGCGATAGAGTCATCAGATAGATGATTGAAAATGGCACTAACTTGAGTAGGTGGTGTATTGTGAGGGAGGTACATAGTGTTTAGGGATTTTTGGAGAACATCTTTACAAGGTGGGTGCATTTGAAGTAAGTCATGCAAGGAGATTAGAGGATTTTTAGGAGCCATGAAAAAGATTGGGTAAAATAGGCAAAATGAGGATCCAAGTGTTTGATCACAAGTGGGGTTCACCAAATGATTTAATAAATTTTGAATTAAATCTAAATATTGTAGAGCAACTGATGTATAAATGATAAAATACAACAATAATGCAATTAAACTAAAATTTAAAATATGAAACCCTAAACAAGATATAGAGAAAAGAAGACTTAATTGATTTATGCACAATCTAGAAGTGATTTGGGCAGGAGAAGCGATGAATAGAATGTAATAAGTGTCATAACCGATCTCTCAGAATTATATAATTCACAAACAGAGCCGGACCTGATGGCACCTAAGATAGGGAAAGGGTGCCTGGAGGCACCGAGACCGCTCTAGGGTGTTGGTGATTGCGTAGGAGCTCAAGATCTACTTTCTAGTGTGTCGTAAGCTCTTGGTAAATATTCTCTGTTAATCACACGATAGTCGCTCCCGATCACCGAAGGTACACAGTAACCTCTGAAATAAGAGTTCACATGCACATTCCCACAAACCGCATCAAACCTAAAAAAAGGAAAATGCAAATTGGGAGTCGGATGAACCCGATGGTCATCCCAAGATTGAATTTGCAACCGAGAATCAGTATTACATCTCAGACTCCATGTAGTTCTTGTGTGTGTAGAAATTATGCCCTAGGATGCCCTTGTGTAAGTTGCACTTGATAACGGTTGTAGTTATAATGTAACAATGTAGTAGAATGTGTGAATAGAATAAAATGGACATCCACTTCCTATGTTGTGTATGCGAGTTGAATCCCTTATCCCTTGATGGATACTAGATGAATGCCTTGGAGTGTTTTAGGTGCCTTTGGATGAAAGATTATGTGATAATAATAATGTTTAGTGTTTAGTCCCTCATTTTGAACACATAATTATATATTTATATGATTCCCTTGTTTGAATTTCATAATTGACAACTGGAAGGCCGACCCATAAGTGAAAAAGATGCCAAAGAGATAAAAGAGACCCAAAATAAGTGAGAAAGGTGAGAAAGGGTCGGGGGTGTCCATAGGAGATAGGGGCACCTAGGTGCTTCTATCCTAGTGGGGAATTGGTGTCTAAGGCCATAAAAGATAAATCGGTGAAATTAAAGATTTGCGTTGTAGGGTGTGTAAGACCAACCGAACAACAAGAGATGAAGAAAAGAGGCCAAAGATAATCGCCAATTGCTAGTTTTCTTGCTTAGGAATAATGTAAATACTAGTATGCTTTTCGGACCTAGAAATGTACTGCGTGATTTTGTGTCTACACTTGATTGTCCCTATTTTTCATAGCTTTGTTATTTACCTAAAATATTTCTCTATAACATTGTTATAGTAGTGCGTAAGGATCTCATCAACGATCATAAACTAATAACAAGGAGACCCCTCTTTTTTATTTTTCTCACACATGCATCTATATTGAATGAAATGTTTTGCTTCCAAATACAAGGATGTCATTACTGTCATCGTTCCACTTGGGAATTGATGTGGATTAAAAATATATCCATTTGGTTAGTTTATGTGACTAGATCATTTCCATTGAACTTGTACATTTTCGCTTTTAGAATCATGTTACATGATGGTTGGCTAAGAGGTCTTGGTAGGTTGCGTAGAGGATCCACCTTGGTTGGTGTGATTTAAATTTGAGTGTGCCTTTGCTTGATAAATCATGTTATTCGAATGGAAATTCATGTCATTCTTCGTGAATGACCTAATAAGCATCAAATCCTTCCTCATTGATTCGAAACCCGCCTTCATTTCACCCTTGATTGAGTGTAAGCTATTATCCAAATATTCGTTTAGTGATTGAAGATCGTGGTTGAGGTCATTCTTATTCCCACATTTTTAAATTTTTCATAGATTTGGGTGACTACCTTAAGTACCCCTCAAGTTAAAGATTCAAAATCAATATCTTCATTATTTGGAGAAATGCTTGGAGTGAATTGCCCTTCTGCGGATCTAGTTGATCTCCTCGTCACAAGGTAGGGTTAGGGTCTTAGTGTATGAATTTAGGGTTTAGGGTTATGTATGATATTTATTCAAATAGAGGAAACACATAGAAAAAAACCCTTACTAATTTTTGGCAAGCTTTCCACAAATACGAGGAACTTAGAAAAATCCAAAAATTACATCCTATGTAGTGAATTTATGGAAAACCCTAAAATGGAAATAACTTATAAAAATAGGTCAAAATATCTTGAAATTTGGAGAGAACCTTACTTAATGGATTTCACCACATTAGTTAAAAAATTGCGTAAAAATTATTTATTGTTTGGGAGATATAGTTGATTCTTCAAAATTAGGGTTTTACTTATTTTTGGCTCAAATCAAAGCTCTAATGCCCTCAGTAAAGTAATTACGTAGATATATATATATATATATATATATATATATATATATATATATATATATATATATATATATATATATATATATATATATATATATATCTCAACAACAATAAAACACTAAAATAGAGAAAAAAATATCACAATATGATAAGCAAAATGACTTATCCACTTCAAGGAAACCTCCAAATCATACAATATGACTCAAGTTCTCGATATGATCCTCATCTACTAGTTACTAACTCCTATAAATACCATAGTATGTTATACAAAGAACCAACAACGACCTACTACGCATGTGAAAGTATAAATAAATGTGATATGTCATGATAAGAGATAATACTAGTTATAGGTCTTATATATGTCATGATATATGCCACCGGATAAAACGCGTGAGTACAAACCGATGGAGGTTGACAAGTTGTTTGTTAGCTTTGGTGTTATGTCTCTTTTCACTAAAGTTCCAATTAGCGATGAAGTGGATTTGGTTAACTTTTGCATCAACGAGGGACAATTAAGTTGGTATCTTTTTATTTGAGTTCCATAGTCTTCTCTTTTAAGAGAGTAATATATGAATTAGCCGAGGTTCATTTTAAGACCCCCTCCCAAAAAAAAATTATAGAATGGGTGGCAAATCGGCGGAAAGGTAATTCGTGTTGTTGGTGAATTTAGGAAATGAGGGTTTTGTGATGATGACAAATGGAGGTTTTTTTCAAGTCAACGGTGGTGGACATACTTTTTTGCTTTGTTCCCTGCCACAAGTACGTAATGTTACCAAATGACATGTACGGAAAACTACCGAATGACAACAAAAACAAAATAAATTGTTTCCAAATGGTAACAAATTATTACGATCGATAACAAGATGTGTAACTTTTCTGGACGACAACACATTGTTACCAACCGGTAATAAAATGCATCTATTCTTGGATAGTAACACATTGTTGCCAATCGATAATTAAATGCACTCGTTCTAGATGGTAACAATTTGGTGTCATTTCCCTTTCGTTCTCGATGAAAACGCCTTGTTGACGTCCGATAACAAACTTTCATTAAATTAGGTTGTTCCCGGACAGTAGCTTACCAACTATGCGTTGTCGTTCGAGAACATGTTTTAGTTGTCATTCAACATTATATTGTATTCTTGGATGGTAATAGACCACGTGATTCTATTGTCTTCCCAGTATTTCTTGGGTTATGTGTTTTCCAACCTCGATCATCTGTGGGCCTCGCCCATGACCCTTTCCTTTCTTATATATATACCCATCCCTATTCATTTTGTCCCATTTTCACTTGTAGGTTTCTTCGAGATAGATTTTTTCAGAGAGTTCCAGCCTTCTCGTCCACTTCCAATATTAGCCAGTAGCCACACGATTTGTTCTACGATCCTCGTATATAGGTATCTGCCATTTTTCAACACCTTTTTTTTCAAAGAATCAAAACATCAAGGATTCAAGGTTCAAGAATAATGGTACCAAGAAAAAGTCCATTAAAACAACTTCTTATGTTTACCAAAACATTTTGTATCCGCAATTACTACAACTTCTAGGAAGACCCTCAAATAATCAATCAATCCAATTGGATTGGTAGCTCAGGGTTCCATGGACTTATTTACATGCCCCAGTATCGATACAACATAAGTTATTAAATAATTTAATGCAAATGTATAATAGTTCTGATGACACTTTCATTGTTGCATTACCATCCCACCAATTTGTCATCAGAATAACACCTGATGATATTCATTGTCTAATAGGCCTACCCCTTCAAACTCATTGCCTGTAACCACCAAATCATTATACCTGATGAGAAAAAGAAAATTTTAGAGTCTCATTATGATCTTTTTGTTGAGGTTGAGGTTAATAATCCCTCCAAAAGAGAGATTAACACACAATCTATCAAAGACCCCTTTCTCCTGGCCATGGTGGAATTTTTCCAAGTCCGCATTATGTTACAAGGAAGATACACTGAGATTACTTAGTGGGCACTATACTACCTTATCCAAACCATTTCCAGTGTTAGATTCGATTGGTGCACATTTCTTTCATCAAGGATTTGTTCTGACCTTGACAGAGCCAAATTGAATCCTTCTGCAATTATTTATTCTTCTTGTTTTGTTCTTGATTTATATTATGAGGGTTTTTATGGACTCAAATCAACAACTATTCCAACACTCTACACGAGAAGATGGATAAACATGGAATTCCTTTGGACCAATAGTTGGTGAGTATTTTGTTTTAAAAGCATTTAATCTTGATTCTTTTCAAAAACAAAATCATTTTTAAATCAATTCTTATAAATATATAATCTGTAATTCTGTTTTGAATAGGTTAAAGCAAGCGAAACAATGGATCATCGTAATGTGGTAGTTTGCACACATAATCCTACTAGGCATGAGGGGTCTGGTGACAACAATCCAATTGATGTCACCACAACCGATGACTCTATGGTTTGGTTGGCGATCAACAACATAGAGGGATAACATCAGCCAAATGAATACGGGGTTCTATGGATTCATCTCATAGCCACACATGACAGATATAACACGCTAAGATTAGGGCCAATCTAGGTTTTAATTTATCCATAATGCACAATCATTTTAGTTTTATTAAATTATTTTAAAGACTAATGATAATCTGAATCTTTGATTCTTAACAATGACATATTTCATTATCCTAATGTGTAGCCTTGTTCGGCACATCAATGACTCTAAGACACATGGTGTTCTACTCATATTAGTGCAAACACTACATACATACTTGAGCAAGAAGAGATTGAGTCTACACCATTTCGTCACCTTTCAAGTTTTGGTACTAAGTAACTAATAAATAGTGAATTAAATTTTATTTATATTAGTCTTTCTTTTAGGAATTTATCATTATTTTTAATTGGTTTTCATTAAATTCAGGTTTTGTAGTGCCACCACCCCCTTCCACCCAGTGCCACAATCTGTTGATTATGGACAAAAACATTCACAACGTAATAAATCTCGATTGATTTCATTCTTATTAATTTGAATTTCTTATTGTTCACTTGTTTGTCTTCGTAATTTCAACATATTGAATATGATATTGTTAAAGTATTGATGCTCATAGATCTTTTACAAATACAATCTCAAATTCAACCCATGGCCGTAGCCACCCCATTGCTTCGCCTCTAGCTCGGTGCTTAAAAGTACCTCGGTCTAACCTCCCCTTTCGGCTTATGGTAGGGGAAAAGGATTGTGTTCCCTGGAACGAGTAGGGGGACGCAAAATTTCACAACATTAGAGTTCCCCAAATTTTCAATTGGCGGCATGTAGAGTGCCAGAGGCACTTTTGTTTTAAATAATATCAATATGGATGATGAGTATCTCACTTTTGACAACATTTATGACATTGTAGTGTCGGGAAGCATACCGAAGATCTCACTCAATCTACACGTAAGGAGGTGCAAGTGCCACAACAACCATCCTCTTCAGATCCTCCTTCCCCAAATGGGCAGGAAAACTTGGATGATGATGTAAAGACCAAATTTTCAGTAGACATCCTTGTGTCAATATAATGCTACAACCCTTGTGATGGAAAATGTTATTCCTGACATTAAGGAGTTGAATATTTGGGAGATCAAACGAAAGCTTTGATAAAAGAAATTAATGATAGATATCATAATTTTGGGAGATCAGAGCGAAAGCTCTAATAAAAGAAATTAATGATAGATATCATAATTTTGAACATAGAGAAAGACTTTTTTCATTGATTAAAAATGAACTGGTGACGATTGATGTTTTACTTTCTCAAGCACAATCTGGTAATGCAGTCACCAATAATATTTACAATACTGATGAAGTTTTGACTATAATGCTTAATAGATTGGCTAATTTGAATTTTGAGGCACGCGTCTTACTACAAAGAATTGGAATAGAGATAAGAAACTTGCCACTATTGCTAATGCAGAGAAAGACTTGGTCGTGGTAAGTTCTAATTTTTTGTAGATTATATATATATATTGTTATCATTTATCTGCTTCTAAATACTAATTATGGGATTTTTAATTGCATCAAAATACCATACTTTGAAGACAAAGGTGCAGGTGTTAGATGAGCACCTAAAAAAGTGAGAGAGAGTGTCTGCGGGGCAATTGCTTTTAAAGAAAATCTTGTTATGTTAAACAGTAGAACAATAATTTGTGGAGGATTATAAAGGAGAATGGACTGGATCTGGAAATTCTTTTAAAGAAAAAAACTGATGAGGATCCTTCTCTCCTTTCAGTAGGAGATGCAACTCGTGAAGATAGAGAAAATTTAGAAAATATTAATGCAACAAAAGAATTAGTAGAGTCTGGTGTAATAAAAGATAGTTCAAATGTTGTCGATGTTATAAAATTTATTCAAGGACAAGGGTCCAAATGAAATGGAATTAAAAATATTGATGTAAATCATTGTATTTGACAAATGAATTTTGAAAACATTATCTTTATGTGAAATTGATAATCTTTTTATTTCTCTCATGCTTGTTGAATGAAAACTTTATCTTTTTTCAAGCTTGTACAATTGATGAATAATATACATGGATTATGGAATTTGGATTTACATTGTTCAATTTAGTTTCAAACATGTATGAACTCAATATTTAAAACTTGGATGTGCATGTTGTTGTCGAATCTTGATAGTTGATTCATCATGTAAAGATTATCTCCAATAATCATGATGGGATATAGACTGCTATGTTTTTTATTAATCCTAATAATCACGATGGGATATATGGATTATAATATCTTTGTGAATATGTGTGCCTATGGAATTGATATTGAGAAATCAAAGATTGAACATACTTTCCTAGTAACGAAACTTTAATTTTATTACATCATCCAGTTTGTAGATTGCACAACTATCTACCATTTGTTATTTCCAAACAATATAAAAATATAGAAGGAATTAAAAAATTCCAAAAATTATATGCGCAATATATGTAAATGAAAAAAATATCGAGTCACAATATATATTTCAGAAAATGAATACATTCAACTGTCTGGTAGCTGAAACAACCCTATCCTTAATGGTCCATCACTTATTTTATTTGTTGCAGTTTCTGGTCTAATAGAGTCCAAGTCAATTTCACCATAATTAGAGACTCCATTGTTTGTTATCTGATTAACAACTTTGTGCTCTGCAAGAGATGTCCATGTAGTTAGTGCTCTTTCATATGGAAATGTGTCCACTCCATATCTTGAAACATAGAGTCTCAAACAAGTTTCCAAATTCTTGTCCAATCATTGTTGAAGTTTTGATTTCACAAATGTAAGTGCACTAAATACCCTTTCATCTTCAACAGACCCAAGAATCATTGTCTGTATGAGTTCATATAGTTTGAAGTATTCACTTATATTTTATCTCAGAATGCTACTCTAATACATCTTTCTCAATAATAGCGTGATAACTCTCATTTCTGTTGGTTCAATAGTAGTCTGATATTGATCAGTCATTGTAAATCTAAAATGTTGTAACTGTGATATGAGTAATTTTTGTGCAATATACCATTTAATTCCCCTACATCAACATCTGAATATTTCTAAAATTGCTCCATAAGTGCATTAATTAATTTCCCGAAGTGTGTAGCTCTTTGTTCTTCACCAATCATCGAATTCAAGAAAATGGGATTTACAACTCTCATGGCCTCAAGAAGATCACTATTTTTAAAACATTCTCTGATCGAAGATAATGTTTGAGATATCTTCATCAATTTTTTCCATGTATCAAAAATTGCAACATAAAAATAACGCTTGTGACCGGTACTTCCTCAATTTCGAGATCATGTTACATAAAGATCTTTGTATGCAAAATGTGCATTGGAATATTTTCCCCATCAACAAAAATATAAAGATGACCATTGATTTTGAACTTAAAAAAGTTATTGGGATCTTTTGTATCTGTCAAAACCTTCTGGCAACTGCTGAAAATTGGCTTCTGAAACCAGTCTTGGGTGGAATATAAGGTATCCAAAATCATACATACTTGTCTCCTTAATTTTATAAAATCAACAATGTATATAGATCTTTCCTGAGCATGTTTCACCAAGTTGTTTATTTCTTTCAACATTGGAAAAATACCACATAAAGTTAATAATGTCTCTAAATTTGTCAAGCGATACAACAAATCTTTAGCCTTGTCAACTTCTCTATGATTCTTGAACATATACCCTGCTAAGGACATGTATTCCTCAAAAATCTTACAAGATGGATCATACAATGATATCCATCTTGTGTCAACATTTTTAAATTTTTTTACCATTTGTTATTCCAACAGAAAATCTCTGAAAACTCCAAAAAAATTAGGACTGCTTGACATATATGCATGCAAGTTCGTATAAGCTCATCCACTTTAAAACCATTTTCAAAATTACTTACAATCTTGTAAGCCAAATTCATTTTGTGAGCCATGCAGTGAATAAGTATCATGTAAGGGGCTATGGTTGTTTGAAGGCAAATACAAAGCCCACTTTTGTGACCTTGCATGAAAGCTACGCCATCAACTCCTACACAAATAAGCTTTGCAGAGATTGAATGATCATCCATACCAACTATTTCCTTCAATTTTTTTGTAACAAGTTTGTAGAGGTTCTCAAAATTGCAGTTCTCTATCATTTTTACATAACTAGTAGATGATTTTCCCTGAAATGGTTATTGAAATTGAAAGTGTGGATATGCATGCATACCCAAGATGTATTTTCTACTACTCTGTGGATTGTTAGGATTATACCAGTTGTATAGATAAACAAGCAAGCAATGAATAATGGGAAACATAAATTAGAAATAAAATGCAATAAAACAGAGACACAAATTTAACATGGTTCACCCAAAAATGGGCTACGTCCACCAGAAACAACCAATCCTTTTATTCAATCCAACAAAACTCTCTTATAGTGCATCAACTACTACAATGAGCCTCTTACATCACGACCCTTCTTTTAGATATTAGAGTTTTTTTATCATTTCAGGGAAACATATAATAAATACATATTAAATGTGGCTTACAGGGGCGCTTGCCCTCAAGTCCCCTGTTGGCGCGCGGCCTGAGACCCCAGCAAAGGGGCGAAGCCCCCTTACGCAACCCATATCGCTATCAGGCTCCACAACCAACAATCTCCCACTTGGAGACTGATTGTTGTAACTCCACCACTATAACGCCTGCTTGGACTTTTCTTCTTGGCTTGTTTCTTCCACTTCAAGATCAATCTTGAAGACCCACAAAAGTTGAATGCAAATCCAACTTCTCTTTTTCATTGGCTTAGTAAACATATCAATAGGATTATCATATGTATGAATCTTCACTAACTCAAGTTTCCCATCCTCCAACACTTGTCGTATGAAGTGATATCTTAGTTGAATGTGTTTTGTTCTTGAATGGAAGGCTAAGTTCTTTGCCAGGTGAATTGCACTTTGACTATCACTATGTAACTTACAATCCCCTTGCTCCTTACCCAACTCCTCCATGAACCTGCTCATCCATAACATTTCCTTACTTGCCTTAGTCGCTACAACATATTCTGCCTCTATAGTAGATAGGGCAACTACCTTCTGTAACTTTGAGATCTAACTCACTGCTACACCACCAACTGTAAACACGTATCCAGTAGTGCTCCTCCTACTATCCACATCTCCTGCCATATCTAAATCCACAAATCCCTGTAAAGTATAATCTGACCCTCCGAAGCACAAGTGCCTACTAGTGGTCCCTCTCAAGTACCTGAGAATCCACTGGACTACCTTCCAGTGTGCTTTACCCGGATTTTCCATATACCTGCTAACAACTCCCACTGCTTGGGAAATGTCTGGCCTGGTACAAACCATGGCATACATAAGGCTCCCAACTGCTGAAGAATAAGGAACCCGTGCCATATAATATTTTTCCTCTTGTGTTGTTGGGCATTGCTCTTTACTTAATCTAAAATGCCCAACCAATGGTGTACTAACTGGTTTTGCATTCTGCATCTAAAACCTTTCTAACACCTTTTCTACATAGTCCTCCTGAGACAACACCAATTTCTTATTTATTTTGTCCCTCTTGATTTTCATACCAAGGATTTTCTTTGTTGCACCCAAATCCTTCATTTCAAATGTTTGTGCAAGCTTTTCCTTAAGCTTTGCAATTTCCTACATATTAGACCCTACTACAAGCATATCGTCTACATATAACAAAAGAATAATGTAGCTCCCACTATCCAACCATTTAAATTATACACAATGATCTGATTGACATCTAGTAAAACCATGCTCATGCATAAAACTATCAAACTTTAGATACCATTGCCGGGAGCTTGCTTGAGCCCATATAGGCTCTTCTTTAACCTATGAAACCAATTTCTCTTACCCCTTCACCTCATATCCAAGTGGTTGCATATAAATCTCCTCCTCCAAGTCACCATGGCGAAATGTCGTATTGACATCAAGTTTCTCTAAGTGTAAATCTTCAACAACTAAACTTAATACAATACAAATGGAAGACATATTTACAACAGGGGAGAAAATTTCATCAAAATCGATACCTTTCTTTTGTTCATACCCCTTCACTACAAGCCTTGCTTTGTACCTTTTCCGTCCACCTTCTTCTTCTTTCACACGGTAGACCCATTTGTTTTGTAGTACTCTCTTCCCAACTGACAATTTGACTAAATCCCATGTTTGGTTCTTCTCCAGGGAGTCCATTTCCTCCTTCATGCCATGCTCCCACTCCTTAGTGGAATCCACCTGCATTGCCTCATCAAAGCTCTCTGGCTCACCACTATCTGTTAGTAACAAATAATACAAAGATTTGCTTTCTAGAGGTCTACTAATACGTTATGACCTTCTTACCAAAGATGGGGGTGACTCGGGATCATTATTTTCTTGCTGCTCATTTTCTTGAATTTCTGATAGAGGTGTTGATGCTGATGCTGGCTGTCATGCTCGACCTACAAAACTATCAACCTTGGTACCTGTAGGTGGATATTTTCCATCCGAGAGTTCATTTTTAGGAGCTATATCCTCAACCAAATCTTCCTTGGGCTTTTTTCATCCTGTACCTGATCCCTGTACATTCTATTTTCACGCCAAACAACATCACGACTCCTAATTATCTTAGATTCATCTAGATCCCAAAACCGAAATCCATAATCACCATTGGAGCCATAGCCTATGAATGTGCAACATTTGGATTTTGAATCCAATTTCTTCCTATTTTCTTTATTAACATGCACAAATGCCTCTGAACCAAATACTCTTAAAAATGAAAGGTCTACCTCTTTCCCAGTCCAATATTCTTTGGGAATTCCTCCATCTAATGCACTCAAGGCCCATGGTTGATTAAGTACACAACAATATCTACGGCCTCTGCCCAAAACTAAAGAGGCAACCCCACATGCAATCTCATTAACCATGCACGCTCCATTATTGTTCTATTCATCCTCTCACTAACACCATTTTGTTGTGGAGTCCTAGGAACTGTTTTCTCTCTACGAATCTGTTCAAGGAACAATAATCATCAAATTTATTACTGTAATACTCACCGCCATTATCAGATCTCAAACATTTCAATTTAAAACCACATTCATTCTCAACAAGTGCTTTCCATTTCTTAAATGTATCAAAGACATCAGACTTACGCTTAATGCAATATACCCATACCTTCCTTGTGGCATCATCTATGAATGTGACATAGTACAAAGAACCACCATGAGATGCAACATGGGCCGGCCCCACACATCTGTATGAACTAGCTCCAACTTTTGCTCTTTCTTGGTATTCCCTACCTTGAGAAATCTAACTCTTTTCTGTTTCCCAAAAATGCAATGCTCACAAAACTCTAAGTCCAATTGCTTCAAACTTGAAAGCTTACCTTTTGCCTATAGAATTTTCATGCCCTTCTCACTCATATGTCCCAATCTATGTGCCACATGTTGGCATCCTCATCTGAAGTAGACAATATGGTAGAAGAATTAGATATACAAGTAGATAAATAAAGAGTGCCTACTTTCTTACCCCGTGCCACTACCAGGGCACCCTTGGAAACCTTCCAAGCATCTGAAGTGAATGTGACTGTGCAACCTTCACCACCCAACTGTCTTGCAGAGATGAGATTTCTCCTGAGACTAGGTACATGCCTCACGTCTCTCAATATCCATGTAGTTCTGTTATGTAATTTCAGGTGTACATTGCCCTTCCCGAAAATGTTGCATGGCTCATCATCGCCTAAATAAACTTGTCCAAAATTTCCCTGGACATACTCTTTAAAATAGCCCTTATCAGGGGTTGCATGGAAAGAGGCACCTGAATCTATTACCCAAGATTCTACTCTAGTATCAAGAGAAAGTATAAGAGCATCCTAAACAATATTACCTGTCAAATTTTCCTCTTTAATACCTTCAGGCTAGTTTTCTTTGTTTCCTTTGAACCAACAATCCTTTTTAGCATGTCCTCTCTTTCCATAGTTCCAACAAGTAATGCCTCTACTCCTAGATTTGGATATGCCCATATTCGATTTAGATCTCCCACGAGCCTTACTCTTTGATTTCTCCTTGCTCCTCCCTCTACTCTCCATATTCAACGCATTTCCAGAAGAAGAATTTTCCCCTGTACTTTTCCTGCACATTTCCTCATTTAAAATGACACTTACTACATCTTCAAATTTAAGAGAAGTAGATGATGTATTACTAACTGCCATTACTAAGTTGTCCCAACTTTCTGGCAAAGAACATAGGAATAATAATGCTCTAACCTCCTCATCAAATGGGATATTAACTAAATCTAACTGATTTACAATAGTGTGGAAATCATTAAGATGGTTAGATACAAATCCACCTTCTTGCATTTGTAGATTAAACAATATTTTCATCAAATAAACTTTATTGGATGCACTAGGTGTTTCATATAAATTAGCTAGAGTTTTCATCAACTCTAAAGTACTCTTCACCTGTGAGATATTTGAAGCTATAGACGATGCCAGACTCAATCGAATAGCACCAAGAGCCTTCCTGTCCAAAATATTCCATTCATCATCAAACATGAGTGGGGGCTTCACTCCTACACCTCCCAATGGTAGATATAGATCCTTTTGATACAAGTAATCTTCTACTTATATTTTCCATAGCTGTAATTTCAGTCGTCAAACTTCTCAACTCTAAACTTACTCTCCTCCGCCATTCTTTGCTTCTCCCACTCAAATAGAAATCCCTTTGTGAGTATACTGCCAACAAATAAATCTCAAACGCACTCGATACTAGTTAGGATTATACCGGTTGTGCAGTAAACAAGCAATCAATGAATAATGCGAAACACAAATTAGAAATAAAATGCATAAAACAAAGACACAGTTTAACGTGGTTCACCCAAAATGGGCTACGTCCACCTGAAACAACCAATATTTTATTCAGTCTAACAAAACTCTCTTACAATTGCATCAACTTACAATGAGCCTCTTACATCACGACCCTTCTTTTAGATATTAGAGTTTTTTTAATCATTTCGGGAAACATTTAATAAATACATAGTAAATGTGGCTTACGGGCGCGCCTCAAGCCCCGCCGGGCGCACGACCCTGGACCACGCAGCAGGGGGCGAAGCCCCTCGCAACCCACATTGCTATCGGGCTCCCACAACCAACAATGACCTCATCAATAAAAATGTGATAAAATTTGCATTTTTACCTTCTATCTCAAATCAGTGATTTCAATTTCACCGATACACTTTGCCATTTCCCATGCACCTTTGTATCTAACAAGTGTGTTGTGGATTGTTTGAAGCCCATTATAGTGAAACAATATTTTATAATCAATGAGATCTGAAATTGGTCTGCCCTTTTTTAAAATGTGAAATATTGTTCGAATTGTATAAGTTTTTCTTGAAGACTTGCATTAGTAGCTTTTGCAAATTTATCCTTTATTGTTCCACCTTTCTCAACAAGGTCTTGAAGATGTTTATGATGATTGTCATATTTTGTTGCATATCTCATATGTAAACAATCTTCCTCGATTTTCCATCTAGTTGTTTTTATTACTGTTCCATCATCTTTCTTTTTAGACTCATATACTTTCCCACAATGCTTCTCTATTGTGTCCAACTTCAATTGTATTTTGTGGTCTTTTCCTAGTTTCCAACTACATATAATACATCTACATTTTGTAGGAGTATTAATACTATTTTATGGCTCAACAGGTTCAATGAATGGATATTTGGTTGACCATTCAAATTTATAAGTTCGACCTATAGTTCACTTCTCACTCTTACGTTTCGATGTGTGTTTCTCGGAATGTTTATCAAAAGTTTGAGTTGGATGGTAAATGGGGTTATCATGTATTGTCAATTTGAATTAAATTACCCTACCAATTTGGAATTTCATCCGGAGTAAGGTCATTGCTTAGGGTTTTCGCATTTGAAAGAATTTAGTTTGCTTCTGACATCCCTAAGTAAATAAAAAAATAAAGTAACATCGACATAATTAGAGTGAAAATTACCTCTTGCCATTGGGGTTACTGTTGGCTAACTGAAATATTTTGAAATGTCCATGTCGTGTTTTATTTTTCCTTGAGTTCTTTTCTCATTTGTAATAGGGGCCATCGTATGGGTGATTTTGAAGTTTGCACGTGAGAAGAAAATATAGAAGTTTCAATTATGACCTGTAAAAAATAAATGCAAGACTACGAAAAATAAAAATCATGCTATAGAACGGAAACAAAACTTAATGATACCATATGGTAACACAAAATAACACTATCGAATGACAACACAAATGAATATTGTCGAATGATAAAACAAACACTATCAAATGACAACACAAAACAATGTTACAGATGATAACATAAATAATCATTACGATCGATCGGTAACATGTTAATGTTACTTAATCGACATTACACATCACCTTTGCTTACAAAAATACAAATTAATATTGTCATTTACGTAACAATTTTACAAAAAACTTGACAGACAGACATTTCACTTTTTCGCTTACCTCTTTTGCTTATTCCTTCGGATTTTGGCTTATACTTTCAGCTTTTTCACAGGCTTATTAATGAATTTTGAAAGTAAATTGTATTACTATATTATGGCAAATTAATCCTATATATAATAGTATGTTATAACATGAAGGTGAATATACTAACATTAGTCGGCCCTTAGTGGAAACACAAAGACGAAATTCTATTCAATTTTTTTTGGACTCGTAAAATTTTGGTGAACGCACTACCGTATGGTAGTAAAAAAATTCCCAAATTAAAAATTAAAAATTCCTAATATTCACCTATTCACGAATATTTGCCCTAAAATAAACCCCTGGAATTATCGAAGGGAAAGCGAGGGGATCACAAATTTCACCAGGTGGTGGCGATTTAACCCAAAATGAATAAAGGAATATGAGGTTCCTTATTTCAAATTTAGATTAGGGTTAAAAATATGAGATATCTTTAGATTAATTAATTTAAAACATTATTGTGTATATCAAAATATACATATAGCATCAATTTGAAAGATAGAGTCATAAGAGTATGTGGTAAATAAGAGAAGACATAAGAGGAGAGATATATTTTACGGTTTTGCTACTTTAAAAGATGATTTGAGTATGACGAGTAAGGATGAAAGGATTGGAAATGTTATTTATATGCTTTGTTTCTAGTTTTGGAAGTGTAGGGACTAAACCCTTATTTATGTATGAAATAGTTTGGTGGTTCTATCTGATGAGTTTTGGCGTTTAGTAACTTTCTTTACCTTGTAATTAACTAGAATATGCTTTCTCATGAAATCTTAGGTCTCACAAATTTTTAAAACCCTTTGTATGACCGAAAATAACTTCAAACCCTAACCATGTCTAAAAACCCATACAAAAGGCTCGGTACTTTGGTTGAAGCATAATCCGTATACCACTTATGTTGGCATTACCCCAAAGAGGTCGTAAACCACACATAGTTCTCCATCTAAGGATGTGATATCTATATGGATGCAATTAACTTTGATAACATGTTCACTTGATACTACTTTGTAGTGGTTTGGTGTGCTTGTGCTTAACTTGGCTTGTAGGGCTTATAACTTGGGAAGTTATACTCTTGAACCTTGTTGGGAGTTTTTAGACCAATGTGGGGTTTCTCCTGAGAGTGTTGTTATTACTTTGGGGAAATTTAGGATAGCCTTGAGATTTACAAGTAGTGCTCTTGAAAGTGTCAAGTAAGTAAATGAGTGCATTTGAATTGCTTATATAGGCTTATAGGTTTAATTTGGCATTAAGGTCGACCTATAAGAAAAGTATCACCCATAAAAAGATGTCAAATTGAGAAAATAATTGTTGGATGGCTTGGCACGAAACCTCCGATTTCATACTAAACCGTTTGACATTTTGGTCCTTATAAATGGTGGTCCCAGTATGGGTAAGTAGCATGTAATCTTTGAAATTTCTAGGCATGACACTTGGGAGTGATAGATCATATAGATCAAACAAATAATTATGTAAGTGAGTAAGCGGTGTAATGAGGAGAACAAGTAATGTAATAAGGCTAAGGATTGGTAATTTAGCTCAAAATGTGTGCACAAGTCACAATTTAGGGATTAAGCCAATATTAACATTATTAAGTGATAAATTACCAAATTCAGTGTGTCGACTAACCTCTCGCATTTTTTTATTAGACTGATAGTTCTAATAATAAAGATACCCTATGTTTTCCTTAATATCAGGATAGTTTCGATTAATTGGTAAAATAATTTTGAGCTTTTACAAAGTATTAAATTAATGCAACTCTTAATTTTATTGAGAATTTGATCTAAGCAGCCTTTAGAGCCGCTAGTTCGGACTTTGACTATAAAGAGTTCTATTGGTTAAGTGGTATATTCCTTACTTGTAAAACCTAAATAGTGGAAAAGGTTTGTTGATGATATAAACCTTTGTTGGTAATACATAAGAGATAACTTGAGGAATTCCTCTTACACTTAAACAATTTAGTGGAGAGTATCAAGTTTATTAAGGATTTAGGAGGGTGGGGGAGATTACCCTTTTTGGATGTCCTCATTTCTTGAAAAAGTGATGGTTTACTTGCTTGACAAGTGTACAAGCAATGCATGCTCACAAATTTCTATGTACATGTATCCTTACGCCATCACCCATCACAAAAATGAGTTTTTTCAATATAAGCCACCGAATCTTACATATATTTGTGATGATCGGCATTTGGAGCAAAAAATTGAGCATTTAAAAACTACTATAAAGAAAAATGGTTGTAGAGGGAAAGAAATTGCTAGGAAACTCAAATAGGTTAGAGAGGGACCTGGTTAGAGAGAGAGGTAGGGGTCTTTGTCATAAGTTTTGGTGGTGTTTTTATTTTATATCAAGGTGTAATGCACAAGAGTTCTAGAATCTCAAGGTGCCACATCATAAACACCACTTTATCCCCAAAACCAAATCAAGGAATGCTTTAAAATATGCTAGAAAAACATCCCACAATCAAGTCTCGGGGTGGAGTTTACAAAATTAAATGCTTGTGTGACATCTCGAAAATAGGTAGGTCTATAAAAACGAAAAATCAAAGAATACATTACAAATATTTGTCTTAAGAAGAAGGAGAAATTAACCTTAAAGGAACACTCGAAAAAATATAAACACACTATTTACATTAAGGACACTAAGGTGGTTACAGAGAAAATCATTTCGGAGAGCACAAATTAAGAGAAACTATTAAGATTAGCAAACACTCTCAAAACTTGAATAAGGATGACAATTTAGGTTTAAATCATGATTGGAGACCTCTTATTAACAAAATAAGAAAGGACCTTCCACCTTAAAATGTGCACCTTTAATGTTTTGGGAGGTAGTTAAAATATTTAATAATAGTGTAATAATTAGTTAATTACTAATTTTATCTTAAAGTTGACTTAATAGACATCATCAAAATTAACTAGAATTATTTATATAAGAAGCTCCAATATATTTTTTCTACATAATTTTTGTTGACCATAGATCAAACATAGAATAAAAATCTTTGATACAATTTTCCCCAAAAACTTTTTACTCATTCTTATGAAATATAAAAACCTTAAATCTACGACAAGATATTGAATATAATTTATTCTCCACAATAGATCACCGAGTGCGAATCTTTCATAGAGTTTATCCCAAAACCTTTTTAGTCATTCTCATGAAATATAAAAACCTTAAATCTTCGGTAAATAAAATCAACTCATAGAATAAGATTTTGATATAATTTAATCTTGACAACAAATCATACTGAGTGGAATCTTTCATAGAGTTTATCCCATAAACCTTTGTAATCATTAAATAAAATCATTTCATACAATTGAATTTTGATTATAACTTTTAAATTCTTTTATTAAAAAGAATTAATTTGGAAGGTGACCTAATGGTCTATTTCAACCCGGCCCACTCGGCTACTACAATCCCTCCCCTGCATATCCATATACCAGTATCACCGATTCCCTCCAGTTGAAAAAAAGATCATCATTCCGACGCATGGCCCATGTGAGGAATGTTCTTTAAAAACAATATAAAACCCCATATTCCCTGTGGAAGGTCCCCGTCACACTACCCCCATGCTCCTCTTTGACTTTCAATTCCCCAAAGCTTAAGTCAAACTCCACGTGGCACCTCCAACAACTGGATTCCACGTGTCACACCCTCGGGTATCTTCGCCGGCCCTGCAATTTCCCGGTCACCGAGCCTTGTTCCCGCCGGCAACAAATCCCGGCATCATCCGGAAACCAGGGCCAACGAAGCTGTCGGTCACATCGGCGCCATAAGACCGTTGGGCTAAGAGGGCCGCCGTTTCGGACAGGTTAAAGCTGATGGTGCCTCTAAATCCGGTGGTTCCTCTGGCGGCTGTCCGTACGCAGAGTGCCACATGGCGGCAGATGGTCGCGTGCGTTAGTATCAGTTAGTTTTGGAGTCGCTAAAAGTAGCGCCCTTCTGGCCCACGTCCATAAATAGCTGGCTAGCCTCATCGACCCCGTTCCCTAAACGGTAGCATTTTTTCTAGCGGTACGAGCAATTTTTTTGCTGCTTTTGTTTCATCTAATCTTCTCAGCATTTATTGGCAGGCCTCTCCAGAAGCACATTATCTTTGAGCATTATATTTCCTTGTTGGAAATCTAGGGTTTCTTTCGAAAATACTGAACAAGGGTTTTAGAGTTTGTATACGAGAATTTAGGGTTTGGAGTATACGCAGAGTTCGCGAGTACGAGTACATCTGGGAAAATTTATCGCTTTTATTGTTGGACAGGGTTTGATAGCTGTTACACAGACTTCATATTGTATAGATGCGGAGAAAACACACGGGCCGGGGATTATAGCGGTCTTGTGATGGCTGACAATCGGCGCTATGTGTTGACTCCTCAATTAGGTATTATTTGAAAAGTGGCTGATAATAGAAAATTTACCCACGATTTTAGTTCCGTTTCATGAAAATTGTCAACACGTAGCTCGAAAATCAGTGATCATTTTATATTTTATTCTCTCTTTCTTGTTTTAGTTCGATTTTATGATAATTGGTTGATTATAGAGTTTTAATCCCATTAATTTCAATTCTAGACCTTCAATTATAGCTATACCTCAACCAACTTTGCAAAGACGAAAACCTTACAGCTTTAAACGAGCAATGGTTCCGTTGATTTAATTCAAGAGCTCATCACATGAATTATCTGCTGATCCTTTACTGTGAATTAACAATAAATATCACTGCGTTGCGGACATTGATTTGAAGCCTGTTTCATTATATGTATATTTTTGTTTTCTTGTTTAGCTGCATTTGATGAAAATTGGCTCTTCCAAGACTTTAATGAGGCCTCCAGACTGTCGATTAATTATTGAGGCAAAAAATTTAGTTCTAGAGCTTATAACGTGCATTCTGGCGGATAGTTATGTTAATCAAATTGAAAAGCTCAGTGAATTGACTATCAAATGATTCTTTACTGAAAATCAGTGATCATTTTATCTTCTTTTTTATTCTGGCTCCTGATTCCATGAAAATTGGCGGATTAGAGACTTCATATCCCATTATGTTCGGTTGCGGATCTTTAGTTGTTGGTTTATGGCAAGTTCTGAGACGAAGAATTTACTCATAGAGCTTAAAATGTTCATTGAAATACACCAGCGCATCCAATAGGTTTAACCTTTGCCCCTTTCCCCTATTTAAGTTTGATCTCTGAAAAATTGGTTGATTATAGTCTTTATAACAACCTTTTGAACTCGTGAGCTTCAGTTATTGCTTTATGGCAAGTTTTGATGCAAAGACTTTCATCTTAGAGGGTGAAGCATGCATTCCCAGGGATAGCTCTGTTAATTCAATTCAACAGCTCTCTGAATGTGCTATCAGCCAGTTCTTTACTGAAAATTGGTGATTGCCATAGCTCTTTGGGGATACTATCCTGAAGCTGGGTTTACTTGAAAGGATTCTGCTTTTTCAAGTTCATCCTTGGCACCTGTAGGCTGTAGCTTTTATTTTATCTTCATTTCATGAAAACCCTCTGGTTAGAGATTGTATGTCCCGTGACTTTCAGCTCTGTTTTTGGCGTGTGCCATTTGGCAATTTTTGAGGCCAGAATTTAATCTTAGAGCATAAAGCTGGCATTTCCTCAGATAGCTATGTTAATCCAATTCATCAGCTCATTGAATGGATTATTAGCTGATCCTCTACTAACAATCATTGATTAACATAACTTGGCGGGGATGAGTCCGAAGCTGGATTCAATGGAAGGGATTTTGGCTTTTCAAGTTCATCTGTGGCACCTTGGCCGCTAAAGAAGTTAAATTGTGAAGTGATAACTGATTGAAATAGGGGATTATCATTGCTCGTGTTATAATGATACTTATGCCCACCTCGTAAAAATCCATATTGGCTGGAAGTAAGAAGAACCACTACTTGTTAGAAGTTATAGGAGTGAATGTTCAAACTGTCAAGAACTGACCCAGTATAAGATCCAGAAGGAATTCCAAAAGTTGCATTTCTATCTACCACAAAGTAGATGTTCCGACTATATTTACCAGGTGCAGAAAGTTTGGTAGGAATTGAGAGGGAGAGGGGCAGCCGGAGAGGGTGATAGAGTGGATATGGGCTTTCTTTTTTATTTCAAGTATAAATCCAAGATATTTTTGTAGTTGCTCTAATATCTTGCCTATTTTATGATTATCCAAAATCACCATTGGTTTATATGTAATTTCTCTTGAATTGGCCTTGTACTTAATTGTAAATATTTATTTGTGGCCGGACTCTACATCAATGAGTGATGCTCTGTTGGTACCTTTGACAATTCCCAGCCCCATCAATAAGTTGAGCAGCTTCAGCCATGTTGAAGCTCCATACAGTATTGGATTTTTTCAAACTTTGTTATGTTAACATTAGGCCTTTCTGTATGTTGAAAAATAATGATAATATACTTTTGAACTTTTCAAGTGGAAAAACACCTAACAGAACTAAATTCAGTGGCTTAAAGCATTAGACCAAAGAGAGCACACGAGAACTTCATAACGAAACTGAATTCAGTGGTTTAAACTTTAAAGCATTAGACCAAAGAGAGTACATGAGAACTTAAAGAAGCATTTTAGAACTCCAAAAGGGAATTAAACATTGAAAGTTAGAAATGCAATACTCGATAGCCATATGAGGTATAAATACAAATAAATTATCTGGAACAAAACCTCTTGGACTCCACAGCCTGATAGTAAATCCCAACCACCATATGCCTGTAGGCACTTCACAAAAGAGAGAAGATAAAAGCAGAGCATGTAAATTTATATGTAACTGCTGCTTTGGTCTTATGCGGTAAATGAATTCCTTATAATCTTTGAAATACTTCAATTATTGCAAAACATTGAATTAGCCCACAACCGGTGTGCCTATAAGTCTTCAAGATTCCTCCTTACCAACACTGCTTCACATGCTGCAGTAACTGCTGCTCTATATACCCCCTGTATAAAGTTAAGAGCAACAATGAGCTGCTTGTTAATCAACCGTGGATTTTTAACTTATATAAGTTTGGAAGTATAGATTGTTACTGTTTACTTCTCATCAAACCAATCCTAACCCAAATCTATATATCTTGTCAATCTAAACTTATCATCTTTTATGCATTTCATTTTATAGTTCAAAGCTCCTTTTTCATACATAAGAATCTTCTTACTGTATTCGAATGTACAACTTCAGTAAAAATGTAAACTAATGCTAATCGCACAATGTAAATTAGGTCTGATTTTTATAACTTATGAGATAAGTTTAGCTTCTGGCTGGCCATCTGCAGAACGATTTATCTACCGGTTCGCTTACCGGAAATTTGATCCCAGCCTCCATGGAAGTAGTTGAAGACTTGCAATAAGCCATCTTGAATTTTGTTTATTACCTTTTTGAGCATCTTTGGTAAGGGAAAAAACTTCTGTTAGAATGCTTAATGCAAAAACTACTGCATGTCTTATTATAACCTTTGACGTGTCATCTTTTACATGTTCAATTGGGCTTGAATAAAAAAAGACTTTTCTTGAATCCATTAACGGCTAGATGACAATTATTTTTCTTACAATCCAGGCTATTTGATCTTGTTCATTCTTCATTGTATACCATATTACATTATCCCAAAGTGCTATACTATGTGCATCTTCAAATGAATATGCTTCATAAGATCTAGCAATAACCATAGTTACCTAACTCTTAGGATGGAGGGACAGCTGCATGGGAGGATAGATTTTCTGGGACAGCAAAAAATTTCACAGATTTTGGGGATGGCCAGGGTTGGGCTATTAAAATAATATATAAAAATTAATATTTCAATATTTTAAATTTATTTAATGAAATTTATGGGTTTAAAGTTTATTTAATGTTTTTGGATACTTTCGGGATTAGGATTCCATGTTTTTGGTAAATCTAACAGATTGTTTAAAGTAGATGTGTTGAATATTTTTAAAAAATTATAAAAAAATTGGGGAAGTCTCCTCTAAGTACCTAAGTCGATAAAATGTTCGGGAAATTTTGGGTTGTCTCCAAAATCTAACTGACACTTCCCTGTAACACTGTCAGTAGCTCTCATCAAAGCATAATGTCAGATGACTATGCATATTAAGATCAAGCATTTACTCTTGTCAAAGCATAACATGTTTGAAATAAGCTGAGTTTATGATGCATTAAAACTTTAAAATTGCCCCTTAATGCTTGGACTGTGGTATCTCATCTTCTCTAAATCCTGTACCATGATAGAAAAATAAAACCATTTCATTCCTCTGTTTGATGTTTTCCTGGGTGTGGGAGCATTTTTTTCTGGTTCTATATTATTTTTAAAAATATGTTTAGATTGCCTTATTCTAAACTAGTAATGTCACCTCCTATTCTTGTTCATGTTTTATTGCTTTTGCTATATTCAATTTTAGCTTGTCCCTCCCAAGAACCAACCTGTTTTAAATCTGATTGTTTGTGACATCATCTCTGTTCAAACGATTTTATTAGATTTTGCATCATATAATTAACAATGACAAGCTTTCTACCTCTATCTTCCAACATGTCTTTTATGTTTATGAACCAATATAAAAGCCATAGAACCAAAATATCTATAAGATGTTTTATTTGAGGCTTCTATTTGATAAGACTCCTTGCAGATTACTAATCCCAACTTTCTTTGTTGGATGTGTGTTCAATACATTAAGTTGTTTCCTCGACAATTTCTGCCATAAACTTGGAAATGTTTTGCCTTGCTGCATACAAGGTGCCATCTCGTTTATTGTTCTGTTCTTCTGTTTTGCCTCTCCATTATGTTGGGAAGTATATAGAGTTGTTTACTGTCAATTTATATTAAAAATTGGCTATAACTGAAAAAGTCTTAAGACATAAATTTTTCTCCATTGTCTGTTTTTGACTTAAGAGGATTTAAATTATTGCCACTTTCCCTTTCAACCATAACTCTAAAATGCTCAAAGATATCAAGAACTTGTGAACTGAATTTTGAGTAGTATGCTCAATTCTTATAAGAAATATCATAGACCAATATATATATATATTTTAAGTTTCTCTAATGCTAGATGATTATGGAATCGCAAAGGTCACTATGCATAACCTATGATGCATGGAAACCCCGCCCCCACCCCCCCCCCCTCCCACCCCACATGTACCCCTTGGGAATGTTTCCGCACGGAAATAGGGGAACGTCTCGAAATGCCAGGCACGTTCCGGAAATGCTACGGATACTGCTCTGCTGTACCCGGATGTTTCCGGCCGTACCTGGTGCGTTTTGGGCTGTACCCATAGCACATGTTGCTTATAAAAGCCAAAAACAAAAAAAAACACTATATTTTAGCATTCATTGTTTCTAAACCTAATCTACCCACCCAACCTTCCTAAAGACACTTCCTAAAAGCTATATAATGACATCTTTGGCCCATTCTAAATCACACCCATTTTCTTTTCTTGCTGAATTCAGTTTTTATTAAACTAACATTCAACATTGTGAAGAGCAAAGAGACATCAAGGAGCAGCTTGAAGGAAGAGTTTAGGAGGTGTTATTACCATAGTTACCAGGTCCGGAAATCCGGATCTGTTTGGGAGGGCAAAAAAATCCGAAATTTGGAATTCTTGAAAAAGTTAGGAAAAATCCGGTCCGAAATATATATGAGTTGAATTTTATAAATATGAAAATTTGACAAATACAATGAAAAACTTCAATAATGTAATGTAAAATGTTATATTTTTAATATATAGGGTTGATAGTTGACTGTTTTTTCCAGAAAACTACAGAAAATGTTAAAAATAATATTTTTTTTTCTAAATTAGGGCCGACTTGGACTATATTTTTCCGGGTCGGCTGTAAAATCCGGATCCGGTCGGAATTTGTGCAAATCCGGCCGGATTTGGTAACTATGGTTATTACACAAGGGATGGATAGCGGAGCTAGTGGGAGTGGAGCTGTCAGTGGTATTCATGGAGATGATTATGAGGAAATTCTAGATGATATATTCTAGAATCTAGATTATAATCATGTATATATGAAATATTGAAATTGTAACCATGTTGAATGATGAATCTTTTGAACTTCAATGAATACAAAATATTTTGAGTGCTTTATCTCTTATGGTCCATGGACTAAAATTTTGAAAATGAGTACTATGCATACATACATACATACATATACACACACACACACACACTAAGTCCCAAGGTTCGAGTTTGTGTTTGGGTTTGACGAGGACAAAGTTCAGTTCAAGATTGCCAAGGGATAAAGTTTCGAGGAAAAAAACGTCTTTAAGTTGGAACAATTTTTTTCTATCATTTTGATTTTTGAAAAGTCATAGGGAGAGAGTGGAGAGAGTTTTCTATCCTCTACTTTCAGTCGGTATATGCATATATACACGCATTTGTAAAATAATGCAAAATCGTGTCAAAAACTTCCCATGCAAAAATAATGGATAAAGTTTGAGTTCATGTTCGGCGAGAATAAAGTTCGGCAAAATTCGAACTTTTTCAATAAAATTCGAGAACCTTGTGACATAGTATATATATATATTTTGCAATTTAACGTTTCCGTAATGTTTTGTACCCAAGGTTTTTTTGAAAATCGGTGTTTCCGCGTTTTTGACTTGGACCCGTACCTGTACCCGTTTCTTGGCAACATAGTACAGCATAACTCAAACTTGAGCTGATCTCTAAGCGCCTTCTTTCTCAAAGCTTTTCCATGCTGCTTACCAACAAAAAAGCCTCACAAACACCTTCTTGTGTAATGCATGTAAGCCTTTCACACATTCATCGGATTTAATGCTGAGGTAATAAAAAGTGGGATGCTTGTAATTTTGGTCCCATACAAAGTTCCTAGAATCATAATCGACAATCAAAGCTTTTTCCATAGCAGCTATAAAATCAAATATGTGCAGCTGCAAACTATCTTCCTTGACATCTGTTGTAATTACCACCCAACTATTCTCTTTATCCTTTACGATTATCCAACTTAATGTCAAGGTTTTGTTTTGTAATTTGACCAATGTAGAAAGATAAAGTATATTAATGACCATGGATAACGAAAGTAGGTCAATTGGACTTGATAGCACAACCAACTAGGATGTGGTACACCCAAGATGGATAAACTCTAAACCCACCAGTTTATATAATGTCATGTGTTTTAAAGATTACATATATAACCTTGAGAAAGTGAGAGCCTTCGCCACAATAGAACATATGGCTGGTGGAGACTTGGACACGAGGCAATTGTTGGGCCTAATCTGTATAAAGAATATTTCAAGTACTCTGTTGCTGTACTCACCATTTGATGTCATAGGTATAGTCTCTTGTGCATTTACAGTATGTGCTCTGCCATATTGTTTTTATTTTTCCTTTTCTCTAATACGGAAAACTGTTATTTGTTTCTATGCGGAAACTGTTATTTGTTTCTATGCACACACTAAAACTTGAGAGGCTCAAAAGCTACATTTTAATTTTTTTTTGATGCATCAATATAGGCACTCTTCATCTTTTTACCTCCTTGTTCTGGAAAATTTCTGTACCTTTTTCTTTTCACTTTATTATGAGTTAGATCCAAAGTATTTTTCAGCACTCTTTTAAAGGCCTCTAGGCTTTCTACATGAAAATCGTTGGGAAGTCTAAGTTATTCCATGTATTAGTAAGGGTAGTAGGATAGGATTAAATACCTATAATTTAATTCTTAGTGAGTTGGGTTGTTGGGTTGTGAGGATTCACGTAGAATATATAGTATTGGAAATGGTTGAGGATCAGTAGGGAGTTGATTGGAACAATGTCCTTAATTATAGGATATGCAACTCCTATATATTTGTAATATTTGTTGTGTGAAGAAATTAAATAAATTGATTGTTGTGTGGGCAGCGTGTTGAAGTATAAACTGGTTTTTGTGTTCTGTTTATACTCTGACCAAATTTCAGATTTAGTATTAGAGCGGGTGAGAGGAGAAAGCTGAAGCATAGAGCTTGTGAGGAAGAGTATGAAAATGTTGTTTTAATTATCAAGGGGCAGCCCCAAATGTTTGGTTGCCCTGATTGAGTGGAGCTTACTATGGTAATTTTTTTTAGATAGTTAAACGCTTTTGACCGGAGCTATGAACCGGGGTTCTTGGGTCCCCTCCCTTAACAATGCAAACGTCCTCAAACAAGATATTACAATTAATCCATCACAATCACAAACTGCGACCACTGAGCCCGCACCGATGATGCAATTTTTCTGCCACCACCGTTTTTAGAGCCACCAGTTGCCGCCACGCCATTGCCAATGATGTTAAGTCCACCACCGCTGATAAGATCCACTAGCCGCAATCATCGGTGATGTAACACCCGCCACCGCCGATAAACCACCTCGAAGGGATCGCGCCCAACGGGATTTGAACCTAGGTGGATCTGGACACAATTGTTTGACTTAACCAATCCACCCAAACCCCATTGGCGCCTACTATGATAAATTGTTTGTAGAAGCAAAGGCGTGTTTTTGTATTTACTTTAGTCAAGTTTTAGGGGCAACACAATATTTATAGAATTAGGTGTTGTAGTAGTGGAGCATATTGCTTTATTTCTATCAACTTGGTAACATTGCAGTAGAGGCAAAATCAACAACATATGTGGAAGCAAGTTCATAATATGTAGAAGTGAAGGCATGGCAAAAGCACCATTCACACTCATACAACCACTTGCAGAGAGGAGTAGCTGTAAGAAGAAGCAGCAGAGCAAAAATATGAAGCATAGTACAAAAAAGAAGCAGTAGCTTCATAATCTTTAGTTTTGATATGGTTTTAGACTATATCAATTTAGGGAAATGCATGTTTGTAAGTTATAGTTTTTAATTTTAGATACTTTTTAAAAAAATAGTAAACTATAGGAAAAATTAAATATTTCCTAGAGTTTACAGGAAGTAGAATTAATTTCATTTCTAAACCGGGATTTGGTCTCATGCAAAAATGTGCCACATATTGTAAAACTACTTTGTAAGTATCATGGCAAGACGATTTTGCTAAAATTTTTACAGGTTGTTAGAAACAATTGTCTATCCATAAATACTGAAATAAAAATATTTATTCTGTACATGGGTGCATTGTCAGTCATACTCGACACCCATAGAAGTGTTTTAC
Organism: Taxus wallichiana var. yunnanensis; assembly: GCA_018340775.1. NCBI lineage: Eukaryota > Viridiplantae > Streptophyta > Pinopsida > Cupressales > Taxaceae > Taxus > Taxus wallichiana. The sequence goes on along the minus strand of CM031236.1, from coordinate 180,617,240 downwards.
TTGAGGGAGGAACTCATGGAAGAAACAGACACAATGCTGAATTCGTTGCCGCGCATCACAGAGTGATATCACAGACCATTGGGTTCAATCGCTAAGCCGAGTCCGGAGGAGGTTGAGGGCTAGAGGAGGATTGAGGCTAATTATTGATCTTAAATTCTGTTGCTAACTTCAAGATTGGTTTATTGCTTTAGGGCAATATGATACCAAAAAGACCAAAGCCGAAGATGGTGATAAGTGGTGGATAACAATAATCCTATCAGAGATCAGTGGTAGTGGCTGCGTACAAGACAATCGGTGAGGTGGTCAACAATTGAGAAGTGCATTGAGGACCCAACCCTACTCTTTTTGGTTTGTAATTGTTCGGTGAGGTCCAAATTCCAACTAGAGGAGTTGTGGTTCGTGTGTGGCTAATCTCACTTAAGGATGTTTGTTGATATGATTAACAAAATATGTTTCCGTCCACACATGTATAAGAGTATGGACTAGAGTGTGTGGCCCAATTCATTATCTATTGGTGTTTTTGAATGATGTGTTTGTCCTTGCTCACAAATTGTTTGTTTAGATTAGCGAGGCCGTTTCCCGCTTAATATGTGTAGAGTGAGGCCATTTCCACTTTGAGTGTGCTTGTAAGTATGATGAATTATGAGAGTGTGCCAATTCGTATATGGTGTTGATTCCTTTGCAGTGATGGAACTTGATGCAAGAGCATCTTGGTTCACAAACAATATTGCATCCAACAAAAACATTGTGTAGAAAGTAAGCAATTGCAATGTTGTGCATGGTTCTTTGTTTGCGTGCAGGTCCCCAAGTTGCTTGCGCAAATTTTGTGCACACATAGATGTTCTTTGTGTAGTCGCTTTGGTGTGCGCATCTCAGATGTTAAAATGGCTAAGGACCATGTGGATAAAGGACCAAAGTTGAAGATTGGGAAATCATGCATAGTAGAGTGGCGTGTAGCAATATTTCCAAGAAGATTGTGTGTAACCTTGTGCATGGATTCCTTTGTGCATACTGTCTTGTGATGTGTGTGCACGGTTTGGGAAGTGCTAATGTTTTGTGATCTTGTGACTAACAACGCAATGGAAGAGCTTTCCAACTACCTCATAAATTTTTGATTAATGATAAAAAGGGTTTTAAAAGCAGCCCGACCCTTATACATTCAAAATAAAAAGATGGTAACCAATATGTCCTGCACACAACCAAAAACAAAATAGGACTAAGCTTCAACCCAAATACCAAAAATGCTGAAAAATTGCAGCACACGACTCTACAACAATTTGCCAACAAAGAAACAACAAAGCCCAAGGCACCTAGTCTCCAAGATTACTTAAGGTTGTGTCTGCCTTCCATTCTTCAGCCATGAATTTTAGATTGTCAGCTTTTTCTATGTCATCCTCCTTATCCACAACTCTTTTTTTTATTTTGTGCTTTAATCCTCTTATTGGCTCTAGTTCCCGCCTTTTTCTCATTATTCTTCCTAAAAGCCTCGTGAAGCGTGTTAATACTCACAACACAATTTTTAGTGTTCACTCTGCTCAAACAAATGATCTTGTAAAGATTTTTGAGGTGTTTGCTTTCATTTTCCATGTGAATCACTTTCTCCTTGTAGACAATAACCCTATTGTTCAAATTGTAAGCCGTCTCAATTTGATACCTTGATTTCTTTTGGAGAGAGGAAGCCTGTTGTTTTTCCCCTCCATGGTTTTCAACCGAAATTTAGTTTATCATGTTTTTTGAATTCTCATTATCCTTCATGATCTAGGTCATAATGCCCTTGTGAATATCAAGCTCAATTTGTAGAGCATTGATTTTATTCTTAAGTGACTCACCATAGTGTTCATAGGAAATATCCTTGCCACGAACATTTGTCTTAGAAACCTTCTATTGCTTATAGATGTTGTCTGTCTTCTTTGAAGGTTCCTCATCTTGAAAATCATTAGTGCAATCAATAACCATATAGCTAGATGAAGGGATGTTTGTATCTGGTTCATGGGAATCCCTATTAGAAGCAGGGCTCCCATCTTCAGATCCTCAAAAGAATCCTTATCTGAAGCTGATTCACAGACCTTTTAGCAAAATTCTTACCGACACTAGGAATATGAATAGTAATGGACTTAGAGGTGTTAGGACCCTTAGTTCGTTTTCCTTTGATAGCAGAAAACGGTTTAGATGAGTTCCCCATAGGGTTAGACTCAACTAACTTAATAGTAGGTTCAAGACCAAGGGCACGAGCTTTAGCATGGTGATATAACATATAAATAAGGCCTTGGTGCAAAGGAAGCAAATCTTTATTTCTTTTGACATCGACCACAAAATCCTCAAGAGACATGAGCGAATAGAGAGGGAAACTAGTGAACTTATGGTGCCTAAAATGATTCAAAAAGGAAAAGTGATAAATTAGACACATTTGAAATGTCCTTCAAGTGTGACATATCTCATAACTTGATGAAGAACCTCACTCCAAGGCTTAGGGACAGACTCTCTGAGATACTCGCTTTGAAATTGAATCAATTTCTCATTAGTTGTCAGAAAAGTCAAATCCTCACCCTACTTATCCCTTTTGAATTTATAAAATTTGATGCCCTTTGTGCTCATTCACGTGACTTGGGCTATGCTATATCTTCTGTCATCGAGAAAGAAACACATCTCATAGTGACCATCCTAACATTCCAGGACTTAACAAATTCCATAGAAATATGAGGATCATATCCCATAATTCTCTAGATAAAACTAGAAAGACCTCCATTTTGGAGGATTCTTCATATCGTAGGCCATTACTCGTAGACTCCTTTGCTAAGGGCTCCACTCTATATTTATCTCCTCCAATTTTAACCCAAAAAGTACTGAATTTGCTTTTGCCCATTCTAAATACACCAATTTTGTTTATATCAAGACAAAAACTAAATGAAACTATAAAATCCTCCCCAAATGACGCTCGTGCCAATCATGGGCATAGAAGTTCACATGAACAATAATTAAGGCGATGAGGGTGACATGGTTTCAATGAAGATGGAGGAGAGAGTTATTTCTAGGGTTGATACACTTGAAATCTTGGCCATTATTTCCATCTCATCTTTCCCGGATTGGAATCATGGACATTTGTGCCATCACCCATTTTATGCTTTTCATTTAATATCGTCATCTTATGATTAAGCTTATCAAGAAAATGAAAGGATCCAACTACCTTATTAATTAATAATTGCTTGGTTGAACAAATTAATGTCTACCTCAATAACTAATTATTTGCTTGGCCGAACAAATTAATTTCTCATTGAGATCTGTTATGGAGCATTTGGTAGGACAATGTATTTAATGTCTATGGCACATTTAATATTTGTATGGGTAGGAAGTTAGCTAAGAGGATTAATGTAATTAGGTGGTCCGTGCATCTATGTAAACACACCCCCACATTTGGGAAGGTATTCATAAAAGCTGAGAAGAAATAGTTTAGAGTGCAACCACCAATAGAGGTGCCACAATTAGAGACATGTGTAAGGACTATAGGTAACACTTCAATTGCTTTGTTGTAAGCCAAATTTGACTAAGTGTGTCGGTTATGTGTCTCTTTTATGTAATAAAGTATTGTTGTTGTCTTTTGTTGCGTAGGACTATAAATACCCATTGTTGTGTAGGTTGCGTGGTGTAAGACATCTCTTCATTGAGATCCCTAATAGTAATCTGTTATCCATTTTACCCCCAAGGCAAAATGGACAACGGGACAAAGTTGACATGGACATCGGACAAGGCCCCTTGATTGAACCAAGGATTACAAGTCAAATTCCACATCTAAGGAGCATTGGGAAACATATTAGGCATTGGAGGTCTTGATAAAACTCGGCCTGGTCTTAAGAAGATGAAAGTGGGCCCCTTGACCCACAACCGACCAAGACAAGGAAAATGGCTAAATCATGCGAACAACCCCAAAACGCACCTCGCTCGGTTTTCATAAGCCTTCGGGTTCAAAAATTCGAAAGTTGTAAGATTCAGAGTCTCAGGGCGGAAAATAGCAAAGGAGGGCCAATGTTGACTACTGAGTTAAAAGTAGCTGACCGAGCAGCTTGGCGAGTTGCTCGGCGAGGTGGACAACGCAAGAGGTGGCAAGCTCTTTGGAGAATCCAGCGAGCGCACGACACAACAAGGTTGGCACGAGGATACATCGACACGAAGCAAGGAGGATGGGTGGCTTGGTGAGTTGGATGACAAAAAGGGGCAAGTCTTTAATGAGCTCGCCACAACGAATTCGAACTTGGTGATGCAATAGAAGACAAGCAAGCTAGGCTTACAAAGGAATAACACGAAGGGGCTCGCCGAGTAGCTCGGCGAGCCGGGTTGGTGTTGAGGCAAAGAAGGGCTCAGTGTGAGCTCGTTGGGGTAGGTCCGAGCTATGTCGGCATAGAGACCGAGGTAAATTTGGCGAGGGCCAAGGCAAAGAGTTGCAAGTGGCGACAACGAACCGAGTTAGGCATAAGGCAAAGCCGATCGAGCAAGCCCGGACACTCAAGGCGATTGGAGGAATCGATGGTGGGAAAGGACGAGTTAACTTGGCGTTGGCATCACATGAAGAGGTTGAGGGGCTTGGCTAAAAACCGCAGGGCAACAAGGCGAAGAGAAGCTTGCACAGAAGTATCGAGGCCACTACAAAGTTTGGAAATAGCTAAGTGGATCGAGCATGCATGGAGGGAGATTCAACGTGGAGGCCAACAGTATAGCTCGTTGATCGAGCCCACATGCAAAACAACGGCTCGACTATCGAGTTACGGGGCTAAACGACTCGACGGAAGAGATGAGTGCATAGAGAGCTCGGAGGCATGAGCCCGCAGTGTAAGCTGGCCCACGATGGCACGATGCAAATGGAGAAGACTTCGGCAATAGCTCGGTGAGCAAGCGCTAGAAACGAATCTGCATTCGGGAGGGGTCTAACTAGAGGAAAGTTGGACGATTTGGTGTCCCCAAAAATTTCACTTGGAAATTTTGGGATACCCCTTTAAAATTTTGGTCTTTTTGTCTTGTGCTGATTTGCTCAGGATGCCTTCAGGAGATTGCAAGAAGTTGCTTGGTCCAAAAGGTGCAATAATGGATTGTATGAAAATAAGAAAAATGCTGCCACCAATGCGTAGAGCTCGAGAAAATATGCACTTTTAGAAAAAACGACACCTAAAACGGAGCCACGGAGTGAAAGTTATGGCACTTGCAAGTTTTTGCTTGCTACATCTTCCCTGGACCCTTTCCAAAAATGGAAAATTTTGTTCTCTACTTAGACCAAAACGTGGAAATTAGAGCTGCCCCGCAGGTTGGATTTTAACGCTGCCTTCCACCTTGGATTTCCATGCCAATTTTAAAAGCAGAAGTCATGATTTCCATGCCAATTTTGGGAAATTAATTCCAAGTGCAAGTCGCATTTTTCTGAAGCTGCCTGCTGGGTCAGAGTTTAACATGACGACTTAAGTGGAAAGTGTGAAACTTGGACCTGCCTGACAGGGTGGAATTTCACATTGCTTGTTGCTTGTGTGTTTCACACAAAAATTATTTAATTCCAAAACAAGTCGCACTTTTTGCCTGCCTGTTGGGTCAGCGTTTAACACAAATAACTTAAGTGGAAAGTGTGAAACTTAGACCTGCCTGGCAGGGTGGAGTTTAACACAATCACTTAAGTGGAAGGTGTGGAATTAGAAGTTGTTAGGCAGGGTGAATTTTAACACTGCTTGCTGCTTGTGTGTTTCACACAAAAGCAAATTTATTCACCCAAACAAGTCGCACTTTTTGCTTGCCTGCTGGGTCAGCGTTTAACACAAATCACTTAAGTGGAAAGTGTGAAACTTGGACTTGCTGACAGGGTGGAATTTCACACTGCTTCTGCTTGCTTGTGTGTTTCACACAATTCCTAGCCAAAAATGGCGACTTACTTTGGCATTGCTGCATGCTTTAAAAGGGATTTAATTTAATTATTTTTGGCAAGTGTTGGCGCCAAAGATAGGGAGGAAGTCATTGCATGCAAAATCCCTTTTAGAAGCTTGTGCATGTGCTCCCAATCTTCCAGTTGAGGCCTTCATTGGATTTACTTATATTTGCCTTCACTGAGTGCTTTCCAGAAGTCAAAATTGCTCATATGCAATTAAAAATAAAAGGTGATGAGTTTTGTTTGAATTGTTTACGGCAAGCATTTTACTGGTACACGTACTGGAGAAGAACTGCAAAAGTTTCAAGGATAAAAGGAGAAGACAGGTCAGAGGCAACACCTGCAAGCAAATCACAGTCAGTTGCTTCCAGATCCAGTTTGGTGAGAATCAAAGGCAAAGAGTCAACCGCATGCAGGAGAAAAAGCACCTCAGATTCAAGGCAGAGATATCATCCAAATCATTCATGAGGTTGGATCAGCTTTCTTCTAATTTCTTCTCCTCTTTCTTCTTTTTTCTTATTTTCTCCGACAAAGTAATTGAGTAATCAATTAAAATTGTAAAACTTAGGTAATTGGCTTTAAAAGCCATTACTTCAAGTTACTGGAAGAAGTCAATTACTTGGAAATAGGTGGCAAACATGCAAAATAGAAGGTTCTATTTTCAGTTGTAAAGCATGCATGTCATGCAATGAGAAAGTCTAGGGGAAAATACTTTTGCCAACTGCTTCCCTTTTTCATAGCTTCCACATGCGGCAATTCATTGAAAGCTTCCTATTTGTAATTGCCCTCTATGCACTATAAATGGAGGAAGAGCCTACGGGTTAAAGGATCACAATCTTGTTTATCAAAACTTGTTTTAGCAAGAGCTTTGTAACTGGAGCATTCTTGAGTTATCATACTTTGTGCTAGAACCCTTGGTGTGATTGCTTGATGAGGCTTGGGATTGAATAAAGGTGGATTTTGGAGAACTTTTTGTCTACAGTGTTTCCAGAACTCTTCTTTCAAAGCTTTTTAGATAAACTTTGTGTTATCTCGATCTAGGTTAGAAGTAATTTCTTTCCCATCCTGCTAAAAATTGTGTTTTATTTGTTTATTTCGTTTGTGTGGATGAGACCAACTCTGATATCTATTGGTCAAATTGGCACACCCTTCTTTCTTCTTTCCTAAATTTCTATTTTTCCCCCTTTTCTGCAATTAGTTTTATCAGAGCTGCTTACTTGTTGCAAAATTGCCCAGTTGTGGTTCACGAGTTGTGGGAATTAAAGTAAAACCCCCGAAAATAGTTATTAGGATTCACCCTTACTAAATTGATAAACATCTTACATGGGAGCCTCACTGTTAAATGAGGGAGATTTATCTCATGATCGCTAGGTTTTTAGTCATGTGCATAAAAGATAGCCAACACGATTCAAGTAGGCGATTGAAGGCGAAAGTGAACGCACGGTTGGCTCAGAGGGAAGAGCCGAGGTGTGACGTCGGACAAGCTCGTGCAAGAGCTCGTGGAGTGCATGGCGAGGCCTAGGCGAAGCGGGGGCTTGGGTAAGCCGAGTCACATAAGACGAAGCCCGAATGAAATCGAGCTTGGGATCATGCATACAAAAGCCGCGCAAGAAGAAGCAAGCTCGACTTGAGCTCCACACGCATCGAGGGATGTCGGCGAGATACAACTGAGCAAGTTGATTTTGGAGCACAAGGGCGATTGACTTCAAAAAAATAACTTAGCGGATTTGGAGAAAATGGGAGCCCCATGAGGTGAACAAAGTTGCAAAATGGGAAAGGAGATCCGAAAATACGAACTCCGAATTAGAGGTCATGCACTTCGGAACTCAAGCGAGCGAGTTGGAGTAAAATTGCTCGGAGTTATGAAGTCCGAATTTCGGACTTTGGAGTTTCACTTTTTAGAGGTTTCGCGAGCGCAGCGGATGAACAATGCAAAAACCCGAAATGTAAAAGCCTCAAGCTCAATGCAAAATGTCCGAATTGGTTCGGAAATCGCTCAAGGTGGTCGCAGTGTCAACAATGGAAAGTGAATCAATGGCCCACGTGGAGTCGGCCCATTGGGCGAGCTAAGCAACGTGTCAAGCCTTCGAGAGGAGGTCATCGAGCCCGATGAGATGCGAAGATCAATGAGGGCTCCGAGAGGTGATACCAATGGTCGGTGAGTCGATGGTTTGATGCGAGGAGCTCGACGGCAATATAGTGCATGGCGAGTGGAGTTGATTTAGCGGCTTGACCGGTATATACGAACAATGCAACGCCCGGGAACATGGATCAAATCTGGTGGAGAGGCTCGACGGCGAATCCAAGCTCGCCAACCACAAATGGAGCTCGGGGACATAGTTGAGACGAAGGATTCGGGGGGTCCGTCATGGACGGAGATGAATGGATGTGGGAAGCTCGGTAATATGAGCTCGACAATCGAGACAACAGAGGCGGGTATCTTCAGAGCCCACCATGAATGAAACCAGTGAATGGGAAAACGATGAACCCATTATCCGATGCAAAGCGAGCCAATTTCAAGGCTCGGTAAAACTAATGAACCCGCACGAAAACGTTTGAAGCCCGACACGGGCAATGCAAAGAGCTCCCCTTAGCTCGCGAAAGCGGCTCGGTGAGCTACCTCGCCAATGCAAAACTATAACACGGCCCAAAGACACCAAACCTCCTCGCAGTCCAGGTGGCATATCTTGAGCATTAGGCATCGGATCCTCACAAGAATACGATCAATGGAAAGCCGAGAAGGAGCCCAACAATAACTGGATACATAAAAATGGATTTTTAGAGTTTTCAAAAACCACGAAATTTATAGAGCCCCCAAAACCCGAAATGGCATATCTTGAGTGCCGAATGCCCGTTTAGACAAAAAACCGATCGTTGGAATTGTGGAGAGATGATCTACAACATGGCAACATCGATTCAAAATTTTGGAGGTTATGGACTTCTAAAAATGGTGAACAAGTGAACAATGTCTTGGGTAGGTAAAGTCATTAATGAAGGTATGGGCCTGTTTTCTTCCTCAACAAGGCGAGTATTGAAGGGTATGGGCTCTGCGAGGTTTGCCCATCACTCTTGCAGAGGTAATGATGGATTTTGGTGGGTATTCAAGCAAGAAATCCGAATTTCTTCTCTCCTCTCTTAAGATTTTTGCTATAAATGTAGAGGGGTTACATAAAACAAAGAGGTTGGTCATTTTTCTCTTCCCATGCACTACTATTCTTCTTACGGGGCTCTAAGCCTTCACGAAACATTGTAATGGCTTCATGCCTTCCCCTATTGGGCATTATCAGATGTAAATTTTAATGGAGCAACAAAATCATGCTTGTGTTAATTATTTAGCCTTCCATGGTTTTTTGTTTCTTCTTACCTCTCATTGTTAAATAGGTGGTTGTGTATGCTCCATGTTCATTGCAGGGTTTGGTGGGTTGTGTTTATTTCAGGAATGATGCATTTGATGTGATCTAGTTTGTGGTGCAGGACCACCCTCTCTAGGTTCATCTCTTTCATTGTTTTGCAGGTTGGAAGAAGTGACTAGCACTCCTTTTCTTGGTGTATCACCACTCTTAGTGTAGTTTTCTTTTCATGCATCTCTCTCCCTGTCTCCTTGGAAGCTTTAGATTAGGTTTAGTTAGTAGTTTTGCTTGCATTAGGAGTAGTTTGTGGCAGGTAAGATTAGGAGCGGAACCGGCCTTCTTCGAGAGCTATCCCATTTCACAAGGTCCCACACTTAGGATAGCTCCATGTTTGGCAATCATGCCGAATGCCCCATTCTCAATCGTAACATTTGGGGGATGTTGTGATTCTATAACAATTTGCACACGTCCGGTGGGACAAAGGAAGTCGAGTTCTCATTTATAGAAGTGTTCCATCATTGAATATCTTGTTGCCGTGAAGACCCAACTCAAAGAAAGGAAATTTCGAGGTTTCCTTGCATTTCGGAGTTTGAAAGTTGCAGATTTGGACTTGGAGATTTATCTTCTGCAGGTCAAAGTCCGAAGTCATTTTTCAAAGGTTTTTCATGTGCAAAACAAGCCCAAAATTCATCAACGGATAGATTGGGGAAATGGGTATCCAAAGCGGCCTTAAATCTTATTTTTGAAATTTCAGACTTTTGGCATTTCAGATTTCAGATTTTGGAAATTGAACTTTTCGATTTTGGATTTCGAACTTTCAGAATTTTGGAGGTTTTGAAATTTCGGAGTTTCTGAGCCTTGTGATTTCGGATTCGGAACTTGGAGGTTTGAGTTTCGTTGGCCTTCATTTCGAATTTCGAGGTTCGAGTTTCGGATTTCGAAATTTTTGGACTTTCGGACTTGAAGCCCAATCATTTTTGGGCTTTAAGATGTGTACAAGTATTCGCTTCGTTTCATCGAATTTGTTGTGCACTTGGTGGAACCTCGGTCTGCCATGAGACATAATCAAAGCACAATTGCGACTCCATTCGGTCAAGAACTCATTATCCGAGTAGCAGAGACATTCCATTCCTTCTCCACCATTTCCATCCATTTTCCCTTTCATATTTTTCATTTTCTCCTATGCATGAAGTTGTGCAACGTGGCTTCGTTCCCACAATGGAACTCACATTTGCAAAGCAACAATGATGTCATCGACCTACCTCCACACTTGCAACATATATTTTCGTGGTGCTATCAATTGCCTCCTAATCATACTATGATGAAAGTTAGCAACGGTATACCCCTATGAGCGGAATGCAAATTAGTTTGGTAACACACCAAACTATGGAGATTTTCAGAGCAGCGAGTTACACAAATTTCGGAAGGTTTTAACACTTGAAGATCTTGAGTTGCGAGAGAAGGTTCGGGAGTTGGAATATCGCATGGACCAAATCGGGATTAAGGAGATGACAAAGGCAACCTAGATCGACTTAAATTCCATACCCTTGAATGGCCTCATACCTTGTGAGTTGGACACTCAATGAAGAGCTTTATTGGATGAATGACATAGTGCTTGGAGTTGAAGAATGGATCGAATGTGGGAGGCCTATGAACATAATGCTGGCCATACTTCTCATCATGAAACCTTTTCATCATCTAACAACCTCCCCTTTATGTCTCAAGCCATTCCATCCTGAACCTCGGTTTCCAAGACTCCCACTGCTGCCCTTAGTGTGGAATCCACTTCTTCATCTTCCACTCTCCCACCTCATTTCAATTTCTCTACCCTTTTCCGTTCTAAACCCAAGTCCCCTCTACAAGAACAAGAAACTTAAACTCCTCTCCCACCGTCAACAAAGCAAAAATCGGTTGAGACCCCACCCACCACTTCTCTCATAATCCCGAACCCATGTCGGGAAGAGACTCAAAAAACCATTCAAGGAGAACAAGAAGAAGAAGAGCCACGCGAAGAGGAAATGATGAAAAATTTGGTAAGTTTGGCTCTAAAATTCAGAATAGAAAAAATTCCTCTCCTGGTCAAGCCTTCGGAGGAGGCCAAGGTGGAAGAGCAGGTGGTAAAAACCGAATTTGCAGCAGCGGTAGCAAAGCAAAAACATGTTGAAGATGATCGACAATCAAAGTGTTCAGAATGTAGTGTCCATGAGGCACCCTATTTTCGGAGATTGTTGATCAACCACTAGCTGCAAAATTGGAAGAAGAAGAGATTTGTACCAAGAAGGAGATCAAAACAGGTTCGGAGGATTCAAGCACAAGGCAAGTCATGCAAGAAACTCCAAGTTCTTGCCCCATTTTATCCCCTTTGGATTTTGATTTCGGAGACAAGTTTGAGCTCTCCAATTTTTGTTTGAGGATGAGGAGCCTCATGGTGAACAAGTTGCAAACCCAAAAGACACCATGGAAGTGAGCAAGCCAATTCCGGAGGTTCTACAAGAGGAGGAGATCATAGAGAGTTTCTTGCTCTCTTGTGTCAATGAAAGTTTAGATTTCCCTCTTCCTTTGTCCTTCTGCTGAAGATGACTTGTCTAATGAATTCACTACGGAGGAGAGTCTTGAAGACCTGTTGTCCAAAGTTACTCCTCCACCATTTGGGCGTGACATGTCATATTTGGCTATTGGTATTGCAAGCATATTTTCTTCGGACCTGTACCACAAACATTGATCCTTGATTTTACTTGCAACTTGTGAATCTGGTTCAAAACTACTTATGGCTTCATAAAGCCCACTCATGATTTCATTGTCACTTTGTCTGTCTATATGGAAGAGTTTAGGCTCTAAATAACAAGCTGCTGCATGCAAGGGGGTGTTAATCTTTTTCCACTTTGAATTTGTTGTTTCCCATGCCTCAATATATTTTGCTTCCACATGGTCGATTGTTTTTGAATGGTTTCCTTGCAATGGTCTATGCTTTCATAAAAAATATCTAAACAAGGTTTGTCGCCTTCAACTATACAAAGCACTTCAACAATTGGTTCACACACTTATAAAACCTTTGTTGCAGTTTCCAAAAAATTGTCTAAAATTATTTATTGTATGTTCTTTCCTTTTGCACCTTTAGAAAGAACTGAATTTTTAACTCAATTGAACAAATAACTGACGTTAGCGCTGCTTTCTCTTTAACCACTCTTTTCAAAGTGATATAAAACGAAGCAAATCTTGTTTCACAAGGCCTCAACAACTCTCTAGATACATGCTGCCTATAAATATTCAATGTGAGGCAGTGGTTTCTAATGAAATTTGCAATTGCTCTCCCTCTGAGAATTGGTTCATGGACCCATGGAAATTTAGCCAAGTCATGAAGCAAAAAATCAAGGCAATATGCTGCACATGAGCTCCAAAATATGTGTGTGCTTCTCTATAATCAACTTCCTAGCGCCCACACAATTTGTAGCATTATCGATTACATTTTGAATTGCATTCTTTGTACCCACTTCAAGAATGGCTTCTTCGAGAGATTTCGAAAAGAAATTAAGAGGTTTTCTTGTGGTTCATCACATCCACTACCTTCAAGAACATCCACTACCTTCAAGAACACTACACCTAGAGAGCAAGTCACCAAAACATTAATCCATAGCCTCTCACACATGTTTGACCATCTATCACTCAATATGGTGCAACTTGTTGCAATTCAAGAGGCTTTGACTGCTCACAACTTTTCAGTCATTCTTTCTTTTGATTTCTTCAAAAGAGTTCTCCTAAGAGCCTCACGAAGTAGGGGGCATGTAACTTTATGAATTGCATTTTTAAAATGCCGATTCCTGCAACATTGAATGGAATTGCACTTGAATAAAACAAATCAGCCAATGCATCATCCACATATTTCTCCATTGGTTTCCAAAGGCTATTCAAAGCTCCACTCTTTGATCCCCTTGATGGATCCTTGGATGTGGGCATGTTTGAAGCAAAAGACAAAAAAATTGTGGTAAACCTAGATATTTCTATTTGAATTCTTTGTTTTTTTGTGCTGATTTTTGTTTTTGTTAGGGAAACCGTGGGGATAAATAATAGCACAAATTTAATTATCCACCAAAATAAATTGTCGAAGATTATAGTTTATGTTTGAACAACAAATTATGATAGATTACATCACATAATGAATTAGATATTAAATTGCATACATAAACATGAAAGTAAATGAACACAAGACACAAGATTTAAGTGGGAAAACCTTTCGGTAAAAAACCAACGAAAATCCACTTATCTTTATTGAGAATAAACATTTCACCCAACACTCCCACTATTTCCAGCAGTTACGCTTTTATGGAGGAATTACAAACTGTCATATACATTCGCTCATGAGTACATCATTCGCATCATGTATCTTAACTCTACTCGCATATATTGCTTGCATAAGTTTGTTACTTGCTTGTTACATACAAAGGTTTCTTAGTAACCGATCTGCGATCTCTAATGAGATCACCTTGATTTATATCAAGGCGGGTGGCCTTGTTTTGGGTCACTCTTATATTTTAAACTTAAAACATTGTGCCGACCTGATATGGAATCCGCCACACTTATATTTTAAATATAAGTTATATGCCATGACCGTTTAGTCTTTGGCGGGTTTCTTATTAAGTCAGTTTCCGCTTAATATTACAACCCCAACACTCCCCTTTAATTTTAAGTAGGGAAACATGCAAAATTGCCTTTTTATACAAAAGGACTTACAATCCATAAATTATTACAAGAAGATTTAGACTAGCATGCAAATATATAAAGCTTGTTCCAAATAACACATGCCAAGTCACCTTTTGTACAAAAGGAATTACAATCCATAAATCATCTAAGTGATTTAGGCTAGCATGCAACAAATCATGTGTTCTGCAGATTTTGTAACTCCGCGATACACTACTTAAGTGTATCGTGGGTTTTGCAACTCCACGGTACACTATCGCAGTATCTCGTGGACTTAAACAAGCCGCGAAACATGTAAATGTTCTCGTGGGTTTTAGAAAAGCTGCGGTACATTGCTTTAGTGTTTTCGCGGACTTTAAGAAGCCACGACACAACAAATGTTCCGTGGGTTTTATAAAAACCGCAGTACACAGGAACAACAAAATTTCTCAAGATAAAGTGATTACCTATGAAGTCTTACATAAGATTATGGAGTTAACAACTCTCATATCTAATGCTTCATTGGTATTACAAGTAAACTCACATAAAGTGATAGTTTACTCAAACAAAATAGAAATAGTATAGGGAGATTTTACATTTGACACAATCAAGTCGATAAGAGGTGGCATTGCAACAAACATGCAAAACATGCTCAATCCTCTTTACTTCCCCTCAAGGGAAACTCTGAAAGGCCAAAGCTCATATGATTCAGAGGTGAAGATCAACATCATTCACATGATCATTTGAGTCTTGCTCATCTGATTTAGAGGTGGAGATCAAAGTCATCCACATGATCATTTGAGTCTTGCTCATTTGATTCAGAGGTGGAGATCAAAGTCATCCATATGATCATTTGAGTCAAACAACATATGCTCATCTGATTCAGAGGTGAAGATCAATTTCATTCACATGATCATTTTAGCCTTGCTCATTTGATTCAGAGGTGAAGATCAATGTCATTCACATGATCATTTGAGCCAAAATTTGAAATGCCCAACATAGAACGAAACTTGCAGAACTTTGTAGCACATAATGGCTTTGTAAAAATTCTGCAACCTGATCTTTAGTAGAACAAAACTTGATATCAATGTCACCATTCATAACTTTCTCCCGAATGAAGTGCATATGGATCTCAATATGCTTGGTTCTTTGATGTTGAATGGATTATTTGCAAGAGCAATGCAACTTTGGTTGTCACATAGAAGAAGTGTACTTCCTTTGACGCCCATATGAAGTTCATCCAACAGTCTTTTCAGCCACATAGCTTCCTTTGTTGCTTTCATAACACTTATATACTCTGCTTCAGTAAAAGAGATAGATATTGTTGGTTGCTTCTTGTTACTCCAAGTGATTGCACCTGCACCCAACTTGAAAACATATCTAGAAGTAGATTTTCTATCCACAATATTAGCATGGTCATAATCACAATAACCAAATAAATTTGCATTATCACAAGAAAAATAATACAAACCATAATTGATTGTACCTTAGAATTCTCTTTTTTTCCATTTTCTAATGGTCCTCATAAGGATCCTGCATGAATCTAGAAACAATTCCAATTGCATAGGATATATCAGGTCTAGTGATAGTCAAATAAATCAAACTACCAACAAGTTGTCTATATAAAGTAGGATTAAATTTATCACAAACAAGTTTTGGATCTAATTTAATTCCAACTTCCATAGGAATAGAGATAGACTTACAATCAATCATGTTAAATCTTTTAAGAAGGTTAGAAGCATTATTGGCTTGAGATGCAACAATAGATTTGTGATTTTGACAAATAACCATGCTTAAGAAATGATTTAACAATCCTAAATCAGTCATTTCAAAACGTTATCTTAACTTATTCTTATCACTACTAGTAATCAAGAGATCATTAACATATAAGCCAATAATAATAATATGACTGTTTTCATCTTTTACAAACAAATTGTTATCAACAAAACAATTTTTGAAACCAAGTTCTTGAAAAAAACTATTTAGCTTAACATACCAAGCTCTAGGAGCTTGCTTAAGACCTTATAAAGATTTTTTAAGTTTACACACATATAATTCCTTACCAAGTTCTTCAAACCCTTTAGGTTGATGCATGTAAATTTCTTCTTTCAAGTCACCATTTAAAAAAGTATTTTTAACGTCCATTTGGTGAATTTCCCTTCCCATCCATGTTGAGCAACAAGAGCTAGAAAAATTCTAACAATGCTCATTTTGACAACATGAGCAAAATGTTCAACATAATCTAAACCAAGTTTTTGAGTAAACCCTCTAGCAACTAATCTTGTCTCGAATTTGTCAATCTTACCAGCAACTAAACTATACTTAATTTTATACAACCATCTATATCATATCATTCTTCTTTTATAAGAAAAAGGGACTAATTCCCAAGTTTCATTTTTATTAGAGCATTGTATTCAACTTTTATAAAGCATTAACCCATCTTTCATCTAGGTTGGCTTCTTCAAAAGATTGAGGTTCAACCTCATACAAATTTGACAAGGCATGATAAGAATGCTGATTACGGGTCATCTTTCTTAGATTATTAGGTTGAGAATTAGAAACTAGATTTTGAGCCCATTTAAGAATTCTAGATTGAGACACAAATTGAGAAGACTCCTCAATATCTACATCCATCATATTAGAAGAAGGATGATTAGCCTCTTGGAAATTAGTTTCCATATTGTCTGAGGAAGGATTATCAAATTGAAGAGATTTAGACTCAGGAAATGCATAGGAGGGAAGAGAGATAAGATAATTTATTAATGTCCAACAAATGACCACAAAAGTAGGTCAATGGGACTGTAGAGTACAAAGCCAAAGGACCCAGCAAGAGGACCCAAACGGGTCGCCCGAAACACAAAGAGAGAATGGAGAAGAGGAGAAGGAAGCAACAAATGCTTGAGAAACTAGAAAAGAAGGAGAAGAGGGTGACGGTGAGGGGGGAGCAAAGAGGGAGCAACACCCCCAACACCATCACCTAACAATCGAGGCCGGCTGGAAGTAGCTCGCAATGCGCCGATGTCCGTATCTGAAACTGTAGAATGCCTGGAAAGCCGATGTCCGGGAGAGAGACGGTGCCTTTGCGTAAGCTGGTGGATCTCTGTCTAAGTGAGGGGTCCTTAGGGCGCGGTAGCAGAGAGCTTTTGGTGAAAGAAATGGAGTTCCGAGTCCTGACCGATCTGAATTGTGGGTCCATACTCGTATCAAGATGCCGCTTGGTGCCCCTCTCCGGGAGAGCACCGAGAAGAATGAGGTGATCTGTCTAGTATCCATCTGTCTAGGAGGAGGGTGAAGGAGCCTGTCTCGAAGCCTGAGGGCCTCCTGTAGATAAAGAGCAAGACATCTCTGATCATAGTATCTAAAGAAAGTCTGCGAAGGAAGGACGCTCACGGAATAGGCAATGGAATCTCCCCAGATCTCGTAGTAAACAAGACACTGGAAAATGAAGTGTTCTTTAGTTTCAACCTCCTGGAGGGAACAAAGTAGGCAAGTCCGCTCCGAGCGGTCTAACTGATGGTCAGTCTCCACACGAAGTCGATGAGAGCCCACCTTGAACTGACCAAGAGAGATACAAAGGACCTGTAACCAGTGCCGAGAGATGTACATGGGTTTGATGATGAGCCCGTCGCGGATCTCAAGAAAGTGTGCAGTGTAAAAGAACATCTTCGAACGTAGCCCCCCGGAGGGTTGGTCCAAGTGTCTTTGAATGAACTATGCATAGATATCATCCCTGATAATTCTGTGAAGGTCCTGTTGGTTCGGGAGGAGATGGGCAGGGGCATCTAGGGAGTAGCTGAAAGGTGGGAGGCGGTCCATCAAGATGCCAATGGATCCAAGAAGGCGTGAAATGCAGGCATACCAGCAAGTGAGATCGATTGCTAAGATCTGAGAAGGCAATAGCTTTAGAGGAGAAGTAGGCTAGGAAGATGTACTGTTCTGTCAACGAAAGATCTGATAAACCTCGGATGCGGTGTAACATCAACACAAGGTGAAGATAGTCTCCAATCTAAAAGGGCGAGCCCCAAACTCAGCAAGAATAATGTTATGAGGAACAATCTCTTTGCACCTGATGATACGCCTAAGCATAAGGATCTGGACATGCTCAATAGTAGCCCAATCAGAATCCAAGAGAGAGGGGCCCCAAATCTCTGAACCGTATAGAATAGTGGGCCTAACCAGGGATTCGAGAGAGACATCTTGGAAAGGATGTCTTGAAAGTGATGGCGGAAGCACTGTCTCTCAAGAATTGCCAAAGAACCATACCCCTTATTAACCCGGGGTTGGAGAGCAGGACGGAGGCTAAAACGTGGTCCTAGAGAACAAAATCCCCAAGTATGTGTAAGAGCAAGTGATCTCAATCTCCTCTCCCGAAAGAAGAAGTGGAAGTCCGAAGTCTTCAGACAATTGAAAACCATAACTTTGGTTTTCCCAAGGTTCATTGTCAGTTGCCTGTGATCACAAAAGAGGGCTAAGGCATCCAGTGCTGTGATCACAAAAAGAGGGCTAAGGCATCCAGCTGCCTTTGGAGTCCCTCCGCAGAGGAAGCAAGGAGAACAACGTCATCTGCAAAAAGGAGGATGTAGATCAAAACATGGTGTAGAAGACAACCATCCCCTTCTTGGATGTGATCCCTGAGAAAATCCTCAAGCTCATCGATGTAGATACCAAACAGGGTAGGGGAGAGGGGGCCTGTTTGACTCCAATAGTACTCCTGATGAAGTCGGACAAGCCTACAGAAGTGCGAAGACGACCCAGGACCTCCTCATATAAGCACATAATGGTTGTAAGAAGGGTCTCAGAAATACCAATATCTCTGAGCCTGCAGAAAAGTGCTTCCCGTGGTACTGAATCAAAGGCTTTCCGAAAATCCACAAAACAACAGAAAACTCTAGAGGAGCGGTGACGAGCCTCCTCGATAATAGCCCGAAGAGTGAGGATGTAAGTTAAATCGGAAACCCGCCTGCCCCCTAGCTCTGCAATGGTGCTGATCGAGGAACTTAGAAAGCTGCAAATGAAGAACTGTGGCATAGAGCTTGGAGAACGTGTGGCCCACCATGATAGTCCTGTAATTGTTGGGATCGAAGTAGGCCCCGACTTGTGGATGGGGTGGATAATGTGGTGGGACCAAGAATCTGGGAAACCTGTACAAACCACCTGATTGAAGAGGTCCACAAGGTAACTAAGGAGCGTCTTCCGCCCTTGCTTGAAAAGTTCTACTTGGAACCCTTCCTCATCCCTTGCTTTGCTGCAACTCATAGCTAGAATGGCATTCCTCACGTTGGTGTGGGTGAAAATATGGCAATAGGAGGGAGGGGAAACAACCTGGATCCGAGGTTGGCCAGGGATGTCATAAAGAGTGGAGGTGTGAGTAAACATGGAGTTGGGATCTAAGTCCAGGGGTAAAGGTGAACGACGGGAAGAATGGTGCACTAGAAATGTTTGGGGGAGTGGATAAGTGACAGACGAAGCTCCCGACGTCTATGAGAAATAAAGGTGCGTTTCTTATGACGAAGGAGACGACGGTAGGCTAACTTCAGGGAAGGGAAGGAGGGAAGGGCGTGCGAAAGGCAAAACAAAGCTTCCGATGAAAGGCTTTGCATTCCTCGTCATACCATTTGTTCATAGGATAGGTACCACGATGCAGGGTGGAAAGGGTGACGTGGGGAAAGGAGCTCGTGGCCGCCTCACGGATAACACAGGAGAGGGTATTAAACATCTGGTCCGAGGTAAGAGAGGTAAAATGGGGAATGGGGGAGAAGCGAGACGAAGGTGAAAGGAGAAAGTGTCGGGGTCCCCTTTGTCAAATTTCCAAATAGTACGTGAGGGACCAGGGGAGGGGGTGAAGTCATGGGGGGGGGTAACCTGAAGGGAAAAGGAGAGGGTCGCATGATCAGCAAGAGGGATGGGGGAGATACATAAGTGGTGAATTTGGGAGTAAGCGATGACGTAATCAACCATGCCGGCCCCACCACAAAAGGGTTTGCGAGTAAAGTATTGGGAGTCAGGGAAAACGAGGAATGCCATTCAGAATCAACAAGTCATGAGATTCCCCTAGTTGGAGAAGATGTCGACCGTATGATGTCAGGGGCCCCATCGTGTCCTTTGAATCTCCTAGAAGCCAACCAACTTTGGATCCACCTCTGAAGTGCAAAGTGCATCGTCGGTCTTGTCGTGCCTCGGAACCTGAAGGTTTCTGGTACGTGCATTGAAGTCCCCCAAAATGATGACCTCTCCAAAACCCGAGTATTGGGAAATACCAACATAAAGGTCAAAGAAGGGGTCTTCGTTAGGGCCGTAAACAGTGCAAACTCATCCTCAACAACAATAGAGATCCTGCTCCAAAGAGTGTCCCTGACTAAACAAGCCACCCCACCACCTCCGTAACACCGAGTCTCTTGTCTACGGTAGAGAGCCAATAATATCAAGGAGAGGGCGGACCGGGCTCGCATGTGTCTCCGTGACAAAGAGGAGGTCAGAGAAACCTAAAGCATCATGCAAGAGACCTGGAGAAGACCAGAAGGACCCATTTCCATTCCAACAAGCGATGGAGATGCCCTTCTTCCGAGCCCACTCCCACCGGAACCGTCATCTGGAACAGAACTGGATCTGGGGGCCCAGCCAAGGGGGAAGGAATCCTGAATCACTGGCTTGAGGTTACAAATCACTGCTCATTTCCTGCTTTTCTAGCTGCCATGACAATTTCCCGAGATTTTTGAGTTCGACAACTTGCTCTCTGGTAAGATCTTCATCAAGGAAGACCTTATTGGGTAGAGAAAATAGCTTCCGTTTGGCTCTGAGAGCCTTAAGCCGGTCCTCAGCGGATTTGAAGCGGAGAAAAAGAGTAGAATCTAGTCCGAACCAAGCTCTATCTAACTGCACCTCAGGCAGCCCCAAGTTTTCTGTGAGGAACTCCGAAGCAGTGGCCAAGGGATCAGAAGAGGGAGGGGGAGTGGGCAATCCTCTAACTTTAAGATTCAGCTCCTGGAACGCCTGACTCTTTCTTCCACCAATTTGGCCTGAACCACCTCTTCAACTGCTGTTAAAGGAGGATTTTTATCCTTACCCTTCACCACTTGGGCCCAAGTATCTGTTTGTTTTTGAAGACTTTCTGCTGAGTTCTGATTTCCTCTTGCTTGTGTTTTAAATCTGAAATCTCAGCTTGTAATTGATCATTAACAACAGTAGGTTTTGTGTATGCATTGGATTCCGCGAGCTGTCTTCGCAAAGAGATATTGTCCGCTTCAACCTTTTCAACCCGAGAAGTTAATTCGAAAACCTCGGTTCGGAGGGTTTTGTTGGAGGATTCCAGAGTCTCTAATCTGCTGAGCAGTTTGGCAATAATGTTGGGGAGGCTGCCTTCTTGTTGCCCTGGGTCGTTAGACCCAAGGTTGGGCATGATTCTTGTTGCCGCGGGGCTAGAAGGAGACATCGATGATGGGTAGACTGCCTGGAGAGGTGATACGATTAGAGGAGTGTCGGTAGAGTCTCCAGATCCCCTAATTGAGTTACCCTGTGCATAGAGAGACCAACGTTGGATTGGAAAGGGCGCATGGAGCGTATTATCAATCAAGGTAGAAAGCTGAGCAACGAGGGGAAAGAACACCCATGAATTTCTAAAAATTTCTAAGAACTGTGAGCACCCCCAAACTTCTGAAAATGGAGAGAGCCATGAAAATCTCAATTTTGGGCCAAACGAGCAAGGGAAGCCACGAGGAACCCAAACCATGCCAACCCGTGCCCTCACAAACAGGGAAACACTCACCCACGATTCAACACAAAGAGGCCACAATTCGAGCAATGAAAGGGCCATGAAAACTAGGAGGAAAGCCACGAATCGAGCCACGAAAACTAGGAGGAAAGCCACGAAAACTCTCGGAGGAGTATTCACGAAACGAGCAAGGAAATCCAAAGCTACTCAATCATGATTCTCGAGAGATATTAGGCCACGAAATAGGGTAAAGAGCCACGAAAATGTGCCCACAGGAGCCCTACACGAGTTGTGAAAAGGAGAAACGTGACCTCGTGCACAAATTTATGAGCTACGATTCATGAAAACATGTGCCCTCGAAAAACCAGAAAAACGTACCATAAAAAAACAAGAAAAATGTGCCGGCATGCACAGGAATCCTGTATTTTGCTTCACAAACCTTGTAGAATAATGTTGAGACGTCATGACAAGATGCGACTAAAATTGTGGAGTGCGGGTGTTGACAATGTTTTGTGACATGGGAAGAGCTGGAGCATCACAACGGTAGCTTGGCATGGCGGTACACATCGTAGGAAGACGTTCATAGCTGCAGATAATATTCTACGGCTATGAACAGTGTTTCTCTAGATCATGAACATTCATATTTTCTATGATTACATGTTTGACTGGATCATACACTCTTAATCCTTTTGTGTGACCGCCATACCCAACAAAAATGCAAGAGTAGGAGGTAGGATCAAGTTTTTGTCTTTTGACTTTAGGAATGAGAAGGGAAGCAAGACTACCAAATATCTTAAAATAAGAGATCGAGTTTTTGTTTAGTTCAGACTTCATGAGGTGTAGTTTGATGCAAAGCTTTGGTAAGAATTCTATTTAGAATATGAACAACAGTGTTCATGGCTTCAACACAAAGGAACTTAGGCACTTTAGAAGCATGAAGCATGGTCCTAACCATTTCTATGATTGTTCTATTCTTCCTTTCATCTATGCCATTTGTTGAGGAGAATAGGGAGTTGTCAATTCCCTTTGAATTCTACAAGATACACAAAACTCATCAAACTTTTTATTGACATACCTCCATCATTATTTCTGATTCTCTTAATTTTCAGAGTAGCCATATTTTCAACTAGTGTTCGGTAAATAACCTTCATTGGCATTTATGTAGACAATGAGAAGAAATGGAAAAATTATCTTATGTTGGCAATTCATAGCTGTTTGTTGCTTATTTCTGCTATTTGCTGTTGCTGTTATATTTCTGTTATTTGCTATTGCTGTTAAATTTCTGCTATATGTGTGTATGCTGAATTATCTTTTAGCTGTTCAAGAACACAAGTCAGACTTGATTCATGCTATCAGATATTGATGGAAGGCTTTAGGGTTATGAATCTTGTAATAATTTCACAAACTTCTTGACTGATTGCTTGTTTTGAGCTTAGTCTCTTTCACTGCTTTCTATATCATTTGCCTTTTTCATATTTTGCACTTCATGCAAGTCAAATTTTATAGTCGTAGTAGATTTCTTAATTTTTCTTTCGATGTGTGTCAGGTAAACATTGAAATGAGAATGATATATTATCATCGTACAAATAATTGTTGTTCTTATAATTTAATTACTGTGCCATTTGAACAAGCAAAATAACAGGCCAAAGATGAGGAGAATTCTCATGGGTCAATTTCTATATTAGCACTGGATAGTTCAATGGATCCACGTAATCTTATTTTTCTTTTTCAACTATAATGAATGTGTATAAACTGTGTGAGAACAAACATAATTAGGACTTCCTCTCTTTGTTCACTACACTATTTATACTGGTAATGGTGGGTGATAAGCATCTTGAATTTTTTTATTCTCTCTCTAAAATATGTTTGATGATTCCATTTTTAATTTACGATTAGACATTGGGAAAATATTATTTAAAGTACAGCACCATTGGCTTCGTCAACGGAGGTTTGTGAAATCCTGTTCAACTATAGTGAATGTGTATGATGTGCGAAAACAAATATAGTTAGGACTTCCTCTCTTTGTTCACTGCACTATTTACACTAGTAATGGTCGGTGATAAGCATCTATTTTTTTAATTCTGTCTCTAATTTCTGTTGGATGATTCTTTTTCTTGTTTATGAACAGACATCGGGCAAATATTATTAGAAGCACAACACCGTTGGCTTCGTCCAACAGAGGTTTGTGAAATCCTTCGAACTTTAAAAAGTTTCGCCTAGCTCCTGACCCACCACACAAACCGACAGGTACATGTCTCTTTGAACAAAGTTATTACTATTATTCATGCATATGATTTAAACTGGAAATCTCTATCACAGAAAAACTTTGAAAGCACATATTGGGTAAAAATTGTTTGTATATATATATATTTTGAAGATAGAAAAAACTAGCTAGTTATAAAATCAGAGCCAGATAAATCCAAGCTCAAAGGATTGAAAAGTGGTTCCAAAATTAAAATCCAAAGACATTTGAAATGGCAAGTGAATACTATTGAAACTGTTTTTATTACTAGATACATTTCTGTTTGAAAAGATTAGCCTGACAATGTGATTTCTTTTCCTAGACATATATCCCTCTACATAAGACCTGCAAATTTCTGTCAAACTAGCCTGCAATTATGATAATACGACATGCTTCTACGTTGTCTAGAGGCTGATTTAATGCCGTTTGGGAGTTTTTAGTGATATCAAAATTTGGGAACTTGGTTGGGCAATATTTCTTAACATTTTTGCCTGTCTATTAAAAAACAATATCCAAGAATTTGAAGTGAATCAGGCAATGATAAGAATTAAAAACCATTTTCAGATGGCAGCTGTCAACACCCCATGAAATTCTATGCTAAGAAGATTTGGAAAACACTAATGTTTGCTCAGAAGTCTGTTTAAACAATGCTTACCACTTTGAGAGTTTAATCTAGAGAAGACAATAGAGAGACAATGCCAACATTCCCTTTGAAGAGAGTTTAAATGAGCTCTCTTCTCAAGAATTCACATGGTGGCTATGCATGGAAAGTGTTGCATGCATATCTTTATCTGAGAGTGTCACATCCCATTCTGGGATCCCCAAATTTGATGTCCGCACAGGCTGTCAATAGGCTAGATTAGATTGGTAAAGGTAATTTCGAGCAATACACCAATTAAAAATTGATGTAAGGTTTACTTAATAATGTTTGAATAACCGCTGGGAGACTTAACTCGCACCGGCATTGTCTACTTAATGATTGTAACTTCATTTATTGTGGCTTATGTACTTGAGCAATATGATGATGCACAGTTTGATTCTGGTGTATGTTGCTAACCTTGAAGGTCTCACCTATGTGTTAATGAAACAAGATGTATATTGTATGCATCAAGTATGATAATCTCATTAGCAAAGAGACCTTGGACTTGTAAACATTTATCATACCTTTTTAGCAGGTATGTGCTAAGAAGAACTGTCTACGACTAATAAGGAAAATCCTTGCAATTGAATTGTTATGTGTTGGTGTTGTAAAATATAGCTCTTATGCCACCATTAGGTGCTTAGTATATAAATAGCCTGTATCTATAATATCAACATTAGTTTGATAGTTGGACTGCCTTGACTGTGAACAAAATACTAAGGTTATTTAGTATGAGGTGCAGTTCTTATTACATTGATAATTCTCTTGTGAACAAATGATGGTCAGTATAACCCTCGAATGATTTTTATATGATAACATGGCTATTGGGAGTTGATTATATTGTTTGGCATTATCAGTATGGTTGACTTGTCAAAATATTTATGACTGTTGTAACTCAAAAGTTGGCATGATTCATTGACTTGGCTCTTGGTATTTAGCCTTGGTATAGAAGGGTTGTATAATCCTTGGTTTGACTAGAATGATATGATTGTTTTATAATCATTGTATTGGGATATTAATTAAGGATGTACCTTGGCATTAAAGTATTATTGTCGATTGTTTGCTTTGGTAACATTATGAAGGTCATTATTGTTGTTATTGACTTTTCAAAAAGGTTTGATGGTTGAGACTTGGTATAAGAAAGAATGTTTTAAAGGTTATGATTGTATTCTTTTGACTTGGCCTTTGGTGATTGGGGACAATCATTAGCAGTTGGCATAGGTAAATACTTTGGTAAGTGATGAGAATAAAATCATGAGTGATGTTATGGTTTTTTATCATTTCATCAAATAATAATTAAAAATCATTACATGGTTATTGGGAAATTTAGAAACATTATAATTGAAAAGGGGATTATTGTTTAGCGAATATAGAAACATTATTATTAAAAAGGGGCATTATTATTTTTGTGGTTATTGTTGTTTGACTTGGTGTATGAAATAATTATGTTTTGGATTTAAATGCCTCCCATAGAAGAATGAGGGTCAATATTAAAAAGAAACTCTTAAAGGTTTGAAATCCGTTTAGAATGGGAGCATTCGACCTTGTAAGCGCTCAATTCAATTTTTCTTGGCGAGATCATAAGGAAACTAGAAAACCTAGCCAATTGTATGATTGATCTTGATACTTGCATGGGCGACATTGGATAATCTAAATCTGCATGTAGTTCTAGATCCCTATATAGCTATTTAGCGTGAGAAGTGGCTGTTTATCTTGAGTTACATGTATTTTAACTGGAAGATTGGAAAATTATAAAAGCCCTAGTTAAGGTGAAGTTGAGAACAATGATGAAGAGGAAAAATTTCTCCTCAATGGCACTAATTGTGCTGGCTGAGATGGTAGTTTGAAGCTTGTGTAGGGCACTACCACCATTACTGTTAAAACTTAATATAGGCATGATTTTTCTCTCTCTTCTTACATAGTCTTTTATGGGCATAAGTATGGGTTTTATCTTCTTGTTATGTGGTTAAATCAGGACTGCAAATGTTTGTATTTTTGGGTATGAATATGTTTGACATTCTGAAGTTACGCATATGATGTGCATGGGTGTTGGAGTATACACCTATATTTTTAGTTGAATAAGAATACCGGTATATATATGCTTAAACAGTTGTAGATACGCCTTTTAAATGATGCATAGAGTATTTGGGGTTTTATCTTGTTGTTTCCCTTGAAACCCTGCTGTCTTGAAAGTATTATGTGTGAAAAGGAATAATGACTAGGTTGCTGGTCTGGATGACATGCTATGTTGGTTTAATAATGATGTGGCTCTCTTTCTCTTTGTTTGATTCTGTTGGGCCATGATGGCACTTAAATGAAATAGAGAGTATGGAATTTTTTTCCCTCTCCTGACTCTGTTGGATACTTTGTACATAAGAGTTTATGCATGTTTATAGGAAGAATAATCATGTCAGTTCATTGAACTGATCCAAAATCTACTGCAGGTACATGTTAGAGAGATGGAGAAATGATGTTAGCTAATCCTTGCTGCAATAAAAGAAGATTAAGGGAATGTGTATAAATCTGAAAAGGAATTTGCATTTATTGCATTATGATTTGCATTTTCATAAACTGAAATAGGAGGAAGACTCATGGTTTTACTTGTTAAAAAGTTTATGTTGTTGTAACTTGCAGGAGTTTCTCTAAAAACAGTTAATGACTTGTTATAGTATGTGGATGATCCCATTATAGAACAATTGAAAAATATAGTTATGAATGTATACATGTTTCTGTAGTTTTTTTTTTTTTTTTGGGGTTTCTGATATACCCTGAGTTTAATGTGTGATGGCCTCACCCCCATTCTGGGTTGGCTAGAAACTATAACATTGCATGGATATTGTTAAGTGCCCATTGTCTGACCAATCATTTTCTGTTCTATGCGTTGTTCAAACTTATGATCACAAGCAAAAGCTATCATAGTTAAACTTCTATTTCGTTTGAACCAATTTGGGGTCCTTAATGCAAAATTTGTTGCTCTAGGGTGGACATGTCATTAGTGTATTGAACTACTCCATGGAAATAATGTTAGTACAAGATAATCTTGTTAAATCAGTAATAGAATTTTATGGATAATGTTTACCTTGTGATTATAAGGCCATGTAAGTAAACAGGTAAGTGAGAAAGATTTTGGTTGGCTTACAACAACCATTATAGGACACGGTCTCCTTAAGAATGTATAATACAATCTTCCTATAGCATGAATTAGATGCTTACACTTGAGTTTCAAACTTTAATTAAGGAAGGAATTATAATTTGGAAGTTTGTTACTTTCACTATGCTAATGATAAAAGTTCATGTGTGCACATTATCATCAGGAATTAAAGAAAGGGAATAAGTACTCTCTTGATAAAAAAGTACAAAACATTATGGAGCAGTTTGCTCCTTGACATAGAAAGGATACAATCCTAGTTGATTTTAGATTGTGTACAAAAACAAGGAAGTATGAAAAGACTATTGAAACAGTATGGCCAGTCTCACAATGTATTACCTAAGCTTCCATGATGAGAAGTGAAACCATATAACCGCTATGTATCGTAACAATATGAATGAAACAGATTGATTTACTTAGATAAGATAGGTTATGTACAGAATAGAACATTAACTTATCTGTACTTTGGACATGTATGCAAGATAAAATATATGTATTTGATATGTCATATGATTTAGATAAACAAAAGTGCTTGACGTTTTGAGTTAGTTGACTTTATGGGAAGTAATCATGTTCACGAAGTCTGTATTGTGTTACTAAAATAATATTGGTTGACCTTCTCTTTTAGGTCATTAGTCCTAGAAGATGAAGGAATTCTGTAAGCAAGACCGGAAAATGGGGAAAACTCCTCTTGCAGTAAATGGTGTTCTCCTTGCTTCAAGGAATTAACAAAGCAAAAGTTAAATAAGGAGAAAAACAGGAATTTATGTGGTTTCAACTAAAATAATTCCTTAAATGGAAGTTTATAGACTTGAGTTTGATGGAACGAAGGAAATAAATTATAATGGAATTGGTTGTGAATTGTATGCAAAGAGACAGCCTTTGATATAATTTGCTGTTATCTTACCTATATGAAGATATTATTGAGAATGAAGAAAGGACTTCTAGTGGCTGAAACAATGTAACTTAAATGCTACGTTCTGGTTTCAGCTGTGTAAATAGTATGGGCTTAACAGCTGAGGGAATATTGGTCAAATGTTAAACAAATTTAATAGGCAGGTGAATAAAACTATGGGCAATAACATAACAAAGCATGACAAGATTTATCTTGGTTATAAAAGAACGGAGTGAAGCTTTTTCGGGTTATAATAAATAAGTAGCTATATGTCTCGCCAGCATGGTGAACACTCCTATCCTTTCATGAAGGTACAAACGAGACATGAACCTTGTAACAAGAACTAAAAGATGTGTTGAAAACAACCAACCTTGAGTAATGAAAACTAAGCCCGTATATATAAGCCTATGGGAGTTGCTAGTATGGGCGGTGATTTGATAGGTATGTGTAAATTATAATTGTACCTCACCTTTGAAGTGTTTTGATTGAGGTTATTAGCATTGTTTCCTTTTGCTTTGGAACTTGTAATCCGTAATGTTAGTGACACTAGTTATGTTGGTTGAATGAGCTAACCTTGTTAAAGGACTTAAGCATAAATATCATTATG
Organism: Taxus wallichiana var. yunnanensis; assembly: GCA_018340775.1. Taxonomy (NCBI): domain Eukaryota; kingdom Viridiplantae; phylum Streptophyta; class Pinopsida; order Cupressales; family Taxaceae; genus Taxus; species Taxus wallichiana. The sequence goes on along the minus strand of CM031236.1, from coordinate 180,588,080 downwards.
TAAGACTTGATATGAAACTAGCTAGAAGAATGAATTAAACTGAATTAGTACAAGAGTAATAGGAAAATATATGATCGCTGAATTATTATGTTAAATTTAACAAAATGACCATATCTAGTGCGTTGAGTACGTTGATTGTACTTAGACGAATTAGTGAGAAGTTAATGATTATAACAAAGTAATTAGGCAGAAATAAATGCGAGTCTAAAAGGATAAGTAGCACTCTTCCGGTAGGGAATACAAAATAAAAAAAAATAAAAATAAAAATTTATTCTTTTTTTTGAGTACTGGAGGACGGGTTGCTACAGAGAGATTCATTACATTAATGCAACACAATTATTGCACAAAACTTTATAAGAATTCATTAGAACATAACATTGTCATGTTGTTTATCAATAATGTAGATGTTTTTCACCATTGTTAAGCTTTTAAGTCCATCTCAAAGAAATAAATAGTCCCTAAAAGTGGAATGATCTCTTTGATTTTTTGTAACATTGGTGCGGTGTACCTAAATATGTGAAATCCAGTTGGAAACTAAGTTGCCCATTCTTTGGCATGGCACAATTTCAGCACGAAAAGAGAGACAGAAAGCAAGAAAGAAATCATATTAGTGTCAACGAATGTCCAAAGTAAGTCAATGGGACTCTAAAGTAGAAGCAGTCCACAGGACTCTGAAGTAGAAGCTATGATAGCTAGTTAGGAGTTGTAAAAGAAACTTCAACAACAAAAATGAGTATCTAAAACCAAAACTAGGAAGTATAAAACCAAGAAAAGCAGGGTAATCCAAATTGGTAAACCTTAAGCCTGTAAATAAAAAATTCATACAGAGAATTAATTCTGTAGAAGAGTCTATAAACATGAATCTAGAACATGAGAAAAAGAAATTCAATGAATTATGCTAGAGAAAGTTAAAGACTACATGTTAATGTTTGAGAATGAAAGTTTGGGAAGCAAATAGAGATAAAATTGAAATATGGAACTGGATAGAAAATAAGTTTCACAAAAGCAGATGTAGTTTGTTGAATTGCAGGTCTGCAAAATGTACAACATCTAAAAATTAGTTGGAATGGAAAAAAACATGACATGGTTATTAGAATGTAAGGCTTATAAATTAGTGTTAAGTATTAACTAATAAATGGTTGTGATCACTTCAACTATTTTGCAACCATCTTTCACATAATAAATTACGGACACAAAATGAATAATTTGTGCATTCCGGTTTCTCATCATTCGTTCTTTATAGCTGCCATCATGCACCTTTATGAGGAGGTTCTGGGCCGTTTTGTCAAGCATCGGGTTCTCGACTTCATCGAGCATTGTCGGGATGAAACAGGTTGCCCCTTGTCTCCTACATTGTTCAGTATCTATATGGACGAGCTGGAGGAATTTCTCAAGAGATCACATCCAGGAGGACGGTTGTCTTCTCCACCAGGTCCTGATCTATATTCTTCTTTTTGCAGACGATGTGGTCCTTCTTGCCTCCTCAACGAGAGGGTTTATAAAGATAGTTGGATGCTTTAGCCCTTTCCCGCGATCGCAGTAACTGATAGTTAACCTGAGTAAGACCAAAATCATGATCTTCAATGCTTTGAAGACATTTGAGTTTCATTTCTTCTACAAGGGGGAAGAGCTTGAGATCACCAGCTCTTACACTTACCTGGGAGTACTCTTTTCTGGTCCTCACTTCAGCCTACAACCGACCCTTCAACCTTGTGTTAACAAGGGCTATGGCTCCCTGGTGATCTTGGAGAGACAGTGCTTCCGCCATCACTTCCAGGACATCCTGTCCAAGTTATCCCTCTCGGACTCTCTTGTTAGGCCCACGGTTCTCTATGGCTCTCGAGGTTTGGGGCCCTTCCTTACTTGAGTCCGACTGGGCTGCAGTGGAGAGAGTTCAGATCCCCTTCTTAGACGTTTCATCAGATGCAAGGAGATTGTTCCCCACAATATCATCTTGACAGAATTTGGTGCTCGTCCCTTTCGGCTGGAAGCAATTTTTGGCCTTGTCTCCCTCCTACACCATATTCGGAAGCTTGCTGACTCCCTTGAGGGAAGGGACAGTATCCCTACCTAGCTTATTGTTCCTCTGAAGCCATTGCTTCAACCGATCGTTCTTGCTGATCTCGTTGTTGGTACGCCGGAGTGTCACGACTTCTTGAGTCTATTGGCATCTAGATTGATCACCTCCCTCCATACAATTTCTCCTTAGACGCTCCTGCCCATCTCCTTCCGAGCAAGCAGGGTTTGAACAAAATCACTAGAGATGATATCTACAGAAGTTCATCCAAAGACACCCGACCACCCCCTTGGTGGGCTATGTCCGAAGATGGCCTTCTATGTTGCACACTTTCTAGAGGTTAATAATGGCATTATTTCTCGGCCCCAATATATTTCCCGACATTGGATGCACACCCTTCGCATTTCCTTGGATTAGTTCAGGGTTGGCTCTCATAGGCTCCGAGTTGAATGTGATCACCAGATTGATCGTTCCAAGCGGATTTGCCAGCTCTGCTCCCTCTAAGAGATCGAAACGAAAGAGCACTTCATTTTTCCGGTGCCCTATCTACTACGAGATCAGAGGGAGATTTCACTGCCTATTCAGAGAGCGTCCGACACTCACCGACTTCTTTAGATACTATGATCAGAGGTGCCTTGCCCTCTACCTGCATGAGGCTCTTAGGTTTCGGGAGGAGACCCTTCAGCCTCCTCCTAGGCAGACGACTACTCAATAGATCACTTCTTTCCAGTGCTCTCCCTTGGGAGGGGCACTAAGCGGTAGAGTGATACCAACCCTAACTACCAGACGAGATCAGTCCGGACTCGAGGCCTTATCCCACAGACCAGAATGCCCCGACACATACGAGGTCGCGATCATTCTCTCATAGAGGGCCTGTGAGATCCACCAGACGCACTCGGAGAGCCCCTTCCGGGCATCGACACCCTAGTTCCTCCAGAGCTTCCGATTCCAGTCTTCAACACATCACTAGCTTCTTCCACTCGGCATTGGCTGCTAGTTGAGGGGATCTCCTTCTTGCCCCCTCTTCCTTTCTTTTCCTCTTCCCTGCCAAGGTTGCTGGTCTCCGCAGGCTTCTTCTGGGCCTCTCTCTTGCCCGTTCTTCCCTTCTTTTTCTTCTTCTCTTTTCTGGTTGTATTCAGGGACCTTTTGGTTCTCTGGCTGGGTTCCTTTTCACTTTCATGTATGGCGCAATACCAGTGACCTACTTTGTGGTCATTCGTTGGACATTTAATATATTTATCTTTATCTTTATACATCCCGATCTTTCTTTATTCTTTATCTCTTCATATATTCTAACATTGGTATAAGAGCCCTTGGTGCTCGAAGGATTTGTAAACCAAGGAGAAAGATGTCCAGATTGAGCAAGGACATGGACGGGATTTTGGACAGGAGATTTAAATGAGGCACAATCATGAATATTGAAGGCACAATCTTGACATTGCCATTTCAGTCATTAATAATAGTCATCATTATTGACTTCTAAAACAATTGAGTTAGGGTACAGAGAATCGGTAGACAACTACAACGCATTTTCGTGCAACAAAAATATAGTTGAACTTTAGAGGTTTGAAAGGCCATTGAAGTCGCGAAATGTTAGTTGTAGATTAGGGCTATAAAAGGTTCAAAAATTCAAACACTTTCCAGAAAAGTGAGCCAATCGAGGGTATAAAACAATGAAATGCCAGAGAAAAGTATAGAAATTTCGAAGTTTCAAGGGCACAAAACAAACCAGTCACCATCGAAATTTTGAGGGCATGATCACAGTCACAAAAGAGCATAAACCTGTTTACAGTTGCAAAAGGGCATAAACCTATTTACAGTTGCGAAATCAGAGGCGTGTATTTTTAGTGTCGTGATTTAGCATTCTTTTGTATTTCTGTCACAATCACTAGGGCATGTAATACTTTCAGGTATATCAACAGAATGGAACTATCATTATTGCATTGATCTGCTAGTCAGAGGTATACATTTCACTACTTCATTTATTTCTGTGGTGCTGCAGTTGAGGGTATTTATCTTCATATTTTTTTTTTTGGTTGCACAAATTCAGACATTAAAAATTCTTTGCATTAAATTCCAAGACAAAATCAGAATACAAAATTGTATTTTTCTTTGTTGAATTTATTTCTATACTCGAAGTCAGAAATTCAGAATATAGACTATCACTGTCATTTTTGCTGCATTAATTTGTTGTTCAAAAATTAAAGATAGTGTCTAAAATAGATGGCGGAGCCACTATGTCTAGCCAGATAAAACTTTGAGGTCTCTTATCAGACATCTAGCCAGAAACAATGCCAAGGCTATTTTATTAAACAATTTACCTTTTAAATATAGCAAACAGAAAACTCACAACAAACCAAATGAAGTTAATATTGCCATTGTTGAATACCCACTAGATACTGACAATGGGTGATGAAAAATTTACTGATAAATACATATTTGAAAGAAGCCCTGCACTTTGAAGACAGGAAGGGATCTAATGTAGATGAAGCTCAATATGGATTGCTGCCTAGTGAGTTCTAGAGTCTGTGAACCTTGGGAATTATACCCTTACGAGGGTCATGACACAATTAGATGGAGCAGTATGGGAGTAGCTCAGTATGGATGGTTGTCCAATTATTCAGGAGGTTTGTAATTCGGGAGTTCAGGGAGGTGGAATCCGAGAACTTGGGAATTCAACTCGGGACTACACCTTTACGAGGGTTATGAGGTAACTTGATGGAGCCCTGCTTGGTCAAAGAACTGTTTTCAAAGGGAAAAATTTCTGAAGAATGCGTGGTCCTGTTTGGTTATGTTGCTTTAATCTTTTGTTAGTATGTTCTATAATGTAAGCCTTAATAGGGGGTATTAGAATATAAAGCTCTAAGGCTTATAGATTAGGTTAAGTCAATATTAGTTGAGTATTAACTAATGAATGGTTGTAACCAATTCAACCATTTTGTAACCATCTCTCACATAATAAAATGACGGACACACAATGAATAATGTGTGCATTTTGGTTTCTCTTCATTCGTTCTTTGTACATTCCGATCTTTATTTATTCTCTCTCTCCACATATTCTAACAACGGTGAGCTAGAATTGGAAGCTGAATTGTATCTGCAAATAACCGTCTAATAATCATGTGAAGGTATAAATTACCATTTAACTATCAAGGTATCATATGACAATCATTGAAAATGGATTTTGTTTGCGACTAAGGTTGTCAACATTGGAATGATTTTCTCGAAGAATTCATTAGTTGGATTTCAATATGCCTTGGGATATTACTGCCTCTAATGGTTAAGTCAGAAATTTCACCAAGGAGTGTAATCAACAAGGAAGTTCAAGGCAAGGTAAGCATTAGTTTTGCAAGACAACTAGTTAACCGGTAATAAGCAAAGGAGTAGCATCCAACATAGCATTGATGGTTCAAAATATGAGATTAAGTACAATTCACAAGACATGCTAGAAGGGTAAGTCATCTTGAGCCAAGTAACAACCATATAGTCAAGTTGGGTAAACATCTAAAAACTGTAGCTAAACGTTAGGAGCTTAAGATTGAGTACTAATTGTTATGGTTTGAAGAATGGGGTTTAATACATTTTCTGATCATAACAAGAAGCTTGATAAATTATTGCAACATGTAAATTGTATATTGTTGTTATTGTGGAAATGTGACATCTTCAAGCTAAGAGGGGTAAAGTGTTTGAATGGAGGAAGTTACAAATATCCTTCAGATGTTTGGTTTTGGTTTGGAGAGGATTGGATCAAAATTCTATATTTAGTCTTAGTAGAGTCTCTATTTCTATAGTTGTTTTGAACAGGTTGGTTGTACCATGTGCTTCGAAAAATGGAAATTATATTAATGTCCACAAATGACCAAAATAGGTCAATGAGACTTAAAGATTACATTTAGTTTGAGTAGAGTAGTAGGGTAAAGGTACCATCGATTATGAAATGTAACAAAATAAAAGCACTAAAGAAGCATGACAAAAATAATGGGTAAACCTTAAATCATAAAATCTATGTACAAATAATCTCGTGAGGGTTAGGTCCCTCAAGGAGCATGTAGATGACAAAGGTGATGTGAAATTTTACGCCAAGAGGCCAACAATGTCATTTGTCATGCATGTGTGGCAAGGCTTAACTCAAGAACCAATGATATCATCATCTATCACGGCAAAGGGTCGCAAGATTTGATAATGCTCATAGCGGAATGTTTAGGGGTGATGGGGCTAGGGTGGACAATCCTAGGAGGAGGAAGAAGTAGGGTACTCCTATATAACCTCTCCTCACATCAATGACCGATAAATCTTTGGTGGTAGAGAAAAACTTGTAAGAACCTTGCTCGGAAATAAGGGGAAGACCCTTGATGCCAATATGAAACAAAACCACTCCATCTAGACTAGGATTGGGATGCTCTAGCATCGTTATGTAAAGAGGAACAATTGCTCTAGCATCAATATTAACGAGGAATGCCATCCCATTTATTTGTCCACATTGAAGTGTGATAACTCTAGGGGCCTCTTGTAAGGAAGGACCCACATTTGAGAATGACAACCTCTAGAATGAAAAGGGCCAAGTTCCTTTGATCCTGGTATAGGAAGAACATGAATAGAAAAACCACCTGACTCTATTTATAGACACCGGTATCTCCCTTGGATCGCATAATAGAGACTAGAGAGGGCACCTGAAAATAAAATGATCCTCGACCTCTACCTCATGGAGGGGCAAAGATGACAGATTTTGTTGCCCTTGAAATTATGGCGGTTAGTGTCAACTTGTAACTGATGAGAGCAACCCCCAATCAGCCAAGGGTCTCCAATATTGGTGTAAAGTTTTTCTGCTTGGTTAGTTCTCCATAGCTAAGTTGCAACAAGGCTTAGGCCCTTCTATATAGTTTATTGGAAATAATCCTCAACAATAAAACCATCTTACTCAAGTTTTGTCTTTTGTGACTTTGCTCATTATAATCTCGATTATCGTACTAAGTTATAATGAATTTTTACAATCCATTCGGAAATATAATATGACACAAGCACTTGCACATGCAACCTATTGAGCTTTGCATTTGTGCAGATTTGTTATTTTTTGTTAGTGCACCCAATTTGTTTGTTCTTATGCATTGCATATATTGTCAATCAGCTATAAGAACCTGCATTAAATTTTGTGGGTGCTTACCTTATACATTGCAAATATGGAGAGGTGAGAATGTGAAGTCCTTAGGAGGGAGTTGACAAATTTGTTGTTTTATTCATTAGATGCATTGCATGGATATGTGATCCGAATACCAGGTGATATTCGAGGGACGATACTGTAAATGCGGACCTAGGTGTGTTGTATGTGTTTGCGGAAGCACTCTTAAATAATATTCAAAATAGAGAGAATAATAAAATTGAAACAGAGTTTTGATAATCAGTCCATTCTGTAGATGGCATACTGTAATGCGGACCTAGGCGTGTCGTCTAGTTTGCGGACTGCTATTAAACAATTTTCAAAATAGACGAAAGAATAGAACTGAAACAAAGTTTTATTAATCTGTGCATTCTGTACATGGCATACACTTGAGGGGGATGTATAATTTTTTTATTTTCTGCTATTTGATGACATCTTATCATGCAGATATGTTTACATAATGTTACAAATCCGTGGAGGCTAAAGAACCATTATGGAAGTTGAAATGATTGAGCTTCCTCACACGACTCTTTGCCTTCAGATGCCATACTGAACGGTGTCAAAATTTGACTGTCAAAATCTAGAAATACATTGGGGCTTTGCCCCATTATAGTGAAGGGAACAATGGAGGGCCGTGTGAACTGGGCAAAAAAAAAAAAGCCATGCCAAAAGAGGTTGTGTGAAGAAGGGCTGCACAAAGGAGGAATTTGCTAGGAAGGAAGGTGCACAGAGAAGGGAAAGATAGATGACGAAGGAAATGCATGGAAATGAGTGTGCAAAGAGTAGAAGGATCTTCAAGATGAAAAGAAAAGTGCACAGGTCCTGCAAAAGCCCTGGGAAGGTGAGAACCTGTGTAGGGTGCACAAGAGACTTGGGAAGGTGAGGACCTGATTGGATGCTCTGATCAGTATGCCTTGCATGAACAAGTTATGAATTCTTGTAAGACGAGTAGTATATTCTCAGAATTTAACAGAAATTGATAACCATTGCTGTGTACCTAGACAAAATATATATTTTTATTGAATACGATGTGCCACTTTTTCATAATTAGGTTTTTGAAATACTAATTGAAGGTCCCAAGCAGGTTGTGCTATTAGCCAATTTTGTAATACTTTGTTCATACAAATTGAGTGAATATAGCCAACCCTCTTGTCGTTGCGGTCCACATTACAATGGGGGTAGTACCACGGTGCTATGGAGTTTAGGTGACACATGTGCTTTCAAATTGAGTGAATATACCCAACCCTCTTGTCATCGCGGTCCACATTACAATGGGGTAGTACCACGGTGCTATGGAGTTTAGGTGACACATGTGCTTTCAAATTGAGTGAATATACCCAACCCTCTTGTCATCGTGGTCCACATTACAATGGGGGTAGTACCACGGTGCTATGGAGTTTAGGTGACACGTGTGCTTTCAAATCATATTATGGAGCTCATTCGCCCACATTAGATTGTGGAAGTTTATTTCTCCATATTTTGGATTTTTAGTGCAATCCAACTATTGGGTTTACAAGTGCTACCCAGTTTTATTTATTTTACTAAAATATTTTCCTCTTCAAATTTTTATAGAGTTACCCTCTTTTAACATATGGGTGTATTAGATCCGTGTCGAAGCTCTATTGTGGATGAGACACAAGGGGCTCAAGAGACATAATGATTCTATAATTGCAACTTTTGCAGCAAAGGATTTTCAGCAGGAGCAAAAGATATCAAACTAACTAAAATGAATTGTTGTGGAGCAAAACCTTTCAAACGACAAGATATAGTAGGAGATGCATTTCCCGTGAAAGATGCAAATAATTGGACAACACACAATTGTAACTGCAACACTCTAGCAAAGAAGAGGACCAAGGATTTGAAGATGTAGTAGCAGATGGTATGCAAGAGAAAAGAAGTTGGGAGGCAAGTGAAGAGGAAGAAAGATGCAATGTTAGAAATTGGAAGGTGTTGTTCCACTTTTTGGACTCAAAACATGAGTAAAAATAGGGGGAATCGCAAAGAACCAATCCCCAGGGAAGGAAAGGATCAAGGAAGAAGTTCATGAAAGGGCAACTCCTTGGCCTCTTTGGAGAGGGAGACATGTTGGTTTCAAATCCTATGGCAAGTCATTTCTTAGCAAAGATTTTAGAAAAAGAAAATGGCTGCCTTAGTGTGATCTCATGCCTTGGACGTAAAAATGACTGTACTACATTTGGGTGCGGCTTTGTTGAGTAAACTATTTTGGGTTCAAATCTTTGCCCATTTAGTAATGATAATTTTGCAAGAGTGAATTTTGGCTGTTGTAGTTTATTTAACAACCTTTCAACCATTAAATTATCCCCTCTACTCCTTTGTTTTCTCAAAATGCCGTCTTCAATTTTACCACGTTTTGATGTATAAAATGTTTGGGAGGCCAAAAGGTGCGCTTTATGACGGAATGTTTGCAATTCGGCTTATTTGTCAAGTTGACAAACTTGTTTCTGTATTTGAGAACTATTATGTGTAAGACAAGTGCATGTTGCTTAATTTACAATGTTTTAATTTTTGCCACGCCCTTAGTCCTATAGCTTATATTGGATATATAATGCCGACTTGTGGCTTACATAATCTCTCTTCTTGTGTTATTCATTTATGCTTTCATATGTTTAGTAGGTCAGCCTTGGTGTTGGCCATAACATAGGAATGATATATATAGGTGGTAGTAAGGAGTAGTTAATCAACATATTGAACACTTGAGTCTTATTGTATGGTTTGGAGGTTGCCCCCTTGAAGTGGCTAAGCTATTCTACTTGCATATTGTGATCATTTATCTACAATTTGGTGTTCTTTGGTGTTATATTGTTGTTGATATTTAGATTGAATTCTACGTTGCTAGGATACGGATACGAGTATCGGTTTGGATATGGATACGATACGCGGATACGTCAATTTAAAAAAACCCTTGGATACGATACGTCTTGGATACGTCCATATATATATATATTATGTACATCTACTCATTTTACTCATTTTTTAGTCCATAAAAAACTGAAATAGTAATACAAAACTTGAATCAATGTTCAAAACATTCAATATACTTAAGACTTTGCATTTTTATTGATCATGTGGCTGCCATACATATGATATACGAATATCATGTTAACATGAATACGAACAAAACTTGAAATTTGAAAAATATACTAGATCCATGTTCAAATTTTCAAAACAAACAATATACTTAAGATTTTACATTTCATTGTTCATGTGGCTGCCATACATATGATATAGGAATACAAACAAATCTAGAATATATCATCTAGATTTTCCTCAAAATCAAGTTCATGTGTGCCACTTGCGCTACCTCCACTCTCATTAACTCCACTCTCACTGAGCGTCATCTTCGCCATCAAATAATGAAAGTTGGGCAAGCATGGCTATGAAGGCATCCAAGTCTGTGGTCTCTGGAATAAGATCCCAAAGTTTGTGAGGCCCTCTAACATACTCCTCAAACTTGTGTGACAAGAGGCGCAAATTGGAGTGCACATATACCAAATCCTCAACTTTTTTAGATGCCAACTTGTTTCTTTTAGCTGAGTGGATAAAACTATAAGTATTCCTATTCCGCTCTGCGGAAGAATTACTAGCCACCTATTACAACAAAGTTAGAAAATTGAAATTCAAAGACAAGTTAGTATCCTAAGTTCTAACTTAATAAAATTTAAAATATTCGAAATGATTCTAAATTTTAAAATTTATAAATGTTATACTTGTGAAAGAACTTTTATAGCAATAGGACGTAAGTACTTGGCATCATGGCCATGTACACGCCACCATGTGGTTGGAGTCAAGCTACTCTTGTCGAAAAGAGCCTCAATCGATCCCATGTTGCCTTCTGAACCAGTAAACATGCCCATTTCACTTCTGACCACACTGGCTATAGATGGATCAGGAAAAATTCTTCTGAATGCTGCCCTGGTTCCATTTCCAACTTCGGAGTCAGAAAATGGTGCTTGCCTGTTTGGTAGCCCAAGTATATCAGAGCTATAATACTTTGGGGTCAGTGCATAAGCAAGGAGATGTAATGAGGTGGTCATTTTATTCCACCTCTTCATGACCACATTCTTGACCTCACCGTAGAAGGTCTCTTCGGATCTAGACCTTTTTTTGTATTATATCTCTGATACGTTCAAGCATGGAATCTATGCCATCATATATCTCTCCCAAGCATGCTTCATCAATATCTACATATCGGATCATGGAGAGAATGGGTTCTGTAAAACTCAACAAGTACTCAACCTTGGCCCACCAATCCTCATCAAGGACCCATGATTTTACCCTTGTAGCTTTCTCTGTATTTGACTGCCTCCACACTGACCAAACACTTGCTGATCACCATACTTCGTTTAAAGCCTCTCTCACCTTCACAAGCCGTCTCAAAACAAGCGTGTGAGAGGCAAATCTAGTTTCTGCAACCTTCAACAACTCTAACCTTGAGAATTTCCTAAAAATGGCTTGTGACATATGATGGTTTGTGATAAACATTTGAATGTCATTTGCCTCGGAATAAATTTTCTCAATCCATGGGATTTTTCCAATCTTTTGGAGCATCAAGTTAAGGGAGTGGACAACACAAGGGGTCCAAAAAATGTGCTCATATCTACCCTCTATGATCATTCTTGCTTTGCTTTACAATTTTTAGCGTTGTCTGTGATGACTTGGACAACATTATGGGGGCCCACCAAATTAATTGCCTCTATTAAAATGTTAGCAATAAATTGTGCATCCTTGACTTGCCCTTCACAGTCAATGGCTTTAAGGAACATTGCCCCTTTAGGGCATACTGCAACAACATTTATGAGGGGTCTATTTCTAGCATCTTTCCATCCATCTGAAATGATGGAAACCCTTGTTTCCTTCCATGAGTCTCTGATTGGCTGCAAAGTCTTGTGAATGTGTTCCACTTCCTTTCCCAAGAGTGTGGTTCAAACTTTTTCGTAACCCTGGGATTTGTACCCTTGTGGAGCTTCATTGATACCCTTCACCATTTGATGCCAATATGGAGATCTCAATACATTAAAGGGCAGCCCACATGCATAAATGCATCGAGCAACAACCTTATCAACAACCTCCCTCTTTTCAATATTAAATGCTTTCTCCAATGCTCCTTTTGGCCTTTTCGTGAGGTCTCTAGACTCTCTTCATCAAATGGTTGACTTTGAGTTTGAATGAAAGGATGAGAAGTAGGTCTAGGTGTGGATGGTCGTGATGAAGGCCTTCTTTGCAAAGGAATTGTTCTAGTTCTATTTCTTTCAGCTTGTTTATTAGCCTCCTCTTGCTCTCTTAGGTACTCTGCCATTTTTTCATTTGATATTTTTGGGCACCTCTTTATCCCCACACCTCCAACACCAGTCAAATGGATTTTCACTCGACTATATGAGGATCTGTATTGAGCTTGGCAACCATGACATATCCAAACCCGACACCCACCACCAACAATGTTGTCTACCACTGTCACATGTCTCCAAAGAGGGGAATTAGGATCATGTTTCATAGGAACTGATGTGTTTTCAGCTTGGCCTTGCACTCCACCCGAAGCAGAACTTGATGCCATCCTAATCTGTTTTTGATCACCAAGATCACCATAACGGCACAAGGTGAGAGCATACACAGAGTTAGGATGTTTAAAAAATTAAAAACATTTTGCCTTAACATAAATAAATTAGTTATGTCATCCTAATCTGTTTTTGATCACCAAGATCGCCATAAAGGCGCGAGGTGAGAGCATACACAGGTTTAGGATGTTTAAAAAATTAAAACACAATTTGCCTTAACATAAATAAATTACTAATTAGTTATGTCATCCTAATCTGTTTTTGATCACCAAGATCGCCATAAAGGCGCGAGGTGAGAGCATACACAGATTTAGGAAGCTAAAAAAAAAAAAACAAATACATTAACATTGAACAATGCATTTAAAATTAAAAAATAATTTTTACTAATTATTAAATTAAATAACCCTAAACTATGCCATCCTAATTTGTTTTTGATCACCAAGATCGCCATAAAGGCGTGAGGTGAGAGCATACACAGATTTAGGAAGCTAAAAAATAAAAACAAATACATTAACATTGAACAATGCATTTAAAATAAAAAAATAATTTTTTACCAATTAATAAATTAAATAACCCTAAACTATGCCATCCTAATCTATTTTTGATCACCAAGATCGCCATAAAGGTGCGAGGTGAGAGCATACACAGATTTATGATGTGTTTAAATTATAAACTTAAAAAAATGCAACATAATAAATAAATAAATAACCGTAAAAAACAAAACGAAAGGATGAATTAAAAATAAAATAAAAATTAAAATACTGTATTCTTGTAGTGTAGAATCGTAGATCCTAGTAGTTGCCTCTAAAATTTTAAAACAATCTCTTCCTCTCAAGTCTCAACAATGGCTTCCTCTCCTTCTCCTCCTTGCAACAATAGAAGCAATCACTTGCCCTCCTTCAAATCTTTGCCTCCTCTAAGCTCTTTGCAAAACCTCCTTCCAATCTTTGCCTCCACTAAGCTCTTCACAACTCTTCTTTGGCTCTTTGCTCATTCACTTGCAAAAAGACAATGAAATTGTTTGTGTGATTTCAAATGAGAGGGGTGGGTGCTTTTTATAACTTTTTGTGGGGGAGAGGGTGTATTATTTTATTCATTTAGTGTTTAGGGTTCGGTTTTAGGGAGTAGAAAAGTAAAAAAATAAAAAATGAAATAGAACTTAAAAACACGTATATACTTGCGGATACATACGATGAGCGTGCGGGTGCGTCCACGGATACGTCTGTGCGTATCCCCGACGTGCACTGTGCGTATTAGGTACTTATCCAACACATATCCCCACGTATCCCTATCGATATGTTTCCAGGGGATTCGGGGGGTTTGAGTATCTCAGGCAATGTAGAGATTTATCCAAGTACTTTCATTACAAGTGGTATCAATGCTTGATCTCGCTCTAGAACGTATGTCAAAACCCTAATTGCGAAGACTCGGCTATATCTCCAAATCGGTAGCGAATTTTTCTGCAATTTTTTTGGGTTGTTGCGAAATCAATCAAGTAAGATCCTCTCCAAATTTCAAGATATTTTGACTTGTTTTGCAAAAGTTATATCAATTTTAGGGTTTTTGATAAATTGCTCCATCGATTGCAAATTGTGAAATTTTTCCACAATATCATCCTTGCTGAGTTTGGGGCTCACCCTTTCAGACTGGAGGTCATCTTTGGTCTCGTCTCACTCTTGCACCGCATTCAGAGACTGTCAGATTCTTCCACATGTAGAGACATGTACATCTATCTTGCCTACCGTTCTTCGGAGGCCATTGCTCTATCTGACCATAGCGGTGTGCTCGGTGTTGGTATGCCGGGGTTTCCCGTCTCTGGGATCCCTTGGGATCAACATGGACCGTCTCCCCCCATTTAGCTACTCCATGGATGCTCCCACACACCTTTTCTATGAGTAAGCAGGACTTGCACAAAATCATCAGGGACGACATCTACAGACAGTTTATCCAGATCACTTGGACCAACCCCGGGTGAGCTACGTCCGAAAATGGCCTTCTACGCCAATCACTTCCTTGAGATCAACAATGGACTGATCACTCGTCCCACCTATATCTCCCGCCATTGGATGCATGCTCTTCGCATATCTCTGGGTCAGTTCAGAGTTGGCTCCCACAGGCTTCGAGTTGAGAGCGATCACCAGTTGGACCGGTCCGAGAGGATCTGCCAGCTTTGCTCCCTCCAAGAGATTGAGACAGAGGAACACTTCATTTTCAGGTGCCCCATCTACTATGAGATCAGAGGGAGGTTTCATTGTCTTTTCCGTGAACGCCCAACTTTCACGAGGTTCTTCAGATATTAAGCTTTTAAGCTTCGTGACGAGATCCTCCATCCCCCTTCTAGGGAGACTACTATTCGGCAGATCACCTCCTACTTTCTGTGCTCCTTAGCGAGAGGGGCATCAAGCAGAGGTTCCTAAGTAGAGAACCCCATACCAGATTTGTCAGGACCGGGGGCTACTTCCTAAACCAGAGGCATCCGAACTTAGACTAGGCCAAGAGCCCCCATAGGCGGCAATTTACCAAGCCTAATCAGAGAGCTAGACTTTCCGCGGGCGTATGTGTTCCAAGCTTCTTCTAGCTCTTGACACCAGACATCAACATATCACCAGATCTTTCCACCAATTTCAGATGACAGTTGAGAGGGTGGGTTGGTGTTGACGATCCTCCTTCCACCCCCCCTCCTTTGTACACTCTCTCTCTCTTCTTCTGCATTCTCCCGTCCCTTCGGGCCCAGGCTTCTCTTTTTTTTTCTTGTTGTTTTCTGGGACGTTCTTGGGTTCCTTGGTGCTTCTTCAGATATGCATTGTATGGTATAGTCCCATTGACCTACTTTGTGGTCATTTGTTGGACATTTAATATACTTATCTTATCTTTACATTTTTAGAAAGAAGATAAAAATTAGTTTGAGTTTGTTCTTAAGTTTGTTCATATCTGGTGGAATTCCTATCGAAATCCCAAACCCTAAAATTTGACCTTGATCCCTAAATCCTACTATTTTGGGGCCTTCCACAAGAGGAAAAAAGAATTTCATCACTCCGGTAAAAATCCATACAAGGATGAGATAATAGTAGAGGAGTTGGAGTAAAAAGGGGTAACTACAGATTCCCAACGCTAGGTTTACTCCGACATACCACATGGTAACCCAACTTGAGTATGAACTGCGAAATCCTACAATCTAAGATGGCCAACAACGAAGATGTAGAAAAGATTGGACAACGATTGGATGTTTTCATGTAAAGACTCAAGATACAAATCAAGGGTCATCATCTTCTTCCAAATCAACCATAACTAAATCATACTCATAAAGACCAAGGCGGATCTTCAGTCGAGTAATGGCCAAACTAGCTAGGGTGGATCTTCGAGCATGCCCAATCCAAATACAAGTACTTTGCAGGCCCATAACATGATGCCGAAAGTGGAAATGCGTAAGTTTGTTGGAAAGGATTTACCCAATTGGATTAACCAAATGGAGAATTTCTCTAATCTAAATCAGATCCCATCGGGACAAAAGGTAACCATGACATCCTTGTATCTCGAACCTACCAATTTGTCTAGTATTAATGGTTATGTGCTCAAAGGCATAATAATGGTCTCAGTGTCACTTGGACAATTTTTACCAAAGAGCTGCAGTATTAACAAAGTTATGACAAACAAGACCAGTCAAGGATTATGTTCATCAGTTCCAAAACTTATCCTTGTGTGGGAATATTACGGAAGGGAATTTGAATGACCTATTTCTTGGGGGTCTTAAGGACCACATTGAGCATGAGGTGCATATGTTTAATCCAATTAAGGTTTCTGATTCTATTATCATGACATGTAGGGCAGAGGAAAAATTTCTCTCCAGTAGAAGGCAAATTTTCACTAACATAAAAGATCGTAGCACCTTGCCACCATCGTACCCTCGGCCAATTCGACTGACACCTCAACAAATTGAAGAAAAAAGAGCAAAAGGGTTATGTTTTAATTGTGACAACAAATATGGACTAGGTCATAAATGTGCCGAGAAGAAATTGTTTTACATTGAAGGGACCGGTGAGGAGGAAGAAGATGAGGAAACATCAAGTGATGAAGTGGAAAAACTAGAGGAAGACTTTGAAGAGCCCCAACCGACTATATCATGCCATGCTCTATCTGGTATTAGCACTCCACAAACCCTTCAGGTCATGGGTTACCTTAAGAAGCAGAAGGTGACAATATTGATTGATTCGGGAGCACACATAATTTCATCAATAATAAGTGACAACAAGGCTAAATTGTTTCATCTACCCAACACCTGAATTTCAAGTAATGATTGCAGATGGTGGCACATGTCCAATGTTCAAGGAAATGCCATAAAATCAGACTTATGATGGGTGACTACACAATGGAATCCACTATGTTCGCTATTCCCATGGGCGGAGCTGATATTGTCTTAGGTGTTCAATGGCTCACAACTTTGGCACCATAGAGCTAAATTTCTAGGAGTTCATGCACTTTCATTATGAGGGAAGACAATTTGAACTTCGAGGACTACAGCAAAAACTCCTCGGTGGTTAGTTCTCACCAAATGCAAAAGATTCTTAAAAAGGGGTGAAGGATTTGTAGCACGATTGTTCTCCATGGAAGTTCAACCACCAATTACAGTAGTGCATCCTGATCTTCAAAGGTTATTGATAAACATGCAGTTGTCTTCGAGGATCCTAGAGGATTGCCTCTTGAAAGAGATCATGATCATGTCATTCAGTTAATTCCAGAAGCCAACCCCCAACATCAAGCCTTATAGATACCCATATGTGCAAAAGAGTGAGATTGAGAAGATGGTTGAGGAAATGTTGGAAATGGGTATTATTCGTCATAGTTAGAGTGCTTATTTTGCTCCAGTGGTGATGGTGTGTCGAAAGGATGGAAGGTGGCGCATGTGTCTAGACTACAGAGAACTTAACAAGTACACTATCAAAGATAAGTTTCCTATTCCTATCATTGATGATTTGTTAGATGAGTTGCATGGTGCAGTTTATTTTACAAAACTAGATCTTTGTTCAGGTATCACCAAATTAGAGTAAAGAAAGAGGATATTCATAAGACAACCTTCGAACTCATCAAGGGCATTATGAATTTCTAGTGATGCCTTTTGGTCTTACTAATGCACCATCCACATTTCGAGTTTGATGAATTATGTATTTCACCATTCCTACGGAAGTTTGTCTTGGTATTTTTGATGATATCCTCATCTAGCAAATCATGGGAGAAACATTTACATCATGTAAATACAGTCTTGGAAGCCCTCGAGAAACATCAACTATATGCCAAGCCTTCAAAGTGTTCTTTTGGGGTACAGAAGTGGAATACTTGGGCCATATTGTCTCTCATGAAGGTGTTAAGGTGGACCCTCACAAGATCAAGGCCATGGTGGAATGGGAAGTTCCAAGAACCCTCAAGCAATTACGAGGTTTCTTAGGTATCACAGGTACTATCGCAAATTTGTAAAGAACTATGGCAAGTATAGCAACACCACTCAACATTATTGAAGAAAGACTCCTTTCATTGGAATGAGGAAGCTTCTAGGGCATTTGAAAAATTGAAGGCGACGATGTGCACCACCCCAGTATTGGCAACCCCATATTTCTCCAAGACCTTCATAGTTGAATGCAATGCTTCAAGAAATGGGATCGAGGTAGTACTCATGCAAGGACATCCCATAGCATTTGAGAGCAGACAACTAAAAGGAAAGAATTTGTTGAAGCCCACCTATGAGAAGGAAATGATGGCAATCTTACATGCAATCAAACAATGGAGACCATACTTGATGGGTAGACACTTCAAGGTAAAAACTGATCATGATAGTTTGAAATACTTCTTGGAGCAACGACTATCTTCAGAAGAGCAACAAAAATGGGTCACAAAGATGTTGGGTTATGACTTTGAGATTATTTATAAGAAAGGGAAGGAAAATGTGGTCACTGATGCACTATCTAGGAAGGATGAGACCACAAAAGCATTGTTATGTGCCATCTCTATACTAAAGGCAGATTGGGTAGATCAAGCAAGGGAAGAATGGTAGAAAGATGCAGAGACCTAGACTCTCATTTAGAATCTACAAAAAGATCTAACCATATCCAAAAAAATTATATGGAAGGATGATACATTGTGGTACAAGGACATGTTGTATTTGTGTAAGAACTCTACACTTAAACACCATGTTCTTTCAAAGCTCCATTCTTCTCCACTAGGTGGCCATTCTAGGTTCTTGAAAACTTATCATAGAGTTAAACAAGATTTCTTCTGGGGGGGTTGAAAGGAGATGTTCAAAAATTTGTGGCAGAATGTTTGGTGTGTCAACGTAATAAGGGCGAGACCATTAAGACACCGAGTCTCCTATAACCCTTGTCTATTCCTAGCGAGAGATGGGAAGAGGTATCTATGGATTTCATCACAGGATTGCCTAAATCAAAAGGGAAAAGTGTCATCATGGTCGTAGTGGATAGACTTACCAAGTATGCTCATTTTTGTGCCTTGTCTCATCCTTTCACAACTAGTATAGTTTCCATCTCTTTATGGACATAATTCAAAAGCTCCATGGCACGCCAAAATTATAGTAAGTGATCGTGATCCGATATTTACGAGCAATTTTTGGACTGATTTGTTCTCTTGTTTGGGTACCCAATTGGCCCGAGTTCATCTTATCATCCCAGTCAAGATGGGCAAAATGAGGTGGTAAATAAATGTTTGGAGGGGTATCTTCGATGTTTTACTTTAGATAAACAAGAACGTTGGGTGCAATGGTTTCCACTTGCAGAATGGTGGTATAATACTTCATTTCATACTTCATCCAAAATGTCTCCATCTCTCATCTTCATCTCTAGCTTGAAGGTCAAACCTAAGGTGAGAGCAATCGAAGATCACATTCAACACCAACACGAGGTACTCTCTAGCCTTAGAGAGAATTTGGCAATGAAAAAAATGAAGCAAGCAATGAGTGATCACCAAGAGACTTTGTTTTTGTATGGTTGCAGCCATATAAGTAGTTGTTAAAACAACAAAAGAAGGATAATAAGCTTGCACCTAAATACTATGGTCCTTACCAAGTGTTGCAAGAAAATTGGTAGTGTGGCATATAAGTGGAGCTCCCTCAAGGAAGTAAAATACATCCAGTCTTCCATGTTTCTTGCTTGAAGAAAGTCATTGGGCAACACATTTCAACCTAGTTAGTTCTTCTTGAACTGGATGAGGAAGGAAGGATCATATTGGAACTTGAAGGTATTCTTTAGACACACACCAAAAGATTGAGGACCAGAGTCATTATTGAGTATCTAATCAAGTGGAAGAATATGAATATTGAGGATGCAACATGGGAAGATGAAGCATTTTTGCAGCAACATCTAGGGCTGGCCAACATTGGGGACAATGTTGCTTTGAAGGGGGGGCATGCTACACCCTTAGTCCTATAGCTTATATTGGATATGTAGTGCCGACTTGTGGCTTACATAATCTCTCTTCTTGTCATATGTTATTCATTTATGCTTTCATATGTTTAGTAGGTCGGTTATGGTGTTGGCCATAGCATAGGAATGGTATATATAGGTGGTAGTAAGGAGTAGTTAATCATCATATTGAACACTTGAGTCTTATTGTATGGTTTGGAGGTTGCCCCCTCGAAGTGGCTAAGCTATTCTACTTGCATATTGTGATAATTTATCTACAATTTGGTGTTCTTTGGTGTTATATTGTTGTTGATATTCAGATTTATCCATAGTTACCTAAGTCTCGGGGACGGGGTACGGAGGGACGGCAAAAAATTTCCCAAATTTTGGGGACGGCTTTTAAAATAATACATAAAAATTAATATTTCAATATTTTAACTTTTTTCAATGACATTTAGGGATTTAAATTGTATTTAATGTATTTTAGGTACTTTCAAGATTATAATTTGATGTTCTTGGTAAAAATAACATCTTTTTAAAAGTAAAAACATCAGAAAACTTTTGAAAGATTTAAAAAAATGGGGACGTCCCCTCCAAGTCCCCAAGTCCCCGAAATGTTCGGGACGTCACCAAAATCTAGGGGATGTGTCCCCGCGTAACACTGGATTTATCCAAGTAATTTCATTACAATTTTGGCCTGCTGTTCTCCAAATTTAGTAATGAAGCTTTCAAAGAGGAACATTCAGTAGCAAGACATAACTTGTTCTCTGGTCATAAGGATGTACTATTGTAATGCTAACTTATAATGTTAAGTTGAGGTTTTAAGCAGACTGAGTCATAATGTTGTAATGCCCCGTTGATGTATTTGTGGGGACATACCTCTTTGGTATCATATATTGAGCCATATTAACTTGGGTGGATACCTATGGTGGTATGATGTATTGGTGGCACATGTTGCATTTTCTCCCATTTGTTCTAGATCAATTTGATCAATCTCTCATTTTTACTTCTAATGCAAAAACACAGTTTGGAAAGGTTCATTCCTACCGTATTTAGACCTGTTGGTGCAGTGCAACCCTTGGGCGTGTAGGTGCTTTCAACCTTTTGTAATTTTTATTGCATCTTTGCCATTTGCCATATTTTTGTGTTGTTGCCCCTCTTCTGGAGACTTTATGCAGGTATTCTACAACCATGTATAATTTTTGATTGAATGCTGAAGCATTACAATGGGCACTGGCTTACATAGATTGTCGGCATCTCTGCCTATGTTTCAGAGGAAACATATAGCAAAATTACAATACTGAGTAAACGTACAAATTAAATCAGTGAGCACCTTCAGCTAAGCAGCTACGGGTAAGGGGCATCCATGCCATCAAAATCACCCAGGGCACGATCCTGGCCTCAACTGCTTGACTCTCCGTGTCAGGGCGTCGGGGCCTTTGCATTCAGCAAGAATTGATCCCTGGTGGGCTCTATGTGAGCCAAACAACTTCACCAATGGACCAAATGGCCATTGACACAGCCATGTATAATTTAATTACCGTGGCATACTAAATTGTGCATATTTCTTGCCGTAAGCTATTTTTTGATATAGAAAACATGATTCATAGTTTGATTCTTAAACCTGACTTATTGGGTATTTGAATTGATTTGTGGACATGGACAAAGTTATACACTTTATTAGGATTCCTTTTTGTACACCATATTTTCCATTGTTTATTTGTTGAGCACAGGAAAATCTGTGGAGAACCTGGTGAATCTTGGGTATTGATTCTGGTGAAACAATTCAATATCTTTAGCTCTTTCCTCCCTTATTCAAATATTTGCCAACAAAGTATTGTATCTATTGAACTTGAGTTCAGGCAGGCACCCAAACATGATATTTCTTTTGGGCCATCTTCCCTGTACCTGGCAACCTGCATACATGTTTGAGAATATATATATATAAACAATGGAGTAATTGAGAGGCAAGTCCGAACTGGATGCTGTCTTTTTAGCTATAATCAATTAGAGGCATATCAAGGAGTGCCGAAAAGCTCTTCTTGCAAACTTTACAATTGTGAAATTTTCATACATCATTTTTTCATTACTTTCCTTTGATTCTTTGGTTTCTTGTAGCAGTTTATATTTCCACTGTGGGGTTCCAAAGTGGTTTGCTATGTTCACCAAACTTTTTTTCTTAAACATGACTTGTTATAAGTTGTTAGAAAGCTCATTGCTGTACCTTGCAACGGTGTCCATCTCCTCTTATGTTATCAAGTTTCTAAGGCCATAACTATGTTCCAATTTTTCATGCTGAACCTGGGATATCATTGAGTGCCAATGCATGTTTTCTGATTGCTGTAAATTGGTAGATATGTTCATCATTAGCAATATTTGAGAAGCATTTCGTCTATGTTTAGGACTCATTTAGCATTTTCAGATGTGCCCAACCTGAATGAGATTTTTCCTTCTGTAGGTTGGAACAAACATAGAAAACAGTTTTAACCTCCTTTTTCAATAACCTTATGCATCCACATCTCTTTGTTTTCGCTTGGTAGCTGTTTTTGACCATTTACTGTGAACGTAACTTCACCTGAAATAATAGAAGTTAGAACAGTTTCTCATGCAGCCACCTTGTGATAAATTGGTGTTATTGGAAGCTGAATTGCAACAATGCCTTTTTAAAGTCTCCAGTAATACCCAAAGTTCAAACAAGCTTTAGATGTCGAGGTAGAATTGGAATGTCATTTCCAGTGATTTTTTCCTGTGTTACTTACATATCGGGTGGAATGTTCTTTTATTATTTGCTCATGCCTTCAGTTGTTTCCGTTGAGGCTAAACCAGAATTACATGTGCCTGTTTGAATCAGTTTGTCATCTGTTATTATTGTTGCTTTGTTTCTATCGCTTGCCATGTGAGATAGTGAGATGGCATCAAACCCCCTCCATTCTCAGCTTTATTGTAATACTTTAACATCTTAAATATATTTCTACGTGTTTACTTGCCAAAGAAAAAAAAAAAAGAGAAAGTAAGATTGCAGATTTAATTACATATTTTAATTCATTTTGTTTATCTTACTAGGTGGATCATTGTTTCTCTTTGATCGGAAAGCTTTGCGTTATTTTCGCAAAGATGGCCTTAATTGGAGGAAGAAAAAAGATGGCAAAACGGTACGGGAAGCACATGAAAGATTGAAAGTAAGTGAAATTTCAGGGATTGTTGGGAAAATGTTTTTGGTTCACAAGATTTTGAAAGGTTTCAATCGTTGTAAGATGAACAATATTATATAATTCATTTGTTACCAATCTTCCACAATTTCCATAAATTTTTGATAATATGTTTGGAACTTTTATTGGAAAAAGAATTCGATTTCCATTGAAAATAATGGATGGAAGCATGTCATAGATCTGAAAAATCATTTTGTTAGTCTTGACACAACACTACTTCTAGGGTACCCAAACACACTAGCTCTTGGTGATGAGCATCCACCCTTGCTAAGCATCATGGGCATGCTCTTTGACATCATGGATCTGCTCCTAGGTCACTTCTTAAGCTGCAGGGCCAAGCACATTCTTGAATTTCTTCGTTACCTTAGGTGTTTCTTCGGCCTTGGATCCGAGGAGGGATATTGGGGGAGTGCTTTGCTTCCTTTCAAGGTTATCCAACCTAGCCCCCTCAGCCCTAGAACTCCTCGACGAGAATTCTCAGATATTGCATTGGCCTGTTTATAGTGATAGATGATGACACATGATTTCTCTATCCTAGACACAGTCAGAGATGTTTGACGAGGCTACCATCGAGTCTCTCTGAATTTCATTTGGCCATACTCTTTGGGGGTTCTTGTTCTTCTTGTTCTTGCTACCCCCTCACGGCTATTTATATTGGCACCCTAATCACATGGATTGGGGCATTGCTGCATTGGGTTTACCCTCGTTTACTTTCAGTACTTATGTTCTTCTTTTGTTTACTTTTAGTACTTATGCTCTTCTTTTGTTTACTTTCAGTACTTATATTCTTCTTTTGTTTAGTTGGTCGTTGTTCATAGAATCCTTTTGCCCTAGCAGTGTCTGTTGCAATTGGATGTATTCTTGAGTCTCATCGGCCTTTCGTCATCTGTGGACATCAATATAATTTCTTTTGTCCTTTATTTACTTCACTTGCTGTGGACCATGAGTGAGACATACAGATTATGCAAATTCTGGATAGTCAAAAAGGGCGTACATCTGCCATTCTGAATTCATGGCAATCAAGAAGCTGGTTTAATTAAACAAAAATTCTCAAAATGTGTAATTAACCAGGATAGCAATGTACGTGGTGCTCCTCTATGCGACCATGATTTTCTGTCTATTTATCTGCAAATGATGTCGAAGAAAGTCAAAGCGGCTGAGTGAGGAAATAGTAGAAAACAGTGTGTGCATGTGTCCCTTAAACCTCCCATAAATCAAGATGCCCAAAAAACTTTGATCATCTTGTCCTGCAGTTGATTCGAGGGTCACTCCATCATAATGCATAATGCATCAACTGAGAAGTTGATTGTAAAGGGTATTAAATGAATCATGAATGCCAGATTTGATTTGCTCCTTTGATATCCTTGTCAAAGTGCCATCCAAAACGATGGTGTCCTGGCATGAACTGATTGCTGGAGGAGCTGATGCCATGGTGGGACTGTGTAAACGTGCGTTGAAATAGGAATTAGTTGTGTGAAATGGTGGCATGTGAGACATGCCTGTTGTGGAAAGAGGGAGCATTGGTGAAAGGGGTTGGAAATTAGAGAAGCTCAATGATAAAGTAATGGAAAATGGGTAATAGTAGGGTGTGTGAAAGAGAATAAAAGATAGGTGGATAATGTGTGAAGGGATCCTAGAGATGTGTTATAAAAATGTAGCAAAATTTAATTGCGATAAAAGAAACATTAAAATAACAAGGGGACCCAAAGTAAATGCATAAGCACTTAATCATACTTTCATCGCTAGCTACGTGTGGCTTTTCGATAAAAGTGGACTTTTGAGATAGGGTTTGTGTCATAAAGACATTTATGTGGTATTTGGGTGTTTGTAACATGGAAGGCTCTGCATGGTACTCATTTGAAACTCATTTGGGTGGCTCTAAATTTGGAAAAGAGTGCACTTCTGGTTCAATATCGTTTCACAACGAAGTATTGAAATAGAGAAAAACACTTGCTAACACATTGATCTTTTTCATTAGTCATGTTAGAGAGTCATAGTATGGCAGTTGTGGATTCAATGCAGGGTGTTGATGCCAGTTCAAATTTTTATTGGCTAAATTTCAAATTAGTTGGGAATCTCCTCCAATCTCCATCTTGTTCTGCTAGCGAGATCAAGCCCTTTTAAAATAGCGCAGGCTTCTGTAAGATTGTGTTGGTCCTTCCAGCATGCTCTTGATATGCTATCAAGATCTCCCCATGTGAGTAGCAAAGGACTCCACCAGCACTGGCTAACCCCGGGTTGCCCAAGGTAGATCTGACAAAATTTAATTTGATAGGTGTACTTAGGTGCCATCCACTTTTCCTTGGGTAATGTGGTAAAGCTTGGATAATGATATTTTACTTGAATATCCTGGAGACAAAGCATGACTAGTTCCAACATATCATATGGCTGTGGCCAGAAAGTCCCAGTACATGCAAAGATTGTAGTTTTGATGTTCAGGGTAATTGTCCATGTAGTTTTGATGTTCGGGGTAATTGTCCAAGTTAATTCAGGCTCTGTAGTATGAGTATTGTCAAATTTTTGCAATTTCTTTCCAACCATATAGACCTGTAAACCAAGGAAGGCCGAATGGGTCACCTGACGTGATGAACCCATATACTCAGAGGTGAGATTCAATTTGTGCCATTGAAAGGAAAGTCATTGAGAATTCCTAGGCATTATCCAATGTGCTAAAACTAAATTTGCCATGTGCTGCCATAACATTTGCGCAAATGGGCACTAAAGGAATACGTAGAAAGTACACATCTCGAGGGACACAACCAATATTTCTGCTTAAAAACATCTGCTGTTAAAATTTTGCATACAAGTGCACGTGAAAGCACAGATTTTGGGCCAGACCAGGAGTGTCCATACTTCCACTCAACATCAGGGAATATTTCTAGGTTGCTAGAATAGGCTTGTGTATGCCAAATTGGTTGCGCATCAACTGTTTTAACTTTTCTACAATTTAGTAAATCCTGCTTTGAAGAATGGGGAAGAACTCATTTTGAATGTGTTCTTTCAGCAGATTGTGAGTTCTAGGAAGATCAGGTGAAATATTGTTATTCGTTCCCGATTCCAATGGTGATGTAATTGAATAGGATCAGGAGAAAATAGTCTGCCACGTTAAAGTTTAGACCAATGATCTGGAGGATTTTTTGGGTGTTGGAAGTTTCCTAAACCTCCCTAAACCGTTACCACATCTGTAGAGTGTTCTGGAGACCTTTCCGATGGCATGCGTAACTCCGAAAAGCAGTCCGGGTGCAAAAGTTATCGCAGGTCAAAGATGTGGTTTGAAAATAGGTCAACAATGGTCAATTGGCGAATAACGTGTTGACACTTTGGCAAAAGGTGAAAAAGGTTAAGTTTTGTTGTTTTGACCTCCGGTCTTCGACAAACGGTTAAAAATTTGGTGGACCTCGCTATTTCTTGGTCCGGGGCCCTCAGCCTAGGTTCGACACACTCTTTTGTAGGAGGGGTGCCTTTGCCGCCTTTTATTCACATTGTTATTATCGTATTTACGATTTTATATGCCATATATTCTCTAACATTGCCCATGTGGGATTATTGTATTGGAGAGTTCATATTGTGCATTGCAGGTGATTTTGGCTTGGGCGAGCTACATATTAGCTCGGTGGGGTGATCAACTCCCCACCGAGTTGATCACATTTCTTTACCACATTGATCGGGTTTATCACCGCATTGACCAATTGGAATTATATTCCACGTGGTTATCTATTTCCACATTACTCGAGATATTTATGTTATCCATGACTTTGAAACCTATCTATTCAATCAACGAATTGGCTTCTATCTTGGCGGATCATTCCTTATATCTTGGCGTATATGGTTAACTCGGCGGGTCAATAGTGGATTGGCCGTTTCACAAATATTTCAAGAGGCCGTTAAACCAAACATAGCTCGGCGCTAATATACAAAGTGCAACATTCGATACAACTCGGTGCTTAAACCTACTGCTTAGCGTTCAAAACCAAAGCCCACAAACCAAGGCCCACGACTCGGTGGATACCCCTATGCAAGCGAGATCAAACAACAATGCACAACTCGGCAGAAATCATCATCGAATGGCTCGACGAGTTGTGTGGTCAACAAAGGCGGACAAGTGTGGCCGAAGCCACGGTAGATAGGCTTTATAGCCTATATTTAAACATTGTCACCGCCTCCCACGGATCAATGTGGGATTTGCCCACGCAATGCAAACCCGTCGGCGAAGCAAAAGGGAGATAGGGTTTTGAACCCACGACCTCGGAGGGATAAGGCGCTCCTCCAAACCAACTCGCTCGGTGGCTCGATGGGGGTATAAATGAGCCCGACGGTATTTGAGCAGTGTGTAGGTCTCGTGTGCAAAGGCAATGAAGGACCAATTTGTAGAGATGTCCAATTTTGGAGCACTTAGGGGCCGAATCAGGCCTTAGTGTAAAAATGAAAATTGTTCAAAATTCTAAGAGGATATTAGAAATGTAATTTGTTTCATGTAGTGTTTATAAATATCTAGTTGTAGGCGTTTTTCAATCGCATTTGCAAGGGGATCACACTGTGGAAGTACTTGTAGGAGCCACAGATCGACTTCAGGACAGTTTCTAGTTATGTGCAGAGTTCCATGAGTCTTAGATCAGCTCATTTGCAGGTATAATGGTCTATTTTTCATTATGGAAGGGTTAATTGTACTTCTTTGGGCAATAATAGATCGATTCTCTTTTCGAGAATCCGAGACGTAGCCTTCTAGGTGAACTCCGTTATCAAACTTGTGTTGTGGATTTGATTTCAGTTTTTGGATGAAGCTTTTGATAAGATAAAATCAGTAATAGGTTTTAATTATTTTGATTAAGCAATCATTCATTAAAAATGGGAAAATGGACTTAAGATTTCAATTCAGTATCCATAATCCACAAAGTACAAATGATTGCACATTTCAATGTTATGATTCAAATTCAGATTGAGGTGCATCATTTTAAAGGAATTAATCAATTTTGGAGTAATAGAGCCATAAAATTGATGTTGAGTTCCTCAGATCCTTGGAAATGTTTATAAGTGAAAATTTACCTCACCCATTTTCGGATCAACCAACTTGGTTGATCATTGCTTTCCTAAAAGGCACAAGAATGTTTTACAATGCCAGCATATGGAGCAAATTCCAAATCCATACCGCATCCCAAAGTGGGGTTGAGTGACCATTATAAACTTGTTACCATATATCATTTTTAACCAACACAATATCTGCCTGGATGTGCTTCCATATACCAGATGTTTTCTGGGACCAGTTACTGAACATTTTCATGGGTGAAGCATCCAACAACATATTTGGATTTTAGTATCTGGCACCATAGTTTCTCTTGGTTTTGATAGAGGGCCCAAGCTAGCTTCATTGACAGTGCCAGATTAAACTGACCCATATTTTTGATATTCAGACCTTCCCAAACTTTTGGCTGTGTAGTTTGATCCCACAAGACTAATTGTAATTTAAAATGCTTTAATGTTTCTCCACATAAATTTATATTGGATATGGTGGACTTTGTTTTCTGCTGTAGTTGAGATAGGTAGAAGTGCCAGAAGATAAACTGGCATAGCCTTTTATTAATTGGATTAGCTGGATTCGTTGTGAGAGACACAACCATAATATAGTTCAATGGCTTAGCTTTCTCCTTATTTATTTATCAAAGAGGCCCAAAAATTCTTGATAAAGGCCCAAGATGCAGAGGAAAACCAAGATAGGTGGTGGGGAAATTGGCCTGTGGAAACCTAGAATACAAAGAATCATCCTTTTCTTTATTTAGTTTTTAAGAAAAAAGATTGATGTTTTATTAGGCTTTGATCAATTGTCCCGGCACTTTAATATAGGTCCAACCGTGCATTGACATATCTAACTTGAGGAACATTTCAGACGTTTTTGCTTATGTGCTGAATGTATATGCTATCTGTAATTAGTCTGTCTTTACAAGTACTGATTGATTGAGTTCAGCTTACCAAGTAATGGTTGTGGCCTTCAATGAAGCTAGCTTGGGCCCTCTATTAAAACCAAGAGAAACCATGGTGCCAGATACTAAAATCCAAATACGACTTCTGATATAAATTTATATATCATGTTGCATAGAGCTATAGGTTGAAAAGCCTGCAGTTGATCTGCACCTTGGATTTTTGATATTAGAGTAAATCTGGTGGTTTTCATAATACACAATTTTTCTGTTGCTTATGGATTCTTACACAATGTAAAGTGCATCAGATTTGATGACCTTCCTGTGATCTTGATCAAATTTTGATGGGAATCCTAAGTAGCCGATACATTTTAGATATGGGTACGGGTACATAGTATTTGATATGCGGATACGGAAAATGTTTTTGGCCCCGACATGGCATTGGATACGGCTGTACAAAAAATATATAAAAATTAAAAAAACATATAAATTTCAGCCTACTAAATAGGAATTAAGTTATTAACCACATATTATGCATATGAAAGACAAAATAACTTATAAGTTATAAGCTAAATAACCACAAAAGACAACTCATAATTTGTTAAAAGCTTAAAAGTTAAATTAAACACAATGTCATGATATATTAAATTCAATTTATTACACCAATGATCAAAGTTCAAACTATCTTTCAATATTCATCATATTCCTCTTCATCAAGAGCATCAACATCAACATCATCATCATTATGTGGTTCATTAGAACCACATGGACTCAAACCACTCCCACTAGGGCCACTACCACTAACACCCCTTGTGCATGTAGGTCTTGCGGTGCCAAAGAAGTCTCCAATCCCTTGTCATCTAATGACGGTGGGAAATGGAAGCATCCAAGTCAACTATCTCTGGATCAATATCCCAATGTTTTGTTGACCCTTCCTTGTACTCTAGTTGCTTGTGGGATAAAAGGCGCAAGTTGGAATGTATATATACCAAATCTTTGGCCTTTTTAGCCCCCAACTTGTTGCGCTTCTGTGAGTGGATGAAGGTATATGTACTCCAATTGCACTCAGAGGAAGATGAACTTGCAACCTATTGAGGCAAAGTCAATGCAAAATTAAACACTCAAACTTGAATTTTAAAAAACTAAAAGTTACAACAAAAAACTTCAAAAGGAGAATTAAAAAAATAAAAACTTACCTGTGCAAGACCTTGATTGTAAGAGGCTGCAAGTACACAAATGTTTGACCATGGAGGTACCATCACATATGAACATCCATCTTGTATTTGCTCAAAGAGTGAGAAGGCTATGACTTGTCTCCGCTATGAAATTGGCAAACTTTGTCATAACCATGTCCTCGACCTTAGGATTAGGGAAGAGCCTAGACAATGCCAACATATATCCCTCATTGACTTCCACATCCTTATATGGTGCCATCCTCCCCGACAAAGAAAGGATCTTTGTGTTGTAGAATCTAGGAGTCAATGTAAAGGCAAGTAGATGTAGTAAGGTGGTCATTTTGTTCTACCGCTCAATGAGGATTGAATGTACCTCTTTGGAAATTTTTTCCTCAGGATCTTGTTCTTTTGCATTTATGGACTTTATTTTCTCAAATGTTGAATTGATACCATCATATATGTCTCCCAAACATGGTTGATCCATGTTAGTAAAGCGGATCATGCTCATAATGGGCTCAATAAAACTCAACAAATATTTTACTCGATCCCACCAAGTGTCATCTAAGATCATTGCCTTCACTTTTTGGGCTCGTATTATGTTTAATTGCCTTTATACAACCCATAAGTTGAAAGTTACCAGCTACCATTTTGCTAAGTGCCTCTCGCATCTTCACAAGTCGTCTCAAGATGATCATGTGTGGTGCGAATTAAGTCTCAACAACCTAATAAGAAATGAAAAATACTATTTTTTTGAAAACTTTTGAATACTATATCTAAAAAAAAAAAGACTTGCATTATAATTTATAAATAAGAGAAGCTTCCCTTACCTTCAATATCTCTAAATGCCGGAAGGATCTAAAGATGCCTTGCAGAACTGGTGATGGTTGGTTACAAACATTTGGATCTCTTCACCTTCTGCATACACTTGTTGAATCCACTCTATTTAACTCGGCCAACTTTTTGAGCATTAAATTGAGTGAATGGACAACACATGGTGTCCAAAAATTATGCCCATACCTTGCCTCAACTAACATTCCTGTGGCTTTGCAATTCTTTGGCGTTGTCTGTTATGACTTGGACAACATTTTGAGGCCCCACCGCCTCAATGGCTTCAAGAGGATGTTGAGAATGAATTGGGCATTCTTCACTTGCCCCTCACAATCAATTGCTTTAAAAACATTGCCCCTTTAGAGCATACTGCAACCACATTGATCAAAGGGTGGTTTCTTGCATCTTTCCATCCATTAGAAATGAGGACACACCTATTTTGGCCCACGAGTCTCTAATTGGCTGCAACGAGGTTTCACATATTTTCTTTGCTTTTCCAATAGGGTGGTGTGAATCTTCTCATAACCTGGCCCTTTGTACCCTTTTGGGGCCTCATTGATTACTTTCACCATCTTTTGCCAATATGGTGACCTCACAACATTGAATGACAATCCATTCGCATATACACATCTTGCAATGTGCTCATCCACAACATCCTTACTCTTATTTTGAAAGACATTTTCCGACGGTCCTTTTGTCGTACTCTTTCGTGAAAGAGGTGAATTCTCATCATGCATTCTGGTAGTAGTCACAAATGGATGTGGTATGGTCACAATTGGGGAGCCAATATTAGATGAGGCAATAGGAGGCCTCGTTGATCGAGATGAACTTCCTTTTTTGAGAATGGATGACCCATTTTCAAAGCCAAGGTTGCTTCTGCGTCTTTTTCTTTTTTGATATATCTTAAAACCTTTCTTTGTTGGCACCCCTACGTTATTTTTCCCCTTGCATGTTCTTATACCATGACCCGATATTGCACACAAGTGGCCTTTCACCCAACTATATGAGCCTTTGAATACCGTTTCACAATCATTGCATCTCCAAACAAAACACCCACCACCTGGAAGTTGCTTTAGTATTGTGACATGCCTCTATAATGGTGAATTTGGGTCAAATTCTTTGAACAAGGATTGCCCAAAGGAGGTGGAACTTGTTGCCATTGTACTTCTACCTACAAGTTTAAAAATCAACAACATAAACAAAGAAAACAATGGTTAAAAATAAAAACTTAAACCCTATGCCCTAGGGCATGACATATATTAAAAATTTAAAATGGAAAAACGGTTTAAAAATATAAAATAAAAATAATAAAACATAAAAAAGAAGCATGAAGTGTGTGAAAGATTAAAAACAAAATGAAAACAAAAATCAAACTTGAAAGTTAAAAACTTAAAACCTTACCTTCAATGAATAATTCACAGATCCTCCTTTGAACCTCCTCAATGACCTTGGCAACGAATGGGCACTTGTACTAGCTTAGGAAAATGATTGCAATGCTTGTTGATGAAGTATCAAATCCTAAATGAGCAAAATGAAAGCTTAGAGAGACAAGTATGCAATGAGGGAATGAGAGGTAAGTCTGCTTTGCTTTTATGATTTTTTTGTGTTTTACCTTTTTTTATTCATTGTAGTTCACTTTTAGGGTTCCAAATAATAAAATATTATGTTTTTATGTTACTTTTTATATAATAAAGAGTGAAGAAAAAAAGATGTTTTGGTTCCAAAAATGGAGAGCGGCCATACACAGGAAGTCCTAGTCGTACCCTAGCTGCTCCCGTGTACGTTTCCGGTATGTATACATGCTGAATACGTATTGTACCGGTACTAGGGGCTATACCCCTTCCACTCTACTTAGTGGGAATGCATTACAATATGAGGCATTATATCCAGCAAAAGTGAAACCACATGCTGAATCTCATCCTTTGTCAAAAGTTTATCGAGAGAGATTTTCATCTCACGAAATCAGCATTGGAATATTGGCTAGAACCTTGGTCTGAGCTAGCATTTGGTCCTGATTCGTTTTTGTTAGTAAATGCCATAAGAGAGCTTGAGACAAGGGGTGGCATTAAGCAATTAATGGTTAAGCCCCAATTTATGGATGATTTGGTAGTTGAATCTCTTGCTTTGATGCAAAAGGTCCAAGATTTCTGTTTCCAAAAGGTCTCTTCTTTGCCTCGGTGTGTATAAAGCTCAGCTATTAGTAGTTGTTCTTCTTGTTCTAGATTATGGTTGAGTCCTTTGTTGCTATGATCTTTAAGAATGTCGAATTGTATCTGAGCTTGTTTTTGTTGTGACAAATGTTGAAAAATGCACACTTATTCCAATGTTGTGTTTGGGATATGAGATATTTTAGCTTGCCTACAACATGATGCATTGCAGAACCAACATTTGAAGGACTATCAAGTCACCATTTGTGAATGTTAGTAGCAAAGTCAGGATGTTTTGTCCATATATTTCCATATTTGAAATCATATCAGTGGAAGCTAAATGAAGTTGATATTGAAGTAGAGTGGGCCAGTGGTCTAACAATGGTGACTCAAATATTCTAGCTGTGATAGTCCTTTGTGCAGTTAGCTAGTTTGCTGATAATAATAATCTATCCTAATTTTATGCTAGATATACTCTATTCTTCTATTGCACCATGTGAAATTTCCATTAACAAAAGTTGGGTCAATCAATTGATCTTCTGCAAAGATATGTAGATTGAGCATTCGCTAAAATCAAAATTGAATTATAGTGAATTTAGATCAACTATTGCCCCAAGACGAAAATTAGGGACGCGATGAAATTATACCTACTTGGATCCTATCAAAGATAAGTACGAAAGAATGTAACAATAGAACTTGTAATGTGTAAAGTATGAAAGTAGCAAAAGTAGATACCCTCAGGAGCCTTGGTGGGACCGGTAAAGAGTTGTGTCGAGCATCATGCATCATGTATGAATCTGTGAAAGGTCTTGCATTCACCTCAAGATACCAAGTGAACGCGCATTTGTGTATAGAAAAAGATAATGACATACTAAAAATCCGTCTAACATTGAAAAGGAAGTGTAACATGAAAATAGAATATGCTAGCAAGAGTAAATGCAACCAAGATATGCAAATGGTGTATGAGTGTGATAGTATGGTATGCAAGATGTGAAGATGATAGGAGTAGCGTTGCCCCCTAGCAGGATGTGTATGAGATGAGGTTCATTTAGAAATGCCCCCTCAATAATCAAGAATGAACCATAAAACAAGAGTGTGTCATCGGGAAATGAATGTGTTGCATGAGAGTAGATGCTAGAAAAGATGTATCGTGAAGCATTGAGCATGAAGTGTAGATGATGTGAGGTTCATTGATGAATTGTGCCCTCAACAGTCAAGTGTGAACCGTAGCACTAGAGTGTGTCATTGGGTAATGACAATACAATGTGTGTACCAAAGGTGTAGGAGTGCTTGAGAAAGATTAGACATGAAGCACGGAGCGTGAAGTGTAGTAGTAGACACTAGAGACGACAGATAGTGATGGAAGAGGGGGAGAAAGTGCAATGACCCCAAGTGTGCCGATGATGAAGATTTTGGGACAATGCGAGAGAGACCATGCCATTATGGGAGAGTTTGAGATGTGTCATGAGAAGAGATAGAGTCATCAAAATGGTAGGTAGGAGCAAGAGTAGGACCAGGGTTGGATTTTGGGTTGACAGGAGGAAGTTTAAAAGGTTAGTTATCACAGGGTGAATTGGTTGGTGGTTGCTGATTTGGAATTGGTAACATCGTAACGGAGTTGATAGGAGGAGGTGATGGGGTACGGATTTTGAGAGGTGGTTGCTTAGTTGGAATTGGTAATGTTGTAGAAGACTTGATAGAAGGAGGTGATGGGGTGCATATTTTAAGAGTTTGTTTCTTAGTTGGAATTGGTAATGCTATAGAAGATTTGATAGGAGGTGATGGAGTACAAATTTTGAGAGGTGGTTGCTTAGTTGGAATTGGTAATATTGTAGAAGGCTTGATAGAGGTGATGGGGTACGGATTTTGAGAGGTGGTTGCTTAGTTGGAATTGGTAATGTTGTAGAAGACTTGAGAGGAGGTGATGGGGTGCAAATTTTGAGAGGTGGTTGCTTAGTTGGAATTGGTAATATTGTAGAAGACTTGATAGGAGGTGATGGGGTACGGATTTTGAGAGGTGGTTGCTTAGTTGGAATTGGTAATGTTGTAGAAGACTTGAGAGGAGGAGGTGATGGGTTATGGATTTTGAGAGGTGGTATGACATTGGGTTGGATAGGCGGCTTTGGACTGACCAGAGAAGGAACATTAGTAATGATGGAATGATGCTCATTAGACATGGAAGTATCGGATTTGGGAGCCCAGTGGGATTTAACAATGGAGATGAGCATGTAGCAGAATATTGTGTAGAAAATGAAATAAAACCTTGATGCTCAAGGTGCTTAATTCTTTGTTTTAAAGCATAGCAATCATTGTCATGATGTCCATTAAGTTTATGATAATTGCAAAATGGGAGACCTTTGTATTTGACAAGTGATAGGGAGGGTAGCAATGAGTAGGTGGCAAGTTGATCAACTGGTGATTGAGGAGCTCAGGAAGAATATCATGTTTCTTAGCATTTAGATCAAACTTGAGAGGTGTTGGTAGCGGTAAGACTTGGGCTTCATTTATATGAGCACATGTAGTAGACATGGGATTAGGATGAGGTGTAGAAGAAGAACTAGCATGGGCCTGAGAAGTATCCTTAAGATGTTGTATTTCAGTTGTGAGAGATGTAATCGTGGTTTCCATAGCTTGAAATTTATCTTGAAATAAACGGTGTAAAGCTTGAATTGACTTGAAGATGGGTTGATTGGTTGTGGTATCATGAAGGATAGGGTCATCGGAGAGATGATCAAAAATGACACTTGTGTAGGTGGCATATTGCGGGAGGTACATAGTGTCTAGGGATTTTTGGAGAACTTTGCAAGGTGGGTGCATTTGAAGTAAGTCATGTAAGGAGATTTGAGGAATTTTAGGAGCCATGAAAGAAGATCGATAGAATAGGAAAAATAAGGATCCAAGTGTTTGATCACGAGTGGGGTTCACCAAATGATTTAATATAAATTGAATTAAATCTATATTGCAGAGTAACTACTGTAGTATGTGATATACAAATGCTAATATACAATAAGACAAACAAACAAACATGTACAATGTGAAACCCTAAGCAAGAGAGGGAGATATGAAGACTTATTTGATTTTTGAGCAAACTGAAAGTGATTTGGGTAGGTGAATAGCTGAAACAAATCTGTAGGCGATATCGTCAAAGCTCGCTGGAGGTTCTGGAACTTAGAACGATGCAGAGCAGGAGCGCCTGCGAAGGGCAGAGCGCTAGTGATTGGATCCAGCGCTGTAGCTGTGCAAATGCTCGATTTTGATATCTTTTGTGTCGGACGAAATTTGTTGTTGATCCTTTGTCGCTTTAGAGTCGCTCCTTGATCGCCAAATGTATCTCAGTAACTTGCAAAACAAAGTATCTACTGCACATGTCCACAAACCACATCAAATCTAATAAAAGGATACAGAATGTGGAGTCGAACTGACCTCGATGGTCACCTGAAGAGTGAACTTATGACCGAGCACTGCACTACATCTCAGACTCCATGTAGTTATGTGTGAAAGTGTGTGTAATGATGCCCTAAGATGCCC
The DNA here is from genome assembly GCA_018340775.1 of Taxus wallichiana var. yunnanensis. Taxonomy (NCBI): domain Eukaryota; kingdom Viridiplantae; phylum Streptophyta; class Pinopsida; order Cupressales; family Taxaceae; genus Taxus; species Taxus wallichiana. The sequence continues at coordinate 180,551,133 of CM031236.1, read as the reverse complement.
TTGTGCAAGTTGCACTAAGATAGTGGGCTAGATCTAGAATGCTCCAAATGCAAATGTGTGTAATGGAATATAATAGACTTCCCCTCCTATGTTGTGTATGCAGAGTGATGCAACCCTTGTCCCTTTGAATAAGTTTGTTAGATGGATGCCTTTGATGCTCTTGTGCCTTTTGGATGTAAGCTTAGGTGATAGTAATGCTAGTGCTTGGTACCTGATTTTGAGAAGTAACTAAGTATATATATGATTCCCTTGTTTGAATTTCGTAATTGACAATTGGAAGGCCGACCCATAAGTGAAAAAGATGCCCAAAAGATAAAAAAGACCCAAAAAGAGCAAGTAAAGGTGAGAGAGGGTTAGGAGCGCCCAAGAGGGATAGAAGTGCACAGGCGGCGCCGGTGTCCTAACTCGGGGCCAGTGTCTCCGGCCATAAAAGATAAATCAGTTAGGTTCCGTCAGGGCTTTGTAGGATGTGTAAGACCAAAGAGACAATAAGAGATAAAGAAAAGAGGGCAAAGATAGTTGTCAACCACTAGTTTTCTTGCTTAGGAATCATGTATACATTAGTATGCTTTAGGACCTAGAAATGTACCCAAGTGTGTGATTTTGTGTCTACATTTGCACCGTCGGACGATGAAGTTGGGTAGAGCTAGTAGCGAGGAGGATCCGGGTAGTGGCGTGGGCAGAGGTAGAGAGGAGCTCGACAACGACAAGGAAGAGCTCGATGACGACAGAGTTTAGAAGCTCGGTAGCAAAAATAGGTATGTTCTTTAATCTTAAGTTTTTTTAATTCATTCAAGATTAGGTTTTTAAATATGTATTGTTTATTATTAATTTGTATTGTTTTCTATTTATTTAATTTTTAACTTTTTATAATATTAATGTGTTATTTTTAATAGTAAGATTTAGTTATGATTAGGTAGGTTTATTAATTTATTATTTTCTATTCGTTTATTTTTTATAATATTAATAATTAGCAATATCTAATAATAAGTTTCAATTCTAAACTTACGATTTTTCAAGTTTATAACGATTATTAATAATTTTACTTTTATTATATTTAATTTGTTTATTTTATAATATTAACAACAATGAATAATTAACTGTAGTTGCTTACATTTTGTTATATTTTTAATTTTTTCGTAATATTGATCTTTAATAACTAAATACAAATATGTAGTTATTAACATTATAAAAATAATGTTAATAACTATATATTATTATTTAGTTATTGATTTAGATAATTTTTTATTTTTTATGTTCTCAGAATATCTTATATTTTTATTTTATTACGTAAATAATATTTTTTTAAATAAATAATAAAATCAAAATTAGATAAATTATGTCATTTTATTTTTCACAATTTATTATTTCATTTTTAATAGTTTAATTTTAAATATTAATTATGATGATCTCTTAAATTTGTCATCAATAAAAATTATATGTATTGAAAACGTTTATCATTTTTTTGCAGGAAGGGTACCTTATCAACAACGCCATGGCAAGTAAGGCAATGGAGATGAAATACATTGTCCAACGAGATGATAATCCTAGACATTTGAAATGCACTCTATGTAATTCAAATATCATGGGGACTCTAACAAGGGTTCGTAATCATTATATTGGGGGGCGAGATGTGAAGATTTGCCCAATAACAAAAGAGCAAGGGAAGTATGTTGAATTCGTTGATCGAATTCAAAGCAAATATGAATTGAAGACACTTGCAATAACAACTTCAAAAAAGCCAAAATCCAAAGCAATATGTCACAGATTGGCTCTTTTAGCAGTTCAACTCCTTCATTAGCATTTGTCCAAGGAAGTAAAAGTGCATAGGGGATGTCTCAAGGTTCATTGAAAATGCATGTGGAAGCCACAAGAAAAGCATGATGTTGACAAATTGGTGGCTTGGTTTTTATGCAAATGCCATCCCTTTCAATGTTGTTCGAAATCCCCATACAAAAGCCATGGTAGAGGGGATTGCGAATTTTGGGAAAGGTTATACAATGTCGTCTTTTGAAATCCTCAGAACTACTTGCTAGAAGAGGAGGTGTCATCAATATCTAGTGAACTAGATAAAATGAAAAAGAATTGGAGAAAATTAGGGTGCATTGTAGTAAGTGATGGGTGGTTTGATAGATCGATACAAAAAACGAAGGCCCCTCTTAAACATTCTGACACACATGTCCAAAAGGTGCTGTGTATCAAATCAATTGATACAAGCAAGGAGGTAAAAACTGCAAATTTCATTTTCAAATGCATTGAATCTACCATTCTAGAGATTGGAGAACCAAATTATTACAGATATTGCAACAAATCAGTAAATCAACATGTGAACTTCTTATGGATAGGTTTCCTCATTTTGTTTGGAACTCATGTTTTAGATATTTTGCTTGAAGATTTAGCAAAGTTAGAGTGGGTAAATAATGTTGTTAGAGAAGGGAAACAAATTTCCAAATTCATACTTAATCACCGCTTGACCTTGAGTTTGTATCGGTCATTTGTAAAAGCATGAACCTCTGCTTCCTTGTGGAAATAAGATTTGCATATAATTTTATCACTTTATAGAGGTGGAGGAACTATGAGAAAAGTTGTGGTGAGTGAAGAATGGGCACAATCTAAGATTTCTAAGGAAAGCCTTGCAAAAGATGTTGAGAGAATCATCTTAGGAAGTTCATTTTGGGAGGGTCTTTGAGAAGGCCTTAAAGGTGTTTGAGCCACTTGTCCAATTGTTGAGATTGATTGATGGCATGAAACGTTGCATTAGCTTTGTGTAGGAGGGCATGAAACAAGCAAATGAGTAAATTAAAAAAGTACTTGCAGATGATTCTTAAGTTTAGCGAATATGGGAAATTGTGGACATATGTTGGGACATGTTATATCACCCTATCCATGCAACAGGCGCTATTTAAATCCTAAGCTTATAGAGGTGGATACTAATGCGAGACGAGGAGGTGAAGAATGGTGTATTGGAAACAATAAATAGGCTGGTTCGTGATGATGATGAGAAGACAACTCACTATATTCAAGCACCAAGAGGGCATGTTTTCTTGTAAGGAGGCACAAGAAGACATCCACTGCATGGATCCCCATTTATGGTGGTAGACTTATGGTTCTTTTGCTTCAGAGCTTCAAAAGCTTGTTGTGCGTATCCACAACTAGTGTGCCAGTGCTTCAACATGTGAAAGAAACTGAAGTATACATGATTTAATCCACACCAACAAGAGGACTCGACTAAAAGCTAAAAACTCTCAAATTTTGTATTTGTCCACACAACAATATGCATTTTCTTGAGAATAATCTTTCAAAAGAAGATGACGAGTCTTACTTTGGATATTCATCCTTCGAAGAAATTCAAGAAATTATTGATAGTGATGATGAACATGGATTAGATGATGGTGCTAGTGCTAGTTTTGATTTTGAAGAAGGCTTTGATGTTGAAGCAGGTTTTGATGTTGCAAATGTTTGAAACTTTTAAGTTTCATTTCAGTGTGGAGCTTAGGCTTGAAACCATGCCTCTCTTTTTAATCTTATTTAAATTTCAAACTCTTTTGCATTTCTCAATTCTACAAGCTTTAATTTTATGCTCTTACGATGATGATGATGATGATGATGATGATGGTAGATGGATGCATTTTTGCATGATTTATGCTATGTGTGTGTATTTGTCTATATATACATATATTATATATAATAATATAAGTATATAAGTAAATATATTCGAACCGGATTTTTACGAATTTTTCTTAATTTTTTTGAGAACTCTAGATTTTTGGATTTTTACCCTTCCAAACTTAATCGGATTTCTGAACCTGGTAACTATGTCAAATTGAGATGAGAGAAAAAAAGAAAAAAATCATTCAAAGGAGGTTACACATAGAGTGAACTTTCCATCTACATCTTTTGTCCTTCATATTATGAGGATTTCAATAGATCTTCTGGAGATCAAGAAACTCTCTGACTAGAGTAGATGTAGATAATTTATTACAAGTGATTCTACATATTGGTATGCTTTGGGAACGGTGTGCTCCCACTTTCTGTTGCAACTTGAATATGATCTTGACATGTGATATGCCTTGCCATCAGGTTGGGAGCCTCTAGAATAGGGCAGTCAATGAGGCATGCCTACTTGTAAATGGCTAGCAATCAGATTTGAACCAAGCATATCTGGCAATACATTTGAGTTTTCTGGTTGTATTATGCAACATTTTATGGAAGTTTGTTCAAGTGGTCCGAACTAGATATGGGAAATTTCTTATGGTTTTAATTTCTTTCTATTAATTTCTCACTAATAAAAATTTATTTCACATGCTAATAGTAATTATATTTCTTGAAGAACATTCTAAACAAAATGTGATCAAAGGAGCTTAACATAGAGAGCTTTATATTTCTTGAATTTGAAGGTAGGGTGATCTTTGTATGCCATCTTATCCTGAAATTTCCACGCTAGATTGTACCAGTTTTCGAAAAGACCTTTTCATTGCATCTTTGTGTTTAAAAATTATCTCATTATTTATCTTTTGGATGTTATCTGTTGTATTGTGTCACTGTATTTAGTGTGACACAATTTTAATTATTTTTTTCTTTTTGGTTTGTACAGGCAGGTAGTGTTGATGTCCTTCATTGTTACTATGCTCATGGCGAAGATAATGAAAACTTCCAGCGACGATGTTATTGGATGCTTGATGAGTGAGTATGTTTGTCCCAGTCTCCTTCTGTTTCATTCTCTGAGTCTTTACCTTTTTCTTTCATGTCTGTGTTCGATTTTTTTCCTCTTATTTTGTACATGCGATGTGTCAGTTAAATACATAAATAGGAACCTTTATTGCAAGATTTTTTTGTTTCGGTTTAGTAAATTTATTTACAGCAAGGACTCTCAACTGTTTTTGGGCTCAAAAAGATAGATGTACACAATATTGAAGCGATAAAATTCAGCAATAAGCCTAGTGACAGCAAGAGTCTGTTCAGAGAATATAACAAGACTCTGGAAAGGACTTCAACAAAAAGATGGTAGTGATTATAGAGACATTATACCCTGGCTCAGAGGATTGCTATAACTTCTGTTTCTAATTCTTAGTATCCTTATGTCACCAACTTTCATTATAGTGCATCATATATACCCGGGCACAATATAACCAAAAATTGTAAAATTGTTATGAAGAATGTAATTTATACTCCCAAGTCATGCCATGTAAATAAGCTGGTTTTAATCCGTGGACTTACATCTGTGACCTTTTATGCATGCTTTTATTAGTTATGAATTTGCTTTCTCACAACTGAGTGCTTCTCCTTCATTATGATAACTTGTTAACATTTAATGTTTTGCTTCTTATCTTAGAAAATATACGTAAACATTGTGTATGAGGGTAATACTTAGCACTACCTAATGTGCTGGGGTATATGTTCTGCAGGCATTACGAGCACATTGTTCTTGTTCATTACCGAGAAGTCAAAGAGGTCAGTATTTTCAGCTGTATTACACTCTGTGCAGATGTTGAAATAAAAGCCTACAATTTTGGTTATCAAAGGTGTATCTTAGTGTGTTAGGCGTTAACATGATATATTATACAAGTTGACTTAATGCATGTTTGCCTAGATGCAAGCATATGTCATTTCGTCTTCTGTATTTTGAAGATGCAGTGATATGTGGCTGACTGACTAGATACATGCAGCACATGTTTGTTGTAAAGTGCAAACAATTATGATTTCTAAGAAGATAAAGATACAATAAATTAACTATTCTGATTTCAATTTTGGTTATTATCAGCATAAGTGCCATTATAACCTATGCATTTAATATATAGATGATTTTTATTACCTGTACCCACTGCTTTGTCATTTTGTAGCCGAGTAAACAAATATTTACAGTACCAGGTGTGAAGAGTGCTGCGATCAGCTTGCAAAGTCCACCTAAAATGTCAGAACAAAGTTTGCTTTGAATTTAGTTCCAGGAACACAAGATAAAAGGCCTTCCATGTTTTACATAGCTATATTTTTATGCCAAGAGAGTTGGTTTTTGCACCAGGGATGCTTGTTAATAACAGATGGGTTCGAGTTCAAGTTGGTGGAACTGCACCATTTATATATGCAGCACAATCTGAACCCAATGCTGTAGCGTTTTATGGGTCTCTGTTTGTTGTTTAATTAAACTATATGGAGAAGAACCTTAACTGTACGCAATCAGATTTCCTTTTAATTTATTTCAATTTTCTTCAAAGATGCCTTCTGTTGTATGCTAGTACAGTCCAGATTAGTTCATTACATTTTACTAAGGTAAGGTAATACATTTGTATGCTTTACTGATATTGAGTGCGAGCTATCAACCAGACATTCGGTGTAAGTGTTAGATGAAATCATCCCTGCAAGCTACAACACAAGTGGAGGTGTATAGCTATTTCATTAATAGAACTGAATCACAAGACTTGGTACAATGTCTCCTAATTCTCACTTATCTCTTATACTTACCCTTATCTTAACTGTTTGGCCAATACATCTATTATACTTGTAACAAATAGCTGTCAACCACCTTTCTTGTACTGGTATAGTAAAACATCTATTAAGTTATTTTTATTTCTACTTTTCAGATCTAGATTTAGTCTTAGATTTTGATTTTCGGTTATTGAAGTCCTTTTAGCCTTTCTGATTGGCTATTAAAGCTTACTGTGCTTTTGAGTCCGATCGAACTACTTTCCTCTTTCTTGGACATTAATATCGTTCTTTCTAGATTATTCGATAAAAGGGGTCTTTTGCAATCTATAAAAAGCAAACATTCAATATCATTAATTCTCTCTTTTATCATGTCTGGTTGATCCGAGGCCCGAGAGGTAGCCACTGGATAGTCACACTTACAGATTAAATGTGCTATGGCAGAGGTGTATATGAAATGGTAAGGGCAAAATATATCGAAGTGTCAGACTCGTGGAGAAACAGGTAGAACAATAAACATTGTGTAGAAGTGTAAGTTGGAAGATTGTATTATGCAATAGTTTTGTACAATGATCCAAGAGGTTGGATGTGTAATGAGATGTCTAACCACTATTGTGCTTCCTATTCTATCTCTGCATTTTCAAAGAATGGAAGAATACATTAATATACAAATGTAGAGGATTAAGAAGAAAAATTGAACCGTTACAAGAATGATAATAGGTCACTTTGTAACTGTTTTGAATCTTCATTTTGTTGTTTTCTGTAAATGCTATCGCACAACTATGTGGAGTAATACTGCTATTGTCAGAGCTGTGCAACATCAACGAAGAGGATTTATGAATTGGTAGTATGATCACCCATGCCTGAGATGGTCCTCAAGTCGCTGGTGAAGACGACACATGGCATGTTCTACCGCCGTATACCACGATTCAATCAAAGGCTCAGATCCTCCTAGATTAGTCACCTCTCCTTGAGAAGCAATGGTCCCCATTATGTGCATTTGTGGAAGAAAACATGGGAAGAAGTTAGCAACTTGCACTTTAGTAAACCATCTTCTTTTTGAAAAAACTTGACCTGCTTTGGCAATATGGAAAAGAGGGTCTCTTGTCTTGTCCATTTGACCCTGGCATCAACTATTTGATCCAAATTTTCTGGAATGCTGCAATCAGGATTGATCTTCATCTCTGCCTGTTGAAGTGTCTCTGCAACATCTGAAGTGTCCAACAAGGGTGGAAAATAATGGCATGAGAGTTTTGCATTGAAGATTGAATGTAGACCAAGGTAGGAAGGTAGATTGAGCTTGTAAGCATTATCTCATACTTGCTTGATGATGGTGTAGGGTTCAGGCGGAAATGGACAAAACATGCAGTAAGTTCCTACTAGTCTTTCTTTTGCAATGAAACCATACTTGATCACCAACCTTTTACATACTGAAATGGATGAAGATTACAATAAGATCCTATTAGTCTTTCGTTCTACAAATATAACTATACTTGATCAACAACCGAAAAGGTGTGTGGCTCGATGTTTGATCATATCGCTGCTTGTACTTAGCATTAGCCTTTTGATTAGTCTATATTTGTTACTGAATATGCTCAATTAACTTAGCAGATTTTTCAACTTCCTTTTGAGCTGAAGGAGTTGCTGTTGTCAATGGTGGCATAGGATAAATTATATCAATGGGTGCCAAAGGTTGGAACAATGGAAACCCAAACAAACCTAAAAAGGGCTTTGGGCGATAGACCTATGCAGAGCTTTGTTGTAGTTATGTTGAATGAAAGGAAGGTGCACATTAAGATCATCCTATTCAACACGTCTGTTCATCCATCAATATGAAGATGGAATGCGGTAGATTTGTTCAACTTTGTGTCCATCGTAGACCAAAATACTTTCTAGATATTGCTCAAGAATCTTGTATCCCTATCATATAGTAAATGGCAATCCAAAGTGGAGCAAGACATGTATTAGAATATAAGGCTTATAAATTAGCGTTAAGTCAATAGTAGTTAAGTGTTAACTAATTAATAGTTGTAACCACTTAAACCATTTAGTAACCATCTTTCACATAGTAAAATGATGGACACACGATGTACAAGGTGTGCATCCCGGTTTCTCTTCATTTGTTCTTTGTGCATTCGATCTTTCTTTGTTCTCTCTCCACATTTTCTAACATGATGAACGTACGATTGAACTGTTTCTAGAGCTGAGATGGATTTCTTACAAGGTGTGATAGTTGCCATCTTTGAGAATTTATCATTTACTACATCGACACAATTACCATGCTCGGTAGTAGGGTTGCATGAGAAGAAATCCATGGAAACAATTCCCAAGGTCTCGTTGGAACCATTCGAGTTGTGTACATGCCTCACTTCTTGTTGACTAGTATGGCAAGGGCACATGTGGTACAAGATTTGATATATTTGGCAACATTTGATCTGAGATGTGGCCAAAAGAAGTACTTTCATAATAGCATAAGGGTCTTATCAACTCTAAAGTGTCTTGCAAGAAATGAGCCTTTCGTATCAGTTTCTGCAGCTTTGCCTGGTGCGGTACATACAGGTGTTCAAGACGCTATAGGAGTCCATCTTTCAAGTAGAATTCTGGAATTGGCTTACCACTTTGTAATGCCTTATAGATTTTTGTAAAGTCTGGAACAGGTGTATACAATTCTGATCATGTGCTAGTCTGATGTCCACCTGTGTTGAGCACAGTGAGGAGAGCTTGAACTGGAGGTCAACTCAAACAATCTGCTACTGGATTGGTTTTCCGTTCTTATGCTTGATGTTCAAATTGAACTGCTGAAGATATGCACTCCATTTTGATGCCATTCCTGCTGCGATTTGTTCTGTCTGCAGAGATTGTAGCGGCTCTTGAGCTATGTGGATCGCAGTCTTGCTTCTTAATATGTGGTGTTTCCAATGCTTACATGCCTGCACAATAGCATAATGCTCTTGATCATAAGTAAGATATTTCCTAACCGTGACAATGAATGTTTCGTTGTTGTAAGTGACTGGATGATGATGTTGAGTGAGGGTTTCTCCAAATGCATATTCAAATGCATCAAACTCTATCTCAAATGGTTGTTGAAGATCAAGTAATGCAAGTAGTGGTGTGGAGCAAAGTCTGCATTTTAATTCTTCGAATGCTTTCTATTGTGTGGTGGACCAAGTGATTGTTGCTTTGATGCCACCTTTAGTAATTTGATTTAGAGCCGAAGATAGATGAGAGAAACCAAGTACAAATCTCATGTAGAAATTTGTTAATCCTAAGAAGTTGCAAAGCTCTGTGAGATACTTGGTGTAGGCTGTTCCTGGGCGAAGTGGATCTTGGCTGGGCTCACATGAACACCTTTTGTGTCCGCTATATATCTGAGACGACCAAGTCCACATGAACTCCTTTTGTGTCCACAATATATCCTAGACACTATCTCCCACATGTAAAACAATCACTTCAACATGTTAGCAGACAACTTATGCTGCCGCAAAGATGTGAAGCTCATATTGAATATGTTCATAGACCTTTTTGGCTTTGAAGGTTGTTTTCCAAATTCCTGTGGGTTCAACATGAATCTAATGGTACCCGAATGCAACTCGATCTTTGTGAACTTAGCACCACAAAGCTGGTTCAATAGGTTGTCTATAATGGGAAGAGGGTAGTGATTCTTCACAATGATTTTGTTAAGAGCTATGTAATCGATGAACAACTTCCACATGCCATCGTCCTTTGGTGTGAGCACAATGGGGTTGCAACAAAACGATGAGCCTGGCTTGATGTGTCCATTGTCCACGAGTTCATGGATCTACCACTTCATCTCTTCATTTTTGAGAAATGATTTGTGGTATAGAGATGGATTATGTAGGGGTAGTGTTGGACTCAGATTAATAGTATGCTTTACTGCAGATTGCATAGGAACTTCTTTAGGTGACGGAAATATATCCTTGTATTCTTCCAAAACGTTCAACTGTTGCGAGATTTCCGAAAGAACTGCGTTATGAGTTTGAGCAGCAAGGATGTCCTTATGTTCAGGTCTCACAATGAAGATTACAATTTTTGTAATGGAATTGACTAGGTTTTTGGTAGAATTGACTAGAATTGACTGAGTGTTCCTCTGAGGATGACGTGTAAAATTATTTCTTGGTTTAGTTTATTGCTTAATTCTGGACTTGGAATTCTTCGCTTGCTTGCAATTTGTCCTAGCGACTTGGAATTGTTTTTCTTAGAATTTTGCTTCAAATTTGCAGGTGCAAATCTGCATGCCTCTCCTAGGGAATAATAGGGAGAAAATCGATGTCAGATTGGATATATGGTCTGAAGTCTGACTTATTTTTCAAAATAGTATACTACTCGGGAAGAGTTTTGGATCCTTTTAAGTTTTGGGAGTGCAAAAAAATCCAAAAATCCGAATTCTTGAAAAATTTAAAAATCCTGTCTGATACACACACATATGAGTGCAATTTTATAAACTAAGTCACGGTCCAAAATACACACACACATATGTATGAGCATAAATTTATAAACTAAGTCCCAAGGTTTGGATTCCAGTTCAAGTTACAAAGAGAAAGTTTGGTTCAAGTTTGCCAATGAGTAAAGTTAGAATTTTATTTCCATTAAATTTTTTTTGACCAATAAGTTTTTTGTTAATAAAATAATAAACAATACATTAAAAGTAAATATAAAATATAATCTTTAATTTCAAAATAATAAAGAATATAAATACAAATCCAGAAAGTAGATTAAAAAAATTAAAAAAACTTGTAACAAACAGAAATAAAAAAACTAAAATTAAGTAAACGTTAAGTAGCCAATACGGCTGGGTGGAGTTGTGGGAGTGGGAGTGAGAGCGGCGAGGAGCATGAGCGGGCAGGGAGCTGCGGCAGGTGCAGTGGAAACGGCCGGGTATGGCTTGTGCCGTACTCGGTCGTTTCCGCAGGCTTCCGCCACTCCCTGCCCGCTCCCACTTCAAAAAAACGAGTTTTTAATTATTTCCATGTTTTAAAAGCACCACTACTTAAAAAATTAAATATTAATCTAATTTACACCCTAAAACATAACTCTAAGCAATAAAACAAAAGAACAACTCAAAAACAAAACATAAAGCAAAGAAACTTACCTTTGGCTCTCCAAAATTGCATTGTGCTTGTCTAGGGTTTGAGGAGCTATTGCTAAGCTTGTAGGAGTGTGAGGAGTCAGTAAAGGAGGAAGATTTGTGAAGGATTTGTGGTTTACTAAGTGAAGGTAAGTTTTTTTTTAATTTCTAACCTTGTTTTTTTTTTTTTTTGTTATTTAATCTTGCACACATTACATTTTGATTTTTTTGCTTATGTTCATCTTTTTTTTGCTCTTTCTATTTAACTTTTTAATTTTCATTGTTCAATCACAATGCAATTGCATGCCATTGTTTTCTTTGCTTTTTTTTTTTTTTTTTTTTTGAACCTTGTAGGTATTTCTACAATGGCAACAACAAGTTTTGCTTCTTCTGGGCAATCTTTGGCCAAGGACTTTGACCCAAATTCACCGTTATGGAGGCACGTAACAATACTTCAACAAATTGCGGTGGTGTTTTTTGAATGGAAATGCAATGATTGTGATGGACTATTCAAAGGCTCTTACAGTAGGGTGAAAAGCCACTTGTGTGCCATAACGGGTAATGGTATAAGAGTATGCGAGGGGGAAGATTAATGTTGGGGTGAAAGCAAAAGTTTTGGCATATATCAAAGTAGAAAGATGCGAGAGGCAAATGTGGCTATGAGAGCGGGTCATACATTGGCCAAAAGAGGAGGTTCATCTCGTTCGGTGAGGCCGCTAGTTCCTCCATCACCTAGTGGATCCCCCGATGTGGCCATGCCACATCCATTTGTGGCTCCTATCTCCACGGATGAGGATGTTTCCCTTGCACGAAAGAAAAGCAAGACAAAAGGGCCATTGGAAAAGGCCTTTCAGAATGAGAGTAGGGAAATTGCAGATGAACACATTGCAAGGTGTGTATATGCTAATGGGCTTTCTTTTAATGTTGTGAGATCACCTTATTGGCATGAGATGGTGAAAGCCATCAATGAGGCACCAAAAGGGTATAAATCACCAGGATATGAGAAGATCCGCACCACCCTTTTGGATAAACAAAAAAATATGTGGAAACCTCCTTGCAACCAATTAGGAACTCATGGACCAAAACAGGTGTGTCCATTGTTTCTGATGGATGGAAAGATGCAAGAAACCGCCCTTTAATCAATGTGATTGTAGTATGCCCTAAAGGGGCAATGTTTTTTAAAGCGGTTGATTGTGAGGGGCAAGTGAAGGATGCCCAATTTATAGCCAACATTCTCTTTGAGTCCATTGAGGCAGTGGGGCTTGAAAATGTTGTCCAAGTCATAACGGACAACGCCAAAAATTGCAAAGTGGGGATGTTAGTTGAGGCACGGTATGGGCATATTATTTGGACACCATGTGCCGTGCATTCATTGAATTTAATGCTAATGAAAATGGCAAACAAAATAGAGTGGATCCAACAAGTGTATGCAAAAGCTGAAGAGATCCAAATGTTTGTCACCAACCACCACATGTCACAGGGCATTTTTAGATCATTCTTGCAGTTGGAGCTACTGAAGGTAAGGAAAAACTTTCTTTATTTCTTTTTAATTTAAAATTTAAATATAAGTTTTTTAGTATTCTTTTAGCTTTCAATTTTATTTTTAATTTTTGTTCCTCATTCTTATTAGGTTGCTGAGACTCGGTTTGCATCACACACAATTGTCTTGAGACGACTAGTGAAGGTGCGAGAGGCACTCATGAGGATGGTAACATCCAATCTTTGGTCTATATGGAGGCAATCAAACACTCAACGGGCTCAAAAAGTGAAGAACCTGATCTTAGAGGACCCTTGGTGGGATAGAGTGGATTATCTGTTGAGTTTTACGGAGCCCATTATGAGCATGATCCGGTTTACTGACACGGATCAGCCATGTCTAGGAGAGATATATGACGGCATCGACTCAATGATTGAGAAGATAAAAGCCGTCATAAATGCAAAAGAACAAGATCCCAAGGAAATATTTTTCAAACAAGTGAAGTCAATCCTCATTGAGCGGTGGAACAAAATGACCACCCCATTACATCTACTGGCTTTTGCATTGACTCCTAGATTTTATAGCACAGAGATCCTTTCCTTGCAGGAGGGTAGCACCATACAGGGATGCGAAAGTCAGTGAGGGATATATGGCGGCATTGGCTAGGCTCTTCCCTGATCCTGAGGCCCAAGACCAGGTTATGGTAGAGTTTGGCAATTTCATAGTAGAAATGGGTCATAGCCTTCTCGCTCTTCGGAGCAAATACAAGATGGATGCTCATATGTGGTGGTACCTCCATGGTACTTCATCGGTTTACTTGCAACCTCTTGCAATCAAGGTCTTGGCACATGTAACTTTTAAATTTTTTATTCTCTTTTCTTTTAGTTTTTTAAAATTTAAGTTTGAGTGTTTAAGTTTGAAGTTGAACTTTGCATTGACTTTGAAGTTTGGGTTGCCTTAATAGGTTGCAAGTTCATCTTCCTTTGAGCGCAACTGGAGTACATATAGTTTCATCCACTCATAGAAACACAACAGGTTGAGGGCTAAAAGGGCTGAAGATTTGGTATACATACATTCCAACTTGCGCCTTTTATCCCACAAGCAAATGAGTACAAGGAAGGGTCAACAAGACATTGGGACATTGATCCAGAGATAGTTGACTTGGATGCTTCCATTTCCCACCATGGAGCATATGATGATGAGGGGAGTTATGTGGCACTGACACCACGAGACCTACATGCACAAGGGGTGCAACTGGCAGTGGTCCTAGTGCGAGTGGTTCGAGCCCATGTGGTTCTAATGAACCACATAATGATGATGATGTAGCTGATCTTGATCCTCTTGATGAAGAGGAATATGATGAATATTGACAATGAAAGATAGTTTGAACTTTGAATATTGATCTATGATTGAATTTAATATATCATGAGATTCATGATATTCACATTGTGTTCGATTTAAGTATTTTAAATTTTAATTTAACTTTTAAGCTTTTAAGTTTCTAAGTTTTATCGGTATCCTAGTTTGATTATTGTGTTTATTCACGTATTTAGCTTATAACTGTCTTTTATCTTGTCTTTCATATGCATAATATGTGGTTAATAATTAAATTCTTATTTAGAAGGCTGAAATTTATATATTTTTTAATTTTTATATAGTTTTTGTACTGCCGTATCCGGGGTCAATTTTTTTTTGCCGTTTCCGCGTATCGGATACCCCGCTCCCGCTCTTGTATCCAAAACGTTTCGGCAACTTAGAGTAAAACAGAAGAAAAATAAATAAAACAAATTAAAAACAAATATAACCTTAAAAAAATTAAATACAACATAAAAATTATAACAAAACAAATGTTATAAAAACCCTATCTGCTTCACCCACAAGCAGCTCCTCCACTGCCCCAACAGGATGCAATGCAACTCCTGGAGTCGGACATCGGGCACATGGTTGGTTTCATTTCAATCAATAGTCAGTGCTGGGGTGGGGATTGATGTCGGTGAAGTGGGAATGGGAAAGAGATCAATGTTGGATAAGTGGGAAAGGACCATTTTCATCATGCATGCTGCTATTGCAATTGGGAACAGACTGCCGCTGCAATGAATGGAGGGAGATTGGTGGGGAGAAATCTCTCAGAAATCATGATTGAACACCAGTCACCTTCCTTCCACTTGTTATAAAGAGCGCTGCTCCCTATTTGCCGCTCCCAGAATGTGTTATAAAGAGGGCTTTGACCATCTGCATCATTTGAATTTACTATATCAAAGCCTTGCTGCCACACGTCCTTGCACTTCCCAGATCTTTACTCAGACCTCCTCCCAATGCCACCCAACTTTGCCTAGGCTTGTTCAGGTCTGCCAAAAGTGCTTGTTTTGCTGCATTTTCTTGATTGAACTTGCCATACTTGGCTGAAATTTTCTGCCATCTAAAAATTACAGTGAATTCCGATTTCCAAGCCGAAAATTCGGCGAACTTTGTGGTTTAATTTATAAATATGCAAAATTGACAAACACAACGAAAAATTTAATGACATAATATAAAAATGTTAATATATTTAATATTAAATAATAAATAAGGTTGTTGGGTGTCTTTGTTTTGCAAAATACTAAAAAAGAAAAAAACAGGACTGAATTGGACCTAACATATCCAGGCCAAACTGACAAATACAATTAAAAAATTGCTAATATAATATAAAATGTTAATAGATGTATTTTTAACCACTAGCTCTGACTGGATAATATTACAGACCAAAAATACATATCGGAAAGTGTTCTGCTAACCCTCATAATACAAATTTCAACTCCTAAAAACAAATAGATATTACACTATGACCAAGCCATCAAAATTTGACTCCACCCAACAAGACAAGACAGGGATATACCATCAATTATTCTATTTGAATGCTAACATATATATGAAGTTTCAAAAGTAACATCTAATGCTGGAGGTTGAGAAAAGTTCTCAATTAAAAAAATAATGCAGTAGGGAAATGGTGGGACTCGGATGAAATCTTAAAGGAGGCTTGGATGAAATCGCAAAATAAACAAATACTGGCAATTGAAAATCATCTTATATTGGGATTTTATGCCGCAGTATAGGATTAATTTCACGTCGATTCAAAATGTTACATGGCACATGCTCTATATACTGTTACCAACTTTCATTTAGATTAATTAATTTGCAAACACGAGATTTTGTGCAGACAGTGTGTACTGGATACTATGGCTAAGTATTTATTAATTCTACAGAGCAAAGTGTGAATATGCTTTGGTTTTGGACTTCTGTGGCAATTTACTAGAAGATGCTTCTGGAATAATATATAAAGGCCATCCCTCTGTAAATTTTATGAATTCCAGAAGCATCTTCTAGTAAACTGCCACAGAAGTCCAAAACCAAAGCATATAAGGGAGCCCTTCACAAGGGTTCGACAGTGGAGCTGGTGGGAGTGGAGCTGCAAGTGCCATCCATGAAGATGATTTTGAGGATCATCTAGATGCTATGTTCTTTATATATATATATATATAAAGAACATATCATCTAGATGATCCTCAAAAAATGCGGTTTCAGTGTACACGTACCCATACCAAAACAGTCTAGATCATGACAGGGTTGACTCACAATTTCTGTTTTAAATCAAAGATCTAAAGCATTTGCATCTATTTTACCTTCAAAAATAGGGATGTCTAGATGTCTAGATATACTCATACCTTGTATGGAGTTTGACCACTGGCAGTTTGATGTGTCGAAAGGAGTGTGAACATGCTTAAGAAGTTGAGTGAAGTGATCTATGATTGCCGCTCTTTCATGTGCACAGTGTTCTTTCAAATCTTCTCGTTGTCTGTACAAAGCATCCTCTATCATTGTGTGAAGGATTTCCAAGTCGGCATCTCTGAAGTTAATGTGTCTGCAATCTGAGGATGTGAACACAGGTACAATGAAGGGTTACAAGTTTGAGCATTAACTTCCTGTAATTAGACTTTGAATGAGTGGCCATACAGACAGAAAAGGTTTTAGATAGAAACTTCAATACCACGAGAGATGATATGGATAGTGTATGCTCTGTTATCATTGAATTGGGGACTAGGAGGTACCCGGTGGATGGTCACACTTAACGTATTAAATGTGCTATGGTGGAAGTGAAACTGAAATGATAAAGGCCAAAAGATATTCAAAGTGCTATGAGACAAGGAGAAACAAACAGAACAATAGACACCATGCTTAGAACTGTAAGTTACAAAATTGTATTGTTCAATAGTTCTAACATCTGTACAATGATCCAAGAGATTTGACGTGTTACAAGATTTCTAACCCCTATTGTACTTCCTATCCTATCTCTGTTTACTCAAAGAATAGAAGAATACATCAATATAAAAGCGTAGAGGACAAAGAGGCGGTTGAACCATTACTAAAATGATAGCCCATTGCCTCGTAACTGTTCGAGCTACTGGCAGCTGTGCAAAATTCTTCTGATATGTTGGAGCTGTGTAGCATCAATGAAGAAGAGTTAGGAGTTTGCAGTATGACCACATGTGCTTGGGATGGTCCTGAAGCTGATGGTGAAGATGGCACATGGCATGGAGTACTGCTGTTATTCTACGAGTTAATCAAATGCTGAAATCCTCCTGGATCACCAGCCTCAATATTTTTTTAGCCTGGAAAACCACTATCAAATGTTGAATGTTGGAACACATCTGTTGTCAAATGATTTATGTATTTTGACATTTTCTCCGTAATTTTCATTCTCTTGAAAATGTAACATCTTAAGCTGAAGGTGAACTCTAGAATTCTTGTGCTTCATCAAAAGGTGTTTGTGATTTTTTCAGACTTCCCGCCTTTCAAAAATCCAAATACATGCCCATTGTCTGTGGTCTGTCATTACATGCTCCTATTGCAAATTGCATATACTGTAGGCTGTAGCCCATCCATGTTTAATATTTATTGCTCGATAATGCATAAACATTCTATAATGTGCGCTCTGTGATCATGGATTTGTGTAATAGGCATGGGTTGAGCTATATTATATCTGTTTTTGACCAAGAAACGCTTTTCAGGGTAGCAAAGCTGGAGCTCCCGTTCTATAAATACAGAAAGAGGCGCACAGACAGTAAATTCAGCGGGACACACAACCTCATATTCAAATCAAGCACACACAAGTTCTTTGTTGGCACAAACAACCTATGGTTCAAGTGCTAGCACATCTGAATGGAATGGGCAAACTCCTTCTTCTGATTTTGAGGAAGGTGAATCTGGAGATGATGTTGGTGCTACCCTCTCAGTTGACGGTGAAGCCTCTTCAGCAGATCAAGAATCTATTCTAAGACAGTTGAATGAAAGTGAGGAATTTGCCGTAGACTCTAGAGGTTACCTGCCCCAGGCATACTTGAAGCCAATTGCAAATCTGCCATCAGATAAAATGAACTATAGCCCTCTTAGTGCAAGTGAAGTTGGCCATGAGCAATATTCATTCCTTGGATTGAGACAGCCATTGCAAGGACATTTTTCTAAGCAAATTGATGACAGTCAATTGGGTATTCCTTTTCAAAATGCCTCTTTGGGGCCCTATAGAAATAGAGAAAACTCAAGCCTAGCAATAGGTCAAGGTAAGATATTCAATGGTCTCACATCATTTAAAAATTCATACAGGGAGATATTATCATGTTATGCACTAATGCTGCAGTTCTGATTTGGCCTGTACTTACAAGAAAAATCTTTTTATGTTTAAAAACAGGTGATTATTCTGGAAGGCAGATATTTTCTCCTATCAGTACTTCAGGATCCAATGATTTAAGCATGGAAACCAAAAATTTGGTTATAGGTGGTAGCAGGATTACTAATGGGCATGAAAACAACCCATCTACATGGACGGATGGGTTTGAGCTTGGCAAAGCAAGTTATCCTGAGGAGACAAAGGCCCCTTGCTTGCAATCGATGACTCGTGAGGATATCCTAAGAAGGCAGACAAACATTGCAATGGAAACATTTGTGAGCAGCGAGCTTGGCGTTGGACAGGAAACTTACACAGATGCTCATCTTCAAGCTTTGGCAAGAGCAGATCTCCAGATCAATGCTGAACAGGTCAATATCTTATCACTTAAATAGGTATTGCATGCAACATGGATTCTTAGTTGCATGCTGAATCTAAACAAACGATGTCTGTCTAATAGAAACCGGTTCAGATCCTGATTTGTCTTTAATTGTCTTGGCACAATTTATGCTAGTTGTATTTTCTCCTTAATCTTTTAATCTGATTATAGATGCATGCAATTTGCTTTTTACCAGTTAGACATTCTATAATGGTTTTACTTGATAAACTTTTGACTTTTACATTGGAGAAGTAACCTCAACCATGAAGCAAAAAACGGAAATAATGTCACAAGTAACCCAATTCATATTTCTAAATTTTGGATAAAGCAAATGCCCACCAGAATTGTAAATCCCTTTAAGCATTTTACTAATCCATCAGACTAAAGGGCAGGGAAGTTAGTGATCACTCTAGTTTTGCTCCCTTTTGATTTATTAGTTCAATCAGCTAGTTTGTTTCACATTCTGCTGGTGCCACCAAGTTCCCCTAACATCTGCCCTTCAATGAGATGAAAACAGTAGATAAGAGATCAAACAAGGTGTTAACTAGTGACCAATGCTCATTTCACCACTGTATTTCCAAATTCTTTTCCTTGAGAGAAACATCTTGCAATGTCAGTTCTGTTCCTAGATGCATAAGGAAGCTTCTCTGCTTTGCTGCTTAATGCACTACATTTGGATCCCATCTTTTAAATATTTCTTTGCATTTGCATATCCTTCATAGTAGAACTTAATGCTGTTTGCATCACAACACCGGTAAGGCCTGAAAAGAGTATGAAAGTGCCTCCCTAATAAAGTATTTATAAGCGATGCAAATCCAATGGTTTGAGGCCTTGATTCCCATTGTATAATCCCCTTGACCGATGCTATTACCTGAACTCCTATTATGTTCTAGTCGTCTATCTGAGCAAAGAGTCTTACCAGTTCAAAATCTTTTTATTGATTTGTTTGGGCATTTGTGCAGCAAGACATGCTTATATTTTGGATGTGCTGAAGATAATTACAATTGATCCCTTGCTACTTGTTTTTTCTGGATGATCTTTAGATTGGATCACATAGGTTTATGCAGAATACCCCTCCAAGCATTGTAGATAAACAGCAGATGGCAGGGTTGGGGTATGGGTCCCTGAATGTTCAGCAACAGAAGAATGGCATTTTAAGAGATGTGGATCTGTTTCAAGATCCTTCACATCAACCAAATAATCAACAGAGGAAGTATCAGACACAGAATGACGGAAACAATCACCTTTTTCAAAATGAATATTTGGCAAAACAGGAAGCTGAAGATGATAAAAATCACTGGAAAATTCACTTTACCCTCAGATTCGTACGCAGTTCTCACAAGAATCTTCATTTGAGGTTGAAGGTCAAGAGGGATTGAAGAAAATGGATAGTTTTGGGCGATGGATGAGTAGAGAAATTGGAGGAGATGGTGAGGACTCACTGGTGGCATCTGATTCTGGTATGTACTGGAGCACGCTTGACAGTCAAAATGGAGTTGAGGAAGTGTCAAGCTTTTCCCGTCAAATCCAATTAGATGCTGATTTGATGAGCCCTTCTCTATCCCAAGACCAGCTTTTCAGTATTTCTGATTTCTCTCCTGATTGGGCATATTCAGAAGTGGACACAAAGGTATGCTGATGTATATCAAAAGTAGATGTATTTTTTTCTCATTTTTACATGTCTATTGCTTTTTATGCAGGAATGGAGGCCATTGTGTTTCTCCATCTTGCTGAGTTACTAGTAGTGTGTTTTTGAGTCAGAAAAATATAACTGAATAGAAGAAGCAAGAACAAAGGAAAATGTTAATGTATTTTTCAAAAGCATAAAACTAATTTGTTTGTGGATTGCTACAGGTCCTAATAACAGGTACTTTCATGGGAGGAGTAAAGGATATCTATAAATATAAACTGTCTTGTATGTTTGGGGAAATCGAGGTCTCAGCAGATGTTTTAGTTCCAGGTGTTCTTCGATGTCAAGCTCCTCCTCATTCTGCTGGAAGAGTACCATTTTATGTTACCTGCAGCAATAGGTTGGCTTGCAGTGAAGTACGGGAGTTTGAATACCGTGCAGTTCCATCTCAAGAAATGATTAACAGCTCAAATATGGATAATGAGGCTCAAGATGAATTGACTCTTCAGATACAATTTGCGAAATTGCTGTGTTTGAATTTTGATAAAGCACAAATACCATCTTCTGTCAGTGAGGATGGGAGCTACAGCATGCAAAATAAGTTACGTTCATTGATGAAAGACAGTGAGGAGGAGTGGTTAGAGATGGAGAGATCCATAAAAGCATCTACACCTGACTTTGCTAAGACACGTACATGGTTGATGCAGAAGTTACTCAAGGAAAAATTGTATGCTTGGCTTCTTTGGAAAACAAATGAAGAAGGTAAAGGCCCCAATGTATTAGATGACCAGGGAAAAGGAGCTATACACTTGGCAGCTGCACTTGATTATGACTGGGCAATGGCTCCAATTGTATCTTCTGGTGTCAATATCAACTTTCGTGACTTGCATGGCTGGACAGCGCTTCACTGGGCTGCATTTTATGGAAGGTTCTCATCTTTGCACACTGAGCTTTTAATTGTTGTACGGTTTACTCATATTATGGGATATTTGAAAATGATATATTCGAGTTTAATTTGTTCTTGTTGACCATGCCCATGGTATGAAGTATCAACATCAATGCTGAATGAACAATTGATTGTGAGTATGCAAATATTTTTTTTCTCTTGAACAAGCTTCCTTTGTTTGGATAGACTTGTCCAAATTGCATGCTAAACCTTAGAAAAATGGGGTCTCTGCAAGTCCCAAAATCTAATTGATGTGAAATTCTTGCACTGAATTTGATTTTTGGATACAGTCTTATGTTCTGTGTACTTGTATATGGGAGTTCTTCTCGGCATGCTTTTGTGGTGATTGAAAGTTGGGTTTGCAATATTGAAATGTTCTTTGACTAGTGGTCATGGGAGTTGCCCATGAAAGGTAATAGCTACAGAATGCCCTAGACTGGCAAACTTACAACAAGTGACCTGACACTATGGGATTTCTGTTCAAGGTTATCATAACCTGTTTTTGTATCACAGCTCCAATAGGTGGTTTTGTTGTGTGGGATATATGAACTGTCATTTGTTGCCCTGCATTATCAAGAAAAGCAACTGTTTAATGCTCCATAACAAAGGCTTATAAGGAAATAGAAGCAGTTAAAGCTCTTTCCACTGCAATCCTGCAAATCCATAACCAACCCCAAGCGACTTTCAGGAATTAGTAGGACAAGCTTGGTTCTTGATTGGGTCAGGAATTAATATCTATGAGAGCAAGGAATTTAGAGTAATATTTATGAGAGAGAAATAGAGCGATCTCTGACATCATTGCTGGTGTTTATTGTTGCAGGGAGCAGACAGTGTCTGCACTTGTCAACTTAGAGGCAGCTCCAGGGGCGTTGACAGATCCAACTCCAGAATTTGTTGCTGGACGTACACCTGCAGATTTGGCTTCCTGTCGTGGACACAAAGGCATTGCAGGTTATTTGGCAGAGTCGTCTTTGACAAATCACCTCTCTAATTTATCCATAAATGAAAATATTATGGGTAGTGTTTCTGCAACACTTGCTGGTGAAAAAGCTGTGGAGACTGTTGCAGAACGAAATGTTCTTCAGCTTGATGAAGGAGATAGAGAAGATCAATTGTCATTAAAAGACTCCCTTGCTGCAGTCAGAAATGCTGCTCAAGCAGCAGCACGTATCCAAGGAGCCTTCCGGTGCATTCATTCCGCAGGAGACAGACAGTTAAATATGGAGATGATAAATGTGGGATGTCAGAGGAGAAAGCACTATCATTTATTTCTGTACAAAGGGCATCTAGGTTGGGTAACCATGATGAGCCTTTGCACACAGCTGCCATACGCATACAGCGGAAATATCGTGGTTGGAAGGGTCGCAAAGAGTTTTTGATTATTCGCCAACGGATTGTCAAAATTCAGGTATCCACTTTGACATCATAATTTTACCAGTACAGAAGGTTAAAAAATAAGCATAGACTGCAATACTGTAGACAAAGGTCAAAAGTAAAACAATAGAAAGTGGCTGCCGATAATTCTTATTTCTCTTGACTATATTTTTAAGTTTAACTTAATAAACATTTAGATTGAATTGAGTATGCTATATGTGCACTATTTTTTATGTATCTTATTTTCTCAGGTGAGATAAGTCATATCTTAACAGATTTCTTTTTCAAATGAATAATCATAGCATCGTTAGATCAGTGAAGCAGTTTAAAAGTAGAACATAGTATGCCTACTCAACTTTTAAGAAATGTTTAGGATCATATCCTTTAGACTTAGGGTGGAGTTTCCATATGATAAATTCAAAATTCCTTCCATCCGATTTGGGTTCCTGTAAGAAAATATTGGACTCAAATCGACTTGTTATCAGATTTGTGGCTTTTTTCTATTGTTTCTTGGTTGATCTTAAATTTTGTTCTCAATCTATGTTGATGTTCTTCAAAAGTTGCATTGAGTTTTGTTCTGAAATTTTAAAGTTTCGATCAACTCTTAGATGCTGGTTAGGTTAGTAAGTTCTGAGAAGCAGCTAAAAGTTAATCTGTTTGCATAGTTTTAGATATTGCGAGTTGAATAGGATATAACGGGCTGTCTCAGGTACCAGAGATTTACACAGCTACCACATCTATCTAGTAGCTGTATAAAATTAAAGAATTGACGATAATATTCAAGTCATAAAATGCTAAATTGTCCTATCATTAGGTAACATAAATGGCATTGATAATTGGAATATTAATAGATCATTGCTAGAAACAGCTCATTGAGGTTAGGAAGTAACTTCTGAGGAGCAGCTAAAAGTTAATCTGTTTGCATGGTTTTAGATATTGTGAGTTGAATAGGATATGACAACGCGTTGTCTCCGGTACTTGAGATTTACAGAGCTACCACAACTATCTAGTAGCCTCATAAAATTTAAAGAATTGACAATAATATTCAAGTTATAAAATGCTAAAATGTCCAATCATTAGGTTACATATTTGTTATTGATAATTGAAATAATAATAGATCATTGCTAGAAACAGCTCATTGAGGTTTGTTGAGGTAATCACTACCTAATGTTTTCGATGGATTTATCATGTTGGAAGTTTAACAAATGAGGAATTACATATAGTTTTTTAATGATTTTAAATGTAATTGTACAATGATTTTATTCTATGTTGTTGAAGGGATTTCTATGCCAGATCATAATGCGGCGATTTGTTCTGAATATTAAATCGTGTTTTTGCTTGTAACAAATAGAAGCTAACCCTTTTGACACAACACAGGCACATGTTAGGGGCATCAGGTAAGGAAAAATTATAAAAAGGTTGTTTGGTCGGTGGGAATTGTGGAAAAGGCAATCTTGCGTTGGAGACGAAAGCGAGTTGGATTGCGTGGTTTTCGAGCAGAAGGAGCTATTGAATGTTCAGACAAACAAAATAGTGAAAGTGATGATTATGATTTTTTGCGGGCTGGCAGAAAGCAAATGGAAGCCGGTGTTGAAAAGGCCCTTGCACGTGTCCAGTCCATGGTCCAGTATCCAGAAGCACGAGATCAATACCGACGATTATTGGCCAATTCACAAGAAACTAAGGTAAGCATTTTGCTATCTAAGAAAAATGAATAAAGCATTCACTTTTTCGTATGTTCCTCCTATATATATAAGCTAATTTCTACTACAATATAGTATTCTAGGCTTACAACTGGCTCATTACTTTCTAATCTTAGAATATTTTTTATAGATTCCATGTTCTCCCTTACTTTCCCATTACCGTGGTTGATTTGTTTTTCCTACATAAAAGCTCTTTTGTGGATCAAACATTGTTTTGATAACCTGATCACTTCTATAAGTAGATAATCCAGATTTTTTTTTAAGTGGTGGGAGGGGATGTGTAGGAAAATTCTGGGGTAACGTTGATGATTTTTCTTTTATTGGAGAAAAAAACTCATTATATTATATTAGAAAATATGTTCATTACATAAACAGGCCACAGCTGTAAACCAATAAACTAGTTAAAGACAATGAAAGGTCTTAGATAATTAACTATGTACTTAATGAATTTCTGGTTGTGGATAGTCACCTTATGCCACCCTTAATGGTGCCTTCTGGCCTGAATATATTTGCATTGCAATCTCTATTTCCAATCCTCGTATTGTACTCTACGTGCCTGTTTTAGAGTTATATTTATTATTGAATATGAATGCATGTGGTAGAGAGCCGTCTTTCTATAATTCCGATATGTTAGAACATGGTGACCACAAAATAGTATTGCACAAGCAATCCCTGAAGGTTTTTTTTTTTCAGGTCCACTGTGACATGTAGAAGAGTCTAGTAGAAATTAACTAAACCATTAGAAATGGAAAAACACTCAAGATGAAATATACACACAACTAGGACTCTGGTAATAAGGTGGATAGTAGTGGATACCAATAATATCCAAAATATTAAATAATCCTCAATAGCATATGCTACAATACCTGATTCCAAAATGATCATAATGAGAGCAAGTGCTATCATTTTATAGACTTATACTGAAGGTATACACAAGGGCAAGTGGAGCATTCAATAAGCATGCACGTTACAAGTGGAAGATTCCACAAATCACGCACAACACAACTGGAAGCATCCACAAAGCATGCAAAGTACAACTGGAAGCATGCAAGTTACAAGCAGAAGGTTCCATAACGTATGCAAAGAACAAACTTGAAAGCATGTATAAGTGCAAGCATGTGAAGACATGTGGAAGACTTCCCAAATGGAGAAAAAGACCAAAAAATCTCCTGCATGAATTAGACATGCATGGTATAAGCCATATCTTGGCTACTTGTGCACTACCTAAGTAAAATATTTTCAATGTCCCGCTATAATGTTTACTTAGGGAAGGGGAAAAAATAGATACACAAGAGACATTTTGGGTAGGTGGAATTACATAATCATTCCTCCTAATCCTAACTCTTGAGGGCAGAATTTCTTGAAAATTGAGGAATGTGGCTTCTATCAAGTCCTTAGTAAAAATGTTGGCAACTTGATCCTTTTCCCTGCAATATTCACAACTGTTTGAACATGGATTGATTGGCGATTGTAATGATGATGGACAAGAATATGCTTGGTCTGTGCATCAAAAAAAAAAAGATTCATAGCCATGTGGGTATCAGTCTGATTATCATTGTAGAACATTCTTGTGGATCATCAACTTTGCCTGTATACTTATGTCAGGTATACTTACTCTTAGACTTGATAGCAGGTAGGGAAATAGTTGATTGGTTCCTGTTTTTCTAGCAACTGCTCTAGAGCGAAGATAATAGACAAATCCAGAAGTGGACTTTTTCTCATCAATATCAGCAAACCAATCTAAGTCGTTGTACCTAAGCAGAGGACCACCCTTCTCTCCTCTCTTTTCAGTGCCAAAATAATAGATACCCTTAAACATACCCCATAATACGCCTAATTTGAAGCAGTAAATCGACCTCATAAGCATTATTGGGGCAAGTGCGAGACAGCTAGAGTAAATTGCCGACCATTTTTTTTCATTACAATTAGTCAACTTGACTTGTCTGAAGACTTGAAGCTGGTTTTCAATATCTGTTACTAGGGAACCTATTCTGTACCCCCAATAATCCGTTTTTGCATGGACCTCATTTTGGAAATAGGGAAACTCGCGGGGAACTACTTTTATGTCCCGTGACAGCCTCAAAAGTAGGGGACTCCTAGGTAGCTCATCCCTATCCTTGGGAACTTGAGTCCTAAAAAGTGAACTAGGGGATAGAACACAGGGAATTCATGCGTAAAATCAAGGTACTTGTCTCTCCTGCACAGGAAACTTGACACAGCCAAAGATAAAATAAAATAAAGCCTGATAAAATTTCAAATAGAAAAACAATAATATATAAATCATACTACCTTTTAAAGATAAATACTATATATAAATATAGCTTAAAAGTTTAAATTATATTATAATCTTACATGGAATATCTCAATCCCATTGATACTTGGTGTGCCAGCTACTTCCTCTTTATTAGAGAGGATGCATGAGGTGCAACGATCGTTGCAAATCATGGTTGTGAGTGGTGCAGGTGTGGAGAGGTCAAGTTATGAGAGGAAAAGGATAAATGCTAAATTGTTGAATGATGATTGTTGGGAAAATTGTAGATATGTAGTCTTATTTAGTTGCCCCATATCCTAGGCTATCCATTATCCAGTCAACAGCATGCTGGGCTAAGTTAGGGCTAAGATTTGTTAGAGAGGTTCCACAATGCAACTTTATGTAGAGAGGATTAGAAAAATAATCAAACATAGGCAGGATCGTATGAACATATTGTTGCATACAGAAGCCTAGGCATTGAACCCAAAATGATATACAGAGAGCTAGGAGAGTGGATCCCATTGATGACGAAGAGATAAATCAAGCTTCTTGTGCTGCTATTGAAAATATGCATATAGAGGAGGCCATGAAGCTTCACGATCAGTGTCTTCAAACTGGAGAACTTAGTAACTGTTTCAACAAACTCAAGACAGATAAAGACAGAGGAGGGTTGGCACAAAGGGAACCCAATATGTAATCATTAAACAAACTAGTGTGGCTTCCAGTGATGATTAAGTCATTAATATACAACACCAAAGTCAAACTGTGGCCAGCAACGTGCTGTATGTAGAGATTGTGATCATAATTGCTACAGACAACACCTTGCTTTTGGGAAAATCGTTTGAATTTCCCACATCAAGTTTAGAACCTTGCTTGAGACCATACAATGTCTTCTAAAATCTACTTAAACAGTGCTCTTGTTCAGGATTATAAAAACTTGGGGATTGCTGCAGAGCAATTAGGTGGAAAATATTTTTAAATGGCAATATGAATGTAGCAACAATAGAAATAACTATCAGAATGGTACCATGTTTAGCACCTGGAGCAAAGGTCTCATTACAATCAACGTCTTCATGTTGAGAGAATTCTTTATCAACAATATGAGCTTTGTGCTTCTCAATCTCATCATCAGATGCAAGTTTTTTTCTTGAAGATCTATTTACAACCCACAAGATTCTTCCTTGGGAGAAGAGTGGCCGACTCCCAAGTTTCATTCTCTGTTAAGGAGTTGTATTCATTTGACGTACCATTCTACCATTCCTCGTTACCATGACCATCAAGTTTATGGAAAGCTTGCTCTAGAGGTAGAGATCTATGGTGTGGTCAAATTTCAGCTCAAATGGAGAAAGTTGATTTATACATGATTTTGTAGGTGGCCCAAAATCTGTACAGAAGCTTGCAAGACAACAAAATGTGACCTTCCTTTTGACATAGTTTCGCGCCAAAAGGAGAGAAAATTGTTAATGAGGACCTGACCTCAACTTTAAGCATGCCCTAGACTTTCTCTTGCTAAAAGGATGAAGTTCTCATTGGAAAACAAAAACCCTAATCGTTTATTTTAGTGAATCACAACATTGGTAGCGAGTAAGAAAACCACAACATAGCCAAAACCAAGAGATGGCTCTAATACCATGTAGAAATCAAGTGCACTATTAGAAATAAAAAAAGATCCAAACGAAAAGCATAACAAATAGAGCACACAAAACTAGGTGGATCTTGTATGCACCTTGAGGGAACCAACCGTAGATTAGGCAAGAGTTTGAGGCAAGACTTGGTAGAGAGGCTATGCTAGTTTCAAGCTTCACAATTGTGGGAATAAATTTAGGAAAAGCTTGAGTGATTGGTTGTGTGGGTGAAAGTGAGTTATCCAAAAAGAACTTTATGTTGTGATTGTAGCGTTTAGGTCATGTTTGGTTTTAACAATGAAAGTTTTCTTGTATGACAAGAAGCAATAACAAACAAAGAGCTTAGAATATGAAATACCTTATGTAAGTCATGAAATGTAGACCATCGCAGGACTAATCCTTTACATAAATATTTGTTGTAGGAGAACAAAGCGATATGATGGCGATGTAAATGCTCTAAGCTATCATGTACATAACTTACCACATTTATGATTTCAAAATTTTGGTATTGGTAAAAACCGGTGTTACGCGGGGACGCGCCCCCTGTTTTGACACGTCAGGGGCGTCCCGGGGCTGGAAAAGCGTTTCCCCGCGTTTCCTTTTTTTCAAGAAACGTCGTGGGGCGTCGAAAACATTGGGAAACGTCCGGGGGCGGGAAGCGTGGGGGGAACGTGGGAAACGTGGGGGGGACGTCCAGACATCCCCCATGAATTTATTTCCTTTTTTGGCATTTTTTTGCTTTTTGGTGAAAAAATCACAAGAATAGAAAAAAATTTGCCATTTTTGGAAAGGGTCCAGGAAGATGTAGTAGCAAAAACTTGCATGTGCCATAACTTTCATTCTGTGGCTCCGTTTCAGGTGTCGTTTTCTCTAAAAGTGCATATTTTATTGAGCTCTATGCATTGATGGCAATAATTTTCTTATTTTCATAAAATCAATTTTTGCACCTTTTTGGACCAAGCAACTTCTTGCAAACTTCTGAAAGAATCATGAGTATTAAGGAATGTATTTGATGTTTATGAGTTCAAGTTTCACCTTATTTAAATCTCAAATGGTTTTATTTCAGCTTATTTATATAATTTAGTCACTATATCTTTATATTTTAAATATTTATATATTTTTTAATTAGCCGTCCCCCCGCCGTCCCCAAAATTTAGAAATTTTTTGCCGTCCCGGAAACCCCGTCCCGCCATCCCCCGTCCCCGTCTCAGGTAACTATGTAAAAACCAAAATTACTAAAGTCACTACGAGATGGATCTTTGTTTTGAGGACTTTCATTCATGATTATTCTTCTTAGAGTCTCCAAACATCCTAAGGGCTTACTTGTGAGGGTCTCCAACTAGGATGGTAGAGGGTGAGGCAAGACTTGGTAGAGAGGCTATGCTAGTTTTAAGCTTCACAATTGTGGGAATGAATTTAGGAAAAGCTTGAGTGCTTGGTTGTGTGGATGAAAGTGAGTGACTAATCCTTTACATAAATATTTGCTATAGGACAACAAAGCGATATGATGGTGATGTAAATGCTTTAAGCTATCATGTACATAACTTACCACATTTATGATTTCAAAATTTTGGTGTGAAATTTAAATGACCAAAGTCCCTACGAGATGGATCTTTGTTTTGGGGACTTTCATTCACGATTATTCTTCTTAGAGTCTCCAAACATCCTAAGGGGTTACTTGTGAGGGCCTCCTTGAGCATAGTAGCTTCCAACTAGGATGGTAGAGGGTGAATTGCTTGAGGTTGTTGATGAAAGACTTGATTGAGGTGAGATTGAGAGTTCATTCATGCTTGGCTAAAAGCTTGTCTCTAGGGGTTGGTTGATGGTACTAACGATTAGCTCTTTTTTCTTCCACTCTCTACAGGCTAGATCAGCGAAGAAAAGCTTCTCTATGGTATCTATTCTGCTTATTCTATTGTTGCTGACATGTTTGACGGTAAACAGATTCGCCTCTCCATATTTGCAATGGTCTAATCAATTTGGGGCTCTGGATACCATACATTCCAATATTATTGCTCAAAATCTTGAGGGTTGTGTCCATAGTGAGTAAAGCCTTGTATAGAGTTTTAGTATTTTTCTTTATGAGGGTGACAATCGGAGGCATTCACTTGTGAGTGATGGCCAAACTAGTGGATGCATTGATTGGTTATGGGCATAGAGACATGAGGAGTGGGCTTATGAAGATTGTAGACATTGTAAACATGGTAGGCACTAGTAGGTGAGTTGGACGTATTTTTGTTTCTACTCGAAGAGGAGGGGCTTTGAAATTTACATGTGTGAAATATTTGTCTTTGAGTTTCAAAAGCGTCATCGTCATCATCGACCTACGTTATTAGGTATGTTTGTACAAGTTGGAGGCACCATACCCTATTTGGGTACTTCTATAGGTTTTGTGGGGGATACACCTAGGGTACCTCAAAACGTGCCAGTATATTTTGATATACATTGTGCGCATCCATTGCAAACCCGTAGTTGAAAATGATTTTTTGTTATTTGGTCAAGAAAGTCAAAATGACTTAAAAAAAAACACCCAAAACCCTAAAGATACTCTCAAGCTCTTTGTAAACAACTACTACTCATTTTCCTCACATTCCATAATTATTCTTATTGCACATTTGCTCTCTTACCTTTAGATTTTCAATTTCTTAGGGCTTGATTCTACACCGTAACACCACTACAAGTGTTAGTAGTTTAAGAAGCTTTGCAAGCAACAAAGAGGCTAGATGATTTAAGATACTTTTTTGCGGTTTTTAAATAGTTTTGGTAGTTTTTAGCTTGTATTTTGTAACTTGTTTACAATTTATTGTTATTGTTTTAAATATACTTTCAGCACTTATTTTTTCCCCCTAGGCCTTAAATTGCAATATGTTATTTTTTAAATTGTTAGCTTATATGGATTTTCTAGAATGGTTGCATATTCTTGTTTTTTTACCCTAGGCCTTAAATTGTAATATGTTATTTTTAAATTGTTAGCTTATATGGATTTACTAGAATGGCTGCATATTCTTGTTATGTGGGCCAAAGGATAACATTTTTGTGGTTTTTAAAAAGTTTTTATATATATTTTAGTTTTTATTTTGCAACTTGTTTTTGATTTCTTTATTATTGTTTTAAACATTCTTTCAACACACATTTCTCTCCCGAGGCCTTAAATTGTAATATGTTCTTTGTTAAATTGTTAGCCTATAGGGATTTTTAGAATGGCTGCAAGATCTTGTTATGTGGGCCAAGGGATAACCATCGAATACGATCCATGCTCTCACCTTTGGAAGCATGTCACAATGATAAAACAAGCGCTAGATGGAGAGTGCTAATTTGGTTTACTTGGAAGTGTAAGTTATAATTTAAGAGCTCATACAATCGGGTGAAATTTCATTTATGTGGGGTTGCTAGCCAAGGAATTGGAATTTGTGGAAGGGTGGATGGAAAGGGGTTGTCATGTACAAAGACCCTAGCGTACATCAAAGAGCAAGAAGATGTGGATGCAGGAGCTGCCGTAAAATTAAAGCATCCTTTGACAAATAAAGAATCTAAAGGTAGCAAGCCAAGAAAATTAAAGCATCCTTTGAAAAATAAAGAATCTAAAGGTAGCAAGCCACTTGTTTCTCCAGCTGTGATTGTTGTGACCCCATCACACTCATTTTTGTCAACCCCTATGGTCTGTAAGGTATATAATTCACTTGTTAGTGTCGAGGAACAAAAGTTGCAGTCCCATTGGAAAGGGCATTCCAGAATGAAAATAGGGACATAGCTGACCACCAAATTGGGCATTTTATTATGCATATGGCATCCTTTATAATGTTGTTAGATCACCATAGTGGAAAAATGTGGTGAAATCAATCAATGATGTCCCTAAAGGGCACACCAACCCAGGGTATGAAAAGGTGCGTACCACCTTATTGGCCTAAGAAAGAAAACATGTTGAAGATTCATTGCAACCCATCAAGAATTCATGGGTCGAAATAGAGGTTTCCATTTACGGTGAATGGAAAGATACAAAGAATAGGACATGTATCAATATGGTTGCAATGTGCCTTAAAGAGACAATGTTTTTGAGCAGCCTTGATTGTGAGGGGTAGGTGAAGGATGCCCAATTCATTGCCAACATCCTTACGAGTCCATTGGCGCAGTGGGGCCTCAAAACGTTGTCAAGGTTATAATGAACAATGCAAAAGATTGCAGAGCCATAGGGATGTAGGTTGAGGAAAGGTACAAACACATATTCTAGACACTTGGTGCCATTCATTACCTCAACATAATGTTACAAAAATTTTGCACCAAAATTTCTTGGATCAAAAAATTCTATGACGAAGGGAATGAGGTCCAAATGTTCATCAACAATGATCACATGTTCGAATCCATCTTCGGGGTCTTCTCGAAGTTACGATAGTTAATTATAACTATATACATATTTTTTTAAGAAATTGTAATAATTAAATTAATTATATAAGTTTATAATTTGTACAACCTTGATTTTTGGATGTTTTTAATTTTTAATTTTTAATTTCTTATCAAATTGCTGAAACCCAATTTGTCTCATGCACTTGTCTTGAGACAATTTGTGAATGTGGGAGATACATTGAGAAGTATGATTATCAACGTTGATTGGGGTGTATGGATTCATGCAAACTCTTAGAGGGCCACATAGGTGAAAGGGTTGATCCTTGATGACGGGCAGTGGGATTGTTGGAGTTCTTGTTTACTCCATTTTCCAAGCCCATTGTGAGCATGCTCAAATTTTCTAATAGGGATTATCCATGTTTGGGTGAGATTAATGATGGAATCGACTAAATTTTGGAGTCGATTAAGTCCATCATAAATGAAAAAGAAAATGATTCTATAGAGAGCCTCTTTAAGGAAAGTGTAATCACATCTCATTGATAGGCGAACAAAATGACCACCCCATTGCATCTTCTTTCTTTTTCCTTGACTCCAAAATACTATAGCACGGAGATCCTTTTAAGGCCTAGGAGGGTCACCATATAGGGACATGGAGGTTAGTGAGGAGTACAAGGCAACTTGCCTAGACTCTTTTCCAATTCAAAAGTACGTGACGTACTTAGGAAGGGGTTTGCAGATTTCATACTTTCCAGGGAATAGTCCATTAGTGCTCTTCTTGACAAGTACAAGATGGATGGTTATTCGTCAGTGGTACCTCCCACCTCTAGATACTTGTAATAAAAATTCTAGCACAAGATATTAATTATTTATTTATTTTTAATTCTCTTCTTTTCTACGTTTCATTTCAACATTTTTACTTTTATAACCTTTACTATTAGATTTTGCAATGACTTTGTGGCTTGCTTCAATAGGTTGCGAGTTCTTTAGCTGAGAGGGACTATGGTACATACTTGTTTATCCACTCGGTTGATCGTAATGAGTTGGGAGTGAAAAAGGTGGAGGATTTGGTCTTCGTGCATTCCAACCCGAGCCTTCTAACACACAAATAGGATGGGTACAAGCAAGGGGAAACAAAGTGTTGGGATGTAGACCTAGAGACTCCGAACTTGGAAGCATCCATTACCCACTTTTCATTGGTAGATTTAGAGCTAGAAGGTTCTTCGCATGACCTGCTGACAAAACTAGTGGGAGTAGCACTGCTATTCCTTGTGGTTCACATGATGGTGTTGATACTCTCAATGAATATGTTGGAGAACATTATGATTATGTATATAATGAGTATGCTGATTTGTCTTGACTTTTGTGTATACATTGTAATATTTGCACATTGTACTTGTTCTAAGTTTGATCAATGAATATTATGACATTTGGCAGTGAATTATCAGTATGTTTTGCGGCTATTTATCTTATTTTGTTTACTTTATGATTATTATATGGTTAATTTTTCTTATTTGGTTATGTTTTATAATGTTTTTAATAGTTTATATTTCTTTTGTATGATCACATTTGAAGCCATACCCGATCCCCCAAAAATTTCTGTACCAGCATACCGGATCCTTTGCCCGTAGCTATATCTATACTGGATACCTAGATGTACAACAATAATGGGACGTTTTCCTTGAATTTTTAATCCCTAGCTTACGCATAGTTTCATTGTTCCGCATCTTGGACAGGTATTTACTCTTATTTTAATGAATGATAGAACAGGGAGATGCAAAGTGTCGTTTATATTCATGGTATCCTATTTATAGATTTTAAGGCAAGCCTGATGTTCCTGCATATCTTCATCTGGGGAGACGGAAATGAAACTCTTTCTTTTGAGGAATATTTGCGGTGATTGGCCAAATAACAAGAGATTTCATCCTTGCATCTAATTCAATATATTATTGCATCAATATTGAAGCTGCAAGAAATGAGGTGCTTTGCAAATGAACACCAGCTCTATGGGGTGACAACTGTAGGGATCTATGCCAAATGGAAGTTGAATTACGGAGTCAGGTGACAAATGAGTTATGTTGTATCCAGTACTGGCTAAAACTTAAACAATAAAATTGTTTCTGGTGCAGTAAATGAACCCTGGCCATCCATCTTCTAGAATGACGTGATTGTATTAGAGATGATAAACTTGTTCGGAGTTACTGCAGTCACCCATTTCTGTTGAGTGGCTCATAATTGTGGATCATTTGGTGTTGTGATTAGATCTCCTTGTAATCCTAAGATGTTGATCCGTCTCTGTTTGTATTGAGCGCGCTGCTATGGAGTTAATACAAATAGCTCTTACAATACAAAGTATGCATCGCTTAGGGTTTGTGAAGACATTTTCAGACTAGATTGTGTAAGGTTTTTGTACAAACAGCATGGCATCCATGTTTGACATGAGAGGACTAGACTGGCATTCATGTTCAACATGAGAGGAGTAGATACCGACATGTGTGAGTGGAGAAAGACATAACGATGGCAAGTGGTAACTTGCATGAGTACAAGCAAAAGATTTAATAAGCATGTAAGTGGAAGATTCCACAAAGCATGCAAAGAATGAGTGGAAGAGTGCAAGTTGCAAGTAGATTCCAAGTAGATAAGTGCAAGCACATAAAGACGTGGAAGACTGGAAGAAACAAAAAAATCTCCTACTGAAATAAGGCACACAAATAAGCCATATATGGGATACTCACAAAGTAAGTAAATATTGTCACCAACAGTCTATCAAGGAAAATAACAGAGTTGGTAATGTATTGTTGATTTGCTGATGCTGTCTCCACTGTGTATAAATTCTCAGTCCACTGCTCAACCGATGTCTTTTTTTTTACCCAAAAACTCAATTGTATTATAATCACAAAAATGAGCAAGTACATCAATTCAAGCACGACGCAGAAAAAATCAAAGGGCTGGGAACTTTTGAAATACATATTTATGCATTTCAGCTCTATCATCAAAAGCTCATCCATAAAGTTACTACAATCCTTTAGAGTTTCACAATACTACCCAACTAATCTTGTAGTACACATGAATTTGGAGTCATAGGAAAGGAATAAAGTAATAAAACATAGAAAAAAGCCATAAGGAAATTCCCCAATTACATAACAATACTTTATATTTCTGAAGTGCTCACTTATTACCATCAACTTCCTATACCATTGTTGAAGTTGTAATGTGCATGCAATGCTAAACCTTCACAATGTCTAACTGCAGATTCCCAACATCATGGAAGAGCCTCAAGGCATGGGATATAAGGAAAGTAAAGCCGTTCAATAAATCAACGTGATGCTTAACCTCTGATTTACAGCCTCAGTGAAGAGTCTTGGGGCATGCAAAATAGCAAAGAATTATCTCAACACTTAACCTCAAATTCCCAACTTCACGTATGAATCCCAAGGCATCAAGAATAATAGAAAATGTAACTGGCTCAATATCCTTAAATTCCCAACCTTTAAGGGTCTCAAGGTGTGAAGAATAAATGTAGCTTATTTCACTTCATAACCATATATTCCCAAGACAGGGAAGAGTCTCAGTAAAAGATGATTAATTAGACTACACACAGCTTGATAGGTCATTTGATCCAGGTGGTTGGAGACAACCTTCTGATAGAATACCAAACGCTAGTACATCACTAGTATGCAACCTTGCCTGGGACATAACTCCTTGACACTAGCTCGGAGTTTGAAACTGCAATGTGTTAGAAAGCTCATGAAATGGATTGGTTTCTATGGCCTTAAAAGTATGTCTCTTGCAATAATTTAGGGGTGTTCAACATGCGTTTGAGGCAGAATTCTGTGTAGAAGGGCCTTGAAAACGCAAAATACAAAAATGGAGAAAAATACCTTAAAGTGAAAAAAACGACTTTTACGCTAATGACATTTTTCCCTGCGTATTTTTGGTAATAATGACAAGGCAAGGGGAGCCACTCAGCACTTGGGCTTCTCACCCTCTAGCCTCTTTCCACATTGGAGTTTTTTTGGAGCATTAAATGACCAATAAGTTACCCTTATCTGAAGTCTTAGCAAGCTAGTATTAACCCAATGACAACCCAATCATGTATTTGTCTTAAGTAATTAAAAGCTTCCACGGGCAATTTGATCAGATCATGATTTTTTTACTGAGTTTTGAGTCAGGACAAGGGTAATTTAATTAGATCACAAGTTTAATTATTTTTATGTGTTTCGAGTCAGAACTAAGCCTCTGAACTTCTTGGTGGAATGCTTGCTTGTCACATGACACTTCATATTCTATTTATAGACTGTTTATTTCCCACTAAATATAGCTATAACACATCAAATTTCTGCAAATTAATGTGTTACCCTTCATATGTCCACTGAAAATCCCGATTAATGGTATCGAGAGGACTTTGTTCCATTCATGTATGTTCGACCGAACAAGGTCTCAAACACATGGCCCTTGAGATTATCTCCTTGCTGCTCCAAACGATCTCATATGGAACAAGAGGGAACATGAGATCCCTTAATGGTTGATTAATGAAGCCCTTGAAAAGTAAAGACCTGATATGATGGCACAATTCTTCAATATTATTTCGCAGATCATGTTTGTAGTGCCCATCATGTCATCAAACAAACTCTTCGGGGCTTGACACCATTCAAAGTGCAAAGTGAATTTTGATATTCCTCTTTTTGAAGGCAGAATTGATGCAGGCAAAGTAGAAAAATTGCTCAACCAAGAGGATTTGTAATTCTTTGGGAATAATTTTGTGGACACTGAAAGTTCATTACATGTCAAAAAATGGTGAGCATCATATTGTCTTAGAGATGATGATGATGATGAGTAATCATCCAACCGTAAGGATGCACCAATTTAAATTTGGGTAGAGTGTGTAGATGCCATCCGAGAAGAGTATTACCCTTTGAAGAATTATGATAACCAACATAAAAAAGCATCGATTACACAAAGGTTGAGACCAAACTGTGCAAGAATATACCAATGCGTTTCATGCTTTTTTTGGCAATAGTTGGTATATGCAATAGCGAATGACACCAAATTCTAAAATTTTACAGTGGTTTGCAGTTTTACATTAAAGAAGACATGAGAAAATTGGGAGAGGCCTACTGTTATGCAGTCAAGATTTAAAAATTCAAACGGAAGGCAAGAAAATAAACCAGTTCTAACGAGTCTGACAATAGGAAACAACACCAACACTTGTTAGTAAATATGAGATAGAATGAAAAGTAATGGAAGGTGTATGGCACACGACACACATCTTGTGTGTGTCCTTCAGCAAGCATAAAAGTAGTTACATTTAGGTGAGGTAAATATGTTGATAACTAAAGTGCATTAACTAATATTTAATTAGTTAATGTTTACACAATGACTTAATAGCTTTAATAACCCCTCTTAATGACTAATCCGAAACTATTCCAAGTTTGTCCCAAAATTTTACAAACACAATGGGACCAAAGGATTTAGATATTAAATCAGCAGGTTACACTTTAGATGTTAATTTGAAATCTACAGTCCTTTGGTGCTTTGCTGCTGTCCAATGCATGAGCTTGGTTGAGACAAAAGCCAAGAAAGCTCATTAACAACAATGCGTAGATCCAATTGTGTAGGAAAAGATATATCAAGTTGCCCACCAATTGTCTATAGGGTGATTCATTGATTGGTAATGAATCATCATTGGTTGACCCGACTCTATGGTTTTGAATATAGAATCTTGGAGATGCTGATCAATGTGAGTATACCGGGCTCGTGGAGCTTTCCTAAGTCCTGATAGGGACTTAATCAATCGACCAACTAGATGATCATGACTAGGTACCTGAAAACCTTCAATCTGCACTCTAGTAAACCTCCTTGTTGAAATGTATAAAGAGAAGCAACCAAAACATGACCAACTTTGCAGTATTTGCAATCGGAGCAGAGAACTCCTCATAGTCTTTTCCTTTTTGTTGTGAAAAGCTTTTCACAACAAGCCGTGCCTTGTACTTGTCCAAAGTACCATTGGCTTTGCTTTTGACTATATCCACTCATTTGTATCGAATGGTAATTCCACCAACTCACTTGATGGTAGTCTCACCGTGTTCGAGGTATGGTTTCCTAGCAAGGCATCATATTTTTCTTGCATGATAGTCTCCCACTCAGGTATGCCTTCTACTTCAGGATTTTTTTGTAGTACGGGTGTTGTAAAAGGTCAGATGTGAGAGCAACATGAACATGCTTTGTTGGATTAACAACCTTGTTTCGGGTCCCTCTGAGCCGATGCCTTTTTTTGAGTGGCTTTTCTTGCCTTCTCATCACGAGTGGCTTTTCTTGCCATCTCATCATGCACCTCTTGTGCAACTTAGATAGTGGAGTCACCCTCCACAATGTTTTGACTAGCTTTTGATGCCAACTCACCATGCACCATCTTGGATAGTGGAGTCGCCCTCCACAACTAGCCGTGTATTTGACTAAGGCATTTTATCCTCCCGCACATCCTGTATAGTGAATATTCCCTCCACAAGTAGTGCATGTAAGTTGATTGGAGTAGATTTAAAAACCTATGAATAATTTCAGCCTCCAACACATCCTATATGGTGGAGTCTCCCTCCATGAGTGCTTTTAAGTTGATTGTGGCAGGATCAACAAGCCTATACATACCACCTTGCCCAATCCCTAGACCAACTACCGTCTTGTGTTACACCAAACATGCTTCTACCCGAGATTTTTTTTGTTAACCGAGGAAAAGACTAGATTTATATGCATGCTAGGAACATACCTCATGTTCCTTACAACGAAGTTTTGAGCATTATTCAAAACAATGCGTGTTTCTTCAATACCCTCTACTACAAGTGACTTTCCATCTACTAATGTAATTGAATCAAAACAATTTGTATTTGCAGTATAGTTTACATTACCATCCCGACGTCAAGCAAAATTGTCTGGATGTCCTGGAATTAATGAACGAAGAATTGGATCCAACGGGTAGTGGTGTAATGGTTCTTGGGTCTCCTAGTAATTGAGAGGTCCAAGGTTCAAATCTCGGCTCCATGTTAAGGCGGCCTACTACCGACGGTTTGGATACCCTAGTGATAGGGCACCACGATAATGTGGTTTAATCCGTGGGTTAGCCGAGAGCTTAAACTTCCATCCTTATATGGTTCCACGGTCGGTGTGGGTTGGTGATGCCACAAATGGCTAGGGCCCGCTTCCTAGGTAAAAAAATGAATGAACAATTGGTAGCACTGTTATTTGAGCATGATGCC
This sequence comes from Taxus wallichiana var. yunnanensis, assembly GCA_018340775.1. Classification (NCBI taxonomy): domain Eukaryota; kingdom Viridiplantae; phylum Streptophyta; class Pinopsida; order Cupressales; family Taxaceae; genus Taxus; species Taxus wallichiana. The sequence goes on along the minus strand of CM031236.1, from coordinate 180,510,956 downwards.
CTAAGGGCACACTCTTCCTTAGAATCCCGTTTTACTATCGCTACCACAATTGGTTGACCTTGCACTTCTTTCTATGGGAAGAAAATCATATTGTCGCTCGACAATCTTTTTCTCATGTTGGACCTTATGATAGCAATGACATTTCACTTGGTATCAAGAAGATGATTCACTAGGAATTCGTGTCCACTTCCCCTTTGATTGAGCAACAAATGCACCCCTTGTTTGTCGAGAACAAGATTGACTAGTCTGTGTATGCCTACAATCAATCTGCAACAAATAGAACTACCCTAATCAAAACTTGGGGTCCGGCTTTCCGCCATCAAGTGTAAGGCTTGCACAAATGTTTTATAAAAGGGTGACAAAATTTCAATACGAGTCTGCAACTAGGTCATCATCATCCACCTCTATCTATATGGCGGTGAGTGCTCTTGGAGGGCTTTCATTCAAGAAGAATTCTGAAATGGACCCACCCTTATGCATCTTTGTTTCAAGTTGGCTGTCTCAAAGCTTGTTAGAACTTAGGACCACTAATATACTCTTTCATCTTATGTGTTAAGAGGCATAAGTTGGAATGTACGTATACTAGATCCCTAGCCTTCCCGGATGCCAACATGGTGCGTTTGGATGAGTGGATGAAGCCATAAGTACTCTAGTTTCGCTCTGTAGAAGAATTACTAGCCACTTGTCACAAAAACAAAGTATTATTAATATAAAAAAGAGTGATATCATTTTAAATTTTAATTCTTAATTGGTAATTAAAATATCAAATAACAAGTTACAAACTTCATACCTGTGAGAGCAATTTGATCGCAACAGGTCGTAGGTACTTGGCATCATGGCCATGTACAATCCACCACATGATTGGATTCAAGGTGGCTTTGTCACAAAGAGCCTCTACCTCTCCCATGCTACCTCCTCCAGATACAAACATCCCCATCTCATTGCGGACTGCACTAGATATAGCTGGATCAGGAAACAACCTCTGAATGCTGCCCTCGTCCCATTTGCAACCTCTTGGTCATCATATGGTCGCTTCCTACCAAGTAACCCAACTATTTCATTGTTGTAATAGTTGGGATTTAAGGCATAAGCAAAGAGATGTAATGGGGTGCTCATTTTGTTCCACCTTTTCATGACCACACTTTTAACTTCATTATAAAAATTTTCCTTAGGGTCTTGCTCTTTGGCTTGTATGATATCTTTGATTTTCTCAAGCATGGAGTCAATGCCATCATATATTTCTCTAATGCAAGCACTACCTTTGTCTATAAATTTGATCATGCTTAGAATAGGCTCCGTGAAACTCAACAAATATTCAACTTTTGCCCACTAATCATCATCAAGGATCCATGTCTTTATCCTTTGGCCTCTCTCTATATTTGCTTGCCTCCGCAGAGCATCAAACATTATCAATTAGCATGCCACTCAAAGCATGTTTCACCTTCTCAAGTCGTCCCAAGACGAGTGTGTGAGAGACAAACTTAGTCTTAGTAACCTATTAAAAAGGAATGGAAACAATTCAATAACAACACAAATTGAAATTGATTTAAAATTAAATATTAAAAAGCAAAACTTATAAGTTATGACTCATAAGTTGTTCCCTTACCTTCAACAACTCCAACTTCGAGAATCTTTTGAATATGGCTTAAGACATGTGATGGTCGGTGACAAACATCTGAATCTCGTTTGCCTCCATGTAGATTTTCTCAATCCATGTAATCTTCCCAATCTTCTCGCAAAGATCGATTCGGGAGTGTATTGCACATGGTGTCCAAATTATGTGCTCATACCTACCCTCTACTATCAACCCTGTTACCTTGCAATTTTTAGCATTGTCTGTGATGACTTGGACAATGTCTTGAGGGCCCACTGACATAGCCTCAATGAGAATATTTGCAGTGAATTGGGCATCTTTTATCACCCCCTCACAATCAATAGCCTTCAGAAACATTGCCACTTTAGGGCTTGCTGCAATAATGTTGATGAGAGGTCTGTTTTGGGAGTTTTTCCATCCATCTAAGATAATAGACACTCCTGAATCCTTTTAGGAATCTCTAATTGGCTGCAAAGATGTTTGTATGTGTTGCACTTCTTTTGCCTCATTAATGCCTCTCATCATCTGTTGCCAATATGGTGACCTCAAGACATTGAATGGTAGCCCACATGCATATATACACCGAGCCACCAATTCATCTGCAATTTCTCTCTTCTCAATGTTAAATGCTTTTTCTAAAGGCCCTTTTGTTCTCTTTCTTGATGGGGTATCTTCATCAAAAGGAGAATCAACTGGAACATTTTCAACATCATTCTCAATGAAACGATGAAATAATGGTGGTGGTGTTGGTGGTTTTCCCATAGTCCTCTGCTGTAAAGAAATGGTTTTAGAGTGAGCTCTTGTTATTTCAAAGTTTGCATCCTCTTGCTCTTTTAGGTACATGGCTATTGTATTCTTTTCCACCTTCTTAGAAACTCTAATGCCTCTCCTCTATACCGCAATTAGATGAGCTTTCAAACGGGTATACGAGGATTTAAATGTGGTGGCACAATGGGGGCATGTCCAAACACGGACACCACCACCGACAATGAGCTCTAACACTTCCACATGCCTCCATAAAGGAGAATGAGGATCCATTTTCACTATTGGGTCACTCGAGAACATTTTCTCCCTCACTCTTGCTCCCCATACCCCACTTTGAAGTTGAACTGGATGCCATGACTGTAGGTTTAATTTGTTTTACCCTACAATAAGAGATATTTTTTAAAACATTGCTAAATAATTTAATTAAAAACAACAAATACAAATTATACAATTAATTTGTTAACCCATACACGTCAATCTCTAATTCGATCACAAGTTCACCATAAATGGTGTGAGGTGAGAGCATACACAAAGGGTGGACGTTTAAAAATATTTTAAAATAAAAAACCATGAACAAACACATTACTAATTAAAACAACCCGATTAAACCCTAGGGCCTACACGCCATCTCTCGATTTTGATCACCAAGTTCGCCATAAATGGTGTGAGGTGGGAGCATACATAGAGGGTAAACATTTAAATTTATAACGAATTCAATTTAAAATTTAAAAAAATAAATCAAATACATAACTAATTAAAAAAAATTAAACAATTAGCCCTACATGTCAATCTCCGATTCTGATCAATGGTGCGAGGTGAGAGCAGACACAGAGGGTAGACGTTTAATTAAATAGAACTTCAATATTAAACTTTAAATACGAAAAAATTAATTAATATTTTAAAAACTTAAAATAAATAAATATTAAAAACAAAATAGATCATGAATCATGATCAATAATCATGAATGATGTGTTTGAAACACATCATTCATGATCATTGATCACATACAAAACATTGATCAAAAGATTAAAAAAAAGAGAATGTCTGAATGCATGAAAAATACCTAAAAATAATCCTCCTTGTTTGTAGACTTGTAGTTGATCCTTCTCCTTCTCTCTCTCTCTCCTTCAAGCTCTCTCCCTCTTTCCTTCAAGCTCTCTTTCTCTCCTTCAAGCTCTCTCTTTCTCCTTCAAGCTCTCTTTCTCTCCTTCAAGCTCAAAATTAGCAAAATAGCAAACTATGAGTGTGTGAATAAACAAGAGGGATTGGGTGTATAAATAGGTGTTTGGGGGGTCTTTTAGGGTTAAATTAGGTTTAGGTTACTTTAGTTTTAAGTTAAAATGTTTAATTTTTTAATTTTTTTGAGTTCCATGTCAAAAAGATGTTTTTACTTGTGGGTATGTTGCGGGTACGTACCCACAGGTCCCGGACAACCCGATCCGGATGGCACAAGTCTTGGGTACGGAAATCCATACCTAGACCATACTTGGGACATGTGGGTATGTACCAACTTGCAACAACGTATCCACAACGTGCACTGTGCAGTGCGTTTCGCTTCAGCCCCAGACGGACCGGAACGCTTTAGTGCGATCTAGGTTGTCTAACAATGAGTCATATGCTTTGCTTGAATGGTAGTCTCCCATTCTCGGTTTTCCTTTTCTTGAAAATATCTTTGTGGTTTAGATACTACGGGTACATACCCACAGAGTGGTCAGGTACGCCTAGATATGGCACAAGTCTTGGGTACGCAAATCTATACCCGGGATATGTGGGTACGTACTAACTGCAACAATGTACCCACAATGTACCCGCACTAGGTACGTTTTAGGCGTGGTATGGGGGGCTGAAACATTTCAAAGGTGCGATCTAGGTTTTCTAACAACGAGTCATATTCAGCTTGAATGGTAGTCTCCCATTCTGGTTTTCCTTTTCTTCAAAATATCTTTGTGGTTTAGATGCTTGAAAAGTTAAGGTGCAAGAGAAAATTGAACACGCTTTCTTGAATCAACAACCTTATTCCGTGACCTCCGTGCTTGCGCGTTGGATTGAGGAATCTCATTCTCCCGCACATCTTGTAAGGTGGAGTAAAATCACATAGGCCACCATTGTATCTAAGAACCCTATGGTGATTGAATCTCGATTAGTCTATTGATCACCCAAGTTGTGTCGTTGATAGACCAATATTGTATTAGAAATATCACTCATGGATGTCGTTTACTGCTGTAATGGAATTTGTGAAGGAGTGCTATATGAACCGGATTCCTCATCTTTCAAAGGAGCCTTTATCTAGGTATTCTATGTGAATCGGATTCCTCATCTTTCAAAGGAACCCTTATCTATGTATGTGGATTGACAACTTAGTGGACCAAATTCAGCAAGCTAAGCATTTCACAAAGTTGTAACTCAAATCATGATACATCAAGTTTGTATGGAACAAGAGTATATCCGGAAGGAAGTCTTGGGACAAATTAAGGATTTTGTGAATGATTAGTACTTCCTTTTAGTTTATTGATGGACCTTGTACACTTGAGATCAATAAATGATGTATTGTAGCCATTCATAAAAATATGTATCATAATGTATCTAGATGATATTTTAATTTTCAGTGATATATGGGAAGAAAATCTAACACTTTTGAGTGAAGTCTTGTAAATGTTGAAATAAAAACAACTATTGTGCAGTATAAAGAAGTGCAAGTTTACAAAATAATCACAAGTCTACCTTGGGAATGTGGTTGGGGAGAACTACAAATAGACCATGCAAAGGTTGAGACCATCACAAATCGGCCACCACCGAAGAGTCCCACCGAGACTGGAATTTTTGTTGGTGCGATACAATACATGAGGAAGCTTATTTTAATTTTCTCCACTATTGCAACAGCTCGACATATGGTTGCAACAAGCAGTAATAATTTCTATTGGGGTAAGGAACATGATAAGTATTTTGAACCTTTAAAATTAAAAAATCCTCCATGCTTTAGTGTATTTGTCGGGTAAAGAAACTATTGTGCATACTGACCACAAGCCTCTTTAATATTTGCAAGCACAAAGTAAGTTGCAATAGGCAAGCCTCTACAAATGGATGAGATTTTCTCAACGATTCCATTTCGTAGAGTTTATGTTGCTTTGATTTATTCATTTATTTCACTGCCTCATCCAATAGGGAATGATATAAACTTGCAACATTGGATAAATCACCATAGACGTGATTTTCCTCCGCATTTGAGAGCGGAAACACCCTCTTAAGATACAAGTTTTTGGTTTTTTGAGTACCTCTAACCCAAAAGTATAAAAGGAAAATAAAGAAAGACGGGAGAAGGCAGAGGAGAAAATAGATGGAAATAGAAAAAGGTGAGAAAACCACAATGGAATAAATGCAGACAATCACCTAGATAACTCAATTTTGCATGAAAAGGGTTGTAATCTTTCCTCTTATATGAAAATGGAAATAGGAGAGAATGTAATATGAACAAAATATTACGTAGAAGTCAAAGTATTCCTCTAAACTTGAGTTCATGTATTTGGTGCAAAGGAATTATCAAGTATTTGCAATACCAAGCTTGTAAAAATCAAAGTTTACATACAATAAAGAAAATATTGGATTTTAAAGATTCTCTATCTATGAATAGAATTGCATGTTTCACAACACTAGATTTAGGTACATCAGAGATTGCTTGTTGGTTACAAACAAAAAAGGATTTTGACTCCTTCACATCAACATCTTGACTAACAATTATCTTGTTAGTGGAAATATCAATAAGTCTATAGGCCTTAGATTGGTCACTATAGCTAGCAAAGAAATATCTTGTACTCTTGGAATCTAGAGTACTTCTTTTTCTACTGGGAACCAAAGTATATGCAGCAGAACCAAAAACATGATACATTGTTACCTCATGTTTGATTCTGGACCAAGCTTTCTCAGGTATGACATCTTGCAAAGATTTGCAAGGACTCCTATTTAGGATATACACTGCCATGTTTGCTGCTTCTTCGTAAGATCTATATGGCATGCCTCTACTGTGCATCATGCACTGAGCTATCTCCATGATGGTTCTGTTCCGCTACTCAATGAGTCCACTCTGCTATGGAGTGTACAGGGCTGCCAACTATCGTTGAATTCCTTCCTCACTGTAGTAGTCCTTGAATTGTTTGGAAGTGCATTCATCTCTATTGTTGGATCTGTGTTTTGATCCACCCGCTTTTTGGTTTTCCATTGATGCTTTGAACTTTACAATTGCTACAAAAAGTTAGACTTCTTTTTCAAGAGTTAGACCTACATCTTCTTGTAGAAATCATCCACCAGCAACTAAAATTACCTCGAATTGAGGATTGTTGGTGATTTCTAGGATGGCTCACAAGAATTTGCATGAATGAGATATACGATTCCCTTTGCACATCAAACACCTTCAGTCAGAAGTGGCTTCCGATCCTACTTGCCAGCCAAACACCTTGCACAGAAACTCTCTTTCTCTTGGATTGTAGGAAAACCAAGAACAATGTCGGCTTTTCTAAGTGTGTGTAAGTACTAAAGGTTGAAATATCCAAATATCTCATGCCAAAAACATTGGTATTGCCCTCCACAACTAATGCATGTAAGTTGACCGTAGCAGGGTCAACAAGCTTATATGAGCCACTTTGCCTGATACCTAGGGCAACTACCTGGTCCAATTTTACAGCAGAGCAGATTTCATCTCAGCGAAAATCACGATGATGTTGGGATTTTCAGTTAACTGACTAATAGATATAAGATTTTATTCATTCTAGGAACATATCTAACATCCCTAACTATGAATTTTTCAGCATCATTTAATAATACACCTAAACAAAAACTTCCTATCCCTTCTACAACATGTGTTTGTCTGTCAGGTAAAGTAACTAATTTAGAACAATTTGTATTCATATTAAATTTTACATACCAGTCCAAGGACATGTAAAATGTATGAATGCACCGAATTAAAGATCCAACAATTGATAAGACAATTCTTCGAGCACGACACCATGAATTTTGATTTTCAACTATGGCAACTGACGATATTTTTGAGTTTTAGACTGCCACTATGGTCTGGTAAATCACTGTTATCTACAAATTCGTGCCCTAGCATTGCTCATCTCTTCCCTCACATTAGGTTTTGTTGTTTCTTTCACTGTTGGTTTTTAAAAACCCTGCGCAGTCTTTCCTTTCACGGATCTTGTTTGCCCCAACTTCTGCACAGACCAAGACTCTGCCATCATGTTTGTTTGCTCACGACTATAATTAACTTCATGTCCAGGGGAACCAAAAATCTCCTAGTTTTCTCATGCCATTTAATGCCAACAATAAACGAATCTGGTCTGCAATGGAACACATCTATCTTTGGTCTTTAAAAATCGTGATTGTATACTCTAGAAATGACGTTTTTCTTGATTGTGTGCCTTATTCTGCTCCGTGTTAATCACTATGTTTTTTCTCCATGTCATGTCTTTCACAAATTTGTGTAAGAATTCATGTCAAGTTAAATGCAGGAACACATTCTGTTGACTTCCTACATCTTGTGACCTCCTTTCACTTGTTCTCCTCACTGAATGCAAGTCGCATTTTCTCCTGGTTAGACATTTCTTTCTTCTTCATGCTCTTTCTGTATCTGGTCTTTGTCTACAGTTTGTTTGCAAAAAAGTGTCTCTCAAGTTTGTTAATTTGAAAAAGTAAATAGTATTCATGTTTCCCTCTTTGGTGGCTTCCTGGTCTTCACGGGATCTCTGATCTGGTCCTCACGGGATTTCTGGTCTAGTTCTTGAAACCGGTTCAAAATCCTCTTCTTCTCTTTGCAATTCATACCTAATTAGGGCTTCTTTGAACTTTGGATTTCTTCTTCGTCTGTACCTGACTAGGGCTTCCCCAAATGCCAAGCTTACAGTTTGTACCCTTCTTCTAAGGCATCCTTGAACGATGGCTCTGATACCAATGTTAGTAAAAGTTGAGAGAGAATGGATAGAATGGAAGGCAATATAGCACACAAAACACTTTCATCTCGAGTGTGTCCATCGTTAGTAAGTATAAAATAGTTACATTCAAGCGATGTATTTATCCGTTAGATAAGATAACCAAAGTTTATTATCTAATATTTAATCAGTTAATGTTTATATAATGACTTAAGAACTTTAATATCAGCCACCTATTAAGGTAGAGTTGTGGCCTGAGAAGTTTTGTGTTGGGTGCATTTGACAATCTTTGGATTCCACCACGGGCAGATGTTGGTTTCAAGACACCCTACTCCTAAATGCTCGAAATCAGTAAAACATATATTTTGGGTGGGGCCACCTCACTCAAGTGGAAGGCAATTACTTTTGCATATAGAAGTTCCTATGTTCATCAGAACGAAATGATCTAGGTGGTGGTTCGGGAATATTGTCTTACATAATAATACCAAAACCCGAGTACCTAATGGAATTTGAAACTGCAATATCCGTCGGAAAGCTTGTGAAATGAACTAGTTTCAATGCCCCTAAAATATTCCTCTGGAAACCATTTAGGGGTATTCAATAAACTTTGGATTCAATTCCTCTTTGAACAGCCCCTAAAATGCTAAATACAAAAATACCTAAAAATAGAAAAAAACTAACTTTTGTACTTTTATGAGAAGTCACGAAAAAAACCTCAACATCTTTGGGTAATGCTTGTCACATGGCTGTTTAGATTCAAAGGAGAATTGGTTCATTTTCTATTATTGGACTGTTCATTTCCTGCTAAATATAGCTATTAAAGGAATTGTCATCTGAATGCAATGAAAACATAATATAATGCTGTAGCAGCATATCTCTTCTCAGAGATTGCTACCCTTCACTAAAGCTTCATTTACTTTGCAGTATATTTTTGAGTTGTTGTGTCCATTTTCTTGATTTGGTTCATTATTTTTATGGCACATTAAATTTCTGCAAATTAGTGTGTTGTCCACTCGATTTTCAATTAAAACCCGGATCACCATTTCTATGCCTAACTCCGAATTTCAAAACACAAGGAAGAGGCTCAGGAAAAGATGCATCTCGAGCTCATCAAACTCGCAGAAAGACCAAGCAGGCACAAGAGGGACACAACACAATAAAAATGCAGTCCCAAATTTACACCACAGATAAACTTCAAGAATGAGTACTCATTACTCATTGTGGAAATAAAAGCCCAAAACCAAGCTCATATGACCATAAATCAATGTGTAAAAACTAGACATGTGTAGCCGTAAAAATCATGAAGTTCTTCCTTAACCTCCATCAACTTCATTTTAACCACTGGAAGGTTAACCCCACAGCCTGTTGAAGAATCAAAAGTATGCTGCAACTACTACAAATAATTTTTTTGTCTGAACCCTAGCACTATGAAATGGTCTATATCAATATTTGTATCCATCTACTATTTCTAGGATCAATGAGAGAGTTACCAAGCTGCTGCATATATCAGAAATTTTCTGCAAAACATCTTCCCATCCTCTTTTGAAATTATTTCCAATAAATAAGAAATGGGCATACAGAAAAGAAAGGATTTATAAGGTGCAAAAACTTACAGCCTGTCTCAGCAGAGAGGAAAAAGACATAAAAGTACTGCTTGAAGCATGGTTACCTAAGTCTTGGGGACAGGGAATGGAGGGACATGGTTTCCATAGGTACTTTTGATATCACAATTCAATGTTTTGGGCAAAAATAACAGTTTTTATAAGTAATAACATCAAAAACTAATTAATTTTTGTTAAAAAAAAAGGGGGCGTCCTCCAAGTCCAAGTCCAAGTCCCTGAAACGTTTAGGATGTCCGAGATGTCACCAAAATCTAGGGGATGGGTCCCCGCGTAACACTAGCTTGAAGCAACTGAGAAAAACCTACATATCTCACATTTGACGCGTGAATTGTGCACCCATGATTGATAGTTGATTCGCCATAACAATGGGATCTTCTCCAAGTCGTGGGACCTTGGCTTCTTGAGAAGAACCTCCGGAGAAAGGTCGGCTCCTTTCTAAACTAAAATGCAACTGATATAGGATCAGTTTACAGACTAACTACTGCTTGCTACAAGTTTATCTATGGCTGCAACTATGCTTTTTGGCAAGAAAAGAGTAGAAAAACAACTAAAATTAACTGTGGTGATACACCAAATGTTTAGTGGATGCTTTTACTTGCTCCAACTAGCACAAATGAGACCTCAAAAGACTGATCTCGACCACACAACTCCCATAAACTTACTGTAACAGAGGTAAAAGAATGAATATCAGCTTACAAGAGGACTAGAATGCCTCCAATTTCATCAAAATGAGCGCAAAAGGGACTGATTGACATCCACAACTGCATTCAAATGATTAGAATGAGACTAGAAATTCACAAGTGTAGCTGATTTCTGAAATCACACAGTGGAACAGCAAGGGAAGAATGAGAGAAGGCAATGTCAACTTTTTATTGATCAAATAAGGCCTAAGTTGCCGAAACATTTTGGATATGGGAGCGGGAGCGGAGTATCCGATACGCGGAAACGGCAATTTTTTTGACCCCGGATACGGCGTAGGATATGGCAGTACAAAAACTATATAAAAATTAAAAAATAAATATATTAAATATATACAAAGCAACAAAAACGAAATAATATATTAAATAAATACTATTAAGTTATTAACTATTTAGTGAAGCTTATGTAAAGTCTGGGTATTGTAAAGTCGTATATATTATAAGTTACTAACTATTTAGTGAAGCTTATGTAAAGTTTGGGTATTGTAAAGTCGTATATAGTATAAGTTATTAACTAAATAGTTAAAATTGTAAAGTCTAGGTATTGTAACAGTAATATATATTATAATATTGAAAATCTTAAAAAAAAAAGGAAAAAAATTTACCACAAGTCTGTGATTCTAATACTTCCTTGCTAGGGCACGAAATGGGCACGAAACCCTAGCGATGGAAAAGTGCCCTCGAAAGCAAGTCGAATGCCCTCCTACATGACTTGAAATGGACGAAAGCAAGTTGCCGCTCCTGCCCGCTCCCACGCCGCTCCTGCCTCCGCTCCCGCTACCGAGGCCCTAGACCGCCGTATCGGTAATATAGAATAAGGCTATAAGCCTGCAGTACAAAGCCACAAAAAGCTGTATATTCTGTATTACAATAGCAAAAGTCCTTTAGTTCTGAGTTTACATCAGTATATATAGATGAGATTTATCAATTTTCTTGAAGTACAAGGAACAATTTTCCCATGTGGGATGTAGGAGTTCATGTAACAGAAATATTCAATGCTCTGTTTGACCTTTTCATCTTCATTCCAGCTCGGATATAGGGGCGCAACAGACGTCTTCATGAAGTGGTGGTTAGTTTGAAATGGTCTTCATGATTTGCAAGCTCCTAGAATGCAGCCAACATGTTCCTGAAGTGTCAAGAAGATAGAGGAGTTGACTGGTTCATTAAGCCCTATATTCTCTCCAATGTCTGTTGCAAAAGAATAGGCCTTCTTCTTAAAAGCATTTGACCACTTCAAACTGTCCTTTAATTTCTCTTACAGGTTTTAGTTTCCTGAGTTTATGTGCAATGCAAGACCTAGTCAAAATTCCATTTATCTATTTGGAACATAGAGAGTGAGGAGGTTTGGCTGGGTCAACACTCACCAAGGCAGAAAACCAAAATGCAATGGATGCATGATGAACAACACCAACAAAGCAACATCTTACCTCAATACTCTTAAAAGAACTTAAGCCAAAATGTTAGGAGGATAGTAAGTGGTTGCGAATGGAAGGGGTAAATAAAGTTGAAACCCAGCATTAAGAGGTCCTCCAACAAAGGCTCAATAAAAAATTTCTACCCATGTTTCCTCCCATCAAAGAATGAAGTATCCTCAATTGCTCCAGAAATGAATAAAACACCTGCTTTTGGTTCTCCCCCTTTAACTGAGCTCATTAAAAGCCTGTTAAACACATTTCTCCCAATTTTTGAGTCCATTTTCCATCGTTGCTGGATTAGGTCATGTAGTATACCACTGTGAATCACCCTAATTTGAATTACCCGTTCGATGTTTTTATGCTTCTTGTATTTGTTTCACATAGCATCTGCTGCCCGTCGGTTCAGTTAAATATCGAATGAGAAAATAACGAGTTGTAAGGTGGCGGGATGCTAACTTAATATTCTATCCTTTTGTTTACACTTCTACGGGAGGGAGGTTTTGGACACTATTTGGACATTCATGCCTATAACGGATAAAAGTCAAAACAAATAGCAATATCATTTGACATTCGGGTGGAGGACTCCAAGAGGAGATTATACATGAAAGAGAGCTAAAATGACTCTAAAATCTGAAATATGTGAACATTGTTATGTGTTTCATGCATATGGCCATGTTACATCATCTAGGCCTTTGAACCAGATCAAACAATCTGACCTTCCTTCAGTTTCAGGTAAGGCAAGAATGGATCAAAAGTTTTCTTGTTTCGTGCAATGAAAGTTTATTTTCTTGGATCCTTCCCTATTTGTTACTTGTAGTATCAATTCAAGTTTCTTTTCACAAAGCATACAAAAATGGCAGCACAGTATTTAGAGACATTCCTTGTATTTCTGACAATTATTGATGTAGCCTGGTTTGGTAAATAGCAGTGTTATGTGGGGACGTCTGCCCTAGATTTTGGCGATGCCCCAGATGTTTCGGGATGGGGAGACTTATAAGGGATTTCCCATTATTTTTAAATTTTTAAAAATTATTTGTAGGGGCATCCCCAATTTTTAAAATATTTTTAATAATTCAGAAAACAATTTCTGATGCTTTTAACTTCAAATTTTTAAAACAAACCCCTCCGGAAAGGCTGTTATGTTTACAAAAAAGTGAACCCTAATCTCAACAGTGCCCTGAAAAACATTAAATAAAGTTTAAGCCCCCAAAGTTCATTGAATAAAATTAAAATATTAATTTTATGTATATTATTTTAATAGCTGTCTCCAAAATGTGAGATTTTTTTGCCATCTTGGAAAACCCCATTCCCGAGACCTGTCCAAAGGCATAGTGGCAGGGATCATTGGCTTAAATTTCATCTTCTCCATCATTTTTGTTTCCAAATTCCATCCTGTGTTTGTGTTTGTGTTTGGTAGTCACTTTCTTCTGTCTTTACAGTTGCTTCAACTGACCATCATTTCAATAAGCATGCAATGACAGGTTTTCGTATAAGCAGAAGAAAGGAGGCTTTTTACTTCTGATTGGGACTATATGCCCTTGATGTTTTTAAAGTTTTAACCCAGTATCAAATACAAGCAATGCCCTCAAAAGATGTGTCGTACTATTTTCTGGGAAGATCAATATAAAGTTTCATATGTTAAGTAATCAAAGGCTTCTCATTCCCCTGTTCCCCGTCCCTTAGACTTAGGTAACTATGGTAAATAGTAGTAAGGGGTGTCTTATTGGTAGGGAGCATTGGATTACACATCCATCGTCTTCATCCTTTTTTTCCTTTCTCCGTTGTCATGTTTTTTTGGCAGTCACTTTCATGTCTTTTGGTCAATTGTTGCTTCAACCGACCATCATTTCAGTAAAGCATGCAGCTAAAGGTTTTTCTATAAGCAGAAGATAGGAGGCTTTGTACTTCTGATCGGGACTGTATGCCCTTGATATTTTTGAAGCCAGAATCAAATGCAAGTTTTGTCTTCAAAAGATGAGCTGTACTATATTCTGGAAAAATTAATAAACAGTTTCTTAAGTAGTTGAAGGCTTCCATGAGAAATTTAATTGTATTATTAATTTTGGCAGGATAAATAATCTAATAACATTTCTTGTTATTTTTCCTCAAGGGGATTTATGATGATTGTTGCAATATTTCAAACAATGGTGTACTATTGTACTTGTTTATTGTCAATTCAGTCTCTCTATTTTATTTTGAAATTTATGCCAACAAAGTTCTCCAAAACATTATGAGATGATATCAACAAAATTTGGTTTTGTACGTTGGGATATTTTTAGTACTGCAAATGATATTAAAATAATGTGTAATAAAATAAGAAATGGAAACAATCCAGCCTTTATTGGTCTGAGGCTATCTGACTACCATTTTTATCCTTTTTTTTTGCTGTCTTTGTTTTTGGTATTTTATTTCTGATACCATGTTTCCATTTGCCACAGTCAGGCATAATTCTCTAAATAACGTTCACGTGTTACCCAGGTTGATACTGGAGGAACTTCAAATTGGGGGTCCCAAAACACAAGCAAATGCAAAATCAATGAGGAAGATCAAGATGTTCTGATGTCAATGCCAGACTAATGTTTAATCTTTAGTGTTGTTTAATATGTCTTACGGAAGAGAACTTATGGCACATGTATTATAATCTGATCTTATAGTTTTCTTTTGTTATTAACATGTATCTTTCATCAGAAAGGACTTTTGGGCCAATGAGTTATCTTTTGTACACATTTATCCAAAAGCTGACGAAGTTCGTGAAGTTTCACACCAATGGATGTACTATTTTATAAGTAAAAGAAATGTCCAAAACATTATAATCCCCATACTACAAACACACTGTGTGGATTTGTAAACACTGAAAGTCTATTCACTTGAAAATGTCTGCATGGATAATCTTGCTCTTAACTAACATCTCTATACACGGTCGAAGGATGTGAGAAATTGAAGGATGGCACTGGGTATGGACAATCTTTTTGATATTGATGGTAAATGATCACATTACTACAACCTTGTGCTGCTCATATGATTCATTTTTATTACTATCAGTTTTCATTAAGATGAACATATATAACCAGGCATCAATGAGATTTGGCATGTGAGAACTGTACCGAATTATTGTTTGTGATACATCCCTTGAAAGTTGCAGTATATAATTGGAATTCCTTTGTAGTACACACAAGAGGGTGGTCATTGTTTGCAAGGCAAGAATATTTTTCCAGCCTTGATTTTATTATTGAAATATAAAATACATATTTGTTATCATGAGATTATGTTCAAACTTTGCAGGATTTGGAAATTTGTTTTCTTTAAATCAGCTTTCACAACCACATGCATCTTTCTTGGCCAGACATTTTGTGTTGCTGTTGACCTGCAGCGCTGCTTCAATATATGGGCCTACTGTACCTGAAAAATTTGAAGCCTGGACATATAATGGAAATTACTGGTCGTCTATAAAGATGCATTGGCAATTGTTGAAGGCATTCAAAATTTGGGATAAGACAGTAAAAATAATTTATTATAAAACTTTAATTTCACTCTTTGCACAGATGCCATATCAATTGGAAAACTTACAGTGGATGCAGCACCTACAAGTTGCCAAACTGTCCCAAATTTTCATTAATTATTACTCGAAGGTGTGAATGAAGTAAATCAAAACTATTTATTGAGAGTAGAGGAAATGATAATGGTATGTTTCCTCTTTCTTTGGATAAATTTGATTGGATCTTAAGATGATCTCATTAAGCAACTTATAATGTAAGATCCCATTTTATGCGTGCAGCAAAAACTATTTACAATGAATCTCGACTGTAACACTTAGTTTGAAAATTTAAAGACATCAAACAGATGTATGCTGAGCAGAAGCTGATAACTAGGATTCAGCAGCATACATTATAAGTGTTGATAACTAGCTGCTATTGACAGAAATATGGAAAGCAAAAGACAGGCTACAAATCATAGCTAAAGGCCCGTAATATAACGAAGGGTACACAAAATGTTGAAATTAACATGGGCTCGGCCACTAGCAGCGCCGTAAGTTCAAGGAGCATGAAACCTATTTTCAGACGTGTATGATTCACCTTTTGATTCAGTGAATTGGAACTGTCTAATGTAAATTGGGTACCATAATCATTTTCCTCTTGCATCTGTACTCCACTTTAGTAGCAATCCATGTTCAAGTCTTTTTGCTAAGGCTTTATTTTGTTTTCCAATAAGCAGATCTAATGCTTTCAGCTATTATTTGCTCATCAGTACCGTCCGTCTGCTGAAAACATGATACTGCTGCCTGGCGTGCTTATTGTCAAATTTGATATTGACAATAATTGCTCACCTTACTGCCACGAGGAAGTTGTGTTATCTTCAACATCTTTTTATCCTAATTACACTGAGAGGTGTTCTACAATGGCAGGCAAGGCTGTAATGGAGTGTGTTGTTCAATTTTATTCTTGACATTAAATTTGACGTTCATTTGACCATCATGTGATAGTTCATTCATAAATTTGACTTTTATTAGACTTTCACTTAAATAATTTTGTTTATTTTTTCTTGGAAAAGTCAATAAAAAAGTAGTAATATCTTAACCATGTAGGGGAGATGACCCCATAGCCGTGCACCCTAACTTTAGGGGCACCCGGATATATGCACGGGTCTCATCAACATAACAAAATTATATCGTGTAGCGTATCATTGTGCCACATCAGCATTTTTGTTTCGTCTATTTATTTGGAGGGAAAAATAGTTTTTTAGTTGATTTAAAATGAAAAATATAATATCAAAGTATTTGAATGAGGTACTAATGACCAAGCACCCTATGTGTCACTTTGTCATTGGCTCTTAAAAAGTGTCATTAATAAAAAAGTGAACAACTATTAGTCCTTTTTTCAACAACCTATGGTGAAAACCAATGTACATGTTTTGGTACATGCACAACTATGGGGTCATCTCCCTAGTAATGTTTGGGTTTATTTTTTCTTGAATAGATATTTGTGAGACCGACACAATCGTGTAGCTAAATGATTCCCTTTTCTTCAAATCAAAGGAAAGTAATAGAGAACTTAATGAAGTTGTTGATTAAAGAGATATGTAAAAATCATATCTAAGAACCTTGAAATTGATATCTATTGATGTATTTCTTATAGATACATTTATTATTATAATATATTAATTTTTTTATTGTTACTTTTTTTGTATAATTATACTAGGTAGCCGATATGTGGTATGGTACGGGTACGAGGGTCCAATACATTGATACAACAATTTTTTTTGGGGGCTTGGGAAGGACACTTGGGTATGGTAGTACAATATACATATGAAATATTAAAAATATTTTTAAAAATGACAAGATAAGCAAAATTCCAGCCTTACAAATGCATAGAGTAAACAAATTATCAAAGAAGTGAAATATACATAAGTGAAATAACCACAAAAGTTAAAACGTATTGATAATTCAATGCATTTTGTCATGATATTCATTGTTCAAATTTATAAGCACTACATAGTTCAAATGTTACAATGTAAACACAAAATGAAGATACATCAACATTCTAGTAGTCTAATTATAATCATAAATCATAATCAAATGGCTCTGCCTCTTCTCCAATGTCTTCAACGAGAGCATCACCACCATCATGTGGTTCATTAGAATCACAAACATCGAGATTACAATCAAAACCATCAAAGCAATGCCGCTCTTGTTAGCCCCACTTTGTAATGCACACAAAGTATTATTTAGATCCGAGTCTAGCAATGAAAGTTGGGCAATGGAAGCATACAAGTTTGGAGTCTTTGGGTCTATATCACAAAATTTTGTTGTCCCTTGCTTGTGCTCATTCTTCTTATTGATAGAAGGCGCATATTAGAATGCATGAAGACCAAATCCTTCGTTTTTTTTGCTCCCAACTTATTGTGGTTAACCGAGTGGATAAATGAGTATGTACCACAATTCCTCTCGATCGAAGAAGAACTCGCAACCTATTGAGGCAAGCTGCAAAGTTAATGCAAAATTAAAACTTTAAATTTATAAAAATAAAAAAGAAAGTTAAGAAATTAAAATAATTAAAATCTTACTTGTGATAATTTTTTTTATTGTAAGTGGCATGAGGTAGGTGTATGCTTTGTTCATAGAGGTACCACAACGAATAAGCATCCATCTTGTATTTGTCACGAAGAGCGCTAATGGAGTGATCCCTAGAGGATATGAAATTCACAAACTCTGCTCTAACCATGTCTTCTACTTCTGGATCTGCGAAGAATCTAACAAATGTCGCTTTATACCCGTCACTAACTTCAACATCCCTATATGGTGGGACCCTCCTAAGCACAAAAAGATTTTTGAGCTATAGTATTTTGGAGTCAAGACAAAAGCAAGAAGATGCAATGGAGGAGTCATTTTGTTCCACCTTTCAATGAGATGTGATTGCACTTCCTTGAAGAAAGTCTCTGAAGGATCTTGCTCTTTGACATTTATGATGGTCTTAATTGAGTCAATCATTGAGTCAATTCCATCATAAATCTCACCCATGCATGGATGATCCATATCAACAAATCTCAACATACTCACGATGCACTCAAGTAAAACCGAGTTAGTAATCCACACGATCCCACCATGCGTCTTCAAGGATCAACAATTTCACATTTTTAGCCCTCTCACTGTTTGCTTGCCTCCATACAATCCAAAGGTCATTGATAACCATGCCACTCAATGCCTCTCGCACCTTTACAAATCATCTCAAGACGAGCGTGTGTGAGAGAAATCTAGTTTCAACAACCTAATAAAAAATCAAAACAAATAAATTTAAAACATTCAAAATTCGACAAATTACAAACTTATAAAATTAATTTAATGAATTTATAAAAATAAAAATTTAAAACCAATAATTATTCAAAAAAAAATGTTACGGGTTACTTTCAATAGTCAGTAATGTCGAAAAAATCTACGAAAGATGGCTTGAGACATGTGGTGGTTCTTTGACGAACATTTGAATCTCACTTGCCTCATCATAGACTCGTTTGATCCAAACAATTTTTGTGCCCGATTTTTGTAAAATTAAGTTGAGGGAATAAACCGCACAAGGTGTCTAGAATGTGTCCATACCGTGCCTCAACCAAAAACCTTGCAGCTCTACAATTTTTTGCATTGTCCGTTACAACTTGGACAACATTTTGAGGTTCCACCGCTTCAATAGATTCTATGAAGATGTCAGCAATGAATTGGGCATCCTTCACTTGCCCCTCACAATCAATAGCCCTCAGATACATTGCTCCTTTAGGACACACTACAACCACATTGAGCAATGGCTTATTTGCCATATCTTTCCATCTGTCGAAACGATGGACACCCATGTTTCGAGCCATCTTGGGCTAATGTACACTCTAGGGGCTTCATTAATACATCTCACCATATCTTGCCAGTATGATGATCTAAAAACATTAAATTAGACACCACATGCATAAATAAAGCACCTAATACCACCGCTTTCATTCTCGGGATGCCCTTTTCAATGAGCTCCGCATCTTTTGTTCTTTTGTGAGAAAGATGTGAATCCTCTTCCCCTCCACTTGCAATAGGTGTAGACAAAAACGGGTGATCTGGGGCCACAACCTCAACAGAAGGAGAAACATGTGGCTTGCTATTTGATCTTCCTTTTTTTGCCATAGGATGCTTGGATTTTAATGCAGTTGTTGCATCTGCTTCCTCTGCTCTTTGATGTATGCAAGAGTCTTTGCACTTGACAACCCCTTTCCATCCAACCCTCCACATGTTCTAATTCCATGGCCAATAGCCCCACACAAATGGGCTTTCACCCGACTGTAGGAGCTCTTAAATTGCAAATTACATTGTGAGCAAACCCAAATAATGCCCCCTCCACCTGGTATTTGTTCTAGTTGTGTGACATGCCTCCAAAGGGGGAAGTATGGATCAAATTTGTAAGGGAGACCTTTAATACCTTGACCCACAGAACTAGAACTCGCAACCATTTTAACTGCACAATGCATTTAAAAAAATGAAAACAATTTAGTGTTGAGAGAATGTTTAAAATTAAATGAAATCAAATGTTGAAAAATGAAGCTTAAAACAATAACAAAAAAAAAAACAATTACAAAATATTAAATACAATTATACAAACTAAAATACATTAAAAAAATCACAAAATACTTACCTCAATACACCCAACACTAACAATGCAAGCTCCTTGAACTCTTTGATACTTTTGAAAGCTCCTTTAACTATATGGCACTAGAAATCAATCCTAAGCATTTGAAAACAGGTGAAAAATGAAGGTGAGAGTCAAGTATGCAAATAAGAGGCAAGTATGCAAATGTGAGGTAAATGAATTGTTATTGTTGTACCTATAAAGTATTGGGGCACATTTTAGGGTTTAGTAGAGTTATTTAATGTTTAAATAGTCGGTTTGACTTTTTGACCAAAAAAAAAAAAAAATTGTTTTAAGCTCACGAGTACGGCGGTGTACGGGCATTGTACCTCATGTAGTGCCCGGGTATGTCCATAGATGTACTTGGGCACTGCAAGAGGTACCATGCCCGTACCCCTACGTATCGTGTACCCATTGTCCCTAGGGGACGTATTGACTACGTAGTTATACTACACTTGTATAGTTAGTTACGTGCCTCTGGTTGATATCTCTCGACGTATTTTAGATAGATGTATTTAAGATATCTAAGTTTTATTGATAAAAAGAGATTTTTTTTTGATTGAGCACCTCTAAGGGTGTTACAATTGGGCACTTTGAATTACATAGTTGAATGGCATCTTTTCTCGAGTTACGGAGTGAACATAAAGAATCAACAATACAAAGTAAGTGAAGAAACTAAACTAGTGATCACTTTCAACTAAGCAACTATGAGTAAGGGGCATCCATGCCGTCAAAATCACCAAGGGCATGATTCTAGACTCAACTGTCGACTCTTCGTTTGGTGTCTCCAAGCCTTGCACTTAGCAAGACTTGATCCTGGTGGGCTCAATGAGAGCTAGCATAACTGCTAATAGACCAAGGGCCCTTCAACAAAGGAGAAAATATTAAAATAGAGAAAGAAATTAAAACAAGTCCAACAAATTAATAAAGATGTCAAGAGATATCCCCATGCAATTAAACTTTCTAGTCAAGTCTTAATTTTCCAGCTTTATTAGAGGGTAATACCATACTAAACGAAGACTAGGAGGCTTCAACAAAGTAGACCTTCAAACAATAAACTGTATTTCTATTCATTATTTGTATTAGGAGACCACTCATTGTTACAATTGTCATAATTGATGGAGATCTCTAATTCAGCTCACAAACCCTATGTCTCCAATCTTGTTCTTTCTTCACTTCTCAACTCATCAAACCCTTGAAAACATGCTCTGTGATCTTCCTCAACCTGTCATGCTCTTCCTCAGCCTTCAATCCATGCACACAAACCTGCAAATTACTCTCCTCCCCCTAATATTCGATGGAACCTCTTTCTCGAACAATGCTAAGTCAGTGCTTGCTTGATTCCAACACCACAAAGGTCTTGACAATAAACTTTAATTACTTTAGAATATTCCTTACTATTGCTAGCTATGAAGCTAGAGTTTGATGGGAATAGATGGGCTGGCCTTCCCTGTGTTTGACACTCATGGTTTCCTCATGGCTATTAATGCTGTGACTGAGCATGTGTTTGTTTTGTGCTATTCCAAAAGCCTCCTTGCCTACAAGCACCTCCATCGCCACAGGATTTGTTAATGCCTGTATAGGCACTCCATGTTTTCAGTTGATAACATGTTTTCAGCGGGGAAAACAATAAACATGGTGAACCGATACCAATTTGTTATAACATCTTCTATGAGAGGTAGCAATTGTGGGTGGAGCAATTACTAATTTTGTCATTTCCATAATGCTGAAAGAGGGTTCAATAGTAAAATGTTTGATCAATCGAGTTGGATTTTTGTGAAGAAATCCTTGTTTTTGTTGATAATAGTAATGATTTGTGAAAATTTGAGCATGAACAATGGCTGTCTGCTCAATTTATAAAATATTTGAGAAGCTACTGCGGCTAAATGTTCAGCCACTGGAAAGACCATATACTACAATCAGTTCTAAGGAGTGAACTAACATGAAGTCCTTAGCATAGAGATTTTGGTGGAGTGAAGTGGGGAGGAAGCTATTCGAGAAGTACTCTGGGTCTTACATATAGCTCAATAAATGTGGGATAGGTATCACCCGACCGTTTCACACATTATAAATGATTATCGCAAGGCTGTAATTACCGTCAACAATGACTCAATCAATAGATGTTTTCTTTTCAAGGGAAGAGTTCTAACTCCACATTGGAATGTAAGTAAAAAGATTGCAGATGATATGTTGTTATACAAGATGAATTGGTTTAGCCTGCCATACCACGAGGGTACTGTTATGATTCCACTGATTACGGAATTCCCTAATTGATAAGATTTTAAAATATAAATGAAAATTTAAGGTATTTAATCATTGAATAATGTAGATCCAAAGCATGAAAATCTTTGTCAACAATGAAAGACACAATATATCACCCTTTAAATAGAGATTATGAGAATGAACATAAATAGAATCCACCTAAGCATTAGGAGAAGCCGTAAACTCTTTAAAATTGATTCAAGGATACCAAACTGAAAAGTGGACAACCTTCAAAGCGTGCCTAATATTCCCAAGTTTCCATGGAATAAGACTTACATTTCTTATACAATTCCAATATACCATGGATATCTTCCATAGTAAGACAAAATAAGTGTTGGAGAAAATATAATGACACCCGTTGCTTTTTCTTTAAAATGAATTTTAAAAAATAACAATCCTAAACATTAACATTAGGACATTCAATATATCGAAATAAAGGTTGATATTGAATATTCACCCTCAAATTTTATGTTGAGGTTACAAAAGGAGACCAATGTAAGAAAAACAATGGACATGTTATTATTCGATACTCCTATTTGATAGCAACTTACTTCAACAAGAGGAATTGCAATGCTACAAGAAAAGAATGGAAAAGACTATGGTTGATTAGAGCACCACCGCACTAATTTACGCTCACACCTTGAGCACCTTGTGTATGCAACTAAGATGGACAATATAATGCTTCTCTCTTAATAATATAAGTAAAAAACCATATTGGACAAACAAGCAAGATATAACCAAGAGGTGTAAATGGTTGTGGATATAGAAGAGAGTAATGCATGGTTCCAAAGCCTATATTAAGGATATGGGGATGGGGTTTTACTAGGATCCAAAGGGTTGTAAGCAAGAGTTAATACTAAATTGAGGGTTGTATGCCATTTGGCAAGTAAGCATGTGACATAAAGAGAGCAATAATGTAATAGAAAAATATATGCTTCTAGTATAAGACATGCACAATACATGATACATTAAAATAATCAATCATACCAACATAAAGGAAAGAGTTTAGGGTGTGTGATACTTACTTTTGTGTGGGTACTATTGGCGTATGTATCCCCTTAGTTTGTGGCACCTTGTGAGAGATTGTTGTGGGTGGATCACAAGATGGATAAGAAGACTTAAATAAACCAAAGTCGGCCTTGTTGGCTCAACTTCTATTATTGGTTCTCCTAATAACCCAATGTTGCAATGTTGATCTAAGCTCTATTAAAGCTTAAGACATTTTAACATTCAAGGGCACATTTGTGAACATAGGCAAAGAAGACTATTCAATGATCTATTTGAGAAATGAAAATAACGATGTCTATAAATAGGGAACATAACCTTAAATTCATTACTCAACTTTGTTAACGCCATTGGCCATGGTCATTGATGTCAATTGCAAACATCATCGACCATGGTTGATGATGTCGGATGCAACTATTCCAATAAACATGAGGTGGAAGAGAGACAAAGAAGGGCGGAACAAGACACTTGGAATATGCATGAAGGTGATTTGAAGGTAGTGTAAGGGGTTGATATAAAGGTGATATAAAGTGGTAATAGGGAGGCTAGGGAAAGTGCCACGAAAATATCTCATGAAATGTTACAAATCGACCAACCCCAATCCTAGTGCACCCTTAGAGGTATGTACTTAGGGGATTAATACAACGACAACATGCAAAGAGAAATAGTTAGTGAGTGAAAAATAAGGTGTATACATATGCATCAATGAAGATCATCGTGTGACACAATAATGCAATGAGATAGTATTTACAAAAGAAGCATAATATACTTGAAAATGAAGTAATAAATGAGAACTCAACCAAATGAAATATACTTAAATTGACTTATCTTTCCAAGAAAATAGATGCATGTTGAACTTCTCTTGTCGACCTTGGAGGCGCAAAGTTGTTTAGGAGCCGTAATGATATAAGACTAAAGAGAAGATAACAATGCAACCATACACAAGTGGGCCTAAAAGTAGGTATAATCAAATGTCAATAGATCTTAAAGAAGGATATTAGTATGGGTTCTAATAACATATAAAGGGAGGTTAAACTAGGTCCAAAGACCATGATAGTTAATAAATGAGTGCTAGGTAAGGTCCATATAGCCTATAGAGAGAATATATTAGCTTTGAGAAACCTACAAAATGTCATAAGTTGCATACACGTGAAATAAAACTAATCTAGTAGGTCTGAAAAATAGTGTAAATAAAAAGATAAAAGGACTAGCTCGGGTTGGGATAACCTACAATGAAACACTAAATTAGATTTGGAAAACCTAGACATGCCATAAATTGCATAGAAATGAAATGGTAAATCCGTCTGTATACACCTAATTTTTCACTTTACCGACTTTTGTTCTTTATAAGCATCATTGTTGCATTAGCTTCCTTGGAGTGGTGTCTTCAAGGATACTTTCCGAGCAAGGAGCAATTGGAAATGGTTACGTGCATCCTTCAAGTTGCATTAGGATGGTTAGGTGTGGTACTTATGAAAGAGATTTGATGTGTAGTTTGATTATATCATATTTCATATGTTGTCACACACCTTCGAGTCATCTTCTACAACCTCCTTGCAATATCACCTTGTCATCCTTTTCCGATCACCCTCACACCTACTATCTTTGGAACACCTTTTACATTAAGTTTTACTACACATAGGTAATAAGCTCACTTAGGGTAAACTAGACACATAGGTTTAGATTTATCCTATTATTATTATTATAATGATATATAGTTGTGATTCTCACAACTATTATATTCATGTAGGTTTGGTATGCACACCAATATAGGGAAATGAAATATCTTCCTATTTTAGTGTGCAAACATTAGGAGTTTGTTTTTACAAAAAACTATAAGTCCTATATATTCTCCCTAATTCTAGTATTGTAATGAAGTGAGAAAATTAAGGACATACGATATTGTTTTGGAGTGTTGAATAAAATAATTCTACGTTATTTTATTCTCTAAAATATTTGTGCATGTTTCTTACTTGTAGGTTCTATCTTTTGGATTGATCATGTGGATCCATTGAATCTCCAAGGCTTTTTGATATGGTATCAGAGCTTGGAGTACCAGTTGTAGACCCTCTTACTCTCAATTTTTAATATATTTCAGATCCTAACATAAAACAATCATCATTTTATTGTTGTATTCCTAAAAAATAATAATTCTCTCATAGTTTTTCTTATTGTTTCGAAGATATTCTCGCAACATCAGTACGTTTTTGCATTTTTTTGAGGATATACAAATTTCAAAATCAAAATTCCAAGGTACAGACATGTTCATTTATGAGTTAACATGATTTCCAATGCTGGTTGTACAATTTTAGTGCAAGTCGTATAACTCTTCTGAAGGTAAACCATCTGGTAGTTTTTATCCTTCTCCTTGCCCACAATATAGTTTTCTCTCACCATAGGTTATACAAAAGATTTGTTTTGGAATCTGAAAGCTTAGAGGCATAGCAAATAGTGCCTGGTTTCATCTCCAATCAAGTTGTACAACTGTTTTGGCCGTTTGAATAGACAATTGGCAAATTGTCTTTGTTTTGTGCACATCCATACACTTTTTAATTGTATGGAGGCCGTTCAAATTCAAAGATGGAAATTTGAAACCACTGAAGCATAGAAAACTATCAAAAGAATCATTTACAACTTGGACGTATAATTCTACAGCAGATCGTACGGCCCTTTTGCAAGCTTTCCCACATGTGTTTTTGAAGGCATTGGAGGATTTTTGAGTGTTTTAAGGATTTATTTTTCCAAATTTTTTCCACAACACATGCAACTGGAGCCAAATGAGATTTTTGTGAGTTGTCAAACCTTCCATATCTCCCTCCCACATATGTGATTCTATTTTTGCCTTTTGTTATTAATTTCATCTTTCAAAGTGGTTTAAAACGTAGGTTTTTAGCTGTAAGTTACAAAGTCAACTTTGGTAAAGTGGTAAACATACTTTTCACAAGTCATTAATAGGGTGGGAGGTCTTGGGGTCGAATCCCATCACCATTTTTACAAAAAAATATTTTTAAAATGATTTTAACCAAAATTGTATCTTTGTAATCTTGCCTTGTAAATTGTAATTTTATGTTATTTTAATTAGAGGCTATATTTTGAATCAAGGGGGTGTAAATATCTTGTAAGGAGACATTAAATTGTTGTGGGAGGGTTGAATCCCATCACCATTTTTACAAAAATATATTTTTAAAATGATTTTAACCAAAATTGTATCTTTGTAATCTTGCCTTGTAAATTGCAATTTTGTGTTATTTTAATTAGAGGCTATATTTTGAATCAAGGGGGTGTAAATATCTTGTAAGGAGACATTAAATTGTTGTGGGAGGGTCATTTTGAAGCGTGTTGTATAGAGACATAATGTCCACATTATTCCTATCCACATCTTCTTCTTCCTCGGGAATGGAATCTTGATTGTTCAAACCTCTCAACATCGCTAACTACCATGTATGGGAACATAAAATGCGAAACTCCTCCTGTCAAGAGACTCATGGAGGATTTTTGATAACATAGTTCCTACAACATTCACTTATGAGAAAGACAAGTATGCATATGGATGCAAGCAAGACGAAGCTCTTGGATTAATCACCTTAAGATTTCATACCTATAATTTCACATTGCCTTTGCAAAAACGCCAAGAGAGGTATGAGACAAAGTCAATAACCTATTTGGAAAAGTGAATGAGTTCAAAATGTTGCAATTAGATGCAGAATTGAGTTTTCTTTCCCTTCATATTTTCCATCCATAAATGAATTTATGGAAAAATTTAAGTTTTTGAGGTCACAGTTGAAAGCTGGTGATAAGGATAAAAGTGATAAGTGCATTTTCATGATTTTGTCTAAATTGAAAGGTCCATATAGTGTATTTTCCTCTACCTTTTATACCATGATGGATACATTAGGTGAAGAATTCAAATGGCCTTCCTTTGAATTTTTGTGAAAGATTGACTAGAGAGCAAACAAAATTAATGGCCCTAGATGCTCTTCCTAGTCCAAGTCATGCACTAGTTGCTAATTCCTCCAAAGGAAAACCTCCACCTAAGCATAAGAAAAGGCTAATACCTTTCAATAACCCTCCAAATTCCACCACCCAATCACCTCAACCTTCTAAAAATACTAAGACCAAAAAGTCCTTCAAGCAAAAGAAGAAAACCTTTGGTCCATGTAATTTTTGTGGTGGTCCTAACCATGATGAAAATAGATGTTTTAAGAAGATGAAAACATTAGATACAATGTTGATTTCGTTCCTTCTTCATCCTCTTCTACTCCTATAGGAAAAGGGAAAGCACTTTCAGCCAAAGCCACGTCTACATCTCATGATGAATGGATTTTTGATTCAGGTGCTTCACACCATCTCACACATTCTTGGGATCTCTTGTCTTCTCTTTCAGATTGCAATACCTCACATATTGTCATGGGAAACTCTTCATGGATTGAAGTTTTGGGATCAGGTACAATTGACAAACAAGATGGTTGTTTTAATGATGTTTTACTTATACCCCAAATCTCCTCTAATATTCTCTTTGTGTATCAAATATGTAATTCGGGTATTGGTAAAACTATGGAGTTTACTCCAAATGATGTTGTAATAAGAGAATGTAATGATCCTAGTGAGATAGTGGCTACAAGTACAATAGATCATACTACAAGGCTCTACACTTTTGATAAGTTTGAGTTTTCTTCTAGTTCTTTTGGTTCTTCACTTGTAGCACATGGTGATAGTCTCAACAAATTGTGGCATGAGAGGCTAGGGCATTTGAGTTATGGATATATGCAGCAAATGAGTGCAAAGAATCTTGTAACCGACCTTCCTAAGGTCTCTTCTATTGTTGGAGTGTGTCTTGGTTGTCTAGTTTTTAGGTAATGCCGCACATGCTCTTGCACCATTAGAGTTGGTTCATAGTGATTTGATGTCTTTTCCAACTCGCTCCTTCTCAAGATCCAAGTATGCACTCACATTCATTGACTGACTACACTAGACAAACTTGGGTTTATTTTCTCAAGTTGAAAAGTTTTGAGACCTTCAAGGCTTTCAAAGCCTTTGTTGAAAAACAATCATCTCATCCTCTTAAGAAGATACACACAAACAATGGGGGAATATGACAGTAATGCCTTCTTATATTTTGTATTGAGCATGTTATCCAACATTAGTTCACTATGCCATACACTCCACAACATAATGGCATAGTTGAGAGGAAGAATAGAACTTTGAAAGAGATGGCTAATTGTATGTTGCACTCTAAAAAATTTCCACGAATATTGGGTTAAATCAGTTAATTGTGCTAATTACATCTAGAATCGCATGCCACACAAGGTTGTGTGAAATATGACACCTGAAGAAGCTTGGTCTGGGATCAAGCTTGATATTTCAAATTTTCGTGTTTTTGGAAGTATGACATGGGCGTTTGTTCTGATGAAAAGTGCAAATCCTTGGAGAAGAAAAGCCAACCCCTCATATTTGTTGGTTATTGTGAAGATGTAAAATCTTATTGTCTTCTTGATCCTGTCACCAAAGATGTATTGTTTTGACGAGATGTTCGAGTTGATGAGCAACCTACTCCACATGAGTCTACATCTGGTTCTTCTCCATATCCTCATTATACATTAGATTCTAAGTATGTACTCCTTTCATTGATGATGATATGACAATTTAGATGTTTTCACTTTCAAATACCATAACCATATTCTTCACAATCTATGCCCAAGTGGGCACATAACACTCTACTGGAAGTTGGCTCCTTGGTTGCTGATCCATCTAATTCTCATTGCACTTTCTCACATACCTTTAGTGTTGCTCTTTTGGGTCACACTATTATAGATTATCAAATCTTGTTTCTGAGGTCACTTGTACACTTGAGTGGGATGTTGTTATGCAAGAAGAGTTTTCTTCATTGATGAAGAGTGATACATGTGATCTTGTACCTCTTCCTAAGGAAATAAAACTTGTAAGATGTAAATGGGTATTTAAGACCAAATATGCTGCAGATGGATCGATTGATAAGTACAAATATAGACTAGTAGCTAAGGTTTTTTCATAGGTTGAAGGAGTTGATTACTCTGAAACCTTTTCCCCTATAGCTAAGATGGATTCTATTTGGCTTGTACTCTCTCTTGCTGCTTCACATCGTTGGTCAGTTTATCAAATGGATGTGAAGAGTGCTTTCTTGCATGGTGATCTCCAAGAGGATATCTATATGGAACAACCTCAAGGATTTATACAGGACTCATCATTGGCTTGCAAAATCCGTTGTTCTATTTATGATCTCAAACAAGCTCTTCAAGCTTTGTACGAGAATATGGATAGCTTTCTTTTGAGTTTTGGTTTCCATTGTTGTGAGTCAGATCACAATGTGTACATCTTGAAGCAAGGTGAGAATATTTTGATATTGGTTTTGTATGTTGATAACCTTACCCTCAATGATGGTTTAGAAACTTTAATATAAGAAATCAAGGACAAGTTAGCATATAGGTTTGACATGACAGATCTGGGACTTCTGCATAATGTTTTTAGCCTTCAAGTTCATTAGTCTTATGAGGGTATCTCTATTGGAAAACATAAGTATGCAACAAATATTCTTCATCGGTTTAGAATGGCTAACTGTAATCCCGCCCCACTTCATATCGCTTATGGGTTATGTTAGTTGTCTCTTGTAAGACTCCTCTTATTGGTTCAACCTTGTATATTGCAATGAAATTGCTTGGATATATTGAATTTCAACAAAAATAACACACCAAAGAACACCAATATATATATGATCACGATATGCAAGTAGAATAGCTTATCCACTTTGAGGGGAAATCTCCAAATGGTACAATAAGACTCAAGTTCTCAATATGATGATAATATACTACTATCTAACTCCTATATACCCTATTTTGCTATGAAATGCACCAAGGCCTACCTACTAAGCATATGAAAGCATGAATAAATATGATTTGTCATGATAAGAGATTATGTTATCCACAAGTCATCTATCCATATCCCAATATATGACCTAGGGTTAAGGGCATACCATGCCCCTCCCGTCAAAGAAACATTGTCCCCAATGTTGGTTGCTGTCTGAATGCTTCATCTTCCCATGTTGCATATTCAATGTCCAAATTATTCCATTTGATCAAATACTCGGTGATGACCCTTGTCTTTACTTCTTATTATGTGTTTGTAGGATTCCTTCAAGCTCCAAGATGATGCATCCCTCCTCATCAAGATTTTGTAACACTAAATGAGAAGACACCTTTTTCCTAATGACCTTCTTCAAGAAAGAAACATGGAAAATTGGATGTATTTTAGTTGAATGAGGAATCTCTAATTTATATGCCACACTACCAATTTTTTGCAACACTTGATAAGGGCCATAGTATTTGGGTGAAATCTTGTTATCTTTTTTCTATTGTTTCAAATATAGTTTTTATATGGTTACAATCGTACAAAAATAAATTCTCCAAATTCAAATATTTTCTCACTACGGTGTTGATCAACTTGTTACTTCATGCGGTTTTGTGCCATTACCAAGTTCTCTTTAAGGCTAGAGAGAACCTCCTGTTGGTGTTGAATGTGATCTTCAACTTCTCTTACTTTAGGCTACACCCTTATGTTGGAAGTGAGGTATGGTGGATGGTTATCATATAATGCCAAAAATGGGGACATTTTGGATGAAGTATGAAATGAAGAGTTATACCACCATTTTGCAAGTAGTAATCACTTAACCATCTCTCTTGCTTATCGAAGCATACCATCATAGATACCCCTCGAAACATTTGTTGACTACCTCGGTCTTTCCATTTGATCGGGATTATATGATGAACTACGAGCCAATTGACTACCCAAACATGAGAATAAATCATTTCAAAAGTGCTAGTAAATATAGGATCACTATCATTGACTATAATCTTGAGTGTTCCATTTAGATTTTGAATGGTATTTTAAAATATATGTCAACTGTACTTGATGTAAATGGATGTGACAAGGCATAAAAATAAGCATACTTGGTGATTCCATCCACAACCACCATAATTACAAATTTCCCTTCCAATTTTGGTAATCCTGGGATGAAATCCATACAAAACCTCCATCCATCACTTACTAAGAATAAATATAGGTTGCAAAGGCTTGTATACTTAATAGTTTCACCTTTTTTACACTAACACACTAAGAATTCTACCACCAACATTTAGACATCATCTTTCAACCCTTCCCAAAATAAATCTTGCTTAACTATGTGATAATTTTTCAAGAATCTAGAATGACCGCCTACTGGAGAAGTATGAAGCTCTAAGAGAACCTAACTTTTAAGTGTAAAGTTTTTGCATGATAAAAAAATTCCCTATACCACAATGCATCCCATTTCCATACAAAATTTCCTGAAATTTTTGGATCTTGTTGGAGATTCTGAATGAGAGTGTGGGTATCTCTATCATTTTCCTATTCTAATCTTTCTTGATCCACCCAATCTACCTGTAATATAGACATAACATATAAAGATGCTTTTGTGGACTCATCTCTCCTAAATAGTGCATCAAATACCACATTATCTTTTCCTTTTTTTGTAAATGATCTCAAAGTCATATCCCAACATCTAAGTGACCCACTTTTTTGTTCTTTAGATGATAGTCTTTTCTCTAATAAGTATTTCAAGTTGTCATGATTTGTATTTACCTTGAAGTGACAAACCATGAGATATGGTCTATGTTGTTTGACTACATGAAGAATAACCATCATTTCCTTCTTATAAGATGGTCTTGGTAGGTTATTAATTTTGAGTTGAGGACCCTCAAATTTAAGTACTGATCCTATGCCACACCCTAAAGCATCACATTCAACAATGAAGGTTTTAGAGAAATCTAGGGTGACTAGAGTTGGAGTGGTACACATGGCCTTCTTTAGTGATTCAAATACCTAAGTTACTTCCTCATTCCAATGAAAAGATGGTCTTGGTAGGTTATTTATTTTGAGTTGAGGACCCTCAAATTTAAGTATTGATCCTATGCCACACCCTGAAGAATCACATTCAACAATGAAGGTTTTAGAGAAATCTAGGGTAACTAGAATTGAGTGGTACACATGGCCTTCTTTAGTGATTCAAATGCCTAGGTTACTTCCTCATTCCAATGAAAAGAGTCTTTATTCAATAATTTTGTGATTAGTGTTGCAATTCTACCATAATTATTCATAAATATATGATAATAACCTATAATCCTTAAGAATTAGATAAGGTTTTTGAGGTTTTAGGAATCTTCCAATCCACCATGGCTTGGATCTTATGAGGATCCACTTTTACACCTTCATGAGACATAATATGACCCAAGTATTCTACCTCCCTTACCCTAAAAGCACACTTGGAGGGCTTGACATATAAGTGTTTTTATTCTAGAGTGTCCAATACCTTATTGGCATGATGTAAATGTTCCTCACAAGTCTTGCTATAGATTAATATATCATCAAATAATACTAGGATAAACTTCCATAAAAATGAATGAAGGATTAAATTCATCAAACTTTGGAAGGTGGATGGTGTATTTGTAAATCCACAAGGCATTACTAGAAATTCATAGTGGACCTCATGTGTCCTAAATGCTATTTTATGAATATCTTCATCACAAACTATGATTTTACGGTAACCCGATTGAAGATATAATTTTGCAAAATAAACAACACCATGTAATTCATCTAAAAAATATTCAATGATAGGAATAGGATACTTATCTTTCACTGTATTTTTGAGATCTTTGTAGTCTAGACACATGTGACAACCTTCATCCTTCTTTCTTACCATCACCACTAGAGAATAATAATCACTTTGACCATGGCGTAAAATACACGCTTCTAACATTTTATGTACTATATTTTTGATATCACTCTTTTGTAGCTAAAGGTACCTATAAGGTCGAATGTTGGGTGGTTGGCTTCCTGGTACTAGTTGAATAACATGATCATGATCTCTTTTGGGAGGTAACCCTTTTGACATATCCCCAAAAAAACTAAGTGCTTATTAATAATTTCTTGTAGATATGATGGTATAGTTCTTTTTGATGGTTGAGCTTATAGTGAAAATAGTTGTGCCACAAACCCATCGACACCCTTCTTAAGAAACTTCTACATTTGATGAGAACTTACCAACTAAAAAAATTTCTTGCACCCCTCACAACTCGAAGTCCTCCCTTTAGAATGGAACCACATGAAAAATTCCTAGAAATTCATCTTAATGGTTCCCAATGTCGTAAGCCATTGGACCAACCCCTAACACAATGTTTACAACCCCCATTGAGATGACATACATGGGACATTATAGTAGGTAATATCCCATGGATAACTTAATCTTATGGAATTTTCTTGAACAAATAACTTTACCACCATTTGCCACCATGACCTGAAACTCGGAGATGGATAAACAAATTAATTTAAGCACAAATATAATATATGATTAATGAAGTTATGAGTACTTATAGATTCAATCAATATTGTCACCCTTTGTTTCTTCAAAACCCAACTACCTTAAGGGTTTGTGGGGTACTAATGCCAAAAATTGCATGAAAAGATATAGTTGGTTGAGATTCCTCAATCACGATCTCAGGAACCTCTTCCTCTTCACCATATTATTTATTCCCTTCTTCTTCATCATTCAACCCCTAAATGTAGAATATCATTTTCTTAACACATTTTGTCATTTACTCCATTTACTATCACAACTATAACATATCCCTTTACTTGTTTCTATTCAATTTGTTATGGATGAAACTGGGTAGGTTAAGGGAATGATGGTATTGAGGTGCTACAATATCTAATGGTAGTGAAGTTATTCCTCTTCATGGCAAGGAATTTTTCCTCTGCCCTACATGCCATGATAATAGAATCAAAAACAATGAGTGGATCAAACATTTGTACCTCATGTTGGATGTGATCCTTGAGACCACCCAGGAATAGATCCTTTAGATTTTCATATGAAATTATATCCACATACAATGAAAAGCTCTGGAAATGTTGAATATAATCTTTTATTTAACTTATTATTCGTAGCTTTTCCAATTGGCTAAATTATTTCTCGGCCACACTACTCCTATAGTGTGTTTGTAGCTCCTCTGTAAAACTGACCAAGTGACATTAAAATCGTCCTTCTTCTTCTTTTGAGTGCACAACCAATGATACCAAGTGAATTGCTTTGGTTCTAGATATAAGGATGCCATTACCACATTTTTCCCACTTGGGACTTGATGCAAATAAAAAAAAATCCATTTGGTTGATCCAAGTGATTGGATCATTCCCATTAAACTTGCACATTTCCACTTTTGGAATAATGTTATGCCACTAGCTAGAAGATCCACTAGGTTGTGCATATGATCATGCTTGGTTTTTATATGTATTGGGGTGTGCATTTCTTGAGGAACCCATGTGACTTGAATGGGAATTCATGCCTATATTCATGCTTGAAAGAGTGCTCATCATCTCCTTTCTCATTGATTCCAAACCCATCTACATTCGCTAATTGAAGACCCTAGTCGAGGTTACCATCTAGTGCTTTAATGTTACCTCCCAATGATTGCAAGTTATCTTCCATTTCATATTTCAAAGTGTTTGAATATCATGGTAGAATTCCTCCTTACTCACCATATTATTAACCCTTTCCTGAAGTTGGTTAAATACCTTTGATATTGCAAAATATGAAGATTCCAAATCCATATCTTCCTTATTTGGAGTCATTCTTGGAGTGGTTTAACCCTTCCATCTACATTTGCTAATTGAAGACCACCGTGAGGTTACCCTCTAGTGCTTTAATGATACCTCCCAATGATTGCAAGTTATCTTCCATTTCATATTTCGGTGTTTGAATATCATGGTAGAATTCCTCCTTACTCACCATATTATTAACCCTTTCCCGAATTTGGTTGAATACCTTTGATATTGCAAAAAGATGAAGATTCCAAATCCATATCTTCCTTATTTGGAGTCATTCTTGGAGTGGTTTGACCCTTCCATTGGCCTCTAGTAGATATCCCTGTCACGATGGGGTAAGTGCAGCAAGTTGGGGGACCAAAAAGTGGACATCAAATCCTGAATTTTACATAAAAAACAACAAAACATCAAATTTTCTCTTCCGTGGACTTGAACCATGCCGAAAAATAAAAAACATGTCACAAAAATGGTACCATAGCATAGGGAGACAACTATCTTTGTATAAATATTGATTTTAAAGTGAATATAATATGATAAATATCATTTTATAATTTTTTACTAATAGTAGGTCTTTAAGACACTTTTTCCCATGAATGTTCATGTCTACGTTTAAGACTGCAACTTTTGTTTCACTTGTTAGAATGTGATAAAACCTATACCATCCCAACCGTGGCAAAATTCTATACACATTCAAAAAAAGTATTTTATTTCGATATTTTTTGATGAAGTTATGGTGGGAAAACTGAAAGTGCTCTGTTTTCTTTATGTTTTCAGACCACTTTCATGGAAAAAATCATTAAAAAAATATTTCTCAAAAAAATACAAAATAAAATCTATCCCAAGATAGATAGCGGCATCTAAATTTTCACTAAAGGAAAAAAAATATCAAGTTTTGGTCATCCAAATCGTGGGCAAACAGACTACAATCTTATAGGATTTTAAAAAAAAAAAAACAAGTCATTGAATTGAGTGTTTAATATAGCTAAACTAACTTGTCTGTTTTTAAATATTTTTAGTAGTTTAGAAACTAGATTCCAGATTCTATGATTCATATTTATATATATTTTTCTAATTTTGAGTGCATGCATTGCTAATAATCCCTACAAGTTGATATTTCACTTTGTTATTTGCAATATGACGTCCTCTGATGAGCCCTTTTGGCCCCCAACTTACTTTGCACTAACCCGATGTAGGGTTTGGGTCTTGGGATATAAGGATTAGGATAGAAATTTATGGTTTGAGGTTTCATATGGTTATTGGCCAAATAGAAAGAAACATTGAGAACAAGCCCTAGATACTCACATGCATTTCATTCGCCAACTTATTTAGGATGGAATTCTTTCCTTGGAGTTTGTGCCTCTACAATGAGTCGATTCTAACATCTTCACCGAGCCTTTGTTTTCTCCTCATTATCTTCAATTGCAATAATTACTCAAGGTTAAGGAAGTTTTCCTTAATGGGGATTCAATATGAAGTCATCCTTTTCTTTTGATTGGATTGTACATGAGTACCTTCTCAAGCTAGTAGCTGGGACTCATATATTTTTTTGCTTATTTTACACTCCCTAAGTTTCACTTATGGGAGGTTGTTGGAGTAATAAGTGTTAAACTTATGTAAAGTAATTCAAATTTTACCTTGATTTTTACTACACATAGGTAATAATCTCATTTAGGGTAAAATAGACACGTAGGTTTAGATTTATCCTATTATTATTATTATATTGATATGCCATTGTGAATATCACAACTATTATATTACCATAGGTTAGGTATACACACCAATATAGGGAAACATAATATCCTCCTATTTTGTGTCCAAACATTAGGATTTGTTTTTACACCAAAATACGAAGTCCTATATATTATCCCTCATTCTATTATTTTAATGAAGAGAAAATTAAATGTTTTGGAGTGTTGAATAAAATAATTCTAGGTTTTTTTGTTCTTTGAAATATTTGTGTAGGTTTCTAACTTCTAGATTGATCGTTTGGATCCATTGAATCTCCTAAGATTTCTAATGCTTTCAACACACACGTGCCTTATTCATTTTACCTCTTAACACCTCCAAGTTTCCTCCATATGGTTTGAATTGTTTCCCTTACTTATCCATGCCCACATTTATCTCTCTAACAACATTGACCATGGTTGATGTTGTTGTGTGAGAAGAATTCCTTAGCCGATAATGTGGACCATGGTCGATCTTTGTCAAGTTAGAAATTTATCACACATAATGGAATTAAACATGGTGCATATCATTGACTAGCATAAACTATTAATGTTATCTCTTAGCTATTTGTAATCTATAATCGGCGCTCATTCCATATCACTATTCATAACTCATTTGGTCTACTAGCTCTCACTAGCCTACCCTTAAAGCTTATAAGGTGGTGAATTTGGTCATACTTTCCTTCATTGAAGTTCACACTTGGAGCATTGGGTACTTAGGGTATTCAAGCATATGAGTTTCATTTACTTGTGGTCTATCCAAACTTTAGATTCATTGGATTCTTAAACTAGATTCGTTCTTAGGTCTTCTTCTATTCATTTGTGATCCCCCACATCAACTCTCTCATAAGGTATTGCCAACCTTAGGGGAAGCTAATGCATAAATGGTGTTTTTAAGTAGGTAAGTTTATTTAACCTCTCTTGTACTTTATTTATTTCAGATTTGGATGTTTGTTGATGTGGTCATGTATAGATTAAAATAGGGTAGCATATATTTATCTATTACATTATTCATCTATTGTTTCTTACCTAAAACATTATATTACCCTCAATCCTTGTGAGTGTTACTTTTACAACCTCTTGGATCCATTACTTTGATTTCAATTTTATTTACAACCTTATTATCGTCATAGTACTATCGGGAGGTAGTTAGACATCACTACCCTAGTTTAGATCTAGGCTTTGGAATCATATATCTCCTATCATAGTGTGGATTATTACCTTTCTATTTTTGTGTTCCTATCCACTTATAATCTAAGGTGTTCATCTTTATCATTCCCCCTTTAATATCCTATTCTAGATTACCGCTTATAGAGAGACAAATAAGATATTTTATTTGACTATTCCTTATTCGCATACACTCTATTTCTTCAAATGGATGTGAATATTTCTTGCATGCACGATAGACCTCAAAAAATTCATTGTGAGTATGCCTAATCAATGTCTTTCCTCACCTCCTCTAGTAGATCACAATGACATTCCAATTTCACAACCTTTCATAACCAACAAGGTGCTCCAATCTATTCAGAGGGAGCCTTTAGTTCTTTATATAACCATTATATGTATCAAAGGTATCACACCTTCTCTTACTTATGATGGGTCCACCAACCCTAGAATTCACATTAAAGCCTTTGAAAATGTCTCAAAGGATTGGATCAAAGATAACTCTTATGAAACTATCAAGATCTTAGCTAAGACCCTTATGGGTGATGCTTTAGAGTGACACCATTATCTCCCTCTTACCTTCATCATCAAACTTGAGGGATTAATCAATTTGTTACTCAATGAATTCCATTCTCTATACTTACCTGAAAACAACTTGAACATCTTCATCAATTTCAAGAAAGTTGATAATGAGAATTTCTAAACCTTCATCAAGCGATGGAAAGTTGTTTTTAGTAGAACAAAACATTCTTTCACTCATGAAACTCTCTACATTATCTTACTTAGTTCCTTCTAACCTCACCTTCAATTCAAGATTAGGTCCTTTTCTCATACCACTTTGGAGGATTCCCCTTGAGAAAGCTAAGAGGTTGGATTATCTTATGCACACGTTTTATAATCCTCAACCTAAACAATATCAATATCAACCTTAATCTCAAGCACAAAATAATATTCACACTCGATGAGACCTTAGAATTATAATGCTACAGATGGTGGATTCTCAAACATTCATAATTCTAACAATTCCTTCCAAAATACCATTCATAATGTTGACTTAACCCCTCCTATATCGATTAGAGCTAATTTTTATTCTTCTTCCCTTGTGGGATAACCATCACCCTCTTTCTATGGAAAAGTTGTTACAATGTCTCCCTAGGACATATGCATCACCTATTAATGCTTCTCACCATGTCCCATCATAGTTCAATGACATGAAAATTATAAATCTCTATGTGCTATTACTTCTATATTTTTGCTTGGTGTTAACTTCGATCATGAAGGTATGACCCACAAGAAGATCTAGGAAGTCATGACATCTCATGACTACATGGAAAGGATATGATCATCACAATGTCATGAATCAAGGAAATGAACATATTAAAGTCTGCATTGGTCTTTTCCCCAATCATTTTAAGAATTAGGCAATGCCTCAACTTGAGCATGAGAAAAAAAGACATTCCTCTTTCAATAACGCTATAAAAACTAATGATAATCCTAAATCGAGCCTCCTTAGAGTGTGGTTAACTTGAATGTCATACAACTTATGATTTTGACTATTGACACCTCATTATTTTATCCTTGTTTTCAAGTCTATCAAACTAATTAGGACCATCATATAGCTTAAATTTTTTGATATCCTTCTCATCAA
Organism: Taxus wallichiana var. yunnanensis; assembly: GCA_018340775.1. Lineage (NCBI taxonomy): Eukaryota > Viridiplantae > Streptophyta > Pinopsida > Cupressales > Taxaceae > Taxus > Taxus wallichiana. The sequence goes on along the minus strand of CM031236.1, from coordinate 180,471,333 downwards.
AATCTAAATTCTCAAAATCCTATCCAAATCAACACCATCGATTGTCCTAAATAAACGGGGCCAATGTTGTCTATTTCTAGTCCCATCACTTATGAATCCATCAACCATATGAAACCCATAAGACCAATTATACGTTATTTCCCATCACATGCATAATTCCAATGGCCACCCCTAACTTTAGAGGGTTGATGTCATCTCTAATCCTTTTTAACATCTGTGATGCCATCAAACTCCATAAATATACATAGCCAATGCCATCTACCTCCTCTTTTTCTACCCTTGATGACATCGATCACTATACACCTAACATAGCTTATACCATATAATTGGGCCAAAACAAACCTGATCCAACCCAAAACTTCAATTACTTCATATTAGATTCTGACTAAAACCCCTTAGGCATAGATTAATATTGCATTATCCAACTTGGATATTGGGATCCCATCATATAAATTTCAAACCTCCCAAGTACAATTCCCTTATTTGAACTAATAAAAAATTCTCTTAAACATCGCTATATTGAATCATGAAATCCTTCTTAAAAATGAATATACCCTTACAACTAGCGTTGGGCAAGATTCCATTTTACACGGTTCCAATGAGATAATAATTCAACAATGCTAAGAGCTTGCGGTTCAAATGATCAAACCAACGATGAATCCTTATCTCTTCACTTTCCCATTAATTGTATGATCCCATATGAGTTTCAAATTCCTTATGTCCTATTTCAAGAGTACCAACACTTAACTATCCCGTCAATTGTCTTTGAGGGTTGAGTTAGAAAATTGACATAATTAAGTGTAATTTGAAAAAAATCGAAGGAAGCATATTTAAAGTCCAATAAGTCATGTTAAATATTTGTACCATATGGACACCCATACTCATCTTCTTCAAGATTCTTTCTACCTCTAAAATCCCGATACGATATTTTTGACAAAGGTTATCGTTAAAAATACTTGAGAGAAAAAACTATATCAATACATCCTCATGCCACAACAAATTAATTCCTCCCTCCCTTACAATAGAATCCTCTTCGAGTTTATGAACACACATCTTTAATTGCAACAATTTTAATTTTTTTCTTAGAGGGTAATCAATGCCTCTTGAGGTGATGCTTACCCTTCTCCATAAATATCAACCATAATTTTATTTTCTATTCTATTATTCCTTTTTTCATACTTCTCTTCCAACCATTGAATTGTTAGCGTACTAACATATGCTTTCAACCAAAACATGGAAGGAAGTTGGATATTTTCTCTATCCAATGTATTAAACTAAAGAAAATAATTTAAAATTATTACATATATTGAACAAGTAAATATCTTGGGCTCCTTGGGATGAATTTTCTCTAATTGTTGAGTGAATGTATCACATACCTATATAGTCAAATTATAATTTTTCCTTTTCATAATTTTCATGACATGTACAATCATCCACATTGCAATTTCAATATTGAAATAATATAGATAGTGCTAATTCACAAACAATTTTTACAACTTTGATTTTTAAAACACTCAATTTTAAGGCTCTTATCTCTATTGGCCCCACTAGGAAAACCGATACAAACAACATCAATGAATTTATTCCTAATTTCTAAAGGCATGAATCCTTTTGCAACATCTAAACGTTCATAAGGTAAACCAAATAATTGGGTATTTTTTTTAGGGTGAGCTCCAATGACACACCTTCAAATGTAATAAAAACATGACCTTTGTAATTCTTCAACATCACCTGAAGTTGCTCATTTTGTAAGATGCATAATGACATGCTTACTAATTAGGAAACCCCGTCCTTAGATAGAGAAAAATATAAACAATTATTCTTCAAAACAAGGTTTTTGAAAAAGAGACCAAAATAAAGTAATCATGTTGAAGTTCCATTTTATTTCCGCTTTCTTTGACTAATAAGGGTCACCGACGATGCCCATTGCATACCCACCGATTTTTCTCGAGACCTTCCTCTTTCGACCTCTTAACAATATTTTTTGGTCGACCATGATCATCAATTCCTTGACACCCCGCCCATGCCCTACTTCCTTTTGGTGGCATTTCCTCGGTGAAGTGTTTTAATGTGTGACTATATGAGATTTAACAATGTGATTTGCTACTTTGTAAGTTTAAATTTCTCTAGTTAAGAGATTTAACAACGTGACAACTATTTTTAAGTTCAATTTTCATTGGATAAGAGCCTTAACAATGTGATTTATACTTTCTAAATAACTTTCACCGGCTATAATGGCTTTTTTTTTTTTTAGTTCTTATTTTTGTAATAGGGTTTATTGAGGGCTACTTTCGACAAAGTGACCTTGTTGAAGTTCAATAGTATTATACACATCTTACTTGAACATTTATTATGAATAAAGATAATATTTTTATTATGACCAATGATGAATGTCCACTACTTTTGCATTGATGATTTCACCCACCCACAAGTGAATAGATAAAATTATAGATTATTTTCCTACCGATAATAGATAAAATTATAGTGTATTCACCTACTAGCGAATATATTAAGCTATAATGTATTCAACTACCAATGAATAGATCAAATATGTAAGCCAATAAGCATTTCTAAAATTATATTCATCAAGTGATGAATATGTTTTATATTTAGTAATTCTTATGATATACATTCAATATAGTATACTATTTCATCTATTTGTTGATGAGGAATAAAATTCTATTAATTGATTGGAGAATAAAAAATTAGAAAAGTACATTGTCTAACATAAATGATGTTTTTTTATTGGGTAAACTTCATGTTGCCAATGAATAACACTAGAGTTGGGAAAAGAAAAAAGGGCTACAAAAATGGGAAAACTAAAGGGGAAGAATAACTAGGTAAAGGAAAGCACCCTATCCTTGTAGCCAATGTCAATGAATATAATAGGATCAGGGAAAATAAAAAGAGGGATACTTCTAATAAGAAAGGAAGAATATGGTAGGACAATAATTAATAGTTCCAAACAAGTTAAGGATTTTTAATTAGGAATAATTTATATAGCTTCTTCATGATGGTTGTAGATGTCGATAAAAATTAAGTTTATCCATAAAATACCTCTTTTAAACAATAAATAGATCCTTCTCATCTCAAACTTTTTAAGATCCTTTTCATCACAATCTAAATTCTAAAAATTCTATCCAAATCAACACCATCGATTATCCTAAATAAATAGAGCCAATGTTTTCTATTTATCTTCCCATCACTTATGACTCCATCAACCATCCGGAACCCATAAGATCAATGCCATATGTTACTTCCCATCACATCTATAATGCTAATGACCACCCTAAATATAGAGGGTTGATGTCATCTGTAATCCTTTTTAACATTTATGATGCCATCAACCTCCATAAATCTACATATCCAATGCCATATTCCTCCTCTTTTTCTACCCCGATGACATCGATCACTATACACCTATCATAACGATATCATACAATTGGGCCAAAAAAAATTGATCCAACACGAGGCTTCATTCCTTCATATTAGATTCTCGAATAAAACCCTTATGCCTTGATTAGTATTTCATTAGGAAACTTGGAATATTGGGATCCCATCATATAACTCTCAAACCTCCCAAATACGATTCCCTTATTTGAACTAATAAAAAGTATCGTAAACATCGCAATCGAGTCATGAAATCCCTCTTAAAAATGAATATACCCTCACAACCAACATTGGGATAAGACTCTGCTTTTACATGGATCCAATGAGAGAATAATTCAACAATGCTAAGAGCTTGTAGGTCAAATGATTGAACCAATGATGGATCCTTATCCCTCCAATTTCCCATTAACTGTATGATCTTAGATGAATTCCTCTTCCAAGAAGACGATCCTCCTCCATTCATTTCAAGAAGATTAAAAATGTGAAAATAAAAAAATATCTCATTGATGAAGTATCAAGCACACTTGTTGCTTCTTTCGAATTTATAAAATACCTCGGTTGTTCTACTAATAATATCAATTCTACCATCAACATGTGTTAAGGGTATGATCAAGGAGAATTACCCCCATGGTTTGTTTTTGGTTACCCATTCTGCGCCTAATTGAATTGTTAAAGAAAAGGTTATGGTTTTTAATTTTCCTCTTTCACACAACATTCTCCTCGGATGAACATAGACACATTAGATGCATGAAATAACATCACCTGCTTTTCAATGTGCAACCAAGTGTCCCTATCTCATCTTAGTGTTTAAGATTCAAGGCAACACCAATCCATGGAAATTTGAACAATTTGAACAACATGGTATCTATAAAATTATCGCTTTCGAGGAAATTCTTTATGTCCTATTTCAAGAATACCAACACTTTAACTATATCGTCAATTATCTTTGAGGATTGAGTTAGAAAATTGACATAATTAAGTGTAATTTGAAAAAAATCGAAGGAAGCATATTTAGAGTCCAATAAGTCATGTTGAATATTTGGACTAGATGGACACCCATACTCATCTTCTTTAGTGATTGTTGTTGCCTCTAAAATCTTGATACAAGGTTTATGACAAAGGTTATAGTTAAAAATATTTGAGCGAAAAACTATATCCAATACATCTTCATGACACAACATAATCCTCTTCATTTTATGAACATAATCCTCTCTAGTTTATGAGCACACACCTTCTACTACAACATTTTAATTTCTCTTTTATATTTTCTTAGATGGTGATACAATGCCTCTTGATGCGATGCTTCCCCTTCTTTCACCACAAGTAAGAACCATAATTTTATTTTCCATTCTGTTATTCCTTTTTCATACTTTTCTCACAACCCTTCAATTGTTAGCATACTAATATATGATTTCAACCAAAACATGGAAGGAGTATTTTCTCTATCCAATGTATTAAACTAAAGAAAATAATTTCAAATTATTACATATATTGAAAAAGTAAATATATTGGGCTCCTTGTGATGAATTTTCTCTAATTGTTGAGTGAATCTATCACACACATATATATTCGAATTATAATTTTTCATTTTCATAATTTTCATTACATATACAATCATCCACATTGAAATTTCAATATTCCTTCGAGAGAAATACAATAGATAATACTAATTCACAAACAATTTTTACAACATGATTTTTAAAACACTCAATTTTACGGCTCTTATCTCTATTGGCCTCACCAGAAAACCATTACAAGCAACATCAATGAATTTATTCCTAATTTATAAAGGCACAAATACTTCTACAACATCTAAATCTTCATAAGGTAAACCGAATAATAGGGTAATTATTTTAGGGTGAGCTCTAACAACACACCTTCAAATGTAATAAAATCATGACCCATGTAATTATCCAACATCACCTAAAGTTTCTCATTTTCTAAGATGCATAATGGCATACTTACTAATTAGGAAACCCCATCCTTAGATAGAGAAACATCTAAACAATTATTCTTCAAAACTAGGGTATTTGAAAAAAGAGACCAAAATAAAGTAATCATGTTGAAGTTCCATTTTAGTTCCACCTTTTTTGATTGATGAGGGTCACCGATGATGACCATTTGCATACCCACCGAATTTTTCTCAATATCTTCCTCTTTTGACCTCTTAGAATTTGTTTTTGGTTGATCATCATTGTCAATTTTTTTCGACACCCCCGCCTCGATGCCCTACTTCGCTTTGATGGCATTTCCTCACCGAAGCGATTCAATGTGTGAATATAAGAGATTTAACAACGTGACTACTACTTTGTAAGTTTAAATTTATCTAGTTAAGATATTTAACAACGCAACAACTATTTTCTAAGTTTAACTTTCATTGCATAAGAGCTTTAACAATGCGACTTCTACTTTATGGCTATAATGATTTCTTTTTTAATTCTTATTTTTTTCTTAATAGGGTTTATTGATGGTTACCTTTGACAAAGTGACCTTGTTGAATTTCAGTTCTATTACACACATTTTACTAAACATTTATTATGAAATAAAGATAATATTTTTACTATGACCAATAGTAAATGTACACTACTTTTGCATTGATGCTTTCACCCACCCACAAGTGAATAGATTAAATTATAGATTATTCACCTACCAACGAATAGATAAAGTTATAGTGTATTCATCTACCAAAGAATATATTAAGCTATAGTGTATTCAACTAAAAGTGAATAGATCAAATATATAAGCCATAAAATCATTTCTAAAAACATATTCATTGAGTGATGAATATGTTTTATATTTAGTAATTCTTATGAAATATATTCAATATAGTATACTATTTTTGATCTATTCATTGACCAATGACTAGTTTTTTTTTGGACCGATGAATAAAATTATATTCGTTGAGTGTGGAATAAAAAGGTAGACAAGTACATTGTCTAACATAAATGGATGCTCAATTATTGGGTAAACTTCATGTTGCCAATGAATAACACTAGAGTTGGGAAAATATAAAAAAGGCTACAAAATGGGAAAACTAAAGGGGAAGAATAAGTAGGTAGAGGCAAAAACCCTATCCTTGTAGCCAATTTCAATGAATATAATAGGATATGGGAAAAGAAAAAGAGGGATACTTCTACTAAGAGAGGAAGAATATGGTAGGACATTAATTCATAGTTCCAAAGAACCGAAGATTTTTTAATTAGGCACAATTTATATAACTTCTTCATGATGGTTGTGATGTCAAAGAAAATTAGGTACACTAATTTGTAGAAAAATATATCCCCATGAAAAGGAAGAATATATAGATTGCATGATAGTGGTGGATGGAGTCGGATGTATAGTGTCATGATGCGGGAGCATAACTCCACTATGTAAATATGTCTTGAGTCATCATATTTTGGCTTGAAGGTGTAATTGTATGGTTTAGGAGGTCATTTTATGTCATCTTGGTGTGTTTTTCTTAGTCTAGCATTCTCATAATTTTAATTATGCACTTTCCCTCCTAAAGTGCAAGTTTGAAATTTAAGGCTATTTTGGCTTGATATAAGGTTGTAATGAATCTTATGGGTCCTTTATAGTTTTCATATATGTAAAAACCTATAGAGTCCTTGGGGTCTTAAAGTGTGTGTCTGTGTGTGTGTGTCAAGTGTTTTGAACTTGGGGTTCTAACCAAGTGCTTAGGTTGATTCAAGGACTAAGCATGTAATTAAGTGGGAAAATTGCTTGTATTCGGTTAACAACTGCATAAGAGGCTATACATGACACAAATGTAACTGATTCAACCATTCCCATTCGAATGGAAATCAAGGAAGAGATTCAAGAAGGAATTATTGAGTTTGGTGTATGCTTTTGCAACCTTGTAACCATGTGAATGTCCTTATAATGGATGAATGTTCATGGAGATTTAATGCATGATTGATAACAAGCTATAACTGAAATGTGTAGGGTATTTGTATCAAGTTTTGTGTGAATTTCATTGTGTGGGTGAATTAGTGGATGCTTAGAACAAACTGTGGTGTTTTGATTTAACTGTGAATTAAGTAGTTAAGAAATTTGTGTAAGCACTCCATACATTTGGAAGAGGATAATATTATTCCTTTTGATCTCAGTGATTCTAGTTAGGTTCATTTTCTTGTGTAAGACTTTTCTTGAATTGATGTATTATATTGGCACTTTCTTTTGATTCATGAGGGATTCTTTGATTAAAGGGGGAGTGAGACTATGAATACATGGATGAGAGTCAATGTTAGAGAATTATGATCGATTCTGGTGTTCCATAGAGCCTTGAAGACATTGTATATTCAAGTGACAATGTCTTGCAGGAGGAGAAGGTAAACTAAACCTTGGGAAGGTAAACTAGACCCTTAAACCGAGACTGAGTTTTAGAGTTAGTTGATATTATGTCTAATTTGTTATGATAATCCTAATATGGGTAAAAGATCACAAGGAAAGGGATATGAAAGAATAATAATTCAAGGAGAAGGTTGTTATACTTCATTTTAGTGATAAAGGCTTTTTCTCATCAGAAACTATGCATGCGCGCTACTAAGATAATGGAAAGAAAGGGAAATGGAGAACTTTGCACGTGATTTAGAAGCCATTGGTAAATCTAAATCTTAGAAAACCTCGAGACAGACCTCCAGGAGAAAATTTGGACCTTGAAAGTGCATGTAAAAGTTTTTATAACATTTTTCCTTTCCCTTGGGCTTTTAGGAGGGTTTTTGAGAACCTGAGCTAGGGTTAGTATTTTGAGGGATCAAATCAACTCTTTTTGACTTAAAATTTTCAATATATAATCCCAAAATCCTATAGAAAGGGATGATGAAGAAATTTTTGATAACTAACAGTTCAATTTCTTGATTTTTGTGACAGTTGGAGAGAGAAAGTGCAAAACATAGTCAAGGGCTAGTGGAAAGGAGGTGAGTTACAAATGAAGTATGATCTAGAGATGGAGTCAGGTAATTGAATTTTATAGAAATTTAAAACCCTCTAATGGGCATCTAGAATGATATTCCTTTTGTGTTGAAACCCCCTAGACAAGATTTTATGCCTGATAGTAGTGAGAGACAGACCTAGTAAGGGTTTGCGAGGAAGAATGTAAAAGGTGATGTATAGAGAATAATACAAAGAATATAATCCTGAATTTTTGCATACATCTTGGGCATGGTGGAGAGAAACTAAATATGGTACTAGCTTATTTTAGGTGATTTCATTTTTCCTCAACCATGGTTGGACCAAAGGCATTGTCTTAAGGGTATTAATTTGCAACTTGTACAAGTAGTAAAATCTTTGTTCTTAATTCTTTTTCCATCAAGTTTGCAATGATCTAGTGTTGTTTAAGGTGGGTGAATAGGGTGCAGGGTGCTAGAAGGAAGGGTAAGCCTAGAAAATTCTAAAGTGGATTACTTCAATGGCGAACAAATTTGAAGAGAGAGTGATGGAAATGTTGATGAAAGGTGAGTAAAGAACTAAAGATCACCATAGTTTGTGTAGTAATACCTCTTTTCACAATAAGAGGTAGGGTAAATGATGTGTTAGAGCCTTCCAAGTGTCAACCAATCCAAGTTCTTGCATTTGAAGTCAAGTTAAGCACACTAGAACCATTGTATGTATCTCTCATTTCAGAGTAAGGCAAAGGTAGAATTTGTAACCACTTTAATAGCTGAGTACATGAATGAATTAATATGTTATTGACTACATTAGTCTACAAAGAGAATTGCTGAAGCTGTAAAATCATCTAATGACATGGAAAATCTATGCATAAATTTTAAGAGGCCTAGGAGAATTCAATTTACTCGGTACTTTCTTAGGTGTTTTTTTACTAAGGATGAAGAAGAGGGAATGAAACTAGCTCAAGGTTTTTATAGTGTAAATCTACCCTCTCCATGACATGACATAGGTGATATGGTAAGAAGATATGTTTTTCAAAACTAACATCTTGGTGTATTCTAGATAAATGTTCTTTAGTACTCGGTACTATTTTTATTATTATCAAAAAGTAAATTATGTAAGATATTTTTCCTTAGACATAAAAAAAATAATTGTGAAGGAGTGGAAAAATAGTGATTGTGAGGAGGTTGTACACCCTTGTATCATGCAAATTTTAGTGGATCATCAAAAATAAAAAAATCAAGGAATGGTGTAGGAAAAATATTGAAGAAAAAACAACTAACATATTAAGTTGTCTTAGGGTGAATAAGGAGGTGGAAGAGGAAAAATCTTCTACTAAGAAATGCATAGAATAAAAAAACACTATAATAGGAAACATACAAGAAAGCTTGATTAAAATTAAAGATAATATTGTCAAATTGTTGGAATCCAAATGAAACATTACACAAGATAAGATGCAATAAAAATGAAATCTCTGAACATAACCTCATCGAACCATATAGTTTAAAATATTATAAAAAAGGAATTTATTGCACTCCTTAAGAAAACCATAGAAGACATAAACATGAGAATATCATAGTCGGAGGAGAGTATAATTTATATCGGTAATGATATTGATTATAGGAAGTTGTGTGAAAACAAGCACTATGTTTTGGAAATAATATTACTGGACCTTGAATTTGATATACTAATTCAATGAAACATAAGGATTAACTTCTTAGAGAAAGGGACCAAAAGATGGATGAATTGAAGAATATATTTTAAAAAAGAACAAAATGATAACAAAGTTGGAACAAAAAAGCAAATAAGTGAAGAAACGATATAATAAATATTAAGAAATGTTGAGGATTCATCCATTAAGATAGATAGATGTGCTTATTAAGTTAGACATGTAAATATAAAATATTATGCTTTGATAGAAAAATAAGCAAAGATGTAGGAAACGCTTTTAAAAATAGAACTAATGGAAAATATTACCAAGGGGTATGAAAAAGGGATGCATATTGTAGTGAAGTAGGTCATAAAATGTAAGGTCATCATTCACATATTGTAGTGAAGCGTATGACATTGAGGGCATCATTCACATATTACTTGTGTATATTCGTATAATTTTAAGGTTATCTTGATTGTAATGAATTGAAAAGGACTCAATCCTATTAGTGTTTTGAATCATTTTTATATTGAGTTGCTTGTATTGAATCTTGAATGAAAGACATTTGTTATTCCAAATCTTATATTGTATTGGTAAATCAGAAAATGAAAATGTAGGGCTTTTGAATTTAAGTATTTAGTAACGAGATGATGTACTTCAAGATTTGAAATCATGGCATAATACTTTATTTTTATTCTACAAATAATATTGGATATTTTTGTAATAATAATACGTTAATATTTGAAAACATTTGTATTTTTGCAATGTTAACAAAACATACTTGCATAATCCATATCAAAAAATATTTTCATAATCAATAATAAATACAAATTAAATCTAACTTAAACACAACTGAAAGTAAACAAATTTCCCACAAAAAAATTGCATGACCATGTACCATAAATGGAAATTCACCCCGCTCCTTACAAGGGAACCATTGTTCTTATTAGTTAGTGATCCATATGGATCCAAAATGACTCCACTTCATCATCTCAAATCGACGAAGAGGGAAAAATAATACATAGAGGCCTTGTCTTTATAGTAATAGGACCACTTTGCTCTGTGTAGAGTGGTGGTTATAGAACAACCACCCAACCAGGGCGGTGGTCCTAAGACCTCCCGTCTGCATTGAGTAACGTCCTGGCTCTTTCGGACAGAAAACAAAAATATGAAACAAACAACCCTAGAATTTGAAAGGTTGTTTATGTCTCTTCTCCTCCATGACATTTCCCATTCTCCAAAGTGTAGGGAGGACATGCGAAAGGCTATAAATATATGTTTGTATAAGAGAACAAGATCATCGAAGCATGAAAACAAGTGAGAAAGAAGTTCTTAGTGTTGGAATTGTGTTTTGTAGAAGAAAGGAGTGTTGAGACAAAGCAAACAAGTAATTGGGAGGAAGTGTGAGATATTATCTACTTCTCTTTCATACTTATTGTAATTTCTATACTTATTGTTTTGAATTGGCCAATAAAAGTGGGAAGAAAGAGAAATTTCCCTTCCCGATTGGTTTTTCCTCCTTTGGAGGTTTCCAGGATAAAACTTGTTGGTGCTTGAGACTTTTATATTCTTTCATTTTCCAAAGCAATTGTTGATTCTAAGCACAAGCAAGATTCATTCACTGGCTATCTCTATCATTTTCTAATCGAAAGTAGAACAACAATGTTTAATTTGTGATTCTCGTGGATAATTCCAATGTTAAAGAGTTTATAGATAATTTTGGTATCAAATCTAACAAGTATCCGTGTCTATGGTATTCGTTCTTGGATTTGTATGATAGTGACGAGATCTAAAGGTGAAGAGGCTTTACCTCATGATCTAGAAATTTCTACAAAGAAGTAGAAATAAAGAATTTAGGGAAAAATGGAGGAAGAGAACTTGGTATGTAGAATCAAGATGTTGGAGACCATGATGGAAAGGATGTTTAGAAGGCAAGAAGAACTTGCAGATTTGTAGAAGACAACTTCTGTCAAGCAAGACTCCATGGACTCAGTGGTTTGAGGTTTAGCTGAAAAATTTGGCATAGGAAGGAGCCACCATGAGGAAGATTATGGGGAAGAGCATGAAGAAGAGACTTCAAACGCAAGAGAAAAGGTAAAATCTAACCATACTCCTTTTAGAGTTGATACGAAAGTTGAGATTAAAATATTTGAAGGACAAGTAGATGCAAATTTGCTTGATAAATGGTTAAAATAGTTATAAGTCTACTTTAGCATCCATAATGTCACTGAGGCACAGAGGATCACCTTTGCACATCTCAAAATGGAGGGACACGCTCTGGTTTGGTGGGAAACCCATATAACCACTTGTGAAAATAAGTAGCATCCTATTGTGAAATCTTGGCAAGAATTTAAAGAATTACTTAGAGATAACTTCTATCCTATTGGCCACAAGACTAACCAAATGATTGAATGGAAATATTTTAGACAAGGCAGTGGTCAAAGTGTGCAATACTATACTACAGAGTTTCGGAGGTAGGCCATGTTTATAAACATGAAATTGAAGGATGAGGATATTCTCTACTAAGTACTGGGAGTACTTCACAATCACCTTCGAAGAAAATTCATCTCCACAAAGCCCAAATATCTCAATGAAGCATGTGTGTAGGCATACTACATAGATGATGAAAAGAAGAAAGGAGAAGCAGAGCCAAGGGTAAAGCAGTCGACAAATCAGCAGAAAAAAGAGTATGGGAAAACAAGTAATAAGGGTAAGTGGAAAGGGAAAGGTAAACAAGCTGCCACTACTTTAAATACTTGTAAAGATCCCAAGAAATTTTGAAAGAATTGTGATATCAACGGTCATACTGACGCTACATGTTAGAAGTTTCATCCGGAGTTACACCCGAAGAACCAAACCAAGGACTCAAAGAAGTCCATGACAGTTGTAAAATCAGAAGGGGAGGTGGAAATAGAAGATGACTTTGATGTAGACGAAAGGCTTGGATGCATGACCACCAACATGGACAACCAGAAGAGGAGATGAGTAGACTATTCCAAATCCAAATCCAAATCAAGAGAAATAAGGTAAATTATTTGGTTGATACTTGTTCTCGAGTCTAACTTGATTTTTGAAGTAGTTGTAAAGAAGCTTGGTCTTGATACTTACGAGCATCTACACCCTTATCCTTTAGGTTGGGTAAAGAAGGGTGTTGAAATTCAGTAACAAGAAGATGTAAGGTAAAGTTTGGGATAAATTCCCGAGATATTGATGTTTTAGAAGTTGACGTTATTCCACTTGATGCTTTTGATGTGGTATTCGGGAGTCCTTGTATATTAGGGATGCAATATTTATGAAAAGGGAAAACCAAGATCTGACAGATGGGTCAAGGATGGGATCAACTACAACATCCAGCACACCAGCATAAGACATAGGTTACTATGGTGAGTGCTAACTAAGAAAAATGAATTATTCAAGCAAATCATAATCAATTTTGTTTACTATTGTTAAAGGATAAACAAAATGGGGTAGAAGTTTCAGAGATTTCTAACTAGGGAAAACATGATTTGGATAGTATTATTCAATATTTTAAGGAAGTATTTCAAGCTCCCGGTGGGTTACCACCAAAACATGAAGTAAAGCATGATATTTAGCTATTGACATAGTCCCCTCTACTGAACATTGGGTTGTATAGGCAATCCTTGCTTGAGAGTACTGAAGTAAAGAAACAACTCTAGGAACTACTAGACCAAGGGGTGATACATCTGAGCACCTCACCATGCAGTTCACCTATTGTGATGGTGCCAAAGAAGGATGGTTCTTGGAGAATGTGCATCGAATACCACGCTTTGAACAAGATCACCATAAAGAATAGATATCCACTTCCCCGCATAGATGATCTCTTAGACCAACTTCAACATGCCAAATTCTTCACGAAGTTGGATCTACTGAGATCGATTAGTGACCCCGAAATATATACCACACCTAAACAAACATGAGTGGTCATAGAATCAAATGGGATAAAAAAATATAGTGGTTCTCAACAATCATGGTTTTCCCAACCAAATAATAGTCCTTGTGAAGGAACAATGGTGCCGATCTTCAAGGAAAAATTTATTTCTAAGACCATTCCCTTTTCACTAATCCTCTTATTCCACTAATAATCACATATCAATAAAGGATATTTCAATATTTTCAACACTAATTTAGAAAATATAAAACAATACATTTTAATTTGGCAATGTTGATTTGGCATTACTTGATTTAAGTATTTAGTGATCAAATCAACATGAATAAGGAAAAACACCTAGATACATGCACATAAAATGTTGTAACAAAATGTCTTAATAGTGGATGATGACAAAATTTGAGCTCCATTTACTACAAGAAACACTTCAAAACAAAGAATAAATATTAATTTTTATGCCATATTAAATAGTATCATTACAACTCTAAATTGGGGGCACCATTCCTCATGCCTAATATATAACAACTGTAAGGTGGGTCTCATTGGTACACATCCCAAGAAAAGTACATTAGAAAATGAGGTCATATAATTTTATAAAGATAGAAAAATATAAATGATGGTCCCACATGCCATTTTCTAGGAGGTTGGGTTTGATCAACGGAACTTGAAGCTATGTAAAATTTATAAGGTAATGTTGGCCATATATAGAAAATTACTTCCATCAAATTTGCGTAACCTTCCAAAGTGAACTCTAGTGAGTTATTAGATTTTAAAATACCACATGGCATAGAATTCATAATAATAATTTCATAGGTAACCATGAAGCATTCATATGAACATTTTATTTCCTCCAATGTTTCACTACAAATTATTATGTGACGATTAAATGATTGAAGACTTTGTTTGATAAAAGGTGAATATTGTGATGATATACTCGATGAAGTTGTAAGACTTGGAGGTATGAAGGCCATGAATTATGCATATTGTATTCTCGAGAGGAAACTAATGTAGTAATGATGATGTCATCATCACCTTTTCTTTCCATAAATTGGAAAACTGTGTGATTTTCATGAATGGTTATGATAAAGTGACAACATAATGTTTCCTTAATTTGACCGGATGGACACCGCCTTCTAATAGAGATAATAGTAAAAAAACATCAAATAAACATACACAAATAAACAATGCTTATAACATTGAACATGTAATTGATATGAATTTACATCAAAATCAATCTAAAATCAAATTTTTGAATTAAAAAATAAAATATAGTATAAAATAAATACATTAGCATATTTTCAATTACTTCAATCAATATTAAGTAACCCTTGTTTTATGTAAAACACCTACCATAGATACAAATTAATAGCCTTGAGATATTTTTACCTTTACCAATAACATCCTCGCAAGACTCAAAGATTCTTACCCAAGAAAATGTTTTTCCAAAGTGGAAACATTTGTTAAACAATGAAAAACTTCTACAATATATAGAATGGACATTGAGGTTTGTTTAGATAAACTAGCAAATTTTATGTAATAAATACGAACATACATGCCCAACTTAACAACAAAAGTGATTGTATTTGAGGTTAGTGTCACAAGACCCTTTAAGGAAATGAATTTTTCCTATGAAATTTGAATGAACAATCTACTCTCTCCAATGGGAGAACATCTAGATTGGATCTTATGTAATACCATTTCTTAATTACTATAATATTCTTATCTATATTTTCATCTAATTCTTCCAAATCGTTCAAATTCAACAGAGATTTTATTTCACAATATGAGGGATGGTGTAGCATATGTTTTCCATCTTCATCTACATAAACCCTATGCTTAAGAAAGATTTTTTTGAATACTCTTCATCCATGAATTATTCATACCGAGGAAGTAAAGGTTAAGATTATCATCTAAATAGTCCTGTTATGTCAACTCAAGGTTTCTTGTGTGAGATTTGTTAGTAAATTTGCAAATAACTATGCCATGTGAACCATATTAATCATATTTAAGAATATATACAATATCAAATATTGGTGTAGACCCCTTGACATAATAGTGTGGAATGAACATAAAGATGATACAACATGTGTTTCTCAGTTCCTTCAATTTTTAAATAATGGTCAGAGGAAGATATAATGTTTTTGTGATAGTAAGTTTTATGATATACCAATGAGATTCTTGAATTCTTTCTTCACTATAAATATGTTGGTGTGTGGGATCCTATGTGTCCTCCACTCACATATGGAGGGTCATCTCAAATGGGTAGGTTTAGGGTTTGCTTGTCTGTCATGCACTAGGGTTAATCAACACCTTATATGTACCCTTTTATTCCTGATTTATGAGTATGCCAAGACACTCCATTGTCTTTCCTTTATGTGTAAGCTTTGTTTCTGTTGAGCAAGTTCTTCCATTGTTGATCGATCCTTGTGATTACGCTGGAGCTATCACGATTTCGTTTGAGTGCAACTACTTTGTGGTGCATCGTTTCTGATTTGATTCTTGCAAACTCTTTCATGGTATCAGAGTTGAGATCGGGTAAACGTGCATTCGTCATTTGAGTTGTGATTACTCTTGGTCTCATTTTTTTACTCGTGCAAGTTTTTTGATCATTATATTTTGGAAATTTATTGCTAACGTATTTAACAAGTTGTTCTTGGAAATTTGTTTTTTGTTGTGTTCTTCATGCATGTGCAAGTATTCCTGAAGCTTTCAGGGGTTTTACAACTACATTTAGCTAATTGCAACTAAATCTGGTAGATCAGTTAAAATAGAGGTTATTTTCTAGTTTTTAAAAAATTATTAAACTGAAATTTTTTAGATCTATGTTTTTGGTCTCTCTCTGTGTTTTTGCATGGTGGTTTTACAGAATACATGTTTAAAAATATCTGGTATCATTTTTGGTTTGCATGGTGTTGTGGTTCACCACCGAGCTCCTACCACTCTCTACTAAGCTACTTCAACTTGCCTTCAAGCTCCCTCAACTTGCCAACTCCTCCGGGATACTTGGCCGAGCTGTTTCTGCCTCCGCCAAGTTACTCTATTCGGTTTTTTAGCTCATTCGAGTTACTTTGTGGGTGCATGTTTTTGCTTTGTGACGGGTCATTTTTACCCGTCGAGTCGAGTCATGTTTTGCTTTGAGGCCAAGTTTCTCCCCTACGAGCACCTTTCAAACTCTTTCGAGCTTCCTCTTAACCGAGTTACTCGTGTGATATTTTTTTGGTTTTCCTCATGTTTCACCTCTGTAGAGTCATTTTGTTTTGCCTAGCCGAGTCATGTTCTCGCCCTAGCCAAGCCTTCTTTTTACCTGCGAGTTGCATCTTTTTCACCTGAACGAGCTCCTACCCTACCTCGAGCTCATGCTCGCTCCCGTAACTCATTCCCCTCCTAGTCTAAGTCATCTCCTTCCTTGCAACCTCGCATTGAGATTTCCCACCTGTGGAGTCTCCTCTCGCCTCACGACCCTACTCGGGCTTCATTCCCGCTCCCATGAGCTTTCCCCTATCTCGCATGCCTATCTTGTCGCCTTCTTTCCCGCGCCCGATCGAATCCACCTCCAATGGCTCTCCCGAGCTCCTCCTCGTGTCCGAGCCTGCCCAATTGTCTCCACCTAACACGTGATCCTCCACCCAACTTGGGATCCTCCACCCAACTCGGGATCCACCCGAACGGTAAGTTTTTTTGGTAAGTCTTTTTAAAAAAATAATTTTTTTGGTAAGTTTTTTTAAATTTATTTTTCGTGGATTTTTTCGGATTTAATTATATATGTTTAATTTTTTTTTGGGAAATATATTTAAGTATTTAATTAGGATTTAATTTTAATTAGATCTTAATTAGTGTCTCTTTCTAATTCGAAATTAATTAGATTTAATTATATTAAATCTAGTTTTATTAATTTTGAATCTAATTATCTTTTACGATTAGTGATAATTTAAATCGTCTTTTAAATTAACGTTAATTGTCATTTTTTCCAATAGCTCTAAAATTAGCCAAATTGGGTGTTTCAAAATGATAAATTTTTAGGCATTATTCTTGATTTTTTTAACTAATTGTGCGCTCAAATGTGCAGTGACACTTTGAGCACCTATTTTCCTTCCGAGCATTTTTCTAGCATTCTGAAGCTCATTAGGACTTATCTTGAGTTCATCTAAAACTTGTATTTACCCTTATTATTGCTTACAACTAGTGAGCACATCCACCACATTTTGTAGCAAGGGGGTATCCTTTGCGACGTGAGACACTCTTTCTCACAACCAAGATTTGATTTTGCCTCCTTCCTAGTTTTTGCAAGTTGTGCTTGTATACGGTGTCACTTTGCTTTGCGCTCCACGAAACACAATTGTGGTCTCCTCTCTTGCGCATTATTATGCTGATTGCAAGGTGAGTTACCAACTGTTTCAAGATGCATGCTTGGACCCAATTGTATCCAATGCACTCAACTATAAAGTGCCGAAAGCAGGGGGTTTCTATATTGTCTTGGGTGGTTGTGATTATTTTCTACATTCCTTCTCTCTCTCTTCACAATGGATGCTTATTCACTTCCTTTGCTTACATCGTTCAACTTTTTCGAGTGGAGATAAAAATAATTATGAAACTAAGAGGTAAAGGGTTATTCTCGCATCACCATGGGAACTAAGACTGAACTAGATGATGACCCTAGTAAAATCTAAGTGGTTAAACCATAGTGATGAAGCTTTAGGTCTTCTTTACATGTCCATTTCTCTTGACTTTCTCTTCCACATTGAGTCGTCTGAAACACCTAATTCTGCATGGAAAACGTTAGATAAAATGTTTGGACAATAAGATGACATGAGAGCACATGAGTTGGAAAACGAACTACTAGGATTAAATCCTAGTGACTTTGAAAACCTACAAGCCTTCTTCTCAAAGTTTGTCCACACTAGATTGTTGCTAAAGGAATGTCAAGTAGAGAAGAAAGATTCCCAATTGATCTTGTCGATTCTTTCTAAGTTAGGTCCCAAATACTCTGTCTTCGTGTCAACTTTTACGCTACAAAAGCTGCCTTGGGCAAGGATTGGAATATGCCCTCCTTTGATTGTTTTTCATCCCAACTCATTCGAGAACATGAAAAAATCATTCAAATGGGGTATCTCAAGTCTAAGTCACATGCCCTTGTAGCAAGTACTAGTAAGGAAAAAGATTGATAACGAGATAGAGAAAAACATCAACCTAACAAAGAAACGAAGACCAAAAATAAATTTAACATGAATGCTTCGACTTCTCGAGCCTAGAGCAAAGAAAGACAAGTTTTTGTTTTCTTATTGCAAGAAATCTGGTCATAAAGAGCATCTATGTATGAGAAAACAAATTGATCACCTTACTCATTTAATTGATAAAAATAAAATAGGTGTTCTTGAGTCTATAAAAAAATGCTCCAAAGGCCGAGTCTTCTACTCTGCAGAGAGTCTAAATCTGATAAGAAGAAAGGGAAGGCCCTCGTATCTTGAGTTTCTCCTTCATTGACATGGATTATATATTCCAGGCCTCACACCTCATGGATTTTTGCATGTTGAGTTCTCCAACATCGAACCTTGTGATATGTCCCAAATCACGTTGGGTGATAACACAAAAGTGTCGGTTTCAGTAGTGTATCGGTAGATATAGATGGAAGAAAATTTAACCAAGTGTTGAGTGTTCCCGATCTCTCTACTAATCTCCTATCGGTTTACCAAATTACTCACCTTGGTGAAGGAATGCGAGTGGAATTTGATCCTAACTTGGTGATTATTCGTGAGCTTAATAATGATACTACAGTGGCTGGGAAAGGTAGATCACCATTCATAGTTGTATACCTTTTCCCACTTTACTTCTGATTTGATGCCCACTTCATTACTTGCTATTGAGATAAGCGTTAAGTCCTATTCGAATTCTACTTCTCACCCTATTGAGGTTATTCATCTCTTTGATTCGGATTCTAACTCCTTAGATGATGATGTTGTGAGTGTGTTCTTCTTCTTGACCCTCGACTTTTGAGTCTTCCGATTCTGATAGTAGTGATGACGAGGACAATGTCCCTTCTCACTCGAGTGAAGAATCTTCTGACTTTGAGCTTGATCCTCTTGGTCCTCTTTGGGCTAGGAGAAATTTGTAAAGTGCTGGAGATTTAGTTAGAGATACTTCGGATATGAGACATACTCCTTAGATTTTGTTGGACCCCACTCTTTCTTCACCTCTTCTTCTAATTCAGTTGTCTCCTCTATTTCTTCATGTGATGATAGTTCCACTGACACAGACTCACTTGGTTCTACTTCTGATGACAAGGATTGTGCACCCAGTTCTGATGTCAAGAGTACTACAGAGGACTCTTCTCCTCCTTCTCTCACTATTCTAGAGAGTGTTGACACATCCCACATCTCATCAGATATTGAGAAGTATCCTATACAGTATCATATAATCATCACACCCGCCTCTTTTTCACCTTTAGTGTGTGAGGCCCCTTTCACTCCTCTACCTTCATTGGATGACTCATACCTATCTGACATCGCTCTTTTGTTTCTTGAGCCCTCTCATTGGGACGAGTATCTTCCTAACCTTAGTCGTCTTTTCGTAGAGTACACTTGTGATGTACTACAATTATTTGAGAGGAGTTCATCATCTCCATTGTTGGGAGTTCCCCTTCTGGGACTCTTACTACTTCCACTTTTCCAGAGACTTTCATTGATCCACCCTTGTTTGTGGATCCATTTTTTTGTCACGGGGGATGTTTTGTTTCCTTCACATCACTTGGACATCATTTATATAGGTGTTCACCCTTCATACTCTGATAGTTTTGCACTCGTGACATTACCTTTGGTTCCTTTGCACTCGCTTGCTAGACCTATGTCACACTTTCGTGGACCAAACTCAGAGTTCTTCGTGCTACTACCTTCGGTTTCCTTCGTGGAGTGGGTATATTTCAACACATATTTTATGTCCTTCCTAAGGGAAGACACATAGTTCAGTGCGGATGGCTCTTCTTTAGTCTAGAGGTAGAGGATCTCATCATCGACATTCTTCTAGGAGACTTCTTAGAGTTGCAGAGTTCAAATCCATCCATGGCATCTTTTGCATCCATCTCGTCTCCCTCTTCTTCTCTCTTTTTCATCTTTTCGAGAGATTGCCCTTTTGTACATGGGTACCTTTACAAGCTAGTCTATGGCCAGGACCCATCTTTGGCATCTTTCTTAGATTAGAGAGTATTTTTTTCTCTTGTGGTGGATGTTTTTCCCACTGGGTTTTCCTTCACTGCTTGGGACTTCTTTTTGTGCATGGGTACCTCATCGACTTTATGTTAGGACCCATTTCTCTTCTTCTTCTTCTTCTCCTTCTAGGAAGATGGTGTTTGTATATGGGCACCTTATCAGGCCTTTAGTTGTCGGGACCCATTGACACATCTTTTTTAGTTGTTTAGGAGTGTCTCGTTATTCTTTTTGAATCATTATAACTACTACCCCAACTTTGATGAAGGGGGTGTTGGTGTGTGGGATCCTATGTGTCCTCCACTCACATATGGAGGGTCATCTCACATGGGTTAGGTTTAGGGTTTGCTTGTGTGTCATGCACTAGGGTTACTCAACACCCTATATGTACCCTTTTATTCCTGATTTATGAGTATGCCAAGACACTCCGTTGTCTTTCCTCTATGTGTAAGCTTTGTTTCTGTTGAGAAAGTTCTTCCATTGTTGATTGATCCTTGCGATTACGCTAGAGCTATCACGATTCCGTTTGAGTGCAACTACTTCGTGGTGCATTGTTTCCGATTTGATTCTCACAAACTCTTTCAAAATACTTTAAGAGAGTAACATCATCTATTATCTCATTATTATCCATTGATGACGAGTATTTGATTGTTGCAGATTCGAAACAATGTCAAAATGTTGTTATTTATTTCCATGTTGATAAAATTTCCAAAGAGTAGCATTATCTAGACACTCAATACTTCAAACCGCATCACAAGTACTAGCATAACATCTTGTACAAACTTGAGTTGCTTACTCGACTTCCGAATCACTATCCATGACTAATCACAAAGAATTTGAAAGTATTAAAAATACAATCATTATTCAGTTTTTTCAAAATGAATAAAAATAAGTATGAAAATAAATTAAAATACCTCATTGGAATATAATATTGATTGATCAAATGGTGGTGTTAAATAAAACTACACAAATTCATATCAAATAAAAACTTTAAAAATGAATGACAAGTCTATCAAAACATTTGTTAGGGTTTTGATCAAAAATAAAAAATTGAAATGTATCATAAAATAAACGAATAAAGAGATATACCTAGTATATAAATAATATTGATAGATCTCTTGTAATGAAAATTTTCTTTGGGTTTGGTTGTTTTTTGTATTCCGCTTCCCTTAACAATAGATGTCGAAAATGGAAAATTTAGTACATTAAACTGAAAAAAATAAAAAAAAACATTTTAAAGGATTCTCAAATTTGATTTTTCCATTAAAAATAAAAACATCATAAAATTGACACAACATACTAGGTTTTCTATTGTGAATCTACAAATCTACATTTGCTCGGTATTGTGATACACATTTGTTATCGGTAAGTTTTTTTAATTTTTTAATTTTGTTTTGAGTACTAATTATTTTGTTTTTTTATCTAATTTTTTATTAACTCGCATCCAAATATTTAATTATTGGATAAGATTGGGTCAACAAAATTATTTTTTGGTTAAAAATAATTTGTGAAAAATAATATTATATATATATAATAAAGTAACATTTTTAGTTAATTTTAGAATAGAAGAGATCTAGGGATGACTAATTCCCATGGTTTTTCCTTTATTGGGTTGTACATAAATTGTTTGGTCTCGTATAGTTATATTTTATGTCATTTAACATATTATTAGAAAATTTGTTCAACTAGTTTAATATGTGGTGTCCCCAAATTTCACCTTGAAATTTGAGACTACCCCATGTAAAAAATTTCGTACTTTTAAAATAATGGGTCATTTTGTGTTTTTATTGCTAGAAGATGCTTGTATTGCATCAAGATATTCCCAATGAATCATAGGAGCCAATTTTGACAAATACCCAGATGCCGAAAATTGTTTTATCCCTTCATCAAGTTTTGTCTGTGGGAAAATTTTATTTAATTATTTTGAGCCCCGTTTGAAGTAAATTGTGCTCTGGTTTAGCCCTGTTGAAGTTTTGCATGTCAATATTCACATATACTAGTAGGGTTTTCATCAGGAATGGATCTGAGCTTTCTGTGACTTTTGGCAACGTTTTGCATGTTTTTTTATTTTGGAGATCATCTAAGGCCGCCATGCCGAAGGAATCACCTCAGGAATTCACGTTCTCCTTAAAAAGATGAAGTAATGCACAAAAGCCTCTTCTTGACAAGTCACATTTTTGGGAATGGATGGATTTAAGTCATAAGTGGGATTTTGTACCTACTTTGCAGGGTACTTTTTCCCATGAAGGCAAAGTCACTTAAGTTATGATGGGAAAATTAGAGGTAGCAGCAAGCGGGAAGTTCTTACCTGCCTTGCAGGGTGAAAATTCCCATTATAAAATAAAGAAAAATAACTTAAGGCATTGATGGGAATTTCTTACCTACCTTGCACGGTAAAAATTCACATTGTGGAAGTCAAACAACTTAAGTGGATGAAGGGATTTTTGGAGCTGCCATGCAGGGTGAATAATCCCATCAAAATTGACTTTTAAATAAAGAAATCGGCCTTTGCCAAAAAGTGCGACCCCTTTGGAGCATTAATTTATTTATTTAATGACATTTATTAATAGTCTCCTTCCTAATTTTGGCACCCAGGATGAGGAAAAGTCAATGCATAAAGAGAAGTCAAAGAACACTTTGAAGTGGAAGGCTAAAAATAAAATAAATTTATTTATTTAATGCAGCCCTAAAGCATGCTAAAAAGTGCGACCCATTTGGAGGATAAATAATGCTTTTTGAAGTATTTATTAATGGTTTTTTATTCCTAATTTTGGTGCATGGAGAAATAAAACGTCCAAATATGATGTGAAGTGAAAGTAGAGGGCTAAAAATAAAATAAATTTATTTATTTAATGGCAGCCATGAGCATGCAAAAAATAGGCACCCAAGTTAAAGAGAAAAGCATGCTTATTAATTAATTAATTGCCAGGAATAGGAGAGGCAATTATTAATTATAGAATGATGAAGGTTATATAAGCATGAGCTACCATAATGATGAATGAATTAATTATTATAGCAAAGGAGTGCAGCCTGATAGTTTTGCGCCCAAAGGAGGAGAATTTTTTCTCAAAGAAATGTTTTTCATTGCCGAAAAGCTTCAAGGTTTGGCGCCTAGGATTGGAGGAGCTTGTTTTAAGCTTGGTTAATTATCTGCATATTGGTATAGGTGCCCAGGTGAAGCTAAAAATATTTATGCTTGCTTTGCATGCAAGAAAAGCCTCAAATTTTAGGGCAGCGGGCTTTATATACTGATTTTTATGATAAAAATCAAGTGTTCATGTTCCGGTTTCCATCTTTGTTTGAATTAATTGCAGGTATTCATTACTGGTGCTTATATAATTGAAAGGAAGCTTAAATCAATGTCAAATACATTGAATATATCTTATGAATCAAGAAACTCCCGATCTCGCACTCAAATAAAGAATTCCACCGAATAAAAAGAAAAAGAATTCTCGACAAAGATTGCTCCAACTATGGCAAAGCGGGATGAACGAGAAGGCTCAGCGGAATCATGCATTACTTCTAGATTTGCCGATATCGGTGATACGGATCTAGGCCCATAACCTCTTTCCGAGTTGATTGACAGATCTAGAGCTGGAAAGACATCTCTCATGCGGGCAGTCAAGAGCAGTGGAATCATTCGAGCTTCAACATTCCCATTCACAACTCAGTTGCCAGAATTTGTCATGGAGTGTGCAAGGTCATACCATCCACTATCCAGATCAATCTGGGATGTTGCGGGGAAGACAATAATCCGGCTGGATGCACAATTTATCAATTATTGTCTGAAGATTCCAACACGACAGGTGGTGACTACTATCAACATGTTGGACGCTAACAATAGATGGGAGAAGCATAAAGTCGATTGTGTGGGCATAATGAATAGAAGGTATATGAAGAAGCCCATATCTCCATCAAAGTTCCCGAGGAATCTTCCACGATCCAATTTGGTGTAGGAGGTGGATGACATTACCAAATTGCTATGCAAGATAAATGGTGAAGCTAACACTCACAACTTCTACTCATGGATGTATGCCTTCATCAAGACCATTGAGATTGACAAAGTAGATTCGATAATCAATTGGTTGGAGATCATCAGTGACAACATCGGTGAGTATCTCCAGAGTGTGAGGCATACTTACAACTTCAAGATGAATTCATATTTGGCATATGTAGTAGCCTCATAGGGTATCTTCTCCAAGCTGGATAGACGTGGCATACTATCCAAGGATCCTATTTTTGAGTGTTATCCACGACTTCTTATCGTGCCTACATGCAATAAAGATTACAAGGTGGTCAACAATGGATTCTTCTATGGATTAATTTGCAGGTTGAACGCGATGATCCGAGACCAATGAGGTAAGCAAGAAGTTGGGAAGTCATCCCAGATTGGAAATATCTTCATCCAAATTATAGACTTTACATACCTTAGGGTCACCGGATTTTTAGGAGAACCACTAAACTACCCGAGATATCCAAGCAATAGATTGGTCATCATGGAGCCGAGAATAAATCTCAGAGAGATGCATGACTTACAATCAAATGACACAAGTCTACATGTGCTTCTTCCTGATCATAGTGGGCTATTACAGCTGCCAGAGCATTCACAGAGCCAGAGGAATTGAAGTGGAGATGTTCGCTAAGTATGAGCATGGGTTCTTTCCAGCAAGGCTGAAATTTGATCCATTTGGGGTAGTAAGAAAGACAATCTCCTAAGAATACGTGCATGTGCCTTCGTTAGAAGATTTTTGGATGAAGTGTAGAAGTGATTACGAAGTTAGGAATAAATACTTCAGCAGGTTATCAATGCGACAAGTGTTTGATTATGGATTAGCACCGATACTTGTGAATCTTATAGATGATGGGCCTATGTTACTTGACGCATACCATCAAATGGGAGGGGATAGAGTTGTACTTCAGGAGAACATTGGTGGCTGCCATATGATCGAGGAGAGGTATGTCGTTGTTTTGGTCAACACTTCGAATCGTCACGACAAAGGGGTATTTCATTAATGAAGCTTTGATGAATTAGATCACAAGAAACCTCAGCACATGAGATTCCATCAAAAGGAAACACGAGGGAGAAAGAAGCAGAAGAGGCCTGAAAAGCTTAAAGTGCACAAGAAGTCTCATTCGAGGGAAAAGGTCACTTCTACGGTTATGGTGCTAGTTTCGACTTCTCCAGGTCAAGTACTTCACCAAATTTTGCACCTCAACAAGATACTTTCGTTCCTCCATTGAATCTGGAAACATTTGTGTTTTCTCCTCAGCCACTCCGATCAACCTCTTCCTGAAGAAACGCTAAAGTTACAGATGGCAAAATTTGAAAGAGCTTTGTCTTTGGACAATACGAGGATGGTAGCCATGACACTGTAGCAATTTTGAATGGAGAGGAACCAGAGCACGAGATGGTGGTACATTCAACAACTTCTCACTCTCTGAGAAGAATTTTCTCAAAGTGGTTGGCTTCACAATCGATCCCAGAGGCTAGAGAGGAGATCAACTTGGAGGAACATGACTTGCAGTTGCTCCTGAGTTTGGCGGAAAAGACAGAAGACCTAAAGTTGCTAAGGTGACTTCAAGGTTGATTATCAAGAGTCGTGGAAGAATTTTTCTGAGGTATTAGTTCCAAAGAGAAGGAAAGAAGAAGGGCGAGCTCACGACAACAGATATAACAGTGACCAAAGTACCCATAGGTCAAGCCACTACTAAAGGATTGAAGCAAGACACACAAACATTGATAAATGATTTATTCCTTAGGCTTGACAAAGAAAAGGTGGAAAAATTTGAAATTCAAAAACATGTGTCTCAGTTGTGTGAGATTATTGCCAAAGTTGTCAAATCTTCCACTCAGCCAATTTCAACACATAAGTAGGTAAGTGATCATCTCGATGTAGAAGTGAAAGATTCATGTAACCAAGTTAAAGTTATCGATGAATGGAAGAATCTAATCATTCGCCAAGATTCTCAGTATAACTCAGGGAGTGTCAACCCATCTAAAGGTTATGAAGGATGCATTAGTTCAACTGAAACAACTAGTGATGAGCACGATGGACATGAACACAGTAGCTGAAAGTAACTTGAGTACTTTGGTCGAGAAAATAAGCTATTGAGGGAGGTTTGACTGCAAAACAAATTGTGCCCAATGGATCAAGTTGAAAAGGGGAAGCAACTTGAGTTTGTAGTTTCTTTCCACTTGGAGATCTTCAGAATCATGCTGAAAATAATGCAGCGCTTGAGAGTATGGCATCATCACTATCAGACAATGTCATTGCTTTCACCAATGAGGAAGTGGTCGGGAATGTTTCTTCATACAAAAGGACCATTCCTAACAAAGTGCTTGATTCCCTAGAAGGATCTCTTTTGATGGTGCAAGAGAGGATTGATGGAGTTGTTAGGCCTTTCATGATGGATTCCATCGCAAGCTGGTAATGCTGTAGTTAGACATTAAGAATTTTGGGCCTAGATTGAAGGATGTGGAAGCGTGCATCGAGGTTTTGAATGAAGGCTTGCTGTAATTCAGACGTAAAAGAAGTCAGTGGCTAAAATAGATGGGAAGTCGTTGAATTACATGTTCGACAAGTATATTCAAAGATCAAAGAAAAAAGAAGATATAGATGTTACATTTGGCAGATATTTCTTCTTCTATTTTTACGCTCACGGATGTAATTGTAAAAATTTAAAGTTATTGGTTTGAAAACCATTACTTTAATAAGTCAGTGTGGAACGATTCTATAAGTTAAGTGACAGATGTGCATAATTTTGACTAAAACTCCAAATGCATGTCACTTAGAGAGGAATTAAAGGAAGATGATTGCCAGATGTTATCTTTACTTCTTGTTTATGTTCTAGTTTAGTTGAGTTTCCCATTTGTAATTTCCCTTCTACATTCTATAAGTAGAGGAAGAACCTTCGAGTTAAGAATCATAATTTGTAAGCAGCATTCTTGTGTTCCAAACTTTGTGTTGAAACCCCTGATAGCTATTTGAAGAAGAGGAATAAAAAGGAGCATATTTCCGAGAAAATCATCTCAACGGTGCATTTTGTTTCTAACTTTCTGTCTTAGATCTATTCATAAAATTTGTGTTATTCTAGATCTAGATCTGAAAGTTCCCTTTGCTTATAATTTTGTATGTTAATATCTATTTGTTCTGTTCTGTCTATGTGCATGCAATCAACTCTGTAATCTATTGATTGGGTTGCACATCTTCCTCTTTCTTCCCTATTTTTTAATTTTTCTTCTTCATCGATATTTCCTTTCTTTAACAACTGCTTACTTGCTGCAAAACTATACAACTATGGTTCATGAGCTGCATGGTTAGAGTAATACCCACAAATAGATACTAGCATATTTAATTGACAAATCTTACAGTCTCAGGTAAATGTTTATCTCACCGGTAAAAAATCTAGCCAACAATATGGTATAATTAGGATCAATTATATTCTCATGAATGCCTAGGTTTATTTCATCTAAGTATAAGAAGATTTTTATAAATTATAATTAGGAAAAAATAATAGTCGATATATATTTATTTATAATATTGTGGATCAATATAAGTGTGTTACCATTCAATTAGGTATATAGGCATATTTCATCTAAGTCTATAAGAAGATTTTTATAAATTAAAAGGAAAAAATAATAGTCAATATATAGTTTATTTATAATATTGTGGTCTAGTCATAACTATAATCTTAAAGAGGAGGTCATGCAATGGAATAGTGGTCTCAAGGTTTTTTTTTGAATTTTGGGAACGTGTATGAATAAATGAACATAGGGAAAAATTAGGAAAATATCGATGGATCAACGATAAAAGAGGACAACATCAACTCAATAAAAGAGGGTCTTCATGGGACCCTCTATTTTCCAATGGAAAAGGCACATTTGCGAATCGGGATGACAATGATGGAAAAACCTAGGTAAAGATCATAAATTTTTGGGTAGAGAAAAATGGTCATGAGGTTAATCTTATGACCCCATCTAATGAAGGTGAAGACCCTATCTAGGCATCCCAATAACATAGGTTAAAGGTCCAATTTTTGATTTGAAAACACATTGATTGGTAGGATATTAGGATCCAGACATAACATAGACATAGTAAAAGAATGAGCCAATAAGAAATGGAAGCCTAGAGGCAATTTTGAGATCATGACAATGTCAAAGGATTTTTCCTAATCTCCTTTGTCTCAAAGGGAGATTGTTTCAGCACCCTTTTGGGGGACCATGGTTCGTAGGTAAATTTAATCTCTCTCGATGAAGTAGAGGCCAAGTTTAACCCAAACAAGGAGAAATTTAGTGAGGTTCTTATCTAGGTCAGTATTCGATGGCTACCACTTGAATTTTGGGAAGAGGAAGTGCTAATGAGTATTATAAAATTCACATGATAGATTTTAGCTTTTAATCTAGTTACAATTACCGAATAAAATTGATCCATGATATCTTTTGTGTGAATGTTAGGAATATTAGTGCTCTCATGGTGGGAAAATATTAATAATATTCGTATGTGAGTAGTAATATCATTGTTATAGGATTTTTGAGAAATTTATCACAATAACACGAGTAAAATAATATTGTTTGGATGATGTATGAGTTATTGGAACAACTCTTACATATTTAATAAAGTGCTTTTATGAGACAACTCTATTAATTTATAGGAATCATATTGCATATAAATTTGTAATCTATGTCATTGAATATTGATGGAAGGTTTTGAGAGTGTTTATTGTGCATTTTGAACCAAATTTATCGTTTTGGTATCGAGTTAGGATTTTTCAAAATCTTTGAAATCCATGGAGTTTTGAAAAATTGTCAAAGGGGGCATCTTGACTCTACTAGTGTGCCAATAGATGGAAAATATTTTGAATTTGATGCTTTGAATGATTTAGTTATAAAGGTGTTTTTTAGGTGGATTTAAATATTGTACTTTTGTACGGTCTTCACAAGATTGAGTTTATTACAGTCATTAAAATTATGTGTAGTTCGGTTAGACCTCGTACGCTTCCACTTGTTATTTTGTGTTCCCAAATGTGTAATCCTTGCACAATTCATGTTGTTTATCATTTTCATCATCTCATATTGGTGCAAATTGTTTTAACAAATCTAATCAATATTTTTTACCATTGATAAACATTAAAAAATATTCATTCTTTTCGAGATATATGATTTTGTGATTAGTGATTACATTCGATTAATTCCCCTGAAGCCATACATGATATTCTTTTGTCAGGTCACCAATGGTTGCAAACAACACATGAAATAATAGGAGCAACAATGGAGTTTTAGATAAAATAAAATCACATGGCACCATAATAGAAGAATGGTTGAGCACATTGTTTTCTTTGGATATGCATATTTTGGAAAGAGATTTCTCCCGAAGAAATTGGCTTCATCCTTGCAAATTGATTAGCGCTACTTAAAGAAAGGAAAAAGAAAATTGAAAACAATGATATACTATCTTGGTGGTTGCTTTCTCCTAGCTCCTTAATGTTACTTGCGCACATTTAAGGTCATTCTCAAAGGCGTACATGTACATTACTCACATAATGTTTGTATTGAAAATTATGAAGTGTTTGTTATCATATTTTTGTGTATAGTTATGTAATATCTTGTCATATAAGTTTAGTTTGTAGTGTCAATCTATTAATTTTGTATAAAAATATTTTATAGGTTCTGTCTTCTTTGAGTCTAATTTTTTTCCAAGTAGTGAAGTACTTTAATAATGTTAAGATAAGTCTATTACATGTCCAAGAAATTTGGCATAAGCTATATTATGTATCATTGATTATAGTCAATGTGGTGTCTAAATGTTTATATAGATGAAAAGTAATATTAAATTACTTTAATATTGTTGTTTTAATCATTAGTGTCATGCTAAGTCAGCTAGGTGGTTATTAAAACTTTAAAATTGAAGTGTTGTTATCATCATGTTTTTCTAGTAAGAATTATCAATTATGTGAGTCAATATGTCATTGAGTCAAATTTATGATTTGTTGTCAAAAGTTTGAAAAACAAATTCCTCACGGATGCATTTTTGGTGTAGTCTAACGTCTGAGTCAAAATCGTGGGGGGGAATTATATAAATGAATCTCATGGTAAAATAAAATTGAGTTAGCAAACTATTGTTGGAGGATGGAGACAATAAACCAAAGGAGGTTGAACAACGACCTCTCTCTCCAATCACTAGTGACGAGGATGCACAACACAATAGTGGAGAATAAAGTGTGAAAAATTAATTTACCGAGACCGAGTTCAAAGTGCTAGAATAACTTAGTTATGTTGTGTGAGAGCAAGTAACAACGATCGATTATAGAGGCTACAAGAGATGATGAGGAATTAGTCCTAATTTTTTAGTTTTTTGTGTTTTCAGTTTGGTGTGATATTCAAAAAATAACAAAGGTACATTCTTGTTCATAATCATTATAAGTGAGTGAAATTCCAAATGTAATCCTCGATGTAAAGATATAGAGGAAAACTAAATCACAAAATACTACAACATCATGATACTGTATTGAGGTTGTTGGTTTTCCTATAAAGCCATCTTTGAGGTTGTTGGTTATCATGTAAAACCATTTTTGTAGGTTTTTCATTGTCTTGTAAAACCTTTTAGATGTTTGGGTTATTGGTCAATCTTGTGTAAAACCATCATTGTCAGGAGACATGGAGGATGAACATATGTGTGGATTCTTGTTCATACATGGGTGGTTAATGTATCCATCCATGAAATCCACCTATGAGAATACATCTTTGGAGAGTTGTGCAAAAATGCATGTGGAAAAAGATAATGAGAAAACAAAGTAGAATGTTATAGTTGAGGAGTGTGATTATTTTTATACCATGTTCACGCTAAGGGGTGAACGTTAGGAATATTATTACTCTCATGGTGGGTGAATATTAATAATATTCGTATGTGAGTAATAATATCATTGTTATATGAGTTGTTGAGAAACAACTCATAATAATATGAGTAAAATAATATTGTTTATATTATGTTCATGTTATTGGAATAAATCGTGAATCTTTAGTAGAGTGGTTTTAGGAGATAGTTATCTCTCTTAATTTATAGGAATCATATTGCCTATAAATTTGTAGTCTATGTCACTTAATATCGGTGGAAGGTTTTGAGAGTGTTTTATTGTGAATTTTGAACCAAATTTATCTGTGAATACTACACAACAGTAAACTTATTGACCTCCATTATTTTGAACTAAAAATATGGAGATTAGAGATAGGAGATAAAATATGAATGAGAGGAAAAACCAATATGAGACTAGTAATTTACTAAGGAATGTGAAAGAAAAATTCATTTGGAAAAGTAAAGAGGTACAAGAACCTCTGACCAAAACTTTAAGGGGAAGGAAAATATATAAAGAACAAATGGAAGATAATTGAGAGGATAATGATGATATAATCTTTCAAAATGAGAATGAAGAAGAGGGATTGCAAAAGATCATAATTCCTAACTCAAAATTCTGCTAGAAATGGATAGTTCTATGAGGACGGAAGATGAGGAGGGAGAAAATGAGGAGAGAAGTTTAAGAGTGGGGTAAATCCATAACCCCTCACAGAAAAGAACTTGGAGCCAAAAAGGCTTTAAACTAAGTAGGATATGAAAGGGGGTGAAGCTCTATCAAAGGAAAGTTTGAAATTTATCATTAAAGGAATAAATGAAGGTGCCTATAACAAACTATTTCAATTTCAATATTTGGAGAAATTTTTGTCCCCAACAAGCTAGACCTTCAAGTATGCTCTAGAAAAGAAGTTCAAAGAAAAAAGCATATGTTGGTGTGGACTCTAAGATAGGTAGGCCAAAGCTAAGAGAAATTTGGGACAGAGAAATGACTAGAGATATCACAAATGGAGTCCATATAACCTTAGGGATAAAAGGTGTATTAACTTCCATGTAGTTACATAAATGAAAATAATTTCATAGAATATAAGAGGGTTGAACTTGACCCAAGTAAACATAGGATTTTTAAAAATGTAAGAAGAACCCATAACCCAATCATTATGTTGATCCAAGAAACTTGTTTTCTATTAAAAACAAAGTTTGGAACAAAATTTTAGGGGAGGTTGTGAAGGCCATAAGTGTGTCTGAGGCCTAACTATTTTTTTAAATAATGAGATGGTGAAAGGTGAGGTGTTACTCAAAAATAGTAATCACTTGGCTTATTATGCTCACTAATATAGAAGATAAGAGGATGTGGGTTTTATCTAACATCTACGCTCCTAAATATTGAGTGGGTAGAATGAATATTTTGGAGGAGTTGAAGACCTTCATAAATACTTGTAAATATTTAAGCTTGATTGTTACTAGAGAATCCAATCTCCCTCAACCTAACCGAGAAGAAAGATGGCTCTTTGGATTTATCTGAAAGTATGGATGACTTCATGGATTTTATCGGTGATAATGGATAAATAGATATGGATCTTAATGGTGTTGGGTTCACCTAAACCGTAAAAGATTAGGTTTAAATTTGATTCATATCAAGTTGTAAACCTTCCTTTTGTCTACTAATTGGCTTTTGGGTCGGACCAATGATCTTTTATCATTACCAAAGATTATGCCTGATTATAACCCCAAAATTCTTTATATGTAAAAGGGAAAAAGGAAGAACATCCCCTTCAATTTCAAAAATTGTGGTTTCAGCAACACACTACTATTAAGGAAAACATCCTTAAATGGTGGAAAAAGACTTTCAAGGATTGATAATGTTTAAACTAGTTAGAAAACTAAAAAATGTTAAGATTAACTCAATAAGTGGAACAATAACTCCTTTAAGAACATATTTAAGAAAAATTGTAAGGTTGTAGACGAGATTCGGTAGCTACGAAGAAAAATACAATCCAAAGGGATGGATACAACTCATTTTTAGAAGGAAAAGAATCTACTAAGTGATTTCCTCTCTTTGCAAGCTAAAGAAGATACTTTTGGGGGCAAAAATCTACGAAAAAAAGGTTGAAAGAGGGAGATAAAAACATTAGATTATTTCATATGTCCAATTTAAAAACAATAAGTTCAAAAAAATAGAATAACTTGTTGAGGAGGATATGAGACAATATCGAAGTTGTCTCCTTTTTAGAAACCTTCTCTCAAAGGGACCTAGTGCTAGCTTAGAGAAGGAAGACACCACCTTGAATTTGTCCCAAAAATCTCTAACTTTTTGAAAAATATTCTCTACTCCAACCTCTTATGATGGAAGAAATTAAATTTTTTTATAGGGGAATAAATCTATGGTTTCAAATTTTGGATGGGTTTTCTCCTCTCTTTTACAACAATTCTAGGATATCATCCATTAGCATGTGCTAGGGGCTATGGAAGAATATATGAAGTATGATGACATCCTCAAGGAGATTAAAATTACCTTTTTGTTTCTCATCCTAAATAAGTAAGGTTCCAAAGAGCTCAAGGAATTTAGACATATTAGTCTTTGCAACACTACTTACAAGATATTTTCTAAATTGTTGAACCTTTTTCTATAAGTATTTCTTCCATGTATCATCTCTCAGCATCAAGGAGCCTTTGTGTAGGTAGACATATTATGGACAACATTGTGACCACATCCATTCTATGAATATATATTCTAGATCATGAATCTTCTTGAAGTTGGGTATGAATAATGTTTATGATTATGTCTCCTAAGACTTCTTGGAAACATAATTGAACGGTTGGGGTTCTAACTAAAAGTTAAGGAATTATTGTCTCGTGTATTTCCACTCCAAAATTATTGATTTTATAAATGGATCACCTATGGTTTTCTTTATTGTAGAAAAAGGGTCGAGTTAAGACAATCCCTTATCTCCTTCCATTTTATCGTAATGTATGAGGTCTTGGGAAGGAAATTTGAAAGGGATAGGTCTTATTGTTTTATGAAAGGTCGGTGGATACTCCATCCCTTCTCTCTCCCATCAAAACTTCCTTGATGATTATATGATAAAGGGGAGGCTATTATTCAAAAGATAAAGGCAATTTTACCAATACTCCAACTTCAAAGAAGTGAAGGATCTCTTTAATCCTCGAGTGTCGAATTAAATATTTTCCCTCTACTTATGTAGGTATGCCATTTTTCAAGGGTAAAATGGAGATTAGTTGTTAGCATTATCTCTTAGATAGGTTCTAACATAAATTAGCATGTTAGAAAGGTTCTCCCCTCTCTCGGGTAGGTAAACTTTAGCTATTAAAAATTATCTCCAGAGTTAGCCTATCTATATAATGTCCCTTTTAAAAATTAATAATAATATAGTTGCTAAAATAAAACAAATCAGAAAAGGTTCCTTTGGTCGGAAAGTGCAGATGACAAGTTTAGAATCCCTCTAGTGGCTAGGGATAAATATTATATGTTGAAATCCCAACATGGTCTTGGATAAAGAAAAATTAAGGAGATGAACAAAGGTTTGATGGCTAAGATAGGATGGTCACTTATAAAGGAATATAATTTGTGGACTAAGATTATTAGGCCAAAGTACTTGAGATTCAAAGAGGTAGAAGAAATTACAACTTTTTTTTCCCCTTCTTAAGGATTTTATTTTTGAATTCCTTGGTCAAATGGAGGAAAATCCTTGGGAAATCCTGTAAGTGGAATATATGTGATGGTAATAAGGCTCTCTTTTGGGATGATGATTGGATTTTGAAGGAACTAATCAAATCTTCTCAACCATGGGATATTTAAGCTCTTACTTCAAATTTAACTTAGGAACCATGGTGAAAGACTACTGGGATAATTTGGTGGGATGTATAACTTGGAAAACCCTTGCCCTTTAGGTCGGTGATCCTGAGGTTCAAGTTTTTGTCCACTCTTTAAGTGACAGGCTTGAAATTTTCATTATTGATCTCTTTCCCAATGAAGATGAGATAATTTGGATTTCCACATATGATGGATCACATAACGTGAAATTAAGGTACCTTCTCTTCTTAAATATTCCTCCAAATGGATTTCCTTATATATCTCTAGGAGACAAGGATATCATTCCTAAAATTAATATGTTCTTTTGGTGGGCTATTAAAAATAAATTTCTTTTGGTTGAAAATATGAGGAAGTGTGATTTTGTGTGTCCAAATATATGCTCTTTGTGCAAGGCATGAGAGGAAACCACTCATCACCTTTTTATCGCTTGTTATTTTTCTCAAATTTTTCTTAAGGCTATTATATCTAGGTTTGAGGTCTCTTGGGTCCTAGATAATTATTTTTGTGTTATGTTTCTCCACCAGAATCCCCTTCATATCTTCATGTATTAATAAAGTTTGGAATTTTTCAGCTTCCTCACCTTTTAGGGGAATTTGTAAAGAAATGAACTCAAGAATATTCAAGTGAAAAAATAAGGCAACCGACATGGTTTCCATTTCTACTTTATCCTCTATGAAGGAAAATTGGTGTTTCTTAAATATAAATTCTTTACTTTGCTTCTATGGCCAAGGAAAGCATGGGTGAAAAATGCTAGCTTGAGAGATCTAAAGTTTCCAAGGTTTTTAATAGAGAGCTTAGTAACTCCACCAAATGGGTTAAACCTCCCTCCTCCAAGTTTAAGCTGAATTTTGATGAGGCCTAAAAAGGTAATCCTGGGAAAGCAGGGGAGGAGGTGTTATTAAAGACAAGTTATGATAACTTAATTTTATAATGAAGCCATTGGGTTATAGGCCCTTAGGTTATCAAAGTAATTACTACAATGAAGCCCACATGGAACCGTGGGGCATTAAGATAACCATTGACTTAAATGTTAAATTTATATACATTAAGGGGGACTCTCTTAATTTTATCAATCTTATTAAAGAAGTGAGTAGATGAAGTTGTATTGTTAAAAATCTAACAGAGGATTCCTTCAACATTTTACAGAAATTTGAGGAGTTATCTATGAATCACACCTATAGGGAAGGGAAAAGATGTGTGGAATAGTTTTCTAATCAAGGGTTTCACTATAATAACCTCAACTAAATGGTTCGATTGGGATGATTTATCCCCAATCCATTAAAGAAATCATTAATTTGAAAGCAAGTAGAGGGGAAATACCTTTGAAATTTGATTATGGCTTTAAATATTAGTGATATGTCGAGCTTCAATAGTTTAAATATAAGGGATCTCTTTTGAGGAGTAAGAGAGTTATGGATATCATTTCTCTAACTAATGTTACCAATGGTGGCGATTTCACTTATGCAAGGATTGAATCATTGTTTGGGGAAGATCTTATTGGTCATTATGTTATGCGGGGACTTCTCACACTCGGTGACTCATGCATTTAAAATAATAATTATGGTGCCTACTTGGGTAAGGAAATAAGACACAAATATTGTCTTATTTTTGGTGGTGCAAAAATGGGGACGATAAAATGCATGTGGAATCATCTTCTTGTAGAAGAGTAAGAAGAAATTTCATGTTGTGGAACATCTTGCACAAGGAGGTCTTACTAAGTATATTGAGAACATAAGAGGAAATGAACCTAGATTGTTTATGTATTTTTAATTTACATGGAAAGAGAGAGTGGTCATTGTGAGGGGGTAAGGGTGGAGATCTCGAGATAAAAATATGGCCAAAGTGATTGGAATGAATACATATGGTTTTAATACTTTCAAGGATAGGAGAAGGAAAATGGAATAAATAAGCATGTTATTTAAAGAGATCGAGGGGATTCATGAATGAGAAGATATTATCCTCATATCATCTCTGCCTACTCCATGGGATGAGGTTAGCCTCCAAATGATGAAGTATGTCACCCCGGAAGGTACATATAGGAAATTGTATTCTTACCACTTCTCTTTTCTTAATCACTTCTGCTATAAGAGGATTATTAATATTCCTTTTTTTTATGTCTTTAGAGAATTTGGTCCAATACTTCCAAAATAATATGATTGATACATGACCCTTCACCGATCCCTTATTATTATCCTCTTTCAAATGGGTGAAACCATTATTTAGAAGGATTTAAATGACCAGGTGGTCCCTCTCCTATTTCCCCTAAGAAATATAAGTTTATCTTGATTGATAGGGCTCCCAAGGAACATTTGAAAAGTAAGTCCAAATTGGTTACGATTAGGTATCCATATGGGAATTCACATCATATCAGTACCAAAGATGTTTTTACACCCTTGTCTGTTTCTGAGTTTGAATCGAGTCTTAGTGAATACATGATAACTTTTTTAAACAATCCAATTAAACCACAATCTTCTTACGGTCTGAAAAGTGGGGGTAGGGATACCAACCCTATGAAGAAAGGAATATTTTCTACTCTAGAGGAGTATAGGTTTTTTTGAATGAAATAATTAAATTTACATCATGGGGGACTCATTATAATGTTAAAATTTCTAAGCTCCAATATTTATTTTACCGAGTGAATTGCACATCAATGGAGGATGAAGGCAACTAAGGATGTTAAAAAAGATCTCAAGTTCACCGCTAACGAAAGAGATTCCAAATGAAATAGTGGCACTAAAAACTATGCCAAATTGATTAAATATGATACTTGTGTCCATTGGTAATGGGTGCCAAATATGTTGTTTGTGATTAGTTGGTAATAATCATGAATAAAATATACAAATGGAACAATAAAGACCTAGTCCTTAATTTTTTTGTGTGTGCATATAAATTTAGCATCAATATGATCCCCTGTTGTGAAAGTAAAGTTGAGGAGTTCCATATCATACAACTATAAAAAAATTCTTGATGGAGTAGTAGTGAGGACATTCCCACTATTTTTGGTTATTTGGTTTATGATTTCCCATCATGAATTACTTGATGATTTCCCATGGAGTGTTAGATATGTTTTTGACTATGCCTTAGTTGATGAGTTTCCATGCATCGAGTGTGTGTCAAAAAAATATTTCTTTTCAATTCTTGAGTGGTTTGTACTTCTTGTATGTTCATACTAAGGGGCAAGGTTGGATATTTTAGTATGTCATAGTATGTTAAAACATTATAGAGGTTTGTGTGAGTAAATGTATTAGTTATAGAATAAATAGTTATGTGAGTTGCACTCACCCAATATATAAGATTAGGTGGGGGCAATAGGGGAGATAATAAGGATTAATTGAGCGATAACTATATACTCTTATTTAGTAAAAGAAAATATTGCATAAATATCTCTCATTTCTATTGAATAAAGTGAGGGATAATTAGAGTGTTAATCGCCTCAAATATTTTAGTGGTTGGCTTGTGGTGCACATAGCCTTTATCCGCCTAATTTTGTCTC
This sequence comes from Taxus wallichiana var. yunnanensis, assembly GCA_018340775.1. Classification (NCBI taxonomy): domain Eukaryota; kingdom Viridiplantae; phylum Streptophyta; class Pinopsida; order Cupressales; family Taxaceae; genus Taxus; species Taxus wallichiana. Next base: position 180,432,127 of record CM031236.1, on the reverse strand, counting down.
TTTTAAATCACCATGTGATGTATTGAAAATTCATTTCATTATTATTATGCATTCTAAAGGTTCCACCATGGAAGTGGCCACTATATCCAATTTAGTCACATCACATCATTTATAATTTTCACAATAGTGTCTTGTATATGTTCTTATTACTCGATTTAAGCAGATTTTTAAATTATTTTTGAACCTATTCTTAAAGAAATATCCCTATAGATCATTACTTATTTTCTTTAAATTGAATGCAATTTTCCCAAATCATCTAAAAGATGAAAAATAAGGGGATATTGGTGCCTTAAATAATTTCACTTGATCTTTAATAATAAACATATAGGACTGTCATTAACTAGGATAAATAATATTAGTCATAATATGCAACTCCATATCTAACCTCAACATTCTTTAAAAACACAAAGTCTTCAAGAACGTGTCCTCTAAGGAATTTCCATTACAAGAGATCATAATCCTTGTTCATATCAAAGTTAATCACCTTAGTATTTATCCTTGCTTTATTTTGATGAATGAATAACTTGTGTGTTATAACTATGCAATCCAAGATCAATGTACCCATTAATGAAACCCATATCACTTATGACATCAAAATCATGCTAACCATTCACTCAAGGAGATCCCACAAACCTTCACATAAAATATTCCCTTGTTGATATTCAATGGTTTGATCATCCTTTATATATTCACTCACCATCCTAATACCAATAAAACTCCAATTTTTACTTACAAATTTTTTGTGGCATTTGTCTTGAGACCCCGTCACTATTTTAGCTTTGTCCCCGATTCAAATTAACCATTTTATCTTTTCTCCTAACAATTTATGTAATTGTATAATTTAAAAGAGCTAGGGAGGTCTCTAATGAGTGGCTCGTAAGGCACAACCCTTCTAAAGGTTTTGCAAACGAGATACCAAGATAACTAGATTTGATTGTAACCATATTGTATAGTTACACGCACTTGAGCAACAATAGTACTAGGATGTGTGACCTTATAGAAAGTCTCGATGCTCACCCCTATGAACATCGCCTAAATGTAATGAATTCCAAGTAGACTATTCATACTCATGATAAATTAGTACTTGATAATTTTACTCTCCCTATATAATACATCCATTCAATATATTATTTAAAAATAATACATTTCTAAAATCATTATTGTTACATGAAAAACATGATTTATTTATAATTTATCTTATTTTTCTTTAGGTGGATGGAATGTTGTGATAATTCTTGTAAGATATTAAATATTTTTAGTCTCAAAATAATGCAAACTAGTCATCAAATAGGTTTGAAGTCGTGAAAAATTCAATATATTGTGAATATAAATTATAAAAGATTAAATTATCAATATCATCAACAAATTTTTTGTAATAGAAGAAATCGGGGTTTTTCCCAATGACCCAAAACTATTGTCTAACATAGGGTGATCTCTCCTATAAAATTTTTGTAGTTTGCAGTGGACCTACACCAAACACTACACTTAAATCTGTAATAGAGCCTACAACCTGACCTAGGCCACCTAAATCAATGGACAAGACAAAGTGAGCCTCGCGAGTCTATCAATTGTTACTTAAATATTACCCCGCATAAAAAAACTTGGATTAAACTAAAAATATATAATTAGTAGATGGATAGGATATATTGTGGGGAGGAAATTTTTTTCTAATGTCAATTTTTCGCATGATCCAGATAATGTTACGAGATCATGATTGTTGGTCACCTAGAATTGTTAGTCAATTGAGTTAATAGACTTCCCTACCGCCACCTGTAAAATCATTATCTAAAATATGGTAGTAAGATTTCAATTGAGATGGTGTGTTTCATAGGAAGATGAGAGGTATTCCCAATGGATTCACCTACAAATATATCCATATTACAATAAACAACTTGACCAATGAGATCGGCAAAGGAGGATTTGGGTTTGTTTTAAGCATAACTCTCAACGATGGTAAAAAAGTGGCCTTTAAGTGCCTATATCATTCCAACAAAGAAATATATGGATTTATTATAGAATTGAGTGCCCCACTCCCTCAACCATTCCAATCTTGTCCACCTACATAGCTCTTGCACTAAAGGATATCATTATCTCTTATTCTAAAAATTCATGAACAATAGATCTCTACACAATTGGATTTTTATATGTATAAAGATTCCCGTACTATAAAAATGACATGACTATCTTATAAACTTGAATTCTCAAGATCGGGATGAGACATTGAAAATTACAAAGATGTTGCAATGATGGAAAATGGAATGTAGCAATGGAGATAATGGGGAATAGTAAATATGGTGAAGGTGAGAATAGATAAGGATTGAGATGTAGTGGGTGAGAAACTCTTGATCGATCTACTTGCAAGTATAAGACTTGTTTTTCAAGGGAAATAAAATATCTCCATACATCTTATGTGTGAGATGTTGTGATCTGGGATAATTTTTGCACACAATTATTGATTATATCAACTAGGCCAAAAATACATTGACCAGATTGATGGACCCTTGGGAATTGTTTGTTCATCTCTATATATTCCTGTTTGAGAGGGTCATGTAACACTTTGAAATATGTGCAAGGATGAAAAATGGTGTCACCCAGTTTCACCCGAAATCATGCGACTACCCTATCCGAAATTTTTTCATACTTTTAAAATAATGGGTCGCTTTTGTGTTTTTATTGCCTGAAAGTTCTCAGTATTGTGTCAAGATAATCCCAAAGAGCCATATTAGCCTTTTTCACCAAATACCCGGATGCCCAAAGTTGTTATATTTTGTCGTCGGGATTTTTCTCAAGCGGGAATTTTGAATTTAATTATTTTGAGACCCGTATGAGGCTATTTGCACCCCGTTTTAACTCTATTATGATCGAATATGTCATTACTCTTATGTACCAGAAGGGTTTTAACTTGGAATAAGTTTTGGGCTTTATTTGTGACTTTTGGCAATTTTTCGTGTTTTTGTGTTGTCCCGTTTCGTTTTCTGTGAAATTTCTCTAGAACAATTCCTTTGCCGGGTAAGCCCGATTTTTGGTCTGGAGCAGCTGGAAAACATATATGCACATTATGCCCGGAGGAAGTCGCCATCAGAGGTCTGGATCACTGGGAAAAAGTGAAGTCATGCATGGAAAAGCCCCTGCGGGGATGGGTGCATTTTTGGAAAACAAAGGATTTAAGTTGCAATGGGAAAAATAGAAGCTGCAGGCAGGGTGGGAATTTTGTACCGCCTGGCAGGTAATTTTTCCCGTGTTATAAAATTCACTTAAGCTGCAGTGGGAAAGATAGAGGTCGCAGCAGTGTGGAATTTATTGCACCGCCTGCAGGTAAAAATTCCCATGATAAAATAAAAGGAAAGTGACTTAAGTAAAATCATGGGATTTTAGTGCCTACCTTGCAGGGTAAATAATCCCATTGTCAAAGTCAAATCACTTAAGTGGATCATGGGATTTTGGTGCCTGCCTTGCAGGGTAAAGAATCCCATTGTGGAAAATTCTTAAAAATAGAATTATATGTGCAAAAAAGTGTGCCCCCTTTGGTGAGATGATGGCAGCCTTTAAGTGATTATTTTAATTAATCTATCCTTTCAAAAAGTGCGCCCAAGCTTGGAGGAAGTCAACAAGTCAAAATTGGAATAAAAGAAATGGATTAAATACATTAAATTTAATTTATTTAGTGGCTGCCCCCTTCCTCTCAAAAAGTGCGCCCCATTTGGGAGTTATTTAATGTTTTTAAAGGCATTAAAACATTAAATTAATTTCTATTTTCAGTGGCTATGGTCAAGGCACACTGTGAAGCTTCAGTGAAGTGATGTGTGAAGGATTAAATTGGATTAATTTAATTTATTGGATGGCTGTCCTTAAACGTGCTTTTTTTTAAAAGAGAAGAGCATGATTTTTAATTAATTAATTACCTTTAATTGTTAGGGCAATTATTAATTATAGAATTGTGAAGGTTATATAAGCATGGGCAGCCATATGGGTGAATTATTTGATTCACAGGTAAAGAATTGCAGCCAAGAGGAAAAGTGTGCCCCCATTCGAAGAAGGATTTTACTCAGGCAAGGTGGCAACAAGGCTAAAAGCTTCCAAATTTGGCGCATGCTTTGAAGGAGGTTGATCTTTGTTTGCACATAATTGTTTCGTGTTACATGAGCTCATGTGTTGTTGAAAGGATTCATGCTCTCTTTATGTGCAAATTAAACACCATTTTTTGGGGCAGCAGGCTTGAAAAGTGCAGATTTTTACAATTAAAATTCACTATTCATGCTCCAGTGGCCATTTTTGTTTGAATAAATTGCAGGAATTCATTACAGGTGCTTTACAAAGGAAAATGAGCTTTTATCAATGTCCAATACATTGCATATATCCTCCGAATCTAAAGAATTGTCCAGATCTGCACCAGTATTGAAGAAATCCAAAGGCAAAGTAAGAAGAAAAAGAATTATTCAGACGAAGATAGACAAAGCTATGACGAAGAGAGATGAAAAAGAAAGCACGATGGAGTCATGTATTACTTCCAAACTTGCAGACATAGGAGACACAGATCTATGCCCGGAACCTCTTTCTGATTTGATTGATAGATCCAGAGCGGGAAAGACTTCACTCATGCGTGCGGTTAAAAGCAGTGGAATTATCCGAGCTACAACTTTTCCATGTACAACCCAGTTGCTAGAATTTGTTATGGAGTGTGCTAGATCTTACCATCCTTCATCCAGATTAGTGTGTGATGCTTCAGGAAAGACAATAATTCGTTTGGACGTAGAGTTCATCAATTATTGTTTGAAGATTCCAGTGTGAAAGGTGGTGACTTCCATTAGTCTTCAGGATGCCGACAACAGGTGGGAGAAGCATAGAGCTGATTGCATGAGCATAATGAATAGCCGATACATGAAGAAGCCTAGATCTCCTTCAAAGTTCCCGAGAACTCTTCCATGGTCCAATTTGGTGCAGGAGGTAGATGATGTCATCAAATTGCTATGCAGGATGAATGGTGAAGTGAATGCCTACACTTTCCGTACATGGATGTATGCTTTCATCAGGACCATTGAAATCAACAAGGTTGATTCTATAATCAATTGGTCGAAAATTATTAGCAACAACATTGGTGAGCAAATTTGGAACATGAAGCATACTTTCAGCTTCAAGATGACTTCATACTTGGTGTATGCTACAGCTTCGCAAGGCATCTTTTCCAAGCTGGATAGATGTGATGTTCTTTCTAAGGACCCCATTTTCGAGTGCTACCCATAGCTTACTGTACCTACGTGCGAGAAAGATTTCAAAGTCGTCAACGATGAATTCTTCTATGATTTCATCTACAGGCTAGATAAAGACTTGAAGGTCAACAGGGAAAGCAAGGAAGCGTGGGAAGATGTGTTTAAGATTGGTAGTATATTCATTCAATTTGTAGATTTCACATACCTCAGGGTTACGGGATTTTCTGGAGAACCAATAAAGATGCCCAGGTATCCGAATGATAGATTGATCGCCATGGAGTTGAGTAGGCAACTTGTGGAGTTACACAACCTTCAGTCAAAGTGGCACAAGTCTACGGGTTTCTTCCCAATCACTGTGGGATATTAAAGCTGCATTAGCATTCATAGAGCTTGGGGAATGGAGGCGTAAATGTTATCCGAGTATGAGCAAGAGTTCTTCCCTGCATGACTGAACTTTGATCCATTTGGAGTAGCCAGGAAGACAATCTCCCAGGAGTACTCACATGTGCCTTTATTAGAAGATTTCTGGATGAAGTGCAAAAGTGAGTACGGAGTTAGAAAGAGATATTTCAGCAGGCTATCAACAAAGCAAGTGTTTGACTTTGACTAGCGCAGATACTCATGATCTTAAAGATGATGGGAATGTGGTACTTGACACTTACCATCAAATGGGAGGAGATAAAGCCATACTACGCAGAATAAATTAGGAGGCTGCAATACAATTGAAGAAAGGTCGGGAGCTGTGTTGGTGAATACTTCAAATTGGTTTCTGACGAAGGGATATTGCCTTGATGAAGCATTGATGAATCAAGTCACGGGAAAATTCAATGCAGAGAGATTCCCTCAAGCGAAAGCACGGAGGAGAAAGTAGCAGGAAAGTCGAGAAGTTAAAGTGCATAGAAGATCTCAATCCAAGGAGAGGATCACTTCTACGACCATGACTTTATCTCCGGTTTCTCCAATACCCAGTACTTCACCAACTATTACACCGCAGCAGCAGGACGCTTCCATGCCTCCACTGAATCCAACGACATTCATCTTCTCCCCTTAGCCACTTCATTCAGCTCCTGTTCCAGAGGATACGTTGAAGCTGCAGATGGCGTAATTCAAAAGGGCTTTGTCCTTGGATGATTCAGAAGATGGAAGCCATAACACTGTGGCACTTTCTGACGGAGAGGATGTAGAGCGGAAGATGGTAGTACACTCAGCGACTTCAACGACTTCTCATTCTCCAAGAAGTAACTTCTTGGAATGGTTGGCTTCGTAGTTGGTTCCAGAAGAAAGAATAGAGATGAACTTAGAGGAGCACGACTTGCAGCTACTCCAGAATCTGGGCGGAAGAGACAGAAGGCCTAAAGTTGCCAAAGCAACTTCTAGGTTGATCATCGAGGATTCGGAGAGAAGTTTGCTGAGATATCAATTCTGGCAGAAGGAAAGATAGAGGAGGAGCTCACGACAGAGGATGTGACAGTAACCAAAGTACCCCTTAGTCAAGCCACCACTGAAGGATCAAGCTGACATGCAGACATATCGATGGATGCTTTATTCCTTAGGCTTGACAGTGAAAAGGCGAAGAAAGAAGAGCTGCAGAAGCAAGTATCTCAATTATGTGAGATCATAGCCAAGGTTGTTAAACCTTCCATTTAGCCCATTTCAGAGTAGGTGAGTGATCATCTTATGCAGGAAATGGAGGACGCAAGCAATCAAGTAAAGGCTATTGACGAATGGAAGGATTTGATTATTCGTCAAGCTTCTGTACAACTTGGGGAAGTGCCAGCCTGCCTAAAGGTTATGGATGATGCAACAAATCAACTAAAGCAACTGATGGAAAACATAGAAGGCATGAATACAGTTGCAGAGAGTAACCTGAGTATTTTGGCCGAGATTAACAAGCTGCCGGGAGATGTATTGATCATGAATGCATTGCACTTGTACTTGGATCGGTCACCGAGAAGGGGAAGTAGCTAGAGTTTGCAGTATCTTTCCATTTGGAAATCTGCAGAGTTTTGCTGAAGAGGATGCAGGCACTTGAGAGTAGGACATCAGATTTACCAGACAGTGTCATTTCTTTCACTAAGGAGAGAGTGGACGGAATGTCACTTCATACGTGCGGATCATCTCAACTAAGGTGCCTAATTCCCTGGAAGGATCTCTTCTGATGATACAAAAGAGAATTGATAAAGCTACCAAGCCTTTCACGATGAATTCTATCAGTAGACTGGTGGCACTGCAGGCAGACATTGCAAGGTTTGGGCTGAGTTTGGAAGATGTGGAAGCGTGCATCAAAGTGTTGAATGAAGGGTTGCTGCAGTTCAAGACAGAGAAAGAAGCAGTGGCTAAAACAGATGGAAGGATGCTGAATTACATGTTCGACAAGTATATCCGATATCAGAACAAGAAAAAGACATAAACATTACAGCTGGCATGACTTCTTCTATTCTTTCTTCTTCTATTTTCTATGTTCCCGGATGAAATTGTAAAACTTCTAAGTTATTGGTTTTGCAACCATTACTTAAAGTCACGTGGAACCATTCTATCAGTTAAGTGATACATGTGTCACTTAAGGAGAAGTTAGTTGAGGATGATTTCCAAATGTCATCTTTACTTGTTGTTTATGTTTCAGTTCAGTTTGAGTTTTCCATTTGTACTTTCCCTCCTACATTCTATAAGTAGGAGAAGAACCTCTGGGTTAAGGATCGATCATAATTTGTTAGCAAAAATCTTGTGTTCTAGACTTTGTGTTGACCCCGAGAGTAACTTGGAGCAAAGGAATACAAAGGAGTAGGTTTCCGGAGAACTTTGTGTCACGGTGTACTTTGTTTCTTGCTTTTAATCTTAGATCTCTTAATAAAATTTGTGTTATTTTAGATCCGGATCTAGAGCTACCTTTTTTTATAATTATGTGTGTTCATATCTATTAATTTTCTTCTGTGTATGCAATTAACTCGCTATCTACTAATTGTGATGCACATCTTCCCATTTCTTCTCTGTATTTCCTTTACTTCATTCTTCTATAAAATACTTCCTTTCTTGAAGAACTGCTTACTTGCTGCAGAACTTCTTAGTTATGGTTCATGAACTAAGTGGTTAAAGTAAAACCCCTGATAGATAATAACACATTTTTATTGACAAATCGACATGGAGCCTCACCGGTTAAATGAGGAGATTTATCTCATGATCGCCTAGGTTTTGTGCTATGCAGAAACTATAGCCAACAAAAACTAAGGGTTTGTATGCCTAAAATAGTTTTTACTTGGTCATCCCAGGATTTTTAGATACATATAACTATTTATTTAGAGATACAAACTGGAAAATAATCAATCGGGGTAAGGAGTAGAATGAAATACCAATGTGCGTAGTCCTAAGTCTATGTTTACATGGTAAAGTCAATTCCCACTGGGTTGATAATGGGTTCAAAGATTCTTCTATGAGGTTGATCTCGGATTAGGAATGGTCATGTGTGGGATTTAACTCATGAGAAAGAATGAGAACAAAGGGATAAAGGAGTATCCGAGGCTAAGATCGTGTAGCATGAGTTTTTAATAATAATGTTTGTCATTCTTGTTTTTATTCCTAAACTATATTAATATCTAATAATGAATAAATATCTGAAAATGAAATTTAAAAAAATTGAAAGAAATAAATACAACTTGTTTGATTTATTAAGTTTAATTCTAATTAATCATTCAATAAAATAAATAAACTATTTAGATCTTTCTTTTTTATATTTTTACATATTTTAAATTTTACAAGAAATATACTAAACTAGAAACTAACTAATGTTTTTGATATTTTTCAACTATTTGGAATGAATAGAAAGCTAACAAATTAAAGAATAAACAAATAAATCAAGACCTAACTAATCGCTTCTTTTAAATGGAAAACAAACTAAACAAAGGATAACCAAATATAGTTATTCCTCTCGCTGCGAGATTTTAAATGCTAAACTAATAGGAAAGCTTTTAGAAATATAGATATAAAAATAAATGATAAATGAAAATAAGATCCTCCTACGAAAGAGTTTTTGCCTTTGGATTTCTAGGAAGGGAGCTTCTTGGACAAAATTGTTTCTATTTTAAATGAAAGTATAAGAGATAATAAAATATTTGTGGATTTATAACCTTTTATCTCCAATCCTTTCTCGAGAAAATCCATAGGGATAGGATGGGAAATGATTATTCATGATAGAATATTTTATATAAATTCAACAAATGAATGAAGGTACAACACAAGTTTGTAACAAATAACAAAGATCTTTTATCAATCACAAATGTAACTAACTTTGCAAGATTCCAACAAATATTGAAATAAAGTCACATTCTGAAATTAAAATACACCTCCAACCTAGTCACTACAATGTTTTAGTAGTTTTTCCTAGTGTTTTTGGTGGTGTTTCCTTTGTCTCATCATCTTCAAGCTGTTTCCAAAGTGAAAAATCTAATTTATCTAAGAGAGAAAAGTAACAAATGGAAGCGAGGAATCAAGAAATGAGAGTTGTGTTTTTTGGTATGAAAATGGTGCCTGGAATGTGAGCATCGGAAAGAAAAGATAGAGAATTGGTTGTCTACATAATGAACTCTCCAAAATTCAATAACGTAACACCTCTAAAACTTTAAAATGACCAACTTAAAAATAATCAAATGAGGATTATTTGTAAGTTGTTGGGAAGGAAGAAGTCATAATACACATGTCAAGCTAGAAATAATGAATCAACCAATGTGGAAGAAATCAACTAGCTATTTTTTTACCAAAGGTGAAGGAGGAAACAAAGATTATTTCAACGAGTCTGTTCATAGTGAATTTGACAAAGTGAACTTAGAGAAAATGAATCAAAATTGCATTCAATTTTGTTTTTCTTTACATGGTGACATAACCACACTTATTATCAAACCGAAGATTTCACAACCACCCATAAAGGAAGAATGTCATTTTTGGCATGGAGGGAAAATACTTGGATTTCGAATCCTCAAAACATGGAGTGGTGATTTTTCCAAGTCAAAGTGGATGTTCAAGAGAAAATGGGAGAGATATGAATCTTGTTCTTATTTTTCAAGAAAATATATCATCTTTGGATATGTATTTCTTTATTTGTTACACTGTGTAATTTTTGAGTGCATACATATTGCCACCTTGTAATAATGTTATGTCCATTAATGGTTGAGAACATTATTTTCAAGTATAGGGTGTCCAAAAATGGGAGGGTTATAAAAGTTACTTAACTATTCTTGTGGTGAAGCAATGTCACCGATACATTCCATCACATGTAATCAAAAGATGAGAATCAAGTACAGTAATATCGCAAAATTAGTAAAATTATTTGAAATGAAAAGATATAATTACTTACCATCTATGCAGGGAAGAAAATAACACATATTACAATCTCATTAGCATAACACAAATTTGAAAAAGGTTGTTAGAACATATATATATATATATATATATATATATATATATATATATCAAGTTATTACTATTTTCAAAGATCATTTATTATTTTCCTATTTACTATTTTTAGAGCTCTATATTTTTGTGACCGTTTCACACACGAGTATAGTCAAATCGAGAGCATTCATTTATGATGGTAGGAGACCTAGAGGTAATAGTTGGAGATCATGGATAGGTTAGCTATGATTTTTTTTTTTTTTGCCATAGGTTTTGATTTTTAGTTGAAAAATGCTCTAGGGGATTTTTCACAAATTTATTTTTGAAACAATCATTAAGGGACATAGATTATGAATATGTACATTGGTTTTGTTAATTTTAAGTAATTTGCAATTTTGTAATCACCTAAGATCATAGTCATTCATGGTCAATGACATGACCATTGTGTAATCCTCTGGTAAGTTATGCAACCACCGCTCATGCCAAAGGATAAAAGTGAAAAAGAAAGTTTTGATTTGTTTCTTCTTGGTTTTTCACTTTTTAGATTTAACATTTTTATGAGATGTTTTGGTGCATTCAATTATCCTTATGGAATAGAGGGATTACATGAGGTGAAGTGAAGCTGGGGACAAGGAGTGTCTCGCTTGGGTTTTATCCTTATTGCCTAAGGTAGAGACAGATCATCTTGAGAGGGAAGATATTTGGTTGTTGGTACAAAATAGACTAGTTATCCCAGCCAACAGGATATTATGTGACTTTTTGAAATTTTGGGATGCAAATCAGAACACATTCTAATTTTTTGGTTTATAAGGAGAGTAGACAATTACCATGTAGAATGTGTACATGATATTGGGTGTGCTAGTTACAAGGAGAAAGTTATCCCTGAAGAGGTTTATCTCACTAGATGAGACCCACACATGGGATACCTACTTAGATGATGGAGGGTAACTCAATGTGAGTGTCAAACAAGGAATTAGATTGGATTCAGTGGAGAGGTACCATATCCCTAATATATGCAAGTTCGTAAATTGTATATTAGCTCCATGTTTGATTGGGAACAAGGGCGGTGTAATGCCCTGCCTCAGGACAATGGAAACAAACCAGAAATTACTAAAAAAATTTGGGATTTTTTTATAAAGTGACCTATAATTACTAATGGTCTACTTACCCATTCCCATTAATATTTAATTCATAATACTTATTAATTTCCCCGAAGATGCATAAAACCCTAGCCCAACACAATCTGATTATTTTATTCTACTAAGAATAAATTTAAAAGCACAAAGTTTACTAAGTCTATACAACCCTTTTTAACTTGGTTAGTCCTCCTTTTAATTAGTTGCCACACCCCTTTAAATTAATTCACATTCCCACAATATTTCCCATATCCAAAAGTGTGTAGGGTGAATTGTGGGCCTTAGGATCAAATAGATCCCAGCCCTAGATCTAATTTTACCCTAAACTTCTTTATCTCTTTCTTTTCTTTTCTTTTCCATGTTATTTTCTCTCATTTTTTTTTTTCCTTCTCTTTTTGATGTGCAGGTAGAGGAGCTATGGAGTTTTTATTAAACATGTATAGTATTTATTTTAGGATATCATACAAAAACAAGAATGTTTTCTTTATTCTTCTTTTGAAGCACATGATTTATTTTTTTTAAGGAGGGAGGTGGATTTGAAATTACACGCAGGTGGGAAGAGTGGCGTGGTGGATTTGAGGGTGTGGGTTGCGTGTGAAGGACGGCGAAGGAGGGTGGAAGGGCAGGTGTGGAGGGGGCGAGGTGGGTGCACAAAAGGCAGGTGGTGGCGAGTGCATGGCAGGACGGGGGGGGTGGGGTGTGGTTGAGGCCGGTGTGAGATAGGGGGATAGGCGGCGTGGAGGGAGGTCGGGGAAGGGAGCAGGGTGCGGTGGGGGGGAGCAAGGAGGATGGAAGGGGAAGGGCCATGGGTGCGGCGGGCGGTAGGGGGAATAGGTCGCAAGGCAAGGGGTGGCCGCATACGGGTGGGGGAGGGGTTCGGCCCCCCAACATTGCTAAAAAAAAATTGTTTATTTTTTTCTTTTGTTTTGTTTTTAAATACAAACTTTAATATGTTTTTACTTATTATATATTTATATTATATATAATATGTGTATAATATATATATATATATATATATATATATATATATATATATAAATCATTCAATAATTTTATTAAATACTATTTTATTAAATACATATATTATATATATATATATATATATATATATATATATATATATATAAATATAATGTTTTATTTTTTTGAAATATTAAAAATAAAGATAATATGATTAGATTAATATTTGTAGGAAATATTGTATAGTGGTATTGTAACTTTTTAACCAAATGAAATGCATTACAACATATCCATATTCTAAGCTATTCACATTCCATTTAATAATGTTTCAAAAAGAATAAGAGTAGTTATTTTCTTTCCAAGGTAATACTAAATGATTACTTCAGATTTACATACAAGTAAAAATCTCCAGCAATTAATATATTTTCTTCTCAATCTAGCTCCACTTAGTTTCTAAATCCATGATAATTTTACAAAGAGATGTACATTTCAAAATGATAATAGTTTCTTTCAATATTAAATAGAAAACTTCATATAACAAAATAGATTTCATTTCCAATAAATAATCCTCTTTTTTTGTCAAAATAATATTCCAAAAACAAAGCATGTTAAAGAAATGTACATATATTCCTACTAAATGTATTTTAAAGGAATACAATATTTTACAAGGCTTCTTTTGCCCAATCTCTCAATACATCATATTTCAAAACATGCTAAAATACATAAGAAAACAAACTAACAACTTCTTCCCAAGATTGAAAGAAAGCTTTCAAATACAATGAAATACCAATCTTACAAGTGGTGTTCAATTCTCAATATGAGAAATTTTGCATGCCAAATAAATCTTCCCATAAAGCCATACTCAAGAGGTTATACAAGAAATGTTTCACCAAGAGTTGAGAGGAGAAAGAGACTTCAACTATCACCAAACTTCCAACTTGAGATCCAAACTTCATATGCCTTCAAGGAATCCAAACAAGGAGAAGAAGCTTGTTTTCCACCCAACCATAGGCATCATTACATGCCTTTCCCAAGGTTGGGATGCATGCTAGCCTCCCCCAAGCCCATGGGAAAGAGGAAAACTATCCACAACTATGCACAAGAATGAGGGTGAAAAACAACATTACATTCATACAAAAACAAGGCAAAGACTAAGACAAGACTCCAAATTTTACAAAGATGAACAAGAGGAGAAACCATGTTCTACCTCAAAAATGGGGAAGAGAAAAGAAAGTTCTCCAAAAGTTTGCAACCATCATTATTTGTACAAAACAAGATCTCCATACCCTCCTTATTTCTCCAATTTCATTCAAGCCCTCCTTATTCCTCCACCCTTTCACCAATCCTTCTTGGAAGGATTTTCAAACCCCAAAGGGGTTTCCTTACCAAGAATGGGGAAGGAGGTTCATGCCAAATGACCCACCTTCCCCACCTCAACCATTTGAGGGGAGTAACTAAATCCTACAAGGCTTGCCCATCAAGCCTATAAGGATTGAGAGGGAAAAATTCCTCTCTTCCCCCACAACTCCAAAACTCCATCATGCCATATGATGGAGGGAGAAAAATCAAATAAACAACAAGATTTTCATGCAACAACAACATTTCCAAGTAAACAACTAATTTCAAGCATGATATAACAAACACAATAAAGTTCAAGAAGCCTACCTCAAAGAAAAGCTCTCCAAACTTCAATCTCTTCCACTTCTTGACCCAAGCAAACTCTAGCTCCAAATCCACAAGACTCCAAGCAATAGCTCCAAAAAAAAAGTTCTCTTCTTTTCCCATGAGGGGAATTTGAAGAGAAGCAAGAAAAATCCTCACAAATGAGGGGGTGACATGTGTCACCCCTCTCCTCCTTCAAGGTCAAAGATGCCAAAGATAAATGAGAGAAAGGATAAAATGAATTTTAGCCCTCTTCTCCCAAATTACTCTAAATGATAACAAAACAATTCTTGTGCAACTTTTAACAAGCACACTAATCCATACCCCTTACATGGATGTGACCAAAGGAGAGGCAAAAAGGGAGGGAAAACTCCCTCTAGCCTTGGAAATAAGCCCCCTACCTATTAGGTAGGGTCCAAGGGCTCATTTTCATGTTAAGGGAACTCCCAAACTAAAAAGGGGTCCCTAAAAATGCCCAAAATAACCCAATTTCGGGTTTGGAAAATTTGGCACAAGGTTAGAGGGTGTGGGGCCCACCCAAGGGTTCACATGTGACCCTAAACCCTCTAGATTAAGTACATCATTAAACTAATTCAAAACTTAATGCAAGTGGGGCCATTAATTCCCCAAAACAAGTTTACAACACAAACTAAACACCCTAAGCAAAATTAATAATTACAAGACATATTACATTACAAATGAGGGTCACCCATGGTGCCCAAAACAATAATTCTAATGCTAAGGCCTCAAGCAATAAACACGGCTAGGACTTAGCCCCGTGGGTTGCTTGTGCAAAGTTGTGTAGCTGGCCTGAATCCCACATTCTCTTATGACCTATCACCTGCACACTCATTGCACACATTAAACACACCTATCCGATAAAATATAAATCAACTACTAAATAAGATATCAATGAATTCTAGACTAACATATCATCTTTCTAGAATCGAAAGTGACAACGTGCACAACTATACATAATTCACCATAAGTTAGTCATAATGATAAAATGACATGTATCCATAGAATCCCAACATGCAACAAACTGAGTATCCATCAATATAATTACGTTCCAAAACAACATCATATCAATTAGTATCCATGACATCATAAGATAATGCAAACAACATAGTAATCAAGCTAAATCGGCGTTATACACCTAAATGTCCATACATGTCTAATCAGATCAAATCTCCTAATGTAATGTCCAAAATATAACAAATCCTGTCAAAACATGTCTAATAGTAAGAGGAACAACAAGTAACTGAGCTATAAAAGTGTGGGCACTACATCCCCCTCTACTAAAATTAGACTTCCTCCTGGAAGTCACTGAAAGAGATAGGGATATCTAGCCCTCAAAGGTGTTACATCCTCCCAGGTAGCTATTGTCTCATCGTATCGGTCCCACTACACTCTAACCTAGTCCAAGTCTCGACCCCAAGGGCCAACCTCCGTGCTCCAGTATGCGTATACGGGCTCTAGTCTCCACTTTCCTCCGTCCTCTACTTGTAATGCCGACCAATCCAAAACATGAGAAGCATTTGGTACATATCTACGTAGTACAAAAACATGAAAAACATCGTGGGCCCATGCAAGGTGTGGTGGCAAAGCTAGGTAGTAGGCAACTGGACCGATGACCTCTAAAATATCAAAAGGCCCCACAAAATGAGGTGATAGCTTAGAACCCTTTCCATATCGATTGGGATCTTATGAAAACAACTCTCAAGAAGACCTTGTCACCCACTGAGAAGTGACGATCAATCCTCTTGGTGTCTGCATACGCCTTCTGGCATGCTCTAGCCTGCTCAAGGTGTTGTCTAATCAAAACAACCTGCTGCTCTAAATCCTATAGATAAGTTGGTCCCAGAATAATCTTGTCATCTAGTCTGTCCCAACTCAAAGGTGTCCTACAAGGTCATCCATACAAATCCTGGTAAGGAGCCATACCAATGGAACTATGATAGTTGTTGTTGTAGGAAAACTCAACTAAATGCAAATAATCTTCCCATTTCTTCTGTTGATCCATCACATACATCCTCAACATGTCCTCCAAGCACTGATTAACTCTCTTTGTCTATGTCCATCTATCTCTGGATGATATGTTGAACTGAAATTAATCTGAGTACCCAGAGCGGTCTAAAAGGAAGTCCAGAAAACTAAAGTGTAGATGGTATCCCTATCATTGATGATGGTCTTCGGAATCCCATGCAACCTAACAATGTCCTCCATAAATACTTTGGCGATGGCTTGTGCATTATAGGTGACCTTGGTTGGCGAAAGTGCACAACCTTGGTCAACTTATCCATGGTGACCATAATGGCATCATGATGATAAGAAGACATAGGAAGTCCAACTATGAAATCCATGGAGATCACATCCCATTTCCACTCGGAATATCATGAGGATGTAAGAGTCTTGTGGGATGAGAATGCTCTGCCTTAACCCTCTGACACTCAAGGCAACATGCAACAAAATCTACTATGTCCCGTCGAAGACCTAGCCAATAATATAACTCCCTCAGATCAGCGTGCATTTTCTTCACTCCTGGATGCGCCACATAAGGGGCTCGATGAGCCTCTATAAGGATGAAGCTACGCAGATCACTTGAATTAGGTACGTAGATGCGCCTATGGTACCAAAGTAAACCATTTGTCTCTAAAACACACCCGAATATCTACCCTCTAATGAACCCTGTGACTCCAACATCTATCTAGCTCCCTCATAAAACCTGTCCTCTGGAAGGTGCTCAAGAATCCTACCTCTCAAATTTGACTGAAGTGTCAATGAAGCAAGCACATGTCATCATCTACTAAGTGCATCTACAACAACATTTTCCTTTCCTTTGATATACTACACCTCCATGTCATACTCACATAGGAACTCCATCCAACGCCACTGACGAGTGTTGAGGTTTGGCTATGAGAAGATATGCTACAAGCTATGATGATCTTGTCCTCAAAATGAAAGGTCTACCCAAAAGGAAATGTCACCAACGCACAAGCGCATGAACAACTATTGTGAGCTCCAAGTCATGAGTAGGGTAATTAAGCTCGTAGTCCTTGAGCTTACGAGACTCAAAGGCAATAACCCGACGCTCTGCATAAGAACTACTCCCAAACCCTCTAGTGATGCATCAGTACAAACAACAAAATCCTCTGTAGGTTTGAACTGCTAAGATGGGTGCCATGGTTAACCTTTCCTTAAGCAACTGAAAGGCCTGCTCACACTTTTCTAACCAATCAAACTTCTTCCCTTTTCTCTGAAGAGAAGTAATAGGGTGAGCAATCCTAGAAAAGTCCTGTACAAACCTGTGGTAATATCCTGCACTAAACCCATAAAAATCCTCACCTCAGTAATTGATGTGGGTGTTGGCTAGTCCATAATAGCCTATATCTTAGAGGGATCTACTGAGATACCCTCACCTGATATGATATGACCCAAGTATTGAATCTCTGTCTAAAAGAAGCTGCATTTTCCAAGTTCCCATACAACTTCTACTCTCTCAAAACCTGAAGTACCTACCTCAAATGCTCCTCGTGTTCCTCCTCGGAATGAGAATATATCAATATGTCATCAAGGAACACTAAGAAAAAGTGATCCAGAAATGTCCTAAATACTCCATTCATGAGGCTCATGAAGATAACTAGGGCATTGGTCAAACCAAATGGAACAACTGTGAACTCATAATGCCCATAACATGTGCGAAATGTTGTCTTATGAATGTCTGCATCTGATATGCGCAACTATGGTACCCTGACTTGAGATCAATTTTGGAGAATACTCTCACTCCCCACATCTGATCAAACAAGTCATCAATCCTAGGGAGTGGATAATGGTTCTTTATTGTGACTTTGTTGAGCTTCTGAAGTCTACACAAAGCCTGAGAGAACCATCCTTCTTTTTCAAAAATATGACTGGCATTCCCCAAGGAGATACACTAGGGCGAATGAGACCCTTATCTAACAACTCCTCTAACTAATCTTGAGCTCATGAAGCTCTGGAGTCATCATTCGATAGGGTGCCCTAGAAACTGGTGCAGATCTAGGTACTAAATCAATGGTGAAATCCACCTCTTTGCGGGTGGTAACCCTGAAGCTCGCCTGGAAACACATCGGCATACTCCCACAAAACCACATGATCATCTAAGGGTGAATGCTCTAGAGTGCTCTCTGATCGATCACTGATGGTGATAACAAACAACTAATATCCCTTACACATGCTTTGCTTGAGTTGCTTAGCCAAGATCATGTGCAAGGAGATAGGTCTCTTCATCCCTGAAATCACAACTACACTCCCAAGATCATCCTGACACTCAATGACCTTATTTTTACAATCCACCTTAGCTCGATGAGCCTCGAGCCAATCCATACCCAATACTACCTAATAGGATCCTAGAGGAATAACTCGGAGGTCAAGTGTAGTGGAGAAGACTCCTAAATCAAGTACGTAACTCTCCACATACGAGTCCATGGCGAGTTTAGCCCCAGAGGCCAACTCAACCTACCAACTATCTGGTTACCTAGCCACCACTAGCCCACACTGGTCCACTATAGAAGGTGATATAAAAGAATCTGAAGCACTTGAATCAAAAAGTACTGAGACAGAAATACCCCGATAGTACTGTCGCCTCTCGATGACCGTGGCTCGATGCTGCTCATGGCACCTGGCGGTTGTCATTACTACGCATATACACGATGAGTGCATCCTACGTCACCCACCATCTACTCTGATCTAGTGGCTCTCTGTGTCCATGGTATTGGGTTTGTGTGGGCACATGTGCACATAGTGATCGGGGATCCACAAATAAAACATCCTCCTGTACCCCTTTGAGATGGGGTCCCTCCTGTACTCGATGCACCGATCCTGCCGGTCCCAACCCTACAGAATGCTACATGTGAGCTGAGCTGGCAGACCTACTGAGTACCCTACCTCCTATCCCTAGCTCCACCAAAACCTCCTCTAGTGTCACCTCTCTAAAAGCTCTGAGTCTGCCTAGCCCTCTGCTACTGGTGGCCATGATGTTATGTCTCATTTTGGGTGTGGTGGAGCCCTCGTGGCTTTTGGCCGGCGGCGGCCAGAATCCTCCTTTAGGGGTTGGTGTTGTACCCCATGACCTCTGACTCTGAAAGGCCTATATCCTCTCCTAAAACTTGCTCTTGTTTCTATCTCGGTGCTCCTATGCCTTGGTCCTTGTTCTCCTCGGCTAAGTAGGCCTTCTCAATGACCTTCTCAAGCATGGGAGGAGATAACATCCTAACTGCTCCTGCTATATCTGCATTAAGGCCTCAATAAACCTATTAACCTACAATTTCTCATCTTACAGTAATCCACATACTTTGTAGAAGATCCTAGAACCTGCTCTCATCTTTGCGCTACTATGCTTTAGATCCCCTTTCATAAGTCATGAAACTCATCGATCCTCTTCTCGCACAAATGCTTTGACATATAACGATCCCCGAATTGCTCCTCGAACATCTCCTAGTTCACCGTCTCTCGAGTCGATGGAGCGCTCCCTCCTCATTCCTCCACCAAACGCCTACTATGTCTCGAGGAGGTGTATGGCAAACCTTTCCTTGACATTACTCTCATAAGAGTGCAAGCCAAAGAAAATATCCAAGCTAAGGAGCCATGACTCACCCCAAAGCCATCTCAGAGCCGGTGTAGGTAGGTAGGCATGCAAAGCGAAGAAGATCCTAATCACACTACTCCGTATCTCAATCCCGGCGATGTAGTCCAACAGCTGAAAGGGGTTGCCTATCCCCAAATGGTCCCTCGAGACTATGTGAGTGGCTATGATGGTACAAGGCTACCCTCTCATGATGAATGGAAGGGCTATGTGACCTCTCCTGCCCTCGGGGTATCATTCTCTGGCAGGCTCAATGTGCGTCCTCCCATCATCTCCTCGTCTCCCAATGGAATCTCCTCTCTCACCTCCTGTGGTGGTGGAAGACGCTGCTGCACAACACCTATTAGCTGCTACAGGACCTCTAATATCTGAGGCCCAAATTCAAGTGACGGCGGCTCCCATGTAGGTGCACTACACCCCAAGCCCCTAGCTAATCGTCCCCTTTTGGGTGCCATCCTGTACACGAGGTGAGTGAAGAGGTTATTAAATGGTTGCGGAAAATGTTTAATTATTTTATTTATTTATTTACTTTTTATGTTATCACCAATGTTGTTAACTGGTTGATTGATTACCCAGAGTGTCCACGTGTGCAAACCTCTGCTCTGATACCAAATGTAATGCCCCGCCTCGGGACAACGGAAACAAACCAGAAATTACTAAAAAATTTGGGATTTTTTTTTTTTAAAGTGACCTATAATTACTAATGCTCTACTTACCCCTTCCTATTAATATTTAATTCATAATACTTATTAATTTCCCCAAGATGCATAAAACCCTAGCCCAACACAATCTAATTATTTTATTCTACTAAGATTAAATTTAAAAGCACAAAGTTTACTAAGTCTATACAACCCTTTTTAACTTGGTTAGTCCTCCTTTTAATTAGTTGCCACACCCCTTTTAAATTAATTCACATTCCCACAATATTTCCCATATCCAAAAGTGTGTAGGGTGAATTGTGGGCCCTAGGATCAACTAGATCCCAGCCCTAGATCTAATTTTACCCCAAACTTCTTTATCTCTTTCCTTTATTTTCTTTTCCATGTTATTTCTCTCAATTTGTTTTTCCTTCTCTTTTGATGTGCAGTAGAGGAGCTATGGAGTTTTATTAAACTTTGTATAGTATTTGTTTTAGGATATCATACAAAAACAAGAATGTTTTCTTTTTTTCTTCTTTTTTCAAGCACATATTTATTTCTTTTGAAGGAGGGAGGCGGATTTGAAATTACACGCAGTGGGGAAGAGTGGTGTGGCGGATTTGAGGGTGTGGGCTACGTTGTGCAGGGCGGCGAAGGAGGGTAGAAGGGAAGTGTGGAGGGGGCGGTGGTGGGTGCACAATGGTGGCATCGGAGTGCACGGTAGGCTGGCGTGGGGGGCGGGGTGTGGTTGAGGCCGATGTGGGACAAAGGCGGCGTGGAGGGAGGTCGGGGAAGGGAGCAGGGTGTGGTGGGGAGGTGAAGGGAGGACGAAAGGGGAAGGGCGCGAGTGCGGTGCGAGATGCGGCAGGGGAAACAGTGCTGCAAGGAAAGGGTGGCCGCATACGGGTGGGGGAGGGGTTCGGCCCTCCCCAATATTGCTAAATATTTTTGTTTATTATTATTTTTTGTTTTTTTATATAAAAACTTTAATACGTTTTTACTTATTTTTATTTATTTATATTAACAGAATATATATATATATCATTGAATCGGGATAGCCCTCTACGGTCTAGAAGCCCTACGGTCAAAAAGCTTGGAAAGATGCCATGGATTCCGATATATCATCGGTGAATATATATATATATATGTATTGATATTTATTTTCAATTTGCATTCACTATTTTATTATATACATATATTATTTATATGTATATATATAATATGACATAAATATAATGTTTTATTTATTTTTTAATATTATAAATAAAGAGAATATGATTAGATTAATATTTGTAGGAAATATTGTATAGTAGTATTGTAACTTTTTAACCAAATGAAATGCATTACAACATATCCATATTCTAAGCTATTCACATTCCATTTAATAATGTTTCAAAAAGAAATAAGAGTAGTTACTTTCTTTCCAAGGTAATACTAAATGATTACTTCGATTTACATACAAGTAAAAATCTCCAACAAATAATATATTTTCTTTTCAATCTAGCTCCACTTAGTTTCTAAATCCATGATAATTTTACAAAGAGATGTACATTTCAAAATGGTAATAGTTTCTTTCAATATTAAATAGCAAACTTCATATAACAAAATAGATTTCATTTCCCATAATTAATCCTCCTTTTACTCAAAATAATATCAAAAACAAAGCATGTTAAGGAAATGTACACATATTCTACTAGATGTATTTTAAAGGAATATAATATTTTGCAAGGCTTCTTTTGCCCATTCTCTCAATACATCATATTTCAAAGACATTCTAAAATACATAAGAAAAACAAAATAAGTTAGACGAATAGGTTGGACGATTGGGTTGGATGGCCATATCATATGGTCTTCCATCGTCTACCATACAACCTAGGTCCCACCCAGTCGGCTTTGCCACAAAATAGTTTTTCAGAAGTTCTCCATTGATACGAAAGTCAATTTTGGAGATTCGCCACAATTCTAAACTAATTTTTTAGGGGGTCTTAAAATGAACCTTTCGATAGGCCAGTGTCGAGCCACACCTAGATAGATTATCATCTAGGATAAAAAATGCAAGGGTCCTTCGGATTGTATGAGTAGTTACAAAGGGTGAGGATTTTCCTAGAGAGGAGAGAAAGGAGAAGGTAGAGGAGGATACCAAGGAGGACATTGAGGAGGAAGTCGAGGAGGACACATAGGAGGAGGTCGGGGAGGAGGTAGAGGAGGGAGGAGGATCCTAATCCAAAACTAGACCGAGGGGGATATGAGTGAGTAACTCTAGATTACCTTGTTCTTGTCACTATATTAGATTTGATTAATTGATTGTTAGTAGTTTTTATAATTTTTGGTGTGTGTGTGTGTGTGATGTTTACAACCACCACTACAGATTTGAGAGAGCTCATCCAAAGTGCACAAACCTTGACTTATTTATCTTCTCATTTGTCCCGTCATAAGGTGCCTTGACTATGGACCCCAAACTACCAACACATTTCGGTCGTCATACAAATATGTTTTCACACATAGGACATGGAGCAGATGAGCTAGCTTAGATTTAGATGGATAATTTTATGTTACATAAAAATAAATGACTATTGTGAGATGCTTGCAGGTGGAGTGTGAGGTCCGAGAAATTAAATCAAATGAATTAATTAAATAAACTTATAAAAATATATAAAAATTAAATCAAATGTAAATAAATTTAAATAACATAGACACAATATTTAACATGGAAAACACCCCGAGGGGTAAAAATCCGTAAAGAGAAATTTCCATTTAATTAAGAAATAATTACATAGTCCAATAAATTCTCCTCCCTCGCTTATCTCCATTCGGTAATTCACAACGTGAGTACCATACATTCAATTTACGACCCGCGGTTTATTTAAATAATTTGATCGGGTTTGTCTTCTCACAAAGCACCCCATTAATTAATAATTGATTTTTAAAAATCAATTAACATTATAAACATGTATTTTATATTAAATAAATTAAAATATTATATATTCTAATTTATTTAATTATAAACTATAGTTTAATAACATGAACACTTAATATTAAATGTTCTAACATGGAGGAGGTTAGATTGGTTTTAGCAAGACCACGAGATATCGCATCCTCATATGGGAACTCACATTTCTCAACTTATAGAGGCTCAAATGTAGGAAACAATAGGCCATGAGATAGGAGTTGCAGTAGGATCCCTCACCCACTTCTTTGTAGGGTCTCAAAGTTATGTATATGCCTACTTCCTTTATGGATTAGATAATTTTTATGTATGTATTAATTTTTTTGAGGTTGTTGACGCATTACATTCGAGTGTTTTGACCACATGTTCCCTTTTGTGTGATTGCATTGTACTTAAAATTTTGTGTGTGTGTACACACACACATCATTATCTTTGGATAGATATTCCTTCTTGTCTATTTGTCTTTCAAACATTTTCTTTCCTTCTTGCTTATGAAATTTGACTTGCTAGGAATGTTTTTTGTTTTAAAGTTTTCAATTGAATTTTATGGAAGTAAAGCAATATGGTAAACTTTATGAATTGGATGACACACATACACATGATAGTACATAGAAAAATAATTTTCATATAATTTAAAACCTTTCATTCATTTGGGAAAAATGATACCGATTATGCAAAGATAAAACATCCTACTCCCTTCTTAACTCCACACAACTAGTGAGATGTGAGGGCTCATCACTGAGGGTTAAGTGATACATGAGTGAGAAATGATGAATGTAAAGTAGGAGGCTAATAATGATTTGGTGAAAACTTGTGACTTGTTTTACATTGGGGTGTTTTTTACTTGAATGGAACAATTTACATTTTATTTTCTTAAGACATAATTAGATCCATAGATTGCTAATTGATTTTAAAAATCTAGTTTTAAGGAATGGTTATCTCTTTCACCAATGGATTTTGAACTATCTTTTTGGGATTTCATATTTTTAGGAACTTTTCATCATGTTATTTGATATTATTGAAATGAATTTCAATGTATTTCCCCATGCTACTATTAAGAAGCAAGGGATCATCACCAAAAGTAATGTGTAGGCAAGTAAGGGAACCTTCCTCATATCCTAGCCTCATACATTGGTAAAAGTATGGGTTCATCACCCAAGACTAGGGAGGAAAAAATGTGTAGTTATTCATCATATATTTTATTTTTACTTTATTTTTCTTTTCCTTTAGGAAAATTTGTTTTTCTTTTCCATTGTGCTTTTGGGAAAACACATTTGTACCATAATCTCGGCCCCATGCACCTAGTAATATGTCGTGGCTCATCACCTAATACCGATGTGGGTGAACATGAGTGTTGTAGACACTCAAATTAATCCATTTACCTTTTTAACATTGTTTATTTCAATTTTTATATTTAAATAAGACTAACACCCATATCCTATTCCCACTTAGTTCATGTTACCATATCTTGTATAACTTGTTTATTTCCATACACCTATGTGACGAAAAAAAGTCTGAATTTTAATAAAGAAAACTAGTTCTCAAGTTATTATTTATAGGATGAGAATTTCAATTGTCATTGAGTTTATCCCTATCCAAAACCGTACAATTTTGTTATGTTGTATAATTTGGTCATGTATGACCTATACAAATTCCTAAATCAACACATTTTCCAACTCTATTTTCAATCCACTATGATTTTTTAGGTCTTTTTATCCTCTTAGGTCTCCGCCTTATCATAATAAATTAATTACCTTTAGAAAATTATATAAGCAAATTAAAATCACCTCATTTCATTAACTATAAATCACACGGGCTTCTATTGACACACATTTACAACACTCACAAAAGCCACACAAGGTTCTCTAAATATTCCTAAAGTTTATGCACATTCGTTAGGGCAACCACTACTAGAGTTTTGAAGTACTTAACTAAGTCAAGGAGTTTATCTTTCCTCAAATCTAAACACACTAAGTTCCCAACTACAAGTCTTAACAAGAGCATAATCCAATCAAGCAAATATTAAGGAGGTACAAGTTGCCAACTAGATGCATTCATATAGATGTTACATGTTAGGTAGATAACTATGTGTGGTTTGAGGCCTCTTAATTGTAGTGCTAACAAAGGCGGTGCACAGGGTGCACTTCAAACCAAAAATTAACCTTTTACAAGGTCTTATACCCATGGTTAGGGTTTTGGCATGATTCAGCTAATTACATATGAAATTGAGATTTTGCAACAACTAGGGCTTACTATTGAAATACATTTCTAGGCCACCAAAGGACCTAGAAAGACAAATAACCCAATTATAAAGGTGTCCAAGAGTGTACAAAAGGGCAGGACTAGATTATACATCTTGATCAAACCGTATGGTCTTACACCAAGATATTTTCAAGTTATAGTTTTAACAGAAGTTTCTCCAGGCTCTGCACTCTCGATTCTCTTGTTTGTCTTCCCATATTCATTTTATACATCTCTCTATAGATAATAATTCTCTCTCTCTCTCTCTCTCTCTCTCTTATGTATTTTGAGCTTGTATACATGTATTGAAAGAACCAATACATTATTTTGATTTTGTATAATTAATGTTGGAAGTTAATTTATTAAAATAATTCCTAGTTTCTTAACCTTGCATAAATTTTTATTATTGTGTATTGCATACCAAATGTTATAATCTTAAAAAGGGTGTAATTTTTTTTTGTGATTTCAAAGTATGTTGTTGAATTATTTAGTGACATAGATATTTGTATACCATTTATTTGGTTGTGAATTCAATCATACTTTAAGGATTTGGGAGCAAAACATGTTTTAGAAAACTATTTAAACTTGTCTAAACAACAAGTTATATTACTACTTTTACGGTCTAGGTTTATGTAAAATTTAGTGGGTTTAGATTTTTATGTGCCTTAATTATACTATCATACTTTCAAATCAAACCCAAATTGTATTATTTGAGAAAATTTGAAAAAAATTGGGTTCTAGATAGTTTTGAAAAATGCATCCCAACATCATGTAATTCTTTTTGTGGACTATTTTGTTTTTTTGTCATATGTGTCTAATGTCATTAGTGTATTATTCATTAGGAATTTCTATATAGGAAAAACAAAGTAATTAAATTCATTTATTAATTTTATAGGAGTAGTCTTCTTGGGTTATGAGTAATCTTATCAAATTTGAATATTTTGTGTCAATAAAGGGTCCATGTTTTAAGTCATTTTTTGGTCAATCTAAATAAAGTATGTCAATGTTAAATAGTCTAGAGTAAGGTTATCTTATTGTATGTCATTAAAAATTCGAAGTCATTTTTTATTGTCTTGTCAAAAATAAGAGTCAGTTAAAATTGTCTTCATAGAAGACGAAGTTTAAGTCTCTAGTCTTTAGAGAAAAGCTATTTGTAATAATATATTTTGTCAATTATAGTCATAATACTTTTGTAAGTCTTGTGCCTAGTTTTATATTGTAAAAGAGAGGAGTCAAATTTTGTTTCATTGTAAAAGTTTGAAAAATTAAAAAAAAACCTCAAATTTCCACCGACGCGCTTTTGATGTAACCCAAGTCATAAAATAAAGTATTTCCACATTGCAAGAGAAAACAAAAAATAAAGTACAATTTGGAAAATGATTAGATTCAACATCCAATATGTTAAGTGAGCAGCGTGATATCATAGGATGGAGGAAATTGAGGAAGGATAACAATCAACATCCTCTTACAGGCCACAAGCGATGGGGACACAAAATGAAGTTGTGGCATGTGTGTTCATAACGTGTGTTTTTAGAGTTTTTTCCATTGTTTTGTGTTTACATGTTCAGAGTACCTATTTTGTGTGGTATGTTCAAACAAAATAAGTATTCATATTTGCATTTGTAAAAATTGAGCATAATTTCCTATATAATCCTCTAATGTAAGAAAGTGATGAGAACTAAGAAAAGTATTGTAACATCATGATATTTAGGTTTTTAGTTCTGATGTGAAACCATCTATATGTTCGGATTGTTGGTTGTCATGCAAAACCATCTATATGTTTAGGTTGTTGGTTGTCTTGTAAAACCATCATGTTTGGTTGTTGTCAAACCACTTGTTAAACCATATTTGAGGTTGGTTGGTTTTCTTAAGAACCCATCTAGATCATGAGAAATGTAGAGGCAACATGCTACAAGTACCGAAGTGATGTTTTCTCCCATGTTTGCACTAAGGGGGTTATTAGGAAATCATTGGTTAGTACTCACATGGTGATTAATAATTTATGTGTGGTAAATTATTATTGTGAGTAACTAGATTATGTAATTGGAAATAGTTAGTTTGTGAGTGATTTGTAATAACAAATCACGTAGGTATATTGTTATGGAGTTGTTTAATAATCAACTCATATAAGTGATGGTTAAAACCACTCACATAGGTTGTTTAAACAACCCACTTAGATAGGTGAGTTGTTTCATATTTTATAGGAAACATATTCTTATATATATTTGTGTATCTCCATTTGACTAATCAATAATTAGAGATTTTTATTGTGTTTGTGTTGTGCAATTCTAAACCAAATGCTTCAGGTTTAACAATAAATATTTTGAACGTATTGATATTTCTCCCCTACTCGCAAGTGTCTTAGTCTCATGGTTTCTTCTCCATTGCATAATATTATCAATCCATCTATGCTTAATCCTACTAATGAGGTACCATTTCATGACATTAAAACTAATAGTGAACTTTCTGATGATTACAATCATGATGAGGATAACATTGTGGATCGAGAAAAGTGGAACTTAAATCTAGATTCTATGCAAAAATTCATGCAAATCCTCATCATATTGAGGTTATTATTAAGATTCTTCTTGTTGGCAAGATTTCTTGTGATCTGAAATCCAATGAAACATCCGTTTTTGGGACATCTCACAAATATAAATCTAATATTCCTCTTCCCACCATGCCTACATATAGGGGCACAAAGTTCCCCAATGTATAATTTTTCCATGTTTGTTGATACATTAATTTTTATTCCTAATAGAAATAATAAGTACGTTTATTCTTCTAGTATGCATGCTATTAAAACCCCTATTCGTACTTTAGAATCCCGATTATAGAATTACAACAAGATACATCCACTACTTCTCACACTATGGGTTCCATGCAATTTATTTATATCCACTTGCCCCATAAGTGGGTTATTTTCTATTGACTCTCGGTTTTGATGCTCCTAAGATTACTATTTATGATAGAAATATTGATCATGGATAAAACCTTTGATCATTCCATGTGACTTGTTTTGACCATGCTTCTCATGACATATTACTCTCAAATATTTTTCCTCGTAGTTTTAAGGAATTTTTCTTACAATGGGTTCTATGATTTATCAACACATTTCATGTGATCTTTCACCGCTTTGGAAAATCAATTTCTTGCACAATTCTCTATCAACATTGGTGAAATTTTCATATGCTCAAATTTCTAAAGTCTTCCAAGGGTCTAATGAACACATCAGTGACTATGTTTTACACTATAATAATATGCTTACTAAAATGAATAATACCTTAGTTGATAGTGAACTTCAAGATATCTTCACACAAATCTTGCTTACTCCATTGCAAGACTATGTTATCTTTGACAAGCTCTCCTCATTTGATCATCTATGCCATACCCTAAAGGAACATGAGGCCAAATTACTACACATGAATAAGCTCAAGTATGCTATTAGATCCTCTTCTACATCTAATGTCAAAGGAAAAGCTATTGATAGTAAAGCTACTGCCAAGGACATTGTTAATGTCATCTCCCAACCTACTAAGTTTTAATTACAATTTGCATGAAGGTAATTTACTTGTTTACCTTGTGTCCAACACATTGTGCTAAAACAATTACTTGAGTGAAATCTTGTTTTTCTTCCTCCACCACTTGAGGTTGATGCAAACAAATCTCAAGTAAGAGTTTTGACCCTCATACTTATTATGACTATCTTTGATGTATTGGTCATCTCAATAATTGATTTATTGGTCATCTCAATAATTGATGTATCAATCTCAAACATGTTATAAAAGACCTTATTTATATCAAATAAATTGAATGGGATGAGCCCAATGAATATCCTAGGCCTACTAATGCTAACACAAAGTTGAAAATATTCAATGACCCATTACATAGTCACAAATATGAAAAATCTACTTCAAGTGCAAATACCCATTGTGTAGTACCACCTCCTCATTATTATAATCACCCACTAGATGCAATGATTGGCACTATTGTCCCTATACCAATTTCTACACTAGTTATTACTTATGATGAATCTAATTTGGATGATGCTCATATTTCCAATAATCTATACATTTTCACATTTATCAATCAAGTTCCTATCCATATTGTTTTGATTGATCCACATAATAAGGACAATATATGTACTTTCAATCTCCACTCCCTTGGCTATTCTAAGTAGCACATTGGATATAATTCCAATTTTCTTATGGACATATTATTCTACCCATCACTATTGGTTTGGTTACTTACTCATGTCCCATTCCTCATTGCTTATACTCCTAGTACATGTGACATGTGGTTAGGTTTACCTTGATTACACACTCTTAGGATTTTACCTTCTATTGTACACCAATTTATTAAGTTCATTCACCAACAAAAACTTGTCATAATTCAAAATATTCCTTAAGATGCTCCTCTTCCCATGCTATTTCATCATGCTTATACAATTCCTCCTTCTAATCTCTTACTAGGCATTATGTTACACATATTATATCTCATGGATCTAGTCCTCCTAAGTCTCATGAGAGGCCCTCTAGCACACATGTTATATCTAGCATCGCTAGCCCTCCTAAGTATTATAACACGTCTCCCCGCACACATATTACATTTATTATCTCTTGTTGTAGACACCTATAATTTGATCAAATCAATGTTATTATTAACATTGCACTAACTATTCTACTCCCTACAAATTGACAACACTTTGTCAATTAGGCTCTTTTTCCTTCAAATCCTCTTAATTGACCATTATACATTGATTAAACCTCTTATCTTGTAATTAACTAATAAATCTTCTTATTAGTGAACTCCCACTTCCAACACATCAAAAATCTATCATAAACTCCTCCAAATGCTCCCAGAAATCTTCCTAAGCCTACTTGGGATTCCTAATTAATCCTAAAATATTAATTAGCATCTAAACCTAGTCAAATATTGCTTTGAATTGATAAAAGTAATTTTTGGACTTACCTTTTGTCTCACATGCACAAAATCATCCCATTCTTGGAATTAGAAACCTATAAATAGAACCCTCCTCCTTATCATTTCTAAGAACACTTCTCCTCCTCTAGCATAAACTATAGGCAATTAGGATTTGAGTATTTCTTCCATTGTTATTGAGTTATTATCTTCCATTGCATATTCCAAACTCAAGCTTGGGTAAATGAGGGGAACCATATGGTCTTGTAGCCATTAATGGTGAGCCTTCACTCTCAAACCCTTGAGCATCAAACAATCAAATTTGATTGCTAGGATCTTCATAGGTTCATGTTTTGTGGCATTGGTGTCCCCAAGATTTCACCCGAAATGCAGGACTACCCCTTTTTAAAAAAAATTGTTCTTTTTAAAGTAAAGGGTCATGTTTATTTTTTTGGTTGTAGTTTCTTGCATTGCTAAAAGGTATCTCTAGGAAGTGATAGAGCCACATTCACCAAATACCCACATGTTGAAGCTCACTTAATTCACTTACAAAACCAAGTCTGGTTTTATAAAAGGACTTTTACTTTTTTTTAAAGTAAAAGTTTGTTTAAAAATAGATTGAGCTGAAATTAATAAATTTGGGTTATATAAAGCACTTCACCCCATCATTATTACCATAGAGCATTCACCTGGGGAAGAGTTTTTACAGAATAGCTAATTGGAGAATTTTTTTCAAGCAATTGCCCACAACTTATTTTGGTTTTTTTTTTTTGATTTATTTCTTTTGTGTTCTGGTTTTGTTTTTCCGTGTTCTATCTGAAAATTCCCCATGGAATTTTATTTCTTCCTTTCGGGTCTAGTCCAATTGCATATGGTTTTGAAAATCCATTCTTTGCCTTAGATAAAGGGGAAATTAAATATATGTTGGTTTTCAAGCTAATAGTTTCAACGCAGCCCTGAGGAAAGAATGCAGTGTTTTGCAAAGGAAATTATTGTTTATGTTTGTGGTCTTGTTTTCCAAATTGAAAAGAATCCAAGTACTTCAAAATCCATGCAACTTCCCTCTCTAAGCTTCTACACAATTACTTAGACCAAGTCGTGGTTTTTAGAAGTAAAAGTCACTTATCCAAGTTGTTATCTTCCCCTACCTTCTTCCTCAAGTTTTCACGAGAATTTAAATCAAAAGCACTTAATGCAATTCATGGTTTTTGGATTCTTTACCCTCTAAATTCAAGTTGCTTTCCTCCTTCAATTTTAACGCAGTTCACTTAATTTTTCGTGAATAATCATTGTCTTGTCTTCCTTCTAAAGGATGCCTTCCATCTTCAATTTCCACGCAAATATTAAAGGAAGGAAGTTACAAGTTAAGTTGTGGTTTTAGCTGCCTCCTTCCTCCATTTTCCACATTTCCTTCTTCCTTTAATTTCCATGCAAGTCATTAAATCAAGTTGTGATTTTTTAGAAGACTCATTCTCTTTGCAAGCTGCCCTTCCTTTCCATTTTCCACACAATTTATAAAGGGAAAATAGACTTAAGTTGTTGTCGTGAATTTCAACGCAGCTATTCTTTTCCAAAATGTAGGCCATGAAAATGCATGCAAAGTCTCCTAGTTAATCCCTCTAAAATCCCATGCATGTTATTCCCAATCTCCTAGTTAAGCCTACATTGATCTCACTTACGTTTTCTTGCACCTGAATAATTCCCAGAATTCAAATTTTCCCACATGATTTTAAAATAAAATAAAATTCATGAGTTGCATATTTGTCTGAATTTCTTACAAGAATATTTCACTTGTGCACATACTTGTGAAAATTAAGTTGATTTTGATGTCAAATACATTGGATATATCTTCAGGATCGGGAAGCCATTGTAGCTTCTACACAAATAGATCCATCTCTCATAATTGCAAAAGCTTTTGGTAGAAGTGAAAAACTGATATCTCATACAAAAGATGGTTCAGATAGAATGAAGGGTGATGACAAAGGTTATCCAATAGAATCATGCATAATTTCCAAGCTCCTCCAAGTGATTGATACATACATGGGGCACATGTTTATTAATGAATTAATTAATGTATCAAGGGAACAAATGAAGTGTTGCATTGGAATAACTTCTTTATTTGTCTTCTCCTTCTTATTTTCTCGGAAATAAATTGTAAAAATAAAGTAATTGGTTAAAATCTAGTACTTCAAGTTACTAGAAAAAGTCAATTACTTGGAAATAGGTGGCAGACATGCAAGGCATTGATTTAGTCTTCAGTTGTAAATCATACATGTCACGCAAAGAGGAATTCTAGGAGAAATATTACCAAATGTTCCCTTTTCATAGCTACTGCATGCAACAAATCATTGAAAGTTTCCTATTTGTATTTTCCCTCTATACACTATAAATAGAGGAAGAGCCTACGGGTTAAAGAATCACAACTTGTTTATCGGAACTTGTTTAGCAGAGGCTTTTGTAATTGGAGCATTCTTGAGTTTTTAGACTTTGTGCTGGAACCCTTGATGTGATTTCTGTGAAAGTTGGGGATTGAATAAAAGGCAGATTTCTGGATAAATTTGTGTCTACAGTTCTTTATTGATTACTTTTATTCAAGGTTTTAGATAAACTTTGTGTTATCTTAGACCTAGGTTAGAAGTTATTTCTTTCCCTCTTTCTTTGAATGTTGTGATTTATATGTTTATAAACTTTGTGTCCACCACCGCCATCACGACCACTGTCCATCAAATCCATCATCACTTGAGTCTTCATCTTCACCGCCACTAAATTTCTCTATTGGTGGCCTAACCCATCGCATCTCATGTGGTCTCGCAAAATGGTGAGACTATGGGGAAATTTTTTTAATATACTATGGTCCATACGCCGCCGTCACTCCAGGATAATTTATTCATCCCTACGGAGCACATAATTGTGGTACCATCTAATCAAAACTAGCTTGGGCCCTATCTACCTAGATCTGTGGCCCCATATCAAATTTCTCTCGATATTGGCATGCATACCACATATTTGGCCCTAGTACATCATGTACTACACCAAACTTCCGTTGACATCATTCTACTCTATAGAACTCTGTGATATAGCCTCAGCTGTAGTCAAAAAGTTCTCAACCATAGCTATACTAAGCGCATATGCATCATTTGCCCAACTATAATCCCGGTATGGCCTCCATACTATCATGTGTTGCTAGATATCATAAAAATCAGCGATAGTGATATGTGTCCCCCATGTGTCCATGAATATCATCACCATTTGGGACCCATCCCATAAATGATGGCTAACTGGAGCCCAAACTTGTAACGCTCCCGCAGAGGGAAACCAAAAACTATATGGTCCTAGGCCCATATCTGTAATAAAGTAGCTGGACCCACGGTCTTCTGACTATGGTATGTGATCAAATGTAAATCTTAGTACAAGTGTGCCAACATACACTGGCCCCAGAAATATCTCTCACCTCGAACTAATCCACGTATCACGCTAATGAGGCCAAGTGGAAAAGATGTCCTTATCTTGTCAGTGAGTAGGATGCCATTGACAAATGCCATAAGATAGACTACCACTTAGGATAGTCCCAGATATGTAATACACTGGTGCATCTGCACCATCATACCTCAATGAGGTATCTCATCATGAAAAATAGCTCGACCAAGAAGTCTCGTATTCTGAACTATGTCACTAATGTACTCTATCAATTACCCCCAAATAGTCACATGTAGTATGCGCTAGACATCCTCCAAATTAATGGTCATCTTCCTAGTCTGGAGTCGGAAGCACTGGCTCTTGTTGTGCCATCTCTCAACTAAGGTTGTGAGTAGGTTGTGATCTAGAGTGATCTGTGGCATCCGCGCCACGTAAGCTAGTCCTCTAACCTCTAACAAGTTATCCAGAATCTGCCTATCTCGTCAAGAGAATCTCGCCTCCGGGGTGTCTAGACGTCGTGTCACTCTCTAGTCTACAAAGCTGGTTATTGTCTCTGTAAGATAACACAACACTTATTAAGACTTTCTTTTCTTCTATCACCTAACATTATTTTATTTTATCCCTAACATTCTTCTACGTACTAACTCATTTTTTCTTCTACACTTTTCCTATCTTCTTCTAAGTGTTTGATAAAACACTTTCTCGGCACCTACGCGCCCCCTAAGGATTCCCGCACTAGCTTTTTGTCATCTTTGTGCATAGTACATGTGTGCCTACTTCCCAACACATGTGTGCGAATCATGACACGTGCACTGGAAAATCTTTCCACCCTCTCGACATGCGCATGCACGTCCTTCAGGACGCATGCACACACATTTTGACACATGTGCCTATGTGCTCATGTTTTCCCCTCCCCAGATGCTTGTGTTTCTCTTTTAGTGTTTGTGCATGTGTGCACATGTGGTTTCAATGTATGCACGTGCTCGATGACACCTACACACCCCTAAGGTGTGCGCACACATTTTCGCGACCCTAATTACACTTATAAATGTAATTAAATGTTGAAATTGATAGAGATGAATAAGGTACTCATGAATGGTACATCCTCCTCCTCATTATTAAAGGGGAATAAATGGAAAATATCAAAGCAGATAAGTTCTTCATAGGAATTCTTTCCTCTCCTCATTATTAAAGTGGAAGATATTAGAGTTACTAAAAATTTGATACATGGTCTTCTTCCTTCATGAGGTGTATTGGTACCTCTCCTTCTTCTTCCCTTATCTTCGATTCGGTGTTGGGTTGCATTCACGTAATACTCTAGTTTTTCTTCCATGAAAATTATGGAAAACTCACCCTAATCCTTAAAAAACGTTTAGTAACAACAATCCAAATATACAAATATCCAACTACAAGAAATGAACAAGAAGCTCTTCCCTTCACAAAAAGGTGTACTATTTCCATATTTTACATATATTTATTTCACTTTATGCAAGTTCAAATTATATAGTTACTATTGAGTTACAATTCAATTTCTACTATGGACATTGACTACACTCTGTGTTGCAAGTTTCATCATGGATCATGCCAACACCAACACATATAGACAAAAAAACTTTGCACAAAGACAAAGTGTGTCTATAAACTTAGATATATCTTTCTATAAGCATGTAATTTTCATTTCATACTTAAAGGAGGGGGTAAATGTAGACACTCAAATTTGGAAATTTACCCTTTTGACACTGCTTATTAAAATTGTGCTTCTTGGATAATAAAAACACCCATATAATGGTCCCTAATCAGTGTATGTTTCCATCTCTTTTCTAACTTGCTTATTTTCATACACATATGTGTTGAAAAATTCTGAATATCAATACACAAGACCAGTTCTCAAGCTCTTCTTTTCAAGATGTAACTTTCATATTTCATTGAGTTTATCCTTTTCCAAAAATGTTTAGTTCATTCAAGTTGTATAATCCAGGTTGTGGCCAACCCATTTGGTCCTAAATTGACACATTTTCCAACTCTATTTTCAATGTACTATCATTTTTGGGTCTTTTTATTCTCTTGGGTCATCCTTATCATAATAAATTACCTTCGAAACCTATATAATCAAGTTAAACTCACCTCATTTCATAACCTTCGAATCACATGGGATTCTATTGATACACTCATTTATAACACTCATAAAAGGCACTCAAGGCTCCCATATTCCTAAATTTGATGCACATCCACTATTGCAATAACTACTACAGCTTGTGAAACACTCAACCAAGTCAAGGAGTTTAGCTTCCCTCAAATCCAAGCACACCAAGTTCACATTTCAAGGTCTTAGTAAGAGCATAATCCAATCAAGTAATGATCAATGAGGTTCAAGTTTCTAACAAAATACATTCATATAGATGTTAAATGCTAGGTAGAGAACTATGTTTGTTTTAAGGCCTCTTTAGAGTAGTGCTAACGTATGTGCTATACGTGGTGTAATTTAACCTAAAAACTAACCTTTTTCATTGTATTCTACCTTGGTTAGGGTTTTGACATGATTCGAGATAAATACATATGATATCGATACTATGTGACAACTAGGGTTTGACAGAAAAATACATTTATAGGCCACCAAGGACCCAAAAGACAAAAACCCCAATTTTGAAGTCTTCCAAGATCATATAAAAGGGGTAGGACTAGATTATAAATCATGACCAGACCATATGGTCCTAAACTAGGATATTTGTAATTTACGCTTTCAACGGTGAAATTTCTCCAGAGCTTTGCACTTCTAGATTCTCTAATTTTCCTTCCCAAATTCCTTGTGTATATTTCTATATAGCTAATTCTCTCTATTGTTTATTTTAAGCTTGCATAGATACATTGAAAAACCAATGCATTGTTTTGATTTTTTACAATTAATGTTGGAAATTAATTTATCACAATAGCTCCTACTTTCCTAACCTTACGTACCTTTTTATTATTGTGTACTACATAAAAATCTTATAATATTAAAAAGGGTGTAAATAAGTATTTGGTTTGTTATGTTAAATATTTTTCTTAGAAGATAAGCGTGACAAGAAGATTTTCCATCAACAAGCTTAATTGTCTGAAATAAGGAGTTGCAAAGGAATAGAGTACACAAGTTTTCTTAAAATAAAAATTAAATTCCAACTCAAGATTAGTATGTTTCTTCGAGTCTTCAAAGATAACTTCTAACTCAAGTTATCAATCTCCTTCAATATGAAAATTATTGGTTTTTGGCCTTACAACTCACAACCAATTCTTAGACCATGTTTTAACATGACTTTCAATTCTTATTCTAGTCAATAAATGGAGTCAAGTAGGTTAAGAAGGTCAATTACTTAACTATTTCGATATATACCTTTCTAGGCTTCCTGTAGCCTTATCTAGAGGTTTTCCAAATCTAACACCTATTAAATAAATCAACTCGAATATAGACACCCTTTATGGCCCCCACTGAGCTCTAATTTCTATGTTCAAATTTTCAAGCTAGCTTGTCTTACAACTTTCACTCAAGTCTCCTTATGTAGACCTTCGATTTTGGTCTCTTAAACATTATACCGGGATTTCTAATTGTCTGTCATTAAATTATTAAGATTGTGATCTATTCATTTAATGATTCACCTAGGTACCCTTCTCCACATCCTACACAGGTTACACAATATGTTTCTAGACTTATTCATTTATCCACTCACTCAATTATCCCTATCTTTCCTTGTATCTCCTTTTAATCATGCACAATACTAACTTATGTAGATATTGTCATAGTTTTCTTAGGATTTTGGACTTTACAAGGGTTAAAACTTATAAAATATCCTTCCTTACCTTTTTAAGATGATAACTTCAAATTTTCAACACTGGTCCTTCCTCATGCTCCTTCAACTTACAAGATTCTCTCTTCTTCCTAGAAAAACCGAATACTTAAGTTTGATTTGAGCATGGAAAATAAATACAACAATGTTTCTTTAGGCTCTTATCCTTAAAAGGTTCAAAAAGAGTGATTTAAAGTTACAATCCTTGACTACATTCTTGATTTGAAACATTAAGCCTATAACCCATGTCTTGGTCCTAGCTCATAGTCTTCCTTGCACATGTTACTAGGAGTAAACTTTAATAAAGGAAGTCTTACCTGGTGAGTTTTCCAATACTTATTTGTTAGGATTAAAAATTATTCCTCAATATTTTGAATAGTCTGCATTCATCATAAAACCTCCTAAAGTTTGTGACTACTTTGTTCTTGTGTCTCCAACAAGCACTTACAAGATCGTCAACAACTAAGAAGGTTCTTCAACCTTGCATGAGTTGATACCCCTTTAGATACCTTACAATACTCCCAAGAATGATTATAAGAGCCTTTCCTTTAAAAATTTCCTCTTGATAATATGTTAGGATCTCTAAATTACATTCTCATCAGAAACCCTAGAGGGTTTCAATCCAGGTACCCGAGTACTGAGATATTAAACTATTATTACCTTCACACAACTTCAAGGACTAGAGATTTACCTGAGGGTTAGTTTCATCATTCTAAAGCATCTGGCATGAATATTAGATTCAAATACATCCTTCCTCCATGAATTTCATTTAATTACACCCTATTCTACCTCTAAGATAGTTTTTGATTATTACTTGACTGTGCAATCAATTTTCAGTCCTCCCTTCTCTATGATGGTTCATTTGAATTCAATGTGCTTTTAACACCTTAACACACCTCTTTTAACTCAAAATTTTATCATTCTTCCACTCTCAACTCACTTCCTTAACTACTTAACTAAACTACAACAAAGCACAATAAGACATAGTTATAAATCAATTTTATTTGCACTCAAACCTCCCAATCTCAATACAATCCCTCACTTAACAATGATTATCATCTCCTTATATAATCATTTATGCACTAGAAATTTATGAATGCATGCATGCATTCCTTTAGATAAGCCTTCACTCGAATTCAAACTACAATGCACCTTTGAAAACATCAAAAATGTTCAAAAATGGGTGTACACACAATCCCTTTTTCAAAACTCTCTTGGAACTCTTATTTCTTCCAAAGA
The DNA here is from genome assembly GCA_018340775.1 of Taxus wallichiana var. yunnanensis. Taxonomy (NCBI): domain Eukaryota; kingdom Viridiplantae; phylum Streptophyta; class Pinopsida; order Cupressales; family Taxaceae; genus Taxus; species Taxus wallichiana. Next base: position 180,392,937 of record CM031236.1, on the reverse strand, counting down.
GTATTCGAATGATGATCTGAAATAGTTACATTTTACAATTATATATTTTCTTCTTTGTAGTTTTATATGACCATAGGTTTCCATTTGACCTCCCGCCTAAGTTTGGCCTCACATTACAATTCTAAGTAATTTTGCCTCGAGACACAATAGGTAAAGCTAAACATGACCTTTTTCATACGTTATATATCTTTTTAGCCCTTTTACTACCTTATTAAAATTTCACAGCTCCAAGACTTACATCAAATTACCAATACAAACCAAAATTTCCCTTTAAATTCAAATTGGCACTTTTAGAGGGAAAGTACACAGTTCAACTTAATGAAGGACTTAAACTAAACAAACACCACAAGAAGACCCTAGTTGACCTCTAGGACCTATGAACACACTTTGAATCCAAAATTTATATGATATCACCCATATGTACATGTTAGGAGTGATGCTCCTGCATCGTACTCCCAGGGAAAGGAAATTTTTCCTTATACGTATATTATCTATTCTTCTTCTTCGTACTTTCTCCATTTGCAGCTTGTACATAATCCTCTGGAAAAGTGCCTTGACTATGTACCAACTCTACTGCACTTCTATCAGCAGCTTTTTGTCTTTCATAGACTGGTCCTTCCCTAAATTTCTCATTTTCTTGATCATGGTGATGCCTTTAGGACTGTATTTAGTGTCTTACTACATAGGTTTCAATATATATCCTTGATTTATATGCATATATGATGTATCTGCATCTCTCATGGCTATGAAATTCTTCTTCTCATCTCCTTGTAGTCTTCCTTGAATGATCTTTTCTTCAAAATGACAATATAATAGCTTTAGTTCAAAATGTTCCTCTGTTCTTGACTGTAACTCAACTGTTGAACCTATATTTATGTCAACTTCATCTTGTTCTTGTTCTTTATCAGTTCCTTGTTTTTTTCTATTTTTTTAACTATTTGTTTCTCTTTTAAGACCTCGTTGCTTCATATCCTTGTTACATATTGAAATTTTTACTTGATCTTTCATCTCAGATGCCTTTATAATCTCTTCTTGGTGTCCATCACTCTTACTATCTACAAATATTTCAACTGTACCTACAAAACCAAATCTCAAAGTAGTGTTAGAATCAAAAGCAAGAGGCTTACATACCTCATTCATCTTTCTTATGCTTTATTTTTCTTCTTTTTCTTCCTTCTTCACTACTTCACTCGATATTTTCTTTTCATCTCTCTCCATTACATCATTTGATTTATTTTCTACTAGACCTCTCTCGCTAGTCCTCAAGCATCTTAACATGTGATTCTTTTCTCACTTTGTCATCTCTTTCCTCTCTTTCTTATCATCATCTTCATCATTCACCTCTTCTTGTACTAAAACCATATCTATATCTTTCTCAAAACCTTTGTTCAAATCTGACTTTTGAGGCTTAACAACCTTGCACAATATATTTTCACATGCTTCTTTACTCGGTATCAAAAAATTCTTGTTCATGATCATCATCACTAGTCATGTTGGTTGTTCTTGTTCACCTTTGAGTGGTAAAAGTGTATCACTGACCCCCGTTAATTTGTAATAGTGTAAGTATTCTTCTTTCCATCATGAAATTCCTTTATATCATACTGCCATGGTCTACCCAACAAAACATGACAAACATCCATAGGAACTAGATCACACAACACCTTATCCTTATATCTCCCTATCTGAAACTCAACTTGACATTGTTCCCTAACCAAGATGTGATGTCCTTTTTGCATCCATGACACCTGATAGGGGTTAGGGTGCATATTAGTTTTCAGTCCTAGTTTCTCCACCATCTTAAATGAAAAAAATGTTTTATGTACTTCCACTATCAATAACCACTTTACGAAATTTTCCTTTAGCCTTACATGTAGTTTTAAACAATCAACTTATTTGGGTTATCTCTTCCACTGTTTTACTAGGTTTGAAAATAACTCTTCTACACAAAAATGAATTACCTCTATTATGAATATTCTCATTAGCATCTTTTCTCATCCCCGCATTCACCTCATACTGCACTCATAGGATTTTTTTCCTACATACCTCGACACTTGTAGCACCTTCCTACAAATGGCACCTTGTTTCTTATTCCATCTCTTTGAAGATAAATAATTTCAGTCCTCATATTTCTCCGACTTTCTTCCATGCTCTCTAACCTACACATCACAATCTCCATCATTCTTTCCATTCTTGTTTCCCAAGTTATCTTCTTCATCTCTCCAACTTGCATCATTTTTCTCTCTTTCCTACAATCATAGTCAAAGTAATATTTCTTTTTTCAAGAATCAAACTCCTTCTCTCGATACCACTATAATTTTGACACAATGTTAATCAACTCAATTCACAATGTAGTAAGCATTAATAATTCAAACTATGTTTCTTTGAGTCTTCAGGATAACTTCTAACTCAAGTTCTCAATCTCCTTCAATATGTAAATTCTTGGTTTTTGGCCTTACAACTCACAACCAATTCTTAGACCATGTTTCTACATGACTTTTAGTGCTTATTCCAGTCAATAAATGGAGCCAAGTCAGTTAAGAAGGTCAATAACTCAACTATTTGGATATCTACCTTTCTAGGCTTCTTGTAGCCTTATAAAGATGTTTTCTAACCTTAGAACCTATTAAATAACTCAAATCATAGTCTAGACACCCTTTCTCGGCCCCCACCGAGCTCTACTTTCTATGTTCAAAGTTTCAAGCTAGCTTATCTTACAACTTTCACTCAAGTCTCCTTATGTAGACCTCTAATTTTGGTCTCTTAAGCACTATACTTTTAAGGGATTTGTAATTGATTGTCATTAACTTATTAATACTGTGATCTAATCATTTAATGATTTTCCTTAGGTACCCTTCTCCACATCCTACAAAATTTACACAAGAAGTTTCTAGACTCGTTCATTTATCCACACTCAATTATCCCTATCTTTCCTTATATCTCTTTTTAACCCCGCACAATACTAACTTCGTAGATATTTTCTTAGTTTTTAGGCTTGTGTAATTTACAAGGTTTAAAACTTATAAAATATCCTTCCTTACCTTTCTAAGATGATGAATTCAATTTTTCAACACTCATTCCTTCCTCACACTCCTTCAACTTACAAGATCCTCTCTTCTTCCTAGCAAAAATTGAATACTTACGTTTTCTTTGAGCATGGACAAGAACTACAAAAAAATTTCTTTATAATCTCAACCTTCAAAGGTTCAAAAAGAGTGATTTAAACTTACAATCCTTGATTTGAAATGTTAAGCCTATAACCTCTCTCTTGTTCCTAGCTCACAGTCTTCCTTACACAAGTTACTATGTGTAAACTTTAATAAAGGAAGCCTTACCTCGTGAGTTTTCCAATAATTGGTTGTTAGGATTAAAAATTATTCCTTAATATTTTGAATCCTTTGCATTCACCATAAAACCTCCTAAAGTTTGTGACCACTTTGTTCTTGTGTCTCCAACAAGCACTTACATGATTGTTAACAACCGAGAAGGTTATTCAACCTTGCACAAGTTTATACCCCTTTAGATACCTTACAAGACTCCCGAGAATGATTGTAATATCCTTTCCTTTAAAAATATCCTCTTGATAATATGATAGGATCTATAAATCACATTATTATTATAAACCCTAGAGGGTTTCAATCCAGTACTTGAGCACCGAGATATTAAAATATTATTACCTTCACACAACTTCAAGGCCTAGAGATTTATTTGAGGGTCTGTTTCATCATTCTAAAGCATCTGAAATGAATATTAAATTCAAATATGCCCTTTATCCATGAATTTCTTCTAATTACACATTATTTTTCCACCGAGACACTTTATTTTTATTATTACTTGATTGTGCAATCAATTTTCAGTCCTCCCTTCTTTGTGAATTCAATGATATTTTAGCACCTTAACAACACACCTCTCTTAACTCACAATTATCTCATTCTTCCACTCTCAACTCACTTCCTTAACTACTTAACTAAATTGCAACAAAGCACAATAAGGCATAGTTACAAATCAATTGTATTTGCACTCAAACCTCACAATCTCAATACAAGCCCTAACTATACAAGAATTATCATATCCTTACATAATCATTTATGCACTATAACTTTATGAATGCATGTATGTATTCCTTTATATAATCCTTAACTTAGAATTTGTAAACTACAATGCACTAAAAACATCAAAACTTTCCAAAAATTTGTGTGCACACAATCCCTTTTTCAAAACTCTCTTGGAACTCTTATTTCTTCCAAATATCATTCAAATGATGATATGAAACAGCTTACATTTTACAAAAATATATGTTATTCTTAAAAGGAATGAAAGCCAAATCGTACCAAGCCAAGAACTCAGATGCTAATCAAACACCACGATCAATAAGATGAAAGCAATTCACCATAATAATTTTACATAAAACCTTTGCAAACAAATGAGCAACAATATCATATATTATTATGGAACTCAATGAAATACAATGAGAATGGGAATTTCTTATATAGGCAAGGAATATCAATCTAAGAACTAGTCAAGGTCATAGATCAAGCCATAAATCAAGGAAAGAACTAGTCAAGACCATAGATTTAGGAAAGAACTAGACATCAAGGATCTAGTCAATACCATAGATCAAGGAAAGAACTATACCTAAAAACTAGATAATATCCCCATAATATCTAAATAAATAAAAATAAATATCCACACACATAAGTGGGTGAGGATAAATACAATAAAGGTAAATAAAGTACCTAGGTGAACATGAGCTAAGGTAAATACCTACTCTAACACCCCCTCAAGTGAAGCTAGGGGCCAAAATAGAAGTGGCATGTCCACAATATGAGTCCCGACAACTATGCTTGATGAGGTACTCATGTACAATATATCCATGAAGAAATATTGAACCAAAATAAGGAAAGAATCTTGCTAGAAGGAAAGAGAAAGAAGAAGAAGAAGAAGGAAGATGTTCTCACGAACACCCCTAAGAACAACTTCTGAAACCCCAAGCATTCCACACAACTCAAGGTAGTGAGGTGATGCAAAAGGCTTCGTAAAGATTTCTGCAACTTGCTACTAATTCAAAATGTACTCCAAGAAAAGAACTCCATCCTGAATGTGTGAAGAATGAATTGGATGTGTATCTCAATATTAATGGTCCACTGGTGCTCAATTGGGTCATGAGAAATGTGAATTGAACTTTGGTTGTCACACCAAAGTACTTTCGGTGAATCCTGTGGGAATCAAAACTCACAATAATCACAAACTAAAGAATCTACTGACTCACCAGAACTACTTCCCTGTAATTTTCCTTTGAAAATGAAAGTGCAATAGCTTGTTGCTTTTTACATGCCCAAGCAACTAGAGAAGAACCAAGACAAAAATATAGCCATAAGTGGAATGCCTATCATCAATAAAAATTTCACAATTTGAATTTGTATATCCAACCGACCGAGTAGAACCCTCAGGTGTGTGTGTAGGCCAAAGTGGGAAGTGCCTCGCAAATAGCACAAAATATTTTTAGCAGAAAGATGTTAGTGACTACTATAATGAGAATGTGCAAACCAAGATACAAGCCCTAATGTAAATGAAATATTAGGGTGAGTATGGGTTAAGTACATGAGACTCCCAACCAACTTCCTATACAATGTAGGATCACAAAGTGGATTGATACATGTGGAAATAAGAGTAACCCCAGACTGAAAAGGAGATAGACTTGGCTTACAATCAGCCATATCAAAGCGTTGAAGAAGATAATGGGTGTACTTTTGCTGACTCAAATGAATATCTGAATCTATCTGAGAAATATGCAAACCAAAGAAATAATGCAATAACCCAAGATCTGCCATGTCAAACTATTTAGAAAGATCCCTTTGAATAGTTTGAATGTGTGAAGAAGAACTTTCAGTAAGTAATATATCATCAACATATAATACAAGTATCATAATATCCTCACCAACATGTTGGAGATACACTGTATGATCGGAGTGGCAACGAACAAAACCAATAGATAGAAGAAAATAATCCATCTTCTCATACCAAGCTTGAGGGGCTTGTTTGAGACCGTAGAGATACCTTCGGAGTCTACAAACAAGAGAAGAATCCTGAACAAATCTAGCAGGCTGCTCTATGTATATTTCCTCTTGTAGATCTCCATGTAAGAAGGCACTCTTCATGTCCATCTAGTATATGGGCCACCCATGTGATGCAGCAATAGCAAGTACAAGGCATACAAAATCCATCTTGGAAATGGGTGTAAAATTCTCAGAGTAATCAATACCTTTAACTTGTGAAAAACCATTTGCAACAAGATGAGCCTTATACTTATCAATAGACCCATCAACTACGTATTTGGTTCGGTATACCCACTTACACCTAACCATATTTCTTCCTTTAGGAAGAGATACCTAATCCCAAGTATGGATCTTCATCAAAGAAGAATACTCAAATGTCATCGCATCATCTCACTCCTCGTATCCCATGAGCCTTCGAAAAATATTGTGGATTCTCAAAAACTACCTGACACAAAATTCTAGAACTTGTAGAATGTGTGTGGTGATGCCTAGTGAGTGGAAGATCATGTATGAAAGGTGTTGCCTCAGAAACTGTAGTATGAGTCCATTTAGGCATAATGAAAACATCAGTGGGAATAATATCCTCAATGACATCTATAACCTCCTCATCAACCTCCTTAAATAAAGGATCCTCAAGATGAGATGAAGAAGAAGAAGGGGCATGGAAGAATATGAAGAATCATGAGGAGTGAAGCACTCATCAAACTAAACATGTGTTTGAAAAAGAACATCATGAGTATCAAAATCTAGAAGTTGATAAGCTCTCATGTCCTCACAATACCCTATAAAGATCAAGGGTTTTCTCTTCTTATCCAAAGCTTTCATTTTCTTCTTTGCACAAAGGCCCAAGCATGGCTCCCAAAGACTCGAAAAATGAGACATCTGGCTTAGTGTTGGACCAAGCTTCCTCTAGAGTCAAATTCTCAAGTGATCTATGTGGTGTGTGATTATGAATGTATTTAGAACAATTAACTACTTCTTCACAAAGAGATAGGAGCTGAATATCTCGAATACATCATACAATTAACCATTTCCTTCAAAGTTTTATTCTTTCGCTCTACTAAGCCATTCTATCAGAGAGTATGAGGAACAAAATGCTGGTGAATAATGCCTTGAGTTGCCAAAAACCCGTAAAACTCATTGCTAAATTACTCCCCCATTATTAGTGTGAAGTTTCTTTATGCAAATCAAAGATTGTTTCTCAATCAAATCCTTGAAGACTTTGAAGTGTGAAAAACATCACTTTTTTACTTGATAAAATAAACCCAAGTACGCCTCAAAAATTATCAATAAAGGTAAGTGCATGCTTAGCTCCATGGAAAGAGGGGGTAGGAAAACCATCAAGTCATTATGCACAAGCTCAAGTGGTGAAGAAACTCTCTTAGACAAATTCTTAGAAAATGGATCCTGGTGTTGTTTCCTAATGCACAAATAGAGCAAACCCCCTCAAGACAAGAAACTCTAGGAAAACCATCTACCATACCATGAGTGCCCAACTCCTTCAAATATTTTTAGTTAAGATGTCCAAATATTTCATGCAAAAGCTTACTCTTTGAATCTGCATGAGAAACCAATCATGTCCCTATAGAAGAAGTGTCATCAAAACCCTCAAAGTGATATAGTCTAGAACTATGATCAATAATACCTTGAGCAACAAGTGAATGAGGCTCTAACAAAGTTTGTACTTTTTTCCCATGTGGTGTAAAAGTCATTGTTTTTCCTTGACCAAATGAAAAATTTGATATACGTAAAGAAAATGTGTAGTGATGTTAGTAACATATAGTACATCTTGGATAATGCCACTATCAAGTTGTATATCACCTTTTCCTTTAACAGAAAGAAAGGAATAATCTCCAACCTCAATTTTGGAAGTAGAACTCAAACCTAGAGAAACAAAAGACTCCTTGGAAGAAGTCATGTGATGAGAAACACCAAAATATATAACCCAACTGTCTCGCAAGTGGTGACCGAGGTCTCCCAACAACATTAAGTGATTTTCCATGTTAATTAGGAGGTAGAGTGGAGATAGAAATTTTGTGTTTGTTGACTGCATCCTCTAAGGCTTTCATTCACTTATAACACCTATGTTATTAATGACCACTACCCCCACAAAAAGAGCATGCAAGGATAGACTTATTCTTGAATTTAGAAGATTCCTTGGGTTTAGAGTTGTTTTCTTTCGGTTTTAGGATCACTTTGAGATGGAGAAGGGGTGGATTTGGTTTTAATTTTTGGTTTTCCTTGCCCTTAGGATTAGATGCAACTAATTCCTTATGAGAGGTAGAAGACTCAAGTTGATATAATTTGGATTCTTCCCTAGTAAGTCTTTCAAAAATGTTTCTAAGTTAGGCATTTTGAATGTGTCACCTAAGGCATCCATGCTAGAGAAAAGGTAGAAACAAAAATTTGGAATGGTCCTCTCAACTTAGATAGAATCAAGTAAACACACTCTTCATCTTTCTTATCTCTTCCAATCCCCTTCAACCGTGTTAACGAATTCTTAAACTTGGTAAGATAGTCTATAATTGTTGGAAAATCTTCAGGATTAAGAGAGGTGATCTCAATTTCAAGTTGCATAGCTTTCATATGATCCACCTTACCAAATAGATCCTCCAATTTCTCCCATATTTTGAAAGGAGAGTCATATTTTTCCAAATGAAACAAAATATTGTCACTTATATAAGTTCCTATCAAACCCATACACTCATCAAATTTGCACTTTCGTATTGAAATCTCTCATATTCTCTAGTGAACACTTTGGTTGTTCTCGAATAAGTTAAGGCCCATAATCCTTTCCACTTAATTATTTTTTCCATTCTTGGTTTCCATGTGTGGTAATTATGTGATATTAATGACTCAACATGATCTAATGTAGAATTAGATGCCATTCTAAAAAAATCACCAAAAGAAATGCAAAAACCAAACAATGCAACAAGACCCCCCCAGCATCTTGGCACTTTATAATGAGTGTGTGTTACAATATGGAACTTTATAGTTATAGTTTAATTCTCAAAATAAACATTTTCAATGGAAAGAGCAAAAAAAAACAATCACTTTTGCAAAAATGGCACTCAAAACCAAGTTACCGATCAAAAGATACAAGCTTTTCAATATTAAACTCTAGATTTCCTTGGATTTCCAAGAAATGATATAATACTACAATCATTTGTAGGTAAGTTCCACTCAATAACCGTATGCATTTTATAGGATCCACATCAATCCCTCGAGAATATATGATATAACCTATAAGTTTCCCTTTGGTCTAGACCAAAAACACATTTTTCGGGATTCAATGTAACACCATACTCAATCAAGAGGTAGGGATGATATGGAGGATCTCGTGGATGATCACCCCTCTTTATATCCTTTTCTAGTAGGTCATTCACATTAATTTAAATGATTTCATGGATGAGTTCATGAAATATATAATTTTTCACCCTTTGATAGGTGACACTCATGTTATTTATGTTGAAGGGCACAACTTCGTAACAAAAAGGTTTCCCATGGAGTAGTGAAAGTTATCTTAGTTTGATCATCCTTAAAAATCGTTATTTTTTTATAACTCAAGAACCCATCCATGAGTAAAATAACTCATACCTGATTGTTGCATAAAAAAATGACTAAGGATGGAAATGGGAAGTTATTGTTTGAGAAAGCTTTGTTAATGTCTTGAAATCAATGTAAATTTTGATCTTTCCATTCTTTTTAAGGACCGAGATGATGGTGTAAAACCACATGGAGTATTCCAATGACTTGATAAACCTTTCTTGTATAATTCTTAGTACTTCCTCTTTGACCATTAAGGTATCCTTTGGTTTCGTTGTTCTTCAATTTTTTGTAATGGGTTTGGCGTCAAGGTTAGTCACCACTGAGTTATGGACAACCACATCATGATTAATTTAAAACATGTCTCATGTGTAGGTGAAAGTGAAGGAAACGTCATGCTCCTTAATAATATTAGTATGTTCCTCAACTTCCTTAAGGGTGAGTGAACAACCCAATTTCATAATCTAAGGATCTCGTATTAGTTTCAATGTTGATGTCGATAATATTCTCTATTAAGGAATCATTACCTTCCTCAAATTTTGGGGGAACAAGTGGAAGTTCAAAAGGTTCTTCCTATACTTCAAATATTTAAAAAAATTGTGTAGAAGATATAGAACGAAAATTTTCCCCGAAATAAGAAGAAGAATGGGGGGTGAGGAAAAGGCCTATCTTGTGATGATTTAGGGGATGATAATTGTATGTGTGCAAGAGCCCTAGGATTGCCTCATTGTCTCTATAAAATTCCATAGTTGCGGATTTATTTTTGTTTTATATGTAAGGTAGGATTACATTTTTGGAATTTTCCTTATTAAGGGTTCCGATCTCATGGACACAATAAGATTAGTTTCTAGAAAATTTGTACCCATGAAAAATCATGAAGAAGAAGAATCCATAGAATTATCCAAATGGTTTCTCTCATTGGGAATAGACTTGATGGAGATAATATTGAAATATTTTTTTATCTCACACACAAATTCCTTGTAAATTTGGAGGTGTTTTTCTCTATTATCATATACCTCATAAACATGATTAGAAACAAGGTTAAAATCCCCAAGGCCTATGAGAAACCGCATTTCTAACCTTCTCGTGACTATGAGAATTAGAAGTAATAATGCTTTATAATCTATGATATTGTTAGTGTTTTCAAAATGTAATTCAAATCCAAATGGAATGATATTACCTTTAGGAGAAATTAAGATCACCCCCACACTTACGTCATAATAGAATTTTTCTCCATTGTAGTGGAGCATCCAGAGGTTAGAGGGAAAGAGAGAATTCATGGCCTCTTTCGATATTTTTTTCTCACATTTCGATACCTCTTTCTACCATATGTATATATAATAGATCATCCGTAGAAAGAGAGGATAGGTTAAGAAGACTACCCATCCCATCTGAATTAAAGGGAAGGGTGATTGGTGAGTCACTTTCCAATAGTTTCATAATTTCAAATTCGTAGTTTTGGTGGAAATTGCCTCTTTGGTAGCAATATTTTCATCACTATTTTATGTGGCTTCAATCACCTTCAACTTATCCCCGTCTTCCTTCGGAAACCATTTTTTTTCACGACCAACCCCTTCAAAGGATATGGTTTGTCCAACTAATTTTAAAGGATAAATTTGAGGATTCTTTTTAAGATTCACCAATTGTATGTCGAATGGCCTAGGATATCCCTTAGCGATGAACACATTTCTAAATGTAAGAACCTAACTTCTAAGAACAAGGTGGAAGGGATGACCTTCATCCTATGAATCTGGGGTCTCCCTAATAACATGTATTTGTGTCTCTCTATCAATGATGCAAAATTCAATTAAGATATTTTTTAATATGAGGGGAAAAATGAGGATTGTGGTTCTAATTGAGGTTGTCTTGAGAATGGCATAGCCCCATAACATGTTTCTAGTTTAAGACCAAGTACTTTCTCCATAATCTAATTTTCTAAAGATGAATACGGGAAATGTGTTTGTGTAATCCTCATCTCCAATCATGGATCTCTTGACATAATTGTTATGAACCCACACATGCAAGTACAAGGCAATATCTCCTCTCTTAGTTATATCGGCATTAAAGAGAATTTTACTCATATAAAAAACATACCTAGATATAATTATGCCATGGTGGATGTACGTCAAAATCAATGTACTTGATTTGGGATTCAAGGGGAGGTGTGACATGGACTAGATGGCCAAGGCCTAGTGCATCAAAGAAAGCAGAGGGATGGGTTGGTGAATTCTTCAACAAGTGCAAAAATGATATGAGAGATAAATTCTTGATCAAGTCTACAATCAACTTATATGACTCTGCTGGGGTTGGGAATAATCTAAGTTTCATCTTGTAGCATGGATTAATTAGGGGAGGGTTGCATAAGTGTACTCCCTAGTTTAGGTCATCAACTTTACTTTTCGATGAATCTCTAATTCAATCAGCCTACAATCTTCATTTTGTTTTGTTAATTTAGATTACGGGCTACTCCAAAGTTTTCATAAGTAGATACTTCATTTTCATGTGTCTTGTTGGCGAAATAATTTGTTGTAAGGAAAAATTATGGGATTTCACCAATGCTTTGGGACTAGGTCCCTCTGCTTGAATGGGGCAGCTCCATTTATTGAAAGAAAGGAAACAAATATAAACTAAACTAATTTATGGGGGTGGCTCGTAGACCGGGATCACATAAGAATACTTCCCTAAACATGTGGCAACTTCTTATATGGAATACAAGGGAGGAAAATTACTTAGAGAGAGAAATAGGAAAGGGAAATAAGAGGTATCTTTTAACCAAAAATAGCATAGCTGATTTTATTGCATTAAAATCGAGTATTCACTTGCATCAATCAATAAACCATTCACATATAAAGAGGAACAATGAATAATAAACACAAAGGTTTATTGTATTATGTTCCACAATTCATAATGATCTTGGAGTATAAGTTGAGATGGAGACAAAATAAAAATAGACAAGACAATATAGGAATTGAAGGCACTCATTCCCGAGAGAGAGTGTGGGAGCTAGTAAATAAGAATAACCATCCCTTTAAAAAGAGAAGGTAATCTCCTTTTATAGCTTTATAATTCATCTTTTCCTCTACCCCCACATGACTTTTCATGTTCTTATTCTACTTGTGACTGTTCATTATCCTACAAAGGGGAAAATTAAGTTCCCGTCTTATAAATTGAGGGAGTCTTTTACATATTACAAATATTTCAATGTCACTTAAATGAATAGGACAAAAAATCATGATCACTTACAATGAGGAATTAGAAGGGGGAGAGAAGAGGAGGAAGAATGAGGAGAAGAGAGAAGAAATGCTCCAAAGCATGGATGAAAATGCCTCTGCCTTCATTGAATATCTGCTCTAAAGAGATCGAGGATGATATTTTGACCCATGATAACCCTCCACAATGATGCACTTACGAAGATATTTGATGAATACCTTTGAACACTTTGCCCCTTTTGAAAACTCTTGAAATGGTGAACCTTTACAACACCGTTGGACAACATCAAGAAGAGGAGAGATTATCACTTGAGAAGTATACCACTGAGAACATTGGAGGATGACTTAACTCATTGAGAAAATCCTTCTGATCCTTGAAACACTGCCACATTTGTGTGATCACTCATTCATATGGGAGAAATTGGTGCATTTTACTCATACAAGCATGATCTTGATTCTGCTACTTGGGAACACTAATGATGAATATTTCATGAGATCAAATACTTCCAAATCAGAATAAGGAAAGAAGAATGAAAAAAACCAATTCCATCCAAAATTTATCATGCATTCCATGTGAAATGAATTGAAATGGCCTTTAGGACAAAATTGACATTTTCTCATTTTGACACTTTATGCTCACCGCATCGGGCGTGCAAGAATTTGCTTGAGATTTGAGAGGAAGACCTCTGTGAGTTCCAGAACCATTATAAGATGATTGAAGGAATGACATGTGATAAATTTTTATCTCATTTCACCCATTTACTATTTTTATAATATGTATCATTATTGTCCCATTTTAGCCAATTTTCACTCGTCTTTCCAAGTTTAGCAACTTTGAGTGTCTCAAACATGGGGGAATGAAATGAGGTGTATGAATGCACATTTTTCTTAGACTTACTATTTTTAGTAAGTGTTCCCATGAAGGCTTACTAAAAATATAAATTGGTCTTACTAGTGTCGGATTCAAATGAAACCACTTGTAGAAGTTTTTGTTTTTCATTTTAGGCCTTTGCTCCAATTTTTAGAGGATTTTGATCGTCGATTTGTGTAGATCTAAGAAAAGAGTATTTTTGGCTGAAAATTTCAAGGTGATGTAGAAAATAGTAGGGTTCATTAATGGAGGCATGAAAAAACTCCCCTTAATTTTTTTTTTTCAAGGAACCATCATTCAAATCTTATGGAAAATGGAGCAATGGCTTGTGAGATATGAGCAAGAGTGTGTTCTTAAACATGAGGGATTTTGGGACCATTTTGGCAGCATGACAATGACAAGGGAGAACATAATGGAGGGAGGAGAGATTCAAAATTGAGATTCAAAATTGAATAACTATGGTTTAATATTCATCCCTTAACTTAGGTTAGGAAAACCCACCCCTTGACCCACCTTTGGCACTTCTTTCTTAACCTAGGTTGAGGGTGAGTTAGGGGTTACTAAATGGGTCCAAGAAGATCTCATGTACCTTAACACATTTGGTAAGGGGAAATGAGGTGAAAATGTGTAGCACCATGGTGAAAATGTGTTAAGGGGGCAGCCATCATGAGGAGGGGGACAAGGATGAAGAGTGAGGTGAGTGAAAACATGCCCTAGGGAGCAAGTGTGAGATTTTAAGTGACGAGAGAGGGATCCTCCCTTGGTGGCACAAATTTTTGCACCTCATGCAATTTTGAACTAGGTAAAAAGGCGAAAAAGGGCTCCCATGTGTAGCATGGTTCACACTCAACATGGAGAGGGGGTCAAATTGAATTGTGAGTGCATAACACTTACCTAACCCACCAAAAGACCTTTTAAGTGACGAATTTTTATAACTTGCTCTCCTCGCCTTTGTGGCGCACTTTTTTGGCCATTGTGTGTTAGTGTTGTCATTGATATCAAATCCATTGATGGAAAAGGGTTTCATGATGTCATAAGAGTCTCCATGAGGTGTTGTTCAAAAGTCAAACATGAAGGTTGATTGGTAGTCTCCAAGGTTGATGAGCTCTTTGTTATCATGAAGCATGATTTAGAGTGTATGGTCATGGTATGAGTCCTCATGAGTTAGTTGAAGGCTGGTATAAGGTCATACATGGTTCTAGAGGTGTGTTACAAGTGTCTAAGAGTTTACATGAGGTCAGCATGGTTAGTTTATGAGGTTTTGTTGTTGAGTCGGGTCATTCCAGGCCTATTCCTAGTCTTGGAGCATGCGAGAATGGTGTGGAGGTATTAGTTTCAGAGTTCATCATTCCTAACCAATCATGATAGAAGAATGGTGATAGTGTATATGAGGTGTATGATGATTTTCAAGTCATTTCTCAGTGGTTTGGTGGTGTTTCATGGTCCTTAGGAAGCGAAGGTGAAGAACAAGTAAGTTAGGATAGGTAAGTCCTTAATGGATAGAGTGTTTAAAATCTATTTGATCTAGATACTAAGCATAGAAAGTTATAGGATGTTTTCATGATGCTTCATGACAAGTTTCAGGTCATTCTAAAGAATATTTTGAAAGATACATTAGTTTTGGCAAAATTGGGTTTTCTAGAGTAAAGATTTGAGGTAAAAGTTGACCTTCGATGCTCGTTGTGGATTGTATGTTTTATATGGGACCCATAGGATTTTATGGATGTTTTTCCATAGAGATAAGAATATTTTACAAAAATAATGAGGTTGTTTTATTGTCTTGTTTTTATGAATGATTGTTAAGAAGATAAGTTGTTTTGAAACCCTAGCTAAAAGTGACTTGGAGAAAATGGAGTATACTTGGATCTATTTTTATTCATTTCGAAAACATGATGATTGTAGGTTGTAGAGGACTCCTCAAAATTTCTAGAAAGCTAAGTTATTACTTGTGACAGATGTGGGCCCCACCTTAAAATGTGTGTTTTCAATATGTTTAGTTTATCAAAAATTTCTCCAAAGAAGGTGATAGATAAAATGACATTTGTTTTATCCTAGAATTTTTACTTGATGTCCATGATAGTTATAAATCATGGTTGTGGTCCTAAATGGTAGTGTGCTTATTTATGAAGACTAGTTTTTGGGGCAGTTTGGAGTAACTTGTACTAAAAGTGGAATTGCAGGAACTACGTGTGGAGTTAGGACTTGATTCAAGTTGTGTTGTGATCTTGGTTCAGAAATATTTCCAATGATATATCAATTTTTTTTTATATAAGTTATGGATAAGTTATGACCTATTCTTTGAGGATAAAATCTAGACGATGCCTAGTTAAGAAGGGTCTTGAGTGGCTTTATGAGGTAAGGTGATTTTTCTGAGTTGTTCATGCTTGTTAAAGGTTTATGGGAGCTTAGAAAAAATTTCTAATGTTTTTCCATGTTTTTTTAGCTTGGAAGTGATTTTGGAGGTGATGAAGCAAGTTGAGCTCAAGGTTAGTTCTTGAATCCTAGAAGCCTAAAGGAGAAGTTTCAGAGATGGACTTGGTTGAAGGCCTTCCACTTAGATTTGGAAGGAAATGTAAGGTGTTATGGAAAGAAGATTCAGATATATTTCTAATGGTATATGGTTTATTTCATGATGATGATATTTGATGGGTCATCCATCTCATTTTGTGAAGAAAAAGGTTGTTTGTTTCTCAAGACATGATTGCTCTAGCTAGAAGAGGAATTAGATGGATTGGTTGATTATTCCTATGAGTTGGAGAGTGAAGAGGAATTAATTTTGTTCCTATTGAATAAAATTTTATGTCTTTAAAGTTACATAAGTGGTACAAACAAGTTGAGTTTATAAAAATTGTTTTCTAGGAAACTCAGTTTGGTGAAGAGGAAATTTGGTGTGATTTACACATATGGACGTTTCATGATCTATAGAAAAATTTATGTGATATAAATATTGGGGGATTTATATTAGTGGTTACATGCCATATTTTAGGTATTTGTGTGTGTGCTTGAGGCCCATTTGTAAATACTAGGTCCTAGAAACAATCAAGTTTTGAGAAGGATATGAACCTTCTTGGTTGTGTTATGAAGAATTTGATTAGTGAAAGCTAATGTATGATAATGGATGGTTTTTTTATGTCATATTTTACATTTGTGATGAATTTGGTAGCTTAATTAATCATGGTGATGATTTTTGTAGTATTTTTCATCCATGTGATGGGGTTTTGAGTTGTTTTTGAGCTTGTTTAGTGCATTTGGGCATGGCCGACCTACATGGGTCCATTGTGAATTTTTATGAGTGTGGTGTTATATTTTTAAGTTTTTTTGGTAAAATTAATGATGGAGGACCAACCTATCTTATGTTTTTGAAATGAAAATCATATAAAGTGAGTGTTTGAGTTCAAATTTGAACAAGTTGCTTGAGAGGAAAAGTGGGACCCATGTGTAAGTGTGTAACATTTATGAAGGCATCTATTTAGAGAGAGGGAAGTGTGTGAAATGCTGAGGAATTTTAGATAGAATGTGTTCTATGGTTTAAGGCCAATTTTTTCCATGAAAGAAGAAGAAAGAGCAAACTAGGTGAATGAGGGTTTGAACAAGGGTTTGAAGGAGTTTGGAGTTGAATCTTGTGATCACCATCAACTAAGTTGTTACAACATATCTTAAGTGATCTTCTTATAAAAATATTTTGTGATGATTCATATTCATGAAATTATCTTGTTTTGAGTAATATCAACAAGGGTTTAGAGATCGGTGCTCATTGTGGGTTTGGTGCCTCGCTAAAGAAATCTCTTGTGATGTGTAATATTCACTTGAGTGCTTTGTTGTGAGTAATATCATCAAATTTTTAGTGGGTTTTATTCCTCTTGAGGGTTTACCACTTAAATTTTGTGTTCTTTTGTTCTCTCTTTCATTTTCATCTTGCATATGCTCGTGGAATGATTAATAAGCACACAATGACTTGTGAATAATGAATGGATGATTAATGTGATGTATGTAAATTAAATTACATGAAGTAAATGTTTTAAGGACTTATTCACCCCCTCTCAATCCATTTTGCTTCCAACACACTTTTTTCACCTCATGCACCTTTTAAAAAAGTAAAAATGTGCAAAATTGCATCACATGTGTGAAAATGTGCCATGTACACTTTTGGAAACCTCGCCTTCACCAATAACTACTATAAATAGACATTTGAGAGTGATTCTTTTCCTCGAGAGTTTCCCTGAGAGTTACCTAGGAAAAACTTATATGATTTTGACTCCAAATGGTATTATGAGATCATTCCCACAAATTTTAGGAGCCAATTCTTCCTGAAATTTTAAATTTACCCCACTTTTTTATTTTGTTCAAACTTGTGTGTCGATGGAAGAAGTTGTCACTAAAATGTATGATGATGAAAATGTTAATCAACACAATTTGATTTTATAATTAATTACATGTGTCACATTTGGATTTTTATCAGGCCTCAAATATCCATATAATCCTTGGAATGCTTAGTTGAATCCCCACTGGGATCAGAGATCTTCATTTGCAATTTCGGGTCAATATCTCAAAATCCAAAATGTAGAATCTCCCAAAAACTTTTGCAACATGAATTAAGCCTTATTATACTTCCAATTAATATCTATTCACTTCATAAAAATATCAAATCTCCTACAAAGCATCTAGAACAAGTGATTAGCTTTTTTACTATTTCCATTTCCCAAAGACTATGTTACAAATAGCTTGGTGTCAAACCATTTGTTCCCAAACCTTATTTTTCATGTAAACCTTCCCTAAAATATATAATATGATTAAATATATTTTTACACCCTTACCAGATGCTTTTTCTCTTCCTATACATTCTCGGGGTGTTTACGGTGTTATCCCGAAAATAGGCCTTTTTGGCCTCTGGGAACAATTCCTTCAAAGTGGATCAAAATGAATCCATGAATTACTTCCCACCAAATTACCTGCACATGAAACACACTTTAAAAATATATTTATCACATCCCTCTCAGCCATGATGGGGTTTACATAGTCATAAATTGGTCGGAGGGCAGGTTTACATTACCCGATTCAAGGATTTTTGAGTGTGGGCTTAGTTGTCATGGAAAAAATTCAATTTTTCATGCTAGACATTTAGCATGACAACAGCTAGATCTAACTTTGGGACTTGTTTCGGTTTGAACAACGTGAGGATGGAGCAAGTAGGAACCACAAAATCTCAAGACACTAAGAGGACTAGTGCCTTATCCATTGGGATATAGAGTCATTGCATAACAAGGATGGATACAAAAACCTCTTTATTGAACACAAAACATGATAGGAAAGGAAACACACAAACCTATATTCACCTATGGTACATGCAAGGGACAACCCACTTTCAATTAGCCAATTTTCTCTTGAGAAGTTACCCCTAAATGGGTAACATTGAGGAATGATGTTCCGTGAAGCCATTGACTAGTTTGAGGAAGTAGCCTCCTTTCCTCAAATTATTATTAAATTCATGTGCTTTCATGAGTGCTCGTACATGTGGGAGGAGTGAGCCTATATGATCCCTTTGATACTCATAGCTTCACTCAAAAAGTCCATCAATCTCATATTGCAAATTGTCTTCTATGTTTACCCACATTGTTGATTTCTTACTTTGCATTTCACCATTTCCCCAAGGATGATTTTTTATTGGATTGTTTGAATGCTCTAAGTTCTCCTCTTTCCCATATTCATGCTTATTGAATTTTTTTTTAGGAGAAGCAATGAGTCTCTCCTTTTTCCTATTTCATCATGAGACATTTGGCCATCAAATGAAGAATCAAATTTTACTTCATACTTATCTTGTATAACTATGGCATGAGCCAATATATTGAGACTGAGATCCATATATTTCATTTCTTCTATAACTTTAAATATTTCTTACACGGACTCCTTCAAAACTGCTAAGATTTCATGATAACATTCATTTGAAGAATATTTGTTTTGAAACTTGAGGCAACAATTTGGGAGAATTAATTCATCATCCCAAAGATCATTGCATTCCATTGCTTCTTTGTTGTGGGAAGTCTCATCTCCGAAGGGATAAAAACTCTTTATTTCAACTTTTTCATCATAGAGAGAATTTTCCTCTTCAAATTGAAAAGAGAAAACTTCACTTTCATCATCGCATCCATCAACCATTGTCTCATGAGAGATATCTAATTTTTCATCTTGATTTGTTTTATCGTGACAAATTTTTGAATCAACTGAGGAGTCAAAATTAGATTCATACCTATCTTGAAATTTCATGGCTTACATTAGGAGTTCAAGGCTAAGTTGAGGATCTTATATTGTTTTTGCAACTCTCAACATTTCTTGTATAGATTCTTATTTTAAATATTTCAAAGGCTCATCACAAGTTGGCCTTTATTCTCCATGGATGACATGATCAAGAGAATATTCATCTTCGAATGGGAATGAGAACACCTCTTCTTCATGAACAAATGCATTGGTTGATTTTTCAGTTTGGAACTCATCAAGAATCACTTTGTCTTCTTCATGGCTTGCATCATCTAGAAATTCGAGGCTGTCCTCTTGTAACTCAAGATTTCTCCACGCTTCTTTATGATCAATACCCCATCGAAAGGAATGTTTGGTCCTATCAAGATAGGAATTTTATTCTCCTCTTTGGATGTTATGAAAAATTCCTATTCCCGTTGTCTTAGTACATGATGTTAGCTTCTAGATCTCCTGAATTTTGCACCTTATATTTCATATTTTTTTCACAGAAGCAAAACTTCCATATCTCCCTTAACTAGAATGGTTTTGGAAGACCAATTCATCTGGATTTTTCCTCCCAAGTATCGGTAGAAGATTTTACTTAGCAACATTCCAAATGATGTCGAAATGTATGCTACCAAGATAGTCAATAACACCTTCTTGCTCATAAATTTGGTGAGAGCCACATGTGCATCCTTGATCTTCCCCACAAGTGGGACTTCTTTTGAATCCATGGAGTAACAAGAGCCATTGGCCCATGTTAAGGTAAGTCCGAGAGCATTGGAAACTTTTATGGGCATTACATTATCAAGCACCTAAATCTATTATATAATTATTCAATCGGTATCCCCAATGAGAAGGGAGAGATAGAAAGGATCAATCTTATAATTATTTGATGCAATCATAACAAATATATTCTAAGATGGGGGAGAAGGTGAAGAGGGTAGTAGTCCATTGGAATTTGGAGATGCTTATGTTAGGATTTGAACTACTACCTTTGTGTTAGCGAGGAAATGCGTCGGGTGGACAAATTTGTGGGTTTCTTACCAACGCTCTAGGAATTGAAGTCCCTCTACTTAAACGGTGCAACTTTTGTGTTTGCATGTGTGTGAAAAGGTGGATTTTCCTGGTGGCCTTGTGGCTGGGATCCAATAGGGGCACTCCATTAACCCTTTGGCAAAGCTAGCAATTACTTGCTAGAGAATACGTTTTCGTATATTGGGAAATGAGAATGAGAAATGAGATAGGAGAACTAATGTTGTAGGTAGAAAATCAGATTCCTGCACACACTAGTTATAAATTTCAACACATGCATTTATGAGAAGAAACAACCAAAACTTCCATGCTACTGGCTAGAGGAAACCATGCATACAAATATGCACACATTCATATGCCTTGGAAAATAGAAACTTATTCCTTACTTATCATTTCAATTAAAGTTGTACATAGTATGAGAATGGAGGAAAATAATGAGGGGAAAATAGAAGAAAAATGGCTATCTCCTTTGTTCTCTTTAAGCACAATGCACTCTTGAGTTTACAAAATCGATCACCAACCAAGAAGAAGCCCAAATGAGGGGCTCAATACAATTTATAGAAGAGAGATGCCTCTTCATCTTCCTAATGACACTTCATATGCCTTTTTCTAACTTTAGACTCTTGATATTCCTAAGAAAATATTAAGTCCCTTTTATATAATCAAGGTGACTTAATTTACATTATGTTTCTAAAGTTATTTTTGAATAACTTAAAGGCATATTAAAAAAGTGCAAACCCCAATGAAGAATTAGAACATTTGAAGAGAGAGAAATTTGGGGGAGGAAGAGAGGAGAGAGAGAAGGAAGAATAAGGGGAAATAATGATGTTGACGACGAAAGATCCACCTCCGATGTAGTCCACAGCTCCTTCCAGATGGCTCGATGGAATGTCCCAATGTGATGATCTCTGAATCCTTGAACTATTTACACCCTAAGAATATCCTTTGGATGGTTCAAGGACACCTTGGGTTTAAGTGTTCAAAAACACTTGTTAAATGACTTCATTGATGACCATGAACACTGACTCATAAATATCCTTTCCAAAGAAATGGGAACTCATAACCAATCCTGCCAAGTTGAATGAATTGTTTCACCGATGACCGCAACTTTCCACCTTGCACATGATATACCTATGACCTGAACCATGTATTGAGTGTCGAAAAATGTTGTGAAGTTACCTGAGATGGATCTCAAATGCCCTATGAGAAATGCCAATGATGATCCTAAATGATGGTGTCTACCTAAATGATCATCCCTCTATGTCCCATTGTGCTAAAATTTCCTTTTGAGTGTGAATTGCCATTAATAACAACAAATGAAAGACTTACTATTTTTGGTAAGGGGTGATTTTTACCTCTTCTTGACCATCCTAATGTGATGAACTTATTCATTCAATCATGTGCACACTGCCTTCGCCTCGGCCACTTCTTGGGGTGACTTACTATTTTTAGTAAGAACCCATATAGGGAGCTTACTATTTTTAGTAAGTGTTTGTTTTCGTTATTTTTCGCTCCTGACAATCATTCTCATTGCCTTCGACATAGCCACTTTTAATGATGACTTTCTAAACATAGCAAGCATGTATAAGAAAGCTTACTATTTTTGGAAAGTGGATTTTCTGGTGCTCGGTTTATGATAGAACACATATTTTCAAACTTGTCTCTTCATCGCGATCTTATCCTCCGAGTTTCACTTGATTTTACCCACCAAAATGCTTGGAAATAAAATTTGAATTTGTCACCTAGTAGTGGCTTCGGGCACGGAGCTATCATGGTGGCCATTAATGGAGCTATAAATTTGCAGATTCTGTTTTTTACCTCCGATCGCAATGAAATTGAATCCATTGGATAGGTTTTTCATTTAGAGTCTATGTGCAAAATTTTAGCTTGATTCCATTGTCGGATTGATGGGAAATCCAACGAATGTGAGCTAGGGCATGAAATGGGTTTTTTATGAAACAAATGATTTAGGGCATCATTTAATCTCCTGTTTATTACATCTTGTTCATCTCATGAAATGAAGAAGTTTGCTAAATATATCATCTCAATCCGACTTGTATTTTGCAAGATATGAAGATTTTTCGATTGGGAGACTTTGTAGTTATCTAGTGAAAAAATCTTCATTTTTCTTCATTTCTTTGTCATTTTAATCCATTATTTTTATGATTTTCAATGTTTTATCCTCATCCAATCATGGAAAAATGGTAGAAATGGGTCTAATCTTCTGATTCTTCTTAAAACTCTTCAAAAATGACATCCTTCCTTGGAATCACCGAGTGTGCCCACTCAAAATGAACTCACCTAGGAATAACGCATGGTTTTCTAAAAAATATGAATGTTTCATCATGTATAGGATCTTCTCGATTTCCGATGAGTATTTTTTTCCTCCTAACTCCTTACGGAGCTCCCACAATCGTCCGACGAAGATTAGGTACCTATTTTGACTACCTTCTCCTGAAAGGGGCTAAGACTTCATCATATGAGAAACCGTGTGGAAATGAGGGGGAGAGCACATTTTATATCCCTTTAATCTCTTTGGCCAAAGGTATTAAGGGGACATCAATTTTCACTTCGCACCTCATTGTGACACTTGGCGATCATCCGTTGTTAGGTTAATTAATTATGCATAGTATATGTTTATTATTTAATTAATTATATTAATTAAATAATGTTGTTATATGGTTTTTAAACCATTTTTTTTATTCCACAGCTTATAAGATTATTTTTTTGCATAGTTGCAAACTTAATCATTTATTTGTATTAATTTAATTGTTGCTTCCTGATGTATTATAGAAGTCATTTGTATTTTTGGTTGCACCAATGAACCTATCTTTTGTCTCACATGACTACACAATACCTATAAGTATTGTAGTCCTACTAATGTAAACTAGTTGATTCTAATTAATACAATCTACAGGCTTCCGTCCCTGTTTACATTTGGTACCAGAGTGAGAATCTAAACCTCTAAGCTTGTGAAGGTGTGGAAAGAGAGAGAAGTCGAGATAGAGGAGTTTTGGAGTAGCATTTGTAGCATCTGAGAGCCTGTGCCTCCTCACATCCTTCGTTCTGCTCTGTGTGTTTGGGAACGCAAATTTTTTTGCAGACTGGTGCACCCAGCACAAGAAAAATTTGTCATAGTATATACTTAAAAAAAATTCCATTCAGGGGTTTTGTACAGATAATATTATCTGTTTGTTTTTCAAATTTGGAGGACAGTGTTGTGGGTCTCATAGAAGTAAAGATCGGCAATGTTTTGAGGTCGAGCTACAATATTTTCAACGTCCACTGAGGTTTATAACCACCTTCCTCTCTGTGATCTGCATCTACAAACTCATAAATGAATTCTCAAGTATATTGGGTTCTAAGTTGCAGAGAGCTTTGGATGTGCGGATTGGCTCGGCCATTGAAACATACTTGTTCTTTTTGCATTGGCCGCCTTATATTTCTTTTGTTTGAGCATTTTTATTATGGCCGAAGCCACGCTGTGTGGAGTTCCCTGCAGACCTGCGAACTCTGCATGCAAACAACAAAAGAAATCCCTCCTACAAAAAGAAAATACGGTGGACTTACATTAAAAAAACGTAGAAAACTAAAGCAAATAAAGAAAAAAAGTTGGATTTAAATGAAGGTAAATACAACCCAAAGGAGGTGGCGTACAAATCCTTGCAAAGAAGATCAAAAAAAGAGCTTTGGATCCATTTTCTACGCATAAAGAAACCCTAAAATTCCTTCTACTCATTCACAGACACGTGGAGTCTCTGCCAGGTCACTTCTTATAAAGGTAAGTCATTTTTTCATATACTTCAAATACAATATGCTGCGTTTTATATTCAAACAAGCCTAAGCGGCCAAGGTGGATAGACTAAATGACTTAGACGTGGGAGGTTTGGGGTTCAAATCCCACCATGAAATTACCTTTTTGAATTTGGCAGATTTTTTGAACCGCTAACTTTAGCGAAATTTTAAATTTAGTTATAACTAACTAAATTTAGCAGAGAAATCCCTAATTTAGGGTAAAAAAATTTCTCCCATTCAGCTTGTTTTTTCATTCCGGGTAACTTTCTCCAAAGGGGGATACCTAAAAATTGCATTTTCAGCTTTTTTTTTGCAATTCTTTGCATTTTGGGTCGTATTGGGCTCAGGAGGCCACCAGGGCCTACAAAACAAAAAAATGCTTGCCATTCAAATTTTTCCAGATTTTTGAATGTAATTTGTATACTGCATTATATTGTACTAATTTACAGGTTGCCATAGTCAACTGCAAACTTTGTAACTACTCTGAAACTGGCAGAATTGTAATACAAAACAATATAAAATTGGTTCTGTAACACTCACGAGATCCTAGATCTCATTCGCAGTGTTCGGTATATACGATGCCTCTGGGAAGCACTTATGGGTAAAGCCGTCATGACTACAACTACACTTAACACCTAATATAACTGCAACAACGCTATCCGGGCATCGTCCTTTAAATCAATGGGGATTAATAAGGTCACAGTGCACACACTATGATCCATCCCATCCGTCTATGAACGATTGCACGACATAAATCCGGACTGAGAAATTATCCAAGTATATAGAAAATTTATGCACACGTATGAGGATATTTCTTTGAGTCGGTGTCAATAATAATCACATGCACTTACCCCATCAAGATTGTCTTAGTACCACGTATTGAATTCTTTCACGTACGTTAACGCCTCTTTCACGTACCACCAGGTATATAGAAAGGGCGAGCTTCTTCCACGTACTGCCGGGTATATCGGAAGGGTGTGTATATAGAAAGGTTCAGTATATCGGACTGACAGTATATAGATTGGGAGACGTAATACCTGGAGTGATAAGAGCCAAACCCTGTCAATGATCTCTACAAAATGGGCACCAATGCCCTCAAATTTTGTCTTCCGGATTCACAATTACTCAGAGGAAACAACTATGCTGCATGGAAGACTAAAATCAAGACACAGCTTGAGTTTGAAGAAATCTTGCCTACTATGAATGGTACTCTAACCAGATCAAAGAATCGATACAACACAACAACGGTAATTTGATAAAGCGATCAGAAGGCCAAACTCATCATCTTATTTGGAGTGTCCTATGATGTGCAACCCCACATTCAAGATGCCAAAACAACAAAAGAAGTGTGGGATAAATTAAGCATAGTATACAAGGCCAAGAACAAGAATGTAATACTCAATTTGCAGAGTCAATTATATACACTGAAGTTCAAGTAGAATGAGAAAATTGAGGCTTTCTTAAGAAGAGTTGTAGAATTAAGGGCTTCACTTCTAGCCCCAGAGAACCGGTCACAGATGATGCCTCGCTCCCATTGTTCGAGAGCACTCCCTCTTCTTACCGCATTTTTGTCACAACACTAAACGTGTCAGATATGACAGTTGGTTTTGACAAAATGGTAAACCTATTGCAACAAGAGGAAGCAATGCACAATAAGGATGACGAAGAGGAGCAGGAACTGTATTCACATCAAAAATGGAAAGGAAAAGGTAAAGGAAAACCTAATTCCTATAAAAAGTCCCAAAATCAAAATCAGTATCAAGGGGACAGACAACAGAAGAAGCAATGTCCAATTTGCAAAAGAGGACATAACCTACAAGATTGTTGGTACAATACTTACAAGAAAGGTTCATCCAACAACTCTAGACCTCAACAACAACAATCTTACAAGGGACATTCTAACAAAAATCACGGGTAGAAAAAGGGGAAAAGAAGACCCCACCAACAAGGTAATATTGTTGAGCAACAAGAACAATTAGACAATGAAGACTTCTTATTCACTGCTCGATCAAGTGAACCATCCACGTCATCTAGTGATGTCTGGTATGTTGATTCGGGAGCCACTCGACACATGACCGCCACAGAGACTGGTTTATTTCAATGAGGGACACACCATCAAAAAATCATGTTTCGTTGGGAGATGATTCTTCATATACAGTTCAGGGGATTGGAAACATTTCTCTACCCCTTGGTTCACGCAAATATAGACTATTAGATGTCCTATATGTCCCTGGGTTGACAAATAATCTTCTTTCAGTTAGTCAACTCCTTGATCACAACCTAAAAATTGACTTTGATAGTCAATCCGGAAAGAAAATGTGTTTGATTCGAGACAAATCAAGAGGCTCAAAAATAATTACAAAAGCCTCCAATGTGGGATGCATGTTCCAACTTGATTTTGTTCATAGAGACGATCAAGCACTTGTGGCTAAGAACTCCACCTCAACATAGTTGTGGCATCAAAGATTTGGTCATGTAAGTTTCAAATATCTCAAAACACTTCGTTGGTGTAATATGGTACATGGGCTACCATCTCTTCAAAAGGATATAGACAAGTGTCCTCACTGCCTAGCAGGAAAACAACACAGAGCTTCGTTCCAGAGGAGTACATTTCAAGCTCATGGTAAACTTGACCTGGTTCATACCGATCTTTGTGGTCCGATGCAGCCAAGTCATTCTAGGTTCCAATACTTCATGCTTTGTGTTGACGACTATTCGAGAAAAATGTGGATTTTCTGTCTTCGCAAGAAAAGTGAAGCATTTGAAACCTTCAAAAAGTTCAAAGTAGCAGTTGAGAAAGAAACTGGTCGTCACATCAGAACTCTCTACTCAGATTGAGGGGGGGAATTCACCAGTGATGAGTTTAGAGACTACCTACAAACTCATGAGATTTGTCGACAAATGCCTCCTCCACACACACCGCAACAAAATGGTGTTGTTAAGAAAAGAAATCATACTATCATGGAAATGGTGCGATGCATGATTGATGATTCCATACTTGCAAAGACATTCTGGGAAGAAGTAACAAAGACATCAAGTATATTTGTTGAACAGAGCATCCATAACTACTCTTGATGGAATAACACCACAAGAAGCATGGTAAAAAAGAAAACCATCTATTGCACACCTCAGAGTATTCAGGTGCAAAGCAAGCATGCACATACCCAAACAAAATATAAAGAAATTGGACATGAAGTCACAGAAACTCATCTTCATTGGGTACAGTGAAGAGACTCTTGGGTATAGATTGATGGATCCTAAGACCAAAAAAGTCTACACCAGCAGAGATGTTGAGTTTTTCGAGAAGAAGGAAGCAGAGACTCCTCCTCCGACTCACAAGATGTAGATTTTTCACCTGTTGTAAAAATTGAAGTTGATGTTCCCTCAGAAGATGAAAGTGATGATGGTGTTGATCGGATAGAACCACAACCCATGGGAACAGTTCAGCGTATGCCTAAATGGTGTACAAGTACATTACGAGATGCAAGAATGGATGCTCCACCGGATACATCCACCCCTGACCACAGACTGCATCAGTAAAAGAAAGGGAAGAAGTCAACTTTTCTTTGATGAGTAGAGTTATTGAATCAGATGAGCCCTCTACAGTCTAGGAAGCCCTACAATCAAAAGCTTGAAAATATTACATGGATTCTGAATATCAATCAGTGATGAAGAATAACACTTGGCAGCTTGTTGATCTTCCACCAGGGAAGAAACCCATTGGATGTAGATGGATATTTAAAACAAAGTACAAAGCAGATGGGACAGTGGACAAGTATAAAGCAAGACTTGTAGCAAAGGGGTATGCATAAAAAGAAGGCATTGACTATGAGGAGACATTTGCTCCCACAACTAAGATCAAAATAATTAGGATGATTTTTGCTCTAGCTGCTCAGTTTGGATGGAAAGTCCACCAAATGGACGTAAAAAGTTCCTTCCTAAATGAAGATTTACAAGAAGAAGTCTACATGACTCAACCTGAGGGATATGTAGTACCTGGTCAAGAAGCAAAGGTATGCAAACTTAGGAAATCTCTGTATGGCCTCAAACAGCACCCCGAGTATGGTACATCAAGATTGATGAGCATCTCATACAACATGGATTTGTTAGAAATCCATATGATCCCAATCTCTACCTCAAAAAGCAAGGGGGAGATGGTGATTGTTGTTGTCTATGTTGACAATCTAGTCATCACTAGTAGTTCAGTGAGGATGATCGATGCAACGAAGAAAGATCTTAATCGATCGTTCGACATGACCGATCTCGGGCTGATGCACTATTGTCTTGGATTGGAAGTGTGGCAAAAAGAGAATCATATTTTTTTTTCTCAGATGAAATATACCAAGACTACGCTCGAGAAGTTTAGGATGATGGATTGCACACCAATTGCTACACCCATGGAGAACAGATTGCAGTTATCTCGTTCAGATCCATCTCTTGAGGTAAGTGCCACTCTCTATCGGCAGCTGATCGGGAGTCTCATTTACCTAACCTACACTAGACCAGATATCAGCTTTCCAGTAAGCTATCTATCCAGTTCATGTAGGAACCCAAAGTTTGTCATTGGAAAGCAACAAGGCACATTTTGAGATATCTTAAAGGATCAAGTGGATCTTGGTCTAGAATACAAGAAGAACGACAACTTCTTCTTGATTGGATATTCATATTCAGATCATGCAGGTAACATTTATGATAGAAAATACACTTCTACATTTGTATTCTTTATGGGATCTAGACCAATATCATGGGGAAGTAAGAAATAACACTTCATTTCTCGCTCTTCTATAGAAGTCAAGTATCGTTCTGCAGGAGAAGCTATTTGTGAAGTGATTTGGCTACGTCGCATACTGGAAGGACTTGGAATACCACAAGACAAACCAACCACCATGTATGTTGATAATGAAGGTGTTCTCAAACTTGTTCGCAATCCAATTTTTCACGAGAGAACAAAGCACATTGAGGTACAAGTTCATTTCATATGCGAACATGTGTTGAAGCACAACATCCAGCTTCAATTTTGTCCAACTATTGAACAACGAGAAAATATTTTCACAAAGTCACTTGCACGTGACAAGTTCGAGTTGTTCAGAGAGTTCCTCTCCTCATCTCTTTAGACAATGCACAATTAAAGGGGGAATGTTAGGTTAATTAATTATGCATAGTATATATTTATTATTTATTTATATGGTTTTTAAACCATATTTGTCTTATTCCACAGTTATAAGATTATTTGTTGCATAGTTACAACTTAATCATTTATTTGTATTAGTTTAATTATTGCTTCTCGGATGTATTATGGAAACTGTTGTATTTTTGTTGTACTGTGTAACCTCTCTTTTTCTACACATGACTACACAATACCTATAAGTATTGCAGCAGATCTGCTAATGTAAACTGGTTGATTCTAATTAATACAATCTACAAGCTTTTGTCCCTGTTTACATCCGTGCAAAGGAAGGTTCAAACTTAGCTCTCGGGGGCTTAACTGGAAAATGGGAGGTCACATTGGTGTTCTGGGGGCTAAAAAGGGTTGGGTGAAATTTTGTGTCTCCTTTGTCCCTTTGCAAAATGGACATGAAAATTATCCTTAGCCACAAAGTTGCCACATGTCCCATCAAAAATTGACTAAGTGTCGAAGAGTGTACCTTGAGAGCCGACTTGTGAAGGCCATATCTTGAGCTCTCGAATGCGTGTTTCGGTGCTTATTTATATGATTTTACTTTGTAAAAGGCCTTTTTAGAATAATGGTAATGGTATCAAGGCTCAGTTATGATTGAAACAACTCAAAATGGATCTTTTTTTCTCGGGACCTCCAACTTTGTGCCAAAGAATGAGTTTCCTAGAAAAAAGTATGGGGTTTCGAGGAGTCTCCTTTTTTTCTCATGTATAGCATTGAAAATAATTTCTATGGGTAATTTTTAGCTCCCAAATCACTATAGAGATCCCATAATATTTTTTTGAAGTTCAGTCCCTTTTCACGGTGCATTCTCATTCATGCCCGTATGCAATGGAAATTTGAAAAGCTATGGAATGAGGTTAAAGAACCTAAAAGCTTAACTAACTCAACTATGCAACGTGAGATAAGAGATAAACAAGGGAAACTAACATGAAAGCATTATAACTTTGACAAAAACATCAAAAAATAACATGATAAATCTACTCTCTACTCTTTAGATTACTTAATTTAAGAAATTAAACCTAAAAAGATCAACTTAGCAATCAAAGGTGTGATGTTTGATATGAAACTCAAGCTTTCAAGAATGGAGTCTCACCATTAATGGCTTCAAGGCCAATGGTTCTCTCCATATTACTCAAAACTTGGTTTAAGGATGCAAATGGAGGTGTTAGCTCAACAATGGAGGAAGGAAAGCTTTAGATCAAATGTCTAATTAGCTTAAAGCTAATACAAATGAGATCCAAGCTTTCTTAGGCTTGTTTTGGTTTTGTGTTATGTAAAGTTGTGAGTTTGAATGGGTAGGCTTAGCCTTGTATTTATAGTTTTTGGTTTGGAAGAATTTAGAATTTGGGTGCATGTGGGACTAAAGTCTAAAAATCACTTTAGGATTAGATTAGGATAAACATGCTTTAGGCTAGTTAACTAGGGTTTAGGCTAGTTAAGTGTGATTAGAAAGTGATTAGAGACTCATTGAGAATTGGGAGGGTCCGGATAACCATTTGTGACCGATAGATAGCCTAGGAAGCTTGCGAAGTGGTCTAGAGAGAACTAGGGAGGTTCTCAATGTTCGAAATGAGGAATGTTTAGCTAATAAGAGAGATATTAGAAAAATAAGATGATTATAGGAGGAATACGAATGAGAAGGTGTTGTAAATGGGCATTTGAGAGTGGAGCAAAGAAGGATTGATTAACGAAGTGTCGTCAATTGGTTGAATTGGAGGAAATGCTAAGTGTAAGCATACTTCAGGTGTCTACATTTGCCCCTCTTTGGGGTGACGTAAGAGACATCACTTCAAAGAAAGTAGAAAAGCATAAACAAGTAGAATTTTTTTGAAGGGATAGAAGAAAAATGAGTAGAATGGAGGATGCCCCCTCGATTGTCGATGGGGTGATAGAAGAACTTGATTGACAATAAAAAATATGATGGAAAGAGAACAGAAGAAAGAATAGTGTGGAGAAGAAGAAAGGGGATATAAAATAAAAAGGAGTGGAAGGAAGAGGGAATGAGCTAACATCCATCCAAAGGCATTTTAAACAACTTTATTTTTCATCATATTGCTAAGGATCTTAATCATCAATCCTTCTTAAAAAGAATGAACAAAAGTGTAGTATGACATGGAAAGCCATATACAAACAAATGTCCATTGCTAAATACACCAACTCCATGCAACATACAAAATGCAATGCAATATGAAAAAGTAAAAGATGCTTAACTCCATGCAACATGCATAATGCAATGCAATACAAGAAATTAAACAAACTAACCTAACAAAGAAAAAAAAAGTACAATGCTTTTTTTATCGAGCTTCAGCCCCGATCTATATGAATTAACGACAAGGGTTATAATGGTGCCCCAAGCAAGCATACATGTGAGGAGAATAACGGAGGAACTTCGGTTCAATGAAAAAGCAATGTGCACTTTGAAACAGTACCAGGAAACTTGTTGTGTCCTAGAGTACATATGAAGTAAGCAACTTAGCTTTTGTTGATGGAGGTAGATCAAGATGACCCGCAGTCGTGCACATGAATACGTGAGAACCAAAGAGCAATGTTTTGTAGGATGATTTATATTGTTTTTTATGTTTCTTGAAACATATTTGAATGTTTTTTTATTTTTCTAACATATTTGAATGTTTTGATTTTTCTAACATATTTGAATGTTTTTGATGATTTTGAAAGTTTTACAAACTATATACGGAAGACAAAGAAACGTGGATGCCCCTAGCGATAGATGGGATGTACAAGGGAAGAATGCCACACACGTATGAGAAAGGTGAAGATGAAAAAATGCCCTAGTGATTAGGTGGGAGTATTTAAAGGAAAACTCTTCATGGGTAGAAGCGGACCCAAGACCATTATGGATAGGTTCAATGTGATGATGAACGTAAACCAATGAAGTGTTGAGAAGAAGAAAGAATGCCCCCGAGTAAGGTGGCCTAAAAGCACATGATAGAAAAGAAGAAGGAGATTATTTTTGTGAGAGGGGACAAAGGTGTCCGTAAACATGGCAAAATGAATCTTATACACATGGATGTTTTGAACAAAGTAAAAGAACAATGTGAATGATATGAAAGTAGCTTATAAGCCTTGTGATGAAGAAGTGATTAGCCAAAGGAACAAATCATGAGACGAGATATGGACTAAAGCAAGAGTCTGAACAAGGTCCAACAAAAAAAAGACACTTGGTAACATACTAATCTTGTTTACTCATAGAGATCCAGTGTGTGTACATGGAAAAAAATTACCTCTTGAAAGAAATATTTAATAGACAACAAGTGAAGACACCCTAGCCAATGTGTAGGAATGATTTATTTTGATAGGTGATAGGTGATTTGTGAATGACGGGTGGAAGGATAGCCATACATTGCTCTGTTTCCAACCAAGCGTCCATAGCCCCGATGAAGATGCATTTGATTCTAATCACAACATTTCTATATTGCCAGTTAGGTGTCCATAGCCCCGATAGAGATTATTGGAAATAGCCCAATAGAGAGTAATATATCAATTTTCTTTTGCTTTGTAGCTTTTAGTTTTTGATTGATTGATTTTGATTCTTTTTATTTCTGAAAACTTATTTCAGCTCTCTTGTTTGACAAGGGGTTAAGAACCACAGATGGCTTGATGGAAGGAGGTGGAAGTGATTACGATGACGAAATTGGCTAGTGTCAACAAATATGTCTAAAATTTCTTCACAACAAGTTTATTAGATGTTGAATGTGATAGGATCTCTAAGAGGTCAATTGTTCTTTAATTTACCAAGGTGATAAAAGACCAAGGTCAAACAGATACCATAGAGATAAATGTCGTAAAATGTGTGTGAATAGGCTAACCAAAATATCACCGAAGGGATGAAAATGGTAGGAAGACTTGCAGAATAACAAGGAAGGAAAGAAAGAAACATCCATGTGTACACAATACCTGATTGCAATGTTTGAGAAAATGTACCTTTGATTTTTGTTGTGTTTTCTCATGTTTTTTTATGTTTTTGCATTGTTTTAGATTTTTAGATTTTGATAGTTTTTGGAAAGGTGTGACCAACAAAGTCACTCTGCGTAGTAAGATCCAACAAAGATGTTTGTGACTTCCTTGATAAGGGAGACTAGGCATGTTTGCTTATCAAGTGTAATATTTTCTCTAATCTCGATGATCGTCGTGAGCTTGTACTCAACAAATGACTGAAATTTATCTTGAAACGAGGATTTCTTATGTGGGAGCTTGAGTTCCTGATTCATAGGTTTATGCACTTTGCACCATACTTGATGGTTACGTTGGTGTGCATTCTTGAATCATGTTTGATTTATAATTTTGAGATTGTTTGAGTTTTTGGGGGATTTTGAGCTCTTGGAAGTTTTGAACTGAGCTTGATAATGAACCTGTTTGGGTTTCTTATAAGCTGACGTGTGACTTTTCTGACCCCGAGAAGGAAAAGAAATCAAATGTGGACGTTTAGAAATGATGTGAGAAATGACCATGGGCTTGCCACAACCATTGATAGAAGAAATATGTGATGGATAAAAAGGATATGGTCCAAGAATTGAAGAGGATGGGCTACCAGGAGGTGAGCCACTAATAGAAGATGACAAAGGGCTACCAGGATATGGCCCTAAGATGGAAGAAATTGGGCTATGAGGACATGGCCCAAGAATAGAAGAAGATGATGAAGGGCTGCTAGGACGTGGCCCAAGTATAGATGAGGAGGGACTATCGGATGCGTCCCATAGATAGAAGAGGATGAAGGGCTACTAGGATGTGGCCCAAGAATAGAAGGTAATAGGCTACCAAGAGGTGGACCACAAGTAGAAAATGGAGGACTACCGGGGTGGCCCAAGTATAGAAGAAAACGATGGGCTACTCAGCGATGACCCAAGGTGAGATTTTGATTGAGGAATGATCATAGATAAGGAATGATTGGGTAACAAGATAGGCCATGGCTCAATGCTAGACCCCGACATCTCATCATGCTCAAAAGAAGGTGAAGATGGAATAGAAGAAGAATCAAGTTCCATGACCTTAGGCTCCTCATCTATATTATGACAAAAGGGATAAACTTATTTTCCCCAATACGTGAGTGTATCAAGTTCTAGAAAGAATCCTTGTTTGTAATCCTCTAAAGGGATATCATCGTGTAGTCTAATTGTTCCCTCATTCTGAGAGAAATCAATCAATAGAGGTTGTTTTTCTTTGGCCATAGAAGGTTGAATAGAAGAAATGGACCGATAAGTGGGGACGATTGATTGATAGAAGAATATGACTCAAGAGAGGAAGTAGGATTGGAGGCAAGTATCTCATGAATGGATGATTTGGATTTGGACCTAGGTCATTCTTCTAGAAGATGACATAATGTAGGTTGGAAAGTAGGATCGCATAGCCATTTGTTAAGATGTGATGTAGGAGTCGAATCGGATGATTGATCAAGGGAATCGAGTCATGGAACTCTTCGATAGAGGAAGAGGTCGTTGAGACAACCGATGAAGGAGGTCCCGCAAGAAAGCGAGGACCGTGACTCAAGACTCGAATTAGATGTTCGATCGATGGAACTTGTAAAGGAGGAAGACGTCATTGAGGTGAGTTGGAATAAAGGTCCTGCGAAGGAAGGAAGGATCGTGATTTGAGATTTGATCTAGGGGTATCCGAGTTGGGATCCGAATCTTCAAAAGCAGAGGGGGAATCCGAATGGTAGTTTGGATCTGAATCAAAAGAAGAGTGGGGGCTGAATAATAATTTGGATCCGAAGCGTCCAAACTATACCACCAACTATGAGATGAAGGTGGGGAACAAGGTACTTGTTATCAACTAATTTTGACTTTGCAAAATTAGTAAACGTGAAAATTAAAAATAAAAAAATCAAAAGTGTTATCTTGTGTGATTGTTCTCCTCCATCATAATCATCTTATTCTCATAGTCATTTTGGCTTTCATTTCATCCATTTTGAATAAGCCCTTCTCCCGCTACACCACAAACCGTATTTTAATTATTTAATTAATATTTACCTTGTTATTTAATAAAATTAATATTTATTAAATTTTAGGGTTTTTAATTAATAAATATTAATTTTAATATTGGATGGAAGTTGTTCGACAAACTTGGGAGAACTTTTCTTCTTTTTATTAATTTAATTTTTCTTCTATCATTTGGAGATTGATGAGGAGACAGTTACAAGAGGTTGCTGAAGCAGAGGAGATTGGGAAGAAGGAGAAACAAGGAGATATTGCAGATAAACCTGGCATAAGCATTAGCTAGAGCCAGGCAACCTTGAGAGTTTCAGGTAGTTGTTTCCATCCTTCATGCATTCACGTGCCAACAGTTTGTCAGAGTTCCACATTCCAGCAGAGGAAAATCCAGCTATTAGAAGGAATCAAGGAAATAAATAAACACAGTCCATGCATATTTGTTTTTGTTTGTTGTTTTGCAGCAGTGCTACCCAGAGGGAGAAGACTATCCACGCAGCCCAGGCAAGAAGAATAACAGTTCACATGCTGAGATTGGGGAAGAGTTTCCACACACATGCATTTGCCAAAAAGGAGCTTTCCAGTGTTCAACGCAGGAAGAATAAAAGCAAGGAGTTTTCCATTTTTCAACGCCTAAGGAGGAAAGAAGGAATAATTTGGAGATCCCACACATGCATTCAGGTAGAAGCAAACACAGGCCAAAGTCCACGCAGCCCAAGGAGAACAGTCCAAAAAAGGGACATTTTGTTTGTCTTTAATGAGTCAAATCACCAAAAAAAGGAGCAGCTTGGAGATCTTCACGTGGAAGGAGGAAAGGAATTGTTTTTTTGTTGTTGTTTTGTTTTGTTTTGGTGCAGCAATCTCCACGCCTGAGCATGAAAGGAACAACAACAAAATAAGAATATCCACGCATCTGTTTAGAATGTCCACGCAGCCTGCAGAGAAAGACATAACAATAATAGAGGAAAATCCACGTAGCAGCACAAATAATCTCCACACAGTGTTTGGAAGGGAGAATCATTTTTTTCTTTCTTCACACACAACCTTCAAAAGGAAACCAAACAGCAGTTTAAGCCAAATTCCACGCATACTTTTGAGTAAAGAATAAGATTAAAATATAACCAAAAATTGGAAATCCACGCATGCCCAATGGATTGAAGTTTAATGCAGATTTCTTTTTATTATTTATATTTTAAAAGGAAAATATTCATGGCGCTACGCATGTTGAGGAGACGATAGTTTTCTCACGTCAAGGTGGATGGAGATATTTACGCACAGAGTGAATTCGACGTGTCGCTAGAAGTGTTAAAATGATCTAAAATTGTATTATTTTTCGATGGTGATTTGAGCTTCACCTCAATATTGTTGTATGGTCATTTTGAATTCGGCATTCGCTAAATCTCTTTTTATTAAAAATAATAATAATAGAAAGAGTCGTATTTTTAAAAAAATTATTATTTTTGCCGTGGTTTGTATCTGTTGAAGTAATCAACTTTGGAGCTTGATATCTCGGAGTCGGATGATTGTCAAAAATAAATGATTGGTTCATTGAATTATTCCCTATTCATATAATCGTTTGCCAAATTTCAAGTGTACAGAACTTTGTTTGATATTTTTCACGAACTCAAGAAAAACGCAATTTAGTCGATTTTGCCGCATGCGCAGTTTCAGCTTGGCGGAAGACCTACTTTGAGAATCCATATCTCAAGCCCAGATGATTGTAAAAAAACAGTTTGGTTTGTTGAATTATTACCATATTCATGTACTTATTTGCAAAAATTAAAATGTACAACACTTCGTTTGATATTTTTCACGGAGTCAAATAAAATGCAGTTTGCATGATTTCGCTGCGTGCGCAGTTTTCAGCCTGTCAAGGTGACTCACTTTGAGAGTTGATATTTTAGACTCAGATGATCTTCAAGAGAAATGAATTGTTTCGTTCAATTATCCTCACCTTCATATGCTCCCTTGCCAATTTTTAGATGCTCAAGGTGACGTTTGGTATTTTTACCAGGCTAGTTTTACAGGTGATTTGTGCAGTTTTGTAAGATGGAAGTAATAGCCTGAAATCACGCTCTGTCACAATCATGTCATATTCAAACAAAATGATGTTGTGGTATGTATTCCCAGAATTCTACTCACCTCGACGCTCCATTCAGAGTATGAGAACATTGTCGATACTAACTTGGGACACGTCGACATAGGTCGATTCTGCGATCGCATATCAACCGAAGGCAAGTCACAATTTTCTTGACGCTTGTTCTGAATTGGTCATCACTTGCATGGATGCACCATGAAACTTGCATAGTGTGGTGATTCAAATCCAATGGCTCCAAAGCGGAAGCAACCTCTAACTTCCTCATTATGCGGTATAAGTCGTAGCTATTGGCATTGGTCTCTTCGGAGTCAAAAGTCATTGTTATCGGTAGAGATCGATAATGGGAGAATCTTGTCTACAAAATTTTTTTCACTTGATCGTCTTGCAGAGCTATTCATTGAAAACCAAGACCAATGATAATTACAATTGTGTGGATCATCAAGCAAGGCCACATCATTCAAGTGTGTCCCTGTCAGCTCTTAGTTAGCAGCGTGCACAATACTTCATTGACCGGTCTTAAAGTTGGAGTGTTCTCGAATTGGATGATCATGAGCAAATAAAAATGCCAACACTTTGGGATGGTGACAAAGACAAAATACATAACTCTAGGAAGTGAATTGTAATTTTGGCTCTTGGAAGATCTTCTCAATGGCAAAAGATTAAAAGTTGGATTCTAACAAGCCAAGGTGGCATAACGACTACAGTCTCGTGAAAAATGAATAATTCATCATGGAAGGCTATTCGAGCATGTGGAGAATTGTGTGTAATTGTGAATGTGAATACGAGATGAACTTACTCACACCAGGATGTTGCTCAAATAGAGGGGTGGATGAATTGCTCAAGTTTTAATATCGCTCTCTTATCACCTGGAGGATTGTGGAGCACGGTCAATGAGTCCATTCCCATATGACCAGGATAGGCAAACTCTTGGCCCAATGGATAAGGAACTGATCCTAGGTGTCTTGATCTAGGTGGCGCATTGCTGACTAGGATGTCTACGTGTGCGTCCAAGTCATTTAAGTGGGTTCACATGTACCCATTTCTTTTTTTTATGTATTTTTCCTTAAATGATTTTTTAACTTAAGTGGTTTCTATTTTTAGTCACTTTTTAATAAAGTTGGTTGAAAAAGTCAAAGGTCACTTAAGTGCCTTATTTAATGATCATGTAAAACCCTAACTACTTTGTAACCAACTTTTGGGTTATAAAAGGAAGTGAGGGGCTCATTTGTAAAGGTGACTTTGAGAGAGAAGAAGAAAATACTTTTGTGTGTAAGCTTCATTTCAGAAGAAACTTTGTGTTCTTTTGTGAAAACATTTTGGAGTTAATGAAATACAAACTTTGTGTCTCATTCATTGTCTCTTGTAACATTTGATGTTCTTATGTTCATTAGATGTTAGATGTTTGAATCTTGCATGCAAATATTATCTTTGATCTTATTGTCAATGTTATTAAGTTGTTCTTGTTCACAATGATCAAGCTCTGATTATCTACTTGCTCACGTGTGTTCCCTTTTACGTATTCTTGTTTAGCTAACTCAAACTCCATTTTATTTGTGTTAGTTATTCATATTTCCTCTTCATGCAATATTAGGCTTTGTTTTTACCTAACTCTTGCATGTTCTTTCAATTCATTCCATTTCACTCATTTCCTTCATTCCATTCCATCTCCCTCATTCAGCTTTTCTTTCAATTGATGTTCCAAAACACCCCCACATACAATTTTGAATGTACAGATGTAAATATACTTTTGGTTTTCAATAAAGGCAGCCTCACCTTCATTGAGGAGGGACTTCATTCCCATATTGTTGCATGTCATTTGCATGCGTGTGAATCCATATGCTAACAGCTTTTTGGCGACTCTACTGGGATTCGGGAATCATTAACCAAGGTGCTTGGTTAAACCTTTATGACTATCCCCTCTGCACAAGCTCCAGCTTCTTCAAATGAACCTTGTGCTCGATGAAGATTTTCAAGGAGACATTACTGCTAACCTTCGAGTTCAATAGCTTGGGAAAACCGCGAAAGCTTGCAGCAATTTTGGTTGTTGATAGAGCCATTGATGATAAATCTACATCAAGACCTTAGAAGAAGAGCACCCGTACTTGTGGCCGAAGACCTCCCAGACACATGTTGATCGCTGTTCACCGACGCAGTCCTCCTCCACCAAGGTAATAATTTGTATGACTATTACAGGTAACCCACCTATCTTGCAACCAAATCTTGTTTTTGCAGAAGATATGTCATCAGATTTGAGGCAAGCTATTTGGGAAAAGTGCACGAATACCTATCATTTTCATCTCGCCGCATCAGTACTAGATAACAAAGAAGAGAAATCCGCGAGAGTTGCTAGAGCTATTCAGGTGCAAATAGCTCAAGAAAGAGAGCGAAGAGAAAAGGTTAGAACCAATTAGAACATGTCAGTGATCCCTTCATAATAAAGATTTCAAACTGGAAGGAAAGAGGTTTACATGAGGAGAAAAAGCTAAAGGTCGATCTGATCCCATTTTTGACTTTCAAGGAAATTTTGGTTTCAAGTTATCTCCTCCAAAGAAGAACACACCTCATAGATCTGCAAGCCTTGCATCAAGTCCTAAAAGAGCAAGCAAGAAAGGAATCACTACCAGTCAAGCACTTTTCCTTGCTCACGTTGTTTTACCTTCGCATACCACCTTTCCCAAAATGGTAGTCAATGTACCATGGGGAAATTGCCATAGGCCCATTGGCCTTACCAGCTCGACATGACCTCCCAAGAGGATCGAGGAATATTCTTCCCAAGTTTGACAGAGATGGGAAGACGTCACCAGATGACCACATTTATGCTTTCTTTGCTGCATGTGTTGTTTTTTTGGTAGAATATGAAGATGTTGTTATTCACCTCTTTGTCGAAACATTGCATGATGTTCTTTAGATTGGTTTCATCATCTGCCCAATGGATGTATCACAAATTGGGATGATATGAAAACTAAGTTTGAAAATCGATTCAAGATGGTAGAAGATGAACATGCTCTTCTTGCCCAACTATCTTAGGAAAGAAAGAGCCAATAGAACCCATGAGGAATTTCGTGGCTAAGTTTAACAAAATGGTGAACAAAGTTCTTGTCGAGATTCGTCCAAACCTTGATGGACAAAAATGTTTCTTTATTAACGCACAACAACTAGAAGTGTGCTATCAGCTGAGAAGGGCTAGAGTGGATACTTTGGAACTTGCTCAATCCTTGGCCATAGAAATTGAAGATGACTTAATCATGGTAGGAAAATTCAAGAAAACTCCCTCAAAGGAAAGAGTCAAGAAACCCCAACACTTCAGAAGCTATACTCACTAAGTTGGCTAATGATGTGCCGCTTTAAAAAGTAAGTTACTCAAAGTAGTGCTCCTTACAAAGACATCCCAAGAAAAGGATATGTTCCCAACAAAGCTAGGATTACAGGTGCTCCGATGAGGCTTGCTATTGAAGCAGCTCCCGCAACTAACTCAAAATGTGATGTCATTGAAGAAAGCGATGATGAATTTGAATTCATTGAGGTTGATGAGGAAGAGCCAAATTCTGGAACATCTGAACCTGGAATTGAAGATCCTGAGGGAGAAAGTAATAATCATTTCTTTGAGTATTGTTTAGAAGAAGAAAACGAATACGAAGAAATTATAGAAGATATGAATAGCCAATCTTTCGTTGTCTTCACATGCTCTCAGAAAAAGGAGCAAAATACCACTAAGGCAGGAGATAAAGAGGTTTCCAAGGAAGTTCCTAAAGAATCCAAAATTAAAGAAGCGTCCAAAGAATCAAAGATAGCTGAGACACCTAAGGTCAAAACTATCTTAAAGAAAGAAGAACATTTTCTAAGTCAATCCATAGATAAATCAAATACGAAGAAATTTTCTTCTTCTACATCAGTGTCAACCAAGCCCAAAGCGAAGGTCAAAAGTGTGCCATCATCAAGTTCGAAAGAACTAGTATCTGAAACATCAAGTATGATTACTTTGCCCAAATTTGATATCATTGATCATATGAATAAAACAAAAATTTCCATGTCATAGGCAGAGTACTTGAAGTCCAATAAGGATCAACTTAAGAAATTGGTCCAGTTTATCAAAGGCGACTCTACTATTCATTCCTCCAAAGGAATTTTGAAAACTCCCAAAGATGGGAAAACTCAAAATATTGTGGCGGCCACTACACCTTCAAATGAAAATATTGAACCTTTCTTTGTGTCCTTTTTGATCAACGGATGCAAATTAAGTAATTGCATTATAGACTCTGGAGCCTCGGATAATGTGATGCCGGAAAAAGTAGCACATGCTCTTGGTTTGACTTGTACAAGAACATTTGGATCATGTTACTCCATGGAAACCAAACAAGTTCCTTTGATCGGGCAGATTAAAGACGCCCAAATGGTTTTAGCCCAATTCCCTCAAAAGTGAGTTAAGGTAACTATTTTAGTTGTTGATATTCTCGCCTCCTATGGAATGTTGTTGAGCAAGAAATTTTGTAGAGATCTAGGTGGAGAAATTCAAATGGATTGGTCTCATGCCATGATACCTATCAATGAATAAATGAAGAAGCTAATGTCGAAAGGTCAGGCAAAATTCATGGTAACTAAAACCAAAGATCCTCGTGCACAGATCCTTTTCCAAAGCTCAAGTATGGGTAATTATATGATGACTGCAGAAATTCATACCCTTGAGATTGCTTGTCAAGACTCCAATGAGATTTGGACTCTTGAGTTCGATGGAAGTTGTTGTTCGGCGAGCTTTGGTGCAGGAGTGGTGTTCATATTTCCAAATGGTAAAAATATTTCTTTTTTCTTACTTGATTTTTCTTATACTAATAACACTGCAGAGTACGAGGCATTAATCCTTGGCCTCTAAGTTGCAGAGGAGAAAGGGATCAAAATTTTGGAAGTCTTTGGAGATGTGGAATTGATTGTGAAAGAAGTAAGAAAGCAGTTCCAAGTAAAGAATGATCATTTAAGACACTACAAAAATAAAGTGTGGGACACGATAGAAGTCTTCAATACTTTTTCCATAAAATTTGTCCCTCATGAAAAGAATGACAAAATAGATTCTCTAGTAGTCTCAGCTTCATTAATGATTCCTCATTCATATTTTAATCAAGACAAATACACCATTGAAATGGTTTTTAGGCCAAGTGTTTTCTGACAATGCCAAAAATTGACAAGTATTTAATGATGATCAACAAATTATTGCCTTCTTGGAAAAGAGGGATAATTTTGAACAATTGTACTTTGAAGGAAGTGATTATACATTTCGTGAATCAACTACCTCACCCATTCAGGAAGGAGTTGAGAACGAAGATCCTGGTGATGACATCATCCAACTCAAAGGAAATAAAATTCCCAAAGGATTGGTTTCACTTGAAGAAATTTTCAACAAACATGACAGTTTATCAAAGAGAAAGAGCAGGCAGGACCTATGAATTCTGCTGACTATGAGCAATTTAACATCAATACCAAGGATAAACCTTGCCTGGTCAATATCGGTAAGTGTTGCTCACCTGAGGAGCACGTAAAATTCATAAGCCTCCTTACCAAATATTATGACGTTTTGGCTTACTCATACGAAGACTTGAAGTCTTTTCAACCCAAGGAAATGGAGCATGCCATACCCTTGAAGCTTGGTGCAGTTCCATTTAGGTAAAAGCAAAGACAATATAATCCCAATATTGTAGGGACAATATTTCATGAAGTTCAAAAGATGCTAGATGCACGAATAGTGTTTCCTATTCAACATTTGACCTGGATAGCTAATATTGTACCGGTTTGCAAGAAAAATGGAGAAATTAGGATTTGCATGGATTTCCGCAATATTAATCAAGCTTCCTTGAAAGATAACTACCCACTGCCAAGTCATGGACCATATTTTGTAGGCAGTAATTGGATCGGAAATGCTATCTATGCTAGATGGTTTCTCTGGCTATAATCAGATTGAAGTGGCTAGAGAAGATCAACATAAAACCGCGTTCACCACCCCCTGGGGTACGTTCACATATAGAAGAATGCCTTTTGGTTTGATTAATGTTGGTGCTACTTTTCAAAGGGCTATGGATATGGCATTCACAGATTATAAAGATAAGATCATTGTGATATACCTAGATGACTTGACAGTGTTCTCAAAGAAGCGAGAAGATCACCTAAGAGATTTAGAGAAAATATTGCAAAGGTGCAAACTTCATAAGATTTCTCTAAATCCAAAAAATTATGTGTTCGGAGTTACGGAAGGGAAACTCCTAGGTCATATTGTTTCTAAGGAAGGAACTAAGATCGATCTTGAGCGTGTTCAAGCTATCAAGAATCTTTCCTTGCCTACAAGTAAGCTTGGAGTCCACTCCTTCTTTGGGAAGGTGAACTTTTTGAGAAGGTTTGTGCTAGATTTTACCGAGATAACTAAAGAAATTGCTGATATGATGAAAGGAAAAGAATCCTTCAAATGGTTAAAGGAAGGTAGAGAGGCATTTGATCAAATC
This sequence comes from Taxus wallichiana var. yunnanensis, assembly GCA_018340775.1. Classification (NCBI taxonomy): domain Eukaryota; kingdom Viridiplantae; phylum Streptophyta; class Pinopsida; order Cupressales; family Taxaceae; genus Taxus; species Taxus wallichiana. The sequence continues at coordinate 180,348,493 of CM031236.1, read as the reverse complement.
AAGGGTGTTATTGCAAAAGCTCCTACATTGGTGTGTCCCGGTTTTAAAAAGGATTTCATAATTCATTGTTATACTTCACCACACACAATCTCCACCATTTTGACTCAATAAAATCAAGAGGGAACTGAATCTCCTATTTCATTCATGAGTTCTGGATTCAAGAAACATGAGCTTAATTACACTCCTCTTGAGAGACATGCATATGCAAAGGTTGATAGCCCCGAAACACTTTGTTGGAAGACCAAAGTTGGCAGCTTTTCCTTTAAAGCCAGTTGTCATTGAAGAACCCTTTCAACAATGGGGTTTAGATTTCATTGGGGTTTTGAATCCTAATTCTAGTGTTGGTCATACTCACGTGCTCACTGCAATTGACTACTTTACGAAGTGGGTAGAAGCTATACCAAAACAAACATCTACTACGGTAATTTGTGACTTCATCAAAGAGAATATATTTATTCGTTATGGAATTCCACAAAATATCATGATGGACAATGCCACCAACTTCTCTTATGCAGAGATGATAGGTTTTTGTTATGGGTATGGGATATATTTATCTCATTCGTTAGATTACTACCCTTAGGGAAACGGTCAAGTAGAATCCAATAACAAAAACATCATTACTATCGTGCATAAGTTAGTCAAAGAAAATCAAAGAAATTGGCACAAAAAGTTATATGATGCATTGTGGGCTGACCACATAACTCCCAAAAGAGCAATCGGGATGTCTCCATTCCAACTCTTGTATGGAACCGATGCTCAAATTCCCATCACATTGAGTTACCAGCATTACGATTGGCTTAGGCAATAGACGATGAATGCTTCGCCAATGCGTTAGATAAAAGGATCATGTTCCTAAGCAAGCTTGAAGAGTAGAGAAGTCGTGTGCAAACAAGATTAAGGAACATCAATCCAAGGTAAAGAAATTGTTCGACAAGAAAACTAGGGAGAGACAATTTCAAATCAATGACTTAGTTCTTCTCTGGGACAAAAGACATGAGCCAAAAGGAAAGCACGAAAGTTTGATTCATTGTGGCTAGGCCCGTTCAAGATTAGACATTTCTGTGGAGATAGCACTTATTACTTGGCATATCCCATTGGAACTCATTTTCCTCTAGCCCTACAAATGGGAAATATCTCAAGCACTATCAAAATTGAAAATGGGTTGTCCCCGTATGTACATAGGTATTTAGGATTTTGGTTTGTTTGTTTTCTCTATTTTTCAGTTTCCTCTCTTTGTCATCCCGTTCTTATGCTCCATCGTTTTTGGGATCATGTTCATTGAATATTTGGGTCTGGGTCCGTTGTTGCGTCCATAAAGTCCTTGTCCCCAATAAGAGCCAGTTGTTATCAACTAATTTTGACTTCGTAAAATTAGTAAATGTGAAAATTAAAAAATAAATAAATCAAAAGTGTTATCTTGCGTGATTGTTCTCCTCCATCGCAATCATCTTATTCTCATGGTCATTTTGGCTTTCGTTTCATCCATTTTGAATAAGCCCTTCTCCCGCTACACCACAAACCGTATTTTAATTATTTAATTAATATTTACCCTGTTATTTAATAAAATTAATATTTATTAAATTTTAGGGTTTTTAATTAATAAATATTAATTTTAATATTGGATGGAAGTTGTTCGACAAACTTGGGAGAACTTTTCTTCTTTTTATTAATTGTCGTAACTGCCATGAGCAAGTGTGAGGGGGTAATTTTTCTTCCACTTCCAATTCCGTAGACAATTTTAATTTTTCTTCTATCATCCAGAGATTGATGAGGAGACGGTTACAAGAGGTTGTTGAAGCAGAGGAGATTGGGAAGAAGGAGAAACAAGGAGATATTACAGATATCTAGAGCCTAGAGAAGGAAAAGTTTGTTCTACAGACACTATCCGGCTTTCACACGGAAACCTGGCACGGCATTAGCTAGAGCCAGGCAACCTTGAGAGTTTTAGGTAGTTATTTCCATCCTTCATGCATTCACGTGTCAGTAGTTTGTCAGAGTTCCACATTCTAGAAAAGGAAAATCCAACTGTTAGAAGGAATCAAGGAAATAAATAAACACAGTCCATGCATATTTGTTTTTGTTTGTTTTTTTTGCAAATGCTACCTGAGGGAGAAGACTCGCCCACGCAGCCCAAGCAAGAAGAATAACAGTTCACGTGCTTGAGATTGGGGGAAGAGTTTCCACACACATGCATTTCCCAAAAAAAGGAGCTTTCCAGTGTTCAAATAGCAGGAAGAATAAAAGCAAGGAGTTTTGCATTTTCAACGCCTAAGGAGGAAAGAAGGAATCATTTGAGATCCCGCGCATGCATTCGTGAAGCAAACACAAAGCCAAAGTCCACACAACCCAAGGAGAATAGTCCAAAACAAGGGACATTTTGTTTGTCTTGAATGAGTCAAATCACCAAAAAAAAGAAGCACTGGAGATCTTCACGTGGAAGGAGGAAAGGAACTATTTTTTTGTTGTTGTTTTGTTTTGTTTTGATGCAGCAATCTCCATGCCCGAGCATGAAATGAACAAAAACAAAAGAAGAATGTCCACGCATGTGTTTAGAATGTCCACGCACTGCAGAGAAAGACATAACGGTAATAGAGGAAAATCCACGTAGTAGCACAAATAATCTCCACACAGGGTTTGGAAGGGAGAATGAGTTTTGTCTTTCTTCACGCACAACCTGCAAAAGGAAACAAAACAACAGTTTAAGCCAAATTCCATGCATACTTTTGAGTAAAGAATAAGATTAAAATATAACCAAAAATTGGAAATCCACGCATGCCCAATGGATTGAAGTTTAATGCAGATTTCTTTTTATTATTTATATTTTAAAAGGAAGATATTCATGGCACTACGCATCTTTGAGGAGACGATAGTTTTCTCATGTCAAGGTGGATGGAGATATTTATGCACATAGTGAATTCGACTTGTTGCTAGAAGTGTTAAAATGATCTAAAATTGTATTATTTTTCGATGGTGATTTGAGCTTTGCCTCAATATTGTTGTATGGTCATTTTGAATTCGGCATTCGCTAAATCTCTTTTTATTAAAAAAATATAATAATAGAAAGAGTCGTATTTAAAAAAAGAGTTATTATTTTTGTCGTGGTTTGTATCTGTTGAAGTAATCAACTTTGGAGCTCGATATCTCGGAGTCGGATGATCGTCGAAAGAAATGTTTAGAAGAATGTCCACGCATGTGTTTAGAATGTCCACGCACTGCAGAGAAAGACATAACGGTAATAGAGGAAAATCCACGTAGTAGCACAAATAATCTCCACACAGGGTTTGGAAGGGAAAATGAGTTTTGTCTTTCTTCACACACAACTCCGCAAAAGGAAACAAAACAACGGTTTAAGCCAAATTCCATGCATACTTTTGAGTAAAGAATAAGATTAAAATATAACCAAAATTGGAAATCCACGCATGCCCAATGGATTGAAGTTTAATGCAGATTTCTTTTTATTATTTATATTTTAAAAGGAAGATATTCATGGCACTACGCATGCTTGAGGAGACGATAGTTTTCTCATGTCAAGGTGGATGGAGATATTTATGCACATAGTGAATTCGACTTGTTGCTAGAAGTGTTAAAATGATCTAAAATTGTATTATTTTTCGATGGTGATTTGAGCTTTGCCTCAATATTGTTGTATGGTCATTTTGAATTCGGCATTCGCTAAATCTCTTTTTATTAAAAAAATATAATAATAGAAAGAGTCGTATTTAAAAAAAAGAGTTATTATTTTTGCCGTGGTTTGTATCTTTTGAAGTAATCAACTTTGGAGCTCGATATCTCGAGTCGGATGATCGTCGAAAAGAAATGTTTAGAAGAATGTCCACGCATGTGTTTAGAATGTCCACGCACTGCAGAGAAAGACATAACGGTAATAGAGGAAAATCCACGTAGTAGCACAAATAATCTCCACACAGTGGTTTGGAAGGGAGAATGAGTTTTGTCTTTCTTCACGCACAACCTGCAAAAGGAAACAAAACAACAGTTTAAGCCAAATTCCACGCATACTTTTGAGTAAAGAATAAGATTAAAATATAACCAAAAATTGGAAATCCACGCATGCCCAATGGATTGAAGTTTAATGCAGATTTCTTTTTATTATTTATATTTTAAAAGGAAGATATTCATGGTGCTACGCATGTTGAGGAGACGATAGTTTTCTCATGTCAAGGTGGATGGAGATATTTATGCACAGAGTGAATTCGACGTGTCGCTAGAAGTGTTAAAATGATCTAAAATTGTATTATTTTTCGATGGTGATTTGAGCTTTGCCTCAATATTGTTGTATGGTCATTTTGAATTCGGCATTCGCTAAATCTCTTTTTATTAAAAAAATATAATAATAGAAAGAGTCGTATTTAAAAAAAAAGAGTTATTATTTTTGTCGTGGTTTGTATCTGTTGAAGTAATCAACTTTGGAGCTCGATATCTCGGAGTCGGATGATCGTCGAAAGAAATGTTTGGTTCGTTGAATTCTCCCCATCTTCGTATACTCATTTTTCAAATTTCAAGTGTACAACACTTTGTTTGATATTTTTCACGAACTCAAGAAAAACGCAATTTAGTCGATTTTGCCGCGCACGTAGTTTCAGCTTGGCGGAAGGCCTACTTTGAGAATCCATATCTCGAGCCCAGATGATCGTCAAGAGAAATAGTTTGGTTCATTGAATTATTCCCACATTCATGTACTTATTTGCAAAAATTAAAATATACAACACTTCGTTTGATATTTTTCACGGAGTCAAATAAAATGTAGTTTGCATGATTTCGCTATGTGCACAGCTTTTAAGCCTGTCAAGGTGACTCACTTTGAGAGTTGATATTTTAGACTCAGATGATCGTCAAGAGAAATGAATTGTTTTTTTCAATTATCCTCACCTTCATATGCTCCCTTGCCAATTTTTAGATGCTCAAGGTGACGTTTGGTATTTTTACCAGGCTAATTTTACAGTGATTTGTGCAGTTTTGTAAGATGGAAGTAATAGCCTAAATCACGCTTCTGTCACAATCATGTAATATTCAAACAAAATGATGTTGCGGTATGTATTCCCGGGCATTCTACCCACCTCGACGCTCCATTTAGAGTATGAGAACATTGTTGATACTAACTTGGGACATGTCGAAATAGGTCAAATCGTGATCGCATATCAACCGAAGGCGAATCAAAATTTTCCCGACGCTTGTTCTGAATTGGTCATCACTTGCATGGATGCATCACGAAACTTACATAGTGTGGCGATTCAACTCCAATGGATCCAAAGCGGAAGCAATCTCTAACTTCCTTATTATGCGGTATAAGTCGTACCTATTAGCATTGGTCTCTTTGGAGTCAAAAGTCATTGTTATCGAAAGAGAACAATAATGGGAGAATTTTGTCTATAAAAATTGTTTTCACTTGATTGTCTTGCGAAGCTATTCATTGAAAAACCAAGACCAATGATAATTACATTTGTGCGGATTATCAAGCAAGGTCACATCATTCAAGCATTTCTCTATCAGCTCTCAGTTAGCAGCGTGCACAGTACTTCATCAACCGATCTTAAAGTTGGAGTGTTCTCGAATTGGACAATCATGAGTGGATCAAAATGCCAACACTTTGGGATGGTGACAAAGACAAAATACATAACTCCAGGAAGTGAATTGCAATTTTGGCTCTTGGAAGATCTTCTCAATGGTGAAAGATTAAAAGTTGGATTCTAACAAGCCAAGGTGGCGTAACGACTACGATCTCGCGACAAATGAATAATTCATCATGGAAGGCTATTTGGAGCATGTGGAGAATTGTGTGTAATTGTGAATGTGAATACAAATGAACTTGCTCACACCAAGATGTTGCTCAAATGGAGGGGTGGATGAATTGCTCAAGTTTCAAGATCAGCTCTCTTATCACCTGGAGGATTACGGAGCACGGTCAATGAGTTCATTCTCGTACAACCGGATAGGTAGACTCTTGGCCCAATGGATAAGGCACTGATCCTAGGTGTCTTGATCTAGGTGGCGCATTGCTAACTAGGATGTCTACGTGTGCATCTAAGTCATTTAAGTGGGTCCACATGTACCCATTTCTTTTATTTATGTATTTTTCCTTAAATGACTTTTTAACTTAAGTGGTTTCCATTTTTAGTCACATTTTAATGAAGTTGGTTGAAAAATTCAAAGGTCACTTAAGTTCCTTATTTAATGATCATGTAAAACCCTAACTACTTTGTAACCAACTTTTGGGTTATAAAAGGAAGTGAGGGGCTCATTTGTAAAGGTGACTTGAGAGAGGAGAAGAAAATACTTTTGTGTGTAAGCTTTGTTTCAGGAAGAAACTTTGAGTTCTTTTGTGAAAACATTTTAGAGTTAATGAAATACAAACTTTGTGTCTCATTCATTGTCTCTTGTAACATTTGATGTTCTTATGTTCATTAGATGTTAGATGTTTGAATCTTGCATGCAAATATTATCTTTGATCTTATTGTCAACGTTATTAAGTTGTTCTTGTTCACAGTGATCAAGCTCGATTATCTACTTGCTCACGTGTGTTCCCTTTTACGTATTCTTGTTTAGCTAACTCAAACTCTGTTTTATTTGTGTTAGTTATTCATCTTTCCTCTTCGTGCAATATTAGGCTTTGTTTTTACCTAACTCTTGCATGTTATTTCAATTCATTCCATTTCACTCATTTCCTTCATTCCATTCCATCTCCCTCATTCACTTTTCTTTCCATTGATGTTCCAAAACACCCCCACATACAATTTTGAATGTACATGAGATGTAAATACAGTTTTGGTTTTCAATAAAGGCACCTCACCTTCATTGAGGAGGGACTTCATTCCCACATTGTTGCATGTCATTTGCATGCGTGCAAATCCATATGCTAACAAAGTACCCAAATGGGTCCTCTAGCACAAAGAACCAAATGAGGTTTAGTTGTAATGGGAATATTTTGATTTGAATTCCTAAACCTAGGTTTTGTATTGTAGTAAGTGTGAGAAACGCACGATATTCAGTCATTGTTGGCATTGTTTAAGCACAAATTTCTATCTCTAGATAGTGTGATGGAACTCCTTCAAAGGGAAGAAGGCTCCATATCGATTCAGGGAAGCATAATGACATCCAACTAGACATTTTGTAAGTATGGAGATGCGTGCATGATTTTCTAAAGAAGGTCTAAGGAAAATAGACATTGTGATGACGTAATCTTGACGAGATCAAAAAGGATTTGTCTTAGAAAACAAGTTTTTCAGGTGAATAATCACAAGGAACAATCATACAAGTGTGAAACACAAAGCCAATCCATAAGGAAATACTCCCTAAAAATGTGTGGTGTAAAATGATAGTTCGATGCAAAGATGATCAACACAATGTCAATATTTACGTCAAGCTCGAAATGAACTAGGCGTAAATATTAACAAAGGGTAGAGGTGACTCCCAATCAAAGGATACCACAACGAGTTTAGCAACCAACAAGGCCTAAATGTTAAAGGGAGAGGTTTACAAATGTAAGCCACGTAACCACACCAATTGGACATATCTATCAAGCTTCACGAAGAAGTGAGATATTAGTGTCAAAGTGGTATCGAAACAACGTAAACAAAGTAAGTGACACTCTTCAATATTTTGGAAAATGTTTGAAGAAAAACTAAGTCAAAGTATACTAAGGATGTGCTAAAATGTGTGTAGCGTAACACCACAATGCGGATACTTAGATCACGTTTACGAAAAACACGACATAAGTATCTTAATTGTGTTGAGACAATGCGAACAAGGTAACACATCAAAGGGAGATCAAATGATGAATCAATCCTAACTATGATGATGATCTTGAAATCAAGATCAAGTGGCCATCAAATATATAAGGACGCATCCACGCACTTTAGATGTTTAACAACTCAAATGCGCAAACATGGATGAGTGTAAATGGACAAAAAAGTGGTGAACACTATCTATGACAACACTCCCGAAAGATGCCTTCTCTTGCCCCAAATGGGAAACAAGAACGCAAAGGTATAGATCAAAATATGCAAAAATAAACTAAGTGTCACTTGAGCAGAGTTTAGCCTTGTCCGAAGGTGAGAAAGATACCAAGCTAAGTGAGACGTTGTTGATTCCGTTATGAAAGACACTTAGATCCAACTTACATGGGCTCTTTTCCTTGTTCGAAAAACAAGGTTCAGACTCCAAGTAAGTTGTCACTTTGTGATGGCTCGATGTAATAAAGGACTAGTAAAGTGGGATCCAAGACAAAATGGCTTCCCTAACAAGATCTCTCAACTAGGTGTCACAAGTCGTCTAAGAGAGCTCGATTTACCCAAAAAGTCACAATGACTAATTTGGGAGTATCTCGGATTTAATTTACCCCATTCAAGAACAATGGGAAATAAATGCATCCATCATGTATCTTTGTCACTTTGGGTCGCCATACGCACGACTTGTGATGCTAAATCTCATAAATGGTAGTACTAGTCAAGTGGGTAAGTGGAGTGCTTCTTGTTTCATCCACGAGGTTACTCAGTGGTGGATTACTTTAGGGTTTTGGAACCACCCCCATTGTTGTAGCTTAAGGCGTTATGCCAAAGGGGTTATGTTCCAGTTGAGCGGATAGGGACGTACCCTTTTTGAAACCTGTAATATAGTGTGATGTGGAATGGTGTGTTTTTTATCTTTTTAACTTAAATGTGGTTTTAAGTAGCACACCATTTGGAAACCTGTATGAAAACACGTGTTAGTGGGTTCTTGTTTTGTCTTAGCTCCTTTATTTTACATGCGATTTTGGTCCTACATACCAAGATTAGTAATTTTCCAAAACGTTATATAAAGGAGATAAGATGTTGTTTTGATTTCCCAGATCGTCCTAAGATGCAAGGAAAGAGCATATGCAACAAGGTATCTCACTCAAATTTGCAAGAAATGGAAAATACCTAAGTAAAATGTGAAAAGAAGTTCCTTTTAACCAACTTTGAAATCTAATTAAATCATTTTGCAAGTACTAAGAAAGTAATGAAACATTTTTGATTCCCAAGATCACCTAGAAAGGCGCAAAGGAAGAGCATACATGTTTCAAAACCTTCATAAATAAAGATGAAACATTTCAACTAAGTATGAAAAATATGATGAAAAACATGTAAAACACTGATTAGTGTCACAAAACCTTTCAAAGTGTTAGAATGGCCAAGAAAATAATTTTTTAGACTTTAAGATACGTTAGAAAATGACTAGTTACCTAATAATGTAAACCATAAATTTTCTATAACTCAAAATCCTAATTTTATGATTCCATTGTGTATTTCTCTTTAATACCTTTCCAACGCAACAAAAATGGAGTCGTTTCAAGCTCGGGAGCAAAATTTATGGCCTCTAGAAGATTGGTAGTGAACACAGTTCAACACATACGCGCCCAGTACTGGCATGTGAGCACTTGTTTCAACAGAGATGCACCTAGAATGACACCTATACGTACCCCCCTGTAAAATCTGCAAAAATCACAAAATTAGAAAATTTTCAAAAGAAAACAGGTTAAAGGTTAGCCAAAGAAGCCTATTTCTAGCTCAAACCCACAAAATATATACGATCAAGGATTATTTAGCTTTGCTTAAAAATGAAATCATGTAAATAACAAGATATTTATCCTAGAAAACATGAAAGTAGTTAGAAAACTGAAAAACAAATAGCTTGAAAAGACTCCATTAATGGAGGATGGGCTTCATGTCCCACCGGGCGTGCCAAATGTATGCAATGGAAAGTTGAAAAGCTATGGAATGAGGTTAAAGAACCTCAAAGCTTAACTAACTCAACTATGCACCATGAGATAAGAGATAAACAAGGGAAACTAACATGAAAGCATTATAACTTTGACAAAAACATCAAAAACTAACATGATAAAGCTACTCTCTACTCTTTAGATTACTTAATTTAAGAAATTGAACCTAAAAAGATCAACTTAGCAATCAAAGGTGTGATGTTTGATATGAAACTCAAGCTTTCAAGAATGGAGTCTCACCATTAATGGCTTCAAGGCCAATGGTTCTCTCCATATTACTCAAAAATTGGTTTAAGGATGCAAATGGAGGTGTTAGCTCAACAATGGAGGAAGGAAAGCTTTAGATCAAATGTCTAATTAGCTTGAAGCTAATACAAATGAGATCCAAGCTTTCTTAGGCTTGTTTTGGTTTTGTGTTATGTAAAGTTGTGAGTTTGAATGGGTAGGCTTATGCTTGCATTTATAGTTTTTGGTTTGGAAGAATTTGGAATTTGGGTGCATGTGGAACTAAAGTCTAAAAATCACTTTAGGATTAGATTAGGATAAACATGCTTTAGGCTTAGTTAAGCTTGGTTTAGGCTAGTTAACTAGGGTTTAGGGTAGTTAAGTGTGATTAGCAAGTGATTAGATACTCATTGAGATTTGAGATGGGTATGGATAGCCATTTGTGACCGATAGATAGCCTAGGAATTTTGCGTAAGTGGTCTAGAGAGAACTAGGAGGTTCTCGAATGTCGAAAGGAGGAATGTTTAACTAATAAGAGAGATATTAGCAAAATAAGATGATTATAAGAGGAATACGACCGAGAAGGTGTCGTAAATGAGAATCCAAGAGTAAAGCGAAGAAGTGTTGATTAACGAAGTGTCATCAATCGATTGAATTGGAGGAAATGCTAAGTGTAAGCATACTCCAAGTGTCTACAAGGCCCAAAACCCGCTTTCGTTGAATCGGCTCCAAAACCTCTGAAACTTACCTAAATCTTCCAAAATCAACTCCAAAACATTTTTAGCACTTGAATACTCCTCTATGGTGAGTTTTTCACCTTTGATCCGCTCCATGGGTGGTGTACTAGTCCCAGGAAGGCTGATGGTAGCCCTTCCCAAAACTGCTCAAATACTTGAATGTTCCAGAAGGTCCTAAATCACCTAGGGGGACTGATTTTCTTTCCTAAATCACTTAGGGGAATACATGACATTCACTTCAGGATCATTAGACTGATAGGATAAGACTAGTGATTGGGATAGATTGACCTGGGGGTGTCTTGGGAAGGTATGACAAAACATTTTTGACAGTGTGGTTCGTTGTCATGCTTGAAAATTTGAAATTTTTTTGTTGCACATTTGCATGACATCAACTAGCTCTATCTTGGGGACATGCTATGTATTGATCATAGCAAAGATATGGTATGAGAACTCTCAAAATCTTAATTTACAATAAGTTGACCAGTGCTTTATCCATTGGGCTTTACAGAGTCACATACAACTTGCACGAGATGTCAAGAAAGGAAGAACACACACACACACACAAAGCGACGAAAGGAAACATACAACACATGGAAAGGGAAAGAACACACAATGGGAAAGGGAAACACAAACCTAAAAATAACCTATGGTACAATGTGGGGACAAGCCGCCTTCATCAAGTGTTTCTCTCTCTCGAGGTTACCTCCGAGAGGTAATTGTGAATGATGAAGCTCTGCAAATACGTTGACTGGCTCCAGAAAGTAGCCACCTCTCCTCAACTACTTATGAAACACATGTGCTTTCATGATCGTTTGTGTACTTTGTAGGAGTGAGCCTACATGAGCTCCTTGATGCTCAAACATTTGCTAAAAAATTCCATTCCCTTCATTTCCTTTGAATTCAATTCTATAGTGTCATTTTCCTTTTGTGTTTATCCACATTGTTGTTTTTTCTTCTATCATATCATTACTACTCTAGGGCTGGTTCTTATTTGAATAGTTTGAGTACCACTGAGTTTTCTTGTTCCACCCATTTATGCTCATCGACATATTTTCTCGCAAGAAGCCTCAAATTCATCTTTCTGACCGATATCATTACGAGGAGTCTGAGTGTTGAATGAAGGATCAAAAATGACTTCATATCCATCTTTCAAGGCCATGGCTTGATTCAAGAGGTTGAGACTCAACAGAGAATCTTATGTTCCTTCTGCGTTGCTCAAAATGTCTTAAACTAAATTCTTCTCTGAAATTACCCAAAGCTCTCCTTTTCCTTCATTCAAGTATATTCATTTTGAACTTCAAGGAAACCATTGGGAGGAACTGATTTATTGCCCCAAGGCTCGTGATATTTTGCTACTTCTCTGTCCGGGAGTCTCAACTTCGTAGACATTGATACTTTTTGTATCAACTTTTTCATCCCATAGGGAATCCTCTCCTTCAAATGGAAAGGAGAACACTTCGAATTCATCAACACATCCATCATTCATTAGTTCATGAGGGGCCTCAGATTCTTCATTTTTATTTACTTCATCATGGACAACCTCCATATCAATTGACAATTCCAAATTAGATTCTTGCTTGTCTTGTAAATCCATGGCTCGCATTAGGAGTTCAAGACTAAGCTCGGTGGTCTTTGTTTCTTCTACAACTTTAAGTAAATTTCGCATTGATTCTCCTTTCAAATATTTCAAGATCTCATCACAGGTTGGCTTAGCTTCTTCCTCATGAATGAAATACTTAAGAGAATATTCATCTCGAAGGGGAATGGGAAAATTTCTTCAAAGATGAAAAGGCTTGTCCACTTATTTCTCTGTTCAATATTCATCAAGAACTATCTCCTCTTCTTCATGGCCCGCATCATCTAGAAATTCAAAGTTACCTTTTTGCAGTTCAAAGTTTATCAAAGCTTCTTCAAGGTCCATGCCCCTCTGGGAAGGAATTCTTGGTCCTATCAATATGGGAATCTCATCTTCCTCCTCGGTTGTCACAAAGTGAATCATCCACCTGTTATCTTGATACAAGATGTTTGTTCCTGGACTTTCATACTTTCACACCGTGTACCTCATCTTCTTCTTTGGAAGAAATTTTTCCATGTCTCCCTTCACTGGTATGGTTGCAGAAGACCAATTCATCTAAATTTTCCCTCCCAAGTATTGGCAAAAGCTTTGACCTAACAACATTCCAAAAAAATTTGGGATGTTTGCTACCAAAATAGTTATTGATATCTTTTTATTTGGAAATTCGGTTAGAGCCACTTGTGCATATTTGATCTTCCCTACAAGTGGGACTTACTTTGATTCCATGGAGTAAAAAGAGCCACTAGGTGGATTAATGTGGAGTTTAAGGTCTTTGGAAACCTTCACAAGAATCACATTATTTGAGGCACCTGAATCTATTATGCAATTATTCAATACATATTCCCCAACAAGAAGAGAGACATAAAGGGATCAACCTCACGGTATTTGATGCACTCGAGCTAGAATTTTCTCGTGAGGGAGGTGTAAGTGGGTTTGGTAGTATTCATTTGGAGCTATAGGTTAAAACATTGGGTGTTATACTAGCATTCCTGATATATCAGATGAATCTCTCAAATTGTTCAGGGTGAGTCCGCAAATATTCGATTTCAGTAATCTACACTTTGCCTTTGTTCGCATATTCTATGAAGTCAAAAGGGGAAGATACAGATGAGGGGGATGAAGGGAATGGTTTTGGAGCTGGGATAGGTTTGAATGAGGGGGATGAAAATGCACCTTAACCACAGGATTCCACATGTCCCATCAAAAATTTGAGTAAGTGTTGAAGAGTGTACCTTGAGAGCCGACTTGTGAAGGCCATATCTTGAGCTCCCGGATGAGTTTTCAGGTGCTTATTTATATTATTTTGACTGGAAAATGCCTTTAGAGAATAATTGTGATGTTACCAAGGATTAGTTATTATTAAAACACCTCTAAATTTCTCGTTTTTTCTTGGCACCTCTAGCTTTACGCTAGAAGAATGAGTTGCCTAGAAAAAAGTATGGGGTTTTGAGGAGTCTCGTTTTTCCCATCATGTAGAGCATTGAAAATAATTTACATAGGTAATTTTTAGCTTCCAAATCACTATGGATATCCCATAATATTACTTTTAATTTCAGGTCCCTTTTCACGGCACATGCTCATTCAAGCCCAAAAACCCGCTTTTGCTCAATCGGCTCCAAAACCTCCAAAACTTCCCTAAATCTTCCAAAATCAACTCCACAACATTTTTAGCACTTGAATACTCCTCTGTGGTGATTTTTTATCCTTTGATCCACTCCAGGGGTGGTGTACTAGTCCTAGGAAGGCTGATGGTAGCCCTTCCCAAAACTACTCAAATACTTGAATGTTCTAGAAGGTCCTAAATCACCTAGGGGGACTGATTTTTCTTTCCTAAATCACCTAGGGAATACTTGACATTCACTTTGGGATCATTAGACTAACAGGATAAGACTGGTGATTGGAATAGACTAACTTGGGGGTGTCTTAGGAAGGTATGACTTTGAAATTTTTTTGACAATGTGGTCCGTTGTCATGCTTGAAAATTAGAAATTTTCTGTTGCACATTTGCATGACAACACTTTGATATGAATAACAAGCTTTTAAAAATTTTCTAAGTAGTCTTCAAATATTCAAGTTCAAAAATTTGCACTTTGTACTTGCTCATATGTTCTATGATATCAAAAGGAGTGGATGTTTGGGGAACAATGGATGATTTTACAGGTGTACTAGAAGTTTTGGAAGGACTATATTTTGCAGGAACAAAATTAAAATTAGGAGCATTAGGAGAGTTACTTGGAATGACAGATGGCCTCTTTCTTTCCAATGGATTTGGTTTCTCCATTACAGACTCCATGGAGGGTGGAAGTAGGGATCCTCAACTAATTATTTTTTTCTATAGATTCATCGTAGGATGATCTCCAACCTTCTTCTTTTTTGTAGCAGGGGAGGAAAAAGCTTCTTTTTGAGACTAAAAATGAATGAATATTGCATATGAGAATCTAGGTGCGTCATCTTCACATCCTAAATATTCAACAAATGTGATTTGTGCATCCTCTTCTATTTCTTCAATCTCTAGGAATTTATTTTCCTTCCTTCTTGTTCAAGTCCTTCATATGCTTGGGTTATGCAAATTGGATTGACTGGTGGAGCTTCCAAGGAAATCCTTTGGGGTGCTCTTGTAATTTGGTTTCGTTATGATTTTAATGGGATGTTTGTTGGGAAACCTCCTTCTTTAACATTTTCAATTCATTCACAATTTCTGCAACAATGAATCAATTTTCTCATCTTTGGAATTTTGGGCCTTATCTTTCATTGAAGGATTATTGATCTTTCCTGACAAGATGTGGTCATCTTCTAATTTAATGGAAATTTATTGAGCATAACCCAAATTTCTTGGTTGAACTCTTCAAAGGATGAATCCTACCTTTGGAAATTGAGCGTTGATGAATAATCTTTTCACGTTGTAATCGAAGGAAAAGCTTCAAAGGGTATCCTCTTAAGAAACTTGTTATAGTGAGCTATGAAGTCCCTCATAGTCTCATTGGGCTCCTTTTTCATCTGAACCAGTTGAACTAGGAGGTCTTGACAATCTTTAGTAGATTTAAACCTTGCTTCAAAGCTAGTTTTGATGTCTTCCTAGTTAGTGATGGATCCATATGGTAGGAGATAGAACCACTCCGCTACCTTTTCTTGCAGAGATTCTACAAAAATCTTACCGACACATCTTTGTGTTCTACTCCCAACACTCCACATGCTATGATGAATGTTGTTACATGTTCCTCTAGGAGCTACATTTTTCACCTCTTAATTTAGGGAAATTCTTACGAGATCCCCTTGGTAATTCATGGATAGGTGGAGGGAGGGCGAGTGGACCTATGTTTCTTCTCCATATCACAATTAGCGAGGCCTATCTCTTTTTCTTCCATTATTAGCTCTTCTTCTACTCCTACTTCTTCTGGAAAGTTTTCATCAAGATCTAGAAATTCAAAATTTAATGGTGGGTGGAAGATAGGATAATCAAGAGGATTTTCAGGAGTATCAATAGGAGTTTGAATAGGATTTCCAAGTGTACTCCTTGAAGAATTGAATGGAGATGAGGCTTGAGAGAAGAAATATAGATTATCTCCAATTTTCTCTTACTAATTTTTCAAAGCCTCAAAATTGGGGTCAAAAATTCCTCTCAACCTATTCAATCTAGTATATCTTCTATCAGACATGTTTTGGGAAAGCTTGGATTCAACTCAAATCATATTTTTGTTCACTCTTTTATGGGAATTTGGACTTTCAAATTTCTGATTTTGTTTTTATTTTTGGGAATATATATAGTTTAAGATTTTGTGGTTCATATATTGGGTGCAGGATATGCAAAATTTTCCCCACAGTGGACGCCAAAAACTCTTGGCGAAATAATTTTTCGCAAAGAAAAATTATGGGATTTCACCAACACTCTGGGACTAGGTCCCTCTGCTTGAATGGGGAAGCTCCATTTATCGAAATCAAGGAAACAAATATATAAAAAAACTAATTTACGGGGTAGCCCATAGACCGGGGATCACACAGAATACTTCCCTAAACCTTTGGTAAGTTCTTGTACGGAATATAAGGGAGAAAATATCTTAAAGAGAGATAAGAAAGGGAAATAAGAGGGGGATTTTAACCAAAAGAAACATAACTATTTTTATTACATTAAAATCAAAGTATTTCACTTGCATCAATCAGAAGAAACCATTCACATAGAAAGAGGAACAATCAACAAGAAACATAAAGTTTTATTATATCATGTCAGCACAATTATTCATGCAATGCTCTTAGATTATAAGTTGATATGGAGACAAAATTATAATAGACAAGAGAATAGAGGAATTGAAGGTACTTGTTCCTAGAGAGAGTATGGGAGATATTAAATAAGAATAACCATCCCTTTACAAAGAGGACATCATCTTCTTTTATAGCTTTACAATTCATCTCTTCCTTTACCACCCACATGAATTTTCATGTTCCTATTCAACTTGTGACTTTTCATTATCCTAGGAAGGGAAAAATTAAGTACGTGTCTTATAATTTGAGGGAGTAATTTTACATCTTACAAATATTCCATTGACGCTTAAATGAATAGGAAAAAAACTCATGATCACATACAATGAGGAATTAGAAATGGGGGAGAGAAGAGGAGGAAGAATGAGGAGAAGAGAAAAGAAATGCTCCAAAGCATGGATGAAGATGTCTCTTCCTTTGTTGAATATCTGCTCCAAAGAGGTTAAGGATGAAAAATTGACCCATGATGACCCTCCATAATGATGCATTGACGAAGAGATCTGATGAATACCTTTGAACATTTTGCCTCTTTTGAAAACTCTTGAAATAGTGAACCTCTACTACACTGCTTGAACACACTAAGAAGAGGATTGATGACAACTTGAGAAGTATAGCACTGGGAGATTGGATAATGACTTACCTAATTGAGAAAATCCTTCTGATCCTTGAGACACTGCCACATTTTTTTGATCAATCATTCTTATGGGCGAAATCGGTGCATTTCTCTCATATAAGCATGATCTTGATTCACTACAAAGAAGAGCACTAATGATGAATGAGACATGAGATAAAATCCTTCCAATTCTGGAATAAGGAAAGAAGAATGAAACTAAAACCAATTCCATCCACCAATTGATCATGCATTCAATGTGAAATGAATTGAAATGACCTTCGGGACAAAATTGGCATTTTTCTCATTTTGACACTTTATGCTCATTGCATTGGGGCATGAGATAATTTGCTTGAGATTTGAGCGGAAGACCTCTATGAGTTCCAAAACCATTGTAGTATGAGTGAATGAATGAAATGTGATTATTTTTATCTCATTTTACCCATTTAATATTTTTATAATATCCATCATTAGTGTCCCATTTTAGCTAATTTTCACATGTCTTGCCAATTTTAGCAAGTTTGAGTGTCTCGAACATGGGGAATAAAATCAGTGTGTAGGAATGCACATTTTTCTCAAAATTTAGTATTCTTCATAAGTTTTCCCATAAACGCTTACTAAAAATAGAAATTGGTCTTCCCGGTGGTGGATTCGAACAAAACCACTTGCAGAAGTTTTTGTTTTTCACATTAGGCATTTGTTCCAATTTTAGAGGATTTCGATCGCCATATTTGTGTAGATCTCCGAAATGAGTATTTTTGGCTGAAAATTTCAAGGGGATGTAGAAAATATCATGGTTCATTAATGGAGGCATGAAAACACTCCCTTAAAGGTATTTTTGCAAGGAACCTTCAGTTCAAATCTCATGGAAAATGAAGCAAGGGTTTGTGAGATATGAGCAAGAGTGTGTTCTTAAACATAAGGGAATTTGGGAGCATTTTGGCAGCATGACAACAAGGGAGCACGCAATGGAGGGAGGATATATTCAAAAATTATCTTATAAATTTAATAAGTATGATTTAATATTCACCCCTTAACTCAGGTTAGGAAAACCCACCCTTGACCCACCTTTGCACTTCTTTATTAACCTAGGTTGAGGGTGAGTTAGGGGTTACTAAATGGGTTCGGGAAGCTCTCTTGTCCCTTAAAAACATTTTTAATGGGAAATGAGGTGAATTTTTTTGGAATCATGGTGAAAATGCACCAAGGGGGCAGCCATCATGAGGAGGGGGACAAGGGTGAAGAGTGAGATGAGTGAAAACATGCCCTAGGAGTAAGTGTGAGGTTTTAAGTGACGAGAGAGGGCTCCTCCTCGATGGCGCAAAAATTTTCACCTCATTAAAATTTTCACAAGGTGAAAAGGTGAATCAAGGGCTCCCAAATGCACCATGGTTTGCACTCAATATGGAGAGGGGGCCAATTGACTTGTGAGTGCATAACACTCACCTAACCCACCAAAAGACATTTTAAGTGATGAATATTTATAACTTGCTCTCCTCACCTTGGTGGAAATTTTTTTTGCACCTAATGCACCTTTGAACAAGTTTAAAAGGTGTCAAAGAATATCACTGGTGTGAAAATGTGCCATGTACACTTTTGGAAACCTCGCCTTCACCAACAACTACTATAAATAGTTATCGAGATTGATTCCTTTCCTTCGGAGTTTCCTTAGAGTTGCCTAGGAAAAATTAGATGATTTTGACTCAAAAAGGTATTTTAAGATCATTCCCAAAAATTTTAGGAACCAATTATGTATAAAATTTGAAATGTAACCCCCTTTTTATTCTTCTCAAACTCGTGCGCTGTGGAAGAAATCTGTCACTAAAATGTATGATAATGAAAAGGGAAATCAACACATTTTGAGTGAAGATGGAATTGCATATGTCACATTCAGATTTGAATTGGGCCTTTAATATTTATATAACTCCTGGAATTATTAGTTGAATCCCCACTGGGATCAGAGATCTTCATCTGCACTGTCGGGTCAATATCCCAAAATTCGGATAGTAAAATCTCCCAAAACCTTTTACAACATGAATTAGGAATTCTTAGATTTTTTATGAGTATCTAGTCACTTCACAAAATATCTCAAGCCTCTTGTAACACCCAGAACAAGCTGACTATATTTTTGTTATTTCCATTTCCCAGCACTATGCTACAAGTAGCCCGGTGTTACACCATTTGTTCCCAAACCTGATTTTTCTTGTAGAACTTCCCTAATCTACCTCATATTATTCCATAAATATAGTACACCCTTCCTATATGTCTTTTCTCTTCCGTTTACATTCCTGTGGGGTGTTTACTGTGTAAAAATCCTAAAATAAGTCCTTTTGGGCCTCCGGAGTAGTTCTTTCAAAGTGGATCAAAATGAATCCATGAATTTCTTCCCACCAGTTTACATGCACATGAAACACACTTTTAAAATATATTTATAAAATCCCTCTCGGCCATGATAGGATTTACATAGTTAGCAATTGACCAGAGGGCAGGTTTACATTACCTGGTTCAAGGATTTTAGAGTGTGGGCTTAGTTGTCATGGCAAAAAACTCATTTTTTTATGCTAGACATTAAACATGACAACACATCCCAATGGGGATGCTTGTATTTGTGTTAGGAGGGATTTTTTTACATCTCGAATGACATTTAGATAAGGGATTTCGATATATATTAAAATTTTCACTTTAGGGTGAAATAGGTTCTACATAACCAGTATTGTAGACCTCCTAAAAGTTTCTCAAAAACATGTCAATGGATATATGTATTTGATCTTTGGGGAGTATTTAAATAAACTTGTTGCACTCCTACAAGACTAAGAATCATGACCAATCACTCGATTAAAACTATAATATAATTTGGGATTATAATCTATAGGCCTTTAAATTTGGTTTTGATGTTTGTTAAAAACTTTGTTGTTGTTTTGGTACTAGTTATTGTATGCATAGTTCGATGACCCCTCACCAAGGTTATAGAATTGGCTTTGGTTTTTGTTTTATCAAGTTAAAGGGAGATTAAAGGAAATTGCATAACCAAGGGGATAGAATTGGGATTCCTTTGATTTCCCATGTTGTTGTTATTGTTTTTTGTATTCATATTGTCATTTTTTGATAGTGTTTGGATTCTTAGCTTGATTGGTAACACCATATGTGGTGGCACCATGATTGCACTTCACAACCTTGGGTCCCTAGTTATTGTTTTGACTATTACTCTGATAAATTTATTTTTTGTTTGGTTTCGAGTCATCATTTTCCCATTTTACCCATATGTATTGTGTTTGTTATTTATGGTTACTTGGTCAACGCATAGACCACACTCTAGGACTTCTTCATAAGTGCGGAAGGGGAATATTTTCACCTTTTACTTGGTTTCTCGGTTAAGAAAATAGAGGAAAAGGTCATATGGTACTATTTGGTCCACGTTAGGTGTGATCACGAAGAATAAATAACATGTTGTCATCTTGATATGAAATGGGCAATAGATTCATTTTTCTTTCACTTGATATCCAAGAACTCTCTTATTCCTATATATAAAAACTTGTTCATATCAAATGCTTTAATAAATTAATTGATAATTTGTTTGAAGGAATCTATAGAAGCTTCAAGGACTTGATGATATCAATATAATGTGATCTCTTCAAGCATCTTTGGGAATATTTTGGTGACCAAGAATTCATAATTGATTAATTCCATAACCATGGTATCATATGCCTTGATATGGGCATGTAGGTTTCCTTCTCCTTAATGTTTGGGAAGGTATAATAATGGATGGGGAAGAATGACATTGAATACTTGAAATAACATCATATTGTGAAATCAAGAGTTTATTTCAAGTATTCGGTGTAGTTCCCATTGTATAAGACTTTTGTAGTCACAAAATCACGCACTTTAGACATTATTTAGTCTCGGTCTCATATTACTATTCATATGGTTTTTGAGTGAATAAAGTAATAATTAACCCATGTCCTTTGTCCATTTTACTTTGCTTGTTGTCATCACTACCGACCTCCCGCATCTACTCGCCTAGTCAGTTCTTCCATTTGGCATCGTTTTATCTTTGACTAAGATGCCCGGCCTCGTACTAGGCGCCCGAGGTGCCCTAGTCCCATTAAGGGTGCCATGAGCCTTCTTACACTTTCTTGCCACTTTTTGGGCACTTTCTAGCCATTTGAGATTTCTATCTTTTTAGTGGTCGGCCTTTTTGGGGTGATCGGGGATCATTTTTGAAAACGTTCCCTAAACATCCCTAAATGGTGTCAATGCAGTAGATCATCTCGAGAGATTTCCAACGACTATGAGAACGTGAAAAACGGACATCGGGAGCTCTATATATGTCTGTCAAAGTTCGGTCAACGGAAAGTCAACTCTAGTCAACTGGTCAATAATGGACCAATCACACTGCGACACGTGGCGAAAAGGCAAAGGGAGTTGTTTGTTGGTTTTCGATCGATTTTCCTATCGGGTGACGACAAGTGGAATATATATATTTGACCAAGTGTTAATTATTTACATGGGTCAAAATTATATCCAAAGTCATATTACATTTCCCACACATTTTTAATTAATTTCCACCTAGCACGTATGTTCGTTTTTATATCCCATATTATTCGGGATTGGATGAAGCGGTGGTGGTGGGGAGCATATTACATGGTATGCGTGGCATGGTTCACTTGAATAATGGAGTGGGTAAAACCTTACCAAATTTTATGGCACCATATGTGGGACTTTATACCCACTTAACTAATGCCGCACCAAAATTGGGATTTTATCCCATTAAAACAAATGCAAATCCGCCAAAAATAGAGGCCGCTGGGATTTGATCCCCTGACCTCATGGGTCCAAGCCTAATCCTCCAACCAACTCACCTAGGGGCTTGGGCGCACTATAAAATGGGGCGTTTCATCTTATACTGGAGGTACAACTCTGTGTAAAGCAACTTAAGGACCAGATTGCATAGAATGCCATTTTTGAAGGCCGTGCACTCAGATTGGGCATTCGGAGTAAAAAGATGAAATGAAGGAAATTCTGAGACAATTCCAACAATGTAAGGTTTGATCTTTTTTGATGATTTTTAACCTGTTTTTGGAAGCTTTGAATGCATATTTTAACAGGGATCTTCAAGACAACTAGTTGGAAAACACGAATTTCAATGCACTTCTAGTCCGAATTGCGACTTGGTGTAAACATGAAAAGTGTTCAGAATTCAGATCTGATCTCAGAAATATGATTTTTTTTCATAGAATGTTTTTAAATATCCAATTGTAGGTGTTTTTCTAACACAATTGTAGGGAGATCACATTATGAAAACACTGTAGGAGCCACGGATCTTTCTTGGGACAGTTTCTACTATTTTTCGAGTTCTTGGGACAGTGATCAGCTCATTTTCAGGTTGTGATTCATTATTGGTTGTTTGTAAGATTTATTGTACTTGCATTTCAACATTATTAATGGATCGGTTCAATCAACCCGGGACGTAGGAATTCCGAACCCCGTAAACAATCTCTTTTGTTATCCGAATGTTTCATTTTCTCGATTATTTATTTGATACACAAGTTTTCCGCACTTCTATGGATGCAAAATAATCAGAATTTTAATCAATTTGTGGAGTTAAGAATACTTAAAAATTGGTTAAGAAAATCACGATCTTTGGAAACTTTTAGAAGTGATAAAAAATACATCTCACATTTTCAGATCAAGTTTGGTATCAGAGCAGTTAGATTGCCGGATTAGCTTCTAATTGTGTTTGAAAATTTGGCTTCAGTTTCAGTATTGATTTCAGTATTCAGTGTACAGAAATTTTGGGGCTTGTTAATCTTCTTTTGCAATGTGCAGTTTTGGAAGTACAGGTTGTGTTTGCAGGAACAGGGAATCATGGGCAAGTCATCCAAACAAGAGCAACTGGATGAGCTTGAAGCCATAAACCACCAACTCCAAGAAGAAAACTCTTTCTTGAGAGATAAATTTTATTCCTTGGAAGAGGAAATAGTGCGGTTAAAATCTGAGCCACAATCCTCTATAACCAAGAAAGAGGAGTATGCCAACAAGATGCTTGAAGAGAGCAAGAAGTTGATGGGCTTTGTTAAAGAGTTGTAGGAAGAAATACGGACCAAGGATGCCCTCTTGGAAAAGCTGCAACAAGGTGAACACAAGAAGGAAATGCCTTCCAAATCAGATGCAGGTACTATGACAGAATGCACTGTAAGTTGTTCACATTTTAATTCTTCCTCTCCTTTAGTTTCAGATGTTCCTTTGGGTCAGTTTGAAAAACACACTAAGGGAATTGGGTCTAAACTAATGGTTAAGATGGGATTTAACGGAACAGGCATTGGTAAAAATGGACAAGGTGATGCTAACCCAATACAGGTAGAGGATCAGCCTCGGTTTGCAGGTTTGGGCTATTCTAGTGGGAAAATGGAAATTGGAGAAAGTTCCAAAGCAGCTGAAGGAAGACAAGCTTCCAATAGCCAAGGATCTACACCACTAGAATTGCAAGATTCCGCCATCAGGAGGAACAATGAAAGGTGTAAGAAAACAGTAAAGTAGGTAATCGATTCCACCTCCTTCCACTTCCACTAAAAATAGCACTAAGGAAAAATCAAATCCTAAAACTTCTAATACACTCTTTCAGTTGGAACAATATAGCTTTGGTAGGCAGAAATATGCTTTCCCTTGCACATTTTGTGAAGGTACTAATCATTCTGTTGCATATTGTTGGAAGAGGAAAAATTTGATTAAGAAGTTAATGCCTTTTGTGAATGATAAGGCAGGTGCTAAAGACCAATCTCACCAAGGAAAGGTGAGAAATGGCAAGAATGTTACCTCTCCTAAACAGGGGAATCATTCTCGTAGACAGAGTTCTAAGAATGGTAAAATGGGTAAGACTCCTAAAAACAGGGAAGTTCAATTTTGTTCCCATTGTAATAGGAATGGTCATGATGTTAAGGTTTGTTGGTTTGTTTCTAAACAACAAAATTGGAAAGTTGTTAAAAAGAACAATATTGTAAAACCAATAGTGCTAAACCTAACTAAAACTCATTTTGGTACTAAGGAGGTAAAACAACCAAAACGGAAAAACCCAAGTGATTGGTTTGGAAAAACACTCCTCAACTTTATATTTGCACTACAGTAAATTGTTGATAGTAGGCAAGCAAAAAAATTTCAGAGCTATATTTTAGGGATTCCTGTTGATTGATAAGGATTTGTTCCTAAGTTGATATTTAAGCTTTGAAAATGAATGGAAACAACTGAAAGAGAAGATTTGAGTGATAGGTTCATCATACTCATGTTTTGTTTTCTCAGATTGGTTGGTAGTTCCATTGTTGAAAACACTATGCAGGGATAGGCATCAGTAGCATGTCTAAATTTGAAACTTGCAGTAGTAATCATCATAATCACAAAGTGTCGACTGAACACTAGCTTCGCTCTAGATGGGTGTTATTATCGACTTATTATTTGTGATGGCGATACAAAGTTTTTGGCATATTCATGTTGATTCAATTATTAACTATAGCTATTTTTGGGCGTTGATAGTGTATTATGTTCGATAGTGAATACTTACGGTTATTCTGATTTGAGATGGGCGGTGGGCACTAGCCTAATTGTGGCGATTTAGATGTCTTGTATCGATCCGTGTTATGGAATTGTAATTTTTGGTAATCGGTTGTATCACAAAGTGACAGTTGAACACTAGCTTTCCGTAATAGAATGGGTGTTATTATCTGGTCAATTATTTGTGATGGCATTACAATGGGGTATGACAGTTCACAGTTGTGCGTAGAGTTGACAGGGTTGCAGCGTTTCAGTTGAACACTAGCTTAATTGGGTGTTATTATCTGATCGATTATGTGACTAGCTAATCAACTATTTGCATTTATTTAACCTATAATGTTATTTTGGGTTCTTGTATGTGTTTGTGCAATGCAGGAAGAGATAGCATGTTTTTGTGGGTTGATACACGCTTTTTGTGGACAAAAAGCCTTTCTCAGTGGGGAGGTGTGATCAGGGGATCATTTTTGAAAACGTTCCCTAAACATCCCTAAATGGTGTCAGTGCAGTAGATCATCTTGAGAGCTTTCCAACGACTGTGAGAACGCAAAAACGGACATCGGGAGCTCTAGATATGTCTGGTCAAAGTTCGGTCAACGGGAAAGTCAACTCTAGTCAACTGGTCAATAATGGACCAATCACACTGCGACACGTGGCGAAAAGGCAAAGGGAGTTGTTTGTTGGTTTTCGATCGATTTTCCTATCGGGTGACGACAAGTGGAATATATATATTTGACCAAGTGTTAATTATTTACATGGGTCGAAATTATATCCAAAGTCATATTACATTTCCCACGCATTTTTATTAATTTCCACCTAGACGTATGTTCGTTTTTATATCCCATATTATTCGGGATTGGATGAAGCGGTGGTGGTGGGGAGCATATTACATGGTATGCGTGGCATGGTTCACTTGAATAATGGAGTGGGTAAAACCTTACCCAAATTTTATGGCACCATATGTGGGACTTTATACCCACTTAACCAATGCCGCGCCAAAATTGGGATTTTATCCCATTAAAACAAATGCAAATCCGCCAAAAATAGAGGCCGCTGGGATTTGATCCCCTGACCTCATGGGTCCAAGCCTAATCCTCCAACCAACTCGCCTAGGGGCTTGGGCGCACTATAAAATGGGGCGCTTCATCTTATACAATGAGGTACAGGTCTGTGTAAAGCAAGCTTAAGGACCAGATTGCAGAGAACGCCATTTTTGAAGGCCGTGCACTCAGATTGGGAATTCGGAGTAAAAAGATGAAATGAAGAAAATTCTGAGATGATTCCAACGATGTAAGGTTTGATCTTTTTTGATGACTTTTAACCTGTTTTTGGAAGCTTTGAATGCAGATTTTAACAGGGATCTTCAAGACAGCTAGTTGGAAAACACGAATTTCAATGCACTTCTAGTCCGAATTGTGACTTGGTGTAAACATGAAAAGTGTTCAGAATTCAGATATGATCTCAGAAATATGATTTTTTTCATAGAATGTTTTTAAATCTCCATTTGTAGGTGTTTTTCTAACACAATTGCAGGGAGATCACATTGTGAAAACACTGTAGGAGCCATGGATCGTTCTTGGGACAGTTTCTGCTATTTTTCAGAGTTCTTGGGACATTGATCAGCTCATTTTCAGGTTGTGATTCATTATTGGTTGTTTGTAAGATTTATTGTACTTGCATTTCAATATTATTAATGGATCGGTTCAATCTGAACCCGGGGACGTAGGAATTCCGAACCCCGTAAACAATCTCTTTTGTTATCTGAATGTTTCAGTTTTCTGATTATTTATTTGCTACACAAGTTTTCCGCACTTCTATGGATGCAAAATAATCAGAATTTAATCAATTTGTGGAGTTAAGAATACTTAAAAATTGGTTAAGAAAATCACGATCTTTGGAAAATTTTAGAAGTGATAAAAAATACATCTCACGTTTTCGAGATCATGGGGTTAGTTCTGAAATTAGATCAATAGAACCATATTATGAGACAATAATGAGGGACCAAGCACGAAGCACTACTATCATCACCTAAGGTTGCATCCATCAAAGGCTCCATTTGCATCCATCTAGCTCCATCATAAGGCATAAGGCTAGTTCATATGCATCACACTGCATAGGAGGAAGTTTATTCTATTCCATCCACCATTTTATTACATTTCTACACATAGTTATTGCTCTCTACTTTCACAAAGTGTCACTGGAACAAGAGTGCCTAGGGCATGATTTCACGCACACACATAAAACTACATTGGGTCTAAGATGTATTGTAGTGCTCAGTTAGTAAGTCCACCATTGTGGCCGTTGAGGACAGTCTGACCCCTT
Source organism: Taxus wallichiana var. yunnanensis (assembly GCA_018340775.1). Taxonomy (NCBI): domain Eukaryota; kingdom Viridiplantae; phylum Streptophyta; class Pinopsida; order Cupressales; family Taxaceae; genus Taxus; species Taxus wallichiana. The sequence continues at coordinate 180,321,476 of CM031236.1, read as the reverse complement.
CATATGCATCTTTCTTTTTAGGGGTTTGATACTTGTCTTAGGGTTTTACAAGTCTCTCCTTCATCATTGATTTCTAATGACATACTAAGTAATCCATCGAAGATAGTGTGATAGGAAGCGAAGGAAGATGATCACACAGTGACACCTTGAAGGAAGGTTGCAAATATTTTCACAGACCAAGGCATCTAGAACTCGGACTAGGGTGCCCACAGCACCCTAATCCTCTTCCGATACCACAATCGACTCATATGGCTCGATATCCATCCGTCAACTGCGACACATTTTCAGAAATATCGTCGAATCGGTTGAGTTCTTTCTAACTCTCCTTGCACTCTAGGGTTTTACATTTCTACTTTCTTAGTTTCTTGGGTAGTTTCCTTTAGGATTATATCTGTCATTTATTGTTGTTCTTAATATTAGATTAATCTGTAGAATTAGAATAAATTCCACATTTTGGTTAATCATTTTGGTGAACCCAATTTCGATCATCATGCTTATATGATCCTCACTCTTTGTCATCCTAGAGTCTAGTCATCATGAATATCTCAATCAATGATTATTTTCTTGCACATCCTGATGTAAGGTATAAAGTCCAACATCTTCTAGCTACTACCCACATTCGTGCTAATATGCATCCTGACTCAGTGTATCAAAATTTTGTAGATGCATTTTCTCAACACTTATCATTCAAATATAATCTTCCCATTGATTTAAACACTTTTGATAATGACCCACCCTTGCATATTATGATTCACATTCTCAATATGGGTATTAAGCACACTTTAATTGATAATGGATCTGAACTTAATCTATGTCCTATGTCATTCCTTGAAAATTTAGGTCTTTACGCTCGCGATATTAGTCCATCATCCCTCTCACTCTGTGTGTGTATTTATTTGCAATAGTTCTTTTCTTGGCTATTCGCAAAATATCACTCATTGGTATGCACACGGTTTTCCACTTCCTCCATTCACTGATGAGGAATATTCCATGGGTATGTACAATTTGCGCCTCAATGGCTCATTACATGATCAACTAGACACTATTGCTTATCAAGTCTCTAATGCTTATCCATATGACTTTGACCTTGAAATTGATGATCTCTTAGATGATATTACATGATCGATTCTTCATCTTCCACACTTGGGGGCATAACATTCAAACATCCCCCATCATAGCATCATCATACATTACAACATCACATACTTCGAGCATGTACATATGTAGTTCCCTCACTTTAAAAAAATATATAGATAAAATAATAATAATACATATATAATTTAATATAAAATAACATAAAACTATGAGGTGGGTTGAAATAAAGAAGCTCTAAAATAAAATAAAAATTGATGTTAGGGTTTTTTTTTTGTCTTATTGGCTTTTTAGAGTGGGTGAGTTTGGAATGGGCGGCGGCAAAGCAAAACCAGGGGCATTTTTACCTCATCCTCCTCTATCTCACGCCATGGATAAGAGATCTAAGCAGGGACGTCCCGGTTTGGAAGATGCCTGAAGGAAACGTGGCTTCACGTAGAGCTTGGTCGCAGTTTTTACACAAACCAATGCTTAAAGGTGTTTTTTTGTTTGTGCAAAGGAATAATTCGCCAGATGTCTTCTCATGGACTGCTTTGGTCCTGCCCATGCCAAAGATCCTCCTCACTGTGTCCGGAGCCAAAACAAAAAAACAGCCCCAACCTTTTTTTTGAAGTGTTTAACCAAAGAAAGGAACGAGACAGCTGCTCATGGAATATAGTAATGGCAGTGAACAGAAGTCACAACTTCCTCTTAAGAGAGTCACATTGTCCCCATGTGCAAGTCTCCAACCCAATCAGTTTACATTTGCCAACAAATTCTCAACCTGTGTCAAAAAAAACGCGCGCCAGACCTGCGCGACTTCTCTCAGCGCACAAAGGATAGAAATTTTTTTGTCAAATGTTAAAGTATGCACACACCTTGGCAGATGCATTTGCAAAATGTGGAAGTATAGGAAAAGCCCTTGAACTGTTTGATGGAATGCCTCAAAGAAATGTTGTCTCATGGAATGCCATGATGACAGCATATGCACAAAATGGATGTAAAAAAAGGCACAGTGATTTGTCAAAGAAATGAATGCCTCAAAAGATGTGGTCTTCTGGAACATACCCTGACCATGTAAGCTTCATTTTTGTTTACTTAGCATATAGCTAGGGTTCAGTGCATGAGGGTTGTAAATACTTCGATGGCATGAGTGCCTCTTGTAGAATCATGCCTAGAATTAATCATTATTTTTGTTTGGTGTCTGATGAGCACATGGGAATGTGCAAAAATGTGGAAGCATGCAAACGGTTCAACAATGTTGGAAGGAATGTGGTTTATGGGCATCAATGATTGCAGGAGGTGTAAAAATAAAAATAAAAATGAGTTGGTTAAAAAGGCCTTGGAAACCTTCAAGAAAATGCAATGGGTACGTGTAAAGCTAGATTCCACAACCTCTGTCAACATCCTCCCCGCATGTGCAAAAATAAGATCTTTAGAATTAAGCATGGAAAACCATCAAGGCATAGAAAACAAGATGTTTTTGCAATGCAACTTCCCATGGTAGGCGTGTATGTAAAATGGTGGAGCTGAGGACGCTCGTGGACTGGTTGACGAAGTGCCCAAGCAAGGTCCGAACCATGAGCAAACCGCAGATCGACCGACTTTGTTCTCTGTGGCATGGTTCTTCTTTCCTTACCTCTCATAATTCTCGTGTTTTAGTTCTCTTTTGCAACTAAATAGAATATTAAGTTATTAGATTTTTAATACAGTTAAATGTCTCTTCAACTCATTGCAAAACAATAAAGTGTCGTGTCGCAACTCTCGAAGCCATTATAACTCGCCTACTTTAAACCATGAACTATCACCCTCGCTTCGAGATGACATAGAAAACTCTTACCCTTCTTGATTGCTTCAATATCATTTTATCGACTAGACAAATTTGACTCTCCATGGATTAAGTTGACCTTCTTCCTACTTAAAATAGTTAAATTTTGTAATTTTCAGAGACTCACTAAGTACCCTTCGCAACTCTAGAAACGAGATGTGAAGTTTCATTCGCGTACCTTGGTATACGAGGAGTCACCTTGATTTTTGGTTTGACCCAAAACGATCATATGACATCCTTTTGACGCTCTTGTAGGAGCCCCGTTACACTGATTTACAACAGTAGAAAGTTGTTAAAACTAGAAAGTTGGCTTTCATTTTGGACCACCATTTGAAACCCGGAAAGAGAAATCACGTCCCGTCTTCGCAAACCTCTAGCATTTATACTAGACAAATGCATGGAACATTCAGTATAGGAAAGAGCACCTTTCGGGATAGTTTGGCGAAGCCGTTTTGTAGGCCTCCGGTCGCAGTTTGACGAGGTCAAACTGGTCCTATTTTGTCTTGTCGCTCCAGAAAACTTGTCACCGTTTGAACATGGTTTTCTAGTTCTCCTTCCCGTCGACTCTGACGAATTCTCCTTATATAGGGGAACTAGTAGGAAGAGTCTCGTTGTGTGCACATCCGTCGAACGTCGTTTGGGACACGGTTTCTGGGCCACTCGAGCTAACTTTTGTCTCTTTACAACTGGGTGAACTACGACCAGTGGCCCCGAAAACTAGCCGCCAAACGCAAACCGTGCGCTCTTTTTCAATTCCGTCAGTTGCTTTGAACTCTTGGTATATCTAGGAACACATAGAAAGTTGATCGTGGAGGGCATTCTCATTGGAAGGTAACTTTTGGGAGTGGTTTCTTAGCCTCCGAGCACATTTTGTGCGTCTTTTGTAGTTAGTAAGAAAATATAAAAATAGAAAACTGCAGGACCCTCGTAGGGTTTCCAAATCACCCTAAAAACTTTTAACACATGAAAATAACTGTTTAAAACCCTTTAGTGTATTTGTTGTGTGAAATAGAACTTTTGACAAAGTGGTGTTTTCTCTCTCTTCCCTTCTCTTTCTCTCTCTAGGTTTCAAAATGAAGAAAAATGAAATGCAATGAATACATGTTTCTAGACCTTTTATTTCGATTTCAAATTGTAATTATTGTCAGATGTAAATGGGAAACTGAAAAATGATAATTATGATTAATTAGGGTGGATGTCATGCCAGCGATTTATCGCTGATATCTTGCTCACGTGGGTTTTGTAGGATGGAAGAATGACGATGAAAAAAGGCGATGTGTAATTTATTTATTACTATTGTAATTTTTTTATAGGTCATTGTAAAATGAATAATTGTCTAATGTAGTCTCTTGTTACCGAAAAGTTATAATTGAAATTTGTTAATATGCATGATATGCTAGTTTTAGGGATAACTTAGGAAACGTGCATCTAATCATCGGTTCAATTTGATTCTTAGTTGTGTATGGCAAAAAGGGTTTGATTTATTTATAAGTAAATTTGAAATTGAAGTTAAGATATTGTAGTACCTTCTCAGTATTCCATAAACGATTAAATTAATTATTGGGTTATCTTCTTACCTTGCAAACTTAATAAAGAGTTTTAATGGGAACACTCGACCCTAAATAAAATATTCGTGCATAACTCGCCTGCTTGTGTGATCCTTATTACCATATAAGAAAATTAAGACTATAGGATGAACTTAAGCTTTGCTCTCGATGAGACCTCCCAGGTTAGGTAAATAAAACCCCTAGTTGGAGTTACCGTCATAGTCATTAGGTTTAGCGACATTGTCGTGAACCCATACCTTAGAAATGACATGGTCCAACTTTATCCAGAGTATGCGGTTTCCTTCTAGTTTTGGTAATCGTGAGAAGAATTTCATCTCTTCAGGGCCGACACCACGCCGAGTGGTGAAGACCGCCTGAAGTCACCTTATGAGCCCTTGTTAGAAGGAATGACTAGCGAGTAACCTTCCCATCTGTGGATTAGGTAGAGATATTACTCCCTTGTATCCTATTGGATTTCCGAGCCTTACGAAATTAGATGTAGAAATTAACTTCATCAGTGGATGGAATCCCTGTTGGATCCAAACGACCTAAATGAAGTTCGTGATATAGTTGTTCCATGTCTTGCATTCTCGTTAGTGAACCCTTTTGTCCCTCGTAGATAAATGTCTTGTCTTGGGCTTGTGAAAATTTAGTGCCTTGATCTTTCACGAAAGGAATATAGGGTAAATACATTTTAACCTTAATCACACCTATAATAGAGATTGAAGCCCTGGTGAAACTGGAAGTAAGCTTAACCATGTGCTTTGTTAATATGACAGATAAGTACTTTGGTAACTCTTGTGTTTAAAATGATAGTAATAATGAGATCCTAGTGCGACGCGAAAGTAAATCATATGAGAGTAAAACCAAAATTTGAGGTTGGGAATAATGTCACTGGGAGTCCTTGTGACTTAATTTAAACATCTTCATGTGTTACAAAGAATATAAATTGCCTTGGTGCGACCTAACGTCGAGAAAACAAAAGATATACATATAAAGATCAAATTTGGAATTCAACAAATTATTGAACTATAATAATAATGGTAGCAAAATAACTATTCCGTGATCGATGGATGTTCTTGGGGAAAAAGCTATTTCAATCTATGTCTTTCTTAATCCCAAGATTTCATCCTGACATCACGTTAGGTTCACTTGTGTAACAAGGTTAAATTCTAAACATTAAATAAACATTTGAGAAGCAAAATCTTAACATAAGAATGAGAGATTTAAAATCTGGTAGGCATTTTGAAATATGGAAAATACTTATGTAAGTTATGAAGATTTGTCATAAGGGTAAAGAGCAAAGTAAATGGTTGAACAATAAGTGAACTGTGAAACGAATTTTCAGAACATGTAGGTGGAAAAAGGGAGAAAATCATGCTTACCTCATAATGACCTTGGAAAGTTTGCCGTAACTAAAATACATTTAAAGTAATGATATGTCATGGGTTCATCATTCCTAAAGTCACGTTTCTTGTGGTTGGGTCTTTACTAGTAACCTTCCATTGGGAAAAGTGTAGCGTCGACATGCTGATGTCGTCTGCATGTGTCTATGTGAGTCGATGACTTATGTGATTGTCGCATGTGTACCGAGTTTGTACTTGGAGCCCTTACTGTGTATTGTGTAGTGAGCAATGTAAGTAAAAAAAAAAATTATCCTAGTATTTTACTGTTGTATTTGTGTGTGTAAAATGTGGGCACTACAACATATCGCATTCTCATCACATTGTGCGCTTATCACCTCATACTAACATAGTCATTTCCGGATGACACACTCTCGCGTGCTTGGTTCACACTTGACTGTTGAGGGCATACTACACATGAACCCCACACACTGCATGATAGGTATTACACATCATGAATCTTCACACATCTCACGTTATACATCTTACATCATACATCCTACATTTAGACTACACCATTTTGATCATTACGTATTTACATATCATACATACTTTACACATCATATATATTCTACACACTACTAACACTCATCACATATGTGTCACACTCCTATCATCTACAAATATTGCATTACATCCTACTCATTCTACATACTACATAGCACGCATCTTCACATTACTCATCTATTTACACACATTGCAATGCATACTATTCACCATGTATTACACATCTTACACATCATATGGTCATCTATTATCATTATGCATACTACATCATCTTCTACGCATTGCACTCACTACCCTATGATGTACTTTAGTTCCTCGGTCCATACTCGATTTCCGAGGGTTTACAAATCAAATGGACCTTATCATACACACACGATCATCATTCATCCTTCTATCATGCGACATTCCTAGGTTAGTGACATATGCTATAGGCTAAATGGTCACCTATTCTTTCATCTTGTAGTGGTATACGTTATAGGCTACATCACCACCCCTCTATTCATTTGGTAGTGATATACGCTTTAGGATACATCATCACTCCTATGCTCATCTTGTCGTGATATACGCTTTGGCTATAGGGTCACACACATACTTCATCTCTAGGTTGTATATCATCAATACACATACACACTCATCACAACACGTTAGACACAACACACACGTCGACCATTTCCCGATGACGCACTCTCGTTTACGGTTTATTCTTGACTGTTGAGGGGGAAAAATAAATGAACCTCATTACATACAACTCCATTCGCTCAGGGGGCATGTAGATCCTATCATCCATATTGCATCCCATTCCATCCATCCACAACATATTACATATTTTGAGTGTTTTTACTCTTTCTTGCATTCGCTTGTATATGATTGTTTTATTACACATACTAGTTAGATTTCTTATATGTCAATATATTTACCAAACACACATGCGTGTTCACGCCTTTTATCTAGTTGTGATCGCAGATGTAGGTCTCTTACACATAGCATGGATGATCACCTCCTACCACTCCTACAACGGTCGCTGGGGGCATCCACATTCGTCTCTTACAGGTGCTATTGTTTCATTTTATGCTTAGCACTCTTCCTTTACTTGGTTATACATGCTTTTGACATACGTGTTATCCTTCTAACATGCCAACGGGTGCTTCATGTGCAACATTTGTTTACTGAAATTACTTGCTACCATGGCTATCTGATTGTTTGTACTTGTTTGTCTTTGATTGCTATTATATGTAGGCATTGCCCTTTGTTTGGTGTGCACACTTGTTTGTTTGTATGTGGTCATTATGGCCTTGAGTGTCTTGCGACATTGTGAGTGGTGTCCCATGTTTGCAACCCGCTTTGGCGGTCTATATTGCCTTCTTGCGTGTTTACTTGCATTCTAGCTTACACACCATTTGCGCATAGCATACATTTAGCTTTTACATGCATGCTTATTTGTACTAACACTTATTTATAGCCACTTGTTTGTGTGTGCCTTGGTTTCTACCAAGTGCATTCCCTTCCCCTGCAGGAACATTTTATGTGGTTGGTCCTCTTTTGGGGTTGTATTCTCCTATCAGCGATGTCGCATGCACCCCCAAAGAGGGGGAATCATTTAGGGTTTTACATGCTACATAATACTTTCTACTAGTACATCGAGAGTTCACTTCATTTTCAGTCCTTGACATTGTGAGTTATATAGTGAGTGGCTTCAAACCAATCTACGAACCTCATACATAGAAAATTTTACAGGAACATCGGTCTTAGCATTTTGGGAGTAGTTACAGGCTAGAGGATACAACACATTTCCTCTCTACACTACTTTGGCCAAATGGTGCATCGGATCGCCCAAAAATAAGTCGGTCAGAGATCTCTTCACACATCTTCAGGGAAGTACTTATAGGTTGGATATTAATGCAGCTTTCTCCTTACACTTCTTTGGTCGGGTGGTGTGAGATCGCCCAAAAACTCGCAATACAAGATATCCTCTCTACACCCTTTTCTCTCATCACGAATCAGGTGCACATGTTCCTTTTACTTTTTCATACTTCCATTTCATTCTTTTCATTACTATATACATGTGTTTTTACATACATATACATGTGTATTTGACTACTTGATCATCTTCTCCTTGCAGGTCCGACCGTATGAGAAACAAACAACTACAACAAAGGCATCAACAACAACAACATTCTATGGCAACATACACCTCATACTAACATGTAGGTACATCACACATATTGGCATCTACACACATGTTTCCGCCCTAGGTTCACTCTCACCACTTTTTGCACTTTTTACATCTTTAGTTTCCACGCTCCACTATTTTCTCATTCCACGCTTTTTCTAGTCCATTGGCATGCTTTCTACATCACTCTACATGGATTATCAGGTATGCATCTCTATCTAATTTATGTTACCAAGCTTTCCACTCACCAACATAAAGTGGGGAAAATTTAGTCACAAAATCACACACTCAAGACATTATTTAGTCTCGGTCTCATAATACTAGTCATATGGTTTTTGAGTGAAGAAAGTATTGATTAACTCATGTCCTTTGGCCATTTTATTTTGCTTGATGTCGTCATTGTTGACCTCCCGCATCTACTCGCACAATCAATTTTGCCATTTGGCATTGTTTTATCTTTGACTGCGGTGCCCAACCCCGTACTAGGGAGCCCCAAGCACCCTGGTCCCATTTAGGTGCCCTAAGCCTTCTTACACTTTCCCGCCACTTTTTGGGCACTTTTTAGCCGTTTGAGCTTTCTATATTTTTAGTGCTCACCTTTTCGAGGTTAATTGAAAAATTATCAAGATAACCATATAAATATAAAGTTATGAGACCATAATGAGGGACCAAGCACTAAGCACTACTATCATCACCTAAGGTTGCATCCATCAAAGGCTCCATTTGCATCCATCTAGCTCCATCACAAGGCACAAGGCTAGTTCATCTGCATCACACTACATAGGAGGGAAGTTTATTCTATTCCATCCACCATTTTATTACATTTCTACACATAGTTATTGCTTGCTACTTTCACAAAGTGTGACTGGCACAAGAGTACCTAGGGCATGATTACATACACACACACATAGAACTGCATCGGGTCAAATATGTAGTGCAATGACTCAGTTAGTAAGTCCACCATTGTGGCCATTGAGGAAAATCTGACCCCTTCTTACGCATCTTTCTTTTTAGGGGTTTGATACTTGTCTTAACATTTTGCATGTCTCTCCTTCATCACTGACTTCCAACAACATACTAAGCAGTCCAACGAAGATAGTGCGATAGGAAGTGAAGGCAGGAGATCACTCAGTGACACCTCGGAGGAAGGTTGCAGAGATTTTTACATACCAGGGCACCCAGAACTTAGACTAGGGCACCCACAGGAACCTTGATCCTCTCCCAGACACCCCAGTCGACTCGGTCAGTTGCTTAGATCTTCAATTTTATGGACCTCAAAGCACGTCATTTTCTCCTCTTATTTCTCTAGCTATCTCTATGACACGCTTTAGCAAGCCCGTCAAATTAGCTAAGTTCTTTCTAACTGTCCTTACACTCTAGGGTTTTACATTTCTACTTTCTTAATTGCTTGGGTCATTTCCTTTATGCTTATATTTGTCATTTATTGTTGTTCTTAATATTATATTAATCTGTATAATTAGAATAAATACCACATTTTTAGTTGATCAACTCTAACTCTACCATAGAGTTTATGGATAGACTAAAGGAGGAAGTGGTGTTTTATAGCGATAACTTATGCATTACTCGGAGAATATGGGTTTCCCTAATTATGAATATGGACCGGTGAATGTATACATGTTTGGTTGGGTGGATTTTGAATATATATGGATGTAAGGGGGTACGCATTGTTGGGAGTGACATTCTAAAAGACATTATTGAAAACCTTGTGGGTAGGATACACATATGAGGGATGGGAACCCATTTACTTTCCCCTACGAGGAGGTGTCCTAGGATATACCGCATTAGATAACCATGTTGATGGGATTGTTGTGTCACTTGGGTGTTGGTGGTGGGAATGTTGTTTTGACCATTTATGGAATAACCCGATTCGACCTATCACAGGCCGATTACGGCGGTCGAGTATTTTCTAAATGCCAAATCCATCCCACCAAATTGGAGATGAGTTCGTTTGGAGAGGATTGAACCCTTTGCATGAGAGCATGGTTTAAGTTGTGCTCCAAAGGTGATGAGTGATACCCTTTCATAACTTATTCGGTGTTCATGCTTTTGTTTGTACATAATGGGGTGGTTTCAGTCATGTAGTTGCGGTATTGTTATTTAAAATATTAAAGGTATGAAGCCTACATTCTATTTTCTTCCTCATCTCTTGTCGTAGTGGATCATTAATTTGTGTAAAATTTTCATCGTTGGGTGTTTGTAAGTTGATTTGTGCTTAAGAAAAGACTATTCGGTACATGCCAATTTCATCAATGAAGGTCATGTTATTTTAATTGGATTGACCATCTTGAGTGTTTTGGGATTGATCGCCCTCCTCTATCTTTACACCGCATTTGAGCATAATAAGATTCAAGACCCAAAATGGGTCTCTCAAAATATTGAACGGACATATTCGAGGGGCGCGTAGAACTGTAGAATAATAGTAGAGAGAAGATGTAATAAAAATAAAAAGAAGTAAAATGAGAAATAACTAGTTTTTCACAACGGGTTCACCATAATTTTCACACAAGAAAATGACACAAGTATCCCATGCACTCGACTTCTTGAGGTCGGGACAAGACATCCAAAATTATGAAGATGATGAGATGATGAGAAATGGAATATATAAATGGAGATAAGAAGGAATGGTAAATATCATTAAGGTGGGAATGGATAATGATCAAGATGTTGTGGGAAAGAAACTCTTGATCGATTAAATTGTAAGTACAAGACTTGTTCGTCAAGGAGATACAATATGACCCTTTCTTTATAAGTGATAGGTTGCGATATCGGATAATTGTTACACGTAATTCCTTATCTATATCATTTAAGATGAAAATAATTTGACTAGGTTGAAGGAACCTTGGGAAGTGTTTGTTCATCTTTAGGTATTCCTCTCTGGAGAGAGGTCACATGCAACAACAATGTGAAAGATGTGGAGTGATGAAAATTAAGGGTTTGTAGGTCTAATATGGTTTTTTTGGTTGCCTGAAATTTCTCGGTTATGGATAATTGTCCATTAAAACTTTGAACTAGATAATAATCAATGGGGGTAAGGGAGTAGAGAAAAAGATCAACACGCATAGTCCTAAGTTTTCTCCCAAGTATAGGTCAATGTCTAGTGGGTTGATAATGGGTTAATTATTATTCTATGAGTTTGATCCGGACCAGGAATGGACATATGTGGAGTCATCTCTTGAGAAAGAATGAGAATAAGGGGCTACAAGAGAATCAGAGGCTAAGATCGGGTAGCATGAGTTCCTAATATCAATGTTTGTTGTTCTTGTTTTGATTCCTAAACTATCTTAAAATCTAATAATGAATAAATATATAGAAATAATTTTAAACAAACCAAAAGAAAGAAAGACAACTTTTTTGATTTATTAAATTCACTTCTAATTAATCATTCAATAAAATAAATAAACCATTTACACCTTTCTCTTTGATATTTTCGCATATTTAAACTTTTAAAAGAAATAAACAAAAAAATGATGAATTAACTAATTGGTTCTTTTAAATTGAAAAAAACTAAACAAAGAATAACCAAATATAGTTATTCCTTTGTTTTCTTATTTTAAATGCTAAACTAACAAGAAAGTTTTATATAATAATAGATATGACACTTTATGCTCAATGGAAATAAGAGCCTCCTACAGAGATTTGTTGCCCCTAACTTGTCGGACATACTTTACTTGGAAGAATTGCTTCTATTTTAAACGAAAGTATAAGAGATGATAAAGATTTGTGAATTTCTACCATCCTAACTATAATCCTTTCTCAAGAAAATCCACAGGGATAGGTTGGTAAGTGATTATTTATAATATAATATTTTAGTATAAATCCAACAAATAAATGAAGCTACAACATATGTTTGTAATAAATAACAAAGGTCTTCTTTTCTCAATCACAAATGTAATTATATTTGCAATTCCAATGAATATTGTAATATAACTTTCAAATAAATTAAAAGACACCTCCAACATGGTCATTACATTCTTTTGGTAGCTTGTCCTATTGTTGTTAGTGGTGTTTCCTTTGTCTCCTCAGCTTCAAGCTCCTTCCAATGCTCTACCTCTCTTGCAAAAGGGTGTGTGCACGAGATGAGGAATTGTTTAATGGATTACGCAATGGGGATCTCCCCAAGTTTTAGTTACACCAAATCTTGGTGGGTATATAATTTGTTGGGAATAGCTCAAGGTGGTGGTGATGTTATGATATTTTAAGTGATTTTTTTGGTTAGTGCCTAATAAAAGGAAAATATGGCTTTAGATACAATAACAAGATGATCGGTTTGAAGAATATTGCAAGAAAATATAACTGATGATCATTCCTTCAAAACATAATCAATGCGTGAAAGTCATTAACTTGAATATTTAGCTATAAGCATCACTTATAATATATAGAATGAGCTTCATATGAATATTACAGGCTATAAGTCCTACTTCTAACAATTTTATAAAAATTTGCAAAAGAGGAGTAAGGAAGGAAGAAAGATAGATAAGCTGCGCAAATTTGTAGGAGAAGCTCTAGCCCAATTGAACACCAATATTTTTTAAAACCACGTTCATGCTTATACCATTATGCAATCAATCAAGTCATACGCAGTACAAGAGTATAAGAGAAATACTAAAGTTTATCCAAGAGTTGAGCGCATGCCATTATACGTGCGGGAAGTGTATTGTGGCTTTCTAGTCATTGAATAGGAGGTAAAGAAAATTCGATCCTTTAAAATTCATTCAAACTGAAGTAAATGCTATACAATTGCTAATTTAGGTCAAAATAAAGAAAGTGAAGAGAGACAAGGAAAGTACATAAAAAATCTCATAAGATTTTCTACTCTAAATTCCTAAACCTTTACAAAGAGTTTGATGTGGGCATTTAGAGGAAAACCCAAGTGATGAATATTGTTACAAGCATTACTGGAAGTAAGACCTATCATATCCCATATTTAACAAATTAATTACATGTTAGACACATATTTTAATCAAACTAAATGTGTTGGCCTTCTAGAATTTCCTAACATGTTAGGATATTTTCTCCAAGGAAGAAGATCTTCATTAAGCTACTAAGACTTAAGAATAATCTTGGATATGGTCCTCTCAGACTTCCAAATTCCAATGTAGATCGGTATGTCTAGTTGTATAAGTAAAATTATTCATTTAATTTAGTTGTCTATCTTTTACATGGCGTGTTTTGGGAGAAATACACCCAACTAAGTCCTCTAATCTTCTGAAAAATGAAGGGGCATTACAACACCATGATTTTTGGGTGATTTGACTCGTCTTCTAGCAAACTTGACATTTTTTCGTTTGGTACATATTTAATTTTGTGTTGTGAAAAGGTACACACAATGATGAATTCCTTATTGTTTTGGTGGCATCCTTTCAATTCTATGTGCAACTAAGTTATGCAATCCTTTTATAGATTTATGCATCATGTCATGCACTCATCCATCCTTGTGTTGTTTGAAGGCTATTCTACACACACGAAATGAGAAGAGAATAATTATAATTATGTGTGGTGAGTTAGTCAAGGGAGTAAATATGTGTAGCACACTCACAATGTTTGCGTAAGGATCTTTTGTATCTTTTTGTGCACAATAGGAACACACGGTTATCCATCATCTTCATTGCACATATTCAAGGGTGCACATTCATCTTGATGGATTTCCTCCAACATATTTTTCAAGGTAAATGCATGTGGACTAAATTAAGTAATTATAAGGATTTTTGAGGCTAAGTTTTAGGTGTGTGCTTGTGCAGGGGTTCGAGAGAGGGATTATGTAATTACAAGTCAAGTGGAAAGGTGACGAGCACGAGAGGGGTCCCAGGACTCTTAGTATAGTTATTTAATGAAATTGTGTGAAAATTGTTTGAATGCAAGGAGGTCACAAAGTGATTTGGACTAAAAGTGCATATTACGAAGGATGAAGGGGAACCAAGAGACATTGCACAATGTGATTATGTGATGGCATGTGCAAGGAAACTTTGTGCGGTGCTTGGAGTGAATTGCAGGTTGCACAAAAATTATTTCACGAATAGGAAATGAGCATATTTGCAAGGAGTGCAAAAGGTAGAAATAAAGAGGAGCATGCGGGAAAATATAACTATGGCATGTTGATATTCGTCTAAACAAGGATTGGATGTAGGAAATAGCAATGTTTTGAAGTGCAAATCTAGATTACCTTGATAAATTCCAAGGGGTTCCAAAATTTCACTTGTGAAATTAGGGGCATGTTGTGGAAACAAAAAAATGGTGACTCTTCTAGGTAGTTATCTAGAGAAATATTTTAATGATGTGCAAATAACTCATAATCTCTAGTTTACTTACTGCAATAATAATACAATCACATTTTGAGGATTTTAAGTTACCAATGCAAGAGAAAAATATAGTATTTTAACTCTGTAATGTGACATAATAAATTGAAGAACTTTCAAAGAGTATAGTGTGTGCTAGATGAATTTATTTACCTTGCCTTAAAGATCTTTTTCTTAGCATCGAGGAAATTCACATGGCGTGAGATGTCACACAAGGTTTACTATATATTTTTAGTTTCATGATTTGTTTGGGAAAGGATGAGAGGGTAAGGCTTAGGCATTTCTCTTCTACCAATCAGAATCTACACCCGATAGAGGTACCTTTGGTTCCGAGCACGGCCTTTCTCCACTATCATTTGGGCATCTATAACCCTAGTGGAGGTTACCAGAAATACCCTTAAGAGAAATATTTTGAAACACTTTAATTTGGGTGATTTCTCTTTCTTATTGAGACTTCGCGGGTTGGGAACCATATGAAGCAAGTTAGAGGATGGGAGAAAACAAACAACACACAAATGAGTCTCGACTTCACATATGACTAAAAGAAAACATTAGCGTGAACTTTGTGCATGAATCTCTTAGAGCGTGACAATATTTCTAAATCTACACAACTTTAAAATAAAGAGCAAGAATTTTTATTGAAAGCAAAAAACATGAAGTGAGCTTACCAATGTCGTTGCACGACTCACAAAATGTCCTGAAAACAAAGACTTGTTATCATACAACATTATCAACCATTGTTTAACTCAACATAATGTGCTCCAAAAATATATAACGTGAAATAGGAACATTTGGAATGATTGTGAGGAAGTTGGTGAGAGGGGAACACTCTAAACCTTTAGCTTGCACAAGAGTGTGCAAGTTTATTAAAACTACCAAAGAAAACTACAAAGAAAAGAACAAAATGAGAAGGAAAAGATATAATAAAAACCGGGAAAGTATATATAAGGTGCGAGTCTATCTTGAGTATTGCACACTTAGGTGTCATGCGGAGTGTGGCTCAAGAATACAAATATTGCTTGAGGAATCACTCATTGAATGACAATGGGACATCCTCACCTTTGAGCTTCTTGAGTTAGAAGGTGTTTTCACCTAATATTTTTCAATTTGAAAGGGACCGAGCTCAAGCTTTTGAATTTTTGTGTTTCCCATTTTTCTCATGTTCATTATCCCATAATAGCACTAGGTCGGATATTTTGAAGGCTTTGAATTCGGATTTCAAGTCAAACCAAATAATTGAAAGTATCTTGGTGCTTACTAAAATTAGTAATGGCTTCATCTCATTTTTTCATCTAATTGCATTGTAATGAGGAGTCTAGCCTCAACTTTATCATTCTTTCCCAAGTATTCTTACATGAAATCTTGTGTGGAAATTCTCGTGAGCTCACTTTGTAAAGAAGAAGTTTATGCCATAAACAAGATGGTAAGGGGTTATTCATAGATAAGTGTTGATTCAAAGGTTATGTCTAACTAGAGAGCATACTTGAGATAATTATGCTAATCTCTTGGTTTTATATTTGAAATCTTCTTGATAACATCCAACAAGTTTTTGTCAGATTGACTTTGCAAGATGATTTCCTTGTGGATAATATTTAGAATATTTTTGTTATCATAAGCCCATTTAAGGAATTGTGTGGACGTAAAAGCAAGGCCATTGTCACATACCAATGCAAAAGGCATACCAAACCTGGTAATGATGTGGGCTTCCATGAACTTTGTGACAATGTTTATTATGCAATTATTGAATGATTTCACTTTTTCCCAGTGCGTGTAGTGGTCAATAGCAGTGAGGATGAACTTGTGGATAGTTGAGGAATTCTCGTTGATGATGCCAACAAATTTCAATGCCCATTTGGCAAAGAGGCATGCTTCAATAACATGATGCAAGGGCATGGTAGGGTTACACTCTATGGATGCATAAATTTGGAAGATGTGAAAATTTCTAACGTGGGTGTGCACATCTTTAAATAGATAGGGCCAATAGTAGCCTACCATTAGGATTTGTTGTAAAATAGAATTTCCTAACTCATGGTTAGTGTCATGTTTCTCATGTAAATATTGCAAAACTATGGAATCTTCTTCCTTGTATAGGCATCAAAAATTGATGTGTTTGTGGTTTATATTGTAGAGCGCACAAATTTTCTTCGTAAAGTTATTGTTCTTCAAGTGTAAAGCTCTATATTGAATGTGATTGAGGTGTGTAAGGCATATTTGGTTGAGTAAATAATGAGCTATATCTCGGTATCATTCATCTATTAGGAGCGATTCGAACGTGTACTACTCTTGGAAAACCAATTTCATATCAACCTTATTATTACATGAATCAAGTTCATGCCTCTTATTATCTTCATTGGTTAGATTTTCAAGTTGAACTCCTAGAGGATGGTCATCCACTTTCCTCTACATTGTCCAATACCATTTTGTATCAACATTGCCTTAATTGTAGGGTTAGACAACGCATCGATCACTTTGTTGTGTAAAATGTAGTGCATGAACTTCTTTACTACTCTTACCAGTGTAAAATATTTCTTGTTGATGGAAAAGTAGTAGAGATTTTGGTTACACAAGGTTGAACTTATGATTGCAACATGTATTTCACTCTTGGTTTCTTTTTTCTTTTTGGTCAAAACGGTTACTCAAAAGTTCTCGAAGTAAATATGTAGATGAAGAAGTGACACAAATAGTCCTGGTGACTAGAACAAGCACCTAAGTGATATCTTCATGAATTTTGTGAACGTAATGAGTGTTTCATCTTTCAAATCAACATTTGCATCTTGCTCCAACATTGCATTAAGCATACTAATTATCTCGGTGAATCCTAAGATGAACTTTTTTACAAATTTAATATTTACAAGAAATATTTCAATTCCTTTCTATTGTTGGGGAAGGGAATCTTCATGATAGATTTAGTCATGTCGGGATCAATGGATATACCCTTTTCAAAAATGATGTGCCCCAACAGCTTTTCCTTCACTAACCCTAAAGACACACTTGTTTTGATTGAGGGAGATGTCATTATCATGTAATTATTGCATGAATGTGCATAAATATTTGATGTGGTTTGCATGTTTCTAGGAGAAGACTATGAGGTCATCCATGTAGACAATGATGCACTTGTCAATCAAGTATTTGAATGAGATATACATAGCACACTAAAAGGTTGTGTCATCATTGATTAAGCCAAATTACATATTTTTGTATGCAAACGTACCCCACTTGGTGGTGAAGGCCATTTTGATTCTATCTTTTTAAACTACAAGGACTTGATTATATCCCAAGTACACATCCACGAAGGAAATCATTTACACGTGATTCATAATTTGTAGCACTTCATCAAGGGATGGAAATGGGTAGTTATCTTTCTTGGATTCCTTGTTCAAATTGTAGAAGTCCATGCAAAGGCAGATTTATTCACTTTTCTTGTGGAGTGGAACAAGGTTCACAACATAGGTTGAGTGTTGGATTAGAAATATGATATTTTCACTCAACAACTTTTGTACTTCCTTCACTATGAGAGGTTCTAGTAATGCATTAACATGCCTCAACCTCTAGCGAGAATGGTTTCATGTCACGCTTGATGGTATGGTATGTGTTAGGTAGGTGGAATCAACTTTAGATCATTATAGTTTCATGTAATGACATCTTGGTAGCACTTGAGTGTGCATGCCAAGTCTTCGTTCTCTTGCAAAGTGCAACATCGTCCCCGTAGCACATGTTTCAAATCATCTTGGTCTCCCAAGTTGTGAGATTGGTATTGTATATTCCCTAGTGGGGAAGAATTTACTTAATTCTTTGTGCAATGATCCTCATGAAATAGCATTTCCAAGGCCATGACGTCATTGGGCATGTCATTGGTTTTCAAGTTCAAAACTCCATCTTCGTCCCATCTAAGTTCCTCCTTTTTGATTTCATATATGATTTTTGCCTCAAAGGCCTCATAATTAGAAAGAAAATCAAGGCTATCCTTGTCATCATTGAATACCTGAAAGTGTTCAATGTTGTCTAGGATGGATGGATGGGAGATCAATCAATTGAGAAGTGCTTGAGCTTGAAACTTTTTATTGGCTCCAAAGTGTTGGCTACATAAGCTAGTGAATCCATGATAATATTCTCTTTGTGTGATGTGGAACGGATGCCAAATGCATCAAAGTATTCAATGAGGTTCTACAAGTGGCTTCGGTATTTTACCAGTCAATTTTTATGTATAGTGTTTTGCCTTCTTACTTGCTTCATTATCAATTATGAATCTCCAAATTCCCTTAAGCACTTGGCACGTTTCGGTAGAAAAGCGCAAGCCATGTATGAGTGCTCCATATTACGTGACATCATTAATATATGGGAATTGAAGTATGTATGTTGTGCAATGACTTTTTCCTCTCGAGGTTGATCAACTCAACACCTACACCCGAGATCCTTGTCTTGATTTAGACCCATAAAAGTACATGGTTCAAATATGTTCTTCCATTTTTTTAATGTTGTGGCTTAGGAAAATCCACATTATGGTCTTCTTTGATTCCTGCGCAATGGCATATTTCACATATTTCTTATAACTTTGGGTGCACTGCAATTCCTTATGTATTTGGTGGAGGGTTTCATCACAATAATTCCCCTTTATCATCGGGGAAATTTGTTCCACACGTGGTATATCATTAGGGAATTTAAAGTGGTATATAAAATTTCACCACCCTATGAATGGATTTCACCGGAGATAGTCCCAACTATTGACAAATGGAAGATGTCACTGTGTTTCGAAAAACTCTTGAATCAGCCAAACAATTGTGTGAGTTTTTACCAAAAATTGTAACTATTAGCAAGAAGGGAGGAGATTTTAATTTCTCTTTTTACATTGCTACATGTGGATGAGTTCTTTTTCTAGTGAGTTTCGTAGGTGGGGCCTTTGATCAAGGCAACCTTTTGATTACTGATTTGGAGAAGTTCAAATATGGAGATCTCAGCTTTTGTCTTTGCAAGTCATCAAGAGTACTATATTCAACAAGACTTTGTTATATGGGTCCCAAAGGGCCTAGGTTGTCTTTTTTTGGGCCATACGTTACAAGGTCCTTTGGGCAGTGGAGGATTATTTTTCAAGTTCATATTTGGAGGCACTTGGGATGAACTGGGAGGTGTAGAGCTGGTCAGGAGGTTGTGAGTTTTAATAAAAAGGGCATAAGTATTTCATCTTTGGTATTATTAGTAAGTATGACTTCTTATGAGTTTTCCTCAAGTTCATTATCACTCTCCCCTGGGAATTCATAAGCTTCCAAGACTAAAGTAGTTCAAGGGTGTAATATCCCCTTTCACGGGATATGGGAAATGGCAACCAAACAAGTAGAATCAACACTAAAATGATCAAGCTCAGCCAACAAGGTTATGAAATAATTGTTACAATCTGATAATAACATAACAGCGAACAAATTCTCACATTCCCTTCACATAATATTGATGAAACCTTCTTATAGACTGTAGTATCCAGGAGCTATATGATGCCCCGAGGCACACTAAACATTAGTCGATCTATCTAGTGAATATATCATATCAATATAGGATGAATTGGCTGCTTCAAATGCATAATAAGGAGGCATATAAACTCAGATTTAGCACTTCTAGTGCAAGTCGCTGTAATAGAGACTTAGCACCACTAAAAGCTCAATAGATCAGGCCCAAATAGACTCCCCAATCTCACCCGAACAGTTCACTACCCTTGCCAACCAATATACATGCAATCGATATGAGGGAGAGGTAGAAATGTAATTAAGATCAGATTCAAACCTTCTTCCAAATAGTCGCTGTTATTGGTGCCTTAAAACATGCATCCACATACCTCTAGAGAGACAAGGAACATGGATTTCGCTGTCCCAGCAGACATCAAACTGATCTCACAGAGTTCGCTGCAATGAGAAGCTACAAACACCCATACATAATGCACTAACCCAGTCGCTTCTAAGGAATTAATATTGTAAGAATGCTACACCATTAAATCTGCAATGAAAGACCTCAGAACACCACAAGGACATGCAAACTACAAGTCGCCAATGCTAGAATATAACAGGAATAAAGAGATGCATTTAAATAAGGTAAATCGCTGCCATCTGGACTTCAAATCACCATTGAATCATACATTTATCCAAGTCGCCATACTCAGAACTAACAGCTACCAAGGATATTCAATTTAGCTTGAAAATCGCTGCTCAAAACACTCAAATCAGATCCGAATTAATGGATCTAACCACCCCTATGCTGGCGCTAGGCAAGGAGCATTCAACACCCTTAGATCATGCACAATACAGGTCGCTAGGGCTTAGCAAAATACTCTAAACAGTTCGCTGCTCATATATGGCTCAAAACACTTATCCCAAATGTTTAATAACTTCCCAATGAAGTCGCTGAGTGTAGGAAGAAAAGGCAGATTGAAATAAACAAAAACCAGATTATTATTTATCAAATACTAACACCAAACTTCCCTAATTAAGTCGCTGTAAAAAGGAGATAATATCATGCAACCAGCTGATAATTCACATCAAATAAAGCTCTAAAAACAGTCCACAAACACCATGAGAAAGTCGCTAGGGCTGGAATGAAACATACACAATTGATATCAAAAACCAGCTACAAATGGATTGCAAATAGATTTCCAACACATAAGAGAGCAAGAACATCAATGGTGGGCATACATCCCTACTCCAAGCATGGAGTCCAAATCGAATTCATCATAACATAGCATGTCTTACAATGTTCCAATAACCTCCTTTTATAGACAAGGAGTACCAAATTCGAATTTCCCTTTTGAGGAAAAATATAAACTCTAATTAAATAACACTAGAACTATGTGCACTTTATTATTTTAATTAAATAATAAACATCACTAGCCTATGTGCACATTGACTTAACTAAAGAGGGCCCACCAACATGGAAAATAGATATCCCAAGACTATTTCGAACCCAATCGAGGGTCTTCCATTCTTCGTTGTAGGAAATGCCTCGAAAAGGGGGACATTACAAAGGGTGGTCCTAAGTGTTTTGCACCCGAGCTTTGTGTAGTGCCCACATTTTACACACCCAAATACAACAGTAAAATACCAGGATAATTTTTTTTTTTTTGTCTTACATTGCTCACGACACACAACCCAGTAAGGGCTCCAAGTACAGAACTCGACACACATGCGACAATCACATAAGTCATCGACTCACATAGACACATGCAGACGACATCGACATGTCGATACCACACTCTTCCCAACAAACGAATACTAGCAAAGACCCAACCACAAGAAACGTGACTTTAGGAACGGTGAACCCACGACAAATCATTACTTTAAATGTATTTTAGTTACGGCTAACTTCCCAAGATCCTTATTAGGTAAGCATGATTTTCTCCCTTTTTCCACCTACATGTCCTGAAAATTTGTTTCACAGTTCACTTATTGTTCAACCATTTAATTTGCTCTTTACCCTTATAACAATCTTCAGAACTTACATAAGTATTTTTCCATATTTCAAAATGCCTACAAGATTCTAATTCTCTCATTCTTATGTTAAGATTTTGCTTCTCAAACGTTTATTTAAAGGCTACAGTCTTACCCTTACACTCAAGCGAAAGTGACTTGATGTCCAGAACGAAATCAAGGATTTGACGGAGATTTAGACACAGGGCAGCTTTTCACCAAAATATTTCTCGATTCACACTATATTTATTTCTCTACCATTGTTATTATAATTTGAAAACTTATTGAATTCCTATAAGATTTATATATAGCTAGGTATACATATCTTTTGTTTTCTCAAAGTTTGGTCGCACCAAGGTAACTTATATTCTTTGCAACGCATGAAAAAGTTTAATTAAGTTATAAAGACTCCAAGATTGACCTTAGTCCTAAACTCCAATCTCGTGTGCAACATTATATGATATGCTCTTATATCGCACTAAGGTCTCGTTCTTAGCATCGTCTCGAAACAAAGAGATACAAAAGCACTTGTCTGACATCTTAAAGAAGTACACAGCTAGGAGCATAATAAACTACACATGAACACAAGGGATCTATGTACACGAAGATCCCATGTCACTACACTTCACGATTCCGCATAAGGAATATTCTTTATTCCTTAATGCCATAAATGACATAACAAGGGATTAAGGGACAAGATTACAATTTCTAAGGTTCTCTAAAATCAACATCCTTCCACTCAATTTTGCATACAAGGAGTTAAAATATAGTTTCTACCCACAAGTTAGCAGACAAAAACCACTAGGGTTTAGTTTAATTCCAATATGCACCTAGTGATCTACGCCTCTACTACATGTGACTTTGAGGCAAGTGGACATAATTGTACTAAACCACATTCAAGAGAATGCCAAGATGATTTTGATAGAAACCAAGGTAGCACCGCTTAGTCGATCCTTCGAACAAGAACTCATAAGGTGACTCTAAGGCGGTCTTGACACTCGGCTGTATCGGACACGAAGAGAGTACATTCTTCTCGCGATTACCAAATCTAGAAGGAAACCGCATACTCCAGATAGGTTGGACCATGACATTCCTAAATATGGGTTCGCAACAAAGTCGCTAGACAAAAAGACTATGACGGTATACTCCAACGAGGGGTTTTATTTACCTAACCTATGAGGTCTCATCAAGTGCAAAGTTTAAGGTCGTTCTTCGGTTTTAATTTTCTTATTTGGTAGAACGGGATCACACATACAGGCAAGTTATGCACTGAATATTTTATTAGGGTTGAGTGTTCCCATTAAAACTCTTTAATGTGTCTGCAATGTAAGAAGGTAACCCAATAATTAATTTAATCATTTATTACATACTGAGAAGGTACTACAATGTATTAACTTCGATTTCATTTACTATATATATATCAAATCTTCCTTTTGCCATACTCAACTAAGAATCAAATTGAACTGGTGAGTAGATGCACATTTCTTAAGTATCCCTAAAACTAGCATATCATGCATATTAACAAATTTCATTTATAACTTTTCGGTAACAAGAGACTGCATTAGTCAGTTATTCATTTTACAATGACCTATAAAAATTACAATAATAATAATTAAATCACACATCGCCCTTTTCGTCGTCGTTCTTCCATCCTGCAAAACCCACGTGAGCATGATATCAGCGATAAATCGCTGGCATGGCATCCACCCTAAGCAATCATAAGTATCACATTTCAGATTCCCATTTACATCTAACAATAATTACAATTTGCAATCGAAGTAAAAAGGTCTAGGAACATGTATCCATTGCATTTCATTTTTCTTCATTTTGTAAACTCAGAAGAGAGAGAGAGAAAGGAAGAGAGAGAAAATATCATTTTGTCTAAAGTTCCAATACACACAACAAGTTTCATTCTAGTGTTTTAAACAGTTATTTACGTGTGTTGAAAGTTTCCAGGGTGATTTGGCAACCCTACGAGGGTCCGCAGCTTTCTACTTTTACATTTTCTCACTAGCTGCAAAACGTACAAAACGGGCTCGGAGGCTAAGAAACTGCTTCCAAAGGTTATCTTCCGATGAGCACGCACATCACGATTAACTTTCTACGTGTTCCCAGATATACCAAGAGCTCATTGCAACTGACGGAATTGAAAAGGAGCGCACGGTTTGCGTTTGGCGGTTAGTTTTCCGGGCCCTGGTCGTAGTTCACCCAGTTGTGAAATGACAAAAGTTAACTCGAGGGCCCGAAACCCGCATCCATAACTGACGTTCGAAGGAGAAGCACGCAACGAGACATCTCTTACTAGTTCCCCTACATAAGGAGAGTTCATCAGAGTCGACGGGGCTGAGAACTAGTAAACCATTTTCAAATGGCGACAAATTTTCTGGAGCGACAGGATGAAACTGAACCAGTTTGACCTCGTCAAACTGCGACAGGAGGCCTACAAAATGGCTTCGCCAAACTATCCCGAAAATTTCTCTTTCCTATACTGAAAGTTCCATGCATTTGTCTAGTGTAATCGCTAGAGGTTTGTGAAGACAGGAAGTGATTTCTCTTTCCAGGTTTCAAATGGCGATCCAAAACGAAAGCCAACTTTCTAGTTTTAACAACTTTCTACTGTTGTAAACCAGTGTTACAGGGCTCCTATAAGGGCGTCAAAAGGATGTCATATGATCATTTCGGTCAAACCAAAAATCAAGGCGACTCCTCGTATACCAAGGTACCGAATGAAACTTCACATCTCGTTTCCCGGAGTTGCGAAGGGTACTTAGTGAATCTCTGAAAATTGCAAAATTTAACTATTTTAAGTAGGAAGAAGGTAAACTTAATCAATGGAGAGTCCAATTTGTCTGGTCGATAAAACGATATTGAAGAGATCAAAAGAGAAAGAGTTTTCTAGATCATCTCGAAGCGAGGGTGATAGTTCATGTTTTAAAGTAGGCGAGTTATAATGGCTTCGAGAGTTGCGACACGACACTAGATTGTTTTGTAATGAGTTGAAGGGACATTTAACTATATTAAAAGTCCTAATGATTTAAAATTCTATTTAATTGCAAAAGAGAACTAAAACACGAGAATTATGAGAGGTAAGGGAAGAAGGACCATGCCTGGAAAACGAAGCCGGTCGAAACCGCAGGCTTGGGTTCAGTCTCGTGCTTGGGCACTTCGTCAACCAGATCACGAGCATCAACAGCTCCACCATTTGACATACACGTCTATCAAGGAAGTTGCATTGTAAACAAAAACATCTTGTTTTCTATGCCTTGATGGTTTTCCATGGTCAATTCTAAAGCTCTTATTTTTGCACATGCGGGGAGGAAGCTTACAAAGGTTGCTGAGTTTGGCTTTACCTCTGCCAATTGCATTTGCTTGAAAATCTCCATGGCCCTTTCAAGAAGCCCATTCTGTGAGCATCCTGCAATGAATGCATTCCATGAGACCACGTCCCTCTCAGGCATTGTATTGGAAAGGTGAAAGCCTCATCAAGAAGGCCATTTTGTGCATACCCTACAAATCATTGCAGTCCACGAGAATGCATCTCGTTGAATCATTTTGTCAAACAGTTCGTGTGCCTTTTTAACAGACCCATTTTTTGCATGCCTGCTATCATAGCAGTCTAGGAAACCGCACATCTTTCAGGTATTTTGTCAAACAGTTCACACGCGTGGTGAAAGCCTTCACATTTGCAACTAATTTGTGCATAACCCGAAATCATTGCAGTCCATGGAACTGCATTTCTTTCCCACGCCTTTAGACAAACTGTTCACATGTTTTCCACGTTTTTGCATGAAAATCTATTAGGGCGTTTGCAACAGCAACAACAGACAAAGCTCCTTTGTTTTTTCTTGATTTTCTAGAAGCCCACGTAGGCCTGGGCGCGGCTGGGAGTACTGCTGGCATAGATACACATCAGTCAGACACAAAACCCCCTTTGTTTTGCATTGTTCTCCCATGCATGCATGTGGCGCGGCCTGGGAAGGAGCTGAGAACGGCTGTGGCACCTGGCTTTACCTGAAACAAAGTGTTTGCATGAAAGTTTCCAAGGCCGTTTAACAAATGATTTTTTACCTAATTTCACCACCCAAACTGACCGCCCATTCCAAAAGCAGCGACCAAACCCTAGCACGAAGTTTTGGGGCTTTTTCCGCCCTTCTTCACTTGCCCTAATCCGCCCCCACAAACACGATTAATTTAAATTTTAGTTCTTATATTTTATTTTTGCTTGTTTGTTTTAACCAGATAAAAACACAAACAAGCCTAAAACGAAGAAAAAGATAATAAACACACAGTAACGATCACCAAATTATTAATAATGATAACACGAATTTAATAATAGTAATAATAATAATAATAACACAATTTTATTAACCGTATTACTAAAAATCACCCGACAACGAGGAGTAATACAATTAATAAGCACAGATCGACCATAAAAATATAATATTATTACCAACATTATTATTACGATTTTACGGCTTAAAAATAATAATAATAATTATTTATCCTATTAATGTCGACGACCCGACAAACTCGAAGAGCCGAGAACCAAATTTTCCTTTACCCGTATAACCGTCCATGACGCTACGGGGTCCACAGTTTGGGGTGTCGACAACGACCCGAAGGGAAGAAGGAGAGGGGGAAGGTGAAAAATCTTCACTGCGACCCGGACAAGGTCAACAACGGTCAACGAGAGCACACGCACACCAGTCTCCCAGGATTAGTAACAGGGTCGGCAGGTCAGGGACTAGGAACATTGAACGGGGCATTACACTTTGGGTGTGGGAACTATCTCAAGATTTTCAATATCCTTTTGGAAGATGCCAAAGGCTATGTAGAATTTTGGGTAGTCTATCTCAGAGTGATCTAGGGTATTGTGAAGTTTTCACTAGGATTGCAAGGTTAAATCTTCGAAATTAACAAAATTGGAAGGGTTACTGAGCTATATCACTTTGTGCACTTTTTAAAAAAGGACTAGGCATGCCCCCATTGTTTGGTCCCTGATTCCATTGATGTTTGTTGTGTTGGATACTAAAACTTCTCATGGGATAGCTAGTTGGTGGTTAGATATAATTTATTTATTTATGTTACCTCTGACAAGTTAATTAGGTCATTTGACAATTTTTGGACGATTTGGAACAAGTTCTCAATTTTTTTGTTGGAAGTTGAAGGTGTGGTCGTAGAAGTAGAATATATAATTTTTTTTGGTTAGTTTTAAAATTAGTGTGGAGTTTAGGGTTGAGATACATGAAGTTTCCCATGGAGTTTGTGTGGGGTTCAGGATATTGGATTGGTACCGTCACGACATGATGATAGGGTGCGAAAACAAAAAAAAGGATGATTATTAGCTTGCGGTGCGAATTTTTGAAATATAGACCCATGGGGAAGGAATAGATGAAAGGAGGGTAGGAAATCGCATTATGTTGGCATCTACACACTAGGGACTTGATTAAGTTGTAATGCCCGTTCGGGACAATATTCCCGGACTAAAGTATAGCAAAAATTTGGGGTAAATTTTTTTTGAAAGTGAATGCCTAATAATACAATTACATTTCCCGATATTAATTAATTTAACTAAATCATTTTACTTAATGCTCAACCACTATCCCCAACCAAATTTATTTATTTAATCTCCATGAAGACCACTAGGAACACCCTAGGAAGATACCAACCCCTTTACCAAAATTTAATCAGTTTTCCCCCTTTTTATTTAAATTATCCACACACACACAACCTAATATTTTATTTCCCATTCCCATTAAAACTACCCATGACTCAAGGATGTAGGGTTAATTTTTGACCCTAGGATCAAAAGGATCTCAGCCTTAGATCTAAGTTTGCCCTAAACTTTCCTTACCTCTTTCTTTCTTATCATTTGAATTTTCTTTCTTATTTCCTCTCTCTCCCTTTTCATTTGGTTTTCATTTTGTCTCTCTTTCTTTCTTGTTTGAGCATACCAGTAGTTTTATTTTCTTCTTCTATTGTTTCAGCTTTGCCCTTTGGATGAGCGAGAACATCCTGACATAGATTTTCTTCATTGCATTTGCCCCTTTCAAATCACATTGGACGGATCTAAAATTGTAAATGTATATAATACATATATATATGTATATATATATATATATATATATATATATATATATATATATAGAGGTTTTTTTAAGGAGTTAAAAAAACATTTAGTTTTACACACCCAAATACAACAGTAAAATACCAGGATAATTTTTTTTTTTTTGACTTACATTGCTCATGACACACAACACAGTAAGGGCTCCAAGTACAGAACTCGACACACATGCAACAATCACATAAGTCATCGACTCACATAGACACATGCAGACGACATCAACATGTCGATACCACACTCTTCCCAACGAACGAAAACTAGCAAAGACCCAACCACAAGAAACGTGACTTTAGGAACGGCGAACCCACGACAAATCATTACTTTAAATGTATTTTAGTTACGGCTAACTTCCCAAGATCCTTATTAGGTAAGCATGATTTTCTCCTTTTTTTTTTTCCACCTACATGACCTGAAAATTCATTTCACAGTTCACTTATTGTTCAACCATTTAATTTGCTCTTTTCCCTTATAACAATCTTCAGAACTTACATAAGTATTTTTCCATATTTCGAAATGCCTACAAGATTCTAATTCTCTCATTCTTATGTTAAGATTTTGCTTCTCAAACGTTTATTTAAAGGCTACAATCTTACCCTTACACTCAAGCGAAAGTGACTTGATGTCCAGAACGATATTAAGGATTTGACGGAGATTTAGACACAGGGCAGCTTTTCACCAAAATATTTCTCGATTCACACTGAATTTATTTCTCTACCATTGTTATTATAATTTAAAACTTATTAAATTCCAACAAGATTTATATATATCTATATATACATATCTTTTGTTTTCTCATAGTTTGGTAGCACCAAGGTGACTCATATACTTTGAAACATTTGATTATGTTTAATTAAGTTTTAAGGGCTTCATGAGTGACCTCCATCCTAATCTTAAATCTCGTTCTCATCTTAGGATATGCTTATACATCGCACTATGGTCTCGTTCATAGCATTGTTGTGAAATCAGGAGTTACATAAGTATTTGACTACCATCAGAAAAGGGGTATATGGTCGGAAGAATTATAGACCATACACGAACCACAAGAGACACCTCCTAATCAGCGGAGGTTTGGTTTATTCCATTATGCACTCAAATACCTACGCCTCAACTATATCAGAGTTTAAGGCAGGTGGACAAAATTATACTAAACCACATTCAAGGACATACCAAGGTGTTATTTTGATAGAATCCAGGGTTGCACTGCTTAGTCGTTCCTTCGAACAAGGACTCATAAGGTGACTTCTAAGGCGATCTTCACCACTCAACTTGGTGTCGGACCTGAAGAGAGGACATTCTTCTCGCGAATGCCAAATCTAGAAGGAAAATGCAAACTCCAGATAGGTTGGACCATGACCTTCCTAAATATGGGTTTGCGACACTGTCGCTAGACAAAAGGCTATGACGGTAAACTCCAACGAGGGGTTTTATTTACCTAACCTATGAGGTCTCATCAAGTGCAAAGTTTAAGGTCGTTCTTCGGTTTTAATTTTCTTATATGGTAGGACGGGATCACACATACAGGCAAGTTATGCATGAATATTTTATCAGGGTTGAGTGTTCCTATTAAAACTCATTATTGTGTTTGCAAGGTAAGAAGGTAACCCTATAATTAATTTAAGCATATATTAAATACTGAAAAGGTG
This sequence comes from Taxus wallichiana var. yunnanensis, assembly GCA_018340775.1. Taxonomy (NCBI): domain Eukaryota; kingdom Viridiplantae; phylum Streptophyta; class Pinopsida; order Cupressales; family Taxaceae; genus Taxus; species Taxus wallichiana. The sequence goes on along the minus strand of CM031236.1, from coordinate 180,291,427 downwards.
CTACAATGTATTAACTTCGATTTCAATTTATTAAGTATAAACCAACACCTTTTTGCCACACACAACTAAAATCAATTTGAACTGGTGATTAGAAATACATTCCATAAGTATCCTTAAAAACTAGCATATCATGCATGTTAACAAATCTCATTTATAATCTTTTTTTTATCAACAAGAGACTACATTACACAATTATTCATTTTACAATGACCTATCAGAGTTACAAAAATAATAATTAAATTTCACATCGCCTTCTTCGTCGTCATTCATCCACCTGCAAAACCCACGTGAGCATGATATCAGCGATAAATCGCTGGCATGGCATCCACCCTAAACAATCATAATTATCATTTTTCAGTTCCCATTTACATCTGACAATAACTACAATATGCAATCGAAATAAAAATAAAACCTAGAAACATGTAATCATTGCATTTCATTTTTTTCTTCATTTTATAAACTCATAAGAGAGAGAGAGAGAAAGGAAGAGAGAGAAAATATCATTTTGTCAAAAGTTACAATACACACAAGTTTCATTTTAGTGTTTTAAACAGTTATTTACGTGTGTAAAAAGTTTCCCAAGGTGAATTGGCAACCCTACGAGAGTCCGCAGCTTTCTACTTTTACATTTTCTCACTAGCTGCAAAACGTACAAAACAGGCTTGGAGGCTAAGAAACTACTTCCAAAGGGTATCTTCCGATGAGCACGCACATCCCGATTAACTTTCTACGTGACCCCAGATATACCAAGAGCTCATTGCAACTGACGGAATTGAAAAGGAGCGCACGGTTTGCGTTTGGCGGCAAGTTTTCCGGGGTCACTGGTCGTAGTTCACCCAGTTGTAAAATGACAAAAGTTAGCTCGAGCGCCCAGAAAACCGCATCCATAATTGACGTTTGATGGAGAAGCACGCAACGAGACATCTCCTACTAGTTCCCCTATGTAACGAGAATTCATCAGAGTCAACGGGACTGAGAACTAGACAACCATGTTCAAACGGCGACAAGTTCTTGGAGAGACAAGACGAAATTGGAACAGTTTGACCTCGTCAAACTACGACCGGAGGCCTACAAAACGGCTTCGCAAAACTATCCCGAAAAGTGCTCTTTCCTATACTGAATGTTCCATGCATTTGTCTCGTATACACACCAGGGGTTTGCGAAGACAAAACATGATTTCTCTTTCCGGAGTTCAACTGGTGGCCCCAAATGAAAGCCAACTTTCTAGTTTTAACAGCTCTCTACTGTTGTAAACCAGTGTAACAGGGCTCCTATAAGGCGTCAAAAGGATGTCATATGATCGTTTCGGGCCAAACCAAAAATCAGGGTGACTCCTCGTATACCAAGGTACCCGAATGAAACTTCATATCTCGTTTCTAGAGTGGCGAAGGGTACCTGGTGAGTCTCCACAAATTGCAAAATTTAACTATTTAAAACAAGGAGAAGGTCAACGTTATCAGTGGAGAATCAAATTTGTCTGGTCAACAAAACGATATTGGAACGGTCAAGAAGGGTAAGAGATTTCTAAATCATCTCGAGCGAGGGTGATAGTTCATGTTTTAAAGTAGGTGAGTTATAATGGCTCTGAGAGTTGCGACAAGACACTTTATTGTTTTGCAATGAGTTGAAGAGACATTTAACTGTATTTAAAAATCCTAATGAGTTAAAATTCTGTTTAATTGCAAAAGAGAACTAAAATACGGAAATTAGGAGAGGTAAGGGAAGAATGACCATGCCTGGAAACGAACTGGTGAGGCAGAAGTCGAGGAGTTGACATCGCACCGATCGATTTCACTTGCTTGCAGCCACGGCAAGAAAACCCAAAAATAGCATCCACAATAATGTCAAAATCGGTGGCCAGTTCTATTGGAAAATCCCCTGGTGGCAAGAAAGGAACAGCAAGTGCCTCCAGCTGAGTAACAAGCCCACGGTAAAGAGGCTTATCAATGTGTTTGGGGATAGCAAACAAGGTCATGTGTACTATGAATCCATTATGTGCATATCCTGCAATCCTAGCATTCCATGAGACAACATTTCTTTGAGACATTCTCCCAAACAGTTCATGCACCGTCTCAACAAATCCTCCACATATTCAAATGTATTCATCGGGAAAAGTTCGTATGCATCCCATGTATTTGGAAAATCCCAAAACCATTGCATTCCATGAGATGAAATATCTGAGGCCTTTTGCCGAACAATTCACATGCCTTGAATACACTTCCACATTTTCCACGCATATCAACTAAGACACCAGCAAGCACAAACTATTACAAACAAAACCACATTCTATTGTTCATACCATGTTCCAATACTTCCATTTTGGCACAGGCTGGAAGCACGCTGGCAAAGGTTGTGGATTCTGGCTTTACACAGACCAAATGCATTTGCTTGAAAGTTTCCAAGGCCTTTTCAACAACCTCGTTTTTTGCACATCCTGCCATCATTACAGTCCGCAATACACATTTCTTTCAGCCATTTTTGAACAGTTTGCATGCTGCCACGTTTTTGCATATGCGAATCTACTAGGGCGCGTGCAACAACAACAAATGAAACATTTCCTCTGCGTTTTTGGAGCCTACGCAGTCTGGATGCGTGCTGGAAGGGCGCTGGCCGCGTTACCCAAAAAAAAAACACAAATCCACTTCGTTTTTACATCATTTCCCACGCGGAAGGTGTGAGTGGTGCGGCTTTGGGCGCATCTTTGCGCAAGCGTGGGTAGGAGTTTGGGAGGAGGCCCAGTTGTCTTGGTGATGGCATGTGGTGCCCAAGAGATGACATTTGGCAAAGCATTCCTTTGGACAGTAAAAAAAAAAACACCACTGGTTTGTTTAGCCACCGCCTGAGCCCCCACCTCCGTGTTTGCATTCCACCCCTTCCCCTTTTTGCCCAAAGACCTAATCCGCCTCCCAAGAAGTCACGGGCTTCCCCTTTTTTTATATTTTATTTATTATATTTTTTTATTTTTTTATTTTTAAGAAGAGGGCGGGGCATGACATTCTCCTCCCCTTAAGAAAGCATCGTCCTCGATGCGACATACGCTGAAGAAAGAGAAAAGGTATGCAACAAGGGACAAATGTGGCGAAGGTACGCTCTAAGGTTACGATTTCAAACACAAGATCACGGCCACGGGGAGGCCCTAGGAACATCAGGTAGAAATTTTAACTTCCAAGGTTCTGTGAAGATTTGGCAGTTCTCTCTTATTCGTTATTTAATTAATCTCTTTCTATTAACATAATTCTTAATTCAAGTTCTTTTAAAATTTCATTTTTGTAGAATTTTAGTTTATTCATTCCTGTGGGTTCCCATCATGAACTACAGTCACAATACCCTACCAGGGTTATCCACAACACCTAATTTTTCACAAGCATACTTTTACATACTTTCACAACTGTACCACATCACAAGGGTTCCACCAAACCATGGGATGACAACAAGTAGTACACATAACCATTAATTTCTAACAATTACGCCCTAGACATAGACCTAGTACATACATATGACTAACAAACAATACCAACACGTTGATACATATAGAACGGGTATCACAAGCCCCCAAAATCCATGACTATAACAACATAGTTCCAATCCAATATCCAACCGCCCATACCAACCAAGGGAAGATTCACGCCACCAATCATAACAAGTCTAACCAGAACTCACAAGAGGACACATACTCACTATACCAACTCCACACATAATAAGACATCACGAAACAAACCCCAGATATCTCCAAAAGTACCAGGTAAAACTCCATATATCTCCTGAAGTATCATAAAGCAACTCCATATACTCCTCGAAACCTCACCAGATAATCCCCATATGCCTCCCAAAGAAAGAAACATAGTGTCAAAACCAAGTCGGGTCACTCAACCATAGAGCCCCATCTAGAATAACAGGTCACTCAACCATAGAGTGCCATAAGAAATAATATCGGGTCTCTCAATCATAGAGGCCAATCTCCTTTCTCCTTTTAATGAGGCCGGGTCACCCTATTGCCCTGGACACATAGAGCCCCGTCACCCCCAAACCCAAGTGACATAATAACTCGTGGTTCAACAACCCGCTAGTTATCTGTAACTCCTTGGGCGTACCCCCATACAACGAAGCGGGTCCATAGGTTCAACCACTCCATGGTTAATCCCATGACCCTAATCCAACACATTACGACATTAGAACCAGCATAACAATCCAATCAAATGCCAAGTGGCAAAATCAAAAGCCTTGGGCTAGGCTACAAAACTTTCAAATATGGAAAGAAAGTTTTAAAACCAAGAAAAACAAGTGGCTAATTAGCCATGGTTAGTGTAAAATCCAACTGTTAGTGCAACAATCAAATAAATGCCCAAAATATAAGAACATGTCAATCAAGAAAAGGCTGGTTCTAGCTAAAAGAGAAAGCTTAATTTACGAATAAAATACTTAATGAGAAAATAGTACATCACAATCACTATGTGGCCTCATATCGCCACCAAAGGGGTACTCATCGAGTTGCTGGCACTCGGACATCGAGCCTCAGCTCGTGAAAATATACATGTAACCAAAATGAGTATATCAAATAATGTATCTGTCATCATCTCTGCCTGAATCATGCTCCAAACTCCCACACGGATCAACATAGTCAAAATCACATAGGATTATTCAATGAACAATCTAATAGGAAAGAGCAGGGGACACAAGGTTGCATAAGTTGAGCCTAAGGTGGTGCGCACCCACAATATATTGAGCAAGCTCGAAGTATACTAAACAGATAGAAGTGGATTTTCAGTCTATATAAGACTCCACTTCCTCACTTGTACTCAGCTCAAGATTATGAAAACCTGGTCCACGCCTCCTCTCTCCACACATACACTCTTGACAGTTTATCCCCTTAGGGTTGTCTAGTGTAAGGTTTCACAACATACACATAACTACATCACTAACACAATGGTAATTCACACACAACCATAACGTCTTACGCATGGCATAAATATACGGGTATGCAACACACAATCATTACCCTCACGGGTTACGATACATCACATTACCACATCCTGCACCCAAGTGCAATCATTGTACACTAGGGATCATACTCACCATATGCCCCTAAATTATGACATGAACCATCACATATTACATGAATTACACGTGATGGGAAAGCAATGTCTAACATTACGACATATAATCCCTTTGCGATACGACACAGTGATACACACATTTCTTCATAACAACATGGTGAAACATCACATATGATTCAATTCACTCTACACCAATTTTACATGAATACACCAATACATCTTCACATCACATAAGGTCAAATGTTCCAACACTCTGCAATTCACAATATCATTCCATTCACACAAAACATGGCGGTACATCACACACGGATTCCTCATTGGATCCACGAAAAGGAGAGTCAATACTCTCTCTGCAATTCACAAGCAGTAATTCACACGTGGACTCTTCATAGAATCCACATGAAGGAGAGAGAATACTCCCATCCCTAGCACATCCACATGATAACAAAAGCGCACTAAGTGACATACACCTCATGTGCGTTCACACTATCACAATTACGACATAGATCACATCACTCTTAAAACACATTACTCTTCCAATATTTATCACCATCACGAAACACCATCACCATCATGCAACCCATCATGTAACACCATCACTATTATGCAAAATCATCACAACTCCAATCCATCCCAGAGGTTCGAGAGCATGAACCTCGCTCTGATACCATATGTAGTGCCCACATTTTACACACCCAAATACAACAGTAAAATACCAGGATAATTTTTTTTTGACTTACATTGCTCATGACACACAACACAACAAGGGCTCCAAGTACAGAACTCGACACACATGCGACAATCACATAAGTCATCGACTCACATAGACACATGCAGACGACATCAACATGTCGATACCACACTCTTCCCAACGAACGAATACTAGCAAAGACCCAACCACAAGAAACGTGACTTTAGGAACGGCGAACCCACGACAAATCATTACTTTAAATGTATTTTAGTTACGGCTAACTTCCCAAGATCCTTATTAGGTAAGCATGATTTTCTCCCTTTTTTCCACCTACATGTCCTGAAAATTCGTTTCACAGTTCACTTATTGTTCAACCATTTAATTTGCTCTTTTCCCTTATAACAATCTTCAGAACTTACATAAGTATTTTTCCATATTTCAAAATGCCTACAAGATTCTAATTCTCTCATTCTTATGTTAAGATTTTGCTTCTCAAACGTTTATTTAAAGGCTACAGTCTTACCCTTACACTCAAGCGAAAGTGACTTGATGTCCAGAACGATATCAAGGATTTGACGGAGATTTAGACACAGGGCAGCTTTTCACCAAAATATTTCTCGATTCACACTGAATTTATTTCTCTACCATTGTTATTATAATTTAAAACTTATTAAATTCCAACAAGATTTATATATATCTATATATACATATCTTTTGTTTTCTCATAGTTTGGTAGCACCAAGGTGACTCATATTCTTTGAAACATTTGATTATGTTTAATTAAGTTTTAAGGACTTCATGAGTGACCTCCATCCTAATCTTAAATCTCGTTCTCATCTTAGGATATGCTTATACATCGCACTATGGTCTCGTTCATAGCATTGTTGTGAAATCAGGAGTTACATAAGTATTTGACTACCATCAGGAAAGGGGTATATGGTCGGAAGAATTGTAAACCATACACGAACCACAAGTGACACCTCCTAATCAGCGGAGGTTTGGTTTCTTCCATTATGCACTCAAAAATCTACGCCTCATCTATAAATAGAGTTTAAGGTAGGTGCACAAAATTATACTAAACCACATTCAAGGACATACCAAGGTGTTATTATACGATAGAATCCGAGGGTTGCACTACAAGGTTAGTCGTCGTCCTTGAACAAGGACTCATAAGGTGACTTCTAAGGCGATCTTCACCACTCAACTTGGTGTCAGACCTGAAGAGAGGACATTCTTCTCGCGAATGCCAAGTCTAGAAGGAAAATGCAAACTCTAGATAGGTTGGACCATGACCTTCCTAAATATGGGTTTGCGACACTGTCGCTAGACAAAAGGCTATGACGGTAAAAACTCCAACGAGGGGTTTTATTTACCTAACCTATGAGGTCTCATCAAGTGCAAGTTTAAGGTCGTTCTTCGGTTTTAATTTTCTTATATGGTAGTACGGGATCACACATACAAGCAAGTTATGCATGAATATTTTATTAGGGTTGAGTGTTCCTATTAAAACTCATTATTGTGTTTGCAAGGTAAGAAGGTAACCCTGTAATTAATTTAAGCATATATTAAATACTGAAAAGGTGCTACAATGTATTAACTTCGATTTCAATTTATTAAGTATAAACCAACACCTTTTTGCCACACACAACTAAAATCAATTTGAACTGGTGATTAGAAATACATTCCATAAGTATCCTTAAAAACTAGCATGTCATGCATGTTAACAAATCTCATTTATAATCTTTTTTTTATCAGTTACAAGAGACTACATTACACAGTTATTCATTTTACAATGACCTATCAGAGTTACAAAAATAATAATTAAATTTCACATCGCCTTCTTCGTCGTCATTCATCCACCTGCAAAACCCACGTGAGCATGATATCAGCGATAAATCGCTGGCATGGCATCCACCCTAAACAATCATAATTATCATTTTTCAGTTCCCATTTACATCTGACAATAACTACAATATGCAATCGAAATAAAAATAAAACCTAGAAACATGTAATCATTGCATTTCATTTTTTTCTTCATTTTATAAACTCATAAGAGAGAGAGAGAGAAGGAAGAGAGAAAACATCATTTTGTCAAAAGTTACAATACACACAAGTTTCATTTTAGTGTTTTAAACAGTTATTTACGTGTGTAAAAAGTTTCCCAAGGTGAATTGGCAACCCTACGAGAGTCCGCAGCTTTCTACTTTTACATTTTCTCACTAGCTGCAAAACGTATAAAACAGGCTTGGAGGCTAAGAAACTGCTTCCAAAGGGTATCTCCCGATGAGCACGCACGTCCCGATTAACTTTCTACGTGACCCTAGATATACCAAGAGCTCATTGCAACTGACGGAATTGAAAAGGAGTGCACGGTTTGCGTTTGGCGGCAAGTTTTCCGGGGTCACTGGTCGTAGTTCACCCAGTTGTAAAATGACAAAAGTTAGCTCGAGCGCCCAGAAAACCGCATCCATAATTGACGTTTGATGGAGAAGCACGCAACGAGACATCTCCTACTAGTTCCCCTATGTAACGAGAATTCATTAGAGTCAACGGGACTGAGAACTAGACAACCATGTTCAAACGGCGACAAGTTCTTGGAGAGACAAGATGAAATTGGACCAGTTTGACCTCGTCAAACTACGACCAGAGGCCTACAAAATAGCTTCACCAAACTATCCCGAAAAGTGCTCTTTCCTATACTGAATGTTCCATGCATTTGTCTCGTATACACACCAGGGGTTTGCGAAGACAAAACATGATTTCTCTTTCCGGGGTTCAACTGGTGGTCCCAAATGAAAGCCAACTTTCTAGTTTTAACAGCTCTCTACTGTTGTAAACCAGTGTAACAGGGCTCCTATAAGGGCGTCAAAAGGATGTCATATGATCGTTTCGGGCCAAACCAAAAATCAGGGTGACTCCTCGTATACCAAGGTACCCGAATGAAACTTCACATCTCGTTTCTAGAGTGGCGAAGGGTACCTGGTGAGTCTCCGCAAATTGCAAAATTTAACTATTTAAAACAAGGAGAAGGTCAACTTTATCAGTGGAGAGTCAAATTTGTCTGGTCAACAAAACGATATTGGAGCGGTCAAGAAGGGTAAGAGATTTCTAAATCATCTCGAAGCGAGGGTGATAGTTCATGTTTTAAAGTAGGTGAGTTATAATGGCTCTGAGAGTTGCGACAAGACACTTTATTGTTTTGCAATGAGTTGAAGAGACATTTAACTGTATTTAAAAATCCTAATGAGTTAAAATTCTGTTTAATTGCAAAAGAGAACTAAAATACGGAAATTAGGAGAGGTAAGGGAAGAATGACCATGCCTGGAAACGAACTGGTGAGGCAGAAGTCGAGGAGTTGACATCGCACCGATCGATTTCACTTGCTTGCAGCCACGGCAGGAAAACCCAAAAATAGCATCCACAATAATGTCAAAATCGGTGGCCAGTTCTATTGGAAAATCCCCTGGTGGCAAGAAAGGAACAGCAAGTGCCTCCAGCTGAGTAACAAGCCCACGGTAAAGAGGCTTATCAGTGTGTTTGGGGATAGCAAACAAGGTCATGTGTACTATGAATCCATTATGTGCATATCCTGCAATCCTAGCATTCCATGAGACAACATTTCTTTGAGACATTCTCCCAAACAGTTCATGCACCGTCTCAACAAATCCTCCACATATTCAAATGTATTCATCGGGAAAAGTTCATATGCATCCCATGTATTTGGAAAATCCCAAAACCATTGCATTCCATGAGATGAAATATCTGAGGCCTTTTGCCGAACAATTCACATGCCTTGAATACACTTCCACATTTTCCACGCATATCAACTATGACACCAGCAAGCACAAAATATTACAAACAAAACCACATTCTATTGTTCATACCATGTTCCAATACTTCCATTTTGGCACAGGCTGGAAGCACGCTGGCAAAGGTTGTGGATTCTGGCTTTACACAGACCAAATGCATTTGCTTGAAAGTTTCCAAGGCCTTTTCAGCAGCCTCGTTTTTTGCACATCCTGCCATCATTACATGATCCATGATACACATTTCTTTCAGCCATTTTTTGAATAGTTTGCATCTTTGCCCGTTTTTGCATATGCGAATCTACTAGGGCGCGTGCAACAACAACAAATGAAACATTTCCTCTGCGTTTTTGGAGCCTACGCAGGTCTGGATGCGTGCTGGAAGGGCGCTGGCCGCGTTACCCAAAACACAAATCCACTTCGTTTTTACATCATTTCCCACGCGAAGGTGTGAGTGGTGCGGCCTGGGCGCATGCTGGCGCGGCTAGGAGTTTGGGAGGAGGCCCAACAGTGATGGCGCCCCAAGAGATGACATTTGGCAAAGCATTCCTTTGGACAGTAAAAAAAATGCCCTGGTTTGTTTAGCCGCCCCACAAACCCCACCTGGTGTTTGCATTCCACCCTTCCCTTCTTTGCCCTAATCCGCCCTCCCAAGAAGTCACGGGCTTCCCCTTTTTTTATATTTTATTTATTATTTTTATTTTTATTTTTAAGAAGAGGAGGGGCGGCGGCGGTTTTGTGCGGGGGACAATCTGGGGGGGGAGGGGGCCGACCCTCCCCATTTCAACTTTTTTTTTTTTTTCTTAATAAAAATGCATGCGGGTTTGGGGCCGAACCCCCTCCAAGCATTTTTTTTTGTTTTTTTGTTAAAATGTACACTAATAAAAACGTTTTTATTTTTATTTTTATTTATTTTATCATAAACGTGTTTAGCTACAAAATTATATATATATATATATAAATATGTATATAATATTATATCTGTGTGTGAGTATATATATATATGTATATAAATATATATATATATATATATATATATATATCATATTCCATTATATGTGTATTTCAGTTTATATATATAAATCTGCAATAAAATACTATATTAGTATAACAATTAAGCTAAGACTTTCATTGACTATAATACAGTTACATTTAGAAAAAGTACTTGAAATAGATAAATTCTGAGTGAGATAATTTGTACACAATGAAAAGGAAATAAATATTTCATACTATGAAGACTTCAATCTTAGTTTATTAACTTGGAAAGACAGAATTTACAACTTTTGCTATAACTATTTATGTTATGATGATTTACATATTTGAGATAAAATAAATGTAACAAAGTATTTCCAACAAGAAAAGAGACTTATGTCTTAGAATTTTCAAAGGAGATTGCCTATTCAAGTATGATTTACTAATAGGAAACAACTCATTAAATTTCACATGGAAGGAAACAATGAAAGAAATGTAATATTTCCATACAAGGTTAATCCTAAAATTCCATAATATACTAACTTTCTTTTAACAAGGTTGCCATCAATTTCCTATTATATAGATCAAACTTGTTATAACATTGCTTTCCAAGGAGCTTGAGCTCTCAACCACACCATGATTCCAAAGTGTTTAAAATACATAAGGTTCCAACAATCAAGTTCTCTTTTCAAGAATGAAGCAATATTCCAACAACATATGTTAAATCAAGATTACATGAGAATTTCAACTCTCAAGAGGGAAATTTTCCAAGACAAGAAGAGGGTCAAATAGACCATGCCACCAAAAATACTCCAGCACACCTCAAGTACAAGGCTCCAACTTCGAATGCTATACAAGGATTCAACTTCAAGAGAACAAGGCTTGTTTAACCTCCCAACCTTCAGGCATCATTACATGCCTTTCCAAGGGTTGGAAGACATGCTAGCCTCCCCCAAGCCCATGGGAGAGAGAGCTAGCTTCCACAACTTGAGCACAAGATCTTTAGGGAGACAAACACCACAATACACTCACAAACAAGACCAAACCATGCATGAAGGAAAAACACAACATTGAGCAATAAAAGAAAAGAGGAGAAACCATATTCATCCTCTAAATTTGGGGAAGAGTAGATGAGATACCCGAAAGTGACATAAGGTGTGATCTACAAAAGAATGCACACATCAAACTTCCTTCTCCACCTTATTTCTCCGAAATCAACAAGATCCTCCTTATGACTCCACCCATTCACCAAAAATCCTTCTTGGGAGGATTTTCAAACCCCTTGGGTTTCCTCTCCAAGAATGGGAAAGGGGTTCAAACCAAATGAACCCCTTTACCCACCTCAAACCATATGAGGGGAGTAAAGAAACCGACATGGCTTGCCCATCAAGCCATGAGGTTTGAGAGGGAAAATCCCTCTCTCTTCCCCCAAATAACTCAAACATCCATCAAACCATATGATGGATGGAGTAAAACAATACACAAATATACTCAAGCAACAAACCATACAAGCAACTAAACAAATAAATCAACTATGAGCAAGCTAAGATTTAGTAAAGGAACATACCACATAAATGAGCTCAAGAGGTTACCTCTAATAGCTCTCCAAAACAAGATTTTGCAACTTTCTTCCTCAAGCAATCCTCAAGCTCCAAATTTCTCAAGCACCAAGCCAAAGCTCCAAAAAGAAGAACCCACAAAAAAAAAAGTCCCTCCCTATTCCCATGGATGGGAATTTGAAGAGGAGAAAGCAAGCATCCTCACAAATGAGGGGGTGACATGTGTCACCCCTCTCCCTCAACAAGGTCAAAGATGCCAAAACAAAAGAGAGAAAGGGTGAAATTATCTTTTTGCCCTCTTCTCCCAAATTCCCTAAAATGTTAGCAAGACAAAATAAGAGCAACTTTTAATAAACACTCAAATCCACATCCCTTACATGGATGTGACCAAACAAGTGGTAAAAAGAGAGGGAAAACTCCCTCAAGCCTTGAAAATAAGCCCCCCTACCCATTAGGTAGGGTCCAAGGGCTCATTTTTGTGTTGGGGAACTACAAAGCTACTGAAGGAGTCCCCAAAATGCCCAAAATACCCTAATTTCGGGTTTTGCATTTTTGGCACAAGGGTAGAGAGTGTGGGGACCACTCAGGTCTCACATGTGACCCTAAACCCTTGTGCTTAAGTGACACATTAAACATAATCAACAATTTAAAAGAAAGAGGAGTTATTAACTCCCAAAACAAGTTTACATCATAACCAATTACCTAACCAAAATTAATAATTCAAAGCACAATACATTACATACATTGGGGTCACTCATAGTGCCCAAAATAATAATCACCTATATTAAGGCTTCACACAAAAAAACATGGCTAGGACTCACTCGGCCCAGTGGAACAACTTGTGCAAGATTGTGTAGCTAGTCCGAATCCCACGTTCTCCCTATAACTCACACTGCACACTCATTGCACACATTAACCGCAATTTGTCAATACAAGAGTAAACTAGCTTTGCTCACTAAGCGAATAGATTCAAACATGTAAATTAATGATATCACCATCATCAATGTGGAATGCACAATCTCACACAATTCGTCGTATGTTAGGTATTACAATACATATCATGTCATATCACCATGTCATCATGCATCCTTATCAGCAAAACGAATACGTTACAAAATCAAGGTATGTGGCTAAACTATTTATCCAACATGTATCAGTTTGACCCAAATCACAAAGCAAAGTGTTAGTGTCCACAATATCAAATAAAAAGTGTCAACCTACTAATCTAGTTAAATTTGTGCTACGCGCTCCAAAACCATACGTGTTCAAGAAAGCAAACCAACATATCCAAAATCCATAACTGTGGTTTAAGAATTCAGTAGATCATAGAGGCTAGAAAAAGTGGGCACTACATAAGCATGGGATGATTGTGCGCAATCGCTTGATTTATGAGTAGCATTTGGTATTGTGTTAAAGGTTGTCCTAAAGACTGATGGTCCCGCATAAATAAGACCTTGAGGCATTATTTCTTGATCGATTTTGAGGGCCTCTTTGCATGCGAGGGTCAAAGTGGTCAAGGAATCAAGGTGCGACAAAAAAACATAGAATTGAGGGGTTCAAGTGCTTTGATGTAAGTTTGGATGATAGTCTTTGGTTTGATTGGAAGGGGTTTTTAATCATTGGTACAAGTTATGAAAGAGAGCGTTGAAGTAACTCATGGGTTCATGAACTTCTCTACGCATGCGATGTTAGCAAGCTAGTAGTATAAAATGGCTAGATTAATATCAATGGTGAAGTGGTCAATGAATACGTTTTCCAAGTCGTTTCATGAGGTGATGGAACTACTAATAGGATTTGTGATCATGAAGTATTTGTATCCTCCTAAGTTCGTCACTATGGGCTCGGATATGTTACTTTATGGTCCAAGAGTCGTCATGTGTGTATTTCTCGTAGATTCTCTCTGGATATTTGGGCAAGTCATGGTAAGCACTGGATGGAAAGAGGGTCACATATGTTCCCCAACCACACTTTGCCATGATTGGGATTTGTGTGATGAAGGGATTGACAAAGGGTCTAGTAGCAAGAGGTGAAATGCTTGCAGAATGAGTTTGCCTCGAAATGGGTTTCCCTTTGTTAGTTGTGTTCTCCCATGGGTTGGAATGATTAATAGTTCAAAGTCTCCTTCATATATTTTGATCTAGTGATTATTTTTCTATTTGAGACCCCCTCTCTATATAAATCATCTACCGCCCTTATATAGATATGATATTTGGAGGACTCGACTTGTGCTCAACATTCAACATATATAGAGTCTGCTATCTCTAGCGATCGAGCATGAACTGTGAGGATCGGATATAGATATGGGGAGCAATGCTCCCAAGAAAGAAGAATCTATATAGAGGGGGCAAGGTTCGACCCACCCCATAGATAGGGATAGGGGTCCTCTCTAGACATGGGTATTGTTTGGGCCTCGAGTGGCTATGGTTGAGGGCGAGAGAAACTATCCATATCCATAGTAGGAAGCACGCCCCCCATAGATCATGTAGTTACAACTTGATCAACATCAGTTTGGGAGATGGGAAAGAGCTTCCCCTTTGGATTAGATATATGGATCTCAATTAAAGTTAATAGTTACAAGGCACGCAACACCTATTTATATATCTTTAGGTGGGTGAGAGAGATATCTATTTCATCCGGGAAGGAAGTTTAGTGCTCATCAATAACGAAGCAAGATATAGAGAAATGGGATTATGTCGTGATTACGAAGTGGCCTATAGATCGATTCTAGGGCCCTATATTTCTATATCTTCTCATTCGAGAGGGCCCTCTATATCTAGAACTAGAACTATAAGATAAGATAGGAAGGGGTGGGGGTGTGAGCGTAGTATATATAGATATAGTTCAATTGGCGCGGGAGAGGGCGGCTATATCTATATATAGAGAGAGTTGGCACCCCCCCCACTTTCTAGATAGTCACCCTTACCTTCCCCATAGAGTTTCTAGTGTAGAGGTTTATGATTTGGCAAAACCTGCCCTCCTTCTAGTGTCGATAATGTTGATCTCCATAAATGTTACACCTATATCTTCTTCTTAGCATCAAATATGGTGATGTTGTGAAGGAAACAAGGGGAGGGTTACTGAGCATGAGAAACCTCGATAGAGATCTGCGAGAACGAGTAAGGATATACCTCTCTTGAAAGGAGGATGCATATGCAAGATGAGTGATCGCACAATAGATTGTGCATATGAGGATCTCCCTAAGGTTTAGTTACACCAAGTCTTGTTGGCTATATAATATATTTGGAATAACTCAAGGTGGTTGGTAGTGTTATGACTTGTCGAGGTATTTTTGGGTTATGACTAATCAAAAGAAACTATGGCTTAGGAGTCCATCATTAGGCGATCGGTTTGAAGGAGATTGCAAACAAATACAAATGATTATCTTTCCTTCATAACCTAATCAATACATGCAATCCATTAACTTGAATATTTAGCTATGAGTATCACTTGTAATATATATGATGACCTTCATATGCAAATTGCAATCTTTAAGTCTTACTTCTAGCACATCTATAAAAAAAGTGCAAAAGAGGAGTAGGGTAGGGAGAAAGAGAAATAAGTAGAAAATCTACGGAGAAGCTCCAACTTGCTTGAACACCAAGATCCAAGTTTGTGTCACACGTGGTGTGTGCTTAGCTTTTCTCAATGATGATGTCTTCTTAGTTGTGGTGGAATCCTTTCTACTTTATACTCGGTGAATTTCCGAATCCTTTTATATATTTGTGTACCCTATCCCCGCTTATTTATCCTTGTGCTATTTGAAGGCTATCTTGCATACACAAAATGAGGAGATAATTAATTAGAATTGTGTGCGATGAGTTAAATAAATACTTATAGCATGTGTAGTGCTTGCATGTGGGACTTTTTAATATTTGCATGCATGAGAAGCATCATTTTTGTGTTCTTGTTTGGTCGGGAAGGATACAAAATGATTGTTTGTGCCTATTATTCACCTCGTGTGGTGGGATAATTGCCGTGCATGCTCCATATGAACCTTGTATTTTTGGCATGGCAAGCTAGCTACAAAAATCTTACACATTTGAAATGAATGTGATTTTCCTTAAAGCCTCGTATTAGACCCGTGACATGCCTTTTGACTTACCCTACGTACCTTACTACCTAGGTCATATATACCTCTTAAATGCATCTTGGAATTACTTGATGAATCTACAAGCCCTCGTAATTTTCTTTCGTCATAACTAATGCACCTCCTTTTGGTGTACGGGGTGGTATATGCAATAACAACATGATGGAGCATCATCCAAGTCGACAATCTTACAATGCCAAAAACACATATAGCCATAAATAATAACTTCATAAGTGTTTATTCAATCCATGTAGCCCAAACAGGCGGCTCTAGAAAATGGAAGAAGTGGGAGTCTTTATATAATTTGAGCTGAGTTTCAATCGTGTTTTCATGGGAGAGACATGTTTAAATCAAAACTTCATGATCACATTGAATAGAAAGAAGAAAACCATGTTTTTCATGATGGATCATTTTAAAAACTAAATGCACATGGGAAAGTGAGGAAAAAGTTTCAATTTCCATAGGGATAATAGCGGAAGATGCTTTGAAGAAATAACATGAATATGAGCTCTAGTCGTCCAAACATGAAAATATGGGCATTTTGGCTTAAGGAGGATGTGCATTTCTTTCTTGCTTGTCAAAAATGCACAAGGAACCCAACAACACACAACTTTGTGAATCCTTGTTCTTCATACCAACAATGCCGAAAAAAGTATATAAAAAAGAAAATAGCATTTTCTTTTGGCTTGGGAGTAAGGGTGTGAGGGTTGGAAAGGTTGGGGAAGTTTCAGTGGGTGCCCAAGTACTATTAGAAATATCTCAAAGCATGAATAATGTAAGGGGATTTGTAAATATCGATTTGTGTCATCCTTCTTTGCATTCAACCCTATTTTAGCCAAATAGAGGTATTTTGGTGAATAGAAGGATATAAAGTTTGGTGAGGTTTTAGGGAAAATTGATAGTAGATTTAAAGTGGTTTTTAGTTTTATTGAAGAGCATGATTCACAATTAGAACAACAATTTATATCACAATGAATATTAATTATTCAATTTGAGGATAACCTTTTGAGAAAATGTCCAAATGATTGTTTCTTGATGTAACAATCCCAAAAGTAAGCTTTTAAAGTTACTTGTGGGTTGTATGATCTTCTCATGTGTATAGGTGGTCTCCTTAGCAATAATGGGGTCCTAGTTAGCAAAATAACCCAAATTATGAGTTGTAATTTACATCAAAAGGAGTTAAAATCCCATGGTGTTGAGAATTTCCTCTTTGATGTATTATATGTTTGAAAATTGATTTAACTTTGTTTATTGTTAAATCCCATGGAGTTGTTCCATCGATGTGATCATCATTAAATATCATCAAATAAGGAGTTTTATCCCGAGTGAACATATGTGTGGTGGTGAGCGAAGGATTGATCAAGCTACAAGGATGGATATTCCTTAAATTAACCCTCGTACCTTGATTACATTGTACAATATCAAAGTTGGTTACAAATGTGTGACGAGGAAGAGACGAGGGAGAAGGGAATTTGTGGTAATGAAGATTGTTGAGAATAACATGTAGACAACTTGTCGAATGTGAGGTAATGCATGTAAGGAGAGAGAAGAGGAACTTGTTCTTCAATGGTAGAAGGTGGGAAGAGAGCAAAAAAGAAAGAGATTGGTAGTAAGAGGGAAACATATACCTGCAAGTGTGTCAGGTAAAAGGTGTTGAGACAATGCAAAATTGTTATCCATGATGTGTATAGTTAGATGCAGATTTTAAGTTATAAGGTGTCATGTGACAATGTATAAGAGAATGCCAAGTGTGGTCTAGAGAGGAAGATAACCTACATAGGATTGCAATAAAAAGATTGCAATAGTGGGTCAAAGTGTGAATGAAAATAGGCATGTTATCCCAAAGTTGTGTAGAGAATATGTTAAAAAGAAGAGTTTTGAGGTCTTGTGTTTAAGAGGGTAACGTTTATGAAAAGAAAAATATTGAGCATCATAAACTTAGAGAAATCAACACCATTGTGGCTTAGTTGAAGATTATCACAAGAGCAATGCAAGCCCAAGCAATAGCTAAGGCAAGGAGGAGGGTGGTTTTATCCTAAAGACATTTTGAACCGCTGAAGAAATTGTTAGAAGTTGCGTAAACCAATTTAGAAACCTTGGATATTGTTATTGTAAAGGTTATAACAGAGGAATGAGAACATCTTTCCTTACATGAAGATGAAGATAATGAATATGAGGAGACTATGAAAAAGGAATTTCACAAGCCGAGATAGTGGTATATGAAGGCCCTATATTTGTGAGAGAATCGGTGGAGATGAATGTCTCCTATTGGAAGAGGGGGCAAGAGGAATTCGAAGTTGGAAGAAACCTTAGAGGTGGAAGAGAGAAGCATGGAACATGAAAATGAGCTATGTGAAAAGCAAGATGAGAGTAACAAGGCAACAAGAGAATGTCCCCAAGTTGATGAGCTTGAAACAAAAGTATGAACATGTTGTGTTAGCAAAGACATAAGAGGAGCATGTTGTTAGTGTGTGTCCCCAAAGGAATCAAAGGATGATATTGCAAAGAAGTGTGTACTAGAAGAATTGCAACGTTGCGAGGGGAGGAAGTTCCATTAGAGGAGGTGCATGTGGGAACTCTCAAAACACAATGTTTTTCGTGTTGATTCATGTGCATGTGCAAAATGAAAGAAGAGAGTGTGAATATTGTTTTAAATGACCAAGGGGTTGAATGTGTCCTTGAAGAGGACATGGTTTCCACATATAGTCTACAAGCATATGGAAGTGTAATAAGTGGTGTGAAGGTGGTTGTGTTTGAGGAAAACAAAGATATTGCAGCAATGAGGAATGATGTACAACATGTGCATTGAGTATTAACAATAGTGCCATGTGTGGAAGATCTTGTGTATGTTTTGCGGTAGATTGGAGCAATAAAGGTGAAGATTGTTGATGATGAGTTTGTAGCATGTGAAATGGGATCAAGGTATTACCATGAAAAAATATTATGATCATAATGAAGGTTGGTGTAGGAAGAAAAGAGAACAAAGAGTATGAAGTTGTCATAACAAACAATAAAGAACTGGAGTTGCCACATAGACAAAGCTGAGATTGCAGCAAAAGAATACTTGCATAATGATGACATTTGAAGGTCGTGATACAACCGAGATTTCTCACAATAAGACAATAAAGATAGAGAAGTTGTTTCTAGCAGCCCTAAAGACGAATAAAGTGGAAGTCATGGTAGAAGATATGCAAATGGAAGAAGTAACCTATGAAAGTCAATTGGGTGTGGTTAAAGAGAAGAAAAAGCGGGAGCGTGGACAAAATACAAGGAAAGGAGAGTTGTTTGATACAACTATACGAAAAATTCCCTAGTCAAAGCGTTATAGTGAGGCTATGGGAATAAGGGGTTAATCATAATATCAAGCCCAAAGTGCTTGTCATGGAAAGTAGTAGTCGATTAATGGAGCATGTATCGGGTAAGGAGTTTAAAGAGACTTGGATTTAAAAGGTGGTGGGTTTACTAGCCCCACAACACAAAGGAAAAATAATCGAGAAATAAGATTGCAAAGACCTTGATGGAGGTGGATGATGTGAAGTGAGACCTACATTTAAGTGGAATAAAAATAGAAGCGTAGATAAGAGGAGAGTTTGTAGCCCAACAACGGGCACGAAAAGGATAGAGGCAGTCACAATTTGAGGAGTACCTGACATGGTGGAAGGGAAAAATGTGTTGTTGCTACCTAGAAGAGTGATTTTGCCATTCATCGTATGTTTGTGAGCACAAAACTCACACAATTCTAACCTAGGTAGTTTGATGCAAGAGCATCCAGGACAAGGTTAACAATCTTGCATTACCAAAAGTAGTGTTAGTCGTAACCAATAAATGTAATGTGTTGCTTCAAACTTTAGGTGCTTATCTTTGTGGAGCTCAAACAAGAGCACTCGAGGAAAAGGGAATTTTGAAAACATCTTAGTCATGCTTCAAGCATGTATATAAGGTATAGACATATTCAAACCAAAACTTCATGATCACATTGAATAGGAAGGAAAAAAACCCATTTTCTTTCATGATGAGTCATTTTTGGAAAGAAATGCACATGGGTAAGTTAAATAATAGTCTCAATAATCAAAGGGGGCACATTGAAGAAAACACATAAATCCAAGCTCCCATCATTGGGCATGAAAAATAACATATTTTTGGCTAAAAACAAACATATGGAAGCATGCTTGAGCAGTTTTTGAGACAAGGGAAAAATATTTAAAAAATGTGGAGGGAAGAACCAAGGGGAAGATCAAGGAAAATGCCTTGGAGATCCAACAACACACAAACTCAAATCCTTGGAGCGAGGGGTGTGAAATTTGGAGAGTTTGGAGAAGTTTCAAAGGGCACCCAATGTCTTTGTCGAGAAAGTTCTTGGCTTGAAGAACATGAAGGAATTGATAAATCGTGGTTTGATTCATCCTCCTATGTTATGGACACAAACTTGTTTTAGTTAAACATGTGCGGTTTGGTGGATTTAAGGATACAAATTTTGGAGAGATTCCAAGCGAAACAAAGTAGATTTGACTTGGCTTTTGTTTTACATAAGGATCAACCTTCAAAATTAGATCATTTTTTCCTTGTGAAATTTAAGTGTTCAATTTGAGGGTAAATATTTGATAAAATGCCCAAATGATCGTACATTGTTGTAACAACCCCTAAGTGAGTTTTAAAAGTTGTTTGATCTTCACGGATGTTTAGAAGGTCTCCTTAGCAATCACGAGGGTTGTGGTCAACAAAGCAGCCCAATTTACGAGTTGTTATGAGCATCAAAACTAGATAAAGTCCCAATCCCATGGCTAGTGGTGAGAGTTTCATCTTTGGTGTATTGTGTTAGAAAATTGAATTAACTATGCAATGTTTCATTCCCATGAAGTTGTATCATTGACATGATCAATGCCAAATATATTATCAAATAAGGAGTTTTATCCCTGATGAATGTATGTGTGGTGGTGAGCGAAAGATTGGTTTGGGTGCAAGGTTGGACGATCATTAAATTGACCTTCCTACCTTGACTGCATTGCAACACTAATTACTTTTACAAATGGTGATAATTGGGATAGGTGGATTGCAAGGCCCTATTTACTCAAAGAATTGTCACTGCTTTAAATGTAAGAGTTGCATATTTTGAACCATATAAGGTACAAGGAAAAAATTCCCTTTTATATCGTGTACACCAAGTGGGCATGCTCACTAGGCTAGGACCTCAAAAGCCACCTTCTTGCATTGGTTATCATCACACTAGGTAATTCCTAATGAAACCACTATTTTTATTTTGCATCCACAATTGGACACATTTTTCAAAATGTAATAGTTGCACATTCTTAATAATCTAAGGTACAAGAAAGAAAAATATTCCTTTGATATTGCAGACACCAAGTGGCCCTACTTGCCGTGCTAGGACCTCAAAATCCACTTTACTAGCATCGATTATCATCATGCTAGGCGATTCTTAATAAAACTGCCATTTTTATTTTGCATGCACACCTCAACACATTTTTCAACTTTGGAAACAAGATTGGATGCAATATTTGTATCCTTCATCTATTACGCTCATGCTCGTGTTTGGGAACCCTCTAAATCTAAAAAGGAATCAAATTAATTAGTGTTACGTAGGGACACATCCCTAGACTTTGGTGACGTCCTGAATGTTTCAAGAACTCGTGGACTTGGAGGGGGTGTCCTCAATTTTACTTTATTTTATATTTTTTTATGATGTTTTCACTTTTTAAAAGTTGTTATTTTTTGCCAAAAACATTGTGCTCTAATCTCAAAAGTACCTAAAATACATGAAATATACCACTAAATTTCATTAACTAAGTTAAAATATTTAAATATTAATTTATATATATTATTTTCATAGTTGTTCCCAAAGTTTGCAAAATTTTCACCACCTTGGAAAACCCGTCCCTATATCCCTAAGGTAGCTATGATTATAATAAGCTTGTCTAGATCATCACCCTCTCGAGTAATAGATTTAAGCATCCAAGATGAATGCAAATGTTAACCTTGTTGACAATTTCATTTGTTAACCTTGCTTTACAAGAAACCCTCTCGTGTACACCCCAATATGTCAAGGAATGCACATGGGGTAAACCGTCGGTACCGACTTACGACATCCGACCGGAAGGAATACCAAGTGAGGCCTACCACGAGAGATGGTCGACCCGAGAAATCGACACGAAGACCTCCCATCTTTTGTAACGAGTAATCAACCACTTGGGCCAGCACACACCGGCTTGCTTTAGCTTTAAGCAATGTGATCAAAATGAAAAACAATCGCTAAGCTTCCCCCTATGCTAGTTAAATTAACCTTTGGCCTTCGTTACATGAACCAATCTATTTTATTGGAACATGATCCACTTTGATGCACCCATATTCGACATTCATCTTTACTACTTGTTGTGGGTTTTACCCCATATTCCAAAGATCAGAGCAAATATGAACTCAATTGCATTGAATCAACTTGTTTATTGAATAAGAGAGTACATAATGATCACCTAAAATCGGTGAGTCAAATATTATCTCAAATCTCCAATAAATCTTTTGCACAACCAATTATCTCCTAGAATCTCTCACTTAATTCCTAAACTATTCTAGTTTAAGCAATTACTTGCATTATGTATTATTCTCTCTAAATACTATTAATTTTACAAGTGTTAATACAAACTAAATAATATAATCTAGAGCATTAACCTAACCTAAGCACCCATGTGAGGAATATTCTTAATAAAGGCCTGCAATTTCAAAGCATGATTTACTATGTCCAACTATGTCAACATTAAACATAAGTTGCACTCAAGTTCAAAGTAATGAATATCAAACCAATTTTATTGCCATAATTTTGGGCAAAGTTGCCTTCACTTAAAAAACTATAAAGATGGAATCTAGTGAACATCTCCTTACTGACGTGCATTAAATTGCTTTGTCCCAAACTCCTACTTGAGATACTAGAAACTGAATTAGATTAACAGGTTTAATAAACAAAACAGCTGATAATCAGTCATCTTTGGGTCTCCTCCTCATCCTAAAAATAGTTCTTATTATTGATAGAAGCCACTGCCAAAACACAACGAGCCAATGTAACCTCTTGGGTTTGGGCTCTGGCCTTGGGCCAAACAGACCCTTATAGAGCTCCTTCTGTTTCTTGTACACCTCCTTATCATGTTGAGCAAGGAGATGCAACTCTCGTATCACTGCATTATCTTCAGGAGAGAGTTTCTAACTTTTTGAAAGTCCTCTCTTGCATCATCTGTCCGCCCAAGAGCAGATTTTGCTTTTCCACGTCTAAATAAAGCCTTGATATTGTTCTCATCCTCAACCAATACCTGTAGACAATGAAAACAGAATATCAGACATTTGAAACAAATTTCCTGATCTCTTCCATATATTATAGTCAAAAAATCTAGAGTCGCACTCTGCAGAACCATTAGCTTCAATTCAGACTGGTTACAAGTAAAACAAGTTTCATAACAAACACAAGTTGATTCTCAATGCATACCATGTTACACTGGCCAATGACTTCCTCATAACGGTTCAGTTTCAACAAACATGCAGCCATGTTCAGATGGCATGGGTTCTTCACAGCATTGGCCATGTCCTTATATTTTCCAAATAACTGGAACATGAAATCATCTCCCATGTATGCTAGAGCCTGCATAAATATCTACCCACATCTTGAAAAAAATTTCAAAGGCAGGCAAGCTACCCGAACCTATATAACTCCTTAAGAAATATTAAACTTGGGAAAGGAACAGATAGGTCACCATTTCATATTGCTGCATTGCCTCTGCTAATTTGCCCTCTTTAAAAATTCATTACCCTCCTTACGTCTTCTATCAGCTGCTTCAATTCGTTCCTCTACAGTCATATCACCACGTGCCTTACCCTGAACCATTTATAATAAATGAAAATCAAATTTCATATTTTAAAATTGATATGTAGCTACATGCCATACCATGCAACTATTTTTTTTTTTCAAAATGTGGCGCTTCAGCCTTAGCCAGCAGAGTGGCAGGACAATTTTGCTGCAACCATGGACTGTCAAGCTTGCTTGGACTCATATCCTGTCCAGATGGCAACTTATTTACGAGAAGCATGCCCTCTGAGAATTCAACCTAGGTCTTTTTGCAGCAAGTTCTCCAACTTGCCACTAGACCACAGTATGTCAACTTACCATGAAACATTAAGAATGTTCAAAATAAAATAGTCATTGATATGTAACTGCATCCCTCGCCCTTTTGCATTACTACTCATATCAATATAACTTGGACAACAATCATTGTGTGGCATTTACTAGTTCAGTCTCTCATCCTTGCATCTCTAGTGACACCTATATAACTTGACCAATGTTATGGAATGAGATAAATTCAAAGTTACCTCCTTCACTTCCTGAAAACCAATAAGCTCAACTTCATATATGAGATCCGCCTTAGGAGGAACATTTGGAAAAGAAAAATTGCCTTCTTCCCCATAACCTAGTTGCCATCCCACATGAAGCAGAGATCGTTCACCAGCATTCATGCTTGCCACACCAATGGACAACCCACTCAAGAATTTTTTCTCTGCAAGAGACAAAAAAATTCGCAAACTAAAACATGTTCAAATACAAATGCATATGACTAAGAATTTACTTGTGTTCTGTACAACACAAATTTCATCCATCTTTTCACAAAATGCATTTCCCATAATAATTTTATCAATAGCAAACTATACAAACCACTGCAACTGCAATCTGCAACACTAATTTGTCCTTATAGCTGCTTTTTCTTTTACAGAGGTTTCAAATAAAAAGAATGCACCATACTCTTTAGTCTTTATAAGACCAAACTGCTTAATTGACGGCATCAGTTTATTTCTAAGAGTAACATACTTTACTCTTCTACTGGCCTGTCAATATAAATTGACATTGGTACAGAAAAGTATCCTAAGATCCTATTTAAAAATAAAGAGATTTTCTTCAGTATTAATGTTTTTTTTATAACTTATTTTCTGTATTTCTAAAAATTACGACTCAAGAGTGCCTAAACGTTCTATCAGAAGAATTGCTTCATTAATGTATCCATAAAAACAAAGAAATGCAATGAAATAAGTGTAGCTTTGAATGATTATAGCAACCATGGGTCCTTGTTAAGGTGATGGGTCTTGGTAAAGTGCCCATATTAATGAAGTTAAATGTCTTTTTTATGCTCATGGCCAAGCCAAATGCAAATTTGGCTTATGAGACCTCCCTTGTGGTTTTTTTACAAATTCCTTATAGTTGTTCAAATTTTGTACCCCTAGGTTTTGGCCTCATGAATTAGCTAGGGAATGAACCGGACCTTGCCAATCCACCTACACCTAGAGTACAAAGTGCAGAAGGTGCAAAACTCTCCAAGACATAAGTGCAAAAGGGCATGCCAATGAAAATCATCTTCCTAGCCTCTACAAAGGACAATTAATCTTACAAACCTTTGATACTTGACACAAAATGCTTTCAAATGGAAAAACACCTGATTATTTAACACACACTTTATCTGCTTAAGTGCAGGTTATTTTGTTTAAACTTTGACGAATTTGCAGGTTTTAAATATACAATACATTGCATGTACAAAATGACTTATGGTCTGTTGTATACTCATACTTATGTGATACAATGGAGGTGATTGGCGGTGCATTTGAACATCGACAAGAGAAAAGGATGATGGTTGTCTCTATAGCTACAAGAGGGGCTTACCAGGAAAATATTCAAAACTCCTGCAAGTCCAGAAATATGATAAATATTTCACTTATATTTGGAAAAGGAAATTATATTGCTAGTACTATGACATATGTTTACTCCAAGACTGCTGAAATAGAATTTAATGTTAAAAAATAAGATACTGTGAATAGGCTTCTCAGAAACAGATTTAAACATTATATATAAATGGTGGGTTTTTACTCGTATTTGATCATTAACCAAATGATCTCCATGACCAAATGACCTCCATGAGTAGAGATTTAAACATATATGCAATGAAATGGAATTGAGGATAGTGCAATATGTAAGAAAACTCAAGTTAACTTTTAATACCAAGGACAGGTGCCGTGTATCCCATCTTTCTATGTACTTATCAATGATGCACTTTCAAAGGGCTCTGCATGTATACTGCCAGTCAATTTTTCAAATTTCAACATATCTGTTTTATAAAGAACGTGTCATTACTAACAATAAGTTTGGCTTCTAGATTTGGCACAGTAAGAAATGCTAAAACTGTATATTCTTAACAACAGCAATCAATCTTTTTCTAGGATACTACATTTACAATTAAAATATATTTGAAACCATCTATCCAGCAGAATGAATTTTCAATTTTCAAAATAAAAAGTATACAAAGTATTTAGATACTGATATTTGCAAGGAAAAGGATATGCTGCAAAACAAGACCTACAACAAAACAAGAACTACAAATATTGTTAGATAAATTACCTCGGCCCAAAACCAATTCAAGTGGTTGTTGTTCTTGCCAGGTGTCTTCATACTTATGCATGGTGCTTTCAGTCCACGATCTATAGTGCACTGCCATAGAGCCAAGACAGCAGAATTATGGATGATGAGTTCTAGAGATTCACTGAAAACCTACAAAGCAGTAGAAATCTTATTCTATTTAATTGATATATTCCAAATGATATTGGAGGTAACTTAAATCGGCTCCCATGTAAGAAGATGATGCTCTTCATATTACAGTACATCATGTTGTAAGATGGGGATATGCAAATGTTCATATAGTGCTTACTAAAAACAATGTGTTCAGTTCTTAGAGTAGCTGCTGAAAGTACCAGGCAAAATGAACTGAACTATAGCCAATTTCAGCTGAAGAAGAAAATGGGTCGGTAATTATTACAAACGAAATCCTAATTGATAACTAAAACCATTCATAACTGTGGCTAAAACTCTCTTGTTTGTTGGCAGACTCCGTCTAAACTACCAGTAGGAACAGATCATTAAGATTAAGTTGACTGGTTGGTGGTGAAATTTTTTTTTGGGGAAGGGGCACTGCAGCTTATCAAATCTGTCTTGCAGGCTATACATGACAGGAACAGATCATTAGGATTACGTCTAAGTTGAGTAGTTGGTGGGGATAATTTCTATCTTGGGAAGAGACACCACAGCTTATCAAAGCCATGCTGACTACTATTCCCATTTACATGTTTTCTATCATCTTGCCCTCACCAAAATAGTGAACACTATTGACCAAATACAACACAAATTCTTATGGGAAGGAGCCAAGGACAAAGAAAATTCCACTGGTTACATGGGACCTGGTGGCAACAACCAAAAACTATGGAAGATTGGAACTGAGTAAATGCAAACATGGGACCTGGTGGCAACACCCAAAAACTATGGAAGATTGGGACTGAGGAAATGTAAACAAATGGATCTTGCCTGTGGTGCTAAGATAAGCTGGAGAGTTATAAGAGAATGCAATAGACTGTGGAACTGCACCTGATATTCTAAATACTTAGAAAGTGATGAGCCAGCCAGAATTTTTACAGCTACTACACTACCTCTAATCTCTTAAATATGGAATTATATAAGGTTTAGCAGAGTCGTCCTAATATTTGAACTCGTCTGGGATATAAAAGATAGCACAAAGGACAGCTTCCAGAAGGATGCTTGATTATGCAATATTCCATTATGCAACTCAAAGGGCCTGCGCTGGCTTTAAGAGGCAATGGAAGCTACCCTATAAGAGAAAAGTGGTCAACAACCCATTCTTTGTGACAGCCCAGTTTCACTTGAACTAGATAGATGGCATACTTGGAATAGAAGAAACCAAAATGAATTGGTTTGGATTGAAGATCCCACTAGTAATCACTCAATCAAAATTAGCTACATGAGCTTGTTAAAAAGTTATCCACAATTAGACATATCAGAATTCGGCAATTTCATCTAGGTTAAAGAGGGTCCGCGAAAACCCAAAGTATTCCTCTGGCTGGTGCACCAAGAACAAATTCTCAGTATGGACCAAATCCAGAGACATGGTTTCTGGATTCCCATTTATTGTAGGTTATGTTGGAAAAGGGAGGAAAAACTTAATCACCTATTTTTAAACTCTGATTTCATGGAGGAAATGTATTGAAAGTTTTCAAAAAGTTAAGCTTTCAAAGATCGTTATGGTGAACACTTAAAATTTTCATCTTAGAATGGCAACACAACTGAAAACAAAAGCTTCTTCGGAAAATTGACACTACTATTCTACAATGCGTGCCTTGGAAGAGAGATAATATGCTAAGTAGCCAGTTTGGGTACGGTACATGCTCCTTTGCACTAATGATGACTTTTATCTTCTCAATCATTGAGTCGATGCCGTCATATACTTCTCCCAAACATGGATGATCCATGTCTGTGAAACGAATCATGTGTTGGAAATATTGTCATTGATGTCAAAGGCTTAATCATTGATGTATTTGGTTAACGGAAGCTGACGGAACTGTTGACGGATTTTGACGGAAATGGTAGAAAGTAACGGAAATAACCAGCAGTATAGAAGGGTAGAAAACGAAAGTTTAAATACATGAAAAGAAGCATTTTTGCATAAGGATTATCATGGTATAAGCGAGATATACACAGCTGTACATAAGAGAGAGATATCAGCATTTTAAGGTGTTCATATGCCATGTTTTATGGTGAAAAAGAAGATTTAATGATGGCTGACAGTGATTTAATGATAACAGCAATTTGTCTAAGGAGGGGCAGCGCTCCTATCAAGTGGTTAATTGCATTGTTTAATGTGCATTTAATAATTATGGGCTGCATTAATTATTTTTGGTTTTAGCCGACTAATGCACTTAATTAAGTTGTGTTAATGGAAAGGTTGTGTCAGTTGGAACGATGTGTCTTTTCGAAAGGATGTGAGAAGGATATATAAGGAGATGGAATCATTTGGTTTAGGTAAGCAATTTGAGTGCTTCATTCAAGTTTAAGGGAGAGAAGAAGAAGAGCAGAATATGAAATATAAAAAGGAGTGAAGGGCAAATTTATTTTTAATGAAGAGTTGCAGCGATTTATATATGTGAAGGGACTGAAATAAATCAGAAGAATATTCTTAGCAGCATTTTTGTTCTATCATCTGTTGAAGCAGCAGCAACATAAAAGATAGGAAAGAGTTTGTTTTTCGTAAGGAAGGTTGGTGCCTTCATATTTGAAGAGATTGGTGTCTCTTGCTGAGTTGGTGCTTAGCAAAAAGGGGTTGGTGCTCTTGTAGGTTGGTGCCTACAAAATTGTAACTTGGGGATTGGTGTCTCCCAGCAGTTGGTGCCTACAAACATTTGAGAAATATAATAAAAATATTTTTTCCGTGGTTTTCTCCCGAAAGGGTTTCAAGTAAATTTGTGTCTATTTGCAGTGTGTTGGTTTGCTTTGCATTCATTGATTGCTTTGATATATTCACTGTGAAACTGATTAATTGTGATTACAAATCTGAGATTAAGTGTTAAATTTAAAAGAATATCATAATACTGATTCACCCCCCCCCTCTCAGTATTATCTTGTGCTTAACATCATGCTCATGATGGGCTCTGTGATACTCAACAAATAGTCTACACGGCCCCACCAATCATCATCTAGGACCATATTTTTCAATCTTTGGGCCCATTCTTTATTTGAATCTTTCCATAAACCCACATGTTGCTTATGACCATGTGTTGTAGTGCCTCTTTCACCTTCACAAGTCATCTCAAGACGATTGTGTGAGAGGTGAACCTTGTCTCAGCAACCTATTAAAAAAAAAACAAAAGAAAATTAAAAAACTTATAAAAATAAAAAATCTACAAGTAGATACTAGGTATTAAACAAATTTAAAACATAAAAAAGAATTACAATTTACTAAATAAAATAAAAATAAGAAATTTACAAGTACCTTTAGTAGCTCCAAAGAAGAGAAGTTTCTAAACATGGCTTGGGAGAGGTGATGGTTTGTGATGAACATCTGAATCTCCTCTCCCTCGGCATACACTTGGCCTATCCACGGAATTTTTTTGCCAATCTTTTGAAGCATGAGGTTGAGCGAGTGGACAACGCAAGGTGTCCAAAAATGTGTGGATACCTCGCCTCCACCAACATCCCCGCGGCCTTGCAATTTTTGTGTTATCCGTAATGACTTGGATAACGTTTTGAGACCCCACCACCTCAATGGATTCAATGAGGATGTTGGCAATGAACTCCCCATCCTTCACACATCCCTTACAATCAACGGCCTTAAAAACATTGCCCCTTTAGGGCACACTACAGAGGCATATTGCATCTTTCCATCCATTAGAAATGATGGAGACCCCTGTTTCCACCCATGAATCCCTAATCGGCTGCAATGAATTGTCAACATATTGTTTTGCTTGGCCAATAGGGTGGTGCGAACTTTTTCATACCTTGGCCCTTGGTAACCTTTTGGGGCCTCATTCATTGACTCTTATCATTTCCTTCCAATATGGTGACCTAACCACATTGAAGGACAATCTGTTGGCGTACAAGCAACGAGCAATATGCTCATCCACAAGATCTCTCGCCTCATTTTGAAAAGACCTCTCCAATGGTCCTTTTGTTCTACTTCTCTTGCTTGAAGGAGTATCTTCATCCTGTGTGGGGGGTGATGGCAAAAATGGATGTCTTGGGGCCACCACAATAGAACCGCTAGCAACAGTGGGCCATTGGTGGCTTCCTTGATCCTGTCCCTTTTTTTAACAAAGGGTGACCCATTTTCATGGCGTAGGTTGTCTACTTCCTCTTGCTCCTTGATAAATTCAAGAATTTGTGTTTTTGACATTGGAGCAAGATGTGTCCCCTTACATCCTCTAAGACCCGTATTAGGTATGTGACATAGGTGGGCCTTCACTCGACTATATGAACTATGGTGCATAGCATTGCACCAGTTGCATCTCCATTTAGCCCCCCCACCACCTGGAACCAAACTTAGAACTGTCACATGCCTCCAAAGTGGTGATTGTTCATCATGTTCAAAGTGAAATTGCTCTTGACCCACTGACCCAAAACTAGTTGACATTGTGATTGTAAAAATGTAGCTGCAAGTTAAATAAACATGCAAACTATCACCCAAAAAAAAAAAAAACATCCTGCAACTTCAAAAATAAATAAATTCAAGATTCAAAAACTTACCTTGGCAACGAATGGGCTCCTCAATCACCTTAGGAATATGATTGCAATGAAGTTTGATGAAGCTTCAACCCTGGATGAGCAATGGAAAGTAAGTATGCAAAGAGAAAAAAAGAGGATAGTTTTTGCATTTATGTTTGTGTTTTGTGTTTTGTGGTCTTTTATCTTTGT
This sequence comes from Taxus wallichiana var. yunnanensis, assembly GCA_018340775.1. NCBI lineage: Eukaryota > Viridiplantae > Streptophyta > Pinopsida > Cupressales > Taxaceae > Taxus > Taxus wallichiana. The sequence continues at coordinate 180,259,978 of CM031236.1, read as the reverse complement.
TCTTTGTGTTTGAGTTGCTTTTTAGGGTTAGAATTAGTATTTTATTATATTTTTTAATGTTTTAATGTTGTTTTTAGTTGAAAAAGTAAACAATAAAAATAGAAATGCATTTTGAACTGTGGGTACCTCCTGGGTATGTCTAGGTACGTCTGCAGACGTACCCGAGAGGTACCCAAGTGGTAGCATATCAGTACCATGTACAGGGTACGTACCCAACTTGGGTACTGGGGCTTTTGGGGAGGAACCGGTAACCTAGATAATATGGTATTAGGAGATAAGGCCCTACAATACAAGCAGGTTTGGTACACACTTAAAATTAACAAGGAGGAAACTGCCAAAGAACTACAAAGAAAATTAGCTTTGTCCAACCAAATTGACAGAAAAAACTTATTTTGGACTGCCCCTCCAAACAGGTGGAGTAAAATCAACATGGACAGGGCAGCAAGAGAGAACCCAAGAAAACAGGCTGCAGTGGTATTGAATTTGTACATAATACACCAGAACCCCTCCTCACGTTCTCCTTGTTTGAACTTGCAACACACCATGAACAAGTGGCAGAAATTACTGCCCTTACAGCAGCTCAGAAAATAGCTAAAAGATTACAACTTAAAACAGCTAGTCATTAATGCCATTAATAAATACCATTGTCAACGCTTGAAACTAAAATCCATTCTAGAGGAATCAATTACCCGTAGGAGAAGTGAAGGATCCCCATTGACAATCCATATGACTATGGCATGGACATGGTTGAGGCATTGGTAATAAGGTATTGCACGTCGTTTCTCAGGTGGTAGTTGTAATGGATGAGAGAGTGGTAGCCAATCTCAGGTGGTAGTGCACCAAGTACCCTCTGTGGAGAATGAATCCACGGGCAGTCACGGTGCTGATGCTTTTTGCCGATCGGAACATAGGCAGGACAATCAGTTAGGTGGGGATGCTGGTTTTGGCATGAATGGTAGAGCCTCCCTTTGTGGAAATGGTGCCCAATTGCCTCGACATAGCATGCAATTCTCTGTCCAAATGCATGGACAACATGTGCTATAGGATGCAGTGTCTGGAGGAGATGATTCAGGAGCGCCCTGAGAGCCAGCAGCAGGTGATTGCACACCCTAGCTGTGCTATATTGTGGCTGTCATCCCTATGCCTAATCTCCTTGCCTTGGAGCTTCTGTTGGGTTGGTGGATTGTGGTGCATAAAATTAGTTCTTTTTTTATGACTTGTTACTTTCTCGGTTGGAGAGCTATATGCACTTTAGTTTTGAGTTTTAGGGTGGCAAATACTAAGAGTTTTGGTTTATGCAAATCTTGCTGGAATATATTGGCTTCGAGGATGGTTAGTAGAATAGCTAGCGATTTTGCTTTACACCCTTAGGGTTAAAAATGTATATTTGAACTTCATGTTTATCTGGTGACTATAGCACCTTGAAGTATATATTTTGATATCAATATAATTATAAAAGTTTGCTGAGCACAAAAAGAGATGCATTATGGGATGCAATGTCTGAAGGAGATGATTCAGGGAATGCCATAGGTGGTTGCTCACCCTCGCTATGCCATCTGCAACTTATATCATTGGACCTAGTCTTATTGCCTTGGTGCTTCTGTTGGGTTGGTGGGTTGTGGTGCTGAGTATTACTTTTTGTTTTGATAACTTGGTACTTGCTGGGTTGGGGCACTATATATGCTTTAGTTTCAGGTCTTAGGGTGGCGAAAAGTACTGCTTCCTACGCCCAATCTTAGAAGGGTAGTTCTCTTAGGATCTGGTCATCATGGGTGTCTTGTTTTTGAAACCTTCTAGTGGAAAATTTTGTAAAAGCCTTTACAGAGTACTTTGTTTTCCAGCCAAGGCTATGCTGAATTTTGTACCGTTTTTTCTCAATCAATATAATACATTTTCCAACATAAAAACGGGTGGCAGACAGAAAGTGTTTTGGTTTATGCAAATCTTGCTGGAGCATCTCGGCTATACTAGGATGGTTAGTAATTTTGATACCAAACCCTTGGGGTTGGAATCTTTATCTGGAGATTATAGCACCTTGATGTAAATATTTCGATATCATTATAAATATAAACTTTTACCAAGCAAAAAAATGACTAAAACTGTACATACACATGGCGCTACTAAGAAACATTTGGAAGAAGATGTCTCATCTGATATTACAAGAGTCTAGTACTTCATCCTATAATGTGGGGATATGTCCGTGTTTATATGGCTCCTGTTGACAATAATGGATTCAACCCTATAAGTAGCAGCTAGAAATACCAGATGAAGACTACCTAAATTAGTCAATTTCATCTGAGGATAAAATAGGCCACTAAATAAATATGAAAGCCTCTTCGCTAACTAAAACTGTACTGGTACATGAGCAGAGCAGTGCAAAGAAACATTTAGAAGAACTATATAAATCACCATTTTCCATATTCTCATGACTTAATCACTCCTTGCAACTCTATGCCTTGCAACAACAAACTGCACTAAGGCTATAAAACAATTCACTTTATAGTATTGATGTTTAAGGAAATGACTGGGCGTCACCACAACTATTACATGATGAATCTGCAAAAGCTTCCAATACAAATTTGTCATCATTATAATATGGCTGCTAATCCTACAGAACCAACTTCCTTGTATAGTCATAAAATGTTGTAGTCATGTCAGTTCCCTGTGGATATTGAGAGCAGTTGCAGTTCTTATTGTTCCTAGCAAAATGAGACCTGAAATAAATATTAATTTATAATGAAATAAGGAGAACACTAATGAAAGAAAAAGAAAATTAGGCTCATGAAAACCATATTTTTCTAACATGTCAGGAAAGAAACTGCCAAACTATAGGTAGAAGCTAGGAGATAGCGAATGTTACATAGAAATTAAAACAATGATATAGAACCTTGATTATTGCTACTGTAGGAGGCCAGATTTGTATATTACGCTGTTGTCTTCTTCGGTGCCAATCTGCTCCTTGGATGTTTTCCTTTTTATGGTTTCTTGGATGTTTTTGATTCCCAGATTTGGAGATTTATTGGTATGAGATCCTCTTGGGCTTTCATTTGGCTTTTTCCCTCTATTATGTGGCAGTGTAAGAATATTTAGGTGTATGGAAGAAAATTTCACCTTGGAAGCTTCCTGATGGTTCTTAACTTTTTCAGATTTTCTTTTCTTTTTGTTAAGGTATTTCCACACTGGATTGTGTGATTTAAATCTCTTGTGATTTGGAGTTCCCCAATGCTTCAAAGGAGTTATGAAGAGGAAAGGAACCGATTTTACTGGATTGTGCTTTACCTTTCCTTGTGTAAGCAATTTGAAATTCGCTGCTGTTTAGATTTTGAGAGTCATTTGGTTACTTAGCTAGTAGACTTATCACTGTATTGTTGAACTGATTCGACTGAGATTTTTGTTGGCTGGTCACCATCTGATCAGGATATTGTGGGGGGCTTTGATCTTCTTGTTTGGGGCAGACCCTTACGAAACAGCCATGTTCATGACATAGACAGAATCTGAATGCAATGTTTTCATAATTAAGAGGTTGTTACCATTTAATCCCTTCCATAACTAGAACAATTACGCCTGGCAGAGGCTTATCAAGATCAATATTTATGCAGATTCAGGCATAGTTGAGGACTCCTTGATGTCGTATGAACTCTGATGCTGCAATGTACTCTGCAATGGTAGATGCTATCTTTTGAAGACTAGATGCATGCCAATATTCACTAAGTAGCAATGGTAGCCTGACCCATATAAGGACTATACTGGGTAGATCTTTGGTAGAATTAAAAATAGGGATCAATGTTTCATTAAAAGACCTGATGTTGAAGTTCCAAAGTCCACCTTGAAAGGCTTTGTCCATATGGCTATGAAGTATCTTTATGGCATCATGAGGATGTCCACTGAACCTAAGCGCTTCCAATTATCATTCAATCATATCCTAAGAGTATTGAGGCCTGTGAAGGCGACCATGAACCTGTAAATAAGGGTTTTTTCCTTTAAAAGCCAAAGTCTATTTTTCATTTCATCAATGGTAAATGAGGTAGATGGTGGGTTCTCAAATTGGAGGTAACAGCCATTAGCGTTTTTTGCTGGGAATATTGGACTTGTGATGATGTAATGTGCATGATATTCCACAAATTCTGAAGTTTCTCCTTGTTCAGGATATGGCTTTCAGTAGAAACTACTGTTTTCAATGTAGGAATAGCCAGCGGGAAGAAGGAGATGGTCCAAGGAGGCCATGGCTTCCTCCATAAGAAGGCCTGGGTAAGATCAGCCCAACAATAAAGGGTGTAGCGCTGATCTGTAGCAGAAAAGGGTGGCATTTATATGGCATGAGAAGAAAGGCCCACCCCTATGATGGATTCTTGATGTGGATCCTCTCATGGAACATCATGGGCCTAGATGTGCCCTTTAAATGTGTGTTCCTCAAAGATATGATATTTAAAGAAGATATTGATATGCTTCTTCTTCAAAAGTATGCTCAAGCTAATACTACAAAAAGTCTTCGATTCAATGGGATTTAGGGAGCCAAACAAACTGTTTTCAGCCCAACAACCCAAACCCTCTTCCATTGGAACCCATTAAAGCATGATTATATGTGTGTGTGTGTGTGTGTGTGTGTGTGTGTGTATCCTCAAAGATATGACATTTAAAGAAGCAACAACCCGAACCCTCTTCCATTGGAACCCATCAAAGCATGATTTAATCTTTCTTTTGGACAATCTATTGTTTTTCGTTCCAATGAATGGAATAGTGAGATTTGTGTAGTGTATATATATATATATATATATATATATATAGAGTGTTAGTGTGTGTGTGTCGTCGAGTGCTAACAATCGTACACCAATGCTGGATATGGTGACCAACATCTCAAAGCTTCAAATCTAATCCTGGTGGGAGATCAATCCATAGGAAAAAAGTGGGGTGTAGGATTCAACTCCAAAATAGTGATAGCTCTGTATAAAATTGAGAGTGACACAAACCTAATAAAATAAATCTATTCTCAAGGCTACTTCACTTGGATGAAGAGAAGAAAAAGAGAAGCTATATAGCAGAAAAGCTATACAGAATGTTTCTTTCAGAAAACTGGGATGTACTAGGCAAGAGAATTGAAGCAAGAGTTGGTGAAGCAACCCTGTCTCATCATTGGCCTATTGGCTTAAACATTCCCATCAGCGACCTCCGAAAAAGAAGCCAGAGCTCAAGTTTGAATCTGCCTAATCTTCACATCAACCCTTGCACCACAAGATTGAGGAGTGGTGGACATACACTCCGGATTGTACACAATCTCAGATGTATAATTTTTTTGTTAATCTGAAATACACCAAAGGAAAAAATCAAACAATAACAAAGAACAGTGTTGTGCACCTTTAACTCATAAAGTGCTGCCATTAAAACCAGATTAGCAGAAATCCAAATCCAGATACATGATCAAGGGTATAATGCCGAATGTAACCCATACTCTATCTGAACTATAAAAGTTAGAAGAAATGCATTGGCACCAACAATCCAACGACATAGATTAAGTCGGAGGACTCCAATACTAAATTATTTCATTCTACAACTCAAAACAGAAAATAAATCTAATCCTGAAGGCTAAAAATAGACAATGGGGTTTATATTACTGCCGAAGCTGGATGATTTCCTATGTTTCTAACTTCTATCAAGAACTTCTGTAGTGCCCCGCTAGCCTTGGGTTTCGCGAGTGACGTCTGAAAGATTTAGGTTTTGGTTTCAAGGTCACTCGTTAAATCATTCACGAGATAATAACCATAATAATAATAATAATAATAATAATAATAATAATAATAGGTAAATAAAAAAAAGTAGGGTATATTTTTAAAAAGATTAAAATAATAGAGTATTAAACTAAATGAAGTAAGATGAATGAAATAAATACATATATATATTAAAATAATAATAATAAGAAACCGGGATTGTTGAAGAAGGCTGGATGTAACACCACCCCCTTCTGTCTCCGTGTTGTTGACTCCTCTCTTGGGAACTCAAAGCTTGAATTTCTTTCGATGACCAGCTTGACCCATGATCATAATTTTCCCTCGATTTTGGGTAATAGTGATATTAATCGAATAATTGAATAAGAGAAGCAAGAGAAATTATAAATTTTAAATTAAACAAAATTAAAAAAAGGGGGTGTGTGGGTGAAGTGAAGTGGCGGTGGAGAGTTATGTTGGTGGGTGAGTACTTGTTGGGGAGTAATGGGGAGACTCGGCATGTTGGGGGCAGAATGGGCAGTTGATCGTGCAGCGCGGGCAGCTAAGATGGCTGGGTAAAGCCATCCATCAAGCAGAGCATGGAGTGTGACACATCCAATACAGCCTTCAGACCTGTCATTTTCCTTGCATAATAATACAAGCACTTTATTTGAGATCCAGAGGCGTTAACCACGGTGAAACCCAAGTTAACGTTGTAAATTTAGCAGTAATTGGATAGTTGCAGTAAGTGCAGAAGTCAGAGCTCTGCTTTACTAACAATGGTAAAGCAGGGTTCTGTACTCTCATAATTAAATAAACAGAACATTGCAGGGAACTGTGCTAAACGGAGCTCTCGCTAATAGCCATCCTAAATGCATACCATTATGGGTTAAATCAACCCTGCACACGGAGATAAATCTGTAACCTAAATATCTCCTCACTTTACTGTATACAAATTGATTGATATGGATTTGGATATGTGTTTGAAGCAGTTCAATGTCTCTGAGAGGAAAGGAACCTTTTGTCTGTCGTTTTGTTTGTTGTATGCAGAAGAAGAAGATTGAGGATTAGGATGTGCTTCATTTGGGCGTATAAGCAAATGCCATTGGCATGTTTAAAATTCAATGCCAAATAGGAGCTTTGACAGATGTGTCATCTTGGTAATGCAACTCTATAATAGTTGGAATTTTGTAGAAGAGTTTCCTTTGAGTTTTGGCTGTGGACGGCATGTGTATGGGTTGTTTGAGGGGGCAAAGGAGATCGCACACCATTATATATGGCGGTTGTGTCATCCCCTCCAATGAGGCAGTCTATAAAGACATGGACGTCCAGATGAAGCACTACCTCAATGCAAAGATCTGGTGTCCAACCAATCAGCTCACCTTTGTCAACGCTTTCCCAGTATTTGTCAAAATAGGCGCCTTAGATAGGGGTACGCACAAAATGGTTGTGTTAACGCGGCCTTGGAAACTTCAAGAGAGCCACAGACAGGTGTAAAGCCATTTCCACAACCATTGGCCAGCATCCTCCCTACCAGTGTGTCAAATGGGAGCTTCATGCGGGTGGACGCTTCCAGAAGGAAGTTAGATTGAATAACAATGCCCTTTTCCCACATTCCTATTATAATCATGCAAAGCCAATGCCAAGGCCGTTCACATCATTGTAGTGAGGGTCGATTTAAGGAGGCGTTACACATTTTGCTTCTTGCAACACAGATGATTAAACCTTCTCAAGAAATGAAACCCTTCTATATAGGAAACAATCAATTAAAAGAGGCCTTTTATTGAAATAAATATGTGTGGGGAAAGTCGGAATTTCTAAGGAAATGGGATCCACAAATAGGTGGGTATGGAAAGAAGTAAGCTATATCGAGATTTCATAACCTCCACAATACATAGGAGTGTATGGAGGCATTAAAAGGATTTGGAAACTTCGAGCAATTGTAGTAGTTGGCCATACCTTGGTAGAAATGTCTCAGTAAAGGGGATAAATGCGTACAAAATGCAAATGGAGGAGTTTTCCAAATGCACGCAAATCATATGACGGAATGCTTGGAAGAGGGTTGGAGCCTTGTGGAATGCAAGTGAACCCGCCTGGAGTACCTCCTACATGCATGTGCTGATATTTCCAGGCATGGTCTTCTACCTTTCTCTTTCATAACTTTTGTATTTTTAGTTCTTCATTTGCAACATAATAGAAATTTAAACCCATGGAGTATATTGCTTTTGGTTTAAAACATAGTTGTGGTGCAAACCAGTAAAGTGTACCTCGTGTCTTACGTAAATTGATTGTTACTCTAACCCTCAATTTGGTTCTTGTAACCACAGCCTCTTTACATTGTTATACTAATGTATCAAGCAGGATGTTTGTGCCCACTTTGACTAGCGAGAGTTAGTTGAGTCTTTAGCTTAAACCATTTTGTTACCTTGCAAAGTTAGTAAAACGCATTTTTCAAAGACTCATGAAAACAACCTTGAACCCCGGAAAAGGGATGTCAAGTTTCGTTTGTGTTCCTTGTTATGTGGGGTATCGCATCAAGCCTTAGATCGACCTCAATTGACCATTTGTGCTCCTTTCGCCGCCCCTCTAGAAGCCTTGTTAGCCCCTTTTTTTGCAGTTTTAGGAAGCTGCTAAAAATGAAAAGTTGGGTTTCGTTTTGGCTTGCCGTTTGGATCCTAAGTGAAGAGATCTCGATCCGCCTTCGTAAACCTCTAGTACTTTTACCTGACAATTGCTTGTAACCATCAGTTCAGGGAAAAACACATCGCTAGCTTGTTTTTCAGAGAAGTTTTGTAGGCCTCCGGTCATTGTTTGACCAGGTCAAAAAAAACCCAATTACGACCGGTGGCCTTGGAAAACTAGTCACCATTTGTAAACAATTCACAATTCTAAGTTCCGTTAGCTCCTGTGAATTCTCGGTTTATAGGAGAGCACATAGGAATTTACCCATTGTGTTTTTGCCCATCGAAGTCAATTTTTGAATGCGGTTTCTTAGCCTTTAAGCTAAAATTGAACGTTTTCGCAACTAGTAGGAAAATGTAAAAGAAGGTCGTAGGACCCTATTCAAGTCAATAAATCGATGTGAAAACTTATTAACACTTATAAATAATTGTATGAAACTCTATTTTGTAGCTTGTTTTGAGAAATTTGACTTTTGGAAAAATAGTGTTTTCTCTCTCCTCTCTCTTCCCTATCTCCTTCTCTCTCCTCCTTAGTTAAGAAATGAAGTGCAATGAAATGATTATATATCTCTAACCCTCTCTGTTGTGTGTGAAGTATTCTGATTATGTAAATGAAAAACTAAAAATGTTAATTATGCTAGATTTAGGTGGATGCCATGCCAACATTTGTGCTGACCATGCGGTGGTTGCAGGTACCGAGACACGAAGGAAGTGAAGTATTACTGATAATCTCGTATTTGCATTTTATTTGAAACAATAATATTGTAGAGATAAAATCAACATTCTGAGATATATGGAAATGTTAATTATTGAAAATTTGTAATAAGTATGAGTTGCTAGTGTTTAGGGGTGTTTGGGGAAATGTGTGTTTATCATGGATGTCATTTTGACTCACAATTATGTATTGTAAAACAACTGGATATTTATGTTAATTGAAATTGCATTTGACCTCTTATACTGCATTTTAGGAAAAAAATTAACGATTAAATCTTTGGTGTGTTGTGTTATTTACCTTGAAATTGTAGGAAAGAAATCTAAATAAAACAGTCAACCTTGGTATAAAACCCTTGTATGTCCACCCTTCTCGTGTGATCCTTCATAACGTAGAAAACTAAAACTTTAAGGTGAACCTAAATCATTACACTCGATGGCACCCCTAGCTTAAGGAAAATAAGAACCCAAATCCAAGTTATCTTTATACCATGCACGCTTAGTGACATTGTCACAATCCCATCCGATAGGAATGGTAAGGGTTAAACACTATCTTAAGTTTGTGGCCTTTCCTTTAGGATTGGTTTCCGTGCGTGTAACAAGGTGTTTAGATCCCCTTAAGTTGGTACCTCTTGAGGATTTGATTTAAAATCTAATGCAAACCCTCTTGAGCCGGCAAGTAAGTAATGAAGGGTCCTAGGGAAAACGTTCGTAGTTGTCCTTGATAGGCATTTTTGAGGATTTGTGTCATGGACGAATTCCTTTCCCTATTGTAGTTATCAACATGGTTTTCTCTAACACGATATTAAGATTTAATTGTGGAAAATAACAAAATTATAACTTATGCTTAGTCTTGACAATGTAATCATGAGATGATATTCTAAGAGAAAAGTGAAATTAGATCTTCTTGTAACTTGGTTAAGCTCTCTATGTTGTGAGAAAATAAATTCATGTTGTGTAAACGTTAAAATGAACCTACCCAATTATTAAAGTATAAATAAAAGAGAGAGATTGTGAGCCTTAGACCATTAAACAATAGAATTTTTTCCCCTCTTGTTTTCACAATAGTTCATATTGTGTAATGAATGTATGATGCTAAACTAAATAAACATGTCCTTTAGAAATGAATCCTAGAAATAAGAACTAGTACCCTCGTGTGTATACAAATGACCCTTCTAACTAATGAGTCATACAAATAAATTGTAATAAGGCATATGAACCTAATCAAGTGAACCCTTTTTAAATTGAATGTAAAGCGATACTAAGGAAATTTAGTCTAGAAACAAAAAGGAGAAAGTATGTTGCCATGTTAAGTGTCTTGAATTCTTAAACTAATTATTGGAACATAACTATAATAAAATTGTAATTAACGCTTGGCCTTCGGAAGTGTAATCATGAGATGTTCCACGAGAAAAGTGAAACTTGACCTTCCTTGTAACGTGATTAAACCTTCTTATGTCGTGAATAAAGAAACTCATGTCGTATAATAGTTAATGTGGACCAAATCAATTATTAACATATAAATGAAAGAAAGAATTGTGACCCTTAATCCTTAAAACTACGAACTTCTCTTTTGGGTATACCCCAGTCCTTATTGTGTAACGAAGGTATTATACAAAACCAAGTAATTATGTCTTTACAAACAAATTCTAGGGATAAGATCTAGTAGCCTTGTGTGTATATAAATACCCCTATTAACAAACGAGTTAAACAAGTAATTGCAACAATGTATATGATCCAAATTAAATGAAAAACACCTTAATTTAAATGTTAAACGATATAAAGAAAATTTAGTAAAACGAAAAAATGTATGTTCATGTATCAAGTACTCTCCAAACCATTAAGATTAATTATTGAAACATGGTTGCAATAAATAAATATTCATGAAAGTGTTGTGTCGTGGGTAGTGTCATTCATAAGTTCATATTGTAGTTGGATCATTGTTTGTCCTTTGTCTTTTGGGAAATGTAGTTATGATGTGCATCATGTGGTTCATGTGGATTTTGTTATCTTCTTGTTGGGGTGAGATTTCATCATTGTTTATTGAAAGAATAAGGTGTAGCTAGTGAAAAGAAGTATAAGTGAAATGTGTGTTGTTTTGGAGAAAACAAGAGGATTCGTGGCTAGTCTTAGTGGAGGTATAGGGCCAGCCGAAGTTAATGTAGTGTGTGTGTGTACTTTAGAGGAACCAAAGGCTAGCCAAATCCCTTTTGGAGGGATAAGGGGTAGTTGCAATGATGACCTCTCACCTATGTAAGCCTCGTAGGTAGGCTTAATTATGTGTGTGATCTCTCTTGTGAAGACAATTGCTTCTAATTTTGTGGTATGTGTGGGTCCATGTTGGTATAAATGTCTTGTGCGATGTTGAATTATCCTAAGTGTTCCCATGTGGTGTCGTGTATGCAACACTTTGTAAGTCAAAAGAAATTATTTTAGTATGCAGCACTATAAGTCAAAAAAATTATTCTGGTAATTTTTTACTGTTGTATTTGTGTGCCTGATTTTGTGGGCGTTACAACTTTTGAGCGAGCCTACGAATGGAGATTGGAATACTTTTGTTCGAGTCACAAATGCTTCAACATATGTTGAACATAAGATGACGTGTTATGATGGGAAATGTCCCCTAAATTTTGGCGACATCCCAGATGTCTCAAACGCTTTAGGGACTTCGAAACTTGGGGGACATCAACAATTTTTTTAATTTTTAAATAAAATTTTGATGTTTTCACTTTAAAAGCTATTATTTTTACCAAAAATATTGAATTCAAATCTTGAAAGTAGCCTATAAAACATTAAATATTGTTTAAACCCCTAAATTTCTTTGAATGAAGTTAAAATATTTAAATATTGATTTTTATATATATTATAATAGCAGTCCCCCTACCACCCACAAAATCTAGGAAAAAATCACCATCATCGAAATCTTGTCCCTCCGCACCCCTATCCTCCAATCTCGAGACTTAGTAACTATTAAATACAATGAGAAAGGAAGATAAGGTCGCTAAAAAGAAGAGCTTAAAGAGGTTTTCTCTTTTGACATGGGTAAAGCGCTTAGGCCAAATAGAATCGCAGGCTATTCTACCAAACTTTTTGGAACTTGATAAAAAAGAGCTTAGAACGCCCATAAAACCAGGAACACAAATACAACAATAAAAATACCGGAATAATATTTTTTTACTTACATTGTTGTATACACAACACCACATGGGAATGCTTAGGATAATTCAACATCACACAAGACATTTATACCAACATGGACCCACACGTACCACAAGATGAGAAGTGATTGGCTTCACAAGGAAAGACGACACACATAACCAAGCCTACCTAAGAGGCTTACATAGGGGAGAGGTCATCATTGTAACTACCCCTTATCCCTCTAAGAAGGGATCCTGGCTAGCCTTTGGTTCCTCCAAAGTATACACACCACATCAACTTCAACAGCCCCCTTATCCCTCCATTATAACACACTCTTATACCTCCACTAAGACTAGCCACGAATCCCCTTGTTTCCTCCTAAACAACACACACATTTCACTTATTCCTCCCTTCACTAGCTACACCTTATGCCTCCAATACACAATGATGAAACCTCACCCCAACAAAATAAAACATAACCACACGAACACATGATGCACATCATAACTACATTTCCAAAATGACAAAGCACAACAACAATCCAACCACATTACAACTTATGGATAGGACATTCCCACGATACGACATTTTTATGGTTGCACATTTATTACCATCATGTTTCAAAAATTAACTTAAGGTTTAAAAAGGCACATAATATGTGAATCATACATTCCTTTTCTCTTCTAGACTAAGCTCTTTACATCGTTTAACATTCAACTTAAAGTGGTTTTCATTTGATTTGAATCATCTGTCTTTTAGCATTTTATTTGTATGGCTCATTAGTTAATAGGGACACTTACACAAACACGTGACTACTAGTTCTCGTTCATAGGATTCGTTTCTAAAGGGCAATCTTACTTGACTTTATACCATGCCTTCGTTACATAATAGGGAACAAGTGTAAGACCAAAAGAGAAGTTTGTAGATTTAAGGATTAAAGGTCACGATTATTTCTTTCATTTATATTTTAATAATTGGTTTAGTCCACATTAACTATTATACGACGTGGGTTTCTTTATTCACTTTAATCACATTACAAGGAAGGTCAAGTTTCACTTTTCCCGTGGGACATCTCATGATTACACTTCCGAAGGCTAAGCGTTAATTACAATTTTATTACGCTTATGTTTCAATAATTAGTTTAAGAATTCGAAGGCACTTAATGTGGCAATATACTTTCTCCTTTTTGTTTCTAGAGTAAATTTTCTTAATATCGCTTTACATTCAACTTTAAAAAGGTTTCGCTTAATTAAGTTTATGTCTTATTACAATTTATTTATATGACTCATTAGTTAAAGAGGTCATTTGTATACACACGAGGGTACTTGGTTTTTGTCTCCATGATTCATTTCTAAAGGACATGTTTATTTAGTTTAGCGTCATACATTCATTATACAATATGAACTATTGTGAGATCATGAAGGAAAAATTCTATAGTTTAAAAGGGTTAAGGTTCTTGATTCTCTCATTCATTTATATTTAAATCAATGGTTAGGATCCTATTGACTTTTACTCGACATTAATTTCTTTTCCCACAACATAAGAAGGATTAAAACAAGTTACAAGAAGGATCTAAAATTCACTTATCTCCTAGAACAACATCTCACGATTATATTTCCAAGGTCTAAGCATTAGTTACAATTTTGTTATTTTCCACATTTAACTCTTAATATCATGTTATAGTGAAGCACACTCATAACTGCAATAAGGAATGGAATTCCTTCATGACACAAATCCTCAAAATGTATTTCAAGAGTAGCTTCGAACTTTGTCACCTAGAACCCTTCATTTTACTCATGTTACGGCTCAAGGGGGTTTACTCATGTTTCGGCTCATGTTCCGATGGTTTTTGTCAATGTGATGCCCAAGGCATCAATGACTTTAAGCGAGGCATGACGTTGTCAGAAGCTCCAGAGTCCAAGATGCAATTGCTTAGTTTGTATCCATTGATAAGCAAAGATACATAAAATGGCTCGATCCTTTCCGATGTAGCGGAGAAGAGAGGTAGGAGAAGAACTTGCAGCCGCATTATTTGAAGGAGTAATCTTTGGACTTGACAAGATACCCCGTGAAGTATTATTTGAAGGGTTGGGACCATTACTTTGCACATACTTGACCAATCTATTTAGCTGATCAGGAAATGCCCTCAAATACTCAGCTTCTGACATTTGGACCTTGGTCTTCTTGATGTGGTCAATGATGTCGAAAGCTTGACTTGCTTCACCGGATGTGCGTTGGCCCTCTGCTGCGAATTGAAAGAATTTGAATATTTATCTTTGGGCGCTAATGAAGAAGGAAGAGGGCTGCCTCTTTTCAAGATAGTAACATCCGCCCAGGATCTTCTCTTTCTCTTCTTTGGCCGCTTGTGGATGCTTCGGCATTTTGGCGTGTCTGGGACCTTGTGAACACCGCAAATGTGTGACCATCAGAATCTTCAAAAGATTCATAATAGCCATCGTCAAATTCGTAGTCCAGGTAACCAATATTGGAGTCGCCAACGGGATCTACAAAGTCTTCATCATCAAATGATTCATCAATGCCTAGATCTTCTTCATTAGTTTCCAAGTTATTCCTTGGAGCAGCTTCAATTGCCAACCGTTGTGGTGCAACAACAAGTCTATTTCGATTTTGATTTTGACCATTAAAGGTCCGGGTAGGAGCTATTCGGAAAGGATCGCATTTCTGCTGAGAGATCTCGCTTCTTGATTTGCAGCATGTCATTAACCAATCTTTGTAGCAAAGGATTTGAAGTACTTGAAGAAGCGCCATCACCTTTGTTACATGGTTGTTTGAGTTTTCCAGCCACGATCAAGTCATCTTCAACTTCCACGACAGCATTTTGTGCTTCAAGTAGATTCACAAGTCTTGCCCTTCATAGTCGATATCCAACTTCAGGCAACAGCGTTTATAAAAAACGACTTTTGATTTTCATCGCTCAATGCGGCGGAAGTGGGGATTTTATATAAAATCCTCTGGAACCTTGCAATAAAGTCCCGCATGTTCTCACTTGGCTCTTTCTTCAATCAAGCGTCGGTTGGGTGATCAACGTCTTTAGCGTCCTCTGCAGGCTTGAATCTTTTCAGAAATTGCTCACGCATAGTCGCCATTGGTTATGGTGCCAGAAGCTAGCCGATAGAACCATTCGCCAGCCAAGTCGTGTAGAGTCTCAATGAAGAGTCCGATAGACATCTTCATGCTCCACTGCAAGCACACCACAAAATATGAAGAAGGCTACCAAATGATCATTCGGGTTTTGCTTTCCATCTCCAAAGAATTTTGGAAAATTCTTTTTGGATCCTTTTGGCAGATCGTGCATAGGTGGAGCCAAGTTCAGTGGCCCAAAAGCTGCTCCCCATGGGACAGGTACTAGTTCTGATTCGCCATGATGAGTGGGGCACGTCTTCTCCTTGTGTAGACTTGGTGAATAATTCCAACCGCCAGATTATGCTGAAGATGATCCGGATCTGGATGGGTGTGCACTCTCCTTCCTGGTGAGAGACTAGATCTACGGCTTCTAACTTGAGGAGGAGGATTGAATTGAATTGCTCTTGCAGATCTAAAGAAATGATCGGTCCTTGCGCCTTCACAAATCGGGTGAATGGACGTTCACCAGTTGAGATTTCTATGGAAAACACTCGATCTTCAAGAGATATAGCTGAAAACCTAAGTAGTCATGAGATAAATCTCCCTCATTTACCGGTGAGGCTCCCGTGTCAAATTTGTCAATTAAAATATGCTAGTATCTATATGGGGTTTTACTTTAACTATTCAACTCATGAACCATAGTCTGTATAGTTCTGCAGTAAGTAAGCAACTGTTTAAGAAAGGAAATATTTATAGAAGGAAATAAAAAACAGGGAAGAAATGGGGAAGATGTGCAACCCAATCAATAGATAACAGAGTTGATTGCATGCACATAGAAGAAACCAATAGATATCAACACACAAATTATAAGCAAAGGTAGCTCCAGATCTAGATCTAAAATAACACAAAGTTTATTAAAAGATCTAAGATAGAAAGCTAGAAACAAAATGCACCGTGACACAAAGTTCTCCGAAAACCTGCTCCTTTATATTCCTTTGCTTCAAGTGGCTATCAGGGGTTTCAGCACAAAGTCTAGAACACAAGAATGTTACTTACAAATTTTGATCATTAACCCGAAGGTTCTTCTTCTACTTATAGAATGTAGAAGGGAAAGTACAAATGGGAAACTCAACTGAACTGAAACATAAACAAGAAGTAAAGATGACATCTGACAATCATCCTCCACTAACTCCTCCTTAAGTGACACATCTATCACTTAACTAATAGAATTGTTCCACATAACTTAAAGCAATGGTTTCAAAACCAATAACTTTAAAGTTTTACAATTTCATCCGGAACATGGAAAATAGAAGAAGAAAGAATAGAAGAAGAAGTCAAGCCAGCTGTAACATTTATATCTTCTTTTTGTTCTGATACTGAATATACTTGTCGAACATGTAATTCAACATCTTCCCATCTGTCTTAGCCACAACTTCCTTTTCTATCCTGAACTGCAGCAATCCTTCGTTCAACACCTTGATACATGCTTCCACATCCTCCAAGCTCGGCCCGAACCTCGCAATATCCGACTGCAGTGCCACCAGTCTGCTAATGGAATTCATCGTGAAAGGCTTAGTGGCTCCATCAATTCTCCCTTGTACCATCAGAAGAGACCCTTCCAGGGAATTAGGCACTCTACTAGGAATGATCCGTACGTATGAAGTAACATTTCCGACCACTTCCTCTCATGAGTGAAAGCAATGATATTGTCTGGTAAAGACGATGCCATACTCTCAAGTGCCTGCATCCTCTTCAACATAATTCTGCAGATCTCCAAACGGAAAGATACTGCAAACTCCAACTACTTCCCCTTCTCAATCGATCCATCAGACAACTGCTCCGCAATTAACACTTCTCCCAAGCAGCTTATTGATTTCGGCCAAAGTACTCAGGTTACTCTCAGCAATTGTGTTCATATCTACTATGCTTACACACCAACCGCTTTGCTTAATTGATCTGCTGCATCTTTCATAACCTTTAGGGGGATGGACACCTCTCCGAGTCAGACATGTAAGCTTGATGAATGATCGACTTTTCCATTCGCCTATAGCTTTTACCTTTTTGCTCACATCTTCCATCTCCCGCATCGATGATCACTCACCGCTTCGACGCTGAAATGGGCCGAGTGGAAGATTTAGCAACCTTGCAATGATCTCGCACAACCGAGATACCTACTTCTGAAGTTCAACTTTCTCCGCCTTTTCTCTGTCAAGCCTAAGGAATAGAGCATCTATCAATGTCTGCGTATCCTGCTTCAATCCTTCTGTGGTGGCTTGACCGATAGGTACTGGTTACTTTATTATGTCTTCTCGTGTGAGCTCATCCTCTTTCTTCCTCCGCCGGAATCCGACATCTCAACAAACTTCTCCCCGACTCCTCGATGATCAACCTTGAAGTTACCTTAGCAACTTTAGGTTTTCTGTCTTTTCCGCCTAGACTCAGGAGCAGCTGCAAGTCGTGTTCCTCCAAGTTCATTTCCACTCTAGCTTCTGGAACCAACTGTGAAGTCAACCATTCTGAGAAATTACTTCTCGGAGAATGAGAAGTTGCTGAGTGTACTACTATCTCCCGCTCTGATTCCTCTCCATCAGAAACCGCTACATGTGTTGTGGCTGCCATCCTCTGAATCATCCAAAGACAAAGCTCTTTCAAACTCTGCCATCTGCAGCTTCAACGTTTCTTCAGGAACAGGTGCTGAACGGAGTGGCTGAGGAGAGAAGATGAATGTTGCCGGATTCAACTGAGGAATGGCAGTGTCCTGCTGAGGTGCAACAATCGGTGAAGTACTGGATGCTGGAGAAGCCGAACTAACATCATGGCCATGGAAGTGATCTTCTCCTTCGAAGGAGACCTTCTGTGCACTTTCATCTTCTCGCCTTCTGTTGCTTTCTCCTCCGTGCTTCCTCTTGAGGGAATCTCCTGCGCCGAAGTTGCCCGTGACTTGATTCATCAATGCTTCATCAAGGCAATATCCCTTCGTCAGCAACCAGTTTGAAGTATTCACTAGAATGGCGCAAACCTTTCCTCAATCGTATGGCAGCCCCCTACGTTCTCTTGAAGTACAACTCTATCTCCTCCCATTTGATGGTATGTGTCAAGTAACACAGCCCCATCATCTTTAAGATCCGCAGGTATCCGTGCTAATCCAAAGTCAAACACTTGTCTGTGCTGATAGCCTGCTGAAATCTTTCTTTCTAACCTCGTACTCACTTTTGCACTTCATCCAAAAATCTTCTAATGAAGGCACATGTGCGTACTCCTGGAGATCGTCTTCCTGGCTACTCCAAATGGATCAAAGTTCACCGTGCCGGAAGAACTCTTGCTCGTACTCAGAGAACATTTCCGCCTCCATTCCTCGAGCTCTATGAATGCTCTGGCAGCTATAATGACCCACAGTGATCGGGAAGAAGCCCGTAGACTTGTGCCGTTTCGACTGAAGGTCGTGCATCTCCACAAGTTGTCTGCTCAGCTCCATGGTGATCAATCTATCATTCGATATCTGGGCAACTTAACCGGTTCTCCAAAAAAGCCGGTGACCCTGAGGTATGTGAAATCCGCAAACTGAATGAAGAGACTGCCAATTCTGGATACAACTTCCCACACTTCCTTGCTCACCTTGTTGGCCTTTAGGTCCCTATCTAGCCTGCAAATGAATTCGTAGAAGAATCCATCATTGACCACTTTGAAATCTTTCGCACGCAGAAGTACAATAAGCTGTGGGTAGCACTCAAAAATGGGGTCCTTAGAAAGAACACCACATCTATCCAACTTGGAGAAGATGCCTTGTGAAGTCAGCTGCGTATACCAAATAGAAGTCATTTTGAAGCCGAAAGTACGCTTCACGCTTCCGAGTTGCTCACCAATGTTGTTCACTAATGATTTCGACCAATTGATTATCGAATCACTTTGTTGATTTCAATGGTCCTGATGAAAGCATACATCCATGTACGGAAAGTGTGAGCGTTCGCTTTGCCATTTATCCTGCATAACAATTTGGCAATATCATCTACCTCCTGTACTAGATTGGACCGCGGAAGAGTTCTTGGGAACTTGGAAGGAGATCTGGGCTTCTTCATGTATCTGTTGTTCATTATGTTCACGCACTCAACTCTATGCTTCTCCCACCTACTACCGACATCCTGAATGCTAATAGAAGTCACCACTTTCGTGCCGAATCTTCAAACAATAATTGATGAACTGCATCCCAACCGGATTATTGTTTTCCCATAAAGATCTCGACCGATCTGGATGATGGATGGTAAGACCTAGCACACTCCATAACGAACTCGCAATCGGTCAGTGTGGAAAAACCGCAGCTCGAATAATTCCACTGCTTTTAACTGCACGCATGAGGGAAGTCTTTCCTGCTCTAGATCTGTCAATCAATTCGGAAAGAGGTTCCGGACCTAGATCTGTGTCTCCAATGTCTGTGAATTTGGAAGTGATGCATGATTCCGTTGTGCTCTCTTTTTCATCCTCTTTGCCATGGTCTGTCTATCTTTGTCTGAACAATTCTTTTTCTTCTTACTCGGCCGAATTCTTCAAAACTGGTGCAGATCTGGATAATTCTTCGATTCGAGGATATATTCAATGTATTGGACATTGATTTAAGCTCCTTTTCTTTTATAAAGCACCTGTAATGAATTCTTAATTCAAGATTGGCAACCGAACATGAACAATGGATTTTAATCATAAAAATCTGCATAATTCAAGCCTCCTTGATGTTTTATTTGCATGCAAAGCAAGCATGAATTTTACCAACTTCACCTTGAGCACTTTTATGCAAACAATTATCCATTCAACTTCCTTCAACCGAGCAAAAAATCCTTTCAATTAATTTCACCTTCTTCTGAGCAAAAATCCTCTCCAAATGGGGCGCACTTTTCCTCTGGGCTGCACTTCTCTGCCTTTGAATTAATTAATTCATCCTTATGGCAGCCCCTGCTTATATAATCTTCACAATTCTATAATTAATTAATGTCTTTCCTATTCTTGACAATTAATTAATTATTTAATAAGCTTTACTCTTCAAATGGGGCACCTATTTTGTGCATGCTCATGGCTGCCATTAAATAAATTAAATTTATTTAATTTTAGACTTCTGCTTCCAGTTAACTCAAGCCTCACAATATGCTTTGACCTTAGCCACTGAAAATAGGAATTAATTTAATCATTTAATACTTTAAAAAGTATTATTTCTCTCCCAAATGGGGCGCACTTTTTGACATAAAGGGGCTGCATTAAATAAATATTATTTATTTAATTTTAGAACAGTCTATTTCCAACTTCCTTTTGTCCATTTACCTCTGTTGACTTTTCCACAAGCCTGGGCGCCAAAATTGGAAGAGAAATTAATTAAATTAATTAATTTAAGGCTGCCTTTCTCTTCCCTAAAGGGGTCGCACTTTTTGGCATAAGAGATTTCTATTTTTAAAAGTCACATGACAATGGGATTATTTACCCTGCAAGGCAGCCCTGAAAATCCCATGATTCACTTAAGTCGTTTTGACTTTCATAATGGGATTATTTACCCTACAAGGCAGCAATAAAATCTCATGATTCACTTAAGTGATTTTTCTTTTATTCCACAATGGGAATTTTTACCCTGCAAGGTAGGTAAGAAATTCCCGCCTGCCTGTTGCCTCTAATTTTCCCATTGTGACTTAAGTGGCGTTGCTTCCATGGGAAAAAGTACCCTGCTAGGCAGGTACAAAATTCCCACCTGCCTTGCTGCTTCCAAAATCCCATGATCCACTTCAAACCCTCTTTTTCCAAAAATGCGGCCAGCCCAGAAGAGGCTTTTTGGTGCACGACTTCGTCTTTTCCAAGAGAACCAGACCTCCGATGGCGAATTCCTTCTGGCACAACGTGCGTATGTGATCTCCAGATACTCCAGGCCAAGAATCAGGCCAAACCGGCAAAGGAATTGATCCAGAGAAATTTCACAGAAAACGAAACGGAAAACACAAAAACACAAAACGTTGCCAGAAGTCACAAATAAAGTCTAGAATGCATTCTTAGTTAAAACCCTACTAATATATGGGAATAATGACATGTACGATCACAACAGAGTTAAACCGGAGCACAAATTGCCTCAAACGGGGCTCAAAATAATTAAATACAAATTTCCCACAGGCAAATCCCGACAACAAAATAAAACAATTTTGGGCATTTGGGTATTTGGCGAAAATGGTTAATATGGCTCCTTGGGAATATCTTGACACAATACGGGAACTTTCTAACAATAAAAACATAAAACAACCCACTATTTTAAAAGTACGAAATTTTTTCGAATAGGGCAGTCTCAGATTTCAAGGTGAAATCTGGGGATACCAGGTATCAACTTAGGATAACCTATTCACCTCGTTACATGCACAAGTACAATCCTAGGAGAAGGCCCACAAACATAAGACAACGTTTAACTATAGGCATTCCTACCGGATGTGTTCGCGACAATGTCACTTAGTATACATGGATGATAATCTCAAACTTGGGCTCTTATTTCCTTAAGCTAGAAGGTGTCATCGAGTATAACGATTTAGGTTCCCTTTAAGATTTTAGTTTTCTACATTATGAAGGATCACACGAGAAGGGTAGTCATACAAGGGTTTTATACTAAGGTTGATTGTTTTATTTAGATTTTCTTTCTACAATTTCAAGGTAAATAGCACAACACACCAGAGATTTAATCATTAATTTTTTTACTGAAATGCACTATAAGAGGTCAAATTCAATTTCAGTTAGCATAAATATCCAGTCTTTTTTACAATACATAATTCTGAATCAAAATGACACCCATGATTAAATGCACATTTCTCTAAACATCCCTAAACACTAGCAACTCATTACAAAATTTCAATAAAAACCATTTCAATGTATCACAGAATGTTGATTTAGCCTCTACAATTTCATTGTTCCAAATAACATGCTAATATGAGATTATCAATAATACTTCACTTCCTCCATGTCTCGATACTGCAACCACCGCATGGTCAGCACAAATGCTGACATGGCATCCACCTAAATCTAACATAATTAACGTTTTAGTTTTTCATTTACATAATCAAAATACTTCACACACAACCAGAGAGGGTTAGAGATATATAATCATTTCATTGCACTTCATTTCTTAATTAAGGGAGAGAGAGAGAGAGATAGAGGAGAGAAAAACACTATTTTTCCAAAAGTCAAATTTCTCAAAACAAGCCACAAAATAGAGTTTCATACAATTATTTATAAGTGTCAATAAGTTTTCACGTCGGTTTATTGACTTGACTAGGGTCCTATGGCCTTCTTTTACATTTTCCTACTAGTTACGAAAACGTCTAATTTTAGCTCAAAGGCTAAGAAACCGCATTCAAAACTGACTTTCAGTGAAAGAACCGCACAATGGGGAAAATTCCTACACGCTCTCCTATATACCGAGAATTCACAAAAATTAACAGAACTAGTTTTCATGACTTACAAAAATCCAAATTACAAATGGCAACTAGTTTTCTCAAGCTACCGGGTCGTAATTGGACTAGTTTGATTTAGTCAACAAAGAAACCGAGGGCCTACAAAACCCTTTGAAAAAAATAGTTAGCGATGAGTTTTTCCCTAAACTAATGGTTGCAGGCAATTGTTGGGTAAAAATACTAGAGGTTTGCGAAGGCGGATACGCATTTCTTTGCTTCAAACGACAAGCCCAAACGAGCCCAACTTTTCACTTTTAACAGCTTCCTAAAACTGAAAAACGGGGTAACAAGGCTCCTAGAGGGGCGGCGAAAAGAGCACAAACGGTCAATCGAGGTCGATCTAAGGCTTGATGTGACTCCCCACATAACAAGGAACACAGACGAAACTTGACATCTCTTTTCCAGGGTTCAGAAGGTTATTTTGCGAGTCTTTGAAAATCGCGATTTACTAACTTTTACCAAGGGACGTTAGCTAGGTTTAAAGGCAACTCAAACTCAACTAGTCAAATAGAGGGATTGCAGCTATCCATTTCGTTACGAAGTTTCCAAAACATCTCGAAAGAGGGTTTAAGACTATGGTTGGCAACCCAAGGGTAGTTCAGATTTGCGTAAGTCACGAGGTGAAGTTTTATTGTTTTGCACTTCGAGTTCATTTAAAATAACCAATTGCATAATGAATCAAGTTTTTATATTTTTTTA
This sequence comes from Taxus wallichiana var. yunnanensis, assembly GCA_018340775.1. NCBI lineage: Eukaryota > Viridiplantae > Streptophyta > Pinopsida > Cupressales > Taxaceae > Taxus > Taxus wallichiana. Next base: position 180,236,509 of record CM031236.1, on the reverse strand, counting down.
TTTCATAAAGAAATGAAGAACTTAAAAGTACGAAGATTATGACAAGTAAAGGTAGAAGACCATGCCCGAGGGGAAAAGCGAATCGGTCAAAGTTGTGGAGCTTCGATTCCACATCTCAACAAGGCATTTCATCAAATGGTTTACATTCGAAATACTCCTCCATTTGCATTTTGTCCGAATTTATTTAAGCCTACATCCTTCTCTACTACTCTGGTAAAAGTGCATCGGCCCTCCTCAAATGCCATAACGAGTCATTTCCAAATACCATAGAGATCGCCCGCATGTGCTTCCCAATGAATGAATGTGAAATAGACTCGTGAACCGGCACCATAGAAACCACATCCAATATACACCAAGTTTTTTTAGATACATGATGGCAATCTTCTTCGATCTATCTTCCCACACGCCCTATCTCTATATCCCATTCCAAGGCTTGGAATGTTAGATAAAATTATACACTGCACATACCATCCACTGCCCATTTTAACTTCCTTGAAGTTTCTAAAACTTTTCAACAACCCAAAATGTGCATACCCAACAAAGATTGCATTCCATGAGACCACGTTTGGTTGGGCGTTTCTTGGAAAGTCTTGCAGCCTTGTCAAGAGCACCATCAGATACATATCCCGCACTCCAAAGCATTTTTGTTTACCTCTATTCTGACTTGCATTTCCAAGAAAGAGATTTGAGCCAAGTGTGTGTTACCATTGCACACCAACTGAGCGGTTGGGGCGAGTTTGTGGGTTTTGGCTTCAAGCCTGCCCAAACGCATTTGCTTAAAAGTTTCATACGCATATTTAAATAATCCCCCTTTGCACAACTTACTGAACCTCTAATGACCACGTGCACACACACCTTTACCTTCTTTTTTTCTTTTTTTTACAGCACCTTTTGCCAAACAATTCACGCTCGTGATCAATGCTTTCTTAATTTACCAAAGATGCCAAATAGGGCATTCAAGCTCCACTTTGGCAAGGAAGAGTGAAAGAGACAAATCTTTCAGAGACATAAGTGGGATAGCAGGAAAGGGCACTTCCAATGTCATAATCCATACCTCGACTACTCAAAATAAAAGGTAAAGAGCAAGAAACATGAAGTGGTAGCCGTTGTCTACCCTGAGAATGGTGTTGCAGGGTTACAGATTACACACGTAGCACAGTGCTCAAAAGCGTAAGAAGCAAAAACAATGCAGCTAGACATTGCGCCCGAATGAAGCGCCTCCTAATCCTCAATCTTCTTCTCATCACAGTTGAGGGAAGCTCATGACCTATTGATCCTTAATGGCATCTCATCTTTCCCAGATTCCCAATTTTTCACCTGTAGACCTCACGGTGGTGGCGCCAGTGTTGTTGATTACGTCATGACTACCCCCAACCTTCTTCCCTTTATTCACCACCTTTCCATCTCCCCCATTCCCCTCGCCGATCATGTTGCCCTTTCATTCTCCTTGTACACTACTCCCCCAACCCCTAGCCCTTCTCATTGCCCTCCACACACCACCCTGAGACTTGCTGAGGGTGACCCCATAACCTTCTCATTTCATCTTCGCCAGCTTCTCCCCCCCTTTCCCCAATTCACTGTGTACCCCACTGACAGGATGTACAACCTTCTTGCCACTGCTATCCATGAGGCTGCCCTGCTTTCTTACCCCCATTCCACTTCCAAGCCCCGTAGTACACGGACATGCCCCATGAACCAATGGTATGATGACGACTGCAAAAACCTCCACCGTCAACTCCGCATGGCCTTTACCCATGACCTCCCATCCTTCCCCCTTAAAATTGCCTATCGTAATCTTCTTCGCCCACAAGAAACGCACCTTTATTGCCCACAAAAGAAGGGATCTCCGCACCTCACTTTCGCATTCCCCCAAACGCTTTTGGCGTACCATCATTCCCCGACGCTCTCCCTTACCCCTAGACCTTGACCCCCATACTATGTTCACTCACACATCCACCCTTTATGACATCCCCGGTCATCCCGAGACCCAAGTTATATCCCCACCCCCACCTGCCACATTTTCACCCACTCAAATGTCAAGAAGGCCATATCGGTGATGAATTGCAGCAAAGCACTAATGAGGAAGGCTTCCAAGCAGAATTTTTCAAACATGGGATCGACACCATCATTAGTTATTTGGTAGACCTCTTCAATCAGGTGGTGTGTACTGGCTTCCCGCAATCTTGGTCCCACCACATTATCCACCCTATTCACAAATCTGGTCCTACTTCTGATCCTAATAATTACAGGACAATTATGGTGGGTCACACCTTCTCTAAGTTGTACGCCACTGTTCTTCATTTGCAGCTTTCGGCATTTCTTGAGCAGTACCAATGCAGAGCCAGAGGACAGGCTGGCTTCAGGACAGGATACCAGACTACTGATCACATTCTTACCCTCCGTGCTATCATCGAGGAAGCACGTCACCGTTCGTGCAGGGTCTTCTGCTTGCTTTGTGGACTTTCGGAAAGCCTTTGACTCTGTTCTCGCGGAAGCCCTTTTCTGCAGACTTAGAGACATTGGTATTTCCGAAACCCTTCTTGTCGCCATTACCCGGCTGTATGAGGAGGTTTTGGGTCGCCTTCGCACTGCTGCTAGGCTTTCCGATTTCATTAGGAGCACCATCGGGGTCAAACAAGGTTGCCCTCTCTCTCCTACTTTGTTTGGTATCTATATTGATGAGTTGGAGGATTTTCTTAGAGACCACATACAGGACGGGGACGGCTGTCTTCTCCACCATGTTCTGATCTACATTCTTCTCTTCGCAGATGATGTGGTCCTTTTGGCCTCTTCGGCGGATGGGTTACAGAGACAACTTGATGCTTTAGCCCTCTTCTGTGCGATCATAGGCAACTTATAGTCAACATGGGTAAAACCAAGGTTATGGTCTTCAATGTGTTGAAGACCTCTAATTTCCATTTCTTCTACAGGGGGGAGGAGTTGGAGATCACCAACTCCTACACCTATCTAGGGTTCTCTTCTTTGGACCTCGGTTCAGTTTATGTCCGGCTATTCAACCCCGCATCAACAAGGGGTATGGTTCCCTAACGATCTTGGAGAGACAATGCTTCGCCATCACTTTCAGGACACGTTGTCCAAGATGTCTCTCTCGAGACTCTCTTGTGAGACCCACTGTTCTTTATGGTTCTGAGGTTTGGGCCCCTCACCGCCAAGTCGGATTGGGCCTCTCGCTGAGCGGGTTCGAGATCCTTTTGCTCGGACATCATCGATGCAAAGAGATTGTTTCTCATCATATCATCCTTGCCGAGTTTGGGGCTCGCCCTTTCAGACTAGAGGTCATCTTTGGTCTCATCTCACTCTTGCACCGCATCCAGGGACTTTCGACTCCTCCACTAGCAGGGATAGATACATCTACCTTGCTTACTGCTCTTCTAAGGCCATTACTCTCTCCGACTGTAGTGGTCGTGTTCGGTGCTTTGGTATGCCGAGACCTCTCGTCTTCTTGGATCTCTTCGGATCAACATGGACCGTCTTCCCCCTTTTAGGTATTCCATGGATGCTCCTGCTCACCTCCTTCCGAGCACGCAGGATTTGCACAGAATTATCAGAGACGACATATACAGACTATTCACCCAGGTTACGTGGACCAACTCCCGAGAGGAACTACGCCCGAAAATGGCCTTCTACGCCAATCACTTCCTGGAAGTCAGCAACGGACTCATCATTCGGCCCACCTATATCTCCCGTCATTGGATGCATGCTCTTCGCATATCTTTGGGCCAGTTCAGAGTCGGATCCCACAGGCTTCGGGTCGAGAGTGATCACCATTTGGTTCGTTCTGAGAGGATCTGCCAGCTTTGCTCCCTCCAGGAGGTTGAGACAGAGGAACATTTCATCTTCCGATGCCCCATCTATTATGAGATCAGAGGGAGGTTTCATTGTCTCTTCCGTGAACATCCTACGTTCACGACCTTCTTCAGGTATTATGATCAGAGGTGTCTTGCTCTCTATTTACAGGAAGCCATTAAGCTCCGTGACAAGGCCCTTCATCCTCCATCCAGGGAGGCTACTATTCGACAGATCACATCTTTTTTTGATTTGCTCCCGGGTGTGAGGGGCACTAAGCGGGGGCATGACCCTAGTGGAGATCTCCTGGCTAGGTCTGTCAGGATTAGAGGAGCTTCTTCCTTGACCAGAGACTTCCGGATTCGTGCACAGCCAAGAGCCCCCTCTTTTAGACGACAGACCACTAGGTCCACCCAGAGAGCTCGACATTCCACGGAACATGGGCGTCTCCAACAGTTTCCAGTCCCTGATACCAGACAACAACACATCACCAATTTCTTTACAGTTGACCTTGGGTGACAGTCGTGAGGGTTGGTGTCGAGGCCTTTCCCTCCACCTTCCTCTCATCCCTTGTGCTCTCTTCTTCTTTTTCTTCTTCTTTTGTTGTTTTCGGAGACCCTCTTGGGTTTTCCCTGTTGTTTCTGCTTTGCTTTGTATTGTACAGTCCCATTGACCTATCTTTGTGGTCACTTGTTGGACATTTAATATAATTATCTTATCTTCTTCAACAGACAAAACAATGGTAGGAATTCATTTTTCCTTTCCTCTCAAAGACAAATGAACCCACTTCAGATGCAGATACAAATCCAAATCAATCAATTTGTATATAGTAAAGTGAGGAGATGTTAGGATTACAGCTTTATCTTCGTGCGCGGGGATGGTTTAACTCATAATGGTACTAATTTTAGGACGGCTATTAGTGAGAGCTCTGTTTAGCATGGTCCCCTGCAACGTTTTGTTTATTTAATTATGAGAGTACAGAACCCTACTTTACCAATATTAGTAAAGCAAAGCCCGACTTCTACACTCACTGCAACTATCCAATTACTGCTAAATTTACAACATTAACTTGGGTTTCACCGTGGTTAACGCCTCTGGATTTCAAATAAAGTGCTTGTATTATTATGCATGGAAAATGACAGGTCTGAAAGTCTTTTAGGATGCCCATATGCTTGCATCGAGACAATGCACCTTGGGTAGTTGCAAACTTGCAACTACAACTTCTGGCAAACATCCTCAATCCTCATGCCTAATGGAGGCCCATGCTCTGACAAAAGCTGCCCATTTCCCCTCCCCACATGCCAAGACTCCACCACCAACCACAAAATTCCCCTCTTTTTTGTTTTTTTATTATTTCTTTAATTTTGTTTATTAAATATTTGTTTCTTTCTTTTATATACATATATATAATTTATATATATTTTAATTTGTTTCAAGTTATTTTATTCTTTAATTTTAAATAAATATAACTATTATTATTTTTTAATCAGTAATATTATTATTATTATTATTTTGCCTTTTAATTAAATACGTTTATACGCATAGGCTTAATTTTATTTATAAGTTTTGTAAATCCCTCCTAAGACCCTGATAATCTTTATAATATTATTGTTTTATCAAATTACTTGAAGACGAGATGTGAGCCAATAGCTTATAAAAAATTTTCTTACCTTGGTGACACCAAGGCGGGGTGCTAGTTAGCAAGAAAGTGACTTCGTGAAGGGAACCACACTTTCACCGATGGGGCGAAAATAAATAGGGACAGGCACAACAAGCCAAAAGAGATATTAAAAACTCGTACCACAATTTCAAACACTACCTAGAGTTATCGACTAGGACACACATACAACCCTTGTTTTATCGCCTTTCGCGAGAATGACTACGAAGCTACCAGAAAGAGCTAAAAACCTTTAAACTAGGTTTACTTGACAGAAAATGGTACGGGCACTACAGAGCTATTGGTCACAATCGAAGAATATAGACAAAGTAAGCTAATGCTTAGAGAATTGAATTGCACAAAATTGATTCTTATTGCTAAAATCAGCAAAGCACACGAATTAGATCAATATATACCAATAGCGCTTTCCAATCTGATACATAAAATCATCTCAAAGCATATCAACAACAGACTCAACCCCTTCTTCACAAAGCTTATATCTACTTCCCAATCAGTATTTGTTCAAAAAGGAAGATAGAGGATGGCATCATAGCTGTTCAACAAACTATGGATTTATTAAAGACACAAAAAAAAAGACCATGAATTATGATCAAATTAGACATTTCAAAGGCCCTTGACAAATGAATTGGGAGTTAATAAGGAAAACTATCAAGATTTGGCATTAACAATCAAATCTTCTAGTGGATTAGGAGCTGCATTTGCACTCCCACTTACACAGTAGCTATTAATGGAGAAATAGGAAAGCCCTTCCACTCCACTAAATGATTATGACAAGGTGATTGGTTGATTCCATGGTTGATTATTCTAATGAATGAAAATCTCAACAAATCCACAGCTGAAAAATGAATACGGTCCCATGAGTGGACACGTACAGTAGTGACCAGCCAAACAAACCAATTCCAAGACAAGTTCTGAAAACTATTGTGCCTGTAATTTGTAAATGTAGCTGATTTATTGCAAAGCGTTCGTGATCTCCAAAATGCCATAACTACCGCTTTACCCGATAGTGGCCCCAACATGGATCATATGACGATGCACCTAACGTCAAACATAACATCGGACAATGGGGAGAAAAAGAAGTAAAAGAATGAATCCATGAATCCCCATTGTCAAGTGATCAATCGATTGACCCCATGCTCCTGAAAATGAAATTAACTTGATGGCCAACGATATTATATATGGAGATACTTGGGAGAAACCTAACAAACACCGTTGTGAATGGTGTTTCAAACATCAATGTTCTTCCAAAGGATACTTGGAAAGTGTCAAGAAGTCAACTATCTCGCCTCCAACATTCCAACTAATGGGAGTAGGCCAATATCACATAAAGTTATTTGGTGTATTGATGGGACAAAAGTTATATATTGGAACCCAAACCTTTTTAATGAATTTTGTAGTCATCTAATTGTGAAATAAGGCCTACACTTTGCATTGTTGGGCGAGATTGGTTGATAAGAATTAAACCCAACCACAATCGGAAGAAAAATTTACTCTCTCATGCGAGATTCAAACTCTCCTCCTTTGTCATTTCATCAGATGCAAACAGACGGTCCCCCAGCATATTATTTTGGCAGAGTTCGGAGCCCGACCTTTCCGTCTGGAGACTATATTTGACATATCATCCTTTCTTCACCGTATTAGGAGGTTTGGTGATCTCTCCGATGAGCAGGACAAGTATCCATATCTCGCCTATTGTTCCTCTGTGAGTATTGCCCAGGCTGTGGGCCATTGTTGGTTTGCCGAGACTTCTGCCCTGTTGGACTCGGTATACAGATTGATCGTCTCCCCCTCTTCCAGTATTCTCTGAATGTTCTCAGTCATCTCTTGCCCACCAAGCAATGTTGAACAGTCCATCCCAGGAGGATATCTACAGGAGCTTCGTTCGGACTACTGGGTGAGCCCCCACAGGGTTTGCGCCCTAAGATGTCCTTTTATGCTGAGCACTTTCTTGAAATCAAATATGGACTCATCATCCACCTCAATACACCTCTCGTCACTGGGTGCATGCCCTCCATATACCTTTGGGTCAGTTTCGAGTCGGCTCCCATAGACTTCGGTGCGAGACTGATCACCACATTGATCGGGAGGATAGACTTTGTAGGCTCTGTAGCCTTCATGAGGTGGAGACAGAGACTCATTTCATCTTCCGCTGCCCCATATACTATGAGATCAGAGGACGTTTTCACTGTCTCTTCAGAGGGATTCAGACTCTCCCGGCCTTCTTCAAATATATCGACCAGCGGTGTCTTGCCCTTTACATCCATGAGTCTTTGCTGCTACGAGACCGGATTCTTCATCCCCCTCCGAGAGTCATCCCCACGAGACGAATTACAACCTTCTTTCTGGTTCTACCCGCAGGTGGAGGAACTAAACGGTAGAGCCTTTCTGACCCAGATACCATGCATAGATCAGTTCGTCCCCGGTTGGACCTTCACTCTTCCCTCGATCACCGCCAGCAGAATCGGATGCACACACATACCAAAGGGCGGTAGCTCCATTCGGACTCAGCCGTCGCTTCGGTCTCGTATCTCAAGCGGGGAAGGAGGTTTTCACCCCCTCTTCGGATTGCCAGTCCATTAGGAGCTTCTTTTCGTCGGCCTCTATTGTTAGGAGGGGTGTGGCTACCATTCCTAATTAGACCATTGGTCCTCGTTTGCCCCCCTTCATTACCTTCTTTGCTTCCCTTGTTTTTCTCCCCCGCTTGCTCCATTGCCCCCGCATGTGGGGGTATTGGCTTCGGGCTTCCTTTTTGTTGTCTTTTCTCTTCTTTTCTGTTTTTGGGAACTCATTTTGAGTTGTCCCCGCTCGCACTTTGTATATTGTTTGGGCTGCAGTCCCATTGACCTACTTTTGTGGTCATTCGTTGGACATTAATATATTTATCTTTATCTTTATCTTTATCTCCATTGAAAACAAAGGCCAAAAATATGTGACAAATCTAGGGAGACAGGCAAAGAAGTGAGGAACCCGCCACATTTAACTCGTTAGACTTCATTCCGAAGAAGAGAGCTCTAAATATGGAAACCGAGGGGTATTATGGAGCCAAGCAATGAAGGAATCTTGAGTTATAGTCATGTTCCAAATAAGAGACAGACTCCCTCAATGCTTTATTCCATTCATAAATGGATGAGTAGGAGGTGTTCCAACCTTATTACAATAGCAATGAAATTATGGAGACAAGATAAGGCTTGCAAAGAGATGACAAAAAGAAAAATTCAATGAGCCATCAACTTCAAATTCGACTCACCCACGTGAGTTTACAAAGTTGAGGATGAAAAGTTCGATGATAAGTTGGCCCACCAGTTTAGATGTGCATCCAACATGAAGTTCATAGAGCCGACTACAATATGCATGAGAACGCTCGAGTCTAAGGATAAAATTAAAATGGAAAGTGAAGCATGGACTGCTTTTGAAGTTCGAGTCACTCGTCTAGAGGAAATATTGTTGTAATTTGACCAATACTTGTGGGTATATGAATTTTAAATCAAGGAAACTTGTGTTGAAAATACGAAGGAAGCACAAGGATGATATGTATGTGAGGTGCCATGTCCAAGAAACTTATATAAAAATTGAAAGCATATTTAAGGTAATGTGGCTCAAACCATCTACGATTCAAGAACTTTTGGAAACTAGAGAGCGAAGCTTCGAGAACTTGGATGGGATGATAGTCAAAGATACATGAACGATTCCAAATTAAAATTATATTGGCTAAGGAAAATAAATGTCAACATGATTAATATTGAGCCTCTAAGTACGATAGTTGACTTATCGGGAAACACTAGGAAAAAAATATAAAGATATGACTACAAATGTCCCATTTTGAAAAAATAATAAAGAGGACGATTATAAAAGTAAGAACACATGTCTAACCCCACCATACACCCTAAAAACACTATCCGACTGGACCAACAAAAGATACTAAAAGAATTTCAATCTTCTCTTCCCACCAAATGTTAACAATGTTAGAGCCAACCTATACACTCCACACATCCAGACCCCTCACTTTGGCTATTGTACTTCACCCTCTATGCACACCTTACAACCTCAATCAGTGCATTCCCAACTCATTCATCATACGATTTGGCCATACGATTTGGGCTCTCCACTATATGCCACCACTCATCCCACATTGCCATACACATCCATTGAACATGCACCCTTGGATATGCACTTTGTACCATCATCTAAATTCATTTACATTTCACGGTTTGTTATAGCTTTTGCTATTATGGCGTATGAGGAGTGTTTTGCTTTGCATCGTGATACAATTTCTACAATGCTTTGCTACAATTACGTATGGCTCATATGTTACCGTCATGTTAGGAAATTTCTTTGTTAGTGCTCCATTAATTATGTGAGTTAGTAAAATATAGATTGTTAATATTGTAAGTTGTTAATACACTTACGTAGGAGATCGAGGAGTGATTATAGGGATTTTTTACACGGTTTTGGCTCTTTAAAAGCCCTCTACTCCTCATGCACACCACACAACCATTTGAGCTTGCATTGCTTGTGTTGAGTGGATTTTGGAGCGAATTCAAGAGAGAATTTGAGATTTGCATTTGGAGGTAGGTTTTTTTTTTTTTTAATTCTTTTCAAGTTTTTTCAAATTTTGTGTATATTATTTAGGTTTTATAGATTCATATTGTGATTCTAAATACATGTAATGTAAAATCAAATGCTTGTAATTTTTTTATACTCATTTCATAAATTTATGTATTTTTTTTTTTTAACGCAAATTCATCAGAAATTAGTTAAATTTTATGTATGTGTATCAGAATCGATTCGCTTTTGTAATTCTAAATACATGTAATGTAAAATCGAATGCTTGTAATTTTTTTATACTCATTCACAGCAAACGTGAGGTATGTATATATTTTTTTTTACGCAAATTCATCAGAAACTAGTTAAATTTTATGTATGTGTATTGTAATCGATTCGTTTTGTAATTCTAAATACATGTAATGTAAAATTGAATGCTTGTAATGTATTTTTTTTTTTACGCAAATTTGTTATTCAGGCACGTTTTTTTAATTAAATTAAGTTTACGTTTTCTAATTTTTTAAATGTGCATCAGGTCAGCAGATTAGAGCTTAACAATGGCATCGTGCTCAGCATCGTTCGCATCTCGGTCAATCACTAAGCAGGACCGTTCCTCCGAATGCCCGTTCCAAAGCATGGAAGTATGGTGTACGTGGAGCTAATGAGAGCGAAGTTTTTTGCAATTTCTGTAACAAAAAAATGAATGGAGGCATCAATCGTTTGAAATATCACCTTTCAAGTATTGTTTGCCGAGATGTTACGGTTTGCCCCAACGTGTCGGAAGAGGCAAAGCGAGAGATGAGAGCAGAGCTGGCAAAGTTAGAGGAGAAGAAACTAGAGAAGGCAAGGCTGAAGGCAGCCATAGCACAAGCTATTAGACCTGGGGCTGCAATGGCAGAGGATTTAGACGATGATGCGGCAACAATTATGGGCTCTACTCGTGGTCCACGCATACGAAGCGGAAGAGCCGAAGAGGCGCATCTTCATCGAGTTCGAGCAAAGGCATACCGAGTTTTTTTGTGGCAAGGAACACACCTGGAGCACAACCTTCATCGAAGGTACAACTTTAACAACAAATATGCACGAGGAAGTGGATAAAGCTTGTGCAAATTTTTGGTACTACAACAACCTGCCGTTCAATGTGGCAAAGAGCCCATACTGGGAGTACTTGGTGACATAATACTGATAAATGCAGGAAAGGGTACAAGCACCCTCTCCAAAAGATTTGAGTGGAAATACTTGAGGGTGCAATCAGCAGATGCCACTACCATGCTAAAGAGCACAAGAAACAATGGAAAAATTCGATGCACCATTCTTTCGATGGGGTGGACGGATGGAAGGAACCGCACTTTGTTAATTTTTAAAAGCTTTTCAAACGGTGAGATGGTGTTTTTAAAGTCTATCGATGCCTCTAACATAATAAAAATGCAAAGAATTTGAGTGTTATGTTAGAGACAATAGGTCAGATTAGAGGTCAGGTGTACATAATGTTGTGCAAGTTGTCACACATAAATGCAACAAAGATATGTGGCGGCCGGGAGACTACCGCAGAGAGACATCCATCACTCTTTTCGACTCCTCAGGCAAATTTCATCGCCTTGACCTTCTTTTGAGGACATAGGCAAAATTGATCGGGTGAGGCCGGTCAGAAGATGCAAGATCCATAACGAAGTACATATACAATCACCCTTGGGTTCTGAGCTTGATGAGAGAACACACAAAGGGGAAAGAGCTTGTTCGAGCCAGTGTCACAAGGTTTAGAACTAACTTCTTGACGTTGCAAAGTATTTCTAGTTTGTCACACCTCTTTGAAACAAATGTTTGTGAGAGTCAAACATGGCTAGACTCACAATATTCAAAGAAAGTCGATGGAGAGAGGGTCAGAAAGATAGTTTTTGATGATATCTTTGCAAAGAGAGCTATAGAGATCATCAAGGTAATTTCAAACTTCGATTTATATTTCATTCCTTTATTTTAATTTGTTAAATTATAAATATATTGTTCTACTTTTCACTTTTTTATTTCATTTCTAATATGTATTGTAAGTTTGCAATCTTACATTTTAATTTGTGTGTAGGTGTCGAGAGCTGCAGAGAGTTTTGCTTGGTCGATGGGGAGCAAAACCCCATGGGGTTTATATATGAGGCCATGGATAGGGCCAAAGAGTCTATCCAAAACTATTACAGGGGGATATCGTCAGATATGGTCCCTTTTGGGAGATTATTGATCGGAGGTGGAACAATCAACTCCACCAACCTATTCATGCAGCAACGGGGTACTACCTCAACCCCAAGTATTTCTACTCCGACAACTTCACAGATGTGAACGGAGAGGTTATGGAGGGCCTTTCAACATGTATTGAGAGGATGATACCGATGTTGAGACGAGGGACCTCGTCATTTTAGAGCTGCAGAGTTACAAACATGCTAGGGGGAGACTCTTTTCTTCGGTGCTAGCTATTCGAGGGAGATCCACACAGTCACCAGTAATAAAAATTAGAATGTTTACCAAGTTACTTATTAGTTACAGATTTGATTTTATTAATTAATTATAAATTTTTTATTATCTTGTTTGTAGGTTCTCGTGGGAGGATCGGGAGGGAATACCCCAAATCTTCAAAAGTTAGCCCTCGAAATTCTATCTCAACCTCAGAGCGCTTTCTAGGATGTGAACGCAACTGGAGTTTGTTTGAGGCCATTCACACGAAGAAGCGCAACAAGTTGACTCAAAAAAGGCTCAACGACTTGGTTTTTGTGCAATACAATCTCCGGCTTCGCACAAAAAAAGTTGAGGCCACATCAGAGGAGCTCATTGATTTGGATGAGATAGATCCATACAGTGAGTGGACTGGGCAAGAAGAGGAAAACCCTACGTTCACAGAGGACGAGATTGCTTCTTTTGAGAGGGAGGCTATGGAGGGAGAAGCACTAGTAGGACTCCGAGAGATATCGATCGATGACATCTTTGGAGGTGATCTCCAACATGCAGCAGAGGAGCCACCAACACCACCATCTAGTTCCAGGATCGAGCCAAATTCGCAGCCTTCTAGGAGGAGCGTGGAGACGCAACCGAGTGTGGGGACTAGTAGAGGCACTAGACCCTCTCCCCAATATTTCTCTAGATTGGGGAAGAGGAAAATGTAATTTATCAGATATCAGAATCTCAGATAGATATGAAATTTATGATGATATTTTTCAATGTCAATCATCATAAATTCATATTACTTATCAGCCGGCTATTGTATTCGCATGATGATGCGATTTTGTATTGTATTTGTATTCAAATCTAATAGAAAACACTTCTCCAACATTTTATGGGCTCATTTGATACATTTTGTAGCTATGTGTTGCTTAAAATTTATGTTTTTAAAGAAATTTGAGTATTTTTTAAGTTGTCGAGTATTCCCGAGTATTGGCCGAATATTGCCGAGTTTTTGCCGAGTTTTTTTTTTTGGGTCTGCCGAGTATTTGCCAAATGCGAGTATTCCAACTTTTCTTAACTGGTTTAATCTAACCTTTTTGCACCTTTGGCATCTTCATTGATGATCTCACTCGGCATTTGTGCTGAGATATGTTCATGTTCCTCAGACCTGTGCAGATCCTCTGATGTGTCCCAGGATTTTGGACCAAATCTATATTCATTTGACTTTGTTCAGACCTGCATTCAGTCAGATATGTATGCTTGAGAAGATTTGTCGATCTATCTATCCCTTCATTTCCAATCCATTCTAATCGCTTGGGCATTTAGTTTTAAAGATCTACATTTCTTTTTCCATACGTGCATGTGTAGATCGTCGATGCATCCATCAACAGGAGATTGTGATTCCTATGCCTTCACATTTTCTGCATTCCTCGAAGTCGTTAATCCATGCAATTCGGATCAGATTCTACCAATCTTACATTGCATGCCTGATCAAAGAAGCATTCGTGTGTTTTTCGCCTCACAAATGGTGCCAAGCTTGTGACTGCCACGCCTTCACTCTCACAGCCGGCCACATGAGTTTTTATTCTTTTCAAAAACAACAAGAATACAAACAACGACATTTGAAACAGGTTGATAGACATGCCGCTAACAAGAGGTAGATGAGCACAAGGTCAATTTCGAAGGTTAAAGGAATTCCACATGTGGCACCAGGATCTCCTATTGTATTCTACCGCCATTCACGACTTCAACCAGTCTGCATGAGCTGTGAGGTCTTCCATGTGCACCAATATTAAGAGCAACACTATATCATTATTTGTGTAAGTCGATATGTTTTGTGGTCTTTATTAAATGTCATTTAAATGAGTCGTCATTGTTAATTAAGTGTGTGTCAAAACATAGTCTTTTGTCATTATATTTGTTTCATTACGTTTTAGAGTCACTAGAGTATAGAGTGTAAATTGATGTATGTAGTTAAAGGAGAAATCAAGAAGTTGTCTCTCTCAAAGACTCGTAATTTAAGTGTCTTCTGTCCATCTATTGTGTATTGAAAGTCATTGTCAATCAAATAGGTGATTTTAGGATATTCGTTTGTTGTCATTTTTAAAAATTATTGTCTAGTATCATTAAAAATTGTATTGTCAAGAGTCAGAGTCAAAAGTTTGAAAAATAAAAAAAAATTGCCTCGCTTTCAATAATTGGACGCATTTTCACTTGTATGCAGCATCCATCTTGTGGGGATGAATTGTACAATGAGCTTCATGATCAAATCCAATTGAGCTAGCAGCATGACACCGAGGACAGAGGCAAGGATGTTGAGATCGATCAACGCGACCTCTCATCAATCACCAATGACAGGGGCTGCATATCAGTTATGGTGGCACATTTTTGTGGTGTGAGTTTTTGTTTTTCAATTATGCTTCATTTCAATTTTTCAGCTTTTTAGTGTGGTGTGTATTGTGGATGCTGGAAAAATGATTGTATTGAGAGCAGCTAACTGCAAAGATCCTCTAAATACGGTGATCCTTTGACTACAGTGATCCTCTGACTTCCATAATTTGTTGGAGGATGATCGGTCAGTGAATACATTCATTGGCAATGATGTGCAGCAAGATCCAAGACAGCACGATCCAATTAGTATGCAGTTTGGTATGATTTCTTTTCAGTGTTCCTGGTTGTGTGAATAAAGGAAATTTCACATTGTGGGGGAACATGACACCAATGTTCCATTTCCATTCTGCGCCTAAAACGAATAAAGTCAAAGGTAACTTCCAGTGGCAATGGCAATTTCCTATGTTGTTCGAGATCGAGTGGCAGCGATCAACAACAGTGGTTGCAATTAAGAACATTGTGATTCTTATAGGAAGTAATGTGAAATATCTTTCCTGTATATGTTCTATTGTTCAGTTTTGTAATAAGCGAGTTGTGATTCCTATATACTTCCCTGATGTACAAGCATAGTGGCGAACAAAAGCACCAGAGTAAGTTCATGGATCTTGAAAGGGTTTGTGGGAGATCCAGAAAACCACACGAGGTGGACAGTCGATCGGTTCTTGTCACGTCAAGGTTTGTGGTAAGCCTATTTAAAACCATGGAAGGAGAGAGCCTTTCTTTTGATCAAGATCATGAGTCACATTGTAGGACATGTTTCACAGAGGGTGATCATACTATAGATGAGTGTGTGGATGTTTTTCTACCATGTTCACACTAAGGGGGGGAATGTTAGGAAATATCTTTGTTAGTGCTCCATTAATTATGTGAGTTAGTAAAATATAGATTAAGTTAATATTGTAAGTTGTTAATACAACTTATGTAGGAGATTGAGGAGTGATTATAGGGATGCAAGTTGTTAGAACAACTCACCTATATTCGGGTGAGTGGTTATAGGAAAATAACTATATATTTGTAACCAGCTCCGTATGAAAATAAATTAAATTTTTGTGTGTTTGATCTGCTGTTGTACCATCAGTCTACTACAGTGGCATACAACTGCCAATACAGAAATTAAAGACAATGTAACCAGGCAATAACACGAGATAACTTGAAAGTGAAATATTTCTTGAATATTAAAATGAAAGATCAATCTCTTAATAGGAAGAAAGCAATATAAACCCTAAATTATGATTGACACAAACCCTAACCCTAAAATGACATAAGTGACTATTAAGTAATTATTACCCCACTTTAACAAAATGCAAAGTCATTAACTAACTTTATTAATTCTATGTATAGTATGGCCATTATAACTCTAACATCCTCCTTAATGGTCACTCTAGAAAATACACCAAGTTTATCTCTAATTTTACAAATTTATCCAGGCCGAGAAAATTGGTGAGAATGTTTGCAGTTTGTTCTTGAGTTGGACAATATTGCAACTCAACTGCTCCATCTTCTACAAGTTGTTGAATGAAATGACAATGTATGTCGACATGTTTTGTGCACTTGTGATAGATGGGAATCTTTGTCAGCTTAACAACTCCTTGTGTATCACAAAAATGCATTGTAAAATCAGTCTGATCACTTGCAGATCTGCAGGCACTCTTTTAATCCAAACTTCATCACATGCATCTTTAAATGCTGCTCCATATTTTGCTTCTACAGAGAAAAGTATTTTGGTTTTGGGGTTGTCATAAATCGGGAGATATAGCTGACTGCATAGCAAAAGTTAGAACTAGTGGTAATAAGATAGATCAAGGTACCAAATAGTTTCCTATCGACTGCTTCATTCTTTGCTTTTGAATCAGTCTTAGATAAAAATTTCAACCATGTCTCCATAAGTGTAGATGAGATTTTACCATTTATCATCTTGAACCCATCTAACAAGTTTGTTGCTTATTTTGTTTGAGAAGCAAAAATATGTTTATCAGTTTGCCAAATTTCTACACCTAAACAGTAATGTAAGATGCCTAGATTTTTCATGCCAAAAACAAAACAAAAATTTGATTTTACCTTTTCAATAGGTCTAACCTCACTGCATGTGATGATGCTGTCATCAACATATACCACTAGAATCACCACATCACCATTCTCGCTTTTGATGTAGAGATTGGGGGTAGGAGTCAGACTTCTTCTGAATCACTGTTCTCCCAAATACCTATCAATTTTTATATAGTGCCCTAGGAGCTTGCTTTACCCCAGTCTGCACACCATATGTTCCTTCCCTGGGACCTGAAATTCCTATGGTTGGCATATGTATACTTCTTCCTCTAGATCTCCATTTGATGTGCTTTCCAACCAAATTGTGTTGCCATGGCTAGAACCAATCAGAGTTTCTTTTCATTTTCGCAGAAGAAAATTTCTCCCTCATAATCAAATCCCTTCTATGCAAAGCCCTTTGCAACCCGCCTTGCTTTATGTTTGTCAAGTGTGCCATCTACTTTATACTTGACCTTATATACCCATTTGCAGCCAATGGGTTTCTTCCTAACAAGTAGCTCTTCAAGAACCCATATATGGTTCTTCATCAAAGTTTCATGTTCAGCTTGGTCTTCTCCCATTTTGGTTTTCCTTTGGCCTCTTCATATACTTCAGGTTCAAAAGAAGGTTGAAGCTTAACCATCAAAGCATGATTCACCATATCAGATGTCTAACCTTTTTAATTCTTCCTTCCTCTCCCATATAAGGGAGCTCGTCTTCCCGAACATTGACATAGTTGGTGTACCATCATTTTGGTATCTTCATTTTTAAATTTTTCCTTACCCTTCCAATCAGCACTGGTGTCCTGCTGATTTGAGGACTTAGCAGCTACATATTGGCTGAAATTTTCTCAAGATTCATACCCAGGAGCTTCCTTCACCTCCTGTTGACCATCCCTGTCCATCATATCACCCATATTTTCTGCAACTTTCTGATCTAATTCATGCCCAGCCTTTATCTGGAACAACCCTACATTCTCATCAGCTACAACATCCTCACTAAGGCATACTTTGTTCGTTTCCTAATCAGCTAACCTATATGCTTTATGGTGATCATATCCCATGAACATCAGCTTCTTCTATTTTATATCTAGTTTGTTTGGATTTTCATCAGGAACCCCTGCATACTTTAAACCAAAAACTTTGAGATGACTTTAGTGTTTTTTTTCCAAACCAGGCCTCTTCTGGAATCATCTTTTTTACCGCTTTTGTTGGAGACCAGTTTAGTAAATACATTGAAGTGTGGCTTCCACCCAAAATTCGTCAGGAATGAATACTAACATGCACTGTGCCATCTCCACAACAGTGCAGTTTCTCCTTTCTGCAACTCCATTTTGTTGTGGAGTGTAGGGATAGGTATAGTGTCTCTGAATTCCCTCTCAAGTGCGAAAACCAAGAAAATCTCTAAAACAAAATTCACCTCCATTATCTGATCTAGTGCATTTAATGTTATTCCCTTATTGTTATTCTACCATGACCTTGAACTTTTGAACTCTTCAAATGCATTAGATTTTTAAAAAAATACACACACATCATTTTGAAAAAGTCATCGACAGAAAGTAAGACATACCTGGCACTGGAAATTCGATGTCACCTTCATGGGTCCACAAATGTCAGAGTAAATCAATTCAAGAAACTCCTTTTCCCTCCATGCTTGTCCTTCATAAAATAGCAACAAGTGCTACTTTTCTGGCTAGCATCCTCCACATAATCCTTGCTGATTCTGAATTTCTAATAGGCCATCAACCAAACTTTCTTTACCTAGAAAAGAGAGATATTTCAAACTTAAATGCCTATAGCTTTGATGCCAAAATGTGTTATTGTGATGGCCACTCTTGGCCATTAAGCATACTCTTTTTCTTCCCTATATCAATCAATCTGAAAAGCCTGTGTTCCTAAATACCCAAACCAATTGTCTTCTTTCTGACCTTGTCAATAATATAACATTTATTATTGCTGAAAATCACATTAAAATTAGGATTGTAATTCACAGTCTCACTGATTCAAAGTAGATTATTTTCCTAACCAGGAAAATAGAAGACATTCATGAAGAGAATTTTTGTACCTCTTAGTGTAATCAATACATTTCCTTCAGCTTCAATCATATAATCCTCTCCTCCACTGAGCATCGAGCTAGGAATAGAAGTATCTACTGCCGAGTCAAGACACACCAATCTCTTATGTTCATGAAATGCTTGATGTTCACACAATCTCTATTATTTGTAGCCATAAAAACCAAAATTTATCACTTTCTTTATGTTCTGCCATATTGGCCTGCTTCTTAGGCTCTTGGTTATTTTTCTCATCCCATAACCATTTAATATAGAATTTGCTCTTATGACTTGGTTTTCCACAATAGAAGCGCTTAAAATGTTTTCGTTTTCAGATTACTTGAATTCTTTGTCTTGCTGCTGTCCTCTTTGTTTCCACCATAATTTTACTTAGCAAACTTGCTTTTGCCCTCGAAGTGTGTTGCCAAAGCCATCTCAAACCCTCAGTCTCGTTGCCACTGCCAAATTGCTTTTTCCACTTGTCTTGTTGCAATAGTTTAGTGCTCAACTCTTCAAACTTGAGGTCAATGTCAGTAGCCGTAAAATTTAGGGTTTCAATAAGATGCTCAACCGAAGCTGGTAAGCCCTTCACAATGATTACCACCATATCTTCTTCCATCTTCTTTGCCCAATGGCATTCAATTGTTCTCTAATATCCTTTATCTTTATCAAATGATCCCATAGGACACTTTCATCCATTTTAAAAGAAACAATATATTCTTAAGGAAGAAAGCTCTACCTTTATCAGAGATTTCATGCAACTCCCTCAACTACTTCCAAATGCCTGATGTGTCATTGCCAGACTGCAGATTTAGTAGCATTTCATCAGTCACAGATAGCTTTATTAGAATCACAGTTTCTCTATTCCGGTCATTGAACTTCTCCTAGTCATTTCCTGTTGTTGCAGATCAGGTTTCCTTCCCCAGAACAAACAGATATAAGGTTTGTACTAAAAATGGCTAACAATCTCTGTTTCCAGGTACTGTACTTCTTCCCGGAAAACTTTTAGCTACCCCCAAACATAATATGGGACAAACTAGCCATTTTCAAAAAAAAACTCTGCTAATAAAGATGCTGAAATAAAGAGTTACAGCTACAAATCTGCTATAAAAATTGCTGAATCTGCTATAAAAATCTTCAGATCCGCTGCCAAATTGCTGGATCCATTACAGATTTGGCAGAAAACACTGAATTTTTGTTTTTGTCAGCAGATGTACAGAACCCTGCCTTTTTCTTTGAAGCGGAAAAAATCTGAACAAAAGAAATTGGCTGGCGTACAGTTCCATACAGATTCTGTACGGTACCGTCATGTATGTGCCATCCTATGAATCTATCTGTACAGTTGCACAGACCACAAAAATGGCTTAAAAAATCAGTTTACACCAGAAAATCAAATCTAGCTTTCTTTGCTCGAAATCCCTCTCGGTGCATATCGAAAAAGAAATCCTCGGTCCATCACTCATCTGCGCAATCCCTAGGCCTTCACCCGCTTCACCTTCAACTTCTCCTCACTATGTCTCTGATATATTACAACCGAACACACGAAGTAACGGAGCAAGAACACGAGATAAATACTCCTTGGATATTAGAATGAGAGATCAATCGTTTCTTTATAGGAAGAAAATAGGATAAACCCTAATTTTCCATTGACACAAACCCCAACCCTAAAATTAATCAAGCAACTGTTAAGCCATTGTTACACCACTTTAGCAAAAGTAAACTAAGCCATTAACTGACTTTACTAAGCCGAAATCTAATATGACCTTTATAACTCTTAACAGCTGCTACATTACCATATAATCTGCTAGATTTTTTGCTACAATTAATCTACGGTCTACTGCAGTGACCATACAGATTGTTATTGTACAGTATTTTTGATAAATTTCAGCAAAAAAACACAGTTATTGAATTTGTGGGTTTCGATAAACAAATTCAGGAAGATGTTTTTTAGTGGCTAAAATCAAATAGCAGAACTTTTGTACAAAATTTTAGGATGGGTGTAACAAGGAAACGGTGTACCATATATGGAAGTTTTCAGCAGCAACTCCTCCAGGGGTGTCTTCCTTCCCCTTCCCCCATCCATTTAATTCTTCTTAATTTCGTATGGTCATTATCAAAAGGGCCTCAATTTATTTTAAAAGGGGGTAATGTAGACCGTTCTATTTAACAAAAAGAATTGTATTGAACACCACCTTATGCAATAATTATGTTATTCTCTTATATTCTGGTGAGTATTCATAATTCTACAATAAAATTCTCTTCGTAGTGTAGCTTTTATAGAAAATGATGAGGAAGGACACGCTGGGTTCTCAATGCTTTGTAATGTGAAAAATATGGAAGTTTTACAATCGCTACATGAATATGATACCTCAGCATTCCAGGAATTTGTTTGTCCATGCATGAAAGAAATATTGGATGTGGCAAAAGGAGCAAAAAAATTGAATGCTTCTGAAGGCTTGAAATATGGTTCAAGTCGGACATTAAACCCTATAGATTTCATAAATCAGTATATAGTGTAAATAGTTACTCTAAGAATAAAAACTAGTGTCCTTGTTGATTTACTAAACGTAATATTTGAAACCTTAAAGTTGTAGCCAGCATTCAGAGGAAAATTCTATTACTAAAAAAACATAAAGAAGCTTCATAGATTTAATGAGAAACTTTACAGAAGCATGTTGAATACTGTGAAGGCTTGTTTCCCTGCCCAGGCTTGATGATTTGTTTTGTAACAATCTCATGAAGAACTTCCAATTCCGAATCAACTTTTGGGGGGAAATTATCATCTCGATCACCACTCTTAAAATTAGTTTTTTCACCATTAACCGTCTGATCTTCAGGTGCACCTGAAAAATGGACTATGAAAATGTTAAGCAACAACTGATATAACCCAAACTTCTGGACTATGAAAACAAGATTAGAAAAATATACAAGACTAGCTTCTTTTGAGACATTGTCAACATAAAGAATTTACAAATAACAGTGGTTATAAACATATAGAGAGAAAAAACTATATCACATTCACAACATACAAGATCCCTAAGCTATTAATGTTTAGAAAAATAGGAGTCAGCACCTTTACTTTTCACAAACAGTAACATACAAATTACAACCATTCTCCTAAGTTACCAGTAAGGGTTTGGGTATGGGGGTTCACCCTTTTTGGGACCTGGGGTACTGTACATCTTAGATATGTCTGTACAAAAATAATAAAAATATAGACAAAAATAAACCATAATATTTACATGTGCATAAAATAAACAAAACAATAATGATAATGATAACTAAAAATATTAATGGAGTCATAACATATGATATATTACATAAGTTTATATTATTTGGCAATTTGCTCCAAATAGGAAAACAGTCAACCGTCATAGTCAAACTCAAGAGCTGTGTGAGCAAATCATCATATTGCCCTTCATTGAGAGCATCTATATCAGCAATTGTTCATTAGAACCAGATGTAGGACTACCAGCAGTTTGATTAGTTGTGTTTTTAATGTTTATATTGTGCTTTTAATTTTTTTAATCTTTTTTTCAATTATGACTGACTTACACAGAACAACACTGTTTTTTATTACGTTTTTTATCTTGGCAGTAAGGTGCCTAGGAAAAGAACCAGGAGGTGCCCAGACCAGAAACAGAACCATACCAGTGCAGGTATGAGAACCTCCAGGGTGGTACCCAGTGAAGTTACCATTCTCCTGATCATCTCATTCCTAAAGTTCAAAAGATAACTTGCATACATCTATGACATGAAGTTCATCTACAATCTTATATGACACACAATGAGATTGTAAATGATCTATAATTCACAATACTGCTTATTTTGATGTCTGCCACAGAACAAGGTTGCAAATGTAAGAACTCAGTTTGCTTTCTGGCTTATCTATAACCACCTTTCAGGTCTCTCCTCTTTTATAAAGACAGCTTATGAGCTCAATGATATGCTTGGCTCACCTACAGGCTACGAAGCATCTTTCAAGTATTAACTGTTTTTTTAATGATATATGATAGAGAAGATTTCTAATGGTATGCCAATTCCATTTCAAATTGCATCTAAAAACATATTGTTTGCTCAAATTTCTTCCTTAAATCCTTTACAATGCTTAAATAGTGTGGAGAGAGGAGGGGATACTCCACGGTAGATGAAGATTATCATATTCAAACCATCTTTGACCTTGACCTGGTAGATGAACTAGAAAAAATACTCAATTTGCAATTCAGTCATGCATTTGCAGACTTGCAAAGGAATATATCCTCAACGTAATTTCATGCATACTTGGAAAAATAGAAATTTAGATGCAACTGTTTTGGACAGGTTATAAAGTTGGTTTTTAGTCGAGAAACAAAGATTGGCGAATGCAAAAACATAACCTCATGTCAGTCACTAGGTTCTGCATACTGATTCAACTCTGGTACCAGAGAATACTCATGATGAGTTCTGGACCTTCATTACATCAGGCCAAAGCCAAATCTACACAGTACCAAAGTATCCTAAATTTGACTCAATGCACAAAACAATTTAAAACCTAAAACAGCTCAGTACATACGACAAACCACCTAAGACTCTTCACTAGAAGACTTGAATCAAGAACATGACTAATATAGAGAGATCTGTCTTTCATACACTGATTTCCTCTTGCTGCATACAAGACATACGATTGTTATCATTTATAGGATATCTGTCGAATATATTAATGATTATGAGGAATTAAGACTAGCGTAGCCACTGGTTTGGTTTCACCCTCAAATTATACCATTTAGGACCATTCAGTGGGCTAAAAATAGATTGTAAATTCCATTAAAACAATCCCACACTGCCTGAAAGCGGAAGAAAATCTGTTTGAGCAAGCCAACAACACAATTAGATACCAGTGTAAAAGCTAGTGCCAGAAATGTTTTTATTATTTTCCCTCTGCAAGATTAGAAAGTTACTGACACTTATTTTACCAGAAAAGGTTATTCAACTATTTATCAAACATTATCTTTATATTTCTCTAACTGAAGTAAGGCTTTGCAGCTATAAATATCCTGCACACAAATTAACTCTGGATTTTTGCTGTATCCCCATGAACACTACTAGAATCTTCTAAATCTTATCCATAAAAATTGTTAAGAAAACTGTGGGGCTCAATCAAGAGCACTAACAGAAGGATCTACCGAACTCAATAACCTTTATGGAGTCATTTCCTATTGGCAGACCAAGACTCCAGTGAACTCCAAACACAGACTTGCTTTATGTTGATTAGTATCATATTCCCCTTTGGAAAAATGTGTTGCATGGAAGAAAAGAACCTATTGGAATGTTTACTAAACAATGTTGGAATGTTGAAGTAATATAAATGCCTGTAAATGTTTCATGAATTATCATTTACAAACTGAGTGATTTTTGACCGTCATCAATGTGTCACATGATTTAAGGAGGTGGCATTTTAGAAAATGTTAGATGGGAAGTAGTGGGTTTTACGAGATAAAGGTGGATTATTCCCAAGGTCATCAAATGTGTATATAAATAGGCATACAAGGAACAAACAACTGTAACAAATAATTTCAGCATGCCATGTGCTAAGCTGTCATTATCTTTCTATTTTTTTACTTCTCTGTACATGCTTGTCTTGTATGAGGTCTACACATTGTATGTAAATTTATTTTCTTTTGTATTGTAGGTAACCTCATTGTGTGTTGCCTTTGAGTCCTGGTCCTCACCATCTCAAAATCATAAAGCACTCAGATCTTTAGCATACTAGTATAGTGGCATAACCTTTGTCATAGCCATATCAGAGACAAACAATTAGACTGGCAAACATGCATCAAATTTATAATATGTAAACTACAAGAAAGAAAGAAAAAGTTATGACAGTGGTGAAGAATTTGCTAGATAAAAGTTTTCAGAGCACCTTGATCAGTATGCCCAAAGTGATGAAGAATAACGCTGTACGTGATTTAAGCAGAAAAGGAAACTAAGATTCCTGCAATTTAAGAGGGAAGGAAATTAAGATTCCTGTGATTTATGAAAGAAGGAAATTAAGATTCCTGTGATTTTGTATTGCAAAGTGATTAAAGAGCCGTGATGGTTAAGACATTTCAGTTATTGTGAGTAATTTACTGCCATTCTATTGCAGCTTCTGGTTAAGGTGAAGTTGCAGTTACAGCAAAAAGCTCGCAGTATGATTGTGAAGAACATGATTGCCTGGTAGAAAATACAGTTACATGAAAAGCTTCTTGTTCCTAGGAAGCTGGAGATGGATCTGTTTGAGGGGTTGAAGGACCATATAGATAGTTACATGTTGAACACTGTTAAAAATAGTGAGAGATCGTTATTGCATTGATTTTTGTTGTTGCCAGCTTGCAGCGAAGTGGTTTTGATTATAGGTACATTTTTATAGTGTTAGGAGGTGATTCCTTTAACAAGTAGGCAACACTGATTGGGGGAGGTGTACTGATTTCCCCATATCATGTGGAAGTGCAATTTGGGTAGATCACTGGCACATGTATTTGAGCCCTAGAATGCTCATTGAATTGTGTTGTATTGACCTCCTCTTTGTAGACCATCATGCTAGTATTGTCATTGTTATCAACATATTATTAATTACATATTTTGGTACAATGTTGTGTTGTTCACAATCACACTCTTGGCTTTAGGTGGCAATGTAATGACTCTCTTAAGTAATGTTTCATTGTGTTTAACTGAAAACTGTTGAGTCATGTCTTATAAATAGAATGGTTTATGTCAGGGTAAGGGTGTTGTGTAATGTCCCCAATTCCGAGCAGTTGGCCTAACGGCCCTATTTTGGTCTTAGCCCTGGTCATTCCCAAGGGACTAACGACTTTGGAGGTTATTGGGGATGGTTGTCTGGTTTCCTACTAGGGTTTTGTTATATTTTGGGCGTTGGGAGGGTCTAATGGGCCCTTTGTATTCTATTTTGTCGTTGGGATCACTTAAGTGGACACTTCTGGCATTTAATGTTATGTTTCTTCGTTGGGGCCACTTAAAGTACCTTTTTGGCGACTTGAGGGATATGTATTGCATTTAATGTTATATTTCTTTGTTGGGGGCGCCTTTTTGGGCCAAGGCGCCTAGGGGGAAAAAGTAACTTTAAAATATTTATTAAATGGGCCCTCTCCATGGGAAAGTGCGCCTTGGGGGGTTTTAGGGTTTCTTTGACATGAAAAGGTTATAAAAGGAGAAGAGGGGTGAAAGGATAGTCATTCATGCATACACTTATATTTCTTTTCATGGTGCAACTGCTGTTTGCAACTTTTAGCTTGTGGAGTAAGATCCCACGGGAACCCTAGCTTCGGTGGTGAGAGATCCATCCCTAGCTAGCAGGGCATTCTTCGGTAGTGAAAGATCTACCCTAGCTTGTCATTTGGAGCAGATTTCAGGGCTGGTTTTACAGAGGTATTTTCAGAATTTTCAGAATTAGGGTTTGAGGATTTTTGAGAGTTTGGTGGAGATTTTTCAGCTGGTTTTCGGATCAGACCTACGGCAGCCATAGAAGAAGGATTCGGCATCATCTACAGAGGGTTTCACAAGGGTTTTGGCTATTTTCCAAAGGGGGCGACTTGTTTGGGAATTTGCAGCCCTAATTTCTAGGGTTTCCAGCAGTCCTTTTTCAGATCTGAAGGTTGGAAAGTCATCTACTATTTTTATATATATTATTTCCAAAGTTTCATCATTAGTGCATTTGTATTCGGAAAGATATTAATTTTCGAAGTTTTCCGGCTATTTTAGGCACGCTGTAATTTTCTGGCAGCGTTATATTGACTGAAAAATTCCAAAAATATTTCCCTTGTGTTCTTCATATTATTATCTTGTTCCAGTTAAAATTTCAAGTATTTTGGACGGGTATTTTGAGAGTTATTCACATTTTTCTGTTCGCTGCCCTAGCTGTACTTTTTCTGCATAAAATCTGCAAAAATCAGATTTAGTATTTTGCTGCAAATTTCTGTGTTTTGTCATTTTTGTGGTAAGATCCCAACTAGGGATATTTCATGCTGAGTATCTGGTCCTCCCAGTATCTGAGCACTACCATGGAATAAAGTAATGATTATTTCCGTATTCTTCCATGTTGAATAGTGATATGTAAGTATTATTCTGTAATTGATGTCCCTTTGGTAGTATATTTTATATAATAGACAAATATCGCACCATTGCTGTAAGAAACTCAGGTGAAATTGAAGTCAGATCAAAGTGAATGTCAGTTGACAATTCTTATTGTTGACAAGGCACTACATTATCTTATAAGATCTTTGTGCCAAATCTAACATGAAACATGACGACATACGAAATTCAACGGTGCAAAGAGAAGTGTCAACAAAGAAGAAGATCGATGCCATTCAAGAAATAGTTAATGCCATTGACCCCGAATAAAGGCGGGAGAAGAAGACAACACAGTCAAGGAGTGGACCAGAAAATCAGACGGCCTACTCGATTGGTGGTACAAGACAAAAAAGGCTGCAACATGACCAATATTAAAAATAAATCAAGAGAAGTATGGAGCAGATTTGGAAGCCAAGGCCAAATCGTAAGTAGAAGTCTGCTTAACTGTAACCTGCACAGTGTCTTTTGCATTCATAGACTCGGGAGGATTTGTTGACAATGAAGAAATATATGTAATATATGTGGTTTGTGGATTCGTGGGTTTTCTGAAACATATTCAGGCAGAAGTATTGTGTAGACAACAATCAGACTTCAGAATTTGTCATAAGATTCAAAACTTTCGCACGAGTATTTTCAGCCAAGGTATCTGAAAGTTTCAGCAACCACAATCTCTAAACCAATCATCACTGCTCCCAGAATGTTTTACGTCTTCCCTCTTTAATCTCATTTTTTATTGTGATGAAAGGGACTCCAACTTGTTTTTGAATCGGGACAATGTAGACAGTCATGTTTGTATTGTCGTTGTTATCAGCATATTATTAATTAAAGATTTTGGTAGCCGGCATTATGTTAAAGATTGTATTGTCAGCTTTAGGTAGCATTGTATTGACTCTCTTTAGTTATGTTCGATCAGTGGCGGTTATATTGAACTAACAACCATTGAGTCCTCACATAAATTAATAAATAGAATGATAGAATGGTGTGTGTTGGGGTTAGGGCACTGAGTATCAGATTTAATTTGTAGTTACCCCCATTATATGTGTGCATTCTTAAGTCATACAAAAAAAAAAAATAAAGGTATTGCAAGATATTTCTGCATCTGTACATATTTGTTTATGTTGTTGGATGGAGATTTGCAGTTGTCTAGATGCTTGATGTCTTGGAGTTAATAATTCTCATCCCATGTGCCCTGATAGTCATATCTACCAATTATATCAGTCCTTTCGTAAATTCATGGATCTACGTTATCAAGCTGCTATGTGTGTAGTGTCAGGTGACACTCTGTTCTAAAAGTACTGTATGTTAATCTGGTGATGGGAAGATCAAAGTTGTACACCCTCAATTTTGGCATTGCATTTCATTCTTAGTAACTCTGGGTTCAAGTCTACCGGTCAATGGCCTATGAGGAAAATCTGTGCATCGAATTTAGATTGACTACGACCTGATTAGGAGTCTGTGTTGATAATTCTTGGTGATCCGTTCAAGGATTCAATCAAGTCAAAGGCGTCATGTCAACAATTATTCTCGGGAGATTCTGTTGAGTAGTCTAGATATGCAGAATAATTTGATGTTTGCTCCTCAACATTGCAGCACTATCCACTTTATTGAAATCTATAACACTATTCCTGCATGTTCAATCGATTTTGAATATGCAGACTCGAGGCATCAAACGTGGACTTCCATGTGACGGTGTTGTTTCATCTTATGTTTCAATTGTGCATTGACAACATTCAGATTTTTGTCCTATGTTCAGTCCTGACAGAGTTGCATCCTTCCTCATACCAACAAAGGTGCAAAAGATAGTAAGGCATATGCTGTTTTGGATTTCAACAAATTCAGACCTGGCAAAAGGTCAATCTTTTCTTAGGAGTTTTAGTGTTATATGTTTTGTACTCTAATTATGTCATTGTCAATTATATGTGTCATTGGTATAGTCAAAAAATTGTCAAAGAGTTAAAATTGTGTCTAGAATCTAATAGTCGATTTCATTGTAAATATGTCAGTTTCCTAACATTTAGTCCATAGCATAGACTGTGAGAGTTAAAAATATGACTCTTCATTAATTTGAATATATATTCTATAAATTAGGTCATTGTTTAAACGGGTCAACGTTTTTTTTTGTTAATATTATTATTTAAAATATTCTATTAGTCATAGTTCTTGTGAGTAGTGTCAAAATTGTTAAATTTTCTTACATGTTATTAGAGTCCTCAAAGACATATAAAGCCAAGAGTCAAGTGTGTATACATGTCATATGTTTGTGTCCAATTCAACGAGTCTCAAAAAGTGAGTTTAGGTGAATAATAGGTTATTGAGTTCAATTTTTGTGTCATTGTAAAAAGTCAATAATTGAGTCATCAATGTCAAATTTCAAAATTGTGAAGGACACATTATCGGTTGAAACCGACATCCAATATGTAATGTGTCAAGACAAAAGCATTTGTGAAAATCTCAATGCAGGATATGAGGGAGATATCAAACCTAAGAACTCTCAACCTCAAAAACGTCGACGCTTGACAACACGCGAATACATAAAGAGCCTCAAAGCCAAATCAAACTAAGTTAGCAGCATTGAATCGGAACTAGAGAATCGGAGGTTGGAGGTCGATCGATGACCTCTCATCAATCACCACTGACGGGGCCGCATACAACATTGGTGACACGTGTTTGCAATTTTCTTTTGCGTGTGGTGTGTTTCATTTGCAGTGTTCCTAATTGTCTGGTTTGTTGAATAAATGGAAATTTCACATTGAGGGGGGGAACATAATACCAATGTTCCATTTCCATTGTGAAAGTTTTTGTGTATGAGCAAAATTTCCTATGAGTACTTCATATCGTGATGTGGTTGTTGGTAAGCCACTTGCAAAACCATCATTTGTGGTTTGTGGTAAACCACTTGTAAAACCACCACTTTTGGTTGTTGGTAAACCATATGCAAAACCATCATCTTTTGGTTTGTGGTAAACCACTTGTAAAACCACCTTTTTGGTTGTTGGTTAGCCATATGTAAAACCATCATTGAGGTTTGTGGTTGTCTTATGAAAATCACCAAATCATGAAAGCAGTGCAGTACGAGATTGAGGTTTTCCCCATGTTCGCACTAAGGGGGGGGGAATGTTAGGAATATCTCGACTATTAGTGCTCCATTAGTTTATTTGTGAGTAAATAGTCTTATGTAAATGTAAATGAGTTGTTGAATAACAACTCATATTGTTATATTGTTTATGTGAGATTTGGTTGTTAAACCAAACTTACATTTAAAGCGAAAGTATTTGTGGGAGAGAAAACAACTCTCCTACTTTATAGAATCTATTTCTTATATATTTGTATCTTGACTATTGAATAAAACATGAAGATTATTATTGTTTACACAATGTTCACCTCCTCAATCCTCTGCAGCAAATTAAGGCAATGCACCGTATAAGGGCTCCAATAAATATGTGATACTTATCCATAATCATTTTTCCAGTTCCTACACAATTTGTGGCATCATCAATAAAAACTTGAACTACATTTTCTTCACCCAATTCAAGAATTATTTCATCTAATATTTTGAAAATGTATTTTGGAGTCTTCTTGTGGTTCATTGTGTCAATCATAGTTCGCATACTCGTATTCAGCAAATATTCAGCAGACCCAAAAAAAATTGACTCAGCAAGACTCGGCGAATATTCGACAACTTAAAAAAACACAAATTTCTTTAAAAATGTAAATATTTATGCAAAATATAGCTACAAAATGTATCAAATGAGTTTGTAAAATGTTGGGGAAGTGTTTTCTATTAGATTTGAATACAACACAAAGATATAATCGCATCATCATGTGAATACAACAGCCAACTAATAAGTGTTATGAATTTATGATGATTGTCATTGAAAATTATCATCATAAATTGCATATCTATGCAAGTTACAATTTACAATAATTTACATTTTCCTCTTCCTCGTTTTAGGATGCTCAATAGTTGTGTGATTACAAGTGAGGGAGTGTGATGCCTTTATAAGACAAAAATCAGCGTTTTTTCAGTGTGAAACCCACATTTTCCCATTTTCCGCATTAAACCAGCGTATGGGCGAGTTTTAGGGTCAAACTCACAAAATTGGCAAATATTCTCGGCAAGTATTCGCCAATATTCAGCCCAAGCGAATAGTGAGTTTTACAAGAGAATATTCATCTGAGTAAATTTTTGGCGCGCTGAATAGGCAAACTATGGTGTCAATCACTCTCAAGAAAGATATGCCTAAAGGGCAACACAACAAGACATTAATTAATGGCATTTGACAAGTGTCGACCAACCATCACTCAATATATCGCAACTTGTTACACCAAGAGGATTTGATGCGCCATGTTTTCACCACCCTCTCATTTTATCTTTCCAAAAGAGTAGTCCTAATCCCCTTAGAACTAGGTGGTGTGTATCTTTGGCCAAATTTAGAAAAAAATTAACTACATTTTTAAAATAGAGATTCTTGGCCATGTTGAATGGAATAACACTTGAAAAAACCAACTTGGCCACTACATCATCCACACGATTCTATACCGGCTTCCAAATGTTAGGAATTGTTCCACTTCCACAAAAACATGATGACATGCTTGTAGATATACCCTTTGATGTGTTCCTAAAAAAATCATCTCGAATTCTGTCTTTTTACGTTACCATATGTTTCCCAATTAGTGATTGTTCCTCTACTCTCTCTAGTCTCACTTTGATTTCTAAAGTAATCTTAGGACATGCACTAACACCCCCACCAAGACCCCCCGATTTGTCAAGTGGTCCACTGCCCTAGTTAAACTCCCATAAAATATTTTGCCACATAAGTTATGTTTTATTTCATTCCCCAACCCTCCTATCCATGACCAATGCTTCCATCCCTCACTTTTGATTTTGAAGAGCCATAGAATCTTCTATAATTTTTAAATGAAAATTTTATTTGTCGAAATACATTCAACATTTTTACAAATAAAGCTAAAAATTAAAATTTTATAAATAAAAAAAATATAGAATCATAAAAAGAAAAAGCTGGAAAAAAATAAAATTTAATTAGTGAAAATCCAACATACAAAAAAATTATTTTAAATATACTTTTTTAGGAATTTACACTTCAAAATTTAAAATATTAACAATACAAATAAAAATATATTTTTATAAAAAGACAAACTTTAAATTTAAAATATTAAAAAACACAATTAAAATATGTATGTTATTAAAAACAAAAAAATTATATTTTATAATATATTAATTTTTTTACAATATCAAATAATTATAAAACAATTTATAGTGATATAAATATTATAAATTTTAAAGGTATATTCTAAATTTCAAATAGTACTAAGTTAAAATTTAATTTTTTAAATTATTTGGTCATTTATTTTTAAGTACTTTAAAGTTTTTAATCTAATATTTATAATTTATAAAATTAAAAGAAAAATTAAAAAAACATAAAATAAAATATAACAAACCATAGGTTATAAACTTAAGTAACCTAAATGAAAAATTGGTCTCGAATGACTACTTGTAATCGTAGTGGCAACTCCTCCTCCAGCAAGCTTCTCATATCCTTAGCTCCCCGCATTTGTAGTTTCTCAACTTTTTCATTCCATTCAACTCATCTTGTTGTCGTTTTGATTTGGTCATGCCCGGCCCTCGACTCTCATGACTATGCACGAGCGCTCAACGCTCATGCTTCAACAAACCCTTCGATCATCTTTCACTCACATTCGACTCTACAACAATAACAAACACATTTTATTTTCTCCCTCCACTCACAATCGACTCTATAGAAATGCATGGATTTTACAGAGGAAAATACCATTTGTAAAGACACAAAACAAGAATTTTAGGGTTTGTCACTTTTTTACCACCAAATATTTGCATTTTTTCTCTCACGTCAAAAAAATAGCCAAACCTTGCGACTTATTTTCAATGAGAAGTTGAATGATGCAAAGTACAAATATTTGATATATGATTATGAGTCCTACGCAATAGTGCAAACACTCGAAGTGGGGACATTATGTGTGCTCGAAGAATTTTGTTTTGTATACACATCACTATGCACTACAATTTAGTAATAGTCAAGAAAATGGAATCAAAGACACATGAAATGAGTAGAATTTCTATAAAGTTAATCATTTGTGTTGAAGCACAGAAGTGGTAAGTCTAACAGAGTTGTTGAAACTTGATGCATTGTGCAGGACAAGAGTAGAAGTCATAGGATTTGATTCTATAGAGTTATAAAAAGATAATGAAGATTTCAAGGAAGCACGACATGCATGTTCGTAACCTGTAAGTATGGACAAAACCCCATGATTAGATTATTTCATTCAAGAAGGATTATTGTACAAGGGTAAACAATTATGCATACCTAGAGGGTCAATGCATGCAAATTTGGTTAAGGAAAAAAACAATAGAGGTCTAGCAGGTCATTTTGGTTTTGGAAGGGCTTATGTGCGATTGGTTGAGAATTAATTTTGTCCTAAAATGAGTGCAAATGTACGCAAATATGTACAAGAGTGTAGAATTTGTCAATCGGTTGAAGGTTGAAATCGAAAGAACGGGGTTGTATCAACCATTGTCTATTCTAGAGGAACCATGGGAGAACATACTTATGGATTTTGTTTTAGGAATTCCCAGTGACACGAAAGATTTAATTAATTTTGTCCTAAAATGAGTGCAAATGTGCACAAATATGTACAAGAGTGTAGAATATATCAATTGGCGAAAGGTTGAAATCAGAAGAATGGGGTTGTATCAACCATTGTCTATTCTAGAGGAACCATGGGAGAACATACTTATGGATTTTGTTTTAGGATTTCCCAAGACACAAAAAAGATTTTGATTATATTTTTGTTGTAGCGCATAGATTTTCCAAGGTGGCTCATTTTATAGCATGTAAGAAGATAAGTGATGCAACACACTTTTCAAACTCATTTTTCAAGGAATCTATAAGGCTATGTAGTTTTCTACATAGAGGAGTTTTAGATAGAGATGTGAAAATTGTTGGACATTTTGGAGGACATTATGGAAGAAGTTGAATACCAAGAGACAGTTTAGTTCAACATACCATCCACAAACAGATGGACAGACAGAGGTAGTCAATAGAAGTTTGGGTAATCTTTTGAGATGACTAGTTGGAGGTAAACCATGGGCATGGGATTCACTACCGGCAAAGCAGAGTTTGCTTATAATAATTCAGTGAATAGAAGTACAAGGAGGACACCTTTCCATATTGTATATGGAAATAGTTCGAGAGGAGTTGCAAAAGTTGCACAATATAAATAGTGAACTAGGAAGGAGTGCGAGTTGAAGACTTTGCAAAAATATATATATGATGTGTACCAACAAGTGCACGAGCAATAGGAAAAGAGTAGAGCACAATAAAAATAGTGCATGAAATGAAATGAGGGGAAGTTGAATTGCAGCTAGGAGACATAGCCTTAGCTAATTTAAGAAAATAAAGATTTCTAAAAGGTACATATGACAAGTTGAAATGGAAGAAAATAGGATAGTGTGAAGTATTGAGAAAATTCACATCCAATACAAAAGAGATTGAAATGTCAAAAGTATAGAAATTCAAACATTTTTAATTGGGCATATTTGTATCTTTATTTTAAAAGACAAAATGATGAACAAAATACAAGCGCAGATTCAGATTTAGTTGATTGGAGAAAACAGATCCTAGAAAAAGTATGCAAGGAGGTAAAAGAGCTATGTTCCATGGGGATGCGTCCCCTACATTTTTCAGCTCGTCCCCGTACCGGGGACGTTTTGAAACCTCGGGGACGGGTAGGAAACGTCCCCTTCCCGTCCCCAAACTCTGCGAAAAATCGGAAACGTTCGGGGACGTCAAAAAAACACCAAGGGGCGGCAGGGGACGGTTGGACATCCCCGGTACATTTAGGGACTTCTAGAAGTCCCTCAACCGTACCTGGGGACATCCAGCCGTCCCCTACGCATAAAACCTTTAAAAAACTTTTTTTTAAAACACACTTTTAATTAAAAATAAAGCAATGTGGGGGCCCACAAGGACCCCCACTTGCATTTCTAAGTGCCCTAAACCTAAAACAAACATCAAAACAAAAAAAAGAAGCTCATTTGACTCATTTCTCATTTTGTGAAGGAGAAGACAAAGAAAGAAAAGAGCATAGAGAAGAATAGAGAGCAGCAGTGAGAAGAAGGCAAGAGAGCAATATTCTACTCCATTAGAGGTATGTTTATCATCCTTTGTTCATTTTACAAATTTGCACAAACTATTTCTTCATTGTTTCATTTTAATTTATTTTTATCATAGTTTCAAGCTTCACAAACTTAGGGAAGTTTAATTTTTGTTTTTGTTTTTGTTTTCACTTGCAGTTGCAGGGTTGTTGCATTTCCAATACAAAACAATGAGCAACAGTGAGGGTAGTGAGGGTGAAGAGATTCAATTGGCAATGCAACATAGAGGTAGAACCAGAAATAGGGTTTCTTTAGGGAGTGAGAGTGTTGCACCAACAGTGGGTTCAAATAATCCATTTGATTGCCCTTCACAACTCCTCAAAATCTATGCAAAGGGGCCATTCAATGCTAAAAAGCCTCTTTCACAATTTGTAACAGCCATTGACAAAAAAAAAAAAAAATCGGGGGGAGTAGAGTGTGGTTATGCCATATTTGCAACAAAGAATTTAGGGGCAGCTACACGCGGGTTTATTCACATCTTTTGGGCATAACTGGACAAGGGGTAAGAGGTTGTGAAAGAATATCATTAGTGGAGAAGACCGAGGTGACTAGGTTGCACATGGAGGGTGAGACAACGAAAAAAGGGATGCCATTGGAGACTACACAAGTGCCTACCCAATGCCTGGATGTTGAAAGTCAAAGAGGGGATTATGCGAGGGAAAGAGAAAGACTTCTCTTTTATACGGTATGTTTAATGTGCAATCAAGGGAAGTAGCTGACTCTTCTATTGACAAATTCTTCTTTGCCAATGCTATACCATTTCATGTGTCACATTCCCCTTTCTTCAAACAAATGTTCAAAGATGTAATTGTTGTTGGTTCCTCATATGTCCCTCTTGGAGAACACAAACTACGAACCAGCCTCCTTGATAAAGAATATTCTAAGGTGAGTGTGGTGATGGAGGAGATGAGGCAAACTTGGATACGGGTGGGTTCTTCATATCATCATGGATGGGTGGACCGATATTAAACATCGACCACTCATCAATATCATTGTCACATGTCCTATTGGCCCTTATTTTCTTAGAGCTATTGATTGTACTGGGAAGAGGAAGGATGCAACCTTCCAATTTCAAATTTTGAAGGATGCCATAGAGGAGATTGGGCCCTCTAATGTTGTACAAGTAGTGACTGATTCAGCCCGCGTATGTAAGTTAGTGGCATGATGGTTGAGGGTGCTTACAAGCACATTTTCTGGACTCCATGTTGTGTTCATGCATTGAACAACGCATTGAAAGACATTGGAAAGATAGATTGGGTGAAGGCAATGGTGGCAGAGGCTAGACACATACAGATGTTCATTTGCAACCATCACACCTCACTTGCTCTATTCAAGTCTTTTTCGAGGAAGGAATTCCTCAAGCCCGTGGACACTAGATATGCCAGCTATTTCATTTTGTTAGAGAGGATGCTTGAGGTGCAGGAGGCTTTGCAATTAATGATGGTTAATCAAGAGTGGGGTAGATGGCTAGAGGCAAACACTTCTGAAGGAAAAGGTGTGAAACAAAAGATCCTCGACAATGATTGGTGGACCATAGTCAGGTAAGCTATTGCTGATTTTATATATGTAAGTTTAGTTTTTAATTTTTAAATATTTTTATCCATGTTTATAACTTGTGAATTAATTTAGCTTTTCATTCTTGAAACTTAATGTTTTCTAATTTTTTTGTAAATTGTTTGCGAGATATGTTTGTTCCTTCATCTCACCTGTAGTGGGGGTCATAAGATATGTTGATATAGACTCTCCTAGTCTTGGAGAGATTTATAAGACATTTGACAACAAGCT
The DNA here is from genome assembly GCA_018340775.1 of Taxus wallichiana var. yunnanensis. Classification (NCBI taxonomy): domain Eukaryota; kingdom Viridiplantae; phylum Streptophyta; class Pinopsida; order Cupressales; family Taxaceae; genus Taxus; species Taxus wallichiana. The sequence goes on along the minus strand of CM031236.1, from coordinate 180,199,492 downwards.
TAGACAGATGAAGCAAGTCATTCATAGCAAGGATCCTACTTTGGGATTTTATGAGGAGCATATTAGGCCCATTGTGACACGGCGGTGGAACACAATGAACACCCCACTTCATATGGCAGCCTATGCTCTAAATCCCAAATGGTATGCAACACGACCTGAGAGAGTGCCTCCATCTAATGATGAAGAGGTGAAAGAAGGGCTCATGAAGGCCTTTCGAAAGATGTACACTGATGAGGAGTCCACTTTATTGCAGACCCAATGGCTATCCTTTGTCAATCTCCGTGGACCAACATTTAGCAAGCCAGAGGCGAGGACAGATAGAGCTACATTAGCTCAAGTAGACCCTATTGGATGGTGGACATGGCATGGCAAGGATGCACCAGACTTGAGGATTCTTGCCACTCGCCTCCTTTCACAAGTTGCTAGTTCCTTTGTTGCAGAGAGGAATTGGTCCACATATGGCCTCATCCACACAGTTAAGAGGAACCACCTTACCTCTCGACAAGCAGAGAAGTTAGTAGCCGTGCATAGTGCCTTGAGACTTCAGGATCAACAGACTCCTGAGTATTGTCAGACTCCATTGCCACGTTGGGATGTTGATCCCGAAGATGCTTCACAAATTGATGAGGAGGCACAGTGGGATTGGTTAGGGTTCCATTCGATGAGGCACCCCCTCATAGTTCCAGTGACTCAGACTCAGTCGATTTTGATGCTACTTTAGCGAGTTTGATTAAGGGCAGCTATACATTTTCATTTTGATTTTCTATGTTTCGGACATTTTGTTGCCCTTAGGCATTTCATTGTAATTGAAACTTGAATCTTATGTGCAATCTCAATTCAGCTCCAGTTTTATGTATTAAAGTTTTATGATGTGTGTGATGAATGCTTTATTAAGTTTATCAATGTGTTATACTTATCATTATATGATTATTCATATGAATATTTGAAATTTCCTATATTTTTAAGGTTAAATCTTATGTGAAATCTCAATTCAACTCTAATTTTATTTATTAAGGTTCTATATTGTGTGTGATGAATGCTTTAGCAATGTTATCATATGAATATTAGAAATTTCCTATATTTTTAAATTTTCCCTTATTTTTAATAGTCCCTCGCCGTCCCCTAAAAATGCCTAAAAAAACCATGCCGAAAACACGCCCCCGTCCCCTGCCGTCCTCGTCCCGGAAACTTGGTGGAACATAGAAAACGAGTGATTGATACATGAGTCAAGACAACACGCAAATAGGATTACAAGAAATATTTGATCAAGTGGAATTGCAGAGAAATTGAATATGCAAGCATGCAACACGGTTCTACATAGCTGAAGCAACAAGGCATGGAATACCATTTACGATCTCACATGAGCGGAGATCTCAAATGAATAGGGGCTCATAAAACATTTTGTACCTAAGATGTATGATGCGGGAGCACTTCACAAGCAATCTTGCATCAACCAAAAAAAAAAAAAAGTAAGATCAGTTTACATGTTTTAATATTTGTTGTGTTTTATATCATCTCCAAAGGAGTTCAAAGGTTTGTTGTATCTTCTAAAGTTTAGAACATATTTCAAAAGATAGCACAAGTTAGTATTTCCATGGTGCAAAGACAGATTGTGTTTGTCGTACAATAAGGACCATGCTTGTGAGAAAAAAAGGTCAAAATGCATCTCGGCATCTCCGGGTTATTTATACACTTGAGGAGGATGGCACAATGCCTTAAATACTAGGGCGAGACTTGAGCACTTGGAATATGAATGAGACAACTTCGAGAGAGTTATCTTTGCATCACCCTTGTCTTGTGTGTGCAATATCACGTACTTCAATTCCGAGGTTCACATTGTCACCAAAGGTTCATCTTGATGGCACACATCTACCATTAAAACTGCAACACCATTGAAGTTCAATTGAGAAAACACGCAAGGATCTACTTGGAAGACTTGTGCACAAGAATGTAATGTGTGCGAGATCTTGATGAGCATGAATTTGAATTCAAGTTGTTTGTTACATAGGAGTCGATGAAGATTCGCCTAACCAACAATTGTGTTTGCTGAGCCAACTCAAGTTTCTTCAAGTTGTGTTTGTGATGCCCGAAGGACATTTGGACCTTATCTCACATAGTGGATATGACACATTTAATTATGTAGGAGGCTTCAATAATGTCATATGGGTTCATTGGACGTGGATGTGAGAAGAGGTTCTAGCTAGTACTCAACTTCGTCCTACGATTGTCCAAATTTTCCCCGTCGAATCTTAGACAAACCCCATGACCATTATCAGATTTTGAATTGTTCCTTCGTGTTGATAGAAAGAAAGAAAGAAATTATATTAATGTCCACAAATGACCAAAAGTAGGTCAATGGGACTGAAGGATACAACCATTAGCAATAGAAAGTTCTAGGAAGAGAGAATCCTAGATACAAACCAAAGAAATAAAGTACAAAAGACAAAATAGAGCAGCGTGCCACTACCACAAGTGGCAAAGAAACCAATACAAATAGCAATGAGGGGCGAACAAAAACCCCAAGAGCATGTGTCAATGAAGATTGGAGGCAAAACTCATCGAATGTCCTTGTCTGTGCATGAAGTGGAGGAATCATTTGAGCCATTATCGATCATTGTGAGGGATCTAATAATGTTGTCCAACGAGTATACAAGGTCGAAGGAGCCAAGTTGGGGAGCCTAGAGGAAGCAAGACACTTCCTCTAGAATCTCCCCTAGCATCCAAGGCCGGTGTAACTCCCATAGTAGAAAAGAAGCTTGTAATATCAATTTGCCCCTGTGGTCTGGGGGGCAAGCAAGTAGTAGTAGATCCATGTCGTCGGAGAGAGGGGCAAAGCCATGCCGATGGGTCGGAGCAGAGCCACGATGTCAAGAGATAGCAAGCCTAGAGATCTGAGTAGTCAAAAGTAGTAATGATCCATTGAGAGAAGCGCCACCTAACTGATCTATCAACTTTGATGTGTGATGTATCGGTGTCCAAAGGACGCTTAGTGTTGCCAATCACCTAGATGGGCTGAAAGAAAGAGGTGATCAATATGGGAGCTCTTGAGCCTCTAGGCTCCTCCTGTAGGGATTTGCATCAAAAGGTGACAGCCTCGCGAAGATAAAGAGCCGGCACCATTGGTCAGTGTATCTGAAGAAGGTAGCTAGAGTGTTGTCTGAATCTCTGTAGAGGCAGTGATATCTTCCCGAATCTCATAATAAATGGGACATCTGAAAATGAAGTGGTCCTCGGTCTCCACCTCCTGGAGGGAGCAAAGACGACAAATCCGGTCATGATGGAGAATGTGATGGTCTGTTTCAAACTTTCAACCCATAATTGGTGGGAGAAAACTCTCATCTAGCCAAGGGGAAACCTCAAGCCATGAGACCAATGGCGTTGGAGATAGTAAGGGTGACAAATAATACCGTCCTCCACTTGTAAGAAATGATCAGCATAGAAAGCAAGTTTGGGGCTGAGCGGCTCACGAGGGAGATCTAGGTGGTCTAGATATATTGTTTGTAGATGTCCTCTCTAGCAGCCCTAGTGATGACGTCTTTAGTGGGAAGGAGCTCGGGAGGGGCGTCCAATGGAGTACATGAAAGGGGGTAGCCTGATCAATAGAGATGTCGATAGAAAGGAGCAACAGTCAAGTCTCAAAGTACCAACAATGCCAACATTTGGTGGGGACTAGTGAAGCAATCCTCTCTGAAGAGCAAAGTGCTAAGGATATCTCTCACGACCAAAAGTTGAGTCCCCCAGGGATCTAAGTTTGTGGATGTAGAAAGTAAGCCTAAAGATAGTCTCAAGGCATAGCGGTGGGCGAAAAATTCAGCTTGGATGATGCATTGAGGAACTGTCCACTTGCAACGGATCATGCGCTACAACATGAGAGTCTGAACCCTCTCAATACGGACCCAGTCAATAGTTCCTTGGCTAGGTCCCCAAACCTCTTAACAATACAAGACTATAGGTTTGATTATAATATCAAATACGCGTAACTTGGAAGGGATTTCCTAGAAGTGGATCTGGAAACATTGACGTTCCAAAATAGAAAGAGAGGCATAGAGGATTATGCCTTAGGTACTTCATACCCATAACTCCCGACCTTCTTTACATTGGCATCATTGGTCTCCTGCAATGGTCTCCCACTTACATCTCTCGTTAGCTTCATGCTTCATTAAAGAATCCTCCCCTTGCAAGGTTATTTGCACCTGCACTTAGTACTTATAGTTCTATGTTTAACCACTTAAATTTACCCCTCTTGTATATACACTTCCTATATGCTTAGTGTTCAATTACCTTTCATAACCTACGCTTCTATTACCTACTACTTTTCTATAGAATTTGAATGTATTTCTTGAAGTCCCTTGGAACTATTTTTGGCAATATGGGGACACTAATATGATTTCTATATTTATTTCTTTCATTCTTTCTTTCACGTCGGAAAGAGTCGAAAGAAACAAACTCGGAAGGGTAGAGAACCACCCCTAGAAAGTGCCACAAAACCACATCAATTTCCTCACTTAGAAAAGGCTCAAAGAAAACTTGGAACTAGCAAATCAAGACTTGCTTAACCTAGCAATAGAAGTAGCCCTTCGTGCAAACAAACTGTTGTCACCTAGAAGTGGACCTCATTAGAGAATGGTGTGTGCTCTCTCTCCCGTTGACAAAATTGGAACACCTCAAGGTTGTGGGTAACCTAAGACTAACGTGAACCTCCAGTGGGTTGGTTCCCCATGAATCACCTAAAAATAATAAAATTGACAAAAAAAGGAGAAGGAATGCGGGAAATATAAAATTGAGGTGATACACCAATGATTTGACACACACATGTACTATTGCATACAGAAAATATAGAGATCCACACACATGCACAACTCTAGGCTAATCTGCAAAATTAATTCAAAGGTTTAGGTAAGGGACAGCAATATAGGGAATAATAATAATAATAATAATGGTTTTTACAGTCCACGATGTCGGGCGGCTGTTTTTTTGGGTCTCAAGGCTTATAGCATATGGGACTACCTTGTACTCACGTGCGGGAGGCAACTAACTTTGCTACAAACAAGGCGTACATACCCTACCCCCTGCAGGATTTGAACTTGTGACCTCTATAACAAGAGCACATGTTCTTCACCATTAGGCCAACTCGTGTACATTACAATACCCTACAAAGTAATAGGCTTAGGCTTATAGCATATGGGAAGAAATTCCACAACAAAGCAATACAATACCCTAATAAACACAATGAATACTCAGAAAACCAGCAATATGAGAAGGCAAAAATGGAGTTTTTAATTCAGAGATGCAAGTACAAGCTAGGACTACAATAGTAGAACAACTGGAATAGTGTGTATGTGTAATTTATTCACAAAACTCAGTCTTTAAGAACTGATGCCATCTATTTCAGACCCATGTTGTGCATGCAAAAATAAAATATATTATTTTATTCATCCTTGACTCTGCTGGCAGCATGCAAGTGTCTTGAAATAAATAAAAATTATCCTCTAAGGCTGCTGCGTGGACTCTAACTGCTGCATGCATTACCTTTTTAATTTCTTTCTCCCATCCTTGCTGCCGCCAAACTCCAGCAGTTCACTTTTGTTTTTTTGTGCTTTTTACTTTTGTCCTTTTGTGCTTTTGCTTTTTCCTTGTCCTTTCTCTGCTGACTGCATGCAAGAGTGTAAGAAAAATCAAAAACTGCCCCTTTTAGGCTGCTGCGTGGACTTTAGGGTCTGCTGCCATCCACTTTATCAATATTCACCTCAAACTTCTCCCCCTTGGCGCCAATTCCCAAGTATGCAGCATGCAGCATGCAATCATTGTAACAAGCACTAAAACTTCTAATATGGTGTCCCCTTTATTTTTAGCCGCTGCTTTTCTTCTTATTTTTAGCACCAATCATTAACATAACTGCTGCTTTTACAAACACACTCAGCTGCAATTTTAGCATGCTCTTTTCATCCTATTTCTAGCGCCATAATCCAACTACCTTTGCATGCTAACTTTGGCATGCTTTTGCTATTTTTAGAGCTGCTTTTACAAACACACTACTCCTTATTTTGGCACTAACTTTCCTATATTTAGCTGCCACTAATTTAGCACCAACTGTGCATGCTGCTTTTGGCGCCATATCCAACTATCCTTAGCTCTTGTGCACGCTTTTTGCTCTCTATTTTTGGACACTCGCTATTTTTAGCGAACGCTAAAAATAGCCACTTTCATCACTCACCCAATTTCCATTTAGAACACATTTATTTTTAGCGAATGCTAAAAATAGCCAACTTCACAAAAAGAAATATTTGCTCGTTCTTGCATGAAAAATATGGTAACACAGCCTTAGAGTAAAATGTTGAGATCAAAATACCTTGATTGCTTGAGCCCAGATAAGATATTCACAGCTTTGACACAGTCCAACAGCTCTCACAATTAGAATCTGATAACCCTATGTAGGTTGACAATTGTACACAAAACCGAGCTGGGGAATCAGTTATGAAGAATCAATACCTTTTCTTGGATAATTCGTGAAGTGGTGAGAAACCCTTGATAGGCTGGTTGGAGCTACAAAAGATAAAAGAATTGCATGATCCCCTGTGGTCAGAAGTTCTGTAATTACTGCCTTGAAGTACAGGATCCAAATGGGAGATCAAGAGCTTGGAGAGACTTTCCTACCTCTAAATGGGAATAAGGAAGCGTTGCTTAGAGAACTGGTCTGGTCAAAAAGACTACAAGTTCTGTAAGGAAGCAACCACTGAAATTGACAAGAGTCCCCTCCGATAACTACGAAGTAAAGGCAGGTTATAACTTCTTGCAAACACCAGCAAATTAGCCATCAGAAAGTTAACAAGTATGGAAAGACAAAGTGTTTGCTTGGCTTACTGCCAAGGAGATCTTAAAATAATATTGCACCAGAGGGAATGGATTGGTTTATTCATCTGCTAAACAAGCAATAAGGGTTCAGATCCTGCTAATATGTGATGCTTTTGTGCCCCTTTGCTCAAAAGGAATGGAGCTTTGTCAGCAGGAAACTAGGATTTGTTCGGGCTTGTCCTAAATTGTCGTGTCCATGGCAGCTTAGATCCACTTTGGTTAGTGGCACCATCACTGGTTATTTGGCACCTATAGAGAGAGATTGGAATCATAGATTATTTTGTGAAAAGGTTCAATCCCTAGATCTGGTATGTGCAAATGTGGAAATAGAATTTCAGAAAAAACAAATGTGAAATTGGGATCAAAGAAAAGGAAGTATTTAGCTTGGAATATGAAATTGATTGATACCCTTCCCCCAAATAAGGGGCTAGTAGTAGTAAATAAGACTGAAGAGTGAAACCAGGGTCCCCAACAGCTAGGTTCATAAAACTCAATTTTGATGGTGCCTCAAGAGTTAGCCCAGGCTATGCTTGAACAGGCAAAGTGATCAAATATGATCAAGGGAACGTTTTAGGCACTTTTTCGGTCAATTTAGGTAATGGGACTAACATGGAGACATCTGGAGACATCGGTAGAATTAGTAGGCCTTAAATTGACCAAATATCGTGGAATATCAAATCTTAAAAGGTAATATTACCAGATCATCATTGGCACCATGTTAAGGTGCTAGCCGGAATTGGAAGATTGATAATATCTTAAGAGCAGGAAGGAACATGACTTAAGCTTTTGATGATATAACTTGAAGCCGTGTTATGGGAAGGCCAACAAAATGGTGAACAAACTTGCTAGTTGGAAGATTGCTATGTTGCCAAGAAACGCAGAGATGAAAACGAAACACGTCCGAAATGTGGAAACATTGATTTGCAAAATACCCATGGGAATGGAACAACATGGAAACATCCGCATAATACATTATAAAAATACATAATTCTATATTTTTATGCATAATACTCATTTTTAGTCCATAAAAGATGAAGCACATAAAAAATATACTATTCATGAAACTTCAAAACATTCAACATGCTTAAAATTTCACACATACATCAACATGGAATGAGATGATGAAATAGACTCCCTAAGATTGACAATATAGTACAACATTTGCCAATATTGACCAATTTAGGCTTTTCTTCACTCCCTATATTGATTTTTTCATATTCAGTTGATTGATGGGCGTCATGTGATACCTTGGATTTGATATATCTATCATGCTTGTCAAATAAATCTTCTAAGCTTACCAGTCCCTAGGTATCTTATTACCTTTCAATCTTATGTAGCCATCTTTATTAGATTCTTCCTCCACTCCTTCGAATCTGAAGATGAAACAGACTCACGATGAACAGCTTCACTTCCTTCAAAATATAGCTGACTAAAATTATCTTAGAGCTCAAGGAAGGAGATCGGTGTTGATCATCATTGAACACTTGCCAATGGTTCACATTATCCGGAACACTTGGTCTATGTATCATCTCGATTGTGAACTTATCTTGGGCAAAGTCCGGGTGAGGGATTAGTAGAGATCCAAATACAACTAAAGCATCAGCTCTAGTATTTTCTCTCTAGGCACACTTCAATAGAAAAGGCATCTAGCAATTCAATTGAATCCCAGACCAGATTTCTATAATGCTTCACCTTCCATTTTTACTTGGAATACCCCTCGACTTGCTTGACAACGAGTTCGGCGTCTGCTTGAGCACAAAGTATTTTTATCCTGCTTCTCTTGCTACTATCAGGCCAAGAAGAAGGGCCTCATATTTTGTTGTATTATTTGTGTTTTCAAACTGAAGCTTATAAGAGAATGGGTGGGATTCTCCTTCAGAGAGAAGTCAGAACAACACCATCTCCTAAACCAGTCGAGGAGCAACTACCGTCAAACTCTAGGACCCAAATGCCATTAGGATCATCAATCACCCCTTTGGGAACCTTTACTTCATCCTCGACATGATCATGTAATTACCATGGCCAATGTCTTCGTAAAGAATTTGTGCTTTGGGGTCATCATTTTTCACAATATACTCACTTTTTGCCTCTCGGGTAACAATTTCTTCATTTTTCCATTAACTGGGATGAGGGCATGAGACCAATCCATTTGAATTTCTCCTCCCACTTCTCTACAAAAGTTTCTACTCAACAACATACCATATGATGGTGGGATGTCTGCAACTAAAATTGTAGCTTTAACCCTTTTCTCTGGGAAGGCAATGAAAGCTACTTGGGCATCTTTGATCCTTCCAACAAGAGGCACCTCCTTGCTTTCCATAGAATAACATGAGCCAAAGGTTCATGTCAATGTGAGGCCAAGGGCATGAGCAACTTTAGTGGGCATCACATTATCTGATGCACCTGAGTCAATAACACAATTTTTAAGCTTATGACCAGCTATGAGCAAGTGTGACATAGAAGGGCTCAATTTTCTCAGTTGTAGAAGGTGTCAAGCCATCAAATTTTGAGGTGGAGAGGTAGGAGTGGGTAATAGGCCTTTAGAAGTGGTGGATGATTGGCTAGGTTTGGACTTGACAAACTTAACAACTTGAGCAAAGGCCTCCGGGTGAGTTTGGTAGAATTTAGCTTCGGAAATTTGGATTTTGGTCTTTTTGATATGATCAATTATATCAAAGGACCCTGAGGTGGATGGGGCATCCAAACTTGAAGAAGTGGAAGTCTTAGGCTTATCAACTTTTGCAAATGAAGAAGTTTTGGACACAGGAGTTGAAGGTACATTAGCCTTAGGTGTAGAAGATGAAGAAGTAGGAGTATTAGTATTACTTACCTTTTGGGTGGCAGTGGTAGGAATAGGGGCTCCTCTCCTTGCAACAACTAGAATAGTGACTAGAACTTCTTTAGATTTCTTTACAGGTTGGACCACTTCCTTCTTCTTGTTCATTTGTTCTCTTGTCATGACAACATATGTTTCATTGTTCATATCTGCCACCACTTCATCATAATCATCCTCGTCATCATCAACTCCTTATGTGGTAAGGAAATTGACTTGAGAATCATTCACATCTTCGGCACTTCATCATGTTCCTCTTCAGGCTCCTAGAACTCCTCGGCTCTACTTCATCTTCAAGTTCTTGGACTTCACATGTTGCATTGACTGGAACCTTGAGAGGCGGTGCTTCAATTGCCAACTTAGGCTGAGTGGGAGGCAGACGATTTTGAGGTTGAAAATTCCTTCTCAAAATATCCTTATAAGGAGCATTTTGGGCCAATTGCTTCTTGATGGCAATCATATCATTTGCCAACTTTTGAACTAATTGATCAAAACTTGTGGTAGCAGAAGAAGAGGCCGTTTGGCTTTAGGTGGTTCCTTCCGCAATTTACCTGACATTATTAAATCATCTTCTACGCTTATGGCCAAATGTTGATCATCATCCAAGGTGGCGAGATTGGCCCTTCTCAATGCATAGCTTACCTCTGGCAGTTGAGCATTCAGGAAAAAACACTTTTGAATTTGATCTACGGACGAGTAGCCACTGGAATTTTATTCACCAACTTGTTAAATTTTGCCATGAATTCTCACATGGGTTCATAAGGTTCCTTTTTTATTTGAGAAAGTTGAGCCAAAAGGGCATGCATGTCCTCCATGCAGCTTGAACCAATTTTCAAATTGAGTTTTAACTTTTAATAGTATCTCGATTGGTAATGACACTGCTTTAGGAGGTGATAAAACCAATCTGCAGCGTTGTCTTGTAGTGTCTCCACAAAAATCCTAACAGAGACATCTTCATGCTCAACTCCAAGCACTCCACAGCCACAATAAATGCAGCAATGTGCTCATCCAGATGCACTTTTCCATCACCTCGGAATTTGGGGAAATTCTTCATATTCCCTTTTGGCGATCATGCAGGGGTTGAGGGAGAGCCAAAGGCCCAACTCGTTGTCCCCAAGGCAAAGGTACAACAGCCATTCTGGGAAAAATGGTTTGTAAAGGGATTGTAATTCCGGCTAATACCAAGGCCTGAGCGCCGGAGTTGGACGGAGTCTGGATATTACCGCTTGTTGAAGATGCAAAAATCCTATCCCTTGTAGGAGGAGTACTTGTGGATCTTTTCCCCCTAGCTCTTCTTTCTAGAGTCAAGTGAAAGCCTTGTTGTTCTATCAACTGAAAATCAGATCTTCAACACCTTGTGCTCTTTGACCTTGTGTGTATCTCCTCTCCACTAGTGTGTTATTATTGTTGGTCTATTTGAAGATTGTTTTGGTGGGATGCACGGAACATGCCCCACGGTGGGCGCCAAAAAATTGTTCGTTGGGAAAATTGTATCTTTGATTTAAGCAACAGTTTAGGGGACAGCAGTCCCTCCTCTTTATGGGAGAGGTTCCCTTATTCCACACACAAAAAAAAAAAAAACTACTTATTTACAAATATACAAACTACTAACATTTGAATGAGGATTTTGATGTTGTGAATGTCTTCATATCCATAATGTTCTCAATACAGAAGATAGAAGGAATGTAAGAAATAGTCGGAGGAAACAATAGCCTTGGATGGTAAGACAGACTAGAAGGGACTTCAAAGTTCACTTTTTTTCTATCAAGAACATGAATGTTCCCCTTGGTTACCCAAGATCACCAACTATTGCAATGAGGAAGAAGAGAAGAAGGCAACACTTTCAGATAGATAGATAACAGAGTAATATCCTATTAATGCATGCATGAAGCTTTAAGAATTATATGAATTTGCACACATCCAAATAACCCATGAGATATAAATGTTTCAGACACAAAGTTCTTCACACCACATTCAATAGGTTGAACACAAAGTTTCTTATTTGAACATAGCAAAAGCACATATGCAGATTAAGGAACAGAATAGAAAGAATACGAGAGAGACAAGAGACAAGAGGGAAAATTTATTTCTTCTGTATTGATCAGAGTTTTGAGTATTACATTTCAATCATCAAAATCCAACCCCTTCACAATGATATGGAGTTCCTTTTTATAGCCATCGGGCGGTTACAACTAGAGTCCTTTCGGTTTCCTTTCTTTTAATCAAATATTAATACTTGATACAAAGTGTTTATATCATTAAGTTGGCCTCAATTAAAAATTACATCGTTACAATAAAAGTGGCCAACTTTGAAATATACTTTTTTAAAAGAAAGGCCTATGAACTAGTTGAAGGGACATTTGATGAAGAGGCCGCTACAGTCTTTACTTTGAGAATCCGGTTCTGAACTTCACAAGTGCTCCAACAATTTCCATGCCTCGAGGAATAGTGGTGTTTACAGTAGCATTTGCCCAGTTGTTCAAGCAACCTTCCATGTCTTTCCAAAAGTCTACATTTTGTGAAAAGCCTTTGTTTGCTTTAATAACATCTGCAATGCACATACCTCCTTCATTTTCTCCTGGTTATGATGTCAGATTTGAACAATTTTTCTTTGATGAGTGCTTTGAATTCTACCTTAATGTCTTGCACTGTATTTCTACTCACAGAGTCTTCTTTAAAGAATCTGGAAATGAAGATCTTGAAATTCATCCAATACACAAGCTTTGAAGGCCTCACCCTTTTGGAACATGTTCTTCAATTCATCTATTGCCTCTTCTAGGACCTTTATTTTCCAATCCACACTGTACACCCATTTCTTTGAAAGATTATTCTTTGAGTCATCAAAGATCCTATTTGCAATGAGAATTTGTTCATCAATATTGCTCATTTTTCTGAGATCTTGTATGCACTTTGTCCACAACTTGAGCTCTTTTCTAGACCTGCAATAGTTGAGGTGAATCTTTGTTGGATTGAACAAATGTTATCATATGCTTTGTATGCTTCCTCCATGAAATTCAGGCCAGAAATCAACATCTCATCCACCATAGCTTCTATTGCTTTTCCATAAGATGCATGCTTATGAATGTCTTTGATGTTTTGTACCTCCTCATTAGTCAAGACAACGGAGGTGGCATTGAAGTTAGAGGAGATGGATCTAACACCTATCACTTGCTAATAGAGACCTAATGAAGTCAGAAAGGATTTGCACCTGCTCTTCCAAGTTGTTTTGTGTTTGCTTACCTTTCTCAACTCTTTCAATCACTTTTGACATAGTCTCCTTCAAGTTATGAACTTCACTCTCAGGAGTGGACTCACCCAATGGTATCCTTGTCAATTCCAAGTCATTCAAAGCCAAATCTTTCTCATCCTTCTCAATTCCAAGTCATTCAAAGCCAAATATTTCTCATCCTTCTCAATTCTAGGTTTAACAATCTCCAAAATTGTTGGCCTTTAGAATCAGACACCAATCTTGAAGTGGTTTTAGCTTTCTTGGCAGATGGGGCAGGAGTTGTGCCTAATAGGGCAGCTACAACATCAAATTTGGGGGCCACAACTTGAGATGAAGCTTTCCTTTTCCTGCTCTCAACAAAAGGTTGCACCCAAGTGAAAGTGGTACTAGGAGGGACAAGAGGACCCAATGCAAGTGTGCTCATTGAGCCAAGAGTTTGTGTAGCTAATACTTCCACAAGATGTCTCAATACTGGAAGCAAGTATCTCCTTGACAAGAGTCTCTGGAATGCTCACTGTTCTAGCTTCTGACTTTGCCTTCTCTTGTTTATCTTCCACTTCATCTTCCTTTTCAGTCTACCTCCTTCATGATTACTTTCCTCTTCTTCTTCTTCACTAGCCTTCCCTTTGTTAGAGTATACCAGAGTTGTGGATTCAAGAGGGGAAGGGGCTAACGAGTACGTACTTGAGCACTTTGAGTGAGATTCTCTCTATGAGATGTGGATGCTTCTGAGAAGGAGATTACAACCTGCCCATCTTATATGTTGCCATTTTTCTATCAAACCAGACCTTTGTTCTTACTATGACTGGATTTATGATTTCTTGTGGGTCCTCTTTCTCTTTCTTGAACCAGTCAATAGTGGTAAGAGGAGTATGCCTGATAGACTTATTGTATTCGAGAGATTGCAAATCCTCATCATCATCCTACAACTCCTTTGGTACTTTGTAGATTCCAAAATCTTTGATTTGCTGCAAGGAGAGTCTACCATAGTACCTTCTTCTGGCTTCATAGTCATCTGAGCAATCTACCCAGTAATCTTCTAGATCAAGAAGGTGATAGAAAGACATTCTGAAGTTGTCGGAAATGAAACCTTTGAGATCAAAGCAAGACCTCTTCTGAAAGAAATAAAAATTGAAGGCAGCAATAGTTCTCTCAATGTTTTGTGCATCAAGGGCAGTCTGAGTGTAATTACCCAAAGTAATTGGGAATTGAATGTCAGTTATCTTCTTGTCTCTGCAGTTCTATGCAACATATCAAGTTGCCTACAAATTTCAACAAGGGCAATTTTGTCACTACAAAACATTGGGAGTTTAAGAGGTGCCCCCTCAAAGCCTACTAGCCTAATGTAGGAGAACTTTCTGAATTGAATGAAGTAGCTGCCATAGATAGAGATCAATTGCTTGGCTTTAGCAAAACCTTTCAGTTTGTGTTGCCCTCCAAAAGTCTGACAATGTACATAGTGAATGCATCATTGACTCTTCTAAAATGATGATTGTTGTTTTCGAGTCAATTGTGGATAGTATTCATACACTGGAGCATCCTTTTATCTTCATCAGGAGTAAGACCCAACCATATTCTATATGCTGCAATAGTATACATCAAGTAAGAGGTCATGTGAAAAGTTTTGGTCCTCTGCACATTAGCCAGTTGTTCATTGAGGTTGTCACAAATGATTTCCCCCAATTTAGATTTTGCTTTCCTTCACAGATAATATTCAAGTATGGGCACATCCAAAAATGAAACTCATTAGTTGAAGGAAGACCCATTATTCTGGCTAGGAGGGTGATGATGTATGAAAGTTCTTCCTTGAAATCAACTCTGTACATGGTTTTGGGCAACTTTGGATGCTCCTTTCTTTGGGACTTTAAACCAAGACTTGGCCACCATGTGCTTGTATTTCTCACTTTCTTGATCAAATAAAGTCTGAGCTTGAGCTAGGGTAAGAACATTTGAGCCTTCTATTACAGGGATCCCAAAAGCAGCGTTAATACATCCAACATCCAACATCCAATTTGGCAATTACCTAGCCTTGAGAATCTCTTATTTCCTTTGTGCTTGGATCAAAACAGAACCACAAGCCAAGACAATATTTGCACATTGGACTGCAATTGGAAAACCTCCATGAGCTATTCCACAATCTTTGATAAGTTGGGCCATAGGGGTAGGATTATCACTGTTGATTCGTGCCCAAAATCATTGAAGTCATCCAGGAACCGACGACTAGGGAGCACAAGGACCGCAGGTTCACAAAAAGACCGAGACTCCGCAAAGCAAAGGAAGACCATGAAACAAGGAAATTGTGGAGAAGGCGGGGATGCGGGGAACCGAAAGCCGGATGAACTTGGGACATGAGTGCTCCCAAAGACCGAATTTTCCGCAATACAAAGCAAAAAGTCCCAAAACTCAAAATTTTGAAAATTGACTAACTATTGGGGACATTTTCCTTTCTTCGAGACTTCACAAAGGCAAACAAAGACATCACAAGAGATAACTTACTCAAAAATTTTGAAAATTTGCCAAAAATGTACACATTTTTGGGTAAGTGTCAACGGAGTTTCGAAATGTGGAAACATTGATTTTCAAAATGCCCTTGGGAATGGAACAGCATGGAAACATCAGCACAATACATTATTAAAATATATAATTATATATTTTTATGCAAAATACTCATGTTTAGTCCATAAGAGATGAAGCACATAAAAATATAGTATTTATGAAAATTCAAAACATTCAACATGCTTAAAATTTCACACATACATCAACATGGAATGAGATTGTGTTTTGTAAGGAGCCAATGTGTGTTTGTATAGCTTTTAGGAAGGGTGCTTTTCAGGTTTTGGAATTGGATTTTCGGGTTTTGAGTATTTATTTTAGAATTTTTCAATTTTTTTACTTTTCAATGACACATGTGCTTCTAGAAATGGGATGGAAATGTATTGAGTTCATACTCGAATGGGTATGAAATCAATAGTTTTACAAGTTTAGGGTTTGGTTTTTAGGGTTTTGAGTGTTTTACGAGTTCTATTTTATTTTTGCACTTTTACGGCAACATGTGTCACCGAAAACAGAAAAACATTTTGGGTACATACCCTTTCAAGTTCGGACTGGACCACATGGCGTTTCCAATACCATTTTTGTACGTAAACGTTTGGGCGCGGTACAAGGGGGCCTAAGGAATTCCATGCAACATAGGTAGATTGATAATATCTTAGAATATGATTGAAGCCTTCGATACTAAAACTTGTAGCCATGTCTATAGGGAGGCAAATAAGGTGGTGAATGACTTTGTCATCCACAGGTAGACACATTGGATCTCATTTCTAGTGCTTCTCCCGAATGTCATAATGATATAGAGGTTTTATTACCGGAGGATGCAAGTTACATACTAAATGCGTAAACCCTATCCTCGAACATTACATCACGTGCATTCAATTCGGGATAGAATAGCTTGTGATGAGTGAGGCATAGAATTCATCATTTAGCCTCAATTTGGGTTATGATGGATGCATCACCAATATGGTTTGATTTCTTGGTGCAATTTTGAAATCTGATTCCAAGGAAAATGGCATCATAAGATAAGATTTCTTAATAAAACCATTTTGCAAGAGGAGCTACATAAAACTAGATCCATATAAACAAGCAACACGATAAGTCTCTGCAAAGCAAGAAATCAATAGAAGACATTATGATGAAGGATTTTGAATTTAAGATACTCTAGTACAAGTAAAGTGAATGCCTTTATGATGTTAGTCTACCCAGAAACTTGTGGGCTACCAATATTAGAGCCAAATATGTGGAGAATAATCCTCCTAATCAAATTATTTGGTTTTCTCTTCCCTCCAAAGGATCGCCGAGTCTTGCTGTCCTAAGAGTTGGAGAAGAGATTATTTAAAAACAGTTATTTTGGATTGTGAATAATGGACAAAAAGAAAAAATTTGGACTGATTCTTGGGATGCACAACCCCCTCTTCTCTCTCAGTACCCACAGTTAAAGCCAATCATGGAGGCTATGCACAAAAAAAGATGGATAATGGTAGCTGATTATTGTAGATTTGCAACTCATCCTTGGGAAATTGGAAAGTGTTGGATTCCTATTCGAGAATGGCCAATTCACATTGAGCAGGAGGAACAAACTATGATCAATAATATTTTGCAGGCTCGTCCTCTTTCCTCTTCTCAGTCAAACTCCTTTGCTTGGGGGAAAAATTCTGCAGGTATTTACATAGTATCTTCAGGATATGCTTCTTTAACAAAAGGTCTTCCTCACCCTCTTAAAGACATCTTTCGGCAAATATGGCAGCCTGCTATATGGCCTAAGGTGAGTTTCTTTGTTTGGCTGGTTTTAAAAAGGAGAGTCCTAACTGGTGATAGACTTATGAAGCGAGGATTTTATGGCCCATTTAGATGTGCCTTATGTTTGCATGATGAGAAGACCCTATCTCACCTGTTCTTCCAATGTCCAGGATTATACCTAATTAGCTGATACGGAACCCCTAGGGCACCTGGTACTGGTACGAAACGTACCCGGTATGGGTACAGCCCGGATATGTGCCTGAAAATGGCCAAGCTACGGCCAGGCAGGTTCAGGTACGGCCGAGTACATATGCAGACATACCTGGTCGTACCCGGACCTGCCTGGCCGTATCCTGGCCCAAAACTGTGTTTTTATTTTATAATTTTTTTAATAATTTTTTTCTAGTTTAAATTTAATATATCATTACAGCAGAAATTATAGTTTTCACAGCACCATTATTCTACATAAGGTACCAAATACAAGCCATCATAAACATGGATAAAAATAGCATGTATGAGATAAATCATAAATGTAATAAACAACTCAGCTAGATATGGTAGGGACAAATGAAATTATGAATTTATGAGTAGTTTGTTGTGGTTATTTAGCTTGTTTTGTTTTTCATATGCATAATATGTGGTTAATTCCTATTTAGCAGGCTGGAATTTATAAAAAATTAATTTTTATATCTATTTTGTACGGCCATATCCAATGTCGTATTTGGGGCCAAAAACTTTTAGCCGTATCCTCGTATCTGATACTCCATACCCATACCCGTATCCAAAACGTATCAGCTACTTAGGATTATACCATTATGGCAGCTCATATCCAAAGTCTTTAATATCCCTTGGATCAGAATTTGGTCCTTTGAGATGATTAAAGATTGGAAAAGTCACATTCCTAAAAGTCAAAATCTGATTCCGGCCTTTTGGGCTGGCATTTCTCTTCACCTTTGAAATATTTTGAAGGAGTGAAACATCAGAATTTTCCAAGAGGAGAGTAAAGACATATCTTATGTTTGGGAGAAAACTAAAATTAATGTTGTTGAATCTATCAAACATAAGATTTCTTTACCCCCTATTCTTACCCCCGAATGGAAATATGTGTGTAATCAGCTTTCTTGGCAACCTAGGAATTCAACTATGCCTGGTTATAGGCAAAAAAAGAAATTTCAGAGGGATGACCATTGGAAAGCACCACCAAAAGAATATGGGAAGTTGGACACTGATGGAGCCTCAAGGGGTAATCTGGGTCAAGCGGCTATGGGAGGCATTGGCAGAACTTCAGATAGATCAGTGGCCTTTTTCTTTGCTGAAAAATTGGGATATGCAACCAATAATTTAGCGGAGATCAAGGCAGTGTATAAAGGAATGCAGGAGGCTCTGAAAAGTGGATGGCAAAAAATACAAATTGAATCAGATTCAAAGGTAATTGTCAACATCTTATCTAACTCGCAAGGGGTTCATAACCCTCACTGGCAGATAGCAAGAGAAGTTCGGAAAATTCAAAGACTGCAAGAACAATTTCAAGAAGTGCAATTCAGTCATATTCCCAGAGAGAAATAAAGTAGCAGATGGGTTGGCTAATTGGGCTTTGGATAACCATAACCTTGTTTGTTAAGGAACGCCGCCTCTCTGGTGCCCACCCAAGATCCAAGAAGACATGAGATATATTCTAAATTCTGATTCAGAACAATGAGAGCTAATAAGTATGCTCTTGCGTATACTGACCAGGATTGGACAAATAGCTTTCAGGCCTGGCATAGTAGAATTTGTACTCTTTGATTTCCTTTTAATATAAATGAG
Source organism: Taxus wallichiana var. yunnanensis (assembly GCA_018340775.1). NCBI lineage: Eukaryota > Viridiplantae > Streptophyta > Pinopsida > Cupressales > Taxaceae > Taxus > Taxus wallichiana. The sequence goes on along the minus strand of CM031236.1, from coordinate 180,180,479 downwards.
GTTCCATTTAAAAAAAAAATGAACGCCTCTATCTTCTTCAGTTTAAAAAAATTAATGAGATGCTAAACTGCATAGCAATGCTTCTCTGCACAATCCAAATGAGGGCAAATAGACAGAGCCACATGTCAGTCGGTCATGAAGTAGATAAAACAAATTTTGAAGCAATTTCTCCAAAGCAAGTTGCAATGTCATTCTTTCATGGGGTTCTCTTACTATACCCATCCTTGTGAAAGGGAATAAATGCCCTTTCATCAGACAAGTGCCTAAAGGCCAACAATTTTTGCCAACAAAAATGTGAATCCCTCAACCTATTCGTTGAGTGCCTAAAGGGCCTCGTCCTCCTCCCCTCCTTCATCAAGAGAGTTCTGAGTGCTTAAAGGCCCTTTCATCGAACAAGTTCTTAAAGGCCCTTGACCTGAAGATTGAGTGCCCAAAGGCTCTCACAGTCAATAGATTGAGGGAATTTGTGTTCTTGACCTTCATATCAAGGGCTTTTAAGCACTCGTCTAACGTTCGGACCTTTAGGCTCTAGACATTTAGGTCAACAAAGGACAAGGGATCAGCAACGGTGAACCACTCAACCAACGAAAGAATGGTTTGGTTGGGGATTCAATTTGTTTCATTAATCAGGCACTATGGGCCTTCGTATTGCTATGACCATACAATCTCTCCAGGACTTCAGGGTGGGATCTCACAGGCCTTGGCAAACACCATTGGGTACTCTGCAGAGAATTTCCTGACATCTCACAATATGCATTGATGGTAAGACATGCTCAAACGAGGCTTGTTGAAAGAGCCTCAAGTTATTCATAAGGCACCATCATGATTTGCAGCATTGGTTTCTTTGTCAAATGGGAATAAGGACAGAGGATGTAATCTCTGTTTCTGTTGCAATCAAATCGTGCCCATGCAGCGTGGAAATCAGCTTTGGACCAGTTTTGATGCTGTGGATATCAATGTTCAACAAAAGGAACAAGTTTTAAAATGGAGAATGATCATAGGGTGTTCTACCATTACATTTGAATAAGGAACTCGTTCCCTAACAAAAGTTGGGGGTTATTTGACTCTTTTCCTCCCTTCTGTTGGTACTGTGCTTGCAAATTTTTTGGAGCAGTAAGTAATTGCACCGGTTGTCCAATTTTAAAGAAGAATGGCTCCAGTGATGGGATTTCTTTTACCAAAAGCTAAAAAAGTGGGAGGGATATTGGGAATATCTGTCGTTAATAACAGGTGCCCAATCAGAGCAGGATGGGTGTTGTCCTCCTGTCCAGCTCACGACATGTGCCGAAAAATGGTCTCATGGGCTTGGATGCTCAGAATATGTGCACAGAAGCGGTTTGTTATCAATGCTTTAAGGCTTATCAAAGTAATGTCTCAAAAAAATATGGTCTCATGGATTGCAATCATTGTTAGATATGCATAAAATGGGCTTTTGGTAAAGCCTTAAAAGTTTTTAAGCATGCAATTGGCAGTTGTAAACTAGATCTCAGCAGGATTTTTATGAGATATTACAGTTATGATTGACCTGATTGAAATATATGCAGAATGTGGATGCATACAGAAGACCCACGAATGGCTTGACAAATGTCTCAACTAGTTGTGGACTATTGGACTGCAATTCTTATTGGATATGAACTGAAAGGGCTTGTAGAAAAAGCCTAGCAGGTTTTAGGTGAATACAAATGCCAGGTGTAAAGCATGATGCGTCCGACTTTAACAGTGTAGTCCAGCTTGTGCAAAACTTGAAGCTTTGGAACAGCATACAGAGAACCAGTAAAAAGTACTTAAAACTAAAAGCAGGTTTTTATCTGATCTGTTTGGGACTGCCCTGATAAACATCCAGCACACTCAGGAATTATTTAATAAAATGCATAATCCAAGTCTGGTCTCTTGGGATACGTTGTCTTGAGGTTTTTGAGCAAGTACATATGTAAGGCATAAAGACAGACTCAAATGTATCGTCCATCTGGGGCCAATTTATCAGATTTGGAACAGGGATAAATCCGATAAAACCTTGGACATTGTTCAGCAAAATCAAGTGTCAGGTGTAAAGCCAGGCTTATCAACCTTTGCTATCACTATTCAGATTGTGCTAAAACTGGTTCTTGCGAGTCAAGTATCAAGGGATCTCGTGAGTCAAGTATCAAGGGATTCAGTAAAAGTAGTTGAAAAAGGATTTCTTCTGACATGGTTGTGACTGCCCTGATAGACATGTTTGCAAATAATAATTGAAAAGGGATTTTTGTTGACTATCTGTAAGTATGCTAAAGGTGGAAACATACAGAAGGATCATAAATTATCTGACAAAATACTTCAACTAGCTGTGTTTAACTTTATATGAATGTAAACAGAAGGATTAATGATGATGGAAGTTCTGTAGCAAGAATGTAGAGGCTTATGTATGTCATATGTGATTCCAAGAGGACAAAGGCTACTACTTGAGCCATTTCTGGATATTGTTCTTATCCCGAATTGTCCCGTGCCCCTGGCAATATATTGGCTTGGAAAGCCAGTAGACTCAATTCCCTTTTGTATGATTTTTCTAAAATTTTAACATAGGGATAAAATAATAAAAAACTGATATGGAGTCTCTGATCCTTTTCTTTTCACAAGGGAAAAGGCACTAGTGTGGAGTAAGCCTCAAGAATCTGTTTTAGCAAAATGCTGTATTTAGCTTCAAATAGACAAGTTTTTAAAAAACTTGTTTAAACTTCACCATTAATCACCTCTCAAAAGGTAAACCAACAACAGTAAAATCTCCAAAGATTACTAAATTACACTAAATTTCTGCGATTGAGCTTCATATTAACCACACAAAACTTTTACAGATGTCAATTTTAAAATCAGAGTCTTGGAAACTGGGCATTGCTTAAAATTCACAGTAAGCTGATTTTGAATGGAAGCAAATATAGAAATCAATAAACACACCTGTATCAGATTCTTGAGTAAGATCCTGATTCTCTGTTCACAATGAAAAGCAAACATAGCATAAAAGACCATTTAAAAAACACAAATATGAAGGCTTGAAAAAATTAAAAGGATGTTAAAACAATAGAATGAAGATTGGAGATGAATTTGGTACCGTTAGATTGGATCTGAGATTGTTCTTGAATCTCCTCCATCTCCAATTAAAAGTTCAGCTATAATCTGTTTGCTCTCAGGGTGCACACTGTTTTAGTCAACCTCTCCAACAGCACTTATTGTGGTGTTTACCTATTTATTTTTATGACAGAAATTAGTAATACAATCACGCAGGCACTTGAAATGAACGTGTCAAGGGCAGTTGACTATTACATGTATTGACAGTAGAAGTTAGTCAACACGAGGAAAACTGTATCATTAGCAAGAACCATGTAGCAGCTAGTTCCTACCGTTGAGTGTGTAGAATATGAAATACTAAATCAAATAGTCAATGAAATGTATCATAATATCCAATAACTTCATACATGTTTAAATAACAATAAAATTTTGATTCCTTTGCCGTTTTTGATAAATTAAAATCTTATCACATTGCAACTTTTCATGAACACGTTTATAGAATGAGGAAGGCTGCATATCTTGTCTTAAAAATGGCAATTATAGGTTGTAAGACATATAACTTATAATAATGCGCAAAGGTGCAGTTGCAACTTCATATGCCAGCCACGTATCAAAGCTGGCAGACAGAAAATTCCATTGTGATGGTATGTTCCAAAAGAAATGTATTTGATTAATGATTATGACTCATGTCTGCAGTTCCTTCTTCTGATGCAAAATTTGTTTCATCTTTTGGCGCCAGTTATCACTCCTCTTGGCTCTCACGCCCATCCAATTTGACTGCAAAATCTATTTTTATTGTAAATAATAGAGGCCAAACTGCAAAATCTAAAGGAAACACGACAACCTTTTAGGAGACATATGTTACTATGTTTTCAAAGATTAAAACTATGATGGAAGAATGTCTATCTCTGCAAAGGAGACTAGAAAATCTAGATGATGAGAATTTGGTCTTAGAACAGGAAAATGTCATCCTCAAGCATGAGATTTGATCCACAACAGAAAATACTAGAAACCTGCAAACATTGGTTTTGGAATGAGTAAAAACAAAGATAAAATATCTGAATCTCTACTACTTGATTGTGAGCACGTACAGATTTCCGAAGTGAGAGTGAAGGATATCAAATAATTAAAACAAGGACATATGTCTTGAAAAGATATCCCTTGAAAATGAATATAAATTTGTGAGTGAACAACTTTAAGTGTGTCAATCCATGCTTAAAAGGCAACAGAAAGGTAGGTTTTGTCCAAAAGCAGCAATGAAGGCTCATACAATATCCCATAAAACAGTCAATCCAGACAGTGGACATGCACACTAAGGAACTTTCCATTGCCAATATTGGTTTAGATGTTAAATATTTAATATATAATTATGTCATTTACATATATGGCAAGGTGAATTTTTTTGCAGTGGTATGGTTGACATGTCATGAAAACCAGACCATGATCCTTGGAATCTATATCTCGGTAGATATAAAAGAATCTTGACAAATGATGGGTTGTTTGGATTCTCTTAGGGGACTTAAGATCGGGAGAAGGCTTATAGTTTTGAGCATTTTGGAGTGATTATCAAGATCCGTATGAATTGGTATTTCTAAACACTGAAATTGTGAATATTCTATTCTGCAATTATTGCATTTCTTCTGACATTTGCTTGGATATCCTATTAGGCACAAATTCCTTGAAAATGAATATAAATTTGTGAGTGAACAACTTGAAGCAGTGTTACGCGGGGACGCATCCCCCCCTCTTTTCCTCACGTCCCGGACATCCGGGGCGTCCCAGACATGGGGACGGGGACAGGGCATTTCCCCACTGTCCCGAGTTTCCAGAAAAAACTACGTCCCCACAAACAAGAGAACGCACCGGGACGACCGGGTGCAAGGAAGTTTGGGGGGACATCAACATCCCCTACGACCCTGCCGCATTTCTAACTTAAAACCCAAGCAAATTTCTGCCATTGCTCTCCTTCAATACATTTGTTCATGCCCTCACACAAAAATGCTGCACTGTTTTGTATGGCAGAGTTTCTGCTTTGTTGCCAAGTGAGAGCTATCCTGGTACTGTTTTGTATGACAGAGTTTCTGCTTCTAAATAGCTTACACATGGCAACTCATAATGCAACATCAGTTTCTCTTTGAATGTGATTATTATTTGGGGATCACATACATCCCTGTTATTTTACATCTACAACTTGTGATTTTGATGAATATGATACATGTGAATTGTGCAAACCTTTGACTGATGAACATTAAAGAGTAACAATGGAGTTCTTATTTGAGGTGTAAAGAATTAAACTTTCAGTTTGGCTTACAAGGACTGTCTTTTAGATTAATAAAATCCCTTGAATGCTCATTCTACCCTAAATATAATGACAGTTTTGTCTGAAGAAATGCATCTTAGTTGTTGCGGCATACTATGAAAAAACTAATCACAGGAATCTGTTCAACAAATGCTGTCAGCCAGAACTTTTGATCATAGATGATGGTTGAACTTTTAATATAGACAGGTGTTGCCTTTGCAAATTTGCTATAAAAAAATCAATATGTGAATTTTGTTTGAAGAAAACATTGCAATCCTATTTTTCTTCCCAAGGGACAGCTTGTTAAATGTTTGTTAGAATGTTCTTGTCTGAGTTGTGTGGGAGGTACTGCCTGTTATATGCATAATGCATTAAGTAATTAAAATTTTGTGGAAGTGACTGTTTGTTGAGAGTATTCAATGAATGGCAGTATGTGCATGGTTGGTACTTTTTACATGACTTGTTAGTTGAGCAGATGTTTTCCTTAATCGCTTAATCAATTTATAATTGTATAAACTTTCATGTTATTTAAATTGAAGAATCGAAAATTTCAAGGACAATACTTGTTGAATGCTTTATGTTTCGTCATGAAAAATATCAATGGAATGTCAGTAACCTGCAATTCGGGCTTTCCCTACTTGGTAAGTCCAGACTCACTTAAGTTATATATGTGGAATTTTTCATGTGGGTCACTATGCCATATATATAGCATTTTGGGCCTTGGCTTATGTGATGAATAATTGGATTAATCATTAATGGTTTCAATCTTCAAACTTTCAATTTTAAGTCTTAGTTTATTGAATTATTCATGTTATATTTGTAAAATTAATAAATTATATATTTTTAAAGAATTTTGACTACCCGCCCCCACCGTCCCCAAATTTTCAAAAAAAATTGCCGTCCCGGAAACCCCGTCCCAATGTCCCGGAGTCTTAGGTAACTATGACTTGAAGTGTGTCAATCCATGCTTAAAAGGCTACAGGAAAGTAGGTTTGGTCCAACGGCAGCAATGAAGGCTCATAAAATATCCCATAAAACAATCCATCCAGACAGTGGACATGTGCAACTTAAAGAACTTTCCATTGCCAATATTGGTTTAGATGTTAAATATTTAATATCTAATTATGTCATTAACATATTTGGCAAGCAAGGTGAATTTTGTTGCAGTGGTATGGTTGAAATGTCATGAAAACCAGACCATGATCCTTGGAATCTATATCCCTGTAGATATAAAAGTATTTGACAAATGATGGGTTGTTTGGATTCTCTTAGAGGACTTAAGATTGGAAGAAGGCTTATAGTTTTGAGCGTCTTGAAGTGATTATCAAGATCCGTATGAGTTCGTATTTCTAAACACTAAAATTGTGAATATTCTATTCTGCAATTGTTGCATTTCTTCTGACATTCGCTTGGCAATCCTAGTAGGCAAAAATTCCTTTAACACAGAATTGAAACTTTTATGAACTATTGTTTCCACAAAAATCCAAGAGCATTTGATTTACAAAGGAATGGACATAAAACGCTAGTCTAAGAAGACTCCAGTTGGAAAAGACAAAATGTTGTCATAAAAGGTTTGTTCACACGGTTAAAGGAATCACATATGTTAAAGATTAGCCATTTATGTTGTTTCCCGTTCCTCTAGCCTTTTGGGGGTTTCAACTCATTGACATAAACAGGAAACTTATATATTCATTCCAAACAGAACATTTAAGAGACAACAAGAGTTTGGGTTTGGCATTGTGATCTGGAATGAGTTTCAGGAGACAAATTCAAAAGCAGAAACCCTTTTGAGGATGATAGATTTGATTCCTGGTGATTTATTTTCCTGATCGAGTATGAAAGGGATAAATATGATGATCCCACCAAAATTCTCAACATAACTGGGGAAGTATTGCTACATAGCAGGTAATTTAGCTGAAGTTATGTAGGTTGAATTACCAGCTTCTAAGCAACATTTAACTAAGCTAGCAAGCTGTAAATGTATTTCTCAAAGACCATTTTAGGATCTTTATCGAGTTTGGCACTTAAATGTGGCTGAACTTCTTGGAATCCATAATGAAGAATGTGATCCCAAATTGTGGCTGCCTGGTGGAGCATGTGAGGAATGTTATTGGGATTGGATGCAGAAATTAGGGAACTCCACAGAAATCTGAAACTTGAAATGAAATGGAATTTTTTTCCCTGATGGACCTATAAAATTTTGCTTGCAACTCTGAGCCTGTAGGAGAAATCCAACACTGAAAAACAGCCAAACTGTTTGACAAAATGCCCAAATTCAAATTTCCACTTTCATAACTCAAGGAAAGAATGCCAAGGACTGTGGTGGGTTTATTTTGAAGTCTTTCTTCCATGAGAACCTTGTTGTAGGATTGACTCGGATTTTGGAGTTCTTGAATCTTTGACATCCTTCTATGGCCTTTGAAAAGACTTTAAAACTCCATTTAACCAAAAAAAAGTCCGTGTTCCAGTTGGGCTCTGTATGGTACTGAAATCTTCCATCACAACATCATGAGATTATTTCGAGTATTCTCATACCTTGTATCCCTCTCTCTCGTCTCAAGTCAATTTAAAGTGTCAAGCAATTTTACATGCTTCCTAGCTTCCGTTAAATGATGGAATCTCTAAGTTTCTTACAAATGGCCACCAAAAGGGTGGGAACAGCGTAGTTTGAGGTAGTTAACAGTGAGGAAGCTACTTTTAGGCTGTTAGAACCCAATTACTATTCATTTGGCCCCTGTCCTAGACAGCACCAGCAATATATTTGGCGTATGTTCTCACATGCAGCAATATACGTAATACTCTCAACTATCAGTCCGTAACTACTCTAGTATAAATCCATACCATTAAATGGATGTATCCAATTTGCAAATTCAATTTTTGTGCCCAAACAAGGACCAGCAATATATTTGGGGTATGCTCTCACTTGCAATATACGTAATACTCTCAAATATCAGTCCTTAACTGCTCTATTGTAAATCCAAACCATTAAATAGATGTCTCCAATTTGCAAATTCAAATTTTTGAGCCCAAACAAGGAGGGATATTCCGTAATATAGGTGAATAAGAAATTAAACAAAATATCAACAAGGTGTTGAAGTTTGTAAGGATGGAAAATGGCAACAACAGGATGATACCCACAGTGACTATTGTAGACACCGTAATTACACCACCGCATTAATTATTTAACTCCTCCACTCTCATTTAATCCCACAAACCCCATGAATAAGTAGCTAATTAATTACTATTAATTAGCTAATTGTATCCTCACTCACCTAATCAAATCCTACACCAGTTATTCACATAAAAATTTAATAATCGACCTCATCTGCCACCTTAAATTCCACTTTCTCCTCCATTGTCCAAGATTCTCCACCATATCCTCCAAAGTCTTCATCAACCTCCATTATCACAATAAAATAATCCTACTTTCTCCTCCATTTTGCAAGGTCCTCCACTATCTCCACCAAATCCTCCAAAGTCTTCACTAACCTCCATTACCACAATAAAATAATCCTACTTTTTATCCATTTTCAAGATCCTCCACTATCTCCACCAAATCCTTCAAACTCTTCACCAACCTTCATTATCACAATAAAATAATCCAAATTTCTCCTCCATTTTCCAAGATCCTCAAGTATCTCCACCAAATGCTCAAACTCTTCACCAACCACCACTTTTGACAATTTAACAATCCTTCATTATCTTAAAGTCTTCACCAACCTCCATTATCATAATAAAATAATCTCATTTTCCCCCATTTGCCAAGATTCTCCACTATCTCCACCAAATCCTCCAAAGTCTTCACCCACCTCCACCAATAATAATAAAATATTCCACTTCAAATCCCACTAATTCACCCCCAAAAATCTATATATAGACCCCTCAATCCTTCATATGGGGGAATCGAATGTAGCATTATTCTGCAAAATTGTCCTTCGAGCCATTCGTTTAAACCAAGCATCTGAATCATCCCGACGGGTACATGCTAGTGTAATTTGGCACGAGTCCCTTGAGCATCCACAAAGCAAGAACATTATTGTTCATCCATGAGCACATCCACATATCAAAGAGAATTGTAGGTATCACATTTTTCTTCTTAGCTCAATCTTATGGTATTATGTTGGATTTAGAGTAGGATTCGCATTCTTGTTATTTCCTTATTTGTAGTCTGAATCTAACGTACACACATTTGGCATGCCCAATGGGACACACCTTTGTCCCTTTAACTTTTTCTTAAGTTTTTTTGGGCAAGTTTATGGTGGTTGAGTTCTTCTTGCAGATAAGAGTATCGAGTCTTTCTCATAGCATATTTGACTGTTATAGTAATATATTTGATCCAGTAACTTCATACGTTTTATCATTTCTAATCATTTAGTCACTAACTTGCAGGTCTTGCCAGATGTGTTTCTTTTACATCTAGCTTGTTTGTAGCTTTCAATTGTGTGTCAAAGCCTTCAATCAATCAAAACTACTAACATTTGTGTGCAAGGCTTTTTAAATTTAATCATTTAACAAATTTAATCTTGTTCATTTGCTTTCAAGATTTGGTAAAAGCCTTCAATCAATCAAAACTACTAACATTTGTGTGCAAGGCTTTTAAATTTAATCATTTAACAAATTTAATCTTGTTCATTTGCTTTGAGATTTGGTAAAAGAACTTGTATATCTAATCAATTAAGCATTTGATTTTTTATTTTCTTGCATCTGCTTGTGTGTTGTTTATCCCCTTCTAGTCTTGACTGCATATTTTCTTCCCTCATGCCGAAAGATGACACAGGGAATCAGAAGCAGTTAAAACATTTTTATTCATTTATTAAGTTTTGGTGACATGGAAGTGATTACCACGCATTCAACCAAAGCCCGGGCACCGACGGGCTATATAAATTTGTTGGAGTTGTCATTTTTTGCTAAGCATTACTTAAATTTTTTGTGGCTCTGTGAAGTGAGGTGTGTAGTTCTTGCCGCTAATACCCAAGCCTTAGATAGCACTCCATCGAGAAAGGAATTGTCGTTTTTGGTGAAGTTCCACTCAATTGGCTAGAGTGAAGTGAGGGGGATTTGACCCTCCAATACCACACCTTAGACAATACTTTATCACAAAATCGGACCTCACATACCGCAAGGTATATCAAGGACTCCCTAGCAGCCTTGTTTAACCTAGCATAAGAAACTTTTGGCCGCAATAGTGTAGAAGTACTAGGAACACAACATTCCCTAAGATACCATGTAACTTCAAGGTATATTGGTGGCCCACTACATAGTTGTACACCAATCAAACTAGTGTAGGTTGTGATCGTACTATGTTTGCTTGTCTCTATTGTGTCATACCTATAATCAAACCAAACATAAACTTAAATAAATGGCACCTATAACAAGATTTCAAATCAAACAAGACCATGAGGCTAATCCGTGTATCTATTGTGGTCCTCTTGGAATAGACCAAGCCAATGATGATGATAGCCACAATCTCGGTAGCCAAAGTGAGTATAATGACGATCATGAGTTATTACACACAGAGACTTAACCATGTGCAAATTGATATATTCTTATATCAAAACAAGGATGACATCCTCCTTATGCTCATTGATTTAGGTGTAAAAGTCCCTTCAAATATTGACATGGAAAACTTAATCCATATCATTAGTGAGAAAAAGCCTAACAACCAAGATCCACCACATGCATTTGATGATCCTTTGAACACAAACAAACCCCAACCAGAATCCACTAGTAGAAACACTGATTCCAAAATACCGATGAGGGAAAGGTCTTACAAAGCCCACCATGCACTCCTCGAACCAAAACCTCCAACAACCAAAACATATAAGAACAAATCCAACAACCTGAGCCGCCATTGGGCCACCTTGCCTCTCAAGTTAGTCCTAACAAATCTAAGTCTTCAGAAGACATCCAATCCAACAATTAGGGCATTGACCCCACCAAACCAAGTTTTATCTTACCACCATCGCCAACCCAGGGCACACCATTTGCCCAAGAATGGCAAGCCGCGAAAGATACCTAACAAAGACTATAAGAAAGCAAATCAATCACCAACAAAAAATATAGATTTGAGGAGTTGTGCCCATACCCCTTTGATTGAGAAATGGTGTGCATCCCCTTACCCCCTTACTTTGAATTCCCAAAAATTGTGAAATGTAAAGGGATGGGTGACCCTAGGGAACATGTCGGTGACTTATTTATGAAATGTCAAGACGTCTCTTATAGTGACACCTATCTTTAGACTATTCCCTTGTAGCTTAAGCCAAGCACTAGAATGGCTTCTACACCTTCCCAAAGGTTTTGTCACCACCTTTGCTTACTTGTTAGAGAAGTTCACAAGACATTTCTCCTTTAACATGGACAATGAAATCACAATGTTAGATCTTGTCAACACCAAACAACACAATGGCAAAAGCTTTTTTCATTCTTACAACGATGGCGAGGCCTAACTAGTCATTTCTCGTGCTCAATCCCTAAAAAACAAATAGTGAGCATCTTCATTCCTAACCTTAACCAAGAGATAGCCTTCCACCTATAAATGCATTGTGTTGACACCTTCAAAGAGGTTACCAAAAAAGGAACACAAATTGAGAAGGCTCTTATCACCAAAGAATTGATTAAACTTTTCAACAAAGACAATCACAACAACAAACAACTCGAAAAACCAAAGTCCTTTAACAAGAACAAAAACATTGTCAATAACAAAGGTATAGACTCTAAACATTATAAGCGATCTGCAAAATACACCACATTTAACTATTCCTAGGGGTAACCAAGACAAGAAACAAAAGCGAAGAGAGTATACACCCCTGAGGTGAAACATTGACAACCGTCTTCCACCAATTGAAATGGCTAACATGATTGTTTTCACACAAACAAATGCATTTGACGAAAGCAAAACTAAACCCACATGGTCTAAGGAAAACAAATATTGTGAATATCATCGTATTAAAGGACATTCACTAACCATAGTATGAAGCTCAAAATTTATGTTCAAGACCTTATTGACCGCGATGACATTGAAATCGAAGGAAATGAACCCCCAAATTGCAAAATCAAAAGCTTGGAATATATCAAGACCCCTTTCATAAACACAATCAAGCTAATCAAAAATAGGATTGAGGTCAACCATCCCAAGCCAACAACGCCAATCACGTACACAAAAACCTTCCCATCCTCATGACTCCATCATTGGCTACATCTATTGCATCGAACATCATATCATAACTATCAAAATCAAAACTCCAAATTGCATCGTCACTACTCAAAGCATACCAAAATCACTATCCAAAGGCCTCCTCTACCTACCCTTGTTAACTAGTACAATCTCTTAGAACTTGAAAGACTCCATCACAAATATCCATCTTGGACCTTCTCAAAATATCCACTGTTCACAAGGACATCCTATACAAAAGCCTTGAATAGTCAAGGGTCCCAAACGACATTAACCCCACACGATTTTAGGCTTTGCTTTCACATATGTCCACAATCGACAAATCATCTTCAGCTAGCAACAATGTCCACATGACAATCCATCCCACAACTTACCCCTATACATTAAATATCATCACCCACCACAAAGTCAAACAAGTAATTGTAAGACAATGAAGTCGGTCTCAATATTTGCACTCGAAACTAGTGAAGCATTTGGAGCTTATAAAAGCAGCATTAGATTCCTTGGTCATCACCATCAAAGCATATGATAACAACGAACAAAAATTTGGAGGCATAATCACCCTTCACCTTGAAGTTAGGCACTGCCACTCAAAACCCAATTTCACGACATTGATCTAGACTCCCTCTATAAAATCCTCCTTGGCGGATCATGGATCCACGCCATGCAAGCCGTCCCATCCACCTACCACCAATGCATCAAGTTCCCCTTCCAGGACAAGAGTTCATAATCCATGTCGATGCCCAATCCTTCCAATTCTACAAACTATTGGAAGCAAAGTATCGCAAGGCCTACGTCTACCCAAGCATTGAAATCATTCCTAACTCGGAATTTTAGACTCTTCATCCCACATCCATCCCGACGACCTTCCATCTCGCATGCATCCAATCCTCCATCTAAATCTAAATGTAAAATCATTGCCATAGGTTGTGGAGAATATGAGCTTCTAAAACTCCTTCCATGTCATTAAACTTCCCTTTCACCTAGAAGTTATGGCAAACTTGACACGCACCCAAAAAAGAAACCAGAACCTCGTAGCTTTTGACACTTTATGAAAGGCAACTTCCTTGCAGATGAAAACATTGGTAGTTCCTCTAGCTCACGGTTATGTGGTGATAGTTTTTCATCCTGCTACAAAAATCTTGAACATATTATAGGAAACAAGATGTTCAAATCATGGGCTATCAAGGAAGAGGACTAGGCATCAACAAGCAAGGAATTCGTGAACCTATCTTGGTGTGATAAAATCTAGGTCATGGTATTGGATGAAACCTTTTGGTAACCTACATGTCGATGTCAATGACACTACTTCCATCAAACGAGGAAGTCCCAACCGACATCAAACCAAGGTCACCTTGTAGCCTCTATAAGGATCTTGCAGCCACAAACCTGTTACATGACAGTGTCGTTTTAACCATACATCTAGACCTCGATACCATGACCTCATCGATTGGGACCGACAAGATCACATACCAACCAACTTCTTTCGAATGAAGAGGACATTACAATTCATGAACATCAGAGATGACATACCACCACGGAACCATAAGAAAGAATTTGCGATCAACATAGATGTTGCAGCGTACTTTAGGGAAGAGGTTGAGTTCATTAGAAAAAATCAAATAAAACAAAAAACAAAAAGGCAAAAAGTCAACCTCCCATAGTGAAAACCTCTTTGAGGCGATATCGTATGATTAAAATAAAAAGCCAAAAATCAAAAAGCCAAAAATAAAAAATGACAAAATTGTCGGTGAAAACATTCTGAGGTGCTAATGGACGAAGAACTCAACCTTACCTCCACTCGCTCACAACTAAAAGATAGATTAAAACTTCTTGTAGAAGAAACAAATGACATCAACATTGGTAAAGAAAACCCAAGGATTCTCAAGCTTGGGGTTATGCTTAAACCACGGAATAGAAAGCCGTCGTCACTCTCTGTCATATGGGAATTTTCGGATGTCTTCGCTTGGTCCTATGCGGACATACCAAGGTTGGATCCTTAGTGATTCACCATTTGGTCATACACAAAGAAGCAAAACCTATGAAACAAAAACTCAAAAAATGCATCCACAGATCGCCCTTCTAGTGAGGAAGAATTTCATAAATTCTCGAATGTAGGATTCATATAACTATCTCGAATGGATATCAAACATTGTTCCACTTAGAAGGAAACCGAAGAGATCAAGGTATGTACTGATTTTTGGGATATTAACAAGGCATGTCCCAAAGATGACTTCCCACTACCCAATATCAACATGATTGTTGACTCTGCGAGAAGGGTGGGAGAGATGTTATCCCTTATGAACAATTTTTCAAGCTATAATCAAATCAATATCATAAATGAAGAACAACATAAAACATCATTCACTACACCATGGGAACTTTTTGCTATCGAGTCATGTGATTTGGCTTGAAAAATGCAGGGGGCCACATACCAACGAGTTATGACGGTCATGTTCCATTACGTGCTCCATGACATTGTGGAAGATGTGGATGACATATTGGGCAAATCTACTACGAGAGCGAGAACACCCTAACATCTTGAGGAAAATCTTTGAACGTCTCTCGGAATAAAAAGTCGGACTTAATCCTAAAGAAGTGTGTCTTGAAGGTTATGTCAAGTAAATTATTCGGCTTCATTGTCTTCAGAAGAGGTATCGAGGTAGATCCTTCCATATTAATAGCCATCACGAAATGCCTCCTCCCGAAATCTTAAACAACTTGAAACCTTCTACGGAAAATCTAGTCCATACGCGAGTTCATATTATTGTTGTGCAAACAAGTGTCACCCCTTCAATGCGGCTAGAGAAAAAGGACACTTTGTCTTTCATTGGAATACAGAATGTCAGAAGGCCTTTGATCAGCTTAAGCGTACTTATCCAGCCCACCAATTTTGGTTCCGCCTACTGTAGGAGAACCTTTACTAATTTACATATCAACTAACCAGTTTGCTTTAGGAGCCCTCTTGGCTCAACATGATAAATTCGGGCGAGAGAGAGTCGTGTACTATCTTAGTTGCACTTTGATCTCATATGAGCTTAGCAATCACCAAATCGAAAAGGCGTGTTTAAGAGGCATTGCCTACTCAATAATAAAACCAAACTCATTGCCAAATTCAGCCCCCTCAAATACCTCCTATCCAAACTATCTCTCACGGGAAGAATGGTTAATGGGTCATCTTACTCGGTGAATTTGATAGAGTATGTAAATCAAAAAAGTTGTTACGGGGAAATTATTGTATATCAATTGGCCAAACCACCATTACAAGACACTCGACCTCTAAACCTGGATTTTCCCGATGACTCAATCATGACCATTGACAAGCCTCTCACATGGAAACCTTATTTTGATGGCTCCTTCATCACTCATGGCTTGGGCAGAATTCTACTCATCACACTTACTTGACGATCTTCTCCCGAGGACTCTCGAAATCGGTTTCCCTTGCAGTAACAACATCGTTGAATACGAGGCGCTCATCATAGGTCTAAAATCGGCGATCGGAGGAACATTCAGCGGTTGGTAGTAGTTGGTGACTCACGCTTAATCATCACACAAGTTACTTAGTGAGTAAAATGTCAAAGACGAGAAGTTGACCCACTATAAACGCATGTTTAACAACCCCAAAGATTACTTCGCTCACATCAGCTTTGAATAGGTTCCCCAATCCAAAACAAAGTTGTAGATGTTATGGGCACTATTGGTTCACTCCTTGAAATCCCAAATGACAACCCACGATATCAATTCTTGGTGGAACATCTTCCGATTCCACATACAAGGTACTAGAATCATGTTTGGTATGTGAGATTGTTGGTCACTTTTCCCCTTGGTACCTTGACATTTACTGAACTACCTCCGGGATAACCTTATCCCTCCCACCTTTCATATAACCAACCTAAATCCTAAATCCAACGAGCATCACAATACACCCTCATTGGCGTCACCCTCATCGTAAGGGCTATGAAAAACCTTATTATGATGTTTAAATTCAGACGAAGCAACCTTAGCTATGAAAGACATACACAAAGGCATTTGTGGCATACATACCAGTGGAATCGTCCTTACCAAAAAGTTACTTCGCACTACGCATATTATTGGCCTACCATGGAAACATGTGCATGTCAATATGTTTGGAGATGAGACGCGTTTGTGAAAAGCACAACAATCTCATTCATGCTCCTTCACAAGCATTGTAGCCAATCACAACATTGTGGCCCTTCTCTAAGTGAGGGCTCAATCTCATTGAAGCTCAATCCTACCTCGATGGCTAAAAACATTTTATTACCACAACTGAATACTTCACTTAGTGGGTCAAAGTCATTCCTCTCACTCATATCACTAGTAAGCAAATATCCAAGTTTATCCTGAACCACATATTTGCCGTTATGGCATTCCATTTGTCATCATCTCTGACAACAATAAGTCCTTCAAGAACAAAGAAGTCAAAGCCCTTTAAACCCAATTCCATATCGAGCACAAATGGTCCATGCTCTATTACCTCCAAGGTAATTGTCAAGCTGAGGCATCTAACAAAACCTTAACTAAGATCCTTGAAAAGATTATCGATACCTCTGGAGGAACTAACATCTCAGAATATATTTTGTTTTATTGGCTTACCGCATCTCCATCCACACACCCATGGGGGCAACCCTTACTCGTATTCAGAGCCGAGGCCATCATTCCAATTGAGATCAAGCTAACCTCTTTGCGCATCTCCTTAAAGGACTTGATCGACGAAAAGAGTAATCTTGAACTATGCACATTCATGAATTGGATCTTCGAACAAAAAAGGGCTCAATGCCTTAAATCACTTGATGAACTTGTGAACATCATGCACCTCAAATGCTTTTACACCTAAGTACAATAGAAAGAAAGAGAACTAAATTAGTCGATGATAGAAACCATGCTTATGGCGCCTTGGATAAGTACCATGATGAAAACCAGTTTCTAGCATCATGCGTAGGCCATGTTGTCTACAAATACCCTACACTTGGGGGCATGACCGCTCATGTCCTACTTGCATCCACCCATCCATCGACCCAAGCTAGCTAAGTTTGACCTTGATCCCACATTGGACTAGCTTGAGAAACTGTGCAGGAGAACATCTTGGTATATCCAAGCTTTCATTGGGGCACATCATAGGATAACCCCTAGTCATTGGACTTGTCTTGTAAATAGCCCAAAACATCAAAAATCCAAAACCATGTAAAAACCCAAAATCCAAAAATAGTAGAAAATCCAAAAACAATAGAAAACCCGAAATCCAAAAACAATAAAAATATCAAAATTTCAAAAACAACAAAAATACCAAAATTCAAAAATCCCTTGTTTGTTCTTAGGCATACCCCATTTGTTCTTTCCATGTGTGTAGCAAATCATCTTAATCCAACCTCTGGCATATTGCATTGCTAGGGAAAATCATGGTTATCATCATCATCCATTTTGGGATATATCATTCCCTTGCATACACCGTTGCTTGGAGAAACTTGTCATTACGATTGTCAATCATTGACCATTTGGGTGCAATAAGGACAAACAAATTGCTTTATTTAAATTGCTTATTTGTTTGTTGCATGTGTGTGTTGTTATTTAATTTTTGAGTCAAAAGTCCTACTACATATGATAACAATATCATCATGGGGCATATTATCTCATAGTGCATCTTATCATATGTTATATTAAAATCAAGTTGCTCAAAGAAAATGGACCTTTGTGCAAGATCTATAGCATTTACCTTTCATATATCTAACATCCATTTATCACCTCGTATCCAGTTGTCACCTCATATCTCTATAAGCATAATCACATTTTTCACACACACTTGCTATCTTATTATGTTATCCACAACCATCCCTTCAACTTGTCAATCTCACTCACCACCCATTTAGTCTGCATCAATCTCAATCAACTACCATTTGTGTCAAGCCTCCCTCTCCACAAGTTCCCCCAACATCACTCCTTGTGCTTAACGCTCCTCCAATACCATCCTCCATGTCGTCTCTAAAGCCCCACCACCCCATTCGCAACACCACTCATCAACCACGCCACCATCGGTTCTTTTCTCCAAAACTACTCAACCTCAATTGACCACTCTACCATCCATCAAGCTTGCCAATCCCAATCAACCACCACCCCCATGACTAGCCTCCTTTCTACACATCCTCATATATAGCCTCCTTTTTTAATCCCTTTGATTCGTGTTCCTCCAATATTGTCCTCCTTACCATCTATAGAGATGCCACCTCAACCACCACATGACTCCTCACTTCCCTCACCCTCGCTCCATCATTACCATCTGTTGATGAAGAGTTATCCTTCTGGCGTATAAAGGATGATCATCATCCTCCCATATGTCATCATTCCCATCCTTCATTTCACTCCCCTCTCATGATGACACCATCATCCTTATCTTTGTCCTCCTACGTCTACCCTATTTCCCTTCTTTGTTCTCTTCCACTTAATCATTGTCCGCTCCCTCATAGAACTAGCATTGTTGTTTACAAACCCTTTGTTCGCCCTCCTATTCACCAATTTTTTACCTCCCCCAACAAGTTCCTCGCCACAACCAAATAACTTACCTTTTCACACACCTTATCATCTTTTTGTTTCCTCCTCCATATCTTCATCATCCTCACTCCTTGACCACCTCTCTTTCACAATTCTCATTCTTTACCCAAACACTTCACACACACCGGACCTCGTTCTTATCACAATACTCTCATATTCTCTTCAGTCTTCTATCCCGACCTTGCCACATTTGCCTATCATTACGGACTTTAGTCACTTATTAATACCAACACTCACAACCATGACACTTGCTTTACTTTTCTCACCCATGACCACTTCCACATTCCACATTGCTTCCAATCATCTCTTCATCAAGCATCTTCCTCGCACGTCACCCGCACTTGCTCTCACATCCTACTAACAATGACTTGTTCTTAAAACCTTGCTTTCCCCACATTCACTCACATAAAATGTATCCTTCACCTCAAGCCTCTTTTATGCACTTTCACCCTCTCCCAATTACTCTTCTTCATACATCCATAACACTCACTCCTATGCTTCCCTTTTACATCGACTTGTTCTCACCACCTTGTCTCTCTCCAAACACTTCATCATACCATTTCCCTGAGACAGACTCATTCTCAAGCCTGAAATATCCTGGTGGGATATTACTTGAAATTCACAAAATATGTATAAAATAACAGCGAACTGAATTCGGATTTTATGACGAAATATGCGAAATAAAGAATTTTTGTATTTTCCGAATAACAATTTCCAACACTACCCAGAAGCTTCAAATAACTTAGAAAAATATATAGAACAGTAAAAAAGAAAGAGATAATTTTTATCTCTCGGATCTGATTTTATTTATTTATTTTAATTGCTGAAACTGCCTAAAATTCTAAAAATTCACAAAGATGAAATGGTCTTTATAAATTATGAAATTCGGACAAAACAATATATTTAAATTATAACGAATCAGATCCAAACTGGAAAACTGGAAAAATCCAACCAGAAACCCTAGAAAACACTGCTGCAAAACCCTAAGAAAGTAGATCTGAAAATAAATAAAGCCCAAACTTGAATGAAACTCCTCTTGGGAATTTGCCAAGCTTGCCTCAAACGCTGGAAATAATCTAATCTGTAGATGGCTGAAGTATGGACCAAATAATCTCTCTCCAACACTGAGCAAACCCTTGAAATTCTCTGATAACTCTAATCTGAAAATCTGATTTGAATGAAGCTCCAAATTAGCAAACTAGGGAGGATCTTTCACCACCAAAGAGTGTTTTGCTAGCTAGGAGTGGATCTCTCACCACCGAAGCTAGGGTTCTGTGGGATCTTACTCCACAAGCAAAAAGTATGCAACCAATAATGGCTTCAATATCATAAAAGAGTGAGTGTATGAATGAATCCCAACTCTCCCCAAGCGCTTCCCTTTTATAACTCTTCATTGCAACAAAGGGCCCAAAAGAACCCTAATCGACCTCCTTGGGGGAAAAACCACATAATAATAAAATAACTTAAGTTACTTTATCACCACTAAGCCAAAAGTACACTTAAGTTATCCCAACGCAAAATTAAAACATAAAGTACCATAGGGGAGCATCACACAACCTTATTTCACTTAAGTCACCTCAAAGTACGTGTCCAACGCTCGGAAAATAACCTATAAGTGAAATGAAAGTGCAAACCATACCCAATAACCATCAACGTCACTATCCCCTTGGGCATGACCAAGGCTAAGACAGATGAAAAGACTCCTAGACCATCTGCTCGAAATTGGGACATTACGAGAGGCCTCGGCCACCTAACATTCTTTCGCATACACTTCTACCAACCCCAACATTACTTTCTTTGGCTCATTTGCGTGAACATGTTCTCCACTCACTGCAATCTTTTGGTTCACAACTTCCATCTCGGCTTCACTCTTTTCCCACATTATCAAACACTACGTTGTTATACATCTCATCTCTCGATTTCTTCTTTCTTGGTTCATCTTCCTCATCATCGTCCCACCTTCCTCATCATCATCCCACCTTATGGTACACACCTTATCCCATTTCTCAACAACCTCGCAACAACACATTAGTCAATTGATGGTTACACATAAAGTTCCCTCAATAGCATTCAAATCATCCACAATAAGTGTATAGTCACCAGGATTGTACAACCTCTACAAGCATCTCCATACGGTTTGTTCCATACTCAATTGCATATCACACCAACACCCACCCTCCTCTCGATCAAGCATCTCCATGTTTCGCCTTATTGGTTCTGCATATATGTTGTAAACAAGGTTCTCTTCTCCTTGCCATTTTCAGCTTTGGTCCTCCAATAACTCCCCTAACATCAAGGTCGGATTTCGACCAATCATCAATGTCACTTTTCGTCCCACACCATGTTGGGACACCCTCCTCTCCACTCTCTCCACTCACTTGTTTCATCACATCTTGAGCATTTATTCTCTATCCACACTCATCCATACAATTAACATCATCCTCATTCATCCATAGTTATCCCTCATCATATCATCACCACATCGTTAGTCATAGCTTCTACAGAGCATCATCCCTATACAAAGGCATCCAACTTCAATTCTTCCCTTTCCTCTCCATTTTGAGAGCCCCTCCACATCTTTCATTCCCGAACACCCTCTGGAGAGAGCATCATCCTACCAATCAATCAGCAATCAATCAAACTCACTGAACAAATAGCTATCTACCTAACAAATTCAACCCATTGATCCCTTCACAGAATCCGCTAAAGTGGCCCATCGACTTGCATTCCCAAGCTCATGTCTATTTCTTGACACCCATCCCACTAGGGACATCTCCCACCCGTCTATTTTCACTACATTCTTTGACAAAGGCGTTACTAACCGCAACACCCTTTCAAAGAGGGGCAAATGTAAACACCATAATTACACCACCACATTAATCATTTAACTCCTTCACTCCCATTTAATCCCACAAACCCCATGAATAATTAAGTAGATAATTAATTATTATTAATTAGTTGATCATATCCTCACTCACCTAATCAAATCATACACCAAGTATTCACATAATAATTTAATAATCCACCTCAAATCCATTATCTCATCCACCTCATCCGCTACCGTAAATCTCATTTTCTCCTCCATTTTGCATGATTCTTCACTATCTCCACCAAATCCTCCAAAGTCTTCACCAACCTCCATTATCACAATAAAATAATCCTACTTTCTCCTCCATTTTCCAAGATTCTCCACTATCTCCACCAAATCCTCAAAAGTCTTCACCAACCTCCATTATCACAATAAAATAATCCCACTTTCTCCTCCATTTTCCAAGATCCTCCACTATCTCCACCAAATCCTCCAAAGTCTTCACCAACCACCACTCTTGACAATTTAATAATCCTCCATGATCCCAAAGTCCCCACCAACCACCACTCACAACAATTTAATAATCTTCCACCATCTTAAAGTCTTCACTAACCTCCATTATCATAATAAAATAATCTCATTTTCTCCCCCATTTTCCAAGATTAACCGCTATCTTCACGAAATTCTCCAAAGTCTACACCCACCTACACCAATAATAATTGAATATTCCGCCTCAAATCCCACTAGTTCACCCCCAAAAAATCCATATATAGACCCCTCCATCCTTCATATGGGGGAATCGAATGTAGCATTATTCTGCGAAATTATCCTTTGAGCCATTCGTCAAAAACAAGCATCCAAATCATCCCGATGAGTACATGTTGCTGCAGTTTGGCACGAGTCCCTTGAGCATCCACAAAGCAAGAACACTATTGTTCATCCACAAGCACATCTACATATCAAAGAGAATTGCAAGTATCACATTTTTCTTCTTAGCTCAATCTTATGGTATTATGTTTGATTTAGATTAGGATTTGCATTGTTGTTATTTCCTTTTTGTAGTCTAAATCTAGCATATACACAACTATCAATCATGGTGTCCCTGTGAATGTGTACATGGAGTCAGAGTGGCAGGGATACAGTATCAGATACGAATACGGATACAGATACGGATAGTTTTCAAGGCCCCTGATATGGATACAGTTGGATATGGCATAAATTGAAAAATATATTAATAATAATTATTTGTTTTAAATTATAAACAAATTTATATATTAGATTAAAACTACACGCAAATTACATATTCCCAACCCATGGGAAAGGTAGGAAGTTAGGTATTTAAAGGATTAAAAAATGTAGGTTGTGTTAGGCCATTGGAAAAATACGATATGAAAAGAAAAGAAGCACAAGGGGCCAAAGGAAATAGATCAAAAGAATTGCAGGTTGAGCAAAGCCAATGTGAAAGTTTGAAGTAAAAGAGTGAATCAACACTCTCACCTCCATGTCCTCAATTGTTGCTGCTAAAATGCATTATAGAAGGTCATTTGCAGTTTTTAGCATCTTTTTAGCCTTTTGAAGGGGTTTTTTTGTTACTTTTTAAATTTTTAAATCAGACACGGCTGTAGTCGGCCTGCATATTGTATCTGATTGTATCTCATAGGGCCCAGTTACAAGTTCAGATCTCCAAGTGGATGGGTATGGTATCCAAACCATATACGAGTTGCACCATACCCATAACCATATCCAGCACGCGGATATGTATGACCTAGCACTAGAGGTGACGTATCTTGCAACCCTAAATGGAGCAAAACATTGCCTAACAAGATGATTCCCAAGGCCACTATTATCTATGGGTTTCCTCTGAAAGTGCATTTGGGACCCAACTTTCTGATTTTTTTATTTTGTTTTTTGCTTTTCTTTGGTCATTCTCGGGTTGTTTTCAGTTGTTCAGCATATATGTACAGTTGCAAAGAAAATTCTTTATGCAACTTCCCTATCCTGTTTCTCAGTCACTATTTGAAAATTTCCATCATCTATGAATTGTTATTGACATGATAATTGAATAAGTTGTAGGAAAAACATGATCACTAAGAAAAAAATTAATTGAATGCTCACCTTTCTCTAAACAAACAGAAGTGTGAATTTCAATTATTCTCAATAACTTTGCTGCAACATTTAAGGTTTGTTTTTTTTATATATGATAACATGACAAGGCTTTAACCCACACCACTTGCAAAAAAGTTGAGAAGAGCAAAGTTTCATTTCCTAAAGAGTGTCATTTCTATTTCGAGGGCATGTCCCAAATAACCACATAGAATAATTAAATTAAGAACAAAAATATGCATAACAAAAAACAGTGTGTTATCCATAATACATTAATCAAGAAATATTCAAAATAAATAGCCAGTTCATACATAAGCAGCTATTAGATAATAATTGTGTGGCCTGCGAACAAGTCCAATAGCTAATGCCCAACCTCCAAACACATGTCCATAGATTATAGTGACATTATATGTTTTATTATGATTCAAGAACATACTTTGTTTTCGACCTCTGCAATGTGTCTTTGGATCTCAATGCTACAAACCATGTGTAATGCACACACCAACTAACCAAGGTTATAAATGTTTTTAAGGTTTAACTTTTAATTTCTACAATCATATGGCTAACCAAATGAAGTCACTTACAAGTCAATAGGTGATCCACATACTAATGTATAACGGTAGTTCGTCTTCAACCCACAGTCAGATGGTTTCAACAGATATTCAATCCAACAAATAACTTGATCATGGTAGAAGGGAATTGTAAGGACATACAACATGATAATTTCAGCATTGCAATTATTGATATAATTTTAAAGTTTAATAATAAACTTCATATATTCTCCATGTTAGCAAGACCTCAACAACTTCATGTTGAATGCCAATGAGGCCGGGGTGTGTTGGTTGGGACATTTGGATGTTTCCATGCCCACCAAGGTTCAATTCCCGCTGAGGCATTTGAGGCTGGTTGTGGCCATGAGTATTCGGCGATGGATCCTATGGAATGTGTGGATAGGTCCCGTGATGGAGGAGGCGATTTTAATTGTGGGTAATGTTCAAAGGTTGGTGCGGCCTGCAGTCCATGGGCTACTGTGTTTCATTGAGGTTGTGTGGTCTTGGGGATCTAGGGCCCCCAGTTGTGTCCCAAACCGGTTGTTGCTCCGGTGATTAAAAAGCGGAACATAGGGAAAGGGACCCTTCAACCCTTGTTTACCAATCAAAAAAAAAAGGAACAACTTCGTGTTGAACTTTTTAAATCTATTCTATATGTTTATGTTTTCTTGACTCTCATTCCTGGTAAATTAGTAACTAGCAAGGGGATCGACTAATGAAGCTAATATAAGACAAGCTAATGGAGCTACCCCTGCATGGCTTTTGGAATAGTCAAGTCCTGTGTTCACTGCTATTATGTGATTTTTTAACTCAAGGATGAATTGAAAAACCAACTTAACTCTAGAGGCTTACAAATGCATAACAATATAGTGCAGTCTTTTGATAGAATTTGCTTAAGAGAGATGCAACATTTGTATCCTGGAAACTTCAAAATGGATGGTTCTGCAACACTAAAAAGACCGTTGTACACCATCCAAACTGTAAGACTCCATATTATGATATAGCTATTTTTATATTAAAAGCACTAAAAGCTCAAGTTACAACTTTGTATTTAAATAATTTAGCTCTAAAAATTGGTTGGAAATAGTGCTAGATTCCAGTTATGGGAAAGATAATTGCCATTATCTCTTCCCAATTTCTTCTACTATACTGTTTATACATCAGGATGGACTTAAGTAGCAACTAGTCCACCCTAAGCTCCATGGAACTTTGCATTTTTATTGTTTTAAATTCTTGGTCGTTCAAGTGGGGCAGAAATTGAAGCTTTAGTGAAGGGTGTAAAGCTAGATTTATGTCACTGATAAACCATCACTATTCAAAGTAAGGTCTTGCTTTTGATCTCCTGCATGCCAACTTCTCTCAAGGGAAATATGTTTTTGAAACTTCTGTTTGAAAAGTAGGTCAAGCACGAATCCACCATCACACGCATGGTATATTTTGCTCAATCATGTTTAGACTTGGGTAATATGCATGATGTATTCTGTATGGTGACCATGTCTCAATCCCCAGACCGCAGCATGTTATTTAAGTTCATCGTCATTGGTATGAAACATCATTATACCCAGTTGCAAGTATAGTTCATTCTTGTGCACTAGGCAACAGTTGGACTTGGAATCATAAGGATCATGAAAATGGATCCATTCAATTGAGATGTAGCCAACTATTACAAAAATAAATACCATTTTAGGAGAGTATCTTCCAAAACAGGCACAATATACACTGCACATTGCCTCGATAGTCCAAGTGAACCATGTGGATTTCATGTGGTTACATTATTCTCAATGTGTCAACACCTGTCCTCTGAAGCCACTGGGCAAATTAATATTGAAGAGACACAAATATAAAACAGTAAGATGATTACTGATGGGTGTTTACTGATAGGTAGAGCTGTGATGAATATAATTGTATTATGTTTATTCATGAATGAACCCCGTCATTATTTTAAACCTCAACATTTACTCTGCTGATTTTTGGTACGTCATCACAAATGAAAAATGCCTCTCTGTGGGAAGAAGATTTCTCCAGCCAAAAGAAAATAACATTTCATTTGTTTATATTATGGTTCAGATGATTATATTACGTGGGGCAAGCTGTGCTTTTCCTAAGCTACACTAGTCAGCAGAGTGATACTTAAGAAATTTGGACATGAAATCTTGTAATATAGATATCCCTTTCCCCTTGGTTTGATCGGAAGGCATTCAAATCACTCCAGTATTTGAATCACTTGGCAACATCCAATGCAGTTATATCATCAGGCTCTGTCTGTAATAGAGAGATATATGAGACAAAGTTGCTTTGTATCATCTACTGCTTCCAAACTAGCTTGGGTGTGTAACAATTTTCCAGCAAGGAATTGAGGAGTGACTGGGAACATATGCTGAGAGCGTGGCTCCAGCACAGCTACCACATCAAAGACACCCACCCTGAAGATCTGGTTAACATTAACATCCGATGCACGCATGAACAGTCCATCCTGATGAATGACTTGCAAAACATTGTCTGTTGGTTATGCTTTGGTTTTTGTTTATTTTAGTATTATGGCCATTATGTGTTTTCAGCCAAATCTATGTATAGGACTGTAGGTAGTTGGCCTATTCTGTGTTGGGCCAATGGGAAGTTTGGCAGACCCACATGGCTAGGCCGGGACCTGCATGACAATGGCTATGTTACGTTACTGCATATGTACCAGTGTTATGTGGGGATGAGCCCCCCAAATCAAGGTGTCCAAGACGTCCTTGGGATGCCGGGATGGGGGAAAAATGTCCCCTTAACATTTCCACAATGTCGAGAAGACGGAAACGCGTCCCGGGGCGTCCCGAGAAAAGTTAAGGGGCGTCCCGGAGATGTGCTGGGAGGTTTTGGAGACATCGGCGACGTCCCTGGACATCCCGGGACGGTCAAGCGACATCCAATTGTCCCCAACGTCACAGCATGTCTTTCAAAGGTTTTTCTTTACAAAAAAAAAAAAAAATTGACATTTTTTAAAATGGAAAGCAATAATAATATAAAACAAACATAATAACATAACCCTAACCCTAAAAGTGACATTCTAAGTTATAAAATGACTCTATGGCCTCATTCCATATCACATTCAATATTCACACTTGAGCAAAGTGAGCAAAGAGAAGAAGAGGAGAGCAAGAGGAAGAAGAAGGGCAAGAGCAAGAGCAAGCAAGAGGTATTTATAATTTTATTTGCTTACAATGCTTGATAATAATCTCTAGTTTTTAAAATTTAGCCTTTGTTTGCATTTTTAAGGGGTTGTTTTTAAGTTTTTGTATCTACATTCACAATGTAATCATGTTTATAGTTTGTAAGATTTTACAAAATGCATACTGCATAGGGGGTCTAGTTGTTCTTGGTTAGAGGTTTTTATTTTTTAAATTAAATCTTAAAACATAAAACTCTTGATTGTTGATTCATTGAATAGGTTTGGCTAGGTTTAACTTTACCATGATAGTATGATACACATTCTTAGAAACAATAACATCAAGAATACAAAAACTTTGATACACATGAATGTAGATACAAAAATAAAAACTTAATACTCCTACGGCTATGTTTGATGTTTCAGTTTTAATGTTTTTTTTTAATATTTTTAATTTTTTTGCATATAGTTATGGGCCTAATAGCCTATGGTTGTTTTTCTTAAATCATAGTGATTGCAATTTGCATGTAGTCATAACTTGTGGTTGTTTTTTATTCATTGCACAATGCATATGGTTATGAATGTTTTACTTTTTCTTAATCATTGCATATACTATATAGTTATTATTTTTTTAAATTCATTGCATAATACATATAGTTATGGTTGTTTTGCTTGTTTATAAATTAAAATTATAAACATTGCCTATACTTATCATTTTTTTTTTAATTCATTGCAGCCCCAACAATCATCACCATGAGTTCTTCTGAGTATGGTTATGAATCAGAGGAGGAGAGGGTTGGACTTGAGATAGGTGGAAGTGTTGGTGATGACATAATTGTGGGAGGTGGAGAAGTGAGACAAAACATAGTGTCAACGGCAACTGGTAGTTCAGTTGGTAGTGCTACCGATTGTCCCCTCCCAAATGTTCCAGATTTGCCATTGGACCGTTTGATAAGAAGAAGCCATTGCAACAATTTCCTCAGATACTTAAGGACCCCAAGTCTAGAGGGGGAGTAAACTATGGAAGTGCAACATATGTTCAAAGACTTGGCATGGCAGCATCACCAAGACCAATGCACACTTGTTGCACCTTACGGAAGGGGGTTGGTCTTTGTAAGGCTCTTTCACTTGATCAGAGAGCAGAGATGGTGAGACTTTTAATGAATATCACGGACAACATTCCGTGAAGTTCGTGGTACTAGCAGTGAGGCTAACACTCCTTTGAGCTCTCTTAGGACTAGCAGAATACTTTGGCTAGTTCTAGTTTTGGAATGACAAAAGTGGAAAGCAGAGGGAAGAGAAAGGTTGTGGGGCATCCCCAATCCAGTTGTAGACATGTTTGATTCAAAGGCAAGAGAAAAGGCGGATGATGCTATCGGAAAAAAATTATGTTGTTGGGATCCCATTTCATGCTACTCCCGCTCTCTTATTACAAAGAGGCTATGGCCAAGGTAGCAAAAAGCAAAAGCAAAGTACAAGTTATGTGCCTCTTGAAAACACCAAACTCGAGGACACCAATCTTGGATAGAAACTATTCCAAGGTTAATCTATTGGTGGAGATGAGGGTCACATGGATGTCACATGGATGCAACATTATCATGGATGGGTGGATGGATATTAGACACCATCCACTCATCAATATCATTGTCTCTTGCAAAGATGGACCGTATTTCTTGAGAGCAATTGATTGTTCTAAGAAGCGAGAAAGATGTTGAGTTCTAATTTCAGATTTTGAAGGATGTCATTGAGGAGGTTGGACCTTCAAATGTTGTACAAGTCATCACAGATGCAACTTATGTGTGCAGAGCAGCAGGCAAGCTAGTGGAGCGTGCCTACAATCATATTTATTGGACCTCGTGTTGCGTGCATGCCATGAACAATGCA
This sequence comes from Taxus wallichiana var. yunnanensis, assembly GCA_018340775.1. Taxonomy (NCBI): domain Eukaryota; kingdom Viridiplantae; phylum Streptophyta; class Pinopsida; order Cupressales; family Taxaceae; genus Taxus; species Taxus wallichiana. The sequence continues at coordinate 180,150,911 of CM031236.1, read as the reverse complement.
CTAAAAAACATTAGGAAGATTCGGTGGGTCGGCAAATAGTGAATGAGGCCAAGGACGTGCAAAAGTTCATATGTAATCACCACACATCATTGGCACTCTTTCAAAGTTTTTCAAGAAGGAATTCCTCAAACCAATTGACACCCGCTTTGCATCCTATTTTATTTTGTTGGATAGGATGTTTGAGTTACAGAGCCCCTATGCAAGTTATGATTATGACACAGGATTGGACTAGGTGGCATGAGTCCAAGACAAAGAAAGGAAGAGAGTGAAGGAAGTGGTGGTGAGGGAAACATTTTGGGTTAATGTGAAATACATCACATCAATTATATCTCCGATTTTTAGCGTCATCAAATATGGGGATTCTAACAGCCCCAATCTTGGTGAGATATATGAGTGCATTGACAGCATGCTTAGGAAAATGAAGGCAGCTATTCGGGTGAGGGACCCCACTCTAGAGTTCTACCATGAACATATTCAGCCCATCATTCAACATAGATGGGAAAAGTTGAACACCCCACTTCATATGGCTGCATATGCATTGAATCCCAAATGGTATGTGGAGAGGCCAGGTAGAGTTATCCCTTTGGATGACAATGAGGTGAAGAAGGGCCTTATGAAGGCCTTTAAAAAAATGTATAGTCCACAAGAGGCTTCACAAATCAAGTTGGAGTGACTCGACTTCACTGAACTTGATGGGTACAAAACTTCAGCGAAGATGGACAGGGTAACATTGGCACATGACAAGTCGGTGAGTTGGTGATGACTGTATGGGCATCCAAGACTGCTGCGAACACTTACAATTCGCCTCCTTTCCCAGGTTTCTAGCTCCTTTGCCTCTAAGAGGAATTGGTCTACATATGGTTGGATCCACTCTATTAAGAGGAATAGACTTACCTCTACGAGAGAGAATCTTGTAGTTGTACACAGGCGCTTTGTGTCTTATGGATCGCAAGACAATGAATACAAGTAGACCCCAACATTATGGTGGGATGTAGATCCCAAGGAGCCGAGGCAAGTAGAAGAGGACAATATTATGCAACGGGGATTGATTGGGCTCTCCTTTGAGGATGAGGATGATAGTTCCAACGAGGAGTTCATGGATGTTTTAGATGTTGATTCTGATTTTTAGGCTGAAACTTGTCCTCTTCTTTTTGTAATATTGACAATTGTTGGTGTATTTGAATTTGAGATTAATGATATGAATATCAACTATTGTCACTTGATCAATCACAATGGTTTTATAATTTATTTCAGCTTATTTAATTTTTAAGTCTCAAATTGAAATGGTTTTATTAAATTATGTATAATTAATAATTTAAATGTATTTGATATTTATGATTTCAGCTTATTTAAATCTCAAATGGTTTTATTTCATCTTATTTAAGTCTCAAATGGTTTTATTTCAGCTTATTTATATAGTTTAGTCACTATATTTTTATATTTTTAATATTTATATATTTTTTTAATTAACCGTCCCCCCGTCCCCAAAATTTAGAAAAATGCCATCCCGGAGTCTTAGGTAACATTGATATGTACATATCTTTTTCACCCAAAAACACAATACTAAATAAAATATGACGTCATTAATTCCTCCCTTGTTTAATCTTTATGTCCTCTCTCATACTTGGAAGTAAACCATCCTTAACTAACTTGACCATGTTGTCAATTGCCTATTTGGCTGAGCCGTAACAAGTTGGCTGAAGTGAAGTTTTCTTTTTCATTATCATCCTAAGAAGGGGATTAGGAACCTTGATCAAAATATTGTAATTTGCAGGCTAGTTTAAGCATAGCAAGCGGTTCGAGAGTCCACAGACCATTAAATTAAATCCTAAAAACTCTTTGGAAAGTTGACTCTCAATACATTGCATTGTGAATTTAAAAGGTATCAGTTTCTATGTTTTGGCTTGAGAATGTATCGTCTAGGAAATGGTTTTCGAATGTGTGGTTATGAAGACATGGTGTATTTAATGATTCTGTATATGTATTAGGTTAGCACCATTGTTTATCAATGTAATCGCAGTTTTGAAGCCCAACACTGCAAACCATGTTGTCTCCTCAACTTTTCTATAAGTCAAACTCCCCAACATAACATTTTGCTTGCCAGTTTTTGTGATCACTCGCAAGATTTCCAGCCTGGCCAAAACTAGTTGAGCTGACGTAACTCCATACATTTTGCATTGCTAAGGTAAAACCTCGACAAATCTGGGTTAAAATCAGTCAAAATCTTGAATTAGTGAAAAACTCTGGATGAGCTTTGAAATTTTACAACGATTGTGAGCTATCTTGAAAAATTTTAATCTATTGATGATAAAACTCAATTATGATGCTTAACAGCTTGTGAAGATATAAGCGCTGAAATGAACGTAAGCAGAGGCCTTTTTGAGAAATAATTTTGGAATTCCAACAGCATCCCCATCAAATTCCACTCACTATGAGTGAATGGAAAGGGTTTGTAATCTGGATTGTTAAGAACACATATAGCACCTCACGTATCGTTTCCCTCCTCCTCCTTGGCTCAACTGATCACATAGCAGCAGTTAAAACTTTTATAAGATGCATATATCCGGTTTGGAAGTCTTCCCATACACCATCCACTTGTGTTGTTTTGAGAAGTCAATCAAAATATTGAAATATCTTTGCCATATATGGATTTTGGAGTCTGTTTTTTTATCCGGAAAGAATTTTTCAAGCCCAACAAATTGGTGCAGCTAGATTGATGTCATTTGTCATCAGTTGGTGGGAAATTTTTGGAGAAGGTAACATTATTATTAATCAATATGGCATACATAAATCCAAGATAAGAGCCTTGAGATTGATATTTATTGGCATTTTCAGATAGATGTATTTAAGATATTTGTACTAGTTATTTTATTTTTTATGTTTTGCTACACTTTTACTTTAAAACATATCCCAAAAAAAGATTATTATTTTTTAAAAACAGCGTAATTCCAAAAGGGCCCTCAAAATCATTAAATAAAATTTAGACACCTAACTTTCATTGAATAAAGTTAAAATATTTAAATATTAATTTTTATATATTATTTTACTAGCCATCTCCAAATTCTAGGAATTCTTTTTGCCGTCTTGGAAACCCCCTCCCAAGAAGCAACTATGAAAAACATTAATGTATTTTTCAGTAAGCAAATTGGTAAAGGTTATACAGTTCATATGTTAACTCAGTCAACCATTAAAACCTTGCATATTTAACACTGTTCGGTATTTAATTATGTTAATAAGTGGACAGTTAACAGGAATATGCTATATTGTTCCCAAATGCACCAGTTGTTTATGTGAGTGTAGAAAATTGTATTATTTACAATTAGTACAATCAAATCATACTTATGTTTCTATTGTACCAAAATGTTGCACAAGTACTCCCTTCTTTTAAATATTGATGCAGGAGCGTCCAGGCTCACAGACAATCCTATATCAGCCACAAAGAGAGTCAGTCTATGTTTGCATTTTGGATGTTTGTGAACCACGCAATGAAAAAATATGCTATTGGCAGACCACAGAGTACTGTTGTACATTTTAGAGGGTGCGCAAGCTTGTTGCGCAATGTCAGCATAGTGCGCGGTCCTACTATGCAATGTCAGGTCTGTTACACAGACTGCGCAGTCCGTGCAATTTGTTGCATAGTCCGCACAAGTCGTTGGAGGTCTCATGAGCAATGGTGGATGCCATAGACCACTAAGGGCGCTGCACAATACTACAAGCCTATATTTGAAGCCACGGGATATTATGAAACTGATTGGAAGTGGCGAAGCATTAATGAAAGATCATTTGAAGCTGCAAAGCTCAAAAAGGCCGAATGAGTCATGTAATGGGTCCTTTAGTTTGTACTAGGTCCTTTGGACCATAATTTCATATTAGTTATCAAGGTGTAGCATTAAATGGCTATATAAACAAAGCCTGTTGCCTTAGGAAGTCAGTTCTTAGTTTTAAGAGTGGAGTAACTCATAAAGCAGAGTGTGGATACGAGCTTAAAGCTTGAAGCAAATTGTCTTGGAGTTGGAAGTCTACTTCCATGCAGAGACTGTGGTGTAAACCTGTGGGCTTGGTCGGAGTTGTAAGGCTGCATCGTTGGCAATCGGTCTTTGTTATTGTGAGATCTGTTTAATAAAATGTGTTGTTGCACTTTGTGTTGAGTTGTTGCTAAACTGATGGATTTGTGATGTTAGTGTACTTTCACTGCATAAATCTGTAAGCAAACATGGCGTGGTGACTCCCTGTTGGAACCCCATAGACCCATCTGCATCAAATATAAAAGATTCTCCAAAGAAATGACAAAATCGCAACAACAACAAATAGAAGATAAAACCTTGAACAAAATGTCATAATTGAACAATTTGTTCAGCCAGATTACACCAAAAGAACAAATTTGGCATTCAGTTGGGAATATAAACTGAGAACGCAGTTGCACCAAAATTGGCACTTGATGGTCATGTCCAGTGCATGCATGAACAATCCATCCTGATGAGTGAGTTGCATACCACATTTTGCTCATTATGTTTTGGTTTTGGTTTTGTTTCTGTAGTGGGCATTATGTGTTTTCAGTGAGTTCTCAATCCATGTATAGCCCTGTAGGACGTTGGCCTATCTTGTAGGAATAAATGAATAAGACTTCCCCTTTTATAATTGTTTTGTATGGTTATGCGGTTGTAACCGCTAACTAATTTTGTAACCGTCTTTGCATAATAAATACCCGGACACACAACCCATTTGCACAGTGTGTATTCCGGTTTTCTCTTCAATCATTCTTTACACATTTATTTGGTTTATTCTCTCTCTCCACAAATTCTAACAGTGGTATCAGAGCGAAGGGAGTAGAGGTTGCTGGAAGGGCAAACAAAGAGAAACCAGAAAAATCATGAGAATAACGAAGAAAATTGTGGCCGACCTAGGCGGGGCAGAAAATAAAAACGCGAATAGGGCACAAAAATCGCTGTTCATGGGGCAGAAAACTGTTCCTGTAGAAAACGCGAACCTGACAGAGGAAAACACTGCTGTTTGTGGGGATATGTAGAAAACGTGAATTTAACAGAGGAAACAATGAATTGACCTTGAGGGCACACCAACGAAAATCGACCCAGCAGGGAAAAAGCGAGGCAAAACAAAAACAAAAACAAATAAAGGAAAAAAATTGTGGGTAAAATCTCCTGTCTCAGTCATAATTATTTTTTTATTTTTTTATGGAACTTCCCGTAGAAAAATATTCCGGTTTAAATTTTCATACTTGGAAGGTGAAAATTCAAATGCAACTCATGCATAAAAATTTGTGGGGCATTGTTAACGGGAAAGAGCCAACACCCACAGATCCTACAAAGTTCTTGGACTGGAGTACGCGAGATGATAGAGCAAAGGCTATTGTTGGTCTCGCACTTTCGGATTCAAAGTTACACCATGTTGACTTGGAAAAATCCTCCAAAGAAATATGGGAAACTTTGAATAAATTGTTTGGTGCGAAAGCAGTAAACACAAAGTTTTCGCTTAAACTGCAGTTGTTTAGTTTCAAAATGGAAGAAGGCATATCTATGTCAAGTCATATTAACAATCTTCGATCTCTTATTCGACAACTTGCAGATGTCCAAACCACGATTGATGACGAGGATGTGAAGGCTATTCTATTAAATAGTTTGCCTTCAAAATATAATAATATTGTTTTTACCCTCAGTCAAATGTCTAAGCAATCCTTGGATGATACTATTGCAACACTTCTTGCAGATGAACGCAGAACACTTGCTGAAGATGAGGGTACTTCTCATCAGGAAAGTGCCTTCTATTCCCATAAAAGGTCACATAAAGACAAAAAAGAGCATAAGGACAAAAAGAACATAGAGTGTTATTACTGCAAAAGAATGGGTCATACAGCATGGGATTGCCATGTTCGTGCTAATGATGTTCTCAAAGGAAAGCTCAAGTCTCACGAAGTTCATGTAGCCCACATGGAAGATCCACCTGATAATGAGGGTGGAGAAGATTCTGATCAGGAATATGTCCTTTAGAGAAACCAAGGAAGAAGTTTCGTGTTCAAAGGAGCACATGTTGATAGCACAGAGAAACCTGGTATAAGTACAACTCAGTATGGATGGTTGCCCAGCTTGTTTAGGAGACCTTGGATCTTGGGAATTATACCCTTACGAGGGTTATGAGACAACTTGGGAGCTTGTGGATGGCTCGTATGGATGGTTGTCCAATGATTCGGGAGATCTGTGATTCGGGAGTTCGGGGAGGTGGAATCGGGAACTTGGGAATTCGACTCGGGAACAACACCTTTACGAAGGTCAAGAGGCAACTTGATGGAGCTCTTTCCAGGAACAAAACTGTTGTTCAACAGATACGCTTCTAAAATACGAACTTCTTTTTGGTTCTATAATCTCTAGTTGTGACATACATATTTGTATCTTTCCGTTCTGTAGGGTAAGTCTTAAGAGGGGGTGTAGGAATAAATGAATAAGACTTCCCCTTTTATAATTGTTTTGTATGGTTATGCGGTTGTAACCGCTAACTAATTTTGTAACCGTCTTTGCATAATAAATACACAGACACACAACCCATTTGCACAGTGTGTATTCGGGTTTTCTCTTCAATCATTCTTTACACATTTATTCGGTTTATTCTCTCTCTCCACAAATTCTAACATATCTTGTGTTTAATCCATACTTATCATAGATATTCCATAACTGAATCATCAATACAAATTTTTATCTTTCCAATAAACAACTTAGTTGATTGCATTTTTCCCTTATGTTTTGCTTAAGAGATGTGCTTAGAAACTAGTTGTTTGAAGTGTTGAAACAAGATATCTACCATATGCATGAACTGAAACAAACATGAACTGGAAACATCACAAAATCAGATCTCAACACAAGAGACAACCCTGGGAAACCGAATGTTGGAGAACTGCATAAGAGTTATTTGCTTTGCAGATTTACAAGCTTACTGCTTTCCTTGGACCTCCAAGGACACCAACAACACCATATCAATTTGTTCAGCCAGATTACACCAAATTCAGTTGGGAATATAAACTGAGAATGCAGTTGCACCAGAATTGGCACCTCCAGACAGACAACCTGATTCTGCACAATGTCCAGTGCATGCATGAACAATCCATCCTGATGAGTGAGTTGCATACCACATTTTGCTCATTATGTTTTGGTTTTGATTTTGTTTCTGTAGTGGGCATTATGTGTTTTCAGTGAGTTCTCAATCCATGTATAGCCCTGTAGGACATTGGCCTATCTTGTGTTTAATCCATACTTATCATAGATATTCCATAACTGAATCATCATTACAAATTTTTATCTTTCCAATAAACAACTTAGTTGATTGCATTTTTCCCTTATGTTTTGCTTAAGAGATGTGCTTATAAATTAGTTGTTTGAAGTGTTGAAACAAGATATCTACCATATGCATGCGCTGGAAACATCACAAAATCAGATCTCAACACAAGAGACTACCCTGGGAAACCGAATGTTGGAGAACTGCATAAGAGTTATTTCCTTTGCAGATTTACAAGCTTACTGCTTTCCTTGGACCTCCAAGGACACCAACAACACTCTCCTACTGCTAGTAAATGCTCTGGAACTTGCTTTAAATGCACACTCTCCTACTGCACTCAACTCTCTATAACACTTAACCAAGAACTGACTGAGGAATATGCATTACAATGATCCCTATGGGTGTATATATATTCAAATTCAGCAATGGTTAAATCGAGTATCCCTAATGCCAAAGAAATTGAAGCGACACTTGTTCATTTCACTCAGACAAAACCATCACAACTGTCCGGGCAAATCTGCCATGACATTTTCAAAACTGTCATAACACTTCCACAACTGGCATGACACAAGCATAACCGCCAACCTGTCGTTTCTTGCGATTTTGTCACTGACAAAATTGTTCTTCTTTTCTACTTTGTTCCTCAGGATCCTGCTTCAGCTGGTTTGACACTTTGACTACAAGGCATCCAGATTGCCTCAAAACCTTCTGCAACTTGTAAATCCATGCACAGACTTGCATACTTAGACTTTGTTAAGAATTGTCGAATAGGAGTGTTTTATAGTGTTTTAACTTTAAATTACATACTTGGCGGTTTGACCATATAATTAGAATAGTGGCTTAGTAAATTTACTAATTTTCCTTGATCCAATTCAGTTCACTATTGGGCCCATGGGAAATTTGGGGGCCATGGCTAGGTCAAAGCCTACAAGCTCATGATTATGTACCGCTCATACGAATATACAGATCTTTTTTAACCCCAAAAAGGCAATCCTGAATAAGTGTATGATGTTGTTTATTCCTCCGTCGTTTAATCTTTATGTTATCTCTCATACTTGGAAATAAACCATACTTAACAAATTTTAATATGTAACCAATCACTTATTGGACTGAGCCATAACAAAGCAGTTGAAGCGAAGCCTTCTTTCTTCATTATCATTTCTTACAAAGGGGATTAGGAACCGTAATAAGATGCGTAGTTTTCATGAAAAGAGAATTTTCTTAATTTATATATGTTTTGTTTTTGCATTTTAGGGACTACTCTAAACATAGCAAGTACTTTAAAAGTCCGCAGACAATTAAGATAAAACCTTAAACTAGTTAAACCTGCAGTTGAGAAAAATCGAGCCAATCTTGATCAAATTTGAACCAGAACTTGAGAAAAATTTAATCAGAACTTGATTAGATTAGTACATTGAAATCCCAAGGAAAGACAAAGGAAAAAATGTCAGAGAAAATAAGATTATAGACACGCATAATATCCCCTATCAAGATCTTCCTTAATACGACAAAAATTTGTTTCTAAATAAGCACGCGTAATTTGACCTGATAACAAATATGCCCTCTCAAATCTGCGAATTACCCTCGAAAACGAAGAAATTGCATTTTTCTTACCAGAACTAAAATAAAATTCAAGATCGTCGAATCTTTCAGCAAGAAAAGGTGGAGTTCAACATATGTGTTTTGTTCTTCTGCTCGCGATCCATATAAACCCTACCTTACTGTGGTGGAAGTTTATGGTTGTCTGTAGATACACTGTAAAATTTGTAGTCTTACCAGACTATTGGACAAGAAACCAGCAGTATTTATGGCGCACTAACCAATGCGCTTTTTATTTGAAAAAAATTATTATGTTTCTAGTCCCACTTGAGAGAAATGGACCCTCTCCCTGATAATTTAATTTTAAGTTACACATTAATGTCCACATTAGGCAAAGAATGGCCTATGGGAAAGAAAAATACAAACCAAGACCCAGAACATAAAGGGAGTGCCAAAGCATCTCCAAAAATAGAAAAAAAAAAAAAAAAAAAACAAACAACAAATCAACCGCTAGAAGGTTGCAGAGCTTGAAACCAATAGAAAGTGTGTCTAACACATCTGACCAAGTTGTCTGCATATGAGATCTCTTAAGATTCCAAAATCAATAATTTGGAAGTAAGAATTGATAATTATGTACTCATAAATGTATTTGAGAAATGCAATTTGAGTGTTCTTTCCCGAATTTGAAGTATCTCACAAATAAATAAAGCTAAGCATTTTTGATCTTCACATCGAATGAGTCTCCTTAAAGATCCATTGGAATCTCTGAAAAGACAATGATATCTTCCACGAATTTCATAGTAGATGGGACACTTGAATATAAAATGCTCTTCACTTTCAGGTTCTAGAAAACACAACTGACAAATCCGCTCATGTTGTGGAAGGCTATGATCAGATTCCATCCGTAGAGGGTGAGAGCAAATGCGGAACTTGAGCTAAAGGGATCCTTAGGCATGAAGGCAAAAACATCTTCATGTATTACGAATTTTGTTTTGATCTTCATGGAAGCAAGAATAAAATTGAAAATAGTGAAGAAGCTTTGGTTTCAAAGGCTCTTTTGGAGAAAACCATGTAACTTTCAAATAAGACTTAGTGAGCTCCTCTCGTATACCCCTGTTAACTTCTTGTTTAGTGAGTTGAGGAGCATTAATAGAAAACCCAAGAGGAGGGAGTCTATCTATATCAATATTCAACTTCTGAAGGAGAGTAGTAATTCTTGCATACCAACAAGATTTGCAACCCTTTTTGGCAAGTTGTACAGAAGATTGAAGTGCCAAATATGGATACCTGTTTTGACCAGAAAATGAATCTGCCATGCATCGAAGCCTATGCAACATAGTGATAACATTGAAAATCAAAGAGATAAAGAGAGGACATACCCCAAACTCAACAAGAATAATTGAGTGAGGAACTATTCTTTTGGCTCAAATATTCTTTGATAACATGGAAATGAAAACTCTTTCCATACGATTGAAATCATTTTGTCTCAAATATGGACCCCAAACATCACATCCGTATAAAAGTGTTGGTGTAACCAATGTATGAAAAATCCAAATCTTTATCTGAATATCTTGAAATTGGAGTTGAAAACATTGTCTTTCCAAGGTCGTCAATGTTGGATATCCTTTGCTTAGTCTTGCTTCTATTGTCGGAACAAAGCTAAAAGGCGGACCAAAGAAAACCACACCCAAGTAGGTGTAAGAGTACACCACCTCAACTTGTTTTCCTTTGTACAAAAAATTCATTTTAGATGTTACTTTCTTGGTTATATTAAATGCCATGAGTTTTGTCTTTGCAAGATTTACTTCCAAGCCTTTCTTATCACAAAAACGCTCAATGCATCAAGCTAGCATAAAAAGGGTTTGGAAAGTTCGAAAATTATCACGGCGCAACACTTGCATGAAGTTAGCAAGGAATATCTTTGTTTTGGCTCTTGGTTCTATATAGTGTTTGGTGTGGTGGACTTCATTAAAATCTTTCATTCTTTTGTTTCATAGGGGATTTGTCACTCCAAATGTACGATGGATACAGAAGGGGATGTAGTGAAAAGTGAAACCGGTGGGAGGGAAAGAATGGGAGAGGAAGAGGGGAGAAGACGAAGGTATGTGAGGGTGGAGAAGTGCTACGGTGGGAAAATTGAAATGGGGAAGCAATCTGAAACTCCACCCTCCAACAACCACATGACATATATGCTAATTATTTGAAGTGGAAAAGGTGTGGTGTGTAAGACGTCAATGATTTTTTTCGGATATATCTTGGAACGTAAGGATTCATTAAACAATTCTAGTGAGGTGAAAATTATTTGCAATTTCAGCTCTTACATTTATTGGGTAGCTAGAGGACACATGTAATGAACGAAAGGAAGATTTTATCCACCAATTGAGCTTTTATATTTTGTTATTGTACTTTTATATGACATCAAGTTTTTTGAGTGCACCACATTTAATTTGCAAGATAAGGCGAAGATATGAATAGAAAGTTGTAAATAAAAAGGTGGGAATTAAAACTCTACATGTCTCGCACCTAATCTCACCATATTCTATGGCTCGATTGTTTCCACGAATATAAGATCTGTTATATGTGCTCCACTATATTGTCTAGATCTCGATCGCATTATCCACATGAGTGCAATTTACGCTTAAAGTGGACAAAATCCAATATATTTGAGGAAATGTAGATTCTAACCATCAATCAAGTTTACTATTTTTTTCATGGATCTCGCTCGAATTATCCATATGAGTGTAATTTATGCTTAAAGTGGCCAAAATTTAAAAAATGCCAAAAATCTAATATGTTTGAGGGTTAAAGCCTATACTTTTTAATATGGAATTTAATATACTAAATTTGACATATCGGTTTACTTCAATTAATTTTTGTTGAGAGGTGACAAATTTGGGAAGATATTTTGACATGTACGTAGGGCTTGTTAAAACATATTTTGTATCGAGGAAAAAATAAGGAGATAATCTTTTCGGGGTGGATATGATTAAACAAGTATTGAGTAACATGTGTCGGCTTAATCAAAAACATTAAAATACATTGCATTAGGAATGAACTCTAATAGGGGCGTTGGTAAAGACGGAAAAGGATGTCGTTTTGGAGGGTCGCACAATCATCCGTGACGGGGACACAATTTTAAAGGGTTCGGTTAGGCAGCACCTTAAACTTCTCGGTCATTTCTAGAAACGCAGCCTCAGAGAGGGCAAACACAAAAGAAAAACAAGCATCGAGACCAAATTCAGGTGGAGGAGGAGGTGATGGTGAACGGGTGGTTGGGAGATACACATTGGAATGACATTGGATGAAACAAGCAATATCAGTGCTTCAGAAGATAAGGGCAAAATCATGCCTGCAGCACCACAATCTCTTCACAAATATATACGAAGTGTTGTGATCCATTCAATGTCTAACGACCATGATTTGCAAGAGGAATGCCATAACAGAAGATGCATTTGAGTAGGAGATACATTTTTTATTCTTTTCGTTTTCATTTAAGTCTCGTTAGCTTATGAATGGATTCCATCTCACCTGCGAACACCTTTATGAGAATGACATCGATCTGGACGGGATTGAGATGCACTTTGGGCATAGGAATTCATTGAGCCCCTCTGCTGTTGCGATTACCATAACTGTTGTTGGCCGCACACCAAATAAATCGATGGAATGTTTATGCAAACAGTAACGTAATTGTGGAATTGTAATGTTGGTCTTCTTGAGGGGAAGCTACTTGTTTAATTCTCTTGGCATTGCATGTGTCGTGTTATTATTCTTATTAAGTGTACAAATTGTCTGAAATGGTGTAACGCGGAGGCTGCATACAAGGCCAAGTCCTCCATTTATGCGACAATCGTCTGTGTATCCTCTATCTGACGTACATGTGTTACATGGGCCTATTGCTTATCTTAAAATGGTATATCATCTACCTAAAACCATTATAACAGGGAAACGACCAACAATATAGCTTAGTTGGAGAATTACGTAATCTGGATTCTACCAGAGGAGGCTGGCCAAGAAAAGAAAAAGGAATTTGAGATGTCGGGGGCACAAGGTGCACTATCAAAGTAATGCTTTACACCCACCATGTACGAGTCAGTTTCAGGTGGCACTAACAAAACACAACAAATCTTGACATCAGAAAAATATTTCGGTGGAATTGAAGTGGTACAGACTGTCGACATCAAAACCAAATATGCTTCTTCCCCGGCACCAGCTCATGCTGCTACTCAAGGAGACGCACCTTCCAAACACCAAGATGTCGGTGTCACAGACACTAGTTGATGTTGATGTTACCTTATACAAATAGTAACATAAACAGAACCGACATGTGATCTGTCACCTGTATGCCAAAATCGTCCATCAATGAGATGGTCATTCATGTAAAGATTATGTACCCATGGATGTTGTTAGAAGGTGAGGTCGATTCTAACAAGGAAAACGCCTGTGGCGTAATTAGTGTCATTGTTAACATGTTGGATGACACATGCATAATATGAATGGAGCGTCAAATAAGTCGCTATGTTAGCGCGAAGTTAAATCTTGTATGTCACGTCAATCATAATATTTTCATCCTAAAGATAGTGTTGTGTAATTTGTCATCTAAAAAATCGATCATACCTATCAGTGCTGGATTTTGACGTTCAATGTTACATGTCACAATAATCTTATTTGACGGTCTAAAAAATTATATGGATGTCATTTGACGTTCAAAATATAATATGCACATCAAATTTATTTTTATAATAACTATTACAAAAATAAAAATTGAGTAAAATTTTACATCTACAAGATTGAAAAAATAACTTTAAATAAATTTCTAAAATGAAATTGAAATAAATAATATAAAATTAAATGCATAATATTTCTAGATATTTAGTAGAATATAAACATCATGTGAAATAAAACATCACTACAAATTTTATTTAGATAAAATGAGTTTATCAAAGAGCTAAAACTTACATTGATCAACCATGCTTTCACAAAATATTTTGTGACCTTCTTTGTTTTTTCCCTCTCCAAATGTCATACACTTTCTCCCAGTCGATTATAGAAGGATCGGGTCCATTTAGTGATACTCGCATGAGTGCATCCAATGTTATGATTTCTAGCTTTGATGTTATGATTACGTTTTGCTTTGAAAACCCTCGCTCACATGTTGTTGTACTTGCAGGAATCACAAGTGTACTCTGCCATAGTTTTAACATGTTTGGAAAGTTGGTTTGCCAACTTTTAGAAATACAAAAAACCCTCCATGCTTCTCTAATAGAAAATCCCTCACACCCTGAGTGGAGTGTATCAATAAATTGATGCAACTCTTTTTTACAAGCCTCGATGTCAAATGATGGAATGTCCATCCCTTCATTACAAACAATCTGCTTGTAAATGTTGGAAAAGTTTTTCAAGCCAACGCATTGAATTATTTTCTCTAACCAAAACATCATGTGAATAGTGTGAGGGACTAAACAACTTCACTGCATTGAAAATAGAAAGATCATGGAACCTTATATTTAGACAATTTTTAGTCTTTGAACATAATCTTTTGTAAGTTGTATGCAACTTTGTAATGTGCCATCAATCTGAGAAGGATCGTTGCTTTTGTGTATTAAGAGTATCACCATGTGCATTGGGAATAGATGTGTAAAGCAATTCATGTTTGTGAACTACTCCCTCTTTATCAGTGATTTGTCGATAGCCAAATTGAGATGCCTCAAAAAAATTTGATAAGTAGCAAGCACCATTTGGAAATGAATTATTATTTAGAAACATTCTCCTTAGAGTATTAATAGTAGCATCAATAGTAGCTCCAAGAGAAGTGACATCAATGTGCTCCACTTGAAATTATTTGTTTAACTTGTTAAGTTCACACATAACATCAACAAGCATGTGCAAACAATACTGAACATAAAATATTCTTGCCTTATCATACCATGATTCTTTCTTCTCACTTTTCCACAAAGTCATTATAGCAGGCATCAATGCCACTAACCTTTCAATAACTTGTCCCCTAGATAACCATCTGACTCCATGAATCTGAACGCACTGGAGAGTTTCTAGTTTCATAAGTTCATGTGATGCAATCAACTCATTAGTTCTTTTTGTTGAATTTTGAACCCATGAATAGACTTTATTTGCCACTTTCTCAACAAACACTAACTCGGTATCATTTTATAAGCATCTCGATGTAGCTAATGCCTCACGATGAGCAACACATGAGAACAACTATTAAATTTGGCACATCTTTTTTTAACAAGGTCACAAAACCATTTTCATTTCCCACCATAGAAGAAGCACCATCCGTAGAAACAACTATCAATTTTTTTGTTCAAAATATTCCGTTCATTTCTTAAATCTTGTAGTGCATCATAAATTGTTCTTCCTTTTCCATCACCAACACTAATAAGTTTCATGAATTGAGAGACTGGCAACCCCAATCCTTGTGAATCTAGAAATGTTGCATAAACAACAAGATGTTTATCTAGGCTACGATCAGTGCTTTCATCTAACATGAAAGAGATATAAGGACTCTCATTCATCTTCAAGATCTGTATCTCTTCAAGATATTTAGATATAGAAAAAATAAATTGATTGGTTGCCTTTCGGTTTGTATATGATGCATAGTCTTTATTCTTGGGCATACATGATGTATCTAATGACATGACAAGTGAACAAAGAGAGTCATATGTAGACAAAGATAAATCCTATTTTGCAACCCAATATGCCAACTTCATGGTTGTGATAATTCTATGCTTATTAGAATCATCAATTTGTGTTATATGTTCTGGAATAGATATCACCTTTTTGCTTATCACATACCCATTTTGCTTGTGATAGTTTGTGAACATTTGATTTTTCATGGGTTACAATTGCATCTTTTTGCATGTTGGTACAACCATCTCCTATTCCCCATGGACCTGGTGCTCCATATGTTTCACACCATTCACACTTCATAGAATTTTTATCCTCATGGATAGTTTTTAACCATGTATACTTATTTTCCCACTCTACTCTATAAACTCTCTTCAATTTATGTTTTATGTCTTTTACTAATAGTATTGTTTGTTTCAACCTCACCTCCCATAATTTCTATATCTTCATTAAGATCTTCATTCAAATCAATATTAGGTTGAGATTCGAAATATCTTCACATTGAAGATCTTGCGATTGAATTGACCATTTAAACATTTAGTGGATTGTCCTTTGTTTCTTCTTTCTTTCCGAAATTTTACAAAACCTGCAAAATCAATTTAAATATTAATTTCTTTATAATAATGCACCACAAATTATAATAAAAAAATATCAGCAAAAAATCGAGTTAATCTAAAGAAATAGTATATGCATCAGAAAAACGCTGAGAAGTTCATGATCGAACTTCCGGAGTCCGGAACATATTTTGCTCAAATTTACAGCTTCAAAAAAATTCACAGAGACAACTGCGTTTTATTATTTTTCTTCTCAAGGAAATTTTATAAGGCTGTAAAATACCTGAAGTGCAGGCGGTAACCGTGGTTGGTAGACTGTAGTGACTTCTAACTTCTAAGCTCCTGTAAGTTGTAACCCCGTGGGCCGTGAGTTCTTTGCTTTCTCTGAATCCCAATGTTTTTACAGTTTACCTTTTCCCTCTCTTCTATTGCACTTGCGGCCCGCGGCAGACTGCAGTTCCTTCAGGCTTCTAGGCTTTAGTTCTAATTTCAACGTGTTACCCGACTCCTTAGCCCGCCACTGGTCACTCCAACTCCGTGGACACCTCACGGTCCACGTGACTACGGTCACTGCCACGATTCACCCAACACTGTATGCTCTAGCCTTCGCCTCCCAAACTCTAGTCTGCAATGCGCATCCCATAGTCCACCGCCTAGTCCAATGTATTTGAGGATATCCGATAGAGTATTTTTTTGTTTGAACTTGCAACTTGCGAATCGCAAACCGCGATCTTCATGCCATTGCCAATTTGCCATGCCACGCTGTAGGGATAGCAAAACCGTAGAGTCGATTAGAGTTTTTTTTTGTTTGTTTTGAGAATAGAGTATTTTTTTTTGTTTGTTTTTTTTTAAATTTTATTTCGTGGTTTCTATTTCATACTAATGAAAAGATAGCAAACCCTTGAGACTTATAAGATTCTTTCCTTTTTTTCCAAATATTTCTAAATTTTGATTTTGATTTAAATTAGATTTTTGATGAATTTCAAAATATATATAATATAATAAGTAATTTACTAACTATATATATATATATATATATATATATATATATATTTGTTGACGGTTAAATTTGTAATGTACATGTCATTTTGACATTTAAATTATAATTTTGCATATGTCAGCATGTGATCATATTTTAAAAGTGCCCGTTTTGACATCTAAAGCCGACTAAAAAAGTCTAAACGCTTACGCAAAATCCAAGCCCGATACCTATACTAAAATATGTATGCGTGAGAAGCCCGAAAGATTTGAACAAAATCCTCACACGTGTCGATGATCTTCTTACACACATGGTGGTACTTGGCGAGGAAGTAGTCGGTGGACTCATTGAGCAATCAACTTCAAATGTTGTTTAATTTATTTTGATTTTCATTAATGATAGATGGCATCTCGACATTTCTTGCACTTACTTATCGATCAAACTCAATAAGGTCATCTAGCGTAATTAGCACATTGATTGTGATTAGTATGTACACTATCTCAAAGTTGCTTAACACGATACTCGTGTTTTTGTCAAAAATCACTTGTATAGTAAAGTTTGTGAGATCTATATGTTTTGTCTTGCATTTTATGAATATTTTATGTCCTCCACTTTCTTTCATCCAGATGCAAATTTGTCTTCCCTTTGAATCACTCAAAATGGGAAAACAATGCTACACACCTATCTCAAGATGCACTCTTACAACAACTTCGGATATGCAAGCCAAGATTCTCCAATTAAAATAGGGGTCCCAGAAGAAATCCATATCATGAACTCTTGTGAGATAGTACATAACCCATCGGTTCCTATGATCCTTAGTTACCCTTTGCCTACTAGTTTCATTTATCTTAAGTTCAAATTATTTGACAATAATAGTGACTCTTCACATCACGTTAAGGATTTTTGTGGTTCATTTCTAGACTTCTATAATAATAATAAATTGTTAACTAAGCTCTTTCCTATAAGTCTAAAGGATTATGTCATAGACTAGATTTACAACTTACCTTCAGGGTCCACACGTGTTTCAATGCTTTGGTTGATATCTTCTTGACTTATCTTTAAATAAATATTAGTCAAAAGGTCATATTTTTACAAATTGCATGAAAGTAAATTATGTTAATTTTTTACTCATTGTACTTCAACCAACAAAGAAAAACTCACATTTCAAACATACCAATCTTCTAACAATTTTTTTAATACGATTAACAAATATGAGAGCAAGTTCAATGGATAAGACATGCTTAAATACGGGACTGATGTCCCTAAATCTAGTGGAGCCGTTTTTAAGTAAGACATCGTTGAATGCTAAGGATAATGATGCACCCATCGTCAAACTATGAATGAGGCCAAAAATATAGTTGATATTGTGTCACAACCAACTCGACAAGCTTTTCCTTTCCACATTTGGAGAGTTAAGACAATTCACGTGATTATGTAAGATTCCTTGCGAGGGTTCGAAGTCGTTTGAATGTAACACGAGATTTGTACCTTCTCAACATAAGATCGACTCTTTTACATGTTTGCCTAAGTACTATGATGAATACATATTGTGACTATCATCGAGCTTTGGGGCATTCCATAAACATGTCCTTTCGATTAAGACATAAGATTTAGGTCCTACTTGACAATGAAACTATACAAGCGGAAGGACAAACTACCATATTTAATGATTCAGTCACACAACTAAATAAAATTTTGAAAAGTCTTCATGAATCCTCCCCAAACCATGCTACATAAGAAATGAAAAATTAAGATGAAGTTCACATCTTGTATCATAAACAACCTCGATCAACTTCATATCTTTGTAACACCTTCCAATGCTCATGTATTAGATGGCCTCACGAGATGTAGTCACAAATATGCACGAACAAATACCTACTATTACTTTTTATGATCATGAAATCCCGAATAAGATTTTTGATGATGGACCCCTATTCATACATAATTATATAGAATCATATTTAATAAGGATTATTATGGTGGACAACAATTCAAGTGTAAATGTTAGCATCACGTGACATTCCTTACTAGCCTTTGATACACACATAAAGATTTACTTGGCAAATCTGACTATTATTTCAGATACAACAATTAATCTTGGAATCCTCTTAGGAACATTACATTACTTGTCCTTTGTAGGACCTAAATGGTGCTCACTTGGTTTCTCATATTTCTAAGCATTGGGACATATGACATATTACTTCAATTCCCTTGGTGTAGTCACTAAAATATACACTTATTACTATTACATTATGCCTCTAGTATGTTGTTATATACATGATTTCTAAGTATGGAAACTAGGCAATGATGACACATCTTTGGTCCTTTTCTTGCTTTGATTGCATATGCTCACATCTTTTATCTAGCATTTACATATTTTTGGTTGATTCATAGGGATCCTTGTTCCTCTTTTTGTTCTAGTTTTGTTTGCTTGGTTCAGATAGTACAGCTTGACAGGGACACTACCGCCCAGCGTTAATGTCCTTCATGTGCTCTTGTCCTCTTTGTTTTGTTTTCTGCTTTGTCAATTTGTGTTGGCTTTGGGTCTTTTCTTGTCGCCTTTTAATGACCTAGGTCAAATTTTTATGTCACTATGTGTCAAAGTTAAAACTATGAACTCATATATATACACAACCCACTAACTATTTTAAGGAGCAATTGGGCTATCATTTTTATATCTACCACATACACAAGAACAACACAAGGGACTGCATTTTTGGGTTGCATTATTCATTGCATAGGGGGAGGCTATTCTGAATTCCATATCACACATTATTTCATTGGGACAAAGTAGTTGTAGCTTGTTATTCTTTTTGTGACTAACACTGGGGCATCTTAGCTTAAGGGACACAATTTCAATCACACACCATAAGAATTAAATGGAGTCCAAATGTAGTGCACTACTCGTGACAATCACATTGGGGTTACCGCGAGGTCAATCCGAATCAAGCATATGCATATTTTTATTCATATAATGTGTGTTTGAGTTTTGTGCAGGTAGCTAGGATTTATTTTGAAGGCACAAGTGTGACATAATAGAGTACAATGAACCTAATGGGACCTACAATGAGAAAGAAATAACAAAGAAAGGACCAAAAAAATCCCTTTCACGACATTGCACCCAGTTGGATGCTAGCATCTAGACATACTTGTCCCATACCAAGTGCTCATATCCATGAGATCATCAACTCCCGCTTTAGGAATAGAAGTTACACATGCTATAATACACCCTTCTAGATCAATCTCCATCCCAAAATCGGTTCGGACCAACAAGACAAGCTAAGTCATTCTACAAACCCTATATATCACTTTTGTTTGTACTTCTTTAGCTAGAACTTGTATGTTATTGTTATTTTATCTGATTGTGTCCTTACATTAGATTTAATTTTATAAAATCACTTGGCTACATTAAGAATGGTCTTATCTATATTACACCAATGCTTAAAATATTTGCATGATAATAGAGTTGTTCTTATTTGTGTCACTCTTTACAGTCATCTACAAAAATCCACATTGACTTGTTACCAAAATTTATACCAAACAACAAATTATACAACCTCAAACAAAAATCAAAGTTCAATCTAAAGTACCTACTCATCCATGCACTAAGACAAACTTATAGGAACCTCTTGCATGTGTTTAGGCCAAAAAGTTCAATCGAAAGTACCCACTCATCCATACACTAAGAAACACTTTTAACAACCTCTTGTGTGTGTTTAGACCAAAACACCCAAACAAATTCCAAATTTCCAATGAAAACAATGGGTTTCACTACAAGAGGTTAACAAGACTTAACAAGACTACGAATGTGTGATGATGAATCACGCGTGATTCAAAATGCGTCGATAAAAAATATTTACATAATTTATCCAAAAACCATATTTCAATTTCATGATTGTGTTTACACCCTCGTTAAATATAATGTTATGGAAATGCAGTATAATAAATAGGATATCAATGGTTTGTATAGGGATTATTATGATCTAATCAAGTCACCATTAACCATTCATAACCATAATAATGCATTAATACTTACAATGATTGATAAAATGATAAGTAATAGCTCAAATACACAAGAGGAGAAAGAGACTTAGTTGTACATGTCAAAATAGAGAGGGTATAGACATGTAGGAAAGTGGGAAAGTCATATTAAATACTAAGAGTACTTCGGTGCAAGTTCTAGAACTAGAAATTGAACAGAGCAAGATCATACAACTATTGTACAACCCATATTAGAACTATATAGTCTAACATGGATTTGTATGGTCTTGGATCCTTAGAAAACTTGGGTCTAAAACTTGTTTTGTGCTTCGCTTACTTAGAAATGACCTTCATTGTATGTCATTCTTGCTTACACAACTTTGGGATGACCTATACTCACCTGCGTCAATGTGGAAACCTTAGAAACTTGCAGAACCCTTTATTGTAGAATTAACAAACCAAAAGGAGAAAACATGTGTGTGTGTGGTGACATTAGACTACCCTTAGTAGCCAGCCCCAACTATACTCAACCAATCCAAGTGTTTCACTACATTTCCTCGCATGGGATCAAGCCTCATTTAGTTCTCCTAGTATTTGTGCAAGTGTGAGTGTAAACTAGCTAAACCACTAGGGGTGACCTCATGTCTATTGACATTGAAATAACGAGCTAATTATATCATATAGAATGTACCTAGCACATTAGTGGTGTGCCTGAACTATGTGACCTAACCCTTCATTCATTTAAACCCTTAAACAATGCTTAAAGTGACATTACTCTTGTTAAGACATGTCTTTATGACCTTTCCATGTCTAGGAAATAGAGGAAGCTAGAATATTTAACCTAGTTGAGTGCTTCGGACCCACAATAAGGACTTCTTTAATTGATGTGCAACTAATTTGCGTAGATTTACAAAACCCTTTAGTGCTTTTGGAATGATATTTGTAATAGAAGCTTGTAAGAGTCCTAAGTGAGTTGTAAAGTGGCATTGACTTGTTTATTCTTGTTCTAGCTTATATCTTGTGCACTTACTTACATGAATGTTCTTCATGTTCTACATAATTGTTACATTGTGTATTATCTTGTATACCCTATTTTTTTTTTTATTACTTTTTATGTGTGTTTTTGTTTGTGCATGTGTATTGTGTCATGCCATGTTCATAGATTATCATATATTTGTCATGTCATGTCTATGTCGTTTACACATGATTGATTGTTTTGGTGCTTCTTGATCAGGATGTATGTTTATCTATTTTAACTTAATAGGTACATATTTACATTATGTCATTATAATGGTCACATGATTACGCTTGATTATACTTTTGGTGTTATGATTTACATCATGCATGTTATTACTTTGCAATATAAATTGGTAAGGTTACATTGTCATGTCCTTACTACGCATCTATTAGGGTCATACTATTGTCTTGACTACAATTCATTGTACTTGTAGTGTTGTGTTTACATCATGCACGCTACTACTTTGTGATGTAATATGGTACCTACATCAGCATCTATTAGGTCACTATATATTTTTGAGTTTCTTTTCTATATTTGTCCCTACAGGGCATGTTTGTTATAAGTGGGTGTATATTATTTTTATCTTATATTTTCTTATTCTGATGGTGCATACTATTTTTTTCTCTTATTCATCAAACCTTCACAATGCTATTTATATATATTATTTTATGCACGACAAGCTTAAACTTGCTAAAATGTTACACATTTAAAATTCTAAAGACAAATAGGTATAGTAAATCGAACCTAAAATGTGTCAAAAATATTGAAATTAATGTGCTTGAAATTTGACAAATGGGGGGTTCTTATATTAATACTCGAATTTTGTCTCACTTGTGCATTGTCGGAGATTAATGATTACTAAAAATAAATCTATTTGTAATACACTTTTGAGGTTTTTGATTTTCTACTTTAAATTACTAAAAACCTCTCTATTCTATATAAATCATCGTGAACTCTCTAAAACAATGTCCTGGGTCTACCTCATCCACTCAAGCTAGTAAAAGATTCTCTTTTTTTCTTAAATTCAATACTGATTCACCAAAATTTTCATTTTGTTTTTCAACGATGTCTAATATGTTTTAATTTTTACGAGCACCTATGTATATGTCTTTAGATCATAAACCTCTCACATATTATTGAAATAATGTGTGAAAAATTGTATATGGCTTCTTTGTGCTTGAAACCAAAACAACACTCAAGGGAACATGAGAAAAATGCCCTCGATGAGCTCAAACTACCTATTAATTGAATTACATTGAGCATTTTATTACATATCCAATGTGAATCATGGCTTATGTAGTTTTATGTAAATATACTCTCACAAGAGATGGAGTGGAGGTCCTCCTCTTTAACTTGGGTAATAGAAGCAAATGTGTGAATTTTTTTATCCCTCATCTTAGTACAAGCATGCAAAATTTAGATAAATCTTTGAAGATTTTAAAGGATGTCCTTTGGAAAAGAATCAATACTTTAATGTGTTATATAGAAATTTTGTGTACTTATTAAAATGCCTTAAAGACATTTTATGTATAACCTCCCGAATTTCAAATTAGAATCTTATTGGCATGCACAAGGTGACCTAAAATCAAATAAAATACCGACATAAGGGTGTGCACACCAATAATTAAACATGAAAGTCTATATGTAGTAACCTATTAATTAGACACCGAGAAATGAAATTCATTTTTAGTGTGAATTCCAAATCACCCAAAACGTGAACAAATTTTATTCATATTATCTAAACAATCCATCTGCAACAAATGAACAAGAAATCTAACATGATTATTTAATATTTCAAATAAATGAAAACAAGTATTGTTAATTGAGTACATCAATTTTTCATTTGAATAAAAACTTCATAAAAATTTTCTCACTGTCATAAAATAAATAAATACACATGTTTCATTTTTCTTTTATCAATTATAAATGGAATGCAACTAATAAAACGTTCACTACTTTATCCAATCGGATATTTCAACGTTTACTTAAATTGAAGTACATGATTTACAATCAAAAAAATTTCTCATACCACTTACTTACGAGGGATTTATCACATGCCAATAAGCCATGATCAACTTTGCACATAAAACTAGAAATCAAAAGTTAATCAATATGTAGCACCACCTTGCTTTTGGTGAATTGATTTCACCTACAATCCACTATTTTAATTTCCTATGTAATAAGAGGCATTTAAGATTTAAATATTGGATGTAGTAAAGGCATACAATATAGTTTATGAAATGCTCTTAAAGACATAGAATCTAACTTCCTAAAATTCTACTTAAAGGCATGTTGATAGATTAAGAATTCCAAGGTGCAATATTCAAGCAAAGAAAATAATGTTAACTCTCTTAAAATACTATAAATAGTGATAAGATGATGTAACCATGCTAAAATAAATTTGTTGATGAGATAATTTTACAAGTGGACAAATTGGTGGGTATCTTACCAACGCTTTGGGAATCTAAGTCCCTCTACTTGAATGGTACAACTCCATATTATTATGTGCACGTGAAATTTAACTTTGTGGTGGCCTTGCGGTTGGGGATCCAACAGGACACTCCATCGAACTTGTGGCAAAGCCTCCAATTGATTGTAAGGGAGGAATTTTTTTGAGAGAGATACGAAAGGGAGTGGGAAAAAGAGAGGGGGATTAACATTGCAGGTAGAAAATCATATTCATACAACCATTAACTAGAATATTTCAACACACATAGATTTAGAAGAAAAACAATTTTGTAAATGGAAACAAGACAAGTTAAGATTTAGAACACAAAGTCTCAAAATATCCTTATCAAAAAGGCAACAAAATCCTTTCTTCATTGTTGCACTGGGAAAAATTGTACATAGTGAGAGTGGGAAGAACATAGAGATGAGAAATAGAGGAAATGTTATCTTTTTGCTTCTTCACAAGTGATAATCTCTCATGAACACACAAAATTGAAAACCCTTTGGAATGAGGGTGTCATTACAATTTATAGAACTACAAGAGACACTTCACATGCCCCCATATGACCTTTCATATGCCTCACACAACTTGTGACTTTTCGTATTCTTAGGAGAGAATTAAGTCCCCTTTTATGAATTAAGGGTGACTTATTACATTATAAACATAAAGTCATTTTTAAATAAATAAGACATAATGAAAAAGTGTAACCCCAAATGAAGAAATAGAACATGGAGGAGAGAGAAAATGGGGAAGAGAAGAGAGAGAAAGAAGAGAGATAGAACTAAGCCAGTGAAGAATCCGCTTCTGCCAATTTCACCTTGTTGTGTGACTGATCTTTGCCGAGCTCCACTGGGAAATTTCAACTCCTTTGAACTCCTTACTAAAATGAGTTGCTATAGATGTAACCTTATCTGCATGAGGGATGCATACACAACTTAGGGACTCCATCCAACCATCTGAGACATCATTGATATCCTTACATTTCGCGAACCACGACTAATGTTTTTCTACAATGAATGAAATAGTGGCTCGGATCCCAGATAAAGACTCTAGGGTATCTTCATTGAAGGAAAGTGGGTCCCCAACCTCTTTCTTGACATACTCCTCAAACGGTCCCAACAAATCATCTATGGTAGTGTTTTCTTCCATAACAGCACTCTAAGCTTCTAAATTTTGTTGTTGACATTGTCTTGCATCTTGTAGGCCCATTCCTCATTTGAGTCTAACTCACTAATAACCCGATTTATCATTTCATATTTGGTCACAAGAGTCCTTGCCCACACATGTGACAAGTCCTCAAATGGAGCACTAAATATTTTCCTGCTTATCAATACTCGAGAATGAGTATCTCCCATTTCTACCACCAATGGATGAATCGGGTCCCAATGCTCCTTTTCTTTTTCTAATCCTTCCTTGATCATCCGAACCTTATCTACAATGTGTGCACACATATCGAACAATGAGATTACCTCTAGAAGTAATGTTTTCCTTTTTCAATGATTGTGCTTGTCCATTTGTTGTTTTCTCATCCTGCATAGTGAACTCTTATGTTCTTTGGATGGACTCCGCATCGATGCTACTTATTGAAGCAACTTCTTCAATTAGGAATTGATGACACATTCGGGCCCATGAGATGTTAACGTACGAGGAGAGTGTTTTCACTTGATCTTCTAACTGACCGATCTTCTCTTTGTATTCTCGATTCCTCGCAAGGAAGTGAGTGGAAGACTCATTGAACATGTGTTCGTCTCCTTCATGAGTGGCTAGGCCCAAAGGAATGGTGTTTATTTCTTAGTCGGCTACAGGTGATATCTCTTCCACTAGCTTGATCACTTTCGGTCTAACCACTTCTACATACTAATCACCCAAGCACCACCGAAAAAGCGGAGGCGCTTGAGTGAATTTCTTCTTTTTCCCTTTGGCCAATGATGTTATTCTTTGCTGAGAAATCAAGTATTGTGATTTGTTGGATGGTATGAGCCTCTTTTGTAATCATTTCCTTCATCCAAGGAAACATATCATCTATCTCGGCTCTGCATCGACATGTTTATCATTTCTTTCTTAGGAGGAGGAGCTGCATCATGTGTAAGGGGAGTAAGAGTGTCGGGATGGGGTGAAATGTTTTGAGGCTTATCGGAGTTGGGAAATGAACGGGATCATTCTCCTCAACTTGTGCTTCCACCATGGCATCTTTTGTTATGATTTTCTTGTGTGATCTCTCGTAGTAGGAGGTTTCTAACTCCACTATTTTACTCTTCAAGCTACCTCCAAAGTGACCTAAGCATAAAGTTACCTCCACAACCTTTGATGATGAATGATGTGATGTTTGTTTCTGGAGTGTGGGGAAACTTCCTGATGTGAGGGTGGCAACCTTCTTCTTTTGAAACCATTATCTCATTCTTTTGATCACAACCTCTATTCACTCAGCTATGTCTCCTGACTCACGAATGCTCCAATTAACTCGACAAGAAAAGGAGAATCCTTCACCGCTTTGTACTGGATCATACAACTCGTACCATCATCCTGAATACCTTCTTCATACCAATGGAACATGTACTTATTCATTTCTCCGATGGTCATCCTCATGTAATCTCTTTCTCTGACATTGAATTCATCTACACATTTTCCCAATAATCTTCAACTGCGGGACATGATGTAACTCGAGAGATGGAAGGTGTCTGGATCAACTCAGATGTCAAAATCAATCCTTGGAGTGTATGAATGCAAGCTCAAGGGTGTGAAGGCCGCTTCCAAGTGTGATGCATCGTTGATACTTTTGTAGGTGAAGATTCCTAGTGAGATGGGGAAAGAGATAGTCTTTTTTTTTTAGTTTCTAAGCTTATTGTGCACATGCACAAGTTGTCTACATAGCTCAAACATTGATATCTTTTCACTAAGGTATCGATGTAGTCTTAGAGGGGCATGATCATAACCAAAAACTTAGATATATGAAAAAGTGGCAAATTGGATGAAGAATGAGTCGTATCTCTTGATCAAAGAAGTCGCTTTATGGTAACATCCTTGAGTGAAGGTTTCCTCCAGTGTCCTGATGATGAACATAGTGAAGGCATCATTCACTCGGTGAAGTGCCGATTTCTTTCCTTCAACACCAACTGTGGATATCTCTCAAATGTTAGAGCTTTGGAAGAGATGTTTTGTGCAAGTGCTAGTCCTTAACAATCTTAAGCTCAAGAGATCGTATACACCGTATAAGCAATCATGGAGAACTTCTTTGAGACTAGGGGACATGAAGCAACTAACAGTGTAGGTTATCACTTATGATTTGGCCCCAATCAATATTTTACTTCCCTTTAATGATTTTCAATATGAATAGTTCCATCCAATCTTGGAAATCTCTTATGTTCTCTTCTCCCATCACCTGACTGAGAAGGGTGATTGCATCTGAAAATCCTTCATGGAATTCACTTCGTGAGAGAGACTTTGACACTCAAGAAGATTTTCTCCCTGACTTCAACCATGATCTTAATGCGAGACCTTGCAGGTAAGAATCTATGTTTGTCCACTCATTCATTGTCATTTCCTTCGAGATGATAGACATGTTTCTCCAAGTAGGGATTTTCATGGAATAGGAAATGGCCTGAAGAGTAAGCACCACCATAGTTGAGACATCATCCGCTCGAATAGTTCTTGTCTCATGTTCATAGTGGTGAGAGCATGCCAATACTAGCTCAATACTACTGAGAGATACTAGGTGACCACCTATTGTGTACAATCCCCTCAAGATCACCTTGTCTTCAATTGGTTCCCTTGGGTTTCCAAGTATGCGTACTTTTATATTTTTGAGATCCATGTGGGTGACATCGTTGTCCCCAATTTCCTGATACTCATAGGAAATAACGTTGACTAGTTTGACACCTGCAAATTTGAATTTCATGGCTTCCGAGACACTTTCCTATACCTGAAAAGGGGGTTTACTATTTTTAGAAAATGGAAATTTTCACCTTTTTCAATTTTTATCATTTAGTTTGTCCTTTTGGATAGCCCCTATGCACACCGCCTTTTCAAAATTGCTCTTTGTTAAGACTTGCTACTAATAACAAGTTCCCGTGAAGGAGGCTTACTATTTTTAGAAACTAGATTTCTAGACCTCATATTTTGACGAAATCAATTTTTCTGATATGGGTTTTTTGTTTTGATTGCACCTTTGAGTTTCAAACAACCCAATCTTTGAAATAGAAATTAAATTTCAAAAAATATAGTACAGGAAACTAGGGTTTCTTCACTACAAAAACCAAGCCATGCATGTAAAATATTCCACTTGGATCCTCAAGGCTCCTGGAAATTTGGATGAATGAAAAAACCTCACATTGATTTGTGCATAGTTTTCAAGATATGAACAATCTCACTTTGTGGGTTACAAAGTTCTTCAAGCAAGAAATCTTGTTTGAAGTCTTCATAAATTCATAATTTTTTATGGTTTTCACTTTATTGGATCATGGGACATGAAGGAAATGGATGGATATTAAAAACGAAGAAGGAGGAATTCTGGAAAACAATCACCGAGTTTCGGGTGCAAATGGAGGAATGGGGGTGAATGAGCGAAAAAAGGGCAAAGTGTTATATTTGTATGTGTTGGAAACCTTGAGGGGGGGTGAAATTTTTTCCCCATTATCCCCTTGGAATGGTGAAATGGGGGCACAAAATTTTCCTTATCCCCAAGGTGACATTTGTCATTCATTCACTTTGGCGGAGAGAAATGGAGGAAGGCTAAAAATAAGCACTTGGGGCTATGTTTTGGTCGTATGAAGAACTTGAAGAAATCCAGGAGGGGGTGCATTTTTTTGTCCCCATTTTACCCTTGGAATGGGACAATGGGTGCACAAAATATGCCTTAGCCCTGGAGTGACACTTGTCATTCATGCATGCGAAGGTGAGGGGGGGCTAGTCAGATAGGTTAAAGGGGCTATACAGAGTCATCAGGGTCACATGGAGTGACCATGAAGCCTAAGGGGGGAGGGGAAATTTTTTTGTCCCTCTTATCCCATTTAAAAGGGAAAATGAGGACACAAAAGTTCACCTCAGCCTCATGTTGCCACGTGGCACCCAAGAAATTTGGCTAAGTATCAAACATGTACCTTAGGTGACAACTTGAAATGACCATAACTTGAGCTCATGAATGAATTTTTTCACACTTATTTATATGAAATTGCATGGAAAATAATTTTGAGAAGGATGGAATGGGTATCATTCCTTGGTTCTTCTAAAATACCCTAAAAATCTACTTTTTCTCGGGATCACAAGTTGTGCTTCGAAAGAATGAGTTGCTTATAAAAATGAATGGGGTTTAGGATAAATACGATTTCACCACCACGTAGGGGAATTAAAATGATCTCCATTGATATTTTTTTGGCTCAAAATCATTCTAGAGCTCTCAAGATCACCTCTTGAAGTTTAAGTGCTCTTTCATGATGCAAGCTCCTTCGGCCTCAAAACCCACTTTTGATGAACTAGCTCCTAAACCTCCGAATATTTCTAGAATCTTCCTAAATAAATTGCACAACGATATTGGTTCATGAATACACCTCCTTGATTGATTTGGGCCTTCAACACTGCTCAAAGATTTGTAGTGCCCACATTTTACGCACCCAAAAACAACGAAAAATACCGTGATAATTTTTATTTTTTTCGACTTACATTGCTCACTTACACACAACACAAGAAGGGCTCCAAGTACAAAACTCGACACACATGCGACAATAACATAAGTCATCGACTCACATAGACACATGCAGCGACATCGACATGTCGATACCACACTCTTCCCAACGAACAAATACTAGGAAAGACTCAACCACAAGAACGTGTCTAAAGGGACGGCGAACCCACAACATATCATTACTTTAACTATTTTTTTTTGTTAAAGTTAACATTCCAAGGACATTTCGAGCAAGGATAAATTTCCTCATTTGTCCACCTAAATTTTCTTAAGTTTTGTTCCGCGGTAAAAAGAAACAAACAATTTCACCTTCTCAAGTCAGTTTTTATACTTTATATAAATTTCCATAATCGACATACATATTTGGCATAAATCAAATTGCATACAAAGTACTTAATTATCCTATTATTATGCAAAAATATTCTTCTCCAACGTTTATTAGATGCCTACAGTTTTACCCTTACAACTCAAACGAAAGTGACTTGATGTCCAAAACGCAATCAAAGGATTTGACGGAGATAATAGATACAGGGCAACCTTGCACCAAAATGATTCTCGATTCACACAAAATTTATTTCTCTACCAATGTTATTATAATTTGAAACTTATTGAATCCAGCAAGATTTATATATATCTATATATACATATCTTTTGTTTTCTCATAGTTTGGTAGCACCAAGGTGACTCATATTCTTTGAAACATTTGATTATGTTTAATTAAGTTTTAAGGACTTCATGAGTGACCTCCATCCTAATCTTAAATCTCGTTCTCCTCTTAGGATATGCTTATACATCGCACTATGGTCTCGTTCATAGCATTGTGTGAAATTAGGAGTTACATAAGTATTTGACTACCATCTTGAAGAGGTATAAGGCTAGGAGCATAATAAACTACACATGAACACAGGTGATCTATGTACACGAAGATCCCATGTCACTACACTTCACGATTCCGCACAAGGAATTTTCTTTATTCCTTAATGCCATAAATGACATAACAAGGGATTAAGGGACAAGATTACAATTTCTAAGGTTCTCCAAAATCAACATCTTTCCACTCAATTTCGCATACAAGGGGGTTAAAATACAGTTTCTACCCACAAGCCAAAGTAAAGAAAAACCAATAGGGTTTAATTTAATTCCCAAATGCACCTAGCGATCTATGCCTCTACTACATGTGATTTTAAAGCAAGTGGACATAGTTGTACTAAACCACATTCAAGAGAATGCCAAGATGATTTTGATAGAAACCAAGGTAGCACCGCTTAGTCGATCCTTCGAACAAGAACTCATAAGGTGACTCCTAAGGCGGTCTTCAATCACTCAGCCTAGTATCGGACCTGAAGAGGGTACATTCTTCTCGCGACTACCAAACCTAGAAGGAAACCGCATACTCCAGATAGGTTGGACCATGACATTCCTAAATATGGGTCCGCAACAAAGTCATTGCTAAAAAAAGGACTATGACGGTATACACCAACAAGGGGTTTTATTTACCTATCCTATGAGGTCTCATCAAGTGCAAAGTTTAAGGTCGTTCTTCGGTTTTGAATTTCTTATATGGTAGTAAGGGATCACACATACAGGCAAGATTATACACGAATATTTTATTAGGGTTGAGTGTGCCCATTAAAACTCATTATTGTGTTTGCAAGGTGAGATGGTAACCCTATAATTAATTTAATCATTTATTAAATACTGAGAAGGCACTACAATATATTAACTTCGATTTCAATTTACTAAGTATAAACCAAACACCTTTTTGCCATACACAACTAAAAATCAAATTGAACTGGTGATTAGAAGTACATTCCATAAGTATCCTTAAAAACTAGCATATCATGCATGTTAACAAATCTCATTTATAATTTTTTTTTTTCAGTAACAAGAGACTACATTGCACAGTTATTCATCTTACAAGGACCTATAAGAGTTACAAAAATAATAATTAAATTTCACATCGCCTTCTTCGTCGTCATTCATCCATCCTGCAAAACCCACGTGAGCATGATATCAGTGATAAATCGCTGGCATGGCATCCACCCTAAAACAATCATAATTATCATTTTTCAGTTCCCATTTACATCAGACAATAATTACAATTTGCCAATCGAAATAAAAAGTCTATAAACATGTATTCCTTGCATTTCATTTTTCTACATTTTATAAACCCAGGAGAGAGAAAGAGAAAGGAAGAGAGAGAAAACATCATTTTGTCAAAAGTTCCAATACACACAAGAAGATTCATTTTAGTGTTTTAAACAGTTATTTACGTGTGTTGAAAGTTTCCAGGGTGAATTGGCAACCCTATGAGAGTCCGCAGCTTTCTACTTTTACATTTTCTCACTAGCTGCAAAACGTACAAAACGGGCTCGGAGGCTAAGAAACTGCTTCCAAAGGTTATCTTCCGATGAGCACGCACGTCCCGATTAATTTTCTACGTGTCCCCAGATATACCAAGAATTCATAGCAACTGACGGAATTGAAAAAGAGCGAACGGTTTGCGTTTGGCGGTTAGTTTTCCGGGGCCACTGGTCGTAGTTCACCCAGTTATAAAATGCCAAAAGTTAGCTCGAGGGCCTAGAAACCCACGTCCATAACTGACGTTCTAAGGAGAAGCACGCCACGAGACATCTCCTACTAGTTCCCCTACATAAGGAGAGTTCATCAGAGTCGATGGGGCTGAGAACTAGTAAACCATTTTCAAATGGCGACAAGTTTCCTGGAGCGACAAGACGAAACTGGACCAGTTTGACCTTGTCAAACTGCGACCGAAGGCCTACAAAAAGGCTTCGTCAAACTATCCTGAAAAGTTCTCTTTCCTATTCTGAATGTTCCATGCATTTGTCTAGTGTAATCGCTAGAGGTTTGTGAAAACAGGAAGTAATTTCCCTTTCCGGGTTTCAATTGGCAGTCCCAAACGAAAGCCAACTTTCTAGTTTTACCAGCTCTCTACTGTTGTAAACCGGTGTAACAGGGCTTCTAAAAGAGCGTCAAAAGGATGTCAAAAGATCGTTTCGGGTCAAACCAAAAACCAAGGCGACTCCTCGTATACCAAGGTACACGAATGAAACTTCGCATCTCGTTTCCAGAGTTGCGAAGGGTACTTATTGAGTCTCCGAAAGTTGCAAAATTTAACTATTTTCAGCAGGAAGAAAAAATCAACTTAATCAATGGAGAGTCAAATTTGTCTGTTCGTTAAGACGCTATTGAAGCGATCAAAAGGGTAAGAGTTTTCTAGAGCATCTCGTAGTAAGGGTGATAGTTCCTGGTTTAAAGTAGGCGAGTTATAAAGACTTCGAGAGTTGCGACACGACGCTATGTTGTTTTGCAAAGAGTTGAAGAGACATTTAACTGTATCAAAAATCTAATAACTTAATATTCTATTTAGTTGCAAAAGAGAACTAAAACACGAGGATTATGAGAGGTAAGGGAAGAAGAACCATGCCTGGAGAGCGAAGTCGGTCGAAGCCGCAGGCTTGGGTTCAGTCTCTTGCTCGGGCACTTTGCCAAACGGTTCACGAGCCTGGGTCTAACCTCCACCACGTCACACCCACTTCCCGATCACTTGAAGTTTTCCAACAGAATAAGCAGTTGCTTGTGCATTTCCAAAACCTTCTAAACAGATCCATTATGTGCACATCCTTGCATAAAAATTCAGCTATCC
This sequence comes from Taxus wallichiana var. yunnanensis, assembly GCA_018340775.1. Classification (NCBI taxonomy): domain Eukaryota; kingdom Viridiplantae; phylum Streptophyta; class Pinopsida; order Cupressales; family Taxaceae; genus Taxus; species Taxus wallichiana. The sequence goes on along the minus strand of CM031236.1, from coordinate 180,117,124 downwards.
ACGTGGGCTAATCTGTGTTTATTTCTTGGAGGAACTTTGTCAACTGCTTCATGTGCTTTGTCTCTAATTCCAGGCTTTGCATTCAGGTCTAACCAAGCATTTACAACTACATGCAATGACCATATCCATACGACTTGATTCAAAGCGCCCATTTTAACATAGTCTGGAATATACTAGCAATGGCAAATATGTCCATGAAGACACTAGGTGTTTGCATTTGAAGGAACAACCACCGAGCTTCAGGGCGATTACGTGGTCTTCTGGACTATCATGGACGTCCATAACCTGCTCCTATGTTGCCATTTTGGCACAAACACTAAGGATGTTGAAATTGCATATTGTCAAACAATTTTGTGCCTTTTCTACCCATCCATTTTGTGCATATGCTGCCCTCCTGGCATTCCATGAGACAACAATTCTTTGAGGCATTATATCAAACAGTTCAATGCCTTTTAACAGACCCATTTTTATTTTTTTTTTGCATATCCTGCTATCATTGCAGTCTAGGAGACCACATATCCTTCCAGGTGTTTTGTCAAACAGCTCGCATGAGTTGTGTATGCCTTCACATTTTGCATACGTGCCAAACTGGGCACCTGACAAGACATATAAAACAAAACTATTATCTTCCATGTTGTTTGATGGATGTCCATGTGTTGTTTTAAAGCTCTCACTTTGATAGGGGGTTCTAGCTTACACGTACCAACTGTATTTAATTGGAAGTTTCCAAGGCCTTTTCAACAAACCCATTTGTGCATACCCTTCCCGTGGCATCCCATGAGCCCACATCTATTTGGGCATTCAATCACCCATTTTGCAGCCTCCAATCACGCCTTAAAGATGTCTACTGGGCAGTGATCTTGGTCCGTGTCACTGATCAGTCGCACACCATACAAATCCCCCAACCATGCTAAGTCGTGACTACGTGGAAGGAGGTGAAGCGGTGTAGGGGGGCGGTACGCCATGCGTGGGTGTTTCCAAAAAATTAGACCTCCTTCAAAGATTGCATCGCAATTGTAGCGGCGGCGCTCACCTCCACAAAGAAAGCTTGAAAGAACAAAACAAAAAAAACAACAAAAAGACAATAAGGAAAACATGGAGCTCGGACCCCCATGCCCTAACTCGCCCCATAGATATCACGGGCTCTTTTTTATTTATTTATTTATTCCTTTTAATTTATTTACTTATTTTATTTATTATTATTATTATTTTATAATAAGGAGGCATTACAAGATTATGCACTTGTCTTAGAAAGGCTAATGTTAGCCCTTCCTAAGCTTGTTTAAAAATCCAATTTTAGAGATCTTTGCTCCTAAAGTACTTGAATGATAATTTTCTTTCTGAATCACCTACAAGGAAGGATGACACACACATATGAACCCTTGGAAGGATAGGATAGGACTAATACGGGGAATAGGCTAACCTAGGGGTTGTCCTGGAAAGGTATACCATAGAAATTTTTCGACACTAGGGTATGGTTGTCTTGTTTTCAAGCGAATTTTTCCCATGCAAAAACATAGGACAACAAATTTATAAAGACATAAAAACCAATCTACCCAAATATATGAAAGACATATATTAATTTTTATGAAAAAAACTCATTATTTTATACTAAAAACTCAAAGTATTATCCGCCACATAATAATAACAATTTAATTAAATCAAATATTCTCTAATTATCAACTAATCTATAAGCATTTTTCTTCAGGAGTGATAAGAATAAATTATTATTTCTAACAAAAATACCGAATAATAAGAAATTATTTTTACAAATAAGAATATGTAATAAAAATAACTATTCAAGAATAACATTTAGGTATTTATATTAGTATTTTCCCATAATATTTAACGCCTCATACCAAATGCTAGTGTTTATAATCATTACAATATTGTATTACAAAAGTAAGGCTTAACACCTAATTTATTATAATGTACGATAATGATAAATTAGAACTAAGACAAACAATTCCAACAATCTTAAAATATGTTACTCTTGTATTTGTCAACAATTTTTCCTATTAAAATCAATAAAGTGTAAGTAGGATTATAGATTCGAGAGAGAGCAATTGCATTTTTGTGGTTAAACTACATGATAGAATGTTTATAACATGCACAAAAGCATATTAGTGTGACATCAAGTTGTTCATAAAATATATTGATTGACAACTTATTATAATATGGGTTCGTGGTGTCTAGACACCTTCATCCCAAAACTTATCCATAGAGTTGTGAATTTTTCCTTTGTATATTCACACTTTGTATGAATGTTGAGCTATAGTTCACTTATCACTAGTGGTTTTATTTTGAGTTTAGATTTATGTGATGGTTATCTGTGATGAAATATGGTTTTTCATTTGCTTGAAATCATAATGTGTGTTTAAGACATAAAAGGGGGTTGTAATGATTGGGTTGGAGTGCCTCACCATAGCCTCACTATAGCCTCATTGATGTGATGAACATTGTGAAATATATCATTACTCTAGAAAGAAGGGGCAAGCTACATGTAGTTCTCTTTTTGGACTTGTGTGCTCACACTAGGCCTGTATATCTAGGTATTTTGTATCCAACCTAACATTACGCATGTTCACACTAACTCATGAGTTAATCTTATTTTGGGATTTGTTTACTATTTTTGGAGATAATCCCTCACATGTATGTGGAATTTTTTTGATCCACATTCTTGGGGGATATCTTGTTCTTGAGGTGCTCATAATAACCAATTTGTTATTGTGAAACAACTTCTTAGGCCTATTTAATAGGCACCCCTTGTATTTTCACATGAATAATATAGATTGCACATTTGAAAAATTAATAATATAAAGATTATTTTTTATCCTAGTTGTTGTATATGTGATGTTTGTTGAGTTTGTGTGTTGTGTGCATAAGTTTTCATAGTTTCGGTTTTCTTTATATTCTTTGGAATAAAAATGACTATTCAAGAATAACAATTAGGTATTTATATTAGTATTCTCCTATAATATTTAAAGCCTCACACCAAATGTTATTATTTATAATCATTGTAATAAAAATTAAGGCTTAACACCTAATTTATTATAATGTACAATAATGATAATTTAGAACTAAGACTGACAATCCCAACAATCCTAAAATATGTTACTCTTATATTTGTCAACATATTCATCAATGATAAATAAATAGAGTGTAAGTAGGATTATAGGATTAGAGAGAGGAATTGAAATAATGTGATCAAACTATGTGATAAAGTGTTTAGAACATTCACAAAAGCATATTGGTGTGTCGTCCATCTATTCATAAAATACCTTGACATGAAACTTAGTGTAGTATGAGTTAGTGGGTGTTTAGATACCTTCATCACAAAACTTGTCCATAAAATTGTGAAATTTTCTTGTGTATTTGCACACTTTGTATGAATGTTAAGATCTATCTCACCTATCTCTAAAGGTTTTATTTTTGGGTTTGGATCCATGCGACAATTATGTTGTGATGAAATATAATTTTTCCTTTACTTGAAACCCTAACCTCCATGTTTAAGACCTAAAACGGGGTTGACAATGATTGAGTTGAAGTGCTTCACTATAGCCTCAGTGATGTGAGCATTGTGCTAGATACCATCATTTTAAAGAAGGGTCAAGCTACATGTATTTCTCTTGTTGAAGTGTGCTCACACTAGGCTCGTATATCTAGATATTTTGTATCCAACCTAGCATTGTGCATGTTCACACTAACTCATGAATAAAGATTATTTTAGAAGTTGTTTCTCGTTATTGGAGATAATCCCTCACATGTATGTGGAATTTGTTTGATCCACATTCTTAGGGGATTATCCTATTCTTAAGGTGTTCATAATAACCAATTTGTTAAAATGTGAAACGACCTCTTAGGACTATTTAATAGGCACCCTATGTATTTTCACATGGAGAATCTAGATTATACATTTGAGCAATTAATAATATAGAGACTATTTTTAATTCCAATTATTGTATATGCAATGTTTTTTGAGTTTGTGTGGTGTGCATGAGTTTTCATAGTTACTGCTTTGTTTATGTGATCAGTAGTGATTCTAATGAGAGAGTGTTGGCCACCCCGACATGGTATCAAAATGGCTTCATACAACCATTACTCAACCTGGATAGTTCACAACTTTTTGTTGACCTAGTGGATGTCATACTATTGCATTAGAGGGTTTACAACATTTAAATTTACAATTGTTTTTCAATATTTTGTTGCATTAGTTTGCATCGATTGTGGAAGAGAGCACTTACATGTTGTCCTTGTTTCACTCTCAATATTCCATTCGTAGTTTGATTTGGACCTACATTTGTCATATATATGTGTTTTCTTGGATTTTTAGATCGATTGACATTTGGTTTGGCATTTCCAAAGTGCATCAAGCTCAGATTTTACCAAGCCAAATACTTGCATCAATATCTTTTTATCATTTTCATTTTTGATCATTATGTATTATGAACTTTATATATCGTGTAAAAAATTTAAATTAAAGGTTCTTTGGAGTGACATTGATATAGATCCAATTTTTTAATTACAACACTTTGTATTTACATAGAACGGGTTTGAATATTTGTTGGTACCTCAACCGAGCACCATATAGACTTAAAACAACTCAATGGTGAGACGTTTTGGTGCCAACTCAATCTCAAACTTAAACCAACTCAATAGTATTTAATTATCTTGATTGTGTTTAAAGGTGACATTTTCTCTCCTCCTCAATATTACAAATAAAGCTCCTTGTGACTCTTTATTTGGCTTTGAACCCAGCTTGTGTTATGTTAGTGTAGGATTTATTTTCTTCGCTTTATTTTTATTATCCTACTCAGGATATTTCACCTCACTTGAGGTTCACTTCACTTATGGGATATGCTTGCATAGGTCTACACTTGACTACACTATTCTAGGTGTTGGTTACCACTTGACTACACCATTCTAGGTGTTTGTTACCACTATTCTAGGTGGAGATTTCCATGATTCTAGGAGGAGGTTACACATTCACCTCCTATATGTACATCTCTTACATTATTCTATTTGATCGTATTGAGTTGGAGCTATTTATGTGTTATTGCAATTATCTCTCTTGTATTTTCATAATTTGTAGTTTTGTATGCTTGCTTTGTTTTGTCTTGGAACAATTCATGTCTCACATCATTCACTTATGAATTCTTCGAACTAAGCGAGATCCGTACCGCCTCCGATATGGTATCGAGCCCACTAGTATTGAGCTTGTTTGGTTATTATTCTATAAGTTTATTTTCATTTGAGGTCATTATTTACAAGTATTTGGGTGTTTTTTGGCGATGGTATTCCCTGGTTTGTGGGTATATAGTCTATTTGCAGGATTATGAGGTTTACAAGCCCGCATAATGCATATACAGTTATGGAGATTGCTTTTTATAGGCCTAAATCATTATTACATGATCCTTGGAAGATTGTTTAATGTCCCCTTTTTCCTATGCCAAATGGCCTAAGGGCCAAGTCGAGTCCATACCATGGTTAGACCTAGGGGCCGTGGACATCGGAAGTTTTGGGAAGGGGTCTCGTGGTTTTAATATCCCAGTTTTACGTTTGGAGGGGGGGTCACTTTTAGACGGGCGACTCAAAAAGGAGAAAGGTAACTATAGTTACTCTTATTTTATTGGCCCCTTTGTGGAATGAAATGTGCTTAGGGTTATGGGGCTCATTGGTTGAGTTAAAGTATATAAGGAGTCGGGGAGGAAGAAAAGGTACCTTTTGTCGCATACTTTTAGCCTCTTTCTCATGCATTTCTAACTTTGTTGCATTTCTATATCTTGTGGAGTCAAATCCCACAAGGACCCTAGATTCGGTGGTGAGAGACCCATCCCTAACTAAAAGGGAATTCTTCGGTAGTGAGAGATCTACCCTAGTCTATCATTTTGGAGCCGCTTCCTGGGTCATGCTACGAGAGATATTTATGAGGGTTCAGAGGAAGGGTTTTGAGGATTTTTAGGGCATTTGAGGAAGATAATCAGTGGGCTTCCAGATCAGATTCACGATAGCCATTTGGGCAGGGCGTGGTGGCTCGTTGAGGGTGCCTCCATCATTTACCAACCCCTCTTCCAAGCGTGGCGACTCACAACTCTTATTTGGGGGTTTTCCAGGTTGGTCATCATCGGCTCCGAAGGTGGAAATATTATTTCTTGTATTTGTTATTATATTTCTAAAGACCCTTAATTTCTACTCCGGTATTTGGAGAGTTACGAGCCTCTGAAGTTTCTAACTGTCTAGGGCGCGCTCTGCTTTTTCTGGCAACATTTTAACTTATGTAAAACTCCAAAAACATTGTTATTATGTCCTTATAACAATATCAAGCCCTCTTCAAGTTTTCAAGCAATTCGTATGAATATTTAGAGAGATATAGATTTTATTTAGTTCGTTGTCCTTATTGTAAAAATTTACATAAATAAGTATTTTACTTTGCTACTTTTTTTATATTTTGTGCATTTTTAAGTGGTATCCCACAAGGATATTTCAGATTTATCCAAATCTAGGCATTTTCAGACCTGTGAAGGGCATTTTCACCTATGGTAGTGCTTTGCATGCATGTTCAAACTTGCAAAGGGAATTTTTCCTGATCAAGAGGCATTTTTAGATCTACAATAGAGTTTCCAATAGCCCATACACGCATTAAAGATCCAACTTGAGTTATTGTTGTAAGTCCCAAGACAGAGTTGTTTCTACACACTGATCTATGGAAATTTAATAGCCACAGTGCATGTATTCTTGATCCAACGTGGCCACAACCTGTGTACAGATAGAAAAATATCTTGGATTCATCAAAACCCACCTCCTTCTTTTGCTAAAACTATATTTTAGTAAAAAAATGCATTTCAAGTTTAGTGCAAATTCATTTAAATAGGGCTTATTTACGGAAATAATTATTGTAAAAATTTTGATTGGTAGCTCAATATCGAGTGCCACTTTTTACAAAAGTTAAATAATTTTTCATTTCCCAAAGAATTGGACCTATTTACTTTGTAAAACGCACTAAATTATAAAGTTTCAAAACTATGGGGGATGCTGATATAGTTTCTGGGGGGTGTACAACGTGTTTCCTCTTTTGTTTGGAGCTTCTTTCCATACATTTCTTTATTTTTGCAACAAATAACACACCTTTGCTCTATGTAATAATGGATCTAAGTTCAATTAACCCACTTACACCTTTTAACTACCATGAATGGAAATAAAAAATGACCATTGCACTTAGGAGAACAGGGTTGTATCGTATCACAATGGGGTTAGAACCCGAGCCTAGTGAAGCTGCAGAAAAAGTTAAGTGGTTTGATAAGTGTGATGAAGCCTTTGGTATTTTGTGTCTTTTAGTGTCTCCTAACTCCTCTTTCACATAGAGTCAGCCAAATATCCCAACGAGGTGTGGAAAACCTTAGAAACCTTATTTGGAAAAGTTGACACTATGAGGGGTCGTAAGCTAGAAATATAACTTATGAGCTTAAGTCCTAACAACCTGAAACTTTTGAATATTTTATTACCAAGCTCAAGTCCTTACAATTACAATCAAAATAATGTGGAACAGAAAAAGGATGAACAACTAGTTCTTTCAGTGCTTGCCAAACTAGGTCCTGACTACTTTATCTTTGTTTCTACATTTTATGCTACCAAGAGGGCTCTTAGAGCCACATGGTCTATTCCATCCTTTGATGAATTCATTACTGATTTGACTAAGGAGAAAGACAAGCTAATCTAAATGGGTACCTTGAAGTCATCCAAACCTCAAGCCCTCATTTTCGGGAATGGGAAACAAAATCCTCTAGCAACCAAGAGAAGAAGCAAAAGAGCAAGGATCTAGAAAAGAAGAAAGAACATAAATCCACTACCTCTTCTAAGTCTACCATTGAAACGTCCAGTTCAAATGGTAAACCTAAGAAGGAAAAGGTTAAGTGTGCCTATTGTAAGAAACTTAAGCATGATGAGCACGAGATGTTGTTAGAGTAGGTATTTACCTTAGCACATGTTCACCTAGGTACTTTATTTACTTTTATTGTATTTATCCTCACCCACTTATGTGTGTGGATATTTCTTTTATCTTATTTAGATATTAGGAGATATTATCTAGTTGTTAGGTATAGTTCTTTCCTTGATCTATGGTATTGACTAGTTCTTTCCTTGATCTATGGTATTGACTAGATCCTTGATGTCTAGTTCTCTCCTAAATCTATGGTCTTGACTAGTTCTTTGATGACTAGTTATTTCCTTGATTTATGGCTTGATCTACGACCTTGGCTAGTTCTTAGATTGTTATTCCTTGCCTATTTAAGCAAGGCCCATTCTCAATGTATTACATTGAGTTCCATAATAATATATGATATTGTTTCTCATTTGTTTGCAAAGGTTTTATGTAAAGGTGAATTGATTTCATCTTATTGATCATGGTGTTTGATTAGCATCTGTGTTCTTGGCTTGGTACGATCTGGTTATCGTTCCTTTCATGGTATCAGAGCAGGAGATTGTTGTTGACATCCGTCTGTAAGTTTTATTTTGTAAATAAATTCATTGTATATTCATATATTTGGGATTTGGTCGTATGTTGTTGACCGCATGCATTTTTATGGAAAACAAAGGCTTCCATTAGATCCGAAAGGCATGAAAGCCCTAGATCGATCAGTAAATTCGAGCCAAAAAAAAAAAAATGTGATTTTATTTATTCGGGTTTGTTGGATTTCTCGAGATTTGTATTGGTTTTTTTCTATCACAACAGTATCTGTCTCGGTTTACGTGTAGGAAGCTTTTCAGATCTTTCCTTTTTGGCAGGGGTTCCACAGATGATCGTACACGTTTTTACTATTCCGAATATCCACGAGTTGCTATTTTTGGCAATAAAGGTCACTATCTACATAGTCCAGAAATAGTAATTTTTACCAGAAGAGGCAGTTGGATGTGACTTTCTCGAAAACACATGACACACCGCAGAATAGTAAGTTATGCAAACACCCATTAAAATCCTTAGCCCTTGGTCATATGGTATGGTCATCTGAGGGCTTAAAGCTTGTGATTCCTATTAGTAGGTGCTTATCTTCAGCCCCCTTTAATTTTATTTGTGTGGTAAAGACAACAACATTTTATTTTGTTTTAGTGGCACTTAAAATAAATAACAGAGCAAAATATTAAAAAAGCTTGTAACTTTTGATCGGTAACTCGGTTTTGAGTGTCATTTTTTGCAAAAGTGCTTGTTTTTTCATGTTCTTTCCATTAGAAATATTTATTTTGAGACTTGCACTATAATTATAAAGTGTCAAATATGGAGGAGTGTTGTAATCAATTGTGGATGCAATTTCGACTAAGCCCGACGTCCTAAATTTTTGGGAGTTGCAATTTGTACCTATCATGGATTCTGAGAATGATATGCTTTTCTCTAAAGTATGTGGACTTCAAGAGGATATTATAAGATTTGTGGAAGAAAATAGATCACTCAAGAAGTGAAATTCTCTTTTACAATCACTCATTCACGATAAGGATACAATAATACACTTCCTGCAGAACAAAATTGCTAGCCTACAACATCACCATCATATTGTGGACAACCATATCCATGCTTCTAGTCCACTTGCAGCTGTTGCTCTTGTATCCAATGACATTGATCTGCGCGGTCTTTGAGCTCAACTGCTTTTTGATGCTTCTAAACTCCGTGAGGCTTATTCTGCATGCTCTTCCACCTCTCGTGCCTATTACAGTACCACATGTTGTGTATCTACTTCTCCTCAACTGCATGGATTTTTTTAGAAGCACACCACAGCATTCCATTCTCGCATGCTCCGTTCTATGGGTCTCACTAGCAGAGTCATTGGTAGACATTCATAAGTTTTATTTCCTCTATTCCACATGTTAAGTGGAATTCTTGTCATGACATTGGTTTTCGTGCAGATACTTCATTGGGATCACACATTGACAGCTCCTTTTTTGTTCGCTCGAATCTTTTTGAGGATCATGAGCAACACATGAGTTCTGCACCTTCACTCAGGCTTGAGAAACCTGAGATTTCAGCTGTCAGACATGATCAACCTGATACACATTCTGATGTTCTTTTGCATTCACCCATTGTGCATTTTACACCAAATCATATGCAAGCATCTTCTTCATCCATCCATGTTGATTTGGGGTGGATATCCATCACTCGTGGCGGCGACATATGCATTTATTGAGAGGAATCTACAGGCATGACTCCTCCACTATTTGGCGTCTTGCTCCACTTTATATACCTTATGCATTATGATGCTTCTTGTTTTGAGCATTTTTATTTAGCAGGTGTAGTGTATCTTTCTTGTTTGTTGAGAGATTTTGTATCTGTATTTTCGACACTTTTGGCATGTTGACAGTCTCTCTTGTGGGGAGCTATTCTGGTGGAGCCTAGTGTTAGTTTGTTAGTGTTCGAGTAGTTGTTTTGACAACTCATACAGATTTTTAGCGCCACTCCACCCATTCAGTAGTATGGGAGGGTGTGGTGCTTATCCTACTTCTCTGGGTTTTGTGTCCTTGCCTTGTTACCTTGGTTTTTCTTGATCGTGACACTCTTGATTTTATGTCCTTGCCTTATTGCTTTGGTTTTATTCTTGGATCATGGCACACCTATTTGCATCACTTGATCAATTATGTTTGGTGTTTTTTTGCACTTTCGACATCACTCGTTGACAATCTCCTTGTATGGAGCTATTCTAGTGGAGCTCAAGAGTTTTTTTTTTGAGTTTTGTGATCGAGCAAGGATTCGCACCACAGTGCACACTATACTTCTTCAAAGATTGTATGAGTTTTTGAGCAGAGCTTCTTGGGATGCCTTGGAGCAGGTTTTTACTCTCTTTACTTTGTTGTTACTGGTTTTGGGTACCTTGCGGTGTCCCTTTTTTTCCCAATTATTGTACATGATTACCTCATCAGGCCTAGTTGTCGTGACTCATACTATGGACATGCCACTTCTATTTTGGCCCCTAGCTTCACTTGAGGGGGGGTGTTAGAGTAGGTATTTACCTTAGCTCATGTTCACCTAGGTACTTTATTTACCTTTATTGTATTTATCCTCACCCACTTATGTGTGTGGATATTTCTTTTATCTTATTTAGATATTAGGAGATATTATCTAGTTGTTAGGTATAGTTCTTTCCTTGATCTATGGTATTGACTAGATTTCCTTGATCCTGATGTCCTTGATTCTCTCTCTAAATCTATGGTCTTGACTAGTTCTTTGATGACTAGTTATTTCCTTGATTTATGGCTTGATCTACGACCTTGACTGGTTCTTAGATTGTTATTCCTTGCCTATTTAAGCAAGGCCCATTCTCAATGTATTGTATTGAGTTCCATAATAATATATGATATTGTTTCTCATTTGTTTGCAAAGGTTTTATGTAAAGTTATTTTGGTGAATTGCTTTTAAGTTATTGATCGTGGTGTTTGATTAACATCTGTGTTCTTGGCTTGAATGCGATCTTTTTATCGCTTCCTTTCGGATGTATGAAGAAGCGATTGACCACCTCGGTCATCTCCATGAGAATGACAACATAGGGTCCCTGAATCTATCAAACAATCTTCATCAAACCAAGAATCTACTAAGGAAAAGGAAAAAGATAAAGAGAAACATAAGGGAAAGGCACTAGTTGTAGTTGCATCCTCATCTACTCCTTCTTGGGTTATTGACTCTAGTGCTTCACACCACATGGGTTCATCACAAGTTGAGTTTTCTTCCTTAGAGCCCTACAACATGTCCTCCATCACTTTGGGTGATGATACTCTATCCACAATTTCGGGAGAGGGTCTATTGAAGTCGAAGGTGGAACATTCACAAGTGTTCTTAGTGTACCTTCACTTTCAAATAATCTCTTGTCAATGTATCAAATGAATCATATAGGGAAGGGCATGAGAGTCCTATTTGATCCATATTCATTTGAGATCATGAGTTGCATAGAGACACTACAGTAGGAGTGGGAAGGGAAGATCACCATGCTAGATTATATACCTTCTCACACATTTCACTCCGATGTTTACCCTCTTGCATTGCTCACACATTCGATGGATTTAGCATATTATGGCTTGAGCGATTTGGCCATCTTAACAACCACTACCTTGATCAACTCAGTCATCATGACATGGTTACAGGATTACCTAGAGTTCATTTTTCAAAGGGACTTTGTGAGGGTTGTGCTCTTGGAAAACACCCTTAAGATAAATTTGACAAGGGCAAAGCTTGGAGAGCTTCAAGACCTTTAGATTTGATTCACAAGTGATGTCGCATGGGCTTTTACCCATCCTTCTTTCACTAGGGCCAAATATGCTCTCACCTTCATAGATGACTTTTCCAGATATACACGGGTCTACTTCCATAGGCAAAAATCTGAAGTGTTTGATTACTTTCGAGACTTCAAGGCACTTCTTTGAGAAAATATCTAGGAAAAACATCAAATTTCTTCGAATAGATAATGGGGAGAGTATGTTAGCAACATATTTGAGCGAGCTTTTACACCATAGAGGTATTGATCTACACCGAAACAATGTCTTACACTCCTCGGTCGAATGACATGGTAGAACATAAAAATTGGTCCTTGAAAGAAATGGAAACTTTATGATACACTCTAAATCTTTGACTCCGCAGTTTTGGGTAGAAGCCATCAATTGTGTTTGTTATATACATAATCGGGTTCCCCACAAAGCTTTAAAAGGTATAACTCCCTTTGAATCTTGACACAATAGGAAACTAGAAGTTAAGAACTTCAGGGTCTTCGATCACCAATGATGGCACACATTCCCAAAAAGAAATGCAAGGCAATGGAGCCTCAATCCAAACCTTGCATCTTTGTTGGGTATCTAGAGGGGGTCAAGGGCTATAAAATTATCCATCCTACTACTCATGAGTTGTTCATCGAGAGAAGTGTTAAGTTTCAAGAGAGTCTCACTTATTTACTTGAGCGCTTCTCCATCTACTTTGGCTTCACTTAGTTTTGATGAGCAGTTTGAGGATTCAGATCATCCACAACATGTTCCTGAGGCACAAAGTATACTAGTGGTTTCCTTTTTTACGAAGTAATTGAACAACTCTAGACTCGATTAAGAAAATAGTTATCAAGCATTTAACCAAGCAGTTAGGAAACTATAAATTTCATCTTCTAACAGCTCAAAATCAGACATAATCAAACTAGATCCATATATTTTCTGCAATAATGCATCTAGCACCCGAGAATATATTCATAAAAAATTACAGAGTCTACTTTACTAAAGATTAATATCTAATAATCTTTCATGCATGCAGGAAGCATAACCTACACATACTATTCTTCGTTTTAAAGTACATTTGTTCATCCACATATCTAATGTCAAGATAGTACTGTAACCAACAAAATGAATTTCTAACACTTTAAACAATTCAGAAATCAATTGGGCTCCGAGTAAATTATTATCCTATCATCAAAGGAAACATAGTATCATGAATCACCAGGAAGCATCTACAGGGTACCCATTTAGGGCCCATGTTTGAATTATAAGGACACCATTCGGGTATCTATTTAAGCCCCCACTTCGTATTTAAGGTTGAAAGGTTATTATTATTGTTCAAACATGTAAGTGCACAATTGTAAACAACGGGGTTCGAGTCTCGACTCCAGCACTCCTTCCTTTCCTGTCTGCATTGTTTTTAGGAACAGAATTGGACTCTTTTAAGCAAATCCAATGGTTCCAACTATCATCAAAAAATACGGCATACCCAACAAGTACACGCAATAATTCAAAACCATGAGAGGCTTTCTAGATAAATTAACATCGACAAATTTACCGGGAGGGAATAATCAATACAAAAACAACCCACATCCCCCTACGACGACGTGGTACAGATTCACAGCTGTAATGTTTTGAATCATTTACTACCTGGGCTGTAAATAACAATACACATTTCTTTCTTCCAAAATAGAAATAATTTAAAACAACTACCACAGTCTTCACTTACGAGTTCAAAGGATAACGTTCAATCAAAAGCAAATGAAACTAAGCATCTTAAACCATAAGTGAACCAGTTTACTTATGAAAAGATTAACCATCCAAAAGTTAAGTATTGAGTATATCGGTCTTCATATTTAAGGAATCACAATCCAGAAGTGAAGACAACAAGATATCATCAAACATTCAGTCATGAAGGATTTCAAATACGTCAAAATGAAATAACAAAGAGTAGAGAAAATATTCCATGTCACTTCAAGTGAAATGACCCTGTACAATATTGTACATTACTTTGCAGTTGCAAATGGTTATCATTTTAGTTTAAGAAACCTTAAGGGATAACTCTTGAATGCTGGAATTTAATTGTTGCCTATTAAGTTCATTGAATGCATACTTGTATTAAATGAGTTAGAATATTATATAAAAAAATTCCCTAGTTTTGATGATGTAAAAAGCGGTGTTACATTTTGGTATCAGAGTGAGGTTGCTAGGAAATGATGGTTGTTATCCTTATATTGGACTAATCATTTTGTTGACAGAGCATTGGTTCAGCTGCAAGGCAATATAATGATTTCTTCACTATTCGTAGGGGTTGTTTTGTAGTATTGCTAAGAAAAGTGCTTCCCAACTTAGCAATCATGATTGCTATTGTAAATAGCGTTGTTGTTGGTCTTTGACCACACTGTAAAGTGAAATTGTTGCAAGACATCAATGGGGTATGATAAGTCAAGTCGATAAATTGTCGTGGTCTTCATTTACTATGCTTGAATCATAATAGTGTTTGAAGAAAATATAGACATCGACCATACTTCATATTGAATGACTAGTAAACAATAAGTTTTGTTTATTGAGTACCAATAACAGTTAAAATCCCATTTGAATGGAATTGTTAAATTGTTGGAAATGGTCATTTGATAACCTTGAGAGTATTATGGATTAGATGTATAATGACCTAGTCATTGAGCATTATATGGTCTTTACCATACTCGAATAACAAAGTGATAGAGAATATTATTTGAGCATGGTCTATCGACTATATAAAAATAAAGTTTAAATGTTGATAATTAAAGATTGCTTGGAAATTAAATCTTCCACTAATCAAGTTTTAAACCTTGAAATTCACGATGATTTAATTATTGTTTTATTTATTCATCGGGACCGTTCGAACCAAACATCGCCGTTGTGTGGAGGGAAAGTTACAAAATTTATGAGCCACTTACATGGTACCAAAATGTGGAATGCAATTAAATGCATGGTCGGATTTTGGGTGAAGTGAAGCTTAAGGACTAAAGGAAGGTAACTATTTGTGATTACTCGGCTCTCCTTATGAGAGAGTTGTGTTGAGAAGTATTTTTTGGTGATATCAGAAAGTGCGACTTCATTAAGTATATATAAATAACTTATGCATAATCAAATCTTCATCATGTTTACTTATGGACATTTTCTGGTCGATTTGGCATGAAGAGAAGTGAGAAAGCTCTTTGAAAGTTACCATTTTGCAGAGACATGGATAATCTTAAAATCTTTCTTGTTAAATCTATATGAGCTTAGAATATAAATTGTTTTCCTTACTCTCTGTGAATATGGATTCGTGAGTGTTTGAGAACTAATCAAGAACAACAATAAATTATTATCATCCAAATACATATTCACCAACCATTAACAAATCATTAAGTAAGATAAGAAAACATTGTAAACAATATATAACAACCAAACATTACTCCATGCTACAAACCCATTGCACTTAGCAAAATAAAATAACCTATTTTAATAATGCGAGATAAGAATAAGTTATAAATGTTGAGTGCTTTATGATCGCAGATGACAAACATTGTTACATGGTTGTTCATGCGAACTACGCGTCAATATGTATATCCTTTTCAAGATATATATATGCACATGTAGTTACATACTTAGCTACTCAACAATGTTTATACCCAACCCTCGTAAACCATTCAACATTTTACAACTTATCCTTTCCATGATACAAACTAAAATCGTAGGATGTGACAACCGCTCACGAGTTGTTCATCGAGAGAAGTGTTAAGTTTTAGGAGAGTCCCATTGACCCTTTACTTGAAATTTCTCCATCTACTTTGGCTTCACTCAGTTTTGATGAGCAATCGATGATTCGAGATCATCCACTACAGGTTCCCGAGGCAACATCTTCCACTTCTTCCAGTTTTAATAGTGAGCAAAGTAATGAGGATTCATCCTCATCTACTTCTAGCCATACTTTAGAGGATGAGGATTCATCACATGACTCACCCACTTTAGGACCTCTTTGGGCTAGGCAGACACTTCAGAGTGCAGGAACTTGGGCAGGGGATCCAAAGGATGGCGGATGTACTCAGAAAACTATCACAATGAGGCCACATGCCTTTTACGCTTCAAAGACAAATCCACGGACATTCTAAGAGGCATTAGGCATACCCGAGTGGGATAGTGTTATACGTGACAAATATAATTCATTAATCAATAATCACACTTGGATTTGACTTCACTTCCTAAGGGAAGGAAGATGGTTCGATGTCGATGGATATATCAGACCAAATTTACAGCAGATGTGTCAGTTGATAAGTACAAGGCTCAATTAGTAGCCAAGGGTTTTTCACAAGTATCCGACATAGACTACTCAGAGACCTTTGCACCCATAGCCAAGATGACTTTGATTAGAATCACACTTGCTTTAGCCATAGCATATGGTTGGAGTGTACACCAGATGGATGTGAAGAGTGTTTTTCTTCATGAAGACTTACAAGAGGAGATCTACATGGATCATCCACCTAGGTTTGATCCTTAGTTTGCAGACTTAGGAAATCCATATATGGCCTTAAGTAGACCCCTTGGGATTGGTATGGAAAGATGGATTCCTTCCTCCTAGCTTCTGGTTTTACTCAGTTCCATTCAGATCCCAATGTATATCTATTGTGGTGGGATGATTCATTACTGATATTGGTACTTTATGTTGATGACCTTTTGATCACTGGGAGTAATTCATCAACTATATTAGCAGTGAAGACAACTCTTCAAGATAGATTCACCATGACTGACTTGGGTCTACTGCACTACTTCCTTGGCATTGAGATCACACAGTCTGATTCAGGGATTTCACTTGCACAACCCAAGTACTCTCTCGATCTTCTGGCTTAATTTCACATGGCTGACTACAAGCCATCTCTACTCCTTTCTTATCTAGAGTCAAGCTTGAGGATGATTGTTCCATACCCTTGGTTGATGTTATGTTGTATCGACAACTTGTTGGCAAACTTATTTTTTTGACTCGATACCGGACCTGATATCTCCTATGTCGTTGGTATTGTTTCGAGGTACATGTAGGAACCTCATGAGCTACATTGGAAAATAGCTAAGAGGATTTTTCACTACATTCAAGGCTCACACATATATGGGATTCACTACAGGGTTGGTTCAAACATTGAATTGGTACACTACTTAGACCTAGATTGGCTCAGGTGACACTTGAGTGTCGTAAGTCCACTTCAGTTACGATTTCTCTTTTGGGTCCAGGTATTATCGGTTGGTCGAGAAAGAAGCAAAATGTTATTTCTCTATCATTCGTCGAGGCAAAGTACAGGGGAGCCATTAATGCAACTACTGAGGATATTTGGTTTTAGGGGATTCTTTTTTAGCTTGGCATTCAGATCAGGAAACCTATAATCATCTTTTGTGACAACCATAGCACCATCTAGATATGCAATAATTTGGTCCTTCATTAAAGGACCAAACACATTGAGATTCACATGCACTTCATTAGGGAGCTCATTCATGAGCATGTCATCGATTTGATATTCTACCGGGCTTTAAGAGCGAGTTTTAAAAACTTCACTAAACCTTTCACTGGGCCCCATTTCATTCATCTACAAGCTCTTCTTGGAGTGCAGTCTACATCAACAACTTCATCATCTTCATATGGGGCTTTCTAGCCTCTTCACCTCTTCATGTATATATTTTGGGGGAGTTTTTCCCAATGGGTTTTCTCCTTTTACTCTATCTTATGAGAGATTTCATTATATGTGGGTACCTCATCGGCCTCATTATCGGATCCACTTTACTTTTTCACTTCACACCTAAGTTGTGCTTATGGGGGTGTTAGTGTATGATTTATTTTCCTCACTTTATTTGTATTATCCCACTCAAAATATTCCACCTCACTTGGAGGTTCCCTACACATATTAGATATGCTTACTTAGGTGTAAACTTGACTACACTATTCTAAGTGTTGATTACCACTTGACTACACCATTCTAAAGTGCTCAAGTTACCACTATTCTAGGCGGATATCGCCATGATTCTAGGAGGAGGTTACACATTCACATCCTATATGTACATATCTTACATTATTCTATTTAATCGTATTGAGTTGGAGATATTTATGTGTTATTACAATTATCTCTCTTGTATTTTCATAATTTGTAGTTTTTATGTTTGCTTTGTTTTGTCCTTGAACAATTCACGTCTCGCATTATTGACCTGTGCATTCTTTGTACTAGAAATCCATGGTGCTTCTCTGGTACATTGGTTTATTGATCTTGGTGAATTTAAACTTTCCCTCAATGATGAGTCATCCCACTTTGCATGATGATTAAAAATGATGTGCATGATCATATTGGAAAGAAGTTGGAACTGAATGGTTAGGGTAAATTAGATAAGGTGATCAATTGCAAAGGTATAAGAGTCAAATCCTTTAACCAATATATTTTTCTTAAAATTCACTAAGGTACATTTTATGAAGAAGAATTTTCAACATTTTTTTAGATTTAAATCAAGGGGGATATTTTATTTTAGGGCCAAACATAATAGGAGAACAATTTATGTAAGGGCCCATAATATTGTGGGTATATACACTAAAATCTACACAAAATTCTTATTAAATCATATTTTTATTAGACTCATATACATGTGAGTTTTGAACAATGGAACAAGGTCTTAGTGGCATCAATCTTTTGTTGTATTGTTCTTTATGGCTTGATTTAACCCTATCTCTTACTATTTCACCTTTTTGGTTTGATTTTGAGTTACCTTAAAATATCTCTAGCAGAATTCCCTTTCACTATTTTATTGTTTCTAAGCTTGGTCCAAAATTGAACAATAAGGTCTAAATTACCATACGGTCGTGACCCATATGTATAGTCCTGACCCATCTTACTTTTCGGTTCTTTTCTCTTCATGGGCCCATTTGTTACTCTTTTTTCTTTTGAAATCTATTTTTGGTTCATCCTTTTCAAGCACTAAAGTTTTAATTTCAAAGTAAGAACTCATATATATACAAGTCTAATGTAGACATTTATTAGCTAAAGCAAACACCTATATATGTATCATCCACTAAGCTAAGGAATCAAAAGACATATATACATACTACATACACAACATAGGAGGTCATAAATATGATTTTTTCATCTGCACACAAGGGTTTATAGTGGGATGAAGTAGCATAACCCATTATTAGTGTTGAGGCACAATGGCCAAAGTAGGTCAAGGAATAGCTACATGCACATCAACACAAAACACCTGGAGAACTACATTGAGTCTAAAATGTAGTAAAGAATTTGGTGAATCATAGACGGGATGACCACTGAGGTTAGTCGACTCAAGTATTTGCATATTTTTTAGAGTTAATGATTTCTTGAGTGTGTTGTAGGGTAGTTATCTAAGTTTTTTTGCATGTATAGGTACAAATATAGGATTATAGGTGGATCGGAAGACATACAAAAGTGTGAAATAACGTATAATGAAGGAAACCATAAAAAATCATATTTTAATGAGTTAAATGTTCGAAAAATAGGAAGGTTGAAGTTGTACCATAAAGTCTTGAGCCTTTTATATGGTCTGCGCACCAAAGAGTATTGCAAAGAAAAAATTAGTGTGGTTCATCTAGAATATTTCATAGTTCCTAGTTCGGTGGTGACATGGTATGAAACATCTTTGATATCAATTAAGTCATTCCTTTGACCTCTCTTGCAATTTCAATTGATATGTTGGTTTGGCATGCTTATAAATAGTTCAAATCTCATTGTAAATTTGTAGATGACTATATATCTCTATAGTCTGTAATACATAGTGTCCAAATCTACTTAAAACTAGTTGTATTTATTATTCAACTCTAAACTTAATCAAAAGTTTGATTAGGTTTTATATATTTTGGTGAATTTTCTTTTGATTAAACCCTTACATGTTCTAGGATTTTGCTATCTCCTTTGCATTAGACATTTTTTTCCAAACCCTAATATTGTCTTAGGTCTTGTGAGAGGTTTTTCTCGTGTGTCTTACATATTCTTTATGTGATTATGGTTTGCTTTCATGCCTTATGAAACATATTGGTTATCATCCCTCTAACCAAGTCCATAATAGTTATGTGAATGCAAGACACGTGGTTCCATCTTTATATGTTGATATGGATAATATAGTATATAATTATGATCAAGAAACCGATCCTCTTGTATTTTAAGACACACCACCCTACTTTTCTCTAACACGTAGAACCATTCCTCCCCTACTCCTAAAGAAGCTAAATACATAGTTGAGATCACGAAGTTTCTATGTCCCATTTCCACTACCAATTTTGATAGTGATCCCAATTGCGAGGGTAATGTAGTTGGTTGGGACAATGATGGTGAACCATCACCTTCCCCTCCACCCATAGATGTCCCTCCTATAACCATAGATCCTACATACTCGAAGTGATTATGAGAGTGTTTCTAGCTTGCATGAGGATGATATTCCTTTCATTATTACATTGATTGATGGTGATCCTTATGTTTCTAATGACGACTTAGCCTCCTTTCATAATGATTTCCCTAGTGATGACATACATGATGATTCTTCTTTCCTTATACATGATATGAATGAACATAATTGTGTCTCCCCACTTCTTTTGAATGCAAAATTAATGACCTTGATTGTAAAATTTCTATTTCATGTGTAAATGATTATACTCATGTTCATATTTTTCCTTTGAATGTGAAACAAATTATATTTCTCGCACCATTAATGTTTCTAGTAATACTCTTGAATGTAACAATGATACAAATGATTTCATTCCTATTACACATAATATGATTGATACAACTTGTGTTTCTACTTCTCCTCTTGAAATAAAATGCAATGATTCTATTATTACTTCTTCTCCATCACTTGTAAATGATAATGTACATAATGATGAAATTATTTTTAGTTATACTAGAAAAAATTAGCATATTGATCATTTTCTAGTTACATGTGATACACGTAGTCTAGTTTCCTCTTCTAGTGTGAATGATTTGTTTATGGATAACAATAATACTCATTTAGAACCTCAATGTACGACCAATCCCATAGAACCCCAAATTCTACCTAATGACACATCACCCCATATTTCCTTTAAACGAAATAGTGTTCCTATGACCACTATTAATGGTAAGGTACAACCCTTAAATGAACCTCTATATATCTATGTCATACCTCCTCGAGAGGTCCTCTCTCTCGATGCATGCATTATGAGATATGGAATGTAAAGTACATACTTTGACCCTATAGAAAACCTTGTTATGCTAGCATTGATTCCAATACTATTTATAAAAATGGACTATTCATCATTAAATCTTCCGATCACAGTTCACTAAGAATTTTGTCATGCCTTCATTCCAATTATTTGATGGTAACTCGATTCTTACCTACATCTTAAGCATTATAGGGCACTTATGGCCTTACATAACAATGATGGATTTCTTCACAAATATTTCCCCTAAGAGACTATATTTTTTCAAAGATTCCATGTATTGGGTTACATACTTATCCTCTCACATGACCTCTTAAGATCTCTTAGTACTTTTTTTTTTCAGAACTTGAAGATGTTTTTGTAGCTCATTTTAGTTACAAAATAATAGGTCGTAGGGATACCTATGAGTGTTTACCCTCCTCACATCAAGGTAATACCAATGAGCCTATATCTCGCATAGAATCATCCCACGTTTCAAAGTGAACATGCAATTATTATTGTACCAACCATCGACCCAGAGATGCAATGTATATTTTTTCAAGGTCTCACATGACCTCTCAAAAACAATTACTTTACTACACATGCAATTCTTTTACCAAGCTTTGTTTACTTGTTATTGATCTAAGATGAGAACTTACACTCCCACATCAACCTAAGCCTCTAGATGAAAATATTATGGTTGCTTCCATTATGCATGACTATGATGCACCATTAGAATTTGTACCTTAAAAAATGTAGAGTCAAGTTAAGGTTTTTCATGCATCGTGGTAACACATTTTATCATCCCGAGCCTATACCAAAGAGTCATCACAAATCAAGCTTACCATAATGAAAATGCCGATTTAATTCAATTTAAATTAAATCTAATTGCAAAGTAACTATTGTAATAAATAATGTATAAATGATAAAATACAATAATGACACAAGCAAGAAATCATGTACAATATGAAAACCTAAGCAAGAAGGAGAGATAAGAAGACTTGGCTGATTTTTGAGCTAGAGACAAGAAGTGATCAACCTAAGCGGGTAGGTAAAAGTGTCTGAACATGATGCTTTTATACCTAAAACAACGTTTTCTTGTCGTGGTAATGCTCATTATAAATTTTGGTCAGCAAAGAACTAGACATGGATACCTAAAGTAGGGTAAAGGCGCCGATGAATGGATTTGGGCGTTGGTGCTCATCAGTTTTGGAACTCGGAAATCTCATGGATGCCCAGAGTAGGGTAGAGGCACCTAAGCCTGACTTTTTTTGTTGCAAAAGGTCTTCTTATTGTTAGCAATGTCTCATGTATGTCGTTTTATATTCCTTTCTTGATCGCCGAGGGCACTTGTAACTTTGAAAAACATAATGACTACCTATACATGTCCACAAACCACATCAAATATAATAAAAAAGATGTAATATGTGGATTCAAACTGACCCCGATGGTCACCCGAAGAGTGAACTTATGACTAAACATTACACTACATCTCAGACTCCATGTAGTTATTTTGTGTGTGTGTAGAAATGGTGACCTAGATGCCCTCACAGTAAGTTACATAGTGTTAGCGGGCTAGATCTAGAATGTGGAAATGTATAGCATGTGTGGATATAATAGAATAAACTTCCCCCTATGTAGTGTATGCAAAAGTGATGCAACCCTTGTCCTCAGTATGGATGATAGATGGATGCCTTTGATGATGTTGTTCCTTTAGATGTAAGCTTAGGTGGTAATAATAATGCTTAGTGTTTGGTCCTTATTTTTGAGAAGTAACTAAGTATATATATGATTCCCTTGTTTGAATTTTGTAATTGAAAACTGGAAGGCCGACCCATAAGTGAAAAAAGATGCCCAAAAGATAAAAGAGACCCAAAATGAACGAGTAAAGGTAAGAAAGGGTCATTATCACCCAATAGGGACAGGAGCGTCTGGTGTTGATGTCCTAATTAGGCACAAGTATTTGAGGCCATAAAGGATAAATCAGTCAAGTTTCATCAAGGATGTAAGGTGTGTAAGATCAAAAATAAAACAAGAAACAAAAATGTTAAGCATAGTCTACGTACTTAATTTTTATTATTAGACTAGTTCCTATCTATTCCATTATTCTCTCCTTCTTGTTTGTAACTTCTCCATCCATTTAGGGGGTTCTTTTTTATTCACGTACCTATAAATATTGTACGTGGTTCCTTTGTTTAATAGAATAAGAAGAGATAGCAAATCTCTATTCTCTCTCCTTTATTTATGCCTCACAGTTTGGTATCAGAGAATCAATATCTCTAGCTTATGTGCTTGGTGCGGTGAGCGTGGAAGCTGCGTGGAGGTGGAGTATCTTCTCTCATGTGTGGTGATCTTCACCTATGTGGAGCAAATATGGAAAAAGCACGTGAGTGATGTGTAGATGTTACACCCTTTATCATATATCTTATATTGGATGTATATAGTGGACTTGTGGCTATCATAACTTCTTATCATTATGTATCTCTTTCATATATGTTATATTTTCATTAGTGGGTCGGCCTTGGTGTTGAGATCATTTATCTCAAATATTATGTTCATTGGTGTTATGTTGCTACGATAATCAGATTTATACAAGTAATTACATTAAAAGTGGTATCGAGCTTGAACTCACCAACACCGTCACAAACCCTAATTGTGAAGGTTCGTCCCATATCTCAAAATTGCTAGTGATTTTTCTACAAATTTTTCTCGTGGTGTGGAAAAATCAAATAAGTAAGCTTTCCTCCAAATTTTAAGAATTTTTTACTTGATTCGCAAAATTTATAGCGGATTTATGTTTTTCATAATTCGCTACGTAGGTGCAATTTGTGGAATTTTTCAAAGTTATTTACATTTCCGAAAGAAGATTAAAAATTACTTTGATTTTTTTTTTGAGTTTAATAAAATTTGGCCAAATTCCTATTGAAATCCCAAACCTTAAATTTCGACCTTGATTTTTAAATCTTTCCATTTTGGGGCATCATGGCTGGGTCTTCGACAAGAGGCAAAAAGAATCCCATCACTCCGGTAAAACACCTGATAAGGATGAGATAATAGTTGAGGAGTTAGAGTCAGAAGGGGTATCTACAGAGTCCTCGGGGTTAGGGTATTCAACCCACCATAAGGTCACTATCTTGAGTTAGAGTTGTGAAACCTCGAGGTAGAGTGGCAAGAAAAGAAGATGTAGAAAAGATTGACAACGATTGGAGGATTTCATTCACCAATTTAGTTACAATATCATGGGTCATAATATCCTTCCTAATCAGCCACAACTCAATCATACTCATATTAACCAGGGTGGATCTTTAGGTCAAAGTAATAGACAAACTAGCCAAGGTGGATCTGCAAACATGACCAATCCAAATACAAACACTCTGCAAGCCCGTAACATGATTCCAAAAGTGGAAATGTGTAAGTTTGATGGAAATGATCCACTCAATTAGATTAACTAGATGGATAATTTCTTTGATCTTCATCAAATTCCATCGAGACAAAAGGTTACCATGGCATCGTTGTATCTTGAACCTAACCAATTCATTTGGTATCGATGGTTATGTGCTCAAAGGAAAAAGAGTGGCCTCAATGTTACATGGACAATATTCACCGAAGAGTTGCAATTTCACTATAGTTCTAGTGTGTCAGAGAATTATTTCAGTCAATTAGCAAAGCTCAGACAAACAAGAACAGTCAAAGATTACATCCATCAATTCCAAAACCTTTCCTTACGGGTGGAAAATATTCCTGAAGATAATTTGAATGACTTATTTCTTGGGGTATTAAAGAAAAAATTGAGACTGAGGTGCATATGTTTAATCCTCATAAGGTTTTAGACTCTATGATCATGGCACGTAGGGCGAGGAAAAATTTCTTTCCAAAGAGGGAAACAAACCGCCGATAATATCGTAAATCCTAAGACACCCTTCCACCATCATTCCCTCGGCCGCAAGAAGACTCGACACCTTAACAAATCAAGAAAAGAGATCCAAATGGTTATGTTTTAATTGTGACAACCAATTTGGACCTCGGACATAAGTGTGTTGAAAATAAGTTGTTCTACATTGAGGGACCCATCAAGAAGAAGAAGATGAAGAAGATGAATAGGTAGAGCCAGAGGAGGAATTAGAGATCCCACCAACAATATCATGCCATATAATTTCCGGTATTAGCACTCCCCAAACTCTCAAAGTATTTGGATTCTTAAAAAATAGAGGGTAACAATGTTGATTGATTCGGGAAGTACTCACAATTTCATCAATCATAAGTTGGTGGTATGCTTGAACTGCTTTGTTTATCCAACTCCAGAATGTCAAGTCATGATCATTGATGGGAAAATTGTTAGTTGCTCAAGAAAATGCCATAACATTAATCTCGCCATGGGAGATTACTTGCTAACTAGCAATATGTATGCCATTGCCATGGGAGGAGCAGACATTGTGTTAGGATTTCAGTGGCTTACCACCTTGGGAACCATTGAAATGAATTTCCAGGAGTTGTTCATGCAATTTCAGTCAGAAGGGAGGACTTTTAAACTAAAAGGATTGAGAGCAAAGTCCCCACAGATGGTAAGTTCTCATCAGATGCAAAAATTTCTTAGAAAGGGTGCAAAAGGGTTTGTGGCACAACTATTTTCATTGGAAGCACATCATTCCAATACATTTATACACGTAGATATGCAAGCAGTTATAGATGAGCACTCATTGGTGTTTGGAGAAATGCCCAAGGGCCTGCCTCTAAAAAGAGACCATGACCATTCCATCCAAGTAGTACCAGGGAGTCAACCACCCAACATCAGACCTTATAGGTACCCCTATATGCAAAAGAGTGAGATTGAGAAGATAGTTCAAGAGATGTTAGAAGCAAGAATTATTTGTCATAGTCAAAGTGCTTACTCTTCTCCTATATTAATAAGTACAGAAAAAGATGACAATTGTCACATGTGTCCAGATTACAGGAACTCAATAAGTACACATGGCTAAAGATAAATTTCCTATTCCCCGTAATTGATGATTTGCTAGATGAGTTACATGGTGTTGTTTTTTACAAAACTTGATCTTCGCTCGATATCATCATATTAGAATCAAGGATGAAGATATTCATAAAACAACCTTCAGGACACATGAAGGACACTATGAGTTCTTGGTAATGCCTTTTGGACTAACAAATGCACCCTCTACATTTCAAAGCTTGATGAATTCCATCTTTAAGCCATTTCTTCGAAAGTTTGTTTTAGTGTTCTTTGATGATATATTAATCTATAAAAAAACATGGGAGGAACACCTGCATCATGTAAATAAGGTGTTGGAAACTCTTAAACAACATCAACTTTATGCAAAGCCTTCTAAGTGTTCTTTTGGTGTAAAGGAGGTTGAATATCTGGGTCATATTGTCTCTTATGAAGGTGTTAAAGTGGATCCTAACAAGATAAAAGCCATGCTTGAATGGAAGGTTCCCAAAACCCTAAAATATCTCTGAGGATTTTTGGGGCATACAAGTTATTATCGTAGATTTGTAAGGAATTATGGCAGCATCGCAAAGACCACTCACAACGTTATTGAAGAAGAATCTTTCCATTGGAATGAGAAAGCTACTATGGCCTTTGAGAAGTCAAGGAGGCCATGTGCACCACTCCGGTTCTATCCAACCCAAATTTTTCAAAACATTCATTGTTGGATGTGATGCTTCGTGGTATGGTATGGGGGTAGTACTCATGCAAGAAGGCGACCCATTGCCTTTGACAACCACCAATTCAAAGGTAAGAATATCTCTAAACCAGTTTATGAGAAAGAAATGTTAGCAATACTTCACGCAGTGCGGTGAAGCAATGGAGACCATATCTAATGGGAAGACACTTCAAAGTAAAGACAGATCATGATAGTTTGAAATACTTCTTAAAGCAATGTTTATCATCAAAAGAACAACATAAATGGGTCTAAAAATGTTGGGGTATGATTTTGAGATAATATACAAGAAAGGGAAAGAGAATGTAGTTGTTGATGCTTTATCTCGGAAGGATGAGTCTAGCTGAGGCATTGTTGTGTGTCATATCTATATTACAGAGGATTGGATAGAGGATGCAAGGTCTGAATGGAAAAATGACCCAGTACACAAAATCTCATTCAAAATCTCCAACAAGATCCAAGCATGTCAGAAAAATTTGTATGGAAAGGAGATGTTTTATGGTATAAAGATAGATTATATCTATGTAAGAATTCAATCCTTAAAAATAGGGTTCTATCTGAGCTCCATGCTTCTCTAGTAGGGGGTCATTCTGGCTTTTTAAAACTTATCATCAAATCAAGCATGATTTTTTCTGTTAGGAAGGGCTAAAAGGAGATTTCCAAAAGTTTGTGGTAGAATGCATGGTTTTTCAGCAAAATAAGGGTGAAATAATTAAGTCCCTGGGTCTTTTACAACCTCTATCTATTCCTAACCAGAGGTGGGAAGAGGTTTCAATGAACTTCATCACAGGATTGCCTAAATCGGAGAAGGTAAAATGTAATCATGGTGGTGGTGTACGAGACTCACCAAATATGCCCATTTTTTTCTTTATCACATCCATTTTTTACGAGTGCGGTAGAAGAACACCCTTCAGGGATACAATTCAGAAGCTATATGGGACACCAAAGATTATAGTAAGTGATCGAGACCCTATCTTTACTAGTAATTTTTGGATTGACTTGTTCTCATGCTTGGGCACATAACTAGCTCACAGTTCCTCTTATCATCCCTAGTCTAATGGGAAAACAGAGGTGGTAAACAAGTGCTTGGAGGGATATCTTCGTTGTTTTACATCAGATAAGCAAGCGAGATGGGTCCAATGGTTACCGGTAGAATGGTGGTATAACACCTCCTTTCATACTTCATCTAAAATGTCTCCTTTCTTGGCATTATATGGGTACCATCCACCATCTATCACTTCATCTTTGAGAGTCCAGCCAAAGGTTCGAGCAATTGAAGAACATATTCAACACCAACAAGAGGTGCTTTCTAGTCTCAGGGAGAATTTGGCCATGTCACAAAACCACATGAAGCGGGACAGATGCACCAACATCATAGTGAAAGACATTTTGAAGTCGGTGATTGGGTTTTTGTGCATTTACAACCATATAAGCAAATGTCCTTAAAACAACAGAAAAAGGATAACAAGCTTTCACCTAAGTATTATGGTCCTTATCAAGTGTTACAGAAGATTGGAAATGTAGCATACAAATTGGAACTTCCTCCGGCTACTCAAATTCATCCAGTCTTCCATGTATCTTGCCTAAAGAAGGTAATTGGACAGATAATATCAACCCAGACTATGTTACCCGAGCTTGATGAAGAGGGCAGAATCATCCTGGAACCAGAATGCATCCTTCAGACACGCACTAAGTGATTGAGGACAAGGGTCATCATTGAGTATTTGATCAAGTGGAAAAATCTAGACAATGAAGATGCAACTTGGGAGGATGCAAATTTCCTGCAGCAACATCCAAATCTTCTCAACATTGGGGACAATGTTGCTTCGAAGGGGAGGGGCATGCTACACCCTTAATCATATATCTTATATTGGATGTATATAGCCAACTTGTGGCTATCATAACTTCTTATCATTATGTATCTCTTTCATATATGTTATATTTTCATTAGTGGGTCGGCCTTGGTGTTGGCCATAGCATAGGAATAATATATATAGGGGTTAGTAGGTAGTAGTTCATCATCATATTCAGCATTTGAGTCTTATTGTCTAGTTTGGAGGTTTCCCCCTCGAAGTGGCTAAGCTATTCTTCTTGCACATTGAGATCATTTATCTGAAATATTGTGTTCATTGGTGTTATATTGTTGTTGATAATCAGATTTATACAAGTAATTACATTACGGAGAAATCAAAAGCATGCATGGAAATTTTGTTTTGTTTCTCCTACGCTAAAGACAAAACTCTTCTGATGCGTGGTGATTGGAGCCTTCAGCCTACATGGAGGATGTATGGTAAGTGAAGCCTTCAACCTGTGTGGAAAGACCAAAAGTTGTGTGCAAAGAGGCAAAAACGAATGATCAAAAGTTCTTTGGTGTGTAGTGCGCTTAGAAGAATCCATGTGGTTTATTTTATTTGTTGTAGAAAATTTCAAACAATTTCTGTGTGGAAATATATACTTTTATTTTGTCTTTAGTGATACTCTGCATGAAGATTAATCACCAGCCAAAGAAGTTTTAAAACTTGCGTGGAAGCATTGTTTTACAAACTTCTGCGTGGAACCAAACTTCTGCATGGTCATTTGGAGAAGTTGTGTGGAAAGAGATGTGTGGAGCATGGAAGACTGAAGATTCTTCTGTCTGAGGACCATTCTTCCCTACAAGAACTCCATTCATCACTACATGAAACACAGAGGAGAGGAGAATTTGGCTTCATGAAAGCCTGAAAGTCTCTTAATATATATATATATATATATATATATATATATATATATATATATATATATATATATTAAAGTGCTCGAGAAGAAACTTGGAGTCTCTCAAAGTGACGTTGAATGTCAAGCGTAAACAAAATGATCAAGATTGCTTTGAAAGCCGCAACGTCGACTACAACCCAGAGAACACCATGAAGAAGCTCCTGAGAGCTCTGGTTCTACTTTTCTTTGTTAAACGAGCTTCGAACACCGGTAATCTAGTCTTCGATGAGCTAGTTTAACGAGGACTTCTTGAATATTTCCTTTTCGACATCACCGCCAAGAAAGTGAGTTCGACAGAATTAGAAGTCGGGTATGATGCCGACTGTGAAGACAAAGAAGAACGCCCCACCAAGTGTCGTCGTCTCTCAGCACGTGAGTATCGAGAGCATCTACGAGCCAATACTTCTCATCAGTGAGTAAAAGTTGTAATAACTCTTGAATAAATAAATAAAAATTATTATTTTTTATTACAATGTCTGCTCTGAAGTTGCTTCTTTTCGATGCTCAGTTACTTAAAGGGCCCAATTTTGTGGCCTGAACACAAAATGAGGACAATCCTTCAGTTTGAAGGATTATGGGGCATTGTGACCGGATTTGTGACCACTCCCACAACCCCTGATGAATTAATAAAGTATGAAATGGCTAGTGCCAAAGCCTTGATGATGTGTAACCGCATGTTCGAATGCGGAGAAACCAAAGGAGGCCTAGGACAAGCTAGCAACAATTTATGAAGCCAAAAATTAGACTAAGATCCTCCATCTTCAGTCAAAGTGCGCACCTCTCTATTGGTTTAAATGAGAAAATTGATAAGTTCTTACGTCACGTGGTCGAGCTGCAATCGAGTTATTAGCACTTCGGTGAAACAATGGATGATAAAATTCTCGTATCGATCACCTTGAGAGCACTCCCTTCTCAATTCCGAGTGTTCGTTACGACATTGAATGTATCTAAACAAACAGTGGCATTCAAAGAACTTGTGAATTTGTTGCAGCAGAAGAGGCCATCAATTCATCCCAAGAGGAGTCTCAGGATAAATCCTGTTCTCAAAGCCATACCATGGCCAGAAGAATCGAAAGGGTCCCCCAGAGAAGACAAATCAAGTGCAACCAAAACAACAACAAAAAGATCAAAAGTCAAAGAGGTGGTGTCACATTTGCAGAACCAACACTCACGAAACTGATCACTGCTGGTACAATAGCTTGAAACAAGGGTCTTCAAGTCAAACAAGCACATTAGGGCGCGAAGATTTTCAAAAGTCCAAACAACGTCCCCATTTGGAGAAAGCACAAGGGGCATCTCGCAGCCCAACAAGATAATGAGTCTAATGAGGAGACATCAGAAGGAGCACATTCTGGTAAGAATCTTATACTTGTCTCTCAGACTTCACAGCCCACAAAGAGAGTCTGGTTGATAGACTCCGCAAGTAAGCACATGTCAAGTGACAAGGCGTTGTTTGATTCACTAGATGAACAACCCACTGGTGATTGGGTTTGGATAGCCGATGACAAAGAGTACGTTGTAGAAGGAATAGGAAGAGTCACCATTCCTCTGGGACCATGAAAATGTATGCTTACAAAGGTACTATATGTTCCTGGATTGACTAACAACCTCCTATCAGTGACTCAACTATTGAATCATCACCTGAAGGTAGAATTTCTTGTCCAAAATGGCATCAAATCATGTTTGATCTCGCGACAAGGTAAGATTATTACTAGAGCATTTCTAAAAGATAAGTTATTTGCTTTAGATATTGTTTCATCTTCTATGCAATAGCTTTATCTGCATCAACAATACAATCTACTACACTCTGGCATTTTAGATATGGACACTTATCAGCTAGTTCATTGCATTAGATGAGTTCAAAATAAATGGTTCATGGACTACCCAAATTGTCCAGTTCCTTACCTCTTTGCCTTGGCTTTCTTGCAGGAAAACAACACAGGATCCATTTCGAGCAAACACCTTTCATGCTAAGGAGCGTCCCTGAGGTAGTTCATACCGATCTGAATGACCCTCGCCTGCTTTGTTTTCAGGATACAAGTACTTTCAACTGTTCATGGATGACCACTCCCGCAAGATGTGGGTGTTTTTCCTAAAGAAGAAAAGTGAGGCTCTTTAACATTTCCAGAACTTCTATCATCGTGTTGTGAAAGAGACCGGCCAACCTCTTCTTCTACTTTGCTCAAATCGAGGGGGAATTCACATCAAACAAGTTCTTGGCATTCTGAACAAACAAGGCATAAAGAAAAACCTAACTTCTCTTTACACGCCCCAACGAAATGGCATTGTTGAGTGACGTAATCACACAGTGATGGAGATGGCTCACTGCATGCTAATAACAACAAAGCTAGAGGAACGCTATTATTGGAAGTCAAGCAAAATACAAATATATATCTTCTCAACAAGGCACCGAAAAATATTCTACAAAATAAAATGCCAGAAGAGGTATGGAGTGGTAGAAAGCCATCAATTTCTCATTTACTGCAGTATTTGGTTACACAACATACATGCATGTCCCAGCTCAGAAGAGAAAGAAGGTTGAGCCAAAGACACTCCCGTGTATCCTACTTGGCTACAACACTACCTCGAAGGCATATCATCTCATGGATCCTAAGACAAAGAAAATATACGAGAGTCGGGACGTGGTTTGTGATGAGTCATCCTTTGACTCTGTAGTGACATCAGAAGAACCATTACCAACCACCTCTCACCGACTAGTCTCTCGAATTAGATGAACAACCAGAGGAGACTACTCAGAGAAAAGAAATGTTGCCAGGAGAGCTATTTGTTGACCTTGGAGAACTGGAGAATGTGACTCCACATCAATCCACACGACAATGACACAATTCTTCTCAAAAGCAGCCAAGTTCTCATCTAAAGTGGGTATAAAGAACCATCAAGGACTCACATTTGCAACAACTCCCAAATACATCATCCGAAGTCAAAACAAGGAGTCAAACAAGAAATGAGGTAAACTTTGCACTCATGAGTTCACTGATTAATAGCTTTGAGCTTGATAATGTTCGTGAAGCACTCAGTCAACCTCAGTGGAAGGAAGCCATGGATATAGAATATGACTCACTTATGAAAAATCAAACATGGGAACTTTTTGATCTACCTATAGGAAAGAAACCCATAGGCATGCAAATGGGTTTTCAAGACAAAATATAAGGCAGATGGATCCATTGACAAACATAAAGCACATCTTGTAGCAAAAGGATATGCTCAGAAAGAGGGCATCGACTATGAAGAAACCTTTGCACCCACTTGCAAAGATCAAGACCATCGAGTTGTTTACGCACTAGTCAGCACAAAAAGGATGGAGACTTCAATAGATGGACGTCAAGAGTGCTTTCCTAAATGGTGATCTGAAAGAAGAAGTGTACATGACCCAACCTAAAGGATTTGTTGATGAAGAGCATCCTAAGAAGGTATGTCGTCTCATCAAATCACTGTATGGACTAAAACAAGCTCCAAGGGCATGGTATATCAAGATCGACAATCACCTTTTGCAGCATGGGTTCACTCATAGCCCCTCAGATTCAAATTTGTATATAAAGAAGGTAGGCAAGAAATTGTCATTCTTGTTGTATATGTAGATGATCTTGTGATCACTGGCAGTTTAGAAGATCAGGTTGATATTGTGAAGAATGATCTCAAAAGAACCTTCGACATGATAGATTTGGGGCTACTACATTATTGTCTTGGCTTGGAAATATGGCAAAAGGAGCATCACATTTTTGTCTCCCAGATAAAGTATGCCAAGACACTCCTGGAAAAGTACAGAATGTCTGATTGTAAACCTATATCCACTCCCATGGAAAAAGGCTTGCAACTTTCAAGATTCCAAGACTCACCTCAAGTAGATGCTACACTCTATAGGCAACTTATTGGAGGGCTCATCTACTTGACATATACTAGACCAAATCTATGCTTTTCCATCAGCTATCTTTCCAGGTTCATGCAGGAGCCAAAGCAATGTCACTGGACAACAACAAAGCATGTATTGAGATATGTCCGAGGAACATTTGATTATGGTCTGGAATATAAGAAGAATGATCAATTCTTCTTATAGGGATACGTCGACTTGGACCACGCCAGATCTGTTGATGACAGGAAGTCAACTACAGGATACATATTTCATCTCGATCTGGACCCATCTCGTGGATAAGCAAGAAGTAGAATGTTGTTTCTATCTCATCCATAGAGGCATAATATCGTGCCACATGAGGAGTTGTGTACGAAGCGATATGGTTACATCACATTTT
Organism: Taxus wallichiana var. yunnanensis; assembly: GCA_018340775.1. Lineage (NCBI taxonomy): Eukaryota > Viridiplantae > Streptophyta > Pinopsida > Cupressales > Taxaceae > Taxus > Taxus wallichiana. The sequence goes on along the minus strand of CM031236.1, from coordinate 180,083,009 downwards.
GGATGACATGGGAATTCTGAAAAATAGTCACCTATTCTCTATTACGATAATCAAAGTGTGTTGAAGCTCGTGCAAAATCCAATATTTCATGAACGAATGAAACATATTGAAATTGATTGTAATTTCATATCGAGATCACGTCTTGAACCATCATATTTAGCTCTAATACTTGTCCTACGTGAAGCAATGTGAGTAGCTGATATTCTCACCAAGGCTCTTGGAAAAGTTAAATTTGATCTCTTCAGAGGTCACATTTGCAAGAATAATGTAATAAGGGGGGGAATGTTAGCATAGTCTACGTACTTAATTTTTATTATTAGACTAGTTCCTATCTATTCCATTATTCTCTCCTTCTTGTTTGTAACTTCTCCATCCATTTAGGGGGTTCTTGTTTATTCACATACCTATAAATATTGTACGTGGTTCCTTTGTTTAATAGAATAAGAAGAGATAGAAAATCTCTATTCTCTCTCCTTTATTTCTGCCTCATCAAAAATCCAAATATAGTTGTCAACCACTAGTTTTCTTGCTTAGGAATCATATATACATTAGTATGCTTTTGGACCTAGAAATGTACCCAAGTGTGTGATTTTGTGTCTACATTTGCCCCCACTTTATGTTGTTGAGTGAATACTGATAACATAAAGTAGATAGAAGATGCGTACGTTATGATCCTATAGAGAGTGTGGTGGATAGTGTGCCGAGTGGAAAAGTGAAGCATGGAGTGATTGCAAAGTGAAGCATGAAGACTATGAAGGGTAAGTGGACCCTAGGGGTGAAGTGTGTGTGTTGTAGCATGTTGTTGTGGCTTGTGTGAGCTTCTTCTTGTAAGGACAAACCTGTAAAAGAAGAGAAATAAAGTAGTGCAAGTTCTGTATATGATAGATTAGAGAAACATGTGTATAATTACGTAAAAAGTGTAAAAGTGTAAAAAAGGAAAGTGTGCACATGATATGTGAGAGATTAAAATGTAGGAAAGTGTCTTTTTTTCTTGAAGTTGTTGATTTGAATCTTTGAAGGTGAGTTTTTGGGTAATCTCATGCCAAGAGTGAGTTTTTTGGGCGATCTCACGCTAAGTGTGAGTTTTTGGACGATCTCATGCCAAAGAGCAAGTGTTGGGGAAAGAGGTTCAATTTTACTCTATTTCCATGACTCTTCCCAATAAGTACCATTACGATGTCAAGGTCGTCAGCCTAGGTCACCAAAGTGCGCACGTGCCCTTGTCCCCTTTGGGTACCCCCCGACCTCTTTCTATCTTACTCGCTCTTTTTGGGAAACATTTATCTTTTCGCATCTTATTTTCTTATGGGTGGCCTTCCAATTGTCAATTACAAAATTCAAACAAGGGAATCATATAAATACATAGTTATGTGTTCAAAATAAAGGACCAAACTCTAAGCATATACTATCATCACCTAAGCTTACATCCAAAGGCACCTAAAGCACTTCAAAGCATCCATTCAAGGAAAAGGGACTACATTTTCTGCATACACAACATAGGAAGGGGAAGTTTCTTTATTCCATTCACACATCTATTTACATTAGTACATCTAAATATCAACCCGCTATCAAGTGCACTTGCACAAGGGAATCCTAGGGCATGATTCTTACACACACTCAAAAGAACTACACGGAGTCTCAAATGTAATGCAACGCTCGGGTTGTAAGTTCACCCTCGTGGTGACCGGGCAAGTATCGACCGATTCCCCATATTGCATCTTTCTTTTTTTGGATTTGATGTGGTATTGTGGGTTTTGTAGGTGAATCTTTATTTTATAGGTTATAGGTACCTCTAAGCAACCATATTACGCAACACACAAAAACCAATACAAAATATTTGCGACACTTATATGACACAGTGAAGATCAAGTTCGACCTTTTTCATAGTCATAGGCGCCTAATAGAGGTCAAGTCAATGCCCAAGTGCCCCTTACTTTGCCGTGGGTGCCCATTTCACCATATTCTTCTAGTTCGTAATTTATATAGGAGCATTTACAAAAATATTCACTTCATGTTCAACAATTTTCCCAAACCGCATCGAGTCCCAGGATCAAGTACAAATCAATTAAGTCCATTCCTCTCTCTCTCTTGCACTTAGGGTTTCATATTTTATTAGCTTATTGCTTATGTCAAATTTGTATTTTAACATTTATTATCATATGTGACTTTGCAATATTATATTTAATTAATTCAAATTAAATTAAATCAAAATTTTGTGACTTTAGCACGTTTCAAAGCAAGTATTGACATTTCAAATGTAGGTGCAAGGCATAATTCATCTAGCAGGTGCCTTGAAGCTCACTAAAGATGCCCCACAAAGTAAGGTCTATGGAATGACCAGAGGTGTCGTAAATTGAAACAATATGTTTTTTTCGCCTTTGTTCCATCCCCTTTATGTATAGTGGAGATTCTTTGAGGCGAACACATAACTCCAATTATATCCACATTAGTGTTAATGGGCATATTTTTAATGTCTGCAATGCCCCTAAATTGGAAATTTTAGAGAGGTATGTTAACTTTGTTGTGGGAGCATAGTTGTACAATAGAGTTGTTGTTTAGTATAATTTCCCATAGGCTATCACATTGACTAAATTGTTTGTTTGTATATTTCAAACTGCCATTAGAAATGTTATAAACCTTCCCAGTCTATATAGTGTTGAAAAAAGTTTTAGTGGCATCTCCAAAGGCTGTTATGGAAACATCATCCCCAGCAGAATCCATGACACAAAAATTAAACACCTGCCTTGGCCCCCTATTATTAACAAATGGGTGTAGATTTCCCTTCCTCATAACTCTACCTTCATTATTCCATTTCGGTCGGTATTGATTTAATTTCCTAATAGGTGTAACCGATTATGCAAACAATTGTAGCAATACATTTTCCATGACCATTACATACCACTATTTCACTTTGCTTTCACAAATTTGCTTGCATCCACCGAACTAATGCTAGCCATTGAGAGGAAAAGGTTGATTGCACGCACCTCGGTCTAGTTGTACATAATAAATATATGTGTAAATAATCATAAATTTAAAATAAGGAAAGCTAAAAGCAAATGTACATGGACTAGGCGCAAAGACGTCCGCAAATCATGGACTACACAAAAGAAATTTACCCTTATTTGTACAAACAAAAAGGTAAGCATGAACATTAGATCGGGACATACATAAATACATGTAAAATAAAATCGTTTTATAGGTGTATATTACAGATGTTGAACTGAAATATATTTTAGAGAAAACATTATTTACATCATCTCCGTAGCACTGGACGCAAACACCGACATGTCGTTTCATTACGTACAAAATAAATCCACGATTGATCTACGCGTGGAAAGCAAGTTCTAAAAGCCTCGTCATTTCTACCATTACATACTTGAGATGCCAATAGAGGTGGGAGATACTATATACTACTATTATCTACATTTGTAACGTCGACTGACGGGATATGCATCTAAAGAAATATTGAATGCGTATCCACAACCTTTGTAATTTTGTACAACATTGGGTGCAAGAAATACAAAGTTCACATATATTTTAAAACCAAGCCAGGTAGCACATAATTTGTAGTGAACAAGTTGTTATTTAACTTGCAATATCGATAAAATGTATTGAATAACAACAAAGTAACTTTGAATTTGTTTAAAATATAATAGTATCCCCGCTTTAGTAAATATTACCTAAACCAAAACATTGAACGAAACATGGATATTACTAAAATAAAGAACATCTAAAGTAAGCATGATGTAGTGCATGTGTTGTTATAGGAAGGGTAAACGTTCAATAACTAAAAACTAATTACACGTTTTTGCCCGTGCTTGTAAATAATGGTATTAACATTTGACTTTTGGTCGACACCTACGCAAATAAAACAAAAAGAAAAGGTACGGCGAATCCCTATGTTAGATCTATGCGAGATATAATCCTAACTCATCAAGAATGCATAACATCGCACATCAGGAATTATTCCCACCCAAAAATTTAAAAATTGAATGACTCTTTAAATTCCCATGTTTACAAATGACTCGCGACATCATCAAGTGAAGCATATTTAAGAATCATATATAAAGAAATAAAGGACCATATTTATGAACCATATTTAAATAAATAAAGGCCCCGCCATATATTACACTCTAACAAAATAGGATGGTGACCTATGTTTTGCAAAAGGAAGAGGAACAACGGGTACCTAAACCAATTTCGTCATCAACGGTAAAATAAATAAACAAAGAGTGATTGTCAATAAGAATTATGTGAATATACAACCGCAATAATACATGACCACACAAGAGAATTATACAAAGCGGACAAAACCAAGACATTGGCCTTGCGAAATTAGGGGCAACTCTTACTATAACACTGAAGAACACAAAAACAAAGTATTGTTCCAAATGCGTAAAAAACACTATGAAAAGACAAATCTCCATTCCTTGCTTTTCGTAACGATGAACAAAATATTCTTAATAGAGGAACGAATTTCTACATTAGACCACTCAATTACCTACATCACAAATGCAAAGTGAGATAATATACCATTCTTCTAGTGCTCTGTTGGGTTATTTTGTGTTCTCAACTATTCACTATTGGGTAATATGCTCCATACTCATGTACACTAAGGATTATCAACCTACAAGCAACTGTTGACCACCTAAAAGTAGGACAACACATATTCCTAATAAAAATGGGTTTATGTCCTAAATAGTAGACAAACAAAAAAATGCAATCTTAGAAGCAAGAGACGAAGGTAATAGAAATATTGAAAATGATTGGAAATAGAAATGTAATTCATAAATATGCCTTTAACAATGACATGCATTCATATATGACCATGTAAACATAGCCTAACAAACTATGGCCAAACAAAACACACAAAAATAGAAATAAATACCTACGTGAGCAGTTTGAGTAGCGTAATAGCAAACTCTATGCAAGTGGAGATTGGTGCAAACCAAATTAAGTCGAGCAACTATAGCGAGCAGATGGTAACCAAAGCCAAAACAATGCATAAAAATCTACGAAACAATGATGAGGTAAGGATAGAAGCGTAAGCCAACTCACTCATGCGGGAACCATATCCTCACCGAAACCATGACCAATCAAACACAAAGACACAAAAAATGGAACAAAAAAGAAAACGGGTCAACCACATAACACAAGAAAAACGGAGCCTAACTCGCACTATGAAATGCCTACAACATAATAAACGGGTATTTTAATGAAAACACTAACAAAGGAAGGATTTGAGAAGGTTTAATCTTTATAAATATATAATTAAACAAAATATATTTTTAAAAATATCTCTATGTAAAAATACTAAGTGTTATTTGACATTAATTGTTCCTACTTTGATCTAACTCTTCCTCACTAATTTTTGTTCTCTTCCTCAAATAAAATAAACTTATACACTTAATACATTCACACATAAGTTACACATTCAACACCTATTACCCTACACAATCTTTTAAAATTAAATACTCGTCTAAAACACAATTAAAACAATCCTAAATATGGATTCTTCTCGTGAACAAGTTACGTTTGAAATAGGAAATAAACTAGCAATCGCATGTGTAAAATGCAATGTGAACGCCGAACGACATATGTTATTTGATTTAGAGGGATAATTATTACTTTTGTAGTTGATGTTTATAAGGGGTGTGATTGATTTTGTAAGTGTAGGAATATAGATGAAGCATTACATTTAAAGGTTCTATCTCTACATTTCAAATTTGTTACAAATTCGTACATATACATTTGCAAATCTTATATCATGAGTGATAGTTAATTACTTTTGTAGTTAATGTGGTTTGTAATTATTTGGGGGAAATTGTGTTTGTGTTGCAACGTGTTTGAGACAATGGTTACATCGGTTGTTTGGTTGGTTGGCTGTTGAAAAATCCATTTTTGTACTGTCGATAACATGTTGATAAGGGGTGTGATTGATAGTGGAAGTGTTGGAATATATATGAAACATTACATCGAAATGTTCTGTGTATACATTTAAATTTGTTACAAAATCGTAGATATGCAGTTGCAAATCTTATATCACGATATATGAACTAAACATGAATACATGAAGACCTTTGTACATTTAGAGAATTTATATCATGAATGGTAGCATTTTGTGGCCAATTTTATTTCCACTAAACATGAATACATTTGATACCCCTTGAATGGAACTGCCTCTTTGGATACAATAAGTGTTGAGTAAAGTAGTAGTGGAGGTGCTATCAAAGTAGAGGGTAGTATTTATGACGGGTTGTTTTGGTCGAGGGATAGTAGTCTTGACTCCTCCTTTCTTCTTGCTCCGAGTGTTGGTATGTGTGCCATTTTTGAGTACCTTTTGAATGAAAAAGGAGGTGAAATGCACATATTTAAAAGTGAAGGAACTATGGAGAAAGTTGTGAATGTCGACACATTGCCTTTCGGGTTCCAATGCTCTACCATATGGCCAAGATATTAGTGTTTTGCGATTCTAGTCAACTTCAGATCCTCTGAAGGCATCATTATCAAGCTCAATTCCAGGATAAGAAGCAACTTCAAATATGCAACAAATCTTTCTAGATTCATACTCAAAAAGAAACAATTTAGTACCTTGCTTTACATGGTCTAAAAGTCTCAACTTTGCTTTGGGCATACCAAACACCTTATATCGAAAACAGTTAATTCTCTGTCTATCATTACACATGAAAATGAGCCCCGCCAACTCGTCTCCAATAACACCATCTTGACGCTCTTCACAGATAAAATCACTCATGCAAATCTGTAGTAGGGAGGTGGGGTTTCTTCACAGACTCGTCATTGAGAGGAATTCTTTAGTATTTAAAATTCCCTTTTCCATAAATGCAAGTGTATGCAACTCTAGTTTGATATGTTATTGTTATATACATTGCTTGTTTGTAAAGGGTTTTATTGAGAAATGGAAAGGATTGCAAAATACAAGGCAACCTTTTATTATCAGACGTGGTTTGTGTAAAGGGCCCAAAAAAGTGCAGAGACATACATGCTCGACTCCCGAGATTTCACATGCCTCGTAGATTTTACTCATTCATTGGACTTAGTAATAATAATGGTAGTAATACGATGCGAAGGATGGCAACATTACAAGGAACGACGCGGTTCATACGGAGGGAGGGCAGCAGGAGAATAATGAGAGAGGAAAGGCAGATCGACTGGGCGCATTCTAAGCCCGTGGTCATATTGACCTTCTCTTTAACCTTGCTTTTGTGGGCCGCTTTTCATTGCGTTTTTGGCGTGCAAGGCGGAGGAGCGGCCGTCTTCGCCCTTCGCATTGGATTATAGGCTATGCTCTTCGCCAAAGGCAAGAAAAGATGTTCGACGGCCAGACGACCGTATAATCTGCCAAATTTAACCTCATTATAAAAACGTCCTGAGGTCCTTTACCATAGGGGAACACCTTCGACATAATTATGTTTTGTTTTGTTATAACATATGAAGATATTAATTTTACACTCTCTTTTTTAATTAAAAATATTATATAAAACTTGATTTTATATTTTTTATGTGTAATTAAAATAGTATAAATATCTTAAATTTATATATTTCAAAAAAATTGATAGATATCAATTTTTACCATTATATCTTACTCATATATATATATATATATCACATTATTAAATAGTTTATGTTATATTATTTTTAAATTCTTCACGTTAGTAAAAATGTCTCAACCTCTACTATTACATAAGAATATTATTATTTTTAATCGACTTTTTAAAATTATATTAAAAACCTTTTAAATAAAAATTAAATAAAATTAAATCGTACATAATCAAATGGAGGAGAAACATTAGATCTAACACAAATAAACTTCTCTCCGACCAAATTAAATAACAAAGTTGATAGAGAATGACTCTGCGCTAAGTCCTCTTTATACTTCTGAGGATCTTTTGCATATGCTCAGTAGTGGAATGCATTTACACGTGGCATGCTTCTTTTTTTTCCTTTGGTTCTACGAAGCTGCGGAACCATAAAGATTCAGAACAGTGGCAGATTGTGTAATTTCCAGCGAGATTCTTCGTATACTGTTAAGTCCTTCGCCGCGTGACCTGACTTGACCAGACCCCAGTAATTACAATTTAATCTCTTGTAAATGGCAACTCAGGTTTTATAAGCGAAAAACGTCCAGACGGCCAGACGACCGTATAACCGTCAAATTTAACCCCGCTGCAGAAACGTCCGGAGGTCCTTTACCATAGGGGAACGCCTTCGGCGTGATTATATTAGAAGCGTTTAAATAATAAATCAATTTTTTTGGACCTCGCTATAAGTGATGTTTCAAGCGCCTCTAATATTGCTAATTAAGGGATTGTTAATAAAAGATAATAAAAGATAATAAATTATATTAGAAGCATTTAAATAATAAATCAATTTTTTTGGACCTCGCTATAAGTGATGTTTCAAGAGTCTCTAATATTGCTAATTAATGGATTGTTAATAACAATATACCTTGTGACGGAGAAGACATTTGCCAATACACCATAAAGATCAGAGGATGTCCCCATTGTTAACAAAAGTGTAAAGATTACAAAAAAAACTTCCCAGGGTTTACATCTCCGAATAATATCTCCCACCATAGCCAAAGGTATATGAAGTTGGTGATAAGTCGGAAGAATGGCTTCAAATTGTTTGTTAATCTAATGAACTATCATTAAGATGGAATAATTGTTAGTGGTTTGTAACAAACTATATATATAGTGGCATATCCTAATTTGTGAGCCTCTGTATTTTCTTGTTTTAGTCTATTTTTAGATGTTATTTATATGAACCATGAACCGTAATGATAGTGGGCATAGACCTCACTTGACTCGCCAAGCCAAAGAATGAGAGAGAAATAACCCGACAATTACGACAAACTTTAGAAATAAAATCTAGGTAATGCAAATGTCTAGGAAAAAAGCTACGAACGGGAATTTTTTTCTAATTGTTATCGAGCGAGTAATTAGGTAGAGCAACTCATCAAGATTGTTTAGCGGTGAGGAATGATGAAGATCTAGAGGGAATCTGTGAGCACCAAAACGTTGCACTCAACCGCAAAACGATGTAGCTTCAAGATCAAAGCAAGAAATCATTCATGGAAGCAATGTGCATGCATTGAGGAAAAAAAGTTGAAAAAACCAAACTCTATTCCATTCCCCATGTGTTGCTCAAGATGAAAGGGTGTAAAAATAGTAGTGGGGTGTGTAACTCCCCCACAAATGTAGCCATCGAGAAGTGGGAGTTACATTCTCAGAATAGCCAGTCAAATGTAACTCCAATGATGCTCTATGACATGTGTAAGAGCCATAATGACACCCTAGGACACCTAAGCATGGTGAATCACCTATGTGGAGGTATTCCATGTATTTAAAATAAATACATGGAAAATAACCTACACCAACACCCCCCTAAAGCATAGCTTAGGTGGAGACATAGATGAAAACAAGGAGAGAAGTGGGTCCCGAAGAAGAAGCCTAATGAGGTACCCACGTACAAGAAGCTCTCGAAAAGTGGAGTAAAAGGAGAAAACCCAATGGGAAAAACTCCCCCAAAAGAGAGACAAGTCCACTCTCTAATCTAAGAAAGATGCCAAGGATGGGTCCTAGCCATAGACGAGCCTGTAAAGGTACCCATGTACAAAGAGGCAATCTCTCTGGAAAGAAGAAGAAGAAGAGAGAAGAAGAGGGAGACGATGAGAGGAATGCAGAAGATGCCATGGACGGATCTAAACTCTGCAGCTCTAGGAGGTCTCCCAGAAGAATGTCGATCACGAGATCCTCTGCCTCTGGACTGAAGAAGAGCCACCCGCACCGAACTATGTGCCTGCCCTTAGGAAGGATAGAAATGACGTGCTGGAAGTCCGCCCACTCCACAAAGGAAACTGAAGGCAGCAACACAAAGAACTCTGAGTCTGGTGCATGGAAGTGTGACATAGGTCTAGTGAGTGAGTGCCAAGGAACCAAAGGTAATGCCACGTGCGTAGAACTATCAGAGTGAAAAAGAGGAACACCCAGAAAAGGATGTCCAAGTGATGTGAAGGGAACAAAACATCCTCCACAATAGAAAAGGGATCCACAACTGAGGGTGGATCAATGAAGGTCTCTGAAATGTGGAAGTGACATGATTCCCTAAGGGGCACTCCTAACAACAGAGATGATGAACTCCTCTGAAACACCTGTAGATGGATGAGGGACCTGTAGTGCATCACAAGTAGACTCTGCGAAAAGATGACTAAGGTCAGGCAGATACTCGTCCCAATGAGGGGGCTCAACAAACAGAAGAGCGATGTCAGATAGGTATGAGTCATCCAATGAAGGTAGAGGAGTGAAATGGGCCTCACACACTGAAGTGGAAAAGAGGCGGGTGTAATGACTGTATGAGATTGAGTAGGAGATTGCTCGATATCTGATGAGATGTGGGATGTGTCAACACTCTCTGGAATAGTGAGAGAAAGAGGAGAAGAGTCCTCTCAGAGTACTCTCAACATCGAATCGGGTGCACAATCCTCACATCGCAGTAGAACCAAGCGAGCTTGTATGTCAAGTGGAATTGTCATCACACAAAGAAATGGAGGAGACAATCAATCAAACAACAACAATGGCGGAAGTATGTGAAGGGTCTCCATAGAGGGACTAAGAATGCTCCAGACACGGTGGGGTGGATCTCGAGTCTACCCACGTGAAACCGAGAGAACGAGAGACATGCATCATCATGTGACCAAAGATGTGGTCACAAGTGTCAAAGAAGTCCTCTAGATGACGATGATTAGTGGGTGCAGGAACTGGCCCAAGCAAGAAGGGTAAAAGACCCTCGTGGGTGAAGTAACGTTCCATGGAAGCACGCTAAGATGAATAGTTCCCTCTCCCGGTGAGAAGTGGCGGAGGCTATAAAGCGATCCTACGACACTCAAGTCTGAAAGAGCACTCTCCATGATGCAAAATGCAAGATGCACAAAAGCAAGACGTCGGACTCGGCCGATAATGCATCTACGTGTGAAAGCCCAATAGTACAGTCAACCCCCTACAATGCGGCACTTTATAAAGTAGTGAATTTTACAAAAATGAAAATTTCATCACGTAATGTGTGAAAAATCATGCAACTTTGACTAAAGAAGCGCTAAAAATGAGCAGTGAGTCAAAAGTTATAGCATTAAAACGATTCCCGCAACTAGATGGAAAATGTCAATAAATGTTGCAAACACATTAAAAAAGTGCACAAAATGGGTGCAAAGGGTATCGTGTGGGTACTCGTTGGAAACGACATCAAATTTTAGGCATAGTTTGTTTTGCTTGCAAGGGGGGATTAGCCTCCTGCCAACCCCGGACCTCGCCCTCCGTCTTCGACGCTCATAGGAAGGGCATTAAATACAAGCAAAATAGGCCTAAAAATTATTACAATGCCATGAATAATGTTTTAATCCTTAAAACATTAAAAACTTGTTTTTACCTCCAAACAATTTATAAAAGGAATGGGGGCCCACGTTGACCAAGATGGAGGCCACGACCTATAACTGCAATTTTGCAGCTTGCTGCCAGCAAAAAAGGACGTTGAACAACCTAACCATTGAGCAGAGGTAACGGCTGGGTCCACGTGTTAGCTATTGAGTTTGGTCAGAAATGCAAGGTGGATTTGCAGAGGAAGCCACGGGGCAGAAAATGGTCGAACAAAACCCACGGCCACGTCCAAGGAGAAACCACCAACAGTCAGCCACGTGTAGGGGCAGGTCGACATTCCAGGTAGTAGGTGGAAGGTCTGAGACTAGCATAGCCACGTGCAGGGTGTTACGATTGAGGCAGGTCGCATGTTTGATTGTAATCACGGTGGTGCATAGCGGTGCAAGAATGCATAGAGAGCCTTGCAGTGTAATCGACGCCAAGAAGAGCAAGTGCAGGTGTGTGGAGATGGAGCAGGTTTGAGTGCAGTCATAGTCGCAGCAAACAAAGAACTAGCCAAACCACGTCCAAGGAGCCACGAGCAGCACAATAACAACAACAACGAACCAAAAATACAAGCAAACACGTTGATCAAGCACGAGCTGTTCTTAAACGTAGAGAGGAATGAAGTTATCCAGAAGCAAGGTGGAGCCGACGTGAGGTGAAATATATAACAGCACTGAGTGCATGCACAGAGAAGGGAGCTCAGAGAGGGCCGAAGCAACCAGTTTGAGCCCACAATGCACAAGGCACGAACCAACACTCAACATTCATGGCAAACGAATGCCAGCAAAATGAATCCCCAACCAATACGTTCAAATTGATCTCGAGTAATGCAAAAAACCTCCCCGTAAAATGAATGCATGAGTTGCAAAAACGTATCACCAGCTGTGTATGTTGAAACACGAGTGGAGATACCAAGCACAAAACAACGAGCAACCCAAGTCACTGGAAGACCGAATCATGAGCAAAGCATGATTCGAGTAATGTAAATGCAATGCAACGAGCTGTGGGACAACTCGGTTCCCAACTTTGAGAGTCTGGAGCTGAGTTGGGCCCTTAAACCATCCTTGAACCTCTTTAAAGCCTTGAAGCCAATACCTTCAACTCTGTAAGGAAACACACCAGCACAAAACCAACAACCCTTGAAAAATGCAAGTAGAGCACATGCAAATGATAGCTTGCACAAGAAACTACGAGATGAGAGAGTAGTAAGCAAACTATTGTGAGCAACACGATTCTAATCCCCGAGCTCTGATACCATGTCGAGGAATGACGAAGATCTAGAGGGAATCCGTGAGCACCAAAACATTGCACTCAACCGCAAAATGATGTAGCTTCAAGATCAAAGCAAGAAATCATTCATGGAAGCAATGTGCATGCATTGAGGAAAAAAGCTGAAAAAACCAAACTCTATTCCATTCCCCATGTGTTGCTCAAGATGAAAGGGTGTACAAATAGTAGTGGGGTGTGTAACTCCCCCACAAATGTAGCCGTCGAGAAGTGGGAGTTACATTCCCGAAATATCCGGTCAAATGTAACTCCAATGACGCTCTATGACGTGTGTAAGAGCCATAATGACACCCTAGGACACCTAAGCATGGTGAATCACCTATGTGGAGGTATTCCATGTATTTAAAATAAATACATGGAAAATAACCTAAGAGATTTCACTCCATGAATCGGGCATGAATATGACATTATAAACTAACCACCTCACTTCTAGGTCCTTTATCTCCTTGTGGAGGAGAAATTGGCCCGCTTGAATTAGAGATAATGTCATGGCGTTAAGCAAACCCTCGCACCACATCAAACACATTCCTTCGACCCACATATTAACCAGGTTCTAACATTAACTTGCTCAATTTATCGTAGACAACCACTTCTTCTTCGTCGTCTTCAATTCTCGGCCATTGACCAAACCTGCTCCACCTTTATGGCCACATGTTTGATTCTCCCATTGATCCACTCTGAAAGGAATCACCCAAATCATGCCCATTCTCGAGCATGGCGTTGCTTCCTCCCGCACCTCCCCATAGATTCTCCATCGGACGCCATGATAGAAGAAGGATAAATAGATCAATGAACTTTAACTTACTGCACCCACCTTCGAAGGTAAACCAACTAAACTGTGGAAGGAGTTGAAAAGATAACCCAAAGGCAACCAAAACGTGGCTTAAAAGCCAAACACCTTCCCCAAAGCCAATGAATGCTAGGTATGTGCCATGCTTCAAATCCAAAACCAAATCCTTCCTTTAAAAAAACCATCATTGTCGAGAGGGGGAAAACAAGGGGTACGACATTAGAGATTACAAGTCCCTCTACACGAGCCAAACGCGCATCATTAACCAAAAGGGCTTGAATGTCATTGGGGAAAAGCGTCTCCCATGATTGAGTTGTCACCCGACCCTTATTCCAAAGCATGACACCAATATTAGCTAAACCATCTGCCACCTTATTACCTTCTCGACAAATATGAGAAAAAATCACCTCCTCAAAATCAGGCAAAATTTCCTGAATGTTATCACAAATGGATTGTAATTGCCATGCATGAGAAGAGTTTCCTTGCACTATCATAATGATAGCCAGAGAGTCACCTTCAACCCAAATTCTAGACCATTTCATTCGCTTAGCTTCAGCCAAACCCCGCCACAAGGCCATGCCTTCTACAAAATTATTAGAAGCTACACCACAATGAAAATCCATAAGCAAGGACAGTGCGACAATTAGCATTATGAAACACACACCCGCAACCAGCGGCTCCAGGGTTGCCTTTAGAGGCCCCATCAAAATTTAGTTTGATCCAACTTGCTGAAGGAGGACTCTAATGTGTCAACCTCTTATCCTTACTCCCTTATCGGAGGTATATCAAACTTCTATTATTATTATCATTATTCCTATTTCATTGCTTAATGAGTACACAACAATTTTTAAAGATCGGTTAAAATGGGTAAATGAAATACCGTCATGTATTAAATATACCTATTATTCCTATTTCATTGCTTAACGAGTACACAACAATTTTTAAAGATCGGTTAAAATGGGTAAATGAAATACTCATGTATTAAATATACCTATTATGTTATTGAAGGAATAATCTAGACATCTAAATCCACCTATTATTTTATGTTAGTCCTCTTTGTTTAGTTTAGTGTTTTAAAGGTCATTTTTTCCGAACCGTTTGTTTTAATTTTTCATTGCCAATAATTTCGTACTTTTCAAATAAATCTAGCTTACAACCACTTGGCATGTATAACTATATTTTGTTCATTTTGGGGTTCATAAATAAATATGGTAAGGATTTAGCTCTTATTGGATTTAATAATTCAATTTTCCTCGCCTCCAACAACAAGCGTGTAAGAGGAAAAAACAAATAAGAAGTATAATAACAATTAAGAAATTAGTATGAGTTTTTTAGAAAATCAAATGCTATCACAAAGTTCCACTGAACATGCTTATGAAAAAGACATGAGAAAATGGGTTACAATAAGGGCAAATGAAACTCTCACAACCAACGTTTTTAAATACTTAGACACCAAACCTAGAGATTTGGCCCAAACATAAATAGTTTTTATTAAAATTATGTTCATAATATGCTTCCCATTTTTTTCAATACGCGCTTGCAGTTTTGTTTATCTTTGCTTAGATTCTACAACTCCTTACATTAAATAAATAGTTTCAATGTTATTTGCTTAAATTCTACAACTAGCTTCTATTAAATAAATAGTTTCAATTTTAAATATTATTTGAATCAGGATTTACAATGTTGATCCCACTACTTGAACTTCGATAGCCAATTAAAATATGGATCTTGCAAAAGCCAAGTAATGATTCTTTGTTCATGTCATTTTGATGTGGATATATATTTTGAAAGTGGCCTTCAAGCTTGTACATATAGTTACTCTTTTATTTATCTATCTTTATATCGCTTTTATGAAGATATCTTTATTTCACTTTTATTCAATCAACTCCAGATTGGACATATATTAAATAATGCATTGAGGATAAATGGAAGCTTCGTTCATCTCTAGAATTTTTGTCTCTCTATAATTTTTTTTAGGCCTCGGTCAAGAATAAATATCTTTCGAGATGTTTTTGGAATGAAACTCCTACTATACAAGCCTTTATGATAATTTCATTTGATACTAGTGCCACCCATGAAGAAATTATTTCCAATTGGATTTTGTTCAAAAATAATTACCAACTCGGTAAATGTTTGTTGTCCACCACGATGATGGAACAATCTTCAACTGATGAATCTAGCTGTAAGGATGAGAGCATGAGTCCTCTTTCTCATTTTGATGAGTGGAAACTGCTAGCACAAGCATGGGTCTTGACAACCTATATATATTGGGACACCAAGAGTTTGACATAAAACATAATTTAGGCAATCATGATGTTCCTTGTTCTTTGCACCACCTGAGGTTGCCTCTTTTTTCATCAAATTCAACAAAAATTGGGCTATGTTGGGACCCTGAGAACCCCATGCATGTTCCTCTTCCACTAGTTTCAAGAGCAGGCCACAAAAAATTGTTGATCAAAATGGATTGTTTTTAACTATCTAAAAGTCTCGAGTCTTACTTTGCACAAAGCGACTATTCACATTGGTGACATGGAGAGACAAGGTCTTACCTTCATTGTTATCTCTAAAAATCCTCGCTTGGAAAATATAAGAATTTTGCCTCCTTTATATTTTAGGCAATACTCAAAAATGGCTCTTGGCCCCCTTCTGTAATTGTGAAAAAAGGAAGAGTCTCCACTACATTCTCTCACCTCTTCCCAACACTTTTACAACCATTGATCTCCCCT
Source organism: Taxus wallichiana var. yunnanensis (assembly GCA_018340775.1). Taxonomy (NCBI): domain Eukaryota; kingdom Viridiplantae; phylum Streptophyta; class Pinopsida; order Cupressales; family Taxaceae; genus Taxus; species Taxus wallichiana. The sequence goes on along the minus strand of CM031236.1, from coordinate 180,066,771 downwards.
CTAACACCAATATGCATTTCCATGCCTTACTATCACTACTCAATCAAATTTCGGGATTTCATTTGGCTTCACTTGTACATGTAATTGGCTTTCCATCCTTCAACAATCTATATATGTCTTCCTACCTTTTCTCCCAATGAAATTTCCCAATTATGCACAAAATGTATATACATCATTCACAATGTCAATATTTTTAGGACCTCTATATTATCTCAATCTCTTTTCCTTGACATCTTTCCCCCTTCCAAGTTATCGTTTATCAATTTCCTACAACAAAGTTATAACCTTCAAATTCAAACCTTTGTGCATCCTCCATTCTTCATTCCTACACATGATCCCTTTGGGCATTCTCATTGCGTTGCTTGAGTGCGATTGCTATTATAATTGTAGTTGTTTGTGGACCATATTTGGGCTATATATTAATCAAGTATAATCTTTACTTAATATACGACATGGAACTAGAGTACTATAATTAAAGTTAAGGGGTAATAAAACCGTGTTTGAGAAAAACATAGAGTAGTCTAATGGAGGAACCAAAGCCAATATTTAGGTTATTTGAAGGACATAAGGTTTGCATACTCCTTCCTATATCTTATAGTTATTTGGAGGTGGTTTTAAAACTCATTTAAATATAGCTTGAAAAATAATATATTCATTAAATTAATTAGGGTTAAACTAGCGAGTTAAAATATATTAGAGCTCATTTATATAAAGAAAGAATTATTAATTTAGAGCTTGATCATATAGTGATCATTGGGAGAATTCTAAGATAGTTGAATTTTATGTTGAATTAATTTTCAAATTAAAGGTGTAATGGAAGCATGGTAGGTCAATAGCCCACAAGAAACAATTAAGGAATTATAGGAATAGATTGTTTAGAAAAATAAATAATGAATAAAATGGAAAATTCAATTCAATTATATTGATGGAATAAATATTGTATACACATTGTGCGACAATTGAGAATGCCCATCATATCTATATTAGAGATGCAAAATAATGATTATATATATTGTTATTCTTAAAATATATATCACACATAATCAAAATAGGGTATTTAAAGCTCTCAATGGGAGAGATAACCCCATATATTTGCAAACTATTTTTACAATTTAAATGAGGTGTTAAGAAAATGTTATATACTTTTATGTCAATTTTATCAGAGATAATAAATTGAAGATCGATATTAATATTATACTTATGATTCTTACGAATACAATTTTCATGGATTCATAATATCGAGAGACAAAGTGAATACATACTAGAAACAAGAATTTACAAGCACACAAGTTACTATAATTTTTGTTAAAATTATGAAAATGAATAATTCTTTCTTAATTGATAGATTGACTAAGATTTTTGACATGTTGAATTTTTACATAAATACCCAACCCTTAGAATTTGGTGTTGCATCAATATCATAAATTTCCTTCTTCTTTCTATAAATTATTTTTGGTAAGTTTTTAATGTTGCATGTGATCATAGATTATTGATTGCTAAAATGAATAATACAATTTATCTATGTACTTCTTATAGCTGATTTAATAAACTTGTGAGGAAATAATTTACCTCTATTTTTATGGTTTGTTGTATCTATTAATTTTATGACTTTGATGCATGATAGTGCTACATGGAGAAAATTAAATACATATAGTCATAGTCAATATACACTACTATTTGACTAATAATTGTTGTTTTTGAAGTGTGTTACAATAATTAAAGTCAACAACTGATTAACATGAGGAGAGTGTTATATAACTAATTCCTTGTGTGTTAATAATTTCAAGAAATATCGAAGGGAATAAAGAGTTGTAAAAGAATAATAATTAAGGGGATAAAAAGCATTCAATGTTACCTAAGTATGGGTAAAATAAGTATAAAGAAAAGTAAAATATTATTACATGATCACTCAATAACATGGGTGGGTTATTAGTTTAATAAGGTAGTGAAAAAGTGTGTGGAGGGGCGGGGCCTTCTGAAATATTATAAATAAAATGGAGAGGACCCTCAACGAGGATATAAACGGATATGGATATAAATATTTGGATAGGGAAATATTTAAGTAGACACGACTCAAGTATGATATAGTTAATTTATGTGAATGAAAAGAATAATAAAGTTATTGAAAATAAGGTGAGGAAGAATAACTTGGGACTCTGAATAGTGGTGAGATGGGGTCCATATAATGGATGCAAGATGAGGCACAAAGTACACTCCTCAATGTCCTGGACAAGGCTATTGAATGAAGTGATTACATTGTGATGAAAGTTTGCATCTGATCGTCATCAATGAGTGTGGTCTTAACTCCAGTTACCTTGGGAAAAAATATTTTGAAGAATCTTACTCAAATATGCATTTGAACCTTAAATTATTAATTAAATTTATAGTTTTCTCCTTTTTATTTATTGTATATATTTGTGTCTAGTATAATTTTTCCATTTATCATTAATAACTATATGATATACCATTAATGTTATATTCTAGGTTTAACAATTCATATATTTATTGTATCAAGTTTCTACTCAGAATCGGGCAAATCACAAAAAGTGTAATTTTGTTGATGCAATTAGATGAATGCAACTTCAAATTTGGCTCTTTGAACACTTGATGTCGATATATTGACTTGGATTGAGATTATTTTGAATTGTCTTTGCATTCTCTTTATTTGATTCATATTTCTTCATGCTTGTAAATGTGATCCTCCTAATGCTTGCTCTTGGAATAACGAAGTTTAGGGTAGATTTTCTTAATATTTGGAGATGAAGACCATGTAGTGCCTTGCATTTTTCAAGTAGGTGAATTATATGTTAAGTCGGTAAATTAGAGTGTTTAACTTGATTTTACATCACTCGGTGGGATATAATTTCACATCAAGGTTGTTCTAAGATAGGGAAAATGATAAAATGAAATTTGATAGGTTTTACATAAGATGACATAAACATAGAACATGGGATAGAATCGTAATACATTTTTTCGAACCTATATGGTGCTTTCCGGAGGAGAGAATATTGTAAGTGGAAATATTGAAAACACTCATAGGAAGTGCAAGATGTTTCATGCGAGTAATGAGATTAGTCATTTAGGTGTCCAAGTAGTAGAATAGGGAATATGAAGTGTTTGTAAGCCTTAGGAGAGAGTGATATAATAAATTTAAGCTCTGTTTATGTGTGTAAATAATGACTAAATGATTAAGCCAAATTACAAATGTCAAGTGCCAAATTACCGAAATTAGGTATCTATGAGTAATTCTACATTTTGGACAAATTCTCATATCATGTACAAAGTCACCTAGGTGACTTTGTTTACTTTTACATATTCATCCTTTGCTAACCATGGATAAATCTATATTTTGGAACCTTGTTCCTCAAATTTTGTAGATCCTTTTTAATGGTTGAATTCTTGTAATCTCCTTTGTGTATTTGATTAAGTATTTTCTTGCTCTCACCTTTATTTTGGACATAAAAAGGGTGAGTCCAATTAGATTGTGTGGCCCCTGCCATGCCTCCTTAGAATACTCTAAAGAGGCATCAAACCCCGTAGTTCCCTACTTACTAAATGTATGAAATATTTATATCGTAATGTGTGTTGGAAATGAAGATCCTATTAGGACTTATGAAACACAATAACGATCTTTAACATGTGATGTAGTTTCACAAATAACTTAGGGTAGCTTCTAATGATGTATGCGAGACTTAGAGATTGTTGGATATGCTAGAGAGATTAAATTATAATTAGGTGCTTTGTTGTGATCTCTTTGGTAGCCCAAATATGTGTGATGTGAGGCCCTTTGAATATGATATATGAATTTGCTTATATAATGACTATTGCAAAATATTTCTTGCTCAAATGACATGGGAATGACTAGGGTAACTTATGGATTTGAAAATATGAACATTAAGTTTATTTAAGATGAATTTTTGGACTTTAATGAAGTCATTTAAATGAATTTTTCTACATGGTAAAATTTGTCTAAGCACAATTCACTTTTTCTATTGGAGAAGATCGAAAAATGTCTAACTATGTTTCTTTTATTTTGAGAATGTAGTTTTAAATGGTTAATGACATATAAAATGTGTAACCTATTGATCAGTATTATTTATTTATCAATGAATGTTTACGAATTAATAAATTTATTGTACACTAAGTTATGGCCTACGACAAATGCCACGATTGATTTCAAAATGTCATAAGTGCATATTTTTAGGTATCTACGTTTTCCCCCATTTTAATCTTGTAGTAAAAAAATTATTGATTAAAATATAAATGAAACACAAACCTACCACAAGTACAAGACATGTGTGAGACTAAAATTTTTGTGTTTGCTTCTCCTTTATATGTATAATCTTACATGCAAACCTATTTTCAACATGCAAAAATGTGTATTGAATTTAATCAATAAATTGACACAAAATAAATGAATAACATAAATTGAAAATCAAAATCATGAAATATTTACACTTGATTTCCCTTGGTGCTAAATGTGAGGGTAGAAAAATTAAAAAGTAAAATAATACATGCAACGTATACACTTGATTTCCCCTTATATTTTCGGTGAGGGTGGTGTAACCAAATAATTCTGCAGTAACCGATCTTTCTAGGTGAATTTTTATGCCATCCACAACAATTAAGAATTTTGAGTGAATTCATTAGAAACCATCCACAATAATTAAGCATGTTGAGTGTTGTTGTTTGTAAATATCATGTGTAAATATTGTGTAGATGTGATAATCATGCGGGTGTCATGATGTAATAATTGTGATCATGTCATCATACAATGTCATGTGAATAGTTGTATATGAAATATACATGAATGTTTTAGAAAACCCATGACATCTCCTCTTTTTAGATAAGGATGTTGCAAAGGAAACTTAGCTCAAAAGATAAATTATCTTTCATATGGAAGTGTAATAATAACATGATCAACGGTATAAAGTAACATTGGCGTATAAATTAAAATGGTAAAGTGTGTATATATCATAACAAAAGCATGTTTTACCACAAGTAATGTATAACATTAGATAGATAAACTAATGTGATATCCAAGAATGTGTATTATCATAGGAGTAAACATATTTTAATAGTATTTGTGATAAATTTAGCAAAGAAAGCATAAGTAATGTGCATTAGTCAAAATATAAGAGAAATGTAATCTCAATAATGTGGATTCATCATCAAAAGAGAATGAAACATATAATGCATGTGTTCTTGCAAGATTCAATAATTTAACATAAAAATGAATAGGATGAGTATCATGATAAAAAAACATGACTCAACACCTAATGGATCCATAGTGACCTAAGAAATGACATGACACAACATGGATTGAAAATTCCATCGATAAGAACCATGACTAATAAGACATGACATACTTGACCAATGTTAATAATTTGTTATTTGTTAGCTTGTACATGCGAGAATATACATGTAACAAGCAGTGATATAAAGGCTTAAAGCAAGTGTGTAACAAGATTTGTATTGTAAATAATTATAAATAACATAGTATATTAATTAATGACAACCATCACGTAGTAAGAAATGATAATAAGTGTAACAAGTAATGTCGAAATTATGTAATTTAGCATTGATGTGTGTGAATCAATGTATAATAAACAATGTAATAAACCATATTATTTCATCATCCAAAATATTAAGAGCAATGTGTAAGAACTAATAGTTTATTATTCAAGTTGCTTTAACTAACCTATGTGTAAGAAGTGATGTGAATCAAGAAAGAATTGTAGTGTAAACTAACCATATGATATAGATAAGATAATTTAATCAAACAATGTGTGTTAATCAAGTATGTGAATATTCCTTGTGTGTTAATAAATGTGTACAAAACATGACATATATGAAACAAATGTATGGTGTAAGCTAATTATGTCATAAGTATGTGTATCTAATGTGTTTTATTCAAGCAAGCATGTCATAGTATGCGTCATCCTATTAAGGACGTAACTAGAAATATATCATAGGATGTGTTTTTCTAATATAATAATATAACAAATGTGTATAGTAAGAAGTAGGAGGGTAGTGCACCCCAATTGTAGATGAACATAAAGCAAATAAGAAATGGAAAATCCATGTAGATAAGCAAATAAAAAATATAATATACAAGTATGCTAAGAAAAATAACATAGAGAGCAATAAAACAATGTCACACACAATCAAAACATGCAACAAATAAGTATATAGATAAATCAAAACAATCAATCTCCTAAAACAACGAAGGAATGTAATATGTAAATGCGTGGAGCAACCAAATCATACTAAGGTAGGAAGCAATTAATTATGAAAGTAAGCCATGTAATGTGAGCAAGTAGTGTCGTGTGTAAGACAAAAAGATACTTAGAATGGTATCCCATGGAAAAATAACATCCACCTATTAAAAGTAATAAAGCAAGTAATAATGTATCATTAGATAAAAGAAAGGTGTAGCATGTGTCAGTAAGTAGTATAATAGTATAGTGCATGCAATGGAATTTTGTTGAGATAAGTGATTTTGATAAACTTAATATAGATGCCACCAATATAAAAATTCCCATAAAGTGATAGGTATCCCATATAATAGAAGGTGGTATGAAGCGAAAAGGTGATAGAGATGTGTGAAAAGAAAACTCAAAATATAATATACCCCTTGGAAAGGATATGTACTTGCCTTAGTAATGTGTGTAATTCCAAAGGTTTTAGCTTGCTTAGTGTAGCTATAAGTGTGAGCATTAAGGAAATGTCGAGCACTAAATTTGAATGATCAAAAGTATCGAACTAGGGAAGGAAAGTGTATGTATCACGCAGTCTTGATTTTGTCTTATCGTAATGTTGTATTTTTTTATGTTTTTTGGGAATAATATGTGTGAAATAAAATACTAAAGGCCTTGGGGTAATGGATATAAGTAGAAAAAAATAAAGGTATTCTATTAGGTAGTATTGTTTCCTCAACAATCACATTAGACTGTGATATTGTATTGCATCATTGGGTAGTGATGTAGTCCTAGGTAAATTGTTCCTGCGCAAAATCACATCAAACTAGTGATAAACTATATTACATCATTGGGATACACTCTATCTTAAAATGAGGGGAGGATATGTCAATTAAATGATAAAATTTATATAACATGTATGTGTGCACAAATCATGCACTTCATAAGAAGCTAACCAATGTTTGAATCATTGTGATAACATATATCATATTGAGGATAGTGTCAAGAAGTCGTGTCTAGTGATGTATAATGCTCATGTAAATTGATGACCAAGTCATACATAATGTGATACCGACCATTGTCACCCTCAATAGTGTAACATGAATCTATACCTAGATTGTTAGCATTCATAGTAACCATAGATTTTTAGTGTGAATAAGAAGGCACCGGTGTCTCATGTTATTCATGCCCATGTGATCTTGTATTGAACTAATGTGTCTCATGTATGAATATATGACATGGATCTTGTAGATTCAAAAGTAAAAGTCATAGTGCATTGATGTTTTTGTTGTGATTTCATATATGTTTAGGTAAATGACCGGTGTTTGGTATAGTAGGTTGCAATGATTGTGTCTTAGTAGAAGGCATCACCTATGTAGCAAGTACCACTATGGGTTTCATAGTAGAGTGAATATGATACTGATATGGTATATTCAAGATAGTTACTACCACGTCATTTTGTATAAACTTCAAACATCGATGTGTTGTAAAGGGATATCATACAAATCATGGATGCATGTTATCTAAGTAACATATTTACTATTTCATTGGACGTAACTACAAAGAAATAAGTGGCTATCCTCTTAGGTCCAACATATACTTGTAGATACCTAAATTTGGAAATTTAGCATTCGACAATTACAATATTAGCTTTATCCCTAAGTCATGACTACACCCACACCTTGATATTAATTACCTATCCTTAGTCCTATGTATGAATAACTCTCATCAATAAAAAAGATTAGCGATTCATGGTATTGATTGAATTAACCCATAATATCCTATCACCTCCAAATTTTGTGCCGAGAAGTTTCAAACACCTCATTCCCTACCCGTATGAAACTACTAAATACAAACAAAATTGTCTAGCATTTTGTTCCAAACTGGCAATTTCATCCAATACCACATGTTATCCCAAATTCGCCCCCGAAAAATTTGGTCAAGACAACTCCTGCACATAAGGAAATTATGAAGGAAATGACTCAGACCCGTGAGCTCACATTCTAGGATGACAAACAGGTTACAGGTGGGCTCGAAAATGAAGGAGCAGTGTCGCAGAGAAGCTAGGAGCAAGAAGGAAAAGAAGCGGTGAAGTTTCAAGGTCTTCGGGCTCAAAACCGTTCAGGAAAGAATCCAATTGACTAAGTATGGAAGAGCTAGTAGAGATCCACGTGTCCTGCGGCACTTCTCCGAGATGAATCCATAAAGGAAGGCTCAAACAAGCCCCGCATCTCCACGTGTCCCGAGTCAAAGGACCGTCGGAGGTTTTCCGAGTTTTACATTTCGTAAAAAGGGGAAAAGATAAATTACGATCCGCGAGCCCAATTTTTGCTCTAATCATGTCCCATATAAAAAAAAAAGAAATCCCAAACAAGCGCCCAGTGCCGCCAGCGTGGCCCTAGTAGGTGAAAATGGAGAAAATTCTTCCAAGCCATTAACACGAATCCAATCTCTTCAACTACCGTATCTCGATTCGATTCAATCCACTCTGGGAACCTAAGTGACATATTGTGGGGCATTTATAGGAGGCATTGATATTCAGGTGGTTGAAATTTTAAAGTGGGATTTAATGCATTTCTCACGGTGGTTGGAGTAGGATTCGAATTTTCCTCTTCTCTCTCTTAAATTCTTTCTATATATCTTTAACACTTCTCGTTTGAGAGAGAGACATTTGGGCATAGAGAAACTCTATCAAATTTGTTTCTCGACGCCATTTTTGATTAGCAAACCTTCTCCCATGCCTTGAAAATGTATTTGTGCCTCTATTCCAGAAATTTAATGGTTTGTGCACCTTACTAGAGCAATAAAAATGTGTTTTGCTATTGTTCTTCAACCCTTTGCATCGTTTTGTTGTTTCTTTGTGCCTCTCCCTTCCGTTTTATTTTTCTATGCATGTATTTCATGTTTGCAGTGCGAGGATGTTGTGTTTCATGGAGTTTAATCGTGAATTTGAAGATTTGGGCCGTGTCACTTCTATCTAACCTCCTTCATTTCCATTTTCTCTGTTTCTTTCTCCCTCGTGAGAATATCTTGCTTCCTTTGTTGGTGTATCACCATTTTAGTGTAGGCTCCGTTTTTTCTATTTTCTCTCTCTCTCTCTCCTTGTCTCCTTGGAAGTTACATTAGGATTATATTAGCTTGCTTACTTCGCACCGAAACATCTTGTGGCAAGTGGTTTAGGAAGAGGAACCAAACTTCTCTGGAGAGCTTTCCCATTCGCAAGGTCCCACACCTTGGGAAGTTCAATGTTATGCAAATCACACCAAATGACCCCGCTTAGAAAATCATATCCATAACTCATTTGGGGGTGCTTTGTGATTTCATACTAACAGCTTTTAACACGCTTGGTGGGATAGGTCTCGAAGCTCCTTACCACTTCACTTGATTAGGTTCGATGTGCTCTTGGTGAAGATTTCAGCCTTTTTAGGCACTTTCAGCACATCTAAGAACTCCATCCGGTCAAAACCCATTCTCTCGAGTTGCGGACCTTTTCCATCCATTTCCACTCATATCATCCATTTTCTTCTTCCATCTCTTTCATTTTCTCCCATTCCATGAAATTGTGTGATCACGACTTCATTCCCTTCATGGAACTCACACTTACAAAGAATACATCCACCTCCGCTATATTTCCCAACCCCTCCGGATCAACATTATAATCGATTCAAGATCACTATACCTATCCACAACAGCAATGCCAAAACCATTTTGGCCATGAAGCTTATCAGGAATAAGGATATGCATATAATGACAACAACCAAATGGAAGATGTTGGTCTCATGAGAAGATTCAAAAAATGGAGGCTGACATGGTTTAGTCAAGGGGCATAACATGAATGAAGGCATTCAAGATTGGTTGCAGGGCACCTTGTCCATGGGAAGGCCCTTTTCTAAGACATTACAGCCCTTAAGAGAAGCTTGACTTCATGGTTGAAGTGTTGCCTCAGCTTACACAATGGATTGAGGACATTGGGGCTTATGAGCAAAGTGCGGGACAACCTTGTCAATGGGTAAGTCAATCCCCAGCTCCTTTTCTTTCATTTTCTCTCCCTCAATATTTATCATTTCAACAGAGGTAAGAGTCAAGCCCCTCACTTGCTGCCCCAAGTGTTGATTTCATTTCTCCATCTTCTAGTCTTCCATCTCATTTCCTTTCCTCTTCCCTTTTCCCTTCCGAATCTGTGTCCCCCTCACAAGAGCCAAAAGAAATACCTTCCCCTCCGCCAAAAAAAAAGGAACAACTAGTGGAGACCCCACCCACCACTCCTCTTGCCTTCCCAAGTCCATGTTGGGAAGGGACTCCAAAAACCAGCCAAGGAGAACATCAAACAGAGGAACCCAACAGAGAAGAAATGATAGAAAATATGAAGAGTTGGGCTACTAAATTTGAGTTTTCAAAGGTTCCATTGTTGGTTAAGCCTATGGAGGAGGTTGAGGTCAAGCTGCAGTGGCGGAAGCTACCTACAACTGACACAAGTGAGGGAAGAAGGAGCTACTCCTAATCCAAAAGAAGAGGAGTACATTCCGGCTGTGGAGGAGGACCATACAGTTTTCAGAGGCTCCAAGTGCAGAGTAGGCCACAGAAGAACCTTTAGTTCTTCCTCCCACTTCATCCCCTTCAAGCTCTAATGTTGAAGAAGAGTTTGAGCTTTCAAACTTCATGTTTGAGGATGAAGGGAACCATGGTGAGTCAATTATAGATCAGGAGGACACCATGAAGGAGGTTGAGCACCTGCAACAGGACAACAAGGAGGCATGTTACCTGTCTGACTTGGAGGATTGCCTTGATGGAGGGGAACCCATGGAGATCACATCATTTTTTCCTCCATATCTCACATCCCAAGCACATGAGCCTACTGCCATGGAGGAGAACATTCAAGAACAACAGCCTGCACTTCATAACAACCCTCTAGAACCAAGATTGGAAGACATGGCTCTCCCATTTTCTTCACAGGAGAAGGAAGAGAAAAAGCAGGAAGATGTCCCCATCTCTTCCACGTTATTCATCCAAAAAGTTCTACAAGAGGACTCACTTTTTGTAGTTGAAAATCGAGCAATAGGTGCATCAATCGGACCAGACCTTGCCCAATCAGGTATTTGGCTTCATTGGAGCCAAAGGAGAAGCCACAACCAGTCATGCTTGCTTTAGGGCATGAGGATGAGCTACAAAGTACCAAGGATCAGCTGCCATACCTCTTCAATCCAAATGTAGAGCAACTAAAAGAGGTATTGGATTTGTCTTTGTTGATACTTTTGTCATTTGGGTGGAAGATCAGCTTGTAGTTATTTTTCACTAAACCAACCAACCATGTTTAGTGCCAAATCAGTTGCATGGCTGCCATTTTTGAGGAAGGAAGCTATTTCTCCTGCCGCCATTGCAGTTTTTGTTTTAATTCCCTTTGCTCTTGGTTAGAGTAGAGTAGGTAGGTTATTTTTCAGCAGAAGAAGTGATTTTGCACACTCTGCATATCCCACTTAGGGTATGTATGATTTTCATTTTGTACATAGTTTTTGGTGTTGTTTGTTTGCTCTGCACAATCCATTTCAGTTGGCTTTTGGTGAAGTTCAACTTCAAGTTTCAGTGGGTTTCCAAGTGATTCAGAGGTCAGCAAAGTGTAGGGAGTTGGGAGTCCATTTTATAAGAAGGATCAGTGTCAGGCCATCATTCTTGACTCCATGCCCAATGGATGCTCCAAGGCCACTGGTCTCTTCATCTAGTAGGCAGATGTCCCCGTGAGTCGCCAAATTGTTATCCCAAATTCACCCCCTGAAAAATTTGGTCAAGAAAACTCCTGCACATAAGGAAATTATGAAGGAAATGACTTAGACCCACGAGCTCACATTCCAGCAGATGACAAACAGGTTACAGGTGGGCTCGAAATGAAGGAGCAGTGTCACAGAGAAGCCAGGAGCAAGAAGGAAAAGAAGCGGTGAAGTTTCAAGGTCTTCGGGCTCAAAACCATTCAGGAAAGAATCCAGAATCGACTAAGTATGGAACAGCAGAGAGAGCCACGTGTCCTAGCGGCGCTTCTCTAAGATGAATCCATAAAGGGAGGCTCAAACAAGCCCCGCATCTCCATGTGTCCTAGGTCAAAGCAGGCCGTCGGGGTTTTCTGAGTTTTACATTTCGCGAAAAGGGGAAAAGATAAATTATGGACCTACGAGCCCGATTTTTGCTCTAATCTGGCTGCCACGTGTCCCATATAAAAAAGAAAGCCTAAACAAGCAGCGCAAGCTACCGCATGGCCCTGGTAGGTGAAAATGGAGAAAATTCTTCCAGGCCATTAACGCAAAATCCAATCTCTTCAACTACTAGATCTGATTCGATTCAATCCATTGGGGAACCAGTGACATATTATGGGTGGATTTGTAGGAGGCATTGATATTTAGTGGTTGAAATTTCAAAGTGGGATTCATGCATTTCTCATGGTGGTTGGAGCAGGATTCGACTTTTCCCTCTTCTCTCTCTTTTCTTTCTATATATACTATAACACTTCTCATTTGAGAGAGAGACATTCTGGGCATAGAGAAACTCTGTCAAATTTGTTTCTCGATGCCATTTTTGAGCAAAGATGAACCTTCTCCCACACCTAAAAATGTATTTGTGCCTCTATTCCAAAAATGTAATGGTCTCCAGGCACCTTCTGTGAGCAATAAAAACATGTTTTTGTGGTGTTCTTCAACCATTTGCATCGTTTTATTGTTTCTTTGTGCCTCTCCCTTCCGTGATTTGTTTTTTATGCATGTATTTCACGTTTGCGGGTGCGGGATATTGTGTTTCATGGAGTTTAATGGCGAATTTGAAGATCTCGGGCCGTGTCACTTACCTCGACCTCCCTCATCTCCATTTTCTCTGTTCTTTCTCCTCGACAGAATATCTCGCTTCCTTTGTTGGTGTATCACCATTTTAGTGTAGGCTCTATTTTTTCATGTTTCTCTCTCTCCTTGTCTCCTTAGAAGTTAGATTAAAATTAGATTAGCTTGCCTACACTGCTTGGAATAGATCATGGCGGTAGTTTAGGAAGAGGAACCAACCTTCTTTGGAGAGTTTTCCCATTCGCAAGGTCCCACACCTTGGGAAAGTTCAATGTTTTACAAATCACACCAAATGACCCCCGCCTTAGAAAAGCGAGATCCATAACTCATTTGGGGTGCTTTGTGATTTCACACTAACACCACCCAACAATCACTTTCCCAATTTTATATCTTTCAATGGGTGGGTATTTTCCTCGTGGGTTTTCTATAATGTAAAATTATACCTATCAACACCCATATAATCAAGTCAAATGCACTCATTTACTCACCCAACACTTTTAAGATCACCTAAATTTAAAATATCATTCCTAAAACACTTGAAACTCTTTTAAATTTCTAAAAATTAATAACACACACTAGTTTTAGCCCCTACATAGGTTTGAAGAACACTCAATGAGGTAATAAAGTCAAGCTTCCCAAGCTAGACACCATCGATCAATACAAACTAAGCACACCAAGGCATTTTTTCATTATCAAGAGATCAAATTGTCAAATCCATTTGCATCCATATAGATATCACATGTTAGGTGGAGAAAAAAATTATGCACGAATTACAAAGAGATCAGAGCTACAAAAGATAAATAATCATGAAGATATTCAATATTCTCCATATATTTCACACAATACAATAGCCTAATATATAGGTGTAGTTTCCCTAGAATATAGGAAACTAACTCAACTAAATATCTTACCAATTTCCTATATTCGTGAGTTGTTATAACTCACTCACCAATATGCTTGTATGTGATTATAAATCACTTTACAAATATGAATAAGTGAGCACTAAATAATTAATTCCTAACATTCCCCCTTAGTGCAAACATGAGGAAAACCTACCTTGTAATCGCAACGTCATTGCTCGTAGCTTTGCTCATTATCTAGATGGTTTCAAGGACAATACCAACAACCTCTAGATGGTTTTCCAAGTGGTTAACCAACAACCACAAAATGGATGGTTTTTAGGACAGAACCAACAACCTCTGGATAGTTTTTCTAGTGGATTACTAACAACCACAATATCATGACATTGTAGTAGTATCATCAGCTCTCATCACTATCTCACTTCAGGGAATAACATAGGAAAATATGTTTCTCATACACACAAACTGCAAATGGAACATTGGACCATGTTTCCCCCCACAATGCCAAATTTCTACTTATTCTACAAACCAAGCAACCAGAACACAACATATACGAACACCGAAATCAAACACACCACATGCAACTAAAGCACACCGAAAAATGCCACCAAACCTTTGTGCGCCTAATTATTAGCGACTAATGAGAGGTCGTTGAATGACCTCCAACCTCTTGTGCCTCCGTCCTCCAGTTCTATTTTACTTAGTAAAGAAAATCATCAGAATTATCACCGTTGTCTTCAACCATTTTTTCTTCCTCATAATCGATTCATCATCTATGCCCATATTTTCTTCATCCATTTTGAGTTTTCCATTTAGAAGATCACGACTCGAATTTTACAAAATGGAGCTTTATGCCCCTTTTTCTTGCAGTAAAAACATTCAATTTCCTCCTTATTTTTGGAGAAATTCTTGTACTTCTTTTTTAAGTACAATGTAGTTTCTTCTTCTACATCTTCTTTAGTCATTTTTTCCTCGGCTAGAAGAGTTGATATCATATCTTCCAATGATTGTGAAGGAATCTGTCCAAGAGTGAAAACAACATTGCTATATTTGGAAGACAAACTATTCAACAATATTGCTTTTGCATCTTCATCATCAACCGAGCTTTGAATTCTGCTAATTGTCTAGTGAGAGACCTAAAATCATTAATATGACTAGACATGGTGACCCGTCATTCATTTTGAATCTAAACAACTGGAGTTTTAAAGAAAACTTGGCATTAATTGCTTTTGCTCCAAATAACTTATTTAAGTTTTCCCACATTTCATGAGATGATTTCTCGAGATCAACATAATGTAACTCAGAATCTAAAAGAGCCAAACCAATAATGGATTTGGATTTATCATCCTACTCTCCCACTCTACTAATTTAGCTGGATCTACTGGTGCTTTTTCTTGTCCATTTACAATCCTCCACAAATTCTTGTTCATTAACTGCATTTGAATTTTTACCTTCCAAGTGTGGAAATTGAGACTAGTAAATTTTTCTAATGGTACATCCATTGTTGGTTTGAACCAAAAATATATATTTGTACAAATAACACACTTATTATTCACCTAGACACAAGTCTATACTTTTGACAATTTACAAAACAATATTTTTCAATATGAATGACTCATTAAAATGACACTTTGAGACATATTACAAAATTGTAACATGTGAAGACTGACCATACTATATCAAATCAATAATTTGATATGCTAAAATATTGAAAACTAATTGGAAACATGTGGTAACAAATGACCAAAACATTTATGACATTACACAGAAAATTGACCACACTGTAGACGCATAAGGATCTATAAAAATTAACTGAAGGTGGCTATTGGAAAAGGAGTAGGCTCGATACTGAGTAGAAATGAAATTCTATACGTCTGCGCAGTGTGGAGAAATGAATATTTATTCAAAAATTTGATCATTGACAACTTTTCCTTTGTAAGACCTCACCAAACATCAACAACCACCACCTCCTCCAATGCAGATCAGGAATTGATTCATCTTACTGTCTTGTCAAACAAGTATGCAAAAGTAGATCTGGGTTGGCATGCAGAAGATATATACCAAGCTAGATTAGACAGATCACGATTTCAACCAAGTCTGGTACAAAGTAGCAGTAATTTATCAAATACTAAGGATAATGTAGAATCCACACAATGATGAAAAACATAGAACAATTGATAGTCTCTAGAGGCAGGTGGGCCTGCTCATGCGTTGATCATGTGGCGATAGGTGAACATGTATTTGAGTGTGCCACTGAATTTGAAGTGGAAAAATAACCTTTTAACCCAAAAAACATTCAAAGGGTTGTACACACAATAAATTTTTAGAGCTATAAAAATCTCCTAATATAGAATAGTCACGCAATTATGGAAGTACTAGAAAGTCTCTAATGATTAGATACATAATTAGTTGTCCCTTACCATTGTACATTCCCATAATAAGAAAAAAAAAAACATCTATAAAGTATTTCCATCATGCACAGTAATACAACACTTCCAAATCGCCTTTCTGATTTTTAACCAGCTAAGTGCACCATTTTTCTTGTGTTTTTACCTTCTTAGTAATTGATTGTAATATTATACCTTGCGAATTGCTAATAGTAAAATATTTTGATTTAAATATTTATGTTTATTAATTAATTTGAATATATTACTATTGTTAACCATTATTTTTATTAAAAATGAGACCACCTTAACCCCCAAACCATTATTTATTTATTTAGGGTGTAATAATTTGGTGAACCTACTTTTTGATCGAACATGCAACCTAGCTTAACTTAGGTTAGATTCCCTAGTTAGGCCTTCTAGTATCAAACCCTAGTCTTCTTAGCATTTCTGTACGGATGAAAATTGACACACGACCTTCAATCCACACTCGACCCCCCGAGGTCGTGCCGGGGTAGCCGATGTGGGAAATGTGGACGGCTAGCTATAGGAGAATCAATGACTAAGGTTTGGTAGTGTGAATTCCTAGTAGATGAGTTGGCACAAATGGGAGATTTAGTGGCTATGAGTGGGTAGCGTAAATTCCCTATGGTTTGATCTACTTGATTGAATCTAAATATTAAACTAGTTTGAAGTGTCCAAATTAACTAAGACGAAGTTAACAATCTATTCTAATATTGAAAAGGGAAACTAATCTAAACAAATCAACAAAACTGAGACATTACAATCACAAACAACAAATTGCTTTTACTCTAAACAAATAAATCCTAAACAAGAAAAATAGTCGGATGTGGCTATTTGCCTATGTAGTTGTGTATTAAGTCTAAACTAATTTAAAATAATAACTTTTCCAATTAATCTATGATATGTAGACAACTTCCTACATATATTCTTCCCTCCAAATCCACAGGGATAAGAAGAAAAAGATCCGTCATTGGGAGTTTCTATGAAAGATGCGAACCTTCTTGGAAATTAATTAACTACTTGCAAATGAAAGGAAATTGATTTCTACTCTGTTTGATATGATGTAATAGTAATAAATTACAGAAATGAAGGAAATCAAACAACAACTCCACCACGCATTCACAGAACAAAGGTAAATCCAGTTGTTTGATAATTTGTCCCCTTAGTTTATCTTTTCAGTTCCTTGTATCCACGTGAGTCCAGAGGTTGGGAATGCAATGACAATAATAGAAGGAAAGCGTTGGAGCAATGGGTAGCTTGAATTGGCAATCTGGAACAATGCAAGTGGAAGAAAGATAACACAATAGAACTATGATTGGCTATGCAGTTAGATCGTGAAAGAAGGCAACTTAACAATTGCAAGGAAGCACAAAATAATTCTCCAGCCATTTTCTTGAAAACAAGCGATCAATTTATAGAAAGTTAGTTGTAGAGTGCACAAGCACACTTGTAGCAATGGGATGCCAAATCATCACATGAAGAGGTAATTAACTATGTAATCAACAATCACAAGTGAAAGAGGAGTTAAGCATGAACAAATCAAGCCTAAATTTAGGAAATTTGACTAAGAAACGCGTCCAAACTAGAGTTGAGTTACATGCGTCAAAGGATGAGTGAACCATTCGGAAAATTCACACAGATCACCATTCAATGCAGAGCGGTGATTACAAGATCGCCGCCTTTCCTGGGTGGTGGTTACAAAACCGCCGCCTAGGCAGGGTGGTGGTTTTGACACTAAAGGCCAAAAACAAAGGAAAATGAAGCGGGGAGCTAGGATGAAGCATCCAGAGGCTAAGTAAGACATACTAGGCTACAAATATAAACTACAAGTAGGTTTTAGGAGCTCAAACACCTTCTAAAAAGATATGAATCATCATTGGGGACCTTTTTGTAACCATTTTCCGACAATGTAGCATGTACAAAATTGGGTGTGTACAGTTTCGCTTCTCTCTTTTTGCATACTTTCCCCCTAGCCTTAAGTTTTATTCTACTTTGTTTGCTCATGACTATTTTTAAACATTTCTTTCACATTAATAAGGGCCACAATCCCTCTAACCAAGTATATGCCCTTCATCAATTCTAGAGTAAGGATAATTTTGTGCCCATATAGGTGTTTTTTACGATGTCAACATCCAATTTAAATACATGCATTAGGCTAATTAGTGATAAAGGACCTATATGTGGCCTTTTCCCCCATACATATGGTCACTATGATCCTTTTGTGAAGAGACTTCTTAATTATCCAAGTTGTGAACAAACTTGGGATATATTCTACTTACTATAACTTACCAACCATGACATCTAACTTAGACATGCAAGATAATTTAGTTTGCATTTCCTATAAATTTCATTATGCCTACATTCTTGTTTTTTGATGGAATTAGTGATCCTTATTTGCATCTTAAGAGCTATCAAATTTGCATGGCCTCCTTTGATAATGAAATAGTCTTAATTAAATAATTTCACAAGGATTTCATAGGAATTTATTCCCATTGGTTTAATCATCTCCCTAGAGGATATTTGAGTACATTTTTAGAACTTGAGAAAGCAATTCTCATTCAACTAATTGACAATTAAGGCTAAAAGCTTACATATGAGTATTTTCTTTCTCTACATCGAGGAAAATATGATCACGTGTTACATTACATCTTACACTTCAAGTCTCAGTGCGAAAATTAATTTATCATCCAAATAATCTAGAAGTTCAATATTTTTAATGGATAATGTACACTCTTAAGGAGAATTTTCTGTACAATACATGTTACTAATTTCACAATCTTTACCTTTCTTTTATTACTTTTGAGTGAGAACTTACACCTCAACGAGTATCCATACCTTCACACTTTGATGTTCTATTCCTAAGAATCAATATGAAACAAGTTATATTATTTACAC
The DNA here is from genome assembly GCA_018340775.1 of Taxus wallichiana var. yunnanensis. Taxonomy (NCBI): domain Eukaryota; kingdom Viridiplantae; phylum Streptophyta; class Pinopsida; order Cupressales; family Taxaceae; genus Taxus; species Taxus wallichiana. Next base: position 180,047,593 of record CM031236.1, on the reverse strand, counting down.
AAATTATAATTATATCCACGTTAAGGTCTTACATCATGGTAATAATTTCCATCACAAAAGTATTCCTAGACCAAAGGTGCTCCCACAAGGCCTCTTATTGCTCCTAAGTGAAAATTACTTCACTTATATTTATCTTGATATTAAATTCACAACATCTTTTTTAGTTTACTTGATAAATTTTTAAGATATTTTCAATATAATGGTCATCACCATCCTCATCATCTTGACCGAGAAACATGTCGACATTTTTATAATTTTCACATTGACAATGGACATTATCGCGACAATATTGGTTATGCATTAGATAAAAAGCACAAGTAAGCCAAATACAAGGGCATTATTTATTTTCACACCCACTATACTTACACTAATGAATATGCATTTCCTCTTCTAAGGCATCAATTTGAGGAGGCCATGATCTCCCTTGATAACCCTTATGGGGATCAACTAGTTTCTTAATATACTACATGTGATGTTTCTTACAGATGATACTTTACTATTCGATCATCGTACTCTCCCAAGTTTAAATTGTTAGGAATTATTAATATTGCTCACATGAATTCTTGTAATGTTTATATTTAGATTATTTGTTGTGAGATATAATCTCATGTATTATATAATGGTTAGAGTTGTTGTGAGTTGTTTTAACAACGCACATATATAGGAGTCTCTCATGGAGAGAATAGTGGGGAGATTTGTTGGAAAAACTTCCATGAAAATAAGAGCTTTCTCTTCTATATATATATACTTGATTTTAATAATGAATTAATGAAGTTCTCTATTTTTTTGTTGTGCAAAATCTGAACAAAAATTTAGATTTGGTATCACAGCGGGTGATAGGAGGTTGGATATATGCTTCTGATGGAGGATTAAATAATATTGGGGGCACTGTCTAGGATTTTGAATGCCCCAATTCATGAGAGAATATTTTGTAGCTTATTGTTATATTAGCTTTTTTAACAATATTTTCTCACAGTAGTTTGATTTATCTCTGTTCAGAAAGGAAGGTTGATTCACATTACTATTCATGAAACAGTCATTTGAGATGCTCTATTCACCATTTGTGCCCATGCTAACATTCTTTCTGTTCACCGATTATTGGTACAGCTTACAAGCCAAGTGTAGCAGTATGACCAACGTCTTGTCGTCTGTTTATATTTTTCTGACGTCTTTTCCCACATGCAAGATTATTTTCTGTCAAGATTGTTCACATATATGATATATTAATGCACCCACACCTTCTGAATTTTCCAATCTAAATTCACATGTCTTCGCAGATCTACCTGATTGTAACAGTCGGGGTTTTTTTTTGTTTACATTCTTCAATTTACACAGTGTGTAATATTCTCTGACAGATTCATGTGTGATGTGGAGCATGAGAAGAAGTAATTCACATAGTTTAAAGAGGAGTTATTTAACCAAAGGATTTGCCTTGAAGAAATCTCACAAAGACATAATCCAATATAAAAAGCAGCATGAAAAGATATGCAGATTCATTCTCAAGTTCGTGGACCTGCTGTGATCAAGACGTCTAAGTTCGCAGACCTGTTGTGATCAACACGTCATTCTCCTTTTGCCATTCATCCAAATCTATGACTGAAGCAAATCCACACGTGGACGCCATATTTACATGTTTTAAGGTATTGTAAAAGTCTTCCTACATATTTTTAATGTTTATTATGGTCGTTAGGTTGTCAATTCGAATAAGTTTGTGGTTAGGTTTCTCGTGTCTAATTCCTGATTGTTCAATATCCATCTACATTATTTATATGTTTCATAAAGTCTATTATTTAGTTTGTTATAATTGTGTCATGTGCTAGATGAATTTTCAGTTTGTGTCATTCGCATTTTCATTTAAAAAGTAATATTGTCATACAATGTCAAATAGTCGAGTCGTCATATCATCAAATAATGTCAAATGTCATTTAAATTGTGTATTGTTGTGTAGTTTTTGGTGTCAAGAGTATGTACGTGTGTCTTTCATGTTATAATTTTGTCGTCTAATCAAATTTGAGTCATTATCACTTTGTCTAAATATATTATTGTCGAGTGTCTTGTCAAAAGTTCATTGTAAGTTAGACTCAAAGTGTCAAAAATAAAATAATAATGAAAAAAATTGCAGCGTGGACGCATTTTCGATGTTACCCAACGTCCGAAAAATAAAATATTTCACATTGCGGGGGAGATAAAATAAAATCAATGTGGAGACTATTGAGTGTCCAATTCAAATCCAACTAGAGCTAGCAACATGTTACTCTGGAGGATGGAGGCACAGGAGGATGGAGGACAACCAATGACCTCTCGTCAGCCGCAAGCGATAGGGCCACAAAATGAGGTTGTGGCATTTTGTTTCAGTGTGTTTTTTCTAGTTGCAGTGTACCTGTCATTTTTTGTATTCAGTTTACAATATGTTCATGTTATAATAAAGTGAGCATATTCCTATGTACTTTCCTGATGTGAAAATATAGTGGAAAGATGAAAGCACAAGGAAAAATCAGCATCATGATACTTGAAGAGGATGAACAGGGTTCATACCTTGGACAAGGGTTCATATCGGATGAGCAGGGGCTCATACCAAGGTTGTTGGTCAACCTTTTCAAAACCATTAGTGTGCCAAGATCATGAGCACGTAGGGGCAACAAGCTGCAGAAGAAGTGTGATTGTTTTTCTCCCATGTTCGCACTAAGGGGGGAATGTTAGGAATTATTAATATTGCTCACATGAATTATTGTAATGTTTATATTTAGATTATTTGTTGTGAGATATAATCTCACGTATTATGTAATGGTTAGAGTTGTTGTGAGTTGTTTTAACAACTCACGTATATAGGAGTTTGCGGAGAGAATAGTGGGGAGATTTGTTGCACAAACTTCCATGAAAATAGGAGATTTCTCTCCTATATATGTACTTGATTTTAATAATGAATTAATGAAGTTCTATGTTTTTGTGTTGTGCAAACTCGAACCAAACTTTAGAAAAATGGTTTTGTTAAATATAAAATATATATACTACAAGATAATCACATGATAATAAATAACACATACACATTTAAGCTACAAGGAAATTATAATTTAAAAGCTATCAATATTTAAATAACATCAAATAATAACATTGTGTCCTTAGAGCCTAGAGTGACCAATCATCCATTATTATGCTAACTCATCCATATATAATCCACACCCTTTTGAGTTGGGGAAACTATCCTATTTAATCCTTTCTAGGTTCTTCATAATATCATCAACACAATCACATCTCATACTTGAAGGCTTACTCGAGTGTAATCTTATATCTCTCCTCTTCCTATCAATCTTGATGCAAGTGAGCCTCACAATATATCTTTGGACTTTCATGCCTATCGTGGTTTTCATATGTATAAGACACTTCACTAATCAATTCTTCAAAATTTGTCATGTTATACAAGATCTTATTGATGTTAGTTCTATTCAAGAACATCTTTATCGTATTCTAATAAAACATATTACAATTACTTTTGGGTCAAAGCACAATGTTGTGTCCCACTTCATGTCCCAAAAACGCGAGTAAGAAGTTGGGCGGGATCGGAAATCGAGGTTGTTCGCGCGAACACCCCTTTCGCGTGAACCCCCTTCGCCTGAACTGCCACGTAGGATGAAGAAAATGGTTCGCGCGAATGGGGGTTCGCGCGAACACGCTTCGCGCGAACCCCCCGAATTCAAATAATTTTGGCGGCAAAGAGTTATATATAGATATTTATATAGTTCTGGGCGGCAGATTTAAGGTTTGGGGGTTCGGGCGAAGGGGGGTTCACGCGAACCCCCTTCACGCGAACCCCCTTCACGCGAACCCCCCTTCGCGCGAACCCCCCTATGTGGCACCTATGTGGCACCTTTGTGGCACATTTTGGCGCCAAATCCATTTGGAGGATAATTTTATGCCAAAAAGTGCCACTTAGGTGCCACGTAATTAGGGTTAACGAATGAATAAAATTACAAAAATTTAACACAAAATACAGAATTTTATTAGCTTTCTAAAAATATAATTTTTATTTTTTAAAAATATGTTTTACTATTTATTTTTTATATTTTGCTAACATATGGTATTTTAGGACAATCAATTGTACACAATCAACCCAATTTGAAAAATAGCAAAAAATATCAAAAATTTTGAAAAAATTAAAATTACTATTTATTGAAGTCTTCTTCTTACCTGTGAAAAAAAAATCAATTTTGATAAAAATCTTAAAAGTTATTAGCATAAACATTTGTACACCATTTATTTGAAAATATTTTTACTAAATAATTAATTAAAAAAATATAAGTCCAAAAAATATGAAAATTTGACAGCACCTCAAAATTCAAATCTTAAACATATATCTAAAATTTCATGGTGAAAAATAAATTTTCATTTAAAAAAACCACTTGGGACAGTCATTCCTCTTTTATAACATAAGAAACAACGTATGAATAAAATTAAGAAAAAGATCGTTTTTTTGTAATTTTTTTATAAAAAATTTACATGTATTCTACACTCTAAATACAACATTTCGTTAGTTTGTGGAATTTCATGAATGTGTATGGTTTTATGGCTATTACCTTTAGAAAATCAATGAAACTGAAAATTCATGTGTATAATGGTACAAAACATACCAAAAAGTGGGACATTTTATTGTGCTTTTACCCTTTTATTACTATTATTTTTGTAGATAATGATGCATTTGCTTCTATCATTCCTGCTACTAATGATTTGCATACTACTATTGCTAATGTACCTATTCATATTCACTCAATCCAAGCCTTTAGTCCATAATATCTTTAAGCATTTAATTACAATCGATGTTTTCATGTCATTTCAAAAGCACCCTTTTCCTACATCCTAAGACCAAGTCAAGTATGTCCTACTCCTAGTGTGCATAATTCCATTTTGCGTTTTGACCCTCCCACCCCTACACATTTCTCTCCCTCCTTTATAGTATTATATGGTAGCTCTTGTTATGCTCTTTATTTGTAAAAACATATATTCTGCGAATATAAAAATATTCAAATAATATCATGATCACATAATCATTCAAATATTGTTAAAATACAAGATTAGGACATGCATATGACTTTATTACCTAGTTATTTACTTTATACATGTTGTTTTTCATATGGTTTGACAAATAACATATTCTATATATTCATTACATACATGCATTTCACGAGGTATTTGAGCATGATGAAAGGCATACACATGACTATATAATGCTTAGATGTTTGACCTCTACTCTCACCCATAGGTCAATTAATATCTAGGGGCATATTTCACATTATTAGGTTTTATTCTTTCATTATATAGTGTTATTTCACACTCTCATTATGCTCATATTATTTATTGTTCTTTATGTGAAAGTTATTTAAACTAATATAATTAACCCACGCACTTCTGTGCAACCGTAGCATTTTTTCTCTATGTGCCTCCATGATACTTTGTTAGTTTTGTATTCGCTTGCTTGCTTGTCTTCTTATTTGCATGTATGTAGCCTTTGAAAAATTCTATCCATGTGTGTGCAACGCTTTGGTGTCCCTTATTTGTATCCTCTATTGACTTTTCTCATGCTTTTTTGTTTGTGTGTGACACTCATGTGTCTCTTGTATGTGGTTATTTTCCCTTTTTATGGCTAATATGTGACATTACTTGTGTACTTGTTTGTTGTCATGCTTCCATACTTCTAAGCTTGTTTACCTCTACACTTGTTTACTCATATGCTTATTTTCCTCTATAATTGTTTTCTAATATGCTTTTCTTGATATCTTTATGTGTCATGCTTTCTACCATGCACTATTTTGCAGAGCATAATATCTACGGTGGTCAACTACAACAAGCCCTTAATGTGATCCCACATTGACTATCTTAAATATATGACATTGACACACATAATTTCTTTTGAGCCAAGTGATCTATTTACAAATCTCACTCACCTCAAAAGACATGGAATTGAGTGGGGTTATCACACAACAATATATGAATTTTAGACATCAGACAAAATAGAATAAAATAAAATATAGATACACATGGAATAAGAACATATACACAACAAATTAAGAGTTTACAAAGATACAAAACCATCCAATAGGGGATGAAATCGGTAATAATTATGTCAGGATGGAAAATTTCATCTTAGGCACTTTTCTATTGACAATTTTTTCATTTTCTAAAACATAAAAACTTTAATATGTTTACTATACATATTTAAGAATAATTGGCATAATCTAGCATATAGTTTACTATATTTTGGTATATAATGTGAGGGGAATGATTACTTTGTCCCCTTTTGACTTTGTACATCTTGAAGCGATTTACAGACATTGTATATAGTCTTGGGCCTCCTTATTTTTTATTCAACATTATGTGCTTAACAAAAATGGGAAATTACACAATGGGGGCATTATTATACATCATTCCCTTTAAACATTGTACTATATTACATAATTGGGCCTAAATCCATCTTCGGTGGTGTTATTTGTGGGAAGAAGCTTCTAGGGTGAGTAAAAGCCTTGTGATACCCTTATTTTCACTCTTTTAAGGAGGCTTTAGGGTTACTATAAATCAATGTATCACTCATCCCTATTTTAGAAGGTTATTTGGATGACTAGAAGGCCTTGTGACACCCTTATTTTGGTTTTAAGTCAAGCGACCACTAATTATCTTGTAGATCCAACATATCCATCAGTAAATTACAGAATGGCCATCCCTAATCCTCCAATAATTTAGTTCAACCACATATCTCTAAGCACATCATAAGGGAGCTTCTCCTTTGGAAAGATAAATAGGTGTACTCCTTCCTTGTTTTGTTACTTTACAAATTTACAAGCTTCAAATTCAATTACAATGTTCGATTACATTTTCTAATCAAATTTAAAGTTTAAATCTTTGTACAAACATTGAATAAACTCTATGTTGTAGGTTTCACTTTGTATATCATCCCAACACTTAATAAAATCAAACACCTCATTTAAATACAAAGTTGTTTACACACTTAGGTATATTTTACTTTAAACACGCAATTTCATTTCATAATTAAATGGGGGAAATGTAGACACCTTAATTTAGTAATTTATCATTAATGACAAAATTGGATTTATCCATAAATCATGACTTACATGCACACATTTAGCATAATTAATATCCTTAGTCCAATGTATGACTTTCAAAATGCTTAATTGCTCATAGTATATTCAAAAAAACACTAGTCTATCACCGCTAATTATCATGCAAAAATTTTATGTCAAAAAGAGAACTATACATATCCTTGTTAGGTCTAAAATTAAATGTTTCAGCTTTTGTATTTTTATGGATTGCTTTCCTCATGAGTCTACCTTAATGTGAAATTACACCTATGAATCCATATATAAACAAGTCAAATGCACTCTTTCTTATATTGGGTAGCTCTACAAAAGCGGAGGTTAGCATTAATATAATCAGTGTTTCCGAGTAGATTCCAAAAAAGGAGGAAGAGAAAAAGCAAAAATAGAAAAAGAAACTATACATAGCCATAAGGTCAGCCAGCTTGATAAGCTCCATCATCATTCGTAGTCAAAATATCCGAGTCCAAAAAAGGAGGAAGAGAAAAAGCAAAAATAGCATTTCTAGTGGATTCCGTGAAGGCCTCCCATCTTGAATCTTTCGGCATTTCTAGTGGATTTGAAGGCACCCAATCTTTCGGCTGGAGCTTGCTCAGAATAGAGGAGACCATGTCGGCTCTGCATTGATCACCATGAGCGTCAGCAGACTCAGAATCAGCAGGATTTGAATCCATCAAGGAGTGGAGTGGAGAGTGTCAGCAGCAAAAAAAATTTCGTCGAGGAGAGCCTTGGAACCAGCAGCCTGGGAGATGGGATCCGCAACCGGTTGAGAGACATCACACTGCTCCGAACCCGGGGAGTCGGGGTATAGCTTGGCCAAGCCCAAGAGATCAGCGGCTTGAGAGTAATCAGGGCTAGAAACAGGGGAAGAGGCTCGACCACTGGCTTCAGTGCCTTCCAAAAAAAAGCACGAGATGGGAGTGGGCATGGGAAAGGAAGGAATGTCCGGGGGGATGGAGGCAGCACGGGGGACTCACAATAGCCACGTCAGAGTCCGAAGCAGAGGAGAGAAGCAGGCGACGCCTACGCCGAGAGGAGCGGAGGGAGGAGGAGGAGGGGCGAGGAGAAGGAGAAGGGGAGCGGCGGCGGTGACCCAACTTGGGGGGAAAGCGGAGAAAATCAGAGTGAGAAGCGGCGACAGAGAAAAGCAGGTAAAGTAAACCTTGGTGAAGGATGACGCCCTCGCCCTCCCGAGCTAACTGCCGAATGTTCAAGAGACTGAAACAAGAAGGCCGCAAGATTGATTTTCTTCCCCCATCTGAGATGAGAGAGGATGAAGAGGTGAGGACCGAAAACCAACCTGTATCTGCCGTCGATAGTGAAATATCGCATAATAACCTCCGCCACTCTGTCCCAGGGAGCAGGCAGGGAATCCCGAGTATAACCAGAAAGATATTTCTTCGGCCTGTCACCAGGGGCGTTAAAATCTTGAATTTCCACGTGAAGCGACCGTTTGTAGTAAATATCACCTGCAGCAGGAAGGCCGGTGGCGTCAGCAATGGCGTTCGTGGAAATGGTGAAGCGGGTGTTGCCGATTTGGACCCGACCCTTCGACCAGGAGGCCGTGACCGCATAGGAAACCAGCGCAGAATAACCGGTCATCTTTTCCAGAAAAGTGGCTATACCATTTTCCAATAAAATATTCCACACCTCTTCATCATTCTTAATCGGCTCGCAATTGTCGGGCTCAAGGCGCTTCAATTGACCCCCCATGGATTGAACGCTAGGATAGTTACAGAAAAGCAGAATAAAGAGGGCGAAACCAGCTTAAACAGGTCAGGATAGCAGTCGGACGAGATATCATTGCACTTTCGCCACGTCTTCAGATGATTAATGTGGCGATAATGCCCGTTCGTGCGGGGATTTCTCGCATCAATACAAAGCACCTTAATCAAAAGCCCCTCGATAAGAGTCCCATCCATTAACTTCGCCATAATTACCGCCGTCCTTTGATGAGGCCAAATCAAGATAGCCGAGACCCGAGTCAGCCCTTTACTCCGCCAGTCAGCAATGGGGAGTATCATTATGAGCGATTTGGCTGAGATCATTCGGGAAGTTATCAGTCCACCTTTGCTGATTCTCAATATGGACACCAATATTAGCAAGGAGGTCGGCCGCTTTATTTCCTTCCCGTAGAATATGCTGGAACTGGACTTGAAGGAAAAATCTTTGCAGAACTCTGATATCAGCAATGATGTTTCTAATCGACCAATGACCAGGATCATTCGTGAAGGAGATTGATGATGTTGAGGGAGTCACTTTCAACTTGGAGAGGATCATTACCCAAAATGATGGCCATCTCAAGACCTTTGAGGATTGCCAAAGCTTCCGCACGATGGTTGGAGCCAATATTAAAATTGTGGGCAGAGGCAGCAACAATATAGCCCGAAGAGCAACGGAGAATGGCACCTCCTCCAGACATACCAGGATTGCCTTTCGAGGCACCATCCGTGTTGAGTTTTTTCCATCCCCTTGGAGGGGGGGTCCAGCAGACTAAATTACGATCAGTGAGAGTACTTTTACATTGAATGGATAATATCTTCTGCCACTCCAGGGAATAGCATATTTGGATTTTTTGCTGATATTTGGTCCACGTAGTCAGATTGATATTTTCTTGGAGAGCCAGAGCAATCTGAATAGCCACCTGACAAGGATCAAGACTTTTTTCTTTGAAGATTCTTCTGTTTCTTTCTTTCCATATGCCCCATAATCCGTGCGGGAGGAGGAGTTTCCACGCCAAGTTCAAAATCGGATGAGTGAAAGGAGAGCTCCATTGAGAAAGGGTATCCTGAATGGAATCCGGGAAGATCCAATAAACTCCCAACCTTGATAAAAGCCACTGCCAAATAATTTGCGAGAAAGAGCAATGGATCAAGAGATGAGCAGAGGACTCCGCTTCATTAGCACATAACACACATATTGTGGGGAGAGAGAAACCCCTTCTTTTTAGATTCTCCCCAGAGAGGAAAGCATTCTTGGAGGAGATCCAAGAGAAAAAACCAATTTTGGGAGTGATCTCATTTGGCCAGACTTTGGAAAGGGGGACCTTGGTCAGCACGATGCAAAGAAAGATAAGCAGCCTTAACAGAGAAACAGCCCGACGGGGAGAGGGGCCAAATAATCTCGTCTTCAATATGGGAGGAAGGGATGTATATGGAAGATAGAACCGCTTTGAGCGAAGACAGCAGGTGACGCTGCAGATCGTTGATATCATCCCACTCCATAATATCCCAAGAGGGAGTGGAGTTCACCATCTTCCAATAGCCCGAAGCTAGTCTACCATGTTTATTGATGATGCTTCTCTTAATAGGGTTCCAGGTAGGATCAAGATCAAGGGGTTCTTCTCCAATCCAAAAATCCCTCCAGAAATCAATGAGGCGACCATTCCCAAATTTCCATTTAGTGCCAGCACGAATGATGGGAAGAGAGCTACTAATAGAGTTCCATATGGCAGAACCTCTAATAGGCATGGAAGTGAGCAGATCTTCGTTATTAGCAAGATATTTGGCTCTGAGCAGATGGGCCCAACAAGAGTCCCCTTTAGCCACTTCCCAAGCAAGTTTGGCCAGAAGGGCTCCATTCATTTCATTCATTTTTCGAAGACCGAGTCCTCCATGAGAAGTTGGCTTACAAACCTCTTTCCAAGCCACCAGATGGATCCTTTTCTTATCTTCAGATCCAGACCACAGAAAGTTCCTTTGAATCTTTTCCACAACCTCCCTCACAGAACTAGGAATCTTGAGCAGGGACATGAAGTAAGTAGGCAGGTTTTGAAGAGTGGCTTTCACCAGTTGGAGCTTGCCAGCCTGACTGAGCAGGGCCCCTTTCCAAGCAGCCAGCTTTTTTTGATACCTTTCAATGACAGGGTTCCATAAATTTTTTGATTGCCTTCCTTGGAAGAGGGATGCCAAGATAAGAGGTGGGGAGATCAACAATAATACAACCAAAGATATCAGCAATCTTTCTCTGAGACCTAGGGGGCGTGTTTATGAAGGAAATGCTGCTCTTGTTGAAGTTGACAGTTTGCTGAGAAGCTGATTGATAAAGAGAGAGGATATCCATAATTGCCCGCGCTTCAATAACAGAGGCTAGACTCAGCAAGGTGTCGTCAGCAAACTGACTATGAGTGGTCGAAGGACAATTTGAAGTGATTTTCAAACCAGAAATGATGGATTGATTTTTAGCCGCTTCCAAAGCTCTGCTGAGAGAGTCCGCCATTAGAACAAACAAGAAAGGTGACAGGGGATCACCTTGCCTGATACCTCTGCTACTTTTGAAGAAACCCGCTGGAATACCATTAATAAGTATAGAGAAGCAAGGGGTCGAGATACACGAGAAAATCCAGCTACACCACTTGTTGTCGAAGCCAAATTTTTCCAGAACTTTAATTAGGAAAGGCCAGCTGACTCTGTCAAAGGCTTTTTGCATATCCAGTTTTAAGATCATTCCAGGGGACTTCGCAAGAAAGGCCGAGTGAATGGCTTCATGAACAGTAATAATACCTCCTTGGATGAGACGGCCTTTGATGAAGCCGTTCTGATTATGAGAGATGAGGTCCGGCATAAGAGGTTTAAGTCTGGAGGCCAACATCTTAGTGATAATCTTGTAAGACGTGTTGCAAAGACTTATTGGCGGAAATTGGACACATCTTTAGAGTTATGCACTTTTGGGGCGAGAGCCACAAAGGTGGTATTCCATTCCTTAAGCAGATTGTTGTTCATTTGAAATTCATTAACTGCTTGGAAGAGGTCCTGCTTGATGATTTCCCAAAAGACTTGAAAGAAGGCAGCAGGAAAGCCGTCAGGACCCGGAGCTTTGTCTCTCTTCATAGCAAAAACTGCCTTATGAATTTCCTCCATAGAAAAAGGCTTGGTCAGATTATTATTCATCTCAGGAGACACCAGATGCGGAATATGCTGGAGCATTTCATTCATTGATTGTTCCGGAGGGGGCAGATCAGCATGGAGGAGATTGGAATAGAAGGATATTAGCTCATTGGAGATATCAGACTCATCAGTTAGCAAGTTCCCTTCCGACGACACCAACTCCCGGATCTTGTCTCTAGCTTTATGCTTACAAGCAGTGATGTGGAAAAATTTGGTATTACGATCTCCCTGCTCAAGCCAAAGGGCCCGAGATCGTTGCCTCCAATAGGTCTCTTCTTCTTTAAGAGTGTTATGATAATCACTGAGAAGAGAGATTTCCTGTTGATGAGGTGATCCAATCTACCAACAACCTCGATTTCTTCAGAAATTTTTGCCAGTCTCTGAGTTAGCTCCCGCTTGCGAAGCTTGATGTTACCGAAGACCTTCGACTTCCATATCTTGAGTTGTTTTTTAATTTCTTTGAGTTTGCTGGAAAATCTGAACATATTAGTGCCATCGATATTGATATTCCACCACTGCAACAAGGGGGGTCAGCTGGTTATTATCAAGCCAGGCTAGCTCAAACCTGAAGGGAGGGTTCTTGGCATTTATTTTGTGATTGGCGCTTAACAGAAGAGGGCTGTGGTCGGAGGCCGCCCTAGGCAGGGAGTTGAGGTAGAAGTCAGGAAAGAGAGAGATCCAGTCCAGAGAGCCTAGAGATCTATCCAATCTGCATTGTATGTGGTTCCTGCCCATTCTGCGGTTTGACCAAGTGTAAGAAGAGCCGTGGAGATCCATATCCAGAAGGGAATTCTCCCTTATGAAGTCAGCCAAAGCCTCCATGCTAACCGGCATGGCAGCCATACCTCCCTGTTTTTCCGAAGGATAAAGAGGGCAGTTGAAATCGCCCATAATTAGGGTGGGGATTTTACCACAAGTGATGATGAAGTTAGTGATATCATTCCAAAGTTTTCCACGATGGGTCTCCAAATTTGGGGCATACACATTGATAGCAATCCAAGAGAAGTCCATCCCTACTTCTTGGAAGAGGATACATAAAAAATTGGGGTGCTTGAACGGCACTCCCCTTTGAGACTTCTGGGATCCCACATAGTACAAAGCCCCCCTGAGTTCCTGTGGACGGTTGAGATTCAAAAGAAGCTGCTGGCCAGAGTTTAAGGAGGCGATCATCCTTTTTTAGTTTGGTTTCCTGTAACATTATGATATCAGGAGAGTGCTGAATTTTGATGTCTTTGATGACTCTTTGCTTTTGAAGAGAGTTGAGCCCTCTTATATTCCAAGAAATGATCTTCATTTCTTTGGTTTGGGTTTATTCCCCACCACCATGGGGATTGTACTTTGAGTTCCTTGCGCAACATTTGTGGCTGCTTCTTGTTGAAGCTTAATACTGCTCGGAATTCTGCCCCGAGCTTTTTCCAGGCCTATATCAGGTTTCTTGTTGCTGCTTCTAGTAAGGCGATGAGAGAAACTATCATCAGAAGAGAGATCCGTGGGGGAGGGGACAGAGTCCACAGCAGGCGGACAGAGGGGAGACAGGGTGGGAGGATCCATGGAGGAGGGAATCAAAGGAAGGGGAGGGAAGGGAAGAGGAACTGAAAAGGCGAAGGGGGGAGGAGGTAGCCAGGAGCAGGACCTCTCCAAGAGAGGAAGAGGCGGGGAGATCCGAGGAGGGCAAAGGGGGGATGAGAGGTTGAAAGGCCAGAGAGGAGGGAACGACCTCAGAAGCAGGATCAGAAGATGTGTTGATTTCTCCATCCTCAAGGAGAGCGAAGGAATTTGAAGTGGGTATGATCGGGATCTCAAGAGAAGACGATTTGGGCATAAATTTGTTTTTGATTTTTGGGGATAGGGTTTGGGGCTTAGGTTTTGGTTGAGGTTTAGATGGGCAGCCAGAGGCCCGATGGCCAAGTTTTTTGCAGAAGGAGCAAGCTTGAGGGATATATTCGTAATCAATGGGTTGCTTCCAGTTTCCAAAGTCCGAAATAAGCTCAATATCTTTTGGTAAGGGGCAACTAATATCAGCATTAACACAAAAACGAGCATGAATGAATCTAGTTTTTGCTTTTGTTGCTTGATCAATAGCAATTAAAGAGCCTATTGAGAGAGCAATACCTTCAATAACCGCCGGGTGCCAGAACTCCAGAGGGAGCCCCGGGAGGCGAACCCAGATTGGGGCTTGGGTCATGGATTCCGTGTGTGGGTTGAAACCTGGAGACCATTTCCTGAGATAGAAACCCCGCCTGCCGAAAAACCACGGACCACCTAGCAGAGCTCTAGCGAAGTCTTCTTTCAAGCTGAAGGAGAATAAAATGAAACCATTAGGCATAGCCGCTATTTCTAGCGCTCCACATGGATGCCATTTTAATCGAGCCCATTTTTTTATATCCTCCAAAGGGGGTCTAGGTCCCATCAGAGTGCCCACCAAGGACAGATCACGTGAAGCAGTAGCAGCTTCCGTGATATGAGAGGGGATGCGCAGGGAAAAGGACCCATCAGTCAGTGAGGGGGAAAGCTTTTCCGAGCTATGAGCCGATGTGGAACCCTCCACAACTTTAGACCATACGTCGGGCGGCTTTGGAGAGAGGGACCCGACAGGGGGGCCCCGATCCGACTGAGAGGGGTCGGCATCCAATCCGAGAACTGAGATAGCGAAGGACGCAGCAGCGTAAACAAGACGGAGCGAGTAAATGCACTCATTTACTCGCGTAGTACTTTTTAAGATAATTTATTGCAAATATAATTCTTAAATCTCTCCAAGATATCCTAAATTCCTAAAAAGTAAGCGACACACTTTAGGAACAAACACTACCACAATGGTATGAAGCATGCTCAACTAGGTTAAAGAGCCATGTTTCCCAAGGTAGAGACAATCTAAGACATAACAAGCTAAACATGCCAAGCCATTATTACATACTCGAGTGATCAAATTACCGTATCTAATTACATCGAGTTAGATATCATATGTTATGTGAGATATATGTGCAATATAAGGCCTCTTCGTATTGCAAAAGTAGGTGGTGTATAGATTGCACTTTAACCCAAAAACTAACATTTTTGTAGGATCTCATACCTATGGTTATGGTTTGAAGTTATTTATTATCATTTATTAGAGGATGTTGCACATGTGTAACACATAAGGTTTCATAACAAATCTTATTCTAGAGGGTCATACAAACACTAAAAGTTTTAGAAATATAACACCTCTTGGTAGGTGAATAGAATTTGATCCAATAATCAAATATGAGGAGAATAATACTTCATATAATCTTTGAGATAAATAGAAAATAGATAAATGGCATACACAAAATAACATGGTATGTAAGATATATCTTGGGAAACACTTTCGGTAAAATTCCAACACAATAACTTATCTCCTTATTGTAATAACTCAACCATTTTACCATATAATAATGTATTTACTTAATTATACTCTATCTTACTACATGTCAAACTATATGTAAGAACATTAGTAGGTAACCGTCAAAATGGTATTACAAAGCAATGGGTATCAAAATCTTGGGGTAGGAATACAATCCATAACCATTCCACATAAACATTAATTATCTCACCACCCTTAATATCACAGGTAAAAATACCTATATTGCTCACGAAATCCTATAAATGGGACCCCAAACCCCCAATTGGAGGGGGTCGTACCCCCAAACCCTGCAACTAGGGCAATGCCTTAGACCACACAAACTATATTAGTTTATATAGTCTAAGAAGAGTGTAATACATGGAATATATACAACACAATACCAACATTATGGAATAGTTAAATAAGTATGGAAATGTCGAAAAGTGTCTAAAAGTTCGCATGTACATAACTCGATAGTTTTGTCTCTTACTCGCCTTGTATAATTATAAATAAAGCATCTCAGTAAAAGACTTTCATACTCCAAAGTGATAAAACCTACCAAATTAGCTTCACGCGTCTTTAATAAGCTAAGTACGCCCTCTTTATTGTCTTTTTACCTTCTTAAGCAATCATTTCTAATATTTTATCTTGTAAATTTCTAATAATATTATATTATGATTTATAGATTAATGTTTAATCATTAATGCAAATATATTACCTATAACTAACCCTTAATCCTACCACATAAAAACCAAATCCTTAATTATTTGTTTAGGGTGTAATGAATATTGGAAAAACTATGTCCCTAGGTGTTTGTTGTCTTTTACCATCAAATCTCTAAGTTGTGTCAATGGTACCTGCAAGCTATTGTGTAGAATAGGTGAGAGATGTAAGAAGTGGCATCATGTAACTTAGATTATGGCTAGATCCATTTTCTACCATGACAATTTGAATTGGTTTTTAATCGATGTATGAACAAATAAATATAGATTGAGATATTTCTTCCTCATGAATGAATGCCTTTGAATCTAAGAATGAAATAGGGGAATAACTAATTTCAAATGTGTGTGACACCATTTATATTATAAATTATATGAATTTTTGATGCGTAAGTTAATGGATGAACAATTTGATTAGGTAATGAATCAATAAAAACATATGCACGAATTAGGTTGAACAATAATTGTGTTGGTAGGTGGATAAATATATTGCATATAAACTAGGTATTACTATTGAGTAAATATTTGATTTTATTTCATAGTCCAATACACCAATTTATATAATTTCCACAACAATGATGATAACCGTAGGTGGGCATGAAATTTAAAGCCTCGTTGTTTGGTTGTGTTTATAATAATAGATTATGATAATTGTGTGATATTACACTCGAGTAATTATAAACACCAAGTTGTATACTTCAATATTTGATTATGTTCTATTTGGTTTGCATCCCGTACACATAACTTATGTGTACAAATAGAGCTAAAACACACTATCCTAAGCTATTTTTAGACTTACAATATCTTATCCTACTACTCAAACACCCACAAGAACAATACTATTGTTTAAAAACCCTTAGGTCTCTTGCGTGGAAAATATCGACCTCTTATAAAAAATTATTTCCTCACTAGATATAACCATTAGGTAGGGATATGATCTATATGGAAGTTTTGTCCCTATGGTTATTTCATCCGAGATCCTTCCTAATTCTCATATTTTCTTTGTTTGTCTTTATTACCCATCCTAGGTAAGCTTTCGTGAAAAATATAACATGTGGAGTAATATAACTACAATTTAAACTCACTCCTTTACTCACATGGAATTTTCAAGAGCTAATCTATCATTATCTATCAAATCTCAAGCAACAATTGCCCAACTATTCTATAATTCAAAATAATAAATTAGGAGCAGCCTGTATACAAGTATGAAACACTCTAAACCATGTTAAGAGTAAACAAAATGATATTCAACCAAGAAGACATCAATCTAATTGAAATAAAGCATTATCAAGTATTAAGATCCAAATTCTAGTTTCATCCTCACAATTACAATTTCTATAAGTGGAATAATATGTGGGTTTGATGGATCTTTAGAGTTGTACCATGTAGGTGGTGCAAGGGTGCCATAAATCAAACTGCTCACCCATTTTCACGTGTATTCCAAAGAGAGATAGGGTTTCAAGAGATTGTCATTTATTATTCATACACATCTAATGTGATTGAAAATAAAAAATGGGTAGAGAATACTTGAGACGCAGACACACCAATAGAGCCAAACTTATTTAATTGTTTAGACTAAGATGACTTTTGTATGGTGTTATTCTCCTTATGGGCACTATTTTCAAACGTAGTTTCCATTGTGAGTCTAGAGATGAAGTAAACACATATCATTTCCAAAATGTTCTTTTATGTTCATACCCGAATCAATGCAAAACTTATAGAAATCTAAGTGCACCCATCTTCTTTTTATTTATATATTTTGCATGTTCCTTAATGAATTCTAATTATCTCAATAATTTTAATGCACTTTCATCTCCATGTATAATTGTTTGTTTTTAATCGAATGTATATATTTTATAGATTTTAATGTAATTAAGATAATAAACTCTAAAATTAAGCTTTTCATTCTAAATCGGGTTAAATAATTTGGTGAATATTTAATTTATTCAACACGACCTTCCAAACCCTTGGTTTAGCTAGGGTTTCTTATTTTAGGCCACAATGGATTGCTTATCTCGTAAACTATCTACTTTGGAATTCATGCACAAAACCACAATTATATTGTTGTTCTACTTTCAAATAAAAATGACAGTTGAGCTAGTGATTGAATTTTGTATGCCTTAGAACTAAAATTTGCAAGATAAATGAATTAACACACACACATACGCCAAGGATTTTTAAGTTGGAAACCTCCAGAGGAGGAAAACCAATCGGGAAGTGAAGCCAACTCTTTCTTCCCTTTTTACTTTATTGGCCAATTCAAAATTTAAGAGATACAAACTTTACAATAAGTGAGAAAGGAAATTGACAATGTCTCACACTTCCTCCCAACTACTTGACTGCTTTATTCTCAAACTCTTTCTTCTACAAACTCAATTCCAACACTTTAGAACTCTTACACTTACTCCCATGAAGTCTCTTACTTCCGATAATCAAAACTCTCCTTCCTACATGTATTTATAGCCTTTCTCATGTCCTCCCGTGCATTGGAGGATGGGAAAGGTCATGGAGGAGAAGAGACACGAACAACCTTTCCAATTCTGGGATTGTTCATTTCAAATTTTATTTTGTCTATGAAAAATGACATGACCGCCACCCAATGTAGGTGGTGGTCATAGGACCGCCGCTTGTTTGGGTGGCGGTTACGTAACTTGACCACTTTGTATAGAGCGGCGGTTATGTTAACATATAGACAAAACCTCTGTTTCTTCATTTTTCTTCTTTGTTGTTGGTTGATCTAATGAAGTATAGTCATTTTGGATCCCTATGGATCCCGCCTAAAAAACCCTAAATGTCATTAGTGTTTTCTTTTTCAACATAGTTTGTACATTCTGATATATTCTTCATGTCCATAAGGTTTAGGCTAATGTTTCGTTGGAAGATAATGATTAAGTGGTCTCGACCAACCCTTAATGTATATGGGTTCATCACTAATATGCAGGTTAATATTTAATACTATGAAATATTTATATTTCTATTATTAAACATGTTAACCTAAGTATAAACTTTAGGTTAAATATGTAATATCATGAAATGATTATATTTCTAATATTAAATATTATAAACTTAGATGTATGTGTCAACCATTTTAGGTTGAAAGGTGGGTCAAGAGACATACCATCACCTTATATAAAAAGGATTTTAGGTCCTTATTTGATATATTCAGAAATATATCAAGTCAAAAATCAAGTTATTTTGTTTTACCCTTGGTAAATAGGGTTTCAAAGGAAGAGGTGATCTTCTCGGATGCAAAATAAGATTCTTTGACCCCTGTTGTGAATGACGAGCCATTGCTTTTCTGAAGTAAATAAGTTCTCTGGAAAGTAAAGGTTATTTTCAAAGTGGTTTTTACCCTATCGGGGTTTTCCACTATAAATATTGTGTCATATGTTTTTATTTCTGTAAGTATTTCTTTATTTACTTATGTTATGATGTAATCTTTATTCAAATATTTATCAGTAACATTATATAATATATAAGTTGATCAAATCCGTATTTATTAGAATCCTCAAATTCTAACATGGTATCGAGAGCGAGGTAAATTAAATAAATTAAAATCAAATATTTTATATTTTATTTATTTAATTTTTACGAGTTTTTTCAACTAACCTAAAAGGGTGTTTAAAAATATCCGGTCCCCTTTTTTTTTTCCCAATTTATTTTGGCATTACATTTATGCAATTAAATTCTCTGTAAAATTTGTAGGGTTTTTCAATTTTAAATCCGTAATTTTTTTAGGGGGAGATGTAATATGATATGATTCTTAATTTCATTTACATTTTGTAAATTATATGAAATTAATATTTGTTTAGAGATTGATGTGTGCACAGTGAAGAAGGCTTCAAATATTTACATGTGTGAAAATCACATACGTAAAAAAGAAATGATTTATTACTATATGAAATAATTTTCATGTTTTCTACAATTTCAAATGTTTGCGAGTTAAATATTTCGGAAGGTAAATTCATACGTGTGTTGTTTCGTACCCCTCGAAAAGGATTTGATTTGAAAAACTATACTTTATATTTAATCTATAACTATATCCTATATAATTTAAAAACTATATTGTTATTTTTAAATAAAAATATATACAATATAGAATATGGTTTATATAATAATTTATATAAACATCATATTAAAATTTATATAGTTTTGAAAAAAAAATTATATATATTAAAAGCCTTAAACCATATTAAAATTACATGGGATTAAGGGAAGAGTCAACATGCTATATTTAAGTCTAAGTTTAAATCATATTTAAACTTAACTTATAAATCTAGGTATATATAGTTTTTTAAAAAGAAACAAACCTAGGTTTGAATCATATTTTATAAATGGTTATTTCAAACCGTTTAAAATATAAATTTTATTAGATTTAGTTTATATATGTTTAAAAATAAAAAATTAGAGTACTTTTTTTTTTTAGTAAGGGGGCCCGTGTTTATTGCTTGGCCATGAAAGGATTACTTTTTAAATATTAATACTAATTAAATAAAACCTAACATATGTCTAATCATTTATATTATCCATGTAAGGGGACGACCCTATTCATTTATATCTTATAGTTTATAAAACTATATAAATAAATTTATTTAAAGGTTTTCTTTTATATAAGAGTGGGAGTGGAGAATAAAATGAGATAATATCTCAAGTATAAATGTGGAACTCTCAAGTATAAATGGAGAATTAAAAAAGGGTTAGTTTATTGGTGGCCCACGTGAAATGTGGTAAATATTTATTAAAATATAAAGTAGTTATAGCCACATAAAAAAATTTTAAAGTTTTTAGCTCGCATGAATTATAAATGTGTGTGGGGTAAAATTAAGAGTAAATGAAGGGAGGAGGAGAGGATTTAAATTTATTTCATTGGTCGGGTGAAATTACTTGTCCCCTCCGTAAAATATTCGTGTAATCTATACTCTCATAAATCTACTTGCACTTGGTAAAATTATTTTAACTTGGTCTATGTCCTTTAAACCTCTTTAATAAGAGTTATGTGTATTTTATATAAAAACAATATACTATAGTTTATAATTTTTATGAACTATATGTTATTTTTTATTTATATTCGATAAATTATATACATTTATTTAATAAAAAGTGTATATATTTTTACATTATAAATTATAATAGGTTATTATAATGTGTTAAAATATATCCTCCTTAATATTATACGAAGAAATTCTAAATTTCACATTCTAGAAATACACAACAAATTTTTGCTTCATTAAATTTGACAATCAAATGACATCACATGGTAGACTAAACAAAAGACAAAATGACAGTCATTTAGACGTCAAATTTAAGTTGGACAAATTTTTGTCTACATTAATTTTTTTCAAAAATTTGAAGTTGTTATGCATTCTTAGGGGTCTCTTCTTCACTTCTATATGATCAGAAATATTTTTATATAAATCTAGGGTATAATGCAGCCCTTTATATCATGGGTTATTATTTTGATCATGAGAGGTTAATTAATATACAATGTAATGACATAATTAGTTATAATCAAATAGTTTCTTTTGATCTATAAAATTTAGATATGATTCTATTAAAAGTGTTGTTTTTATCGATAAATATGTATCTAACTCTGTGATACATTATATATTATAATGGAGTGTGTTTTATAGGTTTAGGAAAATAATGACGTCTAACTATTTTTGTCTTAACAAAACCCAGATCCTAAATCAAACCAACTACAACATTTAAGTCAAAATAAAATTTATGGCGAAAAACTTTAGACGATTGTTTCGGATATGAGGTTGCTCCCACCACCAGTCAAGAACTATAGATAACATGAATGCATTCTTGTAACAAATGCAGGAGGTTCTTTCTATGATTTTGTGCAATGTGAACGACGAGTACCTTCTACACATTGGTAATATCAAACATCTAAAATGTATGGACATAACTAGAATCCATGTATGAAGGATACCTCATATATCAAGGATAGTAATTAGAATATAATAGGTGAAAGAATTCAAAGAAATTGTATGTATATTTTTATGATTTCTCTTCGCATCTTGTTTTATATCTCGTAGTTTGAATAATTCAAAACTATGGCATGAAAGGCTAGGACATGTTAATTATCGAAACTTATATGAAATTTATAGATATAATCTAGTGAAAGGTTTACATGTGTTGTCTTCTTCTCTTAAAGTTACTTCATTAAATGTTTCTAAATGATAGTTTTGATTCTGATTTAGTAAATGGTCATGATGATATTTTGATGTTATAGATATTTCTAAAACTCTTATCTTCCTAGATAAGAAATTAAATTGGGCTCAATCTATATTAGAAATTTCAAATCCTATTAACCTTAGGAAAATGACCAGAAGTCATCATATGTACCATGCATTAATTACCTTGTATGAACTTGAACCGTATAAAGTATTATAGGTTCTAGGTGGATATACAAAGTAAAATATAATGTTAATGGTAGTATTAACAAACATAAAGCTAGACTTGTTACTAAAGGCTTCACTAAAAACCCGATATTGATTATGTTAAGACATTTCTATAGTTAAAATGAGTATCGTTAGGGCCTTATTTGCAATCACCGCTCAATTTGGGTGGAAAATCCACCAAATGGATAAGAAAAATATTTTTTTGAATTATGATTTAAAAGAAGAGCTTTACATGTTCAACCTAAAGGATTTGAAGAAACTAGTAAAGAAAACTATGTTTGTAAGTTGACAAATCCTTGTATAGTTTAAAACAAGCTCTTAGAGCTTGGTATGTAAAAATTATTTCCTTTTTTAAATCATTAGGTTTTGTTAATTATTCTTCTAACAATGATATATTCATTAAGCAATAAGGCTTGGATATTATTATCATTATATGTATATATGTTGATGATTTACTTATCTTATGACAATTCTGATTTAATTCATAGGATTAAAGATAAATTGAAGTAAGTACTTTCAAGTGAATGAGTTAGGTCTTTCACATCATGTTATTTATATGATTGTATTTCATTCTATTGTTATTTTTCAAAACACAATATACGCAACCATTATATTGAAAAAATTTCTTATGATTGATTGTAAACTATTTTTTACTTCAATGGAAGTTGGAATAAATATTGATCATAAATCTACATATGAAAAAGGTTGATCATATTTTATATACGTTATTAGTTAATAGTTTGATTTATCTAACTATAACTAGATCAGATATTTCCTATATAGTAGGAATTACTTTAAGGTTTATGTAGGAGCCTTTTTTAGAGATCATTGGAATCTTGAAAAAAGAATTTTTAGATATTTGAAAGGAACAATCAATTATGGGTTGCAGTTGGTCCTCATTGTTATATCTGGATGTTGATCCCCTTCTTTGTGCTTATTCTTTCAATTCTAGCTTATGATCTTTGTTATACAAGGGTATAGTCCCTTTCAAAAAACTATTTACCAATAATAAAAAAAATTATAGGTTGCATTATAATAAGCATGAAAATGCTATATTATATAGATTTTGTGATTCTAACCATATTGATGTTGTGTTATAAAATATACTGGATATGTGTTCAAGTTTTTTGGTGTATGAACCATTACTTGGAACAACAAATACAATCAACATTTCTCAATTTTTCTACCGAGGTAGAGAAGTACAATAGAAGAAGTAAAGAAGCCATGTGGTCAGTAATGATGTTGGTAGAGAATACACATGGAAGCTAAAGGAAGTATTTATCTTCTATGTGGTGGTCAGAGTTGTATTATTCTTCATTAAGAATCTAGTTCAACATCAGAGGACGAAAAATATTGAGATACATATACGCTTCACCCGTGAGAAGGTACAAAGTGATGAGATAAATCTCAAGTTCATGTTGATTGAAGAGCAGGATTCTGACATCTTCACAAAGTCCCTGAGTGCTGCAAAGTTTTTTCACTTTCATGAAAATCTTGGATTGTCAGAGTTTCCATTGAGGGGGAGTGTGCATGACAATGTCACCTCCTAATGGAACTTGATTTTTATAAAAATACCTTTGGTATTTGTAAAAGACCTTCGGCTTCAGTATGTAAAAAGTCCTTCGGGCATGTATACCTCCTCGACTTCTTTTTTAGAAAGAAGTGTAGAAAGATCTTAAAGGAAGTCTTCAAGAAATTCTTTAATGCTATTAATTTTATTGCTAAACATCCAAAGATAAGCATATTGTTAAGGAGGTCATTGGTTGTAAAAGACTCATATATGCTTGGGTTCAATAACCTTTTATGAGAACCTGTGAGAACATGTAAAACTCACAAATCATACTTAGCCACTGATCATGGGATGATTTTTGGGATTACAAATCCTTTTGTACCAAAAGGTAAATTGAGTATGATGAAGGTGTTATAATTCCTTCAACCGATATGCTAGCCTAAAACCCTTATGGTAAAAGGATTGTAAATCATGTAGTGTACCACGGGTAGGTAATCTATTGGCATATATTATATTATCCCACTTAACATTAAGGGGGAGCGTTGGAACATAATGATTAAGTGGTATGGCCAACCCTTAATGTATATGGGACCATCACTAATATATAGGTTAATATTTAATAATATGAAATATTTCTATTTCTATTATTAAATATGCTAACCTAAATATATACTTTAGGCTAAATATTTAATATCATGAAATGATTATATTTCTAATATTAAATATTATAAACCTAGGTGTATGTGTCAACCATTTTATGTTGAAAATATGGGTCGAGAGACATACCCGATCACCTTATATAAAAATGAATTTAGGTCCTCATTTGATATATTCAGAAATATATTAAAAATGTGCAAATCAAGTGATTTGGTTTTACCCTTGTAAATAAGGTTTCAAAGGAGAAGGTGATCTTACTAGATGTAAAATAAGTTATTTGAAGTAAAATGTTATTTTCAAAGTGGTTTTTACCTTATTGGGGCTTTCCACTATAAATATTGTGTCATATGTGTTATTTATTTCATTTAAGTATTTCTTTATTTACTTATGTTATGATGTAATCTTTATTCAAATATTTATTATAACATTATATAATATATAAGTTGATTAAATCCATATTTATTAGAATCCTCAAATTCTAGCAGTTTTCACTCCCAATGTTCTCCACGAAGAAATAAATGATGATCAATATTTACACATCTCAAACTCCTCTTCTCTACAATTCTAATTGTAACAAATTGTTTTAACTAATTCCTAGTTATTTAACTATCTAAAGGAGTTAATTAGGAAGAAGTTAATGAATGTTACATGTTGATTATTTGGAATCAATTAATAATTATTAACCATGCACATTCAAATAAAACATTAATATTTGAAACTATGTTAAAATGGTATAACGATTGCTTACCACACGCAAAAGGAATAAATACTTATTTGCACACATAGTGGTATAAATATGATTTGGTGTGTAGACTAGGTGAAAGAGTTGTTCAAGATCTAGGGATTCTTTATTTCTAAAATGGCAACTAGAAAGTTCTCATGTGTAGTATCATAGAAATATATCTTACTCTTCCTAGAGCACGAATAATGGTTACTGTGTAATTATTAGTTTAGTAAAGTATTTACTTGTAAATGTAAATAGTAAATGTAGTTTAGTATGTGGTAAGTTAGTAAGGTTCTATAATGTTTCTTAGCACTTTTTATTATTATATTAGAAATGAATATCATTTTTTTCACTATGGCTCATACAACTTTGATTTGCCATCTATAATGAATAATAATAAAAGTCAACCCCAAGGAAAATTTTAGCGATGAATATTCATAGTTCTTTGTAATAGAAGAATTTCGGGAATTTGATTTTGGTCTAAATTTTATAAATCTTGAACGACATTACCCATGTTTCACCCAAAATCCCATAAAATGAATAATTTGTCTCATTTGAATCACCAAGGAATTTTCAACCCTAATGTATATTTTTATATTAAATTATTGTGTGATTTTACAAAGAACAACATTACCCATGTTTCACCCGATTTAAAAACATTAATGTTTATTAAATTGTTGCGTGATCGATACACCAAGATTTGAAAACATTAATGTTTCACCAAGAAATCTACTGGGATTTGAAACCTTAATGTTTCACCAAGAAAAAACCTTTTCCTAAAAAATTTTTTCCCGATATATACACAAAGGTGATTTTTTTTTTCTAATTTATGTATTTGCAAAGTAGTAGAAAGGGATTTAGGGAATCGGCATATTACAATTTTCTTACAAAATTTCAAATAAATCTAGGTCTTTCCAGGGCTGGCTAGTGTGTTGCAGTTTACATCCTATAAGCACTTACGCTTGTGAGTCCTCAGTCTATTTGAGACATGTTTTCTTTCATGTCGCATTGCTTTATCTGTGATTCCACCTTTGTAAGTTATTACAAATCCTAAACATCCTCATCCTCATAACCAATATGATTTTTATGTCATCTAGAATAGTCCTTCGCTTGCAGAGAATCATAACTAGTTTTCCTATCTTAGATACATCTAGATTCTACGTAATATATATATATATATATATATATTTTAAAATCACTTCATACATCTCCACGAGATGCTGCTCTGTATATTCCTTGCTTTATCAATGTATCTTCTTTGAATCTTTTTGTTAATGCTCTCTTCTGCAACATGTATATATATTGTGGTTTCACTTTCCATTTATTCCACAACCAATACCATGATTGTTTATCACCTGTGTTACTAACACCGCCTTGTCCCACAACAGAAACCCGAAGGATATATAAAATGTGGTACATTCCACAAGTTTCATGTTCACCAGGGGCATTTCCTTGGGAAGATTGACAAATGACGATGTGTGGCATAGACCTCCCGAGAGCCGGGACCCGCTCCGGACCCGAAAACATATCAACTGTGGCTCATTCCATGAGGTTCACATCCACTGGGAGGATTTGGTCGGGAATGGGAGGTTAACGAATGTTGACAAACAATAATGTATGAAATAGAGACCATACAGAGATGTCCAAAATGAAAAATTCAAGAAATGCAAAAGGGAAAAAAGTTACAACAATGAACCAAAACCAAATAATTAGTATTTGGAAAACAAAAGACATAAAATAGTAGTTGTGGGAAAAGTATAGACATCTTGTCACAAGCATGCTTCTTGTTACCACCATTTTCCTCACTTTAATGTACTTCAAACTTTTTAAACCATGGAAACATAATGTATTGAATGTACTCCAAGCATGGATTTCCTTCAACAATTTGAGGAGCACAAAATGTTTTCTTTATATTCACATTCACTTCTAGAACTACCTGTGAAAATAATTGTGTTATAAATCCATTAGAAACTGTATAGTAATACTAATTCACTTTTATTAATGTTGAGGCAAAGTTGAAATTTATCTCTCCACAACAAAAAATTTCAAAAATAAAGTAGGGGTTTACACCACCTCTTCTTCCTCCATGAAGATTGCGTAAGTGGGATCACTCTTCACATCTTTCATCACATGTTTTTCTTGTCCTTGTGATGTAAACTTTTTAAACATGCTTACTCATTACCACCATTTTCCTCATTGTGATGTACTTCAAACTTTTAATTGTGTTAAAATCCATGGAAACATAATGTATTTGAATGTACTCTCAAGATGGATTTCCTTCAACAACTCTTCGGAGCACAAAATGTTTTCTTTATCTTCACATTCACTTGAAATGTACTCCAAGATTTCCTTCAACAATGAGGAGCACAAAATGTTTTCTTTATCTTCACAACTAATAAAAATAATTATGTTATAAATCCATAAAAACTATATAGTAATACTAATTCACTTTTATTAATGTTGAGGCAAAGTTGGAATCTATCTCTCCACAATAAGAATTTTCCAAAAAATAATGTAGGGGTTTACACCACCTCTTCTTCCTCCATGAAGATTGCAAAAGTGGGATCACTCTTTGACATATTTTCTTGTCCTTGTCGTAGTCCAGACAACATGTCTATAATATTTAATATAAAGGAAAAACATCAACATCCGGGGATATTTTTAATTCATGCATCCTTCAAGTTTCTTGAACTCATTCTCCAAGTAGGAACATGATAGTATACAAATAATACCCTTATCATGATTGTATCATATATGAAACATCGTATCAAAGCATTCAAGCTTCTCTTAAGAATAATGATACTTTAGTTGGCTTTGACACATTGAAATTTCATTATCAAGCCAAAGAACCCTACATACATTCTCAACCTTGAATTCACAGTCTCATACCACAATGATTCATAGATGGAAGACCATATATTTTATCTCAGCTCCTTTGAAATGATGAAAACTCTTGGTAATTGGATTATGACAAACCTCATACCTATGATGAATCAATAATTTCTTCATGAGCAGATGCACACCTTATTTGGCTTGATGACAACATTTAGAACCTCTATACAATAGGACAAACCTCTATACATTATGACAGAGCTCGGTCATCAAGACTCCTTCATTAATCAACTAAATACATATCATACCTTGGATGAATCAATGAACTCAAAGTCCTTCATGAGAAGATACATACTATACTTTGATTTCAAACTGAGCACAGACCTTGAGATCACCTATTTCATGTTTGATTAGCTACAACAGAGACTTCTTATCACTAGAGTGTCTTATCATTAGTGTCTTTGGTTGCTCAACAAATCATTTAAATTGTTTGTTCTCTTCTCAAACCTCTGATACATCTTTAGTTTTCTTGATGTATTCTCTAATTCTTATTATACTAATGTAACACTCTTGCAAAAAGTAGTACATGTTAAGTGACACAATATTATTTTTCTTTATACATATTTCTCATGTTGAGATGTTTGTGCACATATCAATATCATTTATTCTAACATGTTGTATCTTTTTTTCTTTCAATTCTACAGGATTCAC
Organism: Taxus wallichiana var. yunnanensis; assembly: GCA_018340775.1. Lineage (NCBI taxonomy): Eukaryota > Viridiplantae > Streptophyta > Pinopsida > Cupressales > Taxaceae > Taxus > Taxus wallichiana. The sequence continues at coordinate 180,018,689 of CM031236.1, read as the reverse complement.
TGATTCAACAAAATGGCACCTAAAAAGGGAAGCTTAGCCTCAAGCAAAAAATTTATTCCAACCCCTCCTAGTAGTGGTACTAGCATTCAAAAAATAGCATCTTATTTTGAGAAACCATCTAAAGAAACCCATCCTTCTCCAGCAGGACCATCACAATCAAGGGATAATGATTACATTCAAAATCAAACTCGGAATGAGAATGTGTTCATTTTTATTTCCCTGATGTTTTCAATGACAACAACAATGAAATGCCTCCCCTAAGACATTACATTGAATGATGTTGATTTTGACACTATACCACCTGCCTAATTAAATGAAGATGACACTACATCATATGTCGCCAAAGTGAATGTTTGAGGTGAAACTTCCGCAAGTGGTAGTCAATAGAATTTAAATTCCACCAAGGAAAATACTCAGCGGACACCTATTTCTAGAAAAAAGAGAAAGGAAATAAAATGGGACTTGGGAAGGAGTTTCAGGTTAGAGTGGGTTTCTAAGTTTCCATTTATTGAACCTATTGAAAATGAGAATAGAGCTGAACCTCCCAAAGAATGCAAATGTACAATCTTTAACTAGAAATTGGGTAGGGAAAAGACAATGCAACTTAAGTTGATACTATTGAGAAACATGTAGGAAAGATATATGAAAAGATAATTGTAGATGGCGTTGAGAAGAATGTTTCCAGATGGAAAACTATGGATGATTGTTTGCATATTAGGTATGAAAAAGAATTATAAGAGCACAAGATAAATTAAAGAATAGTTACAGCGAATGGAAGGACAATTACCTCTCAATTCAACAAGATCATTCAAAATAGTCTTTTAGGTAAAATAGTTCAACTAGCTACTATTTTTCACATTTTGAAAAAAGTCATCCTATAACAAATTTTCCGAACAAAAGAAGATGTTTCCTTTCCTTGGCATCCTACACTTTCCTCATTCTCATTGGTCATAAAGTGGTGGTTGGGATTGGGCAAAATGCCTAGCTATGGTTGAGAAAGAAGACTTAAAAGAGAAACTTAAGTATGCACAATACATATCTTTGTCTCTTGATGAGGTTACAACAAAGAGATAGTATTGCTTGAATCTATATTCATGTGTATACTATTGATAATTATGTGAGACAACCTCACTTACTTGTTATTCACAAGATGAGAGAGAACTCCAATGTTGAAAACCTTTGGGATTTGGTGATAAAAAGTTTGAAGGAGATTAGTGACATGGATGATGCTGCAATTACATCAAAGTTGGTATGTTTCGGGGCAGATGGGGCATCTGTAATGCAAGGTAATCGTAATGGCCTGTGTAAGACTCTAAACATCTCATTTCCCTTATATGATTGTCATTCATTGTATGGCTCATAGAATGAACCTAGCTTACAAAATAGTTGGCAAATTTAAACTTGTAGCAAAAGTTGAAGACCTTGTTCGAGAGGTGCATGCTTATTTCTATCATAGTCCTAAAAGGTTCATGGAATTCCAAATATTTATAAGGACTAACAAATGGGCATAAACTGTTAAAATATGTCGACACCAAGTGGATCTCATTGTACCAACCGGTTCGTAGGGTGTACAAAGAGTATCAATCCTTATTAGGAGTGATGTGGTAGAATCACATGGAAGTGGACAAGGCCCAGGATTTGATACATCATTTGAATGATATAGAGTCATTGTTGATGTTGTGTGGTCTCCTTCCCATGTTGGAAGAAATGCATCATTTAATTAAACAAGCACAAGAAAGAACTATCTATATTGTTGATTTTTCTAGTTTGAGGAAATGATTTTGTATGACAATAGAATATTTGTATCTCAATGAAACTGCTTTTACAGTCCAAAGTTTGATGGTTGGAATGATTTGATAAAGATTGGAAATTCAAGTAGCTTTCTAAAGCTTAACTTGTTTGGGGAAGTATGTGCTTTTGTATGTGGATATGAGATACCGATGTACATGTTTAAAGTATTAGTCAGTAAGGTTGAGGAGGTAAAAGTCACAGGGTTGTTGTTTCATAACATTGTATCATCAACAAGGGTGAGGTTAAGATAAATTATAGTGTCCCTACTAGAAGAAATAAGGGAATGATTTAGAAGGGATGCTTTACTTGAAGCAATGGCTATAGTAAATCTGACCTTTTGGAATCCTGTCCAAAATGAAAGACATATGCAGGAAGACTACTTCAAGAGGTTGACTACATTGATTCAACATTTTTGTAAGCCTATTGATATCAATGGAATGAATATTCCATGTATTTTAAGCAAGGACAGTTTGATTTCTCAATCTCATGAATTCGCCACTATAATGATTCAACAATTCAAAGATTTGGATAATCCCTTAGAGTGTGGAGCAATAACCCGGCTATGGAAAAGAGTTGGGGTGAGTACTATTTTACAAAAAACCATGTCCAAGTTTTTCTCATTGATGATCTATGTCAAACAATGATTTTGGGTTTAGTTGAAGATGAGAGAATTTTCAGTGCCTTGGCCTTTATAAAGTCAAAATTGCGAAACAAGCTTGACAAAAATTTGGAAAATTATTTGAGAATTTATGTGGTACGAAGTGGATAACTTTCCTATGATAGGGCTCTAGCAGATGGAAAGTTGATTATTGAAAGGAGAGGGGCTGAAAATAATGGCACAAATACAATAGACGACCCTATTGCAGTAGTTGACCGTCAAGAAAGAGAGATTCAATCTCAGAGATCTAGTGAATCAAATGATAGAGATGATCCAGGTCCATCAAGTTGGAAGCTTCCATTGGTGGATATCCCATGATATAGATGTTCATATAATAATTAATATATTAAAATATTTAGTACATTGTTATGAATTTCAAACAAGGATTAGCGCTCACCCCAAACTTGCATCTGCCTAAAGGTAATCATATTGATTCATTTCCATTTTTATTGCAGAAACATTACAAAGTCATGTTTTAATGAGTATTTATTATTGTTCACATACAATGTTGTTGATCTCTTTTATAGAAAGCATACACCACAACTAATTGGCTATTAAATCATAATGCATTTACATAATTATATACTTTAGGAATATAAGAGTTATGGTGCTCAATTCTGAGATAGAATAAGTGGCTTTACTTGAATCATTATTGAAATGAAAATTTTAAAAATAACACTATTCCTCATTCAACTTGCTTGAGACATGTCTTGTATGAAAAAATTGAAGATTATCATTGCAACAAATGGAACAATTTTCAAAATGGATCTAAATACACTAAAGAGTAAATCCATGCACATATATATTTAACTTGTTCACTTCTTTGTAAAAGTTTTCTTCAACCACAAGCAACCTAAATATCACATGTTTATTAATACAATAAACATAAAGATAACTCTAGTCTATTAATAAGACAATTTACTATTTTTATCCATGACCATGATTTCCTCCCAAATAATAGAAACAAAAAAACCAAACTGCCACTTCAACTTGGAATCAAGCTCCATAACTTTAACAAAATATATCATATTCTATAACATCCTCCACTCTTCATCTGTTGGAATTGCAATGTTTTTGTAAATCAGTGAGTGACGATATGTAACTTGTTAGCAATTCATAACTGATAGTGGAGCTTTCCTCTATTATTGTATGCAAACTTACTGACAAGGTTATCAATGGTTTAACAGAGTCAAAAATTTTGTCTCATCTAGCTTCTCAGGAATTCAGTCCTTCTCTTAAGTCATTATTTATTTCATCTTCTTCTGGAATGCATCCTTCATAATGAATTGGCATGTTTTTTCAAAAGGCATTGGAAAACCAAGATTTGTGAACTCATGTACCTTTCCATGCAACCACTATAACATTCTTTGACACTTATTCAACAATTCATGTGCTTTTCCCAACATCAAAACTTATGAATGATAGATTATACCTTTATTAAGGTATCAAACCGATTCTGAATTCCTTTGGATGTCAGTTATGTGTCACTTAATTTGTAGATAACTTCTAAAATTTTCCTTTTTATCCTTTCTTAAATCCATAACTTTTTTGCACTGTATGTATTCACTGAGCTTATCACGATTCTCTATAGATCACCATGAATTCAAACAATCAAATTAAATAATCAATTTTTTGGTTTATTTGCCCATGAACATTATCACATATTAATCAATGTCTTTTTATGAAATCCAGATAGTTTGATGTTAGAAGATTGTATTTCCTTTTTTCCTTTGCCAATTCATGTTGCAATATTTTTTTTTTTTTTCTCATCATCTAGGTTGTGTTCCCCTTTTTGACCTTTTCTTTCTTTCCTTCACACCACTTTCAATTCTCCCAATGTTTTTGTAATCTATCATTCTTGCTCGTTGTTTCCTGTAACATTTTCTTCGCCTCTTTTAGTTCTACCTGTGTTTGTTCATTCACAACAACTGCAGTCATAGAGGCAGATGATTTTATCTTCCTCTTTAACTCACATGTCCTATTAACTGTTGTTTTTCCTTTTGCTTTCTCATTTGCTAGGTCTCCCTCTAACTTTTGAATCTTAGTATTCAACTTATTGTTCTCCCTCTCTGCCTTTAGAAATGTTGTGTAAACCACATCATTGTTACTTTTCAATACATTAATTTTGTCAAAAGGCTTCATTACCTTAAGATCCATTTGAAGGAGGTCACCTCATAGTCACTACAAACCATTTCATTCTCTGGTTTTACAACTTTGAGCACAACATACATGTATTCCAGGGTATCTGTGTCTGGGTTATATGTAGGCAATACCCTCATTGTGGCTAGATTTGAAGTTCCAGTAGCTGATGTAGAATTTGCTTCTTATTTCTTTTATCTCTTTTTGATTTATTGGCAAACTCATCTAGGTAATCAAAACTTGAGGTGTTCATAGGAATGAACTGTTCCACCTTGAATGGAGAAGGAGTAATTGAAGTTTGGGGAGAATTTCCTGTATAATGGCAGTTTGTTTATGGGTGGCCGTGGTACCACCTTCTATAAATAGTTTCCTTAAGCCAAGAGTAATTGTACTTGTGTCTACCTTTTTCTTTTAACTAGTATCATTTCCTTGTTGCACAATAGCCCTAGCAACTTCAACTGTCTCTAGTGGCATCTTTAAGAATCAAATGTACTTTGTTGAAAACTATCATCATCAATATAACCGCCAACATTAAGCAATACTAACATATTCATTGCCAACTTCTCCTCTAGGATTTTCAACGTGTGACTGAATTGTTTGTTGAGGATTTGACTTTGGAGTAAATTACACTAGATTAGCACTTGTACATGTTGTATTATGCAATGGTCCTTTCTATGAAGTTGAAGCTCTAAGGCCTGACCTATCAGAAACTCTTCTAGGTTGTGCCTCTGGTGGAAGCCAAATGCCTTGTCCCGTTGAACCCAAACCACCACCACTAAAACCCAAATTTTCAAAAATAACTACTCCTATAGAATATCTTTATTTCAAGCCTTCATCGAGACTTGGTTTATATGTTCCAGTGGAGTGTGTAATTCCTCAGAGTCAATGTCATCATCACTACTTTCCTCTCTAGGATGTGCATCATTCCACATCTTGTTGAACACTTCATCTTCTAGAATAAAATCATACTCTGAAACAGATTCTAGATGGCCTAGGTCTTGCCTCATAGACCAAAAGGTAGTAATTTTTTACCTTGTCCAATTTTTTTCTCACAATTCATGATGTAATTCCTTTGGCATTCTTTTAGAGGAATTTTTATTAGATTTTGCATACAATTTGGTAGATTAAAAATCCTCTAGCCTATTTTTGTGGAGGCTGAGGCAATCCAAAAATTTATGTTGACAACTCTTGAAAACTAATTCCTTTCTCAACAACAATTTCATCCATTGTTATTTTTACTTCATCCCAAGAGTTCTTGTTTTTCAATTTTTCTAGCAAGGGTTTGCTTTCATGTGGAATTTTAGTGGCAGATTTATTGTTTGCCACTACCCTTGCTTTAATCACTTCATATGGGTCATACAACTAGTGAGAGTTAACATCAAACTTAAAAATCTGTAAGATTTCATGTGCTACATAGAATGTTTTTCTTTAAGATGTGAACCCTCAACATGAGAATAATAAGGAAGGAAATATGTTCTTCCTTTGATGATTAACAAAATAGAGATTATATATGCTTTCCATCTATCATATATATTCCAAGGAAAAAAATCTCTTTGTCACACATGTATTGGAAATTTGTAAGGTTGTACTCTAATCCATAAAACCTTAAGACAATATAATCCTCCATGAAGTACCAATCTGCTAACAATATTTTTGATCCCAGTTGAATGCAATATCTACATTTCAAAGGCAATCTAGGCAATGCACTTTTTGTAATTGCTTCATAAATTAGAGCCCAAAAATAATCCACAAATTGACTATAGTCCCTTCTATTATCATACATCCTTATCTTAAATAGGGCTCAATTGCAAGTTTGTTTTTTTAAACCATTCATCAAATCACCATAGAATTAAATAGCATAAGTAGGTAGTGAACCTAAACGTCTTAGTGTCAGAGCCTTCTTTGATTGTTAATAATTGTTTTTGCATGATTCTATAATGTACCCAACAAATCAGATTGTGAAGGTGGATTAACAAAATGGATATTGTATACCATTTCCAAGAGGGTTTCATCCATTTTATCATCGCTATCGAAGCCAAGGAAAAATACTAGCATAGAAATGGTATTTCTGACCCACGGTTTAAATATGTTAATTGCATACAGAGCCTTCCCTTTTGGTACCTCTACATCAAATGTTAATTTTCATAAAAATCATCTCTCGTCTTTTTGATTGGTGGCATGATAATCGCTAGCAATTTTTTCTAGGTTTATGTGGACGGTTCCTAAATCTTTGCTTTCAAACCCCAACGCATTGCCAAGATTTACCTCTGTAATGGACAAAAGTTCTGTAGTGCCCACCTTTTCTAGCCTCTATGATATGCTGAATTCTTAAACCACGCTTATGGATTTTAGATATATTGGTTTGCTTTCATGGACACGTATGGTGATTTGGGGCGCGTAGCGCTAATTTAACTAGATTAGTAGGTTGACACCTTTTATGTGATATTGTGGACACTAACACTTTTCTATGTGATTTAGGTCAAACCGATACATGTTGGATAATTAGTTTAGTCACATACCTTGATTTGTTACGTATTCGCTTTCTTTGATAAGGATACATGATGACATGGTGATATGACATGATATGTATTGTAATACCTAACATATGACGAATTGTGTGAAATTGTGCATTCCACATTGATGATGGTGATATCATTAATTTACATGTTTGAATCTGTTCGCTTAGTGAGCAGCTAGTTTACTCTTGTATTGGACAGGTGCGGTTAATGTGTGCAATGAGTGTGCAGGTGACAGGTCATAGGAGAACGTGGGATTCAGGCCAGCTACACAAATCTTGCACAAGTTGCCTACCCGGGCCGACTCCTAGCCATGTTCATTGTGTGAAGCCTTAGTGTAGGAGATTATTATTTTGGGCACCATGAGTGACCCCAATTTTTGTAATGTATTGTGCCTTGATTTATTAATTTTGTTTTGGGTAATTAGTTATGATGTAAACTTGTTTTGGGAGTCAATAATCCCACTTTCATTTAAATTGTTGATTTTGTTTAATGAGTCACTTAATCACAAGGGTTTAGGTCACATGTGAGACCCTTGGGTGGTCCCCACACCCTACTCCTTGAGTCAAAAATGCAAAACCCGAAATTAGGGTATTTTGGGCATTTTGGGGACCCTTTCAGAAATTGGGAGTTCCCCAACACAAAAATGAGCCCTCGGACCCTACCTAATGGGTAGGGGGCTTATTTTCAAGGCTTGAGGAGTTTTCCTCCCTTTTTACCACTTGTTTGGTCACATCCATGTAAGGGATGTGGATTTGAGTGTTTATTAAAAGTTTCACTTATTTTGTCTTGCTTACATTTAAGGGAATTTGAGAGAAGACAAAGAAAAAGATAATTTTACCCTTTCTCTCTTTTGTTTTGGCATCTTTGACCTTGATGAGGGAGAGGGTGACACATGTCACCCCCTCATTTGTGAGGATGCTTGTTTGCTTCTCTTCAAATTCCCATCCATGGGAATAGAGAGGGACTTTTTTTTGTTGGTTCTTTTTTTTGGAGCTTTGGCTTGGTGCTTGAGAAATTTGGAGCTTGAGGATTGCTTGAGGAAGAAAGTTGCAAAATTTTGTTTGGAGAGCTATTAGAGGTAACCTCTTGAGCTCATTTATGTGGTATGTTTCTTTACTAAATCTTAGCTTGCTTTATAGTTGATTTATTTGTTTAGTTGTTTTGTATGGTTTGTTGCTTGAGTATATTTGTTGTATTGCTTTTTACTCCATCCATCATATGGTTTGATGGATGTTGGAGTTCTTTGGGGGAAGAGAGAGGGATTTTCCCTCTCAACCCTCATGGCTTGATGGGCAAGCCATGTCGGTTTCTTTACTCCTCATATGGTTTGAGGTGGGTAAAGGGGTTCATTTGGTTTGAACCCCTTTCCCATTCTTGAGAGAGAAACCCAGGGGTTTGAAAATCCTCCCAAGAAGGATTTTTGGTGAATGGGTGGAGTAATAAGGAGGATCTTGTTGACTTCGGAGAAATAAGGTGGAGAAGGAAGTTTGATGTGTGCATTCTTTTGTAGATCACACCTTATGTCACTTTTGGGTATCTCATCTACTCTTCCCCAAATTTAGAGGATGAATATGTTTTCTCCTCTTTTCTTTTATTGCTAATGTTGTATTTTTCCTTCGTGCATGGTTTGGTCTTGTTTGTGAGTGTATTGTGGTGTTTGTCTCCCTAAATATTGTGCTCAAAGTTGTGGAAGCTAGCTCTCTCCCATGGGCTTGGGGGAGGCTAGCATGTCTTCCAACCCTTAGAAAGGCATGTAATGATGCCTGAAGGTTGGGAGGTTAAACAAGCCTTGTTCTCTTGAAGTTGAATCCTCAGTAAAGCATTCGAAGTTGGAGCCTTGTCCTTGAGGTGTGCTGAGTATCTTGGTGGCATGGTACTTTATGACCCTCTCTTGTTTAGAAAATCAGCTCTTGATAAACTTATGCTCCTTGTAAAATATTGCAGTGAGCTCTTTTGCAAGTCTTCCATGTGGAATATATGTATAGTTCATGGAAACACGTGTGTTCTCAAAGTTGTATTTATTCCACTCTTGAATATGGTTGAAAGTTGAATGTCTTTGTAAAACTTGTTACTTTCCATAAGCGGATGAGTCTTGTTGGATTAAGAAGTGATGCCGTCATGGTTGTTTGAAAAGAAAGTGGTTCCCTCTTGGAGTGTGTTGTTGGTAATAATCATGTATGGAGTAAGTTTAGTCTTGAATTCTTCCCATGAGAAGTCTTAATATTTTGCTCTTGTTAGGCAATCATATTTGAATAAGCAACCTTCTTTGAATATTTTCTCTTAGAAATAAGTTTCTCATCTTATTGGAAAATACTTGGTTATATTCCCTTTTAACACAAAATAGATAAAACATTTAATCTAAATAGTTAATGAAAGCCTTTATAAATCCTTACTTCACTAAGCTAACAAAACTAGATCTATCATTCTAATGGCTGAAATAATCATTCTTCATCATTGTGTATAAAATAATTATATTCAGAATTTATTCAATGTTGTTTTATTTTTGTTAAGGGTAGTCATAGTGGGGATTGTTATATTAATATTTTTGTTCTATTTCGTATTATATATATATATATATATATATATATATATATATATATATATATATATATAATATTATTAACGTTATATACATATAGAATATTATATATATATATATATATATATATAAACTTTTTCTATGTTTTTATAATAAACAAATAAAATAAAATAAAACTAAACACAAAGGAAAAATAATGTTTGGTGGGGGTTCGCCCCCAAACTCCGCACAAAAAAAAAAATTATTGGGGGAGGGTCGCCCCCTCCCCCGACCAAGTGCTCCCCTCCATCCCCGGTCATTGTCCCCGCCCATGCAACCGCCCCACGACCCCCGCCTCGCCCCGCGCCGCCCCTCACCCGCCCGCCTGCCTCCCCTTCACGCGGCCTCCTCCTTCCCACGCCATGCGCAGCGCCGCCCCCTCACACAACGCCTCCTCCTCCACCGCCATGCGACCACATCTCTTTTACTCCCCTCACACACCCTCGATCCGCCTCCCCTTCAACAAAAAGATAATAATAATAATAAATAAACATGTGCATTTAACGCAAGAAAAAAAAACACACAATCACCCTTCTTTGAAAACTCTAGCCGCTTCTCTTCATACCAAAATATATATATATATATATATATATATATATATATATATATATATATATATATATATACCGGTGTATTAGTTTTAGATTGATATAACTTAATAAACAAAGAAAAAAAAACAATTTGGTAATTTCATTCTTGAAATCTCCATGAATCTCTAAACCTGCACATTCAAAAGCCAAAACCAAAACAAAATGAGAAAAAGAATAAAGAGAAAGAGAAGAAAGGGGCTATCAATGGATTAGTGAAAACTTTAGTGTTATTCCAAATCTAGGGCCTAGAATGGTTGATCCTAGGGCTCAAGAGAATCCCTACATACTTTTGAAAATGAGTAATATTGTGGGATTAACTGTTGAATGGGGAAGGAAGTATTAATTAAAATGGGTAGCTACTTTCTCTTGTAGGTTGATATAGTCAATAATGTATATGTTTTTTTGTAATGTGTGAGTATAGTTAAAAGTCGGATAAATCAAAGTAATTAAAACAATGTCGCAGAATACGGTTAAAATTATATCGTTAAGAATATAATTACTTAATGAAAATGTTCGTGTGAAACATTAGATCGCCCTTCAAAAAAAAAAAAAAAAAAAAAATTTATCCCCCAAATTTGAGAAATTCCTAGTTTGGTTCGTTGTCCGGAAATGGGCATCACATTCTCGTATGTTTCCCTTTCAGCAACAATTTTTTTTTGTCTCATTGTAATTTTGGGCACATATATTGACAAATTCAGGATAGGGAAAACCTTGTGGAACATCATGCGTCCCAATCCAGACCCCCATGTTATCTAACCTTTATGTCTACCTAATGGGTCCAAACGTCTACTTTCCCTCATCTTTGTCTCAGATGTGTATCTAAGTTGTGAAGCTCTTGTGCCAATTACAGGATCATAAATATCATGATATTCATCAATAAAACTAGGGGTTTTAATTTTAAGCAGTTTGGCGTATGGGATTTGGGTTTTACTTTTACTTTGGGATCATGTGGAAATAGATATGCTTAGTCCATCTCATCATCCTAGGCCCACCACTCACATGGCTCATGTTATCACCGAATCACAACACCCTTATGTTTACACAAGTGCATATACTTGAGATCACGGTGTGATTGGATAACATGGGTACTATATCCCAGTTGTTGGGACTTGCTACTTGAGATAGACCTCCAGAGAAAGTTGGTTCTTGCTCCTAAACTACCTGCCACAATCTACTCTAATGCAGCAAAACTAACTAGTCCTAATCTAACTTTCCAAGGGACCAAGGAGAGAGAATGCATAAAAAATGAAAGCCTACACTACAACGGTGATACACTAGAAAAGGAGGGGTGTGAGAGTAGTCTTCCAATGTGTGAAAAATAGAAGTAAAATGCATACTAGAAGGGGTGATAACAGTTCTCCACAATCTGGAAAATGCATTCACAACAATATTTCATACATGCACAATAATAATGAGTCCTTGCAAGAGCATAAAAATAGACACAATATTCTTGTAATGAAGGTTAAAGGGCAAGAAGAGTGCAAACAAACACAACAGGAAGATGCATCCACAAACTTGTATTTTATTGCTTCATGATATGCACAGTTCAATCTATTACAAGATAAGGGCCTAGATCACCATGCAAGGAGTCCACTACAAGGGCTTGCAGCACATTGGCTTCACAAAGCAATTTTGATAGAGCTTTGCTACAACAAAACTACCTCCCTTTACAATGATCCCAACACTCCAATTTATAGAAAAATAAGAGAGAGAGAGAGAGAGGAAAATGGAAATCCTGAAATCTGTCCTTCAACCACTAGTAAGAGGTATTAAATGGAGTGAAATGATGTTCTGATTGCTTGCAAAAGGCTCCCCATACTGTCCCATGACTTGCAGTAGTGAAAGAATGATAACCATGCCTCTTAATTGCACTCCCAACCACCAAATAAAACATTGTTCTAAACCCACCACATTTTTCTACAAAATCTCTATCTATCCTTCATCAAATCCACGCTTTTCTTGATTTTTTGTTGGGCTTGGAGCCACAATTCCAACGGTACCAATTTTGTATGATTTCGTTGAGAAATGCAAAAGTTATGGCTTTTGAGTGCGAGCAACTATTTTGGGTCTGCTAGGCATCTTCTGTCATTTGACGAGAATGAGCATTAATTGACTGGAGCTGAATATGTTTCTTTTATTTTAATGTATCTACCCTCATAAAAATTAGGAAAGTTTTGCTCATTCCATAAAGTCCAATTTTATGAAAATCGGAGCTCAGAGTCAAAAGTTATGGCCATTTGAAGTTCGAGAGGTCAAACATTGACTTTTCTCTTCACTGTGGCTATTTCGGCAAAATCGGGTCCACGTGTCCCGGCTGTCCTAGACACATTCTTCCACATCACCTAATTCAGACTTCCTTTTCCTTACGCTTCCACCGTGTACTGTGTTCCGATGTCCCATGAGTTGCAAAGCGCAGACTTAAGAACTTGATGCATGTTATCAAATTTACCTCGAGGGGTGAATTTTGGATAACAACTCTTTCACATAGGTGCACATCACCTCCTCGGTCTCCTTCACATAGGTGATCATCACATCCTAGGTCTCATGCACATAGGTCTCATTCATCGACACATCATCTGTCTCATACATCACCGATATCAAATCATGGTCACACGCCTTTATCTCTGCAAACATCGGGTGGAGGACCCTTGCCCTTCACTTTTTTCAAATAGCTTACTCCTCAATGTACACTTGGGGGCATAATTTTTATTCCTCCCCCTTCAAGCATTATCAAATGCATTTCATTTCTACTATCACACTTTATGCTTCATATCTAATCTTTCTCATTCATCCTACACACATTGATACACACAACTTGTATCGTCATTACCCTATGACACACTCTTGTGTTAAGGTTCACACTTAACTATTGAGGGCATACTACATTCATGAACCTCACACACTACACATTTCACACTCCACACTTCATGATACATCATTTTAGATTTTTCTTTAAACACATCATATTATCCTCTTCTACAATTTACGTTATGTGCTTCATTGATCTATCTTTCTAGCACACATGTTCAAACCATTTCCCAATGATGCAATCTTATTCTATGGTTCATTCTTGACTATCAAGGGGTCTTTTATAAATGAACCTCATCTCACTCATACACACGTATACGCTCATGGGGCACATCATCCTTATCACATTCACATTACATATCATTCCATCTCACTCATTCACAACATGTTACATATCTTGGTTGCACTTACTCTTGTTTTCCTATACTCACATGTTACTATTGGCTTACTATATTAGCCAAATATATATTATATCATTAGCTTTTTCTATATACACATGCATGTTCACTTGTTCTCTAGTTGTGAATGTAGACTTCCTACATATATTTACACGTAACATTGATGCTTGGCACTATACCTCTTACTAGTCCCACCGAGGCTCTTAGGGGCATCTACTTTCATACACACTACAGGTGTTATTGTTTCGTTTTATACTACTTCCTATTCTTACTAACACACTACTTGCTCTATTGATTATATATGCTTTGACATACTCTTTATCTTTCTAACATGCTAATGGGTGCTTCATGTGTAGCATTTGCTTTGCAGGAACTATTTGCTACCATGGTTGTCTATTACTTTTCTTGATATTGTTTGTCATTGTATGTCATTGTTTAAAGGTTATGCCCTATGTCTTGCTTGATCATTGCTTGTATGATTTTGGCAACTTCGCACTAAGTGTATTGTGACATTGTGAGTGATGTCCCATGTTTGAAACCCATTTTTCATGCGGTCTACTTTGTTTGCACTATTGCTTGTTTACATTGTCTTCTATTGCATGCTTGTCACTTTTTCTACTAACACATATTTCTAGCCATTTTGTTTACATGTGCCTTGGTTTCTACCATGCACATTCCCTCCCCTACAGGTATCAATTTTACATCAATATTTGGTCATCTCCTTTGGTTTGTATCCTCCTAACGATGTCACATGCACCCCAAATGAGGGGGCATACATTGGGTGAATCAATCACCCCATACAACATCTCAAATCTTCAATACAAGCCTACATAGTAAAGAAAGGAAAAAGTTATAGTCACATAACGGCCTAGATTGTAATTCTCGACTTGGGTCCTTAGTTCAACACAGAAACTAATGCCCGGATATAGACATTAGCTCCTCGGGCACTCCTAACCTTTCCTAGTACCTATGACTAGGGGAAGTTACACTTACTTTCTTAGATTGCGCAGAGTTTTCAATAGTTCACAATGTAGTTTTCACACTACATGAACAATCCTCCAATAATCAGAATGCATTCTATCTCCTTTTTTATTTCCTTGGATCGAACTAGAACAACATGGAACAAAGCAAGATCACACCATCTACATTGGTGTATAAATTTGGGAAGCAGCTAAGGATGGAGAATAACGTTAGACCTTTTCCCCAACACTCTTTTTTCGTGGCATGAGATCGCCCAAAAAACTTGTTCTTGGCATGAGATTGCCCAAAAACTCACTCTTGGTGTGAGATCACCCAAAAAACTTGCTCTTCTACAACATTTTAGGACACTTTCTATCCATTTTCACTCGTCATGGATCAGGTGCACACTTTCATTTTTACTACTTTTTCATATTTACATACTTTTACATACTTTTTATAGAGTTTTCATAACACATGACTTTGACTACTCTTTCGCTCTTCTTTTATATGTTCGTCCTTAATATGCAACAAGAATCAGCCCCACATCAACAAGCACAAGAAACAACAACAACAACATCACAATACAACACATATGCTTCACCCCTAGGGTCATTTCCTCTTCCTTAGCTTCCACACTTCATTTTTTATCACTCCACGCTTTTTTTGTCTCTTCGGTAAGTTTTCTCCATCGATCTACATGGTAATCAAGTACGCATCTCTTATCTACTTTATGTTATCAGTATTCTCTCAACAACATAAAGTGGGGGAAAATATAGACACAAAATCACGCACTTGGGTACATTTCTAGGTCTTAATCACATACTAGTATTCATATGATTCCTAAGCAATAAAACTAGTAATTGACTATTGTATTTGGCCTCTTTCTTATCTTTCTTGCTTTCTCTTTGGTCTTGCACACCCCACAACCCAATTTGATCTTCATTGCTTTATCTTTCTTGACTTTGGACACCAACGTTGTGTCGTGTGCCAAGCACCCAATTGCCCTCATCCCCTCTGGGCGCCCCCACCTCTTTGTATCTTACTCACCCCTTTGGGCCTCTTTTATCTTTTAGGCATCTTGTTTTCTTATGGGTCGGAATTTTAGTTGTCATTTATGAAATTAAAAATAGGGAATCATATAAATACAAAGCTATGTGACCATAATAAAATACCAAGCTCTAAGTATCTATTATCATCACCTAATGTTGAATCTAAAGGCATTCTAAGAGCATCAAGGCATCCATCTAACACTCATTCAAGGGACAAGGACTACATTTTCAACATACACGCATGGGAGGGAAAGTTCATTTTTCCATCCACGCATCTATCTACAATGGTACATCTAACTATCGCTCGTTATCAAGTGCATCTTGCATAAGAGCTTCCTTGGGCATAATTTCTACACACACGCATAAGAACTACATGGAGTCTGAGATGTAGTGCAACATTAGATAATCAGTTCACTCTATTAGGTGTCTTTTGAGGTCAGTCTGACTCCCCATTTGCATATTTATTTTTTAGGATTTGATGTGGTTTGGGGTTTTATAGGATATCATTTTTTTTCAGGTTATAGACGAATTCTACGATCATCCAACGACATAAAAGTGACCAATATCGAAGGTTATCAACTACCTCGCGACATAAGAAAAACAAGATTCCAAGCTCTTGTGCAGTCACATGCTCCTACAAGAGGTCTCTGGCGCCTAGGCGCCCCAGTCCTATCTCGGACACCCTAGTCGTGGCTCATTCGACAGTTCCAAGATTTTGTGTTCGATTGTAACACTATGCTCCTCCTATTCATCATTCTTCGAGTCCAAAATACTTCAAGATCAATTACAAATTAGCTAAGTCTTCTATTCCCTCTCTTACACTTAGGGTTTCAATTTTCATTAGCTTATTACTTACGTCAAATTTGTGCTTTAGCGTTTATTAATCATATGTGACTCTACAATATCTAGGGTTTTACAAATTCTATATTTGTTAAATCGAGATGATGATTTCATCGTGGAAATGGATTTCCGGTTCTCGTGATCAAGAATGGGAAAATGATAATGACAACATTTCAACTCTAATGTTGTGTTCATTCCCTTTTCATCGATGGAAATATTCTCAATGAAAAATGTAGAAATGAAATTTTGTTTGATCCTAAGGAGAAATGAACATGGAATGACTTATTCCAAGAAGGGAAATGTAAAATAGGCATGGTAGTCAGCTTCTCCTTCAAAGTCTCAAACGCTAGTCATTGCAAGCGTCACCTTAATAGAATTTCCCTTTGCTTTTAACAAGTCTTCAAGTGGCGTAGAAATCTTTACATACCCCTTGATAAACTTATGGTAATAACCATGATGTCCATGGAATCTTTGTACTTTGCTCGATTAGTTGTCTCCTCCAACCCCAAGATGACTGTAATTTTGGTTGGGTCCACCAAGTAATCCTTATAGATAATGTGTACAAGAAGAGTACCAAATGGTGTCACAAAGATACACTTCTTAATATTTAAAGAGATGCTTAAGTTGCCTACATCTTTCAAACATCAACCTCAAGCGCATACATAATGATTAACCGTGACCATACACCGTTAAATCATCTAAGTAATCCTCAAGAAATTTATGAATGAATTCTTTAAATTCCCGTAAAACAATGTGCAAGAACACTACCGGTGCATTCTTCAGTGCCAAATGACATAAGTGTATAAGTAAAACATCCAAATTTAGTTGCAAAAGTTATCTTTTCCTGGTCTTTGCACATGATCCTTACTTGATGGTAACCTAAAAATCCATATGTAAAAGAATAGATCCGGTGCCCTGCAACACCTTCTAAGATCTCCTTAGTGAACGACATGGGAAAAGGATGAATTACAAATGAATCATTTAGAAATCTATAGTCAACACAAATCCTTATCTTGTCATCCTTTTTAATGTTGATAACCATCAAGCTTATCCATTTTGACTCTTCAATGGGCTCAATAATGCCTAAATTCAACATTTTATCAATTTCATCTTTCACCTTGATGCGCAGATTAGGATTCATCCAGTAAGGCCTCTTCTCTCAACCGTCTCGTGTGTTATCTTTGAGTTTGATTTTCATTTCTCCTAACGATGGATGCACACCCTTTAATTCATGGTATCCCTAGGAAAAAAATATTGAAAGTCACACAATAACTTAATGATTTTTGTAACTTCCGGTTCGCACTCAATAATCACTAATAATTACCTCCTTTGCACATCTTCAATTCCAATGTTTACTTTCTTATTCTTTAACAATACATGGTAGGCTCACGCTTTCTTATCTATGGAGTCCAATACTTCACACATACCTTTTGTATGCTTAGTATCCCGATCTTCTACTTCTTCATCATCTATGAGGTAGACAAGCTTTCCATTCTCCTTTTTCCTTCTAAGTGCATCCCAACAGTGGTCTCATTTGATTCCATCATGATTTTGTGCACTTCAATATCAACCTCACCAAATAGCTGAATCATAAGTTCTTCAGCCTTTACATTATCCCTTAATGTAATGCGCTTCATAATCTACAGAGCTTCATGAACCAGTGGTTTAGTAGAAAAGTAATCAAAAGTATGGGTGATACTTGAAGTAAGCTCACACTAATTCATTGTCTCCTGCTTCAACTCAACATGTACATACCAGTGCACATGCGTAACCACACAAAGTAGAATAGAACTTATATACCCACAAGGATGGTGGCAAATCATATTTCCCTATCATCTAATTCTTCTCGCAATTGTGAACATGTACCATGGGAGAAGTCTTCCCATCATAATCTTGTATTGCTAAAGGGAGATTACTCTTGAAAATTTGTTAAGAAAGCCATTCTTATCTGGGAACAACCAAGTAAGTTGTCTCTGTGCATATCCCTCATGCGTCTTGTTGTCCAACAAAATGTGTATACCAACATATTTATCCTATCTCCCTCATTGTGTCATTTTTCTTCTATCACGCACAAGAATGATTCTAGATTTTCTTCTCCAATGTACTTCGACAAACTGACCCTTCCCAACCACCTAGCTAGTTAGTTAGGGTATAATCACCCTTGTCACTCTTCCTCAAACTTCATGACTATCATAAGTACCATGATCCCAATTGGCACAAGCCACACTAATAGTATCACTTATTGATTGCACGCCTTTCCACCAAGAATGCCCTCCTTTGATGGCTCCACATACTCTAGGTTGCACACTATATGTGCGTATATTTGATTGAAACCTTCTTCAATGGTGTGATCTATGCAAGGAAAAATATTTGCATCAACCATTGGTATCACAATGTGCTCATCCTTATTCTCAAAACTCACATAACACTTGTTAAAGAAAAAGTCTGCGTTGTTGGCATAACACCAAGCACGACCTAGTAAGATAGAGAAATTATCCGCTTCCACGAGTTCTTATCTTGTTAGCCATGTACATCACATTCGAGGAAGGCTACAATGGTGGCCTTCCTATCTGGTTCCAAGCATCAAGTGTGAGGACATTTACTTCCATGCATGTATCAATGAGGATATTACTTACCATCCATTCACTTATTACTGCATCTAATATGATTTCTTTGTTATACTTGTGATCTTGAGGTGGTAAATTAGCATGGAGAATTTGACACTCTCTTTCTACATCTGCGTAGTATATCTTGTCTCAGTAACCATTCACAAACAGAGGTATGATATTATCTTGCCTAAGCATCTTACAATCCTCTATGAGGTCACCACATCCTTTGGAGGTAATTTAGTATTCCTCATGTGTTCCCTATCACGCGCTTACTCCTTTAGACATTGTATTTCTCCTTAGAGTTCCCTAATAACACCCATAGTCTCTTGATATACTTCCTTTTGATGGCCTAAATTGGGATACTTCACATGAATAACCTCCTCTCTTCTTATGAGCGGTCTTGATTTCCCTTGCTCACGTGCACGTGCTACTTTAGCGCAGTAGTGACCAATAATGGCTGAGGTTCCGCTATAACTAACTTCTTAGGCATGTATTTCCCTTGTTTGGTGTGTTCAACCTTAATCATGGTGACCCCTTATCCTTCTTGTTATTTTTGCACATGTGGACATATAAATTTGGGCAATCTTCAAATTTATGCGCATGTCCGATTCTTCTGGGGACTCGTGGCCGATAGTGATCAGGGCGACCCATGAGTGTAACATGTTCCTCGTGAAAAGTTTCCTTGACCACCATGGCATGTGCCTCACTATCCACCTCTAAAGCCTCCATTAACATTATTGTGTCCCTCATTATTCTACCCCTCTTACACCTATAAGTACTCTTTACACTAGTCTTGGGCAACCATGTTTCACAAGCCTCATGAATTTGATCAATTAGACATTAATTGGATGTGTCGTGAGTTTGTGCATCACAAATTTTACAATACAAAGACACATTCTTTTGCGTAGGATGTTTCAAAAGAAGACAACTATAGAAATCATGGTTCTTATGACATATTTCTCATTTTGTCAACAATGTGCACACTCTTATGTGGACAACTCTCCTTTGAATTCCCTTCTACTTCACAATCGGTACACCACAATCCACTTTGTGTCTCATGAGATGAATTGGTAGATAAATTTTCCCAACCGAGTATCCATTATTGCAACTGAGCTTCAAGAAATGGACTTACCCTAGTATCTACACTCATAACTACTTCAGGGCACGCTACGCTTCCAAATCCAAGTATAGATCAGTGAATGTCTTATGTGATAACACCCTTCAGAAAGGTGTAAACAATCCTCCTAAAATAACTACACATGTTGGATCGATGTATGCCATAGGAAAGTTTGAACATCAAGGTATTAAAATGTGCATCATACTCTATAACACTCTTAGACAAGCTCTGTTTAATGTCCATCAGCAGTGCTAAGAATCTGTTACTCAAACTCAGTATGTGGAATTCAACCAAGAAAGCGGCGCACAACACATCGTAGTCCACGCTTGTCGATGTGGATCATACTTTCTATACCAACTATGCACGTGACCTTGAAGTATGGTTGTAAACCGACTAGCCTTCCAATCTAAAGTTGTTATTCCGTTGGCCATCCTTAAAATTTCACACTTTTATACATGTTCGGTTGCAGATCTTCCATACCTCTATATTTTGGAAAATGAAGGGACATATCAAAAATATCTCGAGGCGTTTGTTGTTGTGGTTTCGAGGTTATTGTGTTGGTTATTGTGGTCCTTCTCTTGGAGTGGGGCAAAATCCTCGAACCCGAACCTCTACTAGGATTTCTCCGCACGGTGAAGGACCTAGCAACCTGTTGCGACTTGAGTCTTTTTATTTACCAATGCTTAGTTGGACGCATTGGGACTTCATTCAAACAAAGTTTTAAATGCTCACCCAAAGCGCACTCAACCACTAGGTCCCTCTTTAGTTAATTATCAAGATGTGTCTTACATACTTATCCATTATAACATGCATGAAAATAAAAACAAAGTGTAACAGAGGAAACTCATATAATATGGAAACCGACCAAAGATAAACAATTAACAATACTCATAATATATTACATAACTCACCGATTACATCCATAGTGCACATACATTATACATCTCCTTGTGCACCTTTCTCACACATATTTCCCTTAAGACACTTAACATACACATACATAAATCATCATGACTTACAAAGAGTGTGATACCTATTTATATACGGTGGGGAATTTCCTTTCACTTGCTTACATGTGTTAATCCTAAGAATAGATATCTTAAATATAGGTCATGGTTGTCTCGTTAAATCCATCTTTTTGGTTATTGGATGTCATGCAAAACCATCCTCAGTGGTTGCTTTTTTCCTAATAAAATCATCTTGATGTTTAGGTTGTTGGTTGTCTTGTAAAACCTTCTAGGTGTTTGGGTTGTTGGTCAATCTTGTGTAAAACCATCATTGTACATGTGTGGAGGATGAACGAATGTGTGGGTCTCTATTCATACTTGGGTGGTTGTTATATCCATCCATGAAAGCCACTTGTGAGAATACAAATTTGGAGAGTTGTGCAACAACACACATGGATTAAGATCACGGGCAGGAAAAAGTGACACACTTTGTAAATGAGGAGTGTGATTGTTTTCATACCATGTTTATAATATGAGGGGAATGTTTGGAATTATCATTTATGTGTAATATAAATTTGTTAGTATCATGTTTAGTGCGTACATAGGTAGTGAGAATAATTTTTTTGTGGTGGTTGAAACAATCCACCTCATTTTATTTTGAGTAGTTCATGGAGATATAATAGACTCCTTAGTTTAAGGAGATCCTCTTCCTATTATATGTGTAATCTCTATGATGAATAAACTGATGAAGTGAGATTTTGCTTGAGTAAATATAATATCAAAATTACATGATATGATGAACATAGTTTGGGGGAAAATGGTTTCTAACTTGCATCATACAAATCACGAGTTCAAACCCATACATTTGTATGGATTTTGACACCATTAAAATGGATTCTAATACCATAAAAAATGACCAATATTTGAAAAATTTCCTCATCTTCTATTTACTGCACTCAAAGATGGGGAAAGAAGAGGGGGAAAATAATGATGGAAAAATTAGTTATGGAATGTTTGGAGGTCATTATGATGGGGTGTCAAAAACAATGGTAGAAATGTTTTCTACCACCAAGAGGAATCTCTTCATATGATACAAGGGTGTTTCACCCCACTCTAACTCCATAAGGATTGATTTTTAGGTATTTGTGCTTGATACACAATAAGGATGTTTGGCATAGTGTAAAGATTTTGAAAATAAGACAATAAGGATGTTTGGTAGATATGAGTCATGGTTGCATGTGGTTTTAGATGGAGGGGACAAGAGCTTTCTTTTCCAAAGAGGTGGGGTTACCTCACCAATGCAAGGGGGTTGATGTAAAAACATGTAGTGGTAATTCGTAGGCTTTTGTGTTCTTAGGAAAAAATGGTAAAAATAATGGCTACGATTTTTATGAAGGAGATGATTGAATTCTAATGGTAAAGATATATAACGGGTTGGATTGCAATGTTTAGATATTTATTCAAAATTGGTCTACTCCCTCTCTTCGACAATGTGTTTTTTTCTATTAGTGTATTAGATATACACAATGACATTACTTTCTTAGGATTAATTTATGTGATTATGCTTGGTTTTATTTTTTCAAGAGTGCTTCAAGTAGAATTAGGCATTTGTGTAGTATTGATGGATGTGGTACTTCCGTTAATTGGGATGCATTGGTTTTGGATCTTCTTTTGAAACAGTGTATACAAGTAAACTTAGAAAAGGTAATGGTAGAATTCCAATGGAGATATATATTGTGGCATTGCTTCCCTTTGGTCTATTTCTATAATATCATTTGTTTTATTTTGTGCTAAATGATACATTTTTTATTGATGTTGGTTGCCTCACTTCCGTACCATAATTTGTGAACATTGTTTGAGTGAGTTTTCCTTTTTTTGTATGAATCCTAATGTTGACAAATGAAAGGGTAAGAGACCCACTAACCCTCTTTTACCAATCAACACATACACACACACATGAAATTGAAAATAGATTTGTCAACTTAAGTCATATGTAAATATGAATACTTTGAACTATCAATAATTTACGCACGTAATTTCATTATGCATTAAGAAATAAATATCAACTTTAACTTTGAACTAAAGAATCATGAACTTGTGATTCGATTAATCAATTTACCATGTTCAACAAGTTTGTTTTGAATTTCTAACATAATACATTTGATAACATTTTTAATGTTTGTGAATTAGTACATAAACTATAATTTAAGAGTTTACTAAATCTATTTTATGACATAGTTTCTCACTAGTTTATAATATACAAAATGTTCATATTGCTAATGATACTTTAACGCATTCTATATTCACAATTGCCTAATATCAAGTGTTATCACATATTAATTTGCATGGAGGTATGTGTGTAAATTTCCCAATTGTAACGTTCACTGAATAATTAAAAATATATTTTTGAAACGAGAACTTTATGTTGATAGAATTGTATTGAAATGGAGAAATACATGATGGGATTTTGAGCCCTAAAATACCTTAGAATGGAAACTCTAGAGGCTTTAACTAGGATAGAAGGAGGGAGCTTGTAAGATGAGAAGGAGAAGGGAAAAGAGCTATATATAAAGTGAGGGAACAAACAATAGAAGCCAATGCACTATCAAAGGATTTAAGAATATAAGAAGAGAAAGAGAGGACCACCTACAAAATAATGCATCAAAAAAAAGTTTCAATAAATGCTAAAATCTAAAACTTAAAACTTGTAGGTGTAAACCAAATGATTAAAAAACCCAACAATTTACACATTTGAAAGGAAAAGCACCCAAAACCTTACACACTTGCAATTATTTTCACTTAGACACAACAAAGATGAGTGTTTAAGGGTTTGTGATAAAACATGGAAAATAAATTTTTGGTGTTGAACATGGTGGTGATGAAGAAACTTATTGTAAATAAATAATTTTTGAAAATTTTCACAAGTGGGTCAAAACAAATTATATCAAGAAGATGTGTTGACATACCAAAACCCTTCTCGAAGTAAAACGACCATTTGCAATAATGCCATATAAATTTTCACCCTTTTACTATGTCTAAACTCACCCATATGCATTTCAATGTTAACGTCTAGAAGTAATCCATGTAAAAAGGCAACTATCCTCAACCTGTAATAACACATTTAAAGCAAAATAATGTACCACAAGGTATGAATATAAGAGAGAATTATATCACAAAATTAAAAATCCATTGCGATATGATATCATAAAAGTAATTATATGCTTTATTTTCTTAGTCAAAGATAAGTTCTTACAATGGGGAAATTAGTTACATCATGGTCGTTTCACCAATCACACAATACTGAAACAATTTTTTTCATGTGAGAAATTAAATTATTTAAAACATAATTTAGCACACATCTCTATGCAAAGTAATAGCCGATGGTAAAAACAATAGTACCAGATATTAATCAAGATCCACGTAGCGGCCAATTCCTACCTTATTTGTTTATAGTTGATTGAATTGGTTTGTAGTGAATGTAAGAGATGTGTTGTTTGTTTAAGAAATGTGTATATTAATTTCTTCCAAGCAAATTGAAAATATGCTCAATGTTAACTGGTCCTTACCCAAAGGCTCTGTAGAAATATTAAATTAGATAATAAAATCATAATTATGAGACAATAATAATTCACAACTCAAATTCCAACTCATCCTTATCATAAATGTTAATCCTTCCATCATCATTATTAACTCTATTTCAACTACTAGTCAAAGAACAAAAAATTTAGCCTACAAATTTCAAAATCGAGGGGTATTGTTGTAGCATGTATCTTAAATCTACGATACTTGAAAAATATACAATCAAAACATGAGCACCATTGAAGGCTGCGTATGTGAAGAACAAAAAAGCAAGCAAGTGAAAGATAACAGGCAATACAAAACCCAAAGTAGAACAAACAATGTTGTTATGAGTTTCTTAATGTGTTTATGACTCATTCCAGCTAAAATCATTACTTGACTTGGAAATTTCATGATAGTAAGGAAGAAATCAACACAAAATATTGAATTTACTACCCCTTGCAGTTGTTGACTCGAACAGGGAAAAATTGAAAATGGAAATTAAATAAAGATTTGTATTTCATGACTCTAATAGGAAAAAAATTGAAAATGGAAATTAAGTCAAAACCTTTAATTGAAACCGTGAACCAATAATTTTAAGTACCTAATTAGTTGACCATGAAAGAAACTAAAGTCAACGAAAAAATCTAAACATACAATAACCTGACAAATAAATAAAACAAGAAGATGTTTGTTATGACATTGGAACAACTATGTTGAACCATATGACATTTTTCAGAGTCTAGTATCAGTTACATAAAATGCTTAGTATGAAATCTTTGATATAAGTCCAAAATATATCAGAATATTATAGAGGCTATGTTGGTAAAGCTTAGACTATGCAAGAAACATGATGCATTAATTTTTCAAAAAATCTTGTTTCTAATTTATACAATTTTAATTCATTTTTTGATTGAAAATACACACTTTTATTAATAAAAACTAAACTAGTACAACATTAATAGCACCAAAAATATAAGTGGAAAGAATCACACCTTAGAGTGACATACTGGAATGGATTTGCACCTCCAACATCCTCTTAACGACCTATACTCTATCCACTAGGGAGAGGAGCCAATTTTGTTAATTTAATGCTTAATACTATAATATTCAAATCCCTAAACTTACATGAAAAGTTTCTAATAAATAGAAATAAAATGACCCTTTTTGTAATTAAATACTAGACAATATGAAGTGTAAATTTTATTATATTAAGAAGAAACATGATATTAAAAAGACAATAAATGATGTAAGTACTAATAAATTTATGTATTCAAAATGTCTAGACATATATAAATTTAATTTACATTTAAAAATGAAAAGTGCAAATAGTTCTCATTATTACAAACATTTTTTTAAGTTTGAATATATTTTCAAACCTAAAAAGGTCATGTCATTCATGACCCAATACACTTTCATTCACAAAATTGAAAGACTTTATTGTCACAATAGGACAAAACTCAAATCAAATACCACATTAAATGAAACATTTTCAAATAATAAAATGTCAAGTAATAGCCACATTACCACTTCTTTCCATCCCATCTACTAGCATTAATGAAAAACCTGCAAAAAATTACAAATTTGTAAGGCTCAAGAAACATTATGCATTTATTAAAGGGTGGAATTCAAACAAATATATCTTAACTAAAAATCCACCATAGCCATTAGATTTAACATCTCATCACTCTCAATCCACACTTACCAATTTCAACCAATCACAAACAAGCACATGGATCAAGCACCCAATAACACTTCAACAACTTCTATAAATTCATTTCATTGTTCAACAATTAAATTTCACAATTTTTTCCAACAAACTTGCACCATTGAACCAATATTCTTGGCGCTTCTCCATTCGGTAATTATCCTGAAAACCAATTATTCCAATATCGAATGTATATATATTTTGCAACTACATTATTTGTATTCTTAGCTCAACTCATTTTCCATTTACATATAAAATAATAATTATTATCTAGTTCAGTTTCATATACATGCACAATATAGTCTTTTTATTTTAATTTTTAGTTCGAGCTTTTCTATACACGTAAAAAACTCATAAATAAGATTATTCTTACCAAGCACTCTAAAAAAAGTAAACTACCAACAACTAAAAATAAGGTACAAATATAATATGAATAACTACCAACAACATGATATTCATTAGCTAGTTCAGTTTTATATACAGTATAAAATAAGAAGATGAGCTACGCACACAACTATTCTCATTTATGGTGTGTATATAAAACTCAAATTGAGCTATTTTTATTTTTTGTTTGTATCGAATATGAATACACACACATTATAGTACAATTTCCAATACACACATAAAACCTACAAATAAGAAGGTGAACACACACACACACACACACACACACACACACACACACATACACACACACAAATTTGACATACCGATAGTGACAATAGTTGTATTTATAACTATATATAAAATTGAACTAGATAATGAATATCATGTTGTTGGTAGTTATTCATATTATATTTACTTTATTTTTAGTTATTGGTAGTTTACTTTTTTAGAGTTGTTTGTTAAGAATACAATCTTCTTTTCATATTATTTCAAATTGCATTGATTTTATTCCTTTCTTGTATTTTTGTAGGTGTTATTTGCTAACATGAGGAGAAAATGATCACTCAAGAGAGTCCGCTCTGCTTGCACCAAAACAAGGGGAGTCATATTTCCACCAAGTGAACCAGACGAAGATGAGGTTGGCAACAATGGACCACAACTACAGGCTACAACTATCCAAGTCACTGGAAAAAATCAGAATACGTGGAGATTGGGATGAGACTAACATGAATAATGCCATCAAAGAAGTTGAAGAATATGGTTCCTCAACACATGGTGCTGCAAGAAAGTGGGGCATACCTCCAAGCACACTTACTTCATGGTTATTGGGTATAACCACTAAGAAAACAAAGGGCCCACCCACAATTCTTACTAAAGAAGAAGAGCTTGAGTTGGTGCAATGGTGTCATGAAATGGCTGATATGGGTCATGGGTTAGAAATCTCACAACTTAAAGCATATGTGGCACAAATATGTGAATCTAGATCCACCCCATTCACAGATGGTATCCCTGGAAACTCATGGTGGGCAGGTTTTAAAAGAAGGCACCCAAATTTAATTTTGAGGACAGCAGAAGGCCTTGATAGAGATAGGGCAGTAAGTCTAAGACCATCTATTGTTAATTCTTTCTATCTAAATTTGTCCTCTGTTTATAAAGCTAACCTATATGAGCCAAGAAAAATATGGAATTGTGATGAAACTGGATTACAAGCAGGAAAGAAATTGTGGTATGAGAGTGCTTGCTAGAAGAGGAAGTAGAAGTGTCCCATACATAATCCCAAAAAGTAGAGAATGGATAACCATATTATGTTGTGTCAATGTTGTTGGACAAAGCATCCCTGGTTTCTATCTTTTCAAAGGGAAGAAACAATTGCAAAATTACATAGCAGGTTGTGAGCCTGGTGCTTGCATGGCAGCACAACCTCATGCATGGATGACAAAGGAGTTATTTATGAAATGGTTGCATCATTTTGCAACATGTGTACCTGGTGGTGTGTCTCCAACTAACAGGCATTTATTGATTTTTGATGGTCATGGTTCTCATGTGGCTCTAGGAACAATTCAAGAGGCACGAAGTTTGGGGATAGATTTACTTACATTACCAGCACACACTTCTCACAAACTACAACCTATTAGATGTCAGTGTCTTTGCTCCATTCAAAAGTTACTTCAAAGAGGAGAGGCGTAAATGGCTATTTGAGAAACATGGGATAGATGTCAACAGGGCAGAATTATCTACATTGGGGAGTAGGGCTTTCCAAAAGGCTCTTTCCCCTAAAAATATTAAAGCAGGTTTCAAGAGGACAGGTATATGGCCTCTTAATCCAAATGCCTTGGATGAGGACATGGCACCTAGCAGAACATTTGACACATCTAATCAAGATGAATCACATGCAGTAGAAAATATATTAAGGCTAGCTAGAGATAATTTAGAGGTGTCAAGCAGTGAGCAATAAAGAATGTGATGCTAAACATATTAAATAAAATACAAGTGAATTTTTTCACCAAAAAGTAACAACTTAAGTTGGAGGGAGTCAATTTGATGAGTCACTAGCATTGCCTACCCAAGTTAGTTGTCCTGATTGGATGAAAGAAGTTGCTCTTAATCTTGGTGTCAATTTGAACAACATTGAAGAAGACACCTTATGTACTCCCTCACAACCATCACTACTTCATGAGTCAGATGTGGTCCACTACTTTGTCAATATAGACACAATATCACACACTTGGGTACATTTCTATGTCCTAATCACATACTACTATTCATATGATTCCTAAGCGAGAAAACTAGTAATTGACATCTATATTTAGCCTCTTTTCTCTCTTTCTTGTTTCCTATTTGGTATTACACACTCCAAAAACTAGTATTATCTTCATTTCTTTATCTTTGTGGACTCTGGACACCAACGCCTAGCTAGATGTCGCGCCTAAGTGCCTCATCCCCTGGGGTGCCCCCGACCTCTTTGTATCTTACTCACATCTTTTAGGCATCTTTTATCTTTTGGGCATCTTATTTTCTTGTGGGTCAACCTTTTAGTTGTCAATTACAAAATTCAAATAAGGGAATCATATAAATACAAAGCTATGTGACCATAATAATGGACCAAGCTCTAAGCATCTATTATCACCACCTAAGTTTGCATCCAAAGGCATTCTAAGAGCATAAAAACATTCATCTAGCTTCATTCAAGGGACAAGGGACTATATTTTCTACATACACACATAGGAGGGGAAGTTCATTTTTGCATCCACACATCTATCTACATTTCTATATCTAGTTATTTTTCATTATTAAGTGCATCTTGCACAAGAGCTTCCTAGGGTAGGATTTCTAGACACACACACAAGAACCACATGGAGTCTGAGATGTAGTGTAGCACTTGGTCGTAATTTCACTATGTCAGGTGACCGCCGAGGTCCGTCTAAATCCCCATTTGTATTTTTTTACTTTTTAGGATTTGATGTGTTTTGGGGTTTTGCAGGCTATCTTTCTCTTTGTAGGTTACAAGAAAATTCTACGGACATAGTGTGATATACAGGTGACTAACAATGAAGGTTAACGACCACCCTACGACACAAGAAGAATCGGGTTTTGAGCTCTTGTGCGATCACAGAAACCCCAAAGGTCTCTAAGCACCTAGCACACCCTCGCCCCAGTCCAGGCTCATCGGCAACCAGGTTCAGAATTTTTTTGAGTGCGGTTCATGGACAGTCTCCTCCTCCTTTGTTCTTTAGTCTTCTAGTCCATAATACTTTGTGATTTATTACGAAATCAACTAAGTCTTCTATTCCCTCTCTTAAACTTAGGGTTTCAATTTCCATTTGCTTATTTCTTGTGTCAAATATGTGCTTTAGCATTTATTTATCATATGTGACTCTGCAATATCTTAGGGTTTTACAAAATTCCATTTTTTGTTAAATCATTTGGTAAACCATTTCTCAAATCCAACCTTGCTTCTAGGTATTTTGTCATCATGGCTCAATCTTATGGACCATTTATGAAGCCACCTTTAAGAGCTCAATGATCATCTTGTTGAACATCCCCAAGATCTAGATCTACTCTTATTCACTTTGCTTGTGAGGAGGCCACCAATCTTATTGAGCTTAATATTCCTACATCCATTCCCACTTCTATGCCTATTTCTACTCAACCCCTACTTCCACCTTCCACCTACTTCTATTGTTCTTGTATTTGTTCCTACTCCCACCAACCACTTCACTTTGCCTCTTATTTCTCACACGTGGAAAGTCTCTTCCACTGGAACTCAAGACCTAGCCTCTCTCTATCAAGATCTCTAAGTTCAAATCTATCAACTTCAACAAGTTACTTCTCATGCATCTCCATCTCTTGATTCCACTTTACTCCTTCATACTCCTTTCGCACCCACCATTTCCACTTATGCACTTCCTCCAAAATTCGTCACTCTTAAGTTGCCCACCTTCAATGGCCATGGTGACCCTCAAGAGCATCTCTAAGCATTTCATGTGGCATGTCTAGATTATGCAAATGATCATACATTACTAGCAAATCTTTCCTAGAAGTCTCCAAGATTATGCTATGCATTGGTTTTACGATCTACATGTTCATTCGATAACATCATTTACGCATTTAGCCATGTTTTTCTTGCTCATTTTTCAATCAATATCGGTTCTAAGATATCCTATGCTCAACTTGCAAAAATTAAACAAGGATCTAATGAGCATCTAGTGGATTATGTCTTACGATATAAGAACAACTTAGCTAAGATGTCTAATGTACTTGTAGACTCTAAATTGCAAGATATTTTTGTCCAAATTATTTTGTCTCCATTGTAAGAGAGTGTCATCTTTGAGACCTCTCCATCATTTGATCAATTATTCCATACTCTTAAGCTTATGTGAAAACAAACTATTATCTATGGAAAGCTTAAATATCATGATCAAGCTTCATCTTCTACTCGGTTTCAAAGCAAATCAACTTTCAAGCCATCTACTAAACCTACTAAAGAAAAAGTTATTGTTAACGTTGTCTCTACTCCTAAAAACTTCAATGGAAACCTCCAAAGCATACATTTACAAAATTTCCTTGTGCTTCGCATATTTTATTGCCGCAACTTATTGAGAGCAATCTTATTACGCTTCCTCCTCCACTTAATCTAGATCCATCTCACCCTAAAGGCCACAATTATAATGAAAATTTTAGATGTGACTATCATCAATGCATTGGGCATTCTATCAATTGATGTTTCAAACTCGACATCTTATTCAAGATATTATTGATAATAATGCAATCTAGATCCTCGAGCCTTCGATATCTAAGTCAATCAATGAAAACAAAAAGCTAAAAATTTAATGATCCTCTTCCTAAACATGAAAAGAAAGTTGAATCTTCACAAATCATACATATTTCAGCAGTGCCTCCTCCTCCTTCATCGGGGGCTCTTGATTTCCTAGTTGTTAATGTTGATGCATATCTACCATGCATTACATTCTTTGATCATAATTATCATGCTACATTATCTTCTAATATGTTACATATAAAGGCTTCTATTGGACCTTGTGTTATCAATAATATAATGATTAATCCATCGATTCATATGAGTGTGTGCTCTATTGCACTTCTTATCGCTATTAACTATCCATTATCTCATATTTCATATCCAATTCCCAAATCTTATGGTTATTTTAAACTTCCAATAATACTGGGGCTCTTACTATGTTTGTGACATTCATTATGGAACCTTCAATCAAAGGGTATGATGTAATCTTAGGTATCCCTTGGCTCCGTGTCGCTCAAGCTATCATTTATATGAATCACTTGTGTCTAAAATTCATACACAACAAGAAAGTTATCACCATCAAAGGTGTTCCGCCATGCACATCGTGGCACCTCCTCTTGAGGTTGTCATTGACACTTTAGAGCATCTAGGTCCCTGGACCTCTCAAATCTAAGGTGTAATCTACTCCTAGCTCTTTTATTTACACATGACCTACTCAGTCTCATCGGTCCACTAGTCCATCTCATCAGCCTAGGTCCACCACTCGATGACTCCTTCACATAGGTGCACATCACCTCCTCAATCTCCTCACATAGGTGCACATCACCTCTTCAGTCTCCTTCACATAGGTGTTCATCACCTCCTAGGTCTCATGCACATAGGTCTCATTCACCAATACATCATTTGTCTCATACATCACCGATCTCATAGCATGGTCACATGCCTTTATCTCTATAAGCATCGGGTGGAGGACCCTTGCCCTTCACTTTTTCGGATAACATACTCATCATCATACACTTGGGGGAATCATGCTTACTCCCCCCCCCTCTTAGCTTACGTCAGTGTCTCTCTCATTTATACTATTGATCTCACGCACTTTGCATCTAGTCTTTCTCATTCATCGTTACACACATTGATATACACAACTTGTATCATCATTACCCTATGATGCACTCTAGTTTCACGGTTCATACTTGACTTAGTGAGGGTCTAAATCTGAAATGAACCTCACCACATTCACACTCTTTATGCTCTATGCTTCATTGATCTATCTATCTAACACACATTTTGAAACCATTTCCCGATGACGCACTCTTGTTTTATGGTTCATTCTTGACTGCGAGGGGTATTTTATAAATTAACCTCATCTCATACATACTCATACACATCCACTCAGGGGGCACGTTGCTCTCCTATCACATTCACTTTACATTACATTCCATTCATACTCATATCATATTACATATCTTGGTTGCATATACTCTTGCTTGCTTATACTAGTTGCATACACACTTTGTTTCACATGCATTAGAAAGAAACTTTGTATGTCATTATCTTTCATATACACATGCACTTTCACTTGTTCTCTAGTTATGAATGTATACTTTATACAATATTTTACACACAACATGGATGTTTGGCATTGTACCTCTTACATGTCCCACTAAGGCTCTTAGGGGCATCTACTTTCTTACACACTACAAGTGTTATTGTTCATTTTATACTATTTCCTATTCTTACTAGCAAGACACTACTCTATATCATATATATACATGTCTTGACATATTTTTTATCTTTCTAACATGCTAACATGTGGTTTTCTTTTGAACATTTTCTTTTCACCATGGTTGTCTAATACTTTACTTGATATTGTTTGCCATTATATGTTATTGTTTGTGGGCTTTTCATATATGTCTTGTATGTTCATTGTTTGTATGTTTTTGGTCACTTCCCATGATTTTCTTGTCACATTGTGAGCGATGTCCCATGTTTGAAACCCACTTTTCGTGGTCTACATTGTCTTCTTACTTATTAGAGTACACTTTGTCTTTTATATGTATATTTGTCTTGTTTGCACTAACACATGCTACTAACTAGGTTTGTTTGCATGTGCCTTGGTTTCTACCACGCACATTCCCCCTGCAGTGCTATCACCAAAATATCATATCCCCTCTCCCTTGGGACACATCCTCCTAGCGATGATGTCGTATGCACCCCAAATGAGGGGGATACATTGGGTGAATCAATCACCCCATACAACACAAGATACATGCTTATAGTTCAAACTTGCACAAGTATAGAACAAAAAAGTCAACAGTATTAAAAATGACCCAGATCTAACTTGGGTTCTCAATTCAACACAAGCACCAAAGCCTATTATAAAAACACCATCGCCTAAGCAATCCCGACTTTCTTAGGTACCTATGACTAAGGGGAGTTATAATTACTTTTTCGATCATTGTAATTTTCAACATTTCACATAGTAGTTTTAACAATACAAGCATAGTCAACAAACAATCGAATGCATTTTATCTTCTTTTTCTACTTGGATCGAACACAGAACAAAGAAGGATCACACCATATGTAGTGGTGTATAATTTGGAAAGTAGTAAAGGATGGAGAATAACACTAGACCTTTGTCCCCAAATACTCTTATCCTTAGCATGAGATCACTTCAAAACTCAATCTTGGCGTGAGATCACCCAAAAACTCATTCTTAACATGAGATAGCCCAAAAAAATCACTCCTCTACAATAGTTCAGACATTTTCTATCCCTTTTCACTCAATACGGATCAGTACACATGTTCCTTTTCTTACTTTTTTTGCACATTTTTACATATTTTTACATGATTTTCATAATATGATCGGGGATCATTTTTGAAAACATTCCTAAACATCCCTAAATGGTGTCAGTGCAGAAGATCATCTCGAGAGCTTTCCAACGATCGCGTGAAACGCAAAAACGGACATCGGGAGCTCTAGATATGTTCGGTCAAAGTTCGGTCAACGGAAAGTCAACTCTAGTCAAGCTGGTCAATAATGGACCAATCGCACCACATACACACGTGGCGAAAAGGCAAAAGGAGTTGTTTGTTGGTTTTCACCACCGGTCTTCGAAGCGTAAAAAATAAAGGTGCTCTAACAAGAGGCTTAACTTTTATTACGGAGGGGGAGCCACTGTCCGTGTGGACTAAGGTATTATTGCCAACGTGGTGGGTCCACAAGCCACCACTCGTCGAATTCGCTCGATTTGCCTATCGAGGGTCGACAAGCGGTATTTTATTGCCACATTTCATTTGGAATGTCATTATATTAATTGGGTCAAAATTATATGATCTTGATAAGACCACTTTTCATATTCTACGCCTATGTCTATTCATTTCCACGCCTATATTAAACTTTCCATGCATATATTAAATTTCCCACGCCTTATTTTAAACTGTCCACCAAATGAGGGATTAGGCGCTAAAAAAAAATGTCCACCCTAAAGTCAATTACATCACATGGCTTAGGTGGCTTTCATTCTTTTATACTTCCTAATTTAAACTATTAGATAAGTTTTCATGCGCCCAATGTGGGATTTTATTCCCAAAAGATAAGCCAAAAGACATGGAGGGGAATGGAACTCGGGTGGAGGTAGTAAAAGGATAAGCGCCCAGCCATCAGACCAGGAGGCGCACAAACAATATAAAAGGAGCTATATTCTATTTGAATGGGACAAGGTACAGGTCTGTGTAAGGAGCTCAAGGACCAGATTGCAGAGAATTCCATTTTTGAAGGCCGTGCACTCAGATTGGGCACTTGGAGTAAAAAGATGAAATGTAGAGAATTCTGAGACAATTCCAACGATGTAAGGTTTGATCTTTTTTGATGATTTTTAACCTGTTTTTGGAAGCTTTGAATGCAGATTTTAACAGGGATCTTCAAGATGAAAACCTTGGAAAACACTTTCAATGCACTTCTAGTCTGAATTGTGACTTGGTGTAAACATGAAAAGTGTTCAGAATTCAGATCTGATCTCAGAAATATGATTTTTTTTCATAGATTGTTTTTAAATCTCCATTTGTAGGTGTTTTTCTAACACAAATTGAGATCACATTATGAAAACATTGTAATAGGAGCCACGGATCGTTTATTGGAGTTTATACTCATTTTTCAGAGTTCTTGGGACATTGATCAGCTCATTTGCAGGTTGTGATTCATTATTGATTGTTTGTAAGAGTTATTGTACTTGCATTTCAATATTATTAATGGATCGGTTCAATCTGAACCTGGGGACGTAGGAATTCAACTCCCGTAAACAATCTCTTTTCCATATCTCGAGTCTTTTCAGTTTTTGATTATTTATTTGCTATAAAAATTTT
Source organism: Taxus wallichiana var. yunnanensis (assembly GCA_018340775.1). Classification (NCBI taxonomy): domain Eukaryota; kingdom Viridiplantae; phylum Streptophyta; class Pinopsida; order Cupressales; family Taxaceae; genus Taxus; species Taxus wallichiana. The sequence goes on along the minus strand of CM031236.1, from coordinate 179,982,912 downwards.
CCGCACTTCTATGGATGCAAAAAATCAGAATTTAATCAATTTGTGGATTTTTATATCCTTACTTAAAATTGGTTAAGAAAATCACATGTTCTTTTAAACTTTTCAAATGATTTACATACTTTCACATGATTTTCATAATACATGACTTTGATTACTCTTTTACTCTTCTTTTGCAAGTTTGTCCTTAATACACAACAAGAAGCAACCCTACATCAGCAAGCACAAGAAACAACAACAACAAGTATAACATGGTCTAACACATACGTTTCACCCCTAGGGTCACTTCCTCTTCTTTAGCTTTCATGCTTCATTTTTTTCACTCCACACTTTTTCTTGTCTCTTGGCACACTTTCGCCATCGATCTACATGGTTATCAAGTACGCATCTCTTATCTACTTTATGTTATCGAGTATTCACTCAACAACATAAAGTGGGGAAAATGTAGACATAAAATCACACACTTGGGTACATTTCTAGGTCATAATCACATACTACTATTCATATGATTCCTAAGTGAGAAAACTAGTAATTGACATCTATCTTTTACCTTTTTCTATCTTTCTTGTTTCCTCTTTGGTCTTACACACCCCACAACCTAGTATGATCTTCATTGCTTTATATTTCTAGACTTTGACACCAGCTCCCAGTCAGACGCCAACGCCCAGGCGCCCTCATCCCCTTTGGGTGCCCCCGATCTCTTTGTATCTTACTCACCTCTTTTATCTTTTGGGAATCTTGTTTTCTTATGGGTCGGCCTTTTAGTTTTCAATTATGAAATTCAAAAAGGGAATTATATACATACAAAGGTACGTGACCATAATAATGGACCAAGCTCTAAGCATCTATTATCATCACCTAAGGTTGCATCCAAAGGCATTCTAAGAGCATCAAATGCCTTCATCTAGCTTCATTCAAGGGATAAGGGACTTATTTTTCTACATACACACATAGAGGGGAAGTTCATTTTGTCATCCACACATCTATTTACATTACTACATCTAGTTATTGCTCACTATCAAGTGCATCTTGCACAAGAGCTTCCTAGGGCATGATTTCTACACACACACATACACAAGAACTACATGGAGTATAAGATGTAGTGCAAAGTGCTCTCAATTGTAAGATCACTCGTCAAGAGACTGCTGGGGTCAATCGACTCCCTGTTTGCATCTTTTTCGTTTAGGATTTGATGTGTTTTGGGGTTTTGCATATTATCTTTCTCTTTATAGTTACAGAAAATAATGCGACATAGTTCGACATACGGGTGACTAAAAACAACGAAGGTTAGTGACCACCTGCAATACACAAGAAGAATCAATTTCCAAGCTCCCGCATGGTCACCGAACCTAGCAAAGGTATTTAGCACTTAGGCACCCTCACCACACTCCAAGCTCATCCGACAGCTTGCAAAAATTTTCTAAGTGCGGTTGCGATAGTTTCTTCCTTTCATTCATCACCGTCTCCACTATAATACTTTGGGATTTATTGTGAAATCATCTAAGTCTTTTATTTCCTCTCTTTCACTTAGGGTTTCAATTTACATTTTCTTATTGTTTGTGTCAAATATGTACTTTAAATTTATTTATCATATGTGACTCTAGATGAGGAACAAATTGATGTAACAGAGTTAGAGGAAGCAGATATTAGAGCAGAAAATTGTGACAAAATTTTTGAGGAAAATAGAGGACAAAGTTCCATTTCTAAATTTTTGAAACTTCCAATGGAAAGGGTGAAGGATTCATCAAGGTCAAATTGTAATGATGGAATACGATTAAGTAGAGAATCTCAACTCATCACTACTGATCAATATATGGAGCTGCTCATGGAAAAAGAGAAGCGAAAGAAAGAAATTGAAGAGTTAAAGCAAAGAAAAAGGGTACAAATGCAAGAGAAGAAGGCAGAGAGAATTGCTGGAAGGGAACGAAAGGAACAAGAGAAGATTGAAAAGGAAATTAGAAGGCAAGAAAAAGAACATCAGAAGTTGATGCAAAGGCAAGAAAAAGAGATGAAGAAAGAGCAAGAAAGGATCCAAAGAGACCAAGAAAGGAAGGAGAAAGAGTTTGAGAAGGCAAGAAGGGAGTTGGGAAGGCAAAGGAGACTTAGTACTCCACAAAATCCTTTTCCTGAAGAACACCCATTATTGAGGGAATTAATTTCCATGCATTGTCCCCAGTTGATGTCAATGCATAATGTCAATGCATCACATCAATCTGTAAGCATGGTTACAGATTCACCACAACCATTTACCAATTTTTGGAAGTAGGGGCCATAGATAACTTATAATATTTTTTTGGAGGTTTTTAGGGCCATTCAATTATTATATAATGGATATATAATTTGATGACTGTGTGGGTCGAATATATTTTTAATCGTTGTAAGGCCATGGCTATTTTTTATTGTTGTACTCGCAGCCACATATGATATCATAAGTAATAGATGACCTAAATATGTTTTTATATGTACACTTGCTTGAAATATGTAATGAAAAACAACTGAGTTTCATATTGTCTCTAAAACAATTGTGTTCCATGAAGAGAATCAAACTTGTAGGATACAAATATTTTGATTGTAATTGTTTTTCTATTTTCAAGAAAATAATGCAATACAATTGATAATAATTGATCAAAATTGAACACAACAATCATACTATGTTTCTATCATTGCCTTAGTGAGGGCAGTATCCTCACCAAATTTTTCACAAAGAACATTCATTCATCCAAATCCCTGCAAAATAAAAAATAGGATGCCAAACCACAATTCATGATCAGATGGGTAAAATTATTCTTTAAATTTGTATTTAGATTGTATAGTATAGGGGAAACAAAATATTTCCCATGAAAATTATTGTGCTCATAAACATACTTCACCTGTCATATGAGCTCAAACACATGGATACGTTGCAAAAGTGACGAGATGTCGCTTTCAAATAAGAGTTCCAATTGAATGACAAACCAAACAATGACTTCATAGCTAATTTAATAAAAATATAGATATTAAATATAATTTGAAGTATTTGTATATTGCCTTAGTGATGGCATTATCCTCACCATATTTTTCACAAAGAACATTCATTCATCCAAATCCTGAAAATAAAAAAATTGGATGCCAAACCACAATTCATGATCGATGGGTAAAATTATTATTTAAATTGTATAGTATAGGGAAACAAAATATTTCCCATGAAAATTATTGTGTTCATAAACATAATTCACTTGTCATATGAGCTTTTCAAACACATGGATACGTTGCAAAAGTGACGAGTTGTCGTCGCTTTCAAATAAGAGTTCCAATTCATAATGACAAACCTAACAAAGTGACTTCATAGCTAATTTAATAAAAATCTAGATATTAAATATAATTTCAGAGTTAGTCCTATAAAAATACAACAAAATAAAATGCTAAGCACTTTAAAGATGTAACTGTGTAAGAAAATAAGAGATATAGGGTGCTTATCTGATTTACACTTATCCCAAAGCAAATCTAAACTAGAGAAACTAATTAATAGGTTTGGCAGAGTGTCGGTAGTGCCTGATATCAATTTTGGAGCTTGTAGACAGAGATGGACATGGGTGCTTTGGCTACGATGAGGGCATCTAGGTGCACACATACCTCATGTAGGCACATGAGACTTAGTAAAGGGTTGAAATCTAATTTTTCCTATGTTGTTAGGGTTTTGTTATCACTTCTTGTCGATCACCTGATATTTGCTCTTAAATCGTCGAGATACCTATAACCCGCAACACAAACCCTAAATACCTGCACAAGCTCACAAAGACAGCAAATTGGAATGAAAAATGTAATATGTGAAGTCAGACTGACCTTGACGATCATCCAAAGGATGAACTTACAACTGAGTGCTACACTACATTCCAGAGTTTATGTAGTTTTGTGTGCTTGTGTGTGAAATAATATCCTTAGGTTGCCCTTGCACCAATGACGCCAAGATAGCGGGCTATAACTAGATAGAATGAAAGTGTGTGAAATGGAATTCAGAACTTCCCCTTCCAATGCAAAGCAAACAACCAAAAATGCAGTCCTTTGATAGTATGTAGATATGCTTGCCCTTTAGAATTACCCACCCATATAATGGTATGTATGTTGTGTATATATAGGGATCTCTTGTTTGAATTTTGACACTAGTGACATGACATGCCAACTAGGACCTCGAGATAGGAGTAAGAAAACCAAAAGGCTGACCACAAATGTCAAAAATGTGAACAAGAACAAAGAGGACAGGAGCGCCCAGGGTGGACAAGAGCACATGGGTGTTGGTGTCTGGACTAAGCATAGGTGTCTTGAGATAATTGACGACAAATGTGAGAAGTGACATACATGGGATCCATATGACTTTGACTAACTAACTAGGTAGTAGAAGTGACGGAGGTGAGAGAGAAAGAGAATAAAACAATCAAAGCAAGTAGATGGACTAGGAAATGTGTCACCAATGAATAATTTTATTACTCAAGATCCATGCATATAACAACATACTTGGCGGTATAGTAAAATAGTAATATGTGCATGATTTTGTGTCTACATTTCCCCCTTTTATGCTATTTGAATGAAATTCAAGTAGTGTAAAGGAAGTAAGGAACATACCTGTGAGAAGTCCAAAGAAGCCTTGTTGCAGAAGTACATGTACAAATATAAGAACATATAGCATGGTGAACCATGGATCAATGTGTTGATCCATGTGGCATAAGTGGAGATAACAAACCATTGTAAGGATCACTTGGAGAAATTGATGACTTGATTTGGAGAATTTGGAGATTTTGAATTGTTGCCAATGGAGATTTGAAGGGGTAGGGAGTGATCAATTCCCAACCCGATTTTGTAAAATTTTGATCAAGGGAGGATTTGGGCATCTTGCCACCAGAGGAAGAGTGTTAGGGAGAGAGGTCTAGTTTTACTCTCCATCCATGACTACATCCTCAAAATGTCCAACCGTTGTAGACATGATAAAGACCAAATTTAGTTCCATGTTGAATAACCCATATAAGAGCAATATAGGAAAGGCAATGACGTCTCATTGCCCCCACTCCCATGGGTGCCATAATTCATATAATGCTAGATGGATTCCATGTTAGGTCATCTAGAAGTGATGTAAAGTGATTCCCATGTTAGGTCATCTAGGAAAGATAATGAAGTAATGTAACTCCCAAGTTAGGTCATTTGGGAGAGATAATGAAGTGATGTAACTCCCAAATTAGGTCATCTAGGAGAAATAGTAGAGTATTTGATTTGAATAGTAAAAGATTGCTTTGAAATTGGATGTATGTGATAGATTACTCATGGAGATATTTTTACTTTTTGCCCCCATATTAGGTCATTAGGGGAATAAATAGAAAGTATTTGAATAGATTGATTTGTTCCTTTTTTGACTAGTGTGAAAGAAAATTTTTGATAATGATGTATTAGGAGTATCGAATGATCGTATAGTAGCCTAAGAGGGATCATAGGGTGATCTCGATTATATGCCCCCTTTCGGTGAAAGGGCGAGGGGTGGAAATAATGAGCATTGAGCCGAAAGTAGAGGTGAAACAAATGTAATGTAGTATAGTATAGATATGTAAGATTGTGTGTATGTCGAGTTATAAATGTGCCAGATTGGAATATAGCATTGTGGAATGTGTACAATATCGGTGGTAGGAGAGAAATTTCAACCAATGGCACAAATGGGGAAGAAAATGGAGTAGTGAAGCTCAAGATATGAGCAAAACCGTGTGTTGTGTATTAGTTGGAAGAATGAGTGCAAATGGTAACTATAGTAAATGGAAAATTGGAAAATTGTTATATATATATATATATATATATATATATATATATATATATATATATATATATATATATATATATATATACTAAAAAGTGAATAGTAATTTCATTTGTACCATGGTTGAGTGAGAATTGGAGCTCTGAGTTTGTGAGGATGTCATGCAAGTTAGGGCAAATGAGGTTGACAAGGTTCGAGAGCATAGTGGTGGTTGTGGCTTCACATGATGACCAATGAGTTAGTGAGTGAGTATGATTATTTTTGAAAAATTTGGTGAAATTTGCCCGATTTTGTAAAATTTTTGTAAAATTTGAAATTTTATGTTTTTGTGTGTTTTTGACTTGGGCGGGAGTGGCCAGGGATGATGTCCTTTGGGATGTCCAACGCCTAGTCCAAGGCATGGTGACTGTGTTCTAGGTGCCCCCGACCTACTCTTGGGCGCGACGACCCGGAGAGGGTTTCTAGTGACAACCTGAAATAGTAGTATTTTCATTATTTTTTGACTTTGATTAGTTGGTTTGGAATATGTATGAGGTATTAATGTAGATTTTTTTGTGTTTGTGTTGTGCAGAGAGATATACACTCGAGGGAGTTTCACAGAGGTCAACATTTGAGCACATTGTTGACTTTGGGATTATCTGATGCTGAGTGGGACATACTAGATTGTGCCGGCCTATGACACATATGATATTGGGGAGGTTCCCCATAATATGCCTATGGTGACTACATTATGTGAGAGGTGGTGTATTGATACATGTACTTTTGGTTGCCTACTAGGGAGATGATAGTGACCTTAGAGGATGTATATCGTATATTATGACTACCAATTGTGGGTGAGAGATTCCAGGTGATGGTGATAGAGGATGCTCAGAGGAAAATGAGGGTAGCTAGATGATATTTTACCAAGACATGGATACAGATAAACCCATATTAGTTTAGATGCCATATTGAGATCAGGTGTTCCATGATTGTGCGGAAGTTTATTGTAGTGGTTATTGCTTCATTAGTGGTAGTAGAGGGTGGTGGGAGTGGGTATCTTGTATAAGATGCATGAAATTTTTCAGCATATAGAGGATCATGGGATGAGATTTGCATGGACACGTTGTATGTTGGCTCATTTGTATAGAGATCTATATAGATTTACACAAGAGGACCATGGGGTGGACTAGGAGCCACTACATTATTACATGTATGGGCATATGAGCATATTGTTATATTGAGGCCACTTAGTGGGCCATGTGTTGATTAGGCGAGACTTGATATATTTTTTGTGAGGTGGGTAGGCACCCAGTAGTAGAGACTAGACATGACCACTTATAGGTCAATGTTTGATTCGGATGGGACCAGGGGCCATCATATGGAGGCCATATCAAGACTATGGTGGGTGGTTGGAGGATGGAGTAGAGTTGTGGTGCATTCGATGCACCATGTGGTTAGAGGGCCATTTTCAAGGATTGTGTGCCAGAGTTATTTCGGTGAGCGAGTATCGAGACAGTTTTGGTATAGCCAGGATGTACCCCCAAGAGCCATATGTATGGGTGAGAGATACTAGAGTGTCAAGGTGGCTAGGAGTGAGGCCAGACCTACATGAGCACAACTAGTGCACCCTAGCCAGATGAGGTAGATGCAGTGGCCATAGAGTTGATACAAGTGGATGATGTGGGGTGTACCTAGGCCTATAGTGAGTGGTGGGAAACACATCGATGGGTGATATTATTTCCAGTTGTCATAGATGTGGCAAAATTAGGACCCACCATTGGAGGAGTAGAGGGACAGCACCCTCCCCCGATGGAGATGTCCTAACAACGACACTAGTTGAGCATAAGTATTGTTTGTTGGTATTTGTGAATTATAGTTTGATTGCCGCATTATGTAAAATAGTGTGAATAACTAATGTGGTGTTGGATGGGTGTAGGTGATGCCTATTGGTTTTTGATTTTTGATTCATCGATCTACACGCTTTGACGACGTGGAATGTTCCTCTAGATGTGCTCGTGGGAGGTGGGATGTTAGAGCAAGTGGATGCTATTATGGGTGAGCATGCCCATTTGTTTGAGACAGTGGAGATAGCGGTAGCCACATGTAATGTACTATTGAGCGAGCATGATGAGGCTAATGCGAGACTCGGTGAGCGAGTGAGGGATGTTGTAGGAGGAGGAGCCCTAGCTCAAGATATATTCATGAGATATGTGGAGCTCCCGGGTCAATTTACAGAGCAAGTTCATGAGGTAGCCTTACTATGGAGGAAAGTGGAGAGATATAGAGGTCACGACCAAAGTGGTGCAGATTGAGCGGTGAAACATCTGAGTTCTAGATCTCCCACAATTGTAGATAGTGATAGTGAGGATGACATATGATGGATATAATTGTATTGATGGATGATGGGGGCTTGTCCCCAACGATTGTATTTTTGAAACTATGATTTTCTCAAACTATAGATTTATATATATATATATATGGATGATTGGTATTATTGTGTTGTGTTGATTTTCATTGATATGTGATGTGATGATTGTGGTTCATATGTTGGTTTGTGATGTTGGATTTTTATTATGTAAATGATTATGTTGATTTGAAATAGATGATGATGTAGATAGGAAATAGATAAGGAATGCTTGAAAATTGGATTGTATGTATGAATGAAGATAGATAGTATGTGATAAATAGTAATAGATGTATGTGATGTGTGTAATGAATAATAACAATGTGAATGAGATGATATGAAATAGTAGAAAGATTGATTCCTTGCTAGTTGTAGGATGAAAATGATGTATGTAATTGTGTGTGAGTATGATGAAGAGAGGGGGAAGAATAGCGATGCCCCCAACATATGTGTAGGAAAATGAGGTTCATTTATATAAGACCCCTCGACAATCAAGAATGAACCATAAAACAAGAGTGCATCATCGGAAATGGTTTGATAGTGTATCACTAGAAAGATAGAGCATGAAGCATATAGTGAAGAATGAGTGAGGTTCTTATTGTAATAAATCCCTCAATAGTCATGTAAGAACCTTAAGAACATGAGTGCATCATCGGGTAATGAGGTGATCATATAGAAATCACCTACCAAAGATGAAGAGGATGATGAGGGATGGTGGAAGCATGTGAAGTGGTGACACATGAGTGTAAGAGCCAAATTGAATGTCGAATGAAATGGTGCCAATGATGGGAGATGTAGTGGTAGGAAGCATAGATGTCGACAACTTAGGAAGCCAATGTGAAGTAGTAGCACTGTGAGGTGGGTGAGATGATGCCACGATGGATGAGCTAGGTGGAGGACATAGATGGATAATGATCTTAGGAGGTGGATGAATGACAACCTTAGAAGTGGGTGGAGGAGACAAGTGAACAGAAGTGGAAGCACGCTTATGTAGAATTGGAGAAAGAGACCACTCACGAGAGTGAGAGCCAAAGGCAATGACACCCTTGTCTTCTAATTGTTGTAATTTTTCATGAAGGGCACAACAATCATTGTCACGGTGGCCATTGATGTGGTGGAAATTACAATAAGGGATGATCACATTGGTGATGCAAGCAATGAGGAGGATGATGTTGATTAGAGGGTAATAAAATTAAGCACTTATCAAGAAAAGTACACAAAACATCATGAGGCTTAGTAACATGCAATAAATGCAATGGCTCTTGAGTAGGAGATGGAGAAGTCTTAGGTGGAGGTGGAAGGAGTGTGGTGGAGGAGGAGGATGGAACACTATTGTGAGGTGGAGGAGATGGAGACCTTGGAGGATGCTTAATAGATGGAAGAGGAGAAGAAGTAGAAGATGATGTAGTAGTAGAAGGAATAGAAGGAGATTCTATAACATGTGCAACAATTAAATCTTGTTCTAGATCAATAACTTTATAACATAAAAGTGTAAATGATTCACATGTATCATATTGTAATTTTTCTTTCAATGCAGAATCAAGCCACGAAAAATATAAATTACTTTTCTAGATCAATAGGTTGAAATAATAATGATGCATACAAGAATTGAAGCATAAAATGTAATCTAGAATGGGTTCTTTCTTTCCTTGATGCAAGCTAGGTAAGTGATCATGTGTAACTCTAGGACCATTGTTAAGTATAAATCATCTAAGAAAAGTATCTTCCATTTCACAATATGTACTAATAGATCCATAAGGAAAATGAGTGTACCATTGAAGAACATCATCAACAAGACTATGACAAAAATCTTTTAGTAACAATCGATCATTCGAATAAGAATCCATAGCTAAATGATAATGCTTAAGATGCAAATATGGATTGCTAATTCCATTAAAACATGAAAAGGTAGGCATGATAAAATCCTTAGGAAAAGTTGAATTGTGAATTTTCTTTGGAATAGGATTTCCATGAAGAGAGTTATTATCAATGGAAGCATAGTAGGCTTTTATTTTGAGAGTAAGAGATTGAACTTGAGATTGTAAATGGCCAACAACATGCATGAGTGATAAAATATCATGTGAAGGAATCATAGAAGAAGTGAGAGGCACATGAAGAGGTTGAAGTTTTCCATTGTGAGTGATCATGGGAATGTGAGAAGAAGAAGCGAAAGATGAAGGCTCTATGGGAATGTTAGATGTAGATGCAAAAGAAATAAGAGGAGGTGTACTAGTAGGAATGGTAGAATCAACATGAATAACATCTAGAGAAGAAGAAGAAAGAGGTGGAAGAGGAGGAGAGGAACATGGAATATCAACAGAAATGTTAGGAGTAGATTCATAAGAAAATGATAAGAGGTGAATTAGTAGGAGTGATAGAATCATCATGAATTTTATTGGAAACAACCTCGAAGTGGTAGAAAGCAGAGTGGAAAATTCACATTCAAAGCAGTCTTAAGAGAAGTAACATCCTCACTAACATGTTCATGATCAAAATATAATCAACATCACTATTAGTCATATTTTCACATGCAAGTAATTCATCAAGAGAGTCATTAACATATAGAGAAGTAGTAGGAGAACTATCATGAGATTTAGCGTTGCATTTATTGGAGTCATTTTCAAATATAAAAGAGACATGAGATATAACTTTACATTCATCTTGTCTAGTATTAGAAACATCATCATGCACATGTACATTTTCAACATTGGAAGTAACATCATTTTTATCTATAGTGTCACATGCAAGACCAAACATAAAATCTATAATAGTGATATCTAGTGCTATAATAGGTTGAGAAGAAGGTGGAGTAGCATGAGTGCCTATGGTGGAACATGGAAAACATGAAAGAAATTTTGGTCCAACGAAACGATACAAATGCTAGAGTTGTGAAGGTTATGAGGAGTGGAATTTTGAAATCAAGAATTTGTTGGAAGGTGGATGCATCAACCTGAGGGTGTCGATAGAGGTCATTAAGCTCAGCTTGTAACAACATCATCAAGGATATGATTCACACTAACATGATGCATAACTTTCCTAGGAGAGGAGGATCTATTTTTAGCCATGAGGGTTTTGTGGATCCTAGGGAAAGGAGTTCGACTAAGGATGGGTTCACCAAATGATTTAATAAAATTCTAGATATTAAATCTAATTTTAGAGTCACTACTATAATAAATACAACAAAATACAAATGCTAAGCACTCTAAAGATGCAATCATGTAAGAAAATAAGAGAGATAGGGAACTTATCTAATTTACACTTATCCTGAAGCAAATATGAACTAGAAAGCAACTTATGAATAGGCTGGGAAGAGTGTCAGAAATGCTCGATATCAATTTCTGGAGCCTGCGGACAAAGCTAGACATGGGCTCTGGGCTAGGGCAAGGGGTGTCGAAACCTCCCAGTAGGCTCCTATGACTAAGCAAAGGGATGAAATCTAATTTTTCCTATGTCACTAAGGTTTTGTTGTCACTTCTTGTTGATCACTTGATATTCACACTTGTATTGTTGAGGTACCTATAACCTACAAAAAAACCCTAGCTACATGCACAAGCTCACAAACACATCAAATTGGAATGAAAAATGCAATATGTGAAGTCAGACTAACCTCGTAGCGGTCATCCGAAGGATGAACTTATGACCGAGCGTTGCACTACATTCCAGACTCCATGTAGTTTTGTGTGCTTGTGTGTGAAATAATGTCCTTAGGTTGCCCTCACGCCAATGATGCCAAGATAACGGGATATAGCTAGATAAAATGCAAATGTGTGAGATGGAATTCAGAACTTCCCCTTCCTATGTAGTGTATGCAGAGTAATCAACCCAAAAATGTAGTCCCTTTGATAGTATGTACATATACTTGCCCTTTTAAAATTGTTCACTCGTATGATGGTATGTATGTTGTGTATATATAGGGATCTATTATTTGAATTTCAACACTAGTAACACAACATGCTGACTAGGACCTCGGGATAAGAGTAAGAAAACTAAAAAGGCCAACCACAAATGTCAAAAATGTGAACAAGAAAAAAGAGGAAAGGAGCACCTAGGGTGGACAGAGCGCTTGGGTGCAAGTGTTCAAATTGGGTGTCAATGTCTTCGAGATAACTAATGAAAAATGTGAGGAGACTGACAAACAAGGATCCTTGTGACTTGACCAAAACTAGGTACAAAAGTGACAAATGTGAGAGAGAAAGACAATAGAAACAATCAAAGCAAGTAGATGGACTAGGAAGTGTGTCACCAGTGAATACTTTTCTTACTCAAGATCCATGCATATAAAACATACAAGCGGTATACTAAAATAGTAATATATGCATGATTTTGTGTCTACAATAGTAGATGAGGAAGGAATTTTGGTCATACTTGTGTTAGATGTGTTATTTCTGCACAATTAAAATGAAATAGGGTAAGATTCAAGTTGAGTTACAATACATCTTCAACACAAATGGTCTGCACCTAGCAAAACATGCTTTCGATTAAATGTTCAAAATTGTGTTTGTTCAAATCTGCGGAACACCTTAAGAACTTTCCATCTATAAATATACAAAATTGGCACATGAATCCAAAGTATTATCACACTTTAAGTCCAACATATTAATAATTGGTCTATGTCTATAAGAGCCCAAGATGAAATCTATTTTAGGCAACAATTGGGCCAATAATATTTGTAAGGAAGAAGTACCTGCAATACATGGCAAGGTTGTTAGGCTAACCTTGACAGCTTGTGACATGTCTAAACAAAAGCTCCTTCAACTAAAGTATTCAATGCACAATTCCAATTAAGCATTCATAAACAAACTATTAAAGGAGACATTCTGCTTACTAAATCTCCTTTATAAGTTTCCACATATCCTCAGCTATTGTAGACCTACATTTCCAACAATGCCTTTTTAGAGGGTAAGCAAATCCACTCTCACATGAGTGAGGGGATTATGAGAGAGCTCTGGATATGTAATACAGAAGGATAAACGTCCCTCCCCTGCTAAATCTTGCAAGAAATAGAATAAAATAGTCCCTCTGGTAAATCTTACAATGAATAGACGCCCCTCTCTGCTCCATCTTACAAGGAATAGAATACAAGATAGTCGCTAACAGAAAAATCGAGAGATCTGGGCAATCAAACAATGAAAACCAACGCATGTCTTTCCATAACCAACACACATGGGGAGATAAATTAGAAGCGGATTGGAGTTAATATGGTATTAAATGGTGGAGGCTTCAATAACGAACACATGTCACTCCATAACAATTGGTCGTCCACTTCACCACAGGTGGTGTAAAGGCAATCCATTTGCTAGTGTATTTTTCCAAGAAATTGTTAACCACTTAGCAATAAAGCAAGGTTAGTGATTTTTAATGCAAGATGTTATATTTAAAATTAGTTTTTATATTGAATGTAACAACATTTAAATTGAATACTATTATATTTGTTTTGTGTCGATCATTGGATGATAAAACCTCAATAGGTAGTGTACATTTTTTTAACATGTAATTTTAATATCTTCCAAAAATAACATAGAAAATGAGTGTGGGGTGTTCACTCCAACTCGAAACAAAAATTTTAAGTCGAAAACATGCCAATTTATAAAAGAGCATTTTTAAAAAATTAAAATTTAATTTTTGTGTGTGTGTGAAAAGACCCTTAAATAGAATTTATGATAAGTGACTCCTCTATCTTATTGTTTCTCTATTTTAAAAAACATCCAGATTGAAAAAGAAACCACACAACATTTCTAATGTTAGGAAATAAGGGATAAAATATGTGAAATAATCCAACACATAATCACAATAGTAGAAACTAATATGTAGAATAATATCACAGATCTAAAATAAAAGTGTAGAAAATAAAAGAACACAACATAGAGACAATATTTAACGTGGTTCACCCAATTTGGGCTACATCCACCAAGAATCACTTACTCGATTTTTTTACAAGCCACCTCTTTCTCTCAATATAATACCCATATTTGTTTGGAGCTATGCTCAAAAACTCTCTTGAATTCACACTTGAACTCACACACATCTACAATGTACAATACCCTACCATATGCACCAAAAACACACCAATACGCAACTTCATAAGAAATTTTACAATACCGTGGGTACCAAAACCATGGGCCAAAACCACCCCATAAACCTATGGGTTAAAATACCACCCATATGAGAAGAACATGTCTCCTAAGGTATCGGGCATGTTTTTCAGGCCAAAATTTTTTTCTTGGGGACTTGCGCCCGCTCCCCTACTCGAGGCCCGACCCAGCCCTAAACCCTGGCAGAAAACTATGGAGAGTGTACAATACTTTTAGTGTATAGTCTTCAACACTTCCACACATGAAAACATGCTCCACAACATAAAAATCTCCCACTTGGAGACTAATTTTCCTTTGAGAAGCTTCTCAACCCTTAACTATCATATGTGAAGACCAAATGAAGTTGACCACAACTTCAACTTCTCCTTGTGACCACCTTGGTCATCATGTCTATAGGATTCTAACTGTATGAATATTCTCCAGCTTTAACTTCTCTTCCTCTAAAGTTGTCTTAATGAAATGGTACCTTAACTATATATAATTCGTCCTAGAGTGGAAAGCAAAGTTCTTAGCTAGGTGTATAACTCTCGACTATACTATGCATCTTCCCTTCCTCTCGCTTATGCCCCAACTCCTCAAGTAATTGTTGTAACTAAATCATCTCTTTGCTTGCTTATGCGGCAACAACATAACTCACCTCCATGGTTGACAAAGCCACCAATTTCTCGTAATTGTGAAATCCACTCACGATGCCCACCTACAATGTAAATATAACATGTCGTGCTCCTTTGCTATCTACATCTCCACCATATCTTAATCTACATAACCACAAAGTGGTGTCTCGATCCACTATAGTACAAAACAAAATCCCCCATGGTCCCTCTTAAGTATCAAAGGATCCATTTTACTTCCTGCCAGTGATCTTTACCTAGATCACTCATAAATCTACTCATTGCTCCCACTTTGCATGGGCAATATTAAGCCTAGTGCACACCATGACATACATCAAACTCTAACCGTTGATGAGTAAGGTACCTTGGACATTTGGTTTCTCTCTTGCTCTGTCTTGGGACACGACTCCTTTGATAACTTAAAATGGTTCCGCCAAAGGAGTCCCAACCGGTTTAACATCCTTCTATATTAAACCTCTCCAAGACCGTCTTAATGTACTCTTCCTGAGATAAAGTCAGCTTCCATTCCTTCCTATCCCTAGATATCCTCATACCAAGGATTTGTTTGGCTACCCCCAAATCCTTCATATCAAAGGAGTCACTTAACTACTTCTTGAGTACTTTTATTTCCTACATGTTTTTACCTGCAACCAACATGTCATCCACATACAAACATAGGATAATATAACTGACATCCTCAAATTTTTGTATATACACACAATGGTCAGAATGCCATGTAATATAACCTTTCTCCATCATGAAGCTATCAAATTTATTATACTATTGAAGTGGAGCTTGTTTCAGGCCATACAAGCTCTTCTTTAGTTTTCACACCATCTCCTCTTTACCTTTGACTTCATATCCCTCTAGGCTGCTGCATATATAAATCCTCCTCCAAATCACCATGGAGAAATGCAATCTTTACATCTAGTTATTCTAAGTGCAAGTCTTCTACTACCACTATTCTAAGAACAACTCTAATAGAATTCATTTTTACTACAAGAGAAAAAATCTCATCAAAATTTATACCTTTTTTCTTGTGTAAACCCCTTGACTACCAACCGGGACTTGTATCTTTTCTTGCCTCATTCCTCTTTAACTCTGTACACCCACTTGTTTTGTAATGCTCTTTTTCCTTCGAGTAGCTTCACCAAATCCCAAGTCTAGTTCTCCATGAGAGATTGATGCTCCTCATTCATGGCTTGCTCCCACTTCTTCCTGACATCTACCTACATTGCTTCATCAAATCTCTCTGGCTCTCCACTTTTAGTGAGTAATAAATAATAAAGAGAAGGAGAAAAATGTTTAGGTTCTCTTCTTACCCTAAAAGACCTCCTCAATATCGAGTTTAGGGTTCTTGTTGAGTAGGTTCCTGAACTGATTCATGTGCCACTTTCCCATCTGGAAGATCCTCTACCACTACATATTCTTTCCTGGATTCTTCCTGTTTTCTTACAACTATTGCTTATACATAAATTTATCATTAAAAACCACATCCCTAGATCGAATGATTTTCTTGTCCTTAATACTCCAACATTTATATCCAAAGTCATCACCACCATAACCAATGAAAGTGAATTTTTCTAATTTAGCCTCTAACTTGGTCCTATCATCCTTGTCAATATGAACAAACACCTCACATCCAAGACTCTAAGAAATGAGTAATCAAATTTCTTACTAGACCAAGCCTCCTCAGTATGCCTCCATCCAAGGCACTTGAGGGTCCTCTGTTTATCAAGTACATATTTGTGCTCACCACTTCTACCCAAAAAGAAAGAGGCAGTCCCACATGTAACCTCATGCTCCTAGCTCATTCCATTATTGTCTTGTTCATCCTTTTTAAACACCTCATTCATTGTGCAAGTTCCTAGAACCGTCTTTTTCCCCGTGGATTCCATTCTTAGAACAATAATCATCAAACTCATTGCTACAATACTCCCCTCCATTATCTGACCTGAGACATTTTACTTTAAGACTTGTTTCATTCTCTACCAAAGCTTTCCATTTAACAAAAGTGTCAAATACATCATATTTATTTCTAATACAATATACCCAAACTTTCCTTGTTGCATCATCAATAAAAGTGACATAATAATTTGAACCCCAAGAGATGATACTTGAGCCACCCCCACACATAAGAATGTACCAACTCTAACTTACTCTCTTTCTTCGTAGGTCCAACCTTGAGAAACTTTACACGCTTCTATTTCCCATATATGCAATTCTCACAAAAATACAAACTTGTTTCTGTATATCCAGGAAAATTATTCTTATGATCGGCATGCCCTTATGGCTTATATGACTGAGCCTATAGTGCCACAATATTGTATCTGTATCTGAAGCCACAAGATTACAAGCATTAGTGTTATCGGTGGTTAAATACAAGGTTCCAACCTTCTTACCTCTTGCCATCACAAGAGCACCCTTGGTAACCTTCCAAGAGTTCACTGTAAATATCATAGTACAACCATCATTTCCCAACTACCCCGCCGATACCAAGTTTCATCTTAATATAGGAACATGCCTAACATCCTTCAAGAGCCATGTATTCTCATTCTACATCTTAACTTGAACACAACCTTTTCCAACTATACTTAAGGCTCATCATCACCAAGATACACATGCTCAAAATCCCTTTGAACATAATCAAAAAAATAATGCCGCCCTCGAATCTAAAATCAAAGATTCAACAATATTATACAAAGAAAGAATCAAAGCATCCTGCGAGACAGTAACTGTTGCCACATTTGCCTCCTTATTTTCTTCCTGTTGTTTCTTCTTATCCCAAAGCTCCCAACAGTCCTTCTTTGCATGCCTAGTCTTTCCATAATGCCAAGATACCATATTGATTTTAGATTTTGACCTTGCTCGATCTTTCAATTTTCCACAACTTACTTTATTCTTTTGTCTCCCTCTAGTTTCCACCATCAAAGCATTCCCTAAGTAGAAGATTCCCTAATTTTTTTCTTCATTTCCTCGCTTAGAATCACCCCTTCAACATCCTAAAACTTCAACTTTGAGTTAGTTGGAACCGAGTTGCTTACCACCATTACCAAGCTATTTCAACTCTCAGGTAAAGAGCACATAATTAATAAATCCCTAACTTCTTCATCAAATTCTATTGAATTTGAAGCTAGCATATTCACAACTATATTAAATCATTTAAATGTTCTACTTCAACCATTCTCGAACATCCTCATATTAAACAACTTTTTCATTAAAAATATGTTGTTAGAGGAAGAGGGTTTTTCATATAACTTCCCTAATGCATCCATAAGTTATTTTGTAGTCTTTTCCTTTAAAACATTAAATAATACCAAAGATGCAAGACATAGCCGGATTGTCCCAAGTGCCTTCCTATCTAGAAAATCCCATTTTGCATCCGTCATGCTTGAGGGTTTGTTCCCTTTTTCAGAGCGGAATATAAAGATCCTTATGATAAAGTTAATCTTCCATCTGCATCTTCCAAAGACTAAAATTCTACTCGTTGAATTTATCAACCTTTGATCTTCCATCATTTGCCATAGCTCCCACTCAAGCTAAAACTTTCCCTGTGATTCAACACTTCAAAGAAACCAAACCAGGCTCTGATACCAATTGTTAGGAAATAAGGGATAAAATATGTGGAACAATCCCACACATAAATCACAATAGTAGAAACTAATATGCATAATAATATCACATATATGAAATAAAAGTGTAGAAAATAAAAGAACACAACACAAACATTATTTAACATGGTTCACCCAATTTGGGCTATGTCCACCAAGAATCACTTTTAGATTTTTATTACAAGTCACCTCTTTCTCTCAATACAATACCCAAATTTGTTTGGAGCTATGCTCAACAAACTCTCCTGAATTCACACTTAAACTCACACACATCTACAATGTACAATACCCTACCATATGCACCAAAAACACACCAATAGTCAACTGCATAAACAATTTTACAATACAGTGGGTACCAAAATCATGGGCCAAAACTACCCCATAAACCTATGGGTCAAAATACCGCCCATATGAGAAGAACATGTCTCTCGAGGTATCATACACATTTTTCAAGGCCAATTTTTTTCTCGGGGCCTACACCCCCGAATCAACTTAGCGGGGCTCACCACCTCTCACCCCACTTGAGGCCCGTCCCACCCCGAACCTCCCTGCGACAAAACTGGAGAGTGTATAGTCTTTAACACTTCAACACATGAAAATAGACTCCACAACATAACATTTAACATGAAGCTCAAACTAGTGGGTCTAATCACGTCAATGGATGGGATGCAAGAAGTATATGCAATTTTATCTCAATTGGAAAATGGCTTCACATTAGAGATGACTACTCACCACTGGCGATCCTTATCCAACTCGCATAAACCTGGTGGGTACCATGCTCTACACCAATCAGCCAAACGCGATGGGTCCCATGTTCTACAACTAATCAACCGTTTAATTTAAAAACATTAATTAATATTGATTTTGTGATTGGTGCAGAGCATGGGACCCTCTAGGTTTATGCGTGATAATTATGGTCATCGCTCACCACTAACCCTCTGCACTTGTCTCTTTGCATGTCATATTTGACACGGCACCGACACTACTTCAGCACTGGTAGTTTATCTTGATATTTTTGTGAGAAATTTTAGAAAATTGGTATTACGACTGTAAGCAGAGCTCGTAACATTCAAGAATATAATTTTAGTATGCATGGTGTCATCCATTGACTCTTTAATAATCATCTGGATTCAATAAATTTTTGAGCACGTTGCGACACTCTCTTATAATTACAAGGAACTAAAAAATTGTAAATGGCTTTCTTGTCCAATTTCAAAGCAATAGATGAATGGAAAACAACATATAAAATTGTCATTTTTAAAAGAAAAGTACCATAGTGAATATGAGCTTGATAACAATTGAGTAGATTCTGGATTCGCATTTGCCATTTCAGGGCTTGGATCAACAAGTAGTGACTACAAAACATAATAGATTAAATGATAATTAAGTAATCCAAACATATAATTAAAAAGAATGTATAGATATTTCAAAACATAAGAGCTAGGAGACTATACCTTTGATCAAAATTTCTAGATTATGCAAGATATTTCTATTATCCATATTTCACCCCCAGGCCAAATATCGGATCAGCTACGACCCCATAGAAAGAACTTGAGAAAACTCATTTAGATCTGTAAATAGGTCATAGAGGGATTCAACAATGGAATAAAGTAGTTAGGGAAGACAAGAAGGGGTAGTGCCGCAGAGGAACCAAGAGCAAGAAAGGGGAAGAAACGACAAAGATCCAAAGTCCTCGTTCAAAATAGTTCAGGAAAGGTCCGAAATCGACTAAGTATGGAGGAGGCAGCGGAAAGAACCACGTGTCCTAACGACACTTCTCCAAGGATGAATCCAAAAAGGGAAGCCCAAACGAGCCTCAAGCTGTGCCATGTGGCCCTGGTAGGTGGAATGGAGGAAACGTCTTCAGTTTTTAATGCAGGATCTTCTTGCCTCAATGACCATATCAGATTTGATCTATTCCATCATTTCCTCTTCTTTCAAGTGCCAAACCAAGGATTGATGTAGTAAAGACAAATTTGGGGGCAGATTTTATTTGAGCATTAACAACAGTGGTTGAACTTCAACCTACTTTTCCCGATTCTCTCTCTCTCTTCCTTCTATTTGATTGAATCTATAAATATGGGGGTAAGATTCATTGTAAAGGGTTGGACATTCCTTGTTTTGTAGGCTCCCTTTTTCTTCTAGCAAAGGAATTTGTGGAATTTCAGGCCTTCCATCAAAGTTGCAATATATTTCTTGCCTCCTGGCTATTTTGTAATGTATTGTATCAATCTACAGAGCAATAAAACACGTTTGTGATCGATTCTAGATCCTTTCTATCTCTTTTGCTCGCATTTGGTCTTTTATTATAAATATGGTTATCTGTGTTTGATTATTGCATGTATTTGTTGGTTTGTGTCTAACAGCAAAACTAGTGTTCATGATTCCTTCAAAGGCATCACCTTATAGTTTAGTTATTGTTATTTCTTGTACCCCTTTCTTATCCCTGTCTCCTTGGCAAGTTTTAGATTAGGTATAGAGATAGATCCTCTGCAAATTCTCACGTATGCATCTAAATAGAGGAATAAGGAACCAACCTTTAATCTGGAGAGCTTTCCCATTTTGCAAGGTCCCACACCTTGGGGAAAGTTCAATGTTATGCAATCACACCAAATGAGTCTAGCCTTAGAAAAGTAGATATCCATAACTCATTTGGGGGTGATGTGATTTTGCACTAACAATTTTGGCATGCCCGGTGGGACAGAGAAGTCTCCATCTTATTACAGTAAGAATTGATGTACACTTGCATGATTCTGGCTTTTAAGAAGTCTTAAAATTGTACATCTGGCGACTCCAAAAGAAACAAGTCCACTGGTTTTAGCAGTCCAAGCAAGTTCATGAGAAAACCCGGTCTAGAGAAAGGAAAGAAGGTATATTTGAATACTTGTGTCTATCCCCGTGCAGAGAAAGGAGAGGAAGAAGAGTTCAGAGGTCTCCATCTCCACCAAGCAGAACCTTGTCAACACCTCCACTTGCAAGGCCTTTCCTTCGTTTGCTAAACGCGGTTCTTAGGCCAATCAGAATGGCATAACCAAATCCATATGTCAACTTCACTGGCAATAGCCCACTCACCCTAAATGCACAAAATCCAGTCCCGATAGCAACGTTAAAGAGCATCTCGTATTTCACTAGGGAAAACCAGACTTCCCCTGGTGATCATGTCCAAGATATTGCGAATGTTCTGTATAATCCACGAAATCCATGAGATGGAAATTACAGTCAAGTTACTCACCTCTTCATTCAAAGGGAAAGCTTCCCAATGGTTCAGGAGCCTTGAGGCAGGCTCTATCCAAAATTGGAACTAGCTGTGCACAACTCTTCACAACCAGTTTGGAGAAAAGGGTGATAACTTGTCTTTGTTGGAGAAACTAACAACAATCAAGAGAGCCCCGAATGAGCAACTGACGGATTTTAACCTCAAGTTTCAATGGACCTGGGACATGATTCCAACAACAGTAAATCCCACTAACGAAGGTTCCTTCTTATACTTTCTTAGGGCTTTGAATTCTGATATTTCTTTGATGATTCAATCAATGGGGGCAAAACCTTACCTGCAGCCTATAGCCTTTCCATAGGGGTTGAGAACCATTTGATTCAGGCTAGCAAAATCACTCCTAGGCCATCCATGCCTCTATACCCTGAGTTAGGAAGCCCAGATACTAGCCAAATGCCTACATTAGCTCCTATACCCACCCCAAGAGTCAAAGCTCAGTTGAAGCCTCCACTTCATCATCTAATAACTCCAAGGAACTCCAAGAAGTCATGAAACAACTTCAGAACCTGGGAATGAGCTAGTAACCATCAAAAGACAACAAGGTCAAAGTTCTAGGTCAGTATCACCTCGTGCTCAATCTCAGTGTCGAGATCGTCAAACCCCATATCAAAGCCAATATAGACCACCATCCTAGGTTGTAAATCAGAGTCAACACCAAGGACAACCTCAAGCTGCTAGATCTTTCAGGCCATATGATCCAAGTACAACTTCAACATCAAGGGCATTGGTTCCAGCATAGAATAACATGGCACAAGAATATGATTGGTGTTTCCCATGCAGTCAACCACATAATCAGTCAATGTGCTTCAATGGTGCATTAAATCAGAGCTCTGATGGTACAAACCGTTGGTGTGTCACAAGAACCTAGCCACGAAGAAAGTCAATAGCAAGGAGCTCAAAGAAGAGGAACCCCCAAATGAAAATATGCTTGTCAATTAGCATCCTCAAGACTTTGGTGGAATGAATCCAACTCCTTCTTAAGTATAGCTGCCAATACATGGTCTAAGAAGAGAAATATTGGAGAAGGACATTCACCAAGCTCGGGTGATCATCAACCCTCCATCGCTCAAAGAAGCCATTGACATTCAAAATATAATTCCCAATGTGTAAAGTCAATCCAAGCCGCCTTCCAGACCTACTTAGGCACCGGTTGTAACAACCTAAGTGCAAGAGAAAAATGTGCCTAGGAAGGGGCAACAAAAGGATAGCTCATTCAACATCATCGAGCAAATGAAGAGGACAAGTGTGAACATTTCACTATGGGATTCACTAGCCATTCTCGGGGCAGAGGGATCATTGTCAGACTACCATACAAAATTGGTCAAGTTCAAATCAACCCCTAACCAACAAGAGAGAGTGCTTGCCAATGTAGTTCAACCTAGGAGGAACCAAGGAGAACAATAAGGTAAGAGCCTGAGACCTCCTCCATTCTATGTCTCATTGATTATTAGAGACAAATTGGTGCACAATTGTATGATTGATTATGGGGCTAGTAGTTATGTGATGCCCAAGAAATAGCCGATTACTGGGTCTCCATATGAAGTCATCTCTAGAGGGTAGTGCAATTAGATGGGACAACAATGACAACTGTTGGAATCATCAAACATCTGAACCTCACTCTGCATGCCTACCCCAATGTGATTGTTTTGTAAAACGTGTCAATCGTAGATTTGCCACCACATTTTGCTTTGTGTGCATCTCTGCTCCAGACTTCACTACCAAAATTAGAGGCTACTTATTTGTTGATTTGTCACACATGCTCTTTAGGACAAGGTATGGGGCAAAGGCCACAATCAGATCTAAACCCATTGCTGATTATCATATTGAATCCTATATGCCTAGCCCAATCAATGCCAACTACTCAGCTTTTGATCAAGAAGACCTCCTAAGCACTTGTGAAGCAAATACCAAGGTGGGGTGTATCCCAGACTTGACTCTCGATGAGTGGGCCAAAAAAAGTCATGCTTTTGACCCCTATAAGGAGATGGAAGAATCTGAGCTAGGTTTCTACTGCCTACATGAAGAAAATCATCCTCTTCCTGATCTAATTAAGCCAGAATACAAGGATGACAATGAGGTATGATAATTGTTCTTTGATGGCTCAAGGAGTAGACAAGGAGCTGGAGGAGGAGCTATGATTGTGTCCCCCAAAGGTATGAAATATTATTCAACCTTTAGATTCTAGTTTGCTTGCTCAAATAATACTGCTGAATATGAGGCTTTGGTCCAAGGTCTTCATTGGGCAAGGAAGTTAGGAATCAAGAACTTGCAAGTGTTTGGTGACAATGAACTGGTTGCCAATCAAGTCAGAGGACTTAATGTTGTCAAAAATGACCTACTCAAGAACTAAAAGAGTAGGGTATGGGATCTCATGGAGGATTTCGAGGCCTTCAACATTGTGTCCATACCCAGGAAGGAGAATGAAGCTTTGGCGATAGACTTGCAACAGTTGGAGCAACGTTTGATGTGGTTGACAACATCAAGAGGGAAAGAGAACAACCACATATCCATGTAGTTGTGAGGCCAGCAATGCCGATAATAATACATGCTGGCAGGTGTTCGAGAATGATCAACAAATCATTAACTTTTTACAAGAAGAAGCTAAATTCTCAACTATAAACCAAAGTAGACTAGAGCAACAATACGGGAATCAGATAGTACAACTGCATACAAACAAGCTTCCCAAAGGCTTAGTGACATTGGAATCTATTTTCAATCCTAATGATCAGTTTAGAAAAGAGAAGGCTAACTTACAGATCAAAGGAGAAAATTCAGAGTCAATCCCAGTTGGAGAAGACAAAGCACTTCAAATTGGAAAAGTGGCCACCAAGCAAGAAAGGTATGAATTCATACAACTTTGCCAAGAATTTCCATATGTGTTTTCTTGGAGCTATGAAGACCTAAAAGGGTTCAATCCAAAGCTAGCACAACACACAATCGAACTAGATCCAATTGCTCAACCCATCAGGCAAAAGCAGAGACCAATAAACCCACACATTGAGCCTTTGATGAAAAAAGAGTTGAACAAGCTGATAGAGGTGAGTATCATATTTCCAATCAAACACTCAAGTTGGGTTACAAACTTGGTCCCAGTCAGAAAGAAAGAATGGAGAGATTAGGTTGTGTGTTGACTTCAGAGATTTGAACAGAGCATCTCTCAGGGATCACTACCCACTCCCCTCGATGGAGTAGATTTTGCAAGTGGTGTCCGGATCAGAGAGGTTCTCTCTCCTAGATGGTTATTCGGGATACAATCAGATCATGGTGAAAGAAGATGATCAGTTCAAAACAACTTTCACCACCAAATGGGGCACCTATGCCTACAGAAAAATGCCATTTGGATTGTCCAATGCCGGAGCCACTTTTCAAAGGGCAATGGATATGGCATTCAAAGGACTAATCAACAAAATAGTACTGATCTATCTGGATGACATTACGGTGTTTTCCAAAAATGCAGCAGACCATCTTTTCCACCTAAGGTAGGTGTTCCAAAGATGCAGAGTTTTGGGGTGTCATTGAACCCTAAGAAATGCATATTCTTGGCCCATGAAGGCAAGCTCCTAGGCCATATTGTATCAAAGGAAGGATTGCAATTGACCCAGAGAGTTCAAGCAATAAGAGCATTGCCATTGCCAAGTCATAAGAAGGCTCTTCAGAGCTTCTTGGGAAAAATCAATTTTTCTCTAGTTTATTCCAAAATTTGTTGCCCTTGTTAAGCCAATAACGTTGATGCTGAAAAAGAGCTTAGCATTCAAGTGGACAACTGAAGGAAAAGCTAGCTTTGAGGCTATCAAAGAAGCCATATCACAAGCCCCGACTCTTGTGAATCTAGATTTTTCCAAAGACTTCATACTGTATGCCTTTGGTGGCAGTGACACAATTTCTGCAATCTTGGTTCAAAGAGAACAGAGAAGGTACAAAATAGCCAATTGCTTTCTTCACCTGAGTCTAGAAGATTATGAGGTGAGGTACTCCTTCATTGAGAAGCAGGTCCTGGCGGTGATCAGAGGATTGAAGAAGTTTAAGCATTTGGTTTCAAACAACAAAATCCAACTATTGGTCTCCCATGTGGGAGTTAAAGAATTCCTTCTCAGCAAGGACCTGAATGAAAAATGTGCAGATGGATCACTCATGTCATGGAATATGACATTGAGATCAAGGTCACTAAGCTGGTCCGTGGGAAGGGGTTGTGTGAACAACTAGCCTCAGGTCAACAAGATGAAACAAACAACGAAAAGGAGGTTGTTTTTGTTCTACAAGATGATCAAGAAGAAGGGAGAGATGATGTACCTGCTCCTTGTTGGACCTAAGACATGGTGCACTTCCTTCAAATAGGCATGTGTCCTCATGGGATGAGTAAAACAAAAAGGAGACATTTCAGGTTACATGCCATCCCATATGTTCTTATTGATGGTGTCTTGTTCAAAAGAGACATCAATGACATTCTGCTGAGATGCATTAGACAGATCAGGTGGAGAGAGTGCTACAAGAATTCCATGTTGAAGAGATGGAGGCCATTTTGATCCAAGAGTAACAACACTCAAAATCATGAAAGCAAGATATTATTGGCCCAAAGTGTTTAGTGACTACTACGCATGGATCAAGAGGTGCAAGAATTTTGCATTCTTCAAAGGAAAGGAAAGGCTAACAACACTTCCATTGCACCCAATCTCAGTCGACCAACCTTTCATGCAATGGGGATTGGAATTCATTGGAGTCATCAATCCAAATTCAAGCCAAGGCCACAAATGGATTTTGACAGTGACATATTATTTCACCAAGTGGACCGAGGCAGTGGCACTCAAGGAAGCCAATGAGTCTAGTATCCTAGATTTCTATGAAGGGATAGTGACCAGATTTGGAGTGCCAACCACCATCATATCAAAAAATGCATTAGCATTCATAGGTTCTAAGATCACAGGATGGGTCATTTAAGAATGGGACTTACTTGAGCACTTCATCAAACTATTACCCCCAAGGTAATGGTCGGGCGAGTCCACAAACAAGAACCTGTTAAAGATCATCAGAAGAACTCTTGATGAGAATCAAAGGACCTAGCATACAAAGCTCAAAACGGCCTTATGGGCTGATAGAATAATGCCCAAGAGATCTACAAGTAGCTCTCCATTCAAACTTGTCTATGGGAAAGAAGTAGTGTTGCCTATATCACTTGAGTTCCACCATTGGAGCTCGTAAAACAACTAGAGATGTCTGAATTTGAACCAATGGAGGCCAGGTATGCAGAGCTGGTAGAATTAGAAGAAACCAGAGCATGCTCTCAAGCAATATAGAGAAGAATCAGGCTTCAATCAAGAAATGCTTTAACAAGAAGGCAAAAGCAAGGACCTTCCAAGAAGGGGACCTGGTTTTGAAATGGGATGCAGATCGAGCAAAACCAAGAAGGCATTCCAAATTTGATGCCCTCTGGAGTGGCCCCTATATGATCACAAGATGAAAAAGTAGCAATGCTTTCTAATTGTCTATATTGGAGGGATGAAGAGTTGTAGATTCTAGTGAATGGGATCTATCTTAAGCACTTTACTAAAAGGAAAGTCTCGCCCTGTACATATTAGTTTAATTTCTCTTTCCTCTAAGTGTTTGTGCACATCGCATTATCAGTAGTGTAGGTTGCTTTTCTCCTAAGTGCTTTGCACGCTCTGCATGTTCTATTTGGAGCATGTATGATTTCAAATTTTGTAGATAGTTGTGGTACGTTGTTTTGTTGCTCTTGTGCAGTCCATTTAGAGAAACAGATGAAGCCTCGGTCAAAACAATTTTCTACTCTCAGAAACCTTCATTTCGAGATTTCTTATGAAAATTGAGAGTGCAAATAACTCGGGCTCGTGAATCAGAGGCAGAATCAGTATTAGACCATCGTTCTCGACTCCATGCCCAACGGATATGACAAGGTAATTGGTCTTTTCATCTAGTAGGTAGATACCCCTGTGAGTCACCAAATTATTATCCATATTTCACCCCGAGGCCAAATATCGATCAGCTATGACCCCGCATAGAAAGAACCTGAGAAAACTTGTTCAGATCTGTAAATAGGTCACATAGGGATTCAACAATGGAATAAAGAAGGGCATACAAGAAGGGGTAGTGCCAGAGGAACCAAGAGCAAGAAAGGGGAAGAAACGACAAAGATCCAAAGTCCTCGGGTTCAAAACAGTTCAGGAAAGGTCCGAAATTGACTAAGTATGGAGGAGGCAATGGAAAGAACCACGTGTCCTAACGATGCTTCTCCAAAGATGAATCCAAAAAGGGAAGCCCAAATGAGTGCCAGGCTGTCGCGTGGCCCTGGTAGGTGGAATGGAGGAAACGTCTTTAGGATTTCAATGCAGGATCTTCTTGCCTCAACGACCAGATTAGATTTGATCTGTTCCGTCATTTCCTCTTCTTTCAAGGCGCTAACCAAGGATTGATGCAGTAAAGACGGATTTGGGGGTAGATTTTATCTAAAGCATTAACAACAGTGGTTGAACTTCAACCTACTTTTCCCGCTTCTCTCTCTCTTCCTTCTATCTGATTGAATCTATAAATACGGGGGTAGGATTCATTGTAAAGGGTTGGACATTCCTTGTTTTGCAGCTCCCTTTTTCTTCTAACAAAGGAATTTGTGGAATTTCAGTCTTCCATCAAAGTTGCAATATATTTCTTACCTCCTGGATATTTTGTAATGTATTGTATCAATCTACGTGAGCAATAAAACACGTTTGTGATCGATTCTAGATCCTTTCTGTCTCTTTTTCTCGCATCTAGTCTTTCGTTATAAATCTAGTTATTTGTGTTTGATTATTGCATGTATTTGTTGGTTTGTGTCTATCAGTAGAACTAGTGTTCATCATTCCTTCGGTGCATCACCTTGTAGTTTAGTTATTGTTTATTTCTTGTACCCCTTTCTTATCCCTGTCTCCTTGGAAATTTTTAGATTAGGTATAGAGATAGATCCTCTACAAATTCTCATGTATGCATCTAAATAGAGGAATAAGGAACCAACCTTTAATCTGGAGAGCTTTCCCATTTTGTAAGGTCTCATACTGGGAAAGTTCAATGTTATGCAATCACACTAAATGAGTCTTTTTAGAAAAGTAGATATCCATAACTCATTTGGGGGTGTTGTGATTTTACACTATCAAGTTCCTTTCTTGTCACACAAAATTTTGAACACATCAATAAGGTTGAGACTTCACGAAAGCATGGGTTAAAAGTGTATCTCCTTCTTATGTTTTAGTTATAGCTGTACAAAAAGTTCAAATTTAAACAATTAAAAACAAGATGAATAAGAAAACTTAGGATAAAAGATATAAAAACAAGAGAAGAACCAAAAAAATAATGCAACTACTTAAAGCGTCATTACATTTTCGATCGATAAAACTAATGGAAAAGGTAAAACACAATGTGTTGTTACCTTTTTAACAACGCACCATAAACATGTTCAAAACCCAATGCATTGTGAAACAATAAGATGTGGACATGAAAAATTGGAGGTCACAGGGGTCAAGGTCGGGGTAGTTAATAGAACAATTTTTTTATCCAGTTTGCGGTCAACAACGAGACCGGCACTCGTTGATGTGAACTTGTGTGAGGGATAGTACCACTACCTCCTACACGGGGCTTTTATTGTGAATGCATTTCACATGAAGCAAAACTAGACAAGAGACATACCTAAAATCAATAAGCATAACTAGCCACAAACTCAAATTCCACGATTAAGGAGGGCTTACTATCAATACAACAAATCACCCTAGCTCAAAGTTTTATCCTCATATAAAACAAATCACCTTTAGAAGTCTCTAAGCGCACACTTAATTTTTCCTTTGGAAATTAAAAATACTCCCCCAACTCTATTTATGTCATCCATTAAAGAATAAGGGAAGCCATTATTTACAACTTGATATGAAAAATACATTGATAATGTAAAATAGATGGACATTGAGTAAATTATCATCATACCTAGAAGTATCCCCATCCTTTATAAGGCTTCAAATGTTTAAAATGAACGTGGGTCGAGAAGATTTGAGCACAAACATGGAGAAGAATGGAGAATTCTATCTACTTCTTATCATTATTAAATGTTCAAATGATCTACATGCCTCGCTAAATTAACTATACACATGAACTACCATAAATAGGCTTGTTTCATTCCAAATTATCCATATCTTGTTTGTGACCATTTTTAAACGTGAACAATCGTGAACTTTAAAAGCCTCATATATCATTCATAGACTTTGGTCAAACAACAATTAATGTTATTAATAAATATTTTGTCACTTATCTTTTGTAAATATTTATATTGGTAAAAATAGTAAGTATGTCGAAGAAATGCTCTACAATGGGAGGTAACGCCGTAATGGAGTGCGTTGTTCAAATTTATTCTTGACATTTAATTTGATGTTCATTTGTCCGTCATGTGACGATTCATTCATAAATTTGACTTCTATCGATCACTTACTTAAATAATTTTGTTTCTTTTTCCTTATAAAAGTCAATCAAAAAATAGTAATATCTTGGTCATGTAGTAATGTTTGTGTCTTTTTTCTAGATATTTTTCACATAATAAATGATTTTTCGCATAGCTAAATGAAATAGAGAATTAATGAGTTGATTAAAGATGTATGTAAAAATCAAACTTAAGAACCTTGAAATTGATATCCATTGGTGTATTTCATATAGAAACATGGTAACTATAATAATCACTTTTTTATTACTTAATCTTTTTTTCAACCAATCACAATCAATTATTTTCATTTCATATTTTGTTTTTGAAACTATTTGATGCTAAATATTAAAAAAAAAAACAATATCGTGTCAAAATTCATTCTATTTTCATGGAACACTTTGATTTAAGTTTTCGATGCTAATTATTTTGTAAAAAACAATAATAATACCTTTAAAACAATTCAACAAACACTAATCATTTTATATTTATACAACCCATACACACTTCTTTATAACATAATTACTTTAAATCAATTTAATGTCATTTACTTTAAAACAATAAACAATTCACGATAAACTTCCCTATTTTCATGGAACACTTCCCAAGCAATTTTTTTTTATGGAGAGCAATATAATTTTTTTGTGAATTTAAATTAACATCTCACTTTTGAAGCTATTTGATGCTAAATATTAAAAAAACAATACTATGTCATAATTCATTCTATTTTCACGAACACTTCCCTATTTTCATTTCCCAAGCAATTTTTTTTTATGGAGAAATTTTTTTTTGTGTGAAATTAAATTAACTTTTATGGATTTGATACTAAATATTTTTTACTATGTCATATTTCATTAACTATCTTCCCAAGCGCAATCTTTTTTTTGTGGATTTAAGTTATTTGATACTAAATTTTTGAAAAACAAAAATTAAAAAACAATTCAACAAACACTACTACACACTGTTTATAACATAATTACTTTAAAACAATTTAATGTCATTTACTTTAAAACAATAAATGCATCATTGGGGACTAGTGGCATTGCAACTCTTGTTATATTATGTTTATTTTTAATTGTTGTTTTTTTGGTATACTTATATTACACTTACATAGTTAGATAGGTGCCTCAAAATTGATATCTCTCGGGCATATTTTGGATAGACACATTTAAGATAGTTATACTAATTTTATGCTACAATAAAATTTAAAATTAGTCAAATCACTAGAAATATTACCAATAAAATAAAAATAAGTAATTTTTCTTTTTCTTTTTCTTTTTTAAATGTTACAAAACTGTTAACTCAATCCATATACATTACAAATATTGTTTAAAAAAACAAAAGAAAGAAAAAAAATCCAAAAAAATGATTGCCTTAAGAGTACAAGACTAATCTAGCAACGAAAGGTATATTTTTCAGAAAAGCCCTTTTTCCAAAACAATAGAAGGAACTTAATTTGTTTAAATGGGACGAAACAAAAACTAAACTCGACAAAACTTGCAATAGAAGAAAATCCAAGTCTCTCTGACACTTCCTCGTTAGACTCTCCTTAACACCAACAATTCCACCATTTATTTCCCAATTTTCATCAATTTGACCACAATTTCTGTCAATCGGGGTTTGATTGCAATTTTTATTGGAATTATTGTTCTTTGCCGTCAAATTTTGTGCGGAACGATGGTTTTGGAGAATTAACGGGCTTGTTTTGCTGATTGATCTGAAAATGAGCACAAACACGAAGACGGGGCCTCCTACTTTCAAGCTTGTCCTTTTGGGTGATGGTTTGTATTATTCCTTTTCAAATCATGCTATTTAGTTGTCTTGGGTCGACTGCCATGGCCGCTTAGTTTAGAATTTAATTTCTGTGAACACAGGCAAAATTCGACCTTTTCATGCCCAAAAATAAAAAATTGAGCTGAAAATCGGGATTCCGAATTGCACGAAAAGCGTTATTAAATTGTCAGATTGTGGTTTTAGTGCGAATCTCGAAGAAAATCGCAAGATATTATGATACCCTAGAAATTCTGCGTAGTGAATTCCTGCAGTTGGTTGTTTTATTTCATATCTTGGTAACTTTTTTCTCAGTTTTTATGGTAAAAGTGAATTTTATTGTATGTGTAAAATTAGCATCACAGACCATTTGGTAAAAATTACAAAAATAAATTTACCTTAGGTAAGGTTGGGTAGATCGGTTCCATATGTCCTCGGTCTAGTGGTAAAACTTTGTGATATCAATTTTCAGTAATGATGGTCAAGATTCAAGCACAGTTGGCAATGTTATTATTTGGCAGGATAGAAATCCCTCGGAAGAAGTTTCTAATCCTAACGACGATCTAAGTGTGATGGTTCATTCTCTATGCCATAGTTTTGAGACACACTCAACTCAGACTTGGCTGGGCCATTTTGGACTTTCGCTCTGACTGGGTGAAGAAAATCTGTAGAATCTTAGCAAGACTCACCTGAAAAGCGACCCTCAAAAAAGTGTACTCCATGCTGCAAATCATATTTTTCTCTTGTGGGTGATTTATAAGACATTACATGCTTTTAAAGCTTTCTAACGGGAAAGATGTACAGGGTAAGAAGCCCAACGCGGTGGATTAGATTCACTGTACCTCCCCCTCACAAGAAATGCTTGCGGTGCTTGTGTGCTATGTGGGCCACTTGACTTGTGATTATTACCAAAAATACATGAGGATAAATGTCATTAGGGTAATGACTACTCATGGAGGTCATCTTGAGATGAATCAAACACACGAATTAAATCCCACAGATATCATAATAGATATATACATGTTAAAAATGAAGCATGGAGGGAAGTTTTGCGGCTTTGCCAGTTATTTCTTCTCTTTTTTCATGTAATTTTGTTTAAGTGGTGAGTCTCACAACTGCTGGTCTTGCCAGGGCTCACTTGGCAAGTTTTGTGGAGACTTTCAGAGTCTCAAAACCATGCCCCATGCATTTAATGACTGCCGGTGAGGGATTCTTCAAAAAGAAATAAATTCCTTGCTTTATAACTTCAATGGAAATTCACTTGATCATCCATTCTTTGTCCTAAATGCAGTGATGCACCTATGCGTTTATTGACTTTTTGAATTCAAATTAGGACCCTATTGGCACACATGTTGACACACAACGGATGGAAAAGGGTCACAAACCTCGAGACACCCAAATCTTTGGTCAAAAGGACCCACAGAAGGGAGGCAGAACTACAGTGTTACGATTATGGCAAACTAGAATTGTACTACTATGGTTATGTAAAATGCACAAAAAGCAGGGAAATTGGGGGAGGATAAAAAAGCACGGGGTGAGAATGTAAACGGGATGAAGGGGAAGGAAATAGGGGCAAACAGAGAATAACAAAGAGTCAACAAGAGAAAGGTAGAGTCACAAGTGTTGAAGAGCAAAACACGAGAATATGACAAAAGTCACATAACACAAGGAACATGCGCCAACAAGTGTTAGGAAACCATAGACTTTGCAGCAATGAATAAGCAGAAAGTTGAATAACAAAACAACAATTTACAAAGATAGAGATAAAAGAAATATACAAAATACCAAACATGCAAGAGATGAACACCAGATTTATGTGGTAAAACCCCAGTGAGTGCCTAGGGAAACATCCACGGTGTAAGATATCAAACTTTTATTAACTCAAGATGAACAGATTACATGCAAACTTGTTATGAGCTACTTTAGATCTCCACAAAAATAAATACACTTAATTGGCGAAGTACAATTAGGATTCCTCCTAAAATAGAATGGAAAACGCCATCAGGATTTTCTTTTCTAAAAATAGAATTTGGTTGAATTTTTTTCTTTCTAGAAACAAGTGATTGGCTCCTTAATTTTTGCATCGGGGCTCCACCCCAAAACCCTGTAGGGAGGCTCCATAACATGTCGCCACCCCCCGGACCCCCTTCGATAAGAATGGGGGCCAAGTCCCCTCACACCCCCTTTGGGAAGTGAGCTACAAAGTGCCACAAAGGGATCCAAAATTTAACTTTGTTGTCACATATCTAACAACAAGAGCCTAATCTGGGCCAGTAATTAATAAACGCATAAATACACTATCACCATAGCAATTAACTAGTTCTGTATCAAAATAAGGTGTCCACACACACCTTGTAGATTGTTTGATCCCAATGTGTCTTCTCCTTTTACTGGTTTCACTTTATAGATTGTGCGAGTTGGTTATGATTTTCTTGCTAAGGCTGGTTACCTTATGTGGGTAGGTTGGATACTCTAGTGATAATAGAGGGATGATGCCTGTCTCATTCATGATGCCGTAAAATTTACCAACATAAATAATTCTGTCAAGTTAAGCATTAAGTCATTTTCTCTAAGAATTTGAGTGATCCTTACTTTAATTTAATGTGAGTGAAAGTCCTTAGCAGAGTGTATTTTGGGATATAGTGTCTTTCCAATAGCATCACCTAGTTATGAAGCTTGGCCCATTTTTCTTTCACTTCAGTTTCTCTTATTCACGAGAGATTATTGAGAAGACAGAGATAAATCAGATTGACAATTAATCTTTGCAATTAATGGATGGAAACTGTATTCTACCTCCTCTGTCAAATCCCTTCAGCAACTGTGCATCTGTAAACTTGTATGTTCTTGTAATTTTTTTCTTGGACTTGTTACAAGTAAGGACCTCAAGACATATCTTGAAGATGAAGAAAATGGAGTAAAAACTTAGTAAGAGGTTGTCTTGTTGTAGCCTATTGCAGAAATGTGTGCAATTTTAAATCAACACAAACACTTAATGTTTCATGTTATTATCTCTGAGTCTTCTCTCTTAAGAAGCAGATTTAAACAAACCAGCCCCGCTCATTGGCCACTTGTACTTGGCTCATCACATGCGACTTTGTGATAATGCTAGCATATAATACATTACTTGTATGCAGTCAAAATCGGAAGTCTTGACCACTAATTAGAAAGGGTACACAATAGGAGAGTGATAAAAACCAGTCCATGAATGAGGAGGAAGTCAATTTGAGAGTATCACCAAAGAGATCTTGCTATCCCAAATTCGCCCCCGGAAAATTTGGTCAAGACAACTCTTGCACATAAGGGAAATATGAAGGAAACGACTCAGACCCGCGAGCTCACATTCCAGGACGACAAACAAGTTACAGGTGGGCTCGGAAATGAAATAGCAGAGCCAGCAGAGAGAGCCACGTGTCCTAGCGGCGCTTCTCCAAAGATGAATCCAAAAAGAGAAGCTCAAACAAGCGCCGCTTCTCCATGTGTCTCAGGACGAAATGGAGGCAGGGGCAAATGGTCAAACAGAGTCAAAAGGCGGAGCTTCGGGGCTGCGGGAGTATTTTGAGTTTTGCGTTTTTTGCGCAAAAGGGAAAAAGATAAGTTGCGGACCCGCAAGCCTGATTTTTGCTCTAATCTGCTGCCACGTGTCCCATATCAAAAGGGAAGCCCAAATGAGTGCCAGGCTACCGCGTGGCCCTGGTAGGTGAAAAATGAAGAAGAGTCTTCCAGGCCATTAACGCAGAATCCAATCTCTTCAACTACCAGATTTGATTCGATTCAATCCGTTGGGAACCAAAAGCGACATATTGTGGGCAGATTTGCAAAAGGCATTGATATTTAGTGGTTGAGCTTTCAAGCAGGATTCAATGCATATCTCATGGTGGTTGGAGTAGGATTCGACTTTTCCCTCTTCTCTCTCTTTTCCTTCTATATATACTATGTAACACTTCTCATTTGAGAAAGAGAGACATTTTGGGCATAGAGAAACTCTGTCAAATTTGTTTCTCGATGCCATTTTTGAGCAACGAACCTTCTCCCATGCTTGGCAAATGTATTTGTGCCTCTATTCCAGAAATGTAATGGTCTGTGCACCTTCTAGAGCAATAAAAACGTGTTTTGTGGCGTTCTTCAACCCTTTGCATCGTTTTGTTGTTTCTCCGTGCCTCTCCCTTTCAGTCTTGGTTTTCTGTGCATGTATTTCACATTTGCAGTGCTAGGATGTCATGTTTCATGGAGTTTAATGGATGATTTGCAGATCTGGGCCATGTCACTTCTGTCTTGACCTCCCTCATCTCCATTTTTTTGTTTCTTCCTCCCTCAACAGAATATCTCGCTCCCTTTTCTTGGTGCTATCACCTCGTTAGTGTAGGATTTCCCTCTTTATGCACTTTCTCTCTCCCTATCTCCTTGGAATTGTTAGATTAGGAGTAGATAGTTGCATTTCCTTCCTTAGGAGTAGTTTAGCATTAGGATTAGGAAGAAGAAGCCGGCTTTCTCCTGGAGGGCCATCTCAAGTCCGCAAGTCCCACAACTTGAGAGATGGTCCCATGTTATGCAAATCACACCAAATGACCCTGCCTTAGAAAAGCAGATCCATAACTCATTTGGGGGTGCTGTGATTTCGCATTAACAAATCTATTGAAAATTATTTGGCTTGGAAAAAATGACTTCTATCCCCAAAGAGATCTATTGAAAATTATCCGGCTTTTATATTGATCAAATGCCCAAATCGTCTAGTTGCCAACATGAGATGTTCAAACAAGTTATCGCTTCTTACAACTTAGACTGTCATCCACAGATATTGGATATACTATGGGAACAAGATTGTGGCGTTAATCATTCCAAATCTACGCCTATAAACCTTGCTCACTTTTCTAGAATTCGCTGCAAACACTAGGAAATTGCTTTCCTTCCTTGAAACCCTAATTTGATTGCAAGTCGGCAAAATCACAAAAACACAGTCTTAATGGGGGCCTATGTTATCCCTCCATTATTATTTGGCCCCTTAGGTTTTGAACAATTTGGCGATCAACACACCAAATGCAAATGTCCCGACCGTCATCTTTTCAATGAATGCAACAAGTAGTAAATAGTAGATGCACTTCTGTTAATGCTTGAATTGCTTTTGGCATGGGGATGCTTCAAAATAAAGAAATTCCTTGCTTGTACAACTCTAATGGAAACTTACTTGATCATTTATTCTTTGTCCAAAATGCACTAATGCACCTATGCATTTATGGACTTCTGAATTCAAATGAAGACCCAATTGGCGTGCATCCTGAAACCTAATGGGCAAAAAAGGTAGACAAAGAAGCGCCACAAACCCCGAGGCACCCAAATCATGGGTCAAAAGGGCCCACAAAAAGGGAGCTAGAACTGTAGTGGTACGGTTCTGGTGCACCAAAACTGTACTGTTATGGTTCTGCAAAATGTCCACAAACGCAAGCAAATAGGGGAGGAGAGAGAAAGCCGGGGAGAAAAAATCAGCAGGAAGGGGAAGGAAACATGGACAAATAGAGACGAACAAAGAGTCAACAAGAGAAACGTAGAGTTGCAAGTGTCAAAAGTCAAACAAAACACTAGAGAACATGTCAAAAGTCGCACAAGGAACATGTGACAGCAAGAGCCTAATTTAGACAAATAATCAATAAACACATAAATAGACTAGCACCATAGCAATTAGCTAGTCCTGTAACCAAATTGGTGTCTACACACACCTTGTAGGTTCGTATGTTGGTTCTTAGTTTGTGATCCTGATTTTCTTTCTAAGGCTGGTTAACTTATGTAGGTAGGTGGGTTGCTTTAGTAACAAAAGAGAGTAACAAGCTGTCTCATTCATGATGCTGTAAAGTCAAGCATCCGGTGGTTTTATGTAAGAATTGGAGTGGCGGCTACTTTAATTTAATGTGTGTGAAAGTCCTTAGCAAAGTATATTTCAGGAAGTAGTGTCTTTCCAGTAGCATCATCTGGTTATGAAGCTTGGCCCGTTTTCTGTTCACTTCAGTTTCTCTTACTCACGAAGAGATTATTGAGAAGACAGAGATAAAATCAGATTGACAATGAATTTTTGCAATTAACAAACGAAAAGTGTACTCTACCTTATCCATCAAATCTCTTTAGTAATTGCCTATAAATTGTTTTATCTATTTTGAGCACAAGTGCCCAAATGCTATAAAACTAAGTGCAAATTCAGAATATAAGTAAATGAAGTATATACAGTAAACTCAGATTCTGAAAGATTTGGGAATAGAGAGAGAAAATGAAGAAGTTGCTTTTGATAATTGTAACTAAGCACAAGGAGAATGGGTACCTAGTTATGACATAGTAGAATGCTGACAGAGTTTGAAAGTGTTCAGAACAGGTTCAAAAGACAATGTGGAACAGAATCTGGAAAGCTGGCAGCTCTCTGATGAAGAATGGCAGAAGCAGACAGGGAAGACTGTTATCAATTGCCAATTATGGCTGCAACTGGTAGTGGACGCCGATAATGGCACAGGCTCGCCAATAATGGCAGTGCAGGTCTGATAGGTCAGCAACAGTGTGAACACCATCGTCTACTCCTGTTTGACAAAACCTCTTTTGATTTTAGGAATTGATTCATGAGAATATTATAATATCTTCTCCTTTGAAATCCGGCCTCAATCCCTAACACTTCAACCATAAAGGACAAAAATGTAGAGAGTTATTGGCCTGGGCCACCCTCCCGTGGGACTGCTCTACATATCAAATGAGGAATCAGGGATCATGTAGTTCTATGCCTGTGTATATCCCATCCCAATGTGAGAGAAACCTCAACCTTCTCTCTATATGCTCTTTCAAGTAAAATGCAGTGATCCTCCTTTTGGCACAAGTATGCAGCAACAAGCCTTCAGTAGCACCGGAATAGAACAATGACAAAACTCTTGGATAGACTCAGATTTATGTGTAAGTAGATGTATGTTTGATTAGCCTTAGAGAGGTCCCTAAATGACTTAGGGTGCATGTGTATATATAGGTGCCCTTAGATTCAAATTAAGACAATTTCGCACGCAAGCCAATCCCAAAAACAAGTGAAGGCAGACCACTGAGACTGGAGACATGACTAAATGGAAAAGAGACTTAGAAAAATAAGGCGACCAGGATCAGATGCTGATAATGGTCACGACCATTATGGGACACCAATAATGGTCAAGCACCACGATAGTGGTCATATAGGACCAGAAGCTCAGAAACAGTAATGGATAAGATTGCAGAGGTGTAGTGACTCAGTGAGTGTCTGAGGAAAACTAAGGATAAATCTGTGAGTGTTTTGAACAATTGGTGGTGAAGAAAGCTGTTCAAGGTCAACTATAAGGAGAAATGTATGCCAAAAGAGCCTGATTTACTCTGATGGTCCAACTGTTGAATAATGTGATAAAAGCATTCCTGCCACATGCCTTGTACCAAAATTAGGTCACGACATAAACTTGCATTTTCTTGTACTTTTATTCTTAGACTTGTTACAAGTAAGGATCTCAAGACATATTTTGAAGATGAAGAAAAATGGAGTAAAACTTAGTAAGAAGTCGTCTTGTTACAGTCCATTGCAGAAAAGTGAGCAATTATAAACAACACAAACACTTAATGTATCAAGCTATATTCTCTGTAGTCTTCTGTTTCAAGAAGCAGATTTAAACCAACCAGTAATGCTCTTTGGCCACTTTTACGTGGCTCATCACATGTGAATTTGTGATAGTGCCAGCATATAATACATTATTTGTATGCAGTCCAAATCGGAAGGCTTGACTACTAATAAGAAACGGTTACACGATAGGATAGAAATAAATAACCAGTCCATGATTGAGGAGGAAGCCACTCTAAGAGTATCCTAAGGAGATCTATTGACAATTCTATTACTTGGAAATAGGCTTTTCCTTTCACGGTAAACATGTCCAATGCTATTACAAATAGTGGCTATGCTTGTACATTGATCAAATGCCCATTTCCCTGGTTGCCACCGTGAGATGTTCAAACAAGTGATTTTTTCTTAAACCTCAGACTGTCATCCATAGATATTGGATATACTATGGAACAGGATTATGGTGTTAATCATTCCAAATCTATGCTGAGATATTTATCGTGTATAGGAACCGATACCGAGTGCCATTATAGTAAATTAAATATTATTTCTTGTTTGCATAGAACATATTAGATTTCATCCATTTTAGCTGCTCCATTAACTCATTCTAGGAAAATAACATATTTTCCAACTGTTTCCATAAGTTGCCCATGATAAAAGGATTGGAACGTTTGCATTAAAGAGTTCAAATTTTAATATAGAAGCCATATGAAGAATATAAGCTGTTGTCATTAAGTCAGAAAGTCCTTTGTTTTTGGATTGAGAAGTTAATAAAGTTGTTCACTTCCTCCCCCAAATTCTGGGAAATATAGAGATTATAAGAAAATAGTAAGTTTCAATCAATGATAAATTAGAGATTTGAGTGCACTATAATTAATGGAGGGTTCAAATATTCAACAGATGTTGCAGTCATACCTAAATCTAATGTTTTGCTGCATGTTCAATTTTTCACATGATTGCTTGTATATTTCTTCTATGTTGGCGGTTTCATGAATATCTCCATTACTATGACCCTCTTTTACAATTTGCCTTGCTTTTTTATTTGTAGAACTCGAGTTTCTGTACTTTAATCTTTAATGGATCCATTCTGTTCATGCGTTCACATTTGCGTTTGATTCTTGTGGAAGTGGTTATTTGGATCTGTGGTTTTATGGCAGATGCTTATACTAAAACTTGTATAAAAATAAGCCAGTCATCATTTTCTGCAGGTAGAGTTGGAAAAACATCCCTCGTCTTGCGATATGTAAATAATGTCTTCTCTGACTCACAAACGGCAACAATTCAAGCTTCTTACCTTACAAAGCGTCTCAATATCAACGGAACAGTTGTGACACTATCCATTTGGGTGAGTGTTCTAACTTATAAATCTGAAAACCTTACAAGATAGTTCAATTAGTTCTTATTTTGCAATAACATTATGATGTTGAGATCAGTGATTTGTGTTCGTTTCTGCCTCGAGGAGAATCTTTGTGTGTTTTGCTATGGTAACAATTTTCCACCAATTTCCAGACTTTCTGAAGAATTTCCTGCAATATACACATTATGTGCTTGAAATGTATGTCGACATCAAAATTAAAGAGTAGGATAGCCAGTGTTGATTAATCAGTTTTAGATACTGGAACGTATTGTTTTCCTTTCACAATACAATTGTTGATCTCCATGGATTAACTTTTTTGAATCGTCTATGTCAAATTTTTTCTTAATGATTATTTAACACGCATGCTTACACTTTTGGCACAAAGGTATTGAAAATTGAACTTTTATTTGCTATTGTAAACAGGATACAGCAGGCCAAGAGCGGTTTCATGCTCTGGGTCCTATTTATTATCGAGATGCTGATGGTAAGCACTTTTTATTTGTTTCTGTGTTATTGGGACTGCTTGTTTTTGAATTTTTAATAATTGCTAATGTTTACATTTTGCACATTATCTTGATCTATGCCCTGTATATTGTTACATCCAATTGCATTATGATCTTGAGTTGCACCTATGGGGTTGCTTAATTAATATCTTATATGTTGGGGAAGTGCAGCAGCACTGTTGGTGTATGATATCATGGATAAAGATAGCTTCATCCGAGTCAGGAATTGGGTGAAAGAACTTCGACAAATGGCCTCCAAGAACATAATATTAGCGATTGCTGCAAATAAGAGTGACTTAGTAAAGTCACAAAAGATTGATCTACAAGAGGCAGAAAGGTGTATCTCACACTTTATTATTTTTCTTTTTCATAGAAGAACGTGAAGTTGGTTTACACTGTTGCAGTTACAAATAAAAAATTTTCATTAAGAAATCAACATTTAAAATGGGGAAAAGATTCAGAAATTTAAGTTAGTTATCATTTCTCACCAGGTGGAGTAGAACTATGCACATACTACAAAGCAATGCTTCTTGTACGTGATAATTTTCTATTGGTGTCAGGGCTTTTGTCTTAGACTACTTTGGAAACATGAATAGTCAGCTTAGCACTAGGTAATATTTATTTTCTATGGATGGCCTAATTTTAGCAACAAAAGGTTATGATAGCCAATAATGTTGAAAATCGTTCAAAAGTTTTTTTATAATTATTCTGGGAAATATCCTTAAATTGACACTTTGGACCATAGTGCCACAACCATGAATCGTCAATAGAAAACTTAGGTTGTAGATTATATGTGTCTAAAAAACTGAAAATTGGATTCGGAGGTACTTTTTTGGCTCCAAAATGTAAAGATAAAAAACATTTCTGTATATTATCGACCCCAGTTGTGTAGATCACCTCATTTCATGGTCTGTGTACAAACTATATCATACTAAAGCAGACACACCTTAGCAGGAGTATACTTGGAAGAATTGTGTTAAATACTAAATACTATTCCGATAGGATTGTAGTTTTAAGCTGCTTCCATAACATTGATAAAGAGTGAGATTGATCATGCAGGTTTCTTCTATTGAGATCTGTAAAGGTCAGTAGCCAATGCACATGCTCTGTCACATGCATAACATGGCATTTTTCAGGAGTTGTTCTTAAGTTGCTTCCTGGCTCAACAATTGTCGGGACTGATTCTGCATGGGCAATGCTCTCCTTCCTGAAATAATATATCTATAAACCAGAACAACTTCCTAATTATATTTGTATTTAATTACCTCCTATTGTTAAGTTGCTCGTTGACACATATATACATATTGCTTTTCAAAACCAGCCTCGCAATTGCACTTTGATTTCCTAACATATAAAAATTGTCTGTTTAACAAATAAAACCATTGTATCGAAAAAATAAGTTTGTGGCCTTTCATTATCTATTCAGAAAATTTAGTCCAAAAGATTTAAAAACTCTCAAAATCTGTGAGAGAGCTGACATTAAACTCTCTAATCAAATTGGAAGAGAATTTAATGCCTTTTCTGTCATTGTATGTCCCTGAATTCAGTAATCAAATTGGAAGAGAATTTGATGTCTTTGCTGTCATTGTATGTCCCCATATTTTGTGTGGTCTTAAACTTTCATATTTTCTTTTTCTGCTTGGAAGCTTCTATTCCTTTGTGTATTCTTATGTCAAGGTAGCTGGATCTATCTCCCAAGCAGGCTGAATTTGCATCTTGTGTAGATCAATTCTGGGAATCTGCTACAATCTGTCTCAGATCTTCAAATGAGGTGGATCTTGATATTGTGTTGGACCTGGTAGGGTTAATTTTTGCAGCTGGTCTGTGGGTCAAGGATGCAGCCAAAATCAGTTATAAGAGACCGAAGAAAATGGCTTTGCCAAGCTTGGAGGTTTTTTTTTGAAAATGTTGAAAAGTATCATGCAGAAAATGCCAGACATGACTTTGAACAACGTGCCATTGAAAACATTTACAAACTTGAGAATAAAACCATGATTTTAGATGATCTGCAAAGAAGATCACCTGCATGATCCGTCCTTCATTCCTGAAGAAACAAATTTTGATACCATGTTAAGGAGATACTGCAGCCGGAAAGAGGATACAATTGCACTAATGAAAGGTGCCTTATGTGTTGCATAAAACATTAGAAAAATGAATTAAATCTTCTTGATACACAATGTGTATACTTCGACTTTTGGCATCTTACAACAAGGGCATAGATGTAGATTAGTAGAATTGTAGATATAGGCAGGTAGAGTGACCGTAATATTACATATATACTTGTATATTTATGAAGCATAGATTTAAAATTTAGATCTTCTAAAATATCAATACTAATATTAAACTTAAATCTATACTAATAGTTTTATTTCTGTGGTTGCATGTATGCCTTAAGTAGAACCTCTAGAGTAAACTTATTTTTGCTGAAACTGTTACTTCTTTTAATCAAAAGAATTATTGGCTTTGAACAAAAGGATGTCCATGGGAACCAAAAACACTGTTGCTCATTAACACTTTCTAACTGCAGTGGACAACCTCATGGGAAAAATGCTATACAATAATTTATTCATCACAAGACAAAAAAAAAAAAAAAAACAGATGGCAAAAGAAAAAAAAACTTCTGATGGGATCCTTACTGGAAGTCACATGCTCATCCCAAATATCCATTGTCTGCATATAATTAAAGTACAAATTTGCTTCATAGTGGGAAGACCAAAGTCAATGCTCAACATTTGTCAATAAAATTATATCTCTGCCTTCTTGTCTTGTGGATGCTAAGTCCCTCTTTTAGATAGAACTCCTTTGTGTTTCTCA
Organism: Taxus wallichiana var. yunnanensis; assembly: GCA_018340775.1. Lineage (NCBI taxonomy): Eukaryota > Viridiplantae > Streptophyta > Pinopsida > Cupressales > Taxaceae > Taxus > Taxus wallichiana. Next base: position 179,938,696 of record CM031236.1, on the reverse strand, counting down.
CAGCCACTGGTATTGCTTTGACCCATATCAAACTTGGGGGATAGGGACAGGGGCAGAGGGGAGGATGCGGGCGAGTGCCAAGTACTTACTGGTCCACTACTCCAGAAACCCGCTTAGTGGAAGAGACCAATTTTCTCTGTTTTCTGGGAGGATATCAGGTAGTGGAGTGTCATTTTTCGGAACCTGATGGCTCTGCTACACTGGAAAACTGCTTGCTGGAAAAGCCCTATTTGCTTGCCTTACTGAGAGGACCTCAGATAGCAGATTGTTACTTCTGGAACAGTCACCAATGCATGGACTGCAGTTTTAATCTGAATCCCGTCTCTGTTGTTGACATGAGTTTCTCTTTTAGGAGTGCATGAAGAAGACCCCATTCCACTGTTCCCAAAGATCTACCAAGTGGTACAATTCCAGATGTGTGCTTTATCTGCCCGGACACAAACTGTAGAAATTGGGGTAAATTACCTCTGTCTGAAATGAAATATCAAAAACAACATTCTAGGTTTTAGTCTTGCCAAATGCCATAATAATTTGATTCTCCTATATGTTAAACATAACATAATTTCAACTCCAGTAACTTGCCCCCAACAATAACAGGTTATAGACCATAGTTTAGTGTTCCCTAGCACTGCAGCAGGGCAACCCAACTTTGGATTTTAATAGAGGTTTGCAAGGCTCCTAAGCCAGGCCTAGGCAGATGGGCTAGAGGGGAAAAATGGACATGTACAGGACATATTCCTCTTTATCGCAGACCGGGTATTTGGTTTGATTGCTTCCTACTTGGTATAATTTTCCTGATGGATGAGGGACTAGGAAAAAATGGCCTTATTAGGATTGAAATGAATTTTCTAGTTTTGACAGGGTCCGAAATCAATGAGAGCACTGCGGTGAAGGGGCTGCACATCCCCATCATTGATTTGGTATTTAAAATAGATAAAGCATTGCGTAGCTCAGATGACATAAAAGGTCCGGGAACTTCTAGGCCATATCCCTTTGCTGAGTAGCATACTTCTGAAATTCTATTTTAGAGAGGACGGTGTCAGTCATGTAATTACAGTCCCTTTTTTGAAGAATTCAATCTAAAATATTTAATCTAAATCTTTGTTTAACACTTGCAATTGCAGGACATTATACTTTTTTATAATCATATGAATCAACCAAACTTTGTAAACCTTTTTTGCTTAGCCATTTGGCTTCAAATCACACATCAATGTTAATTAATTACTCTAATTATCATCGAAAGCCGTCCCTTGGTTCTGTTGGGCCCTAATGATCTCGCTGTTTTTACTCTTTTTACTTTTAACCCCTTTGCACATCTAATTTGTAATAGGAGGCACCATAGGCTCAAGGTCTTGCACTTCGCTCTTCAAGTGAAGATGATCTTTATTTCTGTGATCATTAACTGTATGTATTCTCAAGTCCCATTGACCTAGTCTGGTCATTCGTGGACATCAATATAATTTCTTTCGTTCTCATGATGCTTAAAATGCATATTCATGAAAATTAGGTGTTCTCTTTTTTGTATAAAAAGTTCATTTATAGTGTTATGAACCTATACAAATTTGAACCAAAATTGATAAAATGCAATAGAAATTACCTAGTAAAATTTAAGTAGAAATTTATGAGATGTGAAAGGAGACAACTTTAAGAAGTAATTTTTCTTAATGCAAGCAACAAAATTCTGCCCAAGATGTCTGCTGGTTGCTCTGCAGTAGGACAATGGAGCAATTTGACACTGCCTTCTTTCACATGATGCCAAATCAAGTGGAATTTTGTATTGATGTGCTTGGTTCAGTCGTGAAAGACAAGATTCTTCGCCATTTAAATTGTAGATGTGTTGTCAACCATCAATGGTGTTGATGAAACTTCTTGTTCCTGCAAATTTGAAAGAACCCTTATGAGCCACAAAATCTCTTGTTGTCGTTGAAGTTTCTGCTAAAGAAATTGTTGGCACTGATTGCTTCTTTGATTTCCAATTGACTACTATTCCTAAATTCATTAGAAACCCTGATGTAGATTTCTCATCTTCAAAATCACCAACATAGTCAAAATTTGAATAGCCAACTAGTTTGAAGTCTCCTGCCCTGGAGTATTTGAGCCCAAAATTGTTTGTTCCTTTGAGATATCGAAGGACTCTTTTGCTGCTCCCTAGTGACTTTCTCTAGGTTGTTGCATGAATCTAGATAGAACACCAACAACAAAAGAAATATTTGGTCTAGTTGTGGTCACATAGATCAAACTTCCAATGAGTTGTCTGTATTTGGTTGCATCGACCAAATCAGTGGTATCTTTTGATGTCAATTTCAGATTTTGTTCCATGGGCATACTGAGAGGCTTACAATTTGTCATTCTGAACTTGCTAAAAATTCACCAATATACTTATGTTATGTAGGCCTACTTTGATTTATGAAGCACTTCAATACCCAAATAGTAATGAAGATAGCCCAAATTTGTCATTTCAAACCCATCCATCAACTCTGCTTTGATTTTTTGTATTATATTTCTCATTATTCCCTGTTATGAGTAGATCATCCACATACACCATTATAAATTCAACTGTTTTGACAAAAGGAGTTGTATCTTCAAACTCAATTCGCTTGAAATTCATGTTTAGGAGGTGTTCAATAAGCTTTTCATACCATGCTTGTGGGGCTTGTTTCAAATCATAGAGTGATTTTTCAAGTTTGCACACTTTGTGCTCTTGGCCATTCATTGCAAACCCTTCTAGTCGAGTCATGTACATTGCTTCTTTTAGATCACCATTTAGAAATGTGGTTTGCACACCCATTTGATGATCTTTCCATTCATTTTGTGCTTGCCAAAGCCAACAAAGTTCAAATAGTACTCTACTTTGCTGTTAGTGCAAAGGTCTCATTGTAGTCTATTCCTTCCTTTTGAGCATAACCCTTTGTGACAAGCCTTGCTTTATGTTTGTCAAGCGAGCCATCAACCTTGTATTTGTTGTGGAAGACCCACTTGCAACCAATTGGTTTACAACTAAGTGGAGGATCAACCAACTTCCAAGTCCCATTTTTCACCAATATACTCATCTCTTATAGCTTTTATTTAGGACTTTTCATTTTCAGCTTGTTTGCAAGAGGTTGATTTTGAATCGAACTTAACATTGAGCTCTTCTTAAGGATAATCATTCAAGGTGAGCTTTTTAATCTTGTTTTGAATTTCTTCTAGGACATTTTTTGTTGGTTATATGTGGCTGCATGCGCACTTCATGTGCCGCTTTACTGACGAACATCTTTCAATGTCTGTGTTGCCCATTTAGGCATCTTCTTCTGTGGTTTTGGTGCCTCAATCTCATGATCTGAAGCTCCTTCGCTTTCTAGCCTTTGTTCTTGTGCCACTTGTTCATTTTTTGACGAAGTTTATTTTTCTTCTTCATGAGGAGTTTCAATCTTTGATATAGGAGATACTATGGAATTGAATGATTCCCAATTGCATGTGCCCCTCTCATTGTTTGGAATTTGCAAATCACTCTCCATATAGACATCCAATTTTGCATATTTGTCAAGCTGATTCAATTGCCAATCAACGTTGCCTTTGTCCTTTGTAGTTTCACAAAAGACCACATCTCTTGTGACAAGAAACTTCTTGTTTTTCTCATTGTATAACCTGTATGTCTTGGGGGATTCAGAGTATCCCAAGTGATTGCATTTGCAACTCCCCGTGGTCCAAGGTATAACCCGTATGCCTCGGGGATTTAGAGTATCACAAGTGAATGCATTTGTGACTCTTGTGGTCTAACTTATTCCTTTTCTCCTTAGGAATCAATGTGTAACAAGTGGATCCAAAAACCTTAAGATGACACATGAAGGAAGATGACCATACCACATTTCATATGGAGTCTTCAATTGAAGGGTTGTTGATGGTGATCTGTTTCAGAGATACACTACACTTCATGTTGCTTCTACCGAGAAGTGTAGATTTACCCCTTGAAATATAACATTGGACGAACAATGTTCATCCTCTCAACTACTCCATTTTGTTGAGGAGTGTGAGGAATTGTGAGATGGTGTTTGATCCCATTTTGCTTGAGATAGGATTCAAATGCCTTTGAAGTGTACTCACCACCATTATCAATGCAGGTTTGAGCTTCATTTTCCACCATAGCTCAAAACTTTTGAAACGTTTTGAAGGCTTCTGATTTTTTTGAGGAAATAGATCCATGTCATTTTGTTGTAGTGGTCAATGAACAACATGAAGTACTTGTGACCACCAGTTGACAGAATTGGAAGAGAACACAAGTCGGAGTGGACCAACTGCAACTTTTTGTTGGCTTTCCATTCTAACTTTTGAAAAGGTCCTCTTGAGTGTTTAGCCAAAATGCGGTGTCGCACTTCTTAGATTTTACTGGCAAAGTGGGCAATCCTGCTATGTCATTCTTTTCTTTGAATACACGAATGTAGTCATGATTGGAGTGCCCAAATCTCGCATGCCACAACATACTTGGAGACATTCCATCTTCAACAAGATGAGCAAAATTCCATGAATTTGATGGCTCACCCTTGAGTTTTATTAATTTGCCTTCCTCACATCCAATCAATACAATTGCATTGTCACTTTTTCTTCTAATAGTGACTTCCCATTGTCTAGTAAAATGGAGTGCCCTTGTTGACGAATGAGCACCAAAGACAACAAGTTTCTCTTTAATTGAGCAAGGTAGATGACATTTCTAAGAAAGAAATTTGTAAGCCTCATACCCTTTCCTTTTGGTTGCAGATTTGATCCATTTTCCAGATATATTTGGCCACAATGTTCCTCATGAAATCCTCAAAAAGTCCTTTCGGAAATTCATATGTTGAGCGGCACGAGTGTCAAGGACTTGTTGTCGCTTTGAGATTGCATTCTTGTTGAATCTACTAGATTCAACACCTCAATGAAACATGGAAATACCTCCAAAGTGTGGGACAATGGTGCCTTTTGAGGTCAATCTTCGGAGAAGGCCGACTTCCTTCTATCCTAGCTCACTACTACTATCTAACCAACACTACACTACTGCTAACTAATCTTATCCTAAGAATTCCAAGGGACCAGGGTTGAGAGAGAAATGCTGAAAATAAAGAAAGGTGATGCACCAAATTGGAATAGGGTTCGATTCTGGCTCCAGGGACACATGTATGAAAACATAGGCAAAGACCCAAAACGACGCACACAAAACTCTAACGGAAATAAACAAAATAAGATCAAGACCAACAAGAGGATAGAAATATTCACATTAAACACCAAAGCATTCAAAGGAAAGAAATCACACTTGCATTCAATATTAAGAACTTATCCATTTATAGTCTAGCAGAGTCGAGGCACGTGAAATCTTCACAAGCGCATCACAAAGGTCTGCGCAAGCAAAAGCCTCGAGCTCAAAAGGGCGATCTCTCAAACTTAGTAGAAACACGAGCCCTTTACATGTGCTTTCACACTTATTTATATAGAAATTTGAGAGAAAGGAGAAGGGACTGATTACATCTAGTGATGAATGAATTCAACTACCCACCCTGTACTGCAAGGACCATTCACCATTGATTCTGTTGGCCAGGTATGGGCACCCCATTTTGCTTTAATCGCACGCCATCGATTGCTTTGTGCAAGCGAGGACGATGTTGTTCAAAATTAAATTCTAGTTCTTGGAGCAAATTGGGCGTAGCTTTGTTGTATTTTGCAGACTTTTGATATTCCGACACCTTGATCCTGTCTTTTGCGGCTTTTTATCCTGTTGGGTAAACTTTTGGTGTAACACGGCTCCATTTCTCGCTTCGCCTTGATCCGCAAGCAATCACTAACTCCACAATTCTTTTCACCACCCGCGGCCTAATCTTTCCTTCTCCAACGGATTATGTTGCATTCCACGTAGTCTTTGTGTTTTGCGGCATTTTCCTTTGAATCGCGGACTATTTGTTATGTGGCTTTGTATTTGCCTTGTTCCGTGATTCCTTTGTTGTGTGGACTTTCTTTGTTCCGTGGCTTTTCAAACTTGCGCGGCTTTCTAAACCTTCCGCAGCGTGTACCCCGCGCTTAAATTTTATCATCTCCGCGCTTTACTTACTCTTTCTTAATGCCACATAGCCTTTTTCCTTTATCATGCGACTTATTTTCTTGCGACTATGTTCCTTTGTTCCACGGCTTTCAACCTTTGTCACGCTTTAATTTTCTTTTTCCCGCTTTGCGTTCTGCATGACCCCTTTTTCATGTTTCGTGGCTTTTTCTTTGTAGACTTTAGTTTTGTTGCGCAGTTTTGTGAACTCCGTGAAACACAGAGATTTTCCAAGTCCGTGGAACATTTTGTTTCTTCACCGTCAGAAAACACTAAGTTTTTCACTTCCACAGAACACTAAGTTTCCACTTAAACTCCATGGAACATTAACCTATCCCCGCAATGCCGCGAAGTACTTAGCCTTTGTTCCTCAACTTAGGTAAACCTTCGGAACACCAAGTTCCGAATTTCCGCGGAACACTAAATTTCTTTGTTCTCGTAGCTTTTCGACAAGAGACGCTTGAGTCTTTAACTTAAATAAAGTCCGTCCAAATAGCATGGGTGCTATTTTGGACAACAGGACCCAAACATCAAACCATGTTGAATTCATGACCCATTGTTTGCTTCCTCATCTATACTTGAGAGCACATATTCACTTGTGAATTGAGCGGAGTTTGGTTCTTTGGTGGGCTTCTTTTCTTCTTTTTGTTTTTGCGATAAGCTTCAATCTTCTCCCATGAAGTCTTGCATTCATGAGCCTCATGGCTCCCTTTTTGCCACACCATTTACAGAACAAGTGTTGTTTATCATTCTGTTTTTTCACACGGTTCTTGTTATATTTTCGTGCATTACCCTTATTCTTCCCTTTGTCATCATTTTTAGAGGACAAAGCCTTTGAGGGAAGACGTCTTGAAAGATTTTCACTTTTGATGGGCGTAACAAATGCTTTCTCCTGTGGAGTCATTTTTTCTTGTTATATTTGCCTTCTTTACCCTTATTCTTCCCTTTGTCATCTTTTTTGGAGGACGAAGCCTTATTGAGGAAAAAATCTTGGAAGAATTGTCCTTTTGATGGGCATAAAAATTGCTTTCTCTTGGAGTTGGTTTTATTACAAAAACCTTTTCCCTTTCGGCCATTTTTCAACCAATTGATCAAATGCAAGTCTTTAATTGATTGCATGATTGTAAATTCCATATAGGTTGAATATGTATGAAGAAGGGATTTTATGAATGCTGTCATGTATATATCTATTTAACCCTAGTGACTTTAACATCATGTTTGATAGCTCGGATTTTTGAGGCCATACTTATCACCACCATTTTTCAACTCAAGATTGAACAACTTCAATTTCAATTGTACAAACTCCAATTTTGAGTTAGAATCATACAAGTCCTTCAATTTATTGAATGCTTTCCATGCAAAATCACATCCTCAGTATGCGATGAAAAACTTCTACATCAACTGAGACCCTCATTAAGGCCAATGCTTTCAAATTCTTTTGCTTCCCGATATTTGCTTCTTTTGCATTTTAGGTGGTGTTGATGCATTTTAGGTGGTGTTGACTTTGTGCCTTTGTCGCAAATGTCAAACATAGATAATTGAAGATGAGTCTATTCTCCACTTGCTGAGACCACTCTAACTAGGTATCTTTGCTGGTCAAAGTTGTGCCAACAATTGATTTTATTGAAGTCATTTTGTACCAAGGAGATGGAGGGGTTCCTTATCACTCCAATAGGTTCCCTTTTCAATATATCGATCGATATACCAAAGCTTTTGATATACCCACCCTTCCTATATACTTATCGGTACATGGAAGAAACTTGCCCTTTCATTATACCCGTCCAAATACGTGAAAGAGGTGTTAAAGTATGTGAGAATAGAATGATACGTGGTACCTAGGTAGTATGTGAAAAGGATTCACTCTATCAATGACACCCGCTTAACAAGAAGTCCTTGTACGTGGGCATAACAACCCTATATACTCGGAGTAGTCTTTCTTTTGGGATCAATGCTGAACGACAATTGCAAATGGGTAATGAAAAATAAAAGTAAATATTTTCTTATTGCTCCTTGGCAATTTATAGGGACAATGCTACAACATTGTTGTTGCAAACCATAGTTTGCATACTTGTACTCAACCAATACTCGGTAGACCCAATTTTTTTGACTCGGCGATACTTGGCAAATACTCGACAACTTAAAAAATACCTAAAATGCTACGAAAAACATAAATTTTATGCAAAATATAGTTACAAAATGTATGAAATGAGTTTGTAAAACGTTGGGGAAGTATTTTTATTAGATTTGAATACAAATAGAGTACAAAATTGCATCATCATGTGAATACAACTAGCTGATAAGTCTTATGAATTTATGATGATTGTCATTGAAAATTATCATCATAAATTGCATATCTATGCAAGTTACAAATTACAATAATTTACATTTTCCTCTTCCCCGTTCTAGAGAAATATTGGGGATAGGGTCTAGTGCCTCTACTAATTACCATACTCAGTTGTGACTGCTCACTCATCTTAGAAGGTTACAATTGCAGCTCCATCTTGGTAGTAGATGGCAGCGACTCCTTTGTTGCATGTTCGACATCATCGCCAAAGATGTCATCCAATTCAATTTCCTGCACGTGCTTCTCCCACCATAGCTTCCCTCTCGAAAGCAATAATCTTGTCTTCTATGTTCGTGGGGATTTCCTTTTCTTGTGCAATCCATTCGTTGTATGGATCAATCTCATCCAAATCAATAGGCTCTTGTGATGTGTCCTCCACCTTTCTTATGCGAAGCCAAAGATTGTATTGCACAAAAACGAGGTCATTGAGGCGTTGTTGAGTCAATTTGTTTTGCTTCATCGTGTGAATGCCCTTAAACAAACTCTAGTTGTGCTTCGTTGTATGAATGCTTGCCGGTTTTTGGAGAGTTTTAGGAAAAACTCGGCTCTGCTTTTGTGTGCGAGTTTATTGGGCAAGTACTTGCCTAGGCCAAAAATGGCGAGTATTCATTGGCAAGTACTTTCCGGTTATGTAAACTATGGTTGCCACTATATTAGGTTGCAGATGCAGTAATTCGATCGTGACGACATTATTTGTAAGCAAGCACTAAAGGCATCATTAATACCGAACATTGCTTTTTGTTTGAGTATGCATGATTTGTTTTGTTTTCAAAATTTGTTTGATTTTGAAAAAGACAATGTTTGAAATTGATTTGCACAATAAATGACATTTAAATAAGTCAAAATTTCCTCCTAATAGAATATAAGCTTTTTCAAACAGAAAAAGCATAAAAGAAAATAACTTATCGCATGTTTTGCCTTTTGGAGGTTCTTCTCCTTCACACCGATGTGGCTTGATGAGAATTGAAAGCAATTGAATGAAATAAAACTTTATTAGCGCTAGCTACCATGCCAACGCACTTGGAAGCAGTTGAAAACACCATGTAGTGAGATAAAATGCTACAGCCTGCACTTCACAGCCAGTGCATTGTGCTTTGACCCAAAACGCACTAAATCACATTAACTCCACTTGACAATATGCCAGTATCAGGCCAAATAATAATAAGAAAAGCCTTATGTGGTGCAGTTAAAAAGTTGATGTCAACCAAAAATGTGAAATGCCAGCCTGAGAAAAAAACACAGGTCAGATGTCAGTGTGGCACAAATATGACAGATTTCCGATGTAGCAGGTCTCAATGGAAACTGAAATGCCTTTCTTGCAGCTTGCAGGTCGTGGGAAAAGAGAAGATGCAAGTCTCCATGTGAGTACGAAATGCCTTGGGCAAATGGAATGCAGCCAAAGTGGGCATAAACCAATGTAGCAAGACTATGCAGGTCTGCAAATGAATACTTGTCAGGCAGATCTTCAAAAATGCTCAATTCCAATGCCTTTACTGATATTATAGCAGCACCATACAGCCTGCATGGTAATTAGTATGGCTGGGAATAGAATTTTACAGTAAAATAATAAAAATGGAGAATGAAAAATTATTGAAAAAGCCTGAGCTCTGATATCAATGTCAGGCCAGGAAAAATGGACTGCAAAAGAGAATGAAAATAGAATGTGCAAACCAAACTTAGTATTATTATTCAGCATTAACAAATGACGGGATTTACAAATATAAAGCCATTGGAATGGCTGTTACACTTCATATTCTCCATGACTGTTCAACTACCTATGAGAACTCTTCAAGTTCCAACTACAAGACAAAAGTTCTCCTAAATAACACCTAGGATTATCTAATATTATGTACAATAATATTACAACAAATTTACATTCAATAAACGGAACAGCCCAAGTCCACATGTGAAGACAACCAATTTTTGATCAACTACAGAATCATTTACGGTTTTTGTGCAGAATCACATAATTTCATTTCAAATAATCATGTCCTTATTACAATATGTGTTGCCATATTTATAGGTAAGGAATCCTTCTCAAAAAACAAGTAAGATTTTTATTAAAAATCACAAAGCTATCTTAAATAACTATGCTATGATTGATCACAAAGCAATCTATATATCCTATATAACAAATCTATTGGTAGCCTTTTCATGGCTAAATTTGTTCTAATTTCCAAAGTAAAGTAGACCTTGTCTCTTATCATTGCAAATAACTAAACTAGAGCAATTTCTATATTTATATCATGCAAGCTTATCCTTTATTTGCATAACATATTCTATCTTTATATCATGCAGACTTGTTATGTATTTGCATGGATCTTATCTCTAATATCCTTTATTTTCTCTAATGGATATTATCACTAATATGCCTTACTATTTTTTGGATGTATGCCAATCTCATGTTTGACTTTTATTTTTGCTCTTCATGCGAGGTGTGTTGGGCTCAGTACAATTCCGTCCTTCCTGAATTGATTGGTCTCTAGCACCATATATTCTATAAGGACTCGAAGTTTTAAGCCTTCTATTTCTATTTGAAAGCAATTTACCTTCAAGATGAAAACCAAACTTGAAACCCAATTGGATTGCAGCTGGAACAATGCATCCTTCATCTTCCTGTCCAATTACATGGCAAAGAATGATAGCAGGTTGCTCACTCATTTCCGTATGACAGTCCTTGCCACTTTCAAGTGTCCTCTCCATTTCTTCAATAAACGTGTTATTTTCTGTGTCATCTTCAACTGCCTCCCTTAGTGCAGAGTCCAGATTCATCAGCCTTCACAGGCTTATTATATGCCTTAGTTATCTTTCCCTTAGGTAGTCTCATGTTTGTAGATCTTACTAATTTGGTCATATAAACAAGCTCATCTTCTGAATTGTCCTGAACTCCTGCCACTGCTACGATATTATCGTACTTATCCCAGCAATACTCTGCATTCCAGATTCCTTAACAGACTCATTACTCACTTAAGCCACATTTATTTTCTGTTGTTAAATGTTCTGAGATTTCCATAAAGATGTCATAAGAATCTCATAATCCGAGTCATCTGCATCCCCCACCCTTGCTGAATTATCAACATGCTTAATGCTGGCTTGCTCAACATTTTTAGATTTCTGTTTTTTTGAGGTGACCTTGAGGCCAAGCAGCTTAAGCTTACAACTGACTTGAGCTATAGATAGACCAAGTGCTTCAGTGATTAGATGACTGCATTGTCTTCTTTCTTTGTTCTTCTCAAAATTCTCCTTCATCAGACCTTTCTGCTCTTTTCCTCCTCTTGGGAGACTTCTGCTTGTTTGATGTTTTCAGTAATTTGGTTCTAAGTGGCACTTCATTCAAGTGATCTTCATCTTGCAGCCCTACCGCAGTCTGATTATTTTCACTGCTGGAGTGCTCAACTCTTGATTTCCTTTAGCTGGAGCTGTCCTTAAGGCCAATCAGCTTGAGCTTGAGATTGGCATGAGCAGCTGACAGACCAAGTGATTCTGCAATCTAATGGCAACACTCTCTATTTTCTTTATGTTGCTCAAAAATCTCCTTAATTATACCTTGTTGCTCCTCACTGTTTGACTCCATAATGTCCAGGACATTGTAGGGGTCCATTTTATTAAAATTTGAAAGCCAAGGATTTTACGTATGAAGTCCCGAGGCGACAGTGGGTTGATCCCTTGTTTCTTTGTATGTGGTGTCACCATCAACCGATAGCATTCCGGTTCATTTGATTTACTAGGGGCATTAACCTCATGATTCAGAACTATTTACTAACGGGAGGTGGGGGGAATGTTGGGAAGTCTAATTTCATCTATTAGTGAAGTTAGTAAAATAGATTAAATAATAGTTATTTAATCTTATTTTACTAACTTCACTAATTATTGAGTTGGGTTGTTAATCTATTCTTGGGGGAGGGGGAATGTTGGGAAGTCAAATTTATTACATAATTTGATCGGGGGATTCGATCCTATCTATCCAATCCCCACCCATTCTATTCTATTCTCAACTCGTAGAAATGAAATGGGTGGGGATTGGATAGATAGGGGGCCATATAGATATAGATAGGGATAAGATAGATAGGGATGCCCGATCTTGAGTATCGTATCGAGGGGGCCGATACTCTCACCAGCAGAGATGGTCCCTCACCTATATCTCTCTATCTCTCTATCTCTCTATGGGGTTGCTCAAGCTTAACCAACCAAATTGATTGGAAGGCACATATAGAGAGTGAAGAGTGAAGAGTGAAGCAATCGGCCCGATATTTAGTCGGATAGAGAAAAGACGGTATAACCCACTCGGACACCTCCATTGATAGATGGATAGATATGAGACACCTATAGGGGATAGAAGATTGGTGGATAGGCACCTAGTCGGATAGGACACCTCTCTCTCTAGAGCGGCCGGGAGACAGGATGTGGGCCGTCACTCGGCCGCCCGCTCGACCTATCTAGATGGGCCATATAGAGAGAGGGGGGGCCCCCTCTATATAGATTGATTGGATGGGTTTCTCGGCCCTCTCTCTATATGGGGACCAGCTTAGGCCCTCTATAGGGGACCAGCTATATATCCCGGGCCCCTCCCCTCCCTATTCTATCTTCTCTATATGGCACCCCGACCTCGGAGCAACCCAACCTCCCCCTATCTAGTTGGGGTTGGCTATAGAGTTGGGGTTGGCTAGAGAGTTGGGGCCATCTATCTAGCCCTAATCCTAATATCCCAATATGGTTGGGGCTGGTGGATATAGAATAGATAAGATAGTTCAGGGCTGGGGGCTGGCTCTCCCTACCGCCATATAGATCTGATCTGATTGATCTATAGAGGGTGGGGGGGGTGGACTATCTATAGTTATAGTCATATAGATGTATGGGCCGTCCTCTCTATAGTCATAGTCATCTCGACCAATTCTCTAGAGGGGGGGGATCGAGCGACCACAGGCCACCCTTGCCCACCCCATAATAGAGTGAGTCGAGTCTAGATAGAGGGGGTCGCCATATCTAGCCGACGATATATATATATATATATATATATATATATATATATATATATAGGGGCCGGCCAAGCACAAGCATATATAGGGGTGGGGTTCTCTTGGCCATCTAGATAGAGGGCTGGTTCGCTCCGGTGCACCCATCTCCCTAGAGAGTTCGGGGTAGGGCCCTTTGCCGGCGAGACGCCATTTGGATGGTGGCGAGAGCTTTGATCTATGGATATGACGAGAACGAGACACTTCGCTTGATAGCTGGCATGGCCAGATCTATATACTCGTTGCGCTCGCTTCGCTTAAATAATAGGTTATTTAATCCTATTTTACTAACTTCACTAATTATTGAGTCGTAATATATTCTAGGGGTGGTTGTAAGTATTCACGTAAATTAGAAATGGTTGAGAATTTGTGGGGAGTTAATAGTAACAATATTCGTAAGTATATATATTTGTAATATTTGTTGTGTGAAGAAATTAAGTAAATTGACTGCTATATTAGCAATGTGTTCAAGTATAAATTGTTGTTTTGTTTTGTTTATACTCTGACAAAAGTTAAGAAAAATAAATGCAACATTGTTTTTGATTGTTATTACCTAGCACAAAACTTTTCTTCGTATTGTAGTAACAGAAATGTCATTTTTGACCTTTATGCTGACAAACATTATGTTTTCCTTTGCTTTTATATTTTACTGCAAAAAAAGACTTCCTCTTTATAATTTTAACTCATTTGTTTTTAATATAAAAATAAACCCACAAAATCCTTGATGATTAAAAATTGTAGTATTCCAGGTAGTAAAAATAATATCATGTAATCTTCACAAATTGTGTGTAATGGAAACAAGTTTGACTAAATGCTACAAGCTGCTCCCTGATGCCTTTCAACTTTGGTAGATGGTCATTTAGATACAGTAAAGACCTTTTGCCATCTTCAAGTTATATATCATTTAGATACAGTAAAGTTTTTTTGATTTGTTGTTTTGTATATTGCCTTCAATTTATATCATGCAGCACTTACATGACTATCATACTGTATATGAGGTATCAATCACCATTAATTCATGACACAATTGCTATTAACACCTCTCATTTCTGTCACGAAAAGCTTCCTGTAATGCTACAACCAATGACCTAGATACTTTTTCCGTCATTTTATTACATAGGATCCTATAAATTATATTTAACCTCATGCTTTGAAGCATGATCGTTTTTACTATTTAATATATTTGTTTTGATACTATAACAATCTGTAGACCTGCCATTGGTGTACCGCCTTTATAGTTCGTGAATTGCTAAATTCTGTGGTTTTAGCCTTCTAGGACTCTGATGCCTCAAAATGTCAATTTACTCTTTTTCGTACATCTGGAAGGGTTGTGCTTTCTCTATCCTTCTCTTCTTCCAACAGCAATTATTTGTAGTATTTGACCACCTCCAACACTACATCTTTGACTTTCCACAACACATGTAGTGGTTTCTCGCGTGAAGATATTATTCCATTGCTGTTGCATGGGGTTTGATTGATGGAAAAACTTTGTATTTATGTCCCCTTATGCAGCCATTGCACACTGGACCTTTGATGCCAAAAGATTTCCATTTTATAGATATCATTGAGGTGATTTATGGTTTGTTCCTCTTCCCCTCATTTTGATCACCGAGCCATTGTCTTTGGATGTCATCCTAAATCACTCTAACCTGTTCTTTATTATAGCCTTAAATGAAAACATATATTATATTATTTCTTTGTTCAAAATCAAAAGCCTCATTTCAACATACTCTACTCTCTGTGCCAACGTGCAAAATTTGGATCCATATTTAGTGGGGCATTCCTGCGCCAATCTTGTCTGATTTTAATTTAAACTGTGGTGTTCCAACCATAAGTTTGATGATTGATATCAAACATGTAGTAGCTTGTAGCATATTGTTTTTTGGACTCTATAGGCCATTTAGAGCCTCATTGTTTATGTATTTTGTTTCGGATATGTAGTGCACTTGGTGCCATTTTGCTATATTTACCCTTACATGGTATATACATGAGCAAACTTTGCATATTTTGTCTCTAATTGTTTGTAATCTTTAAAATATATTGTTTTCATTAAAATTGTAATATTTTATGTATTTTTAGTAAACCGGTTCATAAATTTTAAACCGGTTTGACCCTCGGCTGGTTCTGATTTTTAAAACATTGGTTATGCTATAATTGTGATGAACAATTCTCATGGGGTCATAAATGTGTGGAACAAGAGCCGTATCTACTAGATGTTGAGTCGCTTCCTGATTAAGAGGAACGGGAAGATGCACAAGAAGCCCAAGAAGAAGATCTTGCTGAAGGCTACACTCCTATGGATTCCCACCTAGAAATTTCATAAATTTTAAACTGGTCCGGTTTTGGTGCAACCCTCAGTTGATTCTGATTTTTAAAACATTGGTTATGCTATAATTGTGATGAAAAATTCTCAGGGGGTCATAAATGTGTGGAATAAGAGCTGTATCTACTAGATGATGAGTCACTTCCTAATTCAAAGGATTGGGAAGATGCACAAGAAGCCCAAGAAGAAGAAACTGCTGAAGATTGCATTGCTATTGATTCCCACCTAGAAATTTCTGTACATACTTTGGGAGGAGTAACCATCCCTAAGACTATGAAAATCAAAGCGTATTTTAAGAAGATCCCTCTCACTATTCTGATTCACTTAGGTGGCGCATAACTTCATTGATCCACGGCTAGCCAAACAAGCCGATTGCTTTGTATATCTATGCTCAAGCTTTGAAGCTATGATTGCCAATAGAGGAACATTGGCTTGTAAACGGAAATGCAACAATGTTCGTATTACAATTGGAGACTATAATCTCTGCTCAAACGTGTTCGTCTGACGCTTAGGAGAATGTGATGTAGTTCTTGGGGCTTAGTGGTTACACACCCTTGGACCAATTTTGTGGGATCTCTCCAAAGTTTGGATGCAATTCTCTGATAACAGGCTGAAGTACACATTAGATGGCCTCACTCCTAGGTTTGCTAGTATTATCAACTCACATTAGATGGAGAAGCTCCTTAAGAAGGGTTCTTATAGGGTCATCGCTCAACTATGTTTCATTTAGTTCAATCCATCTTCAAATTTTGGCACACCCGATGATTTGCAGCAGATTCTAGACAAGCATGCTACAGTATTTGTGGAGCCAACAAGATTACCACTTCACTATCTTGAGGACAGTCATATTTAGCTTGTTTTGGGGAGTACGCTCCTGACATTCGACTGTATAGGTACTTGTTCCTGCAAAAAAACAAAAATTGAAAAGTTACTCCAAGAAATCCTTAAGGTAGGAGTCATTTTCCCAAGCTCAAGCCTCTACTCTTTGCTTGTTCTCGTTCCCAAAAAGATCGGTCTTGGCGATTGCATTGATTTTCAAGAATTAAACGAAATCACTATTAAAGAAAAATTTCCCATTCTAGTGATTGATGGGCTACTCGATGAGCATCATGGTGCCAAATTTTTCTGCAAATTAATTCTGAGCTCCGGTTGTCGTGAGATTCGTATCAAGGAAGAGGATATTCCTAAGACAACCTTAAGAACTCATGATCATCACTATGAATCACTAGTCATCCCATTATACCTTTGATCCGTAAACATCAGTTAATACTTTACTTTTTTAATTGTTTACTAGGACCTTAAAAATTCATCAACTTTCAGGACTTTAATTAATCCAAAATTGATCAAAATTTGATTTTAAAACTGAATTATGACTGATCCAAAACTGATTTTAAGTTCCCTTAATTCACTGTTTGATCAAAGTCATTCAAATTCAAGTTTACCTGTTTTTAACTGATTTTTCCCATAATTGTCAAAACTAATTAAAATTTTGCATCCATATTAAAATTTGAATTTAATCACTGCAAATAATCAGAAACTGAAAGGAAAATTCAGATAACACAACACAGGGATTGTTTACGGGGTTCAGAATTCCTACGTCCCCAGGTTCGTTTAGAACCGATCCATTAATTTTTAGACTTGCAAATACAATTAAATTGTTACAAATCAAATAATGAATTCTTATAAACCTGTCAGAAGTCCCTGAGAACCCGTGAGCTCTGAAAATGATCAGAATTCGCTCTCCGTGTTTATTCTTGGCTTCACAGTTGATTGTTCTTCAATTCACTAACAAAAGCTGCACAAAATGCTTTACAAAATTGGTCTACGAAGCCCAAAATGTACAAAAATTATATCACCAGAATTGTCTTTGAATTTCGCACAACTTCCCAGTTTGCTCCAAAGTCCGGTTCGGCCTCCAAGTGCCTCAATTTTTCAGTTTTCCAAAACTGCTCTGTTCTACCTCAATATACAGGGCTGCAAAAAAAGCCACTTAATAAAACTGAGCTCATTAGATAACTCGACGAGCTATTGTGGCCTTTGACGGCGCGCTATATTTTTAGTAAACCGGTGGTTGGGGTTTGAACCACCCCAACCACCCACCGACTTGCATTTTCCCCTTTGGGATTAAATCCCACATTCATTGGGCGACGGGTTTGCGAAGGTTTAAATATAGGTTAGTCGACATGTTTTGTTGGCTATAGAGTTGCATTTTGTTAATTTGCCACGTTAGTGGTTGGTCGGCAATGGCTAAGTTTGGTAAGCCACGCATGTGGCCGATTGGTTATTACGCCAAGTTTTGTGGCCACGTAAGTGGTGGTTGAGTTGGTTTTGCCAACTTTGTGTTGGCCAATGGTTGTGGATACATTGAGTTGGCTGGACTATTGACTTGCTGCAGTTAAACAATGAACTCGCCGAGTGGATAAATATGCAAGCCGAGTTGATGAATAGCTCAGGTGAGTTAGACCCGAATACAACTTGACCCTGCATAGCATAATACAATGCAATATGTAATATGTCCCACATGCACCCTGCAATATACTGTGAGGCATATATATACAAATTTGTGGCAATGTAAATATGAAGTAACAACGACAAAGACACCCCTTTGTCAATAAAGTGTGTTGACCATGGCTGGGGGCCCTCGACCAACAAATAGCTGGGCCCATCCGTGCAGTGAGCGTCGAAGACCAAAGTTACAAAATCAAAATTTGTACACTTTTGTCCAATTTCATTTTTGTCACGTGTCGTGGCCTAATTGGCCAGTTGACCCTGCTTTGTCCCAATTTTGACCAAACTTTGACCAGCGGTAACTTTCGCGTACGACCTCCATTTTCAGCGTTCCTTATACCGTCGGAAAGCTCTCGGAATGCTCTACCGTACTATCATGGTTTTGGGAGATTTTGGGAACTTCCGAAGTTCCAAATTGTCCTCCGGATCAACCTTACCAACGCCTCATCAACATTGAAGCGATTGATGAACAAACTCTTTTAGCCATTCCTTTTTAAATTCATCTTGGTATTCTTTGATGACATTTTAAACTATAACAAAACTTGGACAAAGCATTTACAATACCTTAACCTAACATTATAACTTCTTTATGGTAATTAGTTATGTGCCAAGTGCTCTAAGTGCTCCTTTGGTCAACAAGAAATTGAGTACCTCGAGCATATTGTCTCCATAATAGGAGTGTGAGTTGACATCGAGAAAATTAATGCCATGAAAAATTGGCCAAAACCTAAGACTCTCAAATGTCTTAGTGGATTTTTGGGTCTCATTGGTTACTACATGAAATTTGTCAAGGATTATGTAAACATTCTTGCCCCATTGACTAGCATGTTAAAAAGGATGCTTTCTCTTGGATAAACGCATTAGAACATGCCTTTGATGTACTAAAATAGGCAGTGTATCATCCCTATTTTAGCCATGCTGGATTTTTTGAAGTCATTCGTCATTTAATGTGATGACGCTTGTGGCAAAGTACTCGGTGCCAACCTCGTGCAAGGTCGCCCCATAGCCTTCATCAGGAAGGCCCTCTCTGGCACAATTTGGTACGCTCTGCCTATGAAAAAGAAATGATGACTATCTTACATGCAGTCAACAAGTGGCGGCTATACTTGGTTGGAAATATTTTTGTATCAAACCAAACACCACAATCTCAAATACTTCTTGAAAAAAGTGTATCCTCTCCAACTCAATAGAAATGGGTCACCACTCATGGGGTATGACTATGACATTACATATAAGAAGGGGAAAGAGAATGTGGTTGCAGATGCTCTCTCCCGTCAATATGAGGACCAACCTTCCCTATGTGCATTATCCATGCCACTTCCCAAATGGACACAAGAACTACAACAATAATGGAAACAAGATCTAGCCTGACTCATCAACCAACTCCCCCGATCCTGCCTCATCTCTCGGCGACTCTTGGGATGGCCATTGTTTATCGTATAAAGGGTGTGTGGTTTTACTTCCCAAGTCGAGTTTGCACCATAAAACTCTTCTAGAACTACACACATCACCCTTAGTTGGCCATTTGGGGTTTTTGAA
Organism: Taxus wallichiana var. yunnanensis; assembly: GCA_018340775.1. Lineage (NCBI taxonomy): Eukaryota > Viridiplantae > Streptophyta > Pinopsida > Cupressales > Taxaceae > Taxus > Taxus wallichiana. The sequence goes on along the minus strand of CM031236.1, from coordinate 179,918,927 downwards.
AACATATGAGGGGGTTTGTAGGAATTTCTTTTGGCGTGAAATTAAGGAAGATATCAAGTAGTTGGTTGCGAGAATGTGATACTTGCCAACGTCACAAGGGAAAAATGGTGGCAACTTTTGGCTTACTATAATCTACTTATCTGTTCTACAAAGATTTGGACAGATATTTCCATGGAGCTTGTAAAGGCCCTCTAAATTTTGGAGGCAAATTGTTTGTCTTGGATCGCCTCTCCAAGTATGCCCATTTTTGTGCCCTAGTCCACCCCTACACCTCTTCAATCATCGTCCAAACTTTTCTTGACCAAATTTTTTGCCTCCATGGCATTCCTTTTCTATTGTCTCGAGATCATGACTCATCTTTTACAAGCCCCTTTTAGACATAATTATTTTGTCGAACGGGAATACAATTGAAGATGAGCTCTAGATATCAATCCCAACTAGATGGTTAAACTAAAACAGTCAATGAATGTTTGGAAACATACCTCCGATGTTTTTCCTCCAAGCAACAACAACCTTGGGTTAGGTGGTTATCCTTGGCTGAGTGGTGGTACAAAACCTTGTGTCACAGAACCACAAAAATGACCCCATATGAAGCAGTTTATGGTTAGAAGCCACCATCTCTTCTCTCTTACATTCTACGTAGCTCTCTATACAAACATTCGACACCATCCTCAATGCACAAGAGAATGTTCTTTTGGAAAATCTCCACATGACCCAAAACCACATGAAACAACAGGGGGATCAACACCATTCCGAATAAGCTTTTCAATCTGATGATATTGTTTTCCTTTGATAACAACGTTATAAATAGTCCTTGAAGATGAAAGATCGCCAAAAGCTTGCCACCAAGTTCTATGGCTCTTACAAAGTTCTTGAAAGGATCAATTTGGTACATACAAGTTGGTGTTCATCCTTTAATTCACCAAAGACAAAAATACCTTGCAAGCCTAAATGGGAGGTTACTATGTAAGAAAATATGAAGCCTTGGACATTGGTTGATTACCTCTAGGGAAACAACCCATTGGTTGCAAATGGGTGTACAAGGTCAAATGCAAAGCCAATGGTACTTTGGACAAGTACAAGGCTCATCTTGTTGTGAAAGGTTTTTCCTAATATGAGGGAATAGACTATGAGGAGACTTTTGCTCCTACTGCAAAGATGGTCACTTTTGGTTGTTTCTCTCCATAGTAGCCCATTTTGGTTGGAAGTTTTTTCAGATGGATGTAAGGAGCGCCTTCCCAAATGGAGACTTGAATGAGTAGGTCTATATGTTGCGAGATTGAAGGTTTTGAGTAACTAAATGTGATTATCTCGGTTTGTTGGATGATGAAGTCCTTGTACATACTTTAGTAGGCTCGACGAGCTTGGTATATAAAATTTGACCAACATCTACAAGATTGGATTTAGACGAAGTCTTTTTGATTCAATCTTTATGTTAAAAGCGATGGTGATGACATTCTAATACTTATTGCTCTGTGTTGAGGATCTTTCCATCATAGTTGGTGAGGCCGCTACTATTCAATGAGTGAAATTAGATTTGTTGCTGCTTTTGTCATGACTACTATATGCCTCCTACACTATTGCTTAGGTGTATAACTCTGGAAACATGACTCTTTTGCAGAAGTTTGGGGTGTTTGATTGTAATCCTTCCTCTACACCTATGGGGGTTGGCTGAAGTTGTCAGCCACGATGATTCGTCACATGTCGATAAATCACTCTGAGATAGCTCGGGAGTAGCTCGATATATTTTACGTCCACAAGGTCGGACCTACATTTTGTTGTTAGCTATTCTTCTTGGTTTTTTTGTCTAAAGAAGATCATTCATGGGACATCAACAAAACGAGTTCTAAGATACGTCAAAGGAACTCTTGGTTTTGGTATTCTATATCGAGGGGGTAACAAATTTTAGATTGAAAAGATACACATACTGATTGGGGAGGTTCCTTGGATGCTCGGATGTCTAACACTAGATACATCTTTATCTTTGGTTCAGGAGTTGTTTCGTGGCAGAACAAACTTCAACACTCTGTAGCTATATCTTTCACCAAAGTAGAATACAAGGCAGCTGTTAGTGCTAGTTGTTAAATAGTTTGGCTATGTTGGATTTTGATTGAGTACAACTTCCTTATACGACACCTACTCCATTCTCTTTTTTTGGTGACAATCAGGGTGTATTGAAATTGGTAAAAATCATGTATATCATGCTCGCACTAGACATGTTATGATTCATCATCACTATATTTGGCAGTTGGTTGATTCTAGTGATATGTCTCTCCACTTTTGTGCTTGTAAGGAGCAGCCTGCAGATCTAATGAATAAACATCTTGGTCCTATCTTGTTTGTAAAATTTGTGTACAAACTTGGAGTCATCAAGGGAGGGTATTATATATATTTGATACGGTAATTATACAATTGTTAGTTGTTAACTGTCTAATTATATGTCTAACTATATTGTAGCTCCTTTTTGCATAATAAAATGATGGACACACATCTCAATGTGCCTTCCACCTCTTCACTCTCTCTCATCTTCTTACTATAGTTCTTATCTTTATTTAGTTCTTTTGGCAAGAGAACCTTATTGTGTTGATTATAATTATGAAATCTGAGGAGATTCTACATAATATTATTAAAAACCTTGCTTATTATTAGCCATTAAAGATTGTGACAATAATATTTGATTCACAAGAACCACTAATTACCCATAGTTAGATTTTGCTTGCCCCCGCAAGATATGGAAATAATAATTGCCCCACAATTATATTTTCATTTACCCTTTTTCCAAAAATACTAATTTCCCAATTAGAGTTCTCAGTTGCATCAGAGACAACTTTTGAATCTCTATTTACTCTTTGGAGCAACACGGTTTGCCCTCAATTGTCTAATTGCTCTTAATAGCCAATTGCCCATTTCTGATTGGAACGTTCACATTTAACAATTGGCCATACCATGGCAATTTTTCTCTAAGGGCACTAATCCACTTAGTCCTTAATGCCAATTGAGCTTATCAATTCGGTTTCAATTATTAAGCTGTTTTGAGGGTTAACAAGCCAATTTTCTACCAAGCAAGTCACTTGCTCTAACTAGTCAATTGCTCTAGCTTTTATTAAGCCACTTGCTTCTAACTTATAGAAAGTCATTTTTTCAAACGAGCCAAATGCTCCAACTCTTAAGAAGCAAACTAACAATACATAACTACTCTAATCTATAAGAAACAACTAGTAATATATCAAATGTTCATATACTCTAATCTTTTTCTTTTTTTTGATTGATAAACGCTTTTGACTGGAGCTATGAACCGGAGGGTTGGTGGGGCCCCACCCTACAACAATGTCCTTCAAGACAAGATATTACAATGAAACCAACACAAATTGTGACCACGAAACCCGCATCGACGATGCAATTTTTCTGCCACTTCCGTTTTTAGAGCCACTAGCTGCTGCCAGTGCCAACGATGCAAATACCGCCACCATTGATAACCACCAACCGAAGCTACGAGCCGCAGCCATCGGTGATGCAACTCCTGCCACCACCGATAACCGCCACAACCTACCGGTGATGCAACTCCCGCCACCACCGGTAAACCACCTGAAGGGGATCGTGCCTAGTAGGATTTGAACCTAGGTGGATCTAGACACAACCGTCCGTCTTAACTGATCCACCCAAACCCCATTGGCGATATACTCTAATCTTTAAGAAGCAATACAAACAACATATTGTCATCTTTAAGAAGTGACTTAGCAATACATCAATGCTCTAATCTTTAATAGTCAACTAATTATATATCGATTGTTCATATGCACTAATCTTTAAGAATCAATATAAACAAAATGCTCTAATCTTTAAGAAACAAACTAACAATGCATCGTTGCTTTAATATTTAAGAAGCAACAAATGATAAGCTGGATGTTCATATGTTCTAATATTTAAGAAGCAATATAAACAACATGCTCTAATCTTTAAGAAGCGGAAACATGACAAATACCCTGATCTTTAAGAAGCAACAACATGTCATATGCCCTAATCTTTAAGAAGCAAAATGTCAAATCCCTAATACTTACACACATGACAATGTGCTTTGGTTATTACAAATGCACCTATATGCTCTAATAGTTTACAGACACAACTAATGTGTTCTCAATAGTTTTCATACACAACTGATGTGCTTGAAAGTTCATATGCACTTATCACATGCTTTATATGTTTTCCACATATGACAATATGCTCAAAAGTTCATATGCACATATCATGTGCTGTTTTCCACATATTACAATACGCTCAAAGTTCATATGCACATATAGTGTGCTCAATATGTTTTCCACATGGTACAATATGCTCAAAAGTTCATTGGCGCATATCACGTGCTTTATAAAAATGTAGTTGCGCTTCTACTATTACAACATAGATTTCAGTTATATAAATTCTAACAAGATATTGTTTAACAAGCCCAATTCTTAATCAAGCCAATCATTCTATTCAAATATAGAGGCACTCTATTAACGTATATAGAGGCTCTCTCTATTTACTCCTACAACAACTAAGCTGTATCTACAATAGAGCCTCTTGCTTTATAAAAACATGGAGCCACTTTGCTATAATGTAGTATAGAGCACGTGTTTTAATCTCATAAAAGTCGCTTCACTCTATAAAAATATAGAGCTATTGGGCGCACTCTGTTAAAGATAGAAACAATCAATAGTTACCAACTGTATAATATTTATCAAGGCGAAGTGCCATGAGGAGGTTAGCCCATTTTGTTGGTTTATTATATACTTTGAATTTGCAGTCTTACCTAGTAATTTAATGTTAGTAACACTCACATTTACCACAAGCCCATGGACGGTCAAATGGTTAGGCCAATTTATGATCACATGTGAATCGCTTCTATTTCAATGCCTCCACTTTAGAAATTCCACACGTCTTGTGAACGCGATCTTATGCCAGTCTTATTTCACTTTCCTATCAATAGCCAGGAAAATCATAACTGCCAAAGTTGAGTAAGCTGCTTGGGTTATCTCAGCTAACCACGAATAACAAGACGTTGAGATCATACAACAGGTGTATGGTATAGTGGCTAAGATATACACCCAGGTCTACCCCGCTATCCCTCTCAGCTTTTCTCCTTCCTTTTCTCGGTCACTCCACACAATGACCTCACCTGGGTTGTGTGCATATGTAATGGTCAAAATGCCCTTTTAATAGGTATTAGATTGTATCCATCATCTAATATGTTTTATAAAAACATATGCCTGATCGTTCTGAGAAAATGGTAGATACAGACGAAAGCGAGAAAATGCACACAAGAACAACCATACAGATTTAATGATGACAACTACGTCCAACATGGCCTACAAAAAGTTTGACAGGTTTGCAGACGGCTATAAAAAAATATAATCATTATTGTCAATCATGATGCTACAGACTATAAGCATCTGATAAACACATATACTCCCTTCTAATTCAAAACATATAGTCTTCAGTCATTTTACCATAAAATGGTAAGGTGTAAGGGTACTTTCCTGGATGAATGAGTTGCATATATTTGCTTGCATCCACTCTCTCTATATTCTGGTCGGTTTTAGCAAGCCCCCATGTCCATTGTTAGGCTTAATTCAAGGCTAAAAGGAAACCGCAATGGCCTCCCATATAGTTTATTATGCTCAACATGTCTGAGACCATTCCTTTCCATGATGAAGGTAAGTGCAATTTCTCTTTGACAAAAGCTCGTATTGTACGCTTTGGATGTGAACTCTTACCGAACACGTCCCATGTGATAGGAGACTCTAAATCTACAGGTCGAAAGTTCAGTTCAAGCTTTCTTGGTCTTGAATCCGTATTGGAAATACACGCATAAAGATTTATGTGGCCTGTATTTGCAATTTCTTCAAAATGAAGGACAACTCCGAAGCTCCTATGTTATTCCTTCCAAAAAAAATTCAAATATTATCTTCTTCCTTTGGTAAATCCGCTCACTTCCTTTCAAGCACCCATGAAATGTATTAGCTTCAGTGAACATGATTGCAGCACCGAGAGGCTTGTTTGCTGAACCTAGATCATGAATAACATCCACCCCAATCTCAGTAAACAGTCATCTATGCCATTTACCATGGTTGAAGGCATTCCAGGCTGTCTTTCGAAGTTTTCCAGTGCAGTTTGTCCAAAGTACCCTTAGCATAGAAGACATATATACATTAACTGCATTCTTTTACCCTTGTCTGCGAGCTTGATCCTCTGCCTGAATAAATATTCCACTGCCCAATATGCATTCAGGCGAGCAGTTTTAGCTGCTGATTCTCATGCAATAACTGCCCTTTTTAAACACTTGTCTTTCTCTTAATATAAATGTGCCTATAAGAGAGTTTAAAAACAAAACAAACTCTTACTCCATGCAAGCAAATATATTTCTCCTTTATTTTAACATCTGCTCATTAATTAATTCCACTTTAAATAATACAAACTATACTATTATTATTATATGTCATTACCCTAATGAAATAATAATATCAATTTTAATAATAATAATTGCTAGTAGCTACTATATTATAATTATGTGGCAATTATTTATTATCCTCCGGGTTATTACCCATCTTAAGATGATGTCCATGAGTAATCATTATTCTAATGACATCTTTCCACATGAACTTTGGCATAATATTGATTTAAATAATCATAGGGCAAGTGGGCCCACCTAGCACACCCGTTCCCCAGTCACTGCAAGCATTAGCTGTTACTTTGAACTCGACTGGGCCCATATTGAGAGGGTCTAGACTCTCATGCTGCAAGGCATGATCAGTTGCAAGCAGATAGTTCTTCAGTGCATCATTCAACCTGAATTCGCTGCGCAGTTGCTACACGTTGAGACCATCTTCAGGCTTACTTTCTACATTCACAGACTTGAACTTATGAGGTTTAACTTCTGGCTGTGAGAAATATCCATACTCAGCACTTTGCTCTTCTGAGAGGATTGCTTCATTCTTACCCAGTGCTCTGTTGGTTCCCACCAGACATCGACACTGTTAGTACCTTGAGAGCAGGTTGCTTCTTCTTTTATTGGCATCTCTACTGATAGGCTACCTCCTTTTATGTACTCCTGGACACCCCCACCCCACAAAGGATATCATCACTAGAGTTGCTAGAGAGGACATCTATAGACAATATGTTTAGGCCACTTGAATCGCCCCCTTGAGCTCCTCAGCACCAAGCTGGCTTTTTACGTGAGCATTTCCAACAAATGGTGGATGATATTATTCTTCGCCTTCACTATCTCCAACTCCATTGGTTCCACAATTTGAGATTTCCCCTTGGCCTGATGAGAGTATGCTCTCACCAGTTTTGGGTTGAAACTGATCATCACATTCTCCCTTAGGACTAGATATGCTGTCTTTGCATCCTTGAGGAGGTGGAGACCAAGGAACACTTCATTTTTAGATACCCCATTTACTATGAGATCTAGGGAAGATATCATTACCTCTACAGGGACTCATGCAACACTCTTATCAAATTTCTTCAAATTTCTTTATCTTCACGAAGCCTGGCTCGTTATCTTCATGAAGCCAACACCCTTCGGTGCAGATTCCTATAGGGGAATTCTAGAGGCTCTAGAGCCCCCATGTTGATCACCTATTTTTTCCAGCCCACCTAGGTGATAGGCAACACTAAGCGCCCTTTGGACACTGGTACTTCACATATCAAAGCTGTTATAGATTAATTAAATTGCGCTTCTCTTAGCACACCATTACTACTCAGATTACACAAATCCCTTAGCCTACTCTCCCTCGGCGCTCCTTCCTATCAGCGTGGTTTTGCCCCTTTCCGGTAACATGGATCTACTACTTACTGGCTGGCACCAAACCGAAGGGGCAGACTCATTACGAGTTTCTTTTCTACAATGAGATCTACACCGGCCTTGAATGTTAGGGGAGATTCTAGAGGCAGTGTTTTACTTCCTACTAGTGTCTCCCAACATGTCCTCTACGACCTTAGATACTCCTCGACGAGCATATTAGATCTTTCTCAGTGATCATTGATGGCTTAGGTGACTCCTCCACTTTAAGCATGGACAAACATAGTCGATGAGATTTCTTCGGCTTCATCGGCACATGCCTTTGGGGCTCTTGTTCGCCCTTTATGGCTATTTATATTGGTTCCTTTGCCACCTTTGTTAGTCATCTACTGCTTTGTTTTGTTTTATGTAGTTTTATTCCTATATTTTTCTTCTAGGATTCTCTCTTCTTAGAGCTTTCTATTTTTAACTGCTGTATCCTTGAATCCCATTCACTTACTTTTGGTCATTTGTGGACATTAATATAATTCCTTTCTATTTTTCTTTTCTTTCTAGCCTCTTTCCTTGCGGATAGCAACCGATATGCTTCACTCAAAAGCAAAAGTTCAACACACCTTTCTACAATAACGATGCATGTCCAACCATGCAAGGACGACGCTTGCCAAAGGTCAAGAATGCAGGCTTACTCAAATTCTCTAAGGAGTAAGCTACCTAAACAAATGTCCACATTCACATTTTTGGTGAATAACAACATACACTCTCATATTTTCTTGGTTCCCATGCTCTACTTAAGGTGGCCAAAATGGGATATGACATAACTGCAAGAAACTTTCTTGGAAAGATATGAACTGCCTTATTATTTGGCCAATGCTAAGAAAGTGAGAAATCCAGCACTGCTAAAAGATCTGAAATTTCACAGTGCATGATATATACATAGGCAGTATTTTGTATAGCATTAACCTAATATACTAGTTCTAAAGAACATAAATTTTCAGAAACTCCTTTCATTGGTTACACAGAATAGGCTCAGGATGTTCAGGCTCTAAACTCACGTGGTTGTCAGATCTGCAAGGGACAAAAATTTTGGTGGGTTTTTTTCACGTTTGATTATTGATTCATCATACATCTTGATGGAACACAAATAAACCAATTAAGATCTTAAATAACTGCACTTATAATGTTTGATTTCTTTTGTTTTAATCAAACATGCCAGTCTTACTGCATTGTCAATTTGCTAAGTCAATATTAAATGTTTCCATCAAGCTCTATTTTAATTTTTCTTTGCAAGAGTTTGTAGCTAAGTACACTAAGATATGGAAGACCACATATACTAATGCAGGTACGCAGAATCAATTGGAGCAAAGCATTTTCTCACATCAGCAAAATTAAATACAGGAATTGAACAAGTGTTCCTTGACATTGGTACCAGTAAGTTTGTTTTATTTTTATTTTGGTAGTTATATAATATGAGACCCTATGCAGTTATCCCATTTCAAAAATAACAAAGAATGCAAATTTATTTAATATGAATCAGCATTGTAAGTATAACAATGCTTCACACTCGGATCAGTTGCTTTTGAGTAAAAGTGATACATTTGTATCTTGTTGTTCAATTTTCTATTTACCACGTGCACCTAATTGTTTTGATGGAAACTCCTGATAGCGGGGTCAACTTTAAAAGTGTTAGAAATAATGAAAATGAGACTTTGCTGACACGCTTAATTTCAGTAGTGCCTTTCAAAGGAACCAAGGATATGCTGATTTGGAGTGACAAGAGATTGTAAAGATTGTGTCCTTAATTGGTTTAGCAGATACCCTGTAAACTTGTATAATTTTTCTGAGCCATTGCTATTATGGAAGATCTTTTGTGTACCCTTAATGCTTCCCTTAAAAGCAATCTGTTGCCTGATTAGCTGATAAGAAAATCAAAATATGAAAACTGGACTCTCTATAGCCTCAATCATTTCGCCTTGGATAAGAGAATACGTTTTTCCGTAGAGAGCTTGACCGCCAAGACTCGCTCTGCCGGTAGGGCCGGCCACCCACCCCACTCCCCACTATTTAGAGAGGACCCACTCCCACTCCCCACTATTTAGAGAGGACCCACTCCCACTCCCACTCCCCACTATTTAGAGAGGACCCACTCCCACTCCCACTCCCATTCTTTAGAGAGGGAAAGGGGTAGAGAGTATGGATAGTAACCTATGTATAAGATTCATTGGTCTCTTGTCATCTAGTTTGAGTTGCTTGTTTACAGAAATGTTTGGGGTTTTGCGAAATAGGCAGTGGACATGTTGGAAAATATCATCATTACAAATGGAGAGGGTAGGTTTCTTAAAGGAAAGAAGTGTGGCGGGTCACAAAGACACCTTTTTTCCATCATTAACAACCTTATTAATGGATCATAAATCTTACGATTCAAGTTATGTTTGTATAGCCTGATCTGGGTACCCTGCAATTTTTTCGCCTTGGTACCCAGATCAGGCTATATGCAAATCCCATATCCTCTAGCTTGAGGTCTAAGCAATAGGTTGCATAAGAGGTATAGAAAATAGTAGGATATCTCTGCAAACAAAAATGTATGAGCATTGACACGATTGGAAGCATTGTTGGTAAAAATTGTTTGACATGCTTCACACCCACCTATAAAGCTTTCATGATCTGCATTGTGGCCCAGGATCATTGTGTGGGGGCAACCCTTCGTTTAGAGATAAGCCGTGAAGGTCATAGAATGTGTAGGAAGCATAAAATGAATTAACTTACCAAACACATCAGACAAAGTGAAAGATTTCTTGCAGGAAAGACAACTTATATTCAATATGAAAGAATAGGGAAATAGTATAGAGGTGTACAGTTGTTCAGCAAGGCTAGAGATGAGAATCCCTGTGCTCAGCAAGGGGGAACACTTTCTTGTGAGTTTCCTAGACTGGAACGGAACAAGTTACAAAATAGTGAAGATTACAATATACATGAAGCATGTAAGTATTCGCTACTATTTGGCTTGTGTCTTCTTGATTTTTTTACAAGCCGAGATGCATTACATATACTTGTATGATTATAGAGGATGTGGATACTATTGATGACAGTTACAAGAAGAAATGGTTACGAGTCGATTCATCTTCTGGTGGACTGACGTTGGTATTCGAGCATGGAGCGTGGTGACAGATGCTTTGACATGGAGTGTGCCACCTAGCATGTTATGCGGCAGCATTATGCTCATTGCTGACACTTGGCCGTGAAAGGGGTGGAGGTCTTGCACAGGACTGTGGACATGTGCAGTGAGCTCCAAAGTGAGATGCGAACATGCCCAAGTGCCAATACTCTGTGAAATGATGTGGAATCCTGCAAGTGACTGTGATGTGCTGCGCATCACTGCGAGAAACTGCATGACTTAGTGAACTGCTGCAAGGTGAAGTGTGACTTTACAAGAGGTTGTGATATGTTGTGCGGTACTGTAAGAAGTTGCATGAACTGCAAAGCATGTGTGGTGTGCGTGGGATTGCAAGAAGCAATGCATCAATGTAATGCAAGGCTTTATGTGAGGTGCTAAGTGACGGGCGAGTTGCGAGATGCCATGGAACTGTGTTACATGTTGCAAGGAGCTGTGCTAGTGCTGCAAAATACCACAAATCCACATACATGTTGCGAAATGCCATGTAACCGAGGAGCACAAAGTCCTAAGAAGAAGTGAAGAGGCTTGTAGAACTTTGAGGCTGCTTAATGATCATTTTCCCTTTTTTGAGGAGCAACAACCCCATTGCATCTTTGGTTACCAGCGGGAACTAAACGTGAAGCTACTAGAGGTCGTACCTCTTAGCTTGATCAGAATATTGCTTGACGTTGATCACTTGGAACAACTGATATGTGCCTTGGCAGGCGAGTGTTAGTTACTTCGGTGATCTAGTCCTTTGATGCTAGATGCAAGTGCTTGGGATCCAAATCAGAAGGATATTGAGTCGTTGGTGGCTCAAGTAGTGAAGTAAGGCTTAAGGAGCTCCATGTTGAATGCTGGATGGAGACCCAAGTATGGTGGGAGATCAAGAATGAATGCATTATTGCCAATTGCATGGAGAATGGTATAAGGACCATATCACAAAGGCTTGACATTTCTTTGTGAACCCTTGAAGCGTTCTTTCTGAAGATGCAATCAGACTTCATTGTCGACTCAAAGTGCGTGAGGTATCCAATGTGTCATGGCACTCTTTGTATTTCAATTGTTACCACAAGATAATTTCCTTATGAATAAATTGTATGTGTTGCAAAATTTCCCTACTTTATCCACTACCCGTTCTTGTGTGTATGATTGAATGTTTGTTGGTGCACGTTGGGAGATGTTTAGTTTAGAGGTGCCACTAATTGAAATCCAAGAGATGTTTGGAATGGACTTTGGCCCATAGAATTGTGTAGAGCTTTGTTGTAGGTATGTTGGATGTAAAGCAAGTTGTACATATGCACGCTTGGAAACTTTTGTTTTTCCATCTAAGGATGAAATATCATTGTCCAATTCAATTGTGTACCCATCGGTTCACAAATTTCTTGCAAAATACTCACAAAGTGCGGATCTCAATTAGACGATGGATGTTGAGAGTCCAAAGTGCACCTTAACATCAATGAAGAAAGAGCACGCGGTTTCGTGCATGTTGATTTTCTTCTTACAAGCGACCATGATGGCCATCTTTTAAAACCCACCCACTATGACAATCATTCATTTTGATGCTTTAGCGTAGGCAACCCAATCATGAAATCCATGTTGATGGATTCCCATGGTCTAGATGGAACTAGTAGAGGTGTGTAAAGTCTAGCTTTTTGTTGATGGGCTTTGCATTTCTACAAGGAATGCAAGACTTGATGTGGCGCTCAATGTCTTTGTGCGTGCGAGGTTAATAGAAGTGTTGTTGAGGTGTGACCAATGTCTTGGTCGCATTGAAGTGCTTTGTGCTATCTTGGCGTAGCGTGCCTTCCAAATTAGTCTTTGACGAGGTGCGTCACAAGGAGCGTATAAATGTCTAAGCTTGTAGAGAAGCTTGTCGGACATAGAATTCAAAACTTGTTTACTGCCGTGATGGTGTAGGTGTTTTGCACTAGTCGAGTCGAGAGAATACGCGGTTTGTGAAGTTGTGACCATGCGTATCCAACAATGCAATGAATACATGTAACAATGGTTGATTGCGGCATCCACAACCCTTATTGTCTTCTTCCTTGTGCTTGATCATAAGATCAAAGTTGATTTTCATAGGTCAAACAAAAGGAATAGTCCAACTTGGACAAGACATTGGGGAAGGGACCGAGAGGCTAGGAGGAAAAAGTGGAAGATGCAGGGTATGATCCAGAAAGCATAAAGGTTAGATGATGATTGTGAAGATGGAGTGCGATAAACACATGGAAACTTCACACTAGTATCCTCCTTGTGAAGGAAATATATGTTTCTACCATAGCCAAGAAAACAAATGATCTCATTCAAAATGAACAAACTATTAGACCGATATATTATAAGCAAATGCCTCTTGTAAGTTGCAGTTGGACCTGTGTTGTCAGTAGAACATTGGGGCAAGGTAAAAACCTCTACATCAAGTTCACTAGATGAAGTTCATCCATAGTGATATCTTGAGTAAGCATTCACCAACATCTCGTATAGGCAATGAACTTTGCAAGTAGGACGGCATCTGCTAGAGCATGGTAACATCATAGATTCAAATTTGTCCAGAAAAAGATCACCATCCATATGTACCATGCAATTCTAAGAAGTAGGAAAAAGACAAAAAGTTTCTTAAAAATAATAAAATTTATATGCTTTGCAAGTTCCATGTTGCAACCCATAGTTACCAATTTCGGTTGGTTCTAGACCAAATCCAGTTCTGTACTTTTTAACATTAGGAAAAGCAAAAGAATCCTAGAAACAACCACTCTAAAAACAAAAAGCGTCTAACCCTGAAAGATGAATGGGAAATGCTTGTTTAAGTGATATAGAGAACAAAGAATGACATAAATGATTATCCAAAGGTCAAAATGAAGGGCAATATCGAAGTTTGATGATGGTGATTTATGGCAGTGATTTACAAAGCACAGGTAGAGTCGCCATCTTCACACTTTGCACAAGTAGAGGCATTTGAGGAAGCAATGTTTAAGGCATAGGAGTTAATGGTGTTCGCGCTTTATAGTCCACATTGGAGGAGTTAGCACTTTATAGTCCACCAGCTGGCTCCTTCGGCTCCTATAGTGTGACTTTGTTTGAAACACTTAAAACAAACTTTATGTCACCTTGTCTTTGTGTGGGTAATGCACATGTCATGCTGCAAGGCTTGCATTCAGTCTAGAGGTTCACCATGTTGGCGCAAAGCTACCATTGAAACTGTAGAGTTAGATAATGTAATTTGAGCAAACACACAAGATTTTACTTTGACTTCCTATGGGGGTTTGTGCACGGGAGCATGAATGTGCGCATGTAATCTTATGGAGCGCATGTGTTTTAATTCAAATATGTTGATATGTGACAAGTGATCATATCATATCAGTTTTGTTTAGTACATTGGTCAACAAACAATATAAAATAGAGAAATAGAAACAAAAATTGCCTATTAATTTAATTATCTATGCACCCCTATCTCTATATAGACTTCTAGATGGGTATACCCTAAAGGAGCCGTCAAGGATTCACCTAACCCAATATTGTGATTGTCGACCCGACTAAAGATTCTTCGAGTTGTGTTAAGTTTGTGACGTGTTAAAGAACACTTCGGGCCTTATCTTGCACAGTGATATGGCCCAAGGATTCAATCATGTCACATGGGTAGAATGTATAGGGAGCTAATAATGTAAGTAGGAGGTGCTTTGTTTTATAGGAACTCACCCTTGCACTTGAGTAAGGCAGTTCGAGAGAAAGTTTGGTTTGAGCAATAGATAGGAAGATCTTGAAGAGCTGAAACTGGGAAGCTTTTAGGTAGTTGGTAGGCCGATCTAGTCAGATCCAATAGCTGTAATACAAGAATGCATGTGTTTGCTATCAGTCTTATGTTTATGTAAATTGTTTCCTCGTTGAAATCTAAGTTGTTTTCTCATTGAAATTAAATAGCATATAGGTTTAACTAAATTGCTTCTGTGTGTAAGGCTGCGAGTCAGCCAAGAGTTATGTTGGTTCTAAATGTTGCATGGTCTAAGGTTGTTCTTAACTAGATTCTTTAACCACGGCTGCATCAAATCTCCTCCAATTTACTGATCTGCAACATGAAAGGATTGAGTCTCTTTAATATTGTATTGAACATTTGAGAAAAATACTGATCAAACATGAGAAAACCATGGAGGCAGTTAATTCTATTATGCTCTTTGAATCGGCCAACTAGAGATCAGATACTACTATCATTGCATCAACTCTAGATATATCACCTTCCTTTGCCTCCCGTCCCCTTGCAAAGCACCATGCATCATTACAACAACTCATAATGCATACAAGCATAAGGAGCAAGTTTTGAGCCCAACAAGTCCTACCCATCATGCCTCCACATGAAACCAAGGATGGACTTCTCGCTCACCTCAGGAGGAAGGATATATGTTTACCATTGCTCATGACGATTAATCTCATAACTCTGATGTATTTTTGGTTCCCGGTGCTGTAATTACTATGCATTACCATGCAATGTAGTGCTTGCTTTCTTTATTCTTTAGCAAATAGTCATATTTTTGTTGTACTGATGTTTTATCATCCCTCTATGTAATTATTTTGTTCCTATATATAAAGTTTACTTGTCGAAAAGGACAGAGATAGATGGCTAATATCATTCCCTCTTAATCTGAAACCAAATATATCAAGAGTATTCGTTGGAGTTTGAATGCCTCAAATGTGACCATAGGCATGAAGTGATCCCACACGGGACAACCTACACCATCTGAGCCATGAACCTTATGAGATTATTGAGTACACTTTCTTATCACAACAAAAAAATAATATCTAGGGATGGTAGAATGCTTTCAAGGCTCTCACATAGGAAAGAACCTAGGGAGGATCACACTTCTCCTTTACACATAGTTACTAAGTTCAGCCGGATCTAGACCAAATCCGGTTTGATTCAATTTTTTTGAAGCTTCCAGATTTATCCGATCTAGTTCATTACTTTTTAACATTAAAAAAGCAAAAAAATCCTAAATACAAAAAGTGTCTAACCCTAAAAGATGAGCGGGAAATGTTTATTAAGCGACAAAGAGAGCAAATAACAACAAAAGTGATCACTCGAAGGTCAAAACTAAAGTTTGAGGGCAGCAATTTATGACAACTTACAAAGAATTGGCACAATCGTTGTCTTCACACCGCATAGGCAAAGGCATTCGAGGAAGCAATGTTCGAGCCGGAGGAGTTAATACTGTTCACACTTTACAGTCCATGCCGGTGGAGTTCGCACTTTACTATCCACCAACTTGCTCCTTCATCTCGTTCACCTTTATCGGCTCCTACAAAGGCGACCGCATTCGTCTCCTTCCGGATTAGTCCTCCCATTTGCTACACAAAGACAACCCATAGGTAAGTCTAGAAGTTTTGCATTATAACATTTAGGATAAGAGTTTAAATTTTAAAGTTTACACAATTTTAATTTTATATTATAAATTAGTTTATAATCTTAAAATAAGTAATAACTAAATACTATTATTTAGTTATTAGCGTTATTTAATTCATAATGTTAATAACTAACTAATAATATTTAGTTATTAAATTATATTATTTTTATAATTTGTATTTTATTATATGTTACAAATAAATAATATTTTTTAAGATATAATAAAATTAACATTAATGAATGATCATTATTTTATAATTTATAATAATATTTTTAATACTTTACACTTTTAAATTTTAATAATTTATGTTGAGAGGCATTGTACAATGGCAGCCAAGGGGGTCGATGGGCTATAATGTTTGTGACACCACGAGTATGTTTTGTTCCATTTTTTTGTCCATTTGGCCGTCAAAAGATTTTTTCTCCTAGTATTTGATACATATGCACTACTTTTAGTTTATATTTGTTAATCTATATAATTTTAAAAGATTCAAATTTTAATTTTATTTATATATTAGCAAACAAATGTTCATATATATATATATATATATATATATTTAAATATGTATAAAAATGTTTCTAAATATTATGTAGGGATGGTATTTTATTAGTAGCAACATGGCAAGTCATCCGTTGGAGATGAAACACATTGTTCAACGAGATGCCAATCCTAGACATATAAAATGCACTCTATGTGGTTCAAATATCATGGGGACTATAACAAGGATTTGATACCATTATATTGGGGTTAGATGTGAATATTTTCCCAATAATGACAGAGCAAGAAAAATATGAAATAAATATGAATCAATCAAAACAAATATGAATCAAAGACACTTGCAATCAGAATGAACAACTTCAAAAAAGGCTAAAATCCAATGTAGTATGACATAAATTGGCTCTTTTAGTAGCTCAACCCCTTCATCAACACTTGCCCAAGAAAGTAAAAGTGCATAAGAGCTGTCTCAACTTTCATTGAAATCAATGTAGAAGCCATAGAAAAACACGAGATTGATAGATTGGTGGCTCAATGTTTTATGCAAACGCCATCTCTTTTAATGTTGAAAATCTAAACACAAAAGCTATGGTAGATGGGATCACAAATTTTGGGAAAGGTTACACAATGCCGTCTTTGAAAGCTTGAGAAATAGTTTGCTAGAAGAGGTGGTGACATCCATATCTAGGGAATTAGATAAAATGAAAAAGAATTGGAGAAAATCAAGTTGCAGTGTCTTAGAGTGATTGGTGGTTTGATACAAAGCAAAGGCCCCTCCTAAACATTTTGACACAATGTCCAAAAGGTGGTGTGTTTATGAAATTAATTGATACAAACAATGAGGTGAAGACTGCACATTTCATTTACAAATGCATTGAATCTACAATTTTGGAAATTGTAGAAAAATATGTTGTCCAGGTTATTATGGATAATGTAGCAAATTGTAAAGCCACAAGCAAACTTCTTATGAACAAGTTTCCTCATTTGTTTTGTACCCCATGTGCAACTCAGGTTTTGGATCTTTACTTGAAGATTTGACAAAGTTGAAGTGAGTGAATAGTGTTGTGAGAGAAGGGAAACAAATATTGAAGTTTATACGTATATTGCCCATTTACACAACGTGAACTTCTTTCTCCTCTTTGAAACACTAGATTGCAAAGACACGGTATGGGGACGAGGTTTGATGCGAATGATTTTTGGAGGCTTAGGTATGATCATACAAAAATATAAAAAATATAGCTAAATAAGTAAATTAACCATATAATATGCGTAGAGTAAACAAAAGAAACTAAATAACCACAAAACATACTAATAATTCGATGCCAAATGTCATGATATTCATTGGTCGAACTTAGAACAAGTACATTATGCAAATGTTACAATTTATACACAAAAATAAGACAAATCAGCATGCATTATTTTTCAGAATCATAATGTTCTTTAGTGTATTTAGCGAGAGCATTATTAGAATTGTTAGAAGATGTGAACAAAGAGACAATAAAGACGAAGCGGATTGCACACTTAGTAGTTTGTGTGTTTGTCATTTTATTATGCAAGAGATAGTTACAAAATGGTTGAGGTGGTTACAAATGAACATTAGTTAATATATAACTAAGAACGACTTAATAAAAGTTCATACATAACTAATAGTGACTTAGTAACAAACTATAAGCCCTATAGTCTTATACCCCTCCTAAGGTTTACTCTATAGAAATAGAAAAACAAACATATTGATAAAAGATTAAAATAACATAGCTAAACAGAGCCGTGCATTCTTCAGAAGCTCTTTTTGAAAACAAATCTTTGACGAGATAGAACTCCATTAAGTTTCCTTATAACCATCATAAAGGTGTAGTTCTCGAGTCGAGTTCCCAGATTCCACCTCCCCAAACTCCCGAATTACGAACCTCCCGAATTATTGAACAACCATCCATGTTGAGCTACATCCACAGTGCTCCATCAAGTTTTCTCATGACCCCGCAAGAGTATAATTCCCAAATTCCACAAATTTCCGAACTAACTAGACAACCATCCATGTTGAGTTTCATCTACACTCAATCCTTTCTCATCTTCAAAGTGTGGGGCTTCTTTAAAATACACATTCTTTAGCAGCAATTATTTCACCCATTTAGTTTGTCTTTGAGCTTTCCCTTGCTTTGTATATACAAGGCATATTGCTTAACATAATTAACTTTGGCATCTTCGTCTTACCGCCATAGTATTGACTTACATTAGATGTCGGACGAGAGACCTTAGATTGTTTATATGGCTAGACATAATGACATTGTCATCCATTTTACATACCATTTGATTATATATCTCGTAAACTAATGCAATAAAGAAAGTATAGTCTATTTCGCTTGCGTGATTGTATTCATGCCTTGAGTATCGAAAGGTTTTGATTCTCTAGATTGTAGTCAAAAATGCCTTTGAAATATAAAATATATTCAAAATGCGGTCAAAATACCCTAATAGTGATTGTTTTATTCACTCGAAATTTGTGATTGTATTACGATCTTCCTTTATTGGTTGTGACTGATCAAAATTTGTGATTGTATTACGATCTTCCTTTCACTGGCAGTGAGTACTTGAAATTCATGTATATCCCACTTAATGTTCTCACGCCCTCACATTGTTTGAAATTACATGTATCTCATGCCCAATGCATTATAATCAATGGTGTTTTTTCTTATATCAAATTTGTGCCTAGTCGGCCTAGTCTCTCTCACGATTAGGGCTCCACGAACAAGGTTTCCCCTTCCAATGCATCAACACTTGCTTTGACGTCTTTGCTAACTATTCTTGCCCGCTCATTTGGTTTTGATGTTAATATTGGTGGTTTTGCAGATTAATAGCGACCCACAAATCTATATTTTTCATATGGTGGTTTTGCAAATTAATAAGCTGTTGAGTTTGTATTTTCATTGTCGTGATGGCTTCAAAAGGACTCTTTTTAATCTAGATTTCAACAATGGCGTGTTCCTCTATGTTTTTGTGTTTTTGCTTTGTTAGACGACAAAATGTTCTCTTGATTTCAACAATCTTCTATTCGAATTCCAAACCCTATTGAGCACTAATGCTTTGATACCAATGTTAAAAGATGTGAAGAAAAAGAAACAGATTGCATAATTAGTAGTTTGTGTGTTTGTCATTTTATTATGCAAGAGATAGTTACAAAATGGTTGAGGTGGTTAACACAAAACATTAGTTAATACATAACTAATAGCGACTTAATAATAAATTATACGTGTTCTATTCTTACAAGATCCATCTGTGGTTCATTAGAACCACAAAGAGTAGTAGTGCTGCTCCCGCTAGCTCGATCTTGCAAAGTGCCCTGTAGCTCTGGATCTAACAATGAAAGGTGGCCAATGGATGCTTCCATGTTTGGAGTCTTTGGGTCTACATCCCAACACTTTGTTTCCCCTTGCTTGTACCCATCCTGCTTGTGTGTTAGAAGATGCAGGTTGGAATGCACGAAGACCAAATCGTTCTCCTTTTTGCCCCCAACTTGTCGCAATTAATTGAGTGGGTAAAGGAGTAGGTACCCCAATCTCCCTCAAATAAAGAACTCGCAACCTATTGAGGTAAGCCAAAAATTCATTGCAAAATTTATAAAAGTTTAAAGTTAAAAACAAAATGTAGAAAAGAATTTTTTTGATGCAAGTGTTTGGAGGGCGGGGTATGCTTGCCCATGGAGCTACCACCACGAATATCCATCTTGTAGATGTCACGAAGAGGACTAATGGATTGATCCCTATTGGATATGAAATCCACAAACTCTTTCTTAATTGTGTCATATACTTCTAGATCCGGGAAGAGCCTAGTCAAGGTTGTCTTATACCTCTCACTGACCTCCATATCCCTATATGGCGCGAACCTCTTAGGAAAAGAAAGGGTCTCTGCACTGTAATATTTTGGAGTCGAAGAAAAAGAAAGAAAATGCAACACGGTGGTCATTTTGTTCCACTTGTCAATGAGATGCGATTGCAATTCCTTGAAGAAGCTCTTTATAGGATCTTTCTCTCTATTATTTATGGACTTAATCAACTCAATCATTGAGTCGATTCTATCATAAATCTCACCCAAATATGGATGATCCATATCAGCAAATCTGAGCATACTCACAATGGGCTTGATAAATTTGAGTAAGTACTCCACACGATCCCATCACTTGTCATTGAGGATTTGCGCTTTCACTTTTGCAACCCTATCATGTTTGCATTCCTCCATGCACTCTAGTTGACATTGATAACCATACGGTTCAATGACTCTTTCATCTTCACAATTCGTCTCAAGAAAAGCGTGTGTGGGGAGAATTGAGTCTTTTAGCAACCTCATAAGAAAATCGAAAAATTAAAATAAAAAACAAGTAAAACATTCAAAAATCAAAATTCTACAAATTGCATACTTACAATATTAATTTAAATATTAAAAATTAAAAAAAGAATCAAGATAGTTACCTTTAATAACTGCAACTTTGAGCAACTCCTAAAGATGGCTTGGGGTGTGGTGGTTGTTGATGAACATTTGGATCTCATTAGGCTTATCATAGATTTGTTTGATCTAAGAAATTTTGGTGCCCAATTTTTGTAACATTAGGTTGAGGAAAAAACAACACAAGGTGTCCAAAATATGTGGTGACACCTTTCTTAAATCAACATCCTTATTCTATGCAATTTTTTGTGTTATCCATTTATCTAGGTCACTTTGTTTTGAGATCCTGGCACTGAATGGACTCTATGAGGATGTTTGCAATGAATTGGGCATCTTTCACCTGCCCCTCACAATCAACAACCCTAAAAACATTGCCCCTTTAGGGCACATTGCAACCACATTGATCAATGGCCTATTTGTTGTATCTTTCCATCCATTAGAAACAATGGACACCCCTATTTGGACCCATGAATTCTTGATGGGCTGCAATGAATCTTCAACATGTTTTCTTTCTTTGGCCAATAAGGTGGTGCACACCTCTTTAGACCTCGGGTTGGTGCACCCTTTAGGGGTATCATTGATTGCTTTCACCACATCCTTCCAATATAGGGATCTAACAATATTAAAAGGGATGGCACGTTCATAAATAAAACTTGTAATTTGTTGGTGGGCTATGTCCCAACTTTCATTTTTGAATGCTGCTTGAATGGGCCTATTTTTTTTCTCATGTGACTAAGAGGTGAATCATCTATCTCCGCAATCGTGGGGGATGACAAAAACATGTGTGATGGGGCCGCTACATTAGTAGATTGAAAAATAGGCAGCGTGCTACCTTTAGATCCTTACTTTGTCAAAGGATGTTTCAATTTTAGGGTAACTGCCACATCCACATCTTCTTGCTCTTTGATGTATGCAAGACTATTTGCACTTGACAACCCCTTTCCATCCGCCCCTCCACAACCTTTGATTCTTTGGCTAGCATATCCACATAAATAAAATTTAACTTGACTGTGTGAGCTCTTAAATTGGAGTTCACACTATGAGAAAACCCAAACCTAGCCCCTCCACATGGCAGCTGTTGTATTGGTGTGACATACTTTTAAAGGGGCGAGCATGGGTCATATTTGATCGTTATACCTTGGCCCATAGAACTAGAGGCAACCATTCTAACAAATCCTTATAGCTCCTTGGTTAACAATTAAAAAAAAAACATATTATAAATGGAATATAATTAAGTGTTGATAGCTAGAGGTTGAAAGAATGTTAAAACGAACAAAAAATTGAAAACAAGCTACATGATACAAGCTATTGGTTAAAAAAATTAAAAATATACAAACTCACCTCGAAACACCTAGCCTCTTTGTTGCAAGATGCTTAATCTATTTGGCACTCGTATAGGGTCAAACCTTAGCAACTGAAAATCTGAATATGAGAGAGCAAATGTGCAATGAAAGATAAGTATGCAATGTGAGGTAAATGTGGTGTTGCTTATAAAAAGTTTGGTGGGTATATGTTAAGGTTAGGGATTTTGTTTGTGTTTTAAAAAAAGTATATGACTTTATTTTGACCGAAAAAGAAAACAAAAATTGGGGCAGAACCCAACAAGTACATTTTGAAACGTCTAGGGTACACATTTCAATACATGGACATACCTGAGTTCTGAAATGTGTACCTTGGGTGTCCCCCATGCTCAGGCATGCACCCATATTGAGGGTGTGTCGTACCTATACCATAAGCCCCAAGGGGCGTACCTGGCTTCCTAGCTGAAACAAGATTTGCATCCAATTTTATCTTTTTGCAAAGGGAGGTGGAGGAGAGGACAACATTGAGAAAAGTTGTGGTTAATGAAGAATGGTGCAATTAAGTTTTTTTAAGGAAAACCTTGTAAAAGATATTGAAAGAATTATCTTGGGAAGTTCATTTTGAGAGGGCACCGAGAAGGCCCTAAAAGTTTGTGTCACTTGTCCAATTGTTGACATTGGATAATGGCATGAAGCCATGTATTAATTTTGTGTATGAGGGCATGGAGCAAGCAAATGAACAAATAAAACAAGTACTAACAAAGGATGTTGAAGAAGTTCATCGTATATGGGACATTGTGGACATCTGATGGGACATATTACATTGCCCTATATATGCAACATGTTGCTATTTAAATCTTATATAGTTGGATCATGATACCGATCAGGAGGTAAAGAATGGTATATTGAAAACAATAAATAGGTTGGTCATTTATGATGATGAGAAGGCTAAGGTGACAAAACAAATCACTACATTCAAGAACCAAGAGGACATATTTTCCTGTAAGCACACACAAGAAGACATTAGCTGCATGGATCCCCATTTATAGTGGTAAACCGACAGGTCTTCTACTTCAGAGCTACAAAAGCTTGTTGTGTGTGTCCGCAACCAACATGCTAGTGCTTCTGCATGTGAAAAAAATTAGATTACGCATGCAACATGAGGAATTGACTAAGAGCTAAAAAACTCTCAGATCTTGAGTTTTTCCAAAACTTACGTTTTCTTGAGAGCAAACTTGCAAAAGAAGATGACAATTTTCACCTTGGAGAACTATCCTTCAAGTAGTTTAGAAAAATTCTGATAGTGCTGATGAGCTTGATGGAGGATTAGATAATGGTGTTAGTGCTAGTTTTGATTTTGAAGAAGGTTTTGATGTTGAAGCAGGTTTAGATGTTGTGGATGTTTAACACTTTCGAGTTACATTTTAGTGGTGAGCTTAGGCTCTAAACTATGGATATTTTGCTCTCTTTTAATGTTATTCAAATTTCAAACTATTATGCGCTTCTCAATTTTACAAGCTTTAATTTTATGCTCATTATTTGGTAGATGGATATATTTTTGCATGTTTTACATGATTTATGTTGTGTGTGTATATGTGTATACACATGTATGTGTGTGTACGCATTTGTATGTATGAGTGTACTCATATGTACACACATATGTATGTTTGTGTATGTTTATACACAATTGTATGTAAGTGTAGTCACATATGTACATATGTTTGTATGTGTATACACAAATGTACTGACGTGTATATACATACGTGTATACTTTGGTGTTATACACGTATATGTATACACAAACATACGTATTTGTATTTTTATACAAATGCATACGTTTTTGTGTATACATACACATACATACATTTTGTGTACACACACGTACGTTTATGTATGCACAAAAACATACATGTGTGGTGTATACACATTCGTGCGTATGTGTATACACAAGTATGTGAATTGTGTATACATGTATGTACGTTTTTGTGTAGACATGTACGTACATTTTTGTGTATGTGTTTACGTGTACGTTAACTGGGTTTTTTTGAAAATTTTCGAAATTCTGGATTTCTGGATTGTTTTTTCTATTCCAAACGGGTGCGGATTTTTGAAGTTAGTAACTTTGCTGTTACAACATGCTATGGAGATCCCTAGAAACTGTTGGGGTTTGAATTGCATTTGGTGGGTCAAGGCTGTGATCAACTTGGAGGTGTCACGAATCCAAGCTATACAATAACCTATGAAATCTATCGTATCAATACTGTGTTGTTTATCACTTTACCCTAGGTAATTCTTGCCATGGCTTTTGATGCTAGTTAATATTAGCCTTTGACATAACACAGAATGATATAATAACCACATGCGCAAGCTATATCCTGATACATAGTTGCAGTGTTCCTAAGAGAATATAGAATTCTTTTCCAAGAAAATGAACTACAGCATGCAGAACTTTCTTAATATAGAAAATTTCAATTGACAGTCACTTAAGGATAGAGAGAGCGGGTCAACATTGACTGCCTTCAAAAAAGCGTCCGTTTATTATATACAGCTGAAAAAACAAAAAAATTGGTTTCTT
The DNA here is from genome assembly GCA_018340775.1 of Taxus wallichiana var. yunnanensis. NCBI lineage: Eukaryota > Viridiplantae > Streptophyta > Pinopsida > Cupressales > Taxaceae > Taxus > Taxus wallichiana. The sequence goes on along the minus strand of CM031236.1, from coordinate 179,893,795 downwards.
TTTCAAGTTGGAGGTTTTTCACTACTATGCTTGAGACCATAGGATTCAGTGAACCTTAAAAATAAAGTACTTTCTGAATAGAATATTAAAGGTATCAGCCAAAACCTTTATAATGGGTAGTACATGTGTATATGTTTCCCCAATAATCGTCAGCAGTAAACAGATTTTCAACACGTACTGGAATTAAGAAAAACACACTGAAGGTCTTTGGAGGCTTCCAACGGCCTGGATGCTTCAAATGGAATTTTGGCTCTATATTTTCCATATCAGCTCTCTTAAATGGGATTATATGGTGGCTTACACCGGCTACCAGTGTTAGTAAATGCAGCTTGAAACAAGTTGTGGCAGTAGAAAGTTCTTACACGGGTTTTGGAACAAATCTAAAATCCAATAGGTCTATATTCTTTGCTAACAGAGCAGAAGCCCAAAAACTACATATGAATCCCTAACTTACCTATTAGAGAATGATGGTATTAACCTTTAGAAGAAAATGGAGATTTGAATCTCAAATCTGCCAGACAATAAAAGCAGAAATGCTAAACACAGCTTGGCTGGAATGACAATAGCACTGGGTTCTCTGGGGGTGTCCAAAATGGAAAAATGCACCAGAATGCTGAAAGAAAACATTGGAGACCTATTTTAATGCTAGCATCGTCCTGCAACAGAAAGCAAAGATTCTAAATACTGACTTCAAATAGTTGGGGTTGGAGGGTGGTATAAATGTTATGTAGGAATATCCTTGTCATAGGTTCCCAAGATGTTTGTCCTTCAGCCAGAACCCAATTTCTAGGGGCATGGTATATCTCTTGCAAGTACAATTTCTCCTAGTGAACTCTTAGTAATGCAGCAGAAACTTCCTTGGCATTTTCAAGTTTTTTTTTTTTTTTTATAGTTTTTTATTTTAACTATAGCGACTGCTTCTGAGTTCTCATTATGTCATTAATAAACCCCCATTTTATGACAATGCTTATCAGAATGGCTTCCACGCCCCACATGGAGCTAATCAGTCCCTCCTTTGACCAATTTTATCATGAAACCCGTCTTCTCTGACCATACATGTGGCTACCTGTTTATTACACCTCTAAAGTATCATTGTATCCTCCTGTAAACATTTGTAAACATGCTTAAATCCTTTATTGCTAATGTTCTGCAAAAATATTATTGTTTTGTGGGCAAAGCTTGGGCTGGGACACTTCAAGCCCTATAATATTTAAAAAGATCCCAGAGATGGGACCGTTACTCCTATGTTATAATATGTTGAATTGGCACAAGTCTCTTGATTTCGGTGTGCTGTGTTGGCAACATAATATTTTTTTTTCTAGTCAAAACTGTTAGTATCTTTTCTTATTCAAATGAAATATCATCTTCTCTAGGGATATTGGAGAAAGGAAAAGCATTATGGAAGAACTTCCCTATATTCCGCAAAGAAAAGGCATGGTTATTGTTGATGAGCAACCGGGGCCACCACCACAATCAAAATGTTGTTCTTGAAATGTAAGATTCATTCAATTTTTTCTGGAGATATGAAATGACACAGAACTTTAAAAGCTGTTAAAAAAATAAAATCCAAGTGTTATAATTTATACCCATCTTTTGAAGAGCTTCTTTGTTATATATTGAACTAGGTCATATTCTAGTTTGATGGTTAGAAACAATCAATAATATTTACTGCCTGATCCTCTTGACTCTAATTTTTTTATTGCTTTTCATAGGTTTAACTAAATTTCTATTTCTGCAGTGGTAATGGAACAAATAAAGAATTCTCTCCTATTTTACAAGAGAAGACACCAATGTAATGGGACAAAACATCTAACTTTCTAATCTGCCAATTTATGCGAATTCCACTAATTTAAATATGCATGGATATTGCCTAACCTTTCTGTTTCACACTTGCACAGATATATTGGAAAGGGGATGTGAAATGGCAGTATTGTATATTCTTATAGCTGGGAAAAAAAAAAATAGTTGTTCCTTCTCGAGTTCATTTTACCATTTCAAATGTTCAAAATTCTGAATGCTTGTATTTGTCAAAATGTGAAGTGTAATCAAGCCTTGTTGATTTTTGTTGAATCTTTCTCAAGTTTTGTTTAGTTCGAGTAAACGAGTCAATACAATTTTGCTGAATTGACTCTGCTTTCCAGCTGATAAAGTTTGACCCACAATTCAGTGGCGGGTCCTTTTACCATGAATCTGATACAAGGAAACCCAATAATTTCTATCCAGCAGAAATGTAAAAACAAGAAACTTTATAAAATTGGGGAACCAAGCAGAAATGTGAAAACTAGAATTTTTTAAAATTGGGGAGCCAAATTTACGATGGAGGGAGACTTAGCAGCAACAAAAATCTATGAAATCGAGACGTCCAATTACATAAATTCTAGGCATCTATTGATTTAAATTGCAGTTACGAAATCTTCCATATCTGAGCTTCGTAAAAAAATGAAGGATTTAAAGTAATGATAATACGATGGACTCCTAATGACAACCTTCGATTAAATGTTATCAAGTCTCAGGTTGGTTCCAACGGCAAGAAAGGAGTTGTAAAACTAATGTAGGCAGTATTAACCATCCTGATACTTGAGAACAGTAAAATTGCATAGTTACCTGAGACTTCAGGATTGGAATTTTTTTTAAAAATTTCGGACAGCTATTAAAATAATATATAAAATTATAAATATTTAAAATATACAATTTTTTTTAAAATCTATGAATAGCAGACTGTGATAGTCCACTATCCACATTTGTGCTCGATTTTTTTGTATTCTTATAACACTATTGATGCTTATTATGTCTTTGTAATACGATACAGTCAGGTTATGGTTAACTAGTAAGCGTTTTGATCTGTCTTATTGCGTTTATCATCTACACAACCTTTCTCTTCATATAGAAATATACATCTAGCCTTTAAAAGTTTGTTAAGTGATTGGAGCTTCCAAAGTGAATTTAATTATATTTATACATACAGACTTTTGTTCCGAATATAAATGAGTGGCTTCCAAAAACTATCTTATTCTACACGAGTACAAATGGTCCTTCCAAAATTTATTTCATTTTCAAGTTTATTTGAGTTCAACACGGTGGTGCAAGGAGATTGAGGCCATCCATTACCAGACACCGGGAAATTTGTAGAGAAGGTGAATCATCATATGAAATAACAATATTAGCGTAGATTTATTTATTTATTTTATTTTTAAAAAGTCAGTGACATCCCCAAAAACAATATAAAAGATGTTTTGGAAACGTCCTATGGTATTCAAGGATGTCCCGGAGAAGTCCCTCTTGAAATCTCATGCGTAACATTGGAAAATTGTCAGTAAGCAATTTTGAGGAGCAATGTCTCCTTTTCTGCTCCTTTGGCTCATTTTCTTTGGTCTTCAAGATTCGTATTACTTCTTGATTGTGCATATCAAATTCCCAACTTTAGCCGAGCTACAATTAATGGTTGATTTCACTAGTGGTTTAGAGTGGAAAATGATTTATTGATCAACATGTGACTGGCCTTAAATAGTGTACTTGAATTAGGATATTATAATGTTTCAATGATTTGCACGTCAATAATTTTTTTCTTAAAAATGGATTACTACACGCATGGAACATGAGATCATATAGGTTTAGATTCTCATTTATGTTTTTGTACCAACTAGAGAATGGAGGAAGGATGACATTATGCAATTGTGAATTCTTAATATCTCAAGCAAGAGGCAATTGGAAAAACAAAAAAATACAATTATGATATATAGACCATATTTTCTAGTAGAAAAAAGTCGAACATAAAAAGGCAACAACGCCTTTTGCATCGGTAGATATTTTCTTACCAAAACTGAATATAACCACACAAGAAGTGATGATGCCAAAAGGGTAGAATAAATATTATTAGGGCAATATCACATTATAATGGTGTTCGAAAAACTATGTTGCTCGGCTTAGACTAGACTTATGGTGCCTTTTAAGTGTTTTTAATTCATTGTTGTTGGAATCCTTATTTTTAGTAATCTAGTTCTAATTTAAATTTAAATTTAAATTGTTTTGTTCGATTTGGGTTAAATATGGCCAATATATTGTAAACAATGCGACGAGGGTGTATAATGAGAGTGCTTATGCAAATTTTAGTAGTAACACAATTTATACAACTGATAGGATCCACCATTTTTGTATTAAGAAACAATGATGCAAAATAATCTTGAATAAAGAAAACAACCTCTGAAAAGCATTTTGTATTAATAGAACGTATTATATGCATCTAATTGTACAAAAAAATCCTGCAAGGGAATCACATTCCAATGTATCAAAACAACCCCATGGGTTGAGACAAATCAATTGATTTAACCTAAAATAAAGTTTAAAAAGGCTCATTAAACAACTTTTCAATTCAAAAAATTGAACACATCCTAAAAAAACATAATAAATAATTCGAAGGGCACCAAGGCACGAGAACTAAGCCACGAGAGCTATAAACACAATGGTCGGCAATGGGGGCAAAGGATCATTTGACTTATTGCCCAACCCAATCACCACCAACAGGAGGGCATGTTGCATCGGGGTTGGTCCCACCCCAATTTTATTTGTATTGTGTGTTCCTTGTATGGACAAGGAAATGACTAGGGCAAGTTGAGGAAACTTCTTTTGCACAAACCCCCAATCAACAATGTCGGGAACTTGCCACTATCGGTGGTGTTGGAGAGGAATACCATAAATGCAATGAACCAATTCGGTCCTTAATAGGTGAAAGGTGTTTGCCATGAGCCCTAAAGTCACGACTCTGTCAAGATGATCGTGGCAAGGATAGTTTGGAGGAAATGAATTAATCGAAGATGGAGAACTCCCCTAGTGGTCCATCAAAGTTCGAAGGTGTTCCACCCTCGGCCAAACCTTTTCCACTTCCACTTGAATTTGTAGCATTATATTTGAGATCACTTGAACTTCATAACAAAAACACGTTTGTGCATAGATAAATGATTGAAAGTAGCATTGTTCTTTTCTTACCATATATGAAAATGAATTTCGAAATGAAATATATGTCAAATTTGGTTGAGATGTGCATGTAGATTGGCCAAACACCCTACAAGCACCATGTTCCAAGAAAAGATCTCTGGATGAAATGGTTGAAAAGACAATGTCCATTTCTAGGTAGGTTGAGCATTCTTGCAAAATCAGAAAATATGCTTGACAGACTTAGGGTGTTGGCATGGTTGACGTACAAGGCTAGCCACATGAAGATGGACAAGATACATTAAAGGAAATGTGTTTGTTTAGGTTCAATAATTGCACTCCACACTTTGGGAAACCTTTGTCCCCAAGTCTTTGGAGAAGAATTGACTTTCGAATAAACATTCAAAATATCCACTTGAATGTGTTGTAGAGAGTAATTGATAACAAAGCCATGGTTGGTATTGGAGAAAAGGGTCTTAAACAAGCCACTTCTACACCATCTGGTAGGTGTTTGAATTCCAATTTTATGAAGGGGCTCAATCGGGATAGCTCTTTGAACCTCAATAATTGAGGAATGACCATTTAGGGTAAGCTAGTATTTGGCACAGAGGATAGGCCAAACCAATCACACAATTGTTTGAAAAAAAGGTCTTAAATTACTTCAATTCTTTACCTAAAAATATGAGTATCTTGATTGAGGGGAACATGGCACAATGGACACCATAGTTACAAAGAACAAAAGATCATAATGAGTGTAATTCAAAGAAAGTCCTATTCTAAAACCATTACCATCCCAAAGTAAGTGATAATCAATTCCCATGCTTTCCAAATATACCGAGCTAGAAAAGAACCAATAGTTTTGATAGAAACTAAGTGAGCAAAAAGATTGAATACCAAGACCTTTCCAGAATTGAAAAATGCAACGGCAAAACAAGACTTTCTAGGAATCGAAAAATGCAACGACAAAGCAAGACTTCACAAGTTTCATCTCCTTCAAGGAAATGAATAATGTATTTGACACAGAGTAGTATCTTGGAGTTTGACATCGGGAAGCCAAGGCCATCCAATTATTTAGGGTTTGCAACAAATATGCCACGTAACCATGTGAAATTCCTTTAAGCCTTCAACATTGGCCCATATGAAGTCTTTGAGGAGATGTTCTAATTTAGCACATGCTCTCTTAGATGGTGTCCATTAAGAGGAGTAAAAGACATGGGTTACTTCAAGGAACTCGAGAAAACTTGGAACTTACAAAGACATGCCTAGTGATCCAAAAAGCAATTTTCTTCTCCACCCTTTGAGCTACATGTTTCTATAGATTTGAGTGGGATGCCCAAGAATTGGAATTGTTGTTCAAGTTGTACCTAATGCCACTTGTAAGTCTACAACTAAACTAGTAGGGGTGTCACAATCCTTATAACATTGAGTTTTTTTCCATTGTATGGAAGACTCGTAGAGGCTTAAAATGTCTAGATATTCCATGACATTGAACATTGAAGCCTCGTCTTCAATACGAGTGGCAAAAATCATAAAAACAATGTCCATTGACCATTTGACTCTAAGATTGAGGGATAGAAATACCTTTGACTAATTATCTAAAGGTGTGATAAGCGAAGAGATTGTTGAATCATTTAGTCGCAAGACTAGGAATGGAAGGGGTTATAGGAAACCTTGAAGAATTTTGATTAGATTTAATAAAATATCAAGATAATGCTTCTATATATTTAATTCATTTAAGATACTTACACAACATACACCTCTCTCTCTATAGAGAGGTTTTTACATCCGTAGAATCTAGGAAACTACTTGTTATGTCGGTTGGGTAGGTGTCTCCACCAACGTTCATGGGGCTATGCCCCTTTGCATTGAATGGTGCAGCTCCCATTATTGAATGTAACTAATCTAATCCTAAACTAAATGTTATGGGTTGGTCAAATAGGTCGGGATCACACATGGACACTCCACTAAACATGTGACAAAGTGTTTGTATGGGGTACAAGGGAGGAAATCACAACGATGAGGAGGAAAAGAGAAAATTAGGAAAGGAAGGTTCTTGTCATGAGCAGGCAATTGCGAGTTCACACCCGATGAACTGAGTAGTTCAACATTTAATATAGACGAAAGCAAAAATGAAGCTAGTGGGACCAATGAATTAAAACACAAAGTTATTAGATTCATCTATTGAGGATGCAAAGTTCCTCTCCAACACTATGCTTGCAAAGTGCATAAAAGAGAGAAGTAGAGGAATACAAGAAAAGGAAAATGGAAGAAATGTAGCCTTTATTTCATGTGCATTGGTGATACAAAGCTCAACAACATATCACAATCCACTATTGCTACAAAGTACAAAATTTTCGAATATTTTGGAATGGAGAAGCCATCCCAATTTATAACAATGTGAATTGACTTTTTGCCTACCCCCATATAATTCTTCGTTGTCTCATTCAACTTGTGACTTTTCATCTTCCTAGGAAGTGAGAAATAAGTTCCCTTTTTATAAATTAAAGGGACTTTTACAATGTTACTTTATGAAGTCACTTAAGTGAATGAGACAAAATACAATGATTATGTCTAACAAAGAATTAGAAAGGGGAAAAAAAAGAGGGAGAAAGAGAGAATAAAGGAGAGGTTGTCACATCCGATGAAGAGGCTCCCTACGATGAAGAACTTTCTAATGACGATTACAATCTCCTCCTTTGGCATGATGCATGAACCCCTCGGGTTGTTGAATGAGTGTTTAGAAACACTGTTGAGAGATCCCGATGTAAGCTCAAGATGACCGCATGCATTGCTCATGATGATCTCCTTGATGCTTGATTGATCAACTCCCCTAGCTCATTGAGCTCAATCCAACTCGACTCATTGAGCTTGCCAAAATTCGTTTGGTTTACCAACTCATCTCACTATAATCCAACTAGCTCTCCCAACTTGCTTGACCTAGTTTACTAGCACATACATCTTCATGAAAAGGATGAGTTCATGACATATCTCACTGCTGCAACCAACCCAACTCAAACTCACTACTAGCCATGTCAGCTCAACTTACTTTAATCCACCCAACTAGCCAACTATCTCGCTGCCACCAACTCACCCAACTCACCGGCTCAACTCAGTTAGCTCAATCTTATCACTTCGACCAACTCATCTTGATGAGGTGATGATGTTTTCAAGCCCATATGATAAACATGATGACTTACTTTGATGAATCAATGGAGTCCTTAACGTGCTTTGAACTTTTTCCAACAAATCGCTAGTCTGGACATTCCTTTGTCGTGCTTTGCCATGCTCTCTCGGGCAGCACAACTGGGACTAAGAAGATGCTTCCAAGACCCATATGGAGGCTTCATTTATCTGTTTGAGCTTATGAGACCATTTTGTAACCATGTGAAGAGTTCAAAAAGTGGAAAGATGAGTGAAGACGGGCTGTTGGTAACTTTCTCGTGACCGAAAGTAGAGGTTTTCTATTTTTAGTAGGTTAGACTATGACCTACTATGCAGGGACACATCACCCATTTTGCTTCAATATGACCTTCTGAACCTTCTGGCACACTTCATCCTCCTTAGTTGATGATGCATTGTCATTTTTAACAACTTTTTATTTTTAGCAAGTTGCTTTTCCCTAACCTGCTATTTTGGGAAAGTTGACATTTTTGCCCTGTCTTTCATTTTGCATCTTTTCTAGATTGTTTCGGATGATCCTTGCAATTCAGGGGACTTACTATTTTTAGTATGTGGAGGAGCATATAATATGCTATTTTTAGTAAGTGTAAAAACGGCCTCGGTTTGTGATGGGGATGACATTTTTAGATTCGGCTTTTTATCCCGATCTCGTGCTCCAAATTTCGCTGTGTTTCGCCCACCAGAATGCTTGGAAATAAAAATGAAAATTTTGCCTAGTGCGGGCTTTAGACACGGAGCTATCATGACAACCATTAATGGAGTTGCATAGTTTTTGGCAGCGTTCTTTCCCACCTCGGATTGATGAAAAATCAACTTCTCTGTGATGGGTTTTTTCTTTAGATGCTCCGTTCAAAATTTTAGATTCACCCACTCTCTGGATCAATGGGAAATTGAAGAGGAAGTTTTTTTGGCAATTTTTGGAGTTTTCTACCATAAATTAATGGGGTGCCTCTGAATCTTCTGATTTATTGCAGCTTGAAGGCGCATGGGAGGAAGAGATGTGGCCAAAATTTTAGCAACACCCAAATTTGCTAGTTTGTGAGATATGAAGAATTCGAGGGTTTTGCTCATGGAAGCTTTTGGCAAAATTTTGGCATGGTGACGGCTGAAAAAGCAAGTTTTGGTGTCATAGTGACAATGGAGGAAGTGGAATGGACGTGCAATGCAATGGTGAAGTGTTGGAAGCAACAAAAATGGAGGAAAATGGAGATTTCGACAATGAGGGTTTGTGTACGCATGCACAGGAAGAAGTAGAACCAACACAAAAATGCAAAAACTTAGTTTTTATTCATCCTTGGCATGTGCACACTTTTTTATCCTAACCGTCCTAAATGTTTGGGACGATTGGTGCAAAAAGTGTGCCCTCATTTGGGCTTGATAAGTGGCGGATGGGGATTGGCCGACGGAGCATAGAGAGAAAATGAGCAATAAGTATCCCGAGGTTGAAACTGGGTCATGTGGGTGACCACGAAGGAGCTAGGCATGGGTGGAGAAAGTGTCCCAACCATCCCAAATGTTTGGGACAAGTTAGGTGCAAAAAGTGCGCCCTTACTCAAGGCTTGACTAGTGGTGGAGCGTGATTCAATGAGGAAGGGTTAAGGAATGGTGCACGGGGTTAAAGTGGCTTGCTTAGGCTCAATGGAGGTCATATAAGGGTCCAAGGGTCTAAAATGAGGTTGGGTGTAATTTTTTTGTCCCCACCATCCCAAATTTTTGGGAAGATTGGTGCAAAAAAGTGTGCCCTCCTCTTTGAGTGACATGTGTCCACCTAGAAAATTGACCAACTCCTTGATCTTACCTCGGGGAGCAACTTGTCAAAGGGGTAACTTGAGCATCTAGAGGTATTTTCATGCACTTACTTATATGATTTTGACTAGAAAAATGATTTTGAGAAGAATAACATGGGTCTCAACCTCTGATTCTGCTTGAAACCCCCTAAAAATAGGATTTTTCCTCGGGATTTCCTATTGTGCATGCAAAAAATAGTCTGTTGAAGGAAATGCCGACGCCTTGGGAAAAATGTGAAACTATCATTATTTAGATCTCTGAAATACCTTTCCAACGATATTTTGTTTGACCTCCAACTCTTTACGGAGCTCCTGGAATCACTTCCTGAAGCTTAGGGGTTGCTTTTTGCACTTTGCAAGTTGCTTCATTGTCTAGGTACCGCTTTTTCTTGAATCTGTTCCAAAATCTTTGAAACTTCTCAAAATCTTCCAAAATTAGTTGCACAACATTCTTTGCTCTTCGATACGCCTCCTTGATGAATTTGAGCGTTCAACACAGCTTTGGGGGGTGTGCACCAGTCCCAGAAAGGTTAAGAATAGCTATTCCTAGGCCTGCTTGAAAATATGCCTTGAGAAATAACACCTTTGAAGTACTTGAATGATTTTGATTCTCCATGATGACATGTTGACATGATGACACAACACACAAGACCACTTGGAAGGATAGGACAAGCCTGACACAAGGGATGGGATGATCTTGAGGAGGGTTTGGGATGACTTTCAAGCAAAACTTTTCACAGTAGGGTATGGTTGTAATGCTTTCAAGTATAATTTTTTCCCTTGCAAAAACACATGACAACACTACCTCAACTATCCATCCCATGAATATCTCACATTTTTCTATATAAGTGAGTTGTTTATTAACAAATTCACATATAAACTAAGTTAATAACAAAGGTAAAAACTAACCCAATATAACACCTAGTGAATAAATACTCATGTAATTATTCACATCACAATTTTTACTTACTAACCATATAATGTTTGCACTATTATTTCCTAACAAACCTAGCCTTATGGACCAAAACAAACCAAAGTGTTCAAATTGCACTTTATTTATGGTGATACAATCACTAACATCTAGAATACACATTCAAACTATTTGCACAAACCTTGCCCCAAACCTTAGAGCTTGCAACATGGCTAATATGAATGGCCATTTAATTCTATAATACTCTTTCTCAAAATTAATTTTTATTAGCAAGGATTTTTTTTTTTGAGAGGAGTGAGCCTAATCCATTTCTTCTCAAACAGGTTATAAGATTATCTATAATGTACCTATTGCGATTGAAACCAATTTCTTATGGGTGAATGATGATGGCCACCTATTACCTCATCCGAAGAGTAATGACTTTCTCACTAATATTGTAAAACACACTCAAAATATTAATAGGGTGTGAGTTGGCAATGGACCATGGGTCCTTAGTCTTAGGAATTAATTTGAAATTAACTTGATTAATATATTTGCTAAGGGAGTTGGTAAGAACAACTTCAAGGTAGACTTTGTACAAGTATGCTCCAAGAGTATCCCATAGAACTTGGTAGAATTTGTAACAAAATCGACAATTCCAAAGGATTTTTCAAATACCATATGCTTGACCGCTTCTTAAAGTTTTTGATAGACAATAAGAAGTGATAGGCCACCCATTGGCCCTTAAAGAGTTTTCGGTGAGCCATTTGCATAAATTATAAGAGGATACCTTCACGGGATAAGTAGAAGATTGAACAACAAAAACTCCATGATAATAAGAAACAAAGGCTTTCAAATTATCACGAAGTTTAATTAAACGTTCATTGGCATCTGTTAAGTTATGGAGCCTGTTTTCATGTGTGAAAGTGTTGAAGACTGTACACTAAGAGTACTGTACACTTTTCATGTATCCTCGCCAGGGTTTGGGGGCGCACTTTGAATTATTTTTTTGTGCGTAATTTTTTTCCTCGAAAAATTGCACCCGACATATCGAGAAACGTGCTCTTCTCATATGGGCGAGATTTTTGACCCATAGGTTTTTGGGCTGGTTTTGGCCATGGTTTTGATACCCAAGGTATTGTAAAAATGCTTAAGCAGTTGCCTACTTATATGGTTTTATGCATATGGTAGAAAATAATGAAAAAACATTGCAGATGTGTTTTGAAATCGGCTGTGAATTCTGTAGAGTTTGATGAGCATAGCTCCAAACGGATTTGGGTATTGTATTGAGAGAGCGGTGACTTGTAATAAAATCTGAGCAAGTGATTCTTTGTGGACGTAGCCCAAATTGGGTGAACCACGTTAAATACTGTCTCTTTGTGTTGTGTTATTTTATTCTACAATTTTATTTGAGATCTATAATAATTTCTGCATATTAGTTTTTACTGTTGCGATTCTGTGAGGGATTATTGCGCATATTTTATCACTTATTTCTTAACAATTGGTATCGAGCTGGTTTGGTTTCTTTGAAGTGTTGAATCGCGGGAAAGTTTTATCTTGAGTGGGAGCTATGGCGGATGATGGAAGATCTAGGGTTGATAAATTCAACGGGCAAAATTTCAGTCTTTGGAAGATGTAGATTGTAGTGCCCCATCTGGGACACCGAAAAACACACTAAACAGGCTAACAATTCTAGGGTAAATTTTTTTTTTTGAAGTATTACAACTCTTAAACTCTTTCTTGATTTCTAATTTTATACGATGTAATTTCTATAATTTTAAAAATTTGTTCACTAGTTCTACTATCTCCTTGATGTTCTTTTCTCTCTCTATTTCTCTTCTCAATTGATTGTTTGTTCTTCGTAAGGAAGGAGCTTTTGGGTTTCATTTGATTTTGCATTGAATAAATGGTAGATTTAAAACAATAAAGGAAACAATCATTACTATACATTTTGTTTTGTTTTCTTACACATATATTTATGTTTATACATTTGTTTATTGATTATTTATTATTATCGTTATATTTATTTATTTATTTATTTATTTCTTTTCATATTTGCAAACCCTCACTACTTATTCTTTGTTTTATATACATATTTATACATACATATATATATATATATATATATATATATGTATATACATATACATATATATATATATATTAGGTTAGTTTTATAATTGTAGTTTATAATATGTCAGTATGTTGAAAAAGGGCCGCAGGTGGAGGAGGGTCGGGCGGCGGAGCGAGACGGTGGCCTCGGAGGGCGCGGGGCGAGTCGAAGGCGGGCGGGGGCCGAGGGAGTCTGAGAGGTGGCGATTGGGACAGGGAGCAAAGGCGGTGGAGGAGGATTGGGGCGGGACGGGCGGGGGTGGAGCGGGCGCAACGGATCTGCGGGGGGGTCGGTGGAACAGGGGTTTGGAGAGGGGGACAGTTTGGGTGTGGTGCGTGGGGCGGGTCGCCTGTGGCGGAGACAAAGCGAGAGGAGCGGGGTGCTGCGGGAGCACGGTGCAACGCAGGTGGGCGGCGCCCCACGGGTTTATAGGGTGCGGGGGGGTTCGGCCCCCCCAATATATTTGTTTTTTTTTTTTTGTGTTTAACTCTGCGCGAGGGGGGGGGGCCGAACCCCCACCATTTGGATCTTTTTTTTTTTTTGTCGAGTTTATTTATATTAAACTTAAAACATATATATATATATATATATATATATATATATATATATATATATATATATATATATATATATATATATATATATATATATATATATATATATATTTCTAAAGAAGGAATAAGAGAAAATATCACAGGATGAAACCTGCTTTTTTTTTTTTTTTTATATATACCGGTTTGCCATATTCATATGGTTAGCAAATGAGAAAATTTTCTTGTGCATCTTACCAAGCCATGATTTAAGATAAAACTAAAAAGGCATTATTATATATTCACTTCACAAACTAGGCTAAAAAACCAAAGGAAAACTTTGTTGTAAGTTTTTAAAAAAAAAAAATGAAGTTAAAGCGTATATTTATTTCATTTTATCAAATCTATGTCCAACCAAATTTATTTGTTTATTGCAAAAGTAAGAGATGACAAGGTAACCCAACCAAGAGAGGAAACTTGGAAGTATAACAAAGAAGATGCTACAAAAAATACATATTTTGAAATTGGTTTTCAAATACAAGTATTCATTTAGATTTCACAAGCAAGAAAGTGCAAGAATATAACAGATTTTTTTCTTAACATAATCCTATCCATGTTGGCAAGGAGACAAAAATTATGGCAATCAACACCTTCAACCACTTTGTCTTTTTTTTTTTTTTTTTTGTGCAAGATTTACATTGAGATTCAAGTAGATATATCATTTGCTTCAATACTTCACATCCACAAGCTTGACTACAAGCATGTTCAAACCCAAGTAGCATCAAATCAAATATACAAGTGATACAAAATGTGCAAAATGAAGTATTTACAAGGAGATGTGAACTCTCACATACTATCTTCTAAAAGAGGATTACATTTCAAGGAAGTATCACAAGGAAGGATAAGAACTATAAGAGCCCATAATGCCACCAATCCAACTTGAAAGCCATCTTCTATGTCTTCCCAAAACCATGCAAGGAGAAAGAAAAGAGCTTGTTTACCACCCAACCATAGGCATCATCACATGCCTATCCCAAGGTTGGGATGCATGCTAGCCTCCCCCAAGCCCATGGGAAAGAGGATAGCTAACCAACACTTGCACAAGGTGAAGGGTAAAACAACAATGAAACAAACACACACAAACATTAAGTTCACAACAACACAAGACTCCAAATTACAAGGAGGAGACCCATGTTCATCCTCCAAAAATGGGGAAGAGAGGAGAAAGTTCTCCAAAAATTAAGCATCAATATCATTTGCACAATGAACACAACTTCTTAACCTCCTTATTGCTCCTTATTCACAACAAAACCCTCCTTATTCCTCCCCCTTTCTCCAAGTCCTCCTTGGAAGGATTTTCAAACCCCAAAAGGGGTTTCTTTAATAAAGGATGGGGAAGGAGATTCAAGCCAAATGAATCAACTTCCCCACCTCAACCATTGAGGGAAAAAACAATAAGGTCCTACAAGGCTTGGTCATTAAACCTGGAGGATTGAGAGGAAAATTCCCTCTCTCTTCCCCCACACTCCAAACTCCATCATGCCATATGATGGAGGGAGTAAAAACACACAAACAACACTAAAACTTCATTCAACAATAACAATTTTCAACAATCAATCTATCAACTAAAATAAAGTAACACAACAATAAGATCTAAGAGCCTACCTCAAGGAAAGCTCTCCAAAAAGCTTCCTAACTTCAAGTTTTCCACCCCTAGCTCCAAGCAAATCCCAAGCTCCAAATCACCCAAGCATCCAAGCAAGAAAATCCCAAGAAGAACAAAAAAGTCCCTCTTCTTCTCCATGAATGAGAATTTGAAGAGGAGAAACCAAGCATCCTCACAAATGAGGGGGTGACATGTGTCACCCCTCTCCCTCCTCATGGTCAAAGATGCCAAAACAAAAGAGAGAAAGGGTAAAATTATCTTTTTGCCCTCTTCTCCCAAATTTCCTTAAATGTTAGCAAGACAAAACTAGTGGCACTTTTGATAAACACACAAATCCACATCCCTTACATGGATGTGACCAAACAAGGGTAGAAAGGGAGGGAAAACTCCCTCTAGCCTTGAAAACAAGCCCCCCTACCCATTAGGTAGGGTCCAAGGGCTCATTTTAGTGATAGGGGGACTCCCAAGCTACAAAGGGGTCCCCAAAAATGCCCAAAATACCCTAATTTCGGGTTTTGCATTTTGGCACAAGGGTAGAGGGTGTGGGGACCACCCAAGGGTCTCACATGTGACCCTAAACCCTTGTGATTAAGAGACTAATTAACAAAAATCAACAATTTAAAAGAAAGTGGGATTATTAACTCCCAAAGCAAGTTTACAACTTTACTAACAACCCTAAACAAAAATTAATAATTCAAAGCAAAATACTTTACATACATTGGGGTCACTCAAAGTGCCCAAAATTAATAATCATCTATCCTAGGGCTTCACACAGTGAACATGGCTAGGACTCAGCCCGTGGGCTGCTTGTGCAAGTTTTGAGTAACTGGCCTGAATCCCACGTTCTCCTGTAAACCTGTCACCTGCACACTCATTGCACACATTAACTGCACCTGTCCAATACAATATAATTAAATGACATAGTAAGATATCAATGCATGCTAAACTAACCTAACATCCTACTGAAATCAAGCTGCGACAACGTGCACAATTATATTCCAAAAGTTAGACAAGATGATAAAGTGACATATAGTCTCACCATGCAACAAATATCCATCACTATAATTAGGTTCCAACCACATCATATTCATTTGTTTCCATGTCATAATAAGAAAAAGCGACAATGAAGAAATTAGGCTAAATTGGCGCTATACGCCTGAATGTCACACATGTCTAATATAATCAATATCTAAATATAATGTCCAAGATCTCACCAATCACTGCAAAAACATGTCTATGAGCAAATAAACAACAAGCTACCGAGCTATAGAAAGTGTGGGCACTACATCCCCTCTACTAAAATTAGACTTCCTCCCGAAGTCACCGAAAGAGGTAGGGATATCTAGCCCTCAAAGGAATCGCATCCTCCCAAGTAGGCTGCTATCTCGTCGTCACCGGTCCCACAGCGTACTCTAACCTGGTCCAAGTCTCGACCCCAAGGGCCAACCTCCGGTGCTCCAGTATGCGTACGGGCTCCAATCTCCACTGTCCTCCGTCCTCTACCTGTAATGCCGACCAATCCAAAACATGAGAAGCATCAGGTACATATCTACGTAGTACAGAAACATGAAAAACATCGTGGGCCCGTGCAAGGCGTGGTGGCAAAGCTAGGCGATAGGCAACTGGACCGATGACCTCTAAAATATCAAAAGGCCCCACAAAACGAGGCGATAGCTTAGAACCCTTTCCATAACGGATAGGACTCTTATGCGGACGAACCCTCAAGAAGACTTTGTCACCCACTGAGAAGTGACGATCAATCCTCTTAGTGTTTGCATACGCCTTTTGGCGTGCTCTGGCCTGCTCAAGACGCTGTCTAATCAACACAACCTGCTGCTCTAAATCCTGAAGATAGGCTGGTCCCAGAATAATCCTGTCATCTAGTCTATCCCAACTCAAAGGAGTCCTGCAAGGTCGTCCATACAAGGCCTGGTAAGGAGCCATACCAATGGAACTATGATAGTTGTTGTTGTAGGCAAACTCAACTAGATGCAAATAATCCTCCCATTTCCTCTGTTGATCCATGACATACATTCTCAACATGTCCTCTAACACCTGATTAACCCTCTCTGTCTGCCCATCTGTCTCTGGATGATAAGCTGAACTGAAATTGATCTGAGTACCCAGAGCGGCCTGAAAAGAAGTCCAGAAAACTGAAGTGTAGATAGTATCCCTGTCATTAATGATGGTCTTCGGAATCCCATGCAACCTAACAATGTCCTCCATAAATACCTTGGCGATGGCCTGTGCATTATAGGTGACCTTGGTTGGCGAAAAATGCGCAACCTTAGTCAACTTATCCACGGTGACCATAATGGCGTCATGACGATAAGATGACATAGGAAGTCCGACAATGAAGTCCATGAAGATCACATCCCATTTCCACTCGGGAATATCATGGGGATGTAAAAGTCCTGTGGATGAGAATGCTCGCCTTGACTCTCGACACTCAAGGCAACGTGTAACAAAATCGGCTATGTCCCGTTGAAGACCTGGCCAATAATATAACTCCCTCAGATCAGCATGCATTTTCTTTACTCCTGGATGTGCCGCATATGGGGCTCGATGAGCCTCTGTGAGGATGAAGCTACGCAGATCACCTGACTTAGGCACGTAGATGCGCCTGTGGAAACGAAGCAAACCATCTGTCTCTAAAACACACCTAGAATATCTGCCCTCTAAAGAACCCTGAGACTCTAACATCTGTTTAGCTCCCTCATAAAATTTGTCCTCTGGAAGGTGCTCAAGAATCCTGCCTCTCAAATCTGACTGAAGGGTCAAAGAAGCAAGCACATGCCGTCGTCTGCTAAGGGCATCTGCAACCACATTTTCCTTCCCTTTGATGTACTGAACCTCCATGTCATACTCACATAAGAACTCCATCCAACGCCGTTGACGAGCGTTGAGGTTCGGCTGTGAGAAGATATGCTGCAAACTCCGATGGTCTGTCCTCAAAATGAAAGGCTACCCAAAAGGAAGTGTCGCCAACGCACTAGAGCATGAACAACTGCTGCAAGCTCCAAGTCATGAGTAGGATAATTAAGCTCGTAGTCCTTGAGCTTACGAGACTCAAAAGCAATAACCCGACACTCCTGCATAAGAACTGCTCCCAAACCCTCTAGTGATGCATCAGTACAAACAACAAAATCCTCTGTCGGGTCTGGAACTGCTAAGATGGGCGCCGTGGTTAACCTTTCCTTAAGCAACTGAAAGGCTTGCTCACATTTTCGACCATTCAAACTTCTTCCCTTTCCTCACGAAGAGAAGTAATAGGGTGAGAAATCCTAGAAAAGTCCCAGTACAAACCTATGGTAATACCACCGCCAAACCCATGAAACTCCTCACCTCAATGAATCGATGTGGTCTTTGCTGATCCAAGATAGCCTGTATCTTAGAGGGATCTACAGAGATACCCTCGCCTGAAATGATATGACCCAAGTACTGAATCTCTGTCTGAAAGAAGCTGCATTTTTCCAAGTTCCCATACAACTTCTACTCTCTCAAAACCTGAAGTACCTGTCTCAAATGCTCCTCGTGTTCCTCCTCGGAACGAGAATAAATCAATATGTCATCAAGGAACACTAAGACAAAGCGATCCAGAAATGTCCTGAATACACCATTCATGAGGCTCATGAAGACAGCTGGGGCATTGGTCAAACCAAATGGAACCACTGTGAACTCATAATGCCCATAACGTGTGCGAAAAGTTATCTTATGAATGTCTCATATCTGAAATGCGCAACTGATGATACCCTGACTTGAGATCGATTTTGGAGAACACTCTCGCTCCCCGCATCTGATCAAACAAGTCATCAATCCTAGGGAGCGGATAACGGTTCTTTATTGTGACTTTGTTGAGTCATGTCCTAAAGTCTACACAAAGCCTGAGAGAACCATCCTTCTTCTTCACAAATATGACTGGCGCTCCCCAAGGAGATACACTAGGGCGAATGAGACCCTTATCCAACAACTCCTCTAACTGAATCTTGAGCTCATGAAGCTCTGGGTGTCGTCATCCGATAGGGTGCCCTAGAAACTGGTGCTGATCCAGGTACTAAATCAATGGTGAAATCCACCTCTCTGCGGGGTGGTAACCCTGGAAGCTCACCTGGAAAAACATCTGCATACTCCCTCAAAACTGCATGATCATCTAAAGGTGAATGCTCTGGAATGCTCTCAGATCGATCACTGATAGTGATAGCAAACAACTGACAACCCTTACGCATGCTCCGCTTGAGTTGCTTAGCCGATATCATGCGCAAGGAGATAGGTCTCTGCATCCCTGATATAACAACTGCACTCCCAAGATCATCCTGACACTCAATGACCTTATTTCTGCAATCCACCTTAGCTCGATGAGACTCGAGCCAATCCATACCCAAAACTACCTGATAGGAACCTAGAGGGATAACTCGAAGGTCAAGAGTAGTGGAGAAGGCTCCTAAATCAAGTACGCAACTCTCCACATACGAGTCCACGGCGAGTTTGGCTCCAGAGGCCAACTCAACCTGCCAACTATCTGGTTGCCTAGCCACCACTAGCCCACACTGGTCCACTATAGAAGGTGATATAAAAGAATCTGAAGCACCTGAATCAAAAAGTACTGAGACAAAAATACCCCTGATAGTACCTGTCGTCTCAATGACCGTGGCCTGATGCTCGGCCTGGCGGTTGTCAACCGCTGCATATACACGATGAGCGCGTCCTACATCACCCACCGTCTGCTCGGATCTAGCAGCTCTCTGTGCATCCATGGTATTGGGTTTGTGCGGGCACATGCGCACATAGTGATCTGGAGATCCACAAATAAAACAACCTCCTGTACCCCTCTGAGATGGGGTCCCTCCCACTACTGGGTGTCGATCCTCTGGTCCAATCCTGAAGCAGATGCTGAGTGCGAGCTAGTTGTGTCTGCTGAGTGCCCTGCCTCCTATCTTTGGCTCCACTAAAACCACCTCTAGAAACACCTCTCTGAAATCCCTGTGTCTGCCTAGCCCCCTGTTGCGGGTGGCCTGCTGCTTGTGTGCTGCGCTGTGGGTGCGGTGGAGCCCTCGTGGCTGCTGGCGGAGGCCAAAATCCTCCTCTAGGGGGTGGTGCAGTACCTCGTGACCTCTGACTCTGGAAGGCCTGTATCCTCTCCTGAAACTTGCTCTTGTTCCTATCACGGTGTTCCCGTGCCTTGGTCCTGTTCTCCTCGCCTAACTAGGCCTTCTCAATGGCCTTCTCAAGTGTGGGAGGAGATAACATCCTAATCGCTCCTGCTATATCTCGCATTGAGCCCTCGAATAAACCTCATTAACTCCGTAATTTCTCATCTTGCAGGGTAATCCACGTCTTGAAGAAGATCCAGAACCTCGCTCTCATATCTGCGCTTCTGTGCTGCATCCTCGCCGTAAGTCGTGAAACTCGCGATCCTCTTCCAACAAAATGCTCGGACATATAACGCGCCTCAAACGCTCCTCGAACAACTCCCAAGTTCTGTCTCTCGGGTCGAGATGGAGCTTCCGCTCCTCATTTCTCCACCAAACGCCCGCTGTGTCTCTGGAGGAGGTGTATGGCGAACCTCACCTTGACGTTGCTCTCGTAAGAGTGCAAGCCAAAGCAACTATCCAAGCTAAGGAGCCATGACTCAGCCCCAAAGCCATCTGTGGAGCCGGTATAAGTGGGCGGCTGCATCGAAGAAGATCCCGATCACACTCCCGTATCTCGATCCTGGCGATGTAGTCCAACAGGCGAAGGGAGTCGCCTATCCTCGAAAGGTCCCTCGAGACTGTGTGATCGGCTGCGACAGAATGAAGCTACCCTTTCGTGATGAATGGAAGGGCTGCGTGACCTCTCCCGCCTTGGTGTGTCGTGCTTTGGCGGCTCCGAATGCGCGTCCTCGCCTATCGGCTCTCGCTTCCCAAAGATGCCTCCACTCTCGTCTCCTGTGGCCTGGGTAGACGCTGCTCCACAACGCCTATCAGCTGGCGCAAGGCCTCTAATATCCGAGGCCCAAAATCGGGTGCCGTCGGCTCCTGCGTAGATGCGCTACGCCCCATACCTCTAGCTGATCGTCCTCGCTTAGGCGCCATCCTGCGCACGAGGTGAGCGAGCAAATTATTAATTTAAAAGTTGATGGCAGTGGGTGACTTATTTTAACTGTTGTTTTTATTCATTTAGTTAATTTTGTGTTGTTAAAATTAACCTTAACTATTTTAATTAGCTACCCAGTGGTCCGCGAGTGCGAACCCCAAGCTCTGATACCAACTGTAATGCCCCATCTGGGACACCTAAAACGCACTAAACAAAGCTAACAATTCTAGGGTAATTTTTTTTTTTTTTTAATAAAGTATTACAACTCTTAAACTCTTTCTTGATTTCTAATTTTATATGATGTAATTTCTATAATTTTAAAAATTTGTTCACTAGTCCTACTATCTCCTTGATGTTCTTTTCTCTCTCTATTTCTCTTCTCAATTGATTGTCTGTTCTTCGTAAGGGAAGGGAGCTTTTGGGTTTCATTTGATTTTGCATTGAATAAATGGTAGATTTAAAACAATAAAGGAAACAATCATTACTATACATTTTGTTTTGTTTTCTTACACATATATTTATGTCTATGCATTTGTTTATTGATTATTTATTATTATCGTTATATTTATTTATTTATTTATTTATTTCTTTTTATATTTGTATACCCTCACTACTTATTCTTTGTTTTATACACATATTTATACATATATATATGTGTATATTTATACATTTATATATATATATATATATATATATATATATATATATATATATATATATATATATATTAGGTTAGTTTTATAATTGTAGTTTATAATATGTCAGTATGTTGAAAAGGGCCGCAGGTGGAGGAGGGCTCGGGCGGCGGAGCGCATAGCGTGCTGGCGAGGGCGCGCGGCGGTGTCGAAGGCGGTGGGCGGGGCCGAAGGGAGTACAGAGGTGGCGCACCGGGACAGGGGAGCAAAGGTGGAGGAGGATTGGGGTGGGACAGGCGACGGGTCCTGAGCAAGCGGGCGCCGGATCTGCAGGGGGCTTCAGTGGAACAGGGGGTTTGAGAGGGGGACGAGGGTTTGGGTGTGGTGCGTGGGGCGGAGTCAAACTGCGGCGGCAGAACAGACAAAGCAGAGGGGAGCGGGGTGCTGCGGGAGCACGGTGCAGCCGCAGCGTGGGCAAATAAAATTCCACGGGTTTATAGGGGGTGCGGGGGGGGTTCCTATAATATATTTGTTTTTTTTTTTTGTGTTTAACTCACAAGAGCGAGGGTGGGGGCCGAACCCCCACCATTTGGATCTTTTTTTTTTTGTCGAGTTTATTTATATTAAAACTTAAAACATATATATATATATATATATATATATATATATATATATATATATATATATATATATATATATATATATATATATATATATATATGTATATTTCTAAAGAAGGAATAAGAGAAAATATCACAGGGATGAAACCTGTTTTTTTTTTTTTTTTTTTTTTTATATATACCCCTGCCATATTCTATGGTTAGCAAATGAGAAAATTTTCTTGTGCATCTTACCAAGCCATGATTTAAGATAAAACTAAAAGGCATTATTATATATTCACTTCACAAACTAGGCTAAAACCAAAGGAAAACTTTGTTGTAAGTTTTTAAAAAAATGAAGTTAAAGCGTATATTTATTTCATTTTATCAAATCTATGTCCAACCAAATTTATTTCTTTATTGCAAAAGTAAGAGATGACAAGGTAACCCAACCAAGAGAGGAAAACTTGAAGTAAAACAAAGAAGATGCCACAATAAATACATATTTTGAAATTGGTTTTCAAATGCAAGTATTCATTCAGATTTCACAGGCAAGAAAGTGCAAGAATATAACATATTTCTTTTCTTAACATAATCCTATCCATGTTTGCAAGGAGACAAAAATTATGGCAATCAACACCTTCAACCCACTTTGTTTCTCTTTTTTTTTTTTTGTGCAAGATTTACATTGAGATTTAAGTAGATATATCATTTGCTTCAATACTTCACATCCACAAGCTTGAGCTACAAGCATGTTCAAACCCAAGTAGCATCAAATCAAATATACAAGTGATGCAAAATGTGCAAAATGAAGTATTTACAAGGAGATGTGAACTCTCACATACTATCTTCTAAAAGAGGATTACATTTCAAGGAAGTTGTTAGGAATATCTATGTTGTAGTGTGAACATAGAATATTATGTAAGTGATTATATTATCTAGGATAATATAATATGTGTTGTAATAATTAATTACATTATTGTAAATATAATTATGAGTGGGTGAGTAAATATTGTTATGAGTTGTTGAGTAAACAAATCATTAACAATATTAGTTTTGTGAGAAAACAAAATCTCACGTATAATAGCATGGAGTTGTTTTAGGAGTTATGTGTGGAGATATTTATGGAGATTATATCTCCTTAAATATAGGAACAACATCTCCTATTTAAATGGATGTAATACTTCCTATGTATTGAGCAAGAATAAAGAGTAAGATTTCGAATTTTCTTTATGCAATTATGATATTAACTTTTCATTTGGTAACAGAGCAGGTTTGATGCAAGAAATTTCAGTGCTTTCATGATCAGATCCGTCTCAAAGAATATATTATATTTTTCGTTTCCAGATGTGGGTTTTTCTATAATTTTGTGTGCAGAATCACGTGCTGGTCAAGAAACTACAGAAGAAATTTCAGAAGAACCCAGAACGTAGTTTGGAAGAAATACGGATTTTACTATGCAGCTATCAAATTAAGCACATCAATTCTTCTACTGAAAGTTTTCTCCAATTTTCAATAATGTTGAATTGTTAATACAAGTTCTTGACTTGCTTGGAGGTTAAAAGGTATTCAATATAAAATTTTAAAGTACTTGATTCAATTTTGTATTTTTTTATCAGTATTGTACAAAATAATGGAGAAACTAAATCTGATTGAAAAGTTTGAAGGACAAGATTTCCATACATGGCAACTACAGATGCAATTACATTTAATAGAAAAGGATCTATGGGATGTGGTGAAGTCTAATTCAACTCCACCCACTGGAGGAAATGAATTGGCAAAATGGAATGCAAAAGATCAGAGAGCATTGGGTACCATTGGTCTGGGCTTATCAAAAGCCTATCTACATCATGTGGATTTCACAAAATCTATAAAAGAAATTTGGGAGTCTCTTAACAAATTGTTTGGTTCTGAAGCTGAAATGGCAAAGACTACATTGAAGCAACGCTTGTACGGGTTGAAAATGGAAGAGAACTCAAAAATGGCAGATCATATAAGTAAGTTTCGTTCTTTGCTAAATCAACTAGCTGGAATTAAAGAACATGTAAAGATGATGATGCTAAAGCTATTCTTCTTAATAGCATGCCTAAGAGTTACTCAAATATTGTATTTACTTTGAGTAAAATTACTATTAGTCTAGAAGGAGTGATTTCTACATTGTTAGAACAAAGCAATCATGAAGAACATGAAGAAGTACTATATGTAGGAAACAAACCGAGCTCCTCATCTAAGAAGGAAAAACATAAACCAAAGAAGGTTCCTTCACATGGAAAAATAAAATGCTTTTATTGTAATGAGATTGGGCATGTAATACTGAACTGTAAAAAGAGAGCTCGGGATCTTCTTGATGACAAGATAGATCAAAAAGCCCTTCTAGCTAAAGTAGAAACTGATTGGGAAGCCTACTCAACTGATGAAGAACTTTCATGTCCTAGTGATGAGGATTTCCTATGGTAGACTCTTTTCTTGTTGGAGGAAGGAGGCAATGGAGGAAGGAGGAAAATCAACGTCCTCTCGTCATTCACCAACGATGGGGTCGCAGATAGATGTGGTGATATTTTATTTCAGTTATGTGGTGTGTTTATACACAAGGGGGTGAAACTAGTTTCATGTTTTGATTTTAATGTGTTCACATAGACTAACAACAGTTCCTGAGTGTCTATTTGGTGTGGAAGAAGCAAACTGCATGACTCAGCTTACAGGGGAAAATCATCTACGTACGGTCCTCCGACCGTAAATGCGGTCCTCTCCACCGCCATACTTCGGTGGAAGGTACTTCGGTGGAAGGTGATCAGTCGATGAAGATGTTCATACGACAAGGATGATCATTAGCAGCAAGATCCAGATAGCAAGATCCAGTAGCAATGAATACTCCGACAAGGTTGATGTTTCCAGGAGCTCTTACCCCATGTTCACACTAAGGGGGCGAATGTTAGGAATATCTATGTTGTAGTGTGAACATAGAATATTATGTAAGTGATTATATTATCTAGGATAATATAATATGTGTTGTAATAATTAATTACATTATTGTAAATGTAATTATGAGTGGGTGAGTAAATATTGTTATGAGTTGTTGAGTAAACAAATCATTAACAATATTAGTTTTAATGAGAAAACAAAATCTCACGTATAATAGCATGGAGTTGTTTTAGGAGTTATGTGTGGAGATATTTATGGAGATTATATCTCCTTAAATATAGGAACAACATCTCCTATTTAAATGGATGTAATACTTCCTATGTATTAAGCAAGAATAAAGAGTAAGATTTCGAATTTTCTTTATGCAATTATGATATTAACTTTTCAAGTATCACAAGGAAGGATAAGAACTATAAGAGCCCATAATGCCACCAATCCAACTTGAAAGCCATCTTCTATGTCTTCCCAAAACCATGCAAGGAGAAAGAAAAAGAGCTTGTTTACCACCCAACCATAGGCATCATCACATGCCTATCCCAAGGTTGTTTGCATGCTAGCCTCCCCAAGCCCATGGAAAGAGGATAGCTAACCAACACTTGCACAAGGTGAAGGGTAAAACAACAATGAAACAAACACACACAAACATTAAGTTCACAACAACACAAGACTCCAAATTACAAGGAGGAGACCCATGTTCATCCTCCAAAAATGGGGAAGAGAGGAGAAAGTTCTCCAAAAATTAAGCATCAATATCATTTGCACAATGAACACAACTTCTTAACCTCCTTATTGCTCCTTATTCACAACAAAACCCTCCTTATTCCTCCCCCTTTCTCCAAGTCCTCCTTGGAAGGATTTTCAAACCCCAAAAGGGGGTTTCCTTACCAAGGATGGGGAAGGAGATTCAAGCCAAATGAATCAACTTCCCCACCTCAACCATTGAGGGGAAAAACAATAAGGTCCTACAAGGCTTGGCCATCAAACCTTGAGGATTGAGAGGGAAAATTCCCTCTCTCTTCCCCCACACTCCAAACTCCATCATGCCATATGATGGAGGGAGTAAAAACACACAAACAACACTAAAACTTCATTCAACAATAACAATTTTCAACAATCATTCTATCAACTAAAATAAAGTAACACAACAATGAGATCTAAGAGCCTACCTCAAGGAAAGCTCTCCAAAAAGCTTCCTAACTTCAAGTTTTCCACCCCTAGCTCCAAGCAAATCCCAAGCTCCAAATCACCCAAGCATCCAAGCAAGAAAATCCCAAGAAGAACAAAAAAAAGTCCCTCTTCTTCTCCATGAATGAGAATTTGAAGAGGAGAAACCAAGCATCCTCACAAATGAGGGGGTGACATGTGTCACCCCTCTCCCTCCTCATGGTCAAAGATGCTAAGACAAAAGAGAGAAAGGGTAAAATTATCTTTTGCCCTCTTCTCCCAAATTTCCTTAAATGTTAGCAAGACAAAACTAGTGGCACTTTTGATAAACACACAAATCCACATCCCTTACATGGATGTGACAAAACAAGGGTAGAAAGGGAGGAAAACTCCCTCTAGCCTTGAAAAAAGCCCCCACCCATTAGGTAGGGTCCAAGGGCTCATTTTAGTGATAGGGGGACTCCCAAGCTACAAAGGGGTCCCCAAAAATGCCCAAAATACCCTAATTTCGGGTTTTGCATTTTGGCACAAGGGTAGAGGGTGTGGGGACCACCCAAGGGTCTCACATGTGACCCTAAACCCTTGTGATTAAGAGACTAATTAACAAAAATCAACAATTTAAAAGAAAGTGGGATTATTAACTCCCAAAGCAAGTTTACAACTTTACTAACAACCCTAAACAAAAATTAATAATTCAAAGCAAAATACTTTACATACATTGGGGTCACTCATAGTGCCCAAAATTAATAATCATCTATCCTAAGGCTTCACACAGTGAACATGGCTAGGACTCACCCGTGGGTCAAGCCAGCTTGCAAGTTTTGAGTAATCGACCAATCCCACGTTCTCCTGTAAACCTGTCACCTGCACACTCATTGCACACATTAACTGCACCTGTCCAATACAATATAATTAAATGACATAGTAAGATATCAATGCATGCTAAACTAACCTAACATCCTACTGAAATCAAGTTGCGACAACGTGCACAATTATATTCCAAAAGTTAGACAAGATGATAAAGTGACATATAGTCTCACCATGCAACAATTATCCATCACTATAATTAGGTTCCAACCACATCATATTCATTTGTTTCCATGTCATAACAAGAAAAAGCGACAATGAAGAAATTAGGCTAAATTGGCCCTATCCGCCCGAATGTCACACATGTCTAATATAATCAATATCTAAATATAATGTCCAAGATCTCACCAATCACCACAAAACATGTCTATGAGCAAATAAACAACAAAGCTCTTGAGCTATAGAAAGTGTGGGCCACTACATAGATGGAAGATTACCTTTATCGAAGGATCTTCATACTCCGTTGTTTAAGAAGGTGAACAAACCCTCGAGCATGACAGATGTGGAATGAGATTTCTTTGGATAGGAAGACACTTGGGACAATCTGGTTGTGTCTTGCATCTTCGGTATTATTTAATGTTTCAAAGGAAAAGACTACAAAAGAACTGATGGATGCATTAGGGAAGTTGTATGAAAAACCCTCTGCCTCTAATAAGATATTTTTAATGAAAAAGTTGTTTAATATGAAGATGTCTGAGAATGGTTCAATAGTAGCAGATCATCTAAATGATTTTAATACAGTTGTAAATATGCTAGCTTCGATTACAATAGAATTTGATGAAGAAGTTAGGGCTTTATTAGTTATGTGCTCTTTACCTGAGAGTTGGAATAACTTGGTAATGGCGGTAAGCAACTCGGTTCCAGCTAACTCAAAGTTGAAGTTTGAGGATGTTGTAGGGGTGATTCTAAGCGAGGAAATGCGAAGAAAAAGCTCTGGTGAATCTTCTACTTCAGGAATGCTTGATGCAAAGGGAAACTAGAGGGAGACAAAAGAATAGAGGAAGTCGTGGAAAATCAAAGGATTGGGCAAGGTCAAAATCCAAAAGCAAGATAGTATGTTGGCACTGTGGAAAGTCTGGGCATGCAAAGAAGGACTGTTGGGAGCTTCGGGACAAGAAGAAACAACAAGAAGAAAACAAGGAGGTAAATGTGGCAACGGGTAATGTATGTCAGGATGCTTTGATTCTTTCTTTGCACAATATTACTAAATCTTGGGTTTTAGATTTGAGGGCTTCTTTCCATGCTTCTCCACATAGGCATTATTTTGTTGATTATGTTCAAGGAGATTTTGGGCATGTTTTTCTTGGTGATGATGAGCCTTACAGCATAGTTGGAAAAGGTTATGTTCAGGTTAAGATGCAAAATGGGAATACTTGGCTATTGAAGGATGTCAGAAATGTGCCTACATTAAGACGAAATTTGATATCGACAGGGTAGTTGAGAAGTGATGGTTGTACTGTATAATATTTACAACGAACTCTTGGAAGGTTACCAAGGGTGCTCTTGTGGTGGCAAGAGGTAAGAAGGTTGGAACCTTGTATTTAACCACTTATAGCACTAATGTTTGTAATCTTGTGGCTTCAGTAGATACAACATTGTGGCACTATAGGCTCGGTCATATGAGCCATAAGGGCATGGAGATCATAAAGAAGGATTTTATTGGATATACAGAAACATGTTTGGAGTTCTGAGGACTCGTGCATATATGGGAAACAAAAGTGAGTAAGGTTTCTCAAGGTTAGACCTACAAAGAAAGAGAGTAAGTTAGAGATGGTGCATTCTGATGTGTGGGGGCCGGATCAGGTATCATCTCTTGGGGGTTCAAGTTATTATGTTACTTTTATTGATGATGCAACAATGAAAGTTTGGGTTTATCAGTATTAGAAACAAATCTGATGTATTTGACACTTTTGTTAAATGGAAATCCTTGGTAGAGTATGAACAAGATCTTAAGCTAAAATGTCTCAAGTCGAGCTAATGGAGGGGAGTATCATTGCAGCAATGAATTTGATGATTATGTTCTAAGAATGAAATCCGTAGGTAAAAGATGGTTCCAAGAACTCCGCAGAGAATGGGGTGTCGAAAGGATGAACAAAACAATAATGGAACGTGCTAGGAGCATGAGCTTACATTCGGGATCTACCTCTTTATTTTTGGGCGAAGCGGTGAGCACAACTATGTACTTGATAAACAGAGGACTATCAAGTGCCTTAGATGGAGGCATACTTGAGAAGGCTTGGTATGGTAAAAAGTTGATTATTCATTTCTTAGAGTCTTTGGGTGTGAGGTGTTTGTTCATATAGACAAGGATGATAGGACCAAGCTAGAGGCTAAGTCAAAAAAATGTACTTTCATTGGTTATGGTGGTGATGACTTTGGATATAAATGTTGGAGTATTAAGGACAAGAAAATCATTCGATCTAGGGATGTGGTCTTTAATGAGAAAGTCATGTATAAGCAACAATTGCAGGAAAATAGGGAAGAATACAAGAAAGAATATGCAACGGTAGAGGATCTTCCGGATGGAAAAGTGACACATGAATCAGTTCAGGAACCTCCTCAACAGGAACCCCAAACTCCTATATTGAGGAGGTCTTCTAGGGTAAGAAAAGAACCTGAATGTTTTTCTCCTTCTCTTTATTATTTATTACTCACTGATAGTGGAGAGCCAGAGAGCTTTGATGAAGCAATGCAGGTAGATGTCAGTAAGAAGTGGGAGCAAGCCATGGATGAGGAGCATAAGTCTCTCATGGAGAATCTGGACTTGGGATTTGGTGAAACTACCAAAAGGCAAAAGAGCATTGCGAGAATAAGTGGGTGTACAGAGTTAAAGACGAAGAAAGAGGAAAGAAAAGATATAAGGCCCGGTTGGTGGTCAAGGGGTTTGCACAGAAACAAGGTATAGATTTTGATGAGATCTTTTCTCCTGTAGTAAAAATGACTTCTATTAGAATTGTTATTGGAATAGTGACAGGAGAAAGACTTTCACTTAGAATAGTTAGATGTAAAGACCGCATTTCTCCATGGTGATTTGGAGGAGGAACTATATATGCAAAGAACTAGAGGGCTATGAGGTCAAAGGTAAAGAGGAGATGGTGTGTAAACTGAAGAAGAGCTTGTATGGCTTGAAATAAGCTCCACGTCAATGGTATAAGAAATTTGATAGCTTCATGATGAAGCAAGGTTATATTAGATGTCATTCTGACCATTGCGTGTATATAAAGAAATTTGAGGATGGCAGTTATATTATGCTTTGTTTGTATGTGGATGACATGTTGGTTGCAGGTAAAAACATGCAGGAAATAAAAGTACTCAAGAAGCAGCTAAGTGAATCCTTTGCTATGAAGGATTTGAGGGCAGCCAAACAAATCCTTGGTATGAGGATATCTCGAGATAGGAAGGAATGGAAGCCGACTTTATCTCGGAAGAGTACATTAAGAAGGTCTTGAGAGGTTTAATATGCAAGATGCTAAACCGGTTGGGACTCCTTTGGCAGGGCATTTCAAGTTATCAAAGGAACAATGTCCTAAGACAAAGCAGGAGAGAAACCAGATGTCCAAGGTACCTTACTCATCGGCGATTGCGATTTGATGTATGCCATGGTGTGCACTAGGCTTGATATTGCCCATTAAATGGGAGCGGTGAGTAGATTTATGAGTGATCCGGTAGAGATCACTAGTAGGCGATAAAGTGGATCCTTCGGTATTGCGAGGGACCATGGGGACAATTTTGTGGCAGTGGATCAAACACTACTTTGTGTGGTTATGTAGATTCATATATGGCTAGAGATGTAGACAACATGAGGAGCACAACAGGTTATGTTTACACCGTAGGCGTAACAAAAATAAGTGGATTTCACGACTACGAGGTTGGTGGCTTTGTCAACCACGAACGCGAGTATGTCACTTGCCACGAGGCAAGCAACGAAATGATTTGGTTACATCAATTACTTGAGGAGTTGGGGCATAAGCAGGAGGAAGGAAAGTTGCATAGTGATAGTCAGAGTGCTATACACCTAGCTAAGAACTCTGCTTTCCACTCAAGGACAAAGCATATACAGTTAAAGTACCATTTCATTAGGACAAATTTGGAGGAAGAGAAGTTGAAGCTGGAGAAGATTTATACCGGTTAGAATGCTGCATACATGATGACCAAGGTGGTCACAAGGGAAAAATCTGAAGCTGTGTTCAACTTTGGTTGGTCTTCACGAAAACTAGTGAAGGGTTGAGAAGCTTGCTCAGAGGAAAACTAGTCTCCAAGTGGGAGATTGTTAGGTTGTGGAGCCTATTTTCATGTGTGAAAGTGTTGAAGACTGTACACTAAGAGTACTTTGTACACTTTTCATGTATCTTCACCGGGGTTCGGGGAGCAACCCCTGAATTTTGTTTTTGGGCGTAAATTTGTTTTTGCCTTGAAATAATGCACCCGACATATCGGGAAACATGCTCTTCTCATATGGGCGAGATTTTTGACCCATAGATTTTGGGTGGTTTTGGCCCATGGTTTTGATACCCACGGTATTGTAAAATTGCTTAAGCATTTTCCTACTTATATGGTTTTATGCATATGGTAGAAAATAATGAAAAAAACATTGCAGATGTGTTTTGAATTCAGCTGTGAATTCTGTAGAGTTTGTTGAGCATAGCTCCAAACGGATCTGGGTATTGTATTGAGAGAGCGGTGGCTTGTAATAAAATCTAAGCAAGTGATTCTTTGTGGACGTAGCCCAAATTGGGTGAACCACGTTAAATACTGTCTCTTTGTGTTGTGTTATTTTATTCTGCAATTTTATTTGAGATCTGTAATAATTTATGCATATTAGTTTCTACTGTTGCGATTCTGTGAGGGATTATTCCGCATATTTTATCACTTATTTCCTAACAACATCACACATAGCCATAACTCTATCCGTAACCCACTGGGAATGAATTAAGGGAGATGAATTCCTTAGAGGTCGGTCTTCCAAATTTCAAATGCATACGAACACAAATTTGGGCACCATGAGCTCAATAGGTCTCTTCAACCTTGAGCTTATGCCTCCACTTGCAACTTAATTTTGTAAATCCTTGTTGTGAGGTGACAATTCTAGTTCATGTGATGACCTAATGTACTCAATTTGATGTATCATTGGTGCCCGATGATGAAATTTGACCTCCTGTTTGTTGTAGATAGTGATGAAAGTGACTTTGCTTAAGACATGAAAAAGTCCCACCAAGATATCCAACTAGTCTTCCCATTTGGTTGAGGCATGAGGTTCCAAATACAAATGATATGGTCATGAGTCCATTATTGGTGGAGGTGAGCAATGTTGAGGTAAAAAAATGTGACTTTAATTTGTCATTCAATACCAAATTCGATGGGAGGAGTTTGAAAGAAGCACTCTCGAAATCATATTGACTACGCAATCAAACTTACTTGTAAAGGTGAAAAGGTTATGTTGTGAAAATAAATCTCTATCTAATCTTTTCATCACCCCATCACCACCTTGTCCAAAATTAGAATAATCTAAAAAATCAACGTAAAGAATCGTTAAGCTACTAGATAACTAAATTCAAGATTTCTCTAGGGTTGTGAATGAGGTCACCACGAAAAATATGGTAAAAATTGGAACATACAAGATTTTGTGTTGGGGGTTCTTTGATCTATCCCAATTTTCTTGTGGGTATGCTTTGTAGACTTCCTTATGAATACATTGTTAATGTTTTGTTGGATTTGGTGGCTCTAGAGCCCTTAAATCTATGATATATAATTATCGGGCAATAATTTTCTTTGATGTGTTGTTCTTTATAGAGTCCATTGATTACCATTTATTTCATAAGTAATTTCCTCTACAAATTTATTTTTTAGAAACTAAATGGAGATTTTTAAATAATGTTGTCAATTACAACATGACTTAAAATGAAATGAAAGTGGATTAAAATAGTAGAATTTGAATTGTTGTTTGAATAACAATAGAACAATAAACATGTGCAAACCCAATGCGGAGAAAACCATTTTGGAAGTGTTAATTGATCACTATCTTTGTCCCTCATAAACATGCTATTACAATAACATTACAATGAGTTAAATTGAGTAGTTAATAAACAATGTAATCGCTAAGTATTCTCTTTGCTACCTTTTCTTTCTTTTGTTGCTTATTGACATATTATAAGGAGCTCAATGGAGCATACAAACCAACATCATGTATTGTTTCTTACTCAATTCTACATCGTTACCATTCACTATTATATCTTACTAATTCCTACAATCATATGCTAGCCCATACCCATTAGCTCTTACTTATACAATTCTTGAGGAGCACCTTCATGTACTAAAGGACCCTTAATCATCATTAAAATAAAGATGCATCATTTTGTAATCATAATTGATGTGCTATGTTTCAATCGGGTAAGGACATTATTTTGAAAGGTAGGACATGCTAGTATCACATGACAAACGCCAATGTTACATGAGAAATTGTTGATTGTTGTGGGGTCATCAATTTCTTGTGTGAAACCACCACTATCACATGTGCACTTCTCATTTATAGAGTAGGAAAAATCATGTGATGCCCATTTCGTACTTTGATTTGTAGAGTAGGATTGACAATGTGATGCCCATTTCCTACTCATTATTTTGACCACAATTAGATTGCTATTATATTGTTTGTGACCTTGTTTATGGTTACATTTTGGCATGAGGAAACATGACTATCATGTGTTTGTTATATTTTCAAATTTAGTAGTTCTATATATCTCTAGTTGGGGCACGAGTGTCGAGACTTGATTCAAATTATCTCTATTTATTACTATGTAGATGTTGAGACTTGCATGGTATGTTATTACATTATATGAGGACCGTGGTGATGTTGGGGTTTGTTGTTCATAGAGTTTAATTCTAAGTGAATGAAAATGCTAGATGGTAATGCTATTTAGTTTATTTAATGCTTTTAAATCAATTATAATGATGACCATGAAATGACCGAGAATGTTTAGATATTAATATTGCTTAAAAACATAGTTGTGCAATGGTTCTAATGTGATTTGGATATAGTTGACTCCACTAACCCTAATTCGATAAATGGTGTGAATATTGTGAATGAAGTTTGTTAATTATAACACACTCTTTAATATATTATGGATTATTGAGTTGGTATATTGTATTGATGATATGATGCATGTGTTGAGTGTATAAGAAACATGTCACACACACACACACACACACACACACACACACACACACACACACACACACACACACACACACACACACACACACACCCACACACTTGCACACATAGCCACACAAGGCAGGGGCACACTCACACACACACATCTATTTGAGTCCTTGGTGGACCAAATCCTCGGTGATTCATTCATCAACATGGGCTCACCTAGTTCATGAAACCTTAGTGTTAGGCCATGTGATGACCTGGAGTTAGTATTAGTGTCCAAGGGTATTGGAGACATCCCTTATTTTTATCGTGAGTTGATTTTGTTTCATTACTTTATAATGTGTTATGACCCAATTTTATTACTTAATTTTATTTTAGAATCTTTGACTTAATTGTTATTGAATTTTATTTACCATAAATTAAAAACTCGAATTTGGCATTGAGTGTCACTTTTAGGTAGTGTTTTGGACAAGAAAACCTTGTCATACACACTCAAATGAATCCCCATACCCATAGCTATAGGTTAGATGGACTTTATAAGACCTTTTGACCACTTTTAGACCTAAGAAGGACCCTATTATTGACCTTGAAAATCATGCCATAAGTAAAACCATTACCCGTGGAAGTGTGTGTAAGAGAGTTAATGT
The DNA here is from genome assembly GCA_018340775.1 of Taxus wallichiana var. yunnanensis. Lineage (NCBI taxonomy): Eukaryota > Viridiplantae > Streptophyta > Pinopsida > Cupressales > Taxaceae > Taxus > Taxus wallichiana. Next base: position 179,858,618 of record CM031236.1, on the reverse strand, counting down.
GCAAGTGCATTGTAAGTGTTTACTTATGTAAGAGAATGTGCAAGAAGGTGGTTGAGATGTAAGAGATTGTGTGTGGAATAATTTGGGGTTACTTTTTCTAAGTAAAATATACTTGTTAGTGGTTGAAAATGTAAGAAAAGTATGGAGGCCATGTGAAGTGGAAGAGAAATTGAATGTTATTGTAAGATGATGGTTGTTTACTTGGGAATTAGAGCTTGCCATGTGGCAAGATATTATTAGATAACCCACTTGACTTACTTTTTTATTTAATTAAGTTATTGAGAGGGGATTGGGGTTATGCACTTGGATTATTTTTCGTGCTATTGTGAATTTTAAGAGGCTTTTCGGGAGCTTGTTAGAAGGACTTGGCTTGAATTAATCTTGTGTGCTTGGTTGGTTGGAGTCTTAGACATGGTTGCAAAGAGGTAGACCTTTTAACTCACTTTTCTTTTCTCGATTGCGGATGATAAAACTCTCTCCCCCTTACTCTTGACTTGTATGTTATATTTTGATTGCTCAATTGTTTTTGGTGTGCTTATTATTTGTTTAGGGCGATAAAGGATATAGGTGGACCATGCTAGCATTCTTATGATTTTGGTGGAGGGATAAGTTGGTCTTATAATCATTTATTGGTATTTTTCTTATGTGTGTGGAAATGGAGATCGATTACCTTGGATATTCCATTTCTAGAATGGATGTAGGTGGTCCAATGGTGTGGCAAACGATCTATTTAGTAGCATGGGTATTCCTCCCTTTACGAAGCCATGTAATGGTTTACTTGTGTGTGTTGTATGAATATTTGAGTTGTTTGTGTCTTCTCTTGCACCTATGTCTAAACATTTGTTTGGTTGCATGTATTGGCAATGAGTAGTGAGTGTGTAGTTCCCACCCATGTGGGACCCAAACACAGGACCAAAATACCATTTTTTTTTTTTTTTGACTTTCACTTTACTAATACAACTATGCAACACCATAAAACTCACAAGAGATTGCTCGATACTACATGCCATGCTTACACCAACATGAAGGACATGCAAATAGCAAGATGACACAGGATGCAAACCAACGCCACACTTATATACACGAGAAAGTATGAAACCACGACTCAACCACAACATGAGCTTCATGAATAGATATATTCCACACTATCACGTTTTTAGGTTTAACTCTTTATTGTAATCATATTTCATTATTGCCTTTAAGGTTCAAAGAGCACTTGACATGAAACATACTTTTTCCTCTTTCTCTAGATTGCATTTCCTTTTATTTTGTTTAACAAAAACTTAAGATGGTCATATCTTAACTACCATTCGAGTCCCTTATTTAACCTTAAAGGTCTCAAAACATTTTTCACGTAAGCAAATATTCTCATTTGCAACGATAACTATTATTTATTCCATTTCTTATTTAACTTATAACAAATACACTTAATTGGGTTCTTTTCTCTATTACTATCATTTCCATAACTCAATATTAAATTGAAACTTTTAACGCACCGGTGAGAGTTTCTAGCTCTTGGTCAAAACTATAGTTTTTGTCTCACCTAAAACACATTTACTTGACATTCTTAGTTGTTATGATTCAATAATTGGCTAGAGTCACTTTAACCTTTGTGTGATATGAGTTTCATCTTCTAGGCAAGAGATTATGTTTCTCGAATGATTCAACTCATGTGGAGCAATTTATAAGAACTTTCAACAACAAGATAAGGCCTAAGTATAAGGTAACTCCAAGTTTCACGTGTGTGTCTGTTTTATATCGCTCACATTTCAAAGAGTTGAGATTTCAATAGGGGTACTAAGTGAGGTACCACCTCACTTTATGGTCTGCCAAAGTATACTTGATCACATTTCAAAGAATAAACATTACCTTCCTTGTTGCTCTTATGATACAATACATGTACAATTATTAGCCCTTCTCGGAGACTTAGCATAAAAGACAACCATATAAAAATGTTGCTAAACATTACATCAATCATGTCACAAAGTGACATTGCACACTTAACTATGACAACAAGCTCACTTCCATATGTACAAAAAGGCCCTTAACGGTGACCAACACACAAGAATCACAATGCTAAAGGAATATACAACTTGATACAAGATAACATTAGAGCAATTCAACCTCCCATAGATCAATTAGATGTGAGAGGGGTTAAAGGAGTCAAACATGAGGATTTGATGCAAAGGTAAACAAGTATTGACTTCATTCATGACACTTAGATCTCACAATGAGATCATTCAAAGGTGAAGGGCAAGAAACAACATGTGATAAGTTTAAGTCTTTTCTAAAGTGATAAGGGTATTATAAAACTATACAAGACTCGTTTAAGAGAGAGATACACAATAAAGGTTAAGAGCACAGTTCCTTTTGATAGCTTAGGAATAGAAAGTTTCTGCCATCAACATAAGTATTAAGGGAGGAAACAATAATTGACATTATAGAAGCTTGTTTCAAAACATCTAAACCATAGAACAACATACAACTCATAATCAAGTTCATACCCAAATAGAATGCATGTTATTCCAATATAACCCAATTTATTACTCATCACAAAATAATTAATAAATAACATTCATGTTCATAACAATATTGTTGATACATCTACTTAATATTTCATATTGCAAAAACACTAGCAATGCTAGCATTTCCTTCTTGTCTCGTGTACCTGCAACCACCGCATGGTTAGCACAACTTGGCGGCATGACATCAAACTACAACCAAACACGAAATATGATTTCATAGTTCTCTAACAATAATGAAACTATATTTAACACACTTCAAAGAAGAGTAAGAATTGTAATGCCATTTCATTTTGTTTCCAAAGCCAAGGAGAGAGATAGAGAGAGAGAGAGAAAACACCATTTTCCACATTCAATTTCTTTTCAAGCAAGTGTCAACAAAAGTTTCCTACAATCATGTATTCGTGTTTACAAGGTTTCTCTATCGTTATTTTGCTTGGATAAGGTCATATGACAATTTTCACCAATTAGTCACAAGTTTCCAAAAATGTCAAATTTAGAAAAGTTGCTCAAAAATTAGTGTTCGAAAACCATCTTCGAGACTCAAACACACAAGGGAACAAATTCCTACATATTCCCCTATATACAAGGAAACACTCAGAGCTAACAGAACCCCAAACTAGCAAACATGATGAAAATGACGCTTGTCTTTTCAAGCTACCGATCGTAAATGCACCCAAGCGGCCTTGTTGCCCAACAACCGGAGGCCTACAAAACCTATCAGAAAACTAGGTCGCGGGTTGTTTTCCTTCAACCCGAGGGTTTGTAGTAATTTTTGGTAGAAATATTAGAGTTATGCGAAGCCAAAATCCGTTTCTACATCTAGGGCCAAAACAATGGGTCAAAACCAAACTACATTTTTAACTTTCAAGATCTATTTAAAGCTACGAACTAGCCCGTTGGGCTCCTAAACACATTACGAAACAAGGCCAAACGAACATCCAAGGAACAACCCAAGGTTCGGTTGAACACTCCACAAGACAAGGTACATGGCTAAAGTTTTCTTTTCTCATTTCGAGTTTTATAGGGATATTTTGCGCCTCCATGAAAACAAGTTTTTATTAACATTACACAACATCAAGAAGTAGTTTTACAAAGTTTCTCGTTTATCCTCCCAACCGCATGGTTTCCAAAACCAAATCTAGTCTCATAGTTTATCCATCCATATTACGATGTAAAAGAGTGAAGTGTTTAAGTTCATGGTTATTTATCCAGCTTGTGTATAAAACAGAGAGGAATAGTTTACTAATAGATAACATGTCCCGTTTAATTCAACTAAACAATAATTTTTCTTTATAGTGGTTTACAAATCCATTCAAATTAAGAACACTAGAACGTTTAAATTATGCAAGGATAAAGTGAGATGACCATGCCTAATAAGCAAATTGGCGAAGAACAAGTATCACACAAAGCTTAGTTTGCGGTTGTCCGAATGCCTAAATTTTATCAATAGCTCATGTGCCATACTTTAAGCAGTTCATAAAGCCTACATAATCGAGATAGAAGTCAAATCGAGAACTGATCTCAAGAGGTTGAGCTCCGCAAGGGACCAACTCATAATTCCAACAATCAACAAAACCCAATTGAGCCCACCGTTGAGTTGGCAAGTCACGTACCCCACATAAATCAAACATATTGGGTCACAATGCACGTGAAGGAGGCGAGCCAGCTTGCAATACAAGACCAAGTCAAAAATTCACCACCAAACAACTTGCCGACGAATGCAATGGCCAAAAATCAAAACCCCTAACGGTCCACACAACACTAAGCCATCAAGCAAAGCAAATACTAAAGCTGTCCTTCGACCAAATTTCCTTCGGCATTTTGTCAAACAATTCATGTGCCCGCTATATGCATCTGCATTTGGGCTAAGTATAAAATATCATATAATGCCAATGCCATCCACATTTTTTAGAAAACTCGTCTCTCTGGAAATTGACGACATAATTAAAAAAACTTCCATGATGCTCTGATGGATGACCAACGCTGATCTTATCTCCCACTCTTGGCGCAGGCTAGTAGGATAAACGCAGGTTGTGGTGTCTGGTTTCTACACCTGTCACAATTGCGTTTGCTTTGAATCTTCCACAACCTTTTAAACAAATCATTTTGTGCACTTCCAACATTCCATGATCCCCAGTTTGGCACAAGCTCGAAGAATACAAACAGAGGGGTGTCTGACTTTACACCTGACAATTTCATTTTCTTTGGAGTTTCTAAAGCCACTTCAACAAACCAGTTTTGTGCAAAGCTTGTCCCTACTTCCACCTTGCACATCCAACAATCCTTGCTGTCCACGAGCCCACGTTTCTTTTAGGCAATTTGCCAAACAGTTCACAAACCCTGTGCATGCTTCAAACACATTTTTCTAAGAAGTTTCCAAAGCCTTTTCAACAAACAATTTTGTCAAACAGTCTACAGGTTTTGCGTTGGGGTCAAGCCAATCTCCTTTGTGGTGCCCTGATTTAATTAAACAGCCCATGTGTTGCACACGCTTCCCGACTGCAAATAAACAAAATAAAACAAAGAAAGACCGCCATGTCAATGCCGTCCTCTACCATCTCCGCTCAAAATCAAATAAAATGCGACCAGGGGAAGGAAACGAGTTGTTGGTGCAGGTTAAGGGGATTGGCTTTACACCTGCCACAATCCATTTGCTCGAAGGTTTGTAAGGCGACTTCAAAAATACATTTTCCAATAATACCTCCTTCCCAACGCATGACACATGTTTAAAACCAAATTCAAGGTTGTTGTCTGCTCTAAAGCTCCCATTTGCACACATTGGGAGCACTAGCCAACCCGACCAAACAACCACTGCAGGTTTTAAAAAAATAAAAGCAAAATTTTCACATTGAAACCTTTCAACAGAGCATCGACCACATCCAGACCTTCTCCATACCTCCCAAACAGGTGCAAATATGGAGAATGTTGGGAAAAAGAGGAGGAATCCAGCTTACACCGGCCAAATGAAATGCTTATAAGCTTTTGATTCCTTTCAATGAGCAATACCTGCAACTACAAACTGCCCTCACTATGGATCTTCAAAACAAAATCATGGAAATGCAACCAAACATCCTCTCACGTCAATAACTCACAAAACACAGAAGAATTTCCCAAAAATCGTTAAAACAGACGAATCCCACAATACCCAAAATTTCAATAATTCTTTTCTTGGTAAAAGGTTTGCCCACACCCCAATAATTTAGGAGAATTAAAAATATTTACTTATTTGATTATTTCCCATTTTATTTTTTTCATTTGTTATTATTATTATTATTTATTTCAAATGCTTTATATGCTAGGAATTCTATGGTTTAGTGTTTCTCATATGTTTTATATTTACTTATAGTAAAATGTAATAGTTAGTGGTGAAAGTAAATAGGGTAAAATATGGGTGGTTAGTAAGTTAGAATAATAAAACAATAGTATTGTTTTATTATTATATTTGTTGGTTTGTTGAAACCATTCGGGAGAATTGGTTTCATGAGGAACAAAGTTTGTTGAGAAGATTGTTATTCCTCCACTCCTATATAATGGAGTAATTTGTAACAAAGAAGATTGAGTTGTATGATTGCATTAATAATAATATTTCAGTGTGGAGTTTGAGTTTAGTAAATCTTTGTATTTCCTGTGTATTGAATCTAATTTTTTTAGATCCATTAATGGTGCTTTAATCTCATAAAAGAGAGCTTAGATTTCATTTGGTATCATAGTAGCTATGGCTCTACGAAGAGATCGATGAAGGGGCATATCTGCTCTAAGTTATGGTTGCTCCACTTATGTGAGTCTTTAAATTAGCTATGAGAATGAGAGCTTAGTATTTAGATTTTTTTAGCAATCTTCAGAGAAACGTAAGAACTACTATATTATAGATTATTTGTGTGGGATTGGACTGGTAAAGAGTGTGCATAGATTAAGTAAAGAAGACATAGGAGTGAATTTTTTCCTATATTCAAATTTGGCATCATCCTTCTTCAAAGTTGGTGTTCAAATTGCATCCAATAGTTTTGATTGCAATTCTTAAGCTATTGATTCATCTAGAAAAGATTTTTCATGTTGGCTTCTATCTCGAGGAAGCAATCCAAATTTTAACAGCTTCAAAAATGTGTAAAACCATGGATTTGGAAAGATCTGTTGAATTTTTATAGGGATTGCCAACAATTTTGGATCTAAAATGCAATCACCAATGATTTTGTTGAATCGCCAAAGTGATTCCTTAAAAATCGTTAGCAAATCCTAGAACCACTGGGAAAGATCTTGAAACCAACTTTCCGACGCATTTTACGATTTGTAAAACGGAGCTACGGTTCTCAAGTTATCGTCAAAACATCAGAGGTTGGTTTTTGTCAGATTTAGAGTCTCATCATCAACAAATTTTGCATCATGAGCCTCAAAGATAAATCAGGCTGATTTAACAGGATGACACTTTGGAGGTTGAGGCACAAGAAGATGGAGGACGTTCAACATCCTCTATTTAGTCACCTACGACGGGGCCGCATCACTGGTTTGGTGACATGTGTGTGTGTTTCTGTTTTTGCTTTCAACATGGTGTGTTGATTTCAGATTTCATTGTGTTGTGTTATGGAAACTTCACATTGTGGGGTGGGTGGGTGGGGGAAATGACACATTGTTTCAATTTTTTTGGGTGAATAAATTTATGCACTATCATGGATTCTGATATGTAATCTCCTGAAGAGCAGCAATGATGAGAGCTAAGCAATGTATTGCAACATCATGATATTGTGGTTGTTGGATCCATTGGAAAACCATCTATAGTTGTGGTTGTTAGTAATCCACTGAAAAACTATCTATAGTTGTGGTTTTTGGTAAACCACTAGGAAAACCATCTAGAGGTTGTTGGTATTGTCCTTGAAACCATCCAAATCATGAGCAAGCTACGAAGTGACATGTTGTAGTATACATGCATATTTTCCCCATGTTCGCACTAGGGGGAATGTTAGGAATTCTATGGTTTAGTGCTTCTCATATGTTTTATATTTACAAATAGTAAAATGTAATAGTTAGTGGTGAAAGTAAATAGGGTAAAATATGGGTGGTTAATAAGTTAGAATAATAAAACAATAGTATTGTTTTATTATTATATTTGTTGGTTTATTGAAATTGTTGAGAATATTGTTATTCCTCCACTCTTATATAATGGAGCAATTTGTAACAAAACAAATTGAGTTGTATGATTGCAGTAATAATAATATTTCAGTGTGGAGTTTGAGTTTAGTAAATCTTTGTATTTCCTGTGTATTGAATCTGAATTTTTTAGATCCATTAATGGTTCTTTAATCTCATAAAAGAGAGCGTAGATTTCATTATGTTATTTGTTTCTTTAAAATTGCTTTAATCATAGCCACAACCGCTCTCTACTAAGGCATTACCTTATTACGAAGTTATTTTCACTAGAAGATTATGTGGATTACTTTTATTGTTATTCGCAAAACAATTTGATTAGGAAAACATTAACATAATAAAAGCTACATACATATCTCAAACTCAAACCTCAAAATGCTCTCGAGTTGAATGAATCGCAAGGCGAATGACATCACCTTGTGAATCAAAGACATAAAGATACACTTAGTCTGCGAAGGACAACTTCAACGTTACCCTCTTTATTTTATTATCACCATAGTTTAAATTTATTTCATTGCCAATTTTATTTACGATCACTCCGTTGGTCAAAATGACAACCCGACATGAGCCCAACATTCAACGACCATCCCGTAGTCCTTGGGCAAGGGTTCTAAACGCATTTATTCGAAAACCAAGATAGGTTTATCCTGATCCCCACGACACACAAGGACTAGCGACAATACGGAAATAGAGGGGGTTACATTCTCCCTCCCTTATAAAAGCATTGTCCATGATGCGTCACTTTCCAAGCACAAGGAGGAATGAACAAGCACAAGAAGTCAACAACGACAAATTTCGATTATCGAAAAGACTATGTTGATTAAAACGCAACCTCCAACAGGTTTTAACATATTTTAAATTTTCTTCAAATTCTTAATGTTCTAAGAAGATTGACATTACTCATTATTTTATTACTCAAATTATCTTTTCCTTAATACTTGTTCCTAGTTTCCAAGCTCAAAAGACTTCGTTGCTCAATAATTCAAATCCATAGTGGTTTCAAATCCAAATCTTGATTATCATTTTGAAACACATTCACATTTTTTTCTCATAAGGGTTTTCACCATTTATTAATTGTATTGATTACACAATTTACTTGTTCAATGTTCATAATGTTACCACTTTTTAAGAAATAAATTTCAAAGTTCCAATAGGTTGCCCCAAAACAAAGGGACCTCACGATGTCGCACAAGGTGCAAAGGACAATACTAACAACCAACAAAACACAATTTTTGCACATTTTAACAAATGAATCACATTACAAGACCTCTAATCCCACCATGGAAAAACAACAAGTAGTCCATATAACAAATAATTCTCAACACATATGCCCCTGGTATAGATCCAACACACACATGTGCTTCTAATATACAATAAGGCATCGCACTAATACATATGCAACAAACATCACATGACTCAAACTCACAATTGTACCCATACAATGTCAAACTAAGATCTAATAGCACATGCTAACAAAGAGGAACATCAAGTCTCAAACATAACAATGTATAACAAGAATCACATGAATAACTCATGAATCATACATACCAGCTTCATATACCTCCCAAATCTCCATATGCCTCCCAATAGAAAAAGAATCATAGTGCTAGAAAAAATCCAGGTCAATCACCATAAACCCCGTCACCTTATTTCTCCATGTTGGGTCACTCACCATAGAGCCCCATCTCCTTATTTCTCCATATCGAGTCACTCACCAAAGAGTCCCGTCACCTTATTTCTCCATTTAATGAGGTTGGGTCACCCTATGGCCCTAGGCACATAGAGCCCCGTCACCTCCACCCAAGTGGCATAGTAACATGTAGCTCAATACTACACAACCCCATGACCCCCTTGGGGTGTACCCCCATACAATGAAGCATGTCCATAGGTCCAACCACTCCATGGTGAATCCCATGACCATATTCTAACACATAACGACATTAGAACCAACATATCAACCAGATTCAAATGCCAAGTGACAACAAAATATCAAGCCTTGGGATAGGCTAGAAAAATTAAACTCCAAAAGCAAGTTTCAAACTAAGAAAAATAAATGGCTAAACAACCACAGTAATGCAAAAGCCTCTTGTTAGCACAAAACCAATTAAATGCCCAAAGATTTAAAGATACATCACTCAAGAAAATTATTAGGTCAATATACAAATAAAATACAGATACAAAAATATCATATTATGATCACTACGTGGCCCTTCCATGGCCATCAAAGGGGTACTCATCGAGTTTTTGGCACTCGCATATTGAGCCTCGACTTACAAAATACATATAACTAGAATAAGTATATCTCCATATATCTCCAAATCACACAAACGAGGATCCACATAGTCAATATCACATAGGATTGTTCAATGGAAAACCCAAATAGGAGAGAGCAGAGACACTAGTTTGCATAAGCATGAGCCTAAGGTGGTGTACATCCACAATATACTGAGCAAGCTCAAGGTATACCAAATGGATAGAAGTGGGTTTTCAGTCTACATGAGACTCCACTTTCAAACTCATACTTGGCTCAAGGTTATGGTCACCTGGTCTACAACTTCTCTCTCCACACATACACTTTTGGATGTTACTCGTAGGGCTCAGTAGTGTAGGGTACACAACATAACACATAACAACATTATGATCACATTGATGATTTACACACAACAATCATAGCGTCTTACACATGGAAAAATTATGAGGTATAACAAAATAATATTCCACGATTTACAACATGTAACATTTCCACATAACACACCAAGAGTGCGAATACAATACATTAGGGATCATAAAATCACCATATACACCTAATTCACGATTTGAATTTATCAATAACGTATGAATACATATATGCCACGAACATAAAGTTTTAACATCATGACATAAATTCCAATATAGTGCACCATGGTGACATAACGCCATAAAACATCACAACACGATGGAAATTAATACGATACAACATATTTCACTACGAAACACTTTTTCATGCAACATATTGTTCCACATATACAATATTACTAAAGAAATGAAACATCACAACACTTGTGGTTCACAAAAAAATTCCCTTCACACAACAAGGTGGTAATACACATGAATTTCATGTTAAATTCACAAGAAAGAGAGAAATTACTCCCATCGAGAAACACATCAATATCATAACAAGTCCACACCAAGTGGTAAGCACAACAGGTGCATTCACATAATCACAAGTACCATGTTTTTCACATCACAACAAAATAACACATTACTCTTCCACCATCACACATAATCCATCACAACACCAAAATGTCCCATAGGTTTGAGAGTATGAACCTCGCTATGATACCAACTGTAGTGCCCACTCATGTGGGACCCAAATAAGGACCAAAATAACAAGATTTTTTTTTACTTTCACATTACTGATACAAGTATGCAACACCATAAAAACTCACAAAATATTGCTCAACACTACATGTGATGCTTACACCGACATGAAGGACATGCAAATAACCATATGACACAAGATGCAAACCAACGCCACACTTACATACACAAGAAAGTATGAAACCACGAATCAAGCACCACATGAACTTCACAAATAGATATATTCCACATGATCACGTTTTCAGGTGTAACTCTTTATTGTAATCATATTTCATTATTGCCTTTAGGGTAAGTGCACCAAGTTGGGGGCTAAAAGGGGGTCTTAAGTGGATGCATTTTTCTGAAAAAAAAAACTTCAACTTGTACGATTTTTTCAAATAGTTACACTCAAAATTGGAAGATGTTGTAAAAATATGAATCGTAGAATTTTGAGTCTAGTTTTTAAGCTACTAAATTTTATTGAAAATGGATAAGTTTAAGTGGGTCAAACAACTAAAATACCAACAGATGCTCCTGTTTTTGTTAAAAAACATAATAGAGTGACTTTCGTGCCCCCACCATTTTTTGAGCACCATTTAGTATTTTTGAAAACCCTTTGGTAGAAAGATAACTAGGAGCATCTAGTTTGGGCTCCATTTTTAAAAGATTTTTTAGCGAATATTTTTTTATTTATGATTTTTCTAGTACAAAATTTTTATGTTTTGAAAAATAACGAAGCTCCGACCGTGCCCCCTAACTATCTAAAAATATCAAAAATTAGATTTTTTTTTGAATATGTATAGAATTATGCCTAGTTTGGGCTAGTATAATTTTTTTAAAATTTCGATCACCCAAAAAAAAAGATACACCATGAAAGATAGACATATTTACACTTCAAAAAATAGCTATAAAAAGGAATAGTTAGAAAAAAAATAATATGGAAACCTTATATTAGTCAAAAAATTTGAAAAATTATATTTTTAGAAAGAAGAGACTCTACTTTACGTCGTGGTATAATTTTTTTAAAATGGATCGATTGTTTTATTTTGATTTATCATAGAGGAAGTGACATTTTTACATTTTCTTGTAAAAACACGCTATTTTTTGTGTTTGTGCAGGTCCATGCCTCAGGCTTGGGGATCCAAACCGGATCCCAAGCCTTGAGGCATGGCTTGGGAAAAGAGAAAACGTAAAATGCATTCGCGTTACATAACGCGTACGCGTTCTATGTAGTATAAACATAATACGTATGCGTACGCGCGCTGCTTACGTGTAGTATAAACATTATGCATGCTTTTGACATGCTTCTATTTACATAAATAAATGTTTAAGTATAAGAAATATTATTTCTTATACTTTAAATTTATTTATGTAAATATAAGAAATTAGGGTCACTCTGCACCTTATGGAATTAGTCTCACAGCTCCATGAGTCATGGTTTAGGAGATAGTTTTTAAAGTATAATCTGGTCAATACATAGGTAATTTTTCAGGATTTCAAAGCATTCAGCCTAAATATTTTAGCATTTAACTTCTACAATCGAAACCCTAAACCATAGGCCATAAACCTAAACACTAAATTATAAACCTTGAGCCCTAAACCCTAAACCCTAAACCTTTAACCATGATCCCTAGACCTTAAAACCTAAACCCTAAACCCTAAACCCTAAACCCTAAACCTTAAACATTCAGCCCTTACCCATGAGCCCTAAACCCTGAGCCTTAAACCCTAAACCTTAATCCATAAGCCTTAAACCCTAAAACCTAAACCATGAACCATGAGCCCTAAATGCTAAACCCTAAACCTTGAACCGTAAAAACTAAATCCTAAACCCCTACCCCCCCCCCTAAACCCTAAACCTTAAACACTGAATCCTAAACCATAAGCCCTAAGCCTTGAACCCTACACTCTTATCCTAGCCCTAAAATCTAAAACATAAACCCTAAACCCCAAGCTCTAAACCTTAATCCCTAAACATTAAATCCTAAACCCTAAAGCCTGAACCCTAAACCATAAACCCTAAAACCTGAACCGTAAACCATAAACCCTTATCCCTAAACACTAAATCCTAAACCTAAACCCTAAACCCTAAACCCTAAACCCTAAATCCTTAACCTCGATTCGTAAACCCTAAAAACTCTAAACCCTAAACCCTAAAACTAAATCCTAAACCAAACCATAACCCTGAACCTTGAACCCTGAACCCTAAACCCTAAACCTTAAACCCTGAACCATGAGCCCTAAACCCTAAACCCCAAACCATATTTCATCAATATTTCCTAGTCTCGTGCCTAGAACCAACATTGAGTCTGCTTATAGAACTACCTTGTTTATGAGAGGTGGGATAAGTAACTAAATGGATATGACATCTACCTTGTGCCTTGTAATACATATATTACACATCTCTTCCAAACTTGTTTCTCCCCATATATACTTGTGCTCTTGAATGTAAATTTATTCACACTCAAAACAAATTTCACATTTCTCATATTTCCATGTATGGTATTATGCAAGCAGGATGATGACCCATTGGAAGAGTGGAAAAAATAACCATCACAACAAAAATTAATCTTAAAGGAAACAAAAGAAACATAGAGAATATAACAATGCAGAGGTGTAGGATCATAATTGAATTTCCTGTAGTATCCTCTCCTCCGAAGAAAGATAAAGTTCAAGTGTTTTACTGAATGGATAGTAATTTTGATAGAACTTCCTAAAGTGTTCAAAATAAGCATAGAAACAAGGGAATGGCTAAGAAAGAACACTAAGGTGTTATCAATCACCTAGTAAATCTTTGTTGTTTAGTTCTAAATGGGAGTTACATGGCCTACAACTTAGTGACCTTCCATTCATTGATAATTCCTTATATGATAAACCCATGGATGGTTTCAAAATCCCCTAAACAAAAAGATAGGGGTCATCATCAATCCTAGTGAAGGGTGTGATGTGATTTCAAGCAACTTGAAATTCATATAGATTTATAGGTCATAACACGAATTTACAAATATCTCTATCATTATAAATGGAAGCCAAGTAACAATGTGTCCCTCAGTACATCCAAGGATTGATGTAAGCCAAAACCCTAAACCTTGAACCCTTAAACATAAACCCTCAACCCTAAACCCTAAAAACTAAACCCTGAGCCCTAAACCCTGAACCCTCAACTCTCAACCCTAAACCCTAAAACCTGATCCCTAAACCCTAAACCTTGAACCCTGACCTTTAAACCTTAAACCCTAACTCCTAAACCCTGAACCGTAAACCCTAAATCCTCAACCCTAAACCTTAAACCCTAACTCCTAAACCCTAAATCCTCAACCCTAAACCTTAAACCCTAAGCCCTAAACCCTATACCCTAAACCCTAAGCCCTAAGCCCTAAACTCTAAACCCTAAACCCTAAAACCTAAACCTCGACCCCTAAACCCCGACCCTAAGCCATGAACCCTAGGCCCTAAGCCAAAACCCTAAACCTCAACCTCAAACATAAAACCTCAACCCTAAACCCTAAAAACTAAACCTCAACCCTAAACCTCAACCCTTAACTCTCAACCCTAAACCCTCAATCCCGATCCCTAAACCCTAAACCCCGAACCTTGAGTGATAAACCCTAAACCCTCAACAACAACCTTGACCCCTAAAACCTAAACCTCGATCCCTAAACCCTAAACCCTAACCCCGACCATAAACCCTAAACTCTAAACCCTAAACCATAAACCCTAAAATATGAATCATGAGCCTTAAACACTAAACCTTAAATCCTAAACTCTAAACCTTGAGTCCTAAACCCTTAGCTCTAAACCCTAAACCTCGAGCCCTAAACCCTAAATCCTAAACCATAAACCCTCACCCAAAGAAAGTCCTAAAAAGATCATTCAACATGTTTCAAAGGTGTGTAGGAATAGTGTTTAAGGTAATCGATCGACTCATTTAGTTTTTATGAGAGACTACTTCCTTTGAAGGCCTAAAAGGCATTTTTGGCCATTTTGTAGTTAATTGAACACCCTTCAAAACAAGCTAAAATGAGCTAGTCATGTCACCGCCGTTATCAAGGACCATTATTTGTGAAGTATTAAGGCATCGTTTGTCTCCATAAGAGACATATGAGCAAAAGCATGTATGAGAATCATGAATTTGATTCCATGAAAGGATGCTTTTAGAGCTAGGAAAGGTGAGGGGATGATCTTTATATGGAGCACCATGTTTCTAAGAATGAGCAATCATTTGAGTTCACTTGATGCAATTCACTTGGTACTATTCGTAACAACTCATTCAACACCTAGTAGTGTTATCACACCTTAAGGAGGAGGCACATTACAATCACCTCATTTTGGCCATAGGACAAGAATCCCATTCAGGGAACAATCCTCTATCTACAAAGTGAGGATCTCTTTTTAGTAAGAAGTAGACAAACATCATAGAGTTAATTCATGGTCACTAAAGTGAATTATGGACCAAATTTAAAAATTAGTACCAATTCAAGCAGTGGTAGGGCCAAAATCCATTTTAGAAGGTAAAAAAACTTAAAAATGACTATATAATTTTCCAAAACAAAGACCGACTACAATATATATGCCCTGAAAGTTTTAAGTCGTTTGCTAAAATCCTGAAAATGAGTAAGTACTAACCAAATTAGATTTTGAAAAACTATCTTCTAGATTATAACTGTTGGAGCTATAAGACCACTTCCATAAGGTGCAGAGTGACCCTAATTTCTTATATTTACTAAAATAAATTTAAAGTATAAGATTTCTTTTATTATTTATAATTTCTTTTATTATTTCTTATACTTAAACATTTATTTTTGTAAGTATAAACCACCAAAACACATATGCATGGTCCATACTACACAAAACATGTTTATAAGTTATAACACGTACGCGTTTTGACTTCTTTGAAACGCATACACATTATAGGTTCAGTGATTACCGAGCCAAACAAATTAAAATCGCGAGCGCGTTTTAGCAAAACGCATACGTGTTTCATCTGTTTTCAGGTTTTTGTCCACTTTTTGCCCCCCCAACTTCGTGCACTTACCTTTTAAGGTTCTAAGAGCACTTGACATGAAATATAATTTTTCCTCTTTCTCTAGATTGCATTTCCTTTTATTTCATTTAACAAAACTTAGGATGGTACTCTCTTGACTACCACTCAAGTCCCTTATTTAACCTTAAATGTCTCAAAACATTTTTCACATAAGAAAATATTCTCATTTGCACCGATACCTTTTATTTATTCCGTTTCGATTTAATTGTAACAAACGCACTTAATTGGGCTCTTTTCTCTATTATTATCATTTCAATAACTCACTTTTAAACTGAAACTTTTTAACACACATGAAAGAGTTTCTTAGCTCTAGGTCAAAACTATAGTTTTTGTCTCACCTAAAACACATTTACTTGACATTCTTAGTTGCTATGATTCAATAATAGAGTCACTTTAACCTTTGCATGACATGAGTTTCATCTTCTAGCCAAGAGATTATGTTTCTCGAATGATCGAACTCACGTGGAGCAATTTATAAGAACTTTCAACAACAGAGAAGGCCTAACTAAGTATAAGGTAATTCCAAGTTTCACTTGTGTGTCCGTTTTATATCACTCACATTTCAAAGAGTCGGGATTTTATTAGGGGTACTAAGTGAGGTACCACCTCACTTTATGGTCTGCCAAAGTATACTTGATCACATTTCAAAGAATAAACATTACCTTCCTTGTTGCTCAATACACATACAATTATTGGCCCTTCTCGGAAGACTTAGCATAAAAGACAACCATCTAAAAATGCCGCTAACATTACATCAATCATGTCACAAAATGACATTGCACACTTAACTATGACAACAGGGTCACTTCCATAGGTACAAAAGGCCCTTAACGGTGACCAACACATGAGTAAGCACAATGCTAAAGGAATCTACAACTTGATACAAGATAACGTTAGAGCAATTCAACCTCCCATAGATTAATTAAATGCAAGAGTGGGGAGGGGGCTAAACTAGTCAAGACATGAGGATTTGGTTCTAAGGTAAACACGTATTGACTTCATTCACGATGCTTAGATCTCACAATGAGATCATTCAAAGGTGAAGGGAAAGAAATGACATGCGATAAGTTTAAGTCTTTTCTAAAGTGATAAGGGTGTCAGTAAAACTATACATGACTCGTTTAAGAGAGTGAAACACAATAAGGTTAATAACATAGTTCACTTCGATAGCTTAGGAATATAAAGTTTCGCCATCAACATAAGTATTAAGGGAGGAAACAATAATTGACATTATAGAAGCTTGTTTCAAAACATCTAAACCATAAAACAACATATAACTCATAATCAAGTTCATACCCAAATAGAATGTCTGTTATTCCCAATACACCAATATAACCCAATTTCTTACTCATCACAAAATAATTAATAAATAACATTCATGTTCATAACAATAATGTTGATACATCTACTTAATATTACATGTATATTTCAATGATATTTCATATTACAAAAACACCAGCAATGCTACCATTTCCTTCTTGTCCTACACACCGACAACCACCGCATGGTCAACACAACTATTGGCATGACATCAAACTACAATCAAGCAAAAATATGATTTCATAGTTTTCTAACAATAATGAAACTATATTTAACACACTTCAAAGAAGAGTAAGAATTGCAATGCCATTTCATTTCGTTTCTAAAGCCAAGGAGAGATAGAGAGAGGAGAGAGAAAACACCATTTTTCCACATTCAATTTATTTTCAAGCAAGTGTCAACATAAAGTTTCCTACAATCATGTATTCATGTTTACAAGGTTTCTCTATTGTTATTTTTCTTGGATAAGGTCATATGATAGTTTTCACCAATTAGTCACAAGTTTCCAAAAACATAAAATTTAGACAAGTTGCTCAAAAACAAGTGTTCAAAACCATCTTTGAGACTCAAACACAAAAGGGAACAAATTCCTACATATTCCCATATATACAGGGAAACACTTAGAGTGATTGAATTCCAAACTGGAAAACAAGATGAAAATGGTGTTCGTCTTTCCGAACTACCCATCGTAATGCACCCAAGCGACCTTGTCGCCCAATGACCGGAGGCCTAAAAACCTATTAGGAAAACTAGCGTGAGGAATGTTTTTATTTAAACTGAGGGTTTGTAGTAATTGTCTCATAGAAATATTAGAGGTATGCGGAAGCCAAAATCCGTTTCTACATCTAGGGCCAAAATGGCGGGTCAAAACCAAACTGCATTTTTAACTTTCAACAATTGTTTAAAGCTGCAAACTAGCCTATTGGGCTCCTAAACACGTTACAAAAAAGGTCAAACAAACATTCAAGGAACAAATCAGGGTTTGGTTGAACACTCCACATGACAAGGTACACAACTAAAGTTTGTTTTTCTCATTTCGGGGTTTATAAGGATATTTTGTGCCTCCATGAAAACATATTTTTATTAACATTACACAAAGTCGTCAAGAAGTAGTTTTACTAAGTTTCTCGTT
Organism: Taxus wallichiana var. yunnanensis; assembly: GCA_018340775.1. Classification (NCBI taxonomy): domain Eukaryota; kingdom Viridiplantae; phylum Streptophyta; class Pinopsida; order Cupressales; family Taxaceae; genus Taxus; species Taxus wallichiana. Next base: position 179,840,119 of record CM031236.1, on the reverse strand, counting down.
TATCCTGCCAACCGCATGGTTTCCAAAACCAAAACTAGTATCGTAGTTTATCCATCCATCTTACGAGGTAAAAGAGTGTAGTGTTTAAGTTCATGGTTATTTATTCAGTTGTGTACAAAACAGAGGAAAAGTTTACTAATAGATAACATGTCCTGTTTAATTCACCTAACCAATTATTTTTATTTATAATGATTTACAACTCCATTAAAATTAAGAAAACTAGAACGCTTAAATTATGCAAGGATAAGGTGAGATGACCATGCTTGATAATTGAATTGGCAAAGAAATAGGATCACACGAAGCTTAGTTTGCGGCCATCTAAACATAACTTTTATCAATAGCTCATGTGCCATACTACAAGTAGTTCATAAAGTTAACAAAATCGAGATAGAAGTTGAATCAAGAACCGATCTCAAGAGTTCAAAAGCTTCATCAGGGACCAACTCATAATGCCAACAGTAAACAAAATTCAACTAAGCCCACTATTGAGTTGGTAAGTCACTTAGCCCACATAAATCAAATATATCAGGTCACAATGCAAGTGAAGGAGACGATCCAGCTTGCAATAAAAGACCAAGTCAAACATTCACCACCAAATAACTTGCTGACGAAAGCAATGGCCAAAAATCAAAACGTCGAACGATCTACACAACACTAAGCCACCAAACAAACCAAATACTAAAGTTGTCTTTTGACAAAATTTCCTTCGGCATTCTATCAAACAGTTTGTGTGCCTGTTAAATTCAGATGCGTTTGGGCTGATAGTAAAAGATCATATAGTGCCAATGCCATCCAAAATTTCTTTTTAATACTGATCTCTTGCAACTACCAACATAATTAAATAAAACTTCCACGATGCTCTGATGGATGACCAACACTGATCTTATCTCCCCTCTTGGCACAGGATGGTAGGATAAAAGCAAGTTGTGGAGTTTGGTTTTTACACCTGCCACAATTACATTTGCTTTGAATCTTCCACAACCTTTTAAACAAACCATTTTGTGCGCTTCCAACAATCCATGATCCCCAATTTGGCACAGGCTGGTAGAATACAGACAAAGGGGTGTCTGAATTTACACCTGGTAGTTTCCTTGTTTTGGAGTTTCAGAACCCGCTTCAACAAATCAGTTATGTGCAAAGCTTTTCCCTGCTTCCACCTTGCACATCCATCAATCCTTGTTGTCCACGATCACACGTTTCTTTTAGGAAATTTGTCAAACACTTCACAGGCCCTGTGCATGCTTCCAACGCATGTCAAATGCATTTTCTAATAAGTTTCCAAAGCCTTTTCAATAAACCATTTTTTCAAATATTCTAGAGGTCTTGTGCTGGGGCGAAGCCAATCTCCTTCGTGGCACTGGTGACCCTGATTCAATTAAACAGCCCACATGTTGCACACGCTTCCCAGCTGCAAATAAACAAAATAAAAAAGAAAGACCACCATGTCAATGTTGTCCTCTGCCGGCTCCGCTCAAAATCAAATAAAATGGAACCAGGGGAAGGAAACGAGTTGTTGGCACAGGTTAAGGGGTTTGGCTTTACACCTGTCACAATCCATTTGCTCGTAGGTATCCAAGGTGACTTCAACAAATACATTTGCCAATAATACCTCCTTCCCGACACATGACACACGTTTAATACCAACTTCAAGGCTACTGCCTGCTCTTAAGCTCCCATTTGCACACGTTGAGAGCTCCAAGCTCCCTGACCAAACAACCACCGCAGGTTTCAAATTTATTTGATTTTCAATTTTACTTACGATCACTCCGTCGGTGGTCAAAATGACAACCTGACACGAGCCCAACATTCAACGATCATCCTGTAGTCCTTAGAAAGAGTTCTAAACACATTTATTTGACAACTGGGATATGGTTAAACTGATCCCCACGACACGCGAGGAATAGCGACAATACGAGCACGAAGGGGCACTATAGAGTGTATGTAAGCTCTTTCTTCAATCCATGTTCTCCTTTTGTTTGTTGATGTGAGCATCACTCATGAGTTGGGGGCTTGTGGGATAATGTGATTGTGATCATTCCCACATTGTATGGTTGGGAGGTGAGTGTTGCATTTGTTCTCCTTTTAGCTTTGGATTGGTGAAGTGGATGGCTTGCTTATAGTGGAAATAGTATTGGAAACTTGAAGATATTATTGTCCATTGTAGACTCATAGGAATATATTGTTTAAACTCCATTTTGAGACTATTGTAAGAGATTTATTTTTGTATTGAAAGTGAAAGAATGTTGAAAACAATGATGTATGTGGGTGCGTGTAAGTGAAATATTATTTCTACTATAGTCAAATAAAAATGTACATTCTTTCCATTATCTTGTTATATCCTGCTCTCAAAACTTGCTTGAATGAAAGAATGAGTTAAGTCGGAAATGTATAATATCAATGTGTATGTGAAAAGAGAGTGTTTTCCTCTTTATTTCAAAATGAAAAATATTTTTAAAATTGTTAAGATCGAGCAAAATCCTTTTTCCCCTCCTGTGTGTAAAAAAAAGAGTTACTTGGTTGCAAATACATACATACGTATATAAATACATACATAGAAGTTAAATTGTGCCTTTAAATTTATACTTAACACTCTTTTAAAATAAAAATTGTTTAAACCAAATTGTGGGTTTCCTTTTTATCGTAAATATATATACTCATTGAATATATATATATATATATATATATATATATATATATATATATATATATATATATATATATATATATAAGCAACTATATTCAATAAAATGTGTGTGTGTGTGTGTGTGTGTGTGTTATAGGGTTTACATATAAACCATCCAAGTCATTAAGTTAAGAACATAAATAAATTATAATAAAGTTTTGTGTTCGCCCCAATTTCTTTTAAATTTTAAATACGTTGGATGCAAGTTGTTCTTCCTTGATCCCACCATACAATGGGATGTGAATGATATCGCCCACCCCCAACTTTTACGTTGCACAACAATTGAGTGGGGGTGATAACCTCCCCAGTATTCCCCTCCTTGTCTTTGGCACTTTCCAAAATGAAAAAATATGACAATCATGGGGCATGACCCGGTTGCCATACCTTTACATCTTACGCATGATCGCTATGAGGCCATGATAATCTTTGTGAGTGTGTGTGTGCGTGCATGCGTGCATGCGTGTGTGCAAGAATGTGTGTGTGCATTAGTTCGTGTGTGTGCGCGATGTGTCATTTATATATACAAGATGTATATACTTCTTTTAATCATATACAAATATATAAATACATGTAAGTATACATACATACATATACATAGACAACTATATATGATTATATACCATTATTAATGAAAATAAACACATATATAAGATGTATATACTCCCATATGTTATATTAAATAAAATAAATAATTGGTGTACATACATGCATACATATACACACACAAACACGCCCAAAACCCTAATACATAACAAAATCATCCAATTTGAAGCAAGTCCTCTTCAAACCCTAATATATAGTAAAGTTCAACAATCTCCATTAAACCTCCTTCACACACATGCTAACAAAAGAGAGCAACAATGACAACAAAAAGTGAAATTGACTTTTATTTCAGCCTTAATTAGATTTTGAGCAATTCATGGAAACCCTAAAATATTAGGGTGAAAATTGATCTAATTGAAGGGCCCTATTTCGATTGCAATTTTGAGGCTTGGTTAAACTTGTTTAAAGATAAGTGGTGTGCCCACAATTGTAATATATTATTAGAATTCTAAAATTTGTTGAAGTTGTTTTCTTATTTTATTTTTTGAAAGAACTAATGACATTAATGTGTAGAGTAATTTATATGGGAAGCTAATATTGTTTTTAGCTTTTCAAATTTAAAATCTTAATAGGTTAAATATATAAGCAAATTTTAAATAGAGGGAATTAACTAACCTCTTTTTAAAACTAGAGCACAATTTGTGATGTGTACAACCTTAACTATGACCTCGAATGGAGATCCCACATTAATATAGTGCTTGGTATGTCGGGTCAAATTCCTTAGTCGTCCCATACACCAAAATTGAACCAAAAATATCTACATTTAATTAGGATTTTACGAGTTATTTTGGGTTGAAAATTATGAATAATACACTTGGTATCAATCTCGATTACAACTCTAGTAGTTAAGGGAAGTTAATTTTAAATTGTTTTGATTTCTCATTTCCATAATGAACTAAACTCTTCTTGTGGTTTGTAGAAGGCATTATAACATCCTCGACTTAATTAAATACATTTTTTTGAATCATTAAGATCATTATTACTTGTTGAATAATGGAGTGTTTGTTAATAAATTAATTATTTACACATGATACACACACACAAACATATACATGTGTTGATGATGAATTATTGATTATGTGTGTGTGTGTGCGTGTTAGTTTTGTTAATAGATGACATGTAAATTGGTCAATAGATCACTAAGGCATAAGCTATGTGTTATGGAGTTAAGTTGGTTGGTAGATTGCTTGGCAATGTAAATTGGTAATTTTGTGGGCATTGGAATTTGTGGCATTATATGTGGTTTTGGAAGTTTTAATTAACTTGAGTTAAAACTTAAGTTATTTGGTAAGTTTTGAAATAGATATCATGTAAGGTTTATGGTTTTATTGGGTCAGGTTTTGTTGGAAGCCATGATGTGGAATGACGATTAATGAGGATTGTTACTAATTTAATGTTGGCCAGTCTCCTTGGTAACCATTAACTTTTTGGAGAAGCAAAGACATGCAAAGTGAGTGTAGTGTTTTTATTTTCATTTGGTTTTTAGGAAGCTCTGCTTTTGAGTCATGTAATGTAGTTTTGGTGGAAGTCTGTTTGGTTATTATTGCATGTGAATTCAATGTTGTTAATCTTTATTAAACATGACGTTTTTACTATATGAATATGATGTTGGAAGATTGGTAGTGTTTTTGGAAGCTTTCGAATTAGGAGGTTACAACTTGGAAACAACTTTAAGAGAAGATTGAAATCAAATACATGCACGAAGATCTTTTACTCTTACACTATGACGTTTTTAATGATATAGCTAAATACAATCTTTGGTTAATGGATTTATGCAAGATTAAAATATGTTTCTGGTTTTATAATGAGAAATTTATATTTGTATTTGGTTTTGGGGTTATTAGGTGAGGTTTTGTAACTTCATACGTTTTGGGTTATTTGGGTATGGTCAATAATAGAAGGATAGTTACATTTCATGTAGAGCTTTGTTGTTATCATTTGGTTTTAGCTATTCTTTAAGCTTTGTGGATATCATTTGTTTTATAGCTCTTGAAGAACATGACTATTATAATCTTTCTATAAACACATTTTTTTTTTATTATCGTGTAGAATTTGAAAGGAATACAGTTTGGTTCCTGGAATAATGAGAAATCAAGAGGATACATTTTGATTTTTGGAAGATTATGTGGAATCTAAATGTATTTTTGGTTTTGGTTTATTACTTAGAATTTTAAACTCATTTTGGATTATTATGATAAATATGGAAAAGGATTACGTATTGATTTTGGGATATTATGAAAGATCTGAAATGTATACGTTTGGGGTTTTTTTTTTATTTGTGACCTTGTAATTGTATACACCCTTGGTTTAGATATAAGAAATCCGGGAAAAAGAATGAGAGTTGATAATGGCTCTTGTAGAGCACCTTGTTGTTTAATTAGTTTTTTTTTATTTTATAAAAACTCCTTTTTGGAGCATTGTTGTTTCATTCCTTCTCTGAACTCGTTTGTGGATTTTGGTTATTATGTTTTGGTAAATAGAAGGGAGTTGTTCTAGCTCCTTTTAGAGCATTGTTTTTATTCTTCTAAATCTGTTTGCTTGGGATTATTAGGGAAACTTGGAAAATACAATGGGAAATTGTCGGAAATGAAAACAAATTGGTTAAGTTAAAAGCTCTTTCTAGAGCATTGCTTTTTTAATTCATTTTTATAACTCCTTTTTGGGCATGGTTGTTATCATACATGCTTGGAACTCGCTTTTCGGATTAAGGTTTTTATGATTTGTAAAATGGAATAAGTATTAGTTTTCAGATCTCCTTCTTGAGCATTGTTGTTAATAATTATTATTATAGCTCTTTCAAAGCATTGTTGTTATCTTATAAATCATAGCTCCTTTTTATGAGCATAGTTGTTATCATTCGGGTTAATAGCTTATTCTCGAAATGTTGTTGTTATTATTCTTTTATAGAATATGTTTTGTTTTGAAAAAGAAATATGAGTCTTAAGCTCCTCCTTGATCCTTGTTGTTACCATTTTGTTTGTTTGATTAATAGAAAGTAAGGTCTGATTTGTTGGTTGTTTGGGAACTTGAAAAGAATGAAGTTTTAGTAAACATGAATTGTCTTCTTTTAGTTGAATGATGCTTCAATTTTTGGAATATGGAAATAAATGACAACGTTCAACTCCATTATTTGTTGCATTAGTAATGAAAATGACATTTATGTACAATATGTTTATAATTAAGTTGGGACAATCTTTGGATTACCATTGTTAATATATATGCACAATGGTTGGATTTTATAATAGCTAAACATGATTGTTTAGAAGTTAGTTGGAAATCATTGTGAGTTATTACATTTGTAAATGTTGATTGGTGATGCAAAATATATTCTATTATTGTCTAAAGGACTGAGATATAATAGGATGGTTGCATACTGTGATAGTGAACATATTGTTTTTATATAATTATGAAGTTCATTATTATTGTTAATGAGATAGATCTCTTATTGTAAACTAGGAGTTTACGATTATAACTTATTGATTAAGAGTGATCTTAGCCATATCTTATTTTGTTATTTCATTATAATTACATCATAGAATAAGAGTATGCGGACTCATGCCAGTTCATATGAACTGACCCATATATATATATATATATATATATATATATATATCTCCTACAGTTTTGTAGGAAAGGCCGACATACTTGAAGTAACTGTTTGGATTTGATTTGTGATTATTTTAACACTTAGGTTTATTTTGATATAAATCCGAAAATATTTTTGTAATCAATTTGTTCATGCGATTGAAATATCATCGCATATTAAAAAGGGCATTGATACCCAATGTATTATACTTACCGATTATGTATATCATTATTAATGGATATTGGGATAATTATCCTTAATTGAAATTTGATTTATGACTGATCTTGTTGTTAAGCAGAAAATATGGATGTTTTGCTTAATAAGCTAATAATATCTTAAGTTAAGAGACTATTTCTAATTTCATTAATTCAGATGGAATAAATGAATATCAATTAATAAACCAAAAGGAAACATAGGAAATGAAATGAAGATGTTATGTACTTAATGGTATTAATGAACTATTCATGACGAGTAAATGTAATAAAGTAACTCGGTACGGGAAAAGAATAGTTAACCTACACCTAACGACAATTACTAAGTTGTTAAAAGTACAATAAGAGGAACTAATAATAGTTAGTAACTTGTTGAGTTAATATGACCCTCTTATGAGAACCTATTAAACATTGTGAAGCAATACTTTTAAAACAAGATGCGTTAAGGAAGACTTAGTTACTTTTTTTTAACTAAGGTAACCTATGAGTATTAAGAGTGTAGGGTGTAATGATCCTATGTCATCTCACTAGAATCTTGCTTTGTGCCAACTTAGGATGGCTATGGGAAGGGTAGTGAGGATGTAATGATGGGTAATAATTATATGGTCCCTATCTTTCCCATAGGGATCCTAAGATGGTATGGATATGATTCTCTTCTTTAGGGAAATGAGCCAATAATGGACTCTCCCTCTTCTTAACTAATTCACCTTCTTAAACAATAAAAAGGAATCCAAATAACTATGTTGAGATGGTTGTGTGGTGACGAAAGACAAGTTTCGTAGGCTTGTGTGCGGTCTCAAAACTAAGCTTGTAAAGCAATGCTTGAAACTTTGGCCAAAGTAATGTATTAGCTAACTACATTGTCTGTTCACCAATCCCCTAATTTATTAGTGTCGGATACCGAATGGAAGTTGCATGATTGTCTTCTAGGTAGGCACTTAGGAGATGCACATAGTTCTCATAACCTGTAAAGGTTTAACCAAGTATACATAGTATACACACTCAGATAGAGTGACTTAAGGGAGATTATGGAGATATGGATATACCCTTACAACTGCACATGGTTATTATATGTTATCGATAGATTATGAATATTAATAATGTTGGATTATTTAGTAGCAAGCTAAATAATAATGTTAATCATTAATAGCATTAATTTTACATTAAGGGTATGTTTTTAAAAAACCCCTTAAGTTGGAATATCATAACTTGGTTATTACATGCACAATACAAATTGGTCGGGTTGGACCCTTCATAAAGGTGACCATCAAGGATTCTAGAGAAAATCCTAAAGTATTGGGTCCACAAATATTGTAGGTTCTCTAGGATGTAGTAGCATACCTTCATAAAAGAGTCCCTGAGAGATCATAAGACCGGAGAAAGTGTACATCACACCCTTCACAATGTTAGAACATTTAATATTAAGTGTTCTAGGTATATAAACTATAATTTATAATTAAATAAATTAGAATATTATATATTTTAATTTATTTAATATAAACTCTATGTTTATTGTTTAATTATTTTTTAATAAATCAATTATTAAATAAATGGGGCATTTTGTGAGAAGTCACACAATCAAATTATTTATATTGACCCATGGGGCTAGGTAAATGAAATGGTATGGAATTCACGTGGTGAATTACCGAGGTGGAAAGGAATGAGGTGAATGGAGTGTTTTAGCTGAATTGTAATTTTTCTCATGTAAATGGAAATCTTACTGAGAAGTTTCACCATGGGTTTTCCCATTCGGGTTTTCCACCTAAAAATATTGTCTCATGTGTTATTTAATTTCATTACTGCAACATAGTTTAAATGTGTGTATTTAATTGATTCTTATAATGTTTTATTTATTTCATCTATGTCGCATGAGACCTCACATGATACTAGAGCGTGATTCACATGTTTAATTTAATAAATTAAATTAACCAAACAATATAATGGTTGGTTGGATGGTTATAGTTGGTATAAATAAATAACCCTCCCCATTTCACGAGACATCCTCTCGTTACATTCTCTCTTGAATTCTTTTCGCGCTACTCTCCATACACACATAAGTTTTATTTGTTTAAATAGTTTGCAAGTTTTAAATATTTGTTTTCCTATAGTTTAAATATAAATAAATATGTTGAGGGTAAATGGAAGGTCTCTGAGGATGGAGATAACCTCCACAAAAATAACACAATTTTTTTTTTCTATTGGTTGAGTGGGGACAATTTTGTGGTGGAGGCCTAACATAATATTTTAAATCCTAACTCTAAATAAAACCTTAACATGTTATATAACATTCTTTTAAACTATAACCTTGGCCGCTAAACTTTAAACCTAATACCTAATTAAAACGGGCACATGGTTTTTAACAAACCCAAATCTATATGCTAGTTGTGGCCTATACTTTAATCATGGCCTTTTATAAAATTTAAACAAATTAAAACCTAAACTATCCTTACCACCGCCCTATGCCACATCACACTCCTTTTGGCATGGTGGTAAGTGAATGTGTTGGTGGTCAAGGACTTGAAACCACGTTGTGGCTTTTGAGAACTTCACTTGTCTTAGATTAAATAAATACCTGTTTGGTTAGGGGCTCAATCCGAGACAAATACCCTCCATTGAAAATGCACTCATGTATGTGCATTTTGTGGCCATGCCTACCATCCCACATGCCATGCGCCATGATGTGGCCATTTTTCCCAATGTCGGAGGAGGTCATCCACAAACTCACCGTCAAACTCGCCGCCGCCGCTCAGCTGGACTCCCTATGCGTGATGGGATTGACATTACAGATCTAGGAGATACGACAACAACTACTCTATCTAACTTATTTATTACAGTTTCCCACTTTTGCCTTTCAGGTAGCCATTGCACAACAAATATCCATTGCATAAAAATATCCTATGTTAAACAGTGTCAGAGTAAGAAGAAAATTATATTCTCTTTCAGCTTCATGGATAATCTGTTATGGCACACAGATTCATGTGGTGTTTTCTGAATCTCGAGTTACAGGGTAAAGTGATGGCTAAGCTTCCTGCTTTCGATGACCATTAGCCACTTCTTCCCTTCCCAAAGTGACTCCATTCGAACCCTAACAAGTAAGAGTTGAGTCTTTTACAAGAGAAAAAATTTATTTGTGTGTTTTTGATATGGGATTGTAACAACCAATGTGCAGTCTAAGAAAATTAGTTATAGACAAATCAATGTGATTGTAATATATAGGAATAAGGAAAACGTGAGAATGACTGAGACATGTTATAAACTGAAATTAAATTCTCCACAGATACAAAATGACAACATGCAATAACATCTAATTTATTTACCATTGTCCTCAACTTTGTTATCCAATTTCTTATGTAGGGGTCTCTTATTTCTTGGTTCGTATACTTAAATGAAGGATTGCCAAAAAGGCCAACGTCAATATGACTATTATTGCTATGACTCCATCCAACTTGGGATGTATTAGCTAGCTAGAGATGTTCCTGCAACAACAATGCTTAATATTATTGCCATCATTTCATCCAACCCGAGATTTATTATTAGCTAGAGACATTGTGATTTAGTTGTGAGAGTCCAATGAAGGACAATTTTTGACCATACAACCCATAATACTCGTGTGCTAATACTCATACTACATGGACAATGCAATATTTCAACTATAGTGCAAAACACCAAACACAAATTTTATTCAATGGAGGAAATTCAATTATAGACATATAACATGGATTTTTAATTACAATCTTGAAATTAAAATATTACAAGGATCTTGAATGGTATGTTCAAACACAATGTTTCTACCCTAGTCATACAGGGTTTGCACAACTCTATGTGAACTATTAATGGTCATTTTTTTACACTTGTTGCACCAACTAGAAGTCTTCTCTCATGTTCAACTCTATATAGTCTTACTTTGGCTACCAACCCCTTCAATAAATCCAACCATCATATATATAGGCACAAGAACTAGCTGCAATAGTTGAAGTAGTTCACCTATTTAATCCTCTAACTATTTGGTTGTGAATCATCACAATTTGATCGTTATGTGTTCTCAACCATCACGATCTTCCATGTGTGACATATGACACTTAACCGACACAAAATACAACACTTGCAATTCACTTCATCTCCTATATTCTCAAGTGTGTGCAAGTAACCAAAGTTACATGCAAACCTTTCTAACCAATTGCATGCACCATCTTGCAAGATCTTGTGAGTGCATAATACTCTTATTTTGTTGCACAAGCTTTACCTTTGTGCCATGCTTCAACACTTTTGCACCTAGGGTGCAACTCCAACCTTTATGCAAGATGACTACTACTTATAGGATCAAAAGTCTTTATTCCAAGACACTACATTGTGCATGCTCATATGTTCTTACTTTGGCTACCAACCCCTTCAATAACTCCAACCATCATATTTATAGGCACAAGAAGTAACTACAATAGTTGAAGTGGGTCACCTTCTTAATCCTCTTAACTATTTGGATGTGACTCATCACATTTTGATCGTTGTGTGTTCTCAACCATCATGGTCTTCCTTGTGTGACATACGACATTTAACCAACACAAAATATGACACTTACATGTCACTTCATCTCATATCTACTCAAGTTTGTGCAAGTAACCAAAGTTGCACTTAAGCCTTTCTAACCCATTGCATGCCCCATTTTGTAAGATGTTGTAAGTGCATAATACTCCCATTATGATGCACACGCTTGACCTTTGTGCCATGCTTCAACACTTCTACACCTAGGGAGTAACTCCAACCTTTATGCAAGATGACTACTATGTATAAGAACAAAAGTCTTTATTCTATGACACTACATTGTGCATGCACAATGTTGCATAAAACACTTGTCCCTAAGTTTTTTGGGTGATGTGCATTGCTTGCACATTCTAATGCTCCTACATCATACAACTTAGGTAAGAGAAATGAACCATGAAATCTTCCTCGTGTATTCCATGAGGTCTTCAATAGATCCTTTATGTTTAGCAGGTTTGTATACACTTAACCATGTTACACCTTCAACTTACCTTCCTTTCCACTTATCTAGATACTCTTGGTATTCCCTTCTACATGTCTTCTTACAATGGTTTCAATATCTTATTCATTCTCCTCACACACTTTCTCAAGCAATCATTGTCTCCAATCCAACTCTTTAGAGATTGCACTATCATTCTATGTTTGTTTTTCCCTCGATGTATGGGTACAAATCCACAACATGGAAGATAAGTGATATAACTATCCCATAAGGAAACACTATCTCATATGTGTTGGTTGTAAATTTCCTCAAAACCTTATACGGTCTGATCTTTTCCACTTCAATTTGTCAAATGTAGAGTATTATAGTAAATGGTACAAAGGGAAGAAATACAATACTTGGGAAGATAAGATTGTAATGGAGAGCATATGAAACCCCTTATGTATAATATACTTAAGATCTATAGTGAAGATGTTTATGAGAATGGATACTAGCTTTTGAACTCTTGAAAACATTGCATCTACTCTAAGGTCATCGTGGAACTAGATGACCTTGTGGTAACAACATATTTTGGCTCAATGTGCGGTGAGCCAATCCATCTTCAAAACAATATTGTAAAAACATGGGAGATAGTACATAGTTCTATTGTGGTAGTGAATACTCTCATATCAATCACACTCCCTTGCCAAATCACTATCTAAAAACTTGAGCCTTGTGGCAAAGTCAACATCCTAAATCTTCTCTTGTGTGGTTGTTACTTTCCTGCGTTGATCCAATACTAAAGGGGAGATGAAAGGATATGAAGAATCATAATTAAATAAAATGGATATATGGAAACCTCCAATACTACTTAAAGACTCAAGCATTGTAGCCTATTTTTATGCTTAGTTATTTTCAATCATTGCATATACCATATGAACACTTATTTCAGTAAATTTGGACATATTCCAATCCAAGTAGCTAAAAATATAGCTCTCATTGGAATCCAATATTACTGATTTTGGAGTCCAAAATGTTAAATATTGGTATTTGTTATACTCCAAAATTATAGATATTGGAATCCAAAATTGAAATATTGGAATCCAAAATTGAAATATTGGAATCCAAAAATTGAAATATTGGAATCCATGAAAATTGAAATATTGGAATCCAAAAATTAAAATATTGGAATCCAATAATTTCAATAACTTAGTGACCATAATATCCTCATGTAACTTAACGATTAGCATTATGTAACTTAACGATCGCTAGCATTATCTAACTTAGCGGTGTTATCCTTATGTAAGTTAGAGGTTGATAGCCTTATGTAACTTAACGGCCACTAGCCTAGAGCCTAGTGGTTGCTAGCCTTATGTAACTTAGCGAAATTGGAATATAAAAATAGCAAAATTGGAATCCAATAATAATGAAATTAGAATCCAAAAATAGCAAATTAGAATCCAAAAATAGCGAAATTGGAACTCCATTGCATCTAATAACAACAATATTGGAATCCAAAAATAATGATATTGGAACTCCATTGCATCCAATAACAACAATATTGGAATCCAATAGTACTACTAATGGAATCCAAGTAATAGTAATAATGGAATCCAATAGTAACAAAAATGAAATCCATTATACACAAAAAGTGATAAATTTCTACCAAAATTTGTAATATTGGAGTCTAGATTCACTAGAATATGTCCAGATTTACTAAAATAATCGTTTATGTGATCACCTCATTTCCCAATTTTAGTTTGAGGTATGGAAGATTTCCCTCTTAATCCATTGAAGGTCTCTACATGAGGTTCCTAAGTATAGTGATCTATGTTGTCAAAAATATAACATCAACTTGTATAAGGTCCGAAATGCTTCCTCCATTACCTCTAATCTTGGTTTGACCTCTAAGACAAATAACTAGAACCTCTACCCCTATGTACACCTTAACATGGTGAAAATGTTGTTGGTATTGTTGTTGGGGTCGAGGGGTAAAGGTCGAAGGTCAAAATCCACCCTTAGGTGGAGGTGGTACACCCTCAACCGTCTTGCATATCATGTACCCTTAATCGGATTTGTCCCTCTCTTGTCAAGTCTTAACCATGTTCTCTCTATAATATAGGCCTTCAACACAACAACGTCAAGGGTCAATGAAGTGTGCATATGGATGGATCTAGAAAGGTGGAGATTCAACCTCATATAAAGTGATGGATCATGATCTATTTGTTGTGCATGTAGTTCAAGTATATTAGACATCCAAAACCTCCCCTTTGACTCCATCACTATACCACATAACTATCACAAATTATGAAAATCATCAATGTGTTATTACATGAAACACTTATAACTATAGCATAGCCTAAACCACTCCTCGAAGGAAAATTTCCCATCTCACTGAATCAAATACTAAATAGAGATTTTTATCCTCTATCATCCACCACACTCTTGCTTCATCTCTTAGAAGATGTATCAAGTACCACATCATTAGTGCTTCTCAAATAGGTGCATAGTTTAAAACACATAATCAAATTGAACAACCATTCCTTGACCTTGAAACCACCAGTGCCTCCGTAATAAGTCAATAGGCGCAATCTCAAAATACCCCTAATGTGTTATGTTATGTACTTTCAACGAGCTCTATGTTTATCACGTGACCTCTATTTTTCCTATCGTTGATGTGGAGGACTCCCATTCATCTCCTTGTGTCAAGAAAATTTCTCTCTACTATGTCGTGGGAATCCACAAACCTCTTACATTTGAGGTCCGATCACATAAATTAAATAAATAAAACATTATAAGAATTAATTAAATACACCACATTTAAACTATATTATAGTGAAATTAAATAATACATGAGACAATATTTTTACATGAAAAATCGAATCGAAAAAACCATGGTGAAACTTCTCGGTGAGATTTCCATCTACGTGAGAAACAATTACAATCCAGTTAAAACACTCCATTCACCTCACACCTCTTCACTCGGTAATTCACCATGCGAATTCCATACCATTTTATTTACCTAGTCCCACGGTCAATATAAATCATTTGATCAAGTGTGACTTCTCGTGAAACACCCCATTTATTTAATAGTTGATTTATTAAAAACCAATTAAACCATAAACATAGAGTTTATATCAAATAAATTAAAATATATAATTTTCTAATTTATTTAATTATAAACTATAATTTATATACCTAGAACACTTAATATTAAATGTTTTAACACTCTCCCTTAATATTAAATGGGGATCATATGCCAATGTTACATATTTATACAACAAGATTTACAATCCTTAAACCATAGTTAAGGTTTAGGCTAAGCATATCACTTTTGAAGGATTTATACACCTTCATCATGCTAAACTTACCTTTTGGTACAAAATATTTAGAATCCATAAATCAAAAGTTATGATTTAGGATAAGCATGATTTATGAGACTACATCTCACAGTTTCTCATGGAAAATATATATCAACATCTCTAGGATCCTTTTATAAAGTAAGGACCTCCTTTACAACATGATGTAACATTACTAGACTACATAATAAACTTAGAGTTATAAGTTTACTAAGATCATAAAAATATCTTTTACAATTCTTTAATTTGGAGCATAAGTATAGAGGTGAAGGAGTAAACACAAGGTTGGTCATTAGGAGGTGGCATTTCCATGCACACTCCCCCTCAATGGAAAATCTGAAAGGCCAAACATTGCATGAAACTTGCAAAACTTTACAACACATAATGGATTCGTAAACATATATGTAACTTGATCTTCATTCAAGCAGTATTGGAGATCTATATCACCGCAGAGCACCTTCTCTCGAATGAAATGCATATGTATCTCTATATGCTTCATTCTTTGATGTTGAACTAGATTATTAGAAAGAGCAATAAAACTCTGACTATCACACAGAAGATGAGTACTTCCTTTAACTTCCATGTAATTTCTTCTAAAATCCACTTTAGCCACATGACTTCTTTTTCTGCTCCTATCATACTTCTATATTCTTCCTCAATAGAAGAGATGAAGATTGTTGGTTACTTTTTGTTGCTCTAAGTAATGACACCTGTACCAAACTTGAACACATATCTAGTTGTATATTTTCTATCTAACACAACACCAACATGGTTAGAATCACAATATCCATATAAACATGCATTATCATAATAAACATAATATAAATCATTATTGATTTCACTTTTAACCATATATAAATATTACATTAATAGGTTAAAAAAGTTGTATACCAACTTAAATGACAATATGTTTTAAAAAACTAACCATGTCATATTACCAATATATTGATTTTTTGAAAAACAACTTCAACATTTAAAGCTTGATTTTTTAGATGCAATCGATTGGACGTCTCAATACGTAAACAAAAGCATCTCCAAGTGTCATTTGATATGCATATAATACTATTTTTAGTAATCATATATTAATTTAGAGTTTAGAAATATTTTATCAACATATATATCTTCATTATCTACTTTAAGCCTTTTAATTTTGTGATAAGACTAATTTTTAACTAAGGCTTTAAATTTAGATAACACATTTGATTTTTTTTAATAAAGAATGACCAAATCATGCAAGAATAATCATAAATGAAAGTAACAACATACACTAAACCATTTAGGGAAGGAACTTCTAAAGGTTCTTTAACATTATTGTGGAAAATTCCGGAGGTTTTGACTTCTTACTACGTAAACACCCTTCACATGTTTCATGAGCATGAGAGATAGGTGGTAGACCAGTAATAAGGTTAAGTGAGACATGTCATACATGTTCCTAAAATTAACATGACCTAATCTTTCATGCCATAATTGAACATCATTCCTATTTTGAGTAGACAAACATGAAGCAAATGAAAAACCTTTAAAAACATATAAACCATTCTTTTGTATGCCTTCAACAATAGTAACATCTAACTCATTCTTAATAAATCATTTATCCTTTAGTAAAATTACACTATAATTGTTTTGAGTTAGCTATGAACAAGAAATAAAATTCATTTTCAATTCAGGAACATACAAAACATCATTTATAAAACTATTGAAACCTTTTTGCTTGTCCTTAACTATAAACATCGAGAATGGGATGATCACCTAAATAGTTTTGATCATTATATTCTCTAATATCATTTATAATATTATATTTATACAACATGTGCCTAGATGCACCACTATCTAATATCCATTCGTTTTCTTTAGCATTGATCAATGCAGCTTACAAGACAACTACATTAGATTTTTATTATTATCTTGATTCTTGTTTTGATTTTGAATTGATTTATTCCCTTTTTATTTTGAAATTTGGTTCATTTTTGTTTACCATGCGCCTCTTCTTTTTTGTGTTCAAATTTCCCACACTTCTACATTTTCCATCAAAACTGTCTCTTGAATTCCTCAATTTCTTTTATTTACTAAGGGGTTTGGTTTAAAATCTAGATTCTTGTTAAATGTAGAAAAGTTATTCTTATGATTTTGAGCGAGAAGTGTCTGAGTGGCATTCTCCTTTGAATCAAAGTTCGACATGACTTGCTCTTCTTGAATTAGGAGAACACTTAAAGTAGATAGGTCAGGAATATCTTGTTCAATTTGATATTTTGAATTTAGAATGGAAATGAAGTTCTTAAACCTCTCATGGATGTTCATTTGAATAATAAAATACAATAGTTTATCATGAATCAAATTACAATTACATCCATCTAATTGAGATTTAATATTTTTAATTTTTGCTAGAAAATTAACTACTTTTTCATCTCCCTTCATGGGAGTTGTCATTAACTCAAGAATCAATTTTATAATTTTTATAAATGCGTACCTTCGTGCATTGATTCTAACAATGTCCAAGCTTCACTCAAACTTTCCTGGTTTCCAATGTGAAGTAAGAAGTCATCTTGAACACTTTATAATATGATGGAAATTTCTTCATGCACCTTTTGTTGGTATGTGGATACATTGTATGTTGTTGTCTGTCTTTTGGTCGGTGCCTTCTATGTACCATTTACAATAGTCCAAAGTTTGCATGCCATGAGTTCCACTTTCAGTATGAGCGTACAAATATTGTAGTTTGACCAGCCCAACATATCTGTCTTATCAATGATAAAATGATTAGACCCAATTTTTAAACTTTCAAAAGTTCAAATGAGGAGAGAAAACAAGTTTATTATGGCAATTGAATGATTTAAAGCGTTTATTCTTCACTTTCAATAATTAAGTTCTTATGAAGGAAAAAAATTGTAATGATTTTTAGGAAGTCCCCTGTCATTTTCAAGTGAAAATGTGTGTCAAATTTTAGTGTTTTTGACCTCTTCCACGCCAAAATTGACCTACCACATATTCTTGACAAAGAACATATTAATTTAATGATAAATTTCATAGTTCAACCGATTTTTTTTAGTTTTTAAAATTAAATCCCTAATGTTTGACAGTTTCATTTACCTGACTGTCATAAGAATATTTCTATAAATTCCCTTTTGAAAATACGAGAATAAAAAACTACAATTTTTTTTATCCTCTCCAACAAAAATTCTTAAATATCTAAATAAAATTAATTTGAATTTTCCTAAAAATAATTTTCTATAAAAAAGTGTGGAGATTGAACTCCATATGAGACAAAGCTAACAACCGAGGTTGTTGAGTTTGAAACTAAGTTACATGTGAGTTTGAAACCGAGTTATATGTCTCTTTGCATATAACCAAATTGAATGTCAAACTCAAGGGTAAGCTCACATTATTAACAATCCAACCAACTAACTGCAACCGAGCCACATGCACAACTTATCACATTACATGCCGACACATAGAATTTTTTTCCATAGCCAAACAAAGTGTCAACGAGTTGGCTTTGCCAAGGAAACACATGTTATGGTGTTACCGAAGCCATATGAAATCGACCACCACCAAGATTAATAAAGCCTAAGTTCTTTTTGGCCCGCTCGATGTGGATTAAACTCCTACTTGTTAATAAAGTCAAATGGATGTGACAAAGGAATATGTCACAAGGATTGAGCATCGGAGGCTACCTCAACTCAATTCACACCAATGTATGGTGCCTCCCCTGCCATGGATGGTGCCTCCCCTGCCATGGACCATTCCACTTGCTCACCCGGAATCCCGATGTCACGCCGAAAAAGGCATGGGGACCACACAACTGAGCTCCATTGACGTGTATGGGGGAGGTGGAGGAAGTGACTGGATGCCAATTGTTAATTTTGAATTCTTAATGTGTGTGCCCCCTCTCCCTCCATGCCCAATGAATCATATGAATATGTTATGTTCCTTGGTATCAATTTTAATCTTGCATCCGAAATGAGGAGAGAGAAGCTCGAAAGGAAACCAGATAACGAGGGGGAAAGAACAAGACCACGTTTTTGAGAAGAATCCAAAGGGAGGAAGAAGCTCATTTCAACGAGCCATCAAAGGAGTTCGTTGTAGAGGACATCGTTTTTGCGTTTCTCTCCATTCTACCATAAGTTTCAAATCCCCAGTGTTTATTATTATGCCAAAGATAAGAAGTTGCTTGTGTATGAATAACATATATACATCGTTTGGTAATCTTCTCAGAATGTGAATGAGTTTATGCTACAAAGATATCAATATGCAGTGAATAATAAACCACAACTACCACATTCTTTCCCTTTAGCATTATAACACTATCAATAGAGTCATAAATCCGTGAATCTTGACAAGATATACCACAAGGCTTACATGATAATGGGTGCAGTATAGCCAAAAAGGCACAACCTTAACACAACTAGTAGGCTAAAACAATAGTAACACAACCACTAAAGCTTGTACCAATATCAACACAACTAGTATGGTTAATAGTCTAAGTACTACTACAAAACCATTAGGGATATTAGGTTTTATACTTGACAAAGTACAACCATTAAGTTTATTAAAAATGATAACTCAGCTAATGAGCTTTATCAAGAAATAACTTAGCCATTAAGACAATCAACATCCATATCAACTATAGGTCTACAAACTGGTTATTATGACAAAAATGTTACATACGTAAGGAATATAGTCATAGTAGGTCTAACACCATTCATATGTAATGTTTCAAACTTATACATTCATTTTAACAACATCACCGCTGGTATCTCGGCTTATATTGTGACTAAATAATAAAATATTTTGTGCTTCATATTTCTTGCAATGCTTCCCACTCACACCATCTCCTTCAATCTTTGTGTTGCCTCATCAACTACAAAACTCTTTCCAATCTTATGGCATGCTCACAACTATTTTTGATCATGATGTTAGTGGAAGAGTTACTTCCAGGGATAGTGGGAGACATCTCCCACTATTCTGGTCATAACTCTTCCTTTATCTTCAAACTGACTGCCACTATTAACTTCCCCACTTCCTCTTTGCATGTATTTGCTCGCCTTTCCTCCTCTAAAAATACTGATGCTTCTAAAATGTCAAGCACAACTGCAGTTAACAAGGAGTTCAATTCAAACAAATTTAGGGTTGGAAACTGATGCTACTCTCTTCCATGCTTGAGCATGCAAAGCCCATGCAAATATCAAACAAGATTTTGAGTGTCAATCAAGAAGGGTGAGTCAATTGCATTAATCTCCCTTGATTTACATTTTAGACATGAAGATTTTAGACTACGTGATAACTTATAAATTTGCATACTGAAAAAACTTCCTATTTGACTTGAAACTTTACAAGCCTTCTTTGCTACTGCTTCCTCACATATACATTAACTTGTAGTCAAGGGACTAATGGTATGAAATCCTTTAATAGCCATTGAATACTATTACAACCACCGTGTAGTAAAAAAGGCATGTATAATTACACAACAATATTAAAGACCCCTGAAAAACTCGACAAGTGTTGATGTGTTGATATGGCCAAAACAACAACGAATAGTAACAACCATCAACCAAGCCGAAACCCACCTCATAAAACAAGCATACATATTGATATGTATATAGTTGAAAGTCACTAAAACTATCAAAGGAGTCAAACACAATGCCACAGACATAATTTCATTGTGTTGCATTAAGCTCCATTTCTGGCCTATCTAGGTCTACCACTCTTGCATACCTGATACTGATAGTAAATGATGATAAAAATTTAAAAATAACTGAGATCTCATAATGAATGGTATAACAGAAAACAC
The DNA here is from genome assembly GCA_018340775.1 of Taxus wallichiana var. yunnanensis. Lineage (NCBI taxonomy): Eukaryota > Viridiplantae > Streptophyta > Pinopsida > Cupressales > Taxaceae > Taxus > Taxus wallichiana. The sequence continues at coordinate 179,818,934 of CM031236.1, read as the reverse complement.
ATAATGATGTGTAATAACACCATAAACTAACATTTTAGTTATTTATCCCTCTTTAGTTGCATGATGATGATATTGTGAAATATCTGGTATGATCTCTCCCTTGTAGGAATTGAGCAACAATAGTTAATTCACTCTATGTTCAAATGGCTGAAAGGTAGCCTTTGTTTGACCATGTTGTCAACATTGCATGGTGCATCAAAGAGCTTTGATGAGATATGTGTGCTATGAATGAATTTTTCTTGTTGGAATTTGTGTAAAAACTATTTTGGTGTTGTTGATTATAATTTTAAAAATCCACACAAACCTCTGGAAATATAATTTTAAAAATCCCAACTAAGTATGACTAAATAAATATGCGATATTGTGGGTGTGTGCATGGTTTTGTGCTTAAGCTAAGTTAGATGAATAATAACTACCACCTAAATAGTTCTATAACAAAGCTAATGACAAAATCTAAGCACCATCAAAGATGAGAGCTAAACAAGATTAATACTAAGCATAATGCATTAACTTTGAATTAACATGCTAAAGTATTTAAACCTCTACTTCTCTAGATTACCAAAAAATAAGTAAATGGACCTATGTAGGCTCCATGGCAATCAAATTAGTTGTTTTTGATATCCAAGAACCTAGGAATGGGAGCTTATCAAAGTTGGGCTACAAGACCCTTTTGACTCTTCCCATATGACCCAAGCACTTTGGCTAGAAAAGAGGCTTAACTCTTCAAGTGGTGAATTCTCAAGAATAACAAAGGAAAGCTTTTAGTCTATTTTCTATGTGCTTTGCTTTTTCTTCTCAAGGAATTTAGGTGTAAGTGTAAAGGTAGGAGGAGGGCTCTTTATATAGCCCAATGGATAAAGGAATCACTACATCCCTTTGCAGTGGGATAATAGGGATGTTGAGTTTAGTTGTGGATAAGGGGGTTTAGATAGGGTTGAGTTAACTTTAGGAGGGTTTAGTTTGTCCATTAGTGACTCATGTGGATAAAGGGGGCCTATTAATTAATCAAGATGATTTAATTAATAGATGTGCATCTTATAGAAACTTTTAGAGGAATATTAAGATGATTTAGACTAAGAAGGGGATTAAATCAATTAAATATTGATTTATTGGTTAAATGAAAGGGGAAGCTAATTAATTAATAACAATCAATTAATCTAGATAGGAGGGGGATTTATTAATGGAAGTTCATTAATTAGGTATTTATTGGATAGGCGACTTAATTAATTAGCGTAGTGTAATTAATTAACGACGATAAGAGCGAAGATGAGCGCCTTTGATGACTATTTTGCCAACTTGCGGGAAAGGGGATAATTAGCAAATTTAAGTGTTTTAAATTGTTCAGGATAAATTATAGGTGTCTACAAAGTGGGATATGTACAAATGGGAATGTGTGCAACATGAACTATTTCAACCTTTAGAGTTGTGAGGAGTGCAATTGTGACTATGTGAAGAAGTTTGAAGAAATTCAACTTTTAGAGTTATGTAGGGGTGTAAATAAAATTGAATTTGTGTGCCTTAAAACAGTAGACACCCAAACCCCACATATAAATAATTTATAATATTGTATCTACATAAACAAAGTACACTTGGCAGATTTATAAACTTTAGTAAGTGATTGGGAAAGTTGGCCTTTTTCCCAGCTTGTCGATTTCAATCTTTAGTAAGTGAAAACAAGGTGTATACATATACTCTACCCAAAGTTCATCACATGCCATTATAGTGTAATTTGAGATGGTGATTTGGGAAATGGACCTACTATACCAAAATCTAGGTAAATAACTATAAAGAAGTAATAACTTAAGAAGTTAAACATAATGAAATATGCATACCTTTACTTAAGTTTCTACGTTCAAGTGAATGGATGTTGGATCCATCATCTCGACCACATGTAACATTTTAAAAATTACTCATGGTAACCCTAATAATAAATGACTACAAAGAAAAGTATAATGCAATGTATACAAACGAGTATAAAAAGTAAGTATAATCAATGTAGATATCTCTCAAAGGTAAGGGTGTTAGGAAAGGTCCAAATACACTATAAAGGGAAGGCTAAATTAGGTCCAAATCCTGAGAAAGGTGTAAATATGTACTAGGCCAAGTCTAGATAGCTATAAAGAGAGGCTAAATTAGGTCTAGGAGACCCTAAAGACATACAATGTATATAAAAGGAACATATAACCTCCTTTCGACATAACTTTTTCTTACAAACCTAGATCACTTTGTGAGCTAGGTATTTTTTTGTGGGTTAGCTCTAGAATGGTCATTTATTTAATACTATTTTGAGAAAGGATCCCTATAGATCATTATTACCTTACATGCAATATCTTAAGTTTATTCTAGTTTGTCGATAAGAGATCTACAATTGTAATATTAGGGTAATTGATTTGTGGGTACACCCATGCTTTATGGCACTCAAGATGACATTGTACAGAGGTAGGAAGTAGATAGGTGGGCAAAAACCTCATATTGTTATAATCTACATTCCTACCTAGTGTGGTTGAGGGATGTATATGTTGCAACCATTATCGATATTTATAAGGCAATTATAAATCTTATGGTGACATGTGTATTTTGTCACAAGTTAGGTTAAGATGTTCCACTTTTTGTATAGCCATGTGTCAAGTGGTGCTAGATCAAGGAATAATACATTACATGAGTATAAATTTGGTACATTTGTACCATGACATTTATCATATATTAGCTCTATAAAATATGGTGATTAGGTTAGTGATTCTATTTTTGACACAGATTTATAAGATGTTCATGATGCATATACTAATGGGGAAACATCTACATATTGTCGCAAAGTTTCACTTATTTGTGTGTTTGGCTTGGAATTCATTAGCAAGTGATTATATGAGATTAAGGGGATATTATGTGGTGCTCGTATATGGGGACATATGATACATGGGCATATTGTCCAATTATAGTATGAGCTCGGGAGTTGACAAAAGCTCACAAGATAATTTTTATGGTGGGTGGATCCCCATTCATTCGAGCAACACTAGTGGACTTTCCTTAGTATCTGGTAAGATATGTTAAAGAGTCGTGAGGGAGACTACAAGAAGAACCATAGTTACTAGTTATAGTGTTGAGGCCTTGGAGTTATCTCCAACATTGGGGGAGGAGGCAGAGGTAACGAATAAACTCAGTGCTAGTGTAATGATATCAATATTGAAATATTATTTTAAGACTTAGAATGCCAAAAATGCTAACACTTGATGTCTATATTTATGGTGTTTTTTGACGATTTAATAAAATTTAACTTATTGCATATGTTATATCTAATTTTTTCCTTTTGAAATGTGAACTTTATTAGCTTATCCTAAATTATAAAAGGTGATCACATATTAGATAATCATATTCAGAGAAATGCTTATTCAACCTAAGGTTCGTATGCATTTTCATATTCAGTGTGGAAGAATCAAAGTCATGTGGTTGACAAAGTTTCTAGCTTCAATTATTGGACATGGGACCCATAATTTATTTATATTTGGAACTTTGTGCATCATAGGGTTTCTAACTTTGATATCCACTTATTTGCATTCTATTTAGATTTGGTGGCTCGTGCTTAATAGGGTGTCTAAGTCCAATTTCTAATCATTCATATTTTATTCAAATAGTAGGAATGCATTTGTTAGGTTTCCTAACTCCACAACATTTTTATATAACTTTTCTTAATATGATCAATTATTTCATTTCAATATTTATATTTCAACTTTTATACCCTAAACCCCGAACCTTGAGGCCTAAACCCTAAACCCAAACCCTAAACCCTAAGCCCTAAACCTTGAACCTTAAATTTTAGAAAATAATTATAGTTTTCATTATTATTATTAATTAATATATTTGAAACTGTAAGAAAAGGAAGCAATTTGATGTCATATCTATTACCTAATACTTTGTAAATAGGAACAAATCTATGTGCTTGATATACACAAGGACAAATATAACATGAAACTTTATCTTAAGTACAAATATATCGAACAATTGTTTGGAAGCATCTTTTCAAAACGAATGACGTGTTCAAATATTTTGTTTAGTATATAGACACTAAATAATAGTGTGAACTAGTTTATTATTACGATATTATTGTATTCACGTGTTTGTTAATAAATGATAGAGGATTCGGTAATTTCTACAATTTGCATTTATTAATCATTGGTATGAGACTAGTTAATTATGTTGATATTATGTTGGTATTGGTTAAATATGCATGCGATCTTCGAGCTGTTAGTTGTGATTTCATTGCTCTTAGTTGTTTTAAATTAAATACATTAGGAAAAGTTTGATTTCTTGGATGCATTATAGTTGTAAATATTGTGAATGTGGATATCATATATATATATATATATATATATATATATATATATATATATATATATATATATATATATATATATATATTAGTTGTTAAATATTGGTAATTGTAATGTTGTGAATGTTTAATGAAAGTTGAAGATATAAAAATTATGTGATATCATACTCTAACTCTCAATTTGGCATATGGGGACAAGTGCCTCTGCAAAGACAGGAATCGGTGCGTCTTTGAAGGGGCTTGCCCCTTAGGATGCCACATCGATATGCCCAACTATCATTGCGTGATGAAGGGGCTTGCCCCTTAGGATTCCACATCGATAGTTGGGTGGTATACTGTGTGAGCAGAGGTTTTTAAAGTCACTGCGACCCTCCACTCAGAAATGCACCCTCTCAGTAATATCACAACCGTCCCTTTTGCAATGGACGGTTGTGATATTATGGCAGGGTGCATCTTGAGTGAAGGATAGCCATTGGCATTTTTCGATACTTGAATTTGTCATGGATATTAGCTTTCTGATGTTGTGATTATTTTATCATAATGGATGATGTATATTTGATTTGACATGTATCATACTAACGTTAATTGTATATTTTTGTTTGCATGTGTGTTGTTGTATTCAGTTTGTATTTTGCGTGGTGAAAATGAATACACGAAGCTCAATTCCTCCTAATCCCGTAGGGATAACGTTGACAACTCCCAAATTCCAAAGGGAGGAATGCTTTAGGAGGTCCACATTTGTGGTCTATATAGACCATCATCATCATCAACCCCAAACCGAAAATTATAATGGTTAAGCCCGACTCAATTTTCCCCAAACCATTAATTTATTTGTCTAAGTTCGTACTATAGCGATGGTTAATATGGCTTGGACCGATGGATCTAAAAAATTGTGCAAAAATGATTTCACATGGAAGCAAAAATTGTGCAAAAAAGATCAAGTTTTTGCTGCTAAAAAAAAAAAAAGTTACTATTTTTTATGTTTTGTTCTAAAAAACTTATGACGTGTTTGAAAAAAACCTATATAAATATTTAATTTTTGTCGGATGTTGATTCACACCAACATAAATATATTTCATTTTGTTGTTCGAATATATTCTTGATTCACACGAGCTTAAATATGAAATATGTTTTGCATTGGATTAAATATGTTTTCCTTAGTATTAATATGTGTTTCTATGGATTATAGTTTTAAAATTACTAATGTTTAGATATTTTATAGCAAGTTTAGATTATTAAAATTCATTTATGTTAAAATTATATTTAGGTAGGAAATGTGTAATGGTAACGATTTTCTAATTCACTAAGTATGGGATTATCATCATTTGTCCAATTTAGGATTGTATTGGTGCAATTATCATTTCCAATCGTTTATTTCTGTGTAAAGAGTGTTCTAATATGAGTTCAACTCATATAGAGATGCACATGTAGCCTACTTAATATACATAATATAGAAAACCAATATTGTTTGAAAAGGAGTTAATTCTAGAGAACTCGAGTACTCATTGAAGCATGTAATTTTAATACTAGATATACATTACAATGGTTATTTAGTGAATAAACTATAACAATTATTAGAATGTCGTTCGCAATACTATAGGCTATAACAATTATTGGAATGTCATTCACAATACTATAACTAATCAAATGTTTATAGATATTGATATTGCAAATAGATTGAAATCTATCTATTCATAATAAACTAATCAATTTATTAAGTGATTTATTCAAATTTAATATTTACCCATTACATTTATAAACTCATAATTATAGGAAAACATATTTTAAAAAAAAATCTAAATTGTGTTTGTATTAATTATATGTTAGCAACATAAAGTTATCTATTCAAAAAATGAGTGGAATGGAACCAAACCCGTGATTACGATTCCAATATATTCCAAAATATATTTGCACTTTAGTCTAACATACGAAATATGAAGTTTTAGTATTGTAAGGAATACAATGTTTTAATACAATGTTTCCCAAAAAGAAGTCGCTCACGAACACATGACGTTAACTCATTTAGAGTGTATGTCTCTAGACAAAGTACTAACTCCATTGACTCTCCAATAAGAAATCGTTATTAATGAACGAACTTAGGAGCAAATGTTTTAGGGCCTTGTCATATGTTAAATTACAGATGTTTGTATTGAAAAAGTCAAATTAGAAGTGTTCATTCTATTTTTTTAATGTTTGCTTACGATATATTTTTGTCCATTGTAAAGGTAAGCATGGTTGCCATTTGGAGATTGGAAATTCATGGAGTGTCGAATACCTCTGAAAATCTTGCATGTTCATCATTCATATTATACGACCTTGATGGAAGCAAGATAGTAGAAAGAGGTACAATTTTCGAAATGCCACTATGACCTTCCACCAAGCTGAGTATAGGGCGTTGATATTGGGTCTTGAGGAAGTGATACACCACGATGTTCGGAACATTTGTGTGTTTTCTCACGATATGCTTGTTGTGAAACAAATGACTGGTGTATACCAATGTAACAATGTAAATCTTTCAATTCTTTGAGTTCAAGTGCTAGAGAGTGTATCTCGCTTTGTGAAATGTTCATACGTGCATGTAAAAGTTAATAGAGGTAGGTTAGATGTATGTCAAGTGTCTAGGGACACTATAAACCAAGAAGTGGTAGCTTTGCTAGCACTTGCCATGGAAGACATTTCAATATGATATATGTGTATTTCCTTTTTGTGTAATGGTAGACATACATTATTTATTAGATTGTGAATAACTAATATTATGTGAATTGTCTCTAGCATATATATTATATATTTTGTGGATAATATGATGATACATCATATAGTGTTGGTTGATAAACCAAGCATTTTGGATACATCATGCTTTATCCTATCTTCTCTTTTAACACACTTGTAATTCACATTTCATGTTTACTTGAAACATCTAGAGTCGAGTATCTAGTTTTGAAAAAAATAATGTGTGCGGCTAATTTCATCACAAATCATTTATTGTGCATGATTTTCTCAATATGAATGTAAAATATGAATAAATAAGTTCGTGCACCATTTGTTTCAGTTTAACTTGTTTTACAATGTGTCGCTTCAACGATGGTTATGACAACGCACATGAACGAAACATGCGGAAGCTCGATGACATGGGCTGATCCATGTTCACAATCCGTTCTTATGTTTTCAGGGAAGACATAAATAATGAGACGGTAATATATAAATTTGTGAACATTAATTGTTTGTCGTAGTAACAATTATGTCATTTGTTGGGATAACAATTATGAAATTGTTGTCTTTTCATACAGGTTTCTTCACATTCCATGATGATAATATTCGAATATGTGAACATTACTTCTTTTTCAAAATACTTAATATTTTATGTTGGGCTAATAGTTATGCACTTGGACTCCGTAGATACAAGTACCTTCACATCACATGGCGTGTACATTTTTCGCAAGTGTCACAGAGGAAGCAAAGGGAGATGATCCTCCAACAGTTGATGGCGATATGTCAGATGGTCCTTCGGATCCCATTCACTCAGATATCCATGAGCCACCTGTAGAATATAAAACCAATATGTTAATGGTCATATTCATTATGTCTGTCAGCATGGATCATGTGTTGATAGTGGGGATGTTAGGTTTTCCGAGTTGCATAGACTAAATAGACATCGCCAAGTAGAACACAATCTTCCCTCCATGTGGAACCTCGTAAGCATGGCCATAAGCATACGGGGAAATGATCACCTATCTCTCAAGATAGAAGCAAGGCATACGTGCAAAAGAGGGAGGCGGATGTGAACTACGTCCTGAGGCAACAATTCTACTTGCAGCGGAGGAGGGTTATCGATCAGTTTGCAAAAAAGAATGCAAATATCGATTCGAGGAGTTGATCCGAGAAGGAAAGAGGGAGGTGGATGATGCAATGAGTGCCTACGATTCAATGGAGATGCGAAAGGTGAGAGAGGAGCATTCATTGAGAGTGAGAGGAAATAAAAACTCAAATATTAGAACAGAGGTAAATTTAAGATTAGTATAGTATTTTATATATAATGTTTGGTTGGAAATCAAAAACTTGATATTCTGTCATGAATAGAAGCTAGAGAAGAGGGTGGAACAAGTAGCAAAAATGTTGACCCCCTACGAATGATAACGTAAGTAATTATTGGTCTTTCGTAAGTAAAGATACAATGTAGTTTTTGTGTATTTTTGTATATACTAACTGTAGGCATGCGTAGGATTATGACATTCCCTTGTGTCAACTCTTATGCCGATAGAGACACTTGATTCGTAGTGTGAAACAGAGAGAGGTAAAAACCACTTAACACGCACTTGAAAAATGTATGTTGCCTTATGTTGTTGATACTTTAATTGTCTTGATGGCTCAATTGTTATAGGTGGACGTTTGCGATAAGACGCCCCTTCTCAATCAACATGTGGTCTCGATATTATTGGAGAGATAGCTTCACGTGAGGTAAGAGAGGCGGAGATGAAAAATCCCGAGAGTTGAAACTTCTTTTCTAGTCGAGGAGAGAGAGGGTTGATGAGGGAGGCACGAGGAGAGGGACACAAACACCATTGCTGGTAGTACGAGAGAGGGTGGAACTGGACTGGTAAGTTATTGAATGTTCTCATTTGCTTTTCTATATTCTTTTTTGGTGAAATTAAGAAAAATTTATTAATGCAATTGAGATTGTCATTATTATAGGATTTTCTCCCGATGGGGCCAAAGTCAGGTTAATGTCAGATGATATGGTTGTCACGAGAGGAGTGGTTTGTGATAGTAGCCCGCATGCGAAGTGTCATGGCATCACACTCCCAAATTTACTATCAAAGTGATTATTTTTGAGGCCATTGTTCCCACTGCTCCATTGCCCTACCCTAATACATTTGCAAACACTTTGGTAGAGTGTGTCAAAGGGTTTGCTATTTGGGATCTTAGCGATATCAGACTTGACACTCCTGAAGAGGCAAGTAGTTGTAATGAATGATTTAATTTAATTATGTGTTTAATTGAGAGATTCATCTACGTTCACTTATTTACTATATGGTTGGATTTCAGGATGATGCGGTACAGGTTGAGATAGTGCACCATACTCGGATAAAGACATCAGATGCCCCACCCATTCTTGGCATCATGCCAAATTCATTCATAGAAATGAGAAGAAACGTATTAGATTTTATGATGGAGTATTGTCTGTCGCTAACACTAGGCAATGAAGGAGATGAAAACCTTTATGTATAACATTGATTGTGAGGAGTCGATTAGTATATATGTGTATATGATGATGATGTTACTTTAATGTGTTTGAGGTTTACAACTTAGTATTGCATTATTGATATATTGAATATGGTTTGTGGTTATGGGTTACATAGAGTTATCCATTTACGATCTGTTTATAATGCATTAGATGGTTTTTATTCTTGTTATGTGACATTCCATTTACTGTATAAATGATGATGTTGTCACTGTGTATCTGGTTAATGTATTAATGTGACTATGGATTGTGGATTACGGTTTTTGGTATGTGGTTACATAGTTGAGTTCTTATTCCTTGTATGCCTGCTTGGGTTTGACGTGTTCAGTAATTAATCGTAGATAATTCACAATTTTTTTTCAAATTTTGTGTATTATGGATTACGGCTTGTGGTTTATCATTACATAGTTGTGTTCTACATCCATGTATGTGTACTTGGGTTTGATGTGGTTATGAAACTTTCATATATATTTCATCCATGATAATATTTTGTTACGTATAAGTTAAGTGCATTATTTCCTTTCACATTATGTTTGAATGGTAACAGATAATAATCGATTGTTATAATACAGTTTATTTAGATGGCAAGACTAAAGAAGACTAGAAAGCGCAAGGCTTTGCTAGTGCAAGAACCAAATGATTATGAATCATTCGATAGTGACACTTATCCATTCAAAAAGAATGCAAAGAGCTCTACAAACAAAGATGTCGGTGCTACACAAGAAGATGAGCCTTCCTGTTAGTTCGTATGGATTTAGAAATGAAACTTGTAACAAAGAAGACAAAGATATATCAAAACTAGTGTGAAAGATTTGCATTGGAAAATTTATATTTTATGAAAAAACAAGGAAATATTGGATGAAATAGGAGAAATTTCCTCAAGGCAGATGGAGTTGGAGGTCGAGGTTCAGGAGTTAGAACTGAAATTAAGAATTGGGAGACAATGCGTGAAGCGGACAAAAAAGTGTTCGCAAATCATGTAGCAAACTTTAATACCATTCTTAAAACACATGAAGATCAGAAGGAAGTATGGAAGAAGATGTACATGCAGGCCAAGGTGGAAATTGAGGAAAAAACACCAGGCACTCCCACCCAAGACAATGATAACAAATGAATATACCAGTCATAGAAATTTTATATTTCACTTACATATTTGACAAATTTTACTTATATATTAGACATATATGTATAGATATTGATTATGTGGTATGCAAAAAATTAGTTATATTTGATGAATTTTTCCTTTTTAGCATAATAGATGATATGGATAGACGTATGTGGTTAAATTATGATTATTAGATGTATGTGATTTTACACTAATATGGTTGTTTTTAGTTGATGTTATGATGTGCACATTAATTAGTATTTAGATCATGTATTTCAATTGTTATATCTGGTATGTGATGTGATGAATAAGGAAGAGTAATATAAGTGTGATTAGAAGACAATTGTATATATGTGTGATGAGGTTGTTACTTTAATGTGTTTGACATTTACGATTTAGTATTACATTCTTGTTAAATTGAATATGGTTTGTGGTTCTGTTTATAGCACATTAGATGGTTTTTATTCTTGTTATGTGACATTCCATTTATTGTATAAATAATGATGTTGTCACTGTGTATATGGTTAATGTATTAATGTGACTATGAATGTGGATTACGGTAAATGGTATATGGTTACTTTGTTGGGTTTTGCTTCCGTGTACGGTATATGGTTACAATTACGTTTGAATGTTAACAAATATTAATTGGTTGTTTAAATACATGTTTAATTAGATGACAAGAAAAAAGAAGGTTGGAAAGCGCAAGGCATCACCAGTGCCGGAACCGAAAGACTATGCAAAATTCTATAGTCCCAGTACTAATGTGTTCGGAAAGACTGTAGAGAGCCCTGCAAATGAAAATGTTGAAGCTGGACAAGAAGATGAGTCATCCCCATCAGTTCGTATGGAAATAGAACTGAAACATGCAATGAACAAGGCAAATTTTTATAAAATCGAGCATGAAAGACTTAGACTGCAATATTTAAAATTGTCAAAGATAAATAAGGAATTATTGGACCAATTACTAGATGCTTCCTCGAAGAAGATGGAGTTGGAGCTTGAGGTTCAAGAGTTGGAATTAGAAATTAAGAATTGGGAGACGATGTGTGAATCCAACAAAAAAGTGTTCAAAAATCAAGTAGCAAGTTTTAATTCCGTTGTTAAAATTCACGAAGGTCACAAAGAATTATGGAAGAAGATGTACATCCTGGCCAAGGCATCGACTAAGGAAAAAAGTACCATCGCTCACACAGAAGACTATCCAAGTGACCTTTGACATAAAATATGACTTTGTAATAAAATGACACTTTCCATGTGACCTTTGACATCAAAAGGTGTTGGTTAAATGTATATTTTAGTTTTTAAAAGAGTAAATAATAATTATACCATCAAAACATACTAAAAATATTTAAAATGTTTAAAATGTGCAAGTATTGTGAATGTTACTTCTAGTTAATGTACATATTATAGAGAATTTGAATTTCAAGTTCTCATTGAAGCATGTAATTTTCATATTTGCGTATACTATTGCCTAATGGACATGATCTTAGTTTAAATGTGTTTACCATTCATTAAGATTACTAACCATCTTGAAACTAATTATACAAACCGATTCCCAAAATTATTTATTTTAACTAAAATCATTTTTTTCCCAATTTGCTCGACCACTGTTGAAACAACTTTCATTTAATTAATTATTATTAGATTTAGCTAAGAACATCCTAATAGAGACTACACCCCTTTTAATTTATTTAGGTTTCCCAACTTTAAGTTTTAATTTCCCCAACCCACTTAACTTTGTTCCTTATTCCAATTTGAGATACATTAGACTCTAAAAAAATGTAGGGTTAATTGTGAGCCATAGGATAGAAGCTATCTCAGCCCTTGATCTAATTTTGCCCTAAGAATGCCCTAAACATCCTTATGCTCTTCTCTTTCTCTATTCTTCTCTTCTCATTTCTGTTTTGTGTTGTCTTTTGGATGAATAGTTTAGATGGAGAAGCCTTGAAGGCTGGAATCATGGTTACCCACTAACTCCTCTTCATTTGTATTTTATTGTAAGTTTGAGTTTGATGAAAGCATATTATATATATATTTTTGTATTTTGTGTATGGAATTTCAAAGTGCTAAAAGCAGTTTTTTTTTTGGGTGATGGCGTGCGGGGTTGGTGAGAGACCCCAGGGGTAGGTCTAAGGAGATGGCGGAAGGGGTGTGGCCGAGGCGGAGAGCCGGTGCGGCCACGTGGGAGAGCGGTTTAGGGTGGGGTGTGCGTGTGTGTGTAGAGTTAGAAGAAGGAGGGGTTGGCGGTGTGGGCGTTGTGCGTGGGTGAGTGGTGGTAGGGAGGCCGTTTTTCAGGAGTGGAGGGGTTCGGCCCTCCCCCAAAGTTTTTTTTTTTTTATATTATATTTTTTTGACTAAAATTTAACATGTTTTTTTTTGTAATAGAAAAACTTAATTCTCTATCCATCAAACTTTGTGCAATATATTTTGTTTCAATGTTTAATTAACATTAAATATTATATTTATAAATCTACTTATATGTATGTATGTGTGTGTGTGTGTGTATATATATATATACATTATTTATTTTAGTAATAACAGGAAAAGTCATACATTTGTGAAATACAATCTCTATCTAACACCTGTACATACATTTCTTATTTACTTATTATCATGTATAAATACATATATATTTATATAACTAACTAGTTTCACAAACAATGTTAAAGAAGACCATTCCAAAGTATCCAGATTAAGATGAATATTGATTAAGTGTTGAAAAGGATTGTAGCCAAAATAATTCAACTAAGGAAGATTTGGAATGTATCTAGAAATTTGCAGAAGGAATACATGCTCAAAAATAAGTTTCTAAAAAAATCAAATCTTTAAGTTTCTCATGGAAAAGAAAAACTACTTTCATTCCATTCCAAAGATCAACCCTCAACACCAAATTAGGACTAGATTTATTTTTCAAAACTCTTGCTATAGAAATAATTCAGATTTTCAACATGAGAGATATTCAATAAACAATATTATTTTTTAAAAAAAAATAAAAACATACTTTTAATAAACCAACTTTCTTTCTTTATAAAAATGGACTTCCATCACATTCATATTAAAAGGATCATTCATTTTACAACATAATTCTTTTGAAGTAGCTTGAGGTCTAAATCACACCATGATTCCAAAATGTTTATAATACATAAGAGTTCAACATTCAAGTTCTCATTCCAAAATAATGAAGCAAGATCACAACTACAAAAAAGGTACTTTCAGGTTACAAGAAAAATTTCCAATCTTAAAGATAATACTTTCCAAGACAAGGAAATTTCCAAATAGTCACATACAAGAGATTTCAATGAGAGTAATACTTCACAAAATATGAGAGGACAAGGAGAGACCAAGATGCCACAAAACAACCATCTCTATACTTAATCTCCAACTTCAAGAGCTTCCAAGAATCCAACACAAGGAGAAAAGTCTTGATTAACCACCCAACATTAGGCATCATTACATGCCTTTCCAAGGTTGGAAGGCATGCTTAGTCTCCCCCAAGCACATGGGAAAGAGGACTACTATCCACAACTTACACAAGATGAAGGGTGCACTACTAACAATGATACAACCACACACAAATAGGACAAAATCCAAGACAAGACTCAAAATTTTCCAAGGTGGCAAGGAGAAGAACCCAAGTTATTCCTCTAAAACAATGGGGAAGAGAGGAGAGGAGTTCTCCAAAAGTTGTTACCAAGATTAAGCACAATAACTAGACCTCCATACCCTCCTTATTACTCCTATATCATTTAACCCCTCCTTATTCCTCCACCCTTTCACCAAATCCTTCTTGGAAGGATTTTCAAATCCTAAAGGGGTTTCCTTACCAAGAATGGGGAAGGAGATTCAAGCCAAATGAATCAACTTCCCCACCTCAACCATTCAAGGGGGAAAAATAAGACCCTACAAGGTTTGTCCATCAAGCCTTGAGGATTGAGAGGAAAATCCCTCTCTCTTCCCTCACAAACTCCAAAACTCCATCATGCCATATGATGGAGGGAGTAAAACAAACAAACAACAACCAAAATCCACATGCAAAATATATAAAAATTCAAGTAGCCCATCTAACAACTAAGATGAATACAACACATGTAATAAGACATAAGAGCCTACCTCAAGGAAATCTCTCCAAAAAGCTTTCCAACTTCAGATTTCTCCACTCCTTGACTCAAAAAAATCTCAAGCTCCAAATCCCACAAGCATCCCAAGCAAGAAGTTCCAAAAAAAAGTCCCTCTCTTTTCCCATGAAGGGGAATTTGAAGAGGAGCAAGCAAGAATCCTCACAAATGAGGAGGTGACATGTGTCACCCCTCTCCTCCTTCAAGGTCAAAGATGCCAAAACAAAATGAGAGAAGGGTAAAAATGTCTTTTTGCCCTCTTCTCTAAAATTCCCCTAAAAGTTAACAAGACAAAACTAGTGAAACTTTTAACAAGCACTCCAATCCACACCCCTTTACATGGATGTGACCAAACAAGAGGCAAAAAGGAGGAAAACTCCTTCTAGCCTTGAAATAACCCCCTACCCATTAGGTAGGGTCTAAGTGGAACTCATAATAATGTTAGGGAACTCCCAAACTAAAAGGGGTCCCCAAATGCCCAAAATAACCCAATTTCAGGTTTTGCATTTTTGTAATGGGTGGAGGGTGTGGGGACCACCCAAGGGTTTCTCATGTGACCCTAAACCTTGTGATTAAGTGAATCATTAAACAAAATCAAAATTTTAAAGAAAGTGGGATTATTAACTCCCAAAACAAGTTTACAACATAACAAATTACCCTAAACAAAATTAATAATTCAAGTTGCACAATACATTACAGAAATGGGGTCACTCATGGTGCCCAAAATAATAATCTCCTACACTAAGGCTTCACATTGAACATGGCTAGGACTCATTCTCCACTGGTACTTGATGTGGAATGCTTGTGCAAGATTGTGTAGCTAGCAATCCCATGTTCTCCTTTGTGACCTATCACTGCACACTCATTGCACACATTAAATGCACTGTCCAATACAAGAGTAAACTAGGCATCACTTCAATGCGAATAAATTCAAACATGTAAATTAATGATATCACCATCATCAACGTGGAATGCACAATCTCACACAATTCGTCGTATGTTAGGTATTACAATACATAAAAATGTCATATCACCATGCCATCATGTATCCTTATTAGCAAAATGATTACGTTACAAAATCAAGGTATGTGACTAAGCTAATTATCCAACATATAGGAATTAGGCCCAAATCGCATAGAAAAGTGTTAGTATCCACAATCTCAAATAAAATGTGTCAATCTACTAATCTAGTCAAATTGGAGCTACACGCCCCAAATCACCATACATGTCCATGAAGGCAAACCAACATATCATAATGTCCAAAATCCATGTTAAGTCATAACTGTGGTTTAAGAATTTAGCGAGTCATAGAATTTGGAAAATGTGGGAACTACATATACATTTTTCAATGGAATGATCTTAATTTAAATGTGTGTTACCATTCATTAAGACTACAAAATTGTTTTCATTGGTTCAAGTGTAACTTCTCATCTTCTCATAGTTTTTTTAATGTTATACATATTCGATGTAAATGTTTTAGTATAAATGTATAAATGGTTTTTCAAAGTCTTTGAAAAACACTTTGTACATTTTTCAATGTGTGGAATACACAACTGCTTTCTCATCGCATTGGAAAATCTCAACCCTTCTCCACTTGACAAGTAGTTGATATGGATTCAATGTTTACAACAAAGGAAAAGCACCACGGGTTTCACCTTTTAGAGAACGTGATCACGTTTTTCAAAGTGCTTTGAAAAACATTGTGCATTTTTCAACGTGGTGGAAAACGCACCCCATTTTCCATCGCATTGGAAAAACTCAACCCATATCCACCTAACAAGTAGTTGATGTGGATTCAATGTTTACAACAAGAAGGAAAAGCACCACGGGTTGCACCTTTTGGAGAATGTGATCACATTTTTCAAAGTCTTTGTTGTTTTCAACGTGGTGGAAAACACACCCCATTTTCCATCGCATTGGAAAAATTCAACCCATATCCACTTGATAAGTAGTTGATGTGGATTTAATGTTTATAACAAGAAGGAAAAGCACCACGGGTTGCGCCTTTTGGAGAATGGGGTCACGTTTTTCAAAGTGCTAAAAACACTGTGTGTTTTTCAATGTGGCGGAAAATGCACCCATTTTTCCATCGCTTTGGAAAAATTGAACCCTTCTCCACTTGACAAGTAGTTGATGTGGAGTCAATGTTTACAACAAGGAGGAAGAGCACCACGGGTTGCACCTTTTAGAGAACATGGTTCAAAGTGGGTTTTTCAATGTGGTGGAAAATGCACCCCACTTTCCATCGCATTGGAAAAATTCAACCCATATCCACCTGATAAGTAGTTGATGTGGATTCAATGTTTACAACAAGAAGGAAGAGCACCACGGGTTACACCTTTTGGAGAACATGATCACATTTTTCAAAGTGTTGAAAAACACCGTGTGTTTTTCAACGTGGCGAAAAAACGCACCCCTTTTCCATCACTTTGGAAAAATTGAACCCATATCCACCCGATAAGTAGTTGATGTGGAGTCAATGTTTAACAAGAAGGAAAAACACCTGCGGGTTGCGCCTTTTGGAGAATGTGATCACATTTTTCAAAGTGTTGAAAAACACTATGCATTTTTCAACATGGCGAAAAAACACACCCCTTTTTCCATCGCTTTGGAAAAATTGAACCCTTCTCCACTTTGACAAGTAGTTGATGTGGAGTCAATGTTTACAACAAGGAGGAAGAGCACCGTGGGTTGCACCTTTTGGAGAATAATTCGGGTTTTCAAAGTGTTGAAAAATTTTATACTGCATTTTTCAACGTGGTGGAAAACGTCACCCCATTTTCCATCGCATTTTTTAAATACTCTAAAAATAGTCAAAGAGTATGTCAGTTGTACACGTTCCATATTTATGTATTTTAAATATACGTAATGTACAATCTCATATACATGAATTGGCAATGTTTACAATTATAATTTAGGCCCACTCAACATGCCATACATTTACTTTCCAAATCTCAACCTGCTCATTCCGTAAGATACATCTCTTTGCATATCCATTGCATCTGCAACACAATGAATTAAATATTAGACAAGGTATCAAAGGATTTTTACCTTACATATAGTAAATAAATGTTATGATATTAAGGACATTCAATACACACCTTGTACGTAGATGCTAAATTGTTGAAAGATAAGCGGTGGCGGGAGATGTTTCAGCTGCATTTGAACCACCTGCAAAATAAATGATCAATATGTTAGTCTTCGCCTCCACAATTAAAATTTCTTGCGAATAGTTCACACTAATAGTTCAATGTTTTAACCTGTATGTTCCATTTGTGTGGTTTGTCTCCTCTTTGCATGATTTCCGTTGGGAAATTGGAAGCATTTGTAGTCTTCAACGTGATTGTTCAAATCTTCTACAATGATGGCCTCTTACTCACACTCTAGTGGCATTTTTTACTCGCACTAAACCATGGACACATGCGGGTGGTGGCAATCTCATTGACATCTCCTTTGAAAGCAACATCCAACATATTTGATGCTTCTAGGTCTCTCCTAAACCTTTGAACACATTCAAAGAATGTTTTTTTCTGTTCATCTATACTCAGTCGTGTATCGGAGAATGACTTCAAGAATTCTTTGGATGTGTGTTCCATAAAATTTGAATCGCTTTCTATCATCAAACCACCAGCCCCAATTGCTATTTTAGGAGTTCTTGTGACGTATAAGACATTATAGAAAATTATTTATTTATACACTAGGTTTTTCAATATCATTGTACACATGAATACACAATGCCACCTAATCATAAATATGCATGTGCGAACATTATCATTGGCATCGATTAATTGATTGAAGGCATTAACAACTAACCATCAACTATCAGTGAGTGTCGAGGTGGCGAGGAGGGGCCATCCCATAACATGCCATCGTTTATAGTGCTTGTCTCTGCATAGGTATTGGTTGTTGCACGAGAAATGAAAACAATTTCAACATGATGCTTTTTTCATTACAACTTATGCTTAGCAATCTATATCACTACTTGCCACATACGATGACATTAAATTACCTTCAACTTCTGTTGTTGGATACGATGAAGAGGGGCCGTGTTGGAACGTGTCTTCATTTACCCTACTTGTCTCCCCATAAGTATTGCCTCCTGCACATGAAATGAAAATAAATTCAACATGATGCTTATTTCGTTATGACTTATGCTTAGCAATCTACATCGGTAACATATGATGGCATTGAATTACCTGTCACTTCTGGTGCTTGATATGATGACATCGACACATATTGCTTGCGAAAATCCAACGCCTTCAACACGTGCTTACATGTGTTTCCTCTGATAGCCCAAGCACATTCGCATACGTCCAAGGCTCTGCGCATTGCCTTACCAAATACCATGTGCTTCTAGTTGTTTGGCTCCTCACCCACAATTGATTGCAATCAGGTGTAATTGCAAGGCAATTTGTATTAGGAATACTCTTTGCTCTCTCAACCACTTTGTCAATAGATGTCTTTCTTTTTTGAAATTGGTCAAGAAGCCAAATTTTTGCAACTTCCTCTTGTGTTTGTAAAATGGCTCCACCTTGTACACAAGTGTGTAGAACAAATAGTCCATCTGGCGAGTACATTTATTTTGTCTATCACACAAGTATCTAGTCTTCAAAAAACAATGGTAGGACTTGATGGATGTGTTTGTTTCTTGATTTGCATGGGAGAAGTTTCTAAAATTTGTTGCCCACATAGCTGTCAAGTGACACGGATTGAAAATCAGTGACATTATAAACCAAGAATTATAATTGATGATAATTAATAAGGAAACACACAAAGGATCGCACTCACCAACACGTTCTTTTCTCTCACACCATGTATTCTTGAAGTACTTGAGGAACTTAGTTTCCTCTTTGAATTCATTAAAGAAGTCTTGAATGATTCAAAATGTGTGCTCATGATGCATTTCAGAACCATACATGATGGTACCTAGTCTCTTGAAAATATTCCACCTAGACTCCTTGCTACAATACTTGTGCACGTTTTTCAACCATGCCTGTGCACATGCCATAGGCATAACACTACACGACAACCAAAAACACACATGATGGCTTAGATTTTAGCCGACGCATCATCCGTAATGAATGCATTGATCTACCAATCGGCACGAAGGTGTTTTCCTCGTTTTTGGACTTCCGCCAACCACCCATAAATATCTTCAATTTTATTCCTCAAAGAAATGGCCCATGCTATGAGAACCCCATCTTCTTTCTCCTAAAAACAAGCAATGTGTATAATTGGTACTGCAAGAAATATGACATCAAATGGTAACATGGGGTTTAATATAACAGAAAGGGAATAACATTAATGATATGTAAATTACACATCATTTCAAAATTCATTCCAATTACTTACGCCATATTTGTTGGTAGAAAATGTCGAGTCCATGGAGATTATGGAATTGTGTGAATGTTGAACCATTCTCTCACACATCCATGGTGTTTGTAACCCCATAATGAATGGAATGATGGTTCTATTTGGGCGTTGATAGTAGAAAAATATGTCTCTTTCCTCCGCATGCCATAAGTTCATGCTCATGGCATCATCGATATGCTTTTGAGACCTTCTGCAGTGAACTCTTTTCCATGCATTCACCATGTCTTTTCTTGTCATGTATTCGTCCCTCTGCTTAATATACCCACGTTTGATGGATCCTCTATATATTTATCATACACCATTTCCACGGTGACTCCCATTAACAAAAGAATCTTGATATAAGTTTTGCATTCATTTGATAAGTATGGGGCAACATTCAGACGAGGATCATTAATGGTATTTTCGTTCCTCCCATGACAACACTCACCATTTACATCACAATGAAACAAATGGTTGTATAATATTATGGCCGTTGTCGGTCTCCCATAAAAAACCTTCACATTGAAATGACATTGGCAACCCCTTTTAATTATACACCTACTCACTTTGTCACTTGTTACTGACTTATTTCTATTGTCGTCTGGACCATACGAACACCAATAGCTGCATTAAAAATGGTAACATCAAATGCTATACAAATGTTTATGAAAAGAACGTACAAAAAAATAATTTGTTAGCGAATTTCCAAACCTAGAATATGACTTGGTTGTATGCGGTTTTGGATTTTCTATATTTGTTGACTTGTGATTTGTGCGGGCGAAGGTAGTATAATTTTTTTGTAAAATCTTCCCCCTTTAGAAATGCATGTAGTCTTGCGAGCGGTATGGCGGCACAAATGTCGATGTTCGGCTCATCCCCTATTGGTGTCCATTCTAGGTCATCATATGAAAAATGACTCTTTTCCTCTGTAATCTCTTGGACATGAAGATCGATCATGCTCTGCCATTTGGGCCTCCTTCCCATCCTAAAAATTATTACATGCAATTTTGTATCATTAATGAAATAATTATTTCATACTTACCAAAATAAATTTTGACTTGTGATTCATCATCATCAACATGAATA
This sequence comes from Taxus wallichiana var. yunnanensis, assembly GCA_018340775.1. NCBI lineage: Eukaryota > Viridiplantae > Streptophyta > Pinopsida > Cupressales > Taxaceae > Taxus > Taxus wallichiana. The sequence goes on along the minus strand of CM031236.1, from coordinate 179,797,713 downwards.
CCATCTTAAAACATTGGAAGCATTTGAATTTTTGTCTAATTCAAAAGCCACGTGTATAAAAGACAATATTGAAATGCAAGGAAAACAACAATTTATAGGACTGCCTACTACTTCCAGTGCACAAGCATATCACAATATGGTCATCTATAATGTGACAAAGAATGCGACATAATAAATATAATGAGACAAAGATTGTTACAAAATTAATATTATGTCAAATACACTTATTCAATGTGGAGAGAAACTTCCATATAAAATATTATTACATTTAGCTAAAAACAATAAAAACTATCGAAACAAGAACATGTTTATTTAAAACAAAAGTTACAAATAAAAAAATTAAAATATTAATAACATCTTTAATACACACACACACACACACACACACACACACACACATTTTATGCATGCCAAAACACAATAATTAAACAACAATAAAATAATAATTATCGCAACACCCACATACCGTTCTTTTTCAAAAAAATGAACTTACAAACTAAAATTGAGGAATACAGATAATTCAAAATTTTCACACTTTTATTTGAATATAAGAATCGGTACTAAAATTTTGAATCGTAATAAAAATTATTTGTTATACATTCTGAACAACTAGTATTCATTGGCATATTGAACTATCTATAATATACATATAATTTATAAATTGTTAATAAATTGATGACTATTTTTAGGAACTCTTGTAGTTTTCAAACTTTTTATGTGAACACCCTTCATCTTCAGTTTACGCGGAAGCTCGTATTTTTGTATCTCTTCATTTTACAAATAGGATCGGGAGAAATTAGGCTCATGGTATTCATATTCACTGCACAAAAGAGTAACTAGTACAAAACAAAAATATACAATTAACATTAGTACGATACATGTCAAATCAAATATACGTCATCCAATATGATAAAATAATCACAATATCCATGACAAATTCAAGTATCAAAAATTCCAACGGCTATCCTTCACTCAAGATGCACCCTGCCATAATATCACAACCATCCATTGTAAAAGGGACGGTTGTGATATTACGGAGGGTGCATTTATGAGTGGAGGGTTAGTGCGAGTGACTTTAAAACCTCTGCTCAACACAGTATACCACCCAACTATCGATGTGGAATCCTAAGGGGCAAGCCCCTTCATCACACAATGATAGTTGGGCATATCGATGTGGCATCCTAAGGGGCAAGCCCCTTCAGCACGCACCGATTCTTGTCTTTGCAGAGGCACTTGTCCCCATATGCCAAATTGAGAGTTAGAGTATGATATCACATAATTTTTATATCTTCAACTTTCATTAAACATTCACAACATTACAATTACCAATATTTAACAACTAATATATATATATATATATATATATATATATATATATATATATATATATATATACATATATATATATACACACATATATATATATATACATACATACATATATATATACATATACATATATATATATATATATATATACATATATATATATATACATATAGATATACATATATACACATATACATATAGATATACATATATACACATATACATATATACATATATATATATACATATACATATATACATATAGATATACATATATACATATACATATACATATGTATATATGTATATCTATATGTATGTATATATATATATATATATAAAATACATATACATATACATATAGATATACATATATACATATGTATATGTATATGTATATATGTATATACATATACATATACATATACATATATATATATACATATATATATATATATATATACATATATATATATATATATATACACATATATACACATATATATACATATATATACATATATATATATATATATATATATATATATATATATATATATATATATATATATATATATATATTACTGATTACCCGATATAGAAGCATAAATTTGTTCTTATTTTCTTGTATTAGGTAATAGATATTTTTCATCGATCTCACTTATTAACATACTAGTGTAATTCCTACTTATTCTTGGAAAGATTATATGATCACTAACTTCATTTAGATAATATTGTAGATTTGATTTGTATTCCTTCCACATAACAAAACATTTAATTTTTTTGCATGATTGTTTATATAAAATGAACAATAAATTTACAAATTGTTTATAACATTAACATAACATCTCTAGAAGTATTAGCTAAAAGTATTCTAATTCTAATGATGAATGGAAACATAATATTAGCTATAATTATTCTAATTCTCTCACCATAAATAATATTAAGTCACCCACATTAAATTAATTTTGGACACTTTAAACACTTATACGACACCTTTAACACTAATTAGTCACCCCACATAAAATAATTGGGATACACTAAACATTAATTTAACACCCTAAAGACTGATACAATACCCTAAAGATTGATGTGGTGTATCTTGTTTTGAAATTATAAGATAGTTTATAGTATATGAAATTAATATATACTTTCAGTGTCAAGGTTTATAAGGTCATTAAGAGTATATGAGACTATTTCTTATTTTTAGTATTTAAGTCTATATTTTGTATTTCTGGTATATATAAGAGTCTATATTTTGTATTTTTGGTATATAGAAGATATTTTATATTATATGTGACCACTTTGTATAAAGTGTCTTTCGTGTGATTCAAACTTGGAACTTCTTTTTCAAAAGTATGAGTTCTTCATCATTCAGACTCACTAGAGAATATATTAGAGGGTAAATTTTTTAAAGTTGTTTATGTGTTAAGTGAATCATTTTATCTTGTGATTATTATCGACAAATATTTAAAAAATTATTAATGTCACGATTATTTAGAGGCCATTTTGAGATAAAACACACAAAGGTCAAATTCCAAAAACATTATAGATTTAATTTAGGAGATTGATCGGTTTAGGAGATTCATGTAGTGTTATTGAGTCATCAACTAAAGTTAGCCCAATTAACTATAAGATCGTGTTACATGTAGTGTTGTTGAGTCATCAACTAAGTTTAGCCCAATGAACTAAAAGATCATGTTACATATAACATGACTCTTGTTCAAATATGTTAAAGTGAGATCTCTCTTCCATGCATATAAGGGCGCACTCATGGTTATGAATAATTTAAAGAAATGATTCTCAAGGGATTCTCTACCAAATCCTTAAAAGTCATGAAATTTTAGAGGTGGAAATTAGGCAACTTATGTTAGACAAGACCAATATTAAGCTTTTTGAGGTTTACAATTTCGGACCATAATTTATGAGGGCATGGTAAGTAGGCAATGTGTTGCGATAGAAAAGATCGACATTAAGTTTTGCAAGGTCATAACAAGATCATAAAAGTATTAGGATAGCAATTAAGCAACAATTACTTTTGTGGGGCTATAATAAGGACACCAAAGTTCTAGGATGTAGCAATTAGGTAATGTGATATGTTTGGACAAGACCAACGCTAAGTTTTGTGAGATTACAAGATTATGTTAAGGACACTAACTCTAGAGGAGGAAGCAATTAGGCAACGTGTTATGTTGGACAAGACAACCACTAAGTTTTGTGAGGATGCAACGAGGATGTTGAAATCTAAGGGTGTCACATTAAGGACACTAAATTCTAAAGAGAGAACAATTTGTGAATCACAATTAAGCAATATACTATACATACATCTAAAAAAATAAGGTTTGGGATTCTAAGTTTTGCAATATAGGTCCATACTAAGTTTTGTGAGATCACAATTAAGCAATATACTATACGTTGTAGCACTACTTAACCAGTAAGAAGAGGGAATTAAGTGAGACAACCCATATTAAGGGGACTCACAACTAAGCCTCATGTCATGCCAAACAAGATATTCCAATAATACTTGGCTGGGATGGAGGAGGTGCATGTATAATTAAAATGAATAGACCCCACAACTCAAGTAACAAGATACTATATAGTATGGGTACTACCACAACTTATGCTCCTGTGTATCTATCTAATAAACATAATTGGGAAAAATGGCCACATCATGTAGCGCATGTCATGTGGGATGGTAGGCATGGCCACAAAATGCACATACATGAGTGCATTTTCAGTGGAGGGTAGCCATCTCCCCCCAGGTCTCCCTCAGTGTGGACTAAGTTTGTTAAGAAATAACCTTGACTCGCTAAAATGCCCTAAATAGCGTCTTCTTGATACTACTTGTCAATTAGAGGTTGAAATTTATGCCCCTAGGGTCTACCTAACTCCAAACTAAGTTTATCGAAAAATAACCTTATTCACAAAATAAGAAAAATAAAATTCCTAACCTGCATCCTTATTAGTGTATTAGTGTGTAGTTGAATAGAATAAAACTCACAACCTACACCCTAATTAATAAACTAAAAACTCTCCACACACACACACACAAACACACACACACACATATCACTTGCCAGGACATATCTAAGGATGAGTCATCAGGACCTTTTTGGATGACCACCACATCTTGCGAGAGTTAAAAAAATGTATTTCCTAGTGAGTTGACAATTATTCCCTTGTAGTGAGAGATCAATTTTGATATTGACCTAATACTAGGAGAAGAACCCACCTTATAGGATTACCACTTTAAAATGCTATGATTTCAAGATGTAGTTGGAGGGTTTATTTTAGAAATTCCTCATATTTACGAGTGTGTCTCGTTGGGGCACACATGTTATCTTCATTAAAAAGGACATATATTTGAGATTGTACCATGATTTTATGCATCTAAACAAGGTGACAACAAATAACCATTATCCTCTTCTTAGGATTGGTGATCTTTTCGATCATATGAGATGTGCTATTATATTTTCAAAGATAGATATGCAACTCAAATAGAGAATGCGGAAAGGGTGCTAGATGTTTTCCATTAAAATTAGTGACATTTACACATTAGGTTCCTCGAGTAGTGTCATTAGGGACATTTATAAGAACGAGGAGTAACCATAAATGGCTATGCGTAGCCTTCACTTTTGCATTGGGATAGTTAGAAGTGATACTTATGATATATCCTTGATGTGTAGTCCAATTATATCACATTTCACATTTTTTCATATCTCTACAATCATCTTTTATAACCTCTTTATGACATCACCTTACCATCCTCTTACAATCATCTCCATACCTCCTTTCAACACACACACACATACCTTCATCATGTCACCCTTGACAAATCTGAAGTATTCTTCCATTAGATTAAACTTATTTTTTTACCTCGCATGATTTTGCATTGCACGTAGCCAATGGTATTGATCATGGTCAATACTATATGGCCTATAATTTTTAATAGTTGAGGACATTGACCATGGTCGATATCATCGACTAGCGGTAAACTACCATGCCCCAATCTTGAGAACTTTATATACATAGAATTTGACCATTCATTCCAACACATGATCATCACTCATTTTCTTTACTGGCACTCGACAATATTCCCTCAAATCCTTAAAGGTATAAAAGTTAGTCTTACTTGTTTTTCTTGGAGCCTACACTTGGAGCATTGGGTACTTACAATTTCAAAGCATAGGAGATGTACTTATTATGGTTTTCCCAACCTTTGGAGTCTTCAAAAATATGTTTTCATAGGTACTCTCTTATTCATATGTGATCCCCCACATCAACTCTCTCATAAAATGATGCTAACACTGGAGGGAATTTAATGTGCCCATAGTGTCTACAAGTAGAAAATTATTTATAACCTCTCTTTTACTTTATGTTATTTCATTATCGAATGTTCTAGGTTAGAGTAGAGAAGCATAATAGTGATCTATAACATTATTTATGTATTGGATCTTGCCTTATAACCACCCTACGGGATGTACAACCTATTAATCCTTACAACCTATGTTTACAACCCAAGAAAATGAATCCTTATCTTGTTGCATCCTAATTACAACCTATTATTATCAAATTACTATCGGAACTAGTTAGACGCCACTACCCTATCCTAGATCTAGGATTTGAAACACTACATCTCCTATAGAGTGTGGACTATCATCTTCCTAGTTCCATGTCTTTTGCAACTTATAACATCAAGGTGTGCATATTTAGCGTAGTACCTCTCATTATCCTAGTCTAGATTACTTATTATTGAGAGATGAAGGGTATTTTATTAGGCCATTCTTTACTTGTTTACACTCTGGTGAACCAAACGTGAATCTTACTCTCTCTGTTGATTGAGTCACATTCACATTTCCTTATTTTATCTCTCATCTTTTTAAATCTTCTTAGAAATTTCCTAAATATTTTTAAATCTTTCCTAAATCTTTTTGAATCTTTCCTAAAGTACTTCAACATGAATTACCTCTTTAATTATCAAAATTCTCAACAAAATGGTGATTACAAAAATTGGGATTCCTCCCTTAATCCTACTTCCTACTACAATCACAATATGTTCGACACCAATGCTAAGGAAATAACTAGTCCATACGAAGGTGAACAATAAAAGGAATAATCGATCTAATATAAACAGAATTTGAGTAAGAGCAAGAGAACAATGCATAATATGTTTATACTCCCACTATATACAAGAAATCATCCGAGCCTACCCCAATTTTTTTCGATCAACCTCTTGAGATCATTGCTTCCATATGGAGGCCTCTGATGCCACTTGGGGCAACTCTTTTGATACTAATCCTTCTCATTTGATATGTAGTAACACAAATACACCTCAAAATCCTAACCAAATTTCTTCTCTAAATCCTCCTAATAATCTTGTTGAAGAAAATAATATTCATGGGGATACATACCTATCATGGCCCCTTAGAATTAAATAGGTCTTTATCTATTAAGATTAACTTTATATAGAAATAACATCGCTTAAATGAATTTAATTAACACCGAATAACTATCTTCAATTAATTATGAGTTAATAGGTATAACCCTTCATGATTAGTATTGATCCAATTTTATGGCATACTAATCAATTCATATATATCAATTATATCATATCAATATCAAGTATGTGGTTATATTAAAAGATGTGTGGATAAATTGTAAACAAAGTGAGAAGAAGATAATGTTATTTGGTTTTGTAATAGTCTTGGTCCCCTGAACCGAATTATTGTAAGTTCTCTCTTAATATATTAATAATAAATGGGTAATACATTTATCTCGTGGGTTTTTAATGTATAAAGGTTTCCCCCTATAAATCTCTATGTTATGTATTGCGTGTTTTTCTATTTACGCATAATTCATTCAACCCATTCAATATTAACATGTTATATTAGGTCTTCTACCATTTCATTTCCTTGTCAAGATTATTAATAACAATAAATTATGAATGATCTTAACTATCCCTGATATGGTATTAGAGAAAAGTTCTATGTTACTAAGTTTACAGGATTCAAGTTTGTAAAATTCATCATAAAGAGTAAGGAGAGAATGATATATATTATATCTATATATGCACAAAATTTGGCGCACATGTGATTAAATCCATGATTGTTATGATCTATTTTCTACTACCAAATTCCTATGCAATTCCAAATTTTTAATTTGATTTCTTAGTTCTTTTTGAAAAAATATGACATTTTTTTTTGATACAAAATAAAATTATATTTTTTATATAAAGAAAAAACCATCATTTATATTATTTTTATTTGAAAAGATATCTAATTTGTGTTCTATTTATGAAGTAACTAGACTGCCAAAAATCATCATACTCATCCTTGAAGTGATGACCACTACTATCAAGGGAGATAAAAAAGCCGCCATGAGTGGTTGTAATTTACCTTTGCTAAAATAAAAAATAGTAAGTGTCAACTAGATAGTTGTAAATGTAATTTGATTTAAGATTAACTTCCCTATTTTATCCTACAAATGAATATTCACGAAAAGTTTAGGAATTTTATCTCTATCCTCATATCCAAATATCAAAATTAACTTGGACATTCTTGGTTTAACAACATTATCTCGTACTTCTTATCCAATAAGAATATGTGATCAAAATATTTGTTTCCAAAGAGAATGCAACCCTAGCTCTTCTCACTAAAAAAAAAAAAATTGTTCCAAAAACAATGGAACTCAAGCATTATATCAAATTTTTACTCAAACTTTAAATTCTCTAATAACTACAACAACAACAATGATATTGACAAGAATTTTAACACAAAATACAAAGTTAAATTTAATCGAGTTGCACTCTTGATAAATGTGGAAAATTTAATCGGAGTTGCGAAAATTTGGAAAATTTGATCAAAGATGAATATTGTTATCAAAATAAGAAAGAGTAAAATACCAAGAAAATGTATACATAACAAAGATAATATTTTTTTAATAACAATCAAAAGAAAAATCAAATAAGAATCAAAACCCAAACAAAACTATTTCTTTTTACACCGCACTTTCTTCCTCGATGACAATGATTAGATACTATGTAGTGGTACCTCGAAACACATGACTTATATGTACATGATATTCTAATCGATGTCAAAAAATGTTGTGAAAGAGTCTATTTAGGAGATAACTCAATCATAGAAATAAAAACTCAAGGTAAAGCTAAAATCTTAAATGGATTTATTAGCAATGTTTTGTTTGTTCCTAAACTCAAAAATAACCTTTTATTGTGTTCTCAAATTACACAAGATAATTTCATAGTAAATATTCTCAAATATTATTGGTTTATTAAGGATAAATATGATTTCATTATTGCTCAAGGAATTCAAAAGAATGACATTTATATCTTTAACAATTTCTCTAATGGGACATGTCTTTCCTCCAAAGTAAGAAACAAAACTTAATTGTGGCATGCAATACTGGTCACCTTAACTTTAGCATTTTTGACATTTCTAAACATAACCTTGTGATAAGACTAAATAAAATTTAATCTAATAAAAAAACTTGTGAAGGATGCTTACATGCTAAGCAACACAATCAATCCTTTCATAAACATTATGAAACAAATTCATCTCATCCTTTAGAACTTGTTCACAGTGATGTAAGGGGACCACTTGAGGTATCCTCTCTAAATGGGTCTTTGTATGCCTTCGATTTCATTTATGATCATGGATCTACTTTATAAAGAAAAAAATATGAAGTTTTATCTAAATTTAAAGGATTCAAAGCCTTAATTAAATACATGTCTAATTTAAAAATTAAAAGATTAAGAATAGATAATGATGATGGATATATAAGAAAATATTTTGACACTTTTTTACATTTCTTGTGTAACTCAAATAGAGTCAACAACTCCATGTTCCCCTCAACAAAATGGAATTACAAAAAGGAAAAGTTGGACTATCTTAGAAATGGAAATAACTATGATTCATTTTACTAAATTTTTTAATTTTTTTTTTTGAAGCCAGAACATTTTTGTTCACATATTTAATAGGATTCCAAAAAAATCCCTTCACCTAACAAAATCACTTGAAATATGGGCCAAGAATATTTCAAATACTTTTTATCTCAGAATAGTTAGTAGCCCTGCTTCAATTTTCATTCCTAAAGGAAAAAGAAATAAACTTGATCCTACCTCCTACTCTTACATATTTGTAAGTTATGGAGGAAGAACTAAAGGATTAAGAGTTTATGATCCATAAAAATAAGAGATCATTGAAAATGTAGAAATGTTCAAATTCTTGAAAAACCATTTTGTGAGTCCTCTATAGAACCCTCTTAAGTTTCTCTTAATGAAGAAACTGATGACCTAGATGAAGATGATCCAAATTTGGACAATATGAATAATGAGTTTGAGGAGAAGACATAAAATTTTTATGACCAAACCAAAATACCAAAATGGGCATAATGTTTATTATAAAATTTTAACCTTGAAAATATTAACAAAATGACTATAATTCAACATACATATCACACCCTAATGATTTTTTTATGAATGCCAAACTCAATATTTTGAAGAAGCTAACCAAAGGTGAAATGTAGATGGATACCATGCATTTTGAATATGATGCTCTAATTAAAAATCAAACATGGGAACTTGTCCCTCCACCATCAAAGAGAAACATTGTTGGATCTTGACAAATTTTCAAAATCAAATACAATTCCATTAGAGAAATTGGCAAATCCAAGGCAAGGTGAGTTGTTCATCGTTTACTAAAAAAAATCAAATGAATTTACTGTGTAGAAACCTTTTCCCTTGTTGTAAAAATGAGGATTGTAAAGATACTCATTGCACTTGCAAATATGGTTGAGAAATTTACCAAATGGATGTTAAGAATGTATTCTTGAGTGGTGATGTGGAAGAAGAAATTTACATAACTCAACCTAATGGATTTGAAGAAATTGGTAAAGAACATTATGTTTATAAGTCAAAGAAATATCTTTATGGTCTAAAATAAGCTCCTAGAGCTTGGTACTAAAGATTAAAAAAAAATTATTATAAAACTATAGAATTTACTAATTGTTACTTTTTTTTTTTTTGGTAAAAATAGAAGAATAAAATTATTCTAATTGTACTCTATGATGATGATCTTTTCATAACTATAGTCACGATAGCTTTATTCATAAATATAAATCTAAACTATGTCAATAATTTGAAATGACCGATCTAGGTCTACTTGATCACTTTCTTGGCATGACTATATTCTAGGATCAAAACTCAATTATAGTATCTCAATCACAATATGCACATAACCTTCTCATCAAATTCAATATGTTTGACTATAAACGTGTCTATACACTTATTGAAGTCATTATCAAACTTGATCCAAAACTTACATGTGAAAAAGAAAATCATACTTATATATGTAACTAGTTGGAAGTCTAATTTATCTAACTATTACTAGGCTAGAGATTTCTTATCCCGTAGGTTTTTCTTCAAGATTCATGTAATATCCATATTTGAATCATTAAAAATTTGGAAAAAATATCAAAGGTATATTTAATCATGGTATTTATTTGTATTTCACAAATGATGTTAAGTTGTTTTGTTATTGTGATGTTGACCATGCTAGTAATAAGTTACAAATAGAAAATATGCTTTTGGATTTGTAATTAAGTTTGATATAGTTGATATCACACAAAAAAACAAAAATAACATACAATCTCTATCACATTTGCAAAATTTAAGTATATAAGTGTGTTGGAAGCTTCTAAAGAATTAATGTGGCTTTGAATATTGTTGAAAGAAATCCACATTAGTACAAATGAAAGTACCATGCCACTTTGTGACTGACCAAAGTTACTGAAGCTCTAGTAAGAAATATACTTCAACATTAAAGAACAAATCATATTGAAAGACAAATGCACTTTATCCGAGAAAAATTCCTCAATGGTGAAATTGATTTTCGATTGTATCGAACATATGATCAAGTGGAAGCTATCTTCACTAAACCTCTTTTACTATTTTTTTTGCAAATTCATGGAAATGTTAGGCCTTTTAGAGTTTCCATTGAGGGGCGAGTGTGCATGAAAATACTACCTCTAACGAACTTGTTATATATTTCTTGTAATGAAATTACTAGTATAATTCAGATTATGAGCAGAAATAGAACACCAAATAACACAATATTTTAGAATAATGATCTCAATATGCAATTATAATAGCTTCGCCACTTCGAGGGGGAAACCTCCAAACCATATAATAAGACTCAAATGCTCAAATGATAATGAACTACTACCTACAATCCCCTATATATACTATTCATATGTTATGGCCATCACCAAGGCCGACCTATTAAGCATGAGAAATTATAAATGATATAATAAAATGATATGGTAAGCCACAAGTCGGCTACTCATATCCTAATACAAGCAATAGGTTAAGGGTGTAGCATGCCCTTCCCCTTTAAACCAACGTTGTCTTCAAAGTTGAATAATTCGGATGTTCTTTGCGAGAAAACCTTCATCCTCAAGGTTACATCTTCTATGCCTCGAGATTCTTCCACTTGATCAAATATTCCTTAATGTCTCTGGTTCTCGCCTCTTAGTACGTGTTTGCGAGAATCTTCTCTAGCTCCAAAATGATTCTTCCTTCTTTCTTCAAGTTCTGTAACTCTGTCTAGGGCTTCAAATTTTATGTCCAATAACCTTCTTCAGGCATGAAACATGGAATACTGGGTGTATGTGTGAAGATGGAGGCAACTCTAGTTTATAAGCAACACTGCCAATTTTCTGTAGAACTTGATAAGGGCCATAATATTTAGGAGCAAGTTTGTTGTCCTTTTCTGTTGCTTTAGGGACATTTGTTTGTAAGGTTGGAGATGTACAAAAACCCAGTCACCAATTTCAAAATGTCTTTCATTACGATGTTGATCTACTTGTTGTTTCATCCTATTTTGTGCTAATGCTAAATTCTCCTTCAAACTAGCCAAAACCTATTGTTGATGTTGAATGTGTTCCTCAACATCTCTAACCTTAGTTTACACCCTCAAGGAGGAAGTGATAGAAGGTGGATGGTAACCATATAATGCTAAAAATGGGGTCATTTGAGAAGAGGTATGAAAAGATGTGTTATACCACCATTCTGCAAGTGGTAGCCATTTAATCCACCTTTCTTGCTTATCTGATACAAAACAACATAGATACCCCTCTAAGCATTTGTTGACCACTTCTATTTTCCCATTAGTTTGAGGATGATAAGATGAACTGTGAGCTAGTTGAGTACCCAAACATGAAAATAATTCCGTCCAAAAATTACTTGTGAAAATAGGATCATGATCACTTACAATTATCTTTGGGGTTCCATGTAGCCTTTGAATTGTCTCCAAAAAAATAGTTGTGACTGTACTGGCTGCAAATGGATGTGATAGGGCACAAAAATGGGCATATTTTGTGAGCCTATCCACAATCATGAAAATAACATTCTTACCCTCTGAATAAGGCAATCCGGTGATGAAATCCATGGAGACCTCCTCCCATCTCTAGCTAGGAATTAGTAAGGGTTGCAACAAACCTGGTGTCTTAATTGTTTCCCCTTTGTTCTGTTGGCACACTAAACACTCTAATACAAACTTTTGTACATCCCCCTTGAGTCCTTCCCAAAATAATTCTCTTTTTATTCTATGATATGTCTTCAAAAACCCAAAGTGTCCTCCAACAAGTGAGGCATGTAGCTGCAAGAATCTTATGCTTCAACTTATAATCTTTACTCAAGTATAACATGTCTTTGTACCATAGGGCATTACCTTTCCACTCAAATTTGTTATATTTCATAGATCCTTGCTTGATATTCTGTATTAGAGATTGTGTATCCTTGTCTTGATCCCATTCCAATCTTGCTTCATCCACCCAATCGGTCGTTAACATGGACATTCCACATAGTAAGGCATTTGTGGATGTATCCCTTCTGGACAACGCATCAGCTACTACATTTTCTTTACCCTTTTTGTATATGATTTCAAAATCATAACCCAACATTTTTGTTACCCACTTTTTTGTTCCTTAGATGATAACCTTTGCTCCAACAAAATGTATTTGAGACTATCATGATCTGTTTTTACCTTGAAGTATCTACCCATGAGATAGGGCCTCCATTGCTTGACCGCATGAAGAATAGCCATCATTTCTTTCTCATAAATAGGTTTGAGAAGATATTTTCCTTTGAATTGGTGACTCTCAAATGCAATTGGTATTCCTTCTTACATTAGAACTTCTCCCAATCCACGATCCTAAAGCGTCACATTCAACAATGAAGGTTTTGAGAAGTTGGGAGTAGCCAAAAGCGGGTGTCTTGCCTGCACAAGGCTTCCTTCAGCTGCTCAAAGGATTTAGTGGCTACATCTATCCAATGGAAGGCATCCTTCTTTAGCAATGCAGTGAGTGGGGTTGCTATTCTACCATATCCCCGCACAAATATTTTGTAGTACCCTATTAGTCCTAGGAACCCACGAAGATTTTTGAGAGTTTTGGGCCTTGGCCATTCCACCATAGCTTTGATCTTTTGAGGATCAACTTTGACACCTTCATGGGATACAATGTGACCCAAGTACTCTACCTCTTGTACACCAAAAGAACATTTGATGGATTTTCATAGAGAGTATGTTTCTCCAAAACTTCCAACACTTTATTTACATGTTGTAAGTGTTCTTCTCATGTCTTACTATAAATCAATATGTCATTAAAGAAAACTAATACAAAATTCCTTAAAAATGGCAGAAAATAGTGTTCATCAAGCTTTGAAAGGTTGAAGGCGCATTTGTAAGACCAAAAGGCATTACCAAAAACTCATAATGGCCCTCATGAGTCTTGAAATCCATTTTATGAACATCTTCCTCTTTTATTCTAATTTGATGGTACCCCGAATGAAGATCTAATTTTGTGAAATAAATAGCACCATGCAATTCATCAAGTAAATCATCAATTACTAGAATAGGAAAATTATATTTGATGGTGTACTTGTTGAGTTCTTGGTAATCTGGACACATCCTTCATGTTTCATCCTTCTTACGTACCATGACCACTGGTGAAGAATATGCACTCTAGCTAGGCCTAATGATACCTGCCTTCAACATTTCCTGAACCATTTTCTCGATCTCACTTTTCTGGGAATATGGGTATCTGTATGGTTTGATGTTAGGTGTTTGGCTCCATGGAATCAATTGAATGGCATGATCATGATCCCTAACTAGTGGTAGTCCCTTTGGAATTGCATCAAAAATAGATGAGTGAGCATCAACAATCTTCTGAAGATCGGGTGGCATTGAAGACTCTATATTTTGTACTTCTATGGAAAATAAATTTGCTATAAATCCATCTACTCCTTTTTGAGAACCTTTTGCATCTTATGAGAGCTAATAATATGTGGATACTTAGCTACCATCCCATTCAATTGTATTGTCCTTCCATCTGAATGAAATCACATGAAAAATTCTTGGAAATTCATCTCTATAGTACCTAAGGTTGTGAGCCATTGGACACCCAAAACAATATCTGCCCCTCCTATAGAAATAACAAACATAGGTGAGTCTAACATGTAGTCTCCCATGGAAAGCTTGATACTATGAAACTTTCCTGTGCACTTGATTGTCCCACCATCCGTAATCATAACTTGCATTTTGGAGCTGGGTAAATAAAACAATTGAGGCGGGTAGCTAACTTACTATTTATGAAGTTATGAGTACTCCCTGAGTCAATAAAAATGTCACCTTCTATTTTTTGAGATAGCCAATAACCTTGAGTGTTTGAGGAGTACTAATACCTAACAATACATGGCAAGAAATTGTAGGTTGGTGATCCTCTACTTCATCTTCTATGGGTTCCTCAGCCTCTCCTATAATTTCAGCGTCCTCATCATCCTCATTACCTCCATCAATATAGAACAACTTCTTCTTAGCACATTTGTGTCCCGGTCCATATTTGCTATCATAGTTAAAACATAATCATTTTTCTCTCTTTTCTTCCATTTATTGAGGATTCAATCTAATTGACCTAAAAATGAAGGGGAAGAGATACTACGGTCTCTGGTGTTAATGAAAGGCGGCCTCCTACTACAAATAACTTTTTCCTCTGCTCAACGTGCCATGATAATAGAATCAGAAAGCTTGAGTGGATTAAACATACGTACCTCATGCTCGATGTGGTCCTTAAGACCCCTAAGAAATAGGTCATTTAGATTCTCTTCTAGAATATTCTCCACCCTTAAGGATAGGTTCTGGAATTGATGCACATAATCTTTGACTGATCTGTTTGTCATAACTTTGCTAATTGACTAAATTAGTTCTCTAAAACACTGGAACTATAGTGCAATTGCAACTCCTCGATAAAATTTTTGTCCAGTGACACCGAGACCATTCTTTTTCCTCTGAGCACATAACCATCGATACCAAACGAATTGGTATGGTTCATGATATAGGGATGCCAATGTCACCTTTTTTCATGATGGTGTTTGATGTAGCTCAAAGAAGTTCTCCATTTGATTTATCCAATTCAGGGATCTCTACCATAGAATTTGCACATATCCACTTTCGGCATCATGTTTCATAGTTGCGAATAAGTTGGATTCCGATTGGGCTGGAAAAGTGATCCGACATGGTTATTTTGTCCATGATTTTGAATCAAGATCCACCTTGGTTGATATGGGCTGAATTTTGGCCATACTTTTTACCCTTTACATGTTGCATGATATCATCCAAACGATGATTGATTTAGGCTATGTCTCCTTTAGAGGCCATCTCATATTGTATATTTCGCAACTCATACTAAAGTTGGCTCACCTTATGATCAATTGAGGTAAACCCTAGTGCCGAGGAATCTGTATTTACCCCTTCTGACTCCATATCTTAAATCACTACCCTATCTTTATTTGGGGTTTTACCCGGAGTAATCAGATTCTTTTTTGCTCTTATGGAAGGCCCCACCATGATATCAAACCTTAGGGTTTAGGGTTTTGATACAAATTCAGCCAAACAGGAAAAAACAAAGAGAATATACTAATACTATTTTTTAGAGCTTTCCGAAAATGTAAAGAACTTGAAAAATTCCACAATTTACACCCTTGGGAGCAATTTTATGAAAAAACCTAAATTTGTAATAACTTGTGCAAAATAAATTTAAAAAGTATGAAATTTTAGGAACCTTACTTGAAATGTTTCACAACTCTGGTAAAAATATCTCCCACCAATTCGCTCTGTTCAAAATATATGGTGGAAACAAAAAATTAGGGTTTTCCCTAATTTTGGCCCAGATCGTAGCTCTGATACCACTTGTAATGAAATTACTAGTATAATTCAGATTATGAGCAGAAATAGAACACCATATAACACAATATTTCAAATAATGATCTCGGTATGTAATTATAATAGCTTTGCCACTTCGAGGGGGCAACCTCCAAACCATATAATAAGACGCAAATGCTCAAATGATAATGAACTACTACCTACAATCCTCTGTATATACTATTCATATGCTATGGCCATCACCAAGGCCAACCTATTAAGCAAGAGAAAGTATAAATGATATAATAAAATGATATGGTAAGCCACAAGTCGACTACTCTTATCATAATACAAGCAATAGGTTAAGGGCGTATCATTTCTTCTCTATTGTGAAAAACATTATAAAGATCACTCTATGTGATTTATTGTAAGCATTACCCTATATGATTTTACTGAGAGAATCCATAAAATCATTATATAATGAAGATTCATTTTATTATAAAAGACTCTTAAAAATTATATAAGGATTTATATATGCATATATTCGTGAGGAACCTAAGGATTTTGTCTCGGTAGATAATCCTATTAACATGCTAGACTAAACCATCCTATAATGTATATATTTTTGATTTCTTGTATAAGGGAAGTAATGACATGTATCCTAACTAAACATTAAGGGAGGAGTGTTGGAGAAAATAATATTTATGGAGGTGTAAACACCCCAATTTCACATCTATCTTAAATCAATTAATTCCCCTTCCTCATTTCCCACAAAAATACACTTCGAATTAATCAAATATAATTTGATTAATTATCCATTTCAAAATCTAAAAATAATCTAATCCTCACCACATGTCATTATTCTCCATGTTTTTCCACTATTGAATTAAAAATTCAAATTCAAATCCTCACCCACCATTCGTGGTCCCCACTCACCTAAAATCCTCCACTTATGAATTAAAAAATAATTCAAATCCTCACCCATTCTTCGTGGTCCCCACTCACCTAATCTTGCCCACATTTTCAAACCACTCACCTAATCTTGCCCACATTTTCAAACCACCCACTTAATCTTGCCCACATTTTCAAACCACTCACTTAATCTTGCCCACATTTTCAAACCATGATTACTTAAATTAATCTAAGCTAATCACTCCTCAGCTATAAATACAACCTTACCCCTCCCTCTAAACACACGGAGAATAAGCTTTCATGCCATATCTAAGTTCTTGCATCCTTTGAGCAAAGAACATCCTTTTGCCTCGTCCTAATGCCAAAATAGCCTCATAATCCTTTTTCCCATCTAGTGCTTAAGAGGTGCAGGAAGGTCTTGCTCCGTCTTGAAGAAAAGCACCTACATATCACAAAATCAGGGCTCAATCCAAGTTTCCTAGCCCATTCCGAGGTTTGCTACAGAACGCGAAGGAGGAGGTATGATTATTGGTATTTTACTTCCTTGTTAGTAGTGTATTTTTCATAGCTTACATTCTGGCACGCCCGGTTACTTTCGATCTATTACCATTAATTTCCCAATTAGTGGTTTTATCTGTTCTTTGTTTATTATTGTTCATTATTATTTCTTTTTCTGTTCCTTATGGTCTTCTTTGGTTAACCTTCACGCTTTGGGTAGTGTTTTTGTTGTGTGGTGTCTTGTGGTGTATCTGCAGGTTATAACGCAATAATGAAACTCTGAAGCTCATCTTATCTTTGATCTCCTCGGTGCTTGGTGTTTAGTTCCCAGTTTTGATTTTGCTATTTACTCGTCATCTGTAGAAACACATGAACTAGCCATTAGTTTATCATCTTACTGTCATGGGACAACCAATCCGGAAAATGCATTTATTTATTTACTTTTGCTAAAATAACTGCTTTGTAGGAAGTTAATCATTTTTATTTTCTTTTATTTTAATCAATCATTTTGTGATCTAACTCTTTCTTTCTGTTTATTTTTATTTTTTAACCTTGCTGTCAAAATTTTAGCTTCTCAGGTGAAGTATAGAAGTCAGAAAATAAAAAAACCAACTCCCCGGACGTTTTTCTCACGTTTAAAATTTTCATTCAGAGCGTTCTCGTAGCCCATCTTCTCTTCCTAAGCCATAACTTTTTCTCCCGAACTCTAATGACTTCATTTTTTTAACGGAAAGGTATTGAAAAGATATATGCAATGAAAAAATAATTTTTAGATTTAGACTTACGTAAAAAATTTTGGTTTCATTTCTTCTAACACCTATCTTTTTAACAAAAAAACAACAAAATTATAGTTTTATTTTTAATTTTTTTAATTTTTATTTATTTATTATTTCACGTAACAACCTCACACGTATGCTCTTTCCTCGCACTTCAAAAGTGATCTTGGAAATCAGAAACGTGAGGCCACTCGGGCTCTGCACAACAATTTTTTTTTAATTTTTAATTTTTTTGCCTTACATTTCAATTTTCCACGACAACACTTCTAGATAACGTTTTCACCCTCTTCTTTCATCGTTTTTCTTTTTTGTGAAAATAATCATTATCACTATTTCGCAATCATGATTAATTGCAATAATTATTAATATTTAAAAAAAAAAAAAATCAAAAAACTATTCCAATTGTATCCGCGTATGCTCTTTTCTTGCGCCTTCAAGCGATCTAGAAAATCAGAAACGGTCACAATTTTTTAGTTTCTTGTTCTAACATTGCAGGATCCTCTAGCTTTGTTTTCTAACTGTCATTTTAATAATTACTTTCCTTTTTCATATTCTTAATATTTGTTTGGTCGTTGGTTGTGTATGCTCTTTTCCTGCGCCTTTGAGCGATCTAGCAAATCAAAAACAACCACGATCACTTTTCTAACATTTCATTTGCAGGATAACTACTAATTTGTTTTCTGTAGAACCGCATTGCTGGAATATTGTCAAAAACAAAAACAACAAAAACAAAATCCCGCAAAAATACCACCATTCAAAGACAATTGTTGAAACCAAAAAAAAAAAGTACGCTCAGGTACGCAATTATTTTTTGCTAGTGATTTATTTCAAGTTGGAAAGAACCTTGCATTTAATCACTTTATCATATTGTTTTTGCACGTAGACGAGGTGGATTTCATCACCACCAAAGCTACACCGTGACGTGGACTTGACTACCACGCACCAACAACATTTGCATCCGCATTGCACTTTGAGACCTAGTCTCATTACAAATGTTCGGTATTTACCTCGCCGCTACTCTTCACTTACAGGTGTAATGCTATCGTGCAGCAACAGCATGCATGAGTCACGCCTAAATAGTCAGAATAACGAAGCTCGGGCATCGTCCCCTGTAAATCTTCGGGAGTTATAAGGACACCATACACATTCATCCCTCCATCACCTTCCACCTTTTCACAAAACCTGCTTTGATGTGGTGATTCACTCCAAATGCAAGTAAGAATTGGTGAGTCTCCTCCAAAGCTCTAAGGGTTCCTGCACTCAATTCTCCCCGCATGCAATTAGGTATATCAGACTAGGGTATATCGGAGGACGCATCTTCTTGGAGTAATAAGAGCCTGCATCCACCATTTCACAGCATACTTGTATGATTGCATGAAACAATGATCATTCCCGAAGGATCTACCTCTTCAGCCAAAACAATTTGATACACATGACTGCTTGTTGTTTGTAAACAAAATAGTTTAGCATTGTTTTTATCATAAAACTTGGCTAATATCAATGTGTTTATTGTAAAATTCAAATCCTAATCATGTTCCACAACACCATTTCTCGACCGATTCAATACCAAGAAAAACATTCAAACAATCCCACAATGAAGATCAAAACGTCACACTGATTTCATTAGCCTACTTCAGCCAACAACAACTCCACTATAGCTTGTTTTCAGCTATATCCAATAGATATTGAGTGACTTGCGTTCACTCCTTATCTCATCAATTGTCAGAACATCCTTTATAGCTTGTTTCAAGCTATATCAAAATGACATTGGGTGACTTGTTTGAGTTCACTCATTATTTCATCAGCTGTCAAGTTTAACAAAATCCCATCCGACACAAATCCCTTCAAATCTCATTTTGAGTTCGCAACTGTGTTGAGTCACTTGTTTGAGTTACTCTTCCTATCAAAAATCCAGAGCTTGTTTAAGTCAAACCAATCAACATATTCATCATAGCTTGTTTGAGCTATATCTCACTTGTATTGAGTACCTTGTTTGAGTGTACTCCTTACATTTTCGTCTGCTAAGCTTGTTTAATCCAAACCAATCAAGATATTCGTCATAACTTGTTTGAGTTATATCCCACTTGTATCCCGAGTAGCTTTTTTTTTTTAAAGCTTTCTCCTTATAGCCTTACTTGTTAAAACTCGATTGAGCCAAAATAAAAATCACAATCAATAGGTTGATTTCTTCATCACACCTTTCTTCATTCTCCCTCTCTTTCAAACATGAAGAATTCACGAAAAACATCACACAATGAGCTATTAGAACAAATTAATAAGATGACAACACAACTCTCTCATATGGCTACCCAAATCAGTGAGCGATCACCCAAAAAGCCGATCATACAACCTCACGAAGAAATCAGTTCACGTAAAGTCCAATGTCAGTTTACCCCCCTTGGAGAAAGTCTCTCTAGTGTTTTTCATCAACTAAAAGAGGCTAAACTGATAAGATATCCAATTACAAAACCCTTTGTCAAAGGGGAAGCTAAGCCATGTTGGTACAAACCTAACACATACTGTGACTTTCATCGCATTGATGGTCATCACACAGATAAATGTGTGCGATTTAAGAATTACGTCCAAGACTTAATTGACGACGATGTCATCTCTATAGAACTTGATGACAACGCTCTTGCAACCAATGACACATCCAATACCACAACTTTCCATGAAGAGTTGACTACTGTCAAAAATCCTATATATACTGAAATTCCACAAGATCATGATGATAACAGTCAAGCCTCTCTAATTCCAAACCAATCCATATCTTCTTCAAATTTCCTTCCATTAGTTCAAACATACATTGAACCTATTTTGGACAACAACATTCTTCCAACATCTACTGAGCACTTGAACTTATTTCAAGACTCTCTTTCGACCCAAACATACATTGAACCTATTTTGGACAACAACATTCTTCCAACATCTACTGAGCACTTGAACTTATTTCAATACACTCTTTCAATAGAAACATACATTGAACCTGTTTTGGACAATAACATTCTTCCCACATCTACTGAGCACTTGAACTTATTTCGAGACTCTCTTTCGACCCAAACATACATTGAACCTATTTTGGACAACAACATTCTTCCAACATCTACTGAGCACTTGAACTTATTTCAAGACACTCTTTCAACCCAAACATACATTGAACCTGTTTTGGACGACAACATTCTTCCAACATCTACTAAGCACTTGAACTTATTTCAATACACTCTTTCAACAGAAACATACATTGAACCTGTTTTGGACAACAAAATTCTTCCCACATCTACTGAGCACTTGAACTTATTTCAAGACTCTCTTTCAAAACTGTTTTGGATGACAACATTCTTCCAACATCTAACGAGACCTTGATCTCATTTCAAGACTTCCTTTCAAACCTTGATATTCGACGAGGTTCCATCAACAGGTACCATTAAGTTTGATTCTATTCTTCCAATATTGGCTCTTATGCCTAACATCTCTAGCCTTTTTGTCAAAACACAACCACATCGAGTTTGGACACTTGCGACAATGCAACCCGTCATGTCCATCATGCTTTCAACTATCGATCTTGCAGGCATCTCATCACTAATTAGTCTCACCTGTCAAGACTTCTACGTGCATCCATTCTACGAGGTACTTATACCCAGGAATATCTTTACACAACCTTTTCCATCTTTAATTGTGAATCTATCCTCAAAACAATCAATTAATGGACAAATAGAAGTAAAAAACTAAATAACACAAACCATCATCATGTAACACACATGGAAGCTATCGGCTTAACCAAATCTACCCCACTCTTTGGGCTTACCGCACATCTTATCACACACCTACTAGAGCCACTCCCTTCTCCTTTGTTTATGGTTGGGAAGCTATTTTACATGTCAAGGTTGAATTTCCATCCTTCAGAATATCCCTCAAAGATGTAATCAATCAAGATTATTATCAACACTCACGCCTTAGTGAACTCGAGCTTCTTGATGAAAAACAACTTAATGCCCTAGATCATCTTCCATTCTATCAAAATCAGCTATGGCGTAGCTACCATGAAAAATTCAAACCTAGAAAATTTAAGGTCAATGATCTCATTCTCAAAGAAAATCGAAAGAATACACCCAAAGAACGAGACAAACAAGAAAATTTGAGCCCAACGAAATCATAGATAATTTTGGGTTTGAGCTTATAAATTGGCTATCGACATGGCCAAGTCCTTGAAAAACCAATGAATGCATTCCATTCAAATAAATTATATTCTTGAAAGCACTCTATATTCCAGGATACAACATGTACATTGTTCCTTTTATCTTTCTTATCTCCGAATAATTTAAATTTATTCATTTCCATTGGCAGATATTTTCTTTATCAAAATCACATCTTCATATTTATCATCATGAGACAAGTGCTAGTATAAATCCTATTAAGTTTGTGAGCGTCATACTTCTTCCACTTTCAGTCGCTTTCCTCTATGGTCATACCTAGAAGCTTACTGATGGTAATATATCCCCTTCTAATACATTCTCTCTTTCATAACAAAGCTCTAAACTTCGCTACCCGCTGCTTGGTCGTCCATCTCGCCTTCGGTGTTGAACCCTCGCGTCCTACTAGTCGTGTGGGGCTGAGATTGGGGGCAGACGTTTCTTCCCAAATACAAAGCACTATTGTAAAAAAATCCATCAATTCAATAACTTATGAATAATTCATTGACACATCTTTCGTCCTTCATAGTCTTTGGTGTTGAGCCCACACTTCTTACTGGTAGTGTGAGACTAGGAATGGAGGAAGGTGCCCTTACTTATCTACGTCTTGTCTTCGGTGATAAACCCTTGCCTCTTACAAGTGGCATGGGGCAAAGCGTAGAGGGTCATTCTCATAAAAGCATAAAAACATTGCAAAATATTCAAAAAAAAAAAAATAAAACAAAACAAAAAAAAAAAAAGACAAAAAGGAATTCACTCGCCTATACTTTTCCTTCGGTGATGAGCCCTTGCTTCTCACTAGTAGCATGGGCAAGGCATAGGGAGTCATTTCAAAAATACAAAATCTTATAGTGCTTACAAATTATAGAATCCCCAAACACATAATTTAGATGCCTAAGTGAAGAGAGAACTATCCCTTAACCTCATATCTTATCAATCAAGAGGCCACATAACCTGTTTAAGTCTAACATGTGACTCATAAAGTGAAAGCCATTTTTGAAACCGGTTCAGTACCATTATGAAGAATGGAGTCACAATTTCCCAAAGGGATTGTTGTTAGCATTTGTCTCTATATTCATTATCCACCTCCTACGTCCTTCTTGATTCTTGGTGATGAGCCCACACATCTTACTAGTTGTGTGGAGTCAAGAATGGAGCTGGAATTCTTTTCATCATATCATCACCACCATATCCTGCCAATGGAAAGAGAATTTGTGTTATTCTGAGCATAAGTTACCACACTGAACACGCTACATACGAATAATATCCTGGTTTATCGCCTCTCAAAAATAAGTCTGCACTCTGGGCCATAAATTGCCACTCACAGTGTAAAAAATCTACCAACATTTGAAAATCACCAAAAAAATCTAAAAACATCTAAAATCTAAAACATTTGAAAATCATCAAAAATCCAAAAATCAAAATGTAAAAATTCAAAATCCAAAAACATTTGAAAATCGCAAAATCTACCAATATTTGAAAATCATCAAAATATAAAACATTTCTCAAAATCCAAAAACATTTGAAAATCGTCAAATTCCCAAGTATAAAAATCCTCCAAAAAAAAAAAATTCAAAAATCTCCAAAAAAAAAAATTATAAAATTCAAAAACAAACATTAGAAAATCCAAAAATCCAAAAACAAAAACATTAGAAAATATCCAAAATACAAAAACATTTGCAAAATTTTCAAAAGACCAAAAACATCCACAAAATCGTAAAAACTCAATAAGCAACACAATTCATCCTTTGAACTATTATCCCAAACAAATGGTCCAACCACCTTATGACTACCAATTTCAAACCACTTCTCCTCGCGTGAATCCTCACTTGGGGAAAATCCGGCTCTCATTGTTTCCTTGTTTGAGGAGATCGACTCCAATCCTCAGACTCCTACTGGGGGCACATCTAATCAATCATCACTGTGGAACATGTTAGGGACATGTTTATCGGTTCTTGTGTTGCATTATTAGTGGCAAATTATTAATTACTTTTTGTATCTTGATATATTACAGGGGCATCTTGATTTTATGTATCCTGGTGTTCTCTCTAATATTCTTATGTTATCTGATTGCATGTCGTACTAGGGCATCATACTTTCTTGATGGCCTCTGTCTATGCTCTCTTCCATTTGCATATCGTACTGGGGCATCAAACCTTTTTGATGGCCCCTGTCTATGCTATCACACATATTATAGTCTAGTCATCCTGATCTTTTATATCACGATGCATCCTGTTATGTGCTATATTAAAATTAAGATGTTTTTCATCACGTGAGTATCTTCCTGCATGATCAACATCTTACTTTGCACCCCATCCATTCACCCATACTAATACATTCCCCAGTTTGGGAATCCTACTTGATCACCATTGCAGTTTGCGAATCCTACTTGACGATCTTTCTCAAGTAGCATTCACTATCCAACAGCTCCTTCTCCCCCACCATGATCACCATGTATTTGATCCATTCATTCTCACTTCTCATTTTTACTCCTCCGCCGCTTATACCCATATTACCCTTCTCACCATTCCTGTCCCCTCTCACCCATTGGTATTCTTTCCTTTCACCCTTTTTCTTCCCACTTGACAATCTTACTTAATAACCCCTTCTATATGGAATCCTCAGTGGAGGTTTACCCTCTCCCTAAGATCTTCCCGCTGTAGAAGCTTCTTCACCACCTGCCCTCTCATCAAACAACCATCACCACCAAACACATCTTCCAACTCCACCTCTTCTACTTCCCATTCCCGCATCATTATTCTCACCACGTGGGCATCCCAATTCAAGATTCCCCTCACACTCTCCGCCTCCACCGCATATATTCCTTCATCCATTCATGTTACACTCCTTTGTGTCCTTTCTTTCTTATTATCACCTCATCTCATATCATATACCACTTAGGCATACCTCACTCACTCTTTTCTCATCCTTCCCCAAATCCACCTTATGCCTGGTCATCCTACTTACACGCTCTCGTAGTATGGAAAATTCACTTGAGGGTTCCCCTTCACTCCATTTTGTCATACCCTATTCCCACCAACTCTAACATCATCCTTCTTCTTCCTCACTTGCGATCTTACTTAACCATTCCAGCTGCATGGCAATCTTACTTAATACTTCCACTTAAGGTTGATCTGCCCTGTGGCCTTCCTCCATCCCATCATATTTCCCCCTTCTTATTTCTCCCAACCTCTCATCGCGATCATCTTCTTCACCCTACCATTCCACCCCTATCCCCAATATCATTTTGTCTTTCTCTTTTGCATATCATCCCCTGCTGGTTGGGTGACCCTACGAAACCTCTCCAAAGAAGATGACGATCTTACTTAAGAGATTCTCTTAAGTATGACATGTCATCTTACACTCGCCCATCACTCTCCAATCTCACCATCCATATTTCCTCTTCATTCCCCATCATCACATCTTTTTCCCACCACTATCACCCTCCTCTCGCTGCAATCTTACTTAACCACTCACCCGGCATGGCGATCTCACTTAAGAGTCCCTCTTAAGGATGATCTATCTCCTTGCCTTTCCCCATCACTACACACCCTTCACCCTTCATTTTTTCTCGGCATTCCCCATTATCACATCCTTTCACCTCCTTTTCGATTCTCGCAAACACCACTTCTCGCTTGACCATTTTTCATCTCCAGTTTTGCTCACATGGCAATCTTACTTAACCACTTCCGTCACATGACAATCTTATGTCAGGGTCCTCCCTACACTTAACTTGTCATCGTGAACTTCTCCCCCGCCTCATTCTTCGTTCACTTTGTTGATCGCTTCTTCCACCTGGTATCTCCTATTACCCACTTTTTCCTCCTACTATTATCCTTTCTCCACATATCCTCTTACAACATACAACTCATCTCTTCCACCTACAATCACATTCTTTTCCCCCATTTTCCCCTTCTTGATCCATCACCCTTCATACCGTTTCTTCCCATTATTTTCATGTCTTCGTTCTTCATCCTCACCTCGTTCATCCTCATCACCCACATCCTCTCCTCGCTTTCACTTAGTCCCAACTCATCCCTCCCATATTCTTCACTCTTTCCACTTCCTCTTCTCAAATTCCCCCCACATTTCTACCCACACACACATTCGCCATTATTGTTAACACTCCTATATCATTCTTTCATCATCATCTTCTCTTCCTGCACTAATAATTGTCAACGGGTTTTCCTAAAATTATCAATCCTCATTCTCGCACGACCTCCTTCACTCCCTTGACCTTCTAGAGTTTCCCTTCATTCCTTCCTCCTCTAAGCCCACCACTCATTGTCAAAGGGTTTTCCCTAACGTCCCTTTGTTGGCGTTACCCTTTCCAAATTCCTCATTATTTTTCCTTTTCTTCATTTTTTCTCTCACCCTTCCCCACCACTCATTGTCAAGGGGATTTCCCTAACGTCCCCTCATTGGCATTGCCTCTTCTATCCCCTATTCTCTTTTCTCTCCTATTCTTTTCCCTCACTCCTACCCTTTCTTGTCGCTTCTTACCCATCTCTCCATCTCCTCTTTGCCCTCTTCAATATCTTTACTGTCTTCATCATACATCCTTTTCCTATTTTCTCGTCATCCTAGTATCCTCATTTCATGCATCTCCACATCTTTTCCAATCGATGTCATTCCTCCCCTCTTTCTTCTTTGAACATTCCTTATACCATTCCCTTTCCACTTATTACCCCCTTTCTGTATTCCCTTCCTTCTACATCATTTTATTTGTTATCCTCTTCTCTCTCCCACCCCTCATCTTATTTCCCTTCCCTTGTATCATCTTCTTCCCCTTTTTCCATCACGTTTCCTCCTTACTTCCCCATCGATAACCTGGTTGTTCAGCGTTGTCCTATCTTTTTTATCATACCACCCTCCACATGCATCTCCATACGGTCTGTTCCATATTCTTGGCCTTGGTCTTCCTCGCAATGACACGATTCCTTCAATCTTCTCCTTGTATTCGCTTCTTCCTTCCTCTCCCCCCTAATTTTTACGTTTCTTCCACCACTTCTCCTTTTCTCTACCACCCCTACCTTTTCGCTCATTCTCAGTATCTGTTTCTCTTCCTTTCTCTCTCTTTTTCACACTTTCCTCGCCCTCATAGTTTCTTTTTTTTCTCCGTTCTACTTCTTCTTTTGTCCTCTTTCCATTTCCTCCATTTCACCCCTACTCCCACCTCGTTTTCTCCTTCTTATTTATCCTTTCCCATTTCCTCTTTTTCTTTGCTCTCTCATTTATTTCACTTCCACGTATCCTCTTTACTATCTCTGTTGCTTCCTTCATTTTGCACATCTCTCTATTTCATCCCTTCACCTCTACTCTCATTTTCCTCTTTTTGCCTTGTTTGTCCTTCATCATTCCCTTCTTCCCCTATCATCCTCTCTCTTATTTCTTCCTCTTTCATTCCTTTTTTCCCCTCCCTATCTCCCTTACTCTTCTCATAATCAACCCCAATCCTATCCATTCCCTTTTCTCTTTCCCACACACCCTCACACCTAGCATTCAAGGTCGATTGAATCCTTTCTCCATTTGCGTCTGTAAGGTCATTCCAGTCTCTTCCACTCCATTATCATCCTCTTCTCCACCGAATCCATTTCCTTTCTTTTCGAGAGTTCTGTCGTATATTTCATTCTCGTCAGTCCTCTCGAGGGGGCATCACCACATCTATCCATAATCACATCTTCTCATGACATTTTTGTCTTGGAGGATACTATAACATCCGTCACTCACCACTTTCCATTCTCCCCAACAAACATTCGCTCTACCTTTTAAAAAGTAGATTGAATTCTTCCCCCATACTGTCTACTTTCTTTGAAAGGACACTACTTTCATAGTACCCTTCCAAAGAGGGGCAAATGTAGACACCCCAATTTCACATCTATCCTAAATCAATTAATTCCCCTTCCTCATTTCCCACAAAAATACACTTCGAATTAATCAAATATAATTTGATTAATTATCCATTTCAAAATCTAAAAATAATCTAATCCTCACCACATGTCATTATTCTCCATGTTTTTCCACTATTGAATTAAAAATTCAAATTCAAATCCTCACCCACCATTCGTGGTCCCCACTCACCTAAAATCCTCCACTTATGAATTAAAAATATAATTCAAATCCTCACCCATTCTTCGTGGTCCCCACTCACCTAATCTTGCCCACATTTTCAAACCACTCACTTAATCTTGCCCACATTTTCAAACCACCCACTTAATCTTGCCCACATTTTCAAACCACTCACTTAATCTTGCCCACATTTTCAAACCATGATTACTTAAATTAATCTAAGCTAATCACTCCTCAAAGTATAAATACAACCTTACCCTCCCCTCTAAACACACAGAGAATAAGCTTTCATGCCATATCTAAGTTCTTGCATCCTTTGAGCAAAGAACATCCTTTTGCCTTGTCCTAATGTCAAAATAGCCTCATAATCCTTCTTCCCATCTAGTGCAAAGTAAGAAGATCGTTGTTGCAGGAAGGTCTTGCTCCGTCTTGAAGAAAAGCACCTACATATCACAAAATCAGGGCTCAATCCAAGTTTCCTAGCCCATTCCGAGGTTTGCTACGGAACGCGAAAGGAGGAGGTATGATTATTGGTATTTTACTTCCTTGTTAGTAGTGTATTTTTCCTAACTTACGGAGGTATAAACCTATTGTGTCCCCTTAATATTTAATAAGTTTGCATGTTCTAAAGCTTAGATTTGTATTAAAATAATATATATATTAAATATAGTTAACTAATATCGAATAATTATCTTCAAGTAGTTATGAGTGAAAAGGTATAACCCTTCACGATTAGTAAAAACTATCCTATATATTTAGGATCCCATTGTGGGAGATACTAATCAATTCATATATATCAACTACATCATATAAATATCAAGTATGGGGCTATATTAAAAGGGTATGAAGACATTGTAATAAAAGAAGTGAGAAGAAGATATTATTATTGGGTTTTGTAAGTCTTGATTGGTCATATGAATGAGACTGTTGTAATTTCTCTCTTATTATTTTAATAATAACATGATAGTGCAGACTTCTACGGTATTTTTTTATCGTAAAGGTTTCCCCACATAAATCCTTATGTTGTGTATTTTGTGTCTTTTCTATTTATACATTAGTCAATCAATACATTCAAATATCAACAAATTTTTAGTTTACATCTTCTGATATTTCAAATTTCCTTGTCAAGATTATCAATAACAATAAATTATGAATGATCATAACTATCTTTAACAGATCCGGATCAACTTATTTTGCAATTCATTGACTAAATGAGTCAAGTAATAAGCTAGAGCTATCAACCAATTTCTTCAAATGAATGCAAACCTTGCTTGCATGCATAATAGAATTCAAGAAATTTAGTGGAGTATACCTAATTAGTGTCCCCCACCTCGTTTACTAGATCCTAGCCAAATTATGATAGTGCAATCTCCCATAACCAACAAGGAGCTCAATTTATTAAGAGGGAACCTTTGGATCCTTATATAACCACTATTAATGTCATAGGTATCACCTTTTCTCTTACTTATGATGGATCCAATGACCCGAACTTCACTTTAAAACCTTTGGCAAATATAAATTCTAGATCAAAGAAAACTCTTATTCCGTTACAAGATCTTAGCCAAGAGTTTTATGAGTAAAGCTAACATTATCTCACATGTAGCTCCATTTTTTAACTTGATGGGTTAGTAAATATACTACTTAAATTTTATATGTAATGCACATTTATATTGCATATTTCTAAACAACAAATCTTTCCAAATGAAGGCATTGAAAATAAAAAGTTCTTGGTTTCATTATAAATTCAAATGACAATCTTACAAGCTTCTTGCAACTATAAAATAAAAGTTTCCTTAATAGAGACTAATGCTTTATCAAATACAATAAGTACAAAATGGGTACAAAATGGGTCTTTACAAGAGTATAAATCTTTACAAAGCTACATTTATTTACAAAATGAAGGTAATGCCCACAAAAGATGAGTAAGTCCAAGATGACAAGAGGCTCTACTATCTCCAACTTGAGCTCCAACTCCAATACTCCTACAAGAATCCAACTCCAAGAGAAATATGGCTTGTTTACCACCCAACCAATAGGCATCATCACATGCCTTTCCATGGTTGGAAGTCATGCTAGCCTCCCCCAAGCCCATGGGAGAGAGGAACTAGCTTCCACAATGTGCACAAGTATAATGGGGTTTAAACACACAACAAGAGAAAACATAAGACCATTCAACTACTTAGACCTACTATACAATGAAAACCACATGAGGAGAGAACAATGTCAACCTCACAAGGGGGAAGAGAGGAAGAAGGATGCCCAAATCAAGGTGTCCAACCATAGGAGCACCAATAAATACATATATAAAAACTCCTTATACCTCCTAATCATACATCCTCCTTATTCCTCCTTATACTATAGAGATCCTTCTTGGGAGGATTTTCAAACCCACATGGGTTTCCTCACCAAGAATGGGGAAAGGATCAAGCCATATGAACCTTTCTCCCACCTCAAACCATATGAGGGGATGAGAAGGGACCTTCATGGCTTGACCAACAACCATGAGGTTTGAGAGGGAAATCCCTCTCTCTTCCCCTACATTCTCCAAAAACCATCAATCCAAATGATGGTGGAGAGAAAACAAGAAAAACCACAAGAACAAACAACAACTACATAACACATATTTCACACACATTATTTCATTGATCAAGCATACATACAATATAAGCACAACTAAGAAGAAGAAGGTTAAGAACCCTACCTCTATAATGCTTTCCAAGACTCTAAGCTTTTCCCCTTTGTCCAAGCTCCCTTCCAAGCTCCCAAAATTCTCCAAGTGCTCCAAAAAAATGAACCAAGAAGACCCATTCTTCCCACATGAGGAAGAATAAAAAGAGGATCCCAAAAGTTTCCTCACCAATGGGAAAGTGACAAGTGTCACCCCCTCTCCTCTCAAGAGTCAAAGATTCCAAAAACAAAATAAGTAAGAGTAAACTCACCTTTTATCCCTTTTCACCCAAAATACTAAAAACTAAAATAAAACAAAGTGGAGCAACTTTTAACACTTTCACACAATCCAACCATCTTACATGGATGGTGACTAAAGAGGGCTAAATGGGAGGGAAACTCCCTCCAAACCTTGGAAATAGGCCCCCTACCTATTAGGTAGGGTCCAAGGGCCCATTTTCATGCTAAGGGAACCCCCAAACTCAAAAGGGGTCCCTAAAATTACCCAAAATAACCCAATTTCGGGTTTGGCATGCTTGGGCACAAGGGTAGAGGGTGTGGGGTTCACCCAAGGTTCACATGTGGTCCCCAATCCCTTCTACCAACACACACACACTTCCCAAAACCAACACTTAACTTAAGATAAGATTATTAACCCCTAAGCTAGTTTACTTAATACAAACACATCCTAAACCTAATTAATTTTACAAGACATAATTACATTACAAAATGAGGGTTCACCCATGGTGCCCAATTAAAATACATCTAATCTAAGGCTTCAAACAATTTAGCATGGTTAGGACTCAGCCCTTGGGCCGCTTGTGCACAATTGCGTAGCTGCCCTGAAACCCATGCTCTCCTATACCTGTCACCTGCACACTCATTGCACACATTAACCGCACCTGTCCAATATAGTAAACATCATCTATACATCACAATATCAATCAAACTTATAATGTCCGAACATAATTTACAATTGATAGTGCAATGCATCCAATTATCCACATAGTTTGCCATGAATCATCCACAATTAAAATTGTAACGACATACACTTAGGTTAGCATGAAAATCACCATCATTAAATCCAAAACACTATATCATCAATCAAATTAACCACAAGAGACTAACATCTAACTGATACGTCTATCATATAACCCTGTTAGTGTCATCACATCATACGAAATATATCAGTATATGAATCTAATCCAATTGGCGCTACGCGCCCAAAATGCCATAATGTCCAAGAGGATAAAATATCATAGTAAAATGTCCAAAGTCTATCAGAGTCTCAATCAAAACATGTCTAGAAATAAAGGAACCAACAGATAACTGGAGCTATAAAAATGTGGGCACTACATCCCCCTCTCCTAGAATTAGACTTCCTCCTGGAAGTCATTGGAAGAGATAGGGATATCTAGCCCTCAGTGGTGTAGCATCCTCCCAGGTAGCTGATGACTCGTCATATCGGTCCCACTGCACTCTAACCTGGTCCAAATCTCGACCCCGAAGGGCCAACCTCCGGTGCTCCAGTATGCGTATGGGCTCCAATCTCCACTGCCCTCCGTCCTCTACCTGTAATGCCGACCAATCCAAAACATGAGAAACATCTGGTACATATCTACGTAGTACAGAAACATGAAAAACATCGTGGGCCCGTGCAAGGCGTGGTGGCAAAGCTAGGATAGGCAACTGGACCGATGACCTCAAGAATATCAAAAGGCCCCACAAAACGAGGCGATAGCTTAGAACCCTTTCCATAACGGATCGGACTCTTATGAGGACGAACCCTCAAGAAGACTTTGTCACCCACTGAGAAGTGACGATCGATCCTCTTGGTGTCCGCATACGCCTTCTGGCGTGCTCTAGCCTGCTCAAGACGCTGCCGAATCAGAACAACCTGCTGCTCTAAATCCTGAAGGTAAGCTGGCCCCAAAATAATCCTGTCATCTAGTCTATCCCAGCTCAAAGGTGTCCTGCAAGGTCGTCCCATACAAAGCCTGATAGGGAGCCATGCCAATGGAGCTATGATAACTGTTATTGTAGGCAAACTCAACTAAATGCAAATAGTCTTCCCACTTCTTCTGCTGGTCCATCACGTACATCCTCAACATGTCCTCAAGAACCTGATTAACCCTCTCTGTCTGCCCATCTGTCTCTCTGGATGATATGCCGATCAAATTAATCTGAGTACCCAAGGCCTCCTGAAAAGAAGTCCAGAAAACTGATGTGTAGATGGTGTCTCTGTCATTAATGATCGTCTTCGGAATCCCATGCAATCTGACAATATCCTCCATGAACACTTTGGCGATGGCCTATGCATTATAGGTGACCTTGGTTGGCGAGAAATGCGCAACCTTGGTCAACTTATCCACAGTGACCATAATGGCATCATGACGATAAGAGGACATAGGAAGTCCTACTATGAAATCCATGGAGATCACATCCCATTTCCACTCGGGAATGTCATGAGGGTATAAGAGTCCTGCGGGATGAGAATGCTCTGCCTTGACTCTCTGACACTCAAGACACCGTGCTACAAAATCTGCTATGTCTCGACGAAGACCTGGCCAATAATATAACTCTCTCAAATCGGCATGCATCTTCTTCACTCCTGGATGTGCTGCGTATGGGGCTCGATGAGCCTCAGTAAGGATGAAACTACGCAGATCACCTGCCTTAGGCACATAAATGCGCCTATGGAACCGAAGCAAACCATCTGACTCTAACATGCATCCTAAATATCTGCCCCCAAAAGAACCCTGAGAATCCAACATCTGCCTAGCACCCTCATAAAACCTGTCCTCTGGAAGATGCTCAAGTATCCTGCCTCTCAAATCTGACTGCAGTGTCAAAGAAGCAAGCACATGCCGTCGTCTACTAAGTGCATCTGCAACAACATTTTCCTTTCCCTTGATATACTGCACCTCCATGTCATACTCACAAAGGAACTCCATCCAACGCCGTTGACGAGCGTTGAGGTTTGGCTGAGAGAAGATATGTCTGTAAGCTACAATGATCTGTCCTCAAGATGAAAGGTCTACCCAAAAGGAAATGTCGCCAACGCACAAGTGCATGAACAACTGCTGCAAGCTCTAAGTCGTGAGTAGGATAGTTAAGCTCATAGTCCTTGAGCTTACGAGACTCAAAAGCAATAACCCGACGCTCCTGCATAAGAACTGCTCCCAAACCCTCTAGTGATGCATCAGTGCAAACAACAAAATCCTCTGTTGGGTCTGGAACTGCTAAGATGGGCGCCGTGGTTAACCTTTCCTTAAGCAACTGAAAGGCCTGCTCACATTTTTCTGACCAATCAAACTTCTTCCCTTTCCTCTGAAGAGAAGTAATAGGGTGAGCAATCCTAGAAAAGTCCTGCACAAACCTGCGGTAATACCCTGCTAAACCCATGAAGCTCCTCACCTCAGTGACTGATGTGGGTGCTGGCCAATCCAAGATAGCCTGAATCTTAGAGGGATCTACGGAGATACCCTCACCTGATATGATATGACCCAAGTACTGAATCTCTGTCTGAAAGAAGCTGCATTTTTCCAAGTTCCCATACAACTTCTGCTCTCTCAAAACCTGAAGTACCTGCCTCAAATGCTCCTCGTGTTCCTCCTCGGAACGAGAATATATCAATATGTCATCAAGGAACACTAAGACAAAGCGATCCAGAAATGTCCTGAATACTCCATTCATGAGGCTCATGAAGACAGCTGGGGCATTAGTCAAACCAAATGGAACCACTGTGAACTCATAATGCCCGTAACGTGTGCGAAACGCTGTCTTATGAATGTCTGCATCTGAAATGCAACTGATGATATCCTGACTTGAGATCGATCTTGGAGAACACTCTAGCTCCCCGCATCTGATCAAACAAGTCATCAATCCTAGGGAGCGGATAACGGTTCTTTATTGTGACTTTGTTGAGTTGTCTGAAATCTACACAAAGCCTGAGAGAACCATCCTTCTTTTTCACAAATATGACTGGCGCTCCCCAAGGAGATACACTAGGGCGAATGAGACCCTTCTCTAACAACTCCTCTAACTGAATCTTGA
Organism: Taxus wallichiana var. yunnanensis; assembly: GCA_018340775.1. Classification (NCBI taxonomy): domain Eukaryota; kingdom Viridiplantae; phylum Streptophyta; class Pinopsida; order Cupressales; family Taxaceae; genus Taxus; species Taxus wallichiana. Next base: position 179,762,004 of record CM031236.1, on the reverse strand, counting down.
GCTCATGAAGCTCTGAAGTCGTCATCCGATAGGGTGCCCTAGAAACTGGTGCAGATCCAGGCACTAAGTCAATGGTGAAATCCACCTCTCTACTAGGTGGTAAACCTGGAAGCTCTCCTGGAAACACATCTGCATACTCCCTCAAAACTGCATGATCATCAAGGGGTGAATGCTCTGGAGTACTGTCCGAACGATCACTGATAGTGATAGCAAACAACTGACAACCCTTACGCATGCTCCGCTTGAGTTGCTTAGCCGAGATCATACGCAAGGAAATGGGTCTCTGCATCCCTGAAATCACAACTGCACTACCCAAATCATCCTGACACTCAATGACCTTCTCTCTACAATCCACCTTGGCTCGATGAGCCTCGAGCCAATCCATACCCAAAACTACCTGATAGGAACCTAGAGGAATAACTCGGAGGTCAAGCGTAGTGGAGAAGACTCCCAAATCGAGTACACAACTCTCCACATACGAGTCCACGGCGAGTTTAGCCCCAGAGGCCAACTCAACCTGCCAACTATCTGGCTGCCTAGCCACCACTAGCCCACACTGGTCCACTATAGAAGGTGATATAAAGGAATCTGAAGCACCTGAATCAAAAAGTACTGAGACAGAAATACCCCTGATAGTACCTGTCGTCTCAATGACTGTGGCCTGATGCTCAGCCTGGCGGTTGTCAACCGCTGCATACACATGATGGGCGCGTCCCACGTCACCCACCGTCTGCTCGGATCTAGGAGCTCTCTGCATATCCGTAGTAGTGGGCTTGTGCGGACACATACGCACATAATGATCTGGAGCCCCACAAATAAAACATCCTCCTGTACCTCTCTGAGATGGGGTCCCTCCTGTGCTCTGGCGAACTGAACCTGCCGGTCCAACCCTAGTAGACTGCTGCGAGCGGGCTGGCTGGGAGTGATGAGTACCCGGCCTCCTGTCTCTAGACCCACCAAAACCACCTCTAGACCCACCTCACTGAAAACTCTGAGTCTGTCTACCCCTCTGATGCTGGTGTCCCTGATGTTGTGTCTGTTGTGGTGGGTGTGGAGGAGCTCTCGATGCTGCTGGAGAAGACCAGAATCCTCCTCTAGGGGGTGGTACTGCTCCCCGTGCTCTCTGACTCTGGAATGCCTGAATCCTATCCTGAAACTTACTCTTGTTTCTTTCTCTGTGCTCCTGAGCCTTGGTCCTATTCTCCTCAGCCAAGTAGGCCTTCTCAACGGCCTTCTCGAGCGTGGGAGGAGATAACATCCTAACAGCTCCTGCTATATCTGCATTCAGGCCCCGAATGAACCTGTTTACCTGCAATTTCTCGTCTTGCAGGTAGTCTACATACTGCAAGAGATCCAAGAACCTGCTCTCATACTGCGCCACCGAGCCAGAACCCTGTCGTAAGTCGTGAAACTCATCGATCCTCTTCTGCACAAAATGTTCTGACATATACCGGGCCCGGAATCGCTCCTCGAACAACTCCCATGTCACTATATCCCGAGTCAAATGGAGCTTCCGCTCCTCATTCCTCCACCAAACGCCTGCTGCGTCTCGAGGAGGTGTATGGCGAACCTGGCTTTGACGTTGCTCTCATGAGAGTGCAAACCAAAGCAGCTATCCAAGCTAAGAAGCCAAGACTCCGCCCCAAAGCCGTCTGTCGAACCAAGAAACGTAGGCGGCCAGCGAAGAAGAGGTCTCGAATCACACCGCCCGTGTCTCGATCTCGACGGTGTGGTCTAACAACAGAGAGAGGGTCGCATATCTCCAAAAGGTCCCTCGAAGCTATGTGAACGGCTGTGATGAAACGAGGCCACCCTCTCGCCAAGGATGGAAGGGCTGCGTGACCTCTCTCGTCTCGGAATGTCGTGCTCAGGTGGCTCTGGATGTGCGTCCTCACCAATCAACTCCTCATCTCCTAACTGAATGTCCTCCTCTCTCGGCACCTGCGGTGGTGGAAGGCGCTCCTGTACGACACCTATCAGCTGCTGTAGGGTCTCCAATATCTGAGGCCCAAAATCGGGGCCGGGGCTCCCGCGTAGGTGCACTACGTCCCGAACCTCGAGCCGATCGTCCCCTCTTGGGTGCCATCCTGAGCCCGAAAAGAAATAAAAATAAAAATAAATTTATAAACCTTCTAAACGTTTGTTGGAAGTGCTATATTATTATTATTTAATTATTTTAATTATTATTATTATCGTTATTATCATTACAACACTAAATGCAATACCCCTTCCCATTAATAATTAATTTATAATAATATTTAATTTATTAATTTATTAATTTATTTTCCCGAAATAAATTAATATCGTCCCGCAATAATTTAATTATTTTAATCTATTAATCTCCTTAGGGTTATAAATAAAAATTTACACTTTTTGTAAATAATTAGTCTTCCCCCTTTTAATTAATTTTACCACACACCCCTTTTTAATTTAATTTGTTTTTTTCCCTTTTAATTTTATTTTACAATCCCATTAAAAGTCATGTTTTAAAGAAAAGTAGGGTTGAATGAGAGCCCTAGGATCTAATTCAATCTTGGCCCTTGATTTCAAATCCACCCTAAAGTTGCCCTAAATATCTCTATGTTTTCCCCTCTTTTCTAATTCTTCCTCTCATTTTGTTTTGTGTTGTCATTTGAATGTGCAGGTTGAAGAACTATAGGGAGATTGGCTTCATGGAGTCTTTTTTTTTTTTGTGAAATCCATGTTTTTTTTTTTTTTTTTTCTCTTTGTGCAGGTGGAAAAAAAACTATGGAGGGTTGGCTCCATAATTTTTTTGTTTGGCTTTGTTTTCATCAGGATATATATATGTATATGTATATATATATATATACATCTATCTTTATTTTATTTTTTTTTTTTTTAAAGAAAACTCCAAAAGGCGATATTTTATTTTTAATTTTTTTTTTATTTTTTATATCACGTATATATATATATATATATATATATATATATTTTATTTTTTGTGTTGCTTAGTTGCGGGGCGGGTGTCTGCGCAGGCGGGGCGGGTGCAGGGCGGGCGGGGTACGGGGGGGTGCAGGGTCTCGGGGGCGGGGGACGGGCGCGGGGGGGTTGGGGGTGGGGGGGGGCGGGAGGGTCGGGGAAGGGGGGGTCGGGGTTTCGGGCGGGGTGCAGGGGTTTCGGGGGGCGGGGGTCGGGGTCGGGGTCCGGATTTTGGCCGGGAGAAAGGGGACGAGGGGGCATGGGATAGGGGGGGGGCGCGGGGGTTTATTATTTTTGGGGTTTGGGGGTTCGCCCCCAAATATCCGTTTTTTTTTTTTTTTTTATTTATTTATTTTTTTATTTTTTTATTTATATATATATATATATATATTATATATATATATAAATATATGTTAAAATTTTATTTTATTTATTATATATTTATATTTTATATAATATATATATATATATATATAAATCATATATAAATATATTTTCAAATTTATATATTATTTAGTATAGAATATATATATATATATAATATATATATATATATATATATACAAACTGATTTTATTTTATTTATTTTATTATTTTTTTAATTTTTGTTTATTCTAGGAAAATATAGTTATAAATAGGAAGCGAAATAAAAATAAAATAACTATATTAAATTTATTTTCATTTCTTGATCAATACTAACAAACTTGCAGGCCAAAACCTAAAAAAAAGATAATATAACCATTTAAAAAAAAACAATGAACACTAATTTTCCTTGGTATTTTCAAAATTTTTTTTTTTTTTTCTAATACTAACTAATTAAATATTTCAGATTCTCATGCAAGGAGGTTATATTAAAACATCCATGTATATTTATTTTTTTTTTTAAATGCAAGACTAAGGCATCCTCAAATTACCCAAAAGTCCGTGTATTGGAACCTCGCTCTGATACCAAATGTAGTGCCATATTTTTTTAAAAAAATGAAATACAATGCAAGCACACTAAACTTTCAGATTTTATATGTAATGCACATTTATATTGCATATTTCTAAAACAACAAATCTTTCCAAATGAAGGCATTGAAAATAAAAAGTTCTTGGTTTCATTATAAATTCAAATGACAATCTTACAAGCTTCTTGCAACTATAAAATAAAAGTTTCCTTAATAGAGACTAATGCTTTATCAAATACAATAAGTACAAAATGGGTCTTTACAAGAGTATAAATCTTTACAAAGCTACATTTATTTACAAAATGAAGGTAATGCCCACAAAAGATGAGTAAGTCCAAGATGACAAGAGGCTCTACTATCTCCAACTTGAGCTCCAACTCCAATACTCCTACAAGAATCCAACTCCAAGAGAAATATGGCTTGTTTACCACCCAACCAATAGGCATCATCACATGCCTTTCCATGGTTGGAAGTCATGCTAGCCTCCCCCAAGCCCATGGGAGAGAGGAACTAGCTTCCACAATGTGCACAAGTATATATGGGGTTTAAACACACAACAAGAGAAAACATAAGACCATTCAACTACTTAGACCTACTATACAATGAAAACCACACATGAGGAGAACAATGTCAACCTCACAAGGGGGAAGAGAGGAAGAAGGATGCCCAAATCAAGGTGTCCAACCATAGGAGCACCAATAAATACATATATAAAAACTCCTTATACCTCCTAATCATACATCCTCCTTATTCCTCCTTATACTATAGAGATCCTTCTTGGGAGGATTTTCAAACCCACATGGGTTTCCTCACCAAGAATGGGGAAAGGATCAAGCCATATGAACCTTTCTCCCACCTCAAACCATATGAGGGGATGAGAAGGGACCTTCATGGCTTGACCAACAACCATGAGGTTTGAGAGGGAAATCCCTCTCTCTTCCCCTACATTCTCCAAAAACCATCAATCCAAATGATGGTGGAGAGAAAACAAGAAAAACCACAAGAACAAACAACAACTACATAACACATATTTCACACACATTATTTCATTGATCAAGCATACATACAATATAAGCACAACTAAGAAGAAGAAGGTTAAGAACCCTACCTCTATAATGCTTTCCAAGACTCTAAGCTTTTCCCCTTGTCCAAGCTCCCTTCCAAGCTCCCAAAATTCTCCAAGTGCTCCAAAAAAATGAACCAAGAAGACCCATTCTTCCCACATGAGGAAGAATAAAAAGAGGAACCCAAAAGTTTCCTCACCAATGGGAAAGTGACAAGTGTCACCCCCTCTCCTCTCAAGAGTCAAAGATTCCAAAAACAAAATAAGTAAGAGTAAACTCACCTTTTATCCCTTTTCACCCAAAATACTAAAAACTAAAATAAAACAAAGTGGAGCAACTTTTAACACTTTCACACAATCCAACCATCTTACATGGATGGTGACTAAAGAGGGCTAAATGGGAGGGAAACTCCCTCCAAACCTTGGAAATAGGCCCCCTACCTATTAGGTAGGGTCCAAGGGCCCATTTTCATGCTAAGGGAACCCCCAAACTCAAAAGGGGTCCCTAAAATTACCCAAAATAACCCAATTTCGGGTTTGGCATGCTTGGGCACAAGGGTAGAGGGTGTGGGGTTCACCCAAGGTTCACATGTGGTCCCCAATCCCTTCTACCAACACACACACACTTCCCAAAACCAACACTTAACTTAAGATAAGATTATTAACCCCTAAGCTAGTTTACTTAATACAAACACATCCTAAACCTAATTAATTTTACAAGACACAATTACATTACAAATTGAGGGTTCACCCATGGTGCCCAATTAAAATACATCTAATCTAAGGCTTCAAACAATTTAGCATGGTTAGGACTCAGCCCGTGGGCCGCTTGTGCACAATTGCGTAGCTGTCCTGAAACCCATGCTCTCCTATACCTGTCACCTGCACACTCATTGCACACATTAACCGCACCTGTCCAATATAGTAAACATCATCTATACATCACAATATCAATCAAACTTATAATGTCCGAACATAATTTACAATTGATAGTGCAATGCATCCAATTATCCACATAGTTTGCCATGAATCATCCACAATTAAAATTATAACGACATACACTTAGGTTAGCATGAAAATCACCATTATTAAATCCAAAACACTATATCATCAATCAAATTAACCACAAGAGACTAACATCTAACTGGTACGTTTATCATATAACCCTGTTAGTGTCATCACATCATACGAAATATATCAGTATATGAATCTAATCCAATTGGCGCTATGCGCCCAAAATGCCATAATGTCCAAGAGGATAAAATATCATAGTAAAATGTCCAAAGTCTATCAAAGTCTCAATCAAAACATGTCATGAGGGATCCCCATTCCACAAACCCCCATTGTGCCTCACTTGTAAACACATTAGAGGCATTATTGGCTCAGGTTGATGTGGTAACGAGTCAAATTGATTAGTGGACATCTTATAGAGAGACTTGTAGGGAATATTATGCTAATAAATTATCATATGCAGATGTAAAAATAAAAATTACAAAAGACCTCATATGTGCATTATTCACGTACCCCAGAACCAATTTGCATGTTTTGTTGTCATGCAAATGGTTTCTAATCCACTGGTGCAATAATGATCTGATAAAAATATTTTTAGGACTGATGGTGGATGGTATTTGATATACCACCTTGCAATAACAATGAGGTTCCACTATACTTTTTGAGGAAACTCTATTGCGAGTTTATCCTCAACGAGATCTCAAACTATTTTGACTATTATGAGTTTTAGGGACGAGGAAAATCTCTACATATGATAGACCAAGTGCACAACATGCTCGTATTCAACATGGTAGAGTCCCCACACAAAACCCCCTCATCTTGAGACTGTCCTTGTAGCAGTAAAGGAGACAATAGAGATTGATACACTGCATGTGCTTGGGTGCTCTCTGATACCTTTGTCCAACATACGAGGGAGGTTTTTAATATCGATGTTGGAGGTAGACAGAGGATTCCTCTAGGTAGTAGTAGCATGAGGCCATATATTTGCACATCTTGTGGTAGCATATGCATGGGACCCGATGAGGATGATAGTTTCATGCAGACTGGTGTTGGTGGAGTTGCCATTTCCAGTGGTACACATGATAATGTGGCTATGTCTGACACTTTTTTGAGTGATACATTTGGATTTCAGACATCGATGACACCTTCACAAGTATTTTTATATTTTATTACATGTTACAAAAAGATATGAGTACTTGATTTACTTATATATGTTAAATTTTTAAAATAATTGTATTTGAACTTGGTCAAATTTATTAATTTACACATACATATGTACATGTATGCATTAATATTACAATGCGTGGGAGGGACGTCATCATCCCAACCACAGGTTGTGAGCACCATGCCTATGTATACATTCACAGAGGTAATTTAGAATGTTAATTGTGTAAAATTTTCACGTATGTAAATATATATATAACTTTCACTCAAATATATGTCTATATATGTATGTTCTTGTATATATATTATATATGCTCAACTAACTTGACGTGATATATTTTTTATAAAGTTGATGACCACATAAGACACACCACCATCTCTACGAGGAGTAGAGAAAGGTGTTGCCACTGTGATTTCATCTGCACAACAACTCACTGAGGTATACAAACTATGTATTTTCGTTAACTAGCTCATGTAATTCATATTATGTTCAATTATTTTAATATTTTCCTTCATTTTAGCATCATGTAGATAATCAACGTGACTGCATTGTGTATATGCAAGAGTTACTCTGCGATAGGTAACAACCATATACATATGATTCATAGGCGTGGCATGGTAAAAAAAGTTGTATATTGATAAAATTAGTTAAAATATTGTCATTACACATGTACTTAGTTGGCATAAATGTTTAGATCTGCATTCAAAATTTTTATTGTTAATATAATTCTATAAGCTAATTTTGATGTTTGATTTTGTAATCTTATGTGTATGTAGGGTTCAACCCCTTCCATTTTTCGCTTCGAGGGCACATAGACTCCTCGAGCTCATCATTTTGACACCCTGTTCGTGATCCAATAGCTCTCATTGAATCAACTGAGCATGAGATGCAGATTCAGCGTGATTGAGAGATTGCAGTAAGTGTGTGTACATGTAAATAGTTTCATTAGCATGGTCTTATACATGTTGAAAAATTATACATTAAGTTTTGACAAAAAAATTGTATGCATTTACAGGTTCAACTATAGTTGAGTTTTGAGCATAAGAGGACTCGTAGTCAGGCCATGGAGGATCCCAAGTCATCTCACAGATCTCCATCTATGTCTAAGGGAGAGCCTTCTTTGAGCAGGGAAAAGAGAGGGATAGATTTTGATGAATAGGATATATATATATATATATATATAATGAAATTTATTTTGTATGCCTATGTGCATGGCATTGTATGCACGTTCGACATTGTATGTACACCTATATGGCATTGACTTGATATTATATGACCTATTCACATATTTGTATTTATTGTGCACGTTAATACTATTTAGAACTCGATATGTTTTTATGAGACCTTACATTTATGAGATTATAATTATATCCAAACTAATATGATGTGCACTTGACAATATAAGACATTATGGATATTTTTTCATTTATTGGTGTTGTATACTAGTGTTTTTGATGTATAATATGCATGAAACTTTGGAAATCAAGTCATAAATTGGTTAAAGCAATATTTATATAACATATATAAAGAGTTATCTAATCGAGTAATTATTCGTTCAATTTATCAATGTGTATATGTTTAGAGAACCTTTTCTAGAGGAGGTTCAAAGTTTCAATTCAAATTATAAGATATATTATTGAATTTTTATAAATTGTTTGTGGTTTCATTAGAGTGGTTTCATAATAATAATGAATAAGTATCCATATTCATTATTTATGTGATTTCATCTCTTTTAATCAAAATTAATAAAGATCATATTTACCAAAAGTACAAATTTATCACCAAGAGTGAGAGAGAAAGTAAGAGAGAGAGAGAGAGAGAAAAAGTGAGAGAGAAAGAGAGAGCGAGCTCGGTAAGGAGAAAGAGAGAGCATGAGAGAATACAATGCATGATGTAAAATTTCACTTCAAGAGTCTTCTACCTTGTTCTTTTCACACCATGACAACTTTCCAAGTGATGAGAATCAAAATAAACATTAGCTTTTACTCAAACTCCTAGATTGTCATGTTTTGCTTAGATTGAAACAATGTCATTCATGAGTTCATGTTGGGAATAAACCACAAGGTTCCAAGACTAAGCGATAGATGTTTTAGACACCCTTTAGGCCCCTTAAGGTGTAGGAAAATTTTTATTTCCCATCTCTAAGGCTAGACCTACTTTCTACCGCCCCCTCCTTCTACACTAAACTTTGTTCCTTATAACCCTTCCTTGAGGGTTTTTCAAATGTATTTTCTCACTCAAAGGGTTTCAAGACTAACTTAAGAGATTTTAGGATACCCTTTTCCTTATTTTAACTTACCCAAGAAGTTTCAGTTCAAACTCAAACTTTAAGCATTTGTTTTGACTAAATTGTTCTTACAAATTAGGTTTCCTCCTAGATAGTCTTGTCTATAAAAAAAAGCTGGTATACAATCAAGACCTCCTAGACTAATAAATGAGCATGAGAAATAGAGACAGAATGAGAAAGACAGAAAGAGAAAGAGATATAGATAGAGCGAGAGAGAGAAAGTGAGATACTCCAATGTGAGTTAGTGTAAGGTTGTCCAATGCAATATTTTGAAAACGGAAGCTTGTGGAACCAAACGAATTGCACACACACATCGGGGTGGCCTCATAATTTCTTGGGAGGCTTCATTGTGGTGCCCATGATGTCGGCGCTTAGGGCTATGTCGGTTGGATGAAGTCCCTTAAGAGCCCTGAGAGCAAAAAAGGTTATAAGTTCGACAGGGTGATTTCTCGGTCTCTGAGGAACCTTGAAAGGTATCATTTGATCCCACACCTCTGCATTAGGACCCTTTACGAAATCATGTCTCGAGTTTTCCCCATCTCAATTAATTATTCTCGTTGTCTTATTGTTTTGCAACCCATGTCGAATAGTCTACTATGAGTCAGTGTAAGGTTGTCTAATGCAATATTTTGCAAACGAAAATCGTGACACCGAGCAGCAGACTTCACCCACACATCGGGTGGCTTGGTAAATTCTCGGGAAGAATTTTTTTGGTTCCCAATGATCTCGGTGCTTCCAGGCTACGTTGGCCAAGTGTAGTCCCTTAAGATCCTTGAGAAAAAAAAAAGGCTATAAGTTCGCCACGTGATTTCTCGGTTCGATGCACCTTGAAAGGTCTCATATGATCCTAAACCTCCATGTTGGTACCCTCTACAAAATTATGTCTTGGTTTTCCCCATCTCAATTTGGTCTTCTCATTGTCCTATTGTTTGCAATCGTGTCAAATAGTCCAGTGTGAGTCAGTGTAATGCTATCCCATGCAATATTTTTCATATGAAAGCTCATGGCACCAAACGGTCTACGCACACACATTGGGGTGGCACAGTAAATACTTGGGGAGGCTTTCTTTTGGTGCCCAACAATCCTGGTGCTTCCAGGATACGTCGGTTGGGCGTAGTCCCTTAAGATCCCTAAGAGAAAAAAAGGCTATAAGTTCCCGGGTGATTTCTCGGTCTCTGTGGCACCTTGAAAGGTATCATTTGATACTAAATCTCTATGTTGGGACCCTCTATAACATATTATCTCGGTTTTTCCCAGATCAATGTGGTCTTTTCGTTGTCCTATTATTTACAATTGTGTTGAATAGTTCAGTGTGAGTCAATGTAAGGTTGTCGATGCAATATTTTGCAAACAAAAACTCGTGGAACCAAATGAATTGTGCCCACGCATTGGGGTGGCCTAGTAAACACTTGTGGAGGATTCATTTTTGTGTCTAATGATCCTAATGCTTCCGGGATACGTCATTTGGGTGTAGTCCCTTAAGGGACTTGAGAGAAAAAAAGGCTACAAGTTCCTAGGTGATTTCTCGGTCTCCGTTGAACCTTGAAAGGTATCATTGATCCTACTGACTATGTGTTGGGACCCTCTACAAAATCATGTCTCAATTTTCCCCAACTTAATTTGGTCTTCTTGTTGTATTGTTTGCAATTGTGCCAAATAGTCCAATGTGAGTTAGTGTAAGGTTGTCCAATGTAATATTTTACAAACGAAGCTCGTGACACCAGCAGATGTGCCCACACATTGATGTGGCACTGTAAATGCTTAGGGAGGCTTTGTTTTAGTGCTTAACGATCCTGGTATACTTCTGGCTATGTCGGTGGGGCGTTGTCCCTCAAGAGCCTTGAGATCAAAAAGGCTATAATTTTTCTAGGTGATTTATCGGTCTCCAAGGCACCTTTAAAGGTCTCATCTGATCCTAAACCTCTGTGTTGAGACCCTCTACAAAATCTGTCTCATTTTCCTTAGCTCAATTTGGTCTTCTCATTTTCCTATTGTTTGCAATCATGTCGAATAGTTTAGTGTAAGTTAGTGTAAGGCTATCCAATGTGATATTTTATAAACGAAGGTCATGGGACCAAACAAACTACACACACACATTAGGGTGTTTTGGTAAATACTTGGGAGGCTTTGTTTTGGTGCCTAATGATCTTGGTGTTTCCGGCCTACATGCAAGCGGGCTTAGTCCCTTAAGAGCCCCGACAACAAAAAAAAAAGGCTATAAGTTCCCTGGGTCATTTCTCGATCTCCGTGGCACCTTGAAAGGTATCATTTGATCCTACACCTCCACATTGGGACCCTTTATGAAATCCTATCTCAGTTTTACCCATATCAATTTCATCTTCTCGTTATCCTATTGTTTGCAATCATCTTTGAATAGTCCAGTGTGAGTCAGTGTAAGGTTGTCTAATGCAATATTTTGCAAATGGAAGCTCGTGGCACCGATTGGATTGTGCACACACATTGGGGTGGCTTGGTAAACACTTGGAGAGGCTTCATTTTGGTGCCTAACACTCCTAGTGCTTCCGGGATATGTCGGCCGAGTGTAGTCCTTTAAGAGTCCTGAGAGCAATAAAGGCTATAAGTTCGCCAGGTGATTTTTTGGTCTTTGAGGAATCTTGAAAGGTTTCGTCGATCCTTCACCTTTACGTCGGGACCCTTTACGAAATTATATCTTGGTTTTCCCCATCTCAATTCGGTCTTCTCGTTGTCCTATTGTTTGCAATTGTGTTGAATAGTCTAATGTGAGTCAGTGTAAGGTTCTCCAATGCAATATTTTGCAAACAAAAGATCATGGCACCAAATGGATTATTCCCACATGTCGCATGGCCTAGTAAATGCTTTCGAGGCTTCATTTTAGTGCCCCGATGATCTCGGTGCTTTCGGGCTACGTCGGATGGGCATATTCCCTTAAGAGCCTTAAGAGCAAAAAAGACTATAAGTTTTTTGTGTGATTTCTCGATCTCGAGGCACCTTGAAAGGTATCTTCTAATCCTAAACCTCCACATTGGGACCCTCTATGAAATCTTGTCTCGGTTTCCCCCATCTCAATTTGGTTTTCTTGTTGCCATATTGTTTAGAACCATACCGAATAGTCCAGGTGTGAGTCGGTGTAAGGTTTTTCAATGCAATATTTTGCAAACGGAAGATTGTGGCCTTTGAGCGGATTTGTGCCCACATGTTGGGGTGGCCTATTACATGCTTTTAGAGGCTTTATTTTGGTTCCCAATGATCTTGGTACTTTTGGGCTACGTTGGTTGGGCGTAGTCCCTTAGGAGCCATAAGAGCAAAAAAGTCTATAAGTTTGCCATGTGATTTCTCGGTCTCTAAGGAACCTTGAAAGGTATCGTATGATCTACACCTCTCGCATTGGGATGCTCTATGAAATCCCTTCTTGGTTTCCTCTGTCTCAATTTGGTCTTCTTGTTGTCATATTGTTTGTAACCATGTCGAATAGTCAGTGTGAGTCAATGTAAGGTTGTCCAATGCAATATTTTGCAAATAGAAGCTCGTGGCACCAAATGGAATGTGCCCACACATCAGGATGGCTTTGATAAAATCTTTGGGAGGATTCATTTTGGTGACCAACAATCTTGGTGCTACGGGCTACATCGGTTAGGCGTAGTCCCTTAAGAGCCCTGAGAGCAAAAAAAGCTATAAGTTCGCGGGTGATTTCTCTGTCTAAAGGTACCTTGAAAAGTATCATCCGATCCTACTCCTCCACATTATGACCCTCTATGAGATTTTTCTCGGTTTTCCACAACTCAATTTGATCTTCTCATTGTCCTATTATTTGTAACCGTGTCGAATAGTCAGGTGTGATTCGAGTGTAAGGTTGTCTAATGTAATATTTTGTAAATGGAAGCTCATGGCACTAAGCGAATTGTGCACACAGATCAGGGTGGTCTAGTAAATGCTTAGGGAGACTTCATTTTAGTGCCCAATGATCCGGTGCTTTGGGCTATGTCATCGGGCGTAGTCCCTTAAGAGCCCTGAGAGTAAAAAATGTTATAAGTTCATTGGGTGATTTCTTAGTCTCCGAGGCACCTTGAGCGGTCTCGTCTAATCCTAAACTTTAGCATTGGGACCATATACGAAATAATTTATTAGTTTTCCCCATCTCAATTCAGTCCTCTTATTGTCATATTTTTACAACCGTCTAAATATTGCGTGTGAGTCGATATAAAGGCTGCCCTTGATGTAATATTTTGCAAGCAGCTTTTGGAACCAAACCGATTGCGCCCACATCGGGGTGGCCTGGTAAACACTTGGAGAGGATTTCTTTTAGTTCTCAATGATCCCATTGCTTCAGGATACTTTGGCTAAGTGCGATCCCTTAAGATCCTTGAGAGCAAAAAAAAAAAATACGTTCGTCGGGTCATTTCTCGGTCTCGAGGCACTTTGAAAGGTCTCGTCGATCCTACACTTAATAGTTGGGACCCTCTAAGAAATCATTTCCCAATTTCTCCCATCTCAATTCGGTCATGTTATTGTCTTATTGTTTGCAACCGTTGTGTCGAATATTGTAGTGTGAGTCAGTGTAAGGTTGTCCAATGCAATATTTTACAAACAAAAGCTTATGACACCAAACCAACTACGCCCACATGTCAGGGTGGCCTAATAAATGGTGGGTGAGGATATTTTTAGTGCCTAATGATCTCGGTGCTTTTGAGTTACTTTGACCGGGTGTAGTCCCTTAAGATCCTTGAGAGAAAAAAACACAATAAGTTCGTCGGGTTATTTCTCGGCCTTCGAGGCACCTTGAAAGGTCTCATATGATCCTAAAGTTCAACATCAGGACACTCTAAAAAATTCTATCTCAGTTTTCCCCATCTCAATTTGGTCCTCTTATTGTCCTATTGTTTACAACCATGTCAAATACTGCAGTGTGAGTCAGTGTAAGGTTGTCCAATGCAATATTTTGTAAATGAAATCTCATGTCACCAAACCAACTACATCCATGTGTCGGGGTGTCCTGATAAACGGTGGGCGAGGCTTCGTTTCGGTGCCCAAATCCTTTAATATGAAAAAAGTACTAGGAAACATGTTAAGAAGAGATGGTTAATACAATATAGGTGGTGAAATATGTAATGCCATATAAAAAAATGCAGATTTAAAAGAATGCTTAACTTATAAAGTTCAGATTTATTTTCAAAGAATACACATATTCCGTTTCATAGATTTTTTTATAAACAAAACATAAAAAAAAGGGATCCTTTAATACCATATTTCTTTCTTCAACATAGTTTAGTTTATAAATATCCCAAAATGGCTTTTAAGACATTCAACACATCCAAGTCCAATAAGTCAAGTCCTCTTTGCAAGGTTGAACACAAGCTATATAACAAAGATCCATAAAACACAAGTTTTCCCAAGTCACCAACAAATAAGTTTACAAGATGAGGCTATCCACAATCAGCCATATCACATAGATACAAGGAGGTGTAATATTTACAATAAATTTTGAGGATAAAAGAACAAGTCACCACTTCAACAAAGCTTCATCCTTGAGTCTCCAACCTTGAGTGTTCTCCTAAGAGTGCTGCAACAAGAGACATGGCTTGTTTACCACCCAACCAATAGGCATCATCACATGCCTTTCCATGGTTGGAAAAACATGCTAGCCTCCCCCAACCCTATGGGAGAGAGGAACCGACTTCCACATGTGAACAAGTATAAAGGGGATATACTTAACAAGAATACATATAAACATTTAAACACTTACAAAAACTACACATGGTAAAAAAACAACATGAGGAGAACAAGGTCAACCTCACAAAGGGGTAAAAGAAGAAATACGATGCCCAATACGAAGGTGTACAACCATAGGATACACCAAAAAAAGCATGTTTACAAACCTCCTTATTCCTCCTAATCATTCATCCTCCTTATTCCTCCTTTATGTCAAAGAAATCCTTCTTGGGAGGATTTTCAAACCCAAAAGGGTTTCCTCACCAAGAATGGGGAAAGGTTCAAGCCATATGAACCTTTCTCCCACCTCAAACCATAAGAGGGGATGAGAAGGGACCTTCATGGCTTGACCAACAACCATGAGGTTTGAGAGGGAAATCCCTCTCTCTTCCCCTACATTCTCCAAAAACCATCAATCCAAATGATGGTGGAGAGAAAACAAAAGAAAACAACAAAGCAACAAAACAAACAAACTACATTCTCCATACAACTTTACAACACATCATTTCACACACATTATTTTATTGACCATTGCATAGTTAACAAGATAAGAAACAACAAGGAAGAAAATGATTAAGAATCCTACCTCTACAATGCTTTCCAAGACTCTAAGCTCTTCCCCTTTGTCCAAGCAAACTTCCAAGCTCCCAAAATTCTCCAAGTTCTCCCAAAAAAAAAAAAATGAGCCAAGAAGACCCCTTCCTTCCACATGAGGAAGAATAAGAAGAGGAACCCAAAAGTTTCCTCACCAATGGGAAGGTGACAAGTGTCACCCCCTCTCCTCCCATGAGTCAAAGATTCCAAAACCAAATAAGTAAAAGTAAACTCACCTTTTAGCCTTTATCACCCAAAATACTAAAAACAAAAATAAAACAAAGTGGAGCAACTTTTAACAAATACACACAAACCAACCATCTTACATGGATGGTGACTAAGGAGGAAAAATGGGAGGGAAACTCCTCCAAATCATGGAAAAAAGACCCCCTACCTGTTAGATAGGGTCCAGGGCCCATTTTCATGCTAAGAGAACTCCCAAACTAAAAAAGAGTCACTAAAAATGCTTAAAATAACCCAATTTCGGGTTTGGCACACTTGGGCACAAGGGTAGAGGGTGTGGGGTCCACCCAAGGTTCACATGTGTCCCCAATCCCTTCTACCAACACACACACACACACTTACCCAAAACCATCACTAAAATTAAGATGAGATCATTAAACCCTTAAACTAGTTTACTTAATAAAACACACCCTAAACATAATTAATTTTACAAGACATAAATACATTACAATTGAGGGTTCACCCATGGTGCCTAATTAATACACCTATTCTAAGGCCTCAAACATTTAGCATGGTTAGGACTTAGCCCGTGGGCCGCTTGTACACAATTGCGTAGCCACCTTGAAACCCATGCTCTCCTATACTGTCACTGCATACTCATTGCACACATTAACCACATCATCCAATCTGATAAACATCATCTACTCATCAAAAATTAATCAAACCTATAACATCCTAACATCATTATAAAATTGATAGTGCAATGCATACTGACTATACACATAGTTCACCACGAATCATCCATAGATATAGTTACATGACATACCTTATGCTAGGCGTGAGATTACCATTATTAAATTCAAAAAGCTATATCATTGATCAAATCGACCATAAGAAATCAACATCTAACCAATAAATATCAACTTTATCATGTAACCTTGTTAGTGTCATCAATCATCATAAGAAATATATCAATATACGAATCTAGTCCACTTGGCACTATGCACCCAAAATACCACAATGTCCTAGATGATAAATAACATAGCATAATGTCTAAAATATATTAGAGTCTCGGTTAAAACATGTCTATGCATAAAGGAACCAACGAGATAATTGGAGCTATAAAATATGTTGGCAGTACATCCCCTCTCCTAGAATTAGACTTCCTCCCCGGAATTCATTGGAAGAGATAGGGATATCTAGCCCTCGGTGGTGTAGCATCCTCCCAGTAGGCGATGTCTCGTCATATCAGTCCGACTACACTCTAACTGGTTCGGATCTCGACCCCGAAGGGCCAACCTCCTGCTCCCAGGTATGCGTACGGGCTCTAGTCTTCACCTTTCCCTCCATCCTCTACCTTAATGTCAACCAATCCAAAACATGAGAAACATCTGGTACATATCTATGAAGTACGAAACATAAAAACATCGTGAGCCCATGCAACGCGTGGTGGAAAAGCTAGGCGATAGGAAACTAGACCGATGATCTTAAGGATATCAAAAGGCCCTACAAAATGAGGCGATAACTTAGAACCGTTTCCATAACGAATTGGAATCTTATGAGGAAAAACCCTCGAAGACTTTATCACCCATTGAGAAGTGAAAATCAATCCTCTTGGTGTCCGCATACACCTTCGACATTCTCTAGCCTACTCAAGTCGTTGTCTAATCGAACAACCTCACCACTCTAAATCCTAAAGATAAGTGGTCCCGAGGATAATCCACATGTCATCAAGTCTGTCCCACTCAAAGGTGTCTTGCAAGGTCGTCCATCAAAGCCCTCGATAGGGAGCCATGCCAATGGAGCTATGATAATTGTTGTTGTAAGCAAACTCAACTAAATGCAAATAATTTTCCCACTTGTTTTGTTGGTCCATCACATACATCCTCAACATGTCCTCAAGAACCTGATTAACTCTCTCTGTCTGCCCATCTGTCTCTGGATGATATGCCAAACTGAAATTAACTTATGTACCCAAGGCATCCTAAAAAGAAGTCCAGAAAACTGATGTGTAGATGGTGTCTCTGTCATTGATGATCATCTTTGGAATTCCATGCAATCTAACAATGTCCTCCATAAACACTTTGGCGATGGCTTGTGCATTATAGGTGACCTTGGTTGGCGAAATGCGCACCTTGGTCAAATTATCCACAAGTGACCATAATGGCATCATGACAATAAGAGGACATAGGAGTCCTACTATGAAATCCATGGAGATCACATCCCATTTCCACTCAAGAATGTCATGGGGGTATAAGAGTCCTGCCAAGGATGAGAATGCTCTGCCTTGACTCTCTGACACTCAAGACAATGTACTACAAAATCTGCTATGTCCCATGAAGATTCGACCAATAATATAACTCTCTCAAATAGGCATGCATCTTCTTCACTCCTGGATGTGCTTCGTATGGGGCTCAATGAGCCTTAGTAAGGATGAAACTATGCAAATCGCTTTGTCTTAAGCACATAAATGTGCTATGGAACTGAATAAAACCATCGGACTCTAACATGCATCCTAAATATCTCACCTCAAAGAACCACGAGAATCCAACATCTACTAGCACTCTCATAAAACCTATCCTCACGGAAGATGCTCAAGAATCCCGCCTCTCAAATCTGACAGTTGCAATGTCAATGAAGAAAGCACATGTCGTTTGTCTACTAAGTGCATCTCTGCAACAACATTTCCTTTCCTTTGATATCTACTATACCTCCATCTCATACTCACAGAAGGAACTCCATCCAACACCATTGATGAGCATTGAGGTTCAAATTGAGAAAGATATGCCGTAAACTATGGTGATCTGTCCTCAAAATGAAAGGTCTACCCAAGAGGAAATGTCGCCATCGCACAGGTGCATGAACAACTCACTGCTAAGCTCCAGTCATGAGTAGGGTAATTAAGCTCATAGTCCTTGAGCTTACGAGACTCAAATGTTATAACCGATGCTCCTGCATAAGAACCGATCCAAACCCTCTAGTGATGCGTTAGTACAAACAAGAAAATCCTCGTCGAATTCCGGAACTGCTAAGATGGGCGCCGTGGTTAACCTTTTCTTAAGCAATTGAAAGGCCTGCTCACACTTTTCTGACCAATCAAACTTCTTCCCTTTCCTCTGAAGGGAAGTAATAAGGTGAGAAATCCTAGAAAAGTCCTACACAAACCTGTGGTAATACCCTGCTAAACCCATGAAGCTTCTCACCTCAGTCACTGATGTGGGTGCTGGCCAATCCATGATAGCCTGAATCTTAGAGGGATCTACAGAGATACCCTTTCCTGAAATAATGTGCCCCAAGTACTGAATCTCTGTCTGAAAGAAGCTACACTTTTCCAAGTTCCCAAATAACTTCTGCTCTCTCAAAACCTGAAGTACCTGTCTCAAATGCTCCTCGTGTTCCTCCTCGAAACAAGAATATATCAAAATATCATCGAGGAACACTATGAAAAAGCGATCTAGGAAGGTCCTGAACACTCCATTCATGAGGCTCATGAAGACTTGGGGCATTGGTCAAACCAAAGGGGACAACAGTGAACTCATAATGCCCATAACATGTGCAAAAAGTTGTCTTATGAATATCTGCATCTGATATGCGTAACTGATGATACCCTGACTTGAGATTGATTTTGGAGAACACTCTAGCTCCCCGCATCTAATAAAACAAGTCATCAATCCTAGGGAGTGGGTAACGGTTCTTTATTGTGACTTTGTTGAGCTATTTGAAGTCTACACAAAGCACAGAGAACCATCCTTCTTCTTCACAAATATGATTGGCGCTCCCCAAGGAGATACACTAGGTCGAATGAGACCCTTCTCTAACAACTCCTCTAACTAAATCTTGAGCTCATGAAGCTCTAAATTCGTCATCCGATAGGGTTCCCTAGAAATTGGTGTGGAGCCAGGCACTAAGTCAATGGTGAAATCCACCTCCCTACTAGGTGGTAAACCTGGAAGCTCTCCTAGAAACACATCTACGTACTCCTCAAAGCTGCGTGATCATCAAGGGGTGAATGCTTCGGAGTACTATCTGAAAATCACTCGATGGGGATAACAAACAACTCGCAACCCTTACGCATGCTCCACTTGAGTTTCTTAACCGAGATCATGTGCAAGAGAGATAGGCCTCTGCATCCACGAAACCACAATGCACTACCAAGATCATCCCGACACTCATGATCTTATTTCTACAATCCACCTTAACCCGATGGGCCTCGAGCCAATCCATACCCAACACTACATGAGAATCCTAAAGGAATAACTCGGAGGTCAAGGGTAGTGGAGAAGGCTCCCAAATCAAGTACACAACTCTCCACATACGAGTGCATAACGAGTTTATCCCCAAAGGCCAACTCAACACTGCAAACTATCTAGTTACCTAACCACCACTAGCCCACACTAGTCTACTTATAGAAGGAGATAAAAAGAATATGAAGCACTGAATCAAAAATACTAAGATAGAAATACCCCGATAGTACTTATCGTCTCAATAGATTTGTGACACGATGCTCACTGATAGTTGTCAACCGCTGCATATACATGATGGGTGCGTCCCACATCACCCACCGTCTGCTCGGATCTAGGAGCTCTCTGCATATTCATAGTATTGGGCTTGTGTGGACACATATGCACATAATGGTCTAGAGCCCCACAAATAAAACATCCTCCTGTACCCCTCTGAGATGGGGTCCATCCTGTACTCTGGCGAACTGAACCTACCGATCCAACCCTAGCAGACTGTTGCGAGTGGGCTGGCTGTGAGTGATGAGTACCTAGCCTCTTGTCCCTAGATCCACCAAAACCACCTCTAGATCGACCTCCATTGAAAGCTTTGAGTTTGTCTACCCCTCTGATGTTGATGTCCCTGATGTTGTGTCTATTGTGGTGGGTGCGGTGGAGCTCTCGATCTTCTTCAGAGAAGACCGAAATCCTCCTCTGTGGGGTGGTCTGCACCTGTGTTCTCGACTCTAAAAGGCTGTATCCTATCCTAGAACTTGCTCTTATTTCTATCTCAGGCGCTCCTATGCCTTGGTCCTATTCTCCTCGGGTAAGTAGGCCTTCTCAGCGGCCTTCTCAAGCGTGGGAGGAGATAACATCCTAATGATTCATGTTATATCTACATTCAAGCCCCGAATGAACTGTTTACCTACTGATTTCTCATCTTGCAGGTAGTCTACATACTGCAAGAGATCCAAGAACCTACTCTCATATTAGCCATTGTCTTTGAGCCCTGTCGTAAGTCATGAAACTCATCGATCCTCTTCTGCACAAAATGCTCTGACATATACCCAGGGCCTACAAGCGCTCCTCGAACAACTCCCAAGTCACTTGTATCTCGAGTCAATGGAGCTTCCGCTCCTCATTCCTCCACCAAATACCTGCTGCGTCTTAGAGGAGGTGTATGGAAAACATGGCTTTGACATTGCTCTCATGAGAGTGCAAGCCAAAGTAGCTATCTAGGCTAAGGAGCCAAGACTCTGCCCCAAAGCCATCTGTCGAACCAGTAAAAGTAGGTGGCTGAAGGCGAAGAAGGTCTTGAATCACACTGCCTGTGTCTCGATCTTGGCGATGTGGTCTAACAGGTGAAAGGGGTCACCTATCTCCAAATGGTCCCTCGAAGCTATGTGATCGGCTGCGACAGAACGAGGCCATCCTCTCGCCAAGGATGGAAGGGCTGCATGACCTCTCTCGTCTCGGGGTATCATGCTCAGGTGGCTTTGAATGTGCATCCTCACCAATCAACTCCTCATCTCCCAACTGAATGTCCTCCTCTCTCGGCTCTTGCGGTGGTGGAAGGTGCTCTGCGCACGATGCCTATCACCGCCTTTGTGCGGGGTCTCTAATATCTGAGGCCCAAAATGGGTGCCGGCGGCTCCCGCATAGGTGCACTACGTCCCGAGCCTCTAGCCGATCGTCCCCTCTTGGGTGCCATCCTGAACCCGAGATAAAAAAATAAAATAAAAAATGGTTTATAAACTTTTAAGAGTTGCGGAAAGCTTTTTTAAAAATTTATTTTTATTATTATTATTATAATTATATAATGTAACACCAGATGTAATGCCCCTTCCCGTTAATAATTAATTTACATTAATCATTAAATTACCCGAAATCAAATAAACACTAGCCTAATAATAATTTAATTATTTTACCCTATCAAGCTCCCTAGGGTCATAAATAACAGCATCTACACCCAAAAAAAGAATTAGTCTTCTCCCTTTTTAATTAATTTTCTTACACACCCCTTTTTAATTTAATTTGATTTCCCCCATTTTAATATATTACACCCTTCTAAAATTCTCCCTCCCACACCCATAAAGTGTCTATGACTTAAAAGTGTAGGATTGACTATGGGCCTTTGGATCAAATCAAATATGAGCCCTTGATTTCAAATTTACCCTAAATTTTGACCTAAATCTCTCTATGTTTTCTTTTCCCCCTCTATTCTTTTCTCATTTGTTTTGTGTTGTTATTATAGGTGCAGGTTGAGGAGGAACTATGGAAACTTGTTTAATCTTATGTATTTTTCTTTTGTGAAATCCATGTATTTTTCTTTTGTGAAACTTGTTGAGGAGAAACTCTGGTTTTGATATACATACATACATACATACACACATACATATATATTGTAAGGCCACTGTTTATGGGAGAGAGGGCTTTGTGTGGAGTAGAAGGGACGAGGGTTGGGCGTGTGGGTGAGACGGTGGCGGGTGGGGAAAAGAACAACGACAGCAGCGACAAAGGGGTGGCCGCGAGTGTGTGGACAGGAGGAGGGTAGTGGGGTGGACAGGGTGGGGAGTGTGTGGGGGGAGGGGCAAGTGGCGGCGGTGTGTAGGGTGGAGGCAGCGTGGAGGGTCTTGCGAGGATGGAATAGGGGAGCGATCGGCGATGGAACACAATAGGGACAGGCGTTGGCATCGGGGAGAGGGGACAAAGTCGGTGATGATACCTGGTCAACGGGAGGCCGCGCGGGGTGGGGGGAAATCAAAGCATGCTTTGGCCCATGCGCGAGGGTGGGGAGGGGTTCGGCCCTCCCAACCCAAAAAAATCTTTTTTTTTGGTTTATTTTTATTTTTGTTTTTGTTTTGTTTATATAAACACATTTAATATATGTTATATATAAGCGTATTTCTACATATAGAAAATGTATATTGTATTCTCATATGTTAGAAAATAATACATTAACTTTTATTTATTATTATTTTTCTACCATGTATATATATATATATATATATATATATAATCCCCCTCCCCTTTTTTCTTTTATATATCACCAATAAAGTACATAACTAAACAATCTATATTAAAATGATTTTCTCATTTAAGTGATAAAATAAGAATATAGTAGAATAGTCCCAAGTAGGATGGAGATTAGAAATATGTTTACAATATGGAAATGCAGCTCACATTTGTTTTACTAATAAGGTAAATTATTGGGTTTTCTCAAGGAAAGTAGTAAGAGGACTAATTTCTTTTCATTATAGAAAGCTACCAAAATTTGCAAGAAGGATCTATATTAAAAAATGGTAAATTATATTGGTGTAAAATGAATCCCCCAACTTCATGTACACTATGTTTTTTCAACGTAATGACTAAATAATTAATGCAGATTTCTACAAGAGGGAGATCCAACAACAACAAGAAAAAGACATTTTCTTATAGCACTAAAGCATCCTTCCCATCAACAAACTTTCCTTTCAAAATAAGTTACGACAATTTTTTTTTTAAACAAAACAATAAAGATAATTAAAACAAAATTACCCAAAGAGTCCGTGTGTTTGAACCATGGCTCTGATACCAAATGTAATGCCATAAAAAAAATGTAGATTTAAAAGAATGCTTAACTTATAAAGTTCAAATTTATTTTCAAAAAATACACATATGCCATTTCATAGATTTTTTTTTAAACAAAACATTGTCTTGTCCAAACCCATTAAAACATAAAAAAAAGGGATCCTTTAATACTGATTTCTTTCTTCAACATAGTTTAGTTTATAAATATCCCAAAATGGCTTTTAAGACATTCAACACATCCAAGTCCAATAAGTCAAGTCCTCTTTGCAAGGTTGAACACAAGCTATATAACAAAGATCCATAAAACACAAGTTTTCCCAAGTCACCAACCAAATAAGTTTACAAGATGAGGCTATCCACAATCAGCCATATCACATAGATATAAGAGGTGTAATATTTACAATAAATTTTGAGGATAAAAACAAGTCACCACTTGATAAAGTTTCATCCTTGAGTCTCCAACCTTGAGTGTTCTCCTAAGAGTGTTACGATAAGAGACATGGCTTGTTTACCACCCAACCAATAGGCATCATCACATGCCTTTCCATGGTTAGAAGACATGCTAGCCTCCCCCAAGCCCATGGGAGAGAGGAACTAACTTCCACAATGTGCACAAGTATAATGGGGATAAACACAACAAGAATACATAGAAACATTTAAACACTTAGACAAACTACACATGGTAAAACAACAACATGAGGAGAACAAGGTCAACCTCACAAAGGGGGAAGAGAAGAAATAGGATGCCCAAAACAAAGGTGTCCAACCATAGGATACACCAACAAAAGCATGTTTACAAACCTCCTTATTCCTCCTAATCATTCATCCTCCTTATTCCTCCTTTATGTCAAAGAAATCCTTCTTGGGAGGATTTTCAAACCCAAAAGGGTTTCCTCACCAAGAATGGGGAAAGGTTCAAGCCATATGAACCTTTCTCCCACCTCAAACCATAAGAGGGGATGAGAAGGGACCTTCATGGCTTGACCAACAACCATGAGGTTTGAGAGGGAAATCCCTCTCTCTTCCCCTACATTCTCCAAAAACCATCAATCCAAATGATGTTGAAAGAAAACAAAAGAAAAAACAAAGCAACAAAACAAACCAAAATACATTCTCCATACAACTTTACAACACATTATTTTATCGACCATTGCATAGTTAATAAGATAAGCAACAACAAGGAAGAAAAGGATCAATAATCTTACCTCTACAATGCTTTCCAAGACTCTAAACTCTTCCCCTTTGTCCAAGCAAACTTCCAAGTTCCCAAAATTCTCCAAGTTCTCCCAAAAAAATGAGCCAAGAAGACCCTTTCCTTTCACATGAGGAAGAATAAGAAGAGGAACCCCAAAGTTTCCTCACCAATGGGAAGGTGAAAAGTGTCACCCCCTCTCCTCCCATGAGTCAAAGATTCCAAAATCAAATAAGTAAAAGTAAACTCACCTTTTAGTCTTTATCACCCAAAATACTAAAAATAAAAATAAAACAAAGTGGAGCAACTTTTAACAATTACACACAAACTAACCATCTTACATGGATGGTGACTAAGGAGGGAAAAATGGGAGGAAAATCCTCCAAACCTTGAAAATAAGCCCCCCACCTATTAGGTAGGGTCCAAGGGCCCATTTTCATGCTAAGAGAACTCTCAAACTAAAAAGGGGTCACTAAAAATTTCCAAAATAACCTAATTTCAGGTTTGGCATACTTGGGCACAAGGGTAGAGGGTGTGGGGTCCACCCAAGGTTCACATGTGTCCCCAATCCCTTCTACCAATACACACACTTACCCAAAACCATCACTAAAATTAAG
Organism: Taxus wallichiana var. yunnanensis; assembly: GCA_018340775.1. Classification (NCBI taxonomy): domain Eukaryota; kingdom Viridiplantae; phylum Streptophyta; class Pinopsida; order Cupressales; family Taxaceae; genus Taxus; species Taxus wallichiana. Next base: position 179,736,527 of record CM031236.1, on the reverse strand, counting down.
ATGAGATCATTAAACCCTTAAACTAGTTTACTTAATAAAACACACCCTAAACATAATTAATTTTACAAGACATAAATACATTACAATTGAGGGTTCACCCATGGTGCCCAATTAATACACCTATTCTAAGGCCTCAAACATTTAGCATGGTTAGGACTTAGCCCGTGGGCTACTTGTGCACAATTGCGTAGCCACCTTGAAACCCATGCTCTCCTATACCTGTCACCTGCACACTCATTGCACACATTAACCGCATCTGTCCAATACAATAAACATCATCTACTCATCACAAAATTAATCAAACTTATAACATCCTAATATCATTATACAATTGATAGTGCAATGCATACAATTATACACATAGTTCACCACGAATCATCTACGATCGATTCTGACAACATACCCTATGCTAGCATGAGATTACCATTATTAAATTCGAAAACTATATCATTGATCAAATCGACCACAAGAAATCAACATCTAACTAATAAATCTCACTATCATGTAACTCTGTTAGTGTCATCAATTATCATAAGAAATATATCAATATAAGAATCTAGTCTAATTGGCACTACGCGCCCAAAATACCATAATATCCTAGACGATAAATAACATAGCATAATGTCTAAAATATATCAAAGTCTTAGTCAAAACATGTCTATGCATAAAGGAGCCAACAAATAGCTGGAGCTATAAAAATATGGGCACTACAAAATGAGAATTATAAGAAGATATTTTTCATATAATATAGGTGGTGAAATGAGAATTTCTGCTTGTTGTTCATTTTTAATATTTAATTTCTCTTAGCTTTGAGAATAATAAATTCTCTACTAATAGTGTCAACCACGTGAAGGTGGAAGCTTTTTTTTGACACCACTAACCTACGTAAACATGTTAGTAAGAAATTAAATAGAATTTTAAAACCTACAAAATTTAAACAAAATCATTAAAGTAAATATTCAAATTAAATTCATGTAGATGTATATATAATCTTAAGTGAACATACCTTGTAATTTCAATCTAATGAACCGTAAGGATTACCTCTACTCTTGACATTAGCAAGATTTGCTTCATGATCTAATTCACGAACCTTCCATAGATTCTTGTTTGATGGCCTACCTCAATATTTGATCAATTGAATATTTGTTACAAGAACTAAATGTGAATAGTGAAGTATCTTTCTATTTATTTCATAGTTTTCAAACAACCAACTATTTAATTTTTTTATAGGATATCGTCAAAGCCAAGTTCCATGGACAAACACTAACCCAAAGTAGGATACTCAAGGTTTTCACCATCAATGATTGTTGAAGCCAATTTTTGTTTCCCCTTTACACAATGCGACAAGTAAGTAAGTATGTTCCTTTTCATTAAATTATGTCACAATAACTACAAAAACATGCCCTACATTATAAAGTAAAACTTGAGTCAAATTTAAAATACGAAGAGATGATTATTTAATAATTTATAAAGTTATAACATGACATGTATCTACCTTGTTGCACTAAATTAGAGACTTGGTCAAAATCGGGTGATATTGTCATATGATCCAAAGACACCGTAAGTTGTAATGCTCATGGGAACTTGATGTGTCAAGTTGAATTAGAGGTCTACAAGTCCATTCATCCACCCACTACTTTGACTCACATTCATTCCATACAAAATCAATGCATGATATATAAAAACATGTCATGCACCTAGTATGAATAGTGCAAGAACTTGCATTTTAACTACGAAATGAGTACATATCACTTGATCTTGAAACTTTCATACAATCTTCATATCTTACCAAATTTTGTTCCTCAATAAACCAAATATATCTACGAACCATTAAAATCTCTTGAGATTCATGGCCTATGTTCTTGATACACCAATCAACAATGTTTTCTACACCTATAAATTTAGCACCATCTTTGAAATTTAATTCTTCTCTTATAAGGGATATTTTCTTACATTCTATTGCACCATCTGTTGGGGTTAGCACAACGGTTGATCAAACAATATATCGTGTCTAAGCATACATGAAATATACAAAACAAGAGACATAAACAAGAGACATTCTACCGGAAGAAATATACAAAACAAGAGACATAAATCAACACCAGTTTAACGTGGTTCACCCAGTGTGGGCTACGTCCACTAATAAATAAGCCAATCTATTATCCAAAGCCTTGACAAGATATACTGATGAAGATTTACAATCTTCCACGCCTATTAGATGTTCAATACTTTGTTCCTTCAAGTTTTTCTTATTTTTTACCAAGAATTCTCTCTCACATAATTATCTTGTAATTATGATCCACACACTTACTTCTAAACCCTAATTTTAACTTCATATAGTTATTTTAGCCTTAGGGCACTTAGCCATGCAATTACAATTAATAAATCTATTTTAATGCTAAAAATAGATATAATTCCCGAGAGTTAATTAAAACTTCGTCGCACAGGTAATCGACGTCATTTCGCTAACCATCACCGGGTTCTACTTTCCCTTGACCAATGCTCGTCTTCCCGACCGATATCGATCCGCTGCTCTTAACCGATGTCGAGTTCTTGTGTTTTCCAGCAAGTTCTAATTACATGCTAAAATGAAGTAATTGAGCTCAACAACTCAACAATATCCCACTTGGTGTTTAATTACTACACCATACATGTACAACATCATTCTTGGATCCTTCCTTGGCTTTGTTTCTTCCTCTTCAAGTCTCAAACTCAAGACCAACGAGGATTGGAGTGTAGCTCCAACTTCTCCTTTGTTAATGGCTTTGTTAATATATCCGTATGATTCTTGCTCGTATGAATCTTTTCCATATTCAATTGTCCATCCTCCAATACCTGTGTATGAAGTAATACCTTAATCGAATATGTTTCGTTCTCGAATGAAATGTTGAGTTCTTTGCCAAATGAATTGCACTCTAATCATGTCACTAAACAGTTTACAATCACTTTGTTTCTTTCCAACTCTTCCATGAACCTACCCATCCATATCATATCCTTACTAGCCTCTCATTATGCTAACATACTCTACCTCTCGTAGTAGACAAAGCCACAACCTTCCTCGCAATCTCAAAATCTAGCTAACTATTGTTCCACCTAGTGTGAAAATATATCTAGTAGTGCTCCTCTTACCATCCAGATCTCCATCCATATCTAATCAACATAGCTACGTAATGAAATATCCAAACCTCCATAACATAACTACATGCTAGATGTCCCTTTCAAATACTTGAGTATCCATTGGACTACTTTCCAATGCTCTTTACCTGGATTAGCCATATATCTACTCACAACTCCCACTTTGCCTGTGTAATGTATGGTCTAGTATAAACCATAACGTACATGAGACTTCCAACTGCTGAAGCATATGGTACTCGTGTCATGTATTTTACCTCCTCATGTGATGAAGGACACTGATCTTTGCTCAATTTGAAGTGTCCAACCATGATGTACTAACAAGTTTTACATTCTACATATTGAACCTTTCTAACACCTTGTAGATATAATCCTTTCCGAGACAAATACAATTTCTTATTTTTCTATCTCTGTATTTACATGCTAAGGATTCTTTTTGCAGCTCCTAAATCCTTCATAGTAAATGTGTGAGCTAGATTTCTTTTAATCTCACAATATCCTACATATTAGATCTGTAATAAACATATCATCCACATACAAGAACAAAATAATATAGCTCCCATTTTCAAGCTTCTTGAAATAAACACAATGGTTAGATTCACATCTCAAGTAACCATGCTCATACATAAAACTATCAAACCTCATGTATCATTTCCTTGGAGCTTGCTTGAGCCCATATAGGCTCTTTTTCAACCTACACACTAGTTTCTCCTTACCCTTGACTTCATACCCAAGCGATTGCTACATATAAATTTCTTCATCCAAATCACCATAAAGGAAAGCCGTCTTCACATCTAGTTTCTCTAAATGTAAATCTTCTACTGCAACTAAACTCAATACAATACGAATAGAAGTCATCTTAACAATAGGAGAAAATATTTCACCAAAGTCAATACCGCTTTCTATGTAAATCTCTTTATTATAAGTTTTTCCTTGTATATTTTCTTTCCACCCTCTTCTTCCTTAATTATGTAAACCCACTTGTTCTACAACGTCCTCTTACTCGCTTAGAAACTTAACCAAATTTCAAGTTTGGTTCTGTTCGAGGAGTCCATCTCCTCATCCATGTCATGCTCCCACTGAACATGTGAGTCTTATCTTGCATTACTTCTTCAAAACTCTCTGGTTCACCACTATCAGTCAACAATAAATAAAATAGAGAAGGTGTAAATCTTTCTGGAAGTTTACTTACCCTTTGTGACCTTCTCACATGAGTTTGGGGTACAGAGGCTCAATTTGGGCCTCTTGAACATTAGTATCAACTTTTGATAGTGACCACGCCGATCACCTCTAACCAATGCTCGGTTACTGCTAACCATACCAAGTTTGATCCTCTTTAACCATCAACGGGTTCATCTGACCGATGTCGGTCAGGGACTAACTGACCATGGTTACTGTGTATTTCTGTAGGTGTTTCTTTAAAACCCGAGAGTTCATTTTCATTAATAAACTTCTCAATTTTCTCATCCTTGGGTACCAAAATTTGATCCCTGTACATTCTCTTTTCATTCCATTCAACATCACGACTCCTAATAATTTTAGAATTCTCTAAATCCCAAAAATGGAAAACGAAATCACCAGGATTCATAACCAATGAAAGTGTACCTCTTAGATTTTACATCCAACTTTTCTATTTTCCTTATCAACATGCATAAATGATTCAACCAAAAACTTTAAGAAAAGAAAGATCTAACTCATTTCCAGGTCCCAAGCTTCATCTGGTATTCCTCCATCTAGTAAACTTGAAGGCCCACGGTTAATCAAATAAACTATTATATCAATTATACGCCCAAACTACAAGGGCAATCCATAATGTATCCTCATACTTCTAGCATGTTCCATGATTGTTCTGCTTCATTCTTTCTGCAACATCATTCTCTTGTGGTGTTTTGGAACCTTTCTTTCTCTATGTATCTCATTCACTTTGAACAATAATCATTAAAAGTTTTGCTACAATATTCACCACCATTGTCGGATCTAAGGAACTTTAACTTATAATTTGATTCATTCTAAACAAGGGCCTTCCATAATTTAAAAGTCTCAAAACATCGATTTACATTTAATATAATAAACTCATACCTTAGCTTGATAAATAATCAATGATCCTCATGAGAGAAGCTACCTAAGTTGGTCCCCATTAGTGTACAAGTTCATTTTGCTCCTTCTTAGATCCTCTGACTTTAAGAAATCTCACTCTATGTTTGTTTCCAAAGATACAATTCTCACGAAATCAAGATCTAAATCTTTCAAATCTAATAACTTACCCTTAGCATTTAAGATCTACATTCCTTTTTTGACTCATATGGCCTAATTGATTATGTCACATGTGCATCCAAATCAAGTAGATAATGTAGAAAAGGAATCAATAATACGAGTAGATAAATATAACATTCCTACCTTCTTACCTCTTGCCACAACAAAAGCACCCTTGGTGACTTTCCAAGAGTCTCCTATAAAAGTAACCATGTAACTAGATTCACCTAGTTGCCTTGTAGAAATAAAATTCCTCCTAAGGCTTGGCACATGCCTCACATCTTTTAATACCTATGTATTTCCATCTTATAATTTTAGATGAAATTCCCTTTACCGAGTAATATTAAGGTTCATAATCACCTAAATAAACATGCCCAAAATTTCCTAGACTTAATTTCTAAAATAACCCTTATTAGGGGTTGCATGAAAAGAATCTCTTGAATCAAAACTCATGATTCAATTTATTGCCCAAAGAAAGAATAAGAGTATCTTTCATTACCTTTGATGAAGCAAGATTCTTCTCTTTACCTTTGTCTGGTTGTTAATTCTCTTTATCCTTTGACCAACAATCTTTCTTTACATGTCCTTTCTTTCCACATTTCCAACAAGTAATTCCCTTACTTCTAGATTTAGATCTGCTATCCCTTGACTTTGATTTCTCATTACTCTTACTCTTGGATCTCTCCTTCTGTCTTCCCCTACTTTCTACATTCAAAGCATTTCTAGATGATGATTCCTCTGTACTCTTCCTGTGAATTTCTTCATTCAAGATTATACTAACCACATCATCAAACTTCAAAATATTATTAGCAGATGTTGTATTACTAATAGTCATTACCAAGTTGTCCCAACTATCAAGGAAAGAACATAAGAATAAAAGTTATTTTACTTCATCATCAAATGGTATAACAACCGATTTTAACTGATTTACTATAGATCGAAAATCTTCAAAATGACTAGAGACAGATCACCTTCATGTATCTTAGAACTAAATAGTTTCTTCATCAAATAAACTTTATTTGAAGCACTAGGTTTTTCATATAAATTAGCAAGAGATTTCATTAAGTCTACCATAGAAGTCGCTTCTATAATATTGGAAGCCACGAATGCTGTCAGGCTCAATCTTATAGATCCTAAAGCCTTTCTGTCAAGAATCATCCATTCTTCATTAGTCATATTCGTAGGTTTAGACTTCTCATCTAACGGTAAGTATAAATCTCTTTGATACAGATAATCCTCAATATGCATCTTCCATGATTGATAATCTCGCCGTCAAATTTCTCTACCTTGTATTTATTATCTTCTACCATTTTTGTAGCTCCCACTCAATCAAAAAACCATCTGTGATTAAATCAGTCAACATACAAAACCCTCAAATAAAGCTCGATACCAGTTGTTGGGGTTAACACACCGGTTGTATAAACAATATATCAAATTTAAGCATACATGCAAATAAAAATAGATATTCTACTAGAAGAAATATACAAAATAAGAGACATAAATTAACACTAGATTTAACGTGGTTCACCCAGTGTGGGCTATGCCCACCAAGAAACAAGCCAATATATTATCCAAAGCTTTGATAAGATATAAAATAAAGATTTACAATCTTCCACACCTCTCAGATGTTCAATACTTTTTTCCTTCAATATTTTCTTCTTTTTCACAAATAATTTTCTCACATAATTATCTTGTAATTATGATCCACACACTTACTTCTACACCCTAATTTTAACTTCATATAGTCGTTTTAGCCTTAGGGCACTTAACCATGCAATTACAATTAATAAATCTATTTGAATGCTAAAAATAGATATAATTTTGTAGAGTTAATTAAAAATTCGTCACATAGGTAACCAATGCCAATTCAACCTAACCATCCCTGGTTCTACTTACCCTTGACGATGCCCGGTCTTTCTTCCCCGACCGATGCCCGTCTACTCTTAACCGATGTCGAATCTTGTGTTTTCAATGAAGTTCCATTGCATGCTAAAATGAAGTAATTGAGCTCCACAACTCAACACCGTCATGCTCTCCTTTCCCATGTCCTGCCTCGGTAAAAATCTAGATATGTTGTACACCTATTTTTGTGTGCATCCTGCTTAGCCAATAAAACATCTGTGCATTCTTGAATTGTGATGTGTAGTTGTCTGACCAAATGTAATGTTGATTGAAAACAATGTTCCTCTCATCCAAGTTTGCATAAAACAACAGAAACACCCTTGCACATATTATGTAGAATGTATTCGATCATCAATGATTTATAAATGATATTCTCTTAATATTTTTTTATCTTTATCAGTGCTTTTCGGATATTGCATGAATGTTATATGCACAAAAATAACAACTTGCACTGAGTTATAGTATTGTGGTTCGAACCTCTATTTGTGGCTCATGATGAATAATTTTCTATGAATTCAACTCTGAAACAATAGTACCAAGTGAGAATGTGTCCTTTCTTAACTTGAATTGTTCATCTAACCATCAAGTTCTAGGTGTGTGCCTTGCGTACTCATAAATAAATTTCCTCTTTGAAATTGACAATATATTATTCGATACGGTAATTATTTTGTAACAAGCTCACACCTCTTAGATTATTTTTCATCTTTTAATTGATATGCCACAAATTTATATTTACTAAAACCAACTAATTCTTTTCCTATTGAATGTGTACTCTTCTCATGGATATAACTTTTCAATTTTGACAAGCCACCACATATGTTGCACGTTCCATTCAAACATGTTTTATTATAAAAATAGTCTAGTTGATTTTCACAAAATATCGTAGGAATAAATTCCCTTGTAGATTTTGGTGGGATATTTAATCCACACTGTTGAAACATGATGTCAGTATACAAAACACAACGTACTTGACAAAAAAATATTATAATGCATTGAAAATTAAATATGATTCCTATAGCAACAAGTGGTACGCGAGTGATTGATTTTCACATAAAAGAGTTTGTTCATTTCAAAAAATCTTTAGCTAATGTTAATTTATAGATTTTCATTTTTAAACTTAGAGAACAATTGTGTTTGAGTTATATCCAATAAATTTTTTACACACACTTCACAATTACGAGAACCTATTCTTCTTTTTACTGTATATATTCTATTAGGTGATTCCCTTGTGTTCTCATTCCAAAAATTTACAAGTAATTCTTTTAGAATATTAGATGTATCCTTGTCTTTCCATGGGAGTCTACTAGAGAATGCCTAATAGTCAGTGTTATTGGCTGACTCAAAACTTTTACATCTCCCTATTGCTTTCATTAGTGTATTTATCTTTTCTTTCAAAGCTCTACTTGTTTTTCTAATCAAGCATTTATTAATTGTTTTTTTACCTATACAATTAGTAAGTGCACGCTGTGTAACATTACTATCTTTGGTGCATTTGTTAACACCTACAATATGGTATTCTTTATGTACATTTTTAACAATTGCCACATTTGGATCATCAACATTATATGCTCTTAACCCTAGGGTCTTCATTGTAGAGTCTCATCTTAATTAATTAAATTAACATAACTAATAATTGACATCTTTGTGTATCATTCGGTTTCTCAAAGTTTATCCCAAATTCCCATAACTTTTCTTCTCACTTTTTTAAGACATTTTTTTAGGCATTGGTTTTATAATGTTTTAATCAATTTCAATTAAGTGAATGGGTTTTCTATGAAAAATGGAAGGAGGTGTTCTTAGAGGTAAATATTCATTAGCAAGGTTACTTTCTTCATTCAGTGTTTCCATGCAAATTTTAGGATTAACATTTGGATTCTCAGGTAAAGGTTCAACATTTGGATTCATACCAATTTATTTATCCATAACAACATTATCATTCAATTCATTATCAATATTCATTACAAAATCATTATTCTCCTCATTTTCATTATGTATTTCATCCTCATTTTCTAAAACATTAGGTACATTTGATATAGTAGATGTACCTTGCCCTCCATGAAGTTTTTGCATCCACTTCACTTTCTTTATTCTAATCTCTTCCAATTGCTCTGGTGTCTTGTTCTTGACCTTCTTCATGTCCTTACGTCATTTTTATCCCCCATGATTACAAAATATAGATAGTGGGGTAGGGAAAATCTCAACTACTCAAAATTCGTGCAAGAATATACAGAACTTATGCGAGACAAATAGAAATGAGACAAAATCCCGTGAAAGAGGTGGAAAAGGATGTTGGAGGGCATGAAGTATATAAAAACATAACGCATACGCATTTTTATATTTCCTTATTCCAAGGAAAACCTCTTGGCTTGGATCTAGTTTAGATCCCCAAGCCTGAGGCATGGACCTACTAAAACACAACAAACAATGTGTTTTTGAAGAAAATGGTAAAATGTGTCTTCCTCCATAATAAATCCAACTAAAACGATCAACAAATTTATTAAAAATATGACACGAGATGAAGTAAACTTCTTTCTAAAAATATGATTTTTCAAATTGTATTACTAGTATAAGGTTTCCATGCTACTTATTTTATCTTTTTGTAACTATTTTTTGAGTTTATACATGTATATCTTTCATCGTGTATCTTTTTTTCAACTCATCAAAATTGAATAAAAATTAAACAGTCTCAAACTAGGATTAATTCTATACATATTAAAAAAAACTTATTTTCGATATTTTGAGGTAGTTAGGGGGCACGGTCAGGCTATCCCTTATTTTTCTAAATTTAAAATATTTGTACTTGAAAAATTATTTAAAAAAATAAACTCACTAAAAATCTTTTAAAAAATCTATCCCAAAGTAGATGTTCCTATCTATCTATCTTTCTACTAAAGGGTTTTCAAAAATATTAAATAGTGCTAAAAATGGGGGAGGCACAACCAAATGTCTAGTTTATTTTTTTACAAAAACAAGAGCACCTATTGACATTTTAGATTTTTAACCCACTTACACTTAACCATTTTTAAAAAATAGTTTAGAAACTAGACTCGAAATGCTACAATTCATGTTCTTATAACATTTTCAAATTTTGAGTGTAACTATCTCAAATAACTTGTACAAGTTGAATTTTTTTATTTTAAAAAATGTCCACTTAAGACCCCCTTTTGGCCCCCCATTTCCATGCACTTACCCAATTCCTTTCAAAAAACCATTCACAATATCGATTCGCCTCATATATATAATAATGGAAATGACATTTATCCCTCTTCTTCCGCCATATGGATTTTCATCAACCTCTCTCTATGGAAGAGTTGAGGCAACATCTCCTTAGGGCTTATCAAATGCTTATCGATACCTCTTGTCATGTAATTTTTTCCACTTGTGTTGTAATCTTTTCCCATGCTTGATCTAGGGTAGAAATACATATATTTAATATTTCAATAGCTTGTTGATGTGATAGGGTTCTCTAAAGAATGGAATAAATTTAGTGTTTTCTCTTGACCTTATTAGAGGGTTCCTTAATATCCTTAATAGCTTAGGGTGGATGTGTATGTATATATACCCATTATTATGATTTCTCAATCAATTGACCAAAATTGTCACTCACACTAACTAAGCTAAGTTACCCTTTTGAAAAAGTGACTATTAGAAGTGTAAGGGGCAAGTTTGTAGCTAAAGGTTTCAAAGGTGTCAAAAGAATTTGGCATGAGACAAGTGGAAGCCTGTCTAGGGTGTGAAAAGAATTAGGTAAGAGACATGTGGAAGGTTGTATAGATTTTTCATAGCATGTGTAGTGATTTTTGAGGAGTTGACTTGGAGAATAGTCATCGTCTAGTGAGACTATGATGAGGAACCGAGTGGAGGATGCCTTAAAATGGTCATTTATGTATAAATAGGATAATTGTCATCATATGTGTCAAATGTCATATCATGTCAAGTTCTTAGAGAAGATTATGGGTACTACACTAACCTATACTACCATCAATTCTTAAAGATCATCTTCATAATCTAAATAACATGAAATATATGTATAATTGTAAGGCACAATATTAGGATGAAAAAGATTGTTTATACCATTATAATTGTCATTTGTATCATCATTGTGTTCTATTGTACCTCTATGTGAAATAATATTCCTTTATCTTGGTATTGTCTTGAAAATCAAGATCATTTATCATCATCGTATGTGATGATGCTAAGAGATTGTTGTGAGAACACCCTTAGAGGTTAGACATTAAATTTTGGAATATGTGGTTTCTCACCGTGCTTGAAGTATATAAGTTGATCTTTATATTTTTATTGCTTCATGGATGACCTTAGTTAGAATACGTTCTTGGATAATAAGAGCATCCCTACATATAGTGATTACTTAGTTTTTGCATACAAAAATGGGACCGTAATGCAAGGTGGATTGTATTCATTATATTTAAGATATCTTGTGATATTTGAGAAATACATCATATGGCCCATTATGCACTAGATGGAACTAATCTAAGGTGGATTTGGGACTCACTTTGTGATAGCTAAACATATAACATCAAGGAATAATATTTCTATCATATCCCACAAAAGTATTCGTAGTACCAACGTAATCTTTCTATTGATATATGAGGCCATGAATAAATGATGTGCATATATTAACACTTGATTTATTGTCATCCATAGATTTTTGTTTTGTCTATGGATAGGTACTAATAAGAGTTTGTATAAAGAGTGGGCTATTGAAAAATTTATTGTTTGTTATATCACTATAATATAACATAATAAGAGGTTCCCTCTTTGTTATTGCAACCATGACACACTAATTGTAGACACCTATAATTTGGAACAAGAAATTTAAATACTTAAATTGCACTAATTATATCATTTCCCGAAAATTAACGACATATCATCAATATCACACATTTTCTAAACTATCGTTGTTTATTAACTACATTATGCTAGTTAATTGACCCTTCTATCTAGCAAAGATGAAAATTAATGACCTTCCATTAATTAAACCCCTTTCTACCTGAATTAATTAATTATTCTTAATTAATTAAGTTTCCTCTTCTACTAGATCAATAAGTCGCCATTTATTTGATTAAATCCTTCTTATCCTCTAAATCATACTAATTATTCTTCTAAAAACTTTTATAAGTTTGCACACCTATTAATTAATCACTTTGGTTAATTAATAAATCCCCTCAAACCCCATGAGTCACTAAAGGACAAACTAAACTCTCCTAAGGTTGACTCAACCCCCTTTCAACCATGGTCATCCCCAACTAACTCAACCTTGCTATTATCCCACATGTAAAGGGATGCAAAGCTTCTTTTATCCATTGGGCTATATAAGGATCCCTCCTCCTACCTTTCTACTTACACCTAAATGAGCATAGAGCCTATACTATAGCCATTTTATCATCTTAGAGCATTCTTCCATTAGAGGAGCTAGCTATCTTCATTTCTTGCATTCATCCATCCAAGTTTGAAGTCATATGGAGATATGTCAAGTGGTCTTGTAGCCATGGATTGACAAGACTCCATTCTTGAAACCTTGGGATTCAAACATACAATCAACCCTTTTGATTGTTAAGGATCTAAATAGGTTCATTTCATTGATTAACATTTAATAGAGATAGAGATTAATTTCTTAGCATATTAGTTTGGATGTTTATTCATGTTCTAATGCAAAGATGTTGGTAGATTAGTCATGCTTAAGCTCTAAGCATGATGGTGCATAAATTTTAGTTTAGCTTTGTTTTAGGACTACTAGGTGTTAGTTATAATTCTCTTTACATAGCTAACTAATTCTTGCACACATTTGGCACACCCAGTGGGATGGATCCTTAGTCCCTTAACATTATGGTTCAATTTTTTTGTTATTTCAATTTTTGGCTAACCCTTGATATGCACATGTGTGAATTAATGTTGAATTTCTTATGATTTTTACTAACTTTACATGTGTTGAGTCTTGCTTAGAGATCTAATTTAGATGGGTTCTTGTCAATTTTGAGCTAACATGCCAAAAAATTGATCTTTTTGAAGTTGTCTATGTCATTTCCCATGTTTTGACGTCATCTCCAGGTACATGCGTACACAAAAATGATAGGGGAGCATACACACCAAAACTTGAGCGTACACATCAAAAGTTGAGGGTACACGTCAAAAGTTGAGCGTACACATCATTTTGGAAGTGCAAGCATTCACGTTCTGCTCTGTCTGTCATTTTTCTATGGGGGAGTGTACACCAAAATTTGGGGGTACACGTTACGCTGCTCTGTCTGTCATTTTTCTATGGGGGAGTGTACACACCAAAAGTTGAGGTTTTGCTCTCTGTGTCATTTTTCTATGGGGGAGTTTACATGCCAAAAGTTGAGGATACACACTCAAAGTTGAGGGTACACATTCTACTATGTCATTGTCATTTTTCTATGGGGGAATGTACACACCAAAATTTGAGGGTACACACTCAAACATGAGGGTACACATTCTCGCTATGTCATTATCATTTTTCTATGGGGATCGTTACTACACACACAAAAGTTGAGGGTACACACTCGAACTTGAGGGTACACATTTTTCTATGTCACTATCATTTTTCTATGGGGAAACATACACACCAAAAGTTGAGGTACACACTCAAAATTGAGGGTACACATGTCTCGCTCATCTTTATGTCATTTTTTCTATGGGGAGCGTACACACCAAAAGTTGAGGGTACACACTCAAACTTGAGGGTACATGTTCTACTCTGTCATTGTCATTTTTCTATGGGGGATCATACACACCAAAAGTTGAGGGTACACACTCAAACTTGAGGGTACACATTCTACTCTATCATTGTCATTTTTCTATGGGGGAGCATACACACCAAAAGTTTGAGGTACACACTCAAAATTGAGGGTACATGTTCTCGCTCATCCTTTTCTGTCATTTTTCTATGGGGAGCGTACACACCAAAATTTGAGGATACACACCAAAAGTTGAGCGTACACACCAAAAGGTGAGGCTACACACAAAAACTTGAGGGTACACATTCTTCTTTTTCATTGTCATTTTCCTATAGGAGAGGGTACACACCAAAACTTGAGTGCGCACAACCAAATTTGAGCGTACACATCACAGTTCAGATTTGAAATTTACTTTAAAATTTGTAAAAACATGTTTTCTGGATTTATTGACTCCTTGCAGGTTTAAATTGAAGATTAAATTTTGTTTTCAGGGGGTTTATTTGTATGTTTTTTCTAATTTGATTTGTTTAAAGGGTTAAATGAACATTGCATGCTTAATCATGAGATTAGAGTCACGTATGCTCTTCCCTTACACCTTTTAGGTGATCTTGGGAATCAGAAATTATTTCTATATCTTTTTATTTTGTTTGAAAAACACTTGTTGCTAAAAGAAAGAATGTCAAATTTGGTTAAAATGAACAAATTTTACGTTTGAATCAAGTATTTTCCATTTGTTGATTTCTTAGTTTGATTTTATGTCACGTATGCTCTTCTCTTGCATCCTAGGATGATCTTGAGAATCAAAAATGACATTTATCCTCTTTGTGTGTATGGAAAACTACTAAATCCATTGTGCATGACCTAAAATGCTTGTCAAAGAATGGAGGATTGAGACAAAACAAAACTACTAATATAGTTTCCATGTAGGTTTCTAAACGATGTTCAAGCAAACCACATTAAGAATAAAACATAAATATACACCACAATCAAAATACTGTATTTTGTAGGTTTGGATAAGGGTACACCTATCCGCTTAACATAAGACATAACTCCTTTGGCATAAGACTTAACCTATAACAATGGGGGTTGTCCTAGAACCCCAAAGTAGTTGGCGAAAGAGGGAGCCTTGTGGACAAATTGGAAGTGCTCCACACAACCTACTTGACTAGTGATACATGTGAGAATTAGCGTCAAAGTTATCTGTATTGACCCGGTGAGAGTACACGATGGATGCATTTATTTCCCACTATGCTTGAAGGGGGTAAAGTAAAGTCAGGATACTCCTTGGGAAACCTTGGCAAACCAAGCTCGCATTTAGATAACTTGTGACACCTAGTTGAGTGAACCACCTAGGAAGCTATCTTGTCTAGGAGCCAACTTTGACCATATCAAAACCAATTTGAGTTGAGAGCCATCATGCAAAGGGAGAACTTTCTCGGAATTGAAATCTTGTTTGTCAAATAAGAGGAAATTCCATTAAAGTTCAAACGGCGTGTCATTCATCACGGAGATTGTGAAGTATTACTTTTGTTTAGTTTTTCACTCGCCCTAAGGCGAGGTGAAACTCTACCGTGAGACCAAAATATCTTCAACACCAATTGATCTACTTCCTTCACTTTCTTTTGACACTTTGTTGATCAAAAGAAGAGTGACTACCCTTGTGTTACTAATTTGATTATATTCACCACTTTTGTGTCCATTTACGCTCATCCATGTTTTGTGGCTGAGTTGTTAAACGTCTAAAGTGCGTGGAGACATTTTCATATCATTGGTAGCCTTTTAATCTTGATACCCAAGTCAAGATCATCAATCTTAGTTATCCTTGATTCATCACCTTGAGTCTCCTTTGAATTGTTACTTTGATTATATCAGACCGGCACAATTTTTATACTTATGTCTTGTTTCTTGCAAACTTGGCCTAAGTGTCTAGATTATAACGTTATGCTACGCACACCCTAACAATTCCTTGGTATACCTTAAGCCTTAGTTTGATTTCAAACACTACCTCGATTTTGAAAGGTGTTGTGGTTACCTTTGTGTGCATCGTATCAATATTATTTTGATATTAATACCTTACTTTCTCATAAAGTTTGGTTAACATATCTTAGTGGTATTGTTGCATTGTTCATCTTCATAAATCTCACTTTTGAGATATAGGTCTTGATTGGATTCAAACTCGCTTTGCATATACTTTGTTTGAGGATCATATCAACCTCTTGTTATGACTTATGCCTTGTTCATTTATTTCAACTTGACATAAGTGGTAACATTTCGTTGATCATCTTAAACACCAACTACCATTTGAAAATAAACATAGGAATTTGTTATCAGCTAATTTTGACTTCGCAAAATTAATAAACATAAATTTTTTTAAAAATTCAAAAATATTCTTTCACTTAATTTCTCATTTCCATCGCGATCGTATTGTTCTTCCGATCATTTTAGTTTTAGCTATATTCTACAAAATCAGAGCAAAAGATGTCATCAATGGTAAACTCAAAATGGATGAGGCCAATGCAGTTGTTGAAGAGTCAGAATATGAAGAAGAACCAACACCAGAAGAACCTAACTACAATTCCGATGACTTTCTATTCTAAATAAAGAACTCGGAGGCTAGAGGCAAAGGAGGAGGAGGAAAACTGCATCTCTTATTAGTCACCAACAAAGAGATTACTTTGCATTGTATTGGTGATATTTATTTTTCAGTTGTGTGTTTCATTCTGCAAATAAAACTTGTTAAAACAAGTACATGATTGTATCACCTACATTAGTCAGGATGTGATGGGGGTTAAAGAGATACTGGCATATAATGACATGGTTTTTGGTAAACCAACAAAACCAATTGGTTGTAGGTAAACCATGGACAAACCTTCATTGGTTTTATGGTAACCATGGAAAAACCATTTCTCAGGTTTGTGAGTCCTTGGAAAATCACACAGTCATTGTTAGATGCAGTATAGGATGATGCCTTCCCCATGTTCACACTAAGGGGGTGATTGTTAGGAAAAATAGATATTATTATTATTAGTGTGAACAATATCTAATTATGTATGTAAATGAGTTGTTAGTAACAACTCATAGAGATCTAGAAGTTAGAATAAGTCTCTTAGAGAGATAAGTGGGATTGAGTGTGAGTTGTCTCCGATAAGCTTTGACTCCTAAATATTAGGATCAAGCTACTTGTATAAAGACATATCAAATATTGAATAAAGAAGTCCCGAATGAAATACAATATTTTTTGGTTTTATTATTTTACCGTGCAATGTTTTATTTTTTTATTGATTAAATCATGCACGTTTTCTAGAAACTCCTCCCACCATTACCCTTTATTTGATAAAATCAATTTTATTGATTTTGGGTTTTTAATTAAATAAATATTAATATAATATTTATTAAAATTCAATCGACAAGTTTTTTTATTTATTGCCGGGGGAAAATAAGCTTCCATTTCCAATTGTCGGGGATGCCAAATTGGCTTCCCATACCTAGATTTCCCCTTTCCTAGAAAATTCTTCTTATTTCCTCTTGTGGGATTTCTTCTACTAATTGCCAATTCAACCCATTGGCAAACGGGCAAAAATCTCCCGATTTCCCACATGGGGAAATAGAATGGGGATTGCCAACCCACCTTGCCATTTCCACTGGCAAATGGTTGTCTTTTCCCACTTTCCCTTGGAAATTAATGCCACTACCGGGGAAGAGGGAATTGGTTATTTCAACGGGAAGGGGAAATGGTTACAGGGAAGCTTCTTTAATTCCATAACCATTTCCCCGTGAAACTAGTTGGAAGAAGTTTTGTTCCTTACTCCATTTAATTGATTTATTTGTGTTATTGCTTAAAGCTGTTTATTCACATTTCAATAGAAGAAGAAAATAATAATCTACTTTCCATGCAAGTTTTGAAAGGATTTTATTTCACACATTGCAAATTTGAAATATTTTGCTAAAATCACATTTCACACATTGTCAAAACATTGGAGAATAATAGGAAGCTTCACCAAGGAAAAGGGTGAAGATATTCCACATCGTTGAATAAACCAAGCTAGAGTCCATGGAGATTTCACGCAGAAAGGAAAATACACATACATAGTCAAAAGAAATTCCACGTTTTTGTTTTAAATTTGTTTTCTTTTCATGCAAATCCACATATTTGGAACCAGAAAAAATTGTCCACCCACAAGAAGAAAAATATTCTCCATTGGTAAAGTTTGGAAAGGAAAAACCAAATACAAAGGTAATAATGGTTTTGGGTCCAAATTTTGAATGCGGGGGAGGAATATGCAAAAAAGGGCATTTGTCAAAGATCCACGCATTGGGATAAAATTTTAAATGTCTAAAAAAAATAATAGTTGCCAAAACACATTTAAAGTAAAAAAAAGGTTTATTTTGTTGAGCCAAAAAAGGAATTTCCAAATATCATTTACTTGGAAGGTCACCACAAAACTACATTAAAGAACAACCCCACACATGAGAGAGGAGCAAAAAACGAAGAAGAAAATTCTCACAAATTTCCATGCATTTGCCTTAGAGAAAAAGTCCAAAACAACAAAAAAAATTTGTTTTCCAAAAGCCACACATTCGGAGCAAGGAAATCATCCAAACAAAGCTTAAGAAAAAATCAAGCATTTTCAGAACAAAAAAGGATCTTCCACGCATTCACAAAATCAAATCTTCAATGCAAAACACAGAGTTCACGCAACAAGGAAGAAGTATTATTTTCTAACTCTTCCATGAATTTGTATAAAGATAGGATCTTCCACACATCAATCAAAAGATATCGTTATGCAGAGAAGCAAGGTGAATTAAAAAAAAATTAAATTGATCCACGTGAAATATTAAAATCGAGAGATTTTAATTTTAAAAAATAATATATCATTTTTGTCGCCATATTCAAATTCGAGCCTAGTCTCGGTATGATGTATTGACATTTAAAAAAAATTAATTGTTAGCATGATTATTATTATTATTATTAAAATAATAAAATAATAATAATAATATTAAAATGAGCTATATTCCTTTTGCATAAATGGTGGTTCAGAGACTGAGACCCGACCTCGTTTACATTGTTTTGCATGCCTGAGTCATTTTTCTGTAAAATTCATAATGGCCAAAAATCTAATAAATTTGCAGGAAAATCGAGGAAGCCAATGGTGGAGAAATCAAATAAGTCCGTGCTCAAGTATGAATTCCAAGGAATCATCCCTCCTAGTTCTATCAAGTCTGCATACGAAAATATCACCGATACAAATCTTGGTCACATCAATGTGCAATAATTTTGTGATCGGGTGAAAGCTGAAGGCAAAACCATATTCTCGAATAGGCTCTACCATAGCGGTCTACCCCAAGCAACAACATTTCCAGTCTCGGTGTAATGCCCGGAGCTGGTTATCACTTACGCGAGAGCATTATGATCCTTGAGAGATGAGGAATTTATAAAGATAATCGTGAGCCTTTCCTCTTAATCACACCAGCACATTGAGGAGTTTCTCAACATACCTGACTTCCCTAAGAATGTTGACATCACTCAAAGTCAACACAAGAATTTTGGGATGAAGAACCCCTCAGGTGGAGCAAGATGGTTAATAATAATTGGTTAGTGACCAAGAGGCCTCGAGTTGACCAACTTCCTAAGATCTATATCACGTTGAGTTCATGGAGGAAATCGGGGACATGATCACTCTCCTGAGTCAAGTCTTCGGTCTACCCTCTGCTAGGATTTTCCACCCATGGATGTATCAGTTTATCTGTATCATCCTTGCCAAGAGAGAGTTTGTGGATTGGGCCACCATCATCAGTGATACCCTTCACAAACAATTGATCAAAGTGAAGATGACTGGATGTTTCTACATGACATCATACCTGACTTATGCAGTGGCTAGAAGAAAGCTATTTTCGGGGCTCAAAATGAAGAGGAGTCATGGGTCCATCAAATAATGTCTTCCATTATTATCCGTAGCTAAGTTTCAAAAATAGCTCTCATCATTTTAGAAGAGTTAACGATGCATTCACCTTCCGCGTGATTCAAACCTGAATCAAAATACAGAGGAAATATTCTCCAAAGAGGCCATGGATGTCATTTCCCAATGGGGAACATGGTTTATTCAATTTTCATCCTTTTCCTATATTCATGTGAGTGGCTTTGCGGGTACTCCATGGAAGCTTCCTAAGTACGTTAGTGACAAGTGGGCATTAATGGAGCTTGCACGACAACTATTCCAAGTTCATTGTCTTCTCAGTGAAAAACATCGTTCAGAATTCATTTCCCAATCCAAATTGGGGAATACCAATGTCCAAATCTCTTCAGTGCACAACTCATGGAGAAAGAGTTTTCCCTCATCACTATTCATCCATATGTGAAGAGATTCCAGTTTGATATCAACGGATATATGCAGAAGATGCTTGGGGAAAAGTATCAACACAACCCTACCATGGAAGATTTTTGGGTTGCTTTCAATGAACATGAAGTGAGAAGGTGAGAGTTTTCCCACCTAACCCTTTCTCAGATCAAGGCCTTTCACATCAAAAACCCTCCAGATTCATTGGTGGATGATGATGAAGATGTTATTGATCCCTCATATGATGTTATTTGCTTTTACCCCATTTCCACGAATTGATTGACCAAAAGAGATGAATTTTCTCTTGATAATAAAGAATCAACCGATTCTCGAAAGAAGCATATCTTGGTATGAAAGAGAACTTGCAAAGTTACAATCAATCCAAGATCATACCTCAGGATTACAAAAATTTCCAACTCGAGGAGGTCTCCAGTCAACCAAAGCTTCTTCTCAATCAACCTCGTGCCATCTAGTCATATGCATCAAACAAGAAAGGAGTGGTTGCCAAAATCCACTTCACCAAAGAAGGTGTCGCAAGGTGAAAAATCTAAGGTTCTAGCCCTAGTGAAGGAAGAGAGCGTGTATTGGATTTTCCACTTCAAGTAGAGATTCTTCTACTCACATTGTTGATAGTTTTAGAAGCTCATAACAAACAATCCTCAAGTCATGCCTTGCACAAGAGTCCACTCAAGTGCAAGTAGTCCAGATATCAAACACTTCTAAACCTACAGTTCACGAAGAGATTTCTCAAAATCTCCTAATGTTCAAGAGGTAGATATCGAGGTTATTTCTCCAAAGGTTGAGGTCATGGAAAGGATTCTTGTAGAAACTAATGATGTTGAGAACAATGGAAATGTTGCTTGGACTCCAAGGATTTTGTATGCGGAAGTGGTAAAGGATACTCCTTTTTGGGTTGATTGTGAAATCAAGAAAAGGAAGAGGGTTGTTAAGGAAATTGACATTGACTTCGATGCCCTTTTCAAGATTTTGAATGATGTCATTCCCAAGAAACCTAAAGTGCTCTCTCGAATAATGGTGGATGATGATGAAACAAATTTGTGGATCTTGCCATCCCACAAGTTGACAAGGAATGTGATGCCATGACATCTGCTGATTATGAAGTTTCTAGACTTGGACTTGGGAAGTCCACATTGGAAAGTGACATGGTGATGGCCCGAGATTCAATAGATATCGTGCTAAAGAGGCTTGAGAAATATAAGTCTCATAACTCTCATCTTAAGGATGAAAAGAATCAATTGGTGGATTATGTTCAACATCTGATAAATCCCATATCATCCACTTTCCCAGTACCCGATGTAGTGGCTGCCCCTGATGAAGAAACTCTCAATTTTCAAAAGAAATAAACACATTGGGCCATGTCACTAAATCTTGGCTTTTAGAGATTCTTGTTTTTGGTAAAGAGATGATCAAAACAATCATTAAGCTCCATGAAGATATTAGTGCATATCTTGATCCAATTCTTTCTTTCAAGGAAACTTTTGTTTCTAACATATCAAATTTGGATGAGATATTGCCTAGTCTACAGAGATGACAAGTATGGAATCTTCAACTTTAGCCATTGAAGGAATTCTCAAATTTGAATGTCGAGGGACACACTTTCTTTGGTGTCTACATCTCAAATCAAGAAAGACACTTCTCAAGGATTCTATGATCCATTATGAGAGCGTATGCAATGAATCCTTCACTTCACTCACCTTGATTCAGAGTTCATAGCTGAGATCCCTTGTGATCTTGTAAATGAGAAAAATCAAAGGTATTCATCAAAACATGTGGAGGAGCAATTTTCACAATTGTTCAAAGACATGTATACTCCCGCCATCAATTTCTCTTCAGCTTCAATGGAACGTTGCATCAAATTAAAGAACTTGTTTGAGAATGTTCAATCAAAGATGGTCAATCTGAATGATATGCAAGTAGGATCTTGGAATTACAGGTATTTTGTGAGGCTATTCTTTGACCAAATGAACCTCCAAAAGAAGAAAATATGTTTGAAACATTGGGAAGGTTCAAATCCTTTCAATTGGCGAAGGCGACAGATCCTAATTTCACCGATGGGTGAGGAGATAGTTTTCTTGGTATCTAACAAGTGGGAGAGTCCATTTCTCATATGATTGAGATAGGTGGACCCCATTTCAATGGATAAGGCATTGGTTTTTGTCATATGTTTTAAAAGTGGTATTTTAAAATGGTGTTATTATTTAATTCACTTTTGGAAAACTTTGGATAACTTAAGTGATTTCTATTTTTAGTTGCTTTTAAAAAAGTTTGGTTGAGAAATTCAAAGTCACTTAAGATGCCCTATTTAATGTGCATTTAAAATCCTAACTACTTTGTAACCAACTTTTGGGTTATAAAAGAAAGTCAGGGGCTCATTTGTAAGGGTGACTTTGAGAGAGGAGAAGAAAATACTTTTGTGCAAGCTTTATTTCAAAGAAAGAAACTTTGTGTTCTTTTGAGAAGACATTTTGGAGTTAATGAAATATGAACTTTGTGTCCCATTCATTGTCTCTTATAGCATTTGATGTTCTTATGTTCATTAGATGTTAGTGTTTGAATCTTGCATGCAAATATTGTCTTGGATCTTATTGTCAATGCTACTAATATGTTTTTCTAGTTCACAATGATCAAGCTCTGATTATCTACTTGCTCACGTGTGTTCCCTTTTACTCATTCTCATTTAGTTGATGCAAACTCCATTTTATTTGTGTTAGTTATTTATTGTTCTTCTCCATGCAATATTAGGCTCTGATTTTACCTAACTCTTGCATGTTCCTTCCATTCATTCCTTTCCTTTCCTTCATTCCATTCCATCTCCCTCATTCACTTTTCTTTCCATTGATGTTCCAAAACACCCCCACATACAATTTTGAATGTACAGATGTAAATACAGTTTTGGTTTTCAATAAAGGAAGCCTCACCTTCATTGAGGAGGGACTTTGTTCCCACACTATTTGCATGTCATTTGCATGCATGTGAAATCCATATGCTAATAATTTTTGGCGACTCTACTGGGGATTCTAGAATCGTTAACCAATGCTTGGTTAAATCTTTATGACTATCCCCTCTACACAAGCTCCAGTTCTTCAACAAATCTTGTGCCCAAAATATTTTCAAGGAGACATTGTTTCCAACCTTCGAATAGTAGCTTGGGAAAACCACGAAAGCTTGCAAAATTTGTGGTTGTTGATAGATCCATTGACAGAGAAATCTACATTGAAGACCTTAGAAGAAGAGCACCCACTTTGTGGCCAGAAGACCTCCTAGACATGTGTTGATCATTGTTCACCGACATGTCCCCTCTTCCACCAAGGAAATAATCTGTATGACTATTATAGGTAACTCACCTATCTTGTAACCAAATATTATTTTTACAGATACTCAAGAAGACATATCATCATATTTGAGGCAAGCTATTTGGGAAAAGTGCATGAGAAACTATCATTTTCATCTCGTCGCATCAGTACTAGATAACGAAGAAGATCAAAGCTTGAGAGTTTCTAGAGTCATTCAGGCACAAAGAGATCAAGAAAGAGAGAAGAGAAAAGGAAAGATTCGATCAAAACATGTCAATGATCCTTTCAAATAAAGATTTCAAACTAGCAGGAAAGAGGTTTACATGAGGAGAAAAAGCTAAGGTCAATCAAATCCCATTTTTGACTTTCAAGGAAATTTTGGTTTCAAGTTATCTCCTCCAAGGAGGAACACACCCGTAGATCTATAAGCCTTGCATCAAGTCCTAAAAGAGAAAGCAAGGAAGGAATCACTACAAGTCAAGCACTTGTTCTTGCTCACATTTGTTTTGCCTTCACATACCACCTTTCCCAAGATGGCAGTTAACATACCATGGGAAATGCCATAGGCCCATTGGCCTTACCACTTTCGACATGAACCTCCCACGAGGATCGAGGAAGATTCTTCCCAAGTTCAATGGAGATGGGAAGACATCACCTGATGACCACATTTATGCCTTCTTTGTTGCATGTGTAGTTTTTCAATGGAATATGAAGATGTTGTTATTCACCTCTTCATTGAAACATTGCATGATGTTGTCATGCATATTGGTTTCATCATCTACCAAATGGATGCATTACAAACTGGAATGATATGAAAACTAAGTTTGAAGATCGATTCAAGATGACAGAAGATGAACATGCCCTTCTTTCCCAACTATCTCAAAGAAGAAAGAGCCAACAAAACCCATGAGGAATTTCATGGCTAAATTCAAAAAAATGGTGAACAAAGTTCTTTCCCGAATTCACCCAAACCCTGACGGAAAAAAATTTCTTTATTAACACAACAACTAACAAGAAGTGTGCTATCAGCAAGAGAAGGGCTAGAGTGGCTACTTTGGAACTTTCTCAATCCTTGGCCATAGAAATTGAGGATGACTTAATCATGGCAGGAAAATTCAAGAAAACTTCCCTCAAGGGAAAGAGTCAAGAAACCCCCAATGCTTCAGAGGCTATACTCACTAAGTTGGCTAATGATGTGCTAGCTTTGAAAAAAAGTTGCTCAAAGTAGTAAACTGCTCCTTACAAAGACATCCCAAGAAAAGGCTATGTTCCCAAAAATCCAGAATTACAGGTGCTTCGACGAGGCTTGCTATTGAAGTGCTCCCACAACTAACTCAAAGTGTGATGTCATTGAAGAAAGTGATGATGAAGTTGAGGTCATCGAAGTTGATGAAGAAGAGCCAAACTCTGGGACATCTAAACCTAAGTCAAGAGCCTAAAGGAGAGAGTAATAATCATTTCTTTGAGTACCATTCAAAAGAAGAAGATGAATACGAAGAAATTATAGAAGATATGAATAGTCAATCCTTCATTGTTGTCTTCACACACTCTCTCAGAAAAAGGAGCAAGTACCACTAAGGTGGAAGATAAAAAGAGCTCCAAGGAAGTTCCTAAAGAATCTAAGACTAAGGAAACTTCCAAAGAATCCAAGACAAATGAGATTCCTAAAGAGTCCAAGGTGAACTAAGGTTTCCAAGGTTAAAACTATCTTAAAGAAAGGAGGGCCTTTGTCAAGTCAATCAATTGATAAATCAGCTACGAAGAAAGTTTCTTCTTCCACATCAGTATCAACCAAGCCCAAAGCAAAGGTCAAAAGTGTGCCATCATCAAGTTTGAAAGAACTAGTATCTGAGACATCAAGTATGGTCATTTTTCCCAAATTTGATATCATTGATCACATCAATAAAACAAAAATTTCCATGTCACAGGAAGAGTACTTGAAGTCCAATAAGGATCAACTCAAGAAATTGGTCCAGTTTATCAAAGGTGACTCTATTGTTCATTCCTCTAAAGGAATTCTAAAAACTCCCAAAGATGGGAAGACTCAAAATATTGTGGCAGCCACTACACCTTCAAATGAAAATATTGAACCTTTCTTTGTGTCCTTTTTTATCAACAATGCATGTAAATTAAGTAATTGCATTATAGATTTTAGAGCCTCGGATAATGTGATGCCTGTAAAAGTAGCACATGCTCTTGGGTTGACTTGTATGAGAACATTCGGATCTGTTACTCAATGGAGACAAGACAAGTTCCTCTGATTGGGCAGATTAAAGACACTCAAATGGTTTTAGCTCAATTTCCTCAAAAGCGAGTCAAGGTAACCATTCTAGTTGTTGACATTCCTACTTCATATGGTATGTTGTTGAGCAGGAAATTTTGTAGAGATCTGGGTGGTGAGATTCAAATGGACTGGTCTCATGCTATGATCCCTATCAGTGGAGAAATGAAGAAGCTAATGCCAGAAACTTAGGAAAAGTTCACCGTAACGAAAACTGATGACCCCGCATGCACATAGTCTTGTTTCAAAACTCAAGTATGGGTAATTATATGATGAATACAGAGGTTCATGCACCTGAGGTCACTTTCCAAGATCCCAATGAATTTTGGATCTTGAGTTCGATGGAATTGTTGCTCAACAGGTTCCAGCATAGGAGTGGTGCTCATATCTCCAATGGTAAAATATTTCCTTTTTCTTACAAACTCCAATTTTCAAATACTAACAACATTACAGAATATGAGGCATTAATCCTTGGCCTCTAAGTTACAGAAGAGAAAGGGATAAAAAATTTGAAAGTTTTCGGAGATGCGGAGTTGATCGTGAAACAAGTTAAAAATTAGTTTCAAGTAAAGAATGATCATTTGAGACACTACAAAATAAAGTGTGGGACGCGATAGAAGTCTTTGATGATTTTTCCATAAAATCTGTCCCTCATGAAAAGAATGAAAAATCAGATTCTCTAGCAGTCTCAACTTCATTAATGATCCCTCATTCAGAGTTTGATCAAGACAAATACACCATTGAAATGGTTTTTAGGCCAAGTGTTCCTGACAATGCAGAAAAAATTGGCAAGTATTCAATGATGATCAACAAATTATTGCCTTCTTGGAAAGAGGGATAATTTTGAATAGTTGTACTTTGAAGGAAGTGATTCTACATTTCATGAATCGACGACCTCACCCATTCAAGAAGGAGTTGAGAATGAAGATCCTGTGATGGCATCATTCAACTCAAAGGAAATAAAATTCCAAAAGGATTGGTTTCACTTGAAGAAATTTTTGATAAACATGACAGGTTTATCAAAGAGAAAGAGCAGGCAAGGACTTGCAAATTCTATGACTATGAGCAAGTTAACATTGGTACCAAGGAAAACCTCACCTAGTCAACATTGGTAAGTGTTTCTCACCTGAGGAGCACAAAAAATTTGTAAGCCTCCTTACCAAATATTCTTGATGTCTTGGCTTACTCATATAAAGATTTGAAGTCTTTCCAACCTAGGGAAATGGAGCATGCCATACCCTTGAAACTTAGTGCAACTCCATTCAGAAAAAGCAAAGACAATATAATCCCAAGATAACAGGGGAACAATATTCCATGAGGTTCAAAAGATGTTAGATGCACAAATAGTTTTCCTATTCAACATTCAACTTGGATAGCTAATATTGTACCAATTCATAAGAAAAATGGAGAAATTAGGATTTGTGTGATTTTCAAATCTTAATCAAGCTTCCTTAAGGATAACTATCCACTTCTGGTCATGGACCATATTCTGCAGGTAATAACTGGATCGAAATGCTATCCATGCTAGATGGTTCTCTTGGTTATAATCAGATTGAAGTGGCTAGAGAAGATCAACATAAAACCACATTCACCACCCCCGGGGTACATTCACATATAGAAGAATGCCTTTTGGTTTGATCAATGTCGGCACAACCTTTCAAAGGGCTATGGATATGGCATTCACATATTATAAAGACAAGATCATCATGATATACCTAGATGACTTGACAATGTTCTCAAAGAAGCGAGAAGATCACCTAAGAGATTTGGAGAAAATATTGCAAAGGTGCAGACTTCATAAGATCTCCCTGAATCCAAAGAAGTTTTGTGTTCGGAGTTACGGAAGGGAAACTCCTAGGTCATATTGTTTCTAAAGAAGGAACTAAGATCGATCCTGAGCGCATGTTCAAGCTATCAAGAATCTTTCCTTACCTACAAGTAAGCCTGGAGTCCACTCATTCTTTGGGAAGGTGAAATTTTTGAGAAGGTTCATGCCAGATTTCATGTTGAGCTGACCAAAGAAATCGCTGATATGATGAAAGGAAAAGAATCCTTCAAATGGTCAAAGGAAGGTAGAGAAGAATTTGAAAAAATCAAGGGTGCTATTGCAAAATCTCCTACATTGGTGTGTCCCATTTTAAAAAGGATTTCATAATCTATTGTTATGCTTCCCCACACACAATCTCTGCCATCCTTGACTCAACACAATCAAGAGGGAATCAATCTCCTATTGCATTCATGAGTTTTGGATTCAAGAAACATGAACTCAATTACACTCCCCTTGAGAGGCATGCATACGCGGTGGTTAGAGCTTTGAAACATTTCAGGTACTATGTGTTGAATTCTCACACCAAAGTCTTAGTTCTAGACACCGCAGTTAAATCAATGTTGACACAACAAGAACTAGGATCTAAAAGAGGTAATTGGGTCTCCAAGATCTAGGAATATGATTTGGATATCAAGCCTACCAAGTTAGTTCGAGGAAGAGGACTTTTCCAACTCATCATAGAGAATGAGCCACGAGATGACTCTGAAGAAGAACCAATTGAAGAAATTTACCATTGGTAGTTTTCATCAGTACCATAGATGAATGGTATTCGATATATAGCCTACTTTCTCACATATGGTGAATGTCCTGAGAATTTAATAACTAAGGAAAAGAGAGCTATCAAATTAAGAGTTGTCAGGTACGTTATTTGGGACAACACATTGTTCAAGAAAGGAATTGATGGCATGTTCCTCAGATGTGTCGATAAGGAACAACAACCCAGGTTACTTGAAGCCTTTCATAATCATGCTTGTGGTGGTCATTTCTCTCCAATGACAACTCATAAAATTTTGTGAGCACATTATTACTAGCCCACTATGTTTTCCGATGCTCAAAATGGGTAAAAAATGCGAAGCTTGTCAACAATTTGTTGGAAGACCTAAATTGGCAGCTTTTCCTTTGAAGCCAGTTGTCATTGAAGAACCCTTTCAACAATGGGGTTTAGATTTCATCGGAGTTCTGAATCCTAATTCTAGTGTTGGTCATACTCACGTGCTCACTGCAATTGACTACTTTACAAAGTGGGTAGAAGCTATACCGGTGAAACAAACATCTACTACGGTAATCTGTGACTTCATCAAAGAGAATATATTGATTCGTTATGGAATTCCACAAAAGATCATGATGAAAATGCCACCAATTTCTCTTCTACAGAGATGATAGGTTTTTGTTATGGGTATGGGATATCTTTATCTCATTCATCAGATTACTACCCTCAGGGAAACGTCAAGCAGAATCCAATAACAAAAACATCATTACTATCGTGCACAAGTTAGTAGAAGAAAATCAAAGAACTTGGCACAAAAATTTATATGATGCATTGTGGGTTGACCGCATAACTCCCAAAAGAGAAATCGGGATGTCTCCATTCCAACTCTTGTATGGAACCGATGCTCAAATTCCCATCACATTGGAGTTACCAATTACGATTGGCTCAAGCAGTTGATGATGAATGCTTTCACCAATGCGTTGATAAAAGGATCATGTTCCTAAGAAAGCTCAAGAACAAAGAAGTCAAGTAGCAAACAAGATCGAGGAACACCAATCCAAAGTGAAGAGGTTGTTCGATAGGAAAACTAAGGAGAGGCAATTTCAAATCAATGACTTAGTTCTTCTCTGGGACAAGAGACGTGAACCAAAAGGAAAACACGAAGAAGTTTGATTCATTGTGGCTAGGCCCTTTCAAGATCAACATTTATGTGGAGATAACACCTATTACTTGGCATATCCCGATGGAACTCATTTTCCTTTTCCCTACAACGGGAAATATCTCAAGCACTATCAAAATTGAAAATGGGTTGTCCCTCGTATGTACATAGGTAATTAGGATTTTGGTTTGTTTCTTTTCCCTGTTTTTTGGTTTCCTCTCTTTTTCATCCCATTTTTGCTCCATCATTTTTTGGGATCATGTTCATTAAATATTTGGGTCTGGGTCCATTGTTACATCCATGAAGTCCTTGTCCCCAATTAGAGCTAGTTGTTATCAGCTAATTTTGACTTCACAAAATTAATAAACATGGAAATTTTAAAAATTTTCAAAAGTGTTATTTTGCGTGATTTATCACCCATCGTGATCATCTTGTTTTTGTGATCATTCTCGGTCTTCATTTCATCCATTTCAGTGAGAACTCCTCCTGTCCAGTCATAAACTACATTAATAATTAATTAATTAATATTTAATTAATTTATTACCCTTTATTTGATAAAATCAATTTTATTAATTTTTGGGTTTTTAATTAAATAAATATTAATATAATATTTATTAAAATTCAATCGACAAGTTTTTTTTATTGGGGAAAGTAAGCTTCCGCTTCCAATTGCCGAGGATGCCAAATTGGCTTCCCGTACCCGGATTTCCCCTTTCCTAGAAAATTCTTCTTATTTCCCACTTGTGGGATTTCTTCTACTAATTTCCAATTCAACCGATTGGAAAACAAGGGAAAAAATCTCCCGATTTCCCACATGGGGAAATAGAATGGGGATTGTCAGCTTCCTGCCATTTCCAACTTGGAAAATGGTTATCTTTTTTCCCATTTTCCCTTGAAATTAATGCCACTACCCAGGAAAGAGGAATTGGTTATTTCAACGGGAAGGGGAAACGAATTATGGGAAGCTTCTTTAATTCCCGTAACCATTTCCCCATGAAACTAGTTGGAAGAATTTTTTTTCTTATTTTATTTCCAACTTTTATTTTTTATTGCTTAAACCATTACAAAAGAAGAATACAAGAAGAAAACAATCTTCAATACTTTTTACGTGAAGTTTTGAAAGGATTTTATTTCAACACATTGGTCAAGAAATATTGTCTAAAATCACAATCCACACATTGTGAAGGAGAAAAGACAAGCTTAACAATCTTGGGAAGAAGAGGAGATCTTCCATTCAATCACTAAAGCAAAGTCCAATGCATGAAAGGAAAAATCGAATAGTCAAAAGAAATTTGTTTTGTTTTAATTGTTTTCTTTACAAATCCCCACACATTCATTCCACCAAAAAAGCT
Source organism: Taxus wallichiana var. yunnanensis (assembly GCA_018340775.1). Classification (NCBI taxonomy): domain Eukaryota; kingdom Viridiplantae; phylum Streptophyta; class Pinopsida; order Cupressales; family Taxaceae; genus Taxus; species Taxus wallichiana. Next base: position 179,705,546 of record CM031236.1, on the reverse strand, counting down.
TATTGCCAAAGCCTTCAAGAGGAAGAAGAAAAAAGATTACATTGGTCATTCTCACATTGGATTAAGGATGGATAAACAAAAAAAAGGTAATATTTTCCACGCATTGTGAAGGAGGAATATGCTTGGTCAAGGAGGGAAAAAGAAAAAAGGGGCATAATTTTTTGTTTAAAAAAAATTTCCACAAATTGGAAAAGATAAATCTCCACACATTTTTAAATGCAAAAAAATAAAGGCCAAAATGGGAGAAGATCCACAAAAAGGAAAAATTTAAATATAATTATAAGATTCCATGCAAAATCTCACATTTGCCAAAATAGCAATAAAAAAGAAAGAAAAATAGCCACAAAAATAAAGCCAAAAAATTTCCAAACAAATCAAAGGAAAAACTCAAAATCATTATCCATGCAACAGGAAAATAAAAACATCCAAACAAAAAGGCATTCAAAATAGAAATAAAAATCATTTCCACAAATTTTCAAAACAAAAGATCTTCCATGCATTCACAAAATCAGGAGTCTTCCAACGCAAAACACCAGTAGTTCATGCAACAAGGAAGAAATATTATTTTCTAATTTCCACACATTTGTATAAAGATACGATCTTCCACGCATCAATCAAAAGATATCAGGCACGCAAGAGAAGCAAGGAAAATTTAAAAAAATTTTAAATTGATCCATGCGAAATATTAAAATCGAGAGATTTTAATTAAAAAAAAAATATCATTGTTGTTGCCAGATTCAAAACTCGAGCCTAGTCTCGATATGATGTATTGACATTTTAAAAAAATTGTTACTCGAGATCGATTATTATTATTATTATTTTTAAAATAATAATAATAATAATTAAGATGAGCTATATTCCTTTTGCATAAACGGTGGGTTCGAGATTGAGACCCGACCCCGTTTGCATTGTTTTGTGCTTAGTCATTTTTCTAAAATTCATAATGGCCAAAAATCTAATAAATCTACAGGAAGATCGAGGAAGCTAGTGGAGAAATCAAATAAGTCTTGCTCAAGTACGAATTCCAAGGAATCATCCCTCCCAGTTCTATCAAGTCATGCATATGACAATATCACCGATACAAATCTTGGTCACATCAATGTGCAACAATTTTGTGATCGGGTGAAAGCTGAAGGCAAAACCATATTCTCGGATAGGCTCTACCATAGCAGTCTACCCCAGCAGCAACATTTCTGGTCTCGGTGCAATGCCCAGAGCTGGTTATCACTTGCACAAAGCATTATGATCCCGAGAGATGAGGAATTTATAAAGATAATCATGAGCCTTTCCTCTTAATCACACCAGAGCACATTGAGGAATTTCTCAACATACCTGACTTCCTTGAGAATGCTGACATCACTCAAAGTCAACACAAAATTTTGGGATGAAGAACCCCTCAGGTGGAGCAAGATGGTTAATAACAACTAGTTAGTGACCAAGAGGCCTCGAGTTGACCAACTTCCTAAGGATTTGTATCGCGTTGAGTTCGTGGAGGAAATCGGGGACATGATCACTCTCCTGAGTCGAGTCTTTGGTCTACCCTCTACAAGATTTTCCACCCATGGATGTATCATTTTATCTATATCATCCTTGCCAAGAGAGATTTTGTGGATTAGGCCACCATCATCAGTGATACCCTTCACAAAAAATTGATCGAAGTGAAGATGACTAGATGTTTCTACATGACATCATACCTGACTTATGCAAGTGGCTAGAAGAAAGCTATTTTTAGGGACTCAAAAAGAAGGAGTCATGGGTCCATCAAATAATGTCTTCCATTATTATCCGTAGCTAAGTTTCAAAAATAGCTCTCATCATTTCAGAAGAGTTAACGATGCATTCACCTTCTGCGTGATTTGAAACTTGAATCAGAATACAAGAGGAAAGATTCTCCAAAGAGGCCATGGATGTCATTTCCCAATGGGGAACATGGTTTATTCAATTTTCATCCTTTTCCTATATTCACATGAGTGGCTTTGGGTACTCCATGGAAGCTTCCTAAGTACATTAGTGACAAGTGGGCATTAATGGAGCTTGCGACGAAACTATTCCAAGTTCATTGTCTTCTCAGTGACAAGCATCGTTCAGAATTCATTTCCCAATCCAAATTGGGGAATACCAATGTCCAAATCTCTTCAATGCACAACTCATGGAGAAAGAGTTTTCCCTCATCACTATTCATCCATATGTGAAGAGATTCCAGTTTGATATCAATGGATATATGCAGAAGATGCTTGGGGAAAAGTATCAACACAACCCTACCATGGAAGATTTTTGGGTTGCCTGTTCCGATGAACATGAAGTGAGAAGGCGAGAGTTTTCCCCTAACCCTTTCTCAGATCAAGGCCTTTCACATCAAAAACCCTCCAGATTCATTGGTGGATGATGATGAAGATGTTATTGATCCCTCATATGATGTAGTTTCTTTTACCCCATTTCCATGAATTGATTGGACCAAAAGAGATGAATTTTCTCTTGATAGCAAGAATCAACCATTCTCGAAAGAAGCATATCTTGGTATGAAAGAGAACTTGCAAAGTTACAATCAATCCAAGATCATACCTCAAGATTACAAAATTACCAACTCGAGGAGGTCTCCAATCAACCAAAGCTTCTTCTCAATCAACCTTCGTGCCATCTAGTCATACACATCAAATAAGAAAGGAGTGGTTGCCAAAATCCACTTCACCAAAGAAGGTGTCACAGGTGAAAAAGCTAAGGGTTCTAGCCCTAGTGAAGGAAGGGAGCGTGTATCGGGATTTTCCACTTCAAGTAGAGATTCTTCTACTCACATTGTTGATAGTTCACAGAAGCTCATAAAAAAAACAATCCTCAGCCATGCCTTACACAAGAGTCCACTCAAGTGCAAGTAGTCCAGATATCAAACACTTCTGAACCTACAGTTCACGAAGAGATTTCTCAAAATCTCCCTAATGTTCAAGAGGTAGATATCGAGGTTATTTCTCCAGAGGTTGAGGTCATGGAAAGGATTCTTGTAGAATCTAATGATGTTGAGAACAATGGAAATGTTGCTTCGGACTCTAGGATTTTGTATGGAAGTGGTAAAGGATACTCCTTTTTGGGTTGATTGTGAAATCAAGAAAAGGAAGAGGGTTGTCAAGGCAATTGACATTGACTTCGATGCCCTTTTCAAGCTTTCAATGATGTCATTCCCAAGAAACCTAAAGTGCTCTCCCGAATAATGGTGGATGATGACGGAAACAGATTTGTGGATCTTTCCATCCCACAAGTTGACAAGGAACGTGATGCCATGACATCTGTTGATTATGAAGTTTCCAGACTTGGACTTGGGAAGTCCACATTGGAAAGTGACATGGCGATGGCCCAGATTCAATAGATATCATGTTAAAGAGGCTTGAGAAATATAAGTCTCAGAACTCTCAACTCAAGGCTGAAAAGAATCAATTGGTGGATTATGTTCAACATCTAATAAATCCCATATCATCCACTTTCCCAATACCCGATGTAGTGGCTGCCCTTGATGAAGAAACTCTCAATTTTTCAAAAGAAATAAACACATTGGGCCATGTCACTAAATCTTGGCTTTCAAGATTCTTGTTTTTGTAAAGAGATGATCAAAACAATCATTAAGCTCCATGAAGATATTAGTGCATATCTTGATCCAATTCTTTCTTTCAAGGAAACTTTTGTTTCTAACATATCAAATTTGGATGAGATATTGCCTAGTCTATAGGAGATGACAAGTATGGAATCTTCAACTTTAGCCATTGAAGGAATTCTCAAATTTGAATGTCGAGGGACATGCTTTCTTTGGTGCTGCCATCTCAAAATCAAGAAAGACACTTCTCGAGGATTCTATGATCCATTATGAGAGTGTATGCAATGAAGCCTTCACTTCACTCACCTTGATTTAGAGTTCATAGTTGAGATCCCTTGTGATCTTGTAAATGAGAAAAATCAAAGGTATTCATCAGAACATGTGGAGGAGAAATTTTCACAATTGTTCAAAGACATGTATACTCCCACCATCAATTTCTCTTTAGCTTCAATGGAATGTTGCATCAAATTAAAGAACTTGTTTGAGAATGTTCAATCAAATATGGTCAATCTGAATGATATGCCAGGTAGGATCTTGGAATTGCAGGTATTTTGTGAGGCTATTCTTTGACCAAATGAACCTCCAGAAGAAGAAAAGATGTTCAAAACATTGGGAAGGTTCAGATCCTTTCAATTGGCGAAGGCGGGGATCCTAATTTCATCGATGGGTGAGGGAGATAGTTTTCTTGGTATCTAACGAAGTGGGAGAGTCCATTTCTCATATGATTGAGATAGGTGGACCCCATTTCAATGGATAAGGCACTGGTTTTTTTCATATGTTTTAAAAGTGGTATTTTAAAATGGTGTTATTATTGAACTCACTTTTGGAAAACTTTGGATAACTTAAGTGATTTCTATTTTTAGTTGCTTTTAATAAAGTTGGTTGAAAAAGTCAAAGTCACTTAAGATGCCCTATTTAATGTTCATGTAAAACCCTAACTACTTTGTAACCAACTTTTGGGTTATAAAAGAAAGTCAGGGGCTCATTTGTAAGGGTGACTTTGAGAGAGGAGAAGAAAATACTTTTGTATGCAAGCTTTACTTCAAAGAAAGAAACTTTGTGTTCTTTTGAGAAGACATTTTGGAGTTAATGAAATATGAACTTTGTGTCCCATTCATTGTCTCTTATAGCATTTGATGTTCTTATGTTCATTAGATGTTAGTGTTTGAATCTTGCATGCAAATATTGTCTTGGATCTTATTGTCAATGCTACTAATATGTTGTTCTAGTTCACAGTGATCAAGCTCTGATTATCTACTTGCTCACGTGTGTTCCCTTTTACTCATTCTCGTTTAACTGATGCAAACTCCATTTTATTTGTGTTAGTTATTTATTGTTCTTCTCCATGCAATATTAGGCTCTGCTTTTACCTAACTCTTGCATGTTCCTATACAGATTTTGGTTTTTCAATAAAGGCACCTCACCTTCATTGAGGAGGGACTTCATTCCCATACTATTGCATGTCATTTGCATGTATGTGAATCCATATTCTAACATAAATACATCATTTGATTAATCAGTCTAGAGAAAACATTGTGTGATTTTGCCTTATTTGTCATTTTTTGACTTATTTATTTTTAGGACAATCACTTTGATCTATTAATTCTTTATCATTCATTAATAATTGGTCAATAATTTGGCTTTGTGTTTTGGACTTACATGATTGTTCCTTGTGTTTATCCATCTTATAAACGTGTTTCTAGGAAAATCATTTGGGTCTTTGATCCTCTTGATCTTATTGTTTTTGCCTAAGTTGATTGTCATTTTTGAACATTTCTTTCAAACCTTGGCAAACACATTTCCTATCAAGAAACATTTGCATCAATCGAACATTGGAAATATTTAATTTGTATCCTTTATATTGCTAAAATTTTGATCAATCCTTTGACATTTACGCCTTCTAACTTGTTTTCCAAACTTTGTTGAATTTTGAAATTATGTTATCACAATGTATGTTTTTCTTAGATCCCTTTTGGAAAATCACATAAACATCCCCATCTTTACAAAATGTCTAGTTGTTTGTCTTTATGTTGCCTAAATCGACATGAAATCTTCTTCACTTTGAAAAAGTTTGATCATACAATCTAGGTCTAGGCATTTGAACCCAACACATGCCAGCAATGATTGATTATCACAAGATCCCTTATACATACAAAAATAAGGAATCAAAGTTTCAACATTCACATCAAAAGACGCCAACCATGGCTAATCCTCATTTGGTTCTTCGTCTTTAGAGAACCCATCCAAGTAACCTATTCCCCACCTTCATCTCAAATTCGGTGGTATGGTTTGGACACTTCTGATCCAAATTATTATTTAGGTTCCCCCACCCTTCTTTTGATTCTAATCTAAACATTTCCTCTTCTTCTTAGGATTTTAATCCAAATATTTCCTCTAATTCTTCTGATGATTTAGATCCAAAATATTATTCAAATTCATCTAATTCGACTCCTAAGTTGCGGTCCTTCCCTTCTTCGTAGGACCTCCTTCATCATAATTCTATTGTGATTCTTGAGTCCCCCTTTCTTCATGGGACCTCCTTTATCATTCATCCAATTCAAATCCTAAGTCGCAGTCCTCCCCTTCTTCACAGGACCTTCTTTATAAAACATCTAATGTGATTCTTCAATCGCGGTCCTCCCCTTCTTCGCAGGACCTATTTTATCAATCACCTCAATGAAATCTTCCTCCTTTGAAGATTTTTGTGACTCAAAGTCCTTCTAGTCAATCATCTAAATTGTCTTCTATGTTAAAATCTATGGAATTTTAGATTTGAATCCTCCTATTCTTCCTCCACGATGTCATCTTATAGGAAACCTATACCAACCAATTCCAAATCTTCTTCTAGCTCACAAGACATCTAGCCCTAATTCTACTTCATCTCTTGAGTCATCTTCTTCTATCAATCATCATCAAACATCTTCTAAGTCTTCCACACCAATTGAACCTCTTTCTTCCAATCAACCCCTAGTGGTTGATCAAAACTCATATTGATTGATCTCTTTCAAAATGAAGAAACAATCGGGGCATTTATAGGGGCACATGAAGATAATCCTCTAGCAGATCATGAATAAGGATTATCTTTAGACCTTGATACGTTCACATATTGTGGGGAAAAGGTTAATTCCTTTTATCAAGAAATAGAGGAAGAGCATCAAATAATGAAAATCTGATCCTCATCTTATTCATCCATTTCATGTTTTTCATTACGTGAGGAAACTTCTCGGTCTTGCATTAATCCATGGTCTATCTTATCATCACCCAATCACTCTTTGTCTATCATAATTCCTCAATCACAATATCTTATGGGATCAATGCCAAGTATCCCTTCATCTTCATCTAGGTGTGGGTCACCTTCTAGTAGCCCTCCCTCTACTATTTTTGGGACATTTTTGAGTAGTCCACTATCTTCTATTCTTGGGGCATGTCTAACTAGCCCCTTGTCTTCTATGTATGGATCACCCCCAGGTAGTCCATCATCTTCTATTCTCGGCCACATCCTAGTATCCCATCATCTTACATATATGGGTTGCATTCTAGTAGCCCTTCATCTTCTATTCTTGGGCCACATCCCAATAGTCCTTCATCTTCTATTCATGGCTCACCTTCTGGGTATCCCCTCTTCTTCAATTCTTGAACCATGTCCTTTTCATCCATCACGTTATTCTTCTACCAAAGATTGTGTCAAATCCATCGTCATTCCTCACATCAATTCTAAATGTCCACATTCTTCTACCACTTCTCGAGATCGACAATTCATGCATTAGCTTATAAGAAACCCGAGACGGTGTTCTTTATCAAGCTAATATCTAAATGTCAAACAAATCCAAAGCTTCCAACAACTCAAATGATCATAAAATTCAAAATCAAATGCAATTCCGAATGCACACCAACGTACCCATCAAGTATGGCACAAAGTGTAGAAACCTATGGATAGGGAACTCAAGCTCCCACATACGAAACCCATGTTTCAAAACAAATCACAATCATTTGTTGAGTGTGAGCTCACCACGATCATCAAGATCGGGGATAATATTACACTTGATAAGAAAACATGCTTAGTCTCTCTTATCAAAGAAATCGTGAACATCGTTGTTGGATCTTATCATACAAAGTGACATCTTTGGTCCTAACTTCCCAAAAATAAAAAAATCATAAAACATAAAATACAAAAAAAAGAAAACATTAAAACATCACAAAAACAAAACCAAAGGTACAAAGGTCAAACATTGCAATCAAGTATTACGTACACATGGATGTTCTTTCTTCCCTTTCTTTCATATTCCTCTGCAAGTCATCCCCCATTTTCATCCCTTCGATGTTATTGTGGTTAACCTATTCGCACACATTTTGTGACATTTATCTCTATGGTATCTATTTGACCCAGGTCATTAATCACCTTGGTAAATTAAAGAACAACTAACCTCTTAGAAATCTTATCACAATTCTCATCTAATTAACTTGTTATGAATAACTTTTGGACGTATATGTTGACACTAGCCAATGTCGTCATCACAATCACTTCCACATCCTTCCATCAAGCTATCAATGATTCTTAACCCCTTGTTCAACAAGAGAGCTGAAATAAGTTTTCAATCAACAAAATAATAATCAAAATCAATCAATCAACAAAGAAAAAGCTAAAAGAAAAAGCAAATTGATATATAACTCTCTCTTGGGGTATTTCCAATAATCTCTATCGGTGGGCTATGGATGTTTGAATAACATTAGAGAAATGTTACATGATTAGAATCAAATTCATCTCCATCGGAGGTATGGAATGCCTTTGACCGGCAGGAGAGCAATGTATGACTCTCCTTCCACAATCCATTCACAAAGCACCTTTCAAACTAAATCATTCCTACACATTGGCTAGTGTCTTCACTTGTTTTCTATCAACTCTTTCTTTCAAGAGGTAATTCATTTCCACGTGCACACATGGGATCTTGATGAGTAAACAGGATTAGTATGTTACCAAATGTTACTTTTTGGACCTTGTTCAAACTCTTGCTTTAGTGCATGTCTTGTCTCAATATTTTTCCTTGGGCTAATCACCTTTTCATCAACCACCTTCTAAATCTTTTCATATCATCTTATATTCTTCAAAAATCATTTAGAACATACATGTGTATAGGATGACCTTTTTTTATGTTTGTGGACAGTTTTTTCCTTTCTTTCAATAAAAATCATCCACTTCTTTCTATCTTACGTTTCTTGGCCATCTTACGTTGGGGGCATCTTTGTTCCTTCCTAGCATGTCATTGGGTTTATGTTCATCATCAAGTTGAACATATCCATATTATCCCTGATATAACTTATGCGTGAAGAGTTTGCCTTTGAATATTCCCATCTAACACCAGGGGCAATGTCACATATTCATTTTATTCTTGTACATATGTGTGGCATTCTACCCTTGTACATCCCATCTATCGCTAGGGGCATCCACAATTTTTATGTCATTCTATTTTGTTTGTATGCTTACATATTTAATAAGAACCGATGATGTAGATCCTTGGCAATATGATGATAAGAAAGTTGTTTTACTACACTAGATGCAAGCTAGTTCTTCCCTAGTCGTCTTCCTCTCTTTCTTCTATATCATACTCCTATCAACCTTATCCTTATAATCCACTTGAGGGATCCTTTCCCTCCCCATTCTTCTATCCATTTCTCTCATATTTTCAATCATCAATCACCTTCTTTCATCACCCCATCGACAATGTCAGTGGGCATTTCTCACTTCGCTAATTTTTCTTCTACCCCTTCAAAATTTTACCTGTCTACTATCTTTGAAATGGCGTCACTCACGCCACCCCAAAGAGGGGAAAATGTAGACACCTATAATTTGGACCAAACAATTTAAATACTTAAATTGCACTAATTATATCCTTTCCCGTAAATTGATGACATATCATCAATATCACACATTTTCTCTTCTATCGTTGTTAATTAACTACATTACGCTAGTTAATTGACCCTTCTATCCAACAAGGATGATAATTAATGACCTTCCGTTAATTAAACCCATTTCTACCTGAATTAATTAATTATTCTTAATTAATTAAGTTTCCTCTTCTACTAGATCAATAAGTCATCATTTATTTGATTAAATCCTTCTTATCCTCTAAATCATACTAATTATTCTTCTAAAAAGCTTTTATAAGTTTTACACTCTATTAATTAATCACTTTGGTTAATTAATAAATCCCCCAAACCCCATGAGTCACTAAAGGATAAACTAAACTCTCCTAAGGTTGATTCAACCCCCTTCAATCATGGTCATCCCAACTAACTCAACCTTGTTATTATCCCACATGTAAAGGGATGCAAAACTTCTTTTATCCACTAGGCTATATAAGGATCCCTCCTCTTACCTTTCTACTTACACCTAAATGAGCATAGAGCCTATACTATAGCCATTTTATCATCTTAGAGCATTCTTCCATTAGAGGAGCTAGCTATCTTCATTTCTTGCATTCATCCATCCAAGTTTGAAGTCATATGGAGATATGTCAAGTGGTCTTATAGCCATGGATTGACAAGACTCCATTCTTGAAACCTTGGGATTCAAACATACAATCAACCCTTTTGATTGCTAAGGATCTAAATAGGTTCATTTCATTGATTAACATTCAATAGAGATAGAGATTAATTGCTTAGCATATTAGTTTGGATGTTTATTCATGTTCTAATGCAAATATGTTGGTAGATTAGTCTTGTTTAAGCTCTAAGCATGATGGTGCATAGATTTTAGTTTAGCTTTGTTTTAGGACTACTAGGTGTTAGTTCTAATTCTCTTTGCATAGCTAACTAATTCTTGCACACACCGATAAACGTATCTAATCAATAATTTTTTTATTCCTGGTTGGTTTTCATCCTTTATCATATGTGTGTTCTTTTGATTTTGAGACAATGTACTATGGTTTTGAAGAGTTTTTTAATATTAAGTTAACCCTTATGTTGAGTTGTGGAGCTCAATTACTTCAGTTTAGCATGTAATATAAAACTTGCTGGAAAATTCAATAACACATCGATTAGGAAGGAACAGACCGGCATCGAGTAGGTAATGAGGAACCGACATCGGTTAGGGCTAACTAATGTTGGTTATCTATCCAGGATGTTTTAATTAACTCACGGGAATTAGATTTATTTTTAGAATTAAAATATATCTATTGATTTTAATTGCATGGCTAAGTGTCCTAAGTCTATAAATGACTATATAATCATAAAAGCTAGGGTTTAGAAGTAGAGAGAATTGACAAGAATTAAGAAGAACTTGCAAAGGTTGGTGAGAGAGAATTCTTGGTGATGAAGAAAAGTTTGAGAGAAAGAAAGTATTGTACATCTGAGAGGTGTGGAAGATTATAAATCTTCATTATATATCTTGTCAAAGCTTTGGATAATAGATTGGCTTATTTCTTGGTGGACGTAGCCCACACTGGGTGAACCACATTAAATCTGGGGTTGATTTATGTCTCTTGTTTTGTATATTTCTTCTGGTAGAATATCTATTTTTATTTACATGTATGTTTAGATCTAATATATTATCTATACAATCGGTGTACTAACCCCAACAACTGGTATCAAAGCTTTGTTTCAAGGTTTTGTGTGTTGATAGATTTACTCAAAGAGGGTTTTTCTGATTGAGTGGGAGTTGTAGAAATGATAGAAGAAAAAAATACAAGGTAGAGATGTTTGACGGCTGAAATTATCAATTATGGAAGATGCAGATTGAGGATTATCTGTATCAAAGAGATTTGTATTTACCGTTGGATGAGAAGTCTAGACCTATGAAGATGACTGATGAAGAATGAAATATTCTTGACATAAAGGCTTTGGGATCTATAAGATTGAGCTCTGGCAGCATCCGTGGCTTCCAATATTACAGAAGCAACTTCTACGGTAGAGTTAATGAAATCTCTTGCTAATTTATATGAAAAACCTAGTGCTTCAAATAAAGTTTATTTGATGAAGAAACTATTTAGTTCTAAGATGCATGAAGGTGGATCTGCATCTAGTCATTTGAATGATTTCCGATCTATTATAAATCAGTTAAAATCGGTTGAAATACCATTTGATGATGAAGTAAAATCACTTTTATTCTTATGTTCTTTGCCTGATAGTTGGGATAACTTGGTAATGGTTGTTAGTAATACAACATCTGCTAATAATATTTTGAATTTTGATGATGTGGTTAGTATAATCTTAATGAAGAAATTTGCAGGCAAAGAGTACAGAGAGGAAGCATCATCCGGAAATGCTTTGAATGTAGAAAGTAAAGTAGAGATAGAAAGAGAGATCCAACAAGAAGAGTAATGGGAAATCAAAGTCAAGGGATAGCAGATCTAAATCTAGAAGTAAGAGAATTACTTATTGGAAATGTGGAAAGAAAGGACATGCAAAGAAATATTGTTGGTCAAAGGATAAAGAGAACCAACAACTAGAAAAAGGTAAAGAAGTAAATCTTGCTACATCAGAGGTAATGCAAGATGCTCTTATTCTTTCTTTAGATAGTAGAATTGAATCATGGGTTTTAGATTCAGAGATTCTTTCCATGCAACCCCTAATAAGGGTTATTTCAGAAATTATGTCTAGGGTAATTTTGGGCATGTTTATTTGGGTGATGATGAACCTTGCAGTATTACTGGTAAAGGGGAAGTTCATCTAAAATTATAGAATGGAAATACATGGGTATTGAAAGATGTGAGGCATGTGCCAAGCCTTGGAGGAATCTTATTTCTGTAGGGAAACTAGGTGAATCTAGTTGCATGGTTACTTTTATAGGAGACTCTTAGAAAGTCACCAAGGGTGCTTTTATTGTGGAAAGAGGTAAGAAGGTAGAAACATTATATTTATCTACCATGTTACTGATTCATTTTCTGCATTATCTACTTCAGATTCAGATGCATGCATGTGGCATAACCGGATGGGCCATATGAGTCAAAAAGGAATGCAGATCTTAAAGGCTAAGGGTAAGTTATCATATTTGAAAGATTTAGATCTTGATTTTTGTGAGCATTGTATCTTTAGAAAGTAAAAGAGAGTGAGATTTCTCAAAGTTGGGGCAACTAAGAAGGAGCAAAAATTAAAGCTTGTACACTCAAATGTGTGGGGAACTTATAGCTTCTCATGGAGGATCCCAATATTATGTTACTTTTATTGATGATGTTACAAGAAAGGTATGGGTTTATTGTATTAAATGTCAATCTGATGTCTTTGAAATTTTAAAAGATGGAAAGTCCTTGTTGAGAATGAATCAAATTCTAAGTTAAAGTGTCTTAGATCCGATAATGGTGGTGAATATTGTAGCTAGAATTTCAATGATTATTGTTCAAAGTGAATGGGATATGTAGAGAAAAAATGGTTCCAAGAAACCACAAGAGAATGGTGTTGTAAAAGAATGAACATGACAATCATGGAACGTGCTTTAGAAGTATGAGAATAAATTCTAGATTGTCCTTACAGCCTTGGCGTGGCTACAATTGATACACCAATTTATTTGATTAACCATGGACCTTCAAGTTCACTAGATGGAGGAATACCAGAGGAAGCTTGGACCAGAAAAGAGGTAGATCTTTTTTTTATTAAAATTTTGGTTCAGAAGCTTTTGTACATGTTGATAAGGAAAATATGAAAAAGTTGGATGCAAAATCCAAGAGATGCACTTTGATTAGTTATGGATCTGGTGATTTCGGTTTCCATTTTTGGGATTTAGAGAATTCTAAAATTATTAGGAGTCATGATGTTGAATGGAATGAAAAGAGAATGTACAGGATCAAATTTTGGTACCCAATGATGATCCGTTGAGATGTTTGTAAATGAAAATAAACTCTTAGATTTAAAATTATTACCTATAAGGTTATATAGTAAACGGTGTCGTTTTACCCTGATCGACATCGGTTAGCGTAACCGGTATCGGTTACAAAAGATCCAAACCGGTCTCGATTACCAGAACCGATGTCGGTTAGAGGTGACCGTGGCGTCACATCACGATTTGGATACAAATGTCCAAGAGGTTCAGATTGAGCCTCCGGTACCCCAAACTCCTGTGAGAAGGTCACAAAGGGTAAGTAAACCTCCAGAAATATTTACACCTTCTCTATTTTATTTATTATTGACTGATAAAGGTGAACTAGAGAGTTTTGAAGAAGCAATGCAAGATAAGACCCACATCCAGTGGAGCATGACATGGATGAGGAGATGGACTCCTTGGAATAGAACTAGACTTGGGATTTGGTTAAGTTGTCAGCAGGTAAGAGAACATTGTAGAACAAGTGGGTTTACATGATCAAGGAAGAAGAGGGTGGATAGAAAAGGTACAAGACAAGGCTTGTAGTAAAGGATTTGCACAGAAAGTAGGTATTGACTTTGGTGAAATATTTTCTCCTGTTGTTAAGATGAATTCTATTTATACTGTATTGAGTTTAGTTGTAGTAGAAGATTTGCATTTAGAGCAACTAGATGTGAAGATGGCTTTCCTTCATGGTGATTTGGATGAAGAGATTTATATGTAGCAATCGTTTGGGTATGAAGTCAAGGGTAAGGAGAAATTAGTGTGCATGTTGAAAAAGATCCTATATGGGCTCAAGCAAGCTCCAAGGCAATGGTATATGAGGTTTGATAGTTTTATGCAAGAGCATGGTTACTTGAGATGTGAATCGACCCATTGTGTTTATTTCAAGAAGCTTGAAAATGGGAGCTATATTATTTTTTTATTGTATGTGGATGATATGTTTATTACAAGATCTAGTATGCAAGACATTGGTGAGCTTAAGGGAAAGCTAACTCACACATTTTCTATGAAGGATTTAGGAGCTACAAAAAAGAATCCTTGGCATACAAATACATAGAGACGAAAAAACAAGAAATTGTATTTGTCTCAGAGGATTATATCTACAAGGTGTTAGAAAGGTTCAACATGCAGAATGTAAAACATGTTAGTACACCTATGGTTGGACACTTCAAATTGAGCAAAGATCAGTGTCCATCATCACAAGAGGAGGTCAAATACATGACACAAGTGCCATATGCTTCAGCAGTTGGGAGTCTCATGTATGTTATGGTTTGTACTAGACTAGACATTACACATGCAGTGGGAGTTGTGAGTAGATATATGGCCAATCCAGTAAAGAGCATTGGAAAGCAAGTCCAATGGATACTCAGGTATTTGAAAGGGACATCTAACATGCAATTATGCTATGGAGGTTTGGATATTTCATTATGTGGCTATGTTGATTTGGATATGATTGGAGATTTGGATGGTAGGAGGAGCACTACTAGATATATTTTCACAGTAGGTGGGACGACAGTTAGTTGGATTTCAAGATTACGAGAAGGTTGTGGCTTTTTCTACTACAGAGGCAGAGTATGTTGCAACTATAGAGGTAGCTACGCACAAAGGAGATGATATAGATGAGTAGGCTCATGGAAGAGTTGGGAAAGGAGCAAGGTGATTGTAAACTATTCAGTGATAGTTAGAGTGCAATTCATTTGAAAATAACTCAGTGTTTCATTCAGAATGAAACATTCAATTGAGGTATCACTTCATATGGCAGGTATTGGAGGATGGAAAGTTAAATCTGGAAAATATTTGTACGAGCAAGAACCTTTCGGTTATGCTAACGAATCCATTAGAAAAGGAGAATTTGGATCTACACTCCACTTTTGTTGGTCTTTGAGTATGAGACTTAAGAGGAAGAAACAAAGCTAAAGAAGGATCCAAGAATGATGTTGTATAGGTATGGTGCAATAATTAATCTCCAAGTGAGAGATTGTTGAGTTGTGGAGCTCAATTACTTCGGTTTAGCATGCAATATAAAACTTGCTGAAAAATACAAACTAATCATCATTGGTTAGGGGAACCGGCATTAGTCACCTAGGACCGACATCGGTCAAGTAAGGAGGAACCGACATCGGTTAGGGCTAACCAACATCGGTTACATGTGTGAGGATGTTTTAATTAACTCTCGGGAATTAGATCTATTTTTAGCATTGAAATATATATGTTGATTATAATTACATGGCTAAGTGTCCTAAGTCTATAAATGACTATATAAACATAAAAGCTAGGGTTTAGAAGTAGAGAAATTGACAAGAATTAAGAAGAACTTGCAAAGGTTGGTGAGAGAGAAATTCTTGGTGATGAAGCAAAAGCTTGAGAGAAAGAAAGTACTGTACATTTGAGAGGTGTGGAAGATTGTAAATCTTCATTGTATATCTTGTTAAAGCTTTGGATAATAGATTGACTTGTTTCTTGGTGGATGTAGCCCACACTAGGTGAACCACGTTAAATCTAATGTTGATTTATGTCTCTTGTTTTGTATATTTCTTCTGGTAGAATATCCACTTTTATTTACATGTATGCTTAGATCTAATATATTATTTGTACAACCAGTGTGCTAACCCCAACAACTTATATAGAAAGAAGAGAAGAGAGAAGGAGAAAATTAAATCACACAAGTAATGAAGAGAGCTAACCATTTGCCACCCATCAAGGACCAATAGTGATTCAATGATTGCAAACATGTATGGCCAATAGAGGTTGATTGAAATGTACTCTATCGATCATCTAATAATATGGACTTCGACATGTGCATGATTTAATGTTCGTGGTTGGGAATGGTTTTCACTTTTAAATTGAGTTAGGTGCGGCTTTGTTAGAATCCGCGGGTTTTAGATGATTCGCTATATTTTTCTACCTGTTATAACTTTTAGCAACTTCTGCATGATCCATAGACTTGTTTCCTTCCTTTTCCTAATTTACAACCATACTTTTACCTTCAAATGTGACCTCTTCTTGTATCGGGAGTCTTCTGCTTCACCCTCCACCACCTTTCTGCGGTGTCCGACTCTTCGTAACCCTTTATTACACGAGTTCAACTTTACTTGTTTTGCGAACAATCGTTCCCTTATACCACAAATTTCTTTTGATATGAAATTTTCTTTATACCACGAGTTTTATTGCTTCACAAATTTTCTTTGTTTTACGGCTTCTTTCTGTCACTTCATTCCATGGTCTTTCAACCTTATGCATTCTTTTTGTCACTTCATTCATAGTCAATCCCCTTTCGTCTTCTTCACAAAGTGTTACATGGACCCTTACTTTGTTCTACAGAGTACAAGTTTGTTGTCCTTTTCCTTTATTATGTGGACTTTACAAAATCCATGATACACTATACTTTCGGATATCCATGGAACACTAAGTTCCTTCATTTCATGGATATTTTTCTTGAAGCCGCATGAGTCTATGACTCAAATGATTTTTTTCAAATAACATGGGTGTTATTTCGCAAACACTTTGGCGACTTTAAAGGAACATCTTCCCGCTAGATGGACTAACCAATAGCTTGACATATCCATTGGGCATGGATTCAAACATACATCTTGAAAAATGATCCCAAACTTTTAAAACTAACCCTAAATCCACATGAAACATTGAACTTGACACTGGTTTAAGACTGATCTTTGGAGCTTGAAAGAACACTATACTTGGAAACTGCCTCAAAATATTTGATTTAAAGCCCACCAGATGAATGATTTGGATTATGCATAGTTGTAAAGAGGCTCACAAAAATTATATATATAAATCGTATATGATCCAAATGGATACATATACATAGTGTGCAAAACACTTGTTTTGCAAAAATAAAACCTAAACTACTCCTACTCTAACCAATAACCAAGAAAACTAAACAAATTCACATATTGGATATAAAATTCATCCATGAGATCATTTTGCAACTAAATCAAGTGGTGGAAGTGAAAACATGGTCCACACCCTTTTCTCAAAATATCAACCTCAAGAAGAACAAACACCTCCTCTAGTTGCTTTGCATTTGGTTTGGATAGGTGCATTGGTTGATCTTTAGTACTTTGAAAATTCTCCTCATGCTCTAAAGTGAACATGACTAGCAAAAACTTTTTCCGGCTCTGATCTAGCTAGATGTTTGATTAGACATCCAACTTTAAGAGCCAATGGATTGATTTTTCTGATTTTCCCATCTCTTTCACATTTCATTCCATGAATAGAGCTATCATGCACACTTTCCTTATCTTGGAGAGGGTTTGTAATTTTTTCAAACTTGTATTCATTTGTTTCCATCCCGATGTTTACCTCTAATACAACATTGGACCCTTATTTTCCACCTCAACATGAAGTTCAATATGATCTTCATATCTCGATTTCTTCCTCTCGCATGCTTCTCCTTGAGGATTTCCTCCAAATCCGATCCAATGGATGAAGAAAAGGATTGATCAACATATTCATCTCCAAAAAGAGAGAGTAGGAATCTCTCAATGATATCTTCTACATCCAAATCCTTAGAGTCTAATTTTTCCTCCATCTTGTGCTTGAACAATATATCCTCTATTGCACAAGGTTCTTGATGGAAAACTTGTTTGATATCACACTCCTGGCTCTAATCCTTGAGACTTTTCAGCTTGATCTTCTTTGTTTGGCTCCCGATTTGGCTACCCTCCTAAGTGTTTTTTAATCATGAAGTTCATGCCAAAATAGGTTTGGATATATGAGAGAAAGGATTTAGATTTAATCCAATTTCGCAAGGTGTGAATAATGGAGGAGGAATAATATCCTCTTGTAAAGGAGGATGACTAGCAAGGGAGCTTTGAGAAAGCTGGGATTTAAAGATTTGGCTAAGATAAAAGAAGGAATGGGAGACTTATATGATGGCAATGAAGGATTACCCCATTAACAGGTTCCTACAACTAGATTGATTAGATTCCATTATTTCAATCAACTCTAACATGTGATTTAAGGATTCAACCATTACCTCTAGCTTTTATTGAGGGTTATACCAGCTTGGTAGAGGACCACCCCATGGACAAGGCTCCCTAAAACTAGGTGGTTTAGCTACCATGATTTCAAACATCTCCTTTTCCTTTTGTATGGTTGCCTCCATATTTTGGACCTGCAACTAGAAATCATCATCAAACATGAAAATGCCTCCATTTTCTACATATCCATGTTCTTGAAAAACATCATGGTTAATAGGATAACCATATGGATCAATGGGGGTTGGATCATAGGCATATTCATTAGGATAGGGATCATTAAAATGATTTGGGGGATCTTTGAAAAAAAAATGGAGGGGAATGATATTTCTCTTGAATATGAGAAACCAATGAGGAAATGAAGTCATGATTGCACAACTTCATGAAATTAAGGAAAATGATGAATGAAAATGGTTTTGTGAATGAAAGAAATGGGTTGTTGGATTAGTGGAGTTGTCAGATGTGTTGGGATAATGCCTCAGAAGGCTATATATCACTAAGAAACACATCAATCTTAGTGAAATTATTTGTAATCGACTCAAGAATGTCCCACCGGCATCGCCAACAAATTTTTTTCCTAAGATTGCACCCTTGTTGAATCTACCAAATTCAACACCTTAGTGAAACATTAGAATTTACCCAAGGTGTGGGACCTTTCTCCTTAGGAAAAATTTCTGAGAAGGTCAACTTCCTCTACCTATCTAACCTAATGCTAACACTACTCCTAAGCTAAGTTACAAATCTGCGGGGAAAAGGGGAAGGAGGAATACATGAAATGAAACTAAGATAAGGAAATGGCGATGGTGCCAAAATAGAAAGGGGATCTCTCTCTATGAGGGGAAGAACATAAAATAAAACACATGATGAGAGGAAAGATACATGCCACAGATCAACACTATGTGAACCATTATATTCCACACATCTTAGACATAGAGAAATGAAGACACATGCAAATATAACCCACACACTGCATACGAGAAATGAATAGATAGGTAAGAGACACAATAAATGCAAAGTAAAGGGAAGATACGAGCCATAATAACAATATTTTATTAATAAAAGAGATACACAGTCCATTACATTACTAGGAGGGCACTGAGGGCACTAAATGTGACCAAATCGAGAGTCTGAACTCAGTGAAAGCTTGGCCAACATTTTGACATGGTTACTTTATAGTTAGGATGGTTTCCCATTATATAGAAAGAAAAGAAGAGAAAAGTGAGAAAATTCATCATGCTAGTAATGAAGAGAGCCAACCACCCACCGCCCATCAAGGACCAATCTTGATTCAATGCTTGCAGATGGGTATGGTTGATAGAGGTTTCTTGAAAGGCACTCTACTAGATTGTTTGAGAATGTGACTTAGACATGAAAGATCTAATGATGGTGGTTGGGAATGGTTCACACTTCTAAATTGAGATAGGTGCAGATTTGTTATAATTTGTGGGTTTTAGATGATCCACTGTCTTCTATCTACCTTCTATGGCTTTTAGCATCTTCCGCATGATCTATGGACTTCTTTCCTTCTCCTAATATGCAACCATAATTTTAACTTATGTGGCCTCTTCTTGTATCGTGGGTCTTATACTCAAAGATTCTTCTTTTACATCATGCTCTTCCACCTTTCTATAGTGTTTGACTCTTTCACATAACCTTTGTTATGCGACTTTAAATTTACTTATTCTCATGGATAATCGCTCCCTTTTACATGCAAATTTCTTTTGATACGTGGATTTTATTTGTACTGCAAAAGTTTTATTGTTACACAAATTTTCTTTGTTATGTGATTTTAGAATGTCACTTTGTTTCGTAATATTTCAACCTTATGCATACTTTCTGTCACTTCATTCTACATTCAACCCCTTTTCTTCTACTTTACGATGTTACGCGAACCCTTGTTTTTTTCTCGCACATATAACTCCATGGTCCTTTTCCTTTGTTACACAAACTTTAAAAAATCCATAAGACAATATACTTTTGGAGATCCATGCAGAACAATAAGTTCTTTCATTTTGCAGATATCTTTCTTGAATCAGTGAATCTAGACTCTAATGAAGTTGTGTAAATAGCATGAGTGTTATTTTGACAACAATAACCCTAACCCTAGGATAACTATAAGTTTCCAACATATACAACTAAGATAAATATAGGTATCCTATTAAGATTAAAAATTAAAGGGGGAGGAACCAAAAGGTGGATAAATCTAAGGGTGTAATAGTAATAATACAATGCAATATATCAAAGCAAACATACATCTACTCTAGTCTATAACAATGAATGGCCAACATACAAAATACACATCCAAAATAAGATATTAAAGATGGTTAAATACTTACCTATAGCATTTGTGTGACCGATAATGCATAATCCTCCCCAAAGACAACAACACCAAGAGAGAATCACTATGGGTGGAGAAGAGGAAAGCTCAATAAGAAGATCTCTAGTCCTAACTCAATATCGTAACCTAAATGCACAAGAGGTAACTCCGAGACTCCAAAGTCAACCAATAAGGTGAAAAATAGTGTGAGAAAGATAAATACAAGTGTAAACAAGTGATATAAAGTAATTGTGTTGATTGTAAGTGGTGAAAATAACAAGAAAGCATAGGGGTATATATACCGATGCCATCACCCATGGGCAATGGAGATGGCATTGGGTATGAAAAAAACCAAAATAGATGCCATCATCCATTAGGGGATGGTGTCTCGCCTTAGGGGAAACCCTAAGGTCACAAGGTGTAAAACATGGGGAAAGAAAGCCAAGAGATAAATAATGGTTGGTGATGAAGGTATGGGGTAACTTAAAAGAGGATACTAGTGTAAAATAAGAGGTAGGTAGAGATAATGGGAAAAGTAGACATAATGAGTGCAATGTGTGAAAAAGGGGGAATGAAACAATTATATGGTGACTAAGGCTAATAGAAACATCTCTCAAAGGTTGTATTCTAGCCCACATGACCAAGTCTCATCATACTTCAATCCCAAAGCAAGCACCTACTCAAGAGGAGAATGCATCAACAGTGTATGTACAAAAGAAATGGTTAACAAGCGTAAAAATATGGTGTATACATATGCCCCAACCGAAGATCATCGTGTGTCATAATAGTGAAACATGAGATGGTCTTTAGAAAAAGATCTATGCAACATGAAATCAAAAGGAAATTCTAAAAGTAAGTGTTGTAAATAAGTAATAAATGTTAAATGAAATATACCTACCTCATACTTACCTATCGATATCATTCGACTTGTTTATGGTGGGCGCAATACTTTTTTGGAACCCAAAATAAGAAAGACTAAATAGAAATAGTAGAAGATAATCAGTAAAATAAGGCATAAATCACTTAAGAAGGAGGGTCATGGGAGGGATGTATATGAGCATCAAAATGGGGTTTTTGGCAAAAAATAGTGGTAGATAGAAGTGTAATATGTTGAAATGAGTGGCTCGACACCGCGAATGTGGAAACTTTTATAGAATGTATTAAGGGTTTGCAATGTTAATGATATGAAGGTTTGAAGTTTGTAAGAAATCATAACGAGAATATGTTATAAGGGTGACTGTAAATAATAAAGAAGAAATTCATTTTTCATTTTGCTAATTTGAGATTAAGATAACTAAGCTCTAAGATAATCCAAATCAAGTTATTTTAGTGACAATGGTGAGAGTAAAAGGCGGTGCATGAGGTAGCCGATATGGGGCATGTAGTGGTGTGAATCCCATGGTAGGTGTTTTTTAAATTGAGAAAGGATAGCTACAAAAAAAGGAAAAAATGCATGTCAGGAAAATTTGTCTATTGAAATTTGCCCCAAAGATATTCGAAATGTAGATTGGGTTGAGGTCTAGGTGGGTTTGGGAGCATTTTGAATTTAGAGTCATTAGGTTATATTTCTATTATTAATGCCAAAAATTTGTGCAACCCTATAATGGACATGATCAACCATGCTAGGATGAGCAATCACATTAGGGTCGATGGCGACTAGGCCGGGGGAGTTTTTTACCATGGCCAATAATGTAAAGAATGAGAAAGGTTTTCCAACGTGGTCGATGGATTTATACCAACAAATATGATGGAATAGGGAATGAGAAAGTTTGGTTGGGGGCCAATGGCGTCAAGCCAGGTCCAATGTAGTTGAAGATAATGAAATTCAATGATTATAGATGTATTTTGTTGATTTTGATGATGGATTTGAATTGTGGTCTAAAGGCTACTTATTGTTTGATGTTTTACAAGTTTCTGAGGATTCAACTCGGAAATCCATAAATGTGGCATGGTTATTGGAGTTGTTGAGGGGATTACGTGCATGGGCGTTACACAACTATAGAGCTTCGATTTCAAAGGCATTATGTAATGGTGTGGGTCTCATTGGATGCAGATTTGATAGAAATGTTCTTGATCCATTATGATTTTAGGTCCAACACCTTTAGGTGGAGGGTCGGTGGACAAACAAAAAAGGTTTCAAAGACATTGCAAAATGTGTATGTGATTCTAAGGCTACTCATCTAGGGAGTCTCGCATGTTTTGTGATGTACCGATGGATACCACAGAGAGAGGACACCAACACGATGGGCCACGAGAAGTGATGAGTATCACCCAAACACATTAATGATTGAATTGATTTTCATATTTATTGTGCATATTTTGGATATCGAGAAGGTGATTATTGGAATGGTTGTGGCACAAGTCTTATGCTACAAGAAAATGGAGTAATGTTATTTTTCGGTGGGATGCGAAGGATGTGTTGAGGCTAGGATTTATTTTGTTAGGGAAACCACATGGGTGCAGCTGATCCATGATTATATAGGAATGGGTCGACAACAGAGAGTAGAATGGTAGCAAGAGATGCCCTAATGATTTTATATTGGGAGAGAGGCCCATCAGTGAGGCTCAATGGTTGGTTTTAGGATATTTCCATAGGTCATAGAGCAACATGTGATATGGGATCCCTATAGAGGGATAGTGGCATCTAGCCAACTACGGTAGTTACAGAGGGTACATTGAGATTACGAGATCATTATGTATGGTGGGTGGACACACACCTAGTAGACAGAGTACCTTTCTATTTGAGTGTCCAACTCGTATGGTGACTCTACCTCTCTTCGAGTATTGATTGAGACATTTCACAAAGAGAAGAGGGATACTGGGACCGGTGGTAGGTGTACCACCATTGTGACCATGTCAGTGAGGTGTGCCCCATAACCAGGTGGTAGGAGACAATGGCGAAGGGAAACAAGAGGTGTAGAGGGACCTCGCATAATAGGGGTGGAGAAGAGTCCCAAGATAAAGGTTGTGGGACAGGGAGCGAGTGGTGAAAGCTCGGGATGGCACCATGAGTGGCGATTATGGAGGCCCATAGGGGTATATATGTCAAATAAAGGTGCCCAAATAGCATCATATATGATGGGGCAATCGGGGTAGAACATATTCCTTTCCTCCACTTTAAAACAAGGAGAACTATTTAGATTCATTACAAAGTTTGTCAAGATTGATATCTATATTAAATTTTAACATCTACATTTTCCATATTTATAATAATGGAGAGGTGATTAGGAAAACTCAAGAGTTAGTAAACTCAAGCCACTTCCATTAAGAAATAAGATGAAAGAAGATATTTTATAAAATCCTACTTATTTAAATATTTTTAACAAACAACAAAATCCTTTTTGTAAACACAAAGAAGTAAAATATTTCTCCTACACCTTTATAAAAGAGTTACACATATATTAAAATGATAAAATGAACTCTTTCCTTCACATGAAGATGCAAGATTACAAGCTAATACAAATTCCCGAAACTCAACTTATACCTATACTTTCTCTTGTGTGACAACCACAATTCAAGGATCTCAAGTAGAAAAAATTAACATCTCCTTCATTCCAATAAGGCAAGATCTATACATTTGCTATTATCCTACATTTAAGGATACTACAAATGTAAACTTATTCTCCTACTTTCAAAACAAGATTTGGGAATGTGATTTCCATCCTTATCAATAAGCATAAAACTAACTAAACTCCTCCACTCTTTCAAATTACAAGAAAGAATAATACTCTTAAAATACAAGTGGACAAGACTCCCACTAAGTGGGAAGAACATGTCAAATTTTTAAATGAATCCCTCCATAACTCCAAGTGTAAATGCAAGCTCCAAGTTCATAGAAAATCTCCATTGGTCACATAAGAAAGTGGTTTGGTTGTCCAACCAACCTGTTTGCATCATTACATGCCTTTCTCCAAAGATGGAGGACATTCAGCCTCCTCCAAGCCCACAGAGAGAGAGTTTGCATGCCTCCAAGACTCACAAGATAGGGAAAAGAAAGAGGTTGTATACACACACACACATTTCATAACCAACAAGGTCAAATACTAAAACACAAGGATGAAACTCCAAGCTTCTTCAATAAGGGGGAAGAGAGACAAGATTTCCCATTACAACCATTTTGAAACCAAAAGAATTCATATCTTGTTAAGAATTCATCATACTCCAAAACTCTATATATCATCCAAATATTTAATACTCTAAACATCCTACTTGCCAAGGTTTTTCAAACCTTGGAATATTTCCTTGGCAAGGAAGGGATATGAGTTTCAATCCATATGAAATCTCATCTCCCTCATCAACCATATGAGGGGAGGAAAATAAATACAAATCCCATCATGGCTTGCCCATCAAGCCATGTGGGTGCAAAAGGGGTTTCTTCCCTCTTCCCCAACACTCCAAAATCCATCTCAAGTGAGATGGATGGAGAAGACAAAGGAAGACAAGATTAAATATTCATCACCCAACACAACAAGATGAATTTATAAGACTAAACAAACATGTCATTCCATAATTTTCTACCACAATCATAAAGCAAAAACAAAAGGTGAGAGACCTACCTCTCAATAAAAACAAGTCGACTTCCAAGTGTAAGCCAAGATCTCCAAGCTCCTAACTCCTCCAAGCTCTTCCCCAAAACTCTCAAGTGCAAAAAAAAGAGGAAAGAAGTTATTACCCTCCAAAGTGGAGGGATGAGAATGAGAATCTAAAGTATTCTCACTAATGAGAGGGTGACATGTGTCACCCATCTCCTTCTCAAAACAAGACACCCCTCATGTCCCCATCACACATAAGACAAAATACTTAATGGAGGAATATCCCACAAAATAAAAAATAAACAAAACAAAATACCCTCCAAATTTCAAAGTGGCTCATAAAACAAGTTTATTAATTTGGATGTGGATAAGAGAGACTCAAATGGGAGGAAGGGACCATTTGAACCTTGAAAAAGGTCATCCTACCCATAAGTAGGGTCCATTTTAGTATAAATGAGACCTCCAACAAGTAAAGCACCTCTTACAAATTCCACTTTTAGCCCAAATTTGGGTTTGGGAAAAGTGGCACACTTTGAGAGGTGGTGGGGCCCACCTAACCCATGCTTAGGTGGTCCACACTTCCTTAAACATGATTAATTAGCAAAAACACTAGTAATACAAGTAGGGATCATTATACCCTTAAAAATGACTTTAAACAAGAGGTTAAAATAATTAACACTAAAATAAGTCCAAGGAACAACCCAAGGTGCCCGTATCAAATGACGAAACATACACAAGGAGAATGGTTTTCTCATATCCACTCGAAACCAAGGACAAGAAAGACAAAACCAATCAAACAAAGTGGGTGATGATTCGGCCTAGACAACAAATTATGCAATCTTAGAGGTACACACCCTAAGTCTCACGTTCTCTTGTGGCGTGAACTTGTTGCCTACACACTCATCTCTGCAAACATCATACTTGCTCGATAAAATATGCTAAAAGAAACAATCACACACATCTCTAGAAATTACACCAAACATATGCAATTAACCCAATATTTACAAATGCATCAACGCATTATACAAGATGTTAGAAATCACGACAATTCAATCATAACATGTTTCACAATTTATTACAACCATCAAAGTCCATATGTTAAACCATCCAAATTGATTACGCCACAACCATCCATCAATGAGATCAATAACCATTTTGACAACATATTATATCTAGTATCATCCATGTAAGTCTAAGATCATTAATATCCATAACACCATAACTAAACCAAACAATAATGATGAAAATAGTAAATTGGCTTTGTATGCCTCATACAACATCCCGTTAATAATAAGTTAGGGACTAAGTGTTATTATTACAATAAAATCATAAATATTCAAAATCAAATAGTTAAGATAATATCAATTCCAATGTCTCAACAAGAATAACACATGGAGTTAATGTTGTCAATGGAAGATAAATCTGCAGGCACTACAATACATGTGACTAATGAAGCGCCATCAAATCAAAGCATTGGTTGACCTATGTCCGAGGGATGGTTTGATTTCATGATTTTACATGATGTGTTCTTATATATAAAATGATTCATTTATATATATATATATATATATATATATATTTATTTTATATATCCTTTACCATTTTTGGCTATATCCGTTGTATTGATGTTGATGTATGTTTACTTGTATGATTCCATTTTCTTATGTATGAAAATTTACGATTAAGAGAAATGAAATGATAAAATGTTTTAAAATGAATAGCATGGGTATAATAAATATAAAATAGAATGGGACATGAACCAATGATAGGGCCAACTAAGCGATGAGAGATAAACCCAAGTAGGAGATGAGAGGAATGTGATGACCATAATATCCAAAGTAGGCATCTATGACTCAGTATAAACCCAAGCATGAGATAATTGAGAATGACTAAAGCATCTAAGATAGGAAGAAATAGTCGTATAAACACAATTAAGGAGGATAGACCCAAGCGGGAGATAGAGAAGAATTACCAAAGTATCCAATAGAGGAAGCAATGGTCGTATAAACCCAAGTGGGAGATAAATAGGAGATACAACTCAATGATGATGTGAAAATAATTGACATGTATCATTGATGATGTTAGCTATTTCATGCAAGATTTGTTGGCAAGTGTGAATCATTAGTTTCTCAAGGTTATGTTAGATAATGTTGATACCTCGATGTACTTTGGATCGTGTAGAAAAGAGAGAATCGTCGATCCTGATAGAGACCCATGTGAGGACATCATGATGAATATAGTCAAAGTAGGCACAAGGAAGGGACTAATGAAAACTACATGATGACATATAATTGATGGGGGATCAAGTTCGACACTTAACACACGAGGAGAAGGCTCCCGGATCGAGTGCTTCCCGGAGCAAACCCGAAAAGTATCGTCTCGCATGTGAGAAAAAATGTGATAAAAAAAGAGTGGTGATGTAGAAGAGGATTACAAAGCCTTCTTTTGTTGGTCTCTCATGACTTCCACCTCAATTTTATTCATATGTTGTGGAAAGGATCTACAATCGAAACATCATGTCTAGGAGCCTCATGTCATGTGTAGTATGGTTCAACTCTAGGTGGGCTAGAAGCCATAATGGTAAGGAGAATTGGTGGTGATGTCATGTAGAAGGTAGAGGTATGTTCATATGTGGAGAAGCGGGAGGGGAATGAGAGGGAGATTCAATAATAGGTGTTGTAAAAGGGCTAACTAAGGGAGAGGATTGTGGCTTAGGCATCGGATCACTTATTAGGGGATTATAGTCCATAAGATCATCCTTAGAATCAAAATAAAAATAGATATCATTGTCATCCATGAGATCATCGGCCTTCGGATGGAAGGTAGGATGTGCATCTTGTGTGGAAACGGTGATAATATTGATGTTTTGAATAAAGATAGAGCATAGAGTATCATGATAGCGAAGGTTTTTTGCATTCTTAGCATGGGCATAACCTACTAAGAAGGGATCATCGAGAGAATAACCATCAGCGTAATAAGGTGTGGTAAAGTCAATATCACATGATTCAATGATAACTTTAGGTTGGACAAGATTTTCTATATGAGGACATTAAGTTCGAGTGATAGTGATATGTAAATGGTCGACATCCTTCTTATACAAGAATAGTAATAAGGGGAGGTAATTGGGAAATAATGGCATCATGAAGGTTAGAGGTGCTAATTTTAAGTTTGATTTTGTGGAGCTCATCATCATCATAATTGAAGAGGTTGGGTGGATTATGACCCACAAGCTCAAGATGGCTATTATAGCCACGAAGAGAATCCACCAGAGATAGTTGAAG
Source organism: Taxus wallichiana var. yunnanensis (assembly GCA_018340775.1). Classification (NCBI taxonomy): domain Eukaryota; kingdom Viridiplantae; phylum Streptophyta; class Pinopsida; order Cupressales; family Taxaceae; genus Taxus; species Taxus wallichiana. The sequence continues at coordinate 179,677,046 of CM031236.1, read as the reverse complement.
CATTGATATTCCTATAATGGGATGGTAGGAAGTTCTTCGAGGGTGAGATGTCGTACATTGTTGAAATAAGGAAAATTTCCAATTATTGGTATCACCTTGTACTTTATAGATAACTTCAAGGTGTGTGAACTTAAAACATTGATAGGCGGATAATGCGATTGCGTGCATGTGATGATTCCATGATCATCCTAGGAGAATATTATAAGACAAGGGGAAATTAAAGCCCATGACTTTGACATGAATCATAATAGGGGCACAATGATAGGGAGATAAATTTAACCCATGGGTGGCATTTATCTATGATTTGTAATGCCCTCTCATTACCACCTCTCGATTGTAGTTGCATGGGATCGAGTCGGCCCTTGGTTTGAGTGAGTTCGTTGTTTTAGATCATGCTTACAATATGAATAATTCGTAAAATGAAACAATTAAATGGAGCATAAGAAAAATAGTACTACCTTTCTAAAATTAGAATATTAGACGTTGATGAAGGATAAAAGTAATTGTATGGAGATCTATCTTCATATCTCATCGCTCCTTTAAGGTCAAGAGTACAATCATCTATATTTAAGAAAGCACTAAAATGCAAGCCTCTAAGACACTTTATTTCTGGTAGGAGTCAAGCCTCCGTGCAACATGGGTTAATACCACCTCCGTGGATGAAGAGCCTCACATTCGTCGCATTATCATTTTCATCCTGATGGAGGGCTCGATGGATGTTCGTAACCTCTTTCCGTGATCGTAAAATAATGGTAGCATTTAAATTAAGCAATTGTGATAATAAAATAATAAGGGCAATTTGGAAGTTGTCCTTTCATGGATGAACCTTTGGAACCCTTGAAGTGCCTTCATGCCTTTGGCTTTTGTGGTGACATTGTTATTCTTACAATCCTGTCAACTCGAGAGCAATTGTAAATCTTGAAGTTCAAAACATATATATGTATATTTGGTTTTAATGTTAAGCGTCGATCTAACTAAATTTCATTACGATATCTATAAAAGGATTTTGCATAATTTTCAAATGAGGAAACTTACGTGTTAGGTGAGTGCTTTAATGGGAGCGGTGAGGTTTTGGTTAAAGTGAATTTTAAAATAATAAAACAATAATGACAATAAGTTATTTTAAATGTTTGAGAAAATTGAATGATTTAAATCATTTGAAATTTAAGATGTTAACAACAAAGCAAAAATGAAAAGAATTAAATTATGAAATATTCTTAAATCCCTCAAATTTTTGTTGGAGCCTGTGCCAACCTCATACCAAGAAAGAATTAATAAAAAAATTAGTTAATGTGAGATTTCATTCATGAGAGAATTTTTGGTCTATGTGTTGATGAATGAAGAAGGATTCTGGGCAGAGGATGGTTTTGGTGAACTCGTCGGTTTTGTTGAAGCTTTCATGGTGAGAAGGCTGAGTGGAGTAACAGACTTGGATGCAATTTGGATTTCCTATTTTTCTCCAACAAATTAAGCACAAACCCTTTTGAAGAAATTGCACCTAGATGTCTCATATAGGCTTTAGCTCTGTCTTACTCCTTATGGTTATGAAACTTTTTTGATTTTCTCTTCACCATTTTTGGGCCTGGTCTGATTGATTTCAAGTGCAAATGGTGACCCGTATTTAGCACCTGAATTTGATTTTCCTCCTGTGCGCCAACAGTAAGGTATGGTCTCTCTCAACAAATAATAGTTTAGTCTTCAAGCAGAATACAAAAAACCTATTTGGCCATGGATAGTTTAGATAATTTGGGACGCCTCAGAGAAGTTTGGTTCTACCCTTGCACCAGGCGTGGAAACTGTTTGGTTAAATGCCTGAAAAATGTGGTCTCATGGAATGCCAAGGTTGTGGGATATGCACAAATGGTTTTGTTGAAAGCGGTTTGGAAGCTTTCAAGCAAATGCAATTGGCATGGTCAAGCCAGACCCCCAACCTATCCAACGCCTCCCAGCCTGCGCCATTGGAATCGGTCTGCAACGCATGGGCAGGTGTAAAGCCATGTGTCCACTACCTTTGCAAGCATCCGCCCAACCTCTGTCCAATGGGAAATTTAGAGCAGGTCGTGGACTTCCATCAAAGCACAAAGGTAGAAAATTTTGTCAAGATGTAGTTACAACTGCCCTGGTAGACATGTATGCAAAATGTGCAAGCATGGACAAGGCTCATGTACTGTTTGTCATTTTTCTTGAAATAAATATGGGCTCGTGGAGATCAAGGATTGCTAGAGGTGCATGTGGGGACCTGCGCAATGCTCATGAACTGGTTGTTAAAATGCATCCAAATTGTGGTCACGTAAACTGTGATGGTTTTGTTCGTTGCCCAAAATGGGTTCTTTGAAAAAGCCTTGGAAATGTTTAAGCAAATGCAAATGGCAGGTGAGAATCTGTCTCCACAACCTTGCTAGCATCCTCCTTTCCTGTGCCAAAAGGGAGCTTTGGAACACGATATGGACATCCATAAAAGCTTAATGGATAGTGAATTTTTGTCAGTTGTTGTAGTTGCAAATGCCCCGATAGATATGTTTGCAAAATGTGGAAACTTGCTCAAGGCTGCAAACTGTTTGAATGAAATGCTTGGGTGGCCGCAAACCACACACTTTTTGTTCTTCGGTCACTCACCAGCTCAATCTCAGGCATGGTCATCTCACTTCATCCTTGCATATTTTTATAAACGTTCTAGTTTTCTTAATTTTGAATGGAGTTGTAAATCAAATTAAAGAAGAGTAAATTTTGGGTAAATTAATTAAAACATGTTTCCTATAGCAAATTGTACCTCTATTTGGTATGCACTTGACGAGTATCCATGAATGTAAACACTATTCTCTCCTTTACCTCGTAAGACCGATAGATGAACTATGTTACTAGATTTGGTTTTGGAAACCATGTGGTTGGCAGGATAAACAGAACTTAGTGAAACTACTTTTGACGACTTTGTGCAATGTTAATAAAAATCGGTTTTCATGGAGGCGCAAAATAACCTTATAGACCCCGAAATGAGAAAAGCAAACTTTAGTCGTGTACCTTGTCATGTGGAGTGTCCAATCGAACCTTGGGTTGTCCTTTGATGTCCATTTGACCTTGTTTTGTAATGTGTTTAGGAGCCCAACAAGCTAGTTCGCAACTTTAAACAATGTTGAAAGCTAAAAATGTAGTTTGGTTTTGACCCGCCATTTTGGCCTTGGGTGTAGAAACGAGTTTTGGATTTCACATACCTCTAATATTTCTATGAGACAATTGCTACAAACCCTCAGTTTGGAGAAAAACATCCCACAAGCTAGTTTTCCTGATAGGTTTTGTAGGCCTCCGGTCATTGGGTGACAAGGCCGCTTGAGTGCATTTACAATCGGTAGCTCGGAAAGACGAGCGCATTTTAATCATGTTTTTCAATTTGGGGTTCTGTCATCTCTGAGTGTTTCCCTATATATAGGGGAATAGGTAGGAATTTTTTCCGTGGTTGTTTGAGTCTCAAAGATGGTTTTGAACGTTGATTTTTAGCAACTTGTCTAAATTTGACATTTTTGGAAACTTGTGACTAATTGGTGAAAATTGTCATATGACCTTATCCAAGCAAAATAACGATAGAGAAACCTTGTAAACATGAATACATGATTGTAGGAAACTTTCTTTTGACACTTGCTTGTTAAGAAATTGATTGTGGAAAAACGATGTTTTCTCTCTCCTCTCTCTATCTCTCTCATTGGCTTTGGAAACGAAATGAAATGGCATTGCATTTCTTACTCTCCTTTGAAGTGTGTTAATATAGTTTCATTATTGTTAGAAAACTGTGAAAATCGTATATCGTGTTTGGTTGTAGTTTGATGCCATGTCAACAGTTGTGTTGACCATGTCGTGGTTGCAGGTACACGGACAAGAAGGAAATGGTAGCGTTGTTGGTGTTTTTGTAATATGAAATATCATTGAAATATACATGTAATGTTAAGTAGACATTCAACATTACTATTATAATCATGAATGTTATTTATGGATTATGTTGTGATGAGTGAGATCTCGTAGTGTATTGGTATCTTGGGAAAATGGGCATTCTATTTTAGGGGTGATTTTGATTATAGGTATATATCTTGCTAATGGTGTGGATGTACATTTTAACTAGAAATGAAATGAAAATGTTATAATTGTGCTCCTATGTGAATGAAGTGATTTTGTATTCTTGCATGTGTTACTAAAATGCTTGGAACACTCAGAAGTAATGAAACTACCTTATTTAAGAATGGTTATGGTTGACCACTTTTAGGAGGTTATTATTTTAAAAGTTACCCAATTGATCCCAATCTATCAACCCTTAAGAAGGTTACCCTTGAGCATTGGGTTATTTGTGTGTCGTTCTCCTTGTTGGGTTTAAGTGAAGTTTCGATCTCTAGATGGTTCTCAAAAGGATTGTATTGCTAATAGGTGTCTTAGTGTTAGAAACCACCTCTTTTCTCCGAGATATGCCTTGAAACCAATCTTCTCATGTGTTCCTAGAGGCTTAGTAGTAATTTTTAGGCATGTGTGTCAAAAGGATTTCTTATGTTCGTGGAAGTATGCATGTTATTATAGTTAAGGGTGCAATACCCCTTTGTGACATGATTGATGTATTGTGTATCAATGTTTAGATGGTTTCCTTTTATGCTAAGTCTCTCGGGAAGGACCAATCTTTGTACGTGTATGGGATCATAAGAGCAATAAGGAAGGTAATGTTTATTCTTTGAAATGTGATCAAGTATACCTTGGAAAACCATAAAGTGAGGTGGTATCTCACTTAGTACCTCTAATAAAATCCCGACTCTTTGAATTGCAAGCGATACAAAACGGACACATAAGTGAAACTTGGAATTACCTTATACTTAGTTAGGCCTTCTTTTGTTATTGAAAGTTCTTATAAATTGCTCTATGAGAGTTCAAGTATTCGAGCATCTTAATCTCTTGTCTAGAAAACAAAACTTATGGCACATAACTATTTTGGAAATGACACTAATCGATTATTAAACCATAGCAACTAAATGTCGGGCAAATGTGATTTTAGGTGAAACGGAAAACTCTAGTTGGATATCAAGAGCTAGGAGACTCTCGCAAGTGCGCTAAAAAGTTTCAATTTGATTTTCAAATTATGGAAAATGATAGTAATAGAGAAAAGAACCCAATTAAGTGTACTTGTATAAGATAAATATGAAATGGAATAAATAATGTGTATCCTTGTGAATAAGAATATATGCTTACATGATAAATGATTCAAGAACTATAGGTATATAAGGGAGTTTTAAGTAGCAGTTAAGACAGGACCATCTTAAGTTTTGTTAAACGATATAAAAGGAAATGCAATCTTGAGAAAGAAGAAAGAAAAAAAAATAGTATGTTCATGTCAAGTGCCCTTCGAACCTTAAAGGTTAATAATGAAATATGATTACAATAAAGAGTTAAACCTAAAAATGTGATAGTGTGGAATATATCTAGTCGTGAAGTGCATGTTGTGGATTGGGTCGTGGCTTCATACTTGTTCTTATACCTAAGTGTGACGTTGGTTGCATCTGTTGTCATCATGATATTGCATGCTCTTCATGTTGGTGTAAATGTTACATGTGGTGTTCGTGCACTCTCTTGTGAGTCTTCTTGGTGTCACATAGTTGTATCAAGCAAAATGAATGTCATATATATATATATATCCTACTTTATTTGGTCTTGTGTTTGGGTCCCACATGGGTGGGTGCTACACGATTATAGCCCCGACACGTGCTCTAAGTGGATTTAAGGTTTTCTATGGAGTAACCAAGTGTCTTAAGAAATTCAAGAGAGGAAACACAAGTGCGTAACCTCCATCTATAAGGGCTCTTTTAATCGTGGTGTGGCCATCAAAAGGGGAGGGACATCAACACGAAATAGGATCTCATCCCAGTATCATAGAATCAAGAGGGAAGCAAGTAAGTTAAGAATGATCAATGGAAATGGACAACTATTTGTATTTACGCATGATGCTCTCTTCCAAACCAGAAGGGCATGTTGATGCTCCAAAGTGGGTGTATAAGAAATGTTCATATCAAAGAGTTTGATCATAAGGTGCTCATAATGTTGAGGTGAGGTACAAAGGAGCTCTAAGAATGGGATTCAACTAGGGAGATGAGAAAGTTCTCGTAAGAGTATTTCAATCTTTAGGGTTGGGATGTGTAGCAATCCGAACTTGGGAAGGATCAATCAGATAGGTTTTAAAGGAGAGGGCTGCAAAAAGTTATAGATTTTGAATTTTACCGCCATTTCTATGAGATCGACCATGGTAGAAGTACCATCGCATAAGGGCCAATGACATAGACATTGGCAAGATCAAAGGAAAATGGGATCAGCCATGAAGGGTATCGAACACATGGCCAATGGCCCTTCACCCGAGTGAGGAATTAGATATAAGGGGTTTTTTGTGAGGTGTTTGTGATGAGGAACATGGGTAGATGATCTTATAGGAATTATCCTAGGTTCGGGGAGGATAAGAGAGTATGATACATATGATAATACACTTAGAACCATCCATATGAAACGCTCTTTTGATAGATGATTAGTAGATGGATGTGAGATATTGAAAGCGTTGGCGGCTACTTTGTTGACATGACCAAGGGTTGGATTTTTCATATTTGGAGTGATCGGGAAGGGGTCATTATAGATTTCAACAGGCTTGTTAGCTTGATGAATCGCTTTATTTCGATCACATTGTTGGGCTTTATCACGTGCCTTGATAGCTTCATCTAACCTTTCTCAGGTGATAGCTTCATGATCAAAGTTGTTACCAAGGAGGAAGGTATAAGCAAAGGATTGAAGGGCACGATAATTATCATATGAATGGCACCGATTGGCATGCCACCAACAAAATTTGCTTTCATCATGTTATTGAGGGAGAAGGCGAGAGGGGTCTACAACCAACCATGGTAAATGGGCGCGTAAACGTCATCGCAACTATTCCTTAAGGTTGGTGACATCGATATGGGAGGAGGTATGATTTTTGTGATTTTATAGTAAATTGATTGATGTTGTCAGGATGGTTCTATTAGAAAAAGTTCCTTGAGGAAGAGTATATGTGGCATTCTTGTTCCTAGGATGTATGAGGATTTGATCGATCTTAGGGGTCTACGACTTTGGATAAGGCTTTTCAAACTTTCTCATGATATAATCTTAGCGTTTGGCTTCCTTGAATGTTTCTCCCAAAGAGGTAGGGGAGAATTCCCTAACTTTGTATTGAAGGCAAGGTTCAAGTGCTCTAAATAACAATTAGAATAAGCTCTCGTAAAGCATGTTATGCTCAAATTTAGTGGACGAGATTTTTCAATGTTTTATGAAGGCTTGGGCATATTTTTGCAATTGATGAAGGTGTTAATGTTATTTTTAAGAAGATCGTGGTATTGTAATTCTCTAATTAGAGCGGTCATCAAGATTTCTAGCTCAACGATGGAGTTGGTTGAGAGGGTATGATACCAATCCAAGGCATCTCCTATAAGGGTCTTAGCTAAAATTTTGATGGCAAAGTAAGAATTAGTGTTGACCCCTTCTTTAAAGAGATTACCAAAGGCTTGATATGGAGAGTGGGGTAAGTGGAGCCATCGTAAGTGATAGAAGGGGTGACACCTCCAATGTCCATAACAATGATGTAGGGAGTGAGTGGCTCTGTTTAGACAACTTGAAGGGTCTTATTATTGATGGGAGGTTGTGTAATGGGAACTCCATTGGGTCCAACCAAAAATTGAGGTGGCTGAAATTGATTTTCATCCCCAAGAGACCATTTGAGGTTGATTAACAAGTTGAGTTAGATTGGTTTGGAATTGTAAAACTTGATTTACAGCCATGGTTTATTGTTGAGTGCATGATGAGTTGGGTAGAATCTATGTTGGAAGGGATGTTTGTATTATTAACTGAATTATGATTCGCTCCATTTAGAAGAGGCTCGAGATAGTTGATATCAACATCTAATTTATGAGAAAGATTGTCCTCGAGACGTTTGTATAGCATTTCAAGTGACTCTCTTATGTACTCAAGAAATTGTTGCATAAATTTTTACATAGCGAGGATATAATCAAATTCACGGATATCTTCATGTTCCCCTTCTTATTCAAAAGATCGAAGACATGGTTTTGAATGTTGGAGTTGATTTGTATGTTTTGAGGTGGAGGCTTGTACTTCCTAGCATTGGATCCTATGGCAAGGCAATCAACATAATGCGGAACTAGCTTAGGAAGGCCATTCATTTTGAGAGCTATTATGATTAGACGGAGATGGCTCAAGTGAAGATGTATGGAATCACTGAGCAAGTACTTTATGATGAAGTGAAGTTGTTCAGAGGAGATGTACTTGAAGTGTTTTTTCGATGGGATCTGTCGTGCAATAAGATTGCATAGGGGTTGATGGCGTCGAGAGGAAGCTTTCTATAAGGAAAGAAAAATTATGAATGGGATCAGCGATGCAAGAAGTCTTCATAAGGGTTGATTGCGTCAAACATGAGAGATTAATGTTCATATTGATCAATCATGTAGTAGGATTTTACACAAGGGCCAAAGGTATTCGAAAAAGTAGCAAAAATAATAAAGGGAGTGAATCTAACCTAATTGGAAGTAGAGTAAGATTCACGTCAAAGTTCACTGATGTATGATGAGTAAAAGATAGGTTCCTGGTTGGGTTCTCGAATATAGGGATCAAATATAAGACCATCCACACCATGTAGATATAAAGGTTCTTAGGGAGCACTAGTGTCGTAACTCTAGAAGATAATAATCGTAACCCTATGATAGTTATAGGTTTCTGAGGCCTACAAATAATATAAAGATAAGTATCCTACAAGGATTCAAAAATAAAGGGGGGGAACTATTACCATATTTCCACCAATGTAATGCCCATAAAAACAGGCACACAAATACAAAAGTAAAAATATCGGACTTTTTTACATACATTGTTGTAAACACGACACCACATGGGAATGCTTAAGATAATTAAACATCACACAAGAAATTTATACCAACATGGACCCACATGTACCACAAGATGAAAAGTGATTGGCTTCACAAAGAAAGATGACACACATAACCAAACCTACCTAAGAGGCTTACATAAGGGAGATGTCATCATTGTAACTACCCATTATCCCTCCAAGAAGGGATCATGGCTAGTCTTTGGTCCCTCCAAAGTATACACACCACATCAACTTCGATAGGCCCCCTTATCCCTCCATTATAACACGCTCTTATACCTCCACTAAGACTAGCCACAAATCCCCTTGTTTCCTCCAAAACAACACACACATTTCCCTTATTCCTCCCTTCACTAGTTACACCTTATTCCTCCAATACACAATGATGAAACCTCACCCCAACAAAAGATACCATAACCACACGAAACACATGATGCAAATCATAACCACATTTCCCAAAAGACAAGGGACAAACAATGATCCAACTACAATATGAACTTACGAATGACACTACCCACGACACAACACTTTCATGAATATTTATTTATTACAACCATGTTTCAATAATTAATCTTAATGGTTTGGAGAGTACTTGATACATGAACATACATTCTTTTTCCTTTTACTAAATTTCCTTTATATCTTTTAACATTTAACTTAAGGTGTTTTTCATTAAATTTGGATCATATACATTGTTGCAATTACTTGTTTAACTCGCTTGTTAATAGGGGTATTTATTTACATACGAGGCTATTAGATCTTATCCCTAGGATTCGTTTCTAAAGGCATGCTTACTTGGTTTTGTATCATACCTTCGTTACACAATAGGGACAAGTGTAAGACCAAAAGAGGAGAAGTTCATAGTTTTAAGGATTAAGGGTCACGATTATTTCTTTCATTTATACTTTAATAATTGATTTGGTCCACATTAACTATTATATGACATGGGTTTCTTTATTCATGACATAAGAAGGTTTAATCACGTTACAAGGAAGGTCAAGTTTCACTTTTCCTATGGAACAACATCTCATGATTACACTTCTAAAGGCTAAGCGTTAATTATAATTTTATTACAGTTATGTTCCAATAATTAGTTTAAGGATTCAAGGCACTTAACGTGGCAACATACTTTCTCCTTTTTGTTTCTAGACTAAATTTCCTTAATATCGCTTTTACATTCAACTTTAAAAATGTTTCGCTTAATTAGGTTCATATGTCTTATCACTATTTATTTATACGACTCATCAGTTAGAAAGGTCATTTGTATACACACAAGGGTACTAGTTTTTGTCTCTAAGATTCATTTCTAAAGGACATGTTTATTTAGTTTAGCGTCATACACTCATTACACAATAAAGACTATTATGAGATCATGACGAAATAAGTCTATAGTTTAAAAGGGTTAAGGTTTCCAATTCTCTCCTTCATTTATATTTGAGTAATTGGTTAGAATCATATCGACTTTCCTCGACATGAGTTTCTTTTCCCACAACATAAAAAATATTAAGACAAGTTACAAGAAAGATCCAAAATTCACTTATCTCTTAGAATATCATTTCACATTTACATTGTCAAGACTAAGCAATAATTTTAGTTTTGTTATTTTCCAAAATTAAATCTTAATATTGTACTATAGGAAACCGTATTTATAACTGTGTTAAGGATTATGATTCATTTGTAACACAAAACCTAAAAAAATTCAAGAGCAACTCCGACCTTAACACCTAAAGCCCTTCATTTTACGCATATGTCGGTCAAAAGGGTTTACATTAGGCATTATATCGGAATCACATGAGGTACTAACTAAAGAGAACCTATTCACCTTATTACACACACAAAACAAACCTAGGAGGAAGGCCACATACTTAAGACAATATTTGACCATTATAGTTCTTACTGGATAGGTTTTGCGACAATGTCACTAAGAGTATAAGGTATTATGGTACCTTGAATTGGGTTCATATTTTCCTTCAAGCTACGAGATTTTGGCTAGCATAAGGAACGAGGCCAAAAAAATATTTTCAATTTTATACGTCGTGCAAGTGGTCCTATTAAGAGGTAATAAAGCACAAGAACCTTACTATGAGTTTCACATTTATTTAGTTTCCTTCCTACAATTTCAAGTAAATAATACAATACACAAGAGATTTAAATCATAAATTTCATCCTAAATCACACTATAAAAGATCAATCCATTTCAGTTAGTATAACATCCACCCCTTTTCATTACAAGATCCCAAATCAATTTAACACCCATGATTAAATGCACATTTCCCCAAACACCCCAAAACAATAACAACTCATACTCATTACAAAATTCAATAATAAACATTTCGATATATTTAACAATATTGTTGATATAACCTATACAATTACATTTTTCCAAATAACAAGTTACTATGAAATCACTAGTACACTTCATTATCTTCATGTCTTGGTACTTGCAACCACCGCATGGTCAACACAAATGTTGGCATGGCATCCACCTAAATATAGCATAATTAACGTTTTTTTTTCAGTTTTTAGAGGGTTATATAATCATTTCATTGCACTTCATTTCTTAACTAAGGGAGGAGAGAGAGGAGATAGAGAAGAGAGAGGAGAGAGAAAACACTATTTTTCCCAAAAGTCAAATTTCTCAAAACGAAACACAAAATAAAGTTTCACACAGTTATTTATAAGTGTTAATGAGTTTTCTTGTCGTTTTGTTGACTTGAATAGGGTCCTATGACCTTCTTTTACATTTTCCTACTAGTTGCGAAAACATTTAATTTTAGCTCGAAGGCTAAGAAACCACGTTAAAAATTATCTTCCGATGGGAAAATGCACAATGGGTAAATTCCTACGTGTTCTCCTATATACCGAGAATTCACATGATGTGACGGAACTCCAAACTGGAAAACCGTTTACAAATGGTGACTAGTTTTCTGGGGCCACCGGTCGTAATTGGACTAGTTTTGACCTAGTCAAACAACGACTAGAGGCCTACAAAACCCTTTGAAAAACTAGCTAGCAATGTATTTTTCCCTGAACTGATGGTTCCAAGAAATTGACAGGTAAAAATATTAGAGGTTTGCGAAAGCATATAAGTACTTCTTCGCTCAGGGTCCAAACAACAAGCCAAAACGAAACACAACTTTTCACTTTTAATAGCTTCCTAAAACTACAAAACAAGGGTAATTGGGCTCCTAGAGGGGTGGCGAAAAGAGCACAAATGGTTAATCAAGGTCGATCTAAGGCTTGATGTGACTCCCCACTTAACAAGGAACACAGACAAAACTTGACATCTCCTTTCTAAGGTTCAGAAGATTGTTTTGGGAGTCTTAAAAAAACATGTTTTACTAATTTTGAAAGGTAAACAAAATGGTTTTTTTAACTGATGACTCATTTACTCGCCACTACAAATGGGCAAAAACGCCTTGCTTAATACTTTGGTTTAACAATGTTAAAAGGTTATGGTTTAACAATGAACCGCATTAAAGGTCAAAGTATCATTCGAGTTACATATGACACGAGGTGAAGTTTTATTGTTTTTGCACTACAAATTTGTTTAAAAATAACGATATGTATAATAGTCCATGGGTTTATATTTTATTTTATTACAAATGAAGAACCAAAAATACAAGAATTATGAAAGATGAAGGTAAGAGAGACCATGTCTGTAGGAAGCGAAAATGGTCAAGGTTGAGGGATTGACTTCGCATCTCAACGAGGCATTTCATCAAACAATCCGCGAGCTTATACTTGGCTCCCTTCCATTCAATGGTTCCGCAAGAGACACCCAAAAATGCACATTCCTTTTGTTGCCAGCCTATTTGTGAAGATGTCAGTATGGAGAGATGGTTGAGCTAGGCGCAAGATGCTTTGTGGGATGTCTTTTATCTGGATCGAGGCACTTAATTCGACCCAAGGTTGTTTCTAATAAACTCATTTTGTGCAAATTTTGCAATTAACATTCTCCATGAGACCACATCTCTCTCTCCTGCATTCGTAACTCAGGTCACTTGCCTTGTGTATGCACCCACATCTTGCCTTCATGTCCAATAGGGTGTTTGTCACCACCACAGATACAAAAGAATCCCCCTTTTTAAAAAAAACTCCTATATGGCTAAGGTTTTGGATTTTGGGATTTACACCTTCCAATGTCATTTGTGTTATGGTTCCAAGGCATTTTCAACAAACCTTACTTGTGCATCTTTTTCTATCAAAATATTTCCATACAAGTACCACAGGTTTAATTGGCATGAAGATGATAGAAATAGAGTTTCCTTGAGATAGCTAGCGTGGCCTGTAAGACACATTGTTCAATATTGCAAGGCTATGTCAACAAACCATTATGTGCCTACCCTGTAGCCATTTCACATTTCTCTCCATTGGTGCCAATCGCCCTTGTCAACGAACCCATAATGTGCAAATCATGCAAATATTACAAACCAAAGAACACACCTGAGGGGGTGAGTCCTAAGTCTTAGATGCCATTCAAGGCATTTTTCCACACAATCTATACGCCCAACAGTCAACACATTCCTTGAAACCACCTCTCTACATAGTGTTGAGAATGGACAAACAAAGGTTTCACGCAAAGGAAGAGTGAAAGAGACAAATCTTGAAGAGACATATATGGGATAGCAGGAAATGGCACTACCAATGTCTTAATCAATACAACTACTTGAAATAAAAGATAAGGAGCAAGAAAATGATTGGCGTTGCAAAGGTTACAATGCACGTAGCATAGGTGTTCGAAGGTAAGAAAGCAAAATCAATACGGCTGGAAATTACGCATGAATAATGTGCCTCATAATCCTCAATCTCCTTCTTCTACAACAAACAAAACAACAACATGCAATAGTTTCCTTTCCTCTCAGAGACAAATGCATTTGCTTCAAATGCAAATACAGATCCAAACCAATCAAATTGTATATGGTAAAAAGAGGAGATATTTAAGGGTTACCAATTTATCTCCATGTTTAGGGCTGATCTAACCCACAATGGTACAGATTTTAGGACATATATTGGCGAGAGCTCCGTTTAGCATAGTTTCGTGCAACGTTCTGTTTATTTAATTATGAGAGTAGAGAACCGTGCTTTACCATTGTTAGTAAAGCAGAGCTCCATCTTTGTACTCGTTGCAACTATCCAATTACTACTAAATTTTCAACGTTAACTTGGGTTTCACTGTGGTTAACGCCTCTAAATCTCAAATAAGGTGCTTGAATTATTATGCAAGGAAAATGACCAGTCTGAAGGACGTATAGGATGCGTCGTTCTCCATGTTCCCATTTGTAGAGTATGCGTGCGGGGTTGAGGGGCAGTTGGCACAACCAGTAAGGTAATTACTTTATTACAACACACAGACACTGCTTCACAAAAACACAACAAAGGGCGTCCAACCCATCACTTCACCCTTTAATAGAATTTATGCTTTCATCCACCACAAACCAGTCATTATTTTATTAGTTTTAATTCATCTTATTTATTAAATTTTGTTTTATGTATCTATTTGTTTATTTATCTTTGTGTGTGTGTGTGCATGCGCCCACGCATGTGTGTATTTTAATCTTATTTTATTTTATTTAAATTTATAAATTTCCTTACTTGTTTTACTTTGTCTATTCTTGTTAATGATTTTTTTAATCTATTTTATTTATTCGACAGTTTAAATAATATTTTATTATACAAATAATACAATTTAAAACTTACACACACACACACACGTGTGTGTGTGTGATTGATGATAATAATAACAATATTTATTTCACATCCCATTAACACAAAACCAACGAACAAAATTTGAGGTTGTTATCCCATATGATCGGATACCCTCATGAACAAACGAGCCTCAAGTTCAATGAAGTCCTCAAAGTGACATCCGCAATCGAACAAACATTTGGTGAGATAAGGTTGACGCCAAAAATAAACGTGGAAAGAAATTAGGATAAAGGTGCATGCACGAATGAATAAAATAAATAAAAGGAGTTGCAATCCTATAATTGACACCACGGAGAGATATGGTGCATGGTGCATGGTGCATGGAGAAATAATTAAAAAATAACAATAGAAATAGAAGAAAATAAGAAAAACATGTTGTTGTTGTTCTCTTCTTAGAGGTTGGCGCTAAGGATAGAATGAGTTATTTTTAATAAATAAGTTGTTGTTCCTATTTATGGTGCAAAGAGAGTGCATGAATAGTCAAGGGAAAAATAAATAAATAAGGGTGCAAGAGTTGAACTACGAGCTTGAATGCACCAAAGTTAGAGAAGATTAATTAACTAAAATAGCAGTTTGCATTTCTAAGCTTAGCACCAAGGTTTGCATGTGGGAAATAAATAAAAGATAGACTCTTATTGCAGTTCTATAGTTGGTGTTAGCAAAGATGCATGGAAAGAATAAATAAAATAAAACACAAGCAATTGCAATTAGAGGGGTCAAGGCGCGAAGAGGGTGAATAAAATAATAAAGATAACACCAGTCAATTATTAGCAGGCAACAATTGACTCATGAGGATATAGGTTGAGTTCTTATTGTAAAAAAATACTTGAACAACTTATTTGCTCGGATCTTTAATTATTATACTTGTACCTCCGAATAAAATAAAGCTTTGTTTTTCCCTCTTATGTCATTGTTTTCGATTGTTCATTGTGTTTGTTATAGGATATTGTATTTGCTTTAGTGTGGAACTCATTCCCTCTATTGATGTTTTTTCCTAAGCCCTTGAATTAATTTTGCAAAATAGTCTAGAGTTGTGCAGGTGTGTGAATCTTTAAATTCTCTGTGTGCAGAGTTACATGCAAGTATCAAACTTTTGGTGTATCACCTTATTTCCTATTTCCCGCATTTTTTTCCCTTTTCCTTGTCAAAGTTTTTATTTTTAGGTGATTCATAAGGAAACCAACCCTCTCTCGGAGATTCACCTCGGACATAGGTTACCCTACTTTTATCAACATAAGAGAGAGTACACACACATTCTCTATTAGGGTGCAACTTCTAGGTGACAACATGAACCAAAAGATGGATAAATCCAAGGGGCATAATAGTAGCAAGACAATGCAATAGATCAAAGCAAACATACATCTACTCTAGTCTATAGCAATGAATGACCAACATACAACAAACACATGCAAAATAAGAGAAGAGGTTTAAAAATATTTATTTGTAGTGTGTATGTGGTCACAGTTGATGCATAATCCTCCACAGACAACAACACCAAGAGAGAATCGCTATGGGTGGAGAAGGGGAAAGCTCAACAAAATCTTTAGTCCTAACTCACTATGGTGACCCAAATGCAAAAGAGGTAAGCTCCAAGACTCCAAAATCAACCAATAAGGTGTGAAATAGTGAGAGTGAGATAAATTTCAGGTGAACTAGTAATAAAAAGTAAGTTGTATTGATTGTAAGTGATGAAAATAACAAGAAAGCTTATGTATGTATGTATGTGTGTATGTATGTACTGAGGCCGTCACCCATGGGCGATGGAATCGACCTTGGAAACCCTAAGGTCACAAGGTGTAAAATATGGGGAATGGAAGCCAAAAGATAAATGATGGTGAATGACAAAGGTCTAGGGTGACCAAAAGCAAGGATAATAGTATACAATAAGAAGTAGGTAGACATAATGGGACAAGTAGACATAATGAGTGCAATGTGTGAACAAAGGGAAGAAACAAGGCAAGTATAGGGTGACTAAGGCTAATAGCGACATCTCTCAAATGTTGTGGTCTAGCCCACATGACCAAGTCCAATCACACCCCAATCCCGATAGGCCCCTTAAGGCACCCGCTCAAGAGGAGAATGCATCAACAACCCCTACACAAAAGAAATGGTTAACAAGTGTCAAAAATATGGTGTATACATAAAATCAATCAAGAACATAATCTTTAGGCTCCTTGAAATAGCTTCACAATAATTGATCATCAACATGAGATATAAAAGGATCTAAGATGATGAGATAAATTTCTCATTCACATTGTTTAATTCAAATTTTGAAATTGTAAAGCCTAATGGAAGGGTGTGAGCTAATACATAGTAAGCCAAAGGGTAAAGTAATTATTTCACTTGAAGTGACTATGTTGCATGGATTTTGGAAGCCTTGAGACAATTCCTTGATTTTAGGTTGCGAATTCTCACATAACATTCATCATAGTGTCCATCTCAAAGGTAAGATGGTAGTTGTGATAGTATATGTAGGATCATATGTATTCCTTAAGGAAACAAATTGTGGAGCATTTGGAACTATGGGAGTATGAGGAACAAGTGGAGGAGTAATAGAGATGTGGAATGGAGGGAAACTTGTACTTAGGAGAGGGGCGAATGGAATGTTGTTTGAAGAACTTGATATATAACCACTAGAGAAGATGTTGTAAATGTCTCAATAAGTACATGATCATTACTAGTTTTGTGAGGTAAATGGTTCATCATATATGTTTTTTCTTGAATAATTGGCACATAAAAATTGTTTGACGTTGAGTTTCGATTTGATTTCCATTATAGCATTGAATATATCATCCATTTCTCTAGGATTTTCTAAGAGATGTTTGAACTCCAATTAATCTTTAAGCCTATAGGAGTCTTCTCGGAGCAATTTCCTTTCACTTACCATTTTGACCTTCCATAAGAATATGAGGACCAATCAAGTATTTTCAATCATAAGGGTTTCAATGGAGGTTGGATTGATTTCAATATAAGCTTGAGTTTCATCAATATGATCTATCTATTTTTTCATGCAAACAAAAAGAGGAAATTAGGGGATTTTACGATATCAACTAGATTTGAATTGATTTGAGTATTAAATTGGGTTAGAGTCTTGGATCTAATTGCTTTAGATGGCATAAAAGATACGTAACATGTAAAAAGACAATGCACACACATTAGTTAGGCTAAACAATTAAAAATACAACAATTCCAAAGACAATCAACAAGAAGTGATAACAATCCTTAGGATATGACAAGCAAATATGGGTTACACAAAGTAAAACTCTAGGTTGAGTTTCAATTAGGCAACATTTATAAAAACAAACCTTAGGTGGTTGAATGCAAACTATGTCGGGTCACTAAAAAGTAGGAATGGAAAGTGGATTAATGCACAAGTGCACTATACCAACCACACATAAGGTGTGATTAGGCCCTAATCATATTTAATCAATAATATGAACCTAATTTTAAAAATGTAATGGAAATTCTAGAGCACATATTACGTAGAAAATACAAGAATAATGTAAAACAATGAAATAGTTAGTATTATGGGAATTTTTGGGGTTTTTAGGATAACACTTGATTTCATGGAATTATGTGAATGACTACTAGAAGAAGACTAAGAAAGTGCATCTAGCCACTTTTATCAATTGTTGACAATACAAGCCATCCACAAATGGTCAACTTCCTCCATAAATGGTATTATCTATAAAAATCATGATATGATTTGGTGACGAAGTTTAATGTGTCCTTAAGTGTGAAAGCCCATCTTATAATATCTTGATTGTTAACAAATCAAAGGAAATCAATATCCTCTCGCAAAACCTTAATCACATGTTGAACACCTTACAAAACCCACAAAAAGAAAGGTTGTTAAGGGAGCCTAAGTTATTGATGTGCCATCTTGCTTAACGTAGTCTTTCCTAACCAATTCAACATTGTTCCTAAGCCTAAGAACATTCAAACTTGTACCCACATTCCTATTAGATGCCTAGACCTTAATCCTTGGCTTTTTCAACTCATAAACATTCTTCTTTTACCATAGTCCCATTGATACATCCATAATGCTCCTCATGACATCATTCACTATCTCACATGAACCATCCTCCTCTTCACCTGCTAGTTCTTGAGCCTAAGAACATTCAAACTTGTACCCACATTCCTATTAGATGCCTAGACCTTAATCCTTGGCTTTTTCAACTCATAAACATTCTTCTTTCTACCATAGTCCCATTGATACATCCATAATGTTCCTCATGACATCATTCAACCTGTCTCACATGAACCATCCTCCTCTTCACCTACTAGTTCTTGAGCCTAAGAACATTCAAACTTGTACCCTCATTCCTATTAGATGCCTAGACCTTAATCCTTGGCTTTTTCAACTCATAAACATTCTTCTTTCTATCATAGTCCCATTGGTACATCCATAATGCTCCTCATGACATCATTCACCGTCTCACATGAACCATCCTCCTCTTCACCCGCTAGTTCTCCATCTTCAAGCTTGTATCTTGTTCCTTTCAACCTCACTAGGTGACTTGCACCAACTCCACCTGTATCACCTTTTGAACCATTGGTATATATATTCCACCTAATGATACAAAGAATTCAACCTATGACCTTCAATTGTCTTTTCAGCTCCTACATGTCAGATTTCAGTCCATAGAAGTTATAGGGTTAGAAGCCTTGTTGTACCTTGCTTGAAGTATGTATGGGTATCACCTTATAGAGAGAAGAATCCTATTCACATTCAGGAATATTGTTCCTATACATGTAATAGAGAATCATTCAAATTCCATAGCAATACTGCCTTGTGAAGTCCAGATTTGACTCCTTCCACATATCAACTTGTATCAACATGCTAAGACTGCTTTGTTTTGTCTTACACTCCAAATTTGGCTTCAAAGTCTCATCCTTGTAGTCACTTGGCATATATAGGTTATTAGTTATCCTCCTAAGAAAATGGTGATCACTGATTCCCAGGTCATATAGGTGCTCAAACCTCTATCTTCACATACAAGACTGTATCATACTACAAAACTCACTGGTGAGGTTCTTGACACGCATGCCTCTTAAGTCTCCCAGTTCATACTTACCCTACAATGAGGTATATTGCAAATAAAGTCAGGGAATCATTTATACCTAATTAGACATGTGAAAGGCATCAAAATAAGGATTTGGACTCCTCTTTGTTTGCTCTAGCAATAATCTTCAACTTGCTTGTTAATACTCTCCTCAAGCTTTATATAGCCTTCTTATTACCCAATTCAAGGCCTAAATTGCAAGTATAAGTCTTCCATGGTATGGATCCATGTTCTTTCAGCCTCCTTCATCATGTTTTAAAAGTCCATAAGCTTCACATATTGTTTTCTATAGTTATTTGGAGTTCACCTTTATAGTAGCCCTTTGAGTGGTCCAATATAATCTTACAGTGTGCAATCGGTCTTGACTCCTAAATAGGAATGATTTCTTCATGGACTCTTCTCAAACTTCATCCCCACTACTTCAAGGACTCATAGGTCTCATCTCAGATCATCCTAGCTCTTGACATATTCCAATTTGGACAAATTAGCATCAACACTCCCCTCATACAAATCCACTTTTGTAGTGCCCACACTTTTTATAGCTCAGTAGCTTGTTGTTTATTTGCTCATAGACATGTTTTGACAGGGATTGGTGATATCTTGGACATTATATTTAGATATTTGATTTTATTAGACATGTGTGACATTCAGGCGTATAGCGCCAATTTAGCCTAATTTCTTTATTGTCGCATTTTCTTGTTATGACATGGAAACTAATGAATATGATGTGCTTGGAACCTAATTATATTGATGGATAGTTGTTGCATGGTGGGATTATATGTCACTTTATCATCTTGTCTAACTTTTGGAATATGGAATATAATTGTGCACGTTGTCGCATCTTGATTTCAGTAGGATGTTAGGTTAGTTTAGCATGCATTGATACCTTACTATGTCATTTAATTATATCAGATCGGACAAAGTGTTAATGTGTGCAATGAGTGTGCGGGTGACAGTTTACAAGAGAACGTGGGATTCAGGCCAACTACTCAATCTTGCACAAGCAGCCCACGGGCTGAGTCCTAGCCATGTTCACTGTGTGAAGCCTTAGGATAGGTGATTATTAATTTTGGGCACTATGAGTGACCCCAATGTATGTAAAGTATTTTGCTTTGAATTATTAATTTTTGTTTAGGGTTGCTAGTAAAGTTGTAAACTTGTTTTGGGAGTTAATAACTCCTCTTTCTTTTAAATTGTTGATTTTGTTAATGAGTCACTTAATCACAAGGGTTTAGGGTCACATGTGAGACCCTTGGGTGGTCCCCACACCCTCTACCCTTGTACCAAAATACAAAATCCGAAATTAGGGTATTTTGGGCATTTTTGGGGACCCCTTTGTAGCTTGGGAGTTCCCCTATCACAAAAATGAGCCCTTGGACCCTACCTAATGGGTAGGGGGGCTTGTTTTCAAGGCTAGAGGGAGTTTTCCCTCCCTTTCTACCCTTGTTTTGTCACATCCATGTAAGGGATGTGGATTTGTGTGTTTATCAAAAGTTCAACTAGTTTTGTCTTGCTAACATTTAAGGGAATTTGGGAGAAGAGGGCAAAAAGATAATTTTACCCTTTCTCTCTTTTGTTTTGGCATCTTTGACCATGAGGAGGGAGAGGGGTGACACATGTCACCCCCTCATTGGTGAGGATGCTTGCTTGCTCCTCTTCAAATTCCCATCCATGGGAAAAGAGAGGGACTTTTTTTTGGAACTTCTTGCTTTTGGATGCTTGGGAGAATTGGAGCTTGGGATTTGCTTGAGTCAAGGTGTGAAGAAACTTGAAGTTGGAAAGCTTTTTGGAGAGCTTTCCTTGAGGTAGGTTCTCTTGTTTTTTTTTTGGTGTTGCTTTTCCTTTTAGTTATTGGATTGGTTGCTTGAGATTGTAATTTATATATGTTGATTTTGGTCATTTGCTTGTTGTTACTCCCTCCATCATATGGCATGATGGAGTTTTGGAGTGTGGGGGAAGAGAGAGGGAATTTTCCCTCTCAATCCTCAAGGCTTGATGGACAAGCCTTGAGGAGTCTTATTATTTTTCCCCTCAATGGTTGAGGTGGGGAAGTTGATTCATTTGGCTTGAATCTCCTTCCCCATTCTTGGTAAGGAAACCCCTTTGGGGTTTGAAAATCCTTCCAAGAAGGATTTGGAGAACTTTCTCCTCTCTTCCCCATTTTGAGGATGAACATGGGTTCTCCTCCTTGTAGATTTTGGAGTCTTGCTTGTTTGTGTCCTATCTTGTATGCTTGTATTATTGTTAGTGTACCCTTCATCTTGTGCAAGTTTTGGTAGCTATCCTCTTTCCCATGGGTTTGGGGGAGGCTAGCATGCATCCCAACCTTGGGATAGGCATGTGATGATGCCTATGGTTGGGTGGCAAACAAGCTTTTTCTTTCTCCTTGCATGGTTTTGGGAAGACATAGAAGATGGCTCTCAAGTTGGATTGGTGGCATTTTAGGCGCTTATTGTTCCTATCTCTCCTTATGAAGACCTATTGTATTGTAGCTCCTTTGGATATGGCTATGAGAATAGTTTCATCTCTTTGCAAATTTTCCATTTTGTATATCTTACATTTACATGTAAATTTTGAGATATGGTGATTAAATGAGAAACCTCTTTCCCAACTTGTAAAAAAATTTGTAATGGAAATTTTTTGGTTGATTGCATATTTGGAAATAGTTATGCAATACCCTTGTAGTCTAAGTTTGTGGAAGAGAGTAATGTATCAAATGTTTCAGTCAATTGTATCTCTCATTTTTTTACTTACAAAGAGTACATATTATTTGTTAAATAAGTCTACATGTGTGTAAAACTGAAATACTCTTTGGCATTACTTTTGGAGTGAAATTTATTTGGCTATAGGAAGCTTGTTTTGTTTTAACATTGGTAGATACTACTATTGGTTTGAGTTGTACATTTCTTTGTAGGTTATTTAGTGCTAGAAATCTTATTTTCTTTGTATTAAAAGGAAGGTTACATATGCTTGTTAAGAATCTCTTTTGTAAAAAAAAAAAAATACATATATATTGTTGGTTTTTATATTACAAAAAAAAAAAAAAACTGTTTATCTCTTGTTTTAGAAAATAAATTATCTTGTGGTAGAATTTTAATATATAGATTTATACTTTTTTTTACAAAAGAGGTATGTTTATATAAATCTGAATGATCCCTTTGAATATATATATATATATGTACTTAAAATATATTATATATATATATATATATATATATGTTGGTTTTAAAACACGGACTTTTATCTTTATGGCAATATATATATATATAAAACTTATTATAAGGGAATTTTTTTAAAAACTAAATATACAAAAAAATATAATATGGGGCAAAAGGGGGTTCGGCCCCCACCCCCACACCTCAGATGCGCCATGGGGGCGCGCCCACCGATCCCGCACCCCGCCCGATTCCCGCCGCTTACGGATCTGTCCCCCGCCCCTCACAACCGCCGCACCCCGCACCGCTTGCCCACGCCTGTAACCGCCGCGCCACCTCTGCAAGCAGCCCCTCCGCCTCGCGCCGTCCCTCCGCCTGCAAGACTATCCCCTTTCCTACCCCGCCCCTATCCCCTCGCCCTCCCCGCGCGGCCTCCCCCGCGCCTCCCATACATGCCGTTGCCTGTCCCCTCACCCACACAGGTCCATTCACCGGGGCCTCTCTACAAATCCGCCCCTCCACCCCTCTCTCTCATCTGCTCCAACATAAAATAAATGAGTATAGATACATGTATTTCTTACAAGGAAAATAAACAAGAAGAATAAGAATGGAAGGAAGTAAAATGAAAGAAAGAGATTAAAAAAAAAAAAAATAAAAAGGGGGATATAGATATCTAGGGAAAATTTAGGTCAAATGAGATCTAGAGTTGAGATTAGGCAAATCCTAGGGCCCACATGTAATCCTACACACTTTTGGGGATATGGGAGATATTGTAGGAATGTGAATTAAATTTTCAAAGGGGTGTGGACAAATAATTTAAAAGGAAAATCTATTTTAGGGGTAGCCTTTCCTAGGTTGTCTCTAGTGAATTAATTGAAGCTAAAACAAAAAAAATTAATTATGGTGAATGTTTCAGTAGATCATTAAGTTAGATAATGTAAATTTTAGGGTATTGGAAAATAGTTAGGTGGAACATTATTTCTCACTTTAAAAAAATAAAAAAATTTACCATCTTATTGGGCTATTTTTCTAGTGCCCCAAGGAGGGTCATTACAGTTGGTATCAGAGCTTGGAGTTCGCACTCGCGGACCACTGGGTAACTAATTAAAATGGTTAATGTTAATTTTAACAACCCAAAATTAACTAGATGAATAAAAAAATAAACAGTTAAAATAAATCATCCACCACCATTAAATTTTAAATTAATAAATTGCTCGCTCACCTCGTGCACAGGATGGCGCCCAAGCGAGGACGATCAGCTAGAGGTATGGGGCGTAGTGCATCTACGCAGGAGCCGCCGGCGCCCGATTTTGGGCCTCGAGATATTAGAGGCCTTGCGCCAGCTGATAGGCGTTGTGGAGCAGCGCCTACCACAACCGCAGGAGATGAGAGTGGAGGCACCATTGGGAGACGAGGAGCCGATAGGCGAGGACGCGCATTCAGAGCCGCCAGAGCACGACACACCGAGGCGGGAGAGGTCACGTAGCCCTTCCGTTCATCACGAGAGGGTAGCCTCATTCCGTCGTAGCCGCTCACACAGTCTCGAGGGACCATTCGAGGATAGGCAACCCCTTCGCCTGTTGGACTACATCGCCAGGATCGAGATACAGGCAATGTGATCAGGGATCTTCTTCGTTTGCAGCCGCCCACTTATACCGGCTCTACAGATGGCTTTGGGGCTGAGTCATGGCTCCTTAGTTTGGATAGTTGCTTTGGCTTGCACTCTTACGAGAGCAACGTCAAGGCGAGGTTCGCCATACACCTCCTCCGAGACGCAATAGGCATTTGGTGGAGGAATGAGGAGCGGAAGCTCCATCTGACTCGAGAGACAGTGACTTGGGAGTTGTTCGAGGAGCGTTTCAGGGCTCGTTATATGTCGAGCATTTTGTGCAGAAGAGGATCGATGAGTTTCACGACTTACGACGAGGGATCCGGCACGATGCGCTTGATATGAGAGCGAGTTCCTGGATCTTCTATAAGTATGTGGATTACCCGCAAGATGAGAAATTGCAGTTAACGGAGTTCATTCGAGGGCTTAATGCGGACATAGCGAGCAAGGATGTTATCTCCTCCCACACTTGAGAAGGCCGTTGAGAAGGCCTACTTAGCTGAGGAGAACAGGACCAAGGCACAGGAGCATCGTGATAGGAACAAGAGAAAGTTTCAGGAGAGGATACAGGCCTTCCAGAGTCAGAGGTCACGAGGTATTGCACCACCCCCTAGAGGAGGATTTTGGCCTCCGCCAGCAGCCACGAGGGCCCCACCGCACCCTCGGCGGCTTGCATGACACGGCGCAGGGGGGCTAGGCACACGTGGATTTCGAGAGGTGTTTCTAGAGGTGGTTTTAGTGGAGCCAGAGATAGGAGGCGGGGCACTCGGTGGGCACGGCCACTCGCACTCAACAACCGCTAGGGTTGGACCAACAGGTCGATCACCAAAGTACAGGAGGGACCCCATCTCAGAGGGGTACAGGAGGTTGTTTTATTTGTGGATCTCCAGACCACTATGTGTGCATGTGCCCGCACAAACCCAATACCATGGATGCACAAAGAGCTGCTAGATCCGAGTAGACGGTGGGTGATGTAGGACGCGCTCATCGTGTATATGCAGTGGTTGACAACCGCCAGGCCGAGCATCAGGCCACGGTCATTGAGACGACAGGTACTATCAAGGGTATTTCTGTCTCAGTACTTTTTGATTCAGGTGCTTCAGATTCCTTTATATCACCTTCTATAGTGGACCAGTGTGGGCTAGTGGTGGCTAGGCAACCAGATAGTTGGCAAGTTGAGTTGGCCTCTGGAGCCAAACTCGCCATGGACTCGTATGTGGAGAGTTGTGTACTTGATTTAGGAGCCTTCTCCACTACTCTTGACCTCCGAGTTATCCCTCTAGGTTCTATCGGTGTGGTTTTGGGTATGGATTGGCTCGAGTCTCATCGAGCTAAGGTGGATTGCGAAATAAGGTTATTGAGTGTCGGGATGATATCAAGAGTGCGGTTGTGATATCGGGATGCAAAGACCTATCTTCTTGCGCATGATATCGGCTAAGCAACTCAAGCGGAGCATGCGTAAGGGTTGTCAGTTGTTTGCTATCACCATCAGTGATCGATCTGAGAGCATTCCAAAGCATTCACCTTTAGATGATCATGCGGTTTTGAGGAGTATGCGATGTTTTCCAGGCGAGCTTCGGGTTACCACCCCGTAGAGAGGTAGATTTCACCATTGATTTAGTACCTGGATCAAGCACCGCCTTTCTAGGGCACCTTATCGGATGATTTCGATCCCGTGAGCTCCATGAGCTCAAGATTCACTAGAGGAATTGTTGGAAAAGGGTCTCATTTGCCCTAGTGTATCTCCTTGGGGAGCGCCGAGTCATATTTGTGAAGAAAGAAGGACGGTTCTCTCAAAGCTTTGTGTAGACTTGAGTGCACTCAACAAAGTCACAATAAAGAACCGTTATCCGCTCCTAGGATTGATGACTTGTTTGATCGGATGCGGGAGCGAGAGTGTTCTCAAAATCGATCTCAAGTCAAGGTATCATCGATTGCCATGCATTTCGAGATCGGACATCCATAAGACAAAGATTTCGCACACGATATGGGCATTATGAGTTCACGGTGGTTCCATTTGGTTTGACCAATGCCCCAACCGTCTTCATGAGCCTCATGAATGGTGTATGAGACAGAGGTAATTTGAGAAAATTAGCTCAATTCATCTGTGCATTTAAAAGATATGGAAGGCCCTAATTCAAGCCCGAGAGCCTATGATTTGCAATAAAAACCAATTTTCACATTTTCAAGTCTTGCAAAAATTATGATGATGTTCCTTGATACATGTAGAAGCTATCTATATTGACAGTCAAGACAATTTCAACAAATAAATGTGATTGAGGGTTTGTACCTCACTGTCCATGCGAGTTCTCCATGCACAGTCCACTAAAAACATGCAATTTCACTCAAAACCAAAGCAAATTCTTTATTCCATCCTTCATACATACATCATTTAGCATTCTTTGACCTACCACCAACTTTCTCTTGAATTCTCCCCTTCATTGTATGTTGTTTACCTATTCCACCTCCTTAAGAAACTCAACTTGCTCCTAAATTGACTAAGTCCATCCTAAGAAAGCTCAACCATGCTTCTAAACATAGCAAGAGTGGATAATCTTCATCTAAGAACACCTCACAACTCGTTACATATCTCTTTTATGGTCTTCATGACCTTATCTAGCTCATGACAACTCATACACACCTATTCAACCTCCCATACCTAGTCAACATGACAATTTACCCCCTTGTTACAATGTTTTCCACCTTCACTATTACAATGCACATACAAACTTGAATTTGAACAATAATATAATGGAGAGAGAAAACTTTATTGTACTCTCCAAGCTCCATGATGATGCTCATGCATCAATTATCCCTCCAAATTACTCTCAAGTACCTAGTTTGTGAACAAACAATTTGGTGATCTAACTCGTATCTTTTCACATGCATTTAATTAGTATAGTCTAAAATGAATCTTTACATGCTTTTCCCTAAGACTTTTAGTATAGGTGTTCTTAAGGAACATAATATTCTTGATTATTCAATATCACTTTGTATAATTCTAAATTAGATTTGTGTGCCTTGTGTTGATCTCTCTTGTATGCTCCCAAATGCATTAGTGTGTGTATGTATTTATAGACTACTTGAAATTCAATAAGGGTACTATTAGTGCATAAGCCAACACATAATGGGAAGGAAAGACCAACAAAATAGGCACTAAACTCGACGATATTAGGGCATGGTTGAAAGGGCCCAAAAGAGCAAAAGGGCCATTCTGCATGGTGTCCAAATTGTCACTTCTTGGTAAAGACGACAAAAGGCACCATAGAGCTAGAAACAAAAAGGAGAAAAGAGTAACACCAAGGTCACATGAGACATGAAACAACAAAAACCAGAATATATAGAAAGGGATGACCCATGCGAAAACATGCTTTGATAAGAACCTAACTTCAACCAATAATCAATAAATACATTAACACTAGAACAATTAACTAATCCAATACCAATATTAAATGTATACATTACCAACGCTCATTTTAAAATATCAAAATTAATCATTTCCAATCATATATTTATTGATTATTGCAAATCCAATACAAGAAAATAAAAATTGTCAAAATCACCTCTTCTTGATTGTGTACTTTAGTACTTGGAGGCTTCTAAAACCTACTTAGAGGATAAATATTTAATTTACATATTTTAGTACATGGAGGCTTCTAAAATGTATTTATAATTGAATATTTAATTTGCATACGAATAAGTCAATCTCAAAATATCCTCCATAATTATAATCAATAATAATTTTCCTCAAATATTCTTATATAATAGATTTTTTTTTCCTTGGAAGAAAAAAAAAAACCAACAATCCTAAGAAATATCCCGACAAGATATTTGAATAATATTAGTTAATGGTGTACACACAATCACAAG
Organism: Taxus wallichiana var. yunnanensis; assembly: GCA_018340775.1. Classification (NCBI taxonomy): domain Eukaryota; kingdom Viridiplantae; phylum Streptophyta; class Pinopsida; order Cupressales; family Taxaceae; genus Taxus; species Taxus wallichiana. The sequence continues at coordinate 179,648,708 of CM031236.1, read as the reverse complement.
ACGTATACTCCTAACATGTGATCTTCGTGGGCATCTTTAGCAAATATTATAATAATTTTGACCTTTGTCTGTCTTTTTTAATAAGTTAAAATTACTAAATTAAAGGGTTGACTTCGAATTACAGTTAACACTATTCTTTCGACGGTCATAATTTCAGAACAGTCAGCACAGACAGTGAATTGGCATATAGGAATTTGAAACACCATCGATTACTTCACTGCTTACGATTATTCATATGACTACGTAAGAGCAATACAGTTGTCGCCACTGAAATTTGTTATATATCCAGAAATTAAAGGTCGAGATCAATATAATGTTCACTTATTTTTGTGTACACCATCCAAACAGCTATAATTATGAAAATTGTTTGCTCTTGTTCTTTCTGAGAGAGTTGGGAACGTTCAAAATCTGTTTAGTTTTTTTTGGTTATTTGAGTCTATGTAAGTGGGAGAGACACAAGAAAAATTTATCTTTGCTAGTTATTTTTCTGTTCAAATCTAACAGTGGAATGGCCTATGCCAACCTTTATCTGAGAGAAGTTACAATAATCGGAAAAAATGTTCAATCGTAAAACTTAAGCTCATCTCTCACATAATTCCTGAGTTTCATATTTTGATGTGGATTCACATTTGCAAAGTTCCAAACACTAACAATCTCAACTATTTTCTTGTTTTAAAAATTGTTCTTATCTAACTTTTAAGAAATAATAACGTTTGATTGAAAATTTTCTGAGGAAAACATTAATTGTGGAAGTCTTTTTCTGAAAATCCTGTGCCGTAGTGTTCGCCCTATGAAGTTGGTTTTACAATCTGTGAGGTATCCTCCAAGACCGCGTTATTTGCTCACTTGCATGGCCACCTTTAGCAAGTTTTTTTTTTTTTCAAATAGTTGTCAGACTGTTTAAATGTAGTATCTGTTTTGTGTCATTCGAGGAAGTCTCGTCTTTCCTTAGTTTACTTTTATGCTATATATAGTATATACTTTTTCTAGATCCACGGGCGTAGGCCTCAATAAAATCCTTCGTTTTATCTAACTAGAAATTTCAAAAACTTAGAACTTCTGGAAAATAAGACTCATTGCTATCATTGGTACTTGATGTAGTGTCCACCAGATGCGGTATGAGCAGATTAGTCTAAATATAATGATACTCAGCACAGATTGTTTGGAGACTTATCTTGTTAAAACAGTACATATAACTGTACTGATCATAAAGGAAGAGTTTATCTATCACATTTTTTAGTGTCTAATTATAATGGAAGAGCTTATCTATCACATTCCAAACATAGTTATCAAATACGGTACTTTAAAGAAAAAAGACTGTATTTTTCAACTTTTTTAATGCTACCGCAAATAAACACAAAATATGAAATTTTTTTACATATGAAAATTTATAATTTAATTTAATTGAAAATAGTTATACACAAAATATATATAATTAATTTTTAGTTTTATTGAATATATTTTGAATTTATCTTTGGCTGCACTGGTTTAAGTTATATATATTTTGGTTTTTAACATTTTTTTGTATAATTTGTCTGTGATATGACTATTATGATATCAATAATTGTGATTGTTGTAAAATTGTCTTTGAATTGTTAAAAAATATTATATTTTTTAAATATATAACTTACCGTATTTTTTTCCGTATTTATCGTATTTTTACGATAGACTTTTTTTTCCCATATTTTAAGTCCACCATATTATACACTCTGTACAAAAGTTGCTACCTTGGTTCCAACCTATGAGCTCCCATTTGCAAGACCAGCAACCAACCACTGTACTGGTGCTGCGCTGCAGGCATTTTTAAGAATTTTTCTAAAATTAATTTTATTGTTGACTGCAAACATGCATGACGCTTTAGGCACAGCCAATCCGAATTATAATGTATTGTGATTGATTTCTAATGACTATTCTGTGGATGTTACACTAGGTGCCCCACATATATATATATACAACATAAGTATGGCAGAAAGAAAAGGCAATGTTGAGCGTTCAGAGAACTCGAGACTGGGTTTAACAATATGGCAACTGTTTCAATATGCGGATTGGATAGATAGAATGATGATGTTTGTTGGCAGCTTGGGTGCTGTGGGTGATGGTTTATACCACCCAAGTATCTTGGTGATTATGAGTAGTGCTGTTAATGGCTTGGGATCTGGTCTTAATTCCATGGATAATTTAAATCGGGTAAGAATTTGTTTCAGTTTGAACTTTAAAGTGCTTTTTGTTATTTGTAGATTTGTATTTATTTCTAATTTTTTTTGGCCATGATGCAGACCATTGTTTATTTTCTGTATTTGGCTGGTGGAATATGGGCTGCAGCTTTTCTAGGTATGATTTGCTGGCCTCTGCACGCTATTCTAATTTCTAGCTAAGCCTACGATTTTTAGAGTTGTACACGAGCTGATTTATGGAATAGAATATGAATATTTTTATGTGTGTCCAATGCAGGAATGAAAAATTTATGGATCCGAGTACAAAAGGTTTTAATAAAATGTACAAGCATTTAGCTGATGCTGCCACACAAGTATCTTATTAATATTTTTATTTTTATTTTTTTAAATGGCTGATTGTTATCGTATGTAGTTACGATTGAGAATTTAAAGAAAGATATAGTTGAAACAGGGATTTTTTTGTTAAAATAAATGCTCGCTCAATCACAAATTGATATTTCTTACAAAACAATGGCTTTAGAGAATTTTCTATTCTCTATAACACATATCTTAATAGAACTCTATGTTCATCAAGTGAGGGTAAACCTATTTCTTAAGAAGAAAATAGTATTAAAATATTTTTGGGTGACTTCACATAGCAAGTGACCCTCGTACTAATACAATGGTTGAGATTGTACAATGAGTATGTTTACTTGCTCGGCCTTCCTATCTCCTCCTCTTTGTACATCTTGAAATTGTTTCTACAACTCTAAAAATCCTCATTCTTCTCCTAAAAACAAACCTTAATACTGCTATGTATATTACGTAAGAAGGTAAACCTTCCAAATTTAACTAATTTATAAAATTATTACATGATTTATTATGCGGATAGGTGTCACTACAACCAGATCAAGGGTTCCTAACATTATTATGCCATGCAGAAATCGACGGCCATCATTTGCAGGCAGGTTTGTGTTGATGGGCAGATGAATTATAGCCATCCATGTGGCAGGTAAACCCTGTCATCTGTGTGGCAAGTCACAACTCTGCCGTGAATCATTCTTAATACCGTGTTATGTCGCATGTGGCAGAGTAAAGAAAAATTGGTGTGAAAGGCCTTAATTACAGATGTAGCTCCTCCATTTCTAGGGACGACAACACGTACTCTGCCATGGTGGCTGCAAGCCTGCAACCACACTACCTTAATTTCTGCAGACTTTATCCATACAAGGTCAACTATGAAACCGGTCTCCTTTCCATCAATGTCTGCCTCCAACGTCAATAATGTGCTCTTGCGCTGAGTCTACATTTTGGCAATGATGAGAGGCTGATCCGTCAATGCCTATTTTTGGTTTCTACAACAGTTTTTTTTGGTTTGCGCACCCCTGTCACAAAACTTTTCCACCAACAACCTGTTAAGAAGATGATGTCTACCTTGGAACAACGCTGAGAAATGAGAGAGAGAGAGGAGAGAGAGGACCTCTTCCAATCCCACCAGACCTCCTTCCTGCTGGAAGCCTTCACCTTGGTTGTCATGTTCGCATTCAAATCCGATTCCAGCAACCTGGGTGCCATTTCCTATGGTCAATGTTTCATAAGAGAGAACACCAGTGGTAGAAGACGTCGCCATAGATATAATACTGTGTAATCGGGGAGATGCATTGCAAAGATCACTGTCACATGGGACTTTGTTGAATGTGGAGGATTTGGAAGGATTGAAAATGGACAAGGGTTGCTCGTAGTGCTGAACACAAGGCATGCACTAAATCCATATGAGATCACTCCTCATGTCCACAATTGCATCGAAACTTGCCAACGGGCTTCCTACTCCAATCTTCATAAGAAACTCTCCGTCTCCCACATGAACCCATGTTTCAGCGTCTAACTGCATGGATTTTGATGTGGGTATTGCCTTGCTCACGACGGCATCTATTTTCTGTGATTGACTCTTACTTTGAACCGCTCACTGAAGCTTAAATATACCTCGCTGTGACTCAAATTCATCTTCATCAGCAGCAGCTTTACATTCACATTTTCAACAGTTTTCAAATTGCTTATACATTTCGTCAACCAAGTACCATTATAAACTCTACTAGAACTAGAACACGATATTGTCAGAATACCAATGCATACCATCTAGGCGATAAACACCAGCTTGGAGATTGTTGGCCTTCCACGTGTCTGTATTTCAATGCTGGGATTTTAGTAGAAACATGAAACTGAAGTCCTTCCAAACTAACTAAGAGTATTTTGTTTCTTGTCTTACCCTGTTAGTAGTTTGTGGTTACTGACAAGGCACGAACATCCTTCTAATCTCTACATACCAATACTCTTCCTCTTCCTATATCTCATTTTGGTCGAGGGATATTATCAGATTGATAAGTGATTTGGTGATCGCTCATCAGTTGGAATCCACAGTAAAATTTTAAAACGCTTTCACACGGTTTGCCCAAGGAAGGTTCCCACCGTTAAGCTTAGGGTGGCTAAGTTGCTACGTCATTTATAGTGGCTTCCTCATCGCCAGCATTCCGTAGATCTGTTTGGCCCCGTCAAGCTATCTTGTGAGATGGCATCTCTACTTCATGTTGTTCCCTTCATAAGGGTGCCATTCAGCACTATCCTCAATTTTGTGTTTTTGTTTGTACTAGGGAGGAATGTGTGTGAGTTTATCAATGTTTTAATAGTCGGAATCGAACTTGGAACCAACCAAGGGTCCAACCAAACTCTATTAGACTCAAACCAATTTAAAATTTATGAATTGGTTTACTTAAAAATACATTAAATATTAAATTTCTAATGAAAACAATATATTTTTGAAGAGAATTCGCCATGATAAACAAAATATAAGATGAGCAATACTTCATAGAATATTTGAGATAAACAGAAAATGGATAAATGACATACACAAGATTTCTCCTGGGAAACCCTTTTAGGAAAAAACCAAGGGCAAGAACTTATCTTCTTTATTATATTAACTCAATCATTTACCATACAATAACATACTTCTCAATTCTACTCTATCGTACTACATGTCCAACTATATGTAAGCACATCAGTAGGTAATTGTCACAACAATATTATAGTACGATGGGTACCAAAACCAAGGTCCAAGAATATAACCCATAGCGGTTCCCAATAAACATTAGTTATCTAACCACCCATATAATTATATTAGGTCAAACCACCTATAATGGCCCGAAATCATATAAAGGGGACCCTAATAAAATTTCTCTGGGGCCAAAGCCTAAACCCCCGATTAGGGCAATGCCCTCAACCCCACAGGCCATGTCAGGTTGTGACGTATTTGACCATACAGGTCTAAAAGGGGAACTCAGGAAAATATACAACACGTTTCAACATTCTCCCACTTGTTGAATACTTTCCATAGGGATGCCAAAGTCAACTAGTTAGCAGTTCAGGGCAATCATGCACATTGGCTTTTTGCACCAAGAAAATTTCTCAGTACTTTTTGTCAAAGAATTAGCAACATTATCTTTTGTGTCCACCTTCTCCAATAGCATCTTCTTCTCCTCCACCATTTCTCTTACAAAATGGTATTGAACATCAACGTGTTTTGTTCTAGAATAATACTCGAGGTTCTTTGCTAGACAAATTGCACTTTGACTGTCACCATCGAACCTTACAACATTTTGAGTGAACCCAACAATGGAAAATAGCCTTTGAAGCCAAACTGCTTTGTTTGCATGAGTAGTCATGTGCGTAGCCTCTATGGTGGATATCGTAACACTTGCTTGACATTTACTCATCCAACTTAAAACTCCATCAAACAAGTTGAAAACATACCCACTAGTAGATTTGCACATTTCCAAATCTATACCACACCCCGAATCCACAAAGCCAAGTAGATTCAATGTCTTGTTTTCACCAGAATTTCCCTTGATAGCATATTGCATAATTAGATGTCCCATGTATATACATGAAGATCCTTTTTCATTGCGGTCCAATGTTGATTTGCAAGATTTGACATGAATCTGCTAACTACTCCCACTACATGAGCAAAATCTGGTTCATGTACAAACCATTGTATACATCAAACTACCAACCACACTAGCATACAACACCTGAGATATGTCCTCAATTTCTTCTTCAATTTTAGGACATTGTTCAATAGATAATTTTTTACCGACAAGAAATGAATACTAACAAGTTTACTTTCTTGCATATTAAACCTCTCGTAATATCATCTCAACATACTTCTTTTCATTTAAACACAGCTTACCATTTGCATGATCTCTTTTAATTTCCATGCCCAAGATAAATTTTGCAGCACCTAGGTCCTTCATATCGAATTAAAATGAGAATTGAGACTTGACTAATCATTTTCTTCTTATTACCAATCAATAACATGTCATCTACACACAATACTATGATAACAAAATTTTCACCTTCTTGTTTAAAATAAACACAGGATCAACTTTGCTTCTTCTAAGCCCAAATCCCAACACATACCTGTCAAATTTCTAGTTCCACATTCTTGGTGATTGCTTCAAGCCATAAAAAGACTTATTCAACCTACACACCAAATCTTCATTTCTCTTAACCTTAAATCTTTTTGGTTGCACAGTAATGTAGATTTTCTCCTTAAGCTCGCCATGTAAAAAGTTGTCTTAACATCCATTTATTCTATTTCCGATCAAGGCGAAACAACTAATTAAAAAAATCTAATTTAATGAAGCTTAGCAACAAGAGAACAAATCTCACCAAAATCAAGTCCCGCTACCTACGAAGCCTTTTCTATTAGGTGATCTTTATACTTCTCCATTTTCCCTTTTGCATTGTACTTCTTCTCAAAAACCCATTTACCGATATAGATTTTATTCCAAGAGGCAACTTTACCAAGTCCCATGTATGATTCTTAATGAAAGACTTTGGTTCTTCCCCATAGCCTTCTTCCAAAAATTATTTTCTTTTGAGCCAAAAGCCTCCTTTACAATCTTCGAGTCATCATCAATATGAGACAAAACTCGATAAAAGAAATGCGAACAAAATCAAGAGGGTTATACCATGTGTTGGCAATCTATTTATCTAGTAACAAGCGATTGTCATTACTTCTACCCAAAATTTCTTGTCCAAACCTACACCACTAAACATACTCCTACCCTTATCCAATAGAGTTTTATTCATTCTTTCTGCAACTCCATTTTGTTGTGGTGTATATGGAGTTGTCTTCTACCTTTCTATTCCACACTATTTATAGAATTGCTCAAAGGCATTAGAGCAATATTCCCCACCATTATCACTTCTCAAAACCTTTATCTCATTTCTGTCTAATTTTCCACAAGAGCCTTAAACTCTTTGAACTTATTGAAAACCTCATATTTGTTCCGCAAAAATATACCCGTATTCCTTGAAAATCATCTATAAACATAACATAATATAGAGCATTTCCTAGTGATGGAACTTTCACAGGTCCAAACACATCACTATGTATTAAATGTAGAATTCCTTATGATCTTGTAGCACTGCTAGGAAACTTTACTCTAGTTTGCTTTCCAAACACATAATGCTCACAAAAATCAAAATCTAAAGGACAATTAGAAATTCCTTCAACCATACCTTTGGTTTTTAATGCACACCCTCTCTCTCCAATACATCCCATCCTTTAATGCCACAACATCGTCTTCTTTGCAGGAGATGTGGGAGACAGATTTGTAGCTTTCTTATCCTCCGGAACCACAAAGCTATTACACTCATCACTCACAGTGCTTGCCTCAAGCTTGAATGGTGTTCCTATATGCACTCCCCATTCTAATACCATTGCTCCTCAAACCATCTTGCAACTATCCTTAATAAAGACTACATGCACACTGTATCATTCATATACACCTGTATCCTTAGTAAAGACTACATGCAAGCGCAAGAAAATTATTCTCAAAATGGCATGGGCTCTAACTATCGTGGCATGGCCTCTAAATCTCAGTTGTAAAGATTCAAAGGTGTTGTAATGGTTTTCCATGGTGTTTTGTGAAAAGCTTGCAAGATATAAAAATCTATAGGCACCCATCTCCATATTTTCCATTAGTTAAACGTCCTTCAAAAATATAGAATGCTGAATCGCTAGCCCTCACGTCCAAAACAAATGCATTTTTGTCTCCAAAAGAAATATCTGCTTTTCGTTGCTCGCTGCATTTGTTCACAACAAATGATTTCCTTGACTTACATAGCCAAGAAATGTTGAAGTGATTGAATGTTCTTATTACCTATTGCAATGCAAAACATAAAAGCTGAAATACCTCATCTAACTGAGATAAATATCAATTTCTGGGTAAATTTCTTCTCTATAAGAGCCAAAAGGTTATGCTTATTGCCAACTCGTGGGTTGGGGTTGGGCTTGTCAATGGTGCAATCAACCAAGTTAAAATCTTTTGTTTATAAAGCTGGCACAAAACCACCTGGCCTACCATGTTTTGTGGTTATCAAATTCAATGATGCCATCGTCCTAACATGGGATGCCGAGTCCCCCCAATGTGTGAATGAATGAATGGAAAATGTCATATATAATTATGCAATGATTTTTGTGATACATTTGACATGGATTGCTTAAAGCAAAGGCTTGGGGAGGATGTGAGAATTGCATCGTCAATGCCTCCATTGCATGTGATGAGGAGGGTAGTGGAAGAGAAGAGGATTTCGTTAAATGTGAGCCCCACTGGATTCGATATCAATACATAGAGCATGTCAACAAAGCAGGCCTTCTTCGCAGACTCAACTCCAAACTCTCCAAGAATCTTCCTCCCAATCTCTAGAAATTGCTTTCTTTGTTTCTCTAACATCCACTTACACCTTCCCTATAATTTACCAAACCTTGTTTCCACTTCAGTTGTACCTTCAAATGGGAAGCCAAACATCTTTCTCGCCTATTTGAAATAAATTATGACATATTACATCACAATAAAGTTCTCCGTACATTAAAAGGGTCCTCTAGGATTTTAAGATAGTTAAATACCTTCCCACCATACCTCTTATCGGCTTTACACATATTCCATGCTTTCAGTACAACACACCTAGAGTTCATTTTCCTTTCATTGAACGTTACAAGAAAAGAGTGAGGAAAGTCAACTAGGTGTTCTACTCATTTTATGATTTAGAATCCTTATAATTGATAGCTTAGTTTCTCAAGGAGACTCGATATGTTTGGTTGGCACCTTTTTCCTTCTCAGCATCAAGACGGATATGGTGAGACAGGAATCAATGTCAAGTTGTAGTTAGAAGAATCGAATGCTACGAATGGTTAGACAAGCAATCTCCACAAAGTGCAATTTGCGTCTCCTTAGAAGGCTTGGCAATTCTGAACCAAAAACGCTTAAAGTGTTTTCCTTGGGCTTGAGGCTAGCAAGAGAACATTTGTGTGGATTCTAAGCAATGATAAAATGCACGAGACAAATCGATGCTTCTTCCAAGATTCATGGAAACTACCTAGATCAGGCATGTTATATTTCGCAGTATCCATAGTTAGATCTTCTTTTCCGATCCCTCTATTGCACGTTTCATTACCTAGTGTGGATGGAATTTTGTGATGGAGATTATCGCAAAGGGAGTCCCCATTTTATGCTTGCCCTTACTTTAAATAACAATTTTTATTTTTCATTTATGTGTAGATATTTGATTCCGCCATGCGGTGGCGTTTGCATCATCCTCGCCCCTTTATCTATCGTCATCTCCATTGCACCTCCAAGGTGGGTGTTATCCAATTTTGCCCCTTGGGCAAAATTTGATCAAACGTGACCTTGCACAGGAGGAAATGGAGAGGTTGGTTTAGTCATGCGAGCTCACATTTCAATTCCAAAAATCAGGTTGCAGGACAGGCTTGACAATGGAAATGCAAGGTCGACAAATGAATGGCCAAGGGAACATCGAAGGAGATCAGAGCTCAAGTGGAAGAATGGAGAAAGGCTCGAAGTTTTGGACTTCGCATTTTCGGCATTTCGGAAAATGAGGCGAGAAAAAAATTTTTTTAAAAAGTCCAAAAGAGGAATAAGCCTGAAATCCAAATTCCTAAAGTCCAAAATTTCGGACTTTTGGGTTTGAGTTTCAAACTCTCGAGGCATTTTGAAGGATGAACAATGAAAAGGTCCGAAAAGGAAAATGTCCAAATTCCGAAAGTCCAAACTTTCAAGTTTCGGGTTTTGGAGTTTCGAAATCTCGAGGTGTTTTGAAGGATGAACAGTGAAAAAGGTCCGAAAAAGGAAAATGTCTGAAATTCCGAAAGTCTGAAATTTCAGACTTTCGGGTTTCGAGTTTCGCATTTCGAGTTTCAAACTCTCAGGGCGATTTGAAGGATGAACAAGTAACACGACTTCCTTCCGAAACCAAAATGTCTGAAAGTCCGAATTTTGAGATTTCGGATGTTGCATGCATTTCGGACTCCGAAAAGGGAAGATCAAGAACTCGCGTTTTGCGAATGACACCCCGACCTTCAAATGACCATAAGTTTTGACTAGGAGCTCGGATGTGCACAAGAAAAGAATTTTGAAAGCTTATAGTCTCCTCTACGCAACTACGAGTGAATATCTTAAAATTAGTAGGACTAAGTTATTCAAAATGAAAAATACAATCCATTTTTGAGTGTGTCGGGGTTCTCACTACCAAAATAATGAAGGTATGGGCTTCCTTCTTGCCCAACAAGGCATAGTACATGGGGGTAGGGGTTTTGTCATGGAACCCATCATTTTTGCAAGTGAATTCAATGCATTTTGGGGTGGTTGAAGCAAAATTTCAGATTCTTCTCTCTCTCCTTCTCTCATTCTTCCTATATATTTGTAAGGAGGGGCATTTTTCAAAAGGTTGGACAATTTGGTTTTGCACCCTCCCTTCTTCTCTTGTCTGTAAGTGAATTTGTGGAGTTCAAACCTCCCATCTAAACTGTAAATGCAATCTTGCCTCTTGGCCATTGTAATGCACTTTGTATCAATCTTTGGAGCAATAATAAAAGTTTGTGGATGATTTTCAACCCTCTTGTGTTCATTGCTTTCATCGATCTCTCATTGCAATCTTGGTTATTTGTGCATGGTGGTTGTATTACATTTTAATGGTTTGTGTTTAATGACAAAACAAGTGTTCAACATTCCTTTTGGTGCATCACCTCTATTAGTTTAGGTTTAATTTCCTATAATCTTCTTAACCCTGTCCCCTTGGCAAGTTAGAGTAGATTTTACATAGTAGATCCTCTACAATTTAAGTGTGTATCAGAACAGAGGAATAGGAACCGGCCTTCATCCGGAGAGCTTTCCCGATTGCAAAGTCCCACACTTTGGGAAAAGCTCCATGTTATGCAATCACACTGAGAGTTTCAACCTACCGAGTTGCAGACATTCAGGGGTGTTGTGATAACGCATCAACAAAGCAGTGTGATTGCTAGTTTATTAATCTTGCTCTTAGGAAGAAGTATGTGGGCAACTCCATTAACATTACCGTAACATTATAGTTTACCCACTTATATCCTTTAATCGATAAATTAAACAATTAAATGAAAATTTTCCATGAATTCTGGTGGCTTTGCTTATGGATTTTATCCAATCCCATATCTTTATTCTCCCTTTCATTTATAGATTCTATCCAACACAAAAAAAGACAGCTCAATGCACAGCATGTCTCGCTTGACTTGCTTCAGCCCTTAGGTCAATTTGTGATTTTGTAAACCACCGCCAATTGAAATTATTTCTCACACTTCCATGCAAATATATTAGTTCAAATTTCTCATAACTTAAATTGAAGCAATTAGTTTTCTTTTGCTTTTTCAGAGGCTTTTTGTTGGACAAGGACTGGAGAAAGGCAAGCATCACGCATGCGCAGAAATTATTTGATGGCTGTTCTAAGGCAGGAGGTTGCATTTTTCGACACTACAGGCATTAATACAGCTGAGGTTGTCAACAGTGTCTCTAATGATACACTCATCATACAGGATGTTTTGAGTGAGAAGGTAATTAATTTTCACAGCCCAACCTTGGATTTAATTCTTGTCAGTGAATAATATTAATTTTATATAGTAGAACAGATTAGTTTTTCTATGGATTGCCTTCAGCAAACTGATTCTTGGAGAAGGAATGATTAGGTTCCCAATTTCATCATGAATTTGTCTACGTTCGTGAGCTGCTACGGTGCTGCCTTGTATTTGTCATGGAGGCTTGCTTTGGTGACTTTGCCATTCCTCACATTACTGATAATACCAGGAGTGATTTATGGACGGAGGCTGATGACCATCGGTGGAAAACTGCATTCAGAGTATAACAAAGCCAGCAGCATTGCCGAAGCAGCTCTTTCCTCCATCAGAACTGTATATTCCTGCGTTGCTGAAGAGAAAATTATGGCCAAGTTCTCATCTGCACTAGAAGGAAATGTAAAGCTTGGAATTAAACAGGGCCTGGCAAAAGGCCTGGTTATGGGGACCAATGGAGTGACTTTCGCTATATGGGCATTTGTGTCATGGTATGGAAGCAAACTTGTCCTGCACCATGGAGCTTTGGGAGGAAAGATTCTTGGAACAGGATATTCTCTCATCCTTGGTGCCCTGTAAGGATTTGTTTTTAGATAAAATTAATTTCAAATAGTAAGACAACTGAATCTTCCGCAGTCTATAAATTAACAGAAATGCTTCTAGATAAACATGTGTGAATCTTTAAACAGTCCCAAACATCCATCTTAAAAACTATTTCTCACAGGTTTATCCAGAATCATTTCTGTTGAATTTTAAAAAAAAAAAATTGCAGTTCTTATTTGATTTTTTTTTCTCAATAAATCTTGGGGGTAATTTTTCGCAGCCTATAATGGGCAGAAGTAAGCTTGGGCCACATTCTCAATATATGTAAACATGGGTCACACTCAGTAGTGCTTGAAATAGTTAAATCTGGATAGCGCTCCTATGAATGTCCCTGCTAATATTACATGCCGCCACCTTAGACCTGGTTGTATTTATGTTAAATGATGTTAATTGATGAACTAATGGCTTTCAGGGCTTTGGGGACTGCGCTGCCAAATCTCAAGTACTTTTCTGAAGCATGCACAGCAGCATTTAGAATATTTGAAATGATCCACAGAGTTCCTGAGATCAATTCAGAGGATATGACAGGGGAAGTATTGGAAAAAGTCTCAGGTGAAATTGAAATAAGAAGCGTGGAATTCATATATCCATCCAGGCCAGACACTGTAATTTTAAGTGATTTCAGCCTCGTAATTCCAGCAGGGCAAACCGTGGCTTTAGTTGGGAGCAGTGGTTCAGGAAAATCAACGGTCATTTCATTAATAGAACGCTTCTACAATCCAGTTGGAGGAGAAATTCTCCTAGATGGAGAGAACATTCAAAACCTTCAGATCAAGTGGTTCAGAACTCAAATTGGCCTAGTTAGTCAAGAGCCTGCACTTTTCACTACCTCTATTTATGAAAACCTCTCGTTTGGTAAAGAGGACGCCACCATGGATGATGTTGTGAATGCTGCAAAAGCTTCAAATGCTCACAACTTCATCAGCCAACTGCCAGACAGTTATCATACTCAAGTAAGCAATCCACCTATCCATGTTTTTAGGTGGCTAGAGATGCTGTAGATTGTATCATTTATTATACTTAGTCAATAGTCCATAGGATGGGGCTACTGAAGTTTTCTAGACGGTTGTCCAATAAAATGGTCTTATGTAATATGAAATTTCCAGCTAATTGGGTATCTTTACATCGATAGCTAACAGTAATTTTTTTAGATTATATTTGGTAAATACTAAAAATACCTCCTAAAAATTCCAAGCAGGTGCTGCAATATTTCAGCCCCAGATTTCCAACAGCCCATCCAAATATCTTTCTACAAAGTAGTTGCTCCTATTTTTAAGTTGTAGATTCATTTTTTTACTATTTGACTATTAAGTTCAAAGGAGCCAGCCATGTATGAAAAATAGAAGCAGTAGCCCCCTCTAAATGAACTCTCTATTATGCAATATTTGTTATATAATTGTGACCGCATGCAAAAACTCCAGTGTGGGCCACATAAGTAATATTTGGTATTCTGTTGTCCACGGTGTTGTAGTGTAATGGTGAAGCAGTGCATTTTGTGAAAGAGTGACTCAAGTTCAAATCCTCACATCAACTTAAGGCAACCCATAACACATCCAAGAACCAGTCTGGGCCCAAATATATTCCACATTAACCAGAAAAAATATTTGTTATCCTATTAGAACCTAGAGTTCTGTGTATTTTTCCCCTTTATAATGTGTATGATATATTTTATCTAAAACCATAGAAGAAGCCATAAGCTCTGTGTTTCTTACCAGAAGAGTGTCATATTTGATGTCTTCGCTCCACGTTTCATAGATTGCAATAGAACAGTTATTATTGTTTGTCTCATTTAACTTTTTAATAAATAACAACTGTAGCTGGACATAAAATTCCAAAAGCCCCCAAGTTGCACGCTTTGGGTAAAGATTTATAGTCAATTCCCGGCATTTTATGCTTAAACTTGTTGAAGTTAGACAAAAACAGAAAATAAATTAATTTTACTATTTACCTTTTAAAACTAGTATCATCACCTTACTGTACAACGGCAACTGATGCAACATGACCTATGCACACAATGGTTGCCCTTGAATCTTTTATTCCTCCCACAGTTGCAGTGTTAGTAGGGCGCTTTCTCATCCAAGACCACATTGTATCTCTCTAGAAAAATCCTTCCCAAGTTCAACCTCCAGAGGGAGAGTAAAATCAAGTGTCTTTCTATAATGATACACAAAAAAATCAAGTGTCTTTCTATAATGATACACAAAAATCAAGTGTCTTTCTATAATGATGATACACCTAAAAACGAACTGAATCAATGCTGTATATAGGTGGAATAAAAGAAAACAAACAAACAAACAAAAGCAATGCATAGCCATGATGCTCAAAATGGAACAGCAAGCAAATAAAACAGCAACCAATACATCCCAAAAGATACCAAATGAATTTATAAACATTACCCCTTTGTTTTCTTTATTTCCCTAAAGCATGTCATCATGCTATTGAAAGTATTGAAACTACGTGCTAAAACAATTTAAGACGGCACTTATCTTAATCCCTCCTGACTCGCCTTCCCTGCATGAGCACTTTGGTTTCACCTGTGGTAGGGATAAAATGTGGCTATTCTTGGTATTGCTGTGAAGCTTTGAAACTATTTGTAGCTGTCAGCCCATGGTTTGTAGAATTATCTCTAATTAGGATTTTAATTTTTAACTAGTCTGAAATAGCAATAAATGAAAAATGTTAGTAGTCTTGCACTTCGATCCAAGAGAATGGTTTCAGATTTGAGTAACGCTCCCCGTATTTGGACTGTAAAGCTTTAACAACAATGATCCTTAATAGATCAGAGACGGGAAGTTTTATGTTTGTATAGTGCCTTGTGTTAGCTATACAGAATTAATAGAACCCTTACTCTACCAAAGATTATTGTCTTGAAGATAAAGAATCTTCAAAATGTTAATCCCAAAAAAAATCAACAGACTTGAAAATGCTAAGTTTCACTGAGCTATCATAACTCATAACTCTCTCTTGTCACATCAAGATCTTTGTTTACTAGAAAAACCCGGTCAGAACCCAATGTTTCTGGAAAACCTTGTTTTCCTTTACATCATTAGTACATATTTATCCATAGGAATTCCTAAGTTCCATATTTTATTACTCATATGATGTGACAATGGAGCTTATCTGTTCCAAGTTCTGTGTGAGGAGCTGAAACCAGACTCCCTGCTTTGCAGCCTTGTGTTTTTCCAATTTTGATTCCTCCCAAATTTTGATTTCTCCTTTGAAGCATTATAATTGAGTTTTAAAAAAACTACACAGCTCTGGCTTAAGTTGTATTAGCTGAGCTGAGATTTGATCTGATTGGCTGCTAAAACCCAATCTGGTTGCTTTTAGTTTTATGGTGAAGGTTTACGATATACAGAATATCCTTATAAATATTTGTACATATAAATGATTAATTTGAAATGTTTCTCATATATCCCTTAATAAACCTCAGTATATTCTAGAATTGGTCATGAGTTTGCAACTATATAGTACAAACTTTGAACTAGGCTGGGACCAAAACTAACCGATTTTATTTTTAAAAGAAAACTATGTTGGTTTCATTGTATTTTATTTCATAACTTTCATTAAAATTATTATTAATTTGAAATAATTTCTGTTTGATTGGTGCAGGTGGGTGAACAGGGTGTACAGATATCTGCGGGCCAAAAGCAGCGAATAGCGATAGCAAGGGCAATTCTAAAACATCCTCCAATCCTACTCTTAGACAAGGCCACCAGTGCATTAGATATAGAGTCAGAAAAAATAGTTCAGGAAGCTCTAGACAAGGCTTCCTAGGCCGCACAACAGTGGTGGTGGCACACCGTCTCTCCACCATTCGCAATGCAGATAAAATAGCAGTGGTTCAAAGTGGTGGGGTGATAGAAACTGGCAGACACGAAGAACTCATTGACAAGCCTAATGGAACCTATGCAGCTCTGGTACAATTGCAACAGGTGAGCTCAAAGAATGAACAAACACCAACCAGCAGTATTAGTATGAGTATTACTCCAGCTAGTATCTTATCTTCCAAGAGAAGCCAACATGGATCCCAGGGCAGATCAGATGGCAGTAGTTGGTCAAGACGTATATTTCCAGAGCAGGAAAACCTGGATGAAGAAGACAAAAATGAGACGGAAAACATGAAGAAAATAGTGCCTCCTACATTCAGGAGATTGTTGGCACTGAATGTTCCGGAATGGAAGCATGCTGTCTTGGGCTGTGTTGGGGCCACTGGGTATGGAGCTCTGCAGCCTGCCTATGCTTTTACATTGGGCTCTGTAATTAGCATACTGTTCTTGAAAGATGAGGACAAGATGAAGCAAAAGGTGAAGGTTTATTGCACTATTTTCGTATGTTTATCCATGTGGTCTTTTATGGTGAGTTTTCTTCAGCATTATAACTTCGCCGCCATGGGGGAGTTGCTGACCAGAAGGATTCGGCTCATGATGTTGCATAATATTCTTACTTTGGAAATCGGGTGGTTTGATCAAGACGAGAATTCAAGCGGAGCTCTATGTTCCAAGCTAGGAACAAATGCTAACATGGTAAGTAGTGCATTATAATTCTTTATACAATAAATTTATGTGGGTAAAGCTCTTGTCGTGATTAACAGAAAGTCATCTAGAACACGGTAGATTACACATGAGTGCATACAGTTTTTAATTTACAAATTTGTAACAATACAGATGTAAAAATTTGGGGTAGTAGCATAAGAGGGAGCTGGCATAAAAAGGAAAAAAAATGAGGAAAGGTTAGCAAATTCCCAAAAAAAGAGGAAAACCAGTCCTAGCACTTGACTTACCCTAAATTAAAATATGGGAAATACCCCTAATCTCTAATCTATGGTTGAAACCTAGAAAGAATATACATAATATATTCAGATTTACTAAATTAAACATTCATGTACAGATCTGAATAACAACAAATGATTAAGGCATTTGATCAATTAGGGCATATGTTAAATATGATAAAATGATAAATCACAAGAAGATAGTGCACTTAGCTTTCTCTGCACTTCAACAGCCACAGTTCATAAAATCATACTCAGCAATTAATCAGCAGCCCAAATTTTGATTCGGAAATTGGGAATCGGCAGTTTCTTGGAGATTTATCAGCATTACTCAGCAACTTTATCACTAGTTTAAATAAACATTTAAATTCATAAAATAAACTTATATTAAATGTAAATCATTATTAAATGACATGAGCATCCCAATAATCTAGACAGGCATGAGGGATTGGAATTAAGTGACTCGAGGAAGGCCATCATTCACAAACTAAGGAATGCATGTATTACAAATAATAATTAATGCTTGGATAAATAACAGTAATTATTTTTACAAACATTAATTATTTCCTCTATAGTGTATGTAAGGGATTCCCACCACATAATGTACTTGGAGATATCTACACAAGGAACTTCAATATATAATCCTGTCATTCGTCTTGATGATGGACTAGAAAGTGTTGATCGAAACATTGATTTTATTCTCTTCTCCAAGCAATTTTTCCCAAAGCTTGTTTATTATACATTATTAGTATCAAATAAGGTTATCAACTTATCACAGTGCTCCTCAAGGAGCTCAAACTCTTCAACAAAACAAGGTTCTGGAGCAATGTTGACTTTCCAAACACTTAGAAAGATAATGATTCATGAACAATGAAAATAAATTAAAATGATTGTGGTTTTGTAACTTGTTACTCCTGCAGGCTTTGCCACAGTATTCCTTGAAGGGAAAGCTTTATCTTTAAAACTCTAGCAAATTGGAAAAACTAACAGACTTGAAACCCTAACAAATAATCAACAATTTCACAGATAGAAAAAATGTAGATAAATGCTAAAAATGACATTTTTTCATTCATGGCATTGAATACAGTTTAATTACGATTTTTGGCAATGGAGTTGATGATGTCAGTGAGTAATGACGAAATTACTCGCCAATTGTCATTCCACGAATCGCAATTTTTGCAAAGATAAATCGTTTCAGGCTTGTATTGCAATTTATTGAAATTTATCACCAATTTTTGGCAATTTCTAAATCAAAGTCATCAACTAATCTAGACTTGAAACTAGGAGAAATAGGCAAGAATACTGATAAAGTCTATTCATCTCCGAAACTGGATGTCTATCCTAGGACAAAAACAGTAGGTAGAGACAAAATCGGCAGTCAATCCTGTCCTGAATCCAATGGTTTTGTCCTCTCTAAAAAGAATATTTATGGCTGTATGATCTCTTGTAAGTATTGAATATGAAGCTTTGTGTTCGATCCGGGATCTGAAAGATGCGCACAAGTTGTCAAAATCTGTCTTCTCTTCTTAAAATTCTAACTTCTTGAAAGTCCTATAAAAAGGGTTAGTGGTTGGGGTTGAAGCACCCCTACGCCACCTACATAGCAATATCTCAAGAGGGTGTTCTAGATGAGCTCTTGATAAGTGTCAAGTGAAACCAACTATGTGCCAAGTGAGGAAATGAATGGGCATAACTTGTATTTATATTGCCCCAAAGGTCATGTTTCATACTAAGGCCAACCTAAAGGAGGAAAGGCTGACTCATGGAAAGATTTCAGTTGAAAATTTGACCGCTAAAGGGCTAAGGGCAGAATCACTCAGCAGGGGTAAAATTGGCAGATAATTTTGCCCTTATTGAACGGTTTTGTTCAGTAGGTTTAAAAGTTGAATCGATGATATGGAGAAGGCTGTACAACAAACATACGGTGTCTATGACAAATACAAGTGTTCCTATAGGTGACTGAGCAGAAGGATGAGAAATTGGACCCATCACAAGCCTTTGGATAGGATAGAATAGTGAGTTTGAGCTTAGTTTATGCGCACAAGTCATGTATAAGGGATAAAGCAAAAATCAACATTGCCAAATGTCAAATGACCAAATTTAGGTGTCTACATTTGCCCCCCTTTAATATAGTAAATGAAATTCATTAGTTAAAGGAAATGCATACCTGAGTGTGTAGACACACTTCGCCTTTGCTCGAATGCTTGGGTGCTTGAATGGTTGCAAGATGTCCAAAGCAAAATGTGCAACACAACAGTGTAGTCAATGCCCATATTATGAAACTTGAAACTTTAACTTTGAAATTGAAATAGAGCAAGGAAGGAGTACACATGTATGTGTATAAACCATTTTTTCCCTCGTGAAAATCAAGACTTCACGGTGAAGAATTTGAAGTAGATTGTGCCCCATGGCTGAGGCACATGGAGAAGGAGATTTCTTGTCGAACTAAATGGAGAATTGGGGGTGATCAATCCCCAATTTGTAAAACCAAACTAGCCAATGAGGTTGGGGGTGCAGTAGACCCATGATTGAAAATAATACGCAACATATCACTCAAAAGGTGGAACCGCCATGGGTTCCTTAGGAATGATGCTAAAGCCGATGGTTTCGCTAAACCCAACGTACATCACTCTTTCCAACCAAATCACACCACAGCAAATGGATCTAGATTCAAAATTTGTATTATCAAAAAAGAATAAAGTATACTCATGCCCCACCATACTTGCAGTAATTTGATAACATCAAATTTTAAATAATCATTGAAGGGAAACAAAATACGCCCTATAATCGAGTTGAATCATGAACTAGCATCATGCCCTGCATTTGTAACAAAATGAAATGTAAATATATTGAATTTTGTGTCAATATGCCTGATTCAATCTGAACCATTGCATATTTTGTATTTTTCTGAAAAAAATCTAAAATTGACTATCCAAACTGTACAGGACAAAATAAGCGTTTGATTTTGTCCAAGCTCAATGGTTTTGTCCATTATTGATTTCTATATCTGAAACTATCTGTAATTTGTATCTTGTACTTGTACCTTTGTTCACTGTATTTTGTACCATATTCTGCCTTTGTCTGGAAGTGAACTTATGTTTCTATGATAAGCCCACTGAAAGCCCCCTCTTTTAAGGTGAGGGAGATATATTGTAGATCACTCATCTCAAAAGAAAGATGAATTGTACCATGTCACGCATACTATATAACACGTGTGAGAGAAGCAATAGATTGCCAAGTTGATATATAAATGTATAATCAACAATGTTGAGGGAGTGCATGATATATATCATGGCACCAAATGTAACAATCACAACAAGCACACAAACTCAACACGCAAAATTACACACAATGCCACATAGAAGGCCAAGAGGCTACACACAAGAGTGTTACACAAACAAACAAGGCCAAGGGCCATGAAAGGCTACTAAGGTCGCAAACAAGAGACACTAGTTTGTCCCACACAATCAAAGGCCAAGGGTTACACACAAGAGACAAGTAATAATGAATCCATTGTGCAAGAAAATAAACATCAACGAGAGGTGCATAGAACAAGAGACACTAGTCTATATCATCCATATATTTTAGTATCAAATCTTGGTAGAAGCATATCACAATGTAAGCCATGAACATGAGCAAGACGTGTTAGAAATAGAAAGAGTTATGAAATAGTATAGAAAGATATAACCTTGTATAGTGTGATATGTATAGAAATATGCCCCTAGTAAGGCAAGGCAAAAGGACAAGTCTAGCATCTGAAACCATATATGATCTTGTATGTCCTACATCATGCTTACATACCACATGAAACACGTGTATATAGAAAAATAGAGTATGCTATCTACCAAATCATGTGATAAATAACATATGTAAAGTAGAAAACAAGTAACTCAAGTCACCTTCAGGTCCTGATTTTTAATTTTTTGTTTATTTCATATGTTTTTGAATATTTTAATTTTTTTGTATTTTTGAAAATTATTTTTTTTAATGTTGTTGAAGAGTTGCTACCCAATGATCATATCAAGAGGATGGGGAGAACCAAGACGCATGCTTGTGTCAAAATACTAAAGGGGAACTCCTCTTAGCTAAAGAGTGCTAGATGTGTGGGTGGGAATTGGACAAGGAGTCAAGTGTTGTAGTGTAAGGATGCTTGTGCATAGGAGGATGTAAAGAATGTACAACTATAGAAAATTGTGTCACATTATAAGCTTACGTTGTAGGACACAACGATTTGCTTGAGATGTTGTTTTATAAGTCAATGAAGATGATTTTTGCGAACTATGTTGTGCTCATTCCGTAGCGGTGGTAATGTAGGAATGTCTACCACCGGAGTAGTACTACTTGAAGAGATAGATTTGTCATAGTTTCTATGGCCATTTTTGCACAAGGCTTGTTGTTTGAAAAGGGATAGATACCATAGGTAGCAAAGAGGGTATTCATAAGAGATGCCCAAAACCTTAATAACTTGATTGCAATACATATATTCCCGAGACATCAATATAGGTAGATGGAAAGGCACACAGCTTTTGAAGCCAAGGGCATCCTAACAACATGACATGTATCTCTAAACTTTAAATAACCAAAAATGGTGTGGCCAAAGTAGTTGAACCCACTTGAAGAAGTAACATGATGTGTCCCAATGCATTTTATGTGTGCTCGCTAAACCCTTTAACAGCTCGCGGTCTATTGTAGATGTTGCTTGCTCAAGATATCCCAAAGTAATAACCAATGCCATTGTACATACATTTTCACTTGAACCATTATCGACCATGACACTATGGATTGGTTGTTGATTTACATGAGCTCAATAAAGAGTGTGTGCCTATCTCAATTATCATCCACTATTTCATTGTCATCAAATGTAATCATGGGCCATGGAGATGGAGTGCTAGTGATTGTTCCAATAATACCATCAAGGGGATGACTATATGTAGTTAGAGGAGGTTGCACATTGTACAGATGATTTATCTCTAAAATTCCTTTGTTCTCTGCCATACCATGGTTGGGTAGTGGATCATTGAATATCTTTAGCTTTGCATTCTCATTTACTTGAGGTCTAGACTCTTCTTGAGAGCTGCTCAATTCAATGGTATGGTTATCAATGAGATATTGTATCACATGCTTAAGCTTAAAACATCAATTTGTAAAATCTCCGTCTGCGCTAATGATAATCACAATAGGCATTAGAATTGAAGAATCTAGTTTGAGGTTTGTTTGTATCAACCCTTATAGGGAGGGAGAGATACAAGGTTACACTCGAGCAATTTTTGAAGTATAACATGTGGTGGTGATAGCAATTGTGTGAATTGCCACATAGGAGGACCTTGTTGTAGCTTGTCATTGAAGCTTAATAGTTGGTTGTAATAAAGCATTGATTGTTACTTTTGCTTCATGCTTCCCTTTATTAGATTTGCATTTGTAGCTTGGTTTGCCTTGAAACTTAGCATTAGAGACGTAGTTGGTGCATTAGGTGCATACTTGAGCTTATTTAATGTCAAGAGCTTGAGTTCTCTTTCTTTAAGGGTGTGGCATAGCTCATCAAAGATTGGAATTTATCAAACATGATAAATTCTTGTGAGGGCACTACTAAGCTTTGTGTAAATAAATCTCAAGCATGCTACTAAACTTTGTATAAATAAATCTTGAAGCTCATTGTTTGCAAGTGAATTGTTCATCTTGGCAAGCATAGTGTTGTATCTCAACACAATCATTGATTGGCTCATTTGATTCCTATCGAGCTTTTCCACTTATGCGTAAGAGACTTTTTCATCGATGTAGATTGAAAAATGTGCTATGAATTGATTGGCCAAAGGATTGAATGTTGTCACTAATTGGAGAGAAAAGTCATAAAACCATTGTAAGGCATAATTCTTGAGACTTCTTGGAAATAGCTTAGTGAGAAGCTTATCATTGTAAGCATAGTCTACACACACCGCATGGAAAGATAGAAGATGTTGTTCAAGATCCCTTTACCTTCATACATTGGAAGTTTAGAAGCGAAAAATCTTATGGGTAAGGTATAGGATGCCACCTCAAGTGCCAATGGATTGTGAAGAGATGCGAATCCATGGCATGAAAATCTCTAGACACACCCTACTTTAATCGCAACACCCTAGCTTGCATCAAAACAATCTACTCAAGGAAGGTGTAGAAGATGATGTGGGTAAGGGCCCATGTGTATCCACGAGAGGTGATGGAATTGTAGTGTGAGTCGAAAGGGTATTGAAACTTACAGGGGGGACATTAGGTGCTCAAATACTAAATGTAGATATAGGCACAAAGGATGTGGCCATTTCTTCTTATCCTCTCTCGGCTATGAATAGTCATGTATCAATTTGATCACGATTAAGATTGAGATGTTTTGTAAACTCACACTCATCAATAGGATCAAACTCTTTTGAGGCAATAGTGGGAATAGTATCATCTCGACTAACTTCCCCTTAAGAAGGTTCAATAAGGACTATCATGATAACATCGTCATGAGGGTGTTTGAAAATAGCAGTGTCCACCTAAGACACATTTGTAGATCGGATAGATTTGAGCCACAATAGGAAATTTGTCCCAATAGCAAAGAATAGGCCAACAATAACAAGCATGGACGGCCAAACCCTAGAAGGAAGGTTGTTGAAGGTTGTGTTGAATCAAAATGCGATTTCACCAAA
This sequence comes from Taxus wallichiana var. yunnanensis, assembly GCA_018340775.1. Taxonomy (NCBI): domain Eukaryota; kingdom Viridiplantae; phylum Streptophyta; class Pinopsida; order Cupressales; family Taxaceae; genus Taxus; species Taxus wallichiana. The sequence continues at coordinate 179,624,564 of CM031236.1, read as the reverse complement.
TGATTACCCTAAATTAGAATATGGAAAATACCCTTAAACTCTAATTTACGATTGAAATCTATAAAGGATGTATGTTCAAATTTACTAAATTAAACATTCACAGATCTAAATAACAAGAAATGATTAATAAATTTGATTAATTACGAAACATGATTAATATAGTAAAATCACAAGAAGATAGTACACTTAGCTTTCTCTACACTTCAATGAATGACCTAGACTTGAAACTGGGAAATATCGACAAGAAAATTGATATAGTTGATTTGTCTCGTAAAGTGGATGTTTGTATGTCTTGAGACAAAATCAATAGGTAGGAATAGAATTTGCAATCAATCTTGTCCTAAATCCGACGGTTTTGTCCTCTGAAAAATAGATATGTGCCTATATGACCTCTTGCGATTGTTGACTATGTGGCACTTTGTGTGAAATCCTAGATCTGAAAGATGCACACAAGTTACTGAAATTAATCTTCTCTTCTTAAAACCCAAGCTTCTTGAAAGTCATGTAAAAAGGGGTTAGCGGTTTGGGTTGAAGCACCCCTACGACCCCATGTAGTTCTCCCACCTATTAGAAGTGCAATTGTGCTCCTTTCATCTAAATGTATACATCTAGAATTTGGTTCTTTGACATTTGATATTGATTGATTTGACTTAACTTTGAGTGCTCTTGACTTGATAAGACTTGTTCTTGACTTAGTTTAGAGGGTTTCGAGCTGCTCGCGGCTGCTCCTAGTGTATGCTCTTAATAAGGAAGAATAGTGCGCTTTGTTTGATGCTTGATAGATGTTGGATTGGGCTTCCCGCGAAAGAATCCAAACACTTCTCCTTCGTCGCTTCATTGGTGCAAGCAGTCTGTTCCCCATCACATCATTCTTACGGAGTTTGGGGCCCGTCCTTTCAGTGGAGACCATTTTTGATCTGGTTTCCTTCTTGCACCGTATCCGAAGCTTTGTTGACTCGATGGAGGGAGAGAGCAGTACCCGTATTTGGCATATTGTTCCTCGAGAGCATTGCCCTTTCTGATTCTTCAGGTTGTGCTCGTTGTTGGTACGCTGGGGTTTCTGCTCTCTTAGAGTCGGTGGGTATTAGGATGGATCATCTTCCTCCATTTCGATACCCCTGGATGCACCGGCACATCTTCTCCCTTCCAGACAAGAGTTGAACAGGATCATCAGAGAGGATATTTACAAACAGGATCATCATGGTGGGTTATGCCTGAAGATGACTTCTTACGGGAGCATTTCTTGGAGTTGAGTGATAGACTTATTATTTGTCCTCAATACACCCTTCACCATTGGATGCACGCTCTTTGTATCCCCTTGGGTCAATTCAAAGTGGGTTCTCATAGGCTTTGAAGTGAGACGGACCATCAGATCAATCGATCGGACAAGAATTGTCAGCTATGCAGTCTTCAAGAGGTCGAGACGAAGCACACTTCATCTTTCGTTGTCCCATCTACTACGAGATTAGGGGAGATTCCATTGTCTTTTCAGAGGACTGTGCACTTACTGACTTTTCAAATATGTCAATTAGAAGTGCCTGGCTTTATACATACAGGAGGCTCTTAGGCTTCGGAATCACACTATTCAAACACTTAACATAAGCAGACTCTCCCTAGAGGATCACTTCCTTCTTTCCAGCTCTACCCTGAGAGAGGCACTAAGCGCCAGATTGATACCAATACAAAGGCCACACACCAAATCAAGTATGGTTTAGGGGGTCCATTTATAACCCCCGATATCTCCCAGCACCATTATACCAATTCCAGTTCCAGAGGGTGGACTAGATCCACCAAGTCCTCGAGACATACCACTTTCGACAAACAACAACATAGGGGAGGTCTCGTCATCTCACCTCCTCTTCCTCTTCTTCAGATCATCACACTATTCAAGTTTCTTTTGGTCGGCCTTGGATGTTAGGAGAGATGGGTTTACCATTCCTGGATAGACATTCCCCATTGCTTCACCCGGTCTTCTTCCTTCTCTTCTTCTTCCCTTCTCATGTTTTGTACTTCTTTGGAAACCTTTTGGTTTCCCGCTTCGCTTTTGGTCTTTGACCTCTTCTCTTGCTTTGTACTTCTTTCGAAACCTTTTGGTTTCCCGCTTTGTATGGACACATTTGTACTCTACAGTCCCTTTGACCTACTTTTGTGGTCATTTGTTGGACATTAATATAATTATCTTATCTTATCTAAATGGGCTCTTGATAAGTGTCGGTGAAAGGCAAGCATAAGCCAAGTGAGGAAATGAATGGACTTAACTTGGATTTATATTGCTCCAAAAGTAATGTTTCGCACTAAGGCCAGCCTAAAGGGGAAAGGCCGACTCATGCAAAGATATTCATTTGAAAATTTGACTGCTAGAGGACTAAGGACACAACCGCTCAATAAGGGACAAAATTGGCGCTTGATTTTGTCCCTAATGGATGGTTTTGTCCTAAAGGGTTAAAATCTGAATTGATGATATGTAGAGGGTTGTACACAAGGCATAAGGTGTTTATGATAGATAGAAGTGTTCCTATAGGTGATTGAACGGCAGAATGAGAAACCAGACCTGTCGCAAGCCTTTGGATGGGGTAGGATAGTGGGATTGACTCCAGTTTATGCATACAAGTTGTGTATAAGGGATATAAGCCAAAATCAGCATTACCAAATGCCAAATGACCAAATTTGGGCGTCTACACACTCCAACTTTACCTTGTCACATAACATTAAACAAGCATTTTAATAGTGATAGGGTAGTTGCAGAAATGATTAAAACTACGGTAAAATTTACCCTTAAGGATTAAAGCAAGCTTGACATTTAACAAGTGTATGGATGTCATTGGCCTTTATAGTAGTTAATATATAGTCATCTTATAAATCTTACATGCAACTTAAAAATATAAGTGTTATCTTATATATTTCAAAATACAACTCATATATATACATTATTTATATAGAAGCAACTTATAATTTAGGCTACTTTTGTTGGACAAAGTGCAGATTAGTTGGCAATTGCCAAGTTGCATATGTTCTTTAATATTTTTGTAAATTTTACCAGTTTCCTCTAAAGAAAATTTGTGAATTGATCGTCCTAAGAAGCTGGAAGGAGATAAAAGACATGACAGCAATAATATAAACTTGATTTTATTCCTCCACTAATTATTTTGATTTTCACAATCAAAACCGAACATCGTTATTTGCACTGTCACCTAAAATTTCTGCTACTTTCATGATTGAACGCCAACCCCAAGCCTGGTTTGAATGTTTGAATAAGACTAGTATGGTTGACAGGTAACTTCATTGACTATATGATAAGAAATTAGATCCAAACTAAACAATTTGTAGTTGTCTATACATTTCTTACCAATATTTTTTGAGATTAAATGTTGATTTGGAACACTAGATTGCAATTTTTGAAACCTTGATCAAGCCACAGCGAGGTTGGATTGGTTCATGATGGCTTTTAAAAATAAAAGCATGGTGGGGTAGTAGCATAAGAGAACCAAAAACAAGGGTTGGGGTAGTGGCATAAAAGGAATACAAGAAATAAGAGGAAATACAGTTCTATCACTCCACCCTTATCTTGTCACGTAACACTAAACAAACATTTTCATAGTGATAGGTCAGTTGCATAAATGATAAATGATTAAAACTGTGATAAAAGTTACCCTTGAGGATTGAAATTTGACAAGTGTATGGACGTCATTGGTCTTTATGGTAGTCCATATACAACCATTGTATAATCTTACATGCACCTTAAACAAATGTGTTCTCTTATATATTTCAACATACAACTCATATATGTATACATAAACAACTTATAATTTAGGCCTAAGTCACAAGGTTTGAGTTCAAGTTCATGTTCAATAGGAAAAAGTTCAGGAAAAAAACCATCTTTAAGTTCAAACAAAAGAATTTTTTATCATTTTATTTTCTATAAAAATACATGAATATGTGAGAGGGTCAAAGTGAAGAGAGTTTTCTATCCTTTGATTTCAACCAATATATGTATATACACACATTTAGTAAATAATGTAAAAGTATGTCAAAAAATTCCCATGTAAATATAATGGATAAAGTTCGAGTTCATATTTGAGGAGGATAAAATTTGGTGAAGTTCAAACTTTTTTGATAAAATTCAACATGCCTTGTGACAAAGAATTCTAGGCTACTTTTGTTGGACACAATGCGTATGGTTGGTGTTGTCCAATTTTACACCCCTTGCAAATTGGCCAACTTGAAACTATGGACTAAGGCAATATAATGGAGCCTCGGAGAACAAACTAGAAATAACATGTAAATTTCATGATTTGGGGCAAGTGCAATTATTCCAGGGCATCCCTCTCCCTCTTTGCAAATCTTAAAAGTCCAAACACTTACAAAAATTCATCGAAATTGGGAAAATCCAAGCAAAATCAGTCAAATCAGGGCACTGGGAGGAACAAGAGGAACAATACCTTCGTTCCTCTTGTTCCCCACATTACCACATCGGCCGCAAAAGAAATTTGGGAAACAAGCAGATCATGGCGGATGAATCGGATCTTTTGAGCATAAGTGAAACAATTCCTTCGGTCCAGTGTTCCCCACATCGTTGATCCGAACACATTAAAGGTGAATGGAAGGACAAAGCATGTAGTGTGGATAAAGCAAGCCCCGACGAACCAATTTTGTCGAGTCGTCAATTCTCGATCAGCCGATTAATGGAGCAAGGGAACAGAGCAGAGAAGGAGGATTGCGGATGAAGCGGATAAAGCGGGCACCGGGAACGACGAATGCAGGTTTCCACGCCCACCTATTCCACGCATCATTGATCGAACCGATCAAAGGGGGAGCACTGAAACAATGCAGCAATGCGGATATGACGGGTCCCATGAGCACTAATGGAGCAGTTCCACCTTTCCTCCTATTCCCCGATCGGTCGAACCGTCCGCACTTGGAACAAATGGATTAATGCGGATTGTAGCATCGCACGTGGAACTCCGTCGAGCTCCCGAGCTCTAGAACTTTCGAGGGCCATATCTTTCGCCCTATTACTCCATATTTCACAAACTTGGTATCGTTCGAAAGCTCTCATCATGTACTACACCACAAAAACTAGATTTCTTAAATTAGGTAAGGTTAGGTGAGTGAAAAAGAGAATACAGTCCAGCATTAAAAGATACAGTTCCAAGTAGCTCAACTACTACATTTGATGAGGTATGGTGCCCATTCCTTCTCCTACAAGCAAAGTATCATGGGGAATGGTCTTGGAAGGGTGCCCATGCCTATTTTCAGACATTCAATGCATGTTGTTGGTGGTTGGAAGCAAGAATTTGAATTTCCCTCTCTTTTCCCTCCTCTCTCTCTCCCATTTTCTATATATTGTAAAAGGATGCTCATTTGTAAAGGTTGGACCCTCTTGTAATGCTAGTGCATCCTTCTACAAGTGTTGCATGTATATTTTGAGTTATAGGCCTCAGATTTGGACATTTACATGGTGATTCTTGCCTTCCTCCTTCATTGTAATGGACTGTGCATCTATTTGAAGCAATAAAATTCATGTTTTGTGGCTATTATCTGCCCTAGCTTGTGTTTATTGCATTATCTTGCCTCTCTATTGCATTTTTGGTGTATTGTGCATGTTTATTCTTATCTTGCAGGGTTTATTTCTGTTGTGCTCCATGGAAATCAGAGTTTGAATGTTGTCTTGGACTGTGGTACTCATTTTTGCCCTCTCTTCCTTCATTTTCCTCTCATTTCCACTCATCTGAGAGTGTCTTTCCCCTCTTCTTGGTGCTATCACCTTTGTTAGCTTAGGATTTTCCCTTTTATGCATATTTCTCTCCCCTTGGTCCCTTAGATTGTTAGAGTAGGATTAAATAGTTGCATTTCCTTCCTTAGGAGTAGTTTAGCATTAGGAATAGGTAGAGGAACCAGCCTTCTCTAGAGGTTTGTCTCAAGTAGCAAGTCCCACAACTTGGAGACAATCCCATGTTACCCAAAAACATTGATTGCTCATCCATCCATTCATGACAAATCAAAGGGTGTTGTTTTTTGGCGATAACAGTTGGCAATTGCCAAGATGCATGTATTCTAATATTTTTGTAAATTTTGCCGGTTTCCTCTAGAGAAAAACTTAGAAATAGATCGTCTTAAGGAGCTAGAGGGAGGGAGGCAGATAAATGAGAGCATTAATGCAAGTTTTATTTTTTATCCCTCCACTAATTATTTTGACTTGCATTATAAAAACCTGAACATCTTTATTGGGAACGTCACCTAAAATTTCCGCTACTTATATGGTTGAATGAAAAATCCAACCATGGTTTGGATGCTTGAATGAGACTATTACAGTTAACGGGTAGCTTCATCGACTATGTGATTAGAAATTAAATCCAAACTAAACAATTTGTAGTTGTATTATGTATATATAGATGCAATATTTTTTAGATTGAATATTGATTTGGAACATTGGATTGCAATTTTCAACACAGCACTCAAACCAAAGTGGCGTTGGATTGGTTCATGATGGCTCTTGAAAACAAGCCACATCAAGTAGTCGGGTTATTTTAATTCTCAAACATAAATCTTGTTGATACTATGGCCTACTTGGACAAACACCAACATTGGCTGCATACCATGATGAAAATTTTAATCTACATTTGCCATTCAATCTACAACTGAATTTCTTTCCCATTTCATAGACTTTCAGGCTGTGCCTAGAATTGTAGATTGCAATTTCAACTCAGCCCTTCAAGCCACAAATATATTGAATTCGTAATCAAACTACACTCTAGTTGTGATGCCATACTTCAAAATTTAAAATTATCTAGGATTCAAACCCAGGACCTACTCCCCATATGTGAGGTTTATGATTGTATCATTAAGATATTTGCCCATTAATTTGAACAAGTAGATTGAAATTTCCAATAGAAAGCAGAGCACAATGCAATATATTGCATCTTTTCAATTATGTTTTTATTCTTATTTCATGAATTTTGAATTATGTTTTTACTTGTAGATATGGTCTTCAGAACCATTTTTGTAACTAACAAATATGTAGAGAGGCAAACATTCCTCTATCTCAATGACATTTCATCCTTTTCTTTCAATGTGTGCAAAACTTAAGAAAAATATAATGACCGAAATGGAATGGCTGCAGGATGCTCAAAACAATCAACTCAACAAGATACACCTGTGTTTTAGAGAGAAAGCTTGACTACAAATTATATAGAGTAACTATATTGAGTTCTTTCAGACAAATGTTATATTAATAAAATGGTTTTATACTCAAAACTCAAAAAATTAGTCATATTTGTGTCTACTTTTGTGTTTGTAGGTGAGATCTCTGGTTGCTGATCGAGTATCTTTGTTAACTGAAGCTGTGTCTGGAGTGGGCATTGCCTGTGTACTCAGTCTTTTTATAGCATGGCGCCTGGCTCTTGTAATGATTGCAATGCAACCTCTTATAATCACATGCTACTACACCAAAAATGTTCTTCTCCGCAACATTTCCAAAAAGTCAATCAAAGCCCAAGAGCAAGGCTGCCAGATAGCTTCAGAATCAGTGGTAAACCACAGAACCATAACTGCTCTCTGTTCACAGGACAGAATTCTCCGATTATTTGATTCCACACAAGAAGGCCCTCACAAGGAAATCAATAGGGAATCATGGTATGCAGGATTGGGCTTGGCGACCTCTCAGGCTCTAACTATATTGATTTGGGCAATGGATTTTTGGTATGGGGGCAAGTTGGTTCACCAAGGAATTATAACAAGCGAGGACCTGTTAAGAACTCTTTTAATTTTGATAAGGTCGGGAGAATAATAGCAGATCTAGGAAGCGTGACTTCTGACCTTGCCAAGGGAGCTGATACTGTAGAGTCTGTGTTTACAATTCTGGACAAAAAAACACTCATATGCCCTGATGACCCGGAGGGGATTAAGCCTCAGATATTGGAGGGTAATGTGGACATGGAAAACGTGGATTTCGCTTATCCCGCTCGTCCTAATATCACTATTTTCCAAAACTTTTGCCTGAGAGTTAAGGCCGGAAGTAGCATGGCTCTGGTAGGACAGAGTGGATGTGGAAAGTCTACTATTATTGGATTGATTGAGAGGTTCTATGATCCACTGAAAGGAAGGGTGAGAATAGATGGGAAAGACATCAGGAGCTTCAATCTGAGGACTCTACGACAACATATAACTCTGGTTGGGCAGGAGCCTACATTATTTGTGGGCAGTATTCGAGAAAACATTGCATATGGTAAAGAGGACGTAACTGAAGCAGAGGTGATTGAAGCTGCCAAGGCTGCAAATGCCCATCAATTCATCTCGTACGTGGAGTTCTTCAGCTGTTAGTTTGATTTGCTTTAATTGATTTGTAAACCTATGAATTAAAAACTTTTGTAAGACTAACATATAGAAGAACAAAGAACAATGACTTGGCCTTTTTAATATGGATTAACATTAACAAATAAAATGATTTGAGTCTGGGCCAGATTGACTGGTTGGAACAGGGTGTCAACTGGGGAAAAGTTCTGAAATCGAGACCCAGAGGGTGTGTACAGGCATATGTCAACTCCCAGAGAACCAGACATCCCTCCCTTAACAAATAGCTCCTCATTCACCCTCAGTATAATTAAAGGGAAGGTACCTACAGTGAGATTATAAAAATATATATAGAACTACATCCCTACGAAATTCTATATGTTAACCTATAATTCAATGTCAGAGATACCTATGTTTCAATATATCCTTTAGGTAAATATCTAGCATTGTAGAGGCACGATAGTGTGCTTAATCAAACATTTCAATAATACTGTTTGATGATTTGAGCTTAGCTTGAAGACAATTTAGATGGTTCTTCTGTATGTATGTATTTTCTCAAAGGTATTGTTTTTCCTTTTTAGACACAGTTCGCATTCACAGAATCTCATCCTCATAAGGTGCTTTTCATAGTTTGGATACTAACTTCATTTTTAGCAAATCTAGGAGGATTATTGATTCTTTGGGAAACTAAACTCCAATTCTCCACTTCTCTTGGTACCACCTCCAGCTACAGGTTGCAAACATTGCATGATAGTAATATATTCATGTTCATCCATGTATCTTGATAAAATACATTGAGAAATGGCATGAGTGCTTTTCCTGGGATCGAAGCATGCATGTTTCAGCAAGGGGTACCATGACATCAGATGCTCCTTTAATTCTATTTTTTATGATAAAACTGTGGGGCAATTTTTCTTCATATATTCTCCTTAGAGACATAATCAGTACAAAAGACAGCCATATAAAACAACTGGCTCTGCCAATATTCTAATCCAACTCCATATTTATGTCCTAATCAGTAATCTATCTAGCTAAATAGTTCCATATTTATGTACTGAATGATAATCTATCTTCTTTGTTGGTGCAGGTGTTTAAAGGATGGATATGATACAAACACAGGGAGAAGGGCGTGCAGATATCAGGAGGACAGAAGCAGAGAATTGCCATAGCCAGGGCAATCATAAAGAATCCAAGTATCCTGCTTTTAGATGAGGCCACTAGTGCATTGGATTCCCAGTCTGAGAAGGTGGTTCAAGAGGCATTAGATAGAGTCATGGTAGGACGAACAAGTGTCATCGTAGCTCATAGGTTGAATACCATCCAGAATTCTGATTGCATAGTAGTTATTGAGAAGGGGAGAATTGTCGAGCAAGGAAGTCATTCTCAATTGCTAAGTAAAGGCAATGGAGGTGCTTATTTTTCTCTTGTGAAGCTTCAACAAAAAATCACCCTCCCTCACCCTGATTCTCCTCATTGTAAAATTTTGTTTCAGTTGGCAATAAAGAAAGTGGTAATGGAACTAAATTTCGCTTGTGAATTAAAGCCCGCTATGTTGGATGAGCACAAGGCATTTGTGTCAATTCACTGCACTGTGCTTATGATACACATTTTGTCATTCACATCCACTATATCTAGATATGAATTTTCTCCTCGAAGAGGCACCTGTATGAACTGATTGGAAATCCTCACATTGAACTCCGTCATTCAGAGACGTTTGTCTTTAATATGAAGATTTCCCAGCTGTCTTACGTACGGTTCAGGCAGATTGCACAGTTCATTAAGACCGAACTCTTAAATCCAGTCCACTGAAGACAGAGTAGCCTTCTTCCAGTTGACCAGATGCCACCTATTTTTGTTTTGTGTACCCTCCCAAAGAAAGGACTGCATTGATTTCTCAGGCATGTATAAAATAAAGTAAGCATAAATGTGTAACCTAGAAGAGCTTGAAAGACAAATTTTAATTTGACTATTGTGCTTGCTTTAGTAAGGTATCAATTGGCTTGAGTTTGCAGTTTTTAAGCATTTTTTTACAAATAATTCAATCCCAATCTAGTCTGTGATTCATATTTTGTGGTAGTGTAGTTCCCTAATAAACAGACTCTAATTAAGTCACCTTGGCCTAGACCTCATCATTCCCCTGTATTTTGGTGGTTGTAAAGCATACAAAAATATGGTTTCTTGTTTTTGTTTGGTGATTTATATTTCCAAAGCTTGCTTTGTTATAATCTCCCTTTGGATTTGATATATTGTAATATACAATGTAGTATGCATAGGCAACTATCATGATAGGGATGCCCTTCTTTTTAACATTGCTTAATAGGATTACAAAACGAGAATCTTCCAGCCATATGAAATCAAACTACTGAACATGATGAGTGAAGTCTAACAAGATGGGAAGATGATCAGAGCCTGGTCAAATGAGAATCTAAGAGTGGATTATGAGTAATCCAGGTGGCAGTTCAGGACAGTATTTTGGGAAGAAGACCAAAAACTCTAGTATATCACTAGTACATCACCTTGTTGGGTTCATAACTCCTTGACCTTTACTCAGAATTTAAAACTGCACTATGTGTTGGAAAACTCATAAAACAAACTAGTTTAGATGTTGATAAAGATTATGCCATTGGCAACTCTTTGCGAAGCTTGCAAGGCCAAATTGCACTCCGAAGGGCCTCAAAATCACAAAATACAAAAACATAGAAAAAATGTGTTTAAATGAGTTTTGGATAAGGACAGAACCTCTCGGCTTCTTGGGGAAACACTTGTCATATGACTTTCAGGATTCCAAATTGAACTCATTCCAAATTGAACTCATTCATTTTCTATTTTTAGATTTTTCATTTCCTACCAAAAATAGATATAAAATAAAAGGCATCCGAACACAAGATTCAGGATTGTCTAGCTTCTCACCTCTTCTCAGAGAGTCCTACCTTTCTTGTATACTCCTCTGAGCTCCAATATAGCTTTACTTACATTGCAGTATATTATTATTTGTTGTGTCCACTTCCTTTGGTTCGTTACCATCACAAGTACAACACACTAATTTTCTGCACATTAATGTGTTGTCCACCGAATTCCCAATCAAATCCGAACCAATGAGAAAATTTCAGAACAGGAATGCACTAATAAGAAATGTGGCAACACTCTCAGCTATAAAAACATTGCCTAAGTTTCTGTCCATTAGGTACATATTTTTGTTGCTCTTAAGTAAACGATTTATTTTTTGTTTAGTAAAACTTGTCCATGTAAGGGCTTACTAGAATCAACTTCAAGATACATTGGTGCAGTAAGAATGTAACATACCCTTTGGAAATGGCAACTACAACTCCAGTAGCATTGGCGGCTCCTTGCCTATGTCTTCAGATTTCCAAAGATAAAGAGTATGTCCTTATTCAGATTGAGATGCACATAAGGTCTTAAGGGTTCAGTGAAGACGCGGCTCCAGTACCTTTGTACAAATAAGGTTCCCCTTCCAAGACTTTTTGTCGAATCAGCCATATCCGGTGTAAATTGCGGTGAAGAAACCTTTAGCTCCTGTTTTGAGATCTATATTTATACCCTAAACAAGGATAAGGCCGCAGATCGACAATTAAAGAAAGAGGCCACTAATATCTCTGTAAAACATTTCCGTCAAGCGCTCCATCAGTCTGGAAGATCCGGATAACGATGCTCCCAACTGGATAGACGCATACCACTGGATATTCATAAGCTCGAACTTCATCGAAATTTGCAAAAATTTCTACAGTGATTTCGCTGTGAGTGAGAGATCCACTCTCTTTCCATCGACATATACCTACTGTATTTAGAAGCGAATTTGCTCCTCGAAGAGGCACTTGCATGAGCTGATTGGACATTGATTGGTGCATGTGTAACAGTTTGTCGCTCTTTTAAGTGCTTAATTTGGTCGCACATTTTATTGATCTTGATCTTTTATCTCTCATTCTCGTCACTCTCTCATACGGATCCTTGTTGTTTCCAGAGCCATCTATCCTCGCAACACGATCGCATGACCCCTATGGGTTAGACCATAAGTTGTTATACATGCAATGCCCATATGTGGGACCCAGTTTTCCAGATGTGGCATCTAGTTAGCCTAGCCCAGTCTTACCTGCCAAGACATTCTAGATCACAAGGCAAAGAAAGGCGGAGGAAAGGATGACAAAAGGTGGTGTGCATTTAAGAGGTGTAATGCATTGCTTTGGTTTCCGTTGCCTTACGCAATCGCTAAACTCATCATTTCGATTAGTCACTAAGCTTAAACGCCAAAACATTAAGCACCAAAATACTTGCAATTTTTCTATGAAGCTCCATACGCCATTTTTTGTCAAAGCAAGGTCCTCAACTGAATACCAACGCAAGAGAATTGAGAGGGAGAGGAGTTGCAGAGCTACAAGGTGTATATTCAGAGTATTTATTGAAGAATGAAATGAATAAGTGCATATGTTGATATGATTTATATGATTCCTGAGTTTTTTTAACATCATATGAGATCTATGGAGATAGATAAACCTGATTATGTAGATAAATGTTGATAATGTTGTGAGCTTGTCTCAATGTGAACCTAAAATTGAAAGCTACTTAGCCATGACTTTTATAAAATCTTAAAAAACGACTCACAAAATTATATAGCAATTCATGTTTTTAGGAAAGGTTCCATATAAATTTTAAAGCTAATAAGAGTACATTAGTAATGGACTGTAAAAACCATAACAAGATAATATGGTGGACATGGATGCACCTTCTAAATAAAAACATAAAGTAAAAAGGAGATAAAACATAAGATACAATGACTAATATGTTGAGACCTTTGCTTGAAAAGTTATGAATGGTGAGTAGGACAATGGCTCGACTAATTCCATTTAAGTTATGAATAGTTGAACAATAAAACGAAGTGAAATATTTTGAAGACTTCAAAATATATTGGACACCTGGTTACAAAATTCTTCTCTGATTTTAGTTCTTGTCTACAAAATATTACATTAAGTGTTGATGTGAAGAAAGTGCTTTGAATCTGAGCAATGATAAAAAAAAAAATTACTTGAAGATATTTGTATTCCTTCAATTCGATTATCCCAAGCATTGATGTATCCAAATATTTTACCAACTTCCTAAAAAATTATCATAATCCCTCCAAATTTTTAATCGTGTTTCCTAAATGTCTATGCCTATTTTTAAAATTTTCAAATCAAGAATTGCATCCCTCACACTCTTGTTGTTAAACCCAACATGAACCGAAATAATAGAAAGTGTAAAAGACCTATTAGTTTGAGAAGTTATACATGTCATTCAAGATCTTCAAAAGTTCTTATGAACCTCGCTTGGAATGTTTATCCTTATTTTTAAAAATTTAATCAAAATTTATTTAGGAGTATTGTTAGGCAATGTACATTTTTTTAGTTGCATCTATCATATCCAGATTCCGTTTTAAATTTTTTGATGGGAAAACCATGATTTTACATAGACATATGACATCTCTACCCCATGATAGAATAAAGATTACATATAGTAGATGTACACATGCCGAGTAAGTGTATATATATAGTCAAATATGCACAAAAATGACAACCTGTGTATACCACATAATTTCACTACTAGTATCATATTAGGGTGTTGGCGTCGTTTGTCAAATACGCACAAAAATGACATCTTGTGTATACCATAGAATTTCACTGCTATTATCATATTAGGGTGTTGGCATCATTTGTCACATACACACAAAAATGACAACCTATGTATACCACATAATTTCACTGCTAGTATCATATTAGGGTGTTGGCATCATTTTTCAAATACACACAAAAAAGACAATTATATATACCACAATATTTCACTATTAGTATCATATTAGGGTGTTGGCGTCGTTTGTCACATACGCACAAAAATGACAACATGTGTATACCACATAATTTCACTACTAGTATCATATTAGGGTGTTGATGTCGTTTTTCACATACGCACAAAAATGACAAACCTATGTATACCACAACATTTCACTACTAATATCATATTAAGGTGTTGGCATCATTTGTCACATATGCACGAAAATGACAGCTTATGTATACCACGAGCATTTCATCATAGTATCATATTAAGGTGTTGGCGTCATTTGTCGAATATGCACAAAAAGACAAAGATGTGTATACCACAAAATTGCACTACTAATATCTTATCATGCGGTCTTGGCGTTGTTTGTCACATACACACAAAAATGACAACCTGTGTATACCATAGAATTTCACTCCTAGTATCATATTAGGGTGTTGGCGTCATTTGTCACATACGCACAAAAATGATAGCTTGTGTGTACCACAAAATTTCACTATTAGTATCATACTTGGGTGTTGGCGTCGTTTTCACATACACACAAAAATAACAATTTGTGTATACCACAAAATTTCATTGCAAGTATCATATTAGGGTGTTGGCGTCGTTTGTCTAATACACATAAAAATGGCATCATGTGTATACCACTAAATTTCGCTACTAGTGTCATATTAGGGTGTTGGCATCATTTGTCATATACGCACAAAAATGATAGCCTATGTATACCACAAAATTTCACTGCTAGTATCATATTAGGGTGTTGGCGTTGTTTGTCACATACGCATAAAAATGACAACTTATGTATACCACAAAATTTCACTACTAGTATCATATAGTGGTGTTGGCATTGTTTGTCACATACACACAAAAAATGACAGCTTGTGTATACCACAGAATTTCACTCCTAGTATCATATTAGGGTGTTGGCGTCATTTGTCACATATGCACAAAAATGACAGTCTGTGTATATACAAAAATTTCACTCCTAGTGTCATATTAGGGTGTTGGCATCATTTGTCGAATACGCACAAAAATACAAAGATGTGTATACCATAAAATTTCACTACTAGTATCCTATTAGGGTGTTGGCATCGTTTGTCACATATGCACAAAAATGATAGTCCTGTGTATACCACATAATTTCACTACTAGTATCCTATTACGGTGTTGGTGTCGTTTGTCAAATATGCACAAAAAGACAACATGTGTATACCATGGAATTTCACCACTAGTATCCTATTAGGGTGTTGGCATCGTTTGTCACATACGCACAAAAATGACCACTGTGTATATCGTTGTTTGTCACATACACACAAAAATGACAACTTGTGTATACCATAGAATATGTGTTTAGAATATTTTCATTACTAGTATCATATTAGCATGTTTTTTGTTTACAAAAAAATAGTTTGTATATCATTCCATGCAAGTTTGTTTACAAATATCTTAAGAGCATAATACTTATGTTTTGTTTGTCATATTTCATCATATATTGATATGTTCAATACCATGCTTATTGTTTATATGTTTTTATTTACATGATTTTGTTTAGGATGCCACGAAAGACAAAGTACAAACAATTGCTTTCCCTAGATGTTTAAGACATGGGAAATGGGAAATCTCATTTTTCACAAGACGATCTTGAATGGACACCGATTGGCAAAGATAATGATCATATGGATCTTTGTGCGGTGATCCCTCTAGCATTGATCAATGCCTTTATTAAAGGGGAAGGCCTTCTCGATAACACCGAGACGACATTCATATGCAAGCAGAAAAGGATATCCATGGATACGGTGGAATACAGAGCACCACATGCTACCATTATGTATTGCAGTTTGTTTATATTAACTTTATGTTTGGTACACCTTAGCAATAGTGTTCACATATGTTAGTGCTACGTTTTTCATATTCCATACCTAATATCAGTTTGTATTTCCTTTTGTTTCAGCTACTGGTGTGCTTATGGCCCTGATGACAAGAGGAACAAACCACCTACTAGTGAAAGAATAAGGAGGTTTCAAAAAAAAACGTGGATGTCAGTGTCATTTCAATGTGAGGGTTATGTTTGGTAGACCATATATGGCACATATCATATACAATGATATGTATCATTTTGATATGAACGATGAGTTTTGCCATGGTGCAAAGGACACAAGATGAATCCACGAAGTGGGTTTCACTCCTAATTTATCAGTTGAATGCAAACAATACATTGAATCTCTTTTGCTTGTTGGTATATATGTTGACACCATTATCAAAAGGCACTACACGGATCTGGAGTTGGTGAGGATTGTCAACAAAAGGGATGAGTGCATAACCAAGAAATATGTGTTGAATGCATGGAGGAGGGTGAAGTGCATTAGATCCCAAAAGCACCAACACGACAACACTAGTATCAACTTGTGGCATGTCGCAAAGAGGGATATATTTTTCTATTATCAGAGGTCATGTGGGACTGACGTGCCTTTCATTATGGGCCTTCAAACACCATGGATGCTTGAAATGATGGTTCATCATTCCCACAACTCCATCATTGTAATGGATTCAACGTTCTCAACTAATAAATATGGGGTAAGGACATTGTTATCTCATTTCCAAGCATATTTGATATTTTGGTTATACTTGTTTATGTCATTCTCATTCTAACCATATTTTCATGTACACATTTGCCTCAGTACCAATTATACACACTTCTTTTTTTGTGAAGCAAGAGGTTGGGGTTCCCATTGCATGGGTAGTTTCATCTCGTAATAAAGTGGACGACATATATGTATGGCTTGTTGAAGTCTACACAAGGGGGAAAAGGAAAAGATGGATTGACATGTCAATGCATTCATTACAGATGATGTGGCTTTTGAAATACAAGATATAAGGTGATTTAATAAAATATGAATATTAAATCTAATTTCAGAGTCACAATAATGATATACAACAATACAAATGCTAAGCACTCTAAAGATGCAACCGTATAAACAAATAAGAGAGATAGGGCACTTGATTTTCATTTATCTTGAAGTATGTCTGAACTGGAACAACTGATGAACAAGTTGGGAAAAGTGTTGAAATGCTCGATATAAATTTAGGAACTTGCAGCCGATCAGCTTAGAGAAGGGCGCATGGGCACCGAGACCTTCAGAGGTGTATGTGACTACATGGAGAGTCAAAATCTGATTTTCTTTGTGTCACTAAGGTTTTTTATCCTTCGTTGTTGGTCACATGTATGTCGATGGATGATCACCAAATTTGTTGGTAACCTGCAAAACAAGTGATATCCTGTAAAACCCCCAAACTACATCAAATCCTAAAAATAAAGATTCAAATGGAGAGTCGATCGACCCAAAGTGGTCACCCGACAGAGTGAACTTACGGCCGAGCATTGCACTACATCTCAGACTCCATGTAGTTCTATGTGCTTGTGTGTGAAATCGTGTCCTTAGGTTTCCCTTGCACTAATGACACCAAGATAATGGGCTATAGCTAGATAAAATGCAAATGTGTGGGATGGAATTTAGAACTTCCCTTCCTATGTAGTGTATGCAAAGTAATGTCCCAAAAATGTAGTCCCTTTGATAATATGTAGATAAGATAGCCCTTTATAATTACTCACCATTATAATGGTATGTATGTTGTGTATATATAAGGATCTCTTGCTTGAATTTTGACACTAATGACATGAAATGCCAACTAGGACCTTAGGATAGGAGTAATAAAATCGAAAAGGCTGACCAAAAATGTCAAAAATGTGAACAAAAACAAAGAGGACATGAGCACCCAAGGTGGACAGGAGCACTTGGCGTTGGTGTCCTAGGATAACTAACGACAAATGTGAGAAGACTGACAGACATAGGGATACATGTGACTTGACCAAAACTGGGTATAGAAGTGACAGATGTGAGAGATAAAGATAATAGAAAAATCAAAGCAAGTGGATGGACTAGGAAGTGTGTCATAATGAATACTTTTCTTACTTAAGATCCATACATATAACAACATACTTGGTGGTATAGTAAAATAGTAATATGTGTGATTTTGTGTCTACATTTTCCCCCTTTATGTTATTTGAATGAAATTCAAGTAGTGTAAAAGTAAGGAACATACCAGTGAGAAGTCCGAAGAAGCATTGTTGCAGAGAGTATGTAGAGAATATAAGAACATATAGTGTGGTGAACCATGGATCAACGTGTCGATCCATGTGGCATAAAAAGAGATGGTGAATCGTTATACGAGCACTTAGAGAAAATTATGATTTGATTTGAATGATTTGGAGATTTCAAATTGTTTCCAAATGGAGATTCAAGGGGTAGGGAGTGATCAGTTCCCAAATCGATTTTGTATGTTTAAAAATCAAGGATTTGGGCATCCTACCACTAGAGGAAGAGTGTTAGGGAGAGAGGTATATTTTTACCCTCCAACTATGACTACATCCTCAAAAGGTCCAACCACTGTAGACGGATAAAGACCAAATTTATTTCCATTTTGATCCATTTCAATCCATGTTTAGTTATGTGTTGAATAACCCATATAGGAGAAATATAGGAAAGGCAATGACGTCTCATTGCCCCCACTCCACGGGTGTCGCGATATGTATAGTTTTAGATGGCTTCCATGTTAGGTCATCTAGAAGCGATGTAAAAATGATTCCCATGTTAGGTCATCTGGGAAAGTAGTGATGTAACTCCCAAGTTAGGTCATTTGGGAGAGATAATGAAGTGATGTTGTACAATCGATTAACTTGATTCGAATATTGAATGATTGTTTTGAAATTGAATGTATGTGATAGATTACTCATGGTGAGATTTTCACTTTTTCCCCATATTAGGTCATTAGGGGAATAGATAGAAAGTAGTAGAAAATGTTGAATGTTGTATGAGAAAATTTTTGATAACAATGTATTAGGAGTGTCTAGTGATCACATAGTAGCTTGAGGGGGATCATAGGGTGATCCCCATCAGATACCCCACTTTTGTTGAAATGGGGAAGTAGTAGTAAGAATGAACACTGAGCCGAAAGTAGATGTGAAATGATGTAATAATGAGCAAAATGTAGTATAGTAGATGTCACAAAATTGTGTGTATGTTGAGTTGAAAATGTGCCAAATTGGAATATAGTGTTGTGGAATGTGTACAGTATGATGGTAGGAGAAATTTTGAACCAAATGGCATAGACGGGAAGAAAATGGAGTAACGAAGCTCAAGATATGAGCAAAATCATGTGTCGTGTATTAGTTGGAAGAATGAGCACGAATGGTAACTATAGTAAATTAAAAATTGAGAAAAGTGTTATATATAGTAATGGTAAAAAGTGAATAGTGACTTCATTTGAACCTTGATTGATTTAGAATTTGAGCTTTGAGCTTGTGAGGTTGCCACATATTAGGGAAATAAGGTTAGGTTCGAGATGGTGGCGGCATGTGGCGTCACATACGACAAATGAGTTGGTAAGTATGAGTATTGTTGAAATTAGTTCGATTTTGTCGATTTTATACAAAATTTGAGTTTTTGAATTTTTGGGCATTTCGACTCAGGTGGGAGAGATCAAGGCATTGGCGTCCTTTAGGATGCCAACCCGATTCCTTCTAGGTGTTGGTGACCTTCTCCTAGGCACCCATGTCCTACTCTTGGGCATTGGCGACCCAGGAGGTTATTTTGACCGTAGAATGTGAAGTATGTGGAATTTAATGACTTTTTACAGTATGAGTGGTTGTTTTTGTGTATATATGATGTGTTAATGTCATGATTTTTTTGGTGTTTGTGTTGTTCATAGGGATAATCATTCGAGGGCGTTGTGTGGGGGTCGACACTTGAGTACATTGTTGACTTTGGGCTTATCTGACGCTGAGTGGGATATACTAGACGTGTCAGCCTGCGACATGCAGCACGATTGGGGAGGTACCTCATAATATGTCAATGATTACTACATTATGCGAGAGGTGGTGTGCAGATACTTGTACTTTTTGGTTGCCTACTAGGGAGATGATTATGACCCTAGAGGATGTATATCGTATATTGGATTACCAATCATGCGCAGCAAAAGAGTACAGTGATGGCCATAGTGGATGCTCAAAGGAAAATGAGAGCAACTAGATGGTATTTTATAGGCACATGGGTACAAACAGAGACCCATATTATTCTAGATGCCATATTGAGATCAGGTGTTCCATGATTGCGGAAGTTCATTGTAGTGATTATTGCTTCATCAGTGGCAGTGGAGGGTGGTGGTGTGGGCATATTGTATAAGATGTATGACATTTGTTAGCATATAGAGGATCACGGGACAAGGTTTACATGGGCATGATGTGTATTGGTGCATTTTTACAAAGACCTATACATGTTTACACAGGAGGACCATGATGGTGGACTTGGAGCCACCACATTGTTACATGTATGGGATTATGAGCACATTGTTATATTGAGGCCCCTTGGTGGGCCATGTATAGAATGGGAGAGGCCTGATATATTTATTATTAGATGGGTAGGCATTCGATTAAGAGGTTGGACACTACTACTTATAGATCTATGCTTGATTGCATGGGCCCAGGGGCCATCATATGGAGGCCATATCGAGACTATGGTGGATGACTAGAGGATGGAGTAGAGCTATGGTGTATTCAATGTACGATGTGGTTGGAAGATCAATTCCTAGGGGTAATCAAGATATTTCAAGAAAAGTGTGTATCATGGTATTTTGGTATGGCTCATGATGTGCCCTTAGATCCATATGTATGGGTGTGAGTCACTAGAGTGCCGAGGCGGCCAGAAGTGAGGCCAGGCCACATAGGAGCACATTTAGTTCTTCCTAGCCTATATGAGATAGATGTAGCCATAGAGTGATACAGTGGATGATGTCGGGTGCACTCGGCCTATAGTGTGTGGTGGGTGTCACATCGATGGGTGTTATTGTTTCTATTTTCATAGATGCACGGGTACACCACGGTTCGAGGAGAAGAGGGGTAGGCATCTACCCCCAATGGTGATGGCATAGCAGCAACGCTATAGAGCATAAGTATTGTTTGTTGTTAGTTGTTTATTGTCATTTAGTTGTTGTATTGTGGTCATCGTATGTAGTAACTAATGCGACAATTAGATGATTGCAGGTGATGCTTATTGGTCCTTGATCATGGATTCCTCAATCTATGCGTTGATGTAGAATGTACCTTTGGATGTCCTTGTAGGAGATGGGATGATAGAGCGAGAAGATATTATTATGGGTGAGCATGCCCATTTTTTTGACCTAGTGGCGATAATGACGATTACATGTACTATATTATTGAGTGAGCGTCATGAGGTGCGGGTGGAGACTCAAGGGGCTAGGGAGGCTATAGAAGGAGGAGCTCTAACACAAGATGTGTTCACAAAGTATGTCGAGTTTTAAGGATGATCCGTGGAGCAATGGGTCGAGGAGATGGCTATATTACACAAACATGTGGAGAGTGTGGTCCAAGTTTCTTGTTCTTAATGTAAATTAATGCACTAGCTACTAAAGAAACTAGCAACTTAGAAAAGATATAGGGTTTATGTTACCTCGAATGTTTGATGCTTGATATAGGCGCTGAATGATGAAACATTTTTGTTGTCAAACCTATGAATAATCTTTGAACAAGATTTAATAAGATAAATATATGTGGGGGTTACCGAACTAAGTGGTTCCAAGAAGTAGTTAGCTTCCTTGGCGGATGTCAACCCCCGTTTGCTTAGATAAGGATGAAATAAAACAAGTACATGCCGAAAAAAAATAGTATTGAATCTAGAAAATGATCAAAGTTGATCTAAATCTATTTAGATGACAATAACCTAAAGTATGTGTTACTTGGTTTGGGTCAACGATGACCCAAACTATGTGCAAGCAGTCAACGAACAACCTAGGAGGATGGATCTGGAGTCAGAGATGAAATATGCAAACCCGCAAGGTATGAGAATGATCCGAAGTTGATGAGGACTTATAACTAGTGTAAGAGGGACAGTAGGAGTGAACTAGAAGCGAAGAAGTAAGATAAATGACATAAAGAAGGATTCAGATGGGTTTTTGGATATACATGACCCTAGTCACAACGAGCAAGGAGAATCAGCGGTGACTATACCGAAGAATACAAAACGAGGATGAAAGGATGAAAATGGCAACATGCAAGCAAAAGGAGTTGTGGGAGAATCTTGTTGATTGTTTCCAAAGATGTTATGTATCTGCAAGATGTTAGAAGTAAAACATATATGATAATATGATTAATATAATGTGATAACGATAAGAAGATCTCACGAATGATGATCATGTGAGTGATGCAAGCAAGCTGAAGGGATGTCCAAGAGGTCTGTGGATGTCTCAAAATTGCTCAAGCATGAGGAGGGTTGCATGCATCTGATTGTTGGCTTGATTGATTGATTTTCGATTTCCTTCCTTTCATAATGGAAAGAAAACACTTATTTTAAAGAGGGTCGACGATGACCAGGTTGGGTCGCCACCGACTATAGGGAAAGTTTCCCCAATGGGCATGATTTTTTATTTAAGGTGGGATTTTTTGTCTACTTTTAAGGCTTAGGTGAGTGCTTTAAAGCATTAGGTGGGATTAGATGACTTGGGGATGAATCCAAGGTAGTTGGGGCATAAAAATAGATGGGATGAAATCTAGAAAAGTAAGGTGATTTATATGTAGGATAAAAGCATCCTAATTAGAAAGTTGATTAGGGCCATGAGGATCTAAAATGATTAATTAATTAATATGAATTAATTAATTAATAAGGATTAATGTGGATGGGATGATTGGGCATGTAAAATATTAAATGATTAATTAATTAATATGGCTTAATTAATTAATAAGGACTGGATGGGAATTTAATTAAACAAGGGGATAAATATGCGCACGTAGGTGAATGAAGGTGTAGATACCAAATTTAGGTGTCTACATTTTGCCCCTTTTTGTTGATTGGTTTGTGGTAGCAAGCCATGAGACAAAAACAAAAAGGGTTGGATGAGGATAAAGGATTGATGGTAAGCTCCCCTCAAACGGGGGGATCAATGACGCCAAAGGAAATCATGATTTGTTTGAATAAAGGTAGATGAAAAAGGGCGGAGTGTGTGAAAAAGGATGGGTAAAATGATTACTAAGGCAAGATGCCCCAGGCAAAAGTATTCACAATAAGGATGAACAACTATGGTGGTGACTCCAATATCATATTGATAGGGATCGGACAGATGGCACCCTCTCGACATGATTAGGATGGATAGTACTTAGCATTGGTCACTAAGGCCAAATATCATGAGAACATCATGATCCATAGGTTTCCTCGGACAATCGACATACCGAGAGCATATCTAGAGGCAGCGGCATGTTGAGTTGGGCCATTTAGAGTCTAGTGTGGTATAACCACAGCGAGTAAAAGGAGGCCATGAGGGTGGTGGAGATGTATAAGTATCGTGTGTTGTGCTCTACTTCTAGGAGATGAGGACTTGAGAGCCTCATATATTCATTTTACATATTTTGATAGTATTTTTGCTTTGAGGGAGCCCCCTAGAGGGCCATGATGTATTGATAAACATTTTGATTATATATGATATATGATTTTTTCATGGATTATCTTGTGTTCATTATGTGATGTGATGGATTTTAATTTGATGTGATGATGATTTTAGATTATATGTTTGTTTTATATTTGATGATGATGGTGAAATAGATGTATGATCAGATGTTTATTTGGATGTGCATGTGTATGGATGATGATATAAATGTGTGATGTGGTAACATGTTTTGTGTTTAAATTTGATTTTGATCATGATGATTAGAATGCATATGGGTAAGATGTGATGGAAACAAATTAAGAATGAATGTGATTAATGATAAATGTAATTTTAGATAAATGTGTTGTAAGATAGATAAATAGCATATAGGTGATTGAGATGAAGAAAGATGTGTTGAAAGAGACACGATAGGATTCAAGAATGATGCCTCAATGAACAATGTGACCTATAGGTGCGAAACAACACTATGTTACAATGAGGAAAGGATGCCTCTAACTACATTAGAGGTAAACAAAAAGGATCCAGTAATGCAAAGCACATGCGACCAAAGTAGATGTTAGTAAATAACGAATGATAGTTAGTCATTTCACAGATCATAAGGAAGCAATGGATGAGACGATCTCATAAATCTAATGTTGACATCACAAAAGGGGTTTGAGATGAAACTTGTATTGAGGAAAGAGGGTTCTCTAAAATTGTGGTGTTCCCTAAACTATGCCCTAGCTTTGGGAAGGGGTAAGAGAAATTTGATCAATGGGGGAAGCCTTAAAATGTCGTAAGGAGTAGCCATCCTTCGAGGGTATGGTCTACCTTTTATAATATATAGATGGCCAGAATAAATGATAGTTGTCCTTTAAGGGATCAATCTATTTTCTTTTGATTTTGATTTTGATTTCATGATTTCATGCAACCTTTTGATTTATTTATTTTTCATGAACAATTGTCCTTTGAGGGATCAATCTATTTTTATAACTTTGATTTTGGTTTGAGCATCCATGATTTTTGATTTTGCATGGGGGAGAGTTGGGACTAGTTAAATAGATCACTTAGAGGGGATAAAGATATACAAGAGATACCCCTAGACCCTTTACATGGATCTAATAGATGAATGAGATAGAGATGGATGTGATGATCGTGGAGTTTCGCCAAAGGGAGAACCCTATCCATAAGGAAAATTCTATGAGCAGAGCCATGATGCCCATATTTAAGGTCACATCTAGGAAGTGACGAAAGACCACATAGTTGAAAATCATCACAATGAGAAATGGAAATGGCTAAGATGGAGGAATGATCCAAGAATAGGACTAAGGGCACATTGGTAAATGTGATAACAATAGAATGGTCACAAGTGCAATGTGTTAAGCGCCCACTTCGGGTTTACCATATGGTACAATCCAATTAGGGGAAAACTTTATGTTGGCTCCTTTCTAGAGTAGTGACGTTCTAATAAATTTAAGAGATTAACATCACGTTTTGGAAGATGGGACAAATGAAAATAATATAATGTGCTACCCATCAAGGAAGCGGTAAGGTATATGTCTAAGACGAGTGAATGGTCCCCCTAGAGAGAGACAAATTTGATTACATGATGGATCGAAATGAAGATCAAGATGCGTTAGGACCATATGAGATAAGTTAAATACATATCGTAAAATATGTGCCACGATGGTGAGTTATTAAATGAGAGCCATGGTGCTTCCAAAGGGAGGCATATATATGGCCACAAAATTGGTCGTAGGAGGAAAGGATGAAAGGTATGATCGAGATGAACCAAGGTGGATGAGATAAGATGATGTCAAATACGAAGAGGGACTAGTCTACGAACAAACAAGTCCTAGAAAGAAATCCCCTAGTGCGGGAGGATGAATCGATGAAGACAAGAAGAAGGATGCTAAAAGATCAATAACGGAGGAGCTTATCCCTCAAGTCACGGCTCAGTCTTGATGGCACCAAATTCTTTAACAAGAGGGTGGACAAAGAGGTGGAGGCAAAGAAATTCCTGGACAAAGGGGAACATCTTGAATTTGTGCATCAAGTTGACTTCGATTCCCGAGCCTTTTGCTGAGCTCGCCAGGATGGTTGTTAGGTATGTAACTCTTGAGGGGAGATTTGTTACTATTCCTCAAAAACATTTGATCTTTCTTAATCAATTTCGGAAACATAATCATCAACTTCCCTCATTACTTGACAAACTCGCTAGAAGAAATCCATTCGGAAGTGTAAAATCATACTAGGAGTTCCACTCCATCAAGGGCTAGCCACCGCTAACCTCGTCCCCGCTTGATTCTACTCCTCCCTCTCCCTTCATTCCTCCCCCGCCCCCACTACATCCATTCCCCCGCTCAAAAGGAAGATTGGCATTGCTTTCGTCTAGCAAGAAGAAAAGGAAGAGTATGAAAACTAAGGTCCCTGCTTCTCAGAGGGTTCTTAGAAGTCACAAAGACCTCGAGCTTGCCGAGTCTCTTGCACATCAGCCATCCAGTGGAGGAGCCTAAGGAGGAGGATTTGTTGGTCAGAGTGGGTAGGATGGAAAAGGAAATTCAAGAGCTTAAGAGTGTTATCAAAAATATGGAAAAAGCTAAGGGAAAAGGGAAACTACAAAATGATGATGAGGAGGATGTCATCATGAAGTTTTCAAGAAGCTACAATCTTTGGATGGCAGACTGGGAAATGCAAACGAATGACTGCATCCTATCTAGCCCTTAAAAGTATTTACAATTTCATCGAACAACATGTTCATAGTGTATGCAGTCTCAATGGGATTACTGAGGACATTTGGGGCCCCAAGGAGAAAAGAGATATGGCAATTTCTCA
Organism: Taxus wallichiana var. yunnanensis; assembly: GCA_018340775.1. Classification (NCBI taxonomy): domain Eukaryota; kingdom Viridiplantae; phylum Streptophyta; class Pinopsida; order Cupressales; family Taxaceae; genus Taxus; species Taxus wallichiana. The sequence continues at coordinate 179,598,128 of CM031236.1, read as the reverse complement.
AGTGGATTTGAAAGACCCTTCTCAGGCCACAACCATTGCATTCTTTGTCTCGCTTCAAACGATCAAAACCAAGATTGATCGGGCTATCAAGTGATGTAGAGTTGTGATGTTGTTTACTCGCTAAGTCTTATTGACTCATGGTTATGGTGCTATTTTTTGGTCGAGATATTCAATGATAGATATTTATTGTTTGTTTTTTTTGGTCTCTTCCGTTGGTTTTCGAATCATCAGACGCCTTGATCCTTTTCTATTACTATGTTGTTTTATCCGGCCGCTGAGCCCTCTCGGTGTTGGTTGTTTTGCTCTTTTTTGGGCTGTTTCTTCCACTTTTGTATCCGGATTTTGAGCCTCTATATAGGTATAGTCCCTTCAAAACTATTTACCCTTAATAAAATAAAAAAAAGTGGGGAAAGATGTTCCCCAACAAAATGGATGTGGATAAGATAGTGAATATCAAAGGATATGGATGTTAGGAAGATGGAGTATCAAGGTAAATAGTATCGATGAACAAGGAGGACCCTTCAGGGAGTGATGGGAGATGGCCCAGATACCAAGATGACCCCAGGAGGCTAAACATATAGAGACGTTGTAAGAGAGACCATATGTACTAGAGATGAAGCAATAGATGGATAAGATGACTCATCAAGGATGTCCTCTCGCTCAATAAGATCGTAGACAATGGTCTGAAGGGCTTATAATGCTCAGTGTCATGTCTTGGGGTGCAATGATAAACACATATGCGATAGGGATAAAACCATGAGGGCTTCATACAATTCAAGTCAAAGGCTCTAATAGGTGGAAACATGATGGAAAAAGTATGAAGCAGATGTTGGAGGACCTCTGCATATGATTTGATGTGGGCACCTAGGAAAGTCCTTTAGGATGGTGTGGATGGTGAAGGTAAAGGTGGACTAGGTCGAGGTCTAGGTGGTTTGGAAGAAGAAGCGGTGGTGGATGATTTGGGCTTGGATGATTAGATAGATGAAGGTGCTCTAGAGGAAGGAGATGGTCCTAGAAGAGAATTGGATATTTTGGATTGTGATGAAGAAGGGGGCCTAAGATAGATGGATGTGGCCCTAAGATGGAGGATGGGGATTTGGTCTTGATCAGGGGAATGTTGACCTTCTTATGGGGATGCTCAAGGGACCATTGTGGAAGGATGCCAAGGTCTTTAGATTTGGATTTTGAGGAGTATCCTTGGCAAGGATGACAATAATCTCTACTGGGGGATCTAGTGATGGCGTGGTGGCTGATGGCAGAAGTAGCTTCTGCATGACATATTCTAGGGGGTAAAGTTTGGTTAGATGTGGGGATTTCTGGTTGTGTGGATGAGATAGGAGGGTTTCCTTTAGTTACAAGTTGAAGTGCCTTCCAATATTGCTCAAATGACGAAGGCGGTGTGGAGGAAGAGGGAGATAATGGGGATACAGTGACAATGGTTGATGCAATAGGTGTAGGTAGAAGTATGGAAAGAGGGACCAATATTGAATCTATGGAAGGTAGGACAGGTAAGGGTGGAATAGATGTGTATAGAGGAATAAGATCTATTGGAGTAGATGTGGATGGAGATGTAGAATCAACTAAAGTAAATAAGGCGGACATAGGTGTGGGATATGCAATAGGTACGGGTGTGGAAATGATGAGAGGCATTTGGATGATGTAGTTAATGATATCTATGTGAGATGGGGAAGATGGTAGATGAGCTAGGATAGGGGTGGAAGAGGTATGAGTGTCAAAAGGCACATGAGTGGATTGGGGAGGTGTGACCGGTATGGAAACATATGTGGATATGGAAGGTGAGGTTAGTGGGGTGGTCATGAGTGATGAGATAGGTGGTAAGGATGTTGGGGTAGATATAATATCAAATGATGTGGGCATTGGCAAGAGATGTGTGATAAGGATGTCAATGCAATGATGGGTGTAGATGAGGAGATAAGTGTGGCCAAGGTTGATGCAGATGTAGTGAGAGTATGACTAGATGTGGTTGTAAGAGAAGCAATAGAAGTAAGGGAGGTAGATAAAGTGATCAGTAGATGTGATAGACGTAGGAATAATATTATAAGGGGTGAATGGAACAATACTTAGGATGGAAGTAGATGAGGAAATGGGTGAGACTGATGTGGAAAGAGGTGTTTGATGTATAGTATTGACTAAAAATGGGCCAAATAGGTGTGATGTAGAAGGTGAAGATGAACTGGCTGGTGGAGGATTAGGAAATGGTTGTCTAAAGATGTCATGTGATGGGGATTGGATTGCTTAGGGGGATGTAGGAGCATGGTGATAAGTGGGATCATAATGAGATGATGGAGATGGGGCGAGAACGGGGAGATCTAATACGGCAGCTCATTGGAGCTATCCCCTGTGAGTTAGGAGGAGAGATGTCATAAGATGGGGTAGGATGTGTTGACTGATACCTACGGAGAAGGAAGTCACAGATGGGGTTCTCGTGAGGAATATCCATAAGAGAAGTGGGTATGGTGATGTCGGGTGACACAAGAAGGACACGAGGTAATGAGGTCAAAGATGATGGGGCATAAGCAAGAATGATGTACGGAGATGGGGCTAAAGGTGATGAGGATAAAGGTGATGAGATATAAGGCAATGGAGTATAAGGTGATGGAGATAAAGGGGATGATGCATAAGGTAATGAGGGTGAAGCATGGTCCACGGATCGATATGGGTGAGAGATGGGAGGTCTACGGTGAAGATAGTCATAGATAGGGCTAGAGGAAGCCCTAGAAGCAACTGATGGTCTAGATGGGGTCACAGAGGAATGCTGAGAACTACTCGAGGAAAAGTTTGGTTCCATTTTTAAATAGGAAAGAAAGTAAACAATTCATTTTTATGTTCGATTAAGAAAGTGTGAAGAGGATGGATGGGAGAGGACCTAGAAGATGGCAAACTATGTTTGGTTTTAGGTAAGTTGTGGCTAGGAAATGTCTGAAATGGTCTCCTGTTGGGTGATCAAATCCTAATCAGTGAACCAGTGAAAGGAATGTTTTGATGTGTTAATTGATTTGTGAGGTTTTAGGTTGTGTGTGATAAGATGTGTGATGATGAATATTGAACCCCTACTTAAACTATATGAGTAAGCAAGATGCAAAAGGAAAGGTTCTTTTTAAGCCCAAAATGAGGTGTGATGTTCGATGAGTACACACACAAGAAGGGAAGGTACGGAAAAACAAAAATAAGGAAAAGGATAATATCTGGATAATGCTTTTCTAGTTATCTAAATTTTTGAGTGATGAGGGATCCAAGCCACAAACCTAACAAGCAATAAAGTAAAGCCTCACCGCGAGGTTAGTGTAAAATAGGAAAAGGAAAGGGATCACCTAAAGGGTGGTCCCACCGAGCGTGTCAGGAATGTGGTCCAAGTTTCTTGTTCTTATGTAAATGAATACACTAGCTACTAAAGAAACTAGCAACTCAGAAAATATAGAGGGTTTATCTTACCTTAGATGCTTGATGTTTGATATGGGCATTGAATTATGAAACGTTGTTGTTGCCAAACCTGCGAATAAGACTAGAACAAGATTTGATTAGTAGATATATGTGGGGGTTTCCTAACTAAGCAATTCCAAGAAGTAGTTAGCTTCCTTGGCAAGGATGTCAACCCTCGTTTGTTTAGGTAAGGATGAAATAAAGCAAGTACATGTAGAAACAAAAATAGTATTGAATCGAAAATGATAGAAATTGATCTAAATCTATTTAGATGACAATAACTGCAAAGTATGTGTTGCTCGTCTAGGGTCGATTAACGACCCATAATGTGTGTAGGTAGGTCGACAACGACACGGGAGGATGGATCTGGAGATGTAGATGAAATATGCACTCACAGATCTCGAGAGTGATCTCGACATTGATGAGGACCTATAACTACTATAAGAGGGTGTATAGGAGTGAACCAAAGCAAAGAAGTAGGATAAATGATAGAAAGAAAGATTCAGATGGGTTTTTGGATAGATAAGACCTTGGTCAACGAAAACCAGGGACGATAGACGGTGAGTGTACCAAAGAATACAAAGCCGAGGATGAAAGGATGAAAATGGCAAACTTGCAAGAAAAGGAGTTGTGGGAGAAGGTCATTGAGTGCTTCAGTCTGCATGTATCCGTAAGATGTTAGAAGTAAAGTATATATGATAATATGATTAATATAATGTGATAATGATAAGAAGATCTCATGAATGATGAATCGTGAGCAATGCAAGAAAGTTGAAGGGATGTCCAAGATGTCCGTGGATGTCTCGTAACTACTCGTGCATGAGGAGGGTCACATGCATCCGTCATTGGATTGATTGATTGATTTTGATTTCCTTCCTTTCATAATGGAAAGAAAACGACGACAGGTCGGGTTGCCATTGACTATGGGGAAATTTTTCCCAATGGGCATGATTTTTTATTTAAGGTGGAATTTTTTGTTTGTGATTATGGCTTAGGCGAGTGCTTTAAAGCATAAGGTGGGATTAAATGACTTGGGGATGAATCTAAGGTAGTTGGGGCATAAAAATAGATGGGATAAAAGCTAGAAAAGTAAGGTGATTTATATGTAGGATAAAAGCATCCTAATTAGAAAGTTGATTAGGGCCATGAGGATCTAAATTATTAATTAATTAATATGAATTAATTAATTAATAAGGATTAATGTGGATGGGATAATTAGGCATGTAAAATATTAAATGATTAATTAATTAATATGGCTTAATTAATTAATAAGGACTGGATGGGCATTTAATTAAACAAGGGGATACATATGCACACACTAGTGAATGAAGACATAGATATCAATTTAGGTGTCTATAAAGATATGTATGGGTCACAACCAACATCGTAGATTGAGCGGTGAAACATCTAGTTCTAGAGCTCCCGTAGTTGTATATAATGATAGTGATGATGATGTATGATATATATTGATGTAGTGATGCATGGGGGACTTGCCCCCAACAATTGTATTTTTGTAACTATTATTTTTGATGATATGTGTGTGTGTGTGTGTGATTTATATTATCGTGTTGTGTTGATTTTTATTGATATGTGATGTGATGATTGTTGTTCATATGTTGGTCTTGTGATGATTGATTTTCATTATGTGAATGATTATATATATATATATATAATGGATGATGTTGTTGATAGAACATAGATAGGTAATGCTTAAAATTGGATTGTATGTATGAATAAAGATGGATAATATGTGATAAAGAGTAATGTATATATGTATGAAATGGATAATGTGAGATAACAAAGTGATTTAAATGATCGTAAAAATGTATGTAATCGCATCTAAGCATGATGAAGAGGGGGGAAAGAAAAGTGACACCCCGGTGTATGTGTAAGAGGATGAGGTTCATTTATATAAGACCCCTCGGCAATCAAGAATGAACCATAGAACAAGAGTGCATCATCAGGAAATGGTTTGACAGTGTATCGCTAGAAAGATAAAATGTGAAGTGCAAAGCGTGAATGATGAAGGAGGTTCTTATTGTAACATATCCCTCAATATTCATGTAAGAACTGTAAGAACATGAGTGTGTCATTAGGTAATGAGGTGATAAAAATCACCTACCAAAGATGAAGAGGTTGACAAGGAGTGGTGGAAACACGTGAGGTGGTAACACCGTGAGGTAGATGAGATGATGATGTGGCGATCAACGAGGTGGAGGACACAATGAATGATGATCTTATGGGATGGATAAATAATGACCTTAAAAGTGGGTGGAGGAAACAAGTGAACCGGAGTGAAAGCACGCTTATGCAAAATTAGAGAGAAAGCACACTTATGCAAGAGAGAGAGAGAGAGAGAGAGAGCCAAAGGCAATGACACCCTTGTCTTCTAATTTTTGTAATTTATCATGAAGGGTGGATAAGTCATTGTCACAATGGGCATTAATGTGGTGAAAATTGCAATAAGGGTGATCACGTTGACAATGCAAGTTATGGGGAGGATGATGGTGGTTAGAGGGGAAATGCATTAAGTGCTTATCAAGTAGAGCACACAAGACATCATGAGGCTTAACAACATGCAAGAAATGCAATGGCTCTCGAGTAGGAGATGGGGAAGACTTAGGTGGAGAGTGACATTGTAAGCGAGAGATGGAGAACACTTATGTAGTGAAGGGGAGGGAACATGCTTGTGAGGTGAAGGAGATGAAGACCTTGGAGGATGCTTAACAAGAGGAAAATAATTAGAAGATGACATAGCAATAGGAGCATAAGGGGATCTATAACATGTGCAACAATTAAATCTTGTTCTAGATCAATGAATTTATAGCATAAAAGTGTAAACGATTCACATGTATCATATTTTAATTGTTCTTTTAATGTAGGAATCAAGCCACAAAAAAATATAAATTGCTTTTCTAGATCAATGGGCTGAAATACTAACTAATATATGCAAGAATTAAAGTGTAAAATGTAATCTAGAATAGGTTCTTTCTTTCCCTGATGCAAGCTAGGTAAGCAATCATGTGTAACTCTAGGACCATTGTTAAGCATAAAGCGTCTAAGAAAAACATCTTCCATTTCACAATATGTACTAATAGATCCAAAAGGAAAATGAGTGTACCATTGAAGAGCATCATCAACAAGACTATGATAGAAGGCTTTTAGTAACAATCAATCATTCAAATAAGAATCCATAACTAAATGATAATGATTAAGATGCAAATATGGATTGCTAGTGCCATTGAAACATGAAAATGTAGGCATGATAAAATCCTTAAGAAAATTTGAATTGTGAATTTTCTTTGGAATAGATTGCCATGAAGAGAGTTATTATCAATATAAGCATAATAGGCTTTACTTTCAAAAGTGATAGATTGAACTTGATATTTCAAATGGCCAATAACATGTATGAGTGATAAAATATCATGTGAAGGAATTATAGAAGATGTGAGAGGCACATTGAGAGGTTAAGCTTTCCGTTATGAGTGATCATAGGAATGTGAGAAAAGAATTGAAGATGAAGATGCTATGGGCACTCTATATCTAGATGCAAAAAGAAATAAGAGGAGGTATACTAGGAGGAATATAAGAGGTAATATCAATATCAATTAATGAAGAAGAAGAGGAAAGAGGAGGTGAAGAACATGGAATATCAACATAAATGCTAACAAAGAGAAGAAACCATAAGAGGTGAACTAGTAGGAGTGGTAGAATCATCATGAATGACATTGGAAACAACCTCAGAAGTAGAAGAAAGTGGAGTGGAAAATTCACATTCAACAATCTTAAGAGAATTAACATCCTCACTAACATGTTCATGATCGAAGTATAATCAATATTAGACAAATTTTCACATGCAAGTATTTCATCAAGTGAGTCATCAGCATATAGAGAAGTAGGAGAAGAACTATCATAAGATATATCTTTGTAAGCATTGGAAATATTTTCAGAAGTAGAATGAATATGAGATACAAATTTACATTCATCCTAACTAGTATGAGAAACATCATCATGCACATGTACATTTTCATCATTGGAAATAACATGATTTTTATCTACAGTAGCACAATCAAGACCAAACATATAATCGATAAGAGCATCATCAAGTGTATAATAGAAATAGAAGGTGGAGTAACAATGGTAACTATGAAAGAACAATGAGTGCATCCAAAAAAATTTTGGTCCAATGAAACAATGCTTAGAGTAGAGTTGCAGAAACTAGTAGGAACTTTGGTTTATTAGTAATAAGAAATCTTTGAACATTGTCATCAAATCGAGCATTGTGATAAATATCAAGAAGTTCAGCCTCAACAACATCATCAAGGATAGGATTGACACTATCATGATGCATAACTTGCTAGAGAGGAAGATATTTTTTAATCCATTAGGGTTTTGTGGATCCTAGGGAAAGGACTTATGAGAGAAGGATTCACTAAATGATTTAATAAAATATGAATATTAAATCTAATTTTAGAGTCACAATAATGATATACAACAAAATACAAATGTTAAGCACTCTAAAGATGCAACCGTATAAACAAATAAGAGAGATAAGGAACTTATTTGATTTTTTACTTATCTCGAAGTATGTCCGAACTGGAACAACTGATGAACAAAATGGGCAGAGTGTTGGAAATGTTCAATATAAAGTTTGGAACTTGTGGACTGGCTTAAACAAGGGTGCCTAGGTAGGGGCAAGGGTGCATGGGCACCAGAGACATTCTATAGGTGCATGTGATTGCGCAGAGAGTCATAATATGATTTTATTTGTGTCGCCAGGCTTTTTTTATCCTTCGTTATTGGTCTCCTATATGTCATTGATGATCACCGAATTCATTGGTAACATGTAAAACAAATGATATCTTGCAAAACCCCCAAACTACATCAAATCCTAAAAATAATGATGTAAATGGGGAGTTAGACTCGACTTGATAATCACTCGACAGAGTAAACTTACTACTGAGTGATGCATTATATCTCAGACTTCATGTAGTTTTATGTGCTTGTGTGTGAAATTGTGTCCTTAGGTTTCCCTCACACCAATGACGCCAAGATAATGGGCTATAGCTAGATAGAATAAAAATGTGTGGGATGGAATTCAAAACTTCCCCTTCCTATGCAATGTATGTAGAGTAATAAGCCTAAAAATGTACCCCTTTGATAATATGTAGATAAGATAGCCCTTGATAATTGCCCGCCATTATAATGGTATGTATGTTGTGTATATATAGGGATCTCTTGCTTGAATTTCGACACTAGTGACACAACATGCCGACTAAGACCTTGGGATAGGAGTAAGAAAATTGAAAAGGCCAACCACAAATGTCAAAAATGTGAACAAGAAAAAGAGGGACATGAGCGCACAAAGTGGACAGAGCACTGAGTGCTAGTGTCCAAACTTGGGCACTAGTGTCCTAGGATAACTGATGAAAATGTGAGAAGAATGATAGACAAGGATCCCTGTGACCTAACCAGAACTAGGTATAGAAGTGACAGGTGTGAGAGATAAAGATGATAGAAACAATCAAAGCAAGTGGATGGACTAGGAAGTCTATCACCAGTGAATACTCGTCTTACTTAAGATCCATACATATAACAACATACTTGGTATAGTAAAATAATAATATGTGCACGATTTTGTGGTCTACATAAGGTACAAATCTACTAACATTTTGTTGTATAAATTTAATGCACACAATTTACAACCCTAACAACATTTTTTTTTTTAGGGTCGTATTCAGTTGTCATGTTTTGTTATGCATTTGGCATGTTTACAGGGCTTGGCTAAAGAATATTTACATGTTTGTTTTTCTTCATTTTGTGATACAATATTTACAGGCTTGGGTTGGTTTTTGTTTTTCTGCATTACTTATTGTCTACAAAAATTTTATTTACGATATATGAAGAAGGAGGTGGGGACTTATGTTTCAAAGTCTAGATGACATCATGTGCGCCATAAATGAAAAATGAACACATGATATTTTTTTCTCATTGATGAATTCATGGAGGAGTTCAAGGAGGAGACAATGTTTATGGAGTTGTGGTCATCAAACTTGCACCCACATCTCAAATCTAGAAGGATCGAGTCATTTGAGACAAAAATGGAACTGTCTCCAAGTCAGGGGCCTCGAGCGCTTGAACGGATCTCCGAAGAAGGCCGGTTCTCTATCTATTTTTTTGCTACTACTACTCCTAGTGCTGAAAGGAAAATCTAATCAACAATGCCAAAGGACCAATGATGGAAGGATAACATGAAAGGAAACTACACTAAAAGGTGATAGCACCAGAAAAAGAGGGATGAACACTATCTGTTCTAAGTGAAAATGAAGGGAAATGTGTGAAAGAAGGCTAGGCACATGTAGCACAACTAAAACATATTTACCATATCAATTTCATGGAGCATAACTAGAAAGGGGACTAGTCGCAAGGCACGTCAAAATTACACAACAAGCACACAATGTAAAAGAAAGGCAAGAAGAAAGAATACAAACATGCTTAGATAAAGAATAGTCACAAAATGATGCTTCCATTACTTCTAAAAATGCACATAACTATTACAATGGCGAAAGAGGTCAATATCCACATGCAAGAGCCGATCTAGAGGTATGCGACTCGAATACATAAAATATGAAGTCCTAAGCAAAATGCGTAAGGATCTAAAATGTCCAACATAAAAATGAGCCCAACTCTTACATTTATAAATGAATCCATGGAAGAAGAAGAGAATAAGGAGGGAAAATCCAAATTTGAAACACAACCACCAACAAGAATCATCCAATGCCTACAAATCCACTTACAAATCTATCAAACGTTTCCCAAGTCTATTTGGCATGTTGGAGAAGGAAAGAGGGCATATCATATCAAATTATGTGGTTGGAGTAATCAGATCTACTCATTAATGTCCAAAATGATGTTTTCCCATTTCTCACCTACCAGATCTACCAAGAATTTGAATTTAAAAGTCTAGCATTATAGCCTATGTTAGAAACTTTCAATTTAGACTAGGCACGTCCGATCGAGATCTATAGCAAAAAAATATGGTTATCGAAGTTTGTCGTGGTTTTTAGAGCACACAGACACGTGGTGTGCACCGATTGGCTAAAAGGATGACCAACTATGCAAATGTTCTTGTCATTTCTACCATGTTTCACTCATTGATTTGTTGCAAGGATTTAGTGACCTATTGGTGCGCTTTGATAAGTTGCTTGTGGCACACTCAATCGTGTCAGAAAATGATGTGGCACGGAAAGGTGCATAGGAGGGTGCAAAGGTATGCGTGCGGAAGAATGAGGTGCGAGACGAAGGCAAAAGGAAGGTGCATGCATCATGCGAGGAGGAAATGAGGTAAATTGATGATCGGAGAATGTGTGGTCAAGGCACAATTATTACAAGGTAATGTGCGGGGCGCACGAGAGGGCCAGGACTTAGATGATTGAAGCAAGTGTAAGGCGCGTGTGCAATATGAATAAATTGTTAGAAGAAGGAGAATACGCGTAAGATGTTGAAATGTAAGAGTGGAAGAAAAGAGGAAATGGAAAAGGGGAGAAGGGGAAGCGCACAAGGGCACGCGAGGAAACAATGAACAAGCGAATGTACCAAGAAGACAACGAGTGCGCGCCACTACAATGAAGATCTCTCGAGCCGCATATGTATGTAAGTTGTTCAAATAACTAGAAGAGTTATTTGATAACAGAGTATTTCGTAAAGACATGGTCAGAAGAGGGATGTACTGGTAAGTGTTAACTACTTATGATTCTATTTGTAGCTATGTATAGTTAACAATTTTTTGGTTGTTTCTAATGGTTTTATTATTTCTACGTGTAACTATGTGGTAACATTTTTCCAAAACTTTCATCCATGCCAATCAGATACAAATACATCCATAGAATCGTATCATTTTTTCTCCAATACTTGTGTGATCAAATAAAAATGCACAAGGAGAATGGATTGGTTGTTGTACATGTTGGTGTTTCAAGTTGAACCACATTATAAAAATAAGAGGAAGTTACAAGTATCGGGCTTCTTGAAAAATTATAAGAAGAATGAATTTTTTCTACCACCGAGAGGTCCATAAAGAATATCTGATAGTGACTGATCGCTGCAAAGCCATACCATTCATGGGTCTTACATGGTTAGAAGTCAAACATCTAGGGACCAATGGTATTTGGTTCGAAGATTCAACCTAGATTTTCATGTTTGCATGTCCTTAGGATACCCAAGGAAACACCTGCAAACATGTTTTGAAGGTGTTGCAACTTCAGAGGACACACGAGGGTAGTCCATCTACAAGGGATCCAAATTTCAATGGTGAGGGTGTATTTTTCATTTCATTATTTCAACTATATTATATCATTGTTATCCTGAAAACAATTCATTATATATTAATAAAAGTATCGTTGTCATTGTAGGTGACCCTAATGTTCATGTTGTAGAAGTAGTTGAATGTAATGCACCTGAAGAAGCTGCATTAGAGAAACCCCACATTGTCATTGACAATATGTATTTTATTATTACTAAATAGTGTTTGTTATGTCAACTATTTCATAATTACTAATACAATTTTCTTTTTTGTGACAATTAAGGGTGATGATAGAATAAAACAGAAACACAATACCTCAACCCTAAGCAACATGATAGAAACCATGGGCATGCATTATAAGTGCTCAACCAATCGAAAGAGTTTTTGAAAGCATTGTTGGATGTGGTGCCAGACACTGATGAAAATATTTTTTCTTTTGGAGATTGTGTGCAGCAATTTGAGAACATGACTCTAGTTTGTTTCCATTTGAGTTCATTCCATATTGTAGTGGAAATGACACTTCTACCACCTGTTTGCGGCCATGGTTCAGTGCAAGTAGGAAACCTCAAAAGAGGAAGCAAAAGGAGGTCATGGTGGAGGATTTAAACAATGATGCTCATGACTATGAGGAGTACACATTGCTTGACACAACTTGTGGAAGAAAAATACTCAAGAGAACATGAAAACGGTCTGGTACATAAATTAAGATAGTCGTGAAGCTATAGCAGAGAGTTTGGGTGAGTATCATTATTATGTGATTATAGGATGTATTCATTCAACTTCAAAACACTTAATTTTGTGTTTCATGAACTATAGGGACAACCCCTCGATCGAAATTCAAGTTCCACGTCGTCGGTTCTCTTTTGGAACATTGAATGCATCTTGAAGGTATTTCTGTCTTTATGACCAATAATGCTTAATGTTGTTTTCTATGTGTTCTATGGTTTACACAATTTGGTTTTAGTGTGATTATGAAAAATAATGCTTCATGGTGTTTTTATATGTTATGTGGTATACATAGTCTAGTTTTATTGTGTGTATGAAAAATAATGTTTAATGTTTTTTTCTTGTGTGTTTTGTGGTTTACACAGTCTGGTTTTATATGGTATTTTGTGATCTTGTATCTGATAATGGTGGTATCTGGTTTTTTTAGCTTATACGATGGAGGGGTGTGCAAAAGTCTTGAAGCTTTGAATAACCCTGTTGTAGGGGCATCTCATACATTGTTGTCAATTTATTAAATCTAGGCTTTATTTGGTTCTACATTTATTTGGTCCTACATAAAACATTTGATCTTCATATCAAAATCTGTAACATCATTAGTGTTAACCCCATTATATAGAGGAAATTTTATCTCTGAATTTTATGGCTATGACTCTCAAAGTTATGAGTATATGTCTACACATTCAACCATGCCATTTATGCTTCACAAAACGAGCTCATAAGTTTGTCCATCAAATTCCATGTTTAATCTGGTATTAGTCTATTATGTAAGCATAAACATGATCGAGCATAAATCTGGGGTGTTTAAGTAAAAATTAGGATGTTAGGGTGTAAGCATAAACAACCTCTTATCCACCAACTACATCAACTTCTCTTTCTCATGAGGCTCCAAGAAAATTCCATCAAGGTCTATGGATTGAAGTCATGATCCATAGACCTCCTCCCTAATACAATCTCAAGCACCATGACCCCAAAGTTATAGACATCCATCGCGACATTAGGTTGCATGAGATGGAAGCTTTGAGGGGGAAACTGATATTCGACCTTCAATTCCAATATCCAAGCCTAGCCTTAATGTAACGTCAAGTAACACATTGTTGATCTTGATATTTTTTGCACCAAATTCTTCTCTCAGCCACTGATGTAAGAAGCATATTTCCTCGGCAACATCCTTTTCCACCTTGTATTTTCTTGGCCATGACATAACCCCTCTGGAAAAAACCACTTATCAAAACTACCAATCTACATATACTCATAAACCACCACAAGATCATGCTTTTCATTACACCATCCCTTCAGGGGCACTAGATTGGGGTGCTTCACTCTACTAATTCCTTCTATAGGTCTGACTTGACCCTCAAAACCACCTTGATTGACAGTGCAGACCAAATAGTCTTAAAACACTACTTTTTCAATAAATGGCCTTTCTTCTTCAAATGTGGAAAATAAAGTTGAGAGAGGAAGATACAAAGGAAGTGGTATGATAGATCAATGTGAAATTTTAGGAAGAAGTGATCAAATTAGCCAATGAGACTACCATGCATAGGGAATTGACAAAATGACAGGACAAGATAAGTATTTTAGAATTATATACATGAATGAGTTTCTTAAATTCATGGAAATATTATCTAAATGTGATTCTCATAAGTTGATATTACTTCATTGTGAAAGGAAGGTTTAAAAGAAGTTGGAAAAAATATGTGTTTAAGCCTATGAGGATAGTCATCTCTAGAAATTGAAGGTTTTGGGTTAATATAAAGGACTTTCATGTTTTAGGCAGGTTGAAATATGGAAATGGGGGTCTGCAGATGCATCCTTAACCTTGGTTAAATCTCCAAGAATCAACAAGTGCTATAAACCAAAAATAAACATTCTCGGGTGATACCCTATGTAGGGTTTTGAGGGAGTAGAAAATTGTGAGGATCTCAAAAGTTAACCATTGAAAAAAGACTCAAATCTTGTAGAGTGTTGCATATTGTTGGGGCGAGATGCTCATGCAATATCAAGGTGAATGAAAGAGTTTAGAGGGCCAAAGAGTAAGAACTCAATCAACCGGACTAGTAATGCCCAATTATCCTCACTAGAAAAGTACCATTAAAAGGAGATTAACATCTAAAAATTTGTTGGTGAGAGTTGGAAACATTAGATTTCTTTGCAAAAAATTAAATTATATATATATGTTTCTCTTATGTAAATAATCATTCAGAAATAGAAATCATATCATGCATGAAAAAGAGATATGCCTATGGTAATGTGACAAACATCTATGTAGTAGGTGAAATTAAATGGCCCATACCAGTCACAAACATATTCTCTAGCCATATTTTTAAGGCACTTACAAATATTATGACACAAACAACCCCTACATTAAAATTTGAGTCATTACCAATGGGTTTGGCATGGATGGTATCACAGTTATTCATTAAGCCTTGGACATAAGTTTATGCATGATAAATGTATAACTTAATGCAAAGTACATGGTTTTTATTTGGTAAGGGTGGCATGTGAAGAAGTGCAAGTTTAATGGAAAATCCAACTAGAGGTGATGAAAGAGGTAATGCCTTCTCATGCCTAGTTTGGTGTTTACTTATTATAGCATTGGTAAGGGAGCTCAAAGGAATCCAAGAGAATCGTCATGGGGGGTGGAGCTATAGGTGAGCCATTTCCAAATATGGAGTAGCAAGGGTCATAAGTGAAACCGACCATCGAAGTGGGTCTCTTATTGGGATGGTCATAAATCTTTCAATACTAATGTTGTTACAGGGTGTCACAATGCCTAGCTCATGGATCAAATGTCTCAAGGTTTGTCTAAACTTTCATTGTAAGCTAATATGTTATATAACATTATCTTGTGTTGTGGTTCTAGATTTGGAAGATCAATCCTAAGAAAAACAATGGTTCCTTTAAAGAACTTACATATTGTTTTCAAATAATGGATATTCTCACACACCCAATCTTGTATCTTAGTGACTTTTGTTCATGTTCATTCACTGTCTTCTCTAAGAAGTCATTTTCATAAAGTTCACTTTTCTTACATTCTACATAGGTCTTTGATTCAAACATGTATGTATAGAGTCATAGACATTTTAGGTTCAAATCTAACTATCAAATTGATTTCATTTATTTCACTTGGGACAATATTAATTGGTACTCAACATTGTGGTCTTCATTCCATATTAGTAAGGGCATAATATCATATATAGAGCCTCAAGTATAAGTTGAAAACTCCAAAGTTCGAAGGTAACTAGCACTCGGCATTGTGGTCTTCATCCCATATTAGTAAGGGCATAAAATCAGATATAACACCTTAAGTATTAGTAGAAATCTCCAAAGTTCAAAGGTATGACTATGAATATCACAGAGATACCAGTACCAGTGCAGATATATGCACAAATGGAAAAATAAGGTTTCAAATTTCAAGTTCTACCACAAATCACTAACTACAAAAATGTTACTCTATGATTGAAGAGTTACTTTATGATTGAAGAGATTTGATGAAAAATTATGCTCTTCCTAAAGTGGAAGATCTTTCCTCAAGCTACTCTATGTTGGCTACATGTTGACAGTGACACGGGTTTCAGATCTCAAGTTCTCAATTAGTGTAAAAACAATTACAAAATCTCTTCCTATATTACAATTTACTCTCCTTTCAGCGAAATTTGTTTCAAATCAATATAAACATATCTAGATCACAAAGTTCATTTTCCTTTGAGTGATAAATCAAGTGACAAGGCACAACTATCTCACTGAATTAAACAAAGGAGGCACAAAGTCCATTTTACTTTTGTTTATAGTATTTTGGGTTGAAATCCAAGATGTTGGCTTGTTAAGAAAGTGAATAATTTGTTATAACTTTGCATTGGTTGTTGATTGAATCACTAATAAGACGTCGTATAAAACTTCTTGAAGTAGACTCCAATTAACTCCTACAAGTCCACATAAGACAAAAGTCACTAATTCTTAAAGCAAAGATGTCAAACTCACAATTCTTGATGAAAAGGACACTATCACCATGCAAAAATAGAGTTCCATTCTTTTTGTTGTACTTTCTTACAATGTTCATTCTTCTCCTTAACTTCCTTCCTCCCATTCAAGCTTTAATAAGCATATTGGATTTTAATAAACAATATGGAGTATAATACATTTACTCCAAACCTTATCTTTTCAATGCAGTTATCATTACTTTATGAACTTGTTATAATTATAGCATTGCTTTATTACCGACAAAGAGGGCATTTAAAATTGTAATCTTCCTTACTTGGCTAAGATAATATTTTTCTATCGATCACATCCAACAGACCAAATATACATGCAATACTAGTAAGATACGATGTGAATTTATTGTTTATGATATTTGTGCTTCAACACAAGTTATTTCTATTCCATTAAATCCCTCCTACTTGACCACCATGGTACAGACTGGGGAAGTCTACAAAAGAGAACTATCGTGAGAGAATTCACAAACATAGAAAACCCTATGGCTAAAATGACAAGAAGGAATAGGATGGCTACAGATAATGTTACATAGTTCAACCAACTACGAACCTCTTGGTTCTTGATTTAATGCACAAGGCAATAGAATCACATCAACATCTAGGATACATACACTGAAAAAGAGCTATGTAGGATATTTGGTAGAAAAGGTGCTTTTGAAAATATGAGATCTAATGAGAAGAAATTTGAGGGAGAGCTAAATGGGCCAATGGAAAAGCAAATAGTTAAATGATATCCTCCTGCTTCACATCTAGATAGACCATCTAAACAAAATGACAACCAAGCAAAGAGGTTGCATTTTCAAACAAATAAGCTAATTGATATTATGAATGTTGACTCTCATGGTAACAATAATAGAAATGCATGAGGAAATCTTGGGCCGAAAATCTAACAAGGCTCTGAAGGCTTATGGAAAGAGACCC
This sequence comes from Taxus wallichiana var. yunnanensis, assembly GCA_018340775.1. Classification (NCBI taxonomy): domain Eukaryota; kingdom Viridiplantae; phylum Streptophyta; class Pinopsida; order Cupressales; family Taxaceae; genus Taxus; species Taxus wallichiana. The sequence goes on along the minus strand of CM031236.1, from coordinate 179,580,749 downwards.
AAGATTATATTGAGTTCAATAATGGTAAAACTAAATGACAAAATGAAAGGAATTTTAAAGAAATTAATGCAAAGATGAAGCAATAATTTCTTTAATAACAACATTCTCATAAATATGTTATCGTTGAGTTGGTTTCAAATATCTCCTATAATAGTGGAGAGAATGAATGTATAAATTACCGAATGAGTTGAACATTAAGGAGTTTATTGTGAGTAATATAAATTGCCAATTTCTTGGTTACTTGTATGCATGTTCGGTATCAAAGGTGAGGTCTTAAAAATATATTCTTATCTCAGGTGACACACCCTCACATTAACATTGCACAAATTCAACATATTTCCATTTCAGTCATCATTCAGCTGCAATTTCTTTGGAACTTGTGTTCATCGTATTTGACCGTTTAAAAAAATGAAACACTATAAAAATCATGATAGTGATATCCTTTTGTCAAAAGAATGAAAGACATGAAAGGTATCAAGTGGAATGGAAACATAAATACAATCCATGTTCAAAATGAAAGAATGTTATTTATTCTTATATTAAAATTAGTAGCATTAATGTAAATATACCATGTTCTAATGTAGATACTAATATAGACAATACAAACTATTACTTCAAACAATATGTTACAATTAGATAAAAATGGTTTTACAAACATGCGTCAATGACATATTTTTAATCAGTCTTCTCATTACATTCATTGGGAAAACCCATTGTGCTTTTGTGCACTTGTTTCTAGTGTTTATGTTCCCGCTCATGAATGGTCATCATCTCTTGTACCTTTTCCATGGAAATTTCTGACATTCGCATCCTTATCACACTCATTGTTTCCATGGTTTTCTATGCCATCTATAGATGACATATTTCCAACTCCATATTGACCTTCGACTCACACAGTTCCATGAGCTTCATCCTAACAATTTTTTTCTTCTCATAGTTCATTCTCTTTTTCAAAAATGTAATTTTCTCTTCCAAAACCTTCACATGTTTTTTTCCACTTGCCTCATGTCCTCATACCCTTCAGCAAGGATGAAAAATATGGGGCGTGTGAATATGTGTGAAAACATTTTGTTGCGGTCTTTACATTAAAAATCAAAGTAAACTCTTGTCATTAGATTTGTATTTACCTCCAAAGATAATAGAATTCAAGTCATCCCTTCTCCTTTTAGATGGACCCAATCACTTTCAAATGTGTCGATATTCGGTGGTGGATCAACGAGAATGGAAGAGATCTTCAAATTACCATGCAATTTAGTACGTACGTACATCATCAAAGTGGATGATGTGAATCTTGAAATGTGATAGAAACACAATTTTATTGCTCAATAAAACATTCAATAGTCAAAAATAACACATGAATGGTATTCTTAAATGAGAAGGAGCTACGACACTCGATCAACAAAAATATTTGTAATTGACAATAAACTATAAATATTTGATCATAGATTGATCATTGCATTGTCAACACACAAAATATTTACCATTGCATTGTCAACATACAAAATATTTACCTCACTGCAAACGATCCAGTCCAGAATTGAAAGAGCATCCAAGAAATAGACTCACTTGGGTTGGTGGGATTCATTGAAGATGTTGTTCTTTTGTGATCTTTTTGTTGTGACTTTGTTGCTTTTTTGTGGTTTTGTTGCAGGTTTGTGTCCTTTTTTGCTTCTAGTTGTAACTAACTCTTGGTTACTTTTGGAAATACTGTTCTATCTGGATTTTGATCCTTTTTGTTGAATCTTCATAGTTATATCAGCTAGTGAGCCCTTTTTGTAACAGGGTATAGTCCCTTTAAAACTATTTACCAATAATAAAAAAACATACAAAATATTTAGAGAAAGTCTATAGATTGATCATTGCATTGTGAACATACAAAAGATGTAGAATAATGACTTGACTTATTAATATGCAATGAAATTTACATAAAGAAAACAAAAACTAAGTTCAATTAAACTATAATCCTGTCCATCATTAAATTGACAAAAACTAAGTTCAATTAAACTATAATTTTGTCCATCATTAAATTGACATATTAGAGGGATTTATACTCTCATCATTATACTATAAGGTTGTCCATTAATTCACGAATTTTTGAAACAATTCCCAAAACCTTCAAATAAGACAGATAAAAATAAATTTCAAATGCATAACAAGATTGAAATAAGGAATCTAATCAATAAAGGTTGCATGACAATTTTGTAAATGTTTTTCATGGCCAAGACCACCTTCCAACAATATATTTAGGTAATCAATCGAGTTTGAATACTAGAATGCATATGAGAGGATTGTAAAGTCTCAACCAAGTGTGAAACTTTGTAATAATAATAACCAAGAAAAGAAGAGCTTTAGGTTAGTGCATGTCTCCTAGTTGGAAATATAAAGAGGTGTGACAACATGTGGACACAATCTAAATGACCAACATAAAAAAGGACGTGGAAGATGGAATAAACTGTATAAATCATGTGAAAAGAATTTAAAATCTCAAACAAGAGTCAAAACTTGCTTTAAAATCCATGTATGTGAAGATCTTGGAGACTCGGCAAAGCATTGGATAGATACCAAGCCACGTGGAGGAGACAACTATTTTCTTAGTTTAGAGACCATGCACATGATGAAAAAGGAATAATCCTATAGTAGTAGTTTGAAACCATGAAGATGAAATAATGATTTTGAAACAATTCCCAAAACCTTTATTGATTTGATTCCTTATTTCAATCTTGATATATATTATACTATAAGGTTGTCCATTAATTCACGAATGGTGCACGTTCAAGCTTGGTGTGCTTTAAAACCTTCTCCCCACGTCCATTTTTCTTCAATAAAAGATCCTGAAAGGACTTCAAAATCATTGAAACTGCAACATAGATCTGATAGATTTGTAAACACAATGAGTTTTCACTTGTTCACCAAGCCTTAGACAAGCTTCAAGGATTTTTTTCTAATGATATCAACACTTTGCCAATAGATCTACATACAAAATGCACATTGACAAATATTATTAAAATAATAGATTTCATTAGCTACTCAGATTTTGTGTGAGGATGACTGTTGGAAATTGAGGCAAAATGACACCAAACAGAAATAACAAGCCTTGCACTTGATTTACAAATTTGATAGTTGATAGTATGGCATAGAGATGGAGGATATACGGCTATAGAATTTGTAAATCAAATTCTGAGTAATCATGAAAGACCACTCTCCCGTAGTCTACAAGGCTAAAAGTAACAAAGATTTACACTAAAATCGGAGCTCCCATAGCTTCCTAGGTAGACATTGGCATCATGTTGATGATGCTTCCAATATCAAAGACCACATCCCTTATTTTATATCTTACTAGAAGTATATTCAATTTCACATCGACATCACATGGCTTCTTAGTCTTCATATACCAAAAGGATTCTTTAACTTGTCATATACTTGTTGTGATTTCTAACAAAGTCCCGAATAAGTTAGAGATGTTTTGCGATATTCCTCATTGTGCAAAAACATTTCTAATTTTAGAACTCCTATAATGCAAAACCACTCCTTGATTTAAATTTTTCATCATTTGGCCATATATGTGTTTATGCTTCCCCCATATTCTATCCTTTGTAGACACCTATATTCCGATTTTGTAATCTTATTTCCAAATGCACACACAAATCACTCTAATTATTACCTATTCCATTATAACTAACTAACACTTTCCCTCTATTCTGTTTAATTAACACTGCTTTGTTAATTATCCACCCTTTTCCACATTCAGGATGCCAATCGACGTCAAATCATAAGTCAGTGATCCTCTTCCGAATGCAACAATTAGCGTTATTAGCTAATTAAGCCTATTTTTCCCTTGATTTGGTCAATATACCCTACTATTGACTCAAACCCCTCTTCCAACCACTCAAAATCACCCCACTTTCCTCCACAACGTCTCAACAAGATTCAAAAGCTTATCCTAGCCTCCTAGTTGACCCTAAGCGGTTGATTAAGGCTCCTCACATCTTAATCACTTGATAATTCACTAATTGTGATTAGCAAGGCCTAATCATGATTAGAAATTCTAATCTAATTTGGGGCTTTTAGTCCCACATGCACCAAAATACAAGTTTCTCCCAAAAGGAAAACTATAAAAAGAGTTCACCTCTTACCTTAATACTTTACACCATGCTTTGATTTGCATCTCATATAATAAATATGATATATAACCAAGTTCAATCCTTGCCTAAAGCCTTCAACAAGGTTAGTAGATGAATATCTAAAGTGACTTAACAAGTCATTTGGAGAGGTCATTTCACCATTGTTTGGAGTAGAAACCATACCAATTTGATTTCCCTCTTAGGTCTATTTAGGCCCATGTTAGGTAATTGAGCATATTAGTAGGCATGTTTAGTTAGATTTTACATTGTTTCATACTAATTAAGCATTCTTTTAAGCTTTTATCTTAATGTTACATTCCTAGACTTAGATCCCTAGCTAATTAGGTGGAAATGGTGTTAGCCTTCCTTGTTTATCTTTGTTATTTGCTTTGTAGAGTTTGGGGTGCTTTCATTTGGCATGCCCGGTGGGACAATACCCCATTGCATTCAATTTTAAAGCTTTTTAACTTAGTTTCAAAGTTTTTCATTTCAAGTTTTTATATTAGTTTCAAGTTTCCTAGATTAATTTCAAGTTTTCTAGTTTAATTTCAAGCTTTCTAGAGTACTTTCAAGCTTTTAGATTAGTTTCTCAAGATTTTTAGATTAATTTCAAATTTTCAAAGTTTTGTAGATTATTTTTTCAAGCTAAGTAGTTGTTTCAACTAGATTAGTGGTAGAAGTTGTGTTTTCATGTTCTTTACAAGATATAAGGAGGTGAAGCCTTGTCAAAATTGACCCAAAATCCCAAATATTGGACCTTTTTTCAAGAAATATTCTCAAAACCCATATTTTTGACCACCTATAGGAAAAAGGCACCATTATCAAGTGCATCCAGAGGGGAACCTCGTGCATCACTATGAGTGCCTGTGCATCACTTTGAGCACCCTTACAACACTAATTTTTTTGGTCTGAGTGAAAAATGTGTCTGTGCATGAAGACAGCGCATGTGCCTCACTAGAAGTGCCCATGCATTACTGATTGTGTAAAAGTGATAGAAGAGTGCATGTGCATCACTGTGAATGTTTGTGCATCAATGTGAGTGCATGTGCATGAATGTGAGCATTTGTGCATCTAGAGGGGTGCCCATGCATCAAGGTAAAATTTTCACAAATTTCAAAATTTCAATTTTGGTGTTTTTAGGATTGTGGTCATTTCTTAAGGGTTTTTAGTTTTTTTGTCAATTTATTAATTTTAGAGCAATATTCCTAACAAAATTGGCTTAGGGTTTGATAGATGATATGTTTTCATACTTTGTTTTGAGTTTGGAATATGGTTGTGTATGCTCTTCTCTTGCACCTAGTGTGATCTTGAGAACCAAAAACACCCCTAAACCACTTTTTGCTTCTTGAGAGTAAGTAGGAACAATCATCCTTCATTTTTAAGGGAACAAACTTGCATGTTTTGACATATACTTGATCTTTTAGTTTAAAGATATTTTTCATTTGATAAACAATCAAGACTAAAATTTGTGTATGCTCTTCCCTTGCAACTAGTGTGATCTTGGGAATCAAAAGAAATTTTAGTCTTTCATTAAGAAGCACTTGGATTAATTGAGAATAAACCTTGTTTTTTACAAAGTTTGATGGTAGTTAGTTGATTTACAAGCATTTTTCATTGCTATTTCCCTATGATATTGTGAATCTTTTTAGAACTACTAACCATTTTTGTGAAGGACCTAATGCTAGTCAAAGAACGAAGGACCTAAAAATTTTCTAACTACACGTGTGATTATAGGTTGCCAAAAGGAGTGCGACAAAACCCACATTAAGTCTAAAAGATAAAAAATACACCACAATCATCACATTATATTTGTAGGTTTTAGTTAAGAGCTACGGCTGTCCGATTAACTATGACATAACCCCTTTGGGGTGGTCATAAGCCTTAAGCTACAAATAAAAGTGTTCCACATTACCGAAGTGGTCCTAGGAACCCTAAAGTAGTTCACGCAAGAAAGTAAAGATGAGAACTTGTGAAACGAAATAAGAAAGTGTTCCACATTACCGACTTGAATAGTATGCCTTGGTGAGATTATAGTCAAAGTTACTTTTCTTTTCTTTTTTGTTAATTTTGAGTACATGACTTTGTTAGATTCAAAATCTTGTTTTTGAACAAGGAAAATAATCTCTTAAATTTTAAACGGCATTGTCATTTAGACCCTTTTTTCAGTCTTAAGAAAGTGAAAGTATAATTTTGGACAAAAGGACACACATATACAAATTTGTGCTCATTATCCACCACTTTTGTATTCTAGGGGGTAAAGTAAAAGCGAGTGTTGAAAGTGTGCATGGTATACTCCTTGGGAAACCTTTTGAAATCAAGCTCATCCTTGTCTTCTTTTGAGTTGTTATGCTTCCTCAGTATAAACTTTGATATACACATTTCCAGAGAGATCCACCTAGGAAGCTTTCATTGCTCTGGAGCCATTGTTTTTTATCTTAGTTGTTATATACTTGAGAGCTCTAACAAAGTGAAACTAACAAGAAGGATTAGATTCAAACTCTTGTTTTTGAACAAGGGAAAAAAAATCTCTTAAATTTTAAACCACATGATATTTCATCACAAAATCTACTTAGTGTCATTTAGTCCTATTTTTTCACTTGTTTTAAGACAATGGCGAAGCTATAAACCAAAAAAATAACACCAATTTTATTTCAACACCACTTGGTCTACACCCTTCCTCCTTCATTCTTTCTTGTTGTCCATTTTTGGACAAAAGGAAACAACATATACCAAATACCGCTAGATATCACGTATCCATCACTTTTGTATTCTACTTGTGTGACTAGGTTGTAATGCCAAAGCAAGTGTTGAAAGTGTGCATGGTAAAGAAGGAACAAAGATGGGGAGATGGAAGTTGACTCACAAACCAAGTAGGAGCCCCCTTGTCTCAAAGACCCATATTTGAGACTTATTCTCTTAAGTAAATAATGAGTTATGTGATTTCATCCTTGTCTTCTTTTGAGTCTGTTACCATGCTTGACCTCGTACATTATAACCATACAATTGAGATATTTATGTCTTGTTTCCATTGTGAAATTGGGCCTAAATCTCTATATTGTATTAACTCTTCATTGATCAAAACTTTCTGTCCTCCATACTCACTTTACGATCTTTCAAATTCCTTCGCGAATCCGAATGGACGCTAATGAAATTATTTTTATACTTAAACCCACCGTAACACACTTATTTCTATACTTAGATGTAGTTTTTACATCCTAGCTTTGTCTCGAGTTTTGTGAGTGTTGAGGATACATTGTTAGCATGCGATAACATCATTTTGACACTAAAAATCTTGCTTTTCTGAAATCTTTTGCACATGTCCAAATAGTGTTGTTACGTTGCTCACATTGCTATCATCCATTATACAAGACTTAGACTTTGTTAGTATTTAGAAACTAGTTTTTAGTATACCTTGTTAGAAGATCACGTCAACATTATCTTATCATTTAGGTCTTGTTTGTTACAAACTTGACCTAACGGTGATATTGTGTTGTCACTATTTGGTGTCAAAACCCATCTAGATAAGTGTTAAGGAGTAGACTATTTGTTGTGACTAAAGTTGAGAATTTTACATCATTGTATTGTTCTGGAAAAACTTGTCGTATATTACCTTACTAGGGTAGCTTATTCTTTATTCTTTGGTTCTTAGGATCACATTGACCTAGTAATTTGTGGCTATTTTATAGTCACCATTTTTCGTGATGACTTAGCATCATTACGCTGCCAAAATTTTCCTAGGTCCATTTTTGGTAAACCTTAGTGGAATTATTTCACATTGTACCTCCTATCTTGAGTATGCCTATTACAAGAATGGGATCCCAAGATTAGAATCCGATATATTTGGAGGTGAAAACCCTCTTTTAGAGGATAATATCATGGTTGACCATAGTGGTGGAGAGGAGGATTCTCCTCATTTGAATCTAGAACATCGTCCCACCAACTTTGACGATTACATTTTCCAAAACAAACATGAGGTTCTTATGCATGTTATGGAATTAGGAGCTAAGTTACCTCCTACAGTAGACCCTTCTCTCATTGTTGGAATGATTCATGGAGAAGAAGAAGTAGACCGACCTCATCACACTATCAATGAAATTTTAAATCTAGGTCATGCCTCTACTTCGCACACAAAATAATGAGGAGGTACTATTTGAAAATGACGGAGATTATTGAATACTTGTTATTAGAGTACATTGTGAAGACAACGAGGAACATGTTCATCATGCACAACCTCCCCCTAATGAAAATTGTCATGAAGTACCTATTCAAGAGGTGACATTAGAACAACAGGTCCAAGCCCTTACTCACCAATTGGAAAGTTTAGCTTCACATATACAAAAGGAACAACCCAAAGTGTTGAAACAAGTTATACCAAAAGACAAACCTAAAGCTTCGTTGCACGAGTTCCCAATAAACACTCCTCAACGGAGGCACAAAGAGATCCTTATGAAGAGATTCTCGACAGAAAATAGGGGTGGAAATACACCTAGATTTAATCCCACTGTATAGACCTATGCCACCCACACAAGATCCACTTTTCAATCAAGAGTGGTCAACTATGAAGAACACCCTTCTAGCATTGCAAGAAGGTAAAACTGGTAACAGTAAGAAATACCAGTTTGATGAGTTGTGCCCTTATCGTTTGATAGGGCCATGATCCAAGTACCTTTCCCACAACACTTTGATTTTCCAAAATTTGACAAGTATAAGGGAAAAGGTGACCCTTGTGACCATATAATATTTTTAATATGGCATGCCAAGAAGTCACATATAATGACAACTATCTTATCCATCTCTTCCCATGGAGTTTAGGAGGACAGGCATTAGAGTGGTTTGTGTGCATCCCCAAGGGATCTATATCTACATGGATGGAATTAGCTGAACACTTTGTACGACATTTCTCATTCAATATTGAGAATGATGTCACCATGTTAGATCTCTACAATGCCAAGAAATGAAATAATGAAAACTTCGCTATGCATTTTTACAACATGGAGAGGATTAGCTAGCCACTTTCCTTTCTCCATACCCAAAAATTAGTTAATCAATATATTTATTCCCAACCTCCATCCAAACATTACGTTCCACTTGCAAATGCATTGTGGAAACACATTTGAAGAGGTCATCGAAAAGGGAGTCAAATTGAAAAAGCGTTGTTAGCCAAGGGGACTCTAAAACCTTTCTCCTGCGATCATAATGATTCTAAATCTAATGAAAAAACAAAGTTTGTCCCTAATAGGAACAAAAACATTGTTAGTGATGGGATAGTAGATTCTAAATGAGTACAAGCCGTTCAAAACAACACTCCTTTGAAGCTTGCAAAGGAGCTCCGCTTATGGAGTATAAGTGTCATACTTTCACTCTATCTGACTCAATGTCATCAATAATAAAACAAATAGAGGTGGTTAATATGGTTAGATATCCTGAAACTACGCCTTATGAGGATGACACACCTAAACCATCATGGTTTAGAGATAATGAATATTGCCAATTCCACCATGTTAAAGGTCACAAAACATATAAGTGTTTGAAGTTGCAGCACTACATCCAGGACTTAATCGAAAGTGGTGATGTGGAGATGGATTCATCCACTCCTAAAAATCCCCCAATACAAAGAATTTTCCTAAACATAATCAAGACAAGAATGCTAATTATGTGTCTAATGAGGAGAATCATTTTGATGCTCTCATTGGTTGTGTAGATACACTTGTTGAACATGTCAACACAATAACCCCTATGATATCCCCTGGACTATCTATGTCTAGGCATGTGCCGAAAAATACTAATTATCACGTAGTTCCGCATACTTATGACAGTAAGGAACCTAGGTTTCAACATTCCCATCAAAGGATGCCTATCACAACTAGACCTCGTTTGATTCTTTGCACTAAAGAACCCATTCACTTACCTCTTCCCCCATCTTCAACTCATGGTAAGTGGTATGATTCTAATTCTTCCAAATATTCTAATCCCAATTATTCTAAGTCTTCTGATTCTTCTAAAGATTCTAATCCAAATTATTCCTCTAATATGACTCCTAAGTCATGGTCCTCCTTGTCTTCACAGGACCCATTTCTTAGTCGCCTCAATGACCCCTTCTTCTCACAAGAGCTCTCTCGACTCAAAGTCCTTCTAATCAATCATCCAAGTCAACTCCCATGTCACATTCATCCAATCAACCTCTTGTGGTAGAACAACTACCCACACCAATTGATTCATTTCAGAATGAAGAAGCCATTAGATAATTTATGAGGGTACATGAAGACATTCCTCTAGAAGTTTGCGAGCAAGAAACCTCTTTAGACCTCAATACATTTGCATATTGGGAGGAAGAGATTGATGCCTTTTGTCAGAAAATAGAGGAAGACCCTAAGATCATGTTCACGTATTGGGAGGAAGAGATTGATGCCCTTGTTCAAAACAGAGAGAAGACTCAAGATCACGTTCACGTGTTAAGAGGAAGAGATTGATGCCTTTTTTCAGAAAACAGAGGAAGACCCTAAGATCACGTTCACGTATTGGGAGGAAGAGATTGATTCCTTTTGTCAGAAAATAGAGGAAGACCCTAAGATCATCGAACATGATCCTCCTCTTATTCTTCCATCTTCACATTCTTCATTGGGCGATGAAATGCCTAGGTCTAGCATTGATCCATGACCTATCTTCTCATTACCTAATCATTCTTTATCTATCAGGATTCCTCCATCGCAATCTTACCTTGGGTCACCACCTGGTATCCCATCATCTTCTTCTATATGTGGGCCACCTCCAAGTATCCCCACATCATCTATATGTGGCTCACCTCCTAGTAGCCCATCTTCATCTATTCTTGGGCCACGTCCTAGTATCCCATCATCTTCTATCTATGGGACATCTCCAGAAATCCCTCATCTTCAATCTTAGGGCCACATCCTGGTAGTCCTTTATCTTCATTCTATGGGACACCTCTTGGTATCCCATCCTCTTCAATTTTTGGACCATACCCTTCGTGTCCATCACATTTTCCTTCTATCAATGATTTTGGCAAGCCCACTATCATTCCTCACATCAATTCTATTCATCCACTTTCTTCTCCCACTTCTCGGGATCAGACAAGTCATGTAGTAGCTTATAAGAAACCCAAATAGTTTCTTCATCAGACTAAGATCAAAAATTCCAAGAGCTCCTCCCAACAATTCAAACAATCTTAAAGTTCAGAATCAAACACACTTAAAAATTCACACCAACGCACCCGCCAAGTATGACATAAACTACATAAACCTTTAGATAGGGACCTCAAGCTCTCGTACACAAAATCAACGTTTCATGATAAAACACAATCATCTATTGAGTATGAGCTCACCATGATCATTGAGATTAGGATAATATGAATCTTGATAAGCAAACATGCCTAGTATTCCTTATCAAGGAAATCACTAACATTGTTGTTGGATCTTATCACGTCAAGTGATCTTATCAGTCCCACCTTTCAAAAAAGACAAAAATACAAAAAAATGAGAAAACATTTCAAAAAATCAAAGGTAAACAAACACACATTACAATCAGGTATTGCATACACATGGATGTTCTTTCTTCCCTTCCTTGCTATTCTTTTGCAAGTATTCCTACCATTTTCATCCCTTCAGGTGATATTTTGGTTATCCTATTCACACACATTTTATGACATTTATCTCTATGGTATCTATTTGACCTTGGTATTTTATCACCTTGGTAAATTAAAGAACGACTAACCTCTTAGAGATCCTATCACAATCAACATCTAAAAAAATTGTTGGAAGAAATTTTGGATATATTTGTTGACACTAGCCAATGTCATCATCACAATCAATTCCGCCTCCTTCCATCAAGCCATCAGTGGTTCTTAACCCCTTGTCAAACAAGAGAGCTGAAATAATTTTTCAGAAAGCAAAATAATCAATCAAATAAAAAAGCACAAAGTTGAAAGCAAACGCTAAAAGAAAAAGCAAATTGATATATAACTCTCTCATGGGTATCTCCAATAAACTCTATCGTGGGCTATGGACACCTAACGGCGTAGTAGAGAAAATGTTTCATTTAGAATAAAATGCATCTCCGTTGGGGCTATGGATGCCTAGCTGGAAGTGGAGCAATGTATGGCTCTCCTTCCACAATCCATTAAAAAAAACAAATTTGAAAAATAAATCATTCCTACACATTGGCTAGGGTGTCTTCACTTGTTTTCTATCAAATATTCCCTCCAAAAGGTAATAAATTTTTACATACACACATTAGATATCTATGAGGAAACATGATTAGTATGTTACCAAGTGTCTTTTTTTTGGACCTTGTTCAGACTCTTACTCTATTTCATATCTTGTCTCGTGATTCATGCCTTCAGCCTAACCACTTCTTCATCGCGAGGCTTCTAAGCTACATTTATAACATTCGCATCATTCTTCTACTTCGTTCAGAACATCCATGTGTATAAGATTGCCTTTTTGCTATGTTTGCAGTAGGCACCTTTTTCCCCTTCACAGAAACAATCTTCCACTTCTTTCTATCATGTGCTTCTTGGCCAGCTTACGATGGGGGCATCCTTTCTCCTTCCTAGCATGTCATTGGGTTACGTTCGTCATCATGATTGAACCTATCTATATTGAATTTGATCCAACTTCTGTAAGTGAAGATTTTTCCATTGTATATTCCCATCTAACACTGGGGTAATTTCACATCTTCACTTTCTTGCACATGCGTGTGGCATTCTGCCCTTGTGCATCCCATTTGTCATTGGGGCATCCACGTTTCTTCATTTCCTGTACATAGATTTAGAAAACTTCTAAAAAGTAAAAACATTTTAATATATTTCAAAACTCCTAAAACATTCAAATATGTTAGTCAAAAACATCCAAATAAACATAAAAACCCCTAAAAAATTGGTAAAACAAATTCAAAAACCTAAATTTATCTTACCATTGCATAGTTCGCTTCGATACCTTTCCAATGCAAAAAAAATAGAGTCATTTTCGAGGTCAAGAGAAAATTTATGGCCTCCGGAAGGTAGGTTATGCACTCAATGTTGCATAGGCACCTAAACACCCTCATGGTGTGCAAATCACATTTTTGCAGGCATAGACCCCTAAGCACCCTTGCGTTGTGTAAAATCACTTTTTATAGAAATAGGTGCCTAAGCACCCTTACGTTGTGAAAAATCACATTTTCTCTAGGAATAGTTCATAAGCACCCTTGCACTGTGTAAAATCACATTTTCTCTAGGCATAGGCACCTAAGTGCCCTTGCGCTATGCAAAATCACATTTTCTCCAGGCATAGGCACCTAGGTGCCTTGCATTTCTTCTACCAGTTGTGTGTGAGCTCCTTTTCTCCCGCATAAGCTCCTTTTCCTCCCACGATGTGTTTCTCACCCCTGAAGTGCCCCAAACTTCCGTATTTCTTCTAAAAGTCTTCTAACACTTACCATGATGATTATTTTTCATTAAAAATTATTTTTAGCATTTTTTTGCTATGCTTTAGGGCATATTTTGCTCCCGATGGCCTTTTTACTACCTAGGGCATTTTTTTGCCTTGCATCACTTTTAACATTGTCTCATGACTTTGTTATCTTTTCTATAATATTTTGTTCCGAAAACAATCAAAAAAATTAAAACAATAAAAAAATTTCAAAAAAATTGATGAAATCATTAAAAATCTAGAAAATTGTAAAATTTAAAAATTTTGTAAAAAAATGGTAAATGACATATATGCAAATAAATCCTGTGTCAATTACATTATCCTCAAAAGTTGAAATATGTCTTACAAAAGCATCTTTCTACGATTCTTGATTGTTTTGGTCTCAAATGACTTGCAGATCATCGTGATCAACTTCCATTAACAAAATCTCGACTGCATGCTATATGGTCCTCTCGTGCAACAACGAGTTGCCAGAGAATGTGTTGAAGACACGAAATATTTTCCATGGGACTACTTGTGTCCTTTGTTATTCCCTTCGCATGTATCCTTGCTTAGGGCACCATTTTTAACCCTTGTCATTACAACATGAACATTCAAGAACTATAACTTGGTAACAAAAACATTGGTGTAATCTTTTTTAAGCATTGCTTGTTTGAGTATGTGTGATTATAATGGTTTCTCTATTATGTTAGCTGATTTACTTTCTCGTATTACATTGCATTATGATTGTTGAATTGAGTTAGGTATCATTTTACTTTCTCGTATTACATTACATTGTGTATGTTGCATTGAGTTAGGTATCATTTTACTTTCTCGTATTGCATTGCATTGTGTATGTTGCATTGAGTTAGGTATCGTTTTACTTTCTCATATTGCATTGCATTATGTATGTTGCATGGAGTTATGTAGCAATGGAAAAATGTTGGTAATTTAAATTTTCATGTTATCTTACATTTTTGTTCATTTCAATAAAGGCCGATGATGTAGACCTATAGGAAACATTATATAAATTGGTTGTGTTGTTGTGCAAATGTGCAATAGGAAAATTGACAATTTCCAAGCATGATAATGATACCCCTGTAGAAATTTTTCATATTTTTATCATTCCGAGGCACCCCATGTCTACCTAGTTAATATAGTAACCTCCCAATTGGTGTTAATTCATTCCCTAGGTGATTTAGAAAGTGAAATCACTCCCATAGGTGATTTTAGGAGTTCTTAAAAAAATGCTATCTTTGGGCAATTTTTGGGAAGGGCTATCATTGGCCTTCCTAGGACTAGAGAAACCCCTTGGAGTGGAACGAGGGATCTAAAACCAACATAGAGGTGAATTAAATGAATATAAACATCATAGAAGTTATTTTGGAATATTCAAGGAAGATTTGAGGAGTTTGCAGCTGGTTTGATCAAAATCAGGGTTCACAAGCCTAGGTAGTGCACAGGCTAAAACAACTGTTGAGCTTCTAAAGGGGATTCCAAGAGCTCTAAATGGATTTAGGATAATAACAAAATATCACCTAAAATGGAATTCCAATCCCTACAAGATGGTGAAATTATGTTTTTCACAACACTTTGGTGCAATGGTTTTGCAAGAAGTTTTTCTCATGTATAGGTGGAGTACCAAATAAAAATATGATTTTTAAGGGATCAAATGGATGAATCAATACACGATACTCCCACTATTTGATTTAAGGCCATTCCTAGTTAATATCATATACAATTTCATCAAAAGTGTAGATCAAGGATTTCGCGCATGTCCAAGTTAATGCACCAAACTAAACACAAAACCCCCGAAAACTCCAATAAAATCGATACACTGATGGATAAGATCCGAAGATGTAGACGAATGAGGAAGCCAATGTAGATAAGACGGGCGCATACGAGTAATTCGCATAAATAGATCCGAGTAACCCGCAAGAAGACACCGATGCTTGACGTAAAAGACGGCGTTAAGAGATATTTAGGTGGATCGCCCGAGAAGCGGTCCGGAAGCGATAAGCTTCCTAGGATGTCACCACGTTTTCAATTAAGAAAAGAAGCATACATGATAAAAGATGTAAGTAAAAGCTAGATTTTCTATTTGCATTAATAAGATGAATCTAAACAAATAGAATGTAAAGTACAAGAAAATAGGAACTATGAAATAATGCGGATTTGTGTTACCTGTGTCCTTTTACCTGTCTGCAGGGAAATCGGCGTCGACTTGGTAGAATCGGCGTCGACTGATGTGGTCGGCGTCGATTGAGACGAATCGGCGTCGATTGGGTGAGATCGGCTTCGACTAAAGGCAGATCGATCAATCAGGGACTGTGCGATAAGATTCGGGAATTAGAAGGTGAATGTGGTCTGCTGGATGTGCCGAAGTTGGCGAGATACTGGAACAGAGTCACCAGATGATAGATGGTTGTGTGCGATGTTGACGTGATGTGGGCAGAGTAACGGTGCTCCTCTCAGGGATTGATTCAGGACAGGATCTGCCCTTACTTGACACCCTTGATGCTAAAAGATCTCTCTTTCTTACAGCCTGTGTCTCTCTCGCTCTCTGTTCATGCGTAAGTGCTTCCTTTTTTCATCTGTTCGATTTTCGCTCTCTCTTCGGTCCTTAGAACTGAGTTCTGGACTTGCTTTTATAATCGGCGCCGATCGCGGAATAGACTCCCGAGATGGCCAAAATGAGCGATTTCAAGAAAGATAAGACTTACCCTGAATACGGGAAATATCCCGCTTAGGGAAGAGGAAAAATAGATGTGATACATAGATAGAATAAATTTGGGGTAGATAAGTGATTAAGATGCATGGGAAGAAGCGTAATTAAATATTTAATATTTAATCACTCATGGGTAAGATATGATGGGGTGAATTAAATTTAGAGTAAGTGATTAAATCATAAATCAATATCCCAAGGGGATAGTTGGTGACGTAAACGTGCCCCGTGCTACCTAAGCAAGTAAATGGATGAGAGGACACTAAATCGAGTAACCAATTTTAAGTGTCTACAAAAAGTCCAACGAGCTCAAGATATTGTTGTCGCAAGTTGTCCTCAAAGTTCGGGAGTTAATCAAATTTTCAGCTCCAGGAGCCTGATGGGATTTTATGTCCCTCAAGATCATGGAAATCAAGGTTGGGAAAATGAACCTTGCCCCCATGAATCCCTCTGGACCCCCATATGACCTCTAGGATCACCAGTTCAGCCCCTAGGTGCTTGCGGGAGCTCAAAGCCTTCATCGTTGGATCGTTGTCACGTGTCATCACCTGGAGCGCCATGGAATTTGATGTCCCTCATGTCCCTTTGAGATGAGGGACATAAAACATGTAAAAATGAACCCATACCATAAGGAGACTCATATTCACTCATGTGACCTCTTCAAGAGAGAATTTCCAGCCCCCAGGTGCTTGTCAAGCCTTCATTCCTTGTCGTCGAATCTCCGCCACGTGTCATCACCTTGCTCATCATGGAATTTGATGTCCCTCACATCCCTTTGAGGTGAGGGAAATCAGGGACATGAAAATGCACCTCATCCCTTCTCGATTTAATTTTCAAATTTTAAAAATCCCTCTTGCTTCTAACTTCTAACATCTAACTCCTCCGTGCACAACTTGCTCTGTAACTTTCTCTGTAACTTCTCACCACCACTCCACCATTGCCAAAGCTCAAACCAAATTCACCACAACAAATAAATCCTTCACTCCATGAAAATATGTAGGTCCCAAAATAAATATTGATCAAATGAAGAATGAAGAAGCCAGAAGTTTGAAAATCTTCATTGCCATGAAACTAAAAATCGAAGAGATCTTACAAACCAGTGCACGGATTGACAAATTGTATGTTGCTGAGTTTTTCTCTTGAAGGCCATTAAAAAATAATATTCAAACCTCCCATTCATATCAAGGAATTATCACAAAAATAAATTTCACTTCGGGCTCTATGAAGAACAAAACTCAATTTCCATCAAATCGATAACCGAATCAAGAGAAATTTCACCAGTGAGACAAGAAGCAAAAACCTATCGCAATGGAGTTGATTTCATCATAAATGGAGAAAAAATCAGACTTGAAAATTTCAAGCTCCATTAATGGTTTCCATGACATAGTAGTTGAAAAAAAATCGAGCTACCTCTCCACTTCTCGGGGGTTCTAGTGGGCGAAATCGCGCAAAACTTGAGAGGAATGATGATTGAAAATCTAGTTTCAAGTGAGCTAGTTTTTGCACCATGAAGTCCATATTTTTAGGGCATGGAGGACTGATTTTTCATAAGAGTTCTATCATGTCACATGAAGACCATCTCAGTAAAAGATAGCGAGCCACCCCTTCACTTCTTAGGGTTCCAAAGGTGAAAATCACGTGAAAATTGAGGGAATGATCGTTGAAAAATCTAGTTTCACGTAAACTAGTTTTTCATGCCATGAAGTCCCTATTTTTAGGGATATGGAGGGATGTGTATTTTTCAGTATTCTTCTCCCATTTAAAATCTCATTTTCCCACTTGTTTAGATGAAGGAATTACTCAAAATTCAGAGCATGGAACCCTAGAATAAAACCTAGAATTTCAAGACTTGTTTTGTTGCAATCTAACATCCATGGTACACTTACTAAAAATAACATGCCTTCCTACATAGGGGTTTGTTACTTCAAGTAAGCCACCATTTTAAGAGGTTACAAAGAAGGCGGTGAACACAGAGATTATCGCAGAAAAGTCATCAAAAAGGTCATCTCGGCTCACAATTCACACTTACTAAAAATAGTAAGTGGTTCCACAAGCCCCTGCTATAAATAGCCAGTTGGTCTAAAAGGTGAGAGGAGCATAGTAAAAAGAAATAATTCAAGCTACCATAGCTAGTTGAGGTTGGGAAAATGATAAGTGCAGGAAGTTGATGGACAAATATGGGGTCATCCGTGGACATCATATTGCAAAAAACAACAAAATCTCAACTTGTAGGGATTATTAGCAATACACACACTCAAAATTAGAAAAATTATATAAATATGAATCGTAGCATTCGAATCTAGTTTCTAAAATACTATTTTTTTAAAAAATGGACAAGTTTAGCTATATTAAACACTTAAAATTATATGACTTGGTTTTTTTTTTTTTTTAAACTTATAAGATTATAGTCCGTTTGCCCGCATTTTGATGACCAAATCTTGTTATTTTTTTTTCCTTTGGTGAAAAGTTAGATGTAGTTGTCTATCTTGGGATGGATTTTATTTTGTATTTTTTGAGAAATTTTTTTTAATGATTTTTTCCGTGAAAGTGGTCTGAAAATATTTAGAAAACGGAGCGCTTTCCGTTTGCCCGCCATAACTATATCAAAAAATATCGAAATCAAATATTTTTTTAACGTGTATAGAATTTCTCCATGCTTGGGATGGTATAAGTTTTATCACATTTTGATAAGCGAAACAAAAGTTATAGTCTTAAATGTAGACATGAACATTCACGGGAAAAAATGTCTTAAAGACCTATTGTTAGTAAAAATTATAAAATGATATTTATCTTATTCTATTCACTTTAAAATCAATATTTCTACGAAGCTAATATCTCCCCCTACGCGATGGCACCATTTTTGTGAAATGTTTTCAGTTTTTTAGCATGGTTCAAGTCTTTGAAGAGAAAATTTGAGGTTTTTTGACCTTTTACACTTCATAATGACCTTCCATAGCTTTGGTTGGGAAAAAAAAAGATTTCTCGAGGCTTAGGTTCGGCAGATAGATCTACGATCGCGGTTTTTTTAACACAAACCACGAGCGCGCTTTATAAACTGCGATCACGGTTTATAAAGTGCGCTCACGGTTCATAAATCATATTTACACACATCCCAATGTCTGAATTACCATGTGATTTTTACTTTATAACCTTACCATATGAATTACTGCAAAATTGTCTTTTTCTACACGTTTTTCTTATCACCTAAGAAAAACATCATGGGAGACAAGAAACGAAGTCAAAAAGAAAGTCATTAAGTAAAAACACCAAACCAATTAGAGGCCAACAAAATTCAAAATGCTGAGCGAATGTAGAATCTTCGTGAATCAAGAAGAGGTTCATCTTCAACCCCAACTATTGTAAGCAATGAAGAACCAAGTAATGTTTCTACTGTCAATGTTGAAGTTGAATTAAATACTCGTGATGAAGATGTTTTTACTGTCAATGTTGAAGAAGAATTAAATACTCATGATGTAGCAAATGTTGAAATCGAAGGAGACAATGAAAATGTGAATAAGGAAATTCATGTTGAAACTGTAGATAGGAAAAATTTGACAAAAACACCTCTTAGGATTTTATGTAAGAAACCTAATTTTTTTATTGAAATTGATGAAAATATTTTGAAACCAATGTCTGACAAACTTTCTAATGACAAATCAGAAGAAAAGCCACTGAAATTTGGGATAATCATTTTGAAATTTTAAATGATTCCCAAAGATGTCAGGTTGTTGGTTAGTTTGATAAAATTGATTAAAATGAGACCTACATTAAACATCTTAGGATTGAAAATATCTAATATACATGGTCAAACCTCTATAATTGTTGAAAACCTTCATGATGCATATCACACTGTTGGTGTCAAGAGACGCACTAGGGATAGTAATATTGTGCGTCGTGTACTTGCTTACTAGTGTTGTAAGTGAATCAATAAAAAAACAACGTTTGATTACGCAAACAAGTCAAATGTTGTAAGTTAATCAAAAAACTCTAATGAAAGCAATTGAAAGACGTAATATCCTTCAATCACTCAATAATGTTGATTTTTGGGCATTTTCTACTAGAGCACCGCATAAGGAAAAAAATAATTTTGATGCTATAAGAGAAGTTGTTATTCAATTTTGGCATGATAACACTAGAGTTTCACCTAATACAAGAGATGTTATAAAACAGAGAGTTGGTTCTACTAATCGTGAACCACATCCAAATCATTTCTTAGATATGACTCAAACTCAATTTTTCGTAAGTTTGAACAAGAGAATCGGAAATTAAAATTAGTCAACGCTTTTTGAAATGTTGAAACAATTCTATGTGAAAATCAACCACGCTCGCACCACTTGTTGTTATAGGCAACATGTTGAATTTGTGATGCATTATGCTAAATTTTTACGTATTCGTTTCTATTTTTCATTCTAAACTATGTTATCGTAATGTGGTGTTCAAGTTCCACCAATATCTTCCAGGATTTCATTCCTACTATATTTTGTGAAAAAGAAGTTGACAATTTTTTTATAGTCGGATTGTTTAGATGGAAGTTGTAGTACATGCGGCGGATTACCTAAATTGAAAGTTTCATCCATGAGCAAATTGAAGGTACAATAGACATAATTTAGTTGAGTTTGATAAATATAAATTAGTTGCATACCAAATTGAAAGATGGAAAAGAGTCTAAATGGTGTGAGCTAGTTACAGAACAAATGTCTGTTTTCCAATTTTTGAGAAAATTTAAGGATGAAATTGTTTATGAGTATGCTAGGCATACACATAGAGCTTGATGGTTGGATGAACAATTCAAGATATGCAAGGACACATTTCCTATTAGTACTATTGTTTCAATGGTCGATTTTGCAGAGAATTACACATTACAACCACAAATGGAGGTTCAATCGCAATATTATAACTCAGTACAAGTTGCCATTTTTGTGCATATAGCATTTCTACATTCTCTTGACAGTACAGAGAATGATCGAAATTTTTTAAGAGAGTACCACTTTTATATCAGTGATGATCATACTCATTCTACTGAATTTGTGCAAGGGTGTTTCCAGTTATTTTATGGAAACTTGTCTGATAGGGACATCCACTTCAAACAACATTATATATGGTCAGATAATTACATGTCTTAGTTTAAGAATGCACAAATGTTTTATTGGATGAGTAGAATGCATGTCAAGATGGGTGTGCAACATATTTGGAGTTTCACCGAGGTCGACATGGAAAAGGAGAGCATAACTGGCAGGTGCGAGGGCATGTGTGAAAAGAGCTCTTGCAAGAGAAGAGTTGAAGTATAAATATGGTGCTAAATTGAAAGATGCAAAGAGTATAGTGGAATGGTGTATTGACAACATGGCCCGAGGTTCTCAAGAAAATTCCATAGTTCGCAGATATTTTTGGTTGATAGAGGAACAACAAATTACTAACTACGAGGATTGTATGACACTCACTAGGTCCAGTGATATGCACTCATTTTGTAGCTCAGACGCTACTTCGTGGGCCATATGGACAAGAAAGTTGACATGTTTTTGTGCATCTTGTATCGAATTTGTCACTTCGAGTGTGATTCACAAGAATGGGTGGATGGATGGATTTGTAGGCCTCTAACTCCACTTCCTAGTTATCAACCTCCACAAGCATTATGACTTGTTTCTATAGATGAAGTTGTAACATCCAAGGACTTTGATGAAATTTTGATTTTGGTGCGATAAGGTATTTATGGTTATTTATTTAATTTTTGTATTGAGTTATGTCCATTGAAATTTTAATATGTAATTTAAATTTGAGTTGTTCAACCTTTGTTTTTTTAGAGATATGTTTGCAGTTATTGTGATAGAAGACAATGAAGAAGGAACAAACTATTTCTTATGTCGTTGCATCGAGGAAAGAAAGAATTTGACTTCTCCTATTATAGATGGCGAAGATATTGAGTATCCTACAGGGTCAATGGTAGTTACTGGAACTTGGCTTTGACGATATCCATTAAAAACTCCTCTGTTTAGGTGTTTGAAGACTTTGAGACACACATGAAAATACTCTTATATTCGCATCTAGTTCTAGCGACAAATATTCAACTGTATAGATATCGAGGAAGGCCTAATAACAAGATTCTTTGGAAGGTTCGAGAGTCAGATCATGAAGCAATCTTGTCCGCTTTTATTCAGAGTAGATCCGATCCTGATGGTTCATTGGAATGAATTTACAATGCTCATGTCTGGTATATATAATTTCTTTGATATATATAAATTTGTTAGTTAGATAGATTTAAGTTCATATATTTTATTTTAAATTTGTGTATTTTGTATATATCTAGTATGGTTTTGATTTGAAACTTAAATTTCTTTAACTAACACTTTTATGTTCAGGTTAGTGGTGCCAGAAAAGCTTCCACCTTCACGTGGTTGGCATTGTTAGTAGAGAATTTTAAATTCTCGAAGCTAAGAGAAGCTTTCATTGTTTTACAAGAAAAGAGAAGCAATTAACAATGATTTATGTACTGTGGAGGGGGTTCTTGGCTCCGGAGGAGGTAGCCCAGAAGCACCTGGTGCTTAGAGAACCGAAACAAATCCTCCCAAGTGTTTACAAGACCATACCTATGCGTGTGCACAATCGGTTTGGTGCCACGACCCACCGTTTGCAAAATATAGCATTTGACAACCTTACACTGGCTCAAACTGCACTATTTCACGCGTTTGCAAACAATAGGGCAGCGAGAGCACTGATCTGGGAAGGAAAACATTGAGAGAGGCTATCAGAGGGTCCCTACACCGAGGTGTCGATCGACGAGACGTCTCTAGGTGCCATGGAGTCCGAGTAGTCACCCGTCGAAATTGAACGATATTTTGGTCTCGTGGGCTCTTAAGGGACTACGCCTAACAAAGTAGCTCCGAAGCAACGACCTTGTCGCGCACAAAAAAACTACCTCCTCTAGCATTCACCTAGCCACCCGAATGTGTCAAGCTCATTCATTTTGGTGCCACGACCCACCATTTGTAAAATATAGTGTTTGATAACTTACTTACTTGCTACACAACGCTCGAACTACACTATTTCGCGCGTTTTGCAAACAATAGGACAAGTGAGAGCACCGATCTGGGAAGGAAAAATGAGAGAGGCTATTGTAGAGGGTCCTTACACTGAGGTGTCGATCGATGATGAGATGTCTCTATGTGCCATGGAGTCTGAGTAGTCACTTGTTGAAATTGAATGATATTTTGGTCTCGTGGCTCTTAAGGGACTACGCCCGAACGAAGTAGCCCCTAAGCAACGACTTGTCGCACACCAAAAACTACCTCCTCTAGCATTCATCCTGCGCCACCCGGATGTGTTGGTACATTTTTTGATGCCACAACCCACCATTTGAAAATATAGCGTTTGACAACCTTACACTAGCTCAAACTATACATTTTACGCGTTTGCAAAACAATAGGGCAACGAGAGCACCAATATGAAAATGGAAAAAACCAAGAGAGGCTATTGTAGAGGGTCCCTACGCTAAGGTGTTGGATTAGACGAGACATCTCTCTAGGTGCCACGGAGTCCAAGTAGTCACTTGTCGAAGTTGAATGATATTTTGGTCTTAGGGCTCTTAAGGGACTACGCCCGAACGAAGTAGCCCGGAAGCAACGACCTTATCGCGCACCAAAACCACCTCCTCTAGTGTTCACCTGCCACCCGGATGTGTTAAGCATAGTCGGTTTTGGTGCCACGACCCACCGTTTGCAAAATATAGCATTTGACAACCTTACACTGGCTCAAACTGCACTATTTCACGAGTTTGCAAACAATAGGGCAGAGAACACCGATATGAGAAGGAAAACCTAAGAGAGGCTATTATAAAGGGTCCATACATCAAGGTTTTGGATTAGATGAGACATCTCTAGGTGCCACGAGTCCGAGTAGTCACCCGTCGAAGTTGAATGATATTTTGGTCTCGGGCTCTTAAGGGACTACGCCCAACGAAGTAGCCCTAAGCAACGACCTTTGTCACACACCAAAGAACCACCTCCTCTAGCATTCACCTAGCCACCCTGATGTGTCGATATTCATGGTGCCATGGTTCAAATATAGCATTTGACCCACCGGCTTGCAAAATATAGGCATTTTGATAACCTTACATCGGCTCGAAGACATCGCACTATTTCACGTGAATGATATTTTAGTCAAACAATAGGGCAACGAGAGCACCGATATGAGAATGAAAAAAACTAAGAGAGGATATTGTAGAGTCCCTATACCGAGGTGTTTCAGAATCGACAGACATCTCTAGGTGCTACGAGTCCGAGTAGTCACCCGTCGAAGTTGAACGATATTTTGGTCTCGTGGCTCTTAAGGGACTACGCCCGAACGAAGTAGCCCTAAGAAACAACCTTGTCACACACGAAAAACACCACCTCCTCTAATGTTCACCTTGCCACACCTATACATGTCAACACACATCTCTAGTTAGTTTGGTTCCATGACCCACCGTTTGCAAAATATAGCATTTGACAACCTTACACTGGCTCGAACTGCACTATTTCACGCGTTTGCAAACAATAGGGCAACGAGAGCACCGATATGATAAGGAAAAAAATGAGAGAGGATATTATAGAGGGTCCCTACACCAAGGTTTTGGATTAGATGAGACATATCTCTAGGTGCCACGGAGTCCGAGTAGTCACCCGTCGAAGTTGAACAATATTTTGGTCTCAGGGCTCTTAAGGGACTACGCTCGAACGAAGTAGCCCGGAAGCAACGACCTTGTCACACACCAAAATACCACCTCCTCTAGTGTTCACCTGGCCACCTAGATGTGATGGCACATAGTCGGTTCCCTTCAGCATGCCACAAACCACCATTTGCAAAATATAGCGTTTGACAACCTTACACTGGCTCAAACTACACTATTTCGCGTTTGCAAACAATAGGGCAACGAGAGCACCAATATGAGAAGGAAAAAACCGAGAGAGGCTATTGTAGAGGGTCCCTACATCAAGGTTTTGGATTAGACAAGGCATCTCTAGGTGCCATGGAGTCCGAGTAGTCACCCGTCGAAGTTGAATGATATTTTGGTCTCAGGGCTCTTAAGGGACTACGCCCAAATGAAGTAGCCCGGAAGCAACGACCTTGTCACACACCAAAACACCACCTCCTCTAGCATTCACCTAGCCACCCGGATGTGTCAGCGTATTCATTCATTTCACGACCCACCGTTTGCAAAATATAGCATTTGACAACCTTACACTGGCTCAAACTGCACTATTTCGCGCATTTGTAAACAATAAGGCAGCGAGAGCACCGATCTGGGAAGGAAAAAAATGAGAGAGGTTATTGTAGAGGGTCCCTACACAGAGGTTTCAGATCAGACGAGACATCTCTAGGTGCCACGGAGTCCGTAGTCACCCGTCAAAGTTGAATGATATTTTGGTCTCAGGGCTCTTAAGGGACTACGCCCGAACGAAGTAGCCCGAAGAAAATGACCTTGTCACGCACCAAAACAATGCCTCCTCTAGCATTCACCTAGCCACCCGGACATGTCAAGCACATTCGGTTTGGTGCCATGACATCCTGAGGCATGACTTCTCACTCCTCGCCTCCGTTCATTTCCTAGGACTCAAAACATTCAATGTCACTTGTTTACCTTCCATCTCTCTTGTTCTCTTTGGACTTGCCTCTATCCTCTTAGGTGCTTCATCACTATCCTTTCTTTGCTCTCTTGAGTTATGTTGTTGTGGTGATCTCTCTCCATCCTCTGCTACCCTAGCTATGTGCTTACATGCTCATTATGTTTGCATTGTAATATGGTCATGCTCTTGGCTACCTTGAAAATTTTTACATACTTTTCATCCCTTAATGGGTATCTAATACCCTAATTATCATGCTTTGAAGATTCACAAGAATAAAGCATTCCCTTTTTATTCTAATAGTGGATTAAGTATTTGAATATAGGTCAAGAATACTAAATGGAGTTGAAATTAAATGAGCCATAATTGCTAGTGAAGCAAGAACTAGTGAAAAGTGGTGAGTAAAGGTAAGTCATGTTAAAGGAATGAAATGCATTTATTCATTATTTCTAATAGTATGGTGAGAATGTGAACATATGAATAAGATTATCAATAAAATGCTAAGGCAAGTAGCTTCAAGTTTGCATATTTGGATGGAATTTTAGAAGGAGAGTGAAGTGGCCAATCAAGTCACTTATGAAGCATGCTAAAAGAAGTGAAGGAAACAAATAAGTGAG
The DNA here is from genome assembly GCA_018340775.1 of Taxus wallichiana var. yunnanensis. NCBI lineage: Eukaryota > Viridiplantae > Streptophyta > Pinopsida > Cupressales > Taxaceae > Taxus > Taxus wallichiana. The sequence continues at coordinate 179,554,283 of CM031236.1, read as the reverse complement.
AGCCTATGAAGGAATAAGAGGAAAATAGTTTCCATGCACGAGAAACATGAAGAAGAGAAAAGAATTCTCATAATGGAGAACATAGCACAAAAGAAGAATAATGGAGGAGAAAGGAAGTGCAAAATGAAATGCTTAGAGAATAAATAGGTACTCATTCAATATGAAATGGGAAACAAGAGGAAAGTGGCGAGAAAAGGTCAAATTTCAGTTTGAGGCAAGCATGTAATGGCTGTGATCAATAAATGAAGAAAGTGAAGGAGAGAGTGAATACTTGTTGTACATGAAGAAATACAAAGGTTTAAGGAGATATTTATGACAGGATATTAAAAAACAAGAGACAAGTCAAGAGAAAAAAAGTGAACAATGGAAAAATAAGGAGAAAGAAAGAAGTCTTGAATACATACAAACAAATAAAAGGAAAGAGAGGATGGTAAGTCCAAGAAGAAAGAGACAAACAATGAAAATGAAAGAGAGAAGTGAATCTACTTTAAACGATAATCAAATTGAATTTTTAACTTCTTAGTTGATTGGCATATAACACCAAATTATAAAGAGATAAGGTGTGTACATCTATTTATTCCCTTAATTTCTCTAAAACAATGTAAATGCTTCCCTTAATTTCTTAACAATTGTACCATGCAATGTTGCACCATAAGTAACGTTATATTCATATAGTTCAAGATGAACTCTACCTCACTTATTTCTATCAATGTTCGCATTAGTTGATATGTAATAGATGAGTGTTAGCTTTAAAAGAAAAAAAAGTAATTACATATTGCCCTTTTGTAGTTCACCTAGCATGGTTTTGCTTAATGGAATAGGTTTGCTTAACAATTGTACCATGTAGTGCTCCAGGACATGGTTTTTTAATTTAAATCAAACATACATATCTAGAACTAATAAATGGTTATGAAAACATACATAGAAGGATATCATACATGTAATGAAATCGAATCAAACATATAGAAGTAATATCATTATGAAAACCAACACACATGGATATATAAGAATCAAACAAAGTGTGCTCCAGACACACGTCTCTGAAAATATGTAAGTTCATAACATGTGTACATCTCGAACTAAGTGTGTCATAATGTATATAGGACCACATGCGGTCATAAAAGGCTATATATATACAATGGACTATATGAAGAAACATGTTCACTAGGACCAGATGGCCCATATATATATCTATGTACATCCAGGTGGACTATGAATCTACTCATGAAACATCTTCCCTCTCTTCACCTACTAGAAGTAGCACGTCCACGACCTGGGGATGTAGTGGAGGGAGATGCCACTATGGATTTCATCCATGTGGTCCTAGGCATCTCTAAGTAGGCCTGCAACCTAACTTGCACATTCATAAACAACAAGTTTTTAACACCCAAAATTTTAAAATACATTCAAAATTTAGAAACTTGTACAATTTAGTTAAAATGCATGTGAAATCTTACCGCAATGTCATGATCCCTATCAATTTTTCGTTGACGCATCGTAGGGACAACAGTAGACTCACGAGGGGTAAGCTACATACAAATAATTAATTTTCAAATTAAATATTTCACATACATACAAAATTTGATATTGTAGATTTAAGTAATAAGAAATAATGAACCTCCAAAATTTAACAAATTTGAAAAATTGTACCTCAGTTAGTGGATCTGCAGATGCTATGGTAGTATCTACAAAGACCTCCATATCTCGCATATATGGAGGAGTCTCTCTCGTGCAGTTATAAGCTATACAAAAATCATGTACAAATTAATATTAAAATCTACATGACGGTGCACCACATAACAAAGGTCTAAAACATGTAATCCACGTGAACTTCCATAATTAGAAACAAAGTGTAAAGAGAAACTAACTCAAGTAAAACTCATATGAGGCGTGCCATAACCTTAGTTCCTAGAGCAGATGATGACCCGCCAGGCTCCTGTGTATGAAAGAAAACATATTAATATGTATAACATATACATGAAACATTATAATAATAATCTAGTGCAATCAAATGAAATTAAAAATGTAAGTTTGTAGACAACTTGAAACTTACGTTTGAAACACGCCCAATCTGATAGTTAGCATGTCGACGTTGGATGTTTCCTTCATCGGCTCTTGCTATTTAAAATAAAATAAAAATTATTTTTTTACATGAATGTACATGACGTCCAATCAAATACATATATATTAAAATCTCAAACATATGAATTAAACTATTGTATATATATATTTATAAGTTTTTTGAAATTTACTCGTGAAAGACCAATATCAAGTGGCACCAGCTTCCAAAAACATCCCCCAACATCTCATCTATAGAAAAGAAATCATGTGAACCAACAAATGACGTCTTTCCCACTGGGTGCATACGGCACCACATGATCCACAAAGTGGTGTGGTGCGCTAGAATGGTGCCTCCACCAACATCACCAGATGTAATCTAGTCACTATCTTTGGGTCGAGTGTCAGTGAGCTCCCTCAATGCATGCAGTGTGTCAATCTCCACAACCTCCTTCACTGTAGGAGGGATAACTAAAGGCAGTGGGGGTTTTGGGGCATGGGGGATCCTTGGTTGACCTATGCGCACCGCACCAGTCTACCACTGCAGAGCCACCTCCTCGACCAAAAAAGTCATAAAAGTCAAAATAATTCGGGACCTCGTTAAGCACAAACTCGCAATATAATTTCTTCAAAAAATAAAGAGGAACCTCATTGTTGTTGCATGGTGGATAATTAAAAACCATCCACCTTCGGTCCCAAAAAAATTGATTCGGTCATCGTGGCGCCAATGGATTAGGAACCGTTTACAAGTAATCTACGGGGGGCATTGGTTATCGAATCCAAGAAATAATGCAAAAATGAGGTCTTTTCCAATATTTTTGTATTTTATGGCCGCATGGGATAATTTATCCACATACCACCACCTACAATCACCTCTAAAGATATTCCATCTATGTATTTGGTTGGTCATGAGTCGACTTCACCAATCAATGTTTGCAATGTGTTGGTTAAAGTCACGCGGGATGGATTTGTGGCATGATTTTCTTATATAGTCCGAATAAGGTTCTCAATGACAATTTTATTTTCTCGCATTCTTCCAATGATATTATCTTGTGTTCTGTTGGTTCAATGGGGACGTAGGAGCCACAAGAGGTGGATCTATATTTGGAGGAGGGTTTTGAAGAATGTTCGGAGGGTTTTGAGGAATGTTCGAAGGGTTTTGAGGAATGTTTTGATAGTTTACACAATTTCGAGCTTGTCGACCAACTAACAAAATAAGAAAATTGTATACATAAACAAACATTTCAAAAAACCCATGAAAATACAAAAAATAACTAAAATGCAAAAAAATAAAATGATTAAAATTGGGGGCTTACCTCCTTGTCTTGGCGGCATGGTTGAATCTATCGCGATCCATAAGTCCGATGAGCAATTTTGAGGTGGTATTCAAAGCTCAAGTGAAAAACATTTAGGAGAAATCGCGGTTTGAAATGAAAAATGGGAAAATGAAGATTCGCGGACTACTTTTTTTTGTCTCGAGTTCCATGATCGCGGTTTTAGGTTCAATTATTGCCGAACCTGAAATTCGGAACCGCCGCTTCGCGGTTCTTGAATTTCAGTGTTTTTATATCCATAGAATTGTCTACCAACTTCGTGCACTTACCCAAAAGTTAAAAATGAAACTTACTAAAAATAGTAAGTTACACTCAAAGAGTAGTTTTTGCACATTGGGACGTATAAGGATAATCATTAAGGGGACATCATTATTTGGGATCATCATACACATTTTCATAGAATTCAATATCCATCTTAGTTCATTCAAATTGGAAAGCATTCGTGAGCTAATTTGAATGAATTTCTCGGTTGCAAGGATTTCAAAGATTCGAGTTTCACTACATTTAGAGATTTCCATCAACAAGAATCAACGGACTTCATTGGGAATGACATCTCTTCTTCTTCTCTCTCTTTCTCTCTCCTCTTCCCCCAAATTTCTCTCTTCTCAATGTTCTAATTTTACATTAGGGTTGCACTTTTTCATGTCTCTATGTTCCCAATGTAATAAATCATATTTATGTTATAAAAAGGACTTAAAAGCTTCATAGGAATTTGAAAAGTTTTAAATTGTGTGAGGACATATGAAAAGACATTGGGGGGTAGATGATGAGTCACCTCTCATTCTATAAATTGTAAATCCATTTCCATTTCAAAGGGTTGGTGATTGATTTTGTAAACTCAAGAATGTTGGAACATAATGATTAAGTGATCTAGCCAACCCTTAATGTATATGGGTCCATCACTAATATATAGGTTAATATTTAATAATATGAAATATTTCTATTTCTATTATTAAATATGTTAACCTAGGTATATACTTTAGGTTAAATATTTAATATCATGAAATGATTATATTTCTAATATTAAATATTATAAATCTTAGGTGTATGTGTCAACCATTTTAGGTTGAAAAGGTGGGTCGGAGACATACCCGATCACATTATATAAAAAAGACTTTAGATCCTCATTTAATATATTTAAGAAATATATCAAAGGTTGCAAATCAAGTGATTTGGTTTTACCCTTGGTAAATAGGGTTTCAAAGGAGGAGGTGATCTTCTTTGGATGTAAAATAAGTTCTCTCAAGTAAAATGTTATTTTTAAAGTGGTTTTTACCATATTGAGGTTTTACACTATAAATATTGTGTCACTCTGTGTTATTTATTTCCTATAAGTATTTATTTATTTACTTATGTTATGATATAATCTTTATTTAAATATTTATTGTAATATTATATAATATGTAAATTGATTAAATTCGTATTTATTAGAATCCTCAAATTCTAACATGGTAACAGAGCAGGTAAATTAAATAAATTAAGATCAAATATTTTGTAGTTTATTTATTTAATTTGTACAAAGGGTTTTTCAACCAACCCAAAAATTATTTAAAAGTATCCAGGTCCCCTTCCTTTTTTCCCAATTTATTTTGGCATTACATTTGTGTAATTAAACTTTCGGTAAAAATTATATGGAATTAATGTTTGTTTGGAGATTGATGTGTGCACAGGTGAAAGGAACTCTTAAGTATAAATAGAGAATTAAAAAATGCTAGTTTATTGGTGGCCCATGTGGTGTGGTAAATATTTATTAAAATATTGGTAGTTATATTTACATAAAAGTTTTTAGTTTGCACGTATTATATAAAATATTTTACAATATATTTATAGTTTTAAATGTGTGCGGGGTAAAATTAAGAGTAAATGAAGGGAGGAGACAAGGTTCATGAAAATAGGGATTTCAATTTATTTCATTGGTCGGTGAAATTACTTGTCCCCTCTGCTAAAATATGCAAGTTAATCTATACTCTCATAAATCTACTTGCACCTAGTAAAATTCTTTTAACATGGTCTATGTCCTTTAAACCCCTTTAATAAGGAATATGTGTTTTTTTTAAAAAACAATATACTATAGTTTATAAATTTTATAAACTATATGTTGTTTTTTATTTACATTCTATAAATTATATACATTTTTAATAAAAAAGTGTATACATTTTTACATTATAAATTATAATAGGTTATTATAATGTGTTAAAATATAACCTCCTAATATTATACGTAAAAAGAAATTTTGAAATTTCACATTACAAAATACATAAGTTTTGACTTCATTAAATTTGATGGTCAAATGACCGTCATGGTAGACCAAACATAAGACAATATGACAGTCATTTAGATGTCAAATTTAAGATCGTAGGTTCCAAGAAACTTTAACTATGTTAAAATTGATGGTTAAATGATTGTCACGATAGACCAAAAAATAAGCCATTATGACAGTCATTTAGACGTCAAATTTAAGCTGGCGATTTTTGTCTACATTATTTTTTTTTCAGAAATTTGAAGTTGTTATGCATTCTTAGGGGTCTCTTCTTCACTTCTATATGGTTGAAAATATTTTTTATATAAATTTGGGGTATAATGCAGAGCCCTTTATATTGCGGGTTATTATTTTGATCATGGGAGGTTAATTAGTATGCATTGTAATGACATAATTAGTTATGATCAAATAGTTTCTTTAGATCTATAAAATTTAGATCTGATTCTATTAAAAGTGTTATTTTTATTATCGATAAATATGTATCTAACTCTATGGTACATTGTATATTATAATGGGGTGTGTTTTACAAGTTTAGGAAAATAATGACATCTAGCTATTTCTGTCTTGACAAAACCTAGATCTTGAATGAAACCAACTACAACATTTGAGTCAAAACAAAATTTATGGCAAGGAAACTCTAGATGATTGTTTTTAGATCTAAGGTTTGCTCCCACCGTCATCAAACAACTATAGATAACATGAATACATTCTTGCAACGAATGTAAGATGTTCTTTCTATGATTCTATGCAATGTGAATGATGAGTACCTTCTACACATTGGCAATATCGAACATCCGAAAGAGGTATGGATACAACTAGAATCCATGCATGAAGGATACTTGGTATATCAAGGATAGTAATGAGAGTATAATAGTTGAAGGAATTCAAAGAAATGGTCTATATATTTTTTGATTTCTCTTCTACATCTTGTTTTATATCTCGAGTTTTGAATAATTCAAAACTATGGCATGAAAGGTTATGACATGTTAATTATCGAAGCTTATATGAAATGTATAGATATAATCTAGTGAAAGGTTTACATGTGTTGTCTTCTTCTCTTGAAGTTACTTCATTAAATGTTTCTAAATGATGGTTTTGATTTTGATTTAGTAAATGGTCATGATGATGTTTTGATGCTTTATAGATGTTTCTAAAACTCTTATCTTCCTAGATAAGAAATTAAATTGGGCTCAATCTATGTTAGAAAGTTTAAATCCTATTAACCTTAAGAAAATGACCAGAAGCCATCATATGTACCATGCATTAATTACCTTGTATGAACTTGAGCTGTGAAGTATTATAGGGTCTAGGTGGATATACAAAGTAAAATATAATGGTGATGGTAGTATTAACAAATATAAAGCTAGACTTGTTGCTAGAGGTTTCACTCAGAAACCTGGTATTGATTATGTTGAGACATTTCCTATAGCTAAAATGAGTATTGTTAGGGCCTTATTTGTAATTGTCACTCAATTTGGGTGGGAAATCCACCAAATGGATAAGAAAAATACTTTTTTGAATTACGATTTAAAAGAAGAACTTTACATGTTTCAACCTAAAGGATTTGAAGAAACTAGTAAAGAAAACTATGTTTGTAAGTTGAGAAATCTTTGTATGGTTTAAAATAAGCTCTTAGAGCTTGGTATGTGAAAATTGTTTCCTTCTTTAAAACTGTTAGGTTTTGTTAATTGTTCTTCTAACAATGATATATTCATTAAGCAATAAGGCTCGTATATTATCATTATATGTATATATGTTGATGATTTGCTTATGTCTGTGATAATTCTAATTTAATTCATATGGGATTAAAGAGAAATTGAAGCAATACTTTGAAATGAATGAGTTAGGTCTTTCACATCATGTTATTTGTATGATTATATTTCATTCTATTGTTATTTTTCAAAACACAATATGCAACCATTGTATTGAAAAAGTTTCTTATGATTGATTGTAAACTATTTTTACTTGAATGGAAGTTGGAATAAATATTGATCCTAAATCTGTATATGAAAAAAGTTGATCCTATTTTATATACGTTGTTAGTTGATAGTTTGATTTATCTAACTATAACTAGATAAGATATTTACTATACATTAAGAATTACTTTAAGGTTTATGCAGGAGTCTTTTTAGAGATCATTGGAATCTTGCAAAAATAATTTTTAGATATTTGAAAGGAACAATCAATTATGGGTTGCATTATAATAAGAATGAAAATGCTATCTTATATGGATTTTGTGATTCTAACCATACCGATGTTGTGTTATAAAATATATTGGATATGTGTTCAAGTTTTTGGTGTAGGAACCATTACTTGGAATAACAAATATAATCAATAGTCTTCATTTCTTCTATTGAGGCAAAGAAGTACAATGGAAGAAGTAAAGAAGCCATGTGGCTATAAACAGTTGTTGGTAGAGATACACATGGAAGCTAAAGGAAGTATTTATCTTCTATGTGGTGGTCAGAGTTGTATTACTCTTGATTAAGAATCCATTTCAACATTAGAGGATGAAGAACATTGAGATACATATACGCTTCACCCGTGAGAAGGTGCAAAGTGATGAGATAAATCTCAAGTTCATGTTGACTGAAGAGCAGGTTGTTGACATCTTCACAAAGTCCCGAGTGTTGTAAAGTTTTGTCACTTTTGTGAAAAACTTGGATTGTCGGAGTTTCCATTGAGGGGAGTGTGCATGATAATGTCACCTTCTAATGGAACTTAGTTTTTGTAAAAATACCTTGGTATTTGTAAAATACCTTTGGGCAAGTGTAAAAAAGACCTTCGAGAAAATGTAAAAAGACTTTCGGGCATGTATACCTCATCGGCTTCTTTTTAGAAAGAAGTGTAGAAAGATCTTAAAAGCGGTCTTTAGTAAACTCTTTAGTGTTATTGAGTTTACTTGGTAAACATCCAGTATAAACATATTGTTAAGGAGGTCCTTGGTTGTAAAAGGCTCCTATATGCTTGGGTTCAATAACCTTTTATGAGAACTTGTGAGAACATGTAAAACTCACAAATCATACTTAGCCACTGATCATGGGATGATCTTTGGGATTACAAATCTTTTTGTACCAAAAGGTAAATTGAGTATGATGAAGGTGTTATAATTCCTTCAACCGATATGCTAGCCTAAAACTTTTATGGTTTAAGGATTGTAAATCTTGTAGTGTACCACGAAAGGTAATCTATTGGCATATATTATATTATCCCACTTAACATTAAGGGGGAGTGTTGGAACATAATGATTAAGTGGTCTAGTCAACCCTTAATGTATATGGGTCCATCACTAATATATAAGTTAATATTTAATAATATGAAATATTTATATTTCTATTATTAAATATGCTAACCTAGGTATATACTTTAGGTTAAATATTTAATATCATGAAATGATTATATTTCTAATATTAAATATTATAAACCTAGGTGTATGTGTCAACCATTTTAGGTTGAAAAGGTGGGTTGGGAGACATACCCGATCACCTTATATAAAAAGGATTTAGGTACCTCATTTGATATATTTATGAAATATATCAAAGGTGTGTCAAGTGATTTGATTTTACCCTTGGGGTTTTAAAGGTGACTTCTATGGATGTAAGATAAATCTCCTCATTTAACCAATTTTCAATAAAAATGTGTTATTATTTATCAAGGGTTTTACTTTAAATATTCATGAACCATAACTAAGAAGTTTCTTTATTTACTTATGTTATGATGTAATGTTTATTTAAAAAGAAATTGTATTTTATAAAGAAGGAAGATAAATGAAATACAAAGAAGAAATGGGGAAGATGTGCATCTCAAATTAGTAGATACACTCAAACAGAGCTAATTGCATGGCACATAAAGAAACTTAATAGATATAACACACATAATTATAAAACAAAGGCAAATCTAGATCGTAGATCTAAAATAACACAAAGTTTATTAAGAGATCTAAGATTAAAAATATGAAACCAAGTACACCATGACACAAAGTTCTCTCGGTTTTTTGCTCCAAGTTGCTCTCGGGGTTCACACAAAGTCTATAACACAAGATTGCTTGCTTAAAAGTTCTAATCCATCATTAACCCGAAGGTTCTTCCTCTACTTATAGAATGTATAAGGAATGCATTACAAGTTGGAAGCTTTAGTTGAACTCATTGGAAGTCGGAAAAGAAATCAACTCGATAATCTCCCTCCTAAATTCCTCTTTACATGACATGTATGATTTAAAAAATGAAAATAGAACCTTCCACTTTATTTATCTCCAAGTAGTTGACTTCTTCAAGTAATGACTAAACCAATCACTTAAGTTGTATAATTTAATTGATCGCTTCAATTACTTTTTAAAAGGAAAGGAAGAGGAAAGTACTTTGTCGGAGGAAAGAAAAAACCACTTTGTCCTTTTTCATGTCTCGTTTGATTCAAATCGATCTAGAAATTGAATCTGGGAACAAGTGGAATTAAAATTAAATTGGAATTGGAAACAAAGCTCAAATTTTGCCTTCGCATTGTCTTCTCTTTTATCCTTGAAGGTTTTGCGGTTCTTTTGTACATGCATCAAAGCAAGGTTGGTCATTGAGATAACTAATCATCCTATCTTTAATTGCATATGAGCAATTAAAAATTTCAAAAGCACTCGGGGTGAATGAAAATTCAATGAAAGCTTCAATTTTGATGAGAGCACATGCACAAGATCTTGGAAGGAATTTTACATGCCTTCTTCTTGAAGGTTACATTCAAACAAGAGGATGAAGCCTTTGTGTCAAGAGAAAATTGCAAGTATGAGATTCGATTGTCGCATGCATCAAGCGCATCTCGGATATGGATATGGATCGTTTACACTACATAACAAACTTTGAAATGGGCTATGGATGGAAAATCTGCCAACTCGAATAATTCCACTGCTTTTAATCTCGCACGCATGAGTGAAATCTTTCCTACTCATGGATTTGTTATCAATTCAATTGAGAGTTTCGAGCCTAGATCTGTGTCTCCGGTGTTTTAAATTTAGAAGTGATGCATGACTCCCCCTTGTGCTTTCTTTTCATCTTTTTCGCCATAGCTTTGTCTATCTTAGTCTTAATTCTTTTTCTTCTTACTTGGCAAATATTTGAGCAGATCCGGACAATTCTCTAGATTCGGAGGATATATGCATTGTATTGGTCATTGAAAAACTCCTTTTCCTTTATATGAAAGCACTGTAATGAATTCCCCGAGCTCCTAACACCCCATGACTAAAAAATTATGCGATACCAAAGATCGATCTCCTTCAAAGATGCGCCAAATTTGGAAGCTTTTAGCCTTGCTTTCCACCTTGCAAAATCCTTCTTGAATGATTTGTTTCCACCTTGCTTTAGCAAAATACTTTTTCTCAAATGAGGGTGCACTTTTCTTGGCTTAATTCTTTACCAAATGTGAATTAAATAATTCACCCATATGGCTTAGCCATGCTTATATAACCCTCACATTTTATAATTAATAATTGCCCTAACAATTAAAGGCAATTAATTAATTAAAAATCAAGCTCTTCTCTTTTAAGTATAACATGTTTAATGACAGCCATCCAATCAATTAAATTAATTCAATTTAATCATCCACACTTCACTTCACTTAAGCTTCACAAAGTTGCTTTGACCATAGCCCTAGTTGAAAATAGGAATTAATATAATCATTTAATACTTTAAAAAGTATTAATTCCTTCTCAAAAGGGGCTGCATTAAATAAATTAAATTTATTTAATTTTGGAATTCTATTTCCAATTGATTTATTCCCCTTTGCTTTTGTTGACTTTTTTTCACAAGCTGGGTGCCAAAATTGGGTGAATAAATATTAACAAATATTTATTTAATACATTATTATTCACCCAAGGTGAGTCGCACTTTTTTCGCATAATAGAATTCTATTTTTAAGAATTTTCTCAAATGGGATTTTTACCTCATACAAGGCAGCCTCTTAAATCCCATGATCCATAAGTGATTTGACTTTGACAATGAGAGTTATTTACCTGGAAGGCAGTAGAATAAAATCTCATGATTTCACTTAAGTCACTTTTCTTTTATTTCACCATGAGAATTTTTACCTATTAGGCGTATAAATTCCCGTCTCAACTCATGACCTCTAATTTTCCCATACTAGACTTAAGTGAATTTTATATCACGGAAAATGTACATTCTGTAGTGCAATTAAATCCCACTTGCCTGCTTGTAATTTTCCCACCGCAAATCTTACGTCCTTTGTTTTTCAAAATGCGCCCATTTCATTTCGGGCTTTTCTAAAATGCGACTTCACTTTTTCCTAGTGATCCGGACCTCCGATGGTGACTTCCTCTCGAGTAAACGTGTGTATATGTTTTTCACTATGCCTGTGCCAAAAATCGGGCTTACGTGGCAAATGAATTGTTTCTAAAGAAATTTCACGAGAAAACAAAACGTGACACCACAAAAACACGAAAATTTGCCAAAAGTTACAAATAAAGCCCAAAACTTATTCCAAGTTAAAACCCTTCCGGCACATAAGAATAATAACATATTCGCTCATAATAGAGTTAAAATTAACGAATGCAAATAGCCTCAAACGGGCTCAAAATAATTAAATACAAATTTTCCTAAATTTCATAAAAAATCCCACACGACGTAATATAACAATTTTGGGCATCCGGGTATTTGGCGAAAAGGCTAATATGGCTTCTGGGAATATCTTGACACAATACAAGAACTTTTAGGCAATAAAAACACAAAACGACCCATTATTTTAAAAGTACGAAATTTTTTTTCTTATAGGGTGACGCAGATTTCAGGATGAAATCAAAATATGACACCACAAATCAAGTGATTTGGTTTTACCCTTGGTAAATAGGGTTTCAAAGGAGGAGATGATCTTACTAGATGTAAAATAAGTTCTCTAAAGTAAAATGTTATTTTCAAAGTGGTTTTTACCCTACCGAGGTTTTCTACTATAAATATTGTGTTACTTGTGTTATTTATTTCATGTAAGTATTTATTTATTTACTTATGTTATGATGTAATCTTTATTTAAATATTTATTTTAACATTATATAATATGTAAGTTGATTAAATCCGTATTTATTAGAATCCTCAAATTCTAACAAAGAGTGCATTGAGAGAACAAAGGAGTTATACAAATTCTTGTTTTCCCTATTCTCAATGTCTTTCATTCTCATATGTATGTACAATTTCTGTTTGAGCATCAATACATGAAGAAGGATTTTCAACATTTTTGACTAAGGGTTTTACCGATACTTATGTTCATTAAATTCTAATTGGTTTTGTTTTTGTTTATAATATTGTTTCTTCCTAATTTTAGTGCATGTGATGAAATTTATAACTAGTGTGTGCACGAATATGATTTTCTACTTGCAACATTAGTTCTCCTACCTCTTTTCTCACTCCCCTTTCCCACTCTTCAGACAAATTCTTCCCTAGCAAAATATTTCTAGCTTTTTCTCAGGTTCAATGGAGTGCCCCTATTAGATCCTCACCACAAGGTCACCAGGAAATCCACGTTTACTCATGCATGCATGCATCTACATAAATGTGCCGATTAAGTAGACGATTTAGATTCCCGAGCAGTTGACAAGAAATCCACAAGTTTGTCCACCCGATAATTTTTCATGCCAATATGTTACTTATTGAAAGGTTGGATGCAAAGATTGGGCTTGTCCTATAATTTCTCCATTATCATTTATTACCATTACTAATTTTTCTTATAAAACTCACCCAGGGCAATAAACAACCATGTTTATCCCTATCCTTATTCCTTCTAAATACCCAAGGGTTTCATGCCCATTCTAACATGTTTTCTTCTATCCATTACAATCATATTTTTGATCGTCGATTGACTTCTTCTATCACCCCATCGACACTCAAGGGGGCATCCTTCATTCCACTAATTTTTATTCAAAAATTTACTTTCTTATGTTTTTTCTACTATATTTGAAGTGAATTCACTAATTTCACCTCAAACAGGGGCAAATGTTGACACCTATATTCCATTTTTGCAATCTTATTGCCAAACGCACGTAAATCACTCTAATTCTTACCAATTCTATTAGAACTAACTAATGATTTTCCTCTATTCTAGTTAATTAACACTACTTTTCTAATTATCCATGCTTTTCCACATTCAAGATGCTTATCGACGTCAAATCATAAGTTCTTATCCTCTTCCGAACAAACAATTAGTGTTTATTAGATAATTAAGCCTATTTTCCCCTTAATTTGGTCAATATACCCTAGTATTGACTCAAACCCCACTTCCAACCACTCAAAATCACCCCACTTTCCTCCACAACATCTCAGCAAGCTTCAAAAGTTTATCATATCCTCTAGTTAACTCTAAACAATTAATTAAGGCTCTTCACATCTTAATCACTTGATAATTCACTAATTATGATTAGCAAGGCCTAATTATGATTAACAATTCTAATCTAATTTGGGGCTTTTAGTCCCACATGCACCAAAATATAAGTTTCTCCCAAAAGTAAAACTATAAAAAGAGTGCACCTCTTACCTTAATACTTTACACCATGCTTTGATTTGCATCTCGTATAATAAATATGATATATAGTCAAGTTCAATCCTTTACTAAAGCCTTCAACAAGGTTAGTAGATGAATATCTAAAGTGACTCAACAATTCATTTGGAGAGGTCATTTCACCATTGTTTGGAGTAACAACCATACCCATTTGATTGCCCTCTTAGGTCTATTTAGGCCCATGTTAGGTAATTGAGCATATTAGTAGGCATGTTTAATTAGATTTTGCATTGTTTTCATACTAGTTAAGCATTCTTTTAAGCTTTTATCTTAATGTTACATTCCTAGACTTAGAGCCCTAGCTAATTAGGTGGCAATGGTGTTAGTCTTCCTTGTTTAGCTTTTTTATTTGCTTTGTAGAGTTTGGGGTGCTTTCACTTTGACATATTTGTTCTGAATTGAGTGCAACAATCCTTTGGTTTCTTCAAGAAATGATTTTTCCTTCCTTGGATTGGGATAAGTATTCTTATAAGTACGTCAAATTAGGGGCATAATGGGAATTTCCACATGTTCCAAGCCTTGTTCTTTCCTTTGAGTTGAGAAACATCTTGGAGACTACCAATATACTTAGGCATTACATTGATCATTTTAACATTACACAATTTCTTTTCTTTTCTTTCTTTCTCCAAAGTGTTACATAGTCTTATGTATTATGTTGTGCGTGTAACCTACAATATGTGTAAAGCACTTCCCATTCTAGGTTTGAATAACAGCTTTTCGTAATTTGGTTTGTTCCTCCACAAAGATAACAAATCGTTGCTTATCTATATTGTAGGTGTACCATCCTCCTTTCCTAATAACTCATGCCATAGTATCCTCCTTGTTATGTACCATACCGCCTCTCTACGAGGTGTTCCATCCTTCGTTATGTCTTTAATATCCTCCATGGAGGCTTGCGAATGGATGTGTTCCACCTAGGTGATTATTGTGGTGAAGGAGGTGCCCAACTCATATTGTGTTATAGAGACAGAGGATCCCATCTTAGAATGGGTTGTAGAGATTGCGGTATCCATTGTGTGTTTGATTATGATGAGGAAGGAGCCCACTACACACTTGGTCAGTGAGAGGTGACCCATTCTATTTTAGGTACATTTGGTTGTGCTTTAGCTAGTAGTTGTGTTTGGATTGCGAAGACATTTATGGAAACCTCATCTTTTAAATCCATCAAAGCTCTACAATATTAAGTTTCATGTGTAATAGCCCTACAAAAATGAATAATGTTGTAGAAAGTGACGATTCTTGAGTGAGTGTCTTCATATCCTGCATACTTCGTAATACTCTCCTTGTCCCCTTGTCTTTGTTTTAGTGTAGTAATCTTTAGGATGCCTTTCATCCTCACACTCTGGGCACCATATGTTTAATATGTGTTTATTTCCTTCTGTAATTCTTCCATTTTGTGCATTATTGCATCCAATTTTGCTTGTCTTCTAGTTAGATGCACCACCATCTCCATGATCTTCAATTTTTTCCACTCGGATATTTACTTTAATGGCCTCAAATTTAGTTTAGAATTTTTTTGTGTAATTGTAATATGAATATTATTATAGATCCTTCTACAAACCAAGTTTCCTTGCTTGGCTCATCAAAATTGAAACTAGTTTTGTTCATTACATTAGAGAACCTCATGTCATATTCCATTGTGAGACTCTCCCTTTTTTTTCCTTCAGTCACAAATATTTTCTCCCACACATTTCTTTCTTTTAAATTCTTTGTGAGCGCATTACGCACTTCTTATAAATTTTTCTACCAAGATTTTTGGAGTATATAATTCCAAATCTCTCCCATGTAGTCCTTATATGAGTACAAACTTATTTTTATTATCATATGTTACCTCCGTTCTACCCATCTCATGTCACACATTAGTAAGTAACATTCTAGATTAACAAACCCATCATATGGTCGTAAAAGTTTATAGGGGTCAAGATAGGGAAAATTTTAGTGGTGAATGTTCATAGTTTTGCGAATAGTAGAATTCTCGGGAATTTGATTTTGGCAAATACTAAAACAACAACAATACCTAAGTTTCTCCCAAAAATCCCATAAACAATAATATGTCCCATCTGAATCACTAGGAATTTCCAATCCCAATGTATATTTTTATATTAAATCACCTGCATGATCATTGCGCCGAGGATTCGTAAACATTAATGTTTCGCCAAGAAATCGATGCACCGGGAAATTTATATTTTTATGAAATCAAATCAGTTTGCATGTTTTGCCCACGCCAGATTTGAAAACATTAATGTTTCACCAAGAAATCTATGAAACCTTATTTGGCCAAGAAAACATACCCAAAATTTTCTCGATATATACACAAAGGTGATGTTCTCCGTGATTTTCCAATTTGTGTATTTGCGTAGTAGAAAGGGATTTAACGAATCGACATATTGCAATTTTCTTACAAAATTTCAAATAAATCTAAGCCTTGCTAGGGCTCGGCTAGTGCATTATAATTTACATCCTAGAAGCACTTACTGCAGGTGAGTCTTTAGTCTATTTGAGACCTATTTTTTTCATGTCGCATTGTTTTATCTGTGATTCCTCCTTTGTAAGTTATTACAAAGCCTTGAACATCCTCATCCTCATAACCACTATGATTTTTATGTCATCTAGAATTTCCTCCGCTTGTAGAGAATCATAACTGGTTTACTTATCTTATATACATCTAGATTCTACATTATATATATATATATATATAAAATCAATCACTTCATACATCTCCACGATATGTTGCTTCGTATATTCCTTACTTTATCGTGTATCTTCTTTGAATCTTTTTGTTAATGTTCTCTCTTCTACTATAGTATATATATATATATATATATATACATATTGTGATTTCAATTTCCATTTATTCCACAACCATGATACCATTGACATTACTCCTCCCCACAATGGACCCAAAGGATATATAAAATGTGGTACATTCCGTAGGTTTCACATTCGTCAGGAATTTCCTTGAGAGGCTGATGGAATGATGACATGTGGCATAGACCTCTTGAGAGTTGGGACTGCTCCAAACCCAAAAACATATCAATCAAAACGCAGATCATTCCACGAGGTTCACGTCTAGGAGTATTTGGTTGGGAATGGGAAGTCAACGAAATGGTCACAAACAATAATGTATGAAATAGAGACCATACAAAGATGTCCAAAATGAAAAATTCAAGAAATGCAAAAGGGAAAAAATTTACAACAATGAACCAAAAACCAGATAATTAGCATTTGGAAAAACAAAAGACAAAAAATAACAGTTGTGGGAAAAGTACAGACATCTTGTCACAAGCATGCTTCTTGTTACCACCATTTTCCTCACTACGATGTACTTCAAACTTTTTAAACCATGGAAACATAATGTATTGAATGTACTCCAAGCATGGATTTCCTTCAACAATCTGAGGAGCACAAAATGATTTCTTTATCTTCACATTCACTTCTGCACTTCTGTGAAAATAATCGTGTTATAAATCCATCGAAACTTGTATAGTAATACTAATTCACTTTTATTAATGTTGAGGCAAAGTTGGAATCTATCTCTCCACAACAAGAATTTTCCAAAAAGAATGTAGGGGTTTACACCACCTCTTCTTCCTCCATGAAGATTGCAGAAGTGGGATCACTCTTTAACATCTTTTCTTGTCCTTGTCGTAGTCCAGACAACATGTCTATAATATTTAATATAAAGGAAAAACATCAACATCCGGGGATATTTTTAATTCCTGCATCCTTCAAGTTTCTTGAACTCATTCTCCAAGTAGGAACACGACAATATACAAAGAATACCCTTATCATGATTGTATCATATGTGAAACATCATATCAAAGCATTCAAGCTTCTCTCAAGAATAATGATACTTTAGTTGGCTTTGACACATTGACATTTCATTGTCAAGCCAAAGAACCCTGCATACATTCTCAACCTTGAATTCACAGTCTCATACCACAACGAGTCATAGATGGAAGACCATATTTTGTCTCATCTCCTTTGAAATGATGAACACTCTTGGTAATTGGATTATGACAGACCTCATACCTCTGATGAATCAATAATTTCTTCATGAGTAGATGCACACCTTATTTGGCTTGATGACAACATTTAGAACCTCTATACAACAGAAAACCTCTATACATTATGACAGAGCTCGGTCATCGAGACTCTAATATTAATCAACTAAAGATAGATCATATCTTGGATGAATCAATGAACTTAGAGTCCTTCATGAGCAAATACATACTATACATTGATTTCAAACTGAGCACAAATCTTGATATCACCTATTTCATGTTTGATTACCTCTACAACAGAGACTTCTTATCACTAGAGTATCTTATCATTAGAGTTTCTTTGGTTGCTCAAAAAATCATTTAAATTTAAAATTGATTTTTCTCTTATCAAACCTTTAATACATCTTCAGTTTTCTTGATGTATGCTCTAATTCTTATTATACTAATGTAACACTCTTGCAAAAAGTAGTACATGTTAAGTGACACAACAATATTTTTATTTATACATATTTCTCATGTTGAGATGTCTGTGCACATATCAATATCATTTATTCTAACATGTTTTATCTTTTTTCTTTAAATTCTACATGATTCATTGATTCAACAAAATGGCACCTAAAAAGGGAAGCTCACCTCAAGGCAAAAATGTTATTCCAACCCCTCCTGGTAGTGGTACTGGAATTCAAAAATAACATCTTATTTTGAGAAACCATCTAAGAAAACCCATCCTTCTCCATCATGACCATCACAATCTAGGGATAATGATTACATTCAAAATCAAAATCAGAATGAGAATGTGTTCATTTTTTATTTGTCTAATGTTGTCAATGACAACAACAATGAAATGCCTCCCCTTGAAGACATTCCATTGAATGATGTTGAGTTTGACAATGTACCACTTGTCTAATTGAATGAAGATGACACTGCATCACTTTCCAGTTCCCAAGTGAATGTTGGAGGTGAAACTTCTAGCAGTGGTGGAAGTCAACGAAATTTAAATTCCACCAAGGCAAATACTCAACGGACACCTATTTCTAGAAGAAAGAGAAATGAAAGAAAATGGGACTTGGGAAGGAGTTTTAGGTTAGAGTGGGTTTCTAAGTTTCCATTTATTGAACTTGTTGAAAATGAGAATAAAGATGAACCTCCCAAAGAATGCAAATGTACAATCTGTAGCTAGAGATTGGGCAGGGACAAGACAATGCAACTTAAGTTGGATACTATTGAGAAGCATGTAGGAAAGATATATGAAAAGATAATTGTAGATGGCATTGAGAAGAATGTTTCTAGATGGAAAACTATGATGATTGTTTGCACATATTAGGTATGAAAAATAATTTTAAGAGCACAAGAGAAATGAAAGAATAGTTTCAAATGAAGGGACAATTACCTCTCAATTCAACAAGATCATTTAAAATAGTTTTTGGGTAAAACAATTCAGCTAGCTATTGTTTTTCACATTTTGAAAAGAGACCATCCTATAACAAATTTTCTGAACAAAAAAAATATGTTGTCTTTCATTGGTATCCCACACTTTCCTCATTCTCACTGGTCAGAAAGTAGTGGTTGGGATTGGGAAAATTCCTAGCTATGGTTGAGAAAGAAGACTTGAAAGAGAAATTGAAGTCTGCACGATACATATCTTTGTCTATTGATGAGGTTACAACAGTAGATAATACTACTTGGGTTTGTATGCATGTGTATACTATTGAGAATTATATGAGACAACCTCACTTACTTGTCATTCACAAGATGAGAGAGAACTCCAATGCTTGAAAACCTTTGTGAGTTGGTGATAAAAAGTTTGAAGGAGATCGGTGACATGGATGATGTTATAATTGCATCAAAGTTGGTATGTGTCGGGGTAGATGGGGCATCTGTAATGCAAGGTCATCATAATGGCTGTGTGTAAGACTCCAAACATATCATTTCCCTTATATGATTGTCATTCATTGTATGGCTCATAGAATGAACCTATCTTACAAAATAGTTGGAAAATTTAAAAATGTAGCAAAAGTTGAAGACCTTGTTCGAGAGGTGCATGTTTATTTCTGTTGTAGTCCTAAAAGGTTCATGGAATTCCAAATATTTGTAAAATTACTAACAAATGGGCATAAAATATTAAAATATGTTGACACCAAGTGGATCTCATTGTACCAACCGATTCGTAGGGTGTACGAAGAGTATCAATCCTTATTAGGAGTGATGTGGCAGAATCACATGGAAGTGGAAAAGGCCCATTTGGATTTGATACATCATTTGAATGATATAGATTCATTGTTGATGTTGTGTGGTCTCCTTCCCATGTTGGAAGAAATGCATCATTTAATTAAACAAGCACAAAAGAACTATCTATATTGTTGATTTTTCTAGTTTGAGGAAACGAGTTTGTATGACAATATAATATTTGTATCTCAATGAAACTGATTTTACAGGTCCAACATTTAATGGTTGGAATGATTTGATAAAGATTGAAATACAAGTAGCTTTCTGAAGCTCAATTTTTTTGGGGAAGTATGTGCTTCTATACGTGGATATGAGATACCGATGTACATGTTTAAAGTACTAGCCGGTAAGGTTGAGGAGGTAAAAGTCACAGGGTTGTTGTTTGATAACATTGTATCATCAACAAGGGTGAGGTTAAGAGAAATTGTAGTGTCCCTACTAGAAGAAATAAGGGAGTGATTTAGAAGGGATGCTTTACTTGAAGTAATGGCTATAGTAAATCGACCTTTTGGAATCCTGTCCAAAATGAAAGACATATGCAGGAAGACTACTTCAAGAGGTTGACTACATTGATTCAACATTTTTGTAAGCTTGTTGATATCAATGGAATGAATATTCCAAGTATTTTAAGAAAGGACAATTTGATTTACTCAATCTCATGAATTCATCCACTACAATGATGCAGCAATTCAAAGATATGGATAATCCCTTAGAGTGTGGAGCAATAACCCAGCTATGGAAAAGAGTTGGGGTGAGTACTATTTTACAACAAACCATGTTCGAGTTTTTCTCATTGGCTGATCTATGTCAAACAATGATTTTGGGTTCAATTGAAGATGAGAGAATTTTCAGTGCCTTGACCTTTATAAATTCAAAATTGTGAAACAAGCTTGACAAAAATTTGGAAAATTGTTTGAGAATTTATGCATCATGGTATGAAGTGGATAAATTTCCCTATGACAGGGCTCTGTAGTATGGAAGTCAATTACTAAAAGGAGAGGGGCTGAAAAATGGCACAAATACATCATACGACTCTATTGCAATAGTTGACTATCAAGAAAGAGAGAGTCAGTCTCGAGATCTGGTGAATCAAATGATAGAGATGATCCAGGTCCATCAAGTTGGAAGCTTCCATTTGTGGATATCCCATGATATAGATGTTCATATAATAATTAATATATTCAAATATTAAGTACATTGTTCTGAATCTCAAACAAGGATTAGTGCTCACCCCAAACTTACATGTGCCTAAAGGTAATCATATTGATTCCATTTCCATTTTGATTACAGAAACATTACAAAGTCATGTTTTAATGAGTATTTAATATATTTCACATATAATGTTGTTGATCTCTTTTATAGAAAGCATACACCGTAATGGCTGGTTGTCTATTAAATCACAATGCACTTACATTATTATATACTTTAGGCATATAAGAGTTGTTATGCTTAATTTAAGATGGAATAAGCGGCTTTCCTTGAATCATTAGTGAAATGAAAATTTAAAATAACATTATTCCTCATTCAACTTGCTTGAGACATGCCTTGAGGCTTGTATGAAAAAATTGAAGATTGTCATTGCAACAAATGGAACAATTTTCAAAATGGATCTAAATACACTAAAGAGTAAATCCATGCACATATATATTTAACTTGTGCACCTCTTTGTAAAAGTTTTCTTCAACCACAAACAACCTAAATATCACATGTTTATTAATACAAAAAACATAAAGATAACTCTAGTCTATTAATAAGACAATTTACTATTTTTATCCATGACCATGATTTCCTCCCAAATAATAGAAACAACAAAACCAAACTACCACTTTAACTTGTATTCAGGCTCCAAAATTTAACAAATTATATCATCTTCTAAACACTCCACTCTTCATCTGTTGGAATTGAAATTTGTTGTAAATTAGAGTGACTCATATGTAACTTTGTTAGCAATTCATAATTGATAGTGGAGCTTTCCTCTACTATTGTATGCAAACTTACTTGACAAGGTTATCAATGGTTTAACAGATTCAAAAAAAAAATTCTCTCATCTAGCTTCTCAGGAATTTGGTCCTTCTCTTGAGTCATTTTTTCTTTCATCTTCTTTTGGAATGCATCCTTTGTAATGAATAGGTGTGTTTTGTCAAAAGGCATTGTTAAACCAAGCTTTGTGAACTCATGTACCTTTCCATGCAGCTCCTGTAACATTATTTGACACTTATTCAACAATTCATATGCTTCGCCCAACATCACACACTTTCTAAATGATAGATGATACCTTTATTAAGGCATCAAACCGGTTTTGAATTCCTCTGATGCCAATTCTGTGTCACTTTGAATTTGTAGATAGCTTCCAAAATTTTCTTTGTTGTATCCTCTCTTAAAGCCATCACTTTTCTACTACATGTTACGTATTCACGAGCTTATCACAAATTCTTTGTAGATCAGTCATGAATTCAAACAATCTAATCAAATCATCAATTTTTTGGTTTATTTTCCCCCAAACATTATCTGTCATATTAATCAATGCCTTTTTATGAAATCCAGATAGTTTGATGTTGGAAGATTGTATTTCCTTTTTTTCTTTCTACCAATTCCTGTTGCAATATTTCATTTTTTTTTTATCATCTTCTAGGCTCTGTTCCCATTTTTTCTCATCTAGGACCTTTTTTGATTTCTTTCTTCCTTCATAACCACTTTCAATTCTCCCAATGTTTTTGTAATCTATCATTCTTACTCATTGTTTCCTATAAATTTTTCTTCACCTCTTCTAGTTCTACCTGTGTTGTTCATTCACAACAATTGCAGTCATAGAGGAGATGATTTTATCTTCCTCTCCAACTCACATGTCCTATTAACTGTTATTTTTCCTTTTGCTTTCTCATTTGCCAAGTTTGCCTCTAACTTTTGAATCTTATTATTCAACTTATATTTCTCCCTCTTTGCCTTTAGTAATGTTGTGTAAACCACATCATTGTTCCTTTTCGATACATTAATTTTTTCAGAAGGTTTCATTTCCTTAAGATCCATTTGAAGGGAGGTCACCTCGTAGTCACTGGAAACCATTTCATTCTCTAGTTTTACAACTTTGGCACAACATACATGTATTCCATGGTATCTGTGTCTGGGTTATATGTAGGCAATACCCTGATTGTGGTTGGTTCTGAAGTTCCAGTAGCATGTAGAATTTTCTTCTTGTTTCTTTTATCTCTTTTTGATTTATTGTCAAACTCAACTAGGTAATCAATACCTGAGGTGTTCATAGGAATGAACTATTCCACCTTGAATGGAGAAGGAGTAATTGAAGTTTGGGGAGAATTTCCTTGTGGAATGGCAGTTTGTTTAGGGGTGGTAGTGGCACCACCTTCTATAAATAGTTTCCTTGAGCCAAGAGTAATTGTACTGTGTCTACCTCTTGTCTTTTGCCTCTTCTCATTTCCTTGTTAGACAATATCCCTAGAAACTTCAACTGTATATATTGTCCTCTTTATGTTTCCAATACTTTGTTGACTACTACCATCATCACTAGAACCTCCAACATTAGCAATAGTAA
This sequence comes from Taxus wallichiana var. yunnanensis, assembly GCA_018340775.1. NCBI lineage: Eukaryota > Viridiplantae > Streptophyta > Pinopsida > Cupressales > Taxaceae > Taxus > Taxus wallichiana. The sequence goes on along the minus strand of CM031236.1, from coordinate 179,530,310 downwards.
TAGATTCATGGCTAACTTCTCCTCTAGGATTTTCAATGTGTGGTTGAACTATTTTTGAGGATTTGACTCTGAGTAAATTGCACTAGATTAACACTTATAGATGTTGTAGTATGCAGTGGTCCTTTCTCCGAAGTTGAAGCTCCAAGGCTTGACCTATAAAAACTTTCTAGGTTGTGCCTCTGGTGGAAGCCAAATGCCTTGTCCTGTTGAACCCAAACCACCACCACTAAAACCCAACTTTTCAACAATAATTGCTCCTGTAGAATATCTTTGTTTCAAACCTTCATCGAGACTTGGTTTATATGTTCCAGGGGATTGTGTAATTCCTCAAAGTTAGTGTCATCATCACTACTTTCCTCTCCAGGATGCTCTTCATTCCACCTCTTGTTGAAATGCTTCATCTTCTGGAATAGAATCATACTCTGAAACAGATTTTGGATGGCCTAGGTCTTGCCTCATAGACCAAAAGGCAACAATTTTTGACCTTGTCCAATTTCTTTCTCGCAATTCATTTTGTAATTCCTTTGGCATTCTTTTAGAGGAATTTTTATCAGATTTTGCATACAATTTGGTAGATTGAAAATCCTCTACCTGTTTTTGTGGAGGCTCTGGCTGAGGTAATCCAAAAATTTGTGTTGACAACTCTTGAAAACTAATTCCTTTCTCAACAAAAATTTCATCCATTGCTATTTTTACTTCATCCCAAGAGTTCTTGTTTTTCAATTTTTCTAGCAAGGGTTTTCTTTCATGTTGAATTTTAGTGGCAGAGTTCTTGTTTGCCACTACCCTTGCTTTAATCACTTCACATGGGTCATACAACCAGTGAGATTCAACATCAAACTTAAAAATCTATAAGATTTCATGTGCCACATAGAATGATTTTATTTCAAATGTGAACCCTCCACATGAGAATGGTAAGGAAGGAAATATGTTATTCTTTTGCTGAGAAAAAAATAGAGATTATCGATGTTTTTCCATCTATCGTATATATTCCAAGGAAAAAAATCTCTTTGTCACATGTTTTGGAAATTTGTAAGGTTGTACTCTTGATCCATAAAACCTTAGCATAGTATAATCCTCCATGAAGTACCAATCTGCTAACTATATTTCTGATCCCAGTTGAATGCAATCTCTACATTTCATAGGAAATCTAGGCATTATACTTTTTGTAATTGCTTCATACATTGGAGCCCAAAAATAATCCACAAATTGACTGTAGTCCCCTCTATTATCATACATCCTTATCTTGGGGTCCACTCAGTTAATGGACGCACGACTTTGGCTTGACCTTAGCAAAATAGGGCTCAATTGCAAGTTTATTTTTTCAAACCATCCAACAAACCACCATAGAATTAAATAGCACAAGTAGGTAGTGAACCTAAATGTCTTAGTGTTGGAGCCTTCTTTGATTGTTAATAATTGTTTATGCATAGATTTTGCAATGTACCCAAAAAATCTGTATTGAAAAGGTGGATTAATGAAATGGATATTGTATACCATTTCCAGAGGGTTTCATCCACTTATCATCGTTATCGAAGCCAAGGAAAAATACTAGCATAAAAATGGTATCCTTGACCCATGGTTTAAATATTTAATTGCATATGGAGCCTTCCCTTTTGGTACCTCTGCATCAAATGTTAATTTTTGTAAAAACTCATCTCTATCTTTTTTATTTGTGGCATGATAATCACTAGATAATTTTTCTAGGTTTATGTGGATGGTTCCTAAATCTTTGCTTTCAAACCCCAATGCACTACCAAGATTTACCTCCGTAATGGACAAAAGTTCTATTCCGTTTCCCTTTGCAACAATTTCTTTTTTTTTTGTCTCATTGTAATTTTGGGCACATATATTGACAAATTCAGGGCAGGGGAAAACCTCATGGAACATCATGCATCCCAATCTAGACCCCCATGTTATCCAACCTAAACCTTTAGGTCTACCTGATGGGTCCAACATCTTCTACTTTCCCTCATCTTCGACTCAGACGTGTATCTAAGCATTGAAGATCTTGTGCCAATTACAAGATCATAAATATCATGATATTCATCAGTAAAACTAGGGTTTTACTTTTAAGCAGTTTTTCGTATGGGATTTGGGTTTTACTTTTACTTTGGGATCTTGTGGAAGTAGACATGCTTGGAATTTTGGATTCTGTAAACCCTCAACCCTAATTTCTCAACCCTTATATTGAAATATTTCAAAGTGAATGCTTATACAATGCTACTTATAAAAAAGATAATATTTAAAGAATCAAGACTCAAATGTAGGATGAAACTTACTCAGAAATATGAAATTTTTGAGTTTTACATGGTCCATAACTTTTATGAATCTATTATGCCTTCTGTTGCAGTATGCCTTCTAAAACAAAATTTAAATTGTCAACATCACTATAAATGATTAGGTCTTTCATTGTACTTTATAGACGTCAAATTTAGTCTTTAATCAAATTCCATTCAATGGATGAAATTGTCACTTAGCTAGGCCTATTTTGGGAACTTCCATTCAAAATGTGAGTGTGTTAAGCCTTCGTCCCAGGAACCTGTGTTATTGATCTTAATATATCGAACAATGTAGATTATTTATCAAATGGCCACATGGCAGGATTCCAGGCCTCCTCGAGGCAAAGGCATTCCTCGGACTCCAAGCCCATGGAATGAACCGATTCAATAATAAATTTTCGGGTCTACACGGTGACAGTGTGGGCATTTAATGACTTGGCCATTTGAAATTTTTGGGGGCCATTGAAACATTTTAAATAATAAACCCTTGCTTTTTCCCATGCCACGTGGAAGAATTCTGTGGATTTATTTTTGTCGTGCCCCCACGGACGTGAATCTCCCAGATTTAGGCGGGATGAATTATAATTTCGGGTCTGGGATTAATTGTTCATTATTGGTCATGGACATTGGAATTGGACCGATCATCTAGCTAACAGGAAATTGATGGCCCAGAGTTGAATTAATTTCTAATAATATAGAATATTGGCATGACTTGGAAGATATTATCATTTATGATGGGTGGCACACATAAATCTCAAAGAATTAATGGTGGCACGTGCCACACTTTGGGCCTTTATTATTGTTGGTCACTCACATTGCATTTCTCTCTCCCTACCTCTATTTTTTCATGTTTTTTTGGGTTGGCGAGAGAATGGTTTTTTGGGTTTCCTTTCATTTCTATGCGCGGGGAGAGAAGGGAAATGGCCTTTACTTGATTATTTCCATAGGCGGCTTCAAGAGGTGTTTCACTATGATTTTGTGCTCGAGGTTGAGGCCATTGAGCATGTGATAGGATATTCCTATATGTAGGACTCTCACAGGGCCAGAGTCAACTCTGAACTCACTGGCATTCATTTCTAATTGCCTCTTGCTCCATCCGGTCAAGGTGGATGTTGTGGCTATCACAGAGTTCTTTATTTACCCTATCCATCAAGTCAATTTGTGTAAAGAAATGGACATGTGTCACGTCCCAGACCCTTTGCTGCTGGGGGGAGGAGGCGACGCTCAGGCAAATGGCACCGGCACACGGGAAAGATTGGCTTGACAAGTGGTATATGGAGTCTTTACTCTACACAGAGAGGTTGTTCACATTACTGTTCTTGCATGGTCATTCGAACCCTAGTAGTTTCCTCCTCTGGATCTCACCGATGCTCGCTTACCTATCGACTCGAAATTGACCACCTCAATGAGTTTTGGGATAATTCCAGTGAGGCCTTTTTTCTTCTGCTAGGTAAGGCCAAGAAGCTGGAAGGTGGTGTTTTCGGTGGTGAAAATCAAGGTGAGGTGGGAGGTAGAGGAGATGTGATGGATGTGGAACTCGACACTTTGTGACGGGGTAGAAATTGGGTCTCTAGTTATTTCGGATGAGGATTAATACTCTTTTCTAGCTTGTTTTTTTAGTTCTGTGGCCATGTGTATTTGTTGTCTTGAAGCCACTTTTGTTTGTTCAAATGGTGTTTCCTTCTTCTCCTGTGCATGGCCATTCATTTGGGGGCCTTGTGTTACTGGTTTATGTTCAATTTATGTTCGGAGTATAGTTGTAAGAGTGGGGTTCCTTAACCCTCCGGTTCATAGCTCCGGTAAAAAAGTTCGTTTAAACATAAAATATATATAGTGTTTACATTATTGATTTCTTAAATTAGATTCTTTCTTTCTTAAATTAATTTAAAGTTTTCAATAAATTAAAAAGCTATCACCCCCGCTTTTTCCCATGCCACGCGGATGAATTAATATAATTTAAATACATTATATATATTATTATTATTTTATTGTTAAAGCGGGTTGAAGGGTCCCATTCCCTTTACAAAAGAGAGAGGTCGAACCTCAAATACAACATGAAGATGCAAAAAACTTTGTCAATCATGATTCTTTGGGTATATCGAGCAAAATCCAACCAGAAGGAAGGAAGACTATAGCTATACTATACTATAGACATTACAACATATATTTAGATTGAGGATTAATCCCTTGAATCAGAAGACACAAAAAATTACAATTGGAGATCCCTACCTCTCAACCACACCCTCCTCGAGTTTTGAGCAACAACTTCATTGGCCCAACTGTGCCAAATATGATTATAAGCTTCCTCTGCAGTTTCATGATTTCCATCCACCAAAGTGGCACTAGCTTGATGGGAGAATTGAGGGCAACCAAATTAGGGAGTTTGAAACGTGTCCTTCCAACATTCTTGTCATGGCTGAACATCGGCCGACTTCTCTGCAAAGGCCATCAACTCCCCATGGTGACGTTCCAGTTCCCTAAAGATGATCAAATCCATGCCACCCTAGAGCTTCACCTCCTCCCCGCTGCCCAGAAAGTAACATTACACTTATACAACCAAATTTCTATAGAAAGACAATGAACCCAATAGAGAGCAAGGTTGATTTCATCGAGGACTTCAATGACTCAATTATCAAATGAATAATTTCCACAAAAACCAAATCCACACTACTATTAACCCTACACCATCCATCCTCAAATAGATATTTTTCCCCAAAACCAATTTAGTTGCCTCCAGATCGTTATCATTACCAATTTTGAAGATCCGCCACAGACGATTATCGGATATAGATGACTTGAAATCCATTTCCCTTTTATTGCAAAATAAAGACAACAGGGGAACTTGAGGGAATCCATAGGTGCTCACCGAAAAAAGGATGAAAATGAAAAAATGACCCACAATAAATAGGCAAAAAACAAGGCCCTTCACACGCTCAAAAAGATTGGCGACAACATATATTTAAGGCCCTTCCATATTTAAGATGATTTCGAGACCATCCCAAATTCCAATATATATATATATATATATATATATATATATATAATGATATAAATATATTATTTATTCAATACCAACAACCTCTGGATGGTTTTCCAAGTGGTTAACCAACAACCACACAATGGATGGTTTTGAGGACAAGTACAACAACCTCGGATAGTTTTTCTCGGATAACTAACAACCACGATATCGCGGATGATGCGAGTATCAACAACTCTCATCACTATCTCACCGCAGGAATAACATAGGAAATTCTAATTGAAATCATTTGCTCGTACATACATAGAGAAAGCCGACATACTGAAATGGAACATTGGAATGATGTTCCCCCTCAATGTGAAATTTCCACTTATTCAATCACGAACACCGTAAACAGGCAGAACACCGACATGGAACTCAAAAATATGACAAGAAGCACACGACACAAGCTGAAAGCAAATACACCATAAAAATGTCACCAAACCATCTGTGCGGCCCCGTCGTTGGCGAATGACGAGAGGTCGCTGAATGACCTCCAACCTCCGATGCCTCCTGCCTCCGTAGATCATCAAGCTAATCATTTGGATTTGATCATGGAGCTCAAATGCATATCAGAGGACGTCGGATTCCACCGATAGTGCGTCCAGTTGAAATGCAGGGAATTTTTTTATTTTGACAATTTTCCTAATAATCACCTAAATGACGATAACAAAATGACACAAATATATTTTTGACACCTTGACTCTGACTATTACAATGACACAACTTTTGACGAGACTCTAGATGTCAATTTTAACAACACAAATACTTTTCTTTTGACAACAACAATGATATATATAAAAAAAATGACTCATTTGACCTAGACAATAATATTTGTCACTAATACATTGACAATTACAAACATTGACTTAAACAAATATATGATTATGAATGTGATACACGATGACTCTAATAATACAATTTGACAAACTATAACAATACTTACCAAGAGGTAAACAAAACATTTAAAAAGCAATCAATTTATTACTTTTCAAATAACACTACTTTAAATCTAAACCGAACAATCAAATTCAAAG